>OY728161.1:95711756-100711756 GCA_963277665.1 Viscum album | reverse complement strand
TTCCGGATGCAGCAGCTGGGTTCCTGGAGGCAGGGTGATCAGCTCATTAATACTGACAGAAAAAGAAATCGACACCCAGTTCCCCAGCGCCATTTTGTCTTCCATGGTGAGTAAGAGGGATCTGTGCTAACAACGTCACAGATCGAGATTCCCAACATTTTGACTGCCCCAACTTCTGGTGAGTTTCACGCCATGCCCACTATTTGCATGGTGGGACCCGGCGCTGGATATATGGATTCGGTGACACGTCAATCTACTGATGTCTCAAGAACTACTAATCTCCACATGGAGGAGAAGAACATCATTTCGGGTTCACCATTTCTGTTTCCGACGCTTTCGCTGGGGCACGCGCGTCCGTCCGCTTGGGCGCGACATGCGCGGATTTTGTTACGCTGCATTTCCGCTTTCCAAAGGCGAGTGGCATTCACTCCTTGTTCAGGGACATCTTCTCCTTGATCGAAATGGGATGATGGGATTTCAGTTCTTCCTTCCGCGGATTCCTCCTCGGAACTCGTCACCTAGTCCAGGTCTCCCTCATAGATTTAATACGTCATTCGTGAAACTCTTCCCGGTGTCATATCTTCATAGACACCAGTTAATTACGCTTCTTCTGCCAGGCCATTCCAAGGGGTCTGGTCAGGGCAGCAACCTTCGGTTGAGGGAGTAGTCACGTTGAGGCATCAATGGCATGTCTGGAGCTAGGGAATTGGCATTTCTGTCTTTTGTCCCTTATTATAGGGCTTCTCAAGGGCACAGAAGCCCAAGGCATCCCAGATCGAGTGCGGGGAATCATTTTCCCTAGGCATGTATCTGAGGTTTTCCTCAGCTTCCCTTGTTCAACACAGGGTATACCGTAAGTTTAACATCCGGCGGAGGCAAATCGGACAGATCAGAACACTAGCTAGAGTGGATCAAATTGTAGAACCCCCCCCCCCTTGAGGGATCACCGATATGGGGGCTAGCACGTGGGTGGCTTCCCAAGTACTGTGAATGGGAATGAGGGGGCATGATCTCACCAAGATGTGGCGGCCCAGGTAAGAATCGGGATGGACAATGGTTTTTGTCTTCAGCCCCGAAGAGACTTCCTATGTACCATGCCTTGACATGGATCAAATCCCTCATAGTTCGGGTATGGATGATGGTGAACCTACATGAATGAGGACTTTGGTCCGATGGGTGATGGGCTTGAACCTCAGGGAGGCTTCCTACGTACCATGCCTTGACATGGATAAAAGTCCACATAGTTCAGGATAGGGGCCTGGCACACCGACACGAAGGCGGTCGGGACCAATGGTTAGTGGTCTTGAACCTCAGGGAGGCTTCCTACGTAAAATGCCTTGACATGGATCAAAGTCCTCATAGTTCAGATTGAAAAGGGGATGTCGAACCGACGTGAAGGTGGACCTTGGTCCAGGTGGATTATGGGCTTGAACCTCAAGGAGGCTTCCTACGTACCATGCCTTAACATGGATTAAAGGTCATGTAGTTCTGATTGATACAGTTTAACATCACGCGGGACGGGGGTGAACCAATGTGAAGGGGGTCAGAAAGACCGAGTGATGGGCTTGAACCTTGTGAGGCTTCCTACATACCATTCCTTGACATGGATCGAAGTCCTCGTAGTTCGGGAGATGGGTGTGTCGGAGGACCGAAGTGAAGAAGGACCTTGGTCTGATGGGTGTTGGGCTTGAACCTCGTGAGGCTTCCTACGTACCATGCCTTGACATGGATCAAAGTCCCTGTAGTTCGCTAGATAAGTGTTAGTGAACCGACGTGAAGCTGGACCTTGGTCCGATGGATGTTGGGCTTGAACCTCGTGAGGCTTCCTACATACCATGCCTTAACATGGATCAAAGTCCTCATAATTCACTGGAGGTGGGGGTCAAGGTTTGTGCTCACTCTAAGCTCACGAGAGTGATGCTTGGTGTGAGAAACAAGAGGTTGCAGAGCCCTAACGATCACGTCCCGAAGGGTGCGTTCGTGGGAAGCAAAGAGGGGCTTACGTGTTGATAAGCCCATGGTTCTAGGACTTACTCTAGGAGGGAGGCCCAAGGGAGAAAAAGCGCAGCGGGAGAGGGATTTGGCACCTGGGAAGATAGTAGAAGTCCCACTTCCCATCATGATCTCCGCTGGCCCTGGCGCCAAGGGTGTACAGAGGTGCATCGGTGCTACCTTCCACAAGAAGGGATACGGGCTTACACCAAAGAGGATGCCCCTTCCCTGCAGACAAACGCAACTCCCAGAAGGAGGATATCATCCCTTGTAGAGACCAGGGGGGAGGGGGTGTGTAGAATGTCCAAGGTGAGGGCACCCCGCGTGAGAGGCACATGGCGATGTCACAGTTTAACGTCATGTCTTCAGGATAGGGGTGCTTGGAAGTTTAAAATATTGCAGCTCGGACAAGGTGGGTTTACTCTGTACCCCGAGGACTTACATAACCGGTACCCTCTGCTCCTTCTGTGGTGGAAGGTACCGGCAATGCCATGCAGAAGGGGGGTCGTAGAGCGAACTATCGAGGGGTCCACGTTAGCTTGGCTATGCAAAGAAGCAGTAGCTATTAGTGTGCCTATGTGAAGAAGCATTAGGAGAAGCAACGCTACGAGCGGTATCATCCCGAGGACTTTGAAATTGCATCGTTTAAACCTGGAGGGTCGCACGAGAAAAGGATTTTCCAAGCAGGGGTGTCCATAGGCAGGGGCCTTATGGAGCCCAGTTACTCTGCATGGCGAAGGGCACTTGCGAAGGGGTGTGCTTCACGAAGTGGGGTGCCTTAGCCTCAGCATGGGGCGGAGGTGCAAGTGGGAGGTGCTTCACGAAGTGGAAAGGAATTCACGGAGCATAGCCTCGTAGAGCACAGGCACTTCACGAAGTAGAGCGTCGTGAAGCAAGGCGCTTGGTGAAGTACAGTGACCCTACCTTGGAATATGGATCACGTGTACATGCGGGGTGCTTCGAGAAGCATAAAAACTCCGCGATGACCTGGGTCCCCATGTGGATCCCCTTCCTTATAGAAGGACCTTGGGCTTCGTGAAAGTCATCCCTCTCAGAAGAGGGTATCAAAACGAGACAATTCAGAGGCACCTTGTGAAGAAACAATACCTCGCGTAGCTCATGATTCTCAGAGAAATGGGTGCTTCATGATTTGGGATCTAGGAAGGTGAAAGGTCGGATTGTCTATCCCCTTGGGCTCAGGGGGAGCTCGGTATTTATAGGCAAGGGGTGTCACGAAGCAGAGCTCACGCGATGCGAAGAGGGATTGGGTTGCTTCACGGCAGCTCGCAAACGACAAGGGCGTTCGCAGAGGTTACCGCCTCATTTGCTTCGCAGAGAGCTCATGAACGTTAGGGGCGTTCGCGGAGGTGACCGCCTCCTTTGCTTTGCAGCGACTGCGTTGCTTGGGGGGACTCCGCGATGTAACTTCGCAAAGCTGGCCATGGGGCCTCTTTCACTTCTTTATTTTCTTCCAACATTTTGGCGCCAACAAAAATCCTTTGGGTTTTACCAAGAATATAAGCTCTAAAAGTCACTACCATCCAAGTAGTTAAACATCGTAAGAAAATTCGTATTGAAGAATTCATAGGTTATCTCATGATATAAGAGATAAATATGAATATACAAGATAAAAAGAAGGATAATGTGCTCAAGGAAGCTAAAATAACAATTTATTTTAAATAAAACAATGATGAATCATCAGGGAGTGGCTACCACATCAACACAATTACCAAGATAATGGAAAAGTAAAATAAAATAGAAGAGTTCCTCTCAAAACTAAAAAAATAAAAATAAAAAATTGAAGGTAACTCATTTTGGTTGAAAAAAGTTTAGTCACCTGAAACTGGATTGTACCTTGAACAATAAAAAGTTAAAACTGAAGAAGAAATGTAAGAAATATCTAACAGTTTCAACTTAGTTTCCATGAGATTATTTAATTTCAACATTAAAATAAAGGGATGAAATGCCGAATTATCTCATGACACATTTTTAGGATGAAATTGAGGTTAATTATAACATTTTTCACTCTTCTTATCATTCCTTTTCTTATTATTCAAATTTTTATATCTCTTATTAACTTATGAGTATCTTCTAAATGCTCAAAATAAACTTCAAAATGGTTTTAGAGATCTTATTTATAAATTCAAAGGTCATAAAAAGAAACACAACCTTGTTATTTTCAAAAAACATCAACTTTAAAAAGAAAAGTTGTATTTTCTTTTAAAATTAAAATAGCAACAAAATGTTGAAAATATGGTGTTTCAAATTAAAGATCTTAAAAAATAAACTTTATTCTTTTTCTCAAGGAAAATTCAATTAAAATAATATTTTTTGTTCTCAAAAAAATATTATAAATAGTTATGGATTTGGTTTTTAAAAATAATATAGTCTTATTAATAATTTCTAAAAGGACTAATTTTGAAAAGGTAATTTCTCCAAATAAATTTTTTAAATACTTATTAAAAGTTGGTCATTTCAATTGCCTGAAATGCTCTAGTCAATTTCTTTGTGAAAATCTTGTGTTTGAAGTACTTTGGGGAGTATTAGTGACTTATTTCAATAGTTTTCCAAAGATTCATTTTTTCTTTCGATGAGTCATGAGTCAGTAGGTGGCATTAGTATGTGGTATCAGTGAGTCGCATTGGTGACTCAGCCATTGGTGACTCACGTCAGTAGCTCAGTGTCAGTTGCTCGTGTCGGTAGCTTAGTGTCAGTATCTCATATAGATACCTCAATGACAGTATATCATCATCGGTGGCTTGTTTCAGTTGGTGGATTAGGTGACTTTTTTCGGTGAGTCACATTGGTGACACAAATTGGTGACTCGCCCATCGATGATTCATTTCCTGCTTTTCCCAGATTTTCCATTTTAACCCCTATTACATTTAATTTGACAGAAATCATGATTAAACTTTTTTTAGCTTTTCAAAATCAATTTCAAATAATATTAATTATATCTTTAATAACATAATGCCTCAGAGACTTTGAAACAGCCAAACCACATGGTCATGACCGTGATCCGACTTTAATGTCCCTCAAAATTATTCCCTTCTCGTGATATAGGATCTGGCTCTTTTAAGTTGATATCTTATTTTCCCCATGTGTTTCTATTTTCTTTTGGTACTCCTAGAGCCTTTCTTCCCAATGGATTATTGTGTTGTGTTGTGGCCTTCAGATCTTGTTTTCCCATGGATTCCTACCTTCTTCTCACACACCCCCCTTGTTTTTGGCACAAGGAGGAGTTGTCGATCGTCTGTTATTTTATGTTGGTGTTCCTTCATCTCTATTTAATTTTATATCATGTATGGTAGGTATAATGGTGTAAATTTGTGAATATAGTTGAATCCAAATTTAAATATGGTTTTGATGAAGATTATCATACCCGTTAAGAAAATTATTTTTGTTACCTTAGTAATAAATGAGTGGTGGGGAAGATTATGGAGATTCTTGTGTTGTTTTATCTGTTATCTTTGATCCATGTTGTGAATTTTTTTGGTTATATGCCTTCTGAAAATCATGTTCATTGGTGGTCTCTATTTTCACACTAGTCTTAGGAATAATTTTTTTAATCTTCTCTTGAATGGTTGTGAACATTAAAACTTGTTTAATCTTTTATATTCGATTAATTAAAAGGATGACCTAGGATCAAACTTGTTCTATGATAACCCCTGATTTATCAAAGTGGAATTAAATAATGAGTGTGTTAAATAGGAATTCACCTTTCCTTGTTTGGTGTGGTTGTGTGCTGTGTGTGGATATTTTCTATCTTATGCTTTATATGGGTTGTTTGGTGCCTCTCTTGGTTGTGTGGTGATGCTATTGAGAGAACAATAGTGTGTGTGGATGGTTTGAGGGTGAAATGGTATCTAAGGTTGATAGATTTATTTATTATGGAATGGATGGGTAGTGATTGGGTGGTAGGGATACAGATTCTGGTTGTTCTATGCATATGTTATTAGGTGTGGTGTTATGCAACGGGGATTCTGATTATGATTGTGGTGAGGTGTGTTGATGGGTTTAGTTGTAAATTGTGGATTTTATTATTTGAAGAGAGGAAAAGGGAGAATGTCATTGAAAAATGAAAGTGGAATTGGTTGGATTGGGTGCTAAGTGAGGAGGATGTGTGAAGTGGGGTGTTTTATCATAGTCTTTTTCTTCTATTTGGATTGGTTGTGAGGCTATTTGTGTGTTGTGGTTGTTATTTTCCTGGTTAGGGATGGAATAACTAGTAAATGCTTAATGACGTCAAAATTATTGGGTGTTAAGTGGGTTTATTTTTCCAAATTAGAAAGTGGATGTCATTTGTTCTAATTCAAGCATTTAGAGGTAGCAGCAAAGGTAGTTTTTTGGGATGGTTGTTGTTTAGAACCCCATAGGTTGGGTTGAGTGTTTGATACCTATATATACATGAATTTCTTTGTGATTTCTATACGCACCCCATCCTCGTTGAGAATCATGAAACGAACACCCCCATTTTCATGGGGAAGTGTGTCTTCACCAAACATCCAAGGGAGAGGATGGATGGATGGCCACCCGATCTTCCCTACTCCCTCTTCCAGGTGATGATAGCCCAATATTCTTTGGGCAGGTTGTGGTTTGTGAGGCCCAAGTGTGTGCTGGTGAGTTGTTTTTTCCAAGGTGTCTTCAGTATGAGATGAGTTTTGGTTTCCCTGGTATCTTCATTATGAGATGTGCTATGCTTTCCCAGGTATATTCGGGATCTAGTGTGGTATGCTGATGAGGTTTCTCTAGGGGGGAAGTGGTTGTGAGGCCTAGTTTTTTGTGGGTGCGATGTGAGGAGCTTCATTTTCCCAGGTTGTGGGACTAGCTATAAGGCCTAGGTTTGTGCAAGCGGGTTTTGATGTGGTGTATTTGGAAGAGGTGGAAGTGACATGACATTTTTCATTAGGGTGTGAGAGTGGATAATTAGTGGGAAAGTGGTGTGGGGCACCCTATCGTTGATGTGATCTATATTACTTTACTTGACATGTGTTATTGGGTGAGTTTACCTTGGGGAGATTTGGGATGTATAGTATAATTTTTTAGGTGCTTTAGGTTTTTTATGTTTTCTCGTGATGTTTTAGTATGTTTGTCCACTTATGAATGAGAGACATTGGTTTTACCTAATGAGTATACTTGTATAATAACCCTACATATATAAAAATATTTTCAAGTTTTTAGAAACATTACATGGACCAATTTAGATCATACTATCTCAGGTGTTGGGGACAATTGTTGTGTCACTTCTTAGCTTTTCTTTTGGTATTTACATTAGAGCTTTTAATTTTACTTATAGTAGTTTTAATTTAAACATGAATGTGGTATGGATTTTGGATTCTTTTATATATATGTCTATGAGTGGTTTTGAGGTTGATACATCTTATATCTTGATCGTGGTTACTATAAAAAGGGTAATGCCTCCCATTTTGTGAGATTTGTATACCATTGGTGTATGTCTCCACCTCAGTTCCTACGGGAGGCAGGACTTGGGTTCATTATCTCTCTTTATCCATTACCAACTTAGGAGGGGAATCATTGGAGGGAGGGGGTCCTGAAAGAAATATTTTTTAAGAATGTAAATGTAAAAAAAGATATATATGGTTGAACTAAAATCATTCATCTTTTTCCTCGTATTCTAAATGGAAAAACTTGTTCCATAAATTTTTTGATTCCAAAAATCATTATTATCTAACTTATGTGGGTTAAAGATATGGGTACCAAAATCTATAGTTTCTAAAATTTTGTAAGAAAATATAAAACCCCACTAAATTACATGGTATATGGATAGTGGGTTCTCAGGACATACGTGTGATCATCCATCATAAATTCAACTATCTTGGATATTTTTATTGGGGAAGTTTTACATTTAGAATAAATTCAAAAATAAAATTATTAGAATAAGTAAAATTGGTTTCTCTTACTCTACACTTGTTAAATAAGTTTTATTTTTCAAAGGATTAAATAAAAAGTTACTAAGTATTAGTCAATTATGTAATAATGATTTTAAAATTGTGTTATTAAATGATTTTTATAAAAAATTTAATTCAAATGGAAAGATTTTATTTACCACATCACATTTCCAAAATGATTATATTATAGATTTAGAATCTATAAAAAGTAAAAATATTAAGTCTTTCAGTGAAAAAGATAATGATTCATGGATTTTTCATCAGTTCCCAGGTCATTCTGATATTCACTCCCTTGTCAAGCTCAACTATAACTGACTAATACATGATTTACTAAAGTTTTCTTTTAAAGATAACTTAGTTTGTGAACCCTGCAAACAAGGAAAGCCACACAAGCCTTATTTCAAACCTAAAATACATTTTCAACTTATAAATACTTTGAATGAGTCCACCTTGACCATTTTGGACCAACTCAAGTTACTGGTGTCATAGGTAAAAATTGCACCTTTTGATTATCGATGACTTTTATATATTTTCATGGGTTTTATTCTTAGATCATAATAATGAGACTTGTAATGTATTTATATACTTTTCAACAAAATTAAATAATTTTAAAGGCTATAAACTCTTTTCTCTTAGAAGTGTCCATGGTGGAGAATTTGATAATAAAAACTTTGATGAGTTTTATGATTCTCAATTTTTTCGTCACTACTTTTACTCTCATATAACACCTCAAAAAATGGGGTCGTTGGGGGAATAAATAGTACCATCCAAGAATTTTCAAAGATCCTCCAAAAATAGTTTTCCTTCCTTGATGCTTTTAGGTTGAGGTGGTCAATAATGCATGATTTTTCCTTATCAGTTTCTTTATAAGACCCATCTTAGGAAAAAACCATTCTTAACTTTGAAAAGTAAAATATATAAAAGTTGTATTCCTTAAATTATTTATTGTAAATTGTTTTTCCTTACCACCAAGGATAATTTATGATATTTTGAACATAAATTTGGTGAAAGAATCTTCCTTGGGTACTCAAACTCAAGTAAATCCTTTCAAGTCTTCACTAAAATTATCAAGATCCCAAAAGGATCAATTCACATCAAATTTGATGAAATTATTCTGAAATCACGTCCATAAAGTGATGATAATTTGACCATCCTAATTTGACCCTTACTACACCAAAATATTCTAATCAAATTGAAGATTATCTAGAATTCCCAACCTCTATTTTACCAAATCCTTAGACTCAATTCAAATATCATATTCATGATAATGTTATTGAAGAATTGAAATCTAGAACTCATCCTAGAAGGTAAGTATTAATTGAGGATAAACATAAATATTTTATCTATAAACTAGAACCATATTCCCTTTGTGATTATAGTAATGATGATAATTAGATAATTTCTATATAATAGGATTTGAAAAAAAGTTAAAGGAATGACATTTGGACTCTCAGGGAACTTCTTGATGATCATCATATTATTGGCACCAATTGGGTTTTATGAAGAAAAAAACTCGATGAACAAGAAAATTTTATCCCTAAAAAGACTCAAATTTCTTTTAAAATATTTCATCAAGAATAAGGTATTGATTATTGTGAAACCTTTACACCAATCACTTAACTCAAATACATTAGAATCTTGTTAAAATTAATCCCTCATTTTAATTTTAAACTTTTTCAAATAGATGTAAAATGTTCATTTTAAATGATTTTATTTCTAAAAAACATTGTAGAAAAACCACCTATTTTTGAAAATAATAAATTCCCAAAATCTGTTTTCAAGTTAACCAATTCTCTATATGGCTTAAAACAATCCTATCAATCTTGGTATGAGTGTTTATATAAATTTATTTAATCATATTATTTTTAAATTTGAAAATATTATTCCACAATTTTATCTCAAAAACGTTTTCAAATAATTCATTAATCATTAAAAGTTTTGTTTATGATTTTATTTTGAACTCAACTAAAGAAACTATTTTCAAATATATTTTTATTACATGAATAAAGAGTTTGAAATTAGTTTTATAAGATAACATAAATTTTCCGTTAGTTTTCAAACTTCCCAGAATTAAAATGGAACTTTTTAAACCAAATTAAAAACATTAATCAAATTATAAAGAAGTTTTGTATGGATCATGAAAAAGAAATTATAATTCCCCTGATTATAACTTGTAATCTAATGTTGGATGAAGTTGGTTAAATGGTTGACAACAAGCTTCATCTAAGTATGATAGTATATCTACCTTACCTTACTACAACCCATTCATACATCATTTACAATGTATTATTTTGTACTCATTTTCAATCCAATCCAAATTCATTGAATTTTAAAGCCCTAAATATATGTTTTTTAGGGAAATAAAAACCTTTTATTATTTTAACTTAAGTAAAAATCTTTTTAAAATTTATTGTTTTTCAAATACAGATTTTAAATTGTGCCAAATCGATAGGAAAAGCACTTGTGGAACATATCATCTACTAGGAAAATCCATCATCACTTGGAGTAATAAGAATAAAAAAATTCTCTCTCTATAGAAAAAGTGGAATACATAACTGATTGAATTTGTTTTCCCCAAGCTATATGGATAAAGAAAACTCTTTAGTAGTTTTTGGCTAACATCTATCCATATCAAGAGTAATAAGACTAGTGTGATCTGTTTTTCTAAAAATCTTATCCAATACTCCCATACTAAGAACATTGACTTGAGACAGTATTTTCTACAATATCATATTTAAAAACATGATATCATTATAGAATTTGTTTACAAAAACCATCAACTTGTTAATATGTTATCAAAAACCCTTCCTCTTGATAATTTAGACTTTGTCAAAGGTGAGTTGGGTATGATTATCCTGTGATTATTATCTCTTAATATAATGGAAATATTGAGAAGGGTTATCTTTTTAAAAAATTTATTTTTTCAAAAAAAACATCCAAAATTAATTTTTATTTTTATTTTATTTTCATACATTACATTATTTTGTAATGTAACACACTATGATAATCCAAGAAAAACATTCTAATCTAGATAAAAATATGTGGATGTGATTCTCTTGTTGATTCTCTATGGGATTTATTCTGAAAATAATTGATTGGATTTTTTAATACTTTCTCCTTATATGGAATATTTAAGGGTCCTTCACGGTACATCTAGTTTGAAACTCCCATATAATTTTATATGGTTTATTAATACAATCATTACTAATCCTTAACAATGGAATAATTTTTCAAAATATTTATTTTCTAAGCATTTTATTTATTTTAGTATTTTATAATGGTTATGATCCTATTAAACTCTTTGGATGGTTTATTTTAGGGGGATCTAATCCTTATAATACTAAAATGTTCCTAGAATATACATTTAATTTTACAAAAAATTAATTTTCAAAAATTAATTTTTTTTTTCAAAAAAATTAATTATATTTTAAAAATAATAATTTTATAAGTTTATTTTAACTTTTAAACTAAGTTTTAAAATTTTATATTTTATATTATATTAATTATTTTTTTTAAACATTTCTTTTAAAATATTTTAATGTTTTATAAATTTCTTCTTCAAAACATTAATTTTTTTCTCTCGCAAAAGAACATTAATGGTGATAAATATAGTTTTAATTTTTATCTATTTATTATCAAACCCCAAGTATGATATATTTTTTATAATATAAAAGGGAGATAAGTTTTAGTATTTCTTTAAAAAATGGGTAGGTTTATTATTTTGGGAGAAGTGTTTTAAAAAATGATTTTGGGGAAGAAGTTATACTTGTGGGAGAAGTTTTTTTGTTAAATATAATTTGGTATCTTGGTAAATATTTATTTTTATACTATTTTTTAATTTAATTCTTATTCAAGTGTTTTTTATCATCATAAAGAGGGAAATTATTGTGTTTCTAACCATTCTTTGATTTTAAAGATCACAAAGACACTTGAGGTTCTTATTCCTTTTATTATATATAATTATTTTTGAATTTTCCCTTGGGAGAAAATATTTTTCTAAAGTTTTTTATTACCCTTATATAAGACTTATATGTTTATTTTTAACCCTATGTGAGATTTTTTATTACCCTTACATGTGTTTTGAAACTTTTTGGTTAACTTACATAGCAATATTTTATATTTATGCCTGGTTACTTTTACCCATATGCATGTCTTGTAAATTTTTTGTTACCTTTAAGTAATCTTGAAGGTAACCTTATGAAATATATAAAGTTTCTATCTACCCTTATGTGATGTATTTTTTACCTTTGCATGTGATTTTGAATTTTCATTTTCCACTTATGAAACCTTTAGAAAATGTATCTTACCATTACGTATGTATCTGTTTACCTTTATGCATGCATAAAGATAACCCTTACATAAATCTAGTTATCCAATTTAAAAGGTGGGTTACATTAATATGCATGATACAATAAAAAGAGATCAGGGTCTCAACCCCATGACTAGTTCCCCATACCTCGGCCCCGTACCACCTTAGACGCTTGTAGGGGAAAATCTAGTTATCCAATTTACGTTATTTTCGTGATTTTTTTGAAATATTATTTTATTCCATGCTTACTTCAAATGATTAAATAGTTTTAAAAATTCTTTAAATTATTTTATATGATATAGAACCTTTGAAAAGTATTTTTATAGTGTTTAAAAAAATTATTAAGATTAATATTTTTATTAATTCGCGTATATATATAGAGTATGAAACTCCAAAAAAAATTTAATAGTTTGAGTTTATTTGTTTGTTTTTATTATTTTTAAATTCATTTTTAAGTATAATGAGTTTATTTAAACTTATTTCATAGTTTTTAAGGTAATATAATTTTTTTTAAATATTATTTAATGTTTACTGTGGAAGGATCCTAGCTTGGTCAAATTACTTATTTGATAAATAAAGAAAATTTCCCAAAGGTTGCGCAACAACGACCTTGGTTTTGGTATAACAATAAAAATAGTATTATGATTCTCCACACTATAACACCCTCACTTATTCCTCAAATCACTCCTCTATAGTGTATTTATCCCTTCCACATCACATAAAGATATTATTCTAAATGCTTTAAATATTGGGATGAAATAAATCAAACATAGAAATATTTAGTATAAACTCTCATATTATATTAAAGAACATTACTAAATGATTTGAAGCCTATAAATATAGAACTTTAGAGGATATGGAAACTATAAAAAAACATTCCCATCCAATCATCAACATTCTCAATTTCTCTCAAATATATCTTCTTTTAAATACTCTCTCTCATTTCTATATTGTGTGCCAAAATTTTATATATTTTCCACTATCATTATTTTCTCAATATCTCTAAGGATTTCATCATATTATTTGAAGGATTAGAGGATAAGCTGAAATGATCCTATTTTTCTCTTTCTTCTATATTTGGTTCTTATTACCATTAGTGTAAGGTGTCGTGGTTTTCATATAATTTCTGTTAAAAAGAAAATTGACTATTTCTTCCTGTGGTTTCTAACTTTCCTGTTAAAGATATATTGTATATTGAATCATATTTCTTGCTATAAAATAAAATTAAAAGTATATTGTGGGTATCTTGTCTACTAATATATAAAAGGTAAAAATTGATTAAATCCGTAATAGATTAAAGTAGGAGATGTAGGGGTACCTTTGTAAACTACTTTTTAACTTCTTAAAAAAATATTTTATCTCATTTACTTAATGAATTTTGATTTATTTATCACTTTAAAAGTTTCTTTTATTAAATTTAATAATCCATCAATTAATTCATAATCATTTTTATTATTTGAATCACTTAAACATTGTATTTTTAAATCTCTTAATCTAATCCTTGTTCATTTTATTCTTCTAATTTTACTAATTATATTATTCCTCCATCCAAAATGTATTTATTTTATTTAAAAATTTTCAATTTATTTATTATTTTATAATTTTTTTTCAAAATTTTATTGTTTTTCCTTTAATTTTTTAAAGGGAAATTCACCCCCCCCCCCTTAAGTTTACTCAACTATGACATACATACAAATTATGATGCCTCCAATATATATCATGTACCTAATAAGTTTTAAAATAATTAATTAATTTAATATTACAGTGGATGGGAATATCAATGACTACATGGATGATTGATTAAGATAAATGAATTAATTATTTAATAAGATAATTAATTGTTTATTTGAAAAAAAATATTTTAATAAAGAACGAATTGAAATGTATACTAGATAGTTTAAATGTGTAGTTGTTGTATTTTTGGATGATCATGAGATACAATGACCTATGTATGTATTGGTTTTCAATTTAGTTTAATTATTTATTGCATGGGTTTTTTTATAATGTTATTATTACATTCAATATAAAGATATGTGCATAATTCCTCCCTCTTTATTATGTATCGGTTTGTATATCCGTGATTTAAATTATTTATCCCCAGACCCCCAGTTTCCCTCACCTATGAGTGAGTTATCATTTGTAGAGGAAGAATCTCTTTATCCAGAGTAGATAATTTAAAATCAAGCCGAAATGAAACCAACCAAGGAGAAACATAGTTTAAAGGTGGGATATTGTAACTTGATCCCAATCTGGCTTATGGAGTTATTACAATTAGGTCAATAGTTAGTTTATCTTTCAATAAATAAATTAAATAATACCTAAAATCCAATAATCAAACCACATGTTTATTTTTTTCCAATGCATGTTTATTTATTTATTTATGTGATGCAGTTTTATTTTATAATTAAATAAAATCATATAATGTTATTGAAATAAAGATCATGATGATATTAAATAAAATGAATGGATTATACATAAATTACTTTTTTATACATAGTTAATTAATTATTTAAAATCTACATAATATTTAACATCAAATAAAAGGATAAAATAAAGAATATTTTTGCATAAATATAAACAAAATTCCTTATGAAATGTTAATTCAAGAACGACTCCATTTAGTTGAGTTATAATGAAATAGTAGATTAATGTGTTTTTATATCCCCCATAATGATACATTAATTTATTGTGGAGCTCTAATGATATTTTTTATTCTAATTAACCAAGTTAGCATCAAGGGTAGATTACCAATATGAAACTTTCTGAAAATGGGAGGAAAGTGATGGGAAAATCCAAGATGGGATTTCTGGATTGGTGAGTCCACTCAACTGATCAAGGAACTTCCAGTTAATGATGTTTTAAAGACATCCTACCTAAATATATTTATGTAATTTGATAAGGCCTCCATATAGGTTATTTGAAGGGTAATACGAATCCTTTCCACCAAAATAACCATGTGATAAGATATTCTAATTTCAATGGTGAGGGATATTGGGATTTCATAAAATAGTGGGATGATAATAAAATAAATTTATTATGTAACACATTTTAATCAATATAATATACTAAGAACTACTTTAAAATATTGTAGAAAATGGTAAGTGAAACCATGGGAACACTATGATCATTCTTGGACTCTGACCTTGTTCTTACAAGTATAAATTTCCCAGAGTGGTATTTTCTTTTATACATTTTGCTACTACAATAAAATTTATACTATATAATGGAGTACCCAATTCATAATCATCCACCTCACTAAGAAAGATTTTGTGAAAACTCTGCATATAAGAGATATTTAGAGGATGATTTTAATGTATGTTACATTATGTTATCATTTATGTGTGGAGATATAAAGATAAAACAAAAATACCTAGACTCATATAATATTATATTTGATCTCATATATCTTGGGAAGGAGGAATATAGTCTTAAGATAAGTGAGATTACAAAAGAAATATAATAGTGTAAATTGGGAAAATATACCAATCTAGTGGTATTACCTTCAAAATGTTGGATTATATTGATCCGTTAATGTTTTTGGACTTCTATTTGGATAATAAATTATCTATTTGTCTAATATTATCATCTTTTCCACCCAGATAATCTATATTCATCCAAAAAATATAAGATAAATAGTATATAGAATCTAATAATGAATCCTTTTATTATTCTTCACTTAGAAGATGGGATATTATGGGAACATTTTTAATCACCCCTTATATTGTATGAATAAAAAGGAAAAGTTAAAAATCCCATGACTAGTTCAAATTCAATGGTTTCTTTATAATTTATTTCAAATAGACAAAATATTCATATCTAGTTTTGTTAGAAGGAAACCATATTCTTTTCATGTGTCAAGAAAGGTTATTAGAAGAGAGACATTAATGACTTGAATGAGAATCAAGAATAAACCTTTAATTTTGGAATATCCATCATTGTATATAATATTTATGTTTTACTTATTGTTTATTATATACAATATGAAACATATATATTTTTATTTATATAAAGGAACCAAGAAAGTGTAGAAACATTAAAAAAAGTAAGCTCAACTATCTAAGTATATTGGAAAGGGTGATTCTTAAGTCATATAAGTGGAGTAAAGAACATCATATTTCCTAGTGGATTGGTTCAATTTAAACTATTATTTTTCATTACTTGTGACCAAATCACCTATCTCAATGTCTAGTTAAACATAATGGTACATTATTTCATGTTTGAAATGAATTTTTTATAGTATTTCATGCTAAACAATCATTTTAGTAGTACATTAGTAACAAACATCTAATATCATCAATTAATGATGAATAAAAAATTAAAGATTCATAGCCTTTTAAGAATGATACTTCTTAGTTAATTTAAACTAAATTTTTTTGTTAAGTATACCCTAGATAGTATTCGGAATCTTAGAAGATAATACTCTTAGGTATCTTGATATACATATTATGTTTTTGAAAAATAAACCTTTAGAAATAAAGGTATTCGAGAAATGATTCTAGATATAATTTATTGAGATCACGTAAACTATTATAAGGATCAGTTAAAGGTAAATTCATATAATCCATGGTATTATTTTAAGAAATTTTACGAATTATTTGTGCATAAATGAATACACATGGTAATATATATGATATCCTAGGGATGGGTTTGTCTAAAATATATTTACCAATTATCAATTAGTCATTGAATATTGATTAGAGCTTCTCAGGGACTCACATTACTTTATACCCATCAAATACCTAATGATAGTGCATTGAGGATCAATGAGGAGTATTATATATATTACAAGTCTTATATAATTCCATTCTTAACATGTTTTAAAAATATAAGTGTAACAACTGACCATATATAAAACATATTTTCTAATGGTGTCATATAATTCATTATATTAATGAAATAAATTATATCTGAGATTCATGTGTTTTGATGAGAAATATTTTTTAAAATATGGATTTCTCTAAAAATAAACATTAATGAAAACACTAAGTGTGTCTCATTTAATTATCTTATAGCTAATCAAGATAATTATATCCCTAAGATAGAAATTTATTATTCTATAATTACTTTGTTTCTATATGTGGGAATCATTTCTGTTCTAATATAATGGTAGAATACATTGTCTGAGGTTAAGGATCCATATGTTCATGAGTTGACATAGGAACACTAGAATCCACTATTTTTTGTAACAGGAGTTTTTTTTGAGAAAAATACTTCCTAGGAAAGTTAAAACTGAATCTGTTATTTTATATTCACTAATACTAGTGATATATTAATCAATAAGAATAATGAATCATATAAGAAAGTAGTAAATGGAAAGAGGATAATATTCACATGTTTATATCTATTCTGAGATTTATTCCACAAAAAACTAGACATGGATGGTAAAATCTAGTACTAATAAAGATAGACTAATTACTTAAGGTTCATGAAATGTCTGTACGTAGTTTATAAAAAAATCATTAACTAGTAATCATAATGAAATAATTTAGAATAAAACCTATCATAGGCACCTTTTATGATCATTATATTGAATTATTTAATGTCAATACAACATTTCTCTTAGGAAACCATATGGAATATGTCTATATAACACAACCAAAAGTTTTAGTGACACCAAATAACACTAATAATGCATGTTAGTTTCAGATAAAAACCAGTGGATGAGTTTAAAATAATGATCTTAGATTATTCATTTGGATTGAATTTGTGTTGGGTGTATATAATAGGTTAGTGGGAGAACTATTATTTTCCCATATACATATGTTGATAACATATAGAAAATAATTGTTTAGTCTTATAGTTAATTAATACTAAAGTGAATCCTTCCATGAATAAATTAATATAGAAACCCAAGTTATTGGAGACAAGATCAATAGAAATTTATCTATTGGGTTTATTATATTAATTCATATTATTTAATTTGGAAAGGTATTTAAAAATAAATGATCAAACAACTCCACAATCCATATTTTATTGAAAACCCACTTTAAGGGTAAGTGGGAACCTACATAACCATTCCTTCACATCAAGTCACACCCTCACAAACAGACATTGCAGAATTCAAAAATCAAAATAGTGAAACAGAACCAAGTCATCGCACCATAACCAAGTCACCGCACCATCCGTTGTCATGCACCCAGTTTCAAAATTCAAACCATCGTTACTGCAAGTCACGCAAATCCCGCAAACAGGACGAGGTTCTTCGACTACAGCACGTCCGGTATACACTTCGTCACCGTCATCCCATAACCTCTCCATCATCACCGACGTCCACCACCAAAAGCTGCAACAAAAAAATCCAAAACAGTCCATCACGCAGAAATTCCAGAGACAACCGATTTCTAGAAACTACCATCACTGCCATGAAAAACCAAAGCAGAACCCTAAGGAGACATCCAACTAAAACCGAATCCAGTAAATCAAAGCACACCAACTCTGGAGGTTCCTTTAATCCCTTTGAACCCTGAACCACAAATCCCAAAACCATGTAGCTTCCATTGCGCCAGATCCAACTAGTAGAGTCTAATAGAAACTTGAGGTCAGGGCAGGTTGAGCAGCCAAGGAGATTCAGCATAGAACCGTCGTAAGGCTCAATAAACCTTTTTGAAGATAGTCTTCGTCGAAACAAAAGGGAACCGGATCTCTATCTCCATAGAAACAGAAACCGCAAATCCCAAAAACCATAGAAACAGAAAAACAGATAAATAAATCTGAATCCAATAAAACGAAAACACTCCAAATCTGGCAGCACCTTGAATCCCTTTGAACGTTGAACCAAAAATCCCAAAACCTGGTATTTACCTCTGCTCTATATCCAACTAGGAGTGGTGCATAGGCACTTGGGGTTAGAGAAGGTTGAGTGGATAAAGAGTTCTTCAGCACAAAACTGATGTCAGGCCCATGAAACCATAATGAAAACAGACATCGTCATCATATAATAGAACCAAAGTCCCATCGAATTTTCACGGGAAAAGAAAGAAAAAGGAGGAAGAAGGAGAACATAGATCGAAGGGAAGATATGGGGAAAGAGTCGGGAGAGAAAGGGGGAAGCTCGCTGGAAGAATCCAAGTAAGGGGAAAAGAGGAGAGGAAAGATAAGGAGGGACATCGGATAAATCTCACCGCGAGAGGGCGACGAGAGGGAGTGGTGACGCTACGAAACCCTAGCACCAAAGATCAAACTACTCAAGAATGAATTGTTCACCTATTTCATATGGCACGAAATCTCTTCATGGTGATATTTAAAAATTCAATAGGAGATTCTTGTGATGAATAGACTATATATGAAAAATATTACTTTGGAATATATCTCATATTCCATGATAATTACTAAAGTTTGATATTGATTTTATGTAAATAATTGTGGCTAAATATCAAACAACACCATGAGAACTACACAAACTTAAATTTGGTACCATATTATATTACTTGAGAAAGTAGAAATGGATGAGTTCCATATTATTGGAGATGTGGGGATACAAGTTATCAAGTAGATACGAAACTAGTCTCCCTTCATATCATATTGATCTACTATACTAGTAAGGCTAATCTAATATGCCAAACAAACTTATTATATTAATTTATTTCCATTTCCCTATATTCTAAGTATTCTAAGGCTTATAATTCAGTATAATAAGTTATTTATAAATGGTTTTTTTCATGGTCTGATTTTATCCAATATTTCATGTTTAATATAAGATAAAATATTATTACAAAGTGATATCACCTCTTAAAAGATGTTCTCATATGGGTGAAGTCATAGAAAAAAACAACAAAACGAATATGGTGGGCCTATTAGATATAATCATACCTTAGAAGAAGCAGGTTTATCATGTGAGGTTAACCAATTAGTTAGTATTTTGATCAAGTGATAGTGGGACTATACTATAGTTTATTCCCTAGAACTAGCTGACTTTATACTTTCGATTACCATAATATTAAAAAAATTAAATATTAATAAATATCTTATCACATGATTATTATTACTCCATATAATATTAATTTGATAATATCCTTAAAGTATTTTTCACATTGAAAGGTTATAGAAGTTCCCCATGATAATGAGTACCTTTAAATGTGGTGAAAATATTCTGAAACATGTTTCTATAGATTCATATGAAATCTATCTTAAAGTTCATAGATGAAGTTTTATTATTTGGTGTTGGAGGCTTATAACACATTGTGACTTGTTCTCATGAATTTCACAATTGGTAATCTCCATCAGAAAAGGTTATGAGAACATACTCACTAATAGGAATTTAATTTGTTATGTTTCATTGGATATTCATATATGTGAGCAGGTGTATTGGTACATAGAATTGAGATTATTATTATTATATATCATGAATATCATACTTTTATGTATTTATAAAATCAATGAAAACATGTGATCATAACATGGTAAGACACATTAGTTACATCATAAGTGAAATAACATGCATGGTTAACTCAAGGAAGGATTTCCCCTTATAATAATTGAATTTGTTATCTCAAAACCTTTTATTGAAATGTAACTTTAAAATAAAATCCTAGGCCATGGTAGTTTATGAATAAGTTAATTTTAGGTAGTCAATGAATGATAATCAAGTATAATGTTTTATGACACAAGTATGAACCCTTATTGATGGGATATCTATTTGAAGGGATTATATTACACAGTAAGAGTTCTTATGAGGTTATGTTCATTATGACTTTAACTTATTTATCTATAGGTTCATTGATGTATTGTTAGATGATAATCTTGGGCTTTGGTCTAGATAACTTAATATTACTGAGAAAATATCCCAGATAGTTAAACACAAAGTGTATCTTGAATCTCAATTAAATTATATTAAAATTTAACAGTCAGAATAAAAATTATACCCTAGGTTGTGGGATAATAATTACTCAGGTTTTCATGATTGTATAAATTTAATCACCCTTTATTAAAGTGAGAATTAATAAGATTTAAATATTAAATAAATATTATTTTATAGCTAGAAAATATGTAGTGTTTATTTATCTTATTTATTATTTACAATGTAATAGATATTTTTTTATTTGTTAAATAAATATTTGTTTAGTTATGTGAATATTAAAATAAATATTTTTCTCCAGTTAGTGAATATAATGTTTATTTATTTATTTAATGAGTTAATAATATAGTGATATTTATTTATTTAAATAAATAGTTAATATTCAATGATTGAAAAATTTCAGGGAAGATTAACTAGCCAGGTTAAGGTTCTGATGAAACTGATATATTTTATTTAATATCATTTAAATAAATAAATATTTAAATATTTAATAAATAATATTTAAATATATATCAGTTATAGAAAATCATGGGAATATAATATTATTAATATTATTTTTCCTGGGGTTTACTTTGTATAACCAATTAAGTAAAGGGAATATCTGCAATTACTTATTTCCTAACATTAAGTATATAATATAAATTATATCATTTAAAAGGGTTATGATAAGAATTTCGGTGCACAACTATATTATCAAAATATAATTCTATCAATAATAGTAGAAGCATTTAATTATTCTCTTAATAATGAGAGAAAATTATCTTCCCTCTTAAGACATAGAGAATAAGATCTGGAATTTTTCAAGCATGAAGGAACTATTGTTTCAATTACTAGTGAATGACATAATATGATTGGTATCTTGGTGATAACACCTGGAGTTCCATCAGTGACATTCTAAGATTCACAGATCATGTTTAGATATTTATAAAGGTATTCTACTTTGGATTCATATCCACAATAATGGGTTTTCAAGAAGGTCAAATGAATTAATTAATAAAGAAATATTTTTTTGATGTGGTAATTCTTATTTTAAAATAATTATAAATTATATGTGAAAATATCTTCTATTATAATATTTTATGGTTTCTTGATCTAGATTTAAGTATTTTATTCAATGAAATCGATGAAAAAGTCCTTTTTATTGCACCCTATAACCTTCACATAACACATCATTTTCACATGTATTATTATAAAATATAGAATAATGTGTTTGAAAATACTTTATAAAATATATAATCATTGTAAATGATCAAAATTATAATTATAAAATTCTATAAATCAATTTTAAATGGTCTTAGGTGGTCAGTACATAAAAAATGAGGTTTAAGGAGAAATCATTGGGATTTATTTTTATCATTAATGGTTTCTTAGTATATGAACTATCCATGAATCACTCACTCTTTCCAAAATATTATGCTGCATGGTTACCATTAATGGTTTCTCAACTCATGTATAGGCCATTCATTACCTATTAATATCAAAATTTTAAAAAATTATTTAAAATGACATTATAATAATATGTACCCAGGATAGGAAAAGTGGGGTGTTATAGGGGAAATATCATTAATGGTTGATTGTAAAATTTTTAGGTATATTGGACCATAAAATTTAGTATTAGACTGGTCTTTGGGGTTTTTTAGGATATTATTTATAGGGATATGATGTTTTAATAATTGAGAATAACCCCATGAATATATCTGATCAATATATTTATAGTAATAACTCAAGTTACTAGGGATTTTTTTTGTGTTATTTCTATTCACTTTAAGTATAAGTAAACATTATATTTAAGTTGGAAAATACATTTTGATCCATAAACTCAACAAACAACTATTTTTTCATTTTTTTCTTGTATAATTTGGATAATGGAAAATAAGACTTGAACATATTATATTTTTTTATTTTGTTTAAATAAGTGTATAAAATTAAATAAAAGTAACTTATAAAGTAATAGTATTTTCCTTAATACTTTAATAACATTGACTTAATTAATAAAATTCACTTATATGTTTTTTTAATATAGATATTTTTTATGTTCTACATATCATTTGGTTCTAGTTATATTTTAAATCTTTTATTTTTGATTAGTTAGTGAAATATTTTATAATTTAAAAAGTTAAGAAAATATTTTGTTTAGATCATGTCTTAAATAAAAATGTGTCTTTAAATGTAATTAAGTTTTAAAAAAATATTAGTTTATTTTGAAATAAATTAGGAACAGTTTTTATTAAATGTAATTTATAAAGTAAATAGATTTTGTGAAAAACAATTCATTTTTTAAAATGAAATTATTTGGATTAACTATTTGTTGTCAGTGAGCTTGGGTATCTAGTGGAAGGTTATGTACTTAAACCTAGTAGTTAATTTTTATGGTGGGAATTCTATAAGGGGGTATTTAAGTGAATAAGTATGCTTAAATTGGGAGATTCTACGATGGGGCGTAGTGTGTTATTGTTTTTTGATTTGTGAATCTAAAGAAAGTTGAACATATTGGGATAGGACTTAGTGTGCTGCCTATGAATTTGAGGTCCCAAAGTATAGATAATTTTTTATGAATGTTTGGTTTAGATATTTTGGACAAAAACCTTTATGTAAAATAATATTTAAAAACCTATTATTTTATTAAGTTAATAAATAAATTACATTGAATTTAATTTTTTAATTTAATGGTGAAAATCTATACTTGATTTGTAATTTTTTAATTTGATCCAGAGACTGATCATTTTTTATTTTACAAAGTTTAGAATGTGTTTTTAGAGATGGTAAGATGGTTAGAATAATCTGAAGTGTAATTTATAATGTTTTTAAGTTTATGTTATAATATGTTCATTTTAAGAAGTCATTGGGTATAGAGTAAAGTTTCATTGGGTAACTGGGTAGTTAATTAGTGGGAAATTTTTCATTAGAAAGAATTTGGGCATTATTTGGGCTTCCACAAGGTCCTTAGTGAGCCATTGAGTGATCAGTGTGGTACCAATAGAAGCTTGGTGGTTCCTATGTGAGATATTTTTAAAACATGGGTAGTTTGGTCATTTCACCTATTTTATTTTAACCCCTCCTCAGGTTATTCCTAGTTAGGAAACCAAAATGGAGGGGAACCTCCCTCCTCCTTTTCTCATTTTCCATCCCATTTCCCCTCTTAAATCTAGGGATTATGTGGTGTATTTTTATGACTAAACCAAGAAATTTATTTACCTTTCTCCTACCTCATCTATTTTCCAAGACTATTCTATGATTTTGGTTAAATTACTTAGTGATAAAGTTTTTGTTTCGACCATATCATAGTGAAATCACTCCATATGGATAGGGATTACGAATATCATTATGGGTGGATTCCAAATAAGATTAATCACACTCCATTGGTCATTTTTTAATGGTGGTGGGTTGTTTAGTGATTCTTTTATCTATTCTCTTAATTTTATACTAAATTGATGTTTTTTACATTGTATAAATTAGTTATTTTAAAGTAATTAGTTTTAAGAGTTTTTTAGGAGATTTTTATAGTAGTTTTGGATTTTCATTCTAGAAATATTTATTTATAGACTTGTATTTATCCTTTTTTGATATCAAATTTTTTTATTTCTAAATTATGATAATCATAAGAGTGGATTATTCAGGTAGGAATTTGACCCCCCCCCCCAATGACATTAACTAGGTCATTCCTATGATTTTCCTATCAAATTTTATAAAAATTTAACAAAATATAAATGATTATTTTATAATTTTAGTGATTCTTTTTTAAAATAAAATTTCTTTGTGAAGATGTATTGTTATATCAACGTTACTAGGTAATATTTGAATATTTTATAGTATTTAAGGATTTATATATCCTTGAGGTGTCATCTTATAGTTGATAGTTCATTGCTAAAGCCTTTTTTATTATTAATCTTATTTTAACTCCAAATTTAAATGTTTATTCAATTAATTTAACATAAAAAGGTAAAACTGGTTGATTTAGTTATGGTTGTTTCACACCATATACTTGTTTTTATTTATCTTATTCATAACATTATTTAATATTGGTTTTTGAATCAAGAAATTTTGGGTATATATATATATTAGTTATTATTAATCATGCTCTTAGAAGTTATTTATTATGTTATAATGGTAAAATTATACATTTCAAAATAAGAACCAAATAAATTAAAAGTTAATGAATAACACTTAACATTTTGTTAAAAGGATTATTTATTGGTTGTGTAATTGTTGAGTTTATGTGATTGGAAAGGGATGATTAGTGTTTTTATATTAATATAAATTAGTTTAGAATAATATTTGATTAAAATTAAATACTTTATATTTTAACCTTCTTTTCTTAGATTCTATTTTTTTGGAACAATAACATAATTAGGGGTATTTGTCTGAAAGTTGTTCTACTAAGTTAATTAGAATAAAAAAATTAGAAAGAATTATTTTTGAGGTTGGGTTACATAGTTAGATTTTTAGTTTCTATTATTATTTCACTTTGATATCCCTATATGGTTCATTAATCTCTGAAACATTATAATTTTTTTATTCTTCTTCAAAATATTTTTTTATTCGATATTATTCTTCCTTATTCTTTCCTTGAGCTTTTTTAGGTTTTTTATTATCTAGTGGTTTGTATTATGATCTTTAGTGTGAACCCTATATATTTTAGTATAAATATAATTGGTTTATTGGGTTAATAACATTGAAAAATATATGAATTGTAGAAGATAGTGGTTGAAGTTAAATAAAGGGTAGAACCAGTAGTGGTTTAGTAAGGTTATGAACTCATGGTAACCTGATGGGTGATATGGGAATCTACAAGATATCTTTTTGGGATACTGAGTATGGTAATATGTGACAAACTAGGTTTTTTGTAATGATATTAATATACGTCTAATTTATAAACTACTTATCGCCCATGTGATCTTGTTAGGGAAATTTCTTTAGTTGTTGATAATAATATGTTTTGGTGGGGTAGATTTTGATGGTTTGTGACATGGGATAAATCACCATTAATTATGTTAGTGTTTATGTTTAATTATTTCTTATAAACATCATATGATTTATTATTGAGAGTATATATCAGAATTTTAAGGACATACAATGGAAAGGAGTACACAAGTAACTCTTTTGAGTCTTTCATAAAAAAATGTGGAATTAAACACCATTATAGTAGTCCCTTGATCAAAATTTAATTTTTTTTCAAATGACTCTATAACTCACTGGGAGGAAGTGGTGGCTCCAAAGGGGGACACCACCAATAAATAGATTTCAATATTATGGTAAATATCTAATACATTGATAAATAATGATACTTTCACATGGGCTCCCTTTACTAGAAAGAATTTCAACCATATAATTCCCTTCCCTCTATGTGTGACTAACCTCTATGCCTTGTCCAATGAACATCTTTCATTTTTTGTGCAATATTCCAAGCCCCTTGGGATGATCTTGTTTCCAAGGAATCCAACCATAATTTTGGAGTCAGACTCCACCATAGTGATTCAAATGTTATACTTCTTCCCAAACTCAAGGCCATTGTGAATTTCCATTATCTCTATCCCAATGGAGTTTCCCAAACTAAAGAATCTACTAAAGACAAAGATCATTGAACCATTTCATCAAACACCAAACCACCCCCTCTCATATCTCAATTCACATAAAAACTGCTATTATTCTTTTTTAGGCCTAAATTATGAGGATTCCATTTAACCCATAGCTTCGAAATGGAACTATCGGCTCCCTATATGAAAATGGTATTCCTTGGGGGAATACCCCTAGTGTAAGATAGTGTCCTCCCTCCCGGAATAAGATAGATGAGGTATTCCAACAGTTCATTAACCCAAACATGGGTACAAAGACATGAAAAGTGCATTCCTTCTCTCTCTTTATTCCTTGCCTACAAAATAACTTAGCGCGCCATTTCAAACACCATACCGTGTGCTTTGGTTTCATTAATTTTTCAATTATCACCCTAAAACCATGAACTGAGAAAATACTAATGTTTCTCTTTTTTCACTGAAATCCTCATCTACTACTTGATGTTCCCCTAAATAATCTTTTCCCATTAGTTTTTTAAGAAGTGATGCCAAACTGTTTCTAAGCATGGGTTTTCACATCACTGGTACCAAAAATCTAGGTAGATTCCTCTCTTCTACACATAAACATCTATGAGAATGTCTTGATTACTCACCTTCCAGAATATAAAATTCTTCATCTATAGGAGATATCTATACCAAAGTTTTATCACCCACTCATTAATCTCATGATTTTAATAGATCAACGAGTATTACTACCTAAAACTGAATGATCCTAACACTAAATCTAAAAAAACACATGTTGGGCTCATCCACCCAGTTGATGTTATTATAAAGGATATTTTTACCTTCAGTGAGGGTCATCCTAGGAAAAATGAGATGAATTCTCTCCAATATGAAGGATATTTTAGGGACCAAGGACCGTAGTAATAATAGGCTATCACCTGTCTAGTTCTCCTTATATTAATTAATATCACCACGTGAAACCACCCAATATACCTTTTCCTTTATAATGTCCAACTACAAAAACATGAAATAATAAAAACTTGAAGTTCTCCTAATTTAATAAGTATATTATTTACAATCCTCCATGTACCTATTCTTTATACATCTTGCCTATAAATATTTCACTTTGATAATATCCCATGAAATATTCACTTTCAGTCCATTTATGGTATTCAAAACACTATATAATTTAATTCCCCTTCATTAATTAGATTCTTCATCATTTTCCAATATTCCCAAGGAAATTTTCCTCCATTTTTTGTCTCCTAGATAAATGTAAATATGGTTTTTTCAGGATCATTGATGGTTCCTTTATAAATCTTGATAAAAAATTGGATGTGCATTGGGATGGGTGTCAGAACACTATTCACAGGTGTTATTCTCCCCCCAAATTAGAGGAATTGGTTTTTCCAATTATAGATATAATTTGTGAGGTGATTAGTGTTACCTTATAATAATACCTTCATGATCTTTCCATCTGAAATGGGAGCTCAAAATTACTCCATCAGAAGGTTCCACCTTTGGGTACCATATTGTCTCGAATATAGTTACCTCACCTATGTGAATAGTATTTAAAAATATAAACACTTCTATTCCATTAGTTAATTATTTTTTCACTCTATCCTCTAAATGATATATATCAACCTATTTAGTCCATTAATATATATTTTCCTTCCATTGAAAAAAATCAACATTTCATCTGTAAATATGAGATGATAAGAAATTAAGAACCCTAATATATTTCTATAAGGTAGGATCTTCCCATCATCCATGTCAGACTTCATGTTTCTGGTACGGGCATCCTTTGAATGGATAAAGAGATTGAGTGACAAAATATATGCCTTTTTTAACCCACCCATGGTCTTGAAAAAGCTAAAAAACCTCCCCATGATTTGAATGGAGATCCATGGTGATGTACAACCTCTAAATAAGATGTCATAAACCCAATCGTTGAAGCCAAACTATCTCGTGAACCATAAAAATAAAGCCCCACTCTAGCCATTAATAACCTTTATCTATGTTTACCTTGATCATGATGTTAAATCCTAGGGTATTCTTATTAATTTCATCCATCATCTCCTTGGTAAAACCAATTTACCCATGTATTCTTTGATCTTTCATTAAGCCATGTTTTTCCTTAAAAATGTTTTTGGGAAATACCAATCCAAGTCTCCTTTAGAGTAAAAACCACTATAGATGTGCAAGTCAGCCTAGTGAGTTTTCCACATTTATATAAACTTTAAACTACTTCAAAAACCTACCCCTTGATAATGTCCCATATATCTATATAAAACACAAAGAAAGCCATCGGTACCTTCTGTACTTTCTAAACATAAGATGAATAAGGATTATTTAATCTCTTTCCCATTTATATAGGATATATATTTCCTTCTATCTTGGATTCCTAGTTATTCTTGAAGTGAATATGTATCCTCCTGGTTATATAGGTAGAAAAAACTGGTCATAAACATTACATAATCTTGAGTTTTATGTCAATAATTCATTCACTTCTATTTATGGATTTTTTAGGTTTATAGTTTTACAGAATTTAGTAGTAACTAGTAGATAAAAATCCCATAATTAATACAGATAATATATCCAACCAATATTCAGTTTTTATATAATATATTAAATTTAAAATAAAACACGTATTCTTTTTATGAAAAATCTACATGACTTTCAAATTGACTTATTCATTTCTTTTATCCATCATTAAAACATGTAAAAAAATTTAAACATGGGATGTGCACAAAAATATTTGTAAGTGACATAAAAAGAAGAAATCCATTAGTCCAGTGAAAACATGAAAACCCCTAAAAACATTTGCTTTAAAACAAAACATTTTACCCAGAAATAGAATCATCATTATTTTAAGAAGATCATTTATCTTACCTTTTTAAAACAAAAAATTTCCATTGAAACTCATTATCAAGAATAGTAATGTAATATAGGTTTATTGGGAAATAATCTTCCTAAAACCCATTTACAACCATTATAAAACCCTTAAAATATGGAATAACCATACGATATACTTCTAATATAATTCTTTAGGGAACACAATCATTATCTAAAGCATTGGATCTCTATCTAAGAAGACCCAAAACATATGATATATCATGATCACACATGATATATAATAAGTATTATCCTACCATATAAACAATTTATAAGGACTGTATCATGAATAAAACATTTTTATCTTGAAATTTCTCATCATAAAACCCTTGAAAACCACTTTTAAACCCATATGAAAAACTCTTTCATGTATCAAAATACACGTTTTTATTTAAAAACTCATTTTCAATTCCAAAATATCCCTAAAAATAGAAAAAAAAAATTCTGAATAAAACATGAAATATTGTAAATTAATCCAAACATCATGTAATGGTTATGGTAGTAGGAATAGTCATTTTAACTTTATATGTTAAAATAGAATATTCATTTTTTTCTTTTGTAAATAAATTCAAACTTTTTGTAAAAAATTTATATTTGAAAACCTATGAAGTAAAGTCAAAATAGAAATAAAATTTTATTTATTAATATTTTATGTCCATATAAAAACATTCATAAAATAATTTTAAAAAATATGGAAAATGTGGAGAAAGAGTTGAAAAGTAAATCTTCAAAAGAAGAGTTTTTAAAAGAAAGTCCCTTGACTTGAGTCCAACTTTTCATGTGTGTTATTTATCTTACTGAATAATAAACTTATTTTAATTATTTAATTTCTTAAGAAACCTTTTCAAATTTATTATTCCATTTATTTCACTTATTACAATTTTATATAAAGATAATTAATTAATTAATATCATGTCGGACTTTTTGATGAATTCATCTCATATGCCCAAAATAACTTTGGTAGAATGACTATGGTCAAAGATAAAATTATCCCATCATCATCAAAAAAATAATGAAATAGTTATCATATTTATACATCAATTATACATTTAAAACCAATCATGAAATTTGGTTATGAAAAATGAATTACATTACAATCATAGAGATGTCAGGTCGTATGTACGCATGTAGAATGTTTCCATTATTCAATGACCATTATAGAAAAGAAGTAAGTATTATTTTAGCTTTAAAATATTTTCATTATAACATATTTTAAACCATTTATAGGTATTTCTATTTTCTTTGATGTTTTCCTCTTGAATTGGGAACTTCTTAAGACTCTCAAGGATGGAGAACATTTTCTAATTAAAATAAACTAAAGGTCAAGGATGATATTTAGTTTAATTAGAATCTGGGGATAAGTTTATAAATGTATTTGTAGGGTTCTCTTTGAGTTTAGAGAATGACCGAGGTGTTTTGAGTTTTCATGTATGAATCTGTAGTTTTCACTTTATATAAAAAATTTATATTTCGTATAATGGGAGTACATGAAGTTTAGTGGTTTTCAATCTCATTTTGTGAGATGAGTACATAGTGTGAATGATTACACACCATTTAAGTGTTACACGCCATGTAATGTTAGAATATTGGTTACGAATAAAAAAATGAGTTTTTTTCTAGAATATATGAGTCTAATATATTACATAATGTGTAAAGGGATTAAATTTTATGTAAATGTAGAGAACATGTATTTTAGGTATATGTGCAAGTGCTATGTTTTTTCATTAAACATGTAGTCACTTCCCTCTCTTCCTAGATCTCTTCCCTATCAATTTTGGGAGCCACTATTCATTTTGGATAGATTTTTTGGAATTGGATAATCGAAGAAGTTGCATTACTTCTATCTGAGTAAGAGATACTTTATTCTTATTCATTGCCAATAATATTGGTAGTTTAGTGTAATTTCACTATTGGATTTATTGATCCATAGTGATGTCCCCTTTGATTATTTTCTAGATTTGGGGTATAATCTTGTTCTAGGGGTTTTTCCATTTGTTGGTTATGGTGTGTTGGGTGTCCGTTCTTAAGGTATGTGTGTTTCCCATTCTCCTCTAACCCCTCTATTTAACTATATCAATTCTAATATGTTTATAATGGTTTTAGGGCCTTTTTGGTTTCTTCCATCTGGTGGATTCTATTGAGGGAATGTGTGACCCATGTTTTTAGGTATGTGGTTCCATATCTATCCTATTTTGTTGAAATTCATTAATATTTTTTGGATAAATTGTTTTATTAAATGAAATTAAATGATATGACAAAAAAAATTTCTGTTTGTGAAATTGGGATTTTGATAAAAGATGGGTTTACACTGGTTTTGGTAAATGGAAAAGGGTTTTCAAATCATTGTGAAATGGTATCATAAAATTGTTTTCAAATAATGAAATGATGAAATGGTTTTATGAAATAGTTTGGAAAATAGAGCCCATGGGAAACATTAGGTACTTAGGTGGATGTTATAGTAATAGTACTTATCCACTATCAGAGGGTTTTCTCATGGGGATTTCTGCTTCTCCCATGGCCTTTTGTTCTCGAGACTTGTTAGACCTACTGGGGTTAAGTTTTTGGGGTGTTCTTTTAATATATAGGATTAATGAATATGTATATAGGCTTGAGGTGTGCATAATTATCTATGTTTGGTATGGCTTTTCTAGTTATCTGGACCTAGTATGATCCTTGGTATGATGTTACCTGTGCTTCTTGGACGATTTAGACTTCTTTTGGTTTATATTTTTTTGCTTGTACTTCCATGGATTTGATATGATAAGTTATTCATGATATGTTTTGATATGATATATCTACTATGATATATATATATATATATATATGAAATGGTTTTTAATTTATTTACCTACATTATTTGGAAATGTGGGAAAAGGGGATATCAATGTTTTTTTCCATGATTCTAATAAAAAATACTAAATTGTATATCATGCCTTGTTTTATTTAAATTTGACAATGCATGGATTATTTTTTAGATACTTGTTATAGAATTCCTAGGTGAGACCATACTGAACCTATTAGAAAACACCCTGCATTCCCCTTATATGATGTGTATACCAGGTTATGTCTTTTGGTGTAGAAAAAGGAAAGAAACTGTAGTAAGGTAGTGAGGTTTTCTATTGATTAGGTTTTGGGTAGTTGGATGGTGGTATGGTGTGGTTTTTCCCATGCTATCATATGTAGACTATTAGAGTGTCTGTTTTAGTTTTTTCATCCTTTTTTGTTGGACTTGCCTCTTGGAGATTGTTTTCAACCTTTTTAGTTGGATTGTTTCTGTTGCTATCTTTCTATTATGACATATATATATATATATACATTAATGTTTTATTCCACTATATCTTTATTTACATGAGTATATATTTCATTTTGTCTGCTTTTGGTTGGTTGAAATAATTCTTTCTATTTTTTATTCTTGCATTAGTGCTAGACATTAGTTTATGGGGATCGGAAACACCCTCAGGTATGTAACGGTTAGGGTCAACTTCCAGTTTTAGAGGTTATCTGAGTCATTTTTGTTACAAAGTGGTATCAAAAGAGGTATCTCCTAAAGATTCCTTATTGTGAGATGTTTGGTAGAATAAATAGAGGATTTTTAGAACATGAGAGGTAGGTTTCAGTGAGTTCTTATTCATCTCTTTCCATAATGAGATTCAAGTTACCATGGGATATTGGGATGTGTTTATCATGTTTTGAGTTTTTGACTATAATCTTATTTTTTTCTCATGCGTTTTCTAGTTTGAAAGGAGATTATTTGGTTTTTTGGTCATTCTTTTATTTCTATGTGTAGTGATATTCCTCTAATACATGTTCTACAAGTTCCTCAAGAGGGTGTAGATGATGATCCTCAAGGGAATCCTCTTATGTAATTGGAATTTATCAAGGATATTAGACAGGAAGTTCGTACCATGGATCAGAATGCACCACAAGCTCAGAATGAAATTTTTGAGGTACAGCTGGGATTTCTAGGAGATAGAGATCAATCATTAGAGTTCTAATATGAGAATCCATTATCCTTTTAAGGAAAAAATGGACCCCAATGGGCAAAGTACTACCTTTACAAGATTGATCTAATCTAAAACTTCCTAGATATGATTAATAATATAAAAGTGAAGTTTGTAGTATTTATACCTAAGGGTCCTAGAAAGAGATGGAGGGATTTCATGGTATAGTTGGATAGGAATTTGGGATTGGACTGGTAGGATTTCAAGAATCACTTCTTCCAAAAAAATTGTCTGGAGTCACTGATGATAGTGAACTCTATGGAGTTCATCACTTTGTAGTAGGGAGAGCATTCGGTGTCAACATACACCTATCGATTTATGAAGCTGGTTTGTTTTTCACCAGAGGTTGTGAAGAATGACTTGAAAAAATATTAGAAGTACCTAAAGGGTTTGGGACTGGATATCATATCACATATATTTATGCTTAATCTTTCAACCTATATAGATTCTATAGATAGGGGTATGATTGAATAACTGAATAAGGAAGGACAATTTGGATATTATTCCATTTATCTTCCACCATGTGGAAGTTTTAATAGAATACTATGTAAAAAAATTATGTGGTAGGATCATCATAGGAGTTGTGGAGGTGTTTCTTAGAAGCGGGCCTCTTCAACACCCCAAGTTGTAGCTAGTGGTGTTCCTCTAACTTGCTATCAGTGTAGAAAGTTTAGACACATACAAAATTCTTGTACTTCACTTGTAAATATGTGTAATAGTTGTGAATGTTAAGGACATCCATATCCTTACTTTTAGGCTATATCTATACCTTCATATGGTCAAGGTTCATCAGCTCTAAAGGCTACTGCATCATAGTTAGATACTTCAAAGACTATAACAATCCACCCATAGCCCTTAATATTGAAGAACCTTCATATGGTAGATGAGTTTTTAAAAGGGGTGGATGCAGGTCCAATGATGGTGATAGGTCCCATCTTTATCAAATCTTTCATAGAAATTACTTTATTTGATACTGGTGTTTCCCACTCATTTATATCTGGCCATTTTGTTGACATGATTAACCTTCAAATGGAGATCAGGTACTTTGTTATGGATTTAGTGACACCTCTTGGGAAAAGCAAATAATAGGGGTTTCTCTATCCTCCTTGTGTGCTATTGATAACGGATGCAGAGCTAGATTGGGACTTTATCATTCTTGATATAGTTTTTTTATGTAATCATTAGGATGGATTGGATTTTATTTTAGTATATTAAGGTTTATTTTTATCATCAATGAGTTTCATTTACTGTAGCTAATGGGAGATTATGGGTGTTTCTAGGTCAAGTGGGATCCAATTCATATTCATGTAGGAACTTCCCCCTTGGTGATTAGTATTTTTGGTGTGATGTTCTAATTTATCCTAATGATATTTATTATATTGATAATCTTCCCATTGTTTTTAGGATTTTCATAATGTTTTCGCAAATGATTCCTTAGAGCTTCCTCTAAAGAGGTAGGTCGAGTTCATGATTGACCAAGTACCAGGTACGCTACTAGTTTTGATACCTTCCTATCATATGGAACCAAAAGATCTGAAATAGATAATGATTCAATTCGATGACCTTATAGAAAAGGGTTTTTCTCCCAATTATTTTACCTTGGTCGTCCCCATTTCTCCTTTCCAAGAAGGAAGATGATTCACTCTAACTGTGCGTGGACTGTTAGAATTTGAACTGGGTAACAATTAATTACATGTATCGTTTGCCTCATGTGGATAATTTATTTGATCATTTGAAGGGGGAAATTGGTTTTTAAGATTTATCTTCAATCCGGTTATCATCAGCTCATATTTTGGTAGTTTGATATACTCAAGATAACTTTTAGGAGCAGTTATTCCCATTAAGAATATATTGTGATTCCATTTGATCTAACTAAATATCCTTTATTTTATATAGATTTGGTGAATCTTATATTCCATAAGTATCTTGAATTATTTTTGGTAGTGTTCATAGATGAAATTTTTGTTTAATCGAGATTGAATAATGAGCAGGAGGTCCATTTGAGTTCGGTTTTAAAAATCTTGATGTGTCACCATTTTTATGGAAATCATTTGAAATGAAATTTCTATATCCAAGAATTGAGGTTCTTAGAGAACATGATTTTTGATCTTTTATTATTAGTTTATCATGAGAAGGTAAAGGTTTCCTTATCATGGGAAAACCCATGAAATATCTTTGAGATTTGCAGCTTCCTTGGTCTTTCTGAATAATATCAACAATTCGTCAAGGATTTCTCAATGTTGGTATCACATTTGACTAATATTACTATTAAAGGTTTGAAATTAATATGGGATGTAAAGTGTCAGCCTTGTTTTGATGATTCGAAATGAATTCTGACATATACTCATATTTAGATCTTGCCAGATCCCACTAAGGGGTATGTGGTATTTTGTGATTCTTTTGGAACTGGGTTGGTTTATGTACTTATATATAATGATCATGTGATAACTTAAAATTATCATCATCTTTGACCTCATGATAATAATTAACCCACTCGTGATTATATTTATGTAGTTATACATGTTCTTAAAAGTTTGTGACAAAATATTTTTGGGGAAAGGTTCACAGTCATTTCTTACTATAAGAGTTTGAGCTATGTATTTTCTTAGAATGACTTGAATATTATGCATAGGTGGTGGGTGGAATATTATCAAAAACTTTACTTTGATATCACCTATACCCTATGGAAGAGGAATTTCATTATAGATTTTCTTAGTAAAAAAGTTCCATAGTATGCTATTATGGAATATAAAGAATATTGGAACCTTATAGTGATTTTTTCTCACTTTAATATAGATTATTATAAGGATTTTTTAGCCATGATTATGACCATTATTCATTTATCATCATATCTCTTTAATTCTATTATATAGAGTCAGTTGTAGGATGATGATTTCAGATGAATTTGAGAAACCCTATATGGTGGAAAGACCATTTCAAGTTGTTATCTCTCTTTAGATGGTATTCTCATTTTTTGGGATTTGTTTTTCAACCCATATTCTATGAGGAGATTAGTTATGTTTGATTTTCATAGTTATTTATGGGTCATTCATCTGGGAACTTTCCAATAGATAAAGGCATAGCATCTAAAAATTTATGGTGTTGTCCAATTTCATCTGGTTCAGGTTTGGAAATGGGATGAGGTATCTATAGAATATATTGATGGATTACTAAGGACTCCCTAAGGAATTATATCTGGGTGTTGATTAATCAATGAAAAAAATAAACTCGTTTAATTATCATTAGGGACACCTCTAAAGTTGAATATATGGGTAAGTTGTTTATGCCTGAGATTATGAGATTTCATGGGGTTCCTTATACCATTATTTTAGATATGTATCATAGGTTTAATTTGAGGTTTTGGAGGACTCAACAGGTGGTTATTAAGACTTATATCAGGTTTAGTATAGCTTATCATTCATATATATATGGTCAGATAAATCAGACCATTTAGATCCTAGAGGATATTCTCCATTCTTGTGTCATGGATATTGGTGGATTTTGGGATATCCACATAGGACTATTTGAGTTTTATTATAAAAAGAGTTATCAGTATTCCATAAGAATGTCTCTTTTAAAGTCTTTGTATGGTTTCTTGTGAATCTGACCTCTTTGTTGGGAAGAGGTTGGTGAAGAATCTTTGGTTGGACCGAGTTTGGTTTAGGATATGTCCAGAAGGATTCAAGATATAGGTCATCATTTATTTATGGCACAAATTCAATAGAAATATTATGCAGATCAACAGTGTTTTCCTTTGGAGTTTTCCATATGTCATCAGGTTTTCTTGAATGTTTCTCCTCGGCTGGGTTACCATCATCTTGGAAAGTATGGAAATTTGGATCCAAGATATATTGGTCTAATTGAGGTTATTGATCAACTTGGGAAGCTAGGTTATTGGATACCATTTCAAGTTCAGTTGTTCGGAATCCATTTTGTTTTCTAAATATCATAGTTCAAAACATTCTATATTGATGCCTCTAATGTTATAATATGAGAAGAGATTGAGTTAAATCATATTTTTCTATTGCAGTTGAGATCATTGAATCTCAAGTGAATGTATTCCATGGGAAGTCGGTTCTATCAGAATTGGTGTTATGGGCTCACGAATCATTTTCTCATGAGACTTTGGAGAACAAATCATTAATTAGGGAGCAATGGCCTCACATCTTTACCTAGCTTCATACCTCCACATGAATTCCCAATAACAAAAAGTCTTATGGTGGGGAGTTTTTCATTTCTCACTACCCGATTTTAGGTATTTCTCTAATATTTTTTTGTTTTCTACTTGAATTGGGGTCATCGTGGTACTCCATAGGATGGAGAAAATTTGCTGAAAAAAATGAACTAAAGTTAAGGGATGTATGCTTTTTTTGAATTAATGGATTCTTGGTATTAATGTGTTAATGCCTTTGTAGGGTTCCCCCCGAGTTTGAAGAACACCTGAGGTGCTTTGGGTTTTTGTGTATGAATTCGCAATTTCCGCTGTCTACAGGAAATTTACATGCCCTTTAATGGTAGTATATGATTTGTAATGGATTCTAGGATCATATCATGAGATGAGTACACATCATGAATGATTACATGTCATGTAAGGGTAACACATCATGTAATATTAAAATACTATCTTTAAAAAAAGAAATGGATTTTTAAGTGTATATGAGTCCCATGGATTACATGACATGTATATGGATTAAATTCCATGTAAATATCAAAAACATGGATTTTTGGGTGCTGTGAAAGTGGTATATATTTTTCATTCGATGTGTAGTCACTTCCCTCTTTACCTGTAGTTTTTTTCTAGTGATTTTGGGAGACTCCATTTGTTCTGGATTGATTCATTCAGTGTTGGGTCATTAGGGAAGTTGTGTTCCATATCTCCAGGTAAAAGATAATTTCTTCTTCTTCGTTGCCTTTGATCATGGTAGCATCATTGCATTAAGCTACTAGTTTTATTGATCCTTGGTGATGTTTTCTTTGATTATTTTCTGAATCCGTGTTTTGATCAAGTACTGAGGGTCGTTCCCTTTGTTGGTTGTGGTCCCTTTGTTGGTTGTGGTGTAATGGGTGTCTGTTCTTGAGGTATGTGTGTTTCCACTTCTCTATTAACCACTATGTTTCATTGAATTAATTCTAAGATGTTTATATTGGTTCTAGGTCCTCCGTTATCATTGTTGGTTTCTTATTTATGGTGGATTCCATTGCAAGCATGTGTGGATTGAGTTTTGAGGTTGGTGGTTCAGTCTCTAGTCTATATTAGTGATATACATTGCTTCTGTTTTGATAAATTGACTTATTAAAGGTAATGGAATAGTATGAATGAATTTTTTTGTGTGTATGGAACGAGGTCTTTGATAAAATATGGTTTCCCTTTGGTTTTGGTAAATGGAAAATGGTTTTTCAAGATTTGAAAAATGTTTTTGTGAAACAGTTTTCAAAGCATGAAATAGTGAAATATTTTGGAAAATAGACCACATGGGAAGCCATGTATACTTATGTGTAAGTTATAGTAATAGGTCTCATCAACATTTGGGGGGGTTCTCATGGGGATTTTCTCTAATACCTAGGCTTATCGTCCTAGTGACTTGTTAGAACTGTTGGGGGTTCACTTTTTAGGGTGTTCCTATACTCTCTAGGTTGATTTATATGTATAGTTTATTCATGAATATGTGATTTTCTATGTTATTTATGAGTGTTATATATATCCTAACCTATTGTTATCCTTAGTGCAATGATAAATGTTCTTTTGGGTTTTTTTGGGATGCTTTTGGCTAGCACTGTTTTGTTTGTACTACCATGGATTTGATATAATATGTGATTCATGATTAGTTTTGATATGATGTATCTTTTGTGATATATAAATGGATATTCAATTATTTGAAACTGATTTTCCTTTTTATTTGGAAATGTGTAAAAAGTTAAAATTAAATTTTTTTCCATGATTTAGATAAAAATTACTAAACTTTTTATCATGACTAGTTTTATTTATATTTTATCTTGATTTTTTTATTATTAAAATACTTGATATAGAAAACAAGGGTGGGAAACTACAGATCCTGTTATCTCACACCATGTGTACCCCTTCAGGAATTCTTTGACCTAGTTGTGTATTTTGAAGAAGGGAAATGAAAGGTGTCCTAGTGGGGTAGTGAGGTTTCTTTCAGATGGGTTTTGGGAAGATAGATAGTTTGATGAGGTGGGATTTACCATGGTGTCATATGGAGACTATTGGAGAATCTGTTTTAGTTTTATCATCCTTTGATGTTGGACTTGTCTCTTGGAGATTGTCTACTACCTTTTCAGTGGCATCACTTCCATTTTTAACTTTCTATTATGAAATATATTTATATATATATACTCATTTTCTCTTCAAATTTATATTTCTATATAAGAATATATATATGTAGTGTTATATGATTTAGGTTAGGAAAAATTGTTCCCTCTATTTTTTTGATGCTCGGGTGCTAGATGCCACCCCGTGGGGATTAGGAATGGTCTTTAGGTATGTGACGGTTTAGGTTAAGTTCCAATTTGGGAGGGTATCTGGTTCAGGTTATTTATAATCACAATTTCATAAATATGATATTATTTCCATAAATATAATTATAAATATCATCCATGTTATGTGGTGGTTAAAAAATAATCACATGGTTTTGGGGTGTTAGAATTCCACACAAACACAAGAACAATGTTATCATTTTTTGTGAGTGGAAAGGTAACAAATAAAATGACATATTATCCTTTAATGATGATAAATATTTCATGATTATCATATATAAACATTAATTCTATCCTTATAAATATTCATGAGAGGCGATGATGTGAAATGAATTATATTAGTTCATGAGGCGGTAGTCCAATATACACATGAATTGTGGTTTTTTCCCATTTGATGGAATAATATATGGATTTAGGTTATGAAATTAACATATTAAGACATAATTATATGGTATATAATATTTTTTTATAAACATTTTTTAAGGATATTTTAAGGAGTAGGAAGAAGAACTAAAACAAAAATGATCGGTTAATAACAATACCTCTTCTTCGGACCACCTCTTTAGGATTATACCTAAAACCTTCCTATATTAAAATTATGATCAAAACAAGGCCTCTAGGATATGTGTAAGTAAATAAGAAAGGTAATTTCTTAAAAAAAAATTTAAACCAAAATGATTTTATATTGAAATAGGAGAGGATAGGGGTGGCCTTCCATAAGTGGGGGAGAGTGCGTACATAGAATTTGTTAAAATAAAAAGTTATACCCTTATTTTAAACATGATAAAAGGATTAAAAATCAACCATTATCAAGAATAATATGATATAATTTATAAATATGTCCACCCAATATAATTTATAAAAACAATAATTCCATTTTAACCCTTATCATTTTAGTTTAAACCCCGGTAAACCTACTTTCACATTAAATGTTGTAAACGATTTTTATTGTTTTCACTATTCATTATGACATAGAATTAAGTTGAACTTATTATATAATATAAATTATTATTATTTTTAAAGTATTTAATCTATTTTACAAAATTTAATTCATATAATTGGTATAATTTAATTTAAAATTTAACCTGCATACGCGATGAAAAGGTGGTTTCTCAGTAAATATATTTTTAAAGCATAAGATGGTCTTACATTAACTCTATAACTAGTATTCATCAGTATATGAATTTAAATTTATATTTATAGATATATAATAAATATATATATATATATATTTGAATAATTCTCCAATATAGTTTATTTTGATAAATTAAAATTAAGAAATATAGTACACTTAAAAACTATTTTTAGGGAAAATGTGTTTTTAAGCCAAAAAAATAAACTTATAAAAAATTAAATATAGATATAATTAAAATGTAATCAATTATATTAAATACAACTAAATAATATCTATTTTAATTTAATTCAAATTCAAATCATAATGGGACTTTAAAATTACTTTATTTATTGGAAATAAATGGTAGTTTTATAAAAATTTGTATTTTCACTATTCACTAAAAATCAATATTTTCCAAAAAAACCCATAGTTTCACACCAAGTTAATTTTGAAATGATGATTTAAAAAAATTAATTCGTTTTATCAAATTCAAATTCTATAATTTATAAATTAAAATTTTAAATAAACACCTTATAAATATAGTTTAATTAAAACTATTCCCTTTTTTATTTAAAAATTACTTAATATTTTTATAATAAATATAATTATATAATTAATAAGTATTAATAAAAATTTAGATGATTTATTATATCATTAAATTATTTTTTACTTTCTTACCCCCTTTTGGTTATTGCGTCCTTGTAATTTTATTTTCTTATTAAATAATTAGGGATGTCTTTCCCTCATAGCATTTTTAGATTCTCATATTGCTTATTCGATCATAATAATTTTATATAAAACATTATCTTGTTGAATTACCTTATTCAAAAACACATTCTCTTTATGATTAGGATTTTGAATAGGATGCTCCTTATAATAAATATTCTGTTATAACTGAACTACTTCGCGGCTCAAATTATGAGATGAATTTTGAACATATTTCCATAAAATTAAAAAATGAAATACATTTTGTACCTAGAATAAATGGGGAGGGAAGGCCAATAAATAAAGAAAATGATCCAATTTTATCCAGGATCTCATATGGTCTAATGAAATGTAGACTTAAATTTCCCTTTTATCAAAAATTCATAAATGTTTTCCATGGAAATACTTTCAAAAATACATGATCACCTATCTCGAAAGAAAGATCTTTCCTTTTTCTATCCAAATAAGTTTTTTTATGCTCTAATCCATCCTCATATGTTAATGAATCAACTGAAACATCTCCAACATTTACTCTATTGTAACACCCCAAACTTCCATGGTACGCTTCTCTTTGAATAATAGAGTAGCGTGTGTTGTATGTAACCTCAAGTTCTAACACACCGCGACCAATCAAAGTAGCTGTTATGAATAGTAATACCCACCTTTTGAAATTATATAAATTTTATATTTCAAAATGGACTTCATTTTTGTATTTAGAATATCGAAATTATCCTAAGTTGAATTTTCTGTAATTTTCTGAGAACTTCAAATTTTCTTTGAATCGAAGAATACTTAAAAACAAATTTTTTAATAAAAATAATTTATAGTAATAAATTATACTATTGATTGGTTTTAAAGTATAATTATAATATATTTTTACCATTTTATCCAATGGTGGTCATTATAATTAATTTCACTTTGAAATTGGACATAAACAATTGTTAATATTTTGATATATATTGTTTCTTAAAAACACGCTATTTGTTGTGACAGCAGGAATTAATTATTAAATTAATTAATTCAACTTATATGTTTTGAATTTGGAATATCAAATATATCTTAGAGTGAATTTTTGGTATTTTTCTGAAAAACATTGATTTTTGATGAATAGTGAAACCACTAAGTGGTAGTTAAAAAAACTGATTTTTCGTTTAAATGAAATTTTACCACCTCTGTGATTTGAATTTCAAAAATCTGACATACATCATTGTTATTAGGAAGGAAAATGTGGTTCAATGGGATTAAAATAATTTTTGGTGAATGGTAACTTTTAAGTTCTATTAATCGCGATTAAAGGTAATTAGTGTAATTTAAGGTAAATATAATGATATAATAATATGAAATTACCTTTACACTTGTCCTAACCTTATTGGAAGAGTCATGACCAACCAATAAAATCCATGGGTCAACTTGGGGACCCCATGGAGCCACTTTGGTAAGAAAATGACATTAATAACTTTTTATTAAAAGTAAAAATAAAATTGTCACAAACATGTGTTGTTTTACTAAAACAATTATTACATGGTGTTATATAAGTTAACTTTTAGACTATAAATATTAATTGGAAAGATAAAAATATTTCATACATCATGGTAATTTTTTTATAATTTTTAGTCGTTAAATAAATAAATTTATTTCTGACACCATGATGATGCAGTGATTACCTCATTAATGAACAATTTAAATAAAATGAAAAGATAAGGTAAAATATAAGACTTAAACTTGTCAAAAACCTATTGTATGAGTATATTTCGAACCCTTATCACCTTATCTTCGAAATATATAATTTTGGGACCTTTGAAATCCGAAAAACATTTCATAATAATGTAACATTTCATGATATTCCAAGAGTGCCCCTCCTCTCCTCCTATAAAAATCCCCCACCTATACCACCTTATTCACACCATAAAAGCCATTTGTCTCAGCCCAACTCTGCCCAAATACTCTCTCAAATTACCTCTCTTACTCCTAGAAGCCTCACTTTGGGCAGAAGTCTTCCCAAGGAATCCTTTGGCTCAAATCAAAAAGAGTTACCCAATTTTAAGGTAATGTCTTCTCTTATGTTCTTTTGTTTTATTTTGCTTCTCCAACCCTTTAAACTCTTTTTATTCCATTATTTTGTAACAAAAATAGTATCTTCAATATAATAGTATGTTTTTATGAGAATTATTTGATTTACACTTACACACACATTCGTCTAATGGTTAAAGAACATATTGTTTCCGTGGGTGGCGAATTACTGCCTCACGAAACAATGATTGTTAAATCTTCTTTTAACACATTTCATGGTGGCCATTAAGATGTCACTATATTTATATATGATATATATTATGTTTATGATTTACTTATGCTTCTGTATTTTTCATTTATGACATACCTTTATGATTTCTATTATGGGTAAACGCGATAATTTCATTTTAGGAAGTGCGGACTACCGCCCCCTCAAAGTGATTTGAATCGTTAATGCCATATATGGGACTTTTAAGGATAGTGTAAATGATATTATATATGATATTATACTGCAATTATAATATACCTATATATCATTATTATTTCATTCCATTAAATTCGAAATAAAAATGAAAGTAGCGTTCATGCGTACGTACGGCTTACCGTCTCCATGAACGGTGCATTTCATTTCTTACCTCTAAATGTTATGTAATATTATAAATGCATGTATATATTTGATATATATGATATATATGATATATACATCATGAATATAATCCTGGATATAATGGATATTTTACCACCTGAATAACTTGTAATTATAAAGAGTTTATTTTGACTTAAGTACCAAAGATCGACAAAACGATGGTTATTAACTTAAATAATTACATAATGTTAATAACATGGTAATAAGTGATATAAAAGGAATAATTAACTTGAAAAAGGTTCTTAGGAATGTAGAAATTAACTCTAGTTTATTATTCAGTAGGTTAAAGAATGATCGTGTCAAGTCGGACACGAGGTAAGGGAACTTCTTAACCCAATTTATGTTCATTGGGTTAATCTCCTACTTTCAAATTATGTCATGATATTATTATGTCCTATCTTGTATTTGTACTTTATTTATGTGTAATTATAAGGAATACACATAATAGATCTATTTTATTTTAAAAAATGATCTTTGTAAGGGACTTCATCTCAATCTCCTTTCATTGAGGCATATTTTGTTTTATACACAACTTTCTTTTATACGATGTATAAACCCCTTTGACTTTTACGTTTATTCAAAATGAATATTTTTATATGAAGAGTTTTACTAACCGAAAAAAGGGAATGTTATTTTTTTCGTAAGTAGGCAGTGACAACTACTTCTCCACCGTCGTGACCATTATTTGAGTTTCGGCTTCCTCTACAAGCCATAACTTTTTTTAAAAAAAACGAAAAATAAATACCAAGTTTTACTTTTCTTTTATTTTGGAATTGAAAATGGTTTTATTATATCAATGTTTTGTATTGATATCTTATGATTGAAATGTGGAAATTTTATGTTTCCTTTATGCATGTTTTATGTGATACGATTATGTTATGGTTTATGATATGTTTAAACTTGTTCATATGAGGAATGCATTGGACTTAATAAGTGATGGGTGGATCCCACTATAGATCCTTGATGCATCGGTAGGTCTCATGAGAAAAACTAGTGTCTTGGAACGAGGCCTTGACAAAATCTTATTTTTAGTCTTGGCACGAGGCCTTGGTTATGTGGCTATGATAGTCTGGCATAATGCATTCCATCATTATGAAAGTGGTTATTGATATTGCATGTGATTATTCGACTAGTAGAATATCCATTGGAATAAGTAAATGGAATTATTTCATTTTACTTTTGTCATATTATGCCGAAGCTCAAGTTTAAAAGGCTTTTGTTTTAGTTATACAGTGCCTTAAATATTTATGTTTATTTATGAAAGCTTCCGCTATATTGTTATCCTTACTGAGCATCTGATCTCACCCCTTTCTAGGTTTCATTTTTCCCAGAATGTGAAGAAATATTTTATGACTGACCTGTAGGGATAGTCTAAAGGTGATATGGGTGTGGACTATGGAGACTATGTAATTTTAGTTTTTCACTTTATGATGTAATGTAACATTTATGAATGTATCTAGTGTTTCAAAGTGTACTAAACTAATCGGTGTTTCGAGACTTGATCTTTTGTGATCATGACAATGTTACATAATAATTCACCGACTCTGGGTAACTGGGGTCGGGGCGTTACATCTACTACCTCCAGTCTCATTAAGTTCACTTATCCTACTTCATCCCAAGAGTTTTAATCTGACACCACTCTTTGTATAATTCTTAATGTGGTTCCATATGTATACTAAAATGAAAACTTATTTATAATAAAACTAAACCAAATAAATATATTGGCAAGAACTTCCATGATTATTCATTGAACAATAATGAATCATATCTTCCATGGTCTGAATCATCTTCTTGGACATTCCATCAAATTGAGAATGAAAATCAATAATGAAATTTAATTCAATACCAAATGATTTTGGAAGTCATTTCTAAAAATTAGATTTAAACCTGCGATCATGGTATGATACAATATAGAGAGTAACTCCATGTAACCTAACTATATCCTTTAGATATATTTGAGAATGAAGATCCAAATACATAGTATGTTGAATGGGAATTAAATGTTAATATTTAGTTAAACTATTATAAATTACCCAAATCTTATTGTTACCTCATGATGTTATTGTAAATCACACCACAAAATCCATAGATATATTCTCCCATTTCCACTCTCTTATTTGAAAAAAGGATGAAGCATCCCCTTTTATAGTTTTCCTTGTACCTTAATATATTAAAATGTAAAACATGTCATGGTAATGTAAGTAATATCCCTTTCTATTCCATCCCACTAGTAATTCTCATGAATTTATTTATAAATATTAGTGCTTCCCAAATGAACAGAAAATGGGGAATTCTGAGATTCACTCAAAAATTATTCCCTAAATTTAGAATCATAATGAACACATAATATCTTTCCAAATATCAAAACATCTTCTTTGTTAATATTAAATTTAGGAAACTTACACTTCATAACAAATTTTACCTTTTCGGGTAAAATATTATCCTCCTTCTAATCATTCCAAATTATTTCTAACAAATATTATTATACTAACACCTGAAATAAAATAGTGGATTTTCCAGCATGCACAATTTTTAGTCAAAAATTCATTAAATAATTAAACAAAGGGTCATTTTCCAAATATAACATGGTAATGTAGCATTATTATTTTGAAACAAATAATCGAATACTTTTTTACCCTTCTGGGAAGATAATGAATCATGAAATCATAATACTTTATCAGTTATAGGAATCTTCTCTACCTTATGTTTAACTCCTGATTGAATATATACTTCAAAATTTCATGATCCGTATATATTTCACATTTTACTCCATATAAATGATTCCTATAAATTTTTTAAACAAAACCAAAAAAATATAATTTCATATCATGTAAATGATAATTTAGATCATGAGGCTTCAATTGATGTGAATCGTAATGAATTACCTGGCCATTGAACATCAATAAACAACCAAACCCCTTCAAATAAGCCTCATTGTAGATGAAAATGTATCCATTTCTAGAGGGAAGGGCCAAAATAGGAGAATTCACTTATCTTCTTTTTAGTTCCTGAAAACAATCATCACATTATATTATCTAGATGAATTTAACTTCTTTTTTGAGTTAACATATTACATGGTCTATAAAACTAATAAAATCTTTCAACAAATCATGTATAGTAACCCACTAGTCCAAGAAAACCATGAATCTAGATGATATTTGTGGGTATTTTTCGTTATTCAATAGCTTGTGTTCTATCGGGTTCAATAGTTATTCCATATTTAGAAAACAAATATGTCCAAGGAAATAAATTTTTTAAAACATAAAATCACACTTAGTTAATTTTCCATATATTTTTCTTTCATTTAAGTATTTCAAAAAAATTCTTAGGTGTCTCTTATGGTCAAAAACATTTTGGAATATAAAAAAATTTCATCAATAAACACAGAAAAATAAATTTCTACATAGTCATGAAAATATTTCTTCATAAGATTCATATATACTTATGGTGAATTATAAAACCTAAATGGAATAACTATAAACTAATAATTTCCATATCTAGTCTCAAATGTAATATTTGGAATATCTTCCTCTTTAACTTTCAAGTGATGGTACCCTGACCAGAGATAAATCATGGAAAAATATTGTTCTCCTTAGATCTAATCAAACAAATAATTGATATTAGGAAAATTATAGTTTCTCTTAATAGTTATTTTATTCAAGTCTCAATAATCAATTCAAAGTCTCATTCAACTATCTTTCTTTTTATAAAATATAACTATATCACCCCAAAGTGAATTTCTAGCTCGAGTAAAACATTTATCTTGAAACTCCTACAACTTATTTTTCAATTCTAAACATTCTAAATTATCCATTCGATAAGGTGGTTTTGAAATAGGCATAGCATTTGGCACTATTTCAATGGTAATTTCAACCTATAGATCTGAAATAACACCAGGTAAATCATTATAAAAAACATTCATGTATTCAATCCCTACTGACACATCACAAATTTGAAAATTTTATTTGTTCTCAAAAATTTGATCTGGGTAACTTTTATTGTCATCTCTTGTCAATTCCGCAACTTCTTGGTATGTTATCAATAGTATGAAATTCATTAATAAAAATTTCTTAGCTTTATGATCTATATTAGCATAATAAAATTAATTCCAATACATACCCAAAATAATATCATACTCTGCTATGTGAATTTCAATGAGATTTGATGGAAATCCCAACCTACTAATAACAACATGAAGATTCCTATAAATCTTAGTTATATTAATAATTCCTCCCAGAGTTTTCCCCAAAAGTTCTATCTTCTTTTCATCTGGTGATATTCCCATTTTACTTAAAAATTTCTTGGGAATGAAATAATTTAATGATACATAGTCAAATAGGGTATTGGAATAATTAAAATAAACAAGTAACATACCTTTAAAAACATCATTCGATGGTCTAACATCAACTGTAAGAGTATAAAATGATTTTTCCATGTACTCTTATTTCTAATATTGATGATTTTTATCCTATATAGGTAACCTTAGGAATACATTAGAATAATTATATAACTCTTTGCAATTGAATAATCCTACCAAAAACTTTTTATTATTCATATACTAATTTTACCTATAATCATAAACCATAAGTTCAAACATTCCATATCGGTAAAACTTACAGGATTTTATAATACATTTTCCAGGATGTTTTTACCACAATTATCACAATATGGGATCTTTATTTTCTTTCCTATGGAATTATTTAAGGGATTATTCCCAATTTCCTACCATTTTAACCTTTTATTAAACTTTTCACCTTGAGGAACATAAGTGTTAGAAAACTAAATCTCAACTTTCTCAGCACAATGAATAAATTTATCCAAGATTTTAAATTTTCTTGTTTCCAAATATCTTGGTAAACTTGGTATAAATACTAAGTAAAATATATTAATTTTACAATCAATGGCCTGAATAAAACTATTATGTACCTAAATAACCTTGTAAAATTTTCTTCATACACATCTATAGAATCTTCATCTTTTTTTCTCTATTCAAGGAATTGTTTCTCCATTATTAGTCAAACAAACTTAGGGAAATATTTATCTACAAAAAGTTTCATAAATGTGTCACATTCTATGTCATAAAAATGAACTCTTTATCTAGTATTCTCAACCAAAGACCACCATCTCTTAGTTTCACCTTTAATGTGATAAATATAAATATTTACCTTTTAATGATTTAAACATCTCATTACTTTAAATATCTCTTCCAAATAATTAATCCATCACTCAGTTACCAATGGGTCAAAATATCCATTGAAATATGAATGATTTTGTCTCATAAAATGCTCCACTATCGTCACGTTACTCAGTGACATATTTTGATTCTATCTAGCATGTATTTAATCACCATTTATATCCTACATCAACGGATCCATCATAGAAAAAACTACTCATCTCCAATTCCTACCATTCTAGGTTATTTATTTGGAAGGATATTGTCCTCTTGGGGTCTTCCAACCAAATATTCATTGTTTCGTCTATGGAAAACCATTCTGAACAAACATAGTATAGAAAAAGAAACATGGTAACCTTAAAATTATATAACATTGTAACCATAGATTAAAATATTTTAAATGTATTTACATACACTTTATTAAACACTAAATTTATCTAAGACTTTCCTATAATACCAACTCTAAGGTACTTGCATTAAACATTACATAATATTGAGTTTTAAGTCAATATTTTGTTTTCTTACATTTTATTATCTTTTTAGGTTAAGAGTTTTATAGAATTATTTCATACCTTATAAATAAAAATAATATATATTAAAAATTGGACACTTCCAATCAGTATCTATTTTTTCTGGAATATAATAATTTTAAAATGAAACGTGTTTTATTTTCATAAAAATATTCATAGCCTTCAACTTGACTTCTTCCTTTCCTTACCCATAATTAAACCCTTTTAATTTTTTTAAAAAAATATTTGATTAGAACAAAAATATTAATAAGGGACATAAATAAAGAATATATATGTTAATCTAGTAAAAAACAAGAAATCTTATGAAAAATATCTTCTTCAAAACATAAATTTGTTCCTGGAAAGGGAATTATTTTTCTTTTAAAAATATAATATTTCATGCCTTTAAAAAACAAATAATTTACATGAAAAATCATTAAAAATCATAGAAAATTCATATAGGTACCTTGGTACATAATTTTAATAGAACCCTTACGTATCCCTCAAAATGGGAATGACTATATGTACAATTTCACATATAATTATCTAGAGAACATAATCATTAACTAATTCATTAGAGTGTTATCTAGGTGCAGTCATCTTATATGGAATATAGGTCTTACCTATGAGATATAATGGGATTCAAACCATCACATAAAAAATTACCAATAACCATATCATGAATAAAAAAATTTAATCTTACACCTTTTCATCATTACAATCTTGTAAAATACTTTTTAAACCATGTGAAAAAATTCTTTTGGATATCAAAAAACATTTTTACTTTAAAACCCATTTTTTAAAACAAAAAAACACCAAAAAAATAATGTGGTTTTTTATTTGAAATAAATATGAAATATTTCATTGGAATCCAAACTTAAAATAATTTTCATGGTGGTGGGAAAATTCATAGTTATTGTATACATTAAAATAGAGCATTCTTTTTGTCTTTTGCAAAGTGAAACATTCTATAAAAAGATTTCTTTATGAAAACATTTTAAATAAATTAAAAATATACATAAAATTTAATTTAAAAATATTTAATGTTCATATAAAAACATCCCTAAAATAATTTTAAAAAATATGCACAAGGTAGAGAAATAGTTGAGAATTAAATCTTTAAAATAAGAATTTTTTTAAAAGAAAGTCTCTTACCTTGAGTCTGAATTATCACGTGTGTTCTTTATATTCCTGAATAATAAACTTATATTAATTATTTAATTTATTTATAACCTTTATCAAGTTTATTATTCTTTTATTTTACTTATTACCTTGTTATATAAAATTATATAATTAATTTAGTTCATGTCGGACTTTTTGATGATATTCAGCTTATACGTACAAAATGACTTTGGTAAGATGAATGTGGTCAAATAGGTCATTATTTCATAATATATATAATTATAATAATTAAATATATATCATATTCAAAATTAAATTATAATTTTAAAAGAAATCATGAAATATGTTTATGACGAATTAATTACTTTACAATCATGAAGACGGTAGGTTGTGTGTGCGCTTGTGTAACGTTTCCATTTTTCAATGATCATTATGGAAAATGGTATGTATTATTTAATATTTAAATAATTATAATAATATAATAAATAATATATTATTTAAATAAATATATTTATATATATCTTCTATGTCTTTTGGTGATGAAAAAATAATCACAACACTTCATGGAGGTGGAAACCCACATTTACGCACGAACGATGTTATCATTTATTATGAGTGGAAAAGAAGGAAATAAAATGATATATTATCTTTTAATAATGACAAATATTTCATGATTATCACAAATAATAATTAATTCCATAATTATAAATACTCATTATAGGTGATGATAAAAAATGAATTACGTTGTTTTGTGAGGTGGTAGTCTGGTGTTTACATGAATGATGGTTTTTTCCCATTTGATGGAAGAGGATATGGATTTAGGAAATGAAATTAAAAAAATAACATTAGATTATATAGAATATACTAGTTTTGTTATATAAACATGGTTTAAGAATATTTTAATGTGGATTAAGAAGAAACAAAAAAATGCTCAGTTAAGAACAATACCTCTTATTCGTACCACCTCTTTAAGATTATATCTAAATCCCTCTTATATTGGTGTTATGAGAAAAAAAAAATATCTAGGATATGGTGAATTAAGTAAGGATTTTATTTGGGTACGTTTTGGATGAATCAAAATGCTTTTATGGTGTGAATAGGATAGAATATGGAGTTTCCTTCTATAAGTGGGGGAGAGGATACAGTTGTAATTTTCTAAAAGAAAAAGTTATACCCATATTTTACAAATGAAAAAAGGTTAAAAATAGAACATTATCTATAATTATATGATATAATGTCAAAATATATCCATAAAATATAATTTGGACGAGTTTTTATGACATTTAAACCCTAATCATTTTAGTTTAACCCCCCCTGTAAACCCATTTTCCCCTTGATAGCAGTAAAATATATTTACTATTTTCACTATTTTTTATAAAAAAAAATTAATCTGAAATTATTATATAATATAAATTATGATGATTCCAAATATTTAATCCATTTTACCAAATACAATTTACCTAATTTTTATAATATAATTTAAAATTATACCCGCCGACGTGACGAAAAAGTGATTTTTCAAGAAATATATTTTTCTAGCATAAGAAGATATTATATTAACTTTATAAATATAATTCATCATTTTTTAAATTTAGATTCATATTTATAGATATATACTCTATAAATTTAATTTAAATCATTTCTCATTATGGGTTATTTTAATTAATTAAAATGGAGAAACATTATGCACTTTCAAATGTTTTTCATACAAATGTGTTCTTAATACCAAAAATAATATTATACTAAATTCTACTATAAAGATGATTAAAATGTAATTAATTGGATAAAATATAAATAAATTATAATTATTTTAATTTAAATCAAATTCAAATAATAATTTTACTGTTAAATTACTTAATTTATTGAAAATAATTAACAGTTTCACCAAAATCAGTATTTTCACTATTCAATAAAAAATATTTTATGAAAAATTCCAAAATTTCACCATAAGTTAATTTTGATATTATTATTTCAAAAATGAAATTAATTTTTTCAAATTAAAATTCTATAATTTATAAATTAAACTATTAAATAAAAACCATATAAGAAAATGGTTTAATTAAACCTATTTCCTTTTTAATTTAAAAATTAATTAATATTTTTATGATGAATATAACTATAAAACTCTTAAATATAAATAAACAATTAAATTATTTATTCAATCATCACCTATGTTCTTAGATTAGGTTTTATCCATTATTATTCTATGATGTGTACTTTTCTTTATCATTGACATGTTGAGTTTGTTTGTTTTTTTAACTAATAAAATAGTATATGTTTGAATGCTATAGACACTTTGACACGCATTCACTTAATTATTCACTTGAATGAGTTAAGGCATCTTGGTGGTGCCTAAAATATTGATCGGTCTCAATAAAGTTAAATACTTCAAGAGGGGGTAAGTCAAGGTATGTAAATCTATTGAAACAACCCTCGCTAATAATCACGATACATTATTAGTGGAACAACTCTCTCCATCATAATAGATATGAAGTGATAAAGAAAAAAATGGGACACAGGAAGTTTTACTTAGTTTAACCAAACTATACTTATCCAAGGAGCATGAAATAGAGATAAGATGAGGTACTAGAATCACTAAGTATGCTTCTTGTTTCATGGAATTTAGAGTAGTCACACTAACACACTAGGTTTATAACTGTCAAAAAATTGAGAACTCGTCGCTCTCAATCACTTAGAAAGATCACTGTTTATCTGGGTGAAATCATCTTTAAATATATGAACTAAGAATGAGATTACTCCAAAAATGGTGTATCAATATACTCTAACTTCATCAATGTGATGAACTACATGATACATGATCGATATAGACTCATGTATCTCTCTTATTTTCTACTATAAATTTCCAATACCAATATGGAATTCCTATAGACTATATATGAAAAATGTTCAATATTTTTCCTATCTTCCTTCTATGATAAATATATTTCACTATTCTGAAGAGAATATATATATTTCTATTTTAATTGATATTAAATAAACTTTCATTAATATGGAAAAATTTATCCAAAAACCACTTTCAAAATTGAGGGAAATTCTCTAATTAAAATGACTAATTTCCTTATTTAAAAATAGGATATTTCAAAATGAAAATATACTAATTCGGCTTCTTTATGATGCGAGAATTACTATCATGTAATGATTCCCTTTCCATTCTAAAACCATGAAAATAAACTCCTTACTCCATGGGAACCTCTATATCATGAAATTTTCCCTCACATCATATAAGTAGAAACCTCTAAATTTTAAATCTCACACCTTGAAAATTATATCATAGAGAAAAAATTAGTATTCACCACTTACTAGAAAACTATGGAATAACTCCTCATCATGGAATTTTCACCTCAAAATAAGAAGAACCACTAAAATATACTTTTACCTCTCCACGGTGTGGTCATAATTCTTGTGGAATGAATGACTCTTACATTTTTTTCTAGTTACACTTATCTACCATATTTACCCAACCATTCTTGGTGTGGTCATCCTTCCCTCAACATGACCCCCTTAATATATTAGACTTTTCCATTTTACCAATAATTTGTAACTCCACTCATGGACTGACACTAACATTCATGGTGTGAATAATTAAATAGATTCAAATATCTTGGATCCTTTCTTTTATAGGGTCTCTTTCACAACATGAACCACTCCACGTTTTACCAACATTGAATATATGTTACTCTAATGTATCCTTTTCATGTAATGAATTGGGATATCATAGCATGATTTTAATCTTATAGATATAATTATCCTAGATCATTCCAAATCCTTCCTAAAGACCTATATCCCTTTCCGTGACATGTAAGCTACTTTTTAATTTCTTTCCATAGCCTTGTTAAAAAAACTCAAAAATATTCCAAGGGGGTTTTTCTTAACAATCCCCCCATTGGGTTTTTTGATAACTCCTTAACAATTAATTGAACACATATTTAATTGAAAACATCATAATTGAATAAAAACGAATTCTAAACCTTATTTTCTTCATATATTGCATCAATTATTTATTAATCACTAACTATAATACCACATGAGTAAATCTAGTTTTGAGAAATAAGAGTTAATTCAAAGTTCTTTATGAAAACACTTCCTTGATCTTCATGCTCTTCAATACTTATAAACTAATATTCTCACCCTAAATAAACATTAACGTACTTTACCCCTTTCCAAAACATCATAATGATATGGATCCACCTTTTTCAACAATAAATAACACTCTATTCCATCATCATTATAAAAACATGTACAAATTCCCCCAACCAACTCATGAAAACTTCTCCCCCATACCAATGAACCCAAATAGTACTTCTCTTAATTTTCACATGAGACAATTAGAAACCCAAACCATTAATTCATTATATTTACCATACCTTTATATAAAGGTATAATATAATAGGGTATTGGGATCCCCTTCTCTAAGACATCTTATTATATCGAAATGGTTGGACTCTAAGTGCCAACTAATACCTCTCAAAATTAAACTTGTGTAGTGCCTTCATCCCAATGTATGTAACATTTTTTAGTTGAAACATACTCTAACTCCACTAACCCTTATTCAACCTTCTCCTTCATCAAATTATACTTTATCTCATTGTTATTTGACAATGAATTATTTATATAATTATTTCTAAGATTGGTAACCTCTAAGTTATCACACCTGATTGTAATAGTAGATTTCATATCTACTCCAACATCTTTATGTTATTTCCTTATCTATAGAAAATGATTACAAGCTTGAGTAGCTGTAATATTCTTAGATTCTACAGTGCTTAGTTAAATTCAATATTTCTTCAAACTCATCCAATAAAAAGATAAACCTCCAAGATATAATGAACCACTCCATTCCACCTTTTGATCATTCATTGAGCCACTCTTATCTATATCTATGTATCCTAATAACTCTTACAAGTACGCTTCCCATTATACATTGGAAAAAAAAATATAAATCATGGTGAAATTAAATATTCCCCAACCTTGAACTCATTGAAAAATTCCTTCTTTTATACTGGGGAAAGGAAAACTAAATAAGGGTGATCTAAAACACTCAGTAAGGTTTACGTACAATGGAATATATCATGAGTAAATAAGGAATAATCAATATGGAAAGGTAAATAAGTTAAAAAAATCCATTTAATCAATAACATGATAATGAAATGCATCCATGGATAATATCAATTAAATAATCTCATGGATAATAATAAATAAATTCTAAATTAAGGAAAGGATTAATATTGGATATCATGATTTTAGACATCATGATATATTTACCATCAAGGCCTTGTGTCAAGATAGTTTAATCAATTGGTAGTTATAATCCAAAAAATAATTTAATAAATTTGTCCAAATATATTATCTCATGGGACCAGTCGATGAATCAAGGGGCTATATATTTATTTACCCCATCAGCCACATCAGGTTCAATGTATTCCTCATATATTTAATGATTAATTTAATTCATATACAATATTATTTATCAATAAATATCTATATTGAGTAAATAATATGGAATATTAATATTTCACCTAATCAATCAAATAACTTTCATAGTAAAAAATCATATATATAAATGGTATACGGTTTAGGAAATACGAATATCTATAATAAAAATAAGATTTATATTTAAGAGAAATGTAATTTCCAATAAAATATAATCATAATAAATTGAATATTTCAATGTAAATCACCACAAAATTAATTAAGAGATGAAAGATGACCATATATTCATCATAAAAGACGATTTTTTAGTAAAATAAAATATTTTAAAGAATACAAGAAAATGGAATTGAAATATTAAAATCATTTTTATTAAAGTGATTTATTTTATAAAAAATTAAAATATTTTAGATGAATTTAAAGAGAATAAAATTTTTATGTTTTTGGGAATGTATGTTAATGTCGTATATGTTAAAAATAAAACATTCCTTTTGAATTTTTATAAATAAAGTTAAAAATAAACCTTTCATAAAATTTTATAAATATTTCATTAAAACACGATAAAAATTCATGGATAACTTAAAATTTTCTTAATAAATAATTTGATTAAATAAAAATAACTTTTTTAGAATAATTTTTAAAATATAGACATGGAAGAAAAATTTACTCGATCAAAATAAAAATAAGACCAACTTTTATTTTTTTTAATTTATTTTCTTAATTCAAGTGAAAAAGTGAGGAAAGGTTATAATAAAACATGGAAAGTACATAAATATTGACAAAAGAAAAAATAGATGTAATTTATGAAGGGTATATTATAATAATCCTTCAACAAAAAATATAAGCAGTACTAGAGAGATGAGATTGTAAAATAAATTCTTATCACTTTTGTAGATTTTTAGTTATAACCCCTTGAAAGAGTAACCTTGAATTAAAAATTTAATAATCATTAATATATAGGTATTCATGTTAAATAAATTAAATTAGTAGTATATACAACACATAAAAGTAAAAAAGGTTCATAATACCAAATATGTCTCAATTGAGTGGAAATTGAGACAAAAACTCTTACAAAGATCATATCATTAAATCAAGAATTAATCAATGAAGTGATTATATGTCAAAAAATTAAACCAAAAAAAAGATAAAATAAAACATAATACAATTACATGTCATTTCACACATAATAATTACATAACATTGACAATGAAGTATAAGTATAACCCAATGAATAAAAATTGAGTTAAGAAAAACCTAACCTCGCACTTTCCCTTAATTGAAAGTGATTTAAATTTATGTATTATGTTTTTAAACAAGTAATTAATTTATGATATAACCATATAATCATATTTATAATTTCATATATTCTACTCTTGTAACATCTTATTACCTATTCATTTTAATCATTCATTATTATCATTGTTTCGGGTGTTAACTGCTTTGTTTTCTCATGCATGACTTATCCTGGATGCCCTGGTCCTTGTACATTGATTGTGGTTAAATAATATCCATAATATTAATCATTATATATATAATATTTATTATTTATATTTATATTTATATTCATCCATAAAATTTATATATAGAAAAATGAATCACACCATTCATGGAGATAGTAGGTCGTACGCACAAATAAACCTTCTTTTTACTTTTCAAATGAAAGAACTAAAGAAAGGTAAATAATAATTAATATTTAAATAATTATTTTTAAATAATATTTATCATATATATTCATTAAATATATCCTTATTACCATCCATTGTAATGACCCGTCCCCCGGGGCCCGTGCCGTGACTACCCCAAGCCTGCCTTCCATAGGCAAGGGGCTGGCGACTAGCCCCGAAAGGTGTATCCCCTAAAACGAGGAAGGAATTTTCTTTATATACTGTAAACACATTCAACCAAGCACACAGAAAGATACGAACATAAGTAAAGTGTATAGAAAAATGAGTGTTGAAATTAAGAGGGGCCAGAATACAAGACCAACAGTAAAGGTACAAGTACAACTTAAAACACAATACAACTAAAGAAAGATAAATACAGCTACTGGGTCGTCCTTCGAGGTTCCTATCAGATGGGTAGGTATAGATCTCCTCCTTAGCACTCCAAGTCCACCCATCTCCTCTACGTACTGACACGCCGTATGGTCCCCCTCCAGGCACCGTCTAGTCCTGGTACCCTCAGCCTCGATCAACGCTGTTCGTCGTCTGTACCAAACACAATAAGGTGTGGATGAAGCCCATGAAGGGGAGAGTATAACAATACTCAGTAGGGACCCCAAGACCCTCAAGGTATCACAAAATCCACCAATGATAAACCACACAACATGTAATCAACTGACAACCCTACTGTCGATCCTCAATATCTACTAGAACTTCCATTAAAGTCACCCATTCATCGAAGTCCAACTTGTTGTGGTCGATGATGTGAGGTGGGTCATGCACATATCTCCTCAGATGGGATATGTGAAAGACGCCATTCACCCTCTCCAAATTTGGGGGAAGATCCAAGCGGTATGATACCTCGCTTATCCTCCAAAGGATCAGAAAAGGACAGATAAACCTCAGTGATATCTTTCCCCCTCAGCCAAACATCCGCAATACTCATCGGGGTGAGACCCGTAAGAAGGCATGGTCTCCCTCATCGAACTCCAAGGATCTCTATATCCTACAGCATAAGTCTTATTCCACTTCTTTATTCATCCTTGGCAACCTGTACTATCATCATAAGTCCCGGTACACCTTCATCACTCTAGGATGTACCACTAAAACGAGATGTATGGAACTCCCTAAAAACCTCCTCCTGAAGCATCACTAGAAACATGGTGCATCCTATGAAAACGATGATGTGCTCCCCACCTTTTGAAAATTCTTTCGGGAGACCATGCTGAGGATATCTGAGCTCATCGGGCCTCGCAGTCAATGTCTCAAGCTACGCCCCCTGACTTGTTGAAGGAGTAGGGGTGTGACTGTCATAGACTAGAGGTATGATGATCCATCTCTATCAACGAAAAATATCTGCAATGCGGCTAGCTTCTCTACCACTTCACTCAGCAACTGCAGACCAGAACTCCTGCTGAGTGCATCTTCTACCACGTTCCCCTTCCTAGGAGTATAGACTATCTCAAATTCATAGTCCTGGAGGAACTGTAGCCACTCTATTGGGAATTGAATACTTAAAACTTATGTTGCCATAAGGGTGAGTCTGGCTGACTCACGAGTGTTCAGCCACACCATCCTATGCAGGAGTTTATCCTGTGCTGCCTAGGTTTCCTTTTTTTCCAACCAAGGAAACCCCCATTCCAATGTTGTGGATAAACCACAACCTTTTTTCCTAATACAGTCAATCAGAGTATGAAATATGGATGTCCAGTTCATACCCAAACTAATGTCATAAGGCCTCGATGCTACCACCTAGAGGTTCCAACTGAAACTCTTGCCTCAAGGGTCAGATCACACCATCATCATAAGTGTGATTATCGAGTCTCCTTCCAAAGTTATCTCCAGACGTGAGTGTCAAGTAAACGGTTTAACTTGAAAATCTAGGTCTTGGACAAGATTCCTGGAGGGAAGGAATGATTGGTACCTTATGTATATTGTTACGGAAGCTGGTAATAGACACAGACCTTACCTCAAATCATTCCTAGAGACCTTGGGTTGCATTCCTTGACTGTGTGCAGCTACTCTCTTCCCCTATCCTCTAAATCCTTTAGCCTAGCCGGGACCACAATGGGGGTGGTTGCAACATGTTGAAATGTACACCACCTCATATTGATCCCTTATCTCTACTTCCACATCTACAGCCCTGTAGATTCATCTGTCCTTAACACTTCTTCTTCCCTAAACAATTTTACACGCCCAAGTCTCTGAGACTGGTGCCAGTTTCCTGTTTTCCCACTACTAACATTCACTCGCAGTATCTACCCAGCTAAATAACATTCAACCACAAAGGTACACTCTAGAACCCCAACATAAGTAGGAATGCATAGAGTAATAGTGATGTCTCGGACGTCCTTAAACAAACTTCCCTCAAAAGTCCGGGACCCGAAGCACTGATCGCATCGTATTCGTCAAGTACCAGGAATGATCGGTACACCATGATGAATACTCAGCTAATGACATGTCTTCCTGACGAAGGTGTAGAAGCTCTAGAGAACTCTTAGACACCTCCTCAAGCTAGTCCTCAACCGCCATTGAGTCGGGATCACCTCGGAACCTGAGGGTTATCTGATGCTGAATCACACGTAAGGCACTAAGCCTATATGTGTCCACTACCGGAACCGCCAGTTGTAACTACTAACCAATGAGTAGTGTTATAGCTGACACACTACCTGAAGGTAATATCTCGGGTAATGGTCCATCTACCAAAGCCTCATCACTATACAGACCATCCTCATGGTCACTCACTGAAAAAATACTAGTAACTAAGATCACCATCTTCTCTATTGGTGTCTCAACTAGGGAGAAAACTCTAGCAACCACCTCCATCCAGCCCTCTGCTACGTGGGAATCTGTCAAGCCTCGAAACCTCAGAGGCCTCTACTACTAAAACTCGTGCAACACACTCAATTGGCCAGCACTATCAGCTAGTGAGGATGGTGGTAACTGCTGCCCAATGGGTGGTGGTGTGGCGGGTACACCACCCGAAGGAACCAACATAGTAAGAGGGCCTACCACAGGAGCCTCATCGCTCAGTGGGTCGTCATAGTGTACTCTCTCGAGAATCCTAGCTGGCTGTCTACGCAGCAAAATTCTGATAAGGAACAGGTGCGATGTGGTCATTAATTTATACCTAGTGAGATGACTTAATAAAACACAAGAAAACTTTTCAAAACACACACGTAATCAGTGTTTTCGTGCACTGAGTCAGAAATCAGAAGTCAGGGTCCTGGTGTATTGATACGTCGGTCGCCGCACCAACACTAGATTCCCTAAACTGATAACCACACTCACTACACTTAACACTATTACTGTTAATAATATCAGATTATAATGTTCTATGGTAGAACCAACTCCTCTGATACCAACTTGTCATGACTCGTCCCCCGGGGCCCGTACCGTGACAACCCCAAGCCTGCCTTCCATAGGTCAGGGGCTGGAGACTAGCACTGAAAGGCGTATCCCCTAAAACCGAGAAGGCATTGCCTTTATATCCTATAAACACACTCAACCAATCACACAACAAGATACAAACACAAGTAAACTATATAGAAAAAAGAGTGTTGAAAGTAAGAGGGGCCAGAATACAAGCCCAACAGTAAAGGTACAAGTACAACTGAAAACACAATACAACTGAAGAAAGATAAAGACAGCTACAGGGTCATCCTCTGAGGTTTCTACCTGAAGGGTAGGTACAGATCACCTCCTCATCACTCCACATCTTCCCATCTCCTCTACGTACTGACACACCGTATGGTCCACCTTTGGCCACCGTCCAGTCCCAGTACCCTCAGCCTCGATCAACGTTATTTGTAGTATGCACCAAACACAACAAGGTGTGGGCAAAGCCCGTGCAGGAGTGAGTATAACGATACTCAGTAGGGACCCCAAGACCCTCAAGGTCTCACAAAATCCACTAAGGATAAACCACACAGCATGTAATCAACTGAAAACCCTACTTAGGTATATGCCGATACATATACCTAAGTTATCAAGTATACTCATCTCAGTCATTAGAAAACACAAGGTCCAACTCAAAGTCCAAAGATCAACTATTCCATAAAGGAAGGAATACCACGAAGGCAAGTACCGCACAAGTACGCCACATAGAAGAATACCACCAAGGTATTACCATGAAGGAAAGTACCACCCAGGTACACCACATAGAATAATATCACCAAGGAATCACCACTATGGTAATGACTCTTCTCATACCCGGTATAACTTAGGTACGGTAGTAAAAATGATTAGATGTAACTACTAAATCATCTTACCCAGTTAAGAGGTAGACCCGCATATGATCCTAAATCATCATCAGACCCACAAAGGATCCTAGTACATCATCAGACCCTTACAGGATCCTTGTACATCATCAGACTCACACAGGATCCTAGTACATCATCAGACCCACATAGGATCCTAGTACATCATCAGAACCACACAGGATCCTTGTACATCATCAGACCCACATAGGATCCTAGAGTAGTCCTGCATAGATTCCTAGAACAGATCCATGTGGAACCTTCAAACACAGACCCATGAAGGATCTGAAAGCACAGACCCACATAAGATCCCTTTCTCATGATACAGCCAGCTACAGGGTTCCCGTACTAAACTCTCTTGTCTCCGGGAGGATCCGCTCCTCAAACCACTGTTTGATACACCGAATGCCATGAAGTCCCATGAAGAAGTATCCCAAAGGACCTCCATGTAAAAGGGGTCTCAACGCAATAGACGGTGTGTCAATCGGATGCCCGGTCTGTAAGTTATTGGCCTTTTAGTCCCAAGGGCCTGGTTGGATTCGTGCTCAATCCAACCCAGTTGTACCCCAACCTTATCCAAAACTCAAGTGGGGTATAGCAAAAGTACGGTCTTGATCCAAGGTTCCCAATGCCACAGAAGGTTCATCATTTTGATATCGTATGAGGGAGGTATGTTAGATACAAGATCCCGCAATAATAATATTAATAATATTTTTGGGTGTTTCGTGGACCTGATCCACAAGCTAGAATTTAATAATCAACATTAGACATGAATCAACCGTCTTAATGGCGGGATCACATCACCACTGACGGTAAGTCAATCGAACGTCGCACGCAGCCGTTATAGAGGGTTGAAGATTTAATAATAATATATTGTTATTATTATTTGTGTGTTTCGAGTACCCGATCCAAAAACATGAAAAAGAAATCCAATATTGGACAATTAATTTCCATCTCGAATTCAGGGTCGTACTACAGCTGACAGTTCGTGAAACCGAGGTAGTACGGATAAATTACACAAGAAAAATGGTTTTACAAACAAAAATAATAATATTTTTATTTTTATTATTTTTATTATTTTTATTTTATTTTTATTTTTCTTTAATTTGCAATATCAGTTGAGATTCAGGCAAGTTGGGCAACCCCCTTTTCGGGTTCCATGCCTCCCTCTTTATTTTCTTATTTACTTCTCTTCTAAATTTTTATTCCCATTCAATAGTTTTCTCTCTCCAATATAATTACTCCTTTCATGATTTTTCCTTCTTTCTGCATGGCCAGACCGCTGCCACCACCTCCGTCTACCCGGGCCACAGCGCCTCCAAACTTCCGCACCACCTGGATGTTGTCCTCTACCGCAACCTTCGACATCACCTGTTGCCTCATGCTGTTACTTCCCGGGACCTGCACCCACGGCCTCTGCCTTCCTACGCACCTGTGGGAAATGCACCTTGTTGTTCGCCTGGTCGTTGCGCTGGTTGGGAGTTGCTGTTCCGGCCTCCCGCTCGCGCAGCAGTGAGCCACCTCGGGCTTGCACTTATCTGAACCACCTTGTCGTATTCCTTCCACAACAGCACTAGACCACCGCCATGCCACCCCTTCTGCAGGATGATACAACTTCATTTTAAGCCAGAAAAATTAAACGATCACATATTTGAGATCCTTGCATCGAAGGATTCTCATCAATATATCGTTCTCAAAAAAACTCTATATTTCAAGAACCAAAAAATATTAGGCGTTAAAGAATGTATGAAGAATGTGTGAATAATAAATGAAAGAGGAGCATGGTTTATGGGAGGAATGATGGCCGCGTTTGTTTGGCCATCATCATTGAGAATCAAGAATATGAGGAAACAACAAATAGAAATTTATCATACTTCAAAATAAACCCCCTACCTTGAAGGTTCTATAGGAGGAGGCGTGAGGAATAATACGAAGTCGTTGAAGAGCATCGGCGTTCGTCGCTCCCGCAAGGCACTTCCGATCCGGGCTCAGGTTCAGTTCTTCATTCTTCGTTGGAGCATGTTCTTCGTTAGAGAAGCATTCTTCATTGGAGAAGAAGAGTTCCTCTAAATTCTCCAAGGCTTTTCCAACCCTCTCCAATGATTTTACCCAACCCAATAAAAAGAATATCCAACTTATTAAATTAAATTTGGCCATTAATTATGAAGAGGTTGGCATAATTAATTTAGAGGAAACCAAAAGTCACCTCCATCATTTAAGAGGGTGTTCAAGGGGGTCAGGTGGTCCCCACCATTAAGAATTCAATTTGGGGGGTTTCCTAGCTCGGGTGGTCCCAACCACTGCACATACAAATTGGGAGGTTTTAAAAATAAAATAAATGTTATTCTTTATTTTATTTTTATTCTTTTAACTCTCCCACAAAATTCACAAAAACTAACTTTCAGCCTCGACCTACTGTCGTCAAGGTGAAGGTCTCCTTAAGAGAATATTGGCGTTGTGAGTTCAACAGTGCCCTCAGATTTCAATTCAGAGTAACAGTTCAAAATTTATATAATGCTGCTCGCGCGGTTACTGAACGTACCTGAAAAAAATTGCAGAAAAATTATAACAGTCACCCTTGTCATGCGTCGGTCAAGGTCAGGCTCTGCCTAAGTGAAACATTCCCCAATGAACCCAATGGTACTCTCAGATTTTACAATAAAATAATTTTCACTTAATTATTATATTTACAGCCAAAAACTAACTTTCACTGGTGGCCCGCACCAACCAAAGTTAGTATCTGCTTAAATAAATAATTCCCTCGAGAGTTTAGCAGTGGTCTCATATTTTCAATCCGAGCTACTGTTTGTAAGTTATAAGCATTTGAAAAATAAAATAATTTATTTAATTATTTTATTTACAGTTATGTCATTTTTGGATTTTCTCACAAGAGGCCCATGCTGACTAAACTTAAGTCGCGCCTAGGGTAAACCTGCCATCCTGAGCGCAATGGTGCCCTCGTATTTTTGATTCGGGTACCCATTTAATAGTTATTTCACTTTTTCTGGAAAACTACTTATGCGCACTAATTAAAGTGTTACAAAACTTTGACAGATCATTCTGGGCACTCCAGGCCTCGAAATCATGCGTTGTAATATTTCGCGGTCTCGTTATAATTCCATATAATTAAAAACAATTATACGTAATTTTTGGGACATTACATCCATGTAAATTGAAAATGAAAAACAAATCACATGGTTTCATGGAGGTGGTAGGAACACATATGCACGAGTGACGTTATCATTTTTCTCTAGATTAGAAGGTAAGAAGGTAGATATGATATTATAATTCCAAAAACATAATTATTTTATAAATACCATATTTATTAATTAGATAAATTTTTATAATCATTCTAGAATTGTTGATATGGAAAATGAATCTCATCGATTTGTGGAGACGGTAAGTCGTATATACACACGAGCAATACTTTCATATCTCATTTGATAGAAAAGACAGTGAATAATGGTGGTTACATAGTCATAGTAAATTTTAATTATATTTATGATACTAATTTATTATTTTATTATAAATATCACAAATTTAGAGGAGGTAAAATAATTAGTAAAAAAGAAAGTGATCAGTTAAGTTGGTTAACTCTTATTTCAAAGAACCCCATTAGATATCCTCTTAAGGACCCTAGGTTATGTCTTTTGGGAAGAACAGAACCTATAAAATTGGAATAAGAATGTTTGGGATAGATTTTGGTATGTATTGGTTGAACTAAATGGCTCAAAATTAGAAATAAGTTTGGGGAGGAGGCACCCTTTTATAATTGAGGAGAGTGACACAATTGTAATTTTTTAATATTTTAAGAATTAATCAAGTCTATTTCTAAAAACAATGGATCCAAAATGACTCATATTATAATTTTATAAGGGTAGGGTATAAATAAAACCGACCAATTGGGTTTAGAAAATCATTTGGGCCACTTCAACCCTTACATTTTAAGATTAACTTTCATTGAACATGTTTTAACCTTAACTGTGGTAATATATTTTTAATATTTTCACTATTCATTATGAACAAAAATTGATTTTAACTTATTAAATAATATTAGTTATTATAATTAAAAATATGGAATCCATTTTATCAAAATCAATTCATAGAACTGTAATAATTTAATTTAAAAATAAACCTACAAAATGCGATAAAAAGTGGTGTTCTAGAAAAAATGTATAATTAAGTATAAATGATTTTTATACCAAAATCATGAATAACATTGATTAAAATAAAATTAATTTTATTTATAATATTATAAAATAACTAATTTTACTATGATATTATTTTTAAATAAAATTTATCTTTAAAAATCCTTGAAATTAAAATATAGTTTTTAATAAAAATCAGCATTATTCGCTATTCATTCAAAAATAAAACTTCTTATAAAATTATCAAAAATTACCTCCAAATAATTTTGAAATGATGATATCATAAATTAAGTTCCTCTTTTCAAATCCATTTTATAAATTCTTTAGAAATTAATTGCAATATTTTCTTTAAAATAATAAAATCCATTTTTTAAAGAAAACATATTTTTGAAGCATAAAACAACTTTACTAAAAATTAGGCCTTTATTTACTAAAAATAAATAAATATATTTCTATTTGGTAGTAACATTATATGTATATTTCATAATTTATTTTTATTTGTTCATATATTCACATTTAATAACTAGGTTACAATGGTCACATTATAATAATATTATTTCATTGTTTTTAAGCTCATTTTTTGAGTGTGGTACATGATATCAAACATAGTTTTATTATTTAAAAGAAAATATAAACTAAAATCTTGGGGTATTACTTTCTCTACTCATTATATAAATTTTTTTCCTTTCAATTGTTTTTCATCTTCCTGAAAAAAAAATATTTATTATATATATATTTTATCATGAAAATTAATTTTCTAGGTCATAAATTGGAAACTTATTTTTCATGTACCTCTAAAAGACTCATACTCTATAATTATTTCTTGAAAAATTACCTTGGTAGATGATTTTTTGATTTCCAAAAAATATTTGATAGATTTATATTCTTCTTAATTTGAGGAATTATTTTTTTTATCAAGAGTAAAAATATGATAAATTTACTTACCATATTTATTCACATTATATAAGTTTGATTTTATATTTCAATATTAATCTTTATTACAATGATGAATATTTTCATTTATGAAGTAATAAAATAAACATTGAATAGACCATAAGGTCTATAAAATGATGAAAATTCATTCTTATCATCTAAAATTGAAATGGTTAGCAGAGGTTAAGGTAATAAATAATATGAATCGTAATTTTTGTAAAATATTAACACATTGGTTATCAAAACCATCAACTAATGTCCTACAATTTAAACTTAAATCATTCCATAAATAACTCTAAAAATCATCAATGGATTTTCAATGTCCATATTTTCAAAAAAAATACAAAAATACTTTTTATTTACTAAAATGTTTTATTAAGTACGTTTTAATTTATCCTTTACTTTTTGCAAAGGTTTAAAAGGAATATTTCTAATGTTTTACAAAAGGATCATTTTAAAATATAAAAATTCCAACGGAATTATTTCTTTTAAACATATATGGTGTTAATGGTATTTCTCACTGCCAAAATTGTTTTACAATCATTATATTATTCTATTCGATTTTAATGATTTAAAAAATAAAACACTTTATGAAGACTTATTTTAAATTTTTCACTTCCTATTTCTTATATTCTATAAAAGAATTCATTTTAATATAAAATCTACTTTTATGGTGAATTTATGGTAATAATTAATCTATTGATTAATTATGTGGTTAATACCTTTCCCCTAAAACATTCACTTTTTGTGATCACATTTCACTTGACATTGTATATCTATTAAATATCCATATTCTTTGTATCGTGGATGTGATTATTTTCTAAAACGTATATCATTTCTACATAATTTTTTTACTATGAAAGTAATTTGATTGAAAAGAGAAATAATGATATTATGCATAATTTACTTGATAATAATATTTATTGATAAAGAATATTGTCTATGAATTAAATTTATCATTCAATATATGAGGAATGCATTTTACATGTTGTGATGGGTGACCCTAGAATTATATATCCTCTTGATTTATTTATAGGACTTGTTAGAAAAACTAGGTTTTCAAACTTATTAAATGATTTTTTAGTGTATACCTACCCATTCATTAAACTATTTTATCTTAAATACCCAAAACGCCGTCAGAGGATAACTCCCTGACCATTTATTAAATAAAAAAGAAAAGGACATTACACAAGTACCACAAGCTGACAGAGAATATTACATATCAGAGAAACCATACCCTTCATCACATCCATGATGAAAAGACTCCTCCGTAGTAGCTCATTCCCATTACAAACTTTCATAATGTTTGAGAACCATCGCATACTTCCTTCATAGGTTCATTCATTCCAAGTATAGTAGCTCTGTGTTCCCAACTGATGACCTGGTGGCCATCGGCTTTGGAAATTTGTAGTAGTCCTTCCTCGACCATCGTTGTGATTGAGTATTCATGCCTCCCTTGTAGAGACCCTAAGCTTGACGTACATAGACATTACATTACTTTTGCGGAATACTTAATACATAACAAAAACAGACACACAAGGACCATAATTGTTTAGTGTCTTTGGAAACTTGGAACGTAATCTTATAATCGTGGTGAAAGATCTTCAACATCTCCCATAAAGATCTTCCACTTTCTGTTTCCTAACCTAAAACCTTTCTTTTGATCCTGGGGGAAAATAAAACATAAAAAGGGTGAGCTCAAATGCTCAGTAAGGGTAAGCATGGATAAAATAAAACATACCATATACATTGGAACTTAAAAACATGAACATAATGTTTAAACATTAAAATATTGAGCTATGACATAAAACATGGCAGTACATAAGGCATAGATCATAATGGAACATAAACCATGATAAAATAGCATGGGAATAAAACATGTAATTTTGGAATCCATTATGCACATGTAATGATTTCATAGTAGCCAAGGCATTGCTACCAAGACCATCTTAGTGGACAAAGTCCCATTCTGATTCGAGTTCACTCCTCGTTTCAGTCCTGTAACACTGAACCAGATTAACTTACCATTCCAACCATGTCTATCTCATGAGATATAAAATCTTTGCCCAATTTATTGGAGGGAGATATAGGTCCCACCCATCTCATAATGAAATAATTCTTACTTGTGCCACAAAAAAACATACATCATTCATAATAACCCAATAATCAAAATGGGTTTCATATAAATCATTCCATCATCACATAATCTATATAAAAGAAATGGATATCATTTCATAATAAGAAAAGTGAAACCATTTAAATAATAGAGACATGATACTTGAAACATACACATATGAAATAATGTCATCTTAGATGAAAAATGGTTTTGATAAAATACTTGAAATGAATTATTGAGGAAAATATCCTTTCTTCTTCAAAATCAATTTCTTTTCACAAAACGTCATGCAATTTTAAAATAAAGATATTTTGTTGAAAATATTAATGAAATCTTTGGGAGGAAGCTTCATGAAAATAAGGCTTTATGAAACCGTAAAAATCCTTTCATGTCGTATAAGTTAAAAAAACATTCTTCTCGTACTTTTGTCAGAAAAGTCAAAGAGTACCTCGTAAAAGAAAGATTGCATACATACCATGTAGTAAAAGTCAAAAATGGGTAAAAAGTACATTTAACATACATGAAACCATTTTTATGAAACATGGACATGGATGATAGCAATAACCCCGGTAAATACTTAAGAATAAGCAATCTCGGATAAAAATGAGATTTGCAAAATTATCCCTTACATTATGTCTGATATGCTTCGTATGTATCCGAACCTCCTGTATAATGATTTAAATAATGTCATTGAATTATTACAGAATCATATTCATTGTTATGATATCATATATGGTTCACTTATGACTTTATATTACCCCTTCTTTTGTAAATTCCATGTTAAAGAGTGTTTTGGGTAAAATCGTTTCATTTGTCATCCGTGTTTTGACTTGTAATTATTAATATGATTACTTAGATCACGATTACATAATTCCATAATATAAAACATGATTTATATATAATATATATTCAGAATATACATATATATAATAGATCGATAAATGGAAAGAAATACACAGTTCATGGAGACGGTAGGTCGTACGTACGCATGAACGCTGTTTTCGTTTCCTTATTGAGTTGAATGGAATTAAGTAGATGACATAAATATATACATAAATCCAGTAGCTTTATAATTTCATATATTTCATTATTATTTTTATATATACTTTATAATCATTCTTAAATGGTTAACATGGAGAATGAATCTCATCGCGTCGTGGAGACGGTAGTCCGTACGTACGCACAAGCGATGATATCGTTTCCATAATTATTGAATTGAATTGGAGTGGATGATACAATATATCAGAATCAGTATGATGTTATATTAACTATTTATAGTCATTCCTTACACCATTATACCCATCCATGTAAGTTGTTGGTGGAAAAACAGATTACACCACGGCGTGGAGACGGTATTCCGTACGTACGCACGCGCGGTGATTTTGTTTTCCGTAGGATGGATAGAAGGTGAAATGGGGTTGTTTCATGTTTATAATAACAAATTAGTTTATTAGTGATACTGATGTTATAACTTTATAATGAAACAACTAAAGAAGAAGAAGTTGAAGAAGAAAGAAGCTTGAAAGAATCGGGAGAAGAAATTACCTCCTCTTCGATACGCCTCTTTGAAACCTCCTCTTAGGGCACTAAGATTGGTCTTTAAAGTAGACCAGAACCTATAGGATGTTTCTAGGGAAGTGGAGAAGATAATTTTTCAGGGGTTTTCCGAGCATGAAGGCTCGAATTGGTGTGAGGAGTAGAGGGAGGAGGTGCCCTTTTATAAGGGAGGAGAGGGGCACCTTTGGAATTCTTAAAAATATTAATTTATAATAAATCTAACCCCACATAAAAACCTCCAAAAATGACTCATATTAAAATATTATATTATATAGGGTTGTAATATCATCAACCAATAAAATTTAGACATGTTTGGATCTTATTTTAAACCTTATCATTTTGATTTATCCTTATTTAATCTATTTAAGTTTATTTGTGGTAATAAAATTCTAAATTTTAACAAATAATTACTTATTTGTTGTGCATTTTCCATAATTGTTTACTTTATAACATTATAGACCATATAAATTTAAATTTATAATTTTTAAATATTTTTTGTGATTTTTAAACAATTTTATAATATGTTATTTTTATAAAATAACAATAGTGTCAATTTTGACACTATTCATTTATTTTAATTTAAATAAAATATATACAGAAGATATGTTCGAAATAAAAGCTTTAATAGATTCATAAAAGGTCATATGTATCTATAAAATTAGTGGATCACATTAAATAGTTCATATAATATTTATTTTATTATTTTTAAAACCATTTATTGTATTTATCTCTTAATAAAATAATTACTACAACATTTTTGTATAATTATTTAATATACTGATTTGTTGCATAAAAATTTAAAATAAAATCCTATGATGAATATAAATAGATTAAATTTCACAATAATACTTTTACTCTAATTTATCATCTTAAAATCACAATATTTAAATTGTTATATTTATTAAATTATGAAAGTGACAACTTTGGCATCATTTAAAATAAAATAATATAAGTGTCATAATCACTTTTATAAGGATCCAAACGGTTATATATTAGGTCATTGGATTATTAAGGTGTATATATAGACTACCAATAAGTTTTTTTCAGGTTTGTGGTCCTTTTAATGGGTATTATTATTTTAATAAAAACTATATTACTTATTTTCCACTTAATAAATAATTTATGTATCATTAATGTATCACCATTAATGACAATTATTTAATCCCTAAAAATTCTAAATAAATTATCATGATGTAGATAATTTTATTAGATTTCTGGAGAATATTCATGTTTGAAGTTTTATGATGTTTATCACTAAATTAAAATTATTATACTTATAATATTTAAGAGAGTGACATGTTGTCACTTTCTATGGTTTTAATAATAATTAAATCATTTTCATGGTCAAAAGTCCATAAAATGAATCTAATCCGACCATTAGTTGATATGGGTTTACTTTTATCCATTAAATAGAATTTTGGCATGTTTTAGGGTAATTTTATAATATTATATCTACCCTTAATTACCCGATTTACCTTTAACTATGGTAAATAAAATTTACCGTAGTTACTATTCATAATTCTCAAAAATAAAAAGTAGCCTATTAACATAATTTGGACCCACTGATTCCAAATATGGAATCAATTTTTTCAAATTCAATACACAGAAGTTTCAGAAATTAAATTAAAATTAATCCCGTTGTCGAATGAAAACGGGTTTTTGTTTAAAACATTGCAAAAGATTGAATTGATTTAACCTACGAATTCAATGTAAAATCAATGCTAATGACATACATTATATTAAATGGTAAAAATATATTCTATTTATAATTTTAAACCATTCAATATTATAATTTAACCATATAAATTATTACGATGAAAAAAGTTGTTTTTCATTAAAATATAGCGTGTTTTTACTATTCATCAAAATATGAAAGTTACCAGAATAATACGAAAAATTTATCCAAAGTAAATTTTTATTTCATGATTCCAAAGTAGAATTTTATTTTGTCAAATTGAACTTATAAACATGTCAAAAACTAGATTTAAAGTGGGTGCGCCATCAAAAGGCAGCAAAACTGCATTTTTTGAAAAATACTTATTTTACCCGAAAAAGTTATTTTGTTCTTATACCATGTTCTAGAAAATGTGTAAGATAAATAATAATGTTATAAAATTCAAAATTTATTTAATACTATTCATAAAGGCTAGTTCATAATAATATTATAATAATATATTGTTGTTTAGTAAAACCCGATATTGCGTACAGCACACGCTATCGAGGAAGGTCGCGATTGCGTGTAATGCAAGCCAAGTCAGGGTTGCGTGTTGTGAAAGAATCCTTCGTTGTTTTGTATAACAGAATCCAACCATATTTCATTTATACATTGAATATATATATATATATACTCAATGTTGCGTAGAAAAACTAAAATCAAAATTGTATGTAACACGATCGAAGAATAGTGTTGCGTATACTGCAAGCTAATACAGTGTTGCGTATAGCGCAAGGTAATCTTGTTGTAGCATACAACACAAGACATTAATGAAATTAAAAGAATATTTTTCATAAAATCTCGGGGTGTTACATCCCTAATTCCCAGTCATCTTCAGCCCCTACCCTAAACAATCTCACTAAACAAGGGCCTGATCAAGCCTCTATCATTTTCCTTGACACTATCTGAGTAGTCCCCCCATTTTCCAGAAATATGGACCTCATGGAAGCCATATTCCCCTCCTCAGCCTTCCTGAGATTGAAAATTGGGGTCAATTAGGGCCAGACACTTAGGCTGATCCATTAATTCATGACTGTCCATATTCCCCTACCGTAAGACTTCCATCCCAATTCCATCCTCTAGAGAAGTGATCCCCAGTTGTACACTGCCACCTTCATCCATTTGAACATCCTCCTTCGTGTTCGCTAATTCTACTCCTTGGAACAGATTTTCAGTCTCATTTGCAGTCATCATAGCAGCATCACTCACATCCTGTCTTTGAGACCTATCAGACACTTATAAAATCTCCACGGGACAACTCTCACAACTTTCAGCATGAGACTCAATTTCCAGCTCCTTGTAGTCACCTACATCATTCCCACTGGCATCCACTAATAGACGAACCTCTTGTTGTGAGGGATTTATCACACTTACACCTGATTTCTCCCCCATGTCACCAATCCCATGGACACCAGTAGACTGCTTCTACCCAACCCCTGAAACTAGATCACTCCTAATTCAACTAAACACCAAATAAACTGGCGGATTAGGGAGTGCTTCCCCCTCACTCAATGAAATCTTCTTCACTATGCCATTTAGGAGATCTGCTATAGATCCCTGACCAAGAAACCTACCTATCTTCTCCTTCGTACCAGACATCCTCTCGATCGCTGCCTCACCTTGACATTTAGAAACGGTATGACCCAATAGGAAACATTTAGTGCAGTAATCAACCCAAGTCTAAAAAACAACAGCCTTCTTCCATCGGAATTCCTCACCCACAGTGATCCATATCCACTCCACTACAGGCTTCATGACATCCACCACAACACAGATGCGGGGACTAATCGGATGACTTACCATGGAGGTTCGGACATCGAAACAGAGGTAGCATCCCACCATTTTTCCAATCATGTGGATAATTGCAGGGTTTTAAAATGGTAGAGGAAGTTGAGGAAGACTCACCCATGTCGCGATGGTGGAAGGATCACGATTCATACATAAATCAAATGACCATCGAAGGAGCGAAAACTTACAGACATTGCAACGACGAGGGGCACTAGACCAAGCTCGGATCAAATCCTATTAAAATAAAACTGGACCCTAAAGTGACGCTTATAAATAAGGTCGATGACCGCATGTTCTTGCAATTCCAATTTTCTGAAGACAAAACGGTCGAAATCATCAACTGAGGGCCGCCTGTGACTGAAATGATCCACCAGTGATAAATAGAGATGGATCGATGCTTCATAGAACTCTGAAAGAGAGATAGTACACTGAGGATCATGAAGGTGAAGATCAGGGGCCTTCGGGCTAAGCGAGATCGACGGAAATTCTGGAAAAAAAAATAGGGTTTGAAAACGGGGTGAACGACTTTTGCAAGACCGGAGGAGGCACGATCATATCATCCCCCCCACTTCCTCCTCCAGGAAGAGGGGGGAAATCATCGTCGATCATCAGCTAGGGTTCCATCATGAGACCAGAGGCGACACCACTAGAGATTCCCCTTCTATACCCATACATAAAGTAAACTGTTTTACATTAAATACTTAAAATAAAATATATCATGATGTCTGAAATCATGATGTACAGAATTAATAATTTCTTTCATTTATAATTTATTTATTATTATCCATGAGATTACTACATTGATATTTTCTATGGATTCACTTCATTCTCAAGTTATTGATTAAATATAATTTGTTTTCAGTTATTTACCTTTATATGTAGAATATTCTTTATTTACTCGTGATATATTCAATTTTAAAAAACCCTTACTGGGAATTTGAGTTCACCAATATTTTTTTACATTTACCTTTGATATAAAGATGGAATATTTGAATGAGTTTAAGGATGCATGATATTTAAATTCACTATGTTTTATATTTTATTTCAAATATCAAATGGGTAACATGTTTGTATCTAATTCTTCAAGATTAATAAGCTTTTCGGTCTATCAAGATGAGATCCCTTATATCATATTCTAATGAAATAAAGTAGACACCGACTCAAGGTTACTAGATTAGAGTTCATTAGAGTTGGTATTAGGGGAAGTTTGGTAGAAACCATGGGAACTAGATTTAGTAAAATATACACTAGGTAAAATAATCCTATGAACAAATTTGAGGATATGCGTAATTATTAGATAAAATCATAAAATATTTGGTAAAGTAGAGACTGTGTGGTTTTCCTAACAATAAATCCCTATCTAGGGACTAAAAGTGGATATGGATTTACCATAGATTCATATAATTGTAATAATATTGGAAATATTTGGTCATGTATATCTTGAAAATCATTCTAGTTCATGATGATTGGACCCTTACTACATAGCTTGTTTAACACTTCCTGAAGATATTCTTGGGTTAATTCAAATTTTATTTATAAAAACTTATGAATTATTTGAATAGATAATGACAATGAATGGCATAGGATAAACCAATAGAAACATATATCAAAAATAAGGTGTCAATATTTAGAAATTATATTAATGATTTTCATGATTATATAATTTCCCACTATGATAATAATTTCTGAAACTATAATTTTTGGTTTATGTCAATTGATGGAACCATAATTATCTATGTTAACACTAAATGCTATAGAAAATTCAATGATTATTTTCACGAGAAACTAAATGTTGTAGATCTGTAAAATAAAATCTTCTGATTACGCTTAACCAGTTATCTCCTATCATGATTAAAAATCCCAACCTGACTGATTTTCATAACATATCAGATAAGGGAAATATGGATTTTTATGGAATTTTAGGTGATAAGAACTATGGGAAAGAAAATGATTCAATATCCTATATGTCAATAATATCATAAGATACACTTGTGGAAATTTATTATAAAGGAATGGGAATATTTTTTACATGTTAATAAATAGGTAATCAAGTAATAAACTACCCGTTAAAATGTTTACACAGTAAAATCTCAGGAGGAGGATCAGTAAGGTGTTATGAATAAAGGATAGGAAAAGTTATATTCTATATAATTGAATTTGAGGAACATATGTAATATTTAATATGTATGAATTATTTTAGTAGTAACCCTTAAAATAAAATATGATTAGATTGAGATTGAGTAAATTTATGATATGATTTATATTTATAATTTTAGGAATAAAGTATTATAGAATAAAATAAAAAATATTGGTTATAAATTTATGAATTAAGTTGAAATACTGATGTACCTATGCATTGGGTTTTGAAAATTTTGATGTATTAGTATTTATTAATTTTATTTTGACCTAAAAGTATTATTATACTGATATTTAATGTAAATAATTTGTATATAGGGGTTTGAAAATTTGAATTATGTAAATATATGTTAAAAGGTATAGATAATTGTTAGCCTTAGAACATCCTTTGATGTTCAGGTAATTAAGGTGATAAATTACTTGATTTTCTCAAAAAAATAATCCAAGAAATATATATATCAATGGAGGTTGAAAAGTATTTTTATGATGAAATTTATTTTTGAAGGTTCTCATCATATTTTTTAGAACATTATAGGATCAATGTAAATTATGATAATATTAGGGTTCTCCCTACGTATTTTTTATGTATAGTAAAATTTTATTTTTGTGATTTTAGAAAAAAGTGAAACTTTGGGGTTGGGTGACAACTCATCGCATTTGGACTAGTCATGGGGCACAAATATACAACTGAAAGGAAACAAGGGAACAATGCCCACCATTTTACTGTGTGTTATCCTAATAAAAATGATATTTTACACATAAATTGTCACAATTATTGAATAATAAGGATTAAGTTATTTCTAAGAAGAATATATTATTTATTTGTGAAAATATGATTCAAATCATTTAGGAAATTATTTAAATATTTTTTAGAGTGTATTCATGTGGTTGTATACATGTTAGTATGTGACAATATGAGTTTTGTTATATTTTTTAGGGATTAAATCTAAATCAATTTTATCAAATATTTTTGGAATTTTAGGAACACAGTCACCACTAGAACATGGATAATGATTTTGGGAAGATATTTTAGTAGGGGTTGGTAAAGATAAATGGTTAATAAGGTGTGAATTAGTGATGGTAGGATGTGACCTTTTTTAATTGAGCAGAGTGGCACACTTGTGATTTTTTTAATGTTTAAAAATATTTTTATGACACTTTCTTTGGAAAATTGCTCAAAAATGAATCATATTTGAAGGTGATAGGGGTAAGTTAGAGAAAAAAACCAATGGGGTTTTAGAAGTTATTTAGGGAATTTTAACCCTTATCTTCTATATTAACCCCTTGGTGAACCTATTTTAACCTAAACCATGATAACATATTTTTATTTCATTTTCTATCCATTATGAAGAAAAATTAAGTTTACCTTGTTAACTAATTTTAATTATTATTATTTCAGAAATGAGATCTATGTTATCAAATTAAATTCAAAAAAGTATAATAATTTAATTTAAAAAAATAATCCTCGAAAACCTTGTGAAAAGTGGCTTTCTTGAAAACATTTCTTCTTAAGTATAAAGTGTTTTTATAAAAAATTAAAACATAAAATAGATTCCAAGGAACTTGATTGGATTATTCAAAATATAAATGAATTATTTTAACTTTGAAACCATTTTAAAATAAAATATAACATTTCAAATACTTGAAATGAAAATATAGTTTTCAAGATAAATCAATATTTATCACTATTCATTTGGAAAATAAAAATTTTCATAAAATTACAAAAAAATAAATTTAAGATAATTTTGACATGATGATTTAAAAAAATACATTCATTTTTTAAATTTTTTTTTATAAATTTGGAATAAATTTTTTATAGAATTTTCTCAAAAAAATACTTTTTTTAAGTAAGTATATTTCTAAAGCATGAAATGAATTTTAAAAAAAAAATGAGTCCTTATTTACTATGAATTTATCAATAAATTTTTATTTTTAATTACCTTTATACATATATTTCATAATTTATTTACATTTATTCATACCCTCCAATTCAATGACTAAGTTATAATGGTCACATTTAAATAATATTATTTCATTGTTTGTTTAAGCTCAGTGTTGCGTGTGGTACACGCTATCAAGCATAGTTTTATTTTTTTTAATAAAATATTAACTATAATCTAGTGTTATTACATATTATGTATATATTTGGAATATTTTTATTAAGAAATAAATTTTTCATACCCTCCTTGAGTCACATGTAAACGAAGAAAGTATGATAACTCTCCTATCATGGACATATCAAACTCACACCTCATATATTCTATAAAAACATGAAATTTGATTCTTCTAGTCATCAAAATATTATTTCATTAACATAAATGATTTCCAATATCCTTTGATAATTATTTTTCTTTATGTAGTGATTGTGATAAACTTTTCCTCATTGGAATCTATGATTTTTCAAGTATTAATCAAGCCTTTAATACCATGCTCTTGATGCTTAATTCATCCTTTTCAATTCCTTATTTAACTAGAATAATTTTTTATTATATATATCTAGAATAAAACTGTTAAGTTTCTCTATATATTCTTCCTCCTTGAGGATTACATTATGTAATGATGATTTTTCATCTATTTGGTACACCTTGAATATTATTTGCACTAACATTTCCATGAAAAGTTGAATAGTTCCCAACTGGGCTATATGGGGAAATTTTTCATCAACATAAATCCTATAAATTTGGTAATTATTCTTACACACCAAGTGTTTCTTATTTCGAATCACTTTTCCATCTTCATTGAGTTTGTTACACAACACCCACTTGGTTTAGATTATATTGTTTCCTTACGACCTCATTAAAATTTACTATTTTTTATTCTTATCATTTTTTTCAAGATCTTTATGCATCTCTTGGACCAAATTTTTATATTTTGTAGCCTTTTCAAAAAATGGCTCTAATACAGATAAGGGAGATGTTTTTTGAATCATTATCTTCCTTGTTTTCACTAGATTTGTCAAATCACCAAATATATTTTCTTCATTGATTCCATCCCTACTAATTTTTGTCTTTCCAGAAGATAAGCCTACCTCAATTTCTTCATCATTGGTGTATTATTCTAAATCTACTTCAACCCTAGGTGTTATCCTTAGGTTACTTACTTCAGTATCACTTTCCTCATAAATTTTATCCCTATTTTTCTATGAAAATCGATCACTGATTGATAATTATTTTATTTTTCCAAAATAGTGTCATATTGACATTAAATTATTTTTACAAGAAATTTATTATAGAATTTTTATTCCTTTATTTTGTATGGGAATATAATAAAAAATAACATCATCCCCATGAGCTTCAAACTTTTGGTTATTCTCCTTATTGAGAATAAATCACTTACTTCTAAAACTTTAAAAGTACATTATTGTTGGATTCTTCCCAAACCATATCTCATTAGGTGTATTATCACAATTTGTATATAAAAATCCTTATAATAGATATATTCTAATGTAAGAACTTGTTCCTTGAAATATACCTCTCGTAGATAATTCTTAATGAGCATCACCTAGTCCATATTACTAATGAATCAGTTCCAACTTTTAACAACACAATTTTGTTGAGGAGCCCTCACTCATAAAACCTAGTTCATTATCGAATAATTATTGATATATTATTCAACATTATTATTGAGGAATTTTATACCATTATCAGTCCAAAATTTTATAATTTTCTAACCAAGAATTTTCTCTTCCAATCTCTAAAAATGTGTAATAAAATTAAATACTTTGTATCTTTGGGATATCACAATTATCAATTCCATCATTCTATAATAATAAATTAATATAACAAAATACCTCTTTCCATCCATGTATTTTAATGAATTGTGCCACACATATCAATTTCTACCAACTCAACCAATATCGTAAATTTTTTATCCTTCATCTTGTAAGAGTTTCATAACATTTTCCCATTTTTACAAGTATCAAACATGCGAATGTGATTACATTAGGGTTTAGGTAATTAATGAGATCCATTATTATTCACCAAATCATCAAGGACTTTTGGATCAGGTTGTAATGAATGAGGTTTTACCCAAGTGTGACTCAGCTCGATTTGGAGTTTTGATATCTTAAGATCTTTTGATGGATAAAATGGTAAATTTACTATATCAAATAAGCGCATAATTTTTGTTATGTTTATTTTGGTTTTGGGGTATAGGTTTTACCCCTAGGTTGAGTTATCATGGAACAGAGAGTGTCGTGGAGCCATGGAAATATTATAATAAAATATTTTATTATTCTTATTCTATATGTGAGAGTTTCTAAAAAATGATTATCTCTCTTAAATAGGATCTCATATAGGTAATATGAGATTTTGGTTCAGTCTAAATAATTGGGTTTACCCTAATCATGGAATAATTTTTGATCTCATCAGGCCTCGTAATAGTTCACAATCATGGACGGAGTTAGGGGAATTAAAATATAATTAATTAATTAATTTAATAAATTATCTAACATAGAAAATTCCTCTATACATTCCCAATTATTACTTAATCCCTATAGATATCCGCTTTTTTTATTGACATAACCATAGGGTAGGGTAGGTGATGATACTTGGTATTGGAAGCAGCATCATTGGTGGTTCAAGGAGAAGGATCATATTTATGGTGACATCGATGATCAGGTTGTGCAATGATGATGAAAAAATAAATGTTTGTGATAATGGTTCAAAATGGCAGTCATTTTTCTATGAATTAGGGCTTTGTTATTTATTTATTTTTACCCTCTGTTTTTGAAATTTCAAAATCATAGATTAATTCTTCTAGATTTCAATCTATGATCAACCAAGGCATGGACCTGTTAATTTATATTTTTATGAACCTATGATTTGGGAATCATTGATTACATAACATGAAATATTTATCTATTTCTTTAGAATCCTCAAATTTAGATCATATTTTTTCATTTATGGTCAACATTGATTCTTGCTTTTATGGTTTAGGGATTTCAATCCTCGTTCTTCATGTGTTCATTACTAGTATTCGGTTTGGCCAGTGATCCTACCACTCCTTTGAACCAATTCATTGAATGATCTATTACTGGTTCCATACATCATTGATGGGATTTTAAATAGAGATATTATGGAATATGGTACGATGGGTGATGATGGAAAATATAAGGTTTTGAAGGACAATTAATGGTTCACAAGATGATATTCATGGGTGATGTGAGTAGGTAACTAGATTCTATTTTTATGATAAATGGTGGTCGGAATACATCTTTAAACAGTGGAAAATTCTCTATAAACAAGGTTTATTTGTATTTTAGTGATAATTATGGATTATTAAGTGGAAAGTGGTAGATCTTTTGGGAAAATCTAAGAATATGGAAAATCCCTCTCTATAAAACATAGAATTTGGAAAAACACAAGATGTGTTCTATGGGAGATGCCACACTGGGGTTTCCAATCAATTTAAAGAGAAAAAGTTTGTGTGTTAAAGTCCAAAATCTATGTTATCCTAGAGATCCATCTCAGAGTTTATATTAGGTATGCACTTAGGGAGCCTATGTATAAAATATTTCACATATACATAGGCTACACTTTGTATACCCCTTGGTAGAACATGACTCAAGTAGTGAGTCACATTCCAAGTTCCAAAACCGGATCCACACATCATATGAATGGATTTACACACTGTGACATTTATCTTTTTCATGAAATGTTGACTAGAATAACACTACTATATTGAAAACATGGGTTCAAACCTTTTGTACCAACATGGACATGTTGTTTACTTTCATTTCACACATATTAGGATGTTTGAGCAGTCCTTTATGAGTAGGGTTCCATGTGGGATATAGTGGTAGAGTCTCTAATCCCCCAAGATAAGGTCAAAAAATACTCAGGTAGTTTTATACCTTATCAAGGGGTCAATCCTAGATATAGTAAGGCATCACTCCATGGAACTTGGTTTCACAATCCCCTATTAACTTTTCATAGATCGGGTTAGGTATCCTTTTACTAATATTCAGGGAGTGTAACCCCCTACTAAAGGATAGTATATAGGGATCAATTAAACCCTTGTGACCTAAGGCATGATCCTCTATCTAGGAGTTAAATTCTCTCATTTGAATTGTCTTAAAGAGAGTTTTTTTATCCTTAAAGTGACTTTTTAGAGGTCTAAGACCTTACTGAATGATGGGTTTCCATTTTATGATAACATCTAAGTTTTCCCTTTACCCTTGAGTTGTGTGGGTGACCTCAATAGGAGATCAAGCTTTAAGGTTGATCAGGCTCACCTCATTGGCTTCTATTGAAGGTGTAACTACTCAAAGTCTGTTAATTAGGTTTATGTGGGATTAGTGGTTCCTTGGGACCCTCTTGGGTTACCTTGGAGATATGGGACATATTTATCTATAAAATTAGTGCTATATAGACTCTTTATAGTTTTGAGAACCCCAAACTACTTGTAAGACATGGTTTTTGAGGTTTATGGAAGAGGAGTGGTGTCTTTCTATACCCCTCAAGACTTATAGTGTTTAAGAATAACTTGATATTTATTATTTACTTCCTTATAGATACTCCTTAGTCCTATTATATTTGAAAATGTGCTTTTATTTTTTATACTTTTTGGTTTTCAAGGTTTCATGTTGAGTATGTTTACACCCACCCCTAAATGGGAATTTTCCCTACACAATGTTGAGTATATAAAGTTAATGCAGCATTTTGAGTTGGTATTTTGGATGTGTTGTTGACATGGCTTGTTCAAAGTTGAATCATGGTGAAATTGGGGGATGTATTGTAGGTATATATTTTTGGTATGAGAAGTTGTTGGTAGTAGGTGAAATTTGTGTTTAGACCAATCTTACAGCGGGAAAATTTCTTTCTTAGGTAGTTATCAGATTTACTTTTTGAGTAGTTGGGCATTTATTTTTCCATTTTTTACATTATGTTATTCCTATTGGTTATATATGTGTATCTCGATAGATGTCTCTTACAGATGTTATATTCAGTTTAGTTGGTTGTTGTAATATTTTATATTTCTTGATGGTGTTGTTTCTTACCTTTTTCATTGGAGATATGAGACTATTATAGGATGTCAAAGGGTAAGGCCTCCCATGTGTGTTATATTAAAAATCTATGCTAGTCTCTGTCCCCTGGCCTATTGGAGGTAGGCTTGGGGTGGAACATTTATCTTACCACTAGTCCAAGTGGGACCCTGTTGGGTCAAGTTGTGTCAAAGTGGTATCAAAGTGTGTAGGTCCTTGGAATAGTGAATGGAGTTAGTATTTATGTGACTATTCTATTAGAAATAAAGGTAAATTATGTTAATAGGAGTTCTAATTTGATTAATATAACAAGGAAACAAGTTTATGTTTAGTAGTCTATATATCCTTTCATAAGGACCCTGATATTCTTTTTGTCAAACAAAAACCCTAATACATCGATTACAGGGTAAAAGTGATTCAATACATGAATAATATAGGGTTAATTTATGATCTTTCATGTACCCCATGTGTCAAATCATCTAGATATGCACTAACCCTTGTGGGTTCATCTTATTGTTTATAGTGTTCTACCCACTTATACCCAACTTTTATATGGTGGAAGAGAAGGGAAAAACCCATGCATGTGGTGGGTACTCTCACCACCAGAAAATGGGAGATGAGGCATTTTCTTGAGAATAATTTGTTAGATGTTCTTACCCCATGATTTGAGGTTGTCTATATTTTCCCTTATTCTTGGTGTGGATCTTTATTATGGAGGTTATGGTAGTCCCTGTTGGGTTAGACAAGACTAATGGTAGACTAGTTTTGCTACATGAATTCGATGGTAGAGGCCACATGAGTTTGTGACATAGGAATGATCATTTGGGTTATCTGAGATCAACTAGAGTATAAGACTTGCATATCCATCTAGTTCAGAATTAATTGACTCAAATTTCAGTTCATGTATCGATTTTCCTATAAAACACTATGATCTGATAGTGAACAATGTATTTCTTGAACTCATGAAGATGTTGATCTACCATGGTTGGGGTTTGAGCCTTATTAGAGATGTAGTTTTAGGTGGATAATGTAAAACCATTTGTTGTCTAACATGACCATTTTTAATTATTTATAATGGAATGTGGTCATTGAGAGGTGTTTTTTGTCATGTTTTCTGATATTTTTGTTTTCTCTTGGTGGAATGGGAAGAATCTAGATGAGAATATTTTGAGTGGTGGTTAATCTATCTTGTAATTATAATTTTCTCAAAGCCACCTAAGTGAGCTTGGTAAGGTTGAGAATCTTGGAAGAGGTTCACACTATCTGTGGGGGTCAGTTAAATTTTCACATTAATATAGCTAAAGTTTTGTGGTGGATAGGATTCAATTTTGTATATGAGAATCTTCTTAATGTAGAGTCTTATACTTTTCTGGATGTTTTTAATGGAGACATGGTGATTTGAGGGTCATTTTAATTAGGAGATTCATCGATCCTTCCCCATGATCACCACCCTTAGGTTGGATCCTAACCATTACAGAGTGTTAATAACCCAAGTTTTAGGATGGAATGCTCAGTTGATTCCTATGATTTGATGGAAACTGAAGTGAACCAGAATTTGACTTATGTCCAATTCCCAAATAACCCCCATACTATATTTTTATTGGAATTATTTTTTTATAATTTTTTGAGTGTCAATAAGTTATAGATTCTAGTGAAAACTCTAGGTATCTCTTATTTAGAAATACATCTTTCTTTGATGATAATCAATATCCACACATCCTTCTATTGGAGTGAGTTTACCTCTAATGGAGAAAGAGGATTTTTGAAAATTCTTTCAAGAATGCGAAGAGGTGTTATGGAAACCACCTCAATATTAATTGGATACCTTTTTTGGTCATTATAGGTTGTTGGAATTTTTGAGGATGGGATTAGTTCTATTTTTAACAAAAAGGGTGACAATCTATCAAAGGTCATGACATGAATAAGGAAACCTCAAGGATTATGGTTTCAAGGTAAGGATATAATCCCATGTTTCTCTTATGCTACAAGACATTATTGATGGATAATTTTATATATAGGTAGGATTTTGAAGTGTTTACTAATCTGGATTCCAAAAAAACATGCAAGCTTGTTTCTATTCCAGTACTAGTATAGAAAATTGGTTAAGTACCTAGTGCATTTTTATGGTGTATATTGGTTTCTATCTATAATGGTTCTATATAACTCTATTTTAAAAGTTGGGATTAGGGATATCCCAGAAAATTAAGTCTTATTAGTGAACCATTTGTGGGGATAGTCAAAATAGTGGGGTTTATCTCATATCATGAGTCGGGATAACTCTCAATGGAGTGTAATGGCTGAGTATGGTGTCCTGTGGTGGATGAATTTTTTCTCTTCCATATTTCTTCAATATGGGATGGATTAAGTACCTTAAAGTATAAGTAAACATCTTCTACTTCATATATAGTGATGTATTGAATTTTCCAAGAGCTTGCATCTTTAAATCTGAAGGGATTTCAAATAATGGTGAGAATATTTCCATGTTAATACTTTTGTTATAATTGTAATTTCTAGAAATAGTTGTATAATTTTCTTTGATGTTAGGTTTTAAGGTGGGGAGGATGTAATGACCCATTTTTTACCAGAGGGTGACTCATATTGATCTTGAGTTTTTTTGTCTTAATACCTTCTAGGGGTAAAATAAAATATTTTCCATAGAAAATGAACTAAGAAGATTTTTTAGAGGGTATTATTGGTTTTGGATTATTGGTTTTACCCCTAGGTTGATCTGGTGTGAGAAAATAGAGTTTTTTAAAGCCTTGGAAAAAATATAATAAAAAAATTATAATATTTTTATTCTTCATATGATTTTTTCTGATGAAATTATTATTACTCTTAAATTATACCTCTAATGGGGAATATGATACTATGGTTGAGTCTAGAGAGGTGGTCTCCCCCATAAATGACAACTGTTTTGATTACATTGGGATCCACAATAGTTCATAGTCATGAGCTGTGTTAGAGGAATAAATAGATAATTAATTAATTAATTAAATTTGTTAACTAACTTAAAAATTTTCTCCATTTAATATCCATTATTACTTTCACCCTAGGGTTAGCCACATTTTTTAATATACATAACCTTAGGGGGTGAATGGTGGAGATATCATATATTGGAAGTGGTGTCGATGGTGGTTTTAGGATGAGGATCAAGTCCATGGTGGCATCAGTGATCAAGGTGTGAAGTGGTGAAAAATGGAACAATGGATTTGGAAATGGTTGTAAGTGACGTTTTTTGTTCCATAAGGTAGGGATTTACTATTAATAGATTTTTACCCTGTATTTTGGTATTTTTGAAATCAGGGATTCATTCCCCAAGAATTAAATCTATGATCGACCTTGGAATGACCCTGTTAATTTATATATTGATAAACCTGTGATTTGGAAATCATTGATCCTAGAACTTTATATATTTATTTGTTTCTTAGGATTCCTCTACTGTAGATTATGGTTTATCATTTATGGTCATCTTTGATTCTCACTTTTATGGTTTATGGATTTAACCCTCCGTTATTCAAGTTTTCATCACTGGTATTCAGTTTGGATAGTGATTTGATCACTCCCAAAAACTAATTCATTGCATGATCGATTATTGGTTCAATAGATAATTTATGAGAGTTCAGATATATAGATTTCAATATAGTGGATGATTAGTGGTGATGGATAAATATGAGGTAATGGAATATAGTAAAAGTTTCATGAAATGAGACACATGGGTGCTGTAAGGAGATGATTGGGATCTATTTTTCTAAAAAAAGGTGGACAGTAATCAGTAATGAAATGTTCTTGGTCAACATAATTTATATGTATTTTAGTAAGAATCATATAGAATATTTCGGTAGTGGTGATACTTATAGTAGAACCAGATAATATGGAAAATTATTTATTACATGGTTTGTAGTTGAGAAAAACACACACCTTGTTTCATGGGAGATGTGGTGTTAGGGTTTTCAAATGATTTAAATATCACATGGTCATATAGACGATCCCACATTCTATGTGGTCCTAGATGTATAGCTTAACATGTATAAGAGGTACATTCTCATGGAGCCTAGGTGGATAACATGTCATATATTCCTAGGATACACCCCATGTACCCCTCAGTAGAACATGACTTGGGTAGTGGGGAACATGTTGAGTACTGAACCCAGACCCACAGATTGTGTAACTTGACTCACACATGGTGTACTAGGTATTTTTTACTCCATGTTGACTAGCATCATATAGCCATGTTTTTTCCTTTGGGTGATATCTTATTTACCCCCTTAGACATGCCATGTACATTCCATTTTCTCAAATTATAATGTTTGAGAAATCCTTTATGAGTAGGGTTCTATATGGGATATAGAGGAATAGTTTTGTAATCTAATAAGACAAGGTCATGTATCTCATCCTATTACCTAGGTTTTGAGATCCATTATCTATAGTTTGATCATGGATAGAGTCAAGTATCCCTCCATAGGGCTCAGGGATGTGATCCAATATTTTTTCCCTATGTGGGTTTAGATATCTAGTCCCCAACATTATTGGAATGCGATCACCTCCTATGGGATAGCATTGATGGGTTCAGGTATCCCCCTGTGGATCAGGGCATGATTCTCTATTTGAGATTTTTATTCTCTTTTTTGAGGTGTCTTCCAGTGATCTGTTTTTTTATTTGGGTGTTTCTTCAGTGGTATGAGGCCTTATTGGATGATTGGTGTCCCCTATATTAGAACATATAGTTTTATCCTTTACCCTCAAGTAGTGAACCCTACCTCAATATATGAGAATGCTTTAAGGTTGAGAAGGATCCCCTCCTTGACTTCTCGTAGTAGCATGACTACTCAAATCCTGTCAAGTAAAATTCTATAGGATTGGTGGTTTCTCATAACCCTATGGGGTTTCCCTCAAGAATTGGTATATATTTTTCTATATAAATCTAGATTTTTTAATGCCTTAGTGTTCGTAGAACCACAATCTACACATGAGACATGATTTTCAAGGATTGTGGCAGAGATGATAAAGACCACTCTATAATCCCTAAGACTTATAGGTTTTAAGAATATCTAGATTGTTCATATTTACATCATTTCGGCTAATCCTTGGAGTTAGGAGATTTTAGATGAGATTAATTTTTGTGACTCTTTTTAGTTTTTGAGTCATCTGATTGAGTGTGTTTATACTCACACTTTTTTGGGCCTTGGGACCACACATAGTTTTCTATGTGCAGTTGATGCATATAGTGGAGAACGGTTTTGTGGATATTAAGTTGACATGTATTTTTTAGAGATCATTCCTCATGAATTTGGGGGATGGAATGTAGGCATATCATGGAGGTACAAGGAGAAAATGGAAGCAGGTAATGTTCATGTTTGGATCAAGCTTGTAGTGAGGGCCTCTTTGACTTGGTTTGTTATCATTTCCCTTTTTGGGTAATTGTGTGTTTGTTTCATCCCATATTTACATTATGTTATTTATGTCTATTATGTTTTTTGGTTGAAATATATGTATCATGAATTTTTTATATTAAGTTTAGTATTTTGAATTTATATTTATATATCATGATGGTGTTGTTTCTTACTTTATACAATACAGATATGAGACTATTATAGGTTGTCACAGGCTATAGCCTCTAATTTATATGATTCTACTACTCAGTGCTAGTAACTATCACCTAACCTATTAGAGGTGGTCTTGGGGTGGCACACTAAGCTTACCTCAAATCCATATGGGGCCCCGATTAGTCAGGTCATGTCATAAGTGGCCAATCCATTTATTCCACAACATGTTTCTTTATTCCTTGGTTATAAAACACATGTATTATTATCTAATAATGAGAAATAAATTACCATTTTTATGCTTCCATTGAATCATAATTATAATATATCTTCATTTTATGGTAACTAATTTCTTGTAGAAATTGACTGCATACCCCAAGTCACATTATTGGGTTACACTTAGAAAATTGTGACCAAGGCCTCCAAACACTAATACATTTGTGTACCTCAATTATCTACCTCCAATTTTGGATTTTTCAAATCCAATTATCTTCAACCCATCATAAATTACAATGTGAATAATACCTTCTTATTTATACCAGATCACTATGATAACATTTTTATCTCCCTTAATATGTAAAGTGCATTCACTATCAAGGATCCACACTCAAGCTCGATCCAATTATTTTGAATTAATTTTCATGAGATTAACCCTCTTGGATTTTTATTTAGTAATACATGTTTACTAATTCTATTCCTTTGGTGTTTAATGATATTTTTATACTTTCAACTCTATTGGATCATTCTCATCATTCAGGTCTATAAATTATGTATGAGTTTTCATCCCAATGGATGATTCCATCAACAAATGAGATCTCCTTTTCCAAATCTCATTTATCATATCTCTATATACCCTTGATGATAAATTTAAGAATTTTAGACCATAACATTCACAAAAAAAATAATTAATCGTTAAAAACATACTGAATTTAGGAACTTATTCTATTTTATTTTTGTTACTCTTTCACCATGGAATGCCTTTTTACAATAGAACAAACATATTGTGTATGCCCCATCCTTCCAAAATAGTAACACCAGCTTTTTGGTATATTATTTTGTTTCTTTTATAATAAAACTATAAATTTTTAACCTTTTTTGGGTCATCTAAATCAACCTTTTTTAGGTTGTGGGTACTTGTGGTTTTCACCAATAGTCACAACCATTTTCTTGTGATCAATCCTCTCAATAGATTTTCCTTTATTTTTTAAATTTTACACTTATGGTAAATTGACTAAATATTCTTATAAACTTCTCATATTCCTCCTTAGATTATTTAATATCACATACATTCCAACTTCTCAGTGTTATTTCAGGATTTATAATTATTTTTTGATCACTAATATTTTATCGCATCTCCATAACTTTTTCTTCAATATCCTTGATCCTTCTACCATGATATTTCATAGAATCAGAAAATCCATCAATAATATGGTAATAATCCTTGATTTTGAGCTTTAAATTAGTTTTTATTTGAGTTTTAAAAATTTCTATATTTTATTCATTCAATTTAAGTTATCCTCTTGGATTTTTTTTCTTCTTATTTCTCTATATAAACTTTGGAATCAAATAGAACTCCACTGGACTTCTTCACTTTTCCCCTCCAAATATAAATTTCCTCAAGTGAAACTTCTACTTAATAATTGAGGTCTACTATTACCTAAACTACATAACTTCCATCATCATTTTTAACCAATATTATTATGTCTATGATAGCCACAAGGACTTCCTCTTTAAGGTCCTTGTAGTCCATAATTGTATCCACTTTCTTTTATATAGAACTGATATCTTTTTATAAAATAAAGTTATTATTTTAAATAATTTCTGTTAAAAACTTCTCTTTACTTTCCCATACATAGATGATTTATTCATGGGTTCTTCATCTTGATGATTATCTCAGAAAATCATTGGATACCTTACAGAAAGATGACCAACTTTTCCATTATAAAAGAAAGAAAGTAGAAGCTTGTTATTGAATTTTCGTTTAACCAATTTGAGATTTGAAGAGAAGAAATAGATCACCTCATAAACATCCCATTAATCAGTATCATGCTATGATTTTAGTTTCTTCATTTCTTTGAACACCACTTCTAGAGAATTTTCTTTTTTTAAAGAATAATTTTCATTATTCCTCATCTTTTATACAATAAGTGTGTTGTAAAGACTATTCAGTGTCACAGTCTTTTGGTCTTTTTCTTCATGAACCAAGACCTTCACATTGAAATATGGTTTTAATATTTTTTATACCCTCTTCATGATTTTTATATCATCCAAGTTTTCTCTAAGTTTATACATATCCTCTATAATAATGTTTACCTAATCAAAGAATTCATCAAAAAACTAATTTTGTTGCATCCTAAAATCTTTATAACTGTTCTGTAGAACCTACAATTTAGCATCACATACTTTTAAATATCCTTCATAGATATTCATAATCTTTTACCACATAGTGTAGTAGTATTTACACAAAATCACCTTGTTATAAATTTCATTGGAAAAGGATCCTCTCAATGCATTGACTCATTTGGCTTAAATATGAAACCCCACTCAACACTTTTCTGGTAAGGCTCCATGTTGGTCGGAGTTGATACTCAAGAGGGGGGTGAATTGAGTTCCAATTAAAATTTCTGTTAAAAACTTTTAGTATTAAAATCCCCCAAATTAAAATAGCCCAGTTAATTAAGGCAGTAGAGAAATAAGTGATTTATTGTTCAACCGTTTTCTCAAAGGTTGATTAATCCTCAGTTCAATCAGTGTGAGTACTAATTCAACTTTTGAAACAAGTTTACTGAAGAATCACATATACACACTAACCAAAACTAACTATCAGAGTGAATGTAAAAACAGATTTCTCTCCTTGAAAATATTTGCAGTGGATAAATATAAAACAGAGTACTTGAAGATTGAACACAACAATTTAAACAAGAGGTCCAGTATTAAGCTAAGACCTAATCCTATTAACTTGGTGATCACCTGCCACTAAGCAGTTATATTAAAAATGATATACAGCATGTATCGGGCTTTACAATAGTTTTCACAAACTGTCCAGGTTTGGAAACCTCTACCACAGTTCTACGTGGGAAAATAAACTACCAAGCCACACTTGGCTTCTTCCACAGTTATGCATGGGAAACAAATGTAAAGAGAGTTTGTTAAGGGGAATTTCAGTATCCCTCAGTTCAAGAACAAGATTCAGTGTGTGTAAGACATATACACTACTCACAAATGTAAAATACATAAACACAATAGAGCTAGGGATATTAAGAAGAAGTTTATAATGCTCAATGTGTTGGACGATCAGATCTGGACTCCTTGAAATGAAGGAAATGAAGTTTTGGTCCTCTACAAGTTGCCTCTAAAACAGAGTGTCGCAACTTCTAGGTTATAAATTCCAGATGTAGAGATGATCAGCTTCTTGGGTCAGAAACTCTTTGTAGCACACCACCACGGCTTTGAATATATTCTTCCAACAAATATTTGTGAAGCTCTTGGATCTTGTGAATGAGTGCTCGAGTGATCTTCTTCTTGCTTCATATTTCAGGTATTGTATATGTATCCCTTGTGTGTATATTATTCAATATCTTGATGTCTTCCTTTTTTATCCTAATTCCAGTTCACCTTTTTCTCATTTGAATCAGCAGCAGCCGACAAGAGAAATGATTCAACCACGTGTGGTCATCCTCGTACCTCGTACTGTTTCCTGATATTCCTAAAAAAATCATAAAATAATGTCATGTGCATTAAATTGTCTAGACATAACTGTTATGATAGTATTAAGAAAATTGGTAAAGTAAAGAATAGGATATCAGTAGACTGGTAGCAGATGCATGTCACAAGGTAGACTCCAACAGTAGGCTCTTCAATAGTGGACTTCATTGGTAGGCTCAACAGTAGACCTTTAATAGCAGGCTCCAGTCAGTAAGCTTGATCAGTGGTAGACTTCAATCAGTAAGCTTCTAACGGTAGCTCTATAACACCAGACTACTTCAACGGTGACCTTTTCCATCGGTAGACTGTCCCAACAGTTGACTTCATCAACGGTAGATTTTGTCTATCAGCAGACTTCCACTAATGGTATACTTGAACAAAAATGGACTACATCGACACTAGGAGTTGTCTAGCGGTAGCCTTCTACTAACGATAGACATTTCAAGTGGTAGACTTGAACTGTGAATTGCTTAATAGAAGACTTGAGAAAGAGTCTGACAGTGCACTTCTAATAGAATCCTTGTCATAGTAGTGACCTTTTAATGGTGAATCTTTGTCCGTAAACATTGATAAGAAAAGCAGTAGTAGTCTTGTGACAGTGACCTTGTACCGGTAGCTTATAACAGTGACTGTAGGTATTCAACATTGACCCAGAGTGACACTGAGCTATAACGGTGACCTTGAACAGAAGGCTTTTACCAGTAGCCTTTAACAGTGAACTTATACTTACATAAGTTGTAAAATACAGATTAAAAAGTATTAGGAAATGAATTAATATATCATGATCAGTATTTAAACATTATTTGGGATTATCAAAATAGGTGAGTCCAACAATCTCTCCCTTTTTGATAATCACAAATTATGCCAGTATGTATTAATTATAGGTATCACAAATAATCATATAATACAGTTACTAAACCAAGATCAAAAGGGAACCTTAGTTCAGTTGTGGTTTCTCAAGTATCAGAGATTAATAAGAGTGTAAAAACAGAGGATATTGGTACATGGTATCATAGAGAAAATTAAAAAAAGGTTCCATTAGAGAGTAATAAAATCACAGGATCATATTAGTATTAGTATATTAGTATTAGCACAGCATTTCTCCCCCTTTATGATTAGCAAAAAGATACACAAATAGAGGAAATAGAGAATACTTGTATTAATTGAATTATATTACATGGCCCAAAAAGAATACACAGTCCCTATAAAAATACATAAACAAACTCAATCCACAACATCCTCAGGAAAGTGTGCTTTCCCTTTGGAAGAAGAAGATGTAGGATGGGTTGGTGGATCAGCAGGTTTAGGAATTGCTGTAGGAATGACTGGAGGGGCAGCAACAGAAGCGCATGTGTGTCTGTAGTGGGTAGCTCTTTGAGGTACCAGTGGAGGTTGAAGCAGAGGTAAAGGAAACCAAAGGTGTTATAGTGAAAGAAACAGTTTCCTTAAAAGACCTGGTCAACCCACTGATGAGATTATTCACATCATCCTCCTAGCCCTTCACATGAGCTTTCATGGATTCCTTAAAACTTTCAAACACTGCAACCATATGTTGCACTGTACTTCTGATATAGTGAATGTCTTTGTCTGATTGGCCCCTAGAAGCCATTAGAGCAGTCAGGCTCACCACTAACTATCTTAGAAGTTCTGCAGACTGAGACACATCCTTGAGTTGATTCTGGCATTGAGATACTTCTTGGGACAAACTGGCTTGAATGGAAGACTGAACTCTAGCCATCTGAGAGGCAGTCTGTTCTTGAATTAATGCCATTGCCTTTTCCATTTCATGGGACTTGTTATCAAACAACTGATGCAGATCTGTTTTTAGTGATTCCAGATCATCCTTAGTGACAAGGTTATTAGGAAGGAAAACCACTGGAGGCACTGCAACAGGTTCTAAAACAGCAGGTATAGGGTGTCTTTTTCTTGAAATATCACAATCAGAATCACCATAATCTATCCCAAGTACCAGGTATCTAGGGTCTTCTGACCATTCTTCAATGTTATGAATAACAGATATAGAACCAAGATGCTCCCCCGTCACTTGGAGATTTCTCATGAGTATTCTCCTCTGGTGGTTCTGCTTTAGTTAAGTCCACAACCTTCTCTTCAACTCTAGCAGACACAACCTCTGTTTGATCCATTGACTCACCAGTGGGGTGAGTCACAGCCTCCACTAAGTCATCAACAACCTCTATTTCAATGGCAGTAGATTTCACTTCTGCTTTTTGGTCATACACCGTCCTATCTGTAATACCTATCAGAGGGCTCAAACTGAGCTCCTTTTCTTCACTGTCCTCATCATCAGCTTCAGTAACAGCAGCCTCCTTTCCTTCATCTTTATCACCAGCCTCCTTTGCATCATGATCAGAATGATCTGACTCAATAGCCTCATCTTCTTCAAAGGTGTCTCTGACAATATTTTGAGATACTTCTTCTTCTTCACTGGTCTCAGTATTAATGTCTCTTAGAATATTCTCTCTTCTTGGTAGTTATTTTAGAGGGAAAGGTTCTCCGAAATCTACTATCCTAACAGGATTTTCAGGTAAATAGGGATCACTCCCATCATCAATGGGGGTGTTCTCTCTTTCAGATTCCATAGCTCCTTCAATTTCCAGCTCATCATCTGAGTAAGCTAGTTCTGGCTCATCAGGCTTCAGGCCTGGATCTCTCTTTTCTTTGGCCTAGTTGGGTGAGTAGATGGGTCAAACTTTTCATACACTTTTCCTTCATCATTTACCCATTCCTTCTTCTAGGGATTCCATATAATTTTCATGTATTTGAAAATAACCATGGAGATAAAAACACTATTCTTATCCACAATTATCTCTTATTTATTTCCAGCCACACCCTTTACCTTTAATATTACTGAGATTAGATTGGCATGAAATAGGTCATTGGTCTTTGATCTTGCTTTAGTCATATCCTCCAATTGTGCCATCAGTAACCTACATAGGTTGATCTTCACCCCAGGCTTCAGTAAGTAAATCAGGAATATGTCATGATACTTCAGCACTACAAAATCCCCTCTCCTAGGACTAATCACATGCTCAATGAACTTAAATAATAGCATTTCTTCTCCATTCATCTCAGTTGCAATGATCTTCCTCGATTTTCCATTTCCTGTCAGCTCTTCCAGAACTTTTTCATACCCAAAAATCTCACTTTCTGGAGGAGCCACTCCAGAATAGTATTTATAAACTCCTTTATGAGGAACTCTCAAATAGCCATCCCACTCATCAGATGAAAAACTAACTTCATTGCCATTGACTCTAGATACCATCGTATGCATATAATCTTCCTCTTCGAACTTTAGGTATTCATATAATTCCTTCACAAGATTCGGGTAGTATAGCCCATTATTTTTGGCAAAGCATTCAGTCCATCCTTGAGCTTCTAGTGCTTCTGGTACTAATGACTTACTTGACAGCAGCCATTCTTTACTCATCTCTTTATCTGCCACAATTTCTCTCTTTGTCAGATGTGGGTTTACAGGTCCCGTAGGGGTACTACTGGTGCCACTGGACTCGGATCGAGTCCTCGTTGGCCTTGGTGCATCCTCATTGATAGTCAGGGGTCGCTTGGTTCGAGCCATGGAGATTGAAAGAGGTTCGAAGGTTCACATGGAGATTTAGGGTTTAGGGAATTTGAGAGTGAGAGTTCGAGATTGAGGAAGAAAGTGGATTGAAATATGTTCGTCGCCTTTGGTTTTATCATTTAGGGATTTAAAAAAATAAAATAGAAATAATGAATAAGAATAAAACATTTTGCATTCCAGCAAAAATAAATGGTAAAAATCGAACAGCGAGGTATCCAACAGTGAGGTTCCTAACAGTGAGTTCCAATAGTGAGGTATAACAGTGAGGTCCAACGGTGAGGTATAACAGTGAGTTCCAACGGTGAGGTATAACAGTGTGGTTTGACTGTAAGGTTTCCTATACTAAAATTAATCATACCTAACTCATGTTTTATGTAATTTAACCTCTTATAATTAAAAGTCTTTGTGAATATATCAGCCAATTGATGTCCAGTGCCAATTAATTCAAGAATGATATCACCCTTTTGATAATGATCTCTCAAAAAGTGATGTCTCACATCAATATGCTTTTTCCTAGCATGAGATACTGGATTTTTGGAAATGTTAATAACACTTATATTGTCACACTTTATAGATACATGTTTGAATTGATATCCATAGTCTAGTAAATTGTGTTTCATCCATAGAATTTGATCACAACAACTACCAGCAACTATGTATTCAGATTCGGCAGTGGATAATGCAACAGAATTATATTTCTTACTACACCATGATACTAGTGACTTGAATAAAATGTGACACAACCCATAGGTTCATTTTCTATCTAACTTGAAACTGGAAAAATCAGTATTAGAATAGCTTTACAAATCAAATGATGGTCCTTTTGGATAAAATAGTCCTAAGTTGGGAGTATATTTAAGATATTTAAAAATCCTTTTTACAGCCGTTAATTGAGACTCTTTTTTATTGGATTCAAAGTGAGCACACATACATACACTAAACAAAATGTCAGGTCTACTAGCAGTAAGAAAGAGTAGACTCCATATCATACCTCTGTAGTAGGTTTGATCCACTGGTTCTACAGCTTCATCAACATCCAACTTACAATTGGTACTCATAGGTGTGTCACTGCCTTTACTACCATCCAAAGTAAACGTTTTAAAAGATCATTAATATATTTACTTTGATTCAAAATAATTCCATTTTTATTTTGAAAAATCTTAAATCCAATGAAAAATTTGAGTTCTCCCATTAAACTCATTTCGAACTCATTTTGCATCATTTTTGAAAAATCAATACATAACAAATTTTTAGAAGATCCAAAAATAATATCATCCACATAAATTTGTATTATCAAAACATCTTCAAAAATCCTTTTAATAAAAAGAGTAGGATCATCTATCCCTTTAGTAAAACATTTTGAAATAAGAAAAGAGTTATGCCTATCATACCATGATCTAGGAGCATTTTTTAAACCATATAAAGCTTTATAAAGTTTAAAAACATGATTTGAAAAATTGGGATTTGTAAAACCGGGGGGTTGTTCAACAAACACATCCTAAACTATATACCCATTTAGAAAATCACTTTTAACATCCATTTGATAAAGTTTAAAATTAAGACGAGCTGCATAAGCAAGCAATATCCTAATGGCTTCTAATCTAGCAACAGGTGAAAAGGTCTCCTTATAGTATATTCCTTCTTCTTGACTATATCCTTGTGCAACTAACCTAGCCTTATTTCTAACAATATTTCCAGACTCATCAACTTTGTTCCTAAACACTCATTTAGTGCCTATTGTAAAAGTGTCCTTAGGTCTTTCCACTAATTCCGAGACTTTGTTCCTTTCAAACTGATTTAATTATTCTTGCATAGCCATTAACCAAAACTCAACATTGAAAGCATCACTAATATTTTTGGGTTCAGGCTGTGAAAGAAAATATTGATGTTCAACCTGGTTTCTTAGGGAAGCTTGTGTTTGTGTTCCTCTATTTAAATCACCTACAAAATCATCTAGAGGATGATTATTAAGAGTCCTAATGACTCTAAGAAGGGTTGAACTAGATTCCTCATTGTTGTATGTTGGTTCAGAATCAACAGGTGAAGATTCTAGAAAGTTTCCAGAACTGGATATTTTTACAGGGGATTCACTGTCTTTATCACTAAGGTTCAGAATTGACATATCTTCCTCAAGATGTTCAAGAGAGTTTTTAGGATCATGTGGATCAGTCTCATCAAATTTGACATGAACTGATTCTTCTACACATTTGGTTTTCTTATTGAACACTCTATAGGCTTTATTTGAGATAGAATAATCTAGTAAAATTCCTTCATTACTTTTGGGAGAAATTTTGTCAAGATTATATTTAGTATTAAGAATAAAGACTTTGCAACCAAAAACATTAAAGTAATTAACCTTAGGCTTCTTATTGTTCCAAAGCTCATAAGGGGTCTTCTTTAGAACAGGTCTAATTAAAACTCTATTTATGATATAACAAGATGTTTTTACAACTTCAGCCCAGAAATAAACAGGTAAGTCATACTCTTTAAGCATAGTTATTACAATTTCTTGAAGGGTCCTATTCCTTCTCTCTACAAATCTATTTTGTTGAGGTGTCCAAGGGGAAGAAAAGTTGTAACTATAGACATTGTGTGAGAGGTAAGATTCAAACTCATGATTTTTAAACTCACGGCCATGATCACTTCTCAGGGTTTTGATTCTAAGTCCAATAATATTTTCTATAGACTTGGAATATTTGACAAAATAGGAACAAGCTTCACTTTTGTGAGCTAGAAATTATACCCAAGTATACCTAGAAAATTCATCTACAAGAACTTAAACATAGTTCTCCCCATTAAAACTTGAAACTCTTGATGGTCCAAACAAATCCATGTGAACTAACTCAAGTTTTCGAGAAGTTGAAACTTCTTTCTTTGGTTTGAAAGAAACTTTGTTTTGTTTTCCCTTTTGATAGGGATTACACACTTTGTCAAGTGGGAATTCTAATTTAGGTAAGTCTCTAACTAAACCTTTCTTATATAGCTTCCTAAGTGAGTGCACATTGCAGTGTCCTAACCTTCTATGCCACAACCAAGATTCTTTATGAAAATCATTTAAGCAGGAAACATTTTGTTTGGATAAGGAATTTAGATCAACAGCATATACATTCTCATTTCTACATACAGTGAAAAAAAATCATTTTTTGAATTAAAAACATTACATGAATCATTTTCAAACTTAACATTAAATCCATCATCACATAACTGAGATATGCTAAGTAAAGTGTACTTTAATCCATCAACTAAAAGTACTTTAGAAATTAATATTGTATTAGGGTTACCAATCTGGCCTAAGCTGACGATTTTTCCTTTTACATTATCACCAAAGGTGACATTCCCACCATCAACTTTAATTAGAATCTTTAAGAAAGATTAGTCTCCTGTCATATGTCTTGAACATCCACTATCCAAGAACCATAAGGTCTTATAGGAACTCTTTAAACAACTTTCCTGCAAAACAGATTAAACATGGGGTAATTTTGGTACCTAGATCTTCTTGGGTCTAGAGAGGTTAGCAAGTAAAACTTTGAAAACCCATATTTGCTTTATAGGTTTTCTAAAATCAACAAACAAATTTTGAGACATAAATACTTTGTTAGGTCCTTTAGAAAATTGTGTCTCAAAATATGGTCCAGAACTAGAACTAGTAGTGAACTGTCCAATTCTTGGAACAAATTTGGTTTTGCTAATTTGTCTCTGTCCGGGCTGATATCCTAGACTAGTTGTATACATTGGAGCAATATTTTTTCCTAGTAATTGTGTCAAGGTATCCCTACCAGTATTTAACTTCTCAAGATCCTTTCTAATTTTTCATTAGATAATTTTAACTCTGTATTTTCCTTTACCATCTTAGAGAATTTCTCTTTTTCTATATCCATATTTGACTTGTAATTTTCATTTAATGCATGCTGTCTTTTTAATGACTTATATTTGTCCTTGAGTTCATTAAAATTATCCTCAATCATTTCACAATATTCAAATAATTATTCTTTAGTCATATCTTCATCATTATGAGAGTCACTGTTATAATAAGTATTGTGCACATGAGAATTAATTGTTACCTCATATGTCTCTATCATAAATCATAGATTTACATGTTTGTTCTGTTGTGATTCTGAAGCATCATATCCACTTGAACTATCTTCTGAAGCACTCCAAGTTGCTTTCATATCCTTTTTATAACCTTTTCCCTTTTCATCATATTTTCTCTTGAATCTCAACTTGGGGCAGTCAGCCTTCACATGACATTTTCGTTTACATTCATAACATACTATTTTACTTGTGTTCTCATTCCACTTCCAATCTTTCTTCCATTGTCCTTTATGATCATAATTTCCTTTGAAATTTGACTTCCTAAAGAATGTATTCTTTCGCTAGAACCTTTTGAATCTTCTGGAAAGTTGTGCCATCTCCTCATCACTGTCTGAATTTGACTCTTCACTTGTAGAACTATCTACAGGTACTTGAACTTTTTCTTTGTCTTCACTTTTTGAGGTATAATTATTGAATGCTACTGACTTTTTTCTTGTATTTTATTCTATTTCTTGATTCACCTTAAGCTCTTCTTAATACATCATTAGTTTTCCAATTCGCTCCTTTACTGGTAGCTTGCTGTTGTCTCGTGATTCTCATATTGATACATAAGTGCCTCTCCATCTGTCAGGTATGCATCTAAGTAGCCTCATGATTTGGTCTTTTTTGTCCAATGGTTTCCCAAGAAGATTCATGGTGTTTACTATATCATTAAACCTGAGATACATTTCAGATATATATTCATCAGGATTCATCTTAAAATTATCATATTTAATAGTATAAGTATTTAATCTCATTTCTTTAACATTGGTTGTTACTTCATGAGAAACAGCCACAGTATCCCAAATTTCATAAGCAGTCTTACAGGCAGATATTATATTGAATTCTTCATCTCCCAAAGCACAGTATAAGGCATTAATTTCTTTTCAATTATTATTATAAGTAGTTTTAGTTACTTGAGACCATGTATCCCTAGCAGTACCAGGTAATTCATGTTGTTCTTCAATTGTGTCCCATATTTCAGGTCATAAGCTTTCAAGATACATTTTCATTTTCAATTTTCACTGACCATAATTATTACCATTAAAGAAAGGTGTTATGTTAGTAACAGCACCCTCAACTCAGTTATCCATATAAAACTAAAAGGTTAAAGAGCTGAAAATTTAGATATAACAGAAATTTTGAGGTCTTTAAGATACAACAAAAATCACAGTTGAAAAGAATTTGAAATGCTTGCAAAACCGGTTTGATTGTATGAATAACGAAACTCTTTGATACCAAATGTTGGTCAGAGTGGATACTCAAGAGGAAGAGAATTGAGTTCCAATTAAAATTTATGTTAAAAACTTTTAGGATTAAAATCCGCCAAATTAAAGCAGCCCAGTTAATTAAGGAAGTAGAGATATAAGTGATTTATTGTTAAACAGGTTTCTCAAAGGTTGATTAATCCTCAGTTGAATCAGTGTGAGTACTAATTAAACATTGGAAACAAGTTTACTGAATGAATAACATATACACACTAACCAAAACTAACTATCAGAGTGAATGTAAAAATAGATTTCTGTCTTTGAAAATATAAGCAGCGAATAAATGTAAAATAGAGTACTTGAAGATTGAACACAACATTTTAAACAAGAGGTTCAGTCTTAATCCAAGACCTAATCCTCTTCACTTGGTGATCACCAGCCACCAAGAATTTATATTAAAAATGATACATAGCTTGTATCAGGATTGACAACAGTTTTCACAAACTATCCAGGTTTGGCAACCTCTACCACAATTCTACGTGGGAAAATAAACTACCAAGACACACTAGGCTTCTTCCATAGTTATACATGTGAAACAAATGTAAACAGAGTTTGGTAAGGGGATTTTTAGTATCCCTCAGTTAAAGCACAAGATTCAGTGTGTGTAAGACATACACACTGCTCACAAATGTAAAATACTTAAACACAGTAGAGCTAGAGATATTAGGAAGAATTTTAGAATGCCATATGTGTTGGAAGATCAGCTCTAGACTCCTTAAAATGAAGTAAATGAAGGTTTGGTCCTTCTCTGCAAGTTGCCTCTAAAACAGAGTGTCGCAACATCTAGGTTCTGACTTCCAAATGTAGATATAATCAGCTTCTTAGGTCAGAAACTCTTTGTAGCACACCACCACATCTTTGAATATGTTCTTCCAACAAATCTATGTGAAGCTCTGGGATATTGTGAATGAGTGCTTGAGTGATCTTCTTCTTGCTTTGTATTTCAGGTATTGATATGTCTCCCTTGTGTGTATATTATTCGATATCTTGATGTCTGTATTTTTTATCCTTATTCAAGTTCACCTTTTTCTCATTTGATTCAGCAGGGGCCGACAAGAGAAATGATTCAACCACGTGTGGTTATCCTCGTACCTCAAACTGTTTCCAGATATGCCTAAAAATATCATTAAATAATTCCAAGTTCATTAAATTTTCCAGAAATGTCCATTATGATAGTATTAACAAAGTTAGTAAAGTAAAGAATAGGATATAAGTAGACTGGTAGCAGATGCATGTCACATGGTAGACTTAAACAGTAGGCTCTTCAATAGTGGACTTCATAAGTAGGCTCAACAGTAGACCTTTAACAGTAGGCATCAGTCAGTAAGCTTGATCAGTGGTAGACTTCAATCAGTAAGCTTCTAACGGTATCTCTGTAACACCAGACTACTTCAACAGGGACATTTTCCATTGATAGACTGTCCCAACTGTTGACTTCATCAACGGTAGAGTTTTTCTATCAGTAGACTTCCACTAATGGTAAAATTGAACAACAGTGGACTACATCGACAGTAGGAGTTGTCTAGCGGTAGCCTTCCACTAACGGTAGACATGTCCAGTGGTAGTCTTGAACTGTCAAGCTCTTAACAGAAGACTTGATAAGGAGTCTGATAGTGGACTTCTAACAGAATCCTTGTCACAGTAGTGACCTTGTAACGGTGACTCTTTGTCTGTAAACTTTGATAAGTAGAGAAACAGTAGACTTGTGTCAATGACCTTGTACCGGTAGCTTATAACAGTGATTGTTGATTTTCAATGGTGACCTTTTAGTAACAGTGACCCAGAGTGACAGTGATCTATAACGGTGACCTTGAACAGAAGGCTATTACCAGTAGGCTTTAACAGTGAACTTATACTTACAAAATTTGTAAAATACATATTAAAACAGATTAGCAAATGAATTAATATATCATGATCAGTATTTAAACATGATTTGGGATTATCAAAACAGGTGAGTCCAACACTCCAATCTCTATACTGGCCAATATCCCATGTATGGTAGTAATGTAGACATCCATTCCCAAATATCATAAATATTATATAATCTAATTCCTTAAAAACTGAATTTTTTCAGTTGAAGATCATAATTCCCTTATGGTTAACAATAAAAACCATTTCTTTATAGAGATAAAAATATACCAAGACCATTTAGCTCTAATACAACTTATTAGTCCCAAGTAAGTTAAATACCCTAAGAGGGGTGAATCAGGGTATGTTGATCTCGTAAAATTACCTTTTCCAATAATATTGTTTCGTGATTAGTATGAACACATATATCCCTTATATATATATAAATAAATAATGTAAACAAATATTAACACGGGAAATTTTACTTGGTTCACCCAAACTGGGATTATACAAGGTGAATACAATTATTATGTATCAATGCACTAGAATAACAAATAATTATACATGTTTATAATCCCAGTTTGGGTGAATAAGATCCCATTTTGGAATAGTCTCACTAACCCTCTAGGTTTAAAACATTCACAAAATAGAGAACTAACTACCCTCAATCACTATGGAAACTCACTGCTTCTCTAAGAAAAACCATATCAATCTCTACAAACCAAGAATGAGATTCCACCAACAATGATGTATTAGTATACTCTACCCTCATCAATTTTATTAACTTTATGATCCTATAGTGATATTGCCTAATATATCTCCTTTATTTTCTTCTCTAACTATCAAAAATCTATCTATAATTCCTTTAAACATAATATATCCACATATTTAGGGATCTTCTTCCCTTACTTTGAATATAAATATATGTAACTAATCTTGAGAAAATATATAGTTTTTCCCTATAATTAATATTCAATTCACACTTGTTAAGAAGAGAAAATTAATCTAATGAAATCCTTCAAAACTGATCGAAAGTTTAATATTAAATTCATATAATTCCTCCCTAAAAGATAGGATATTTGAATATTGAAATCTAATAACATGACTTCTTCATGAAATTAGAATGGCCATCATGAAATGGTCCTCATTCCATATGCAAAACCTTAAACATAAACTCTTTCCACTATGAGGACCTCTATTATGTGAAACTTTCCATTGTGGCATGTAACCATGAAACTAAAAATTCCCTAACTCGTACCCTATAAAACACATCATAGAGAATAACTTAGGAATCACCTTTAACTATAAAACCATGGCACAACACCACATCATGGTGTGTGTACCTATAAATTCAAAAACCACTAAAATATACCTAAACCTCTCCATGGAATCTTCATTATTCATATAGTTTGAATAACTCAAACATTTTTTCTTAGTACTCTTATGTATCATGAATATCCAACCATTAATCATGCAACCATCATTCCCATGGCATGATCTCTCCTTAAATATTTGAAATTACCATTTTTCTAATAATCTACAACTCTACTCACAGTTCAATGCTAGATTCTAACAAATGAATAAGTAAATATATTTAAACATACTAGTTCCATATATTCATGTTTTCCCCTTCATAGTGTGAACCACTCACCATTTTACCAACCTTCAGAACACGTTACTCTAACAAATTATACCTGTGTCATGACCTATGATTTCATGGCATGATATCTTCCCTATATAAAAAAAATTATACATCTCATTCCAAATCCATACAAAAATACTTCATCCTTATTAATTAAATTTAATATTCATTCAATGTTACTTTAAAAAACCTTAAAAAATACATTCTAAAAATACATCAAGGTAATTTTTTCTGTTAAGGTTTGTGTACTTACACCTTGCATGTACACCTTAGTGGGAATGTAGTTTCTCTTATGTAATTTCATGTATAAGGAGGTACATGGATATCTAATAGGATAGTTAATAGAGTATCGGGGAGTCAATGTGGTAGGGTATGACTCTATAGGGTCATGGAGTGAGGGTAGACACATTAATCAAAGGCATCGGGGTCTACTAACTTGTTTGTTTAATTTTATTATTTTAATTATAAATTTTTTGTGATTTTATATTTAAATATAAATTTTGATTTAATTTTTAGATATGTTTTCATACTGGATTGTGTTATGTCACTTCTAACTCCCTTTTCCTTTCTATAGGTACTATAGGCCTTCTGATGTACAAATTTTTTATTCTTGAAATGTCTTATGTATGAATTGGACATACCATAATTTTTATAAAATCTAAAATTAACCCATATTTTCTCTAAAATAGGGTATATAATTATATTAATTATTTCCTTTTTCCCTCAGTGTAAATTTTCAACTCCTAGTGATCGAGGAACGTTCTTTGAGTATATGGAAGTCCAGTTTGGGTCGATGAAAGGTTCAAGTCGGGTTGCTACATTAGCCAAGAATTTTCTCTAAAAAAGACCCTCCTGAGCTACCAAACCCTAATTACATAGATTAATGAAATTTAACTTATAATAAGTACAAACCCATGAGAGGTCATTCAGTCTTCTAAACTAGTACTTCCTAACTTTTTTCCTTAAGTTTCCCTCATGAGGTTGGTAAGTATCATTGTGTATGTTTTCCATAATATTTTTTGATGTCATGGAACTATTTTATACCTTTTGTATTAATTTTTTATACATAATAGAAATTATCATTCCAATTTGAGGCACAATGTGGTCGAAATAATCGAAAGTGCAGTTTTATAAATTTAAAATTGTTTTAAAATATATTTTAAATGGTAAAAATTGAGTAAATGAAATTGGAATGTTTTTAAATTAAATAAAAATGATTAATAATTAATTTTTTTACATTTATTAATGAATTAAGTTTCAATTGGATATTTAGTGTTTTCATGATGAATGAAAACAACATTTTTTGGTTTAAAAGTGGCTAAAAATAAGTGATATTGTCACAATTGAGAAAATAAAATTAGATTATAATTAAATTTTATGATGGTGGTTTTCGATTAATTTTTGACATTTATGAATAGATATAACATTAATTTGACAAGCGATGTGGTTGGAATAATTGAAAAAACATTTTTAGATTAAAATATAATAGAAAAAAATTGGTACGATCAAAACTAAGAAAAAAATACTTATATGGTCATAATGTCATTATAAAAATGTGATTGAATAATTTTTTATATTTAGTAATATACATAATATCAATTCGACATGATTTGTTGTCAAAATTACTGAAAAAAAACAATTTTAGATTAAAAAGTTATTAAAAATAAGTAATGTGGTCAAAATTGAGTAAATGACCTCTGATTATTAGTAAACTTTAAGAAAATAATTTTAAATTAATTTTTGACATGTGGGAATAAATAAAACATCAATATAATACATATTTTGGTCTTAATTTCCAAAATTATGTTTTATAAATTTAAAATTATTCAAAAATTTGTGTTAAAGTATCAAAATTGTGTAAAAGTATTCATATTGTTATAATATTATAGGAAAACTATAACTGGTTAATTTGTGAAATGTTGGAATGAATGAAACAATAATTTGATGTGTGGTGTATTCATAATTATTTCATGATATTTTTTATATTAAAAAGTGATTAAAAATAAGTGGAATGATAAAAATTAGGCAAATCTCGTGTTATGAAATTATAGAAAAGTGATCAATTCTTAATTTATGACATGTATGGATAAAAACATCAATCAAATATAAAGTGTGTTCATAATTATTTTAAAATCAAATTTAGATTAAAAATTGATTAAAAACAATTGATTCAGGAAAAAAATGGGTAAGTGACTATAGATTTTCATTAAACCATTCTTCAATAAACAAATTTTTGACATGTAGTAATAATTCACACGTCAATCTGGCACCCAATGTAACATACAAAGTAATTATAATAAGACTATTTCATATCTATTAATATTTATGAATAATATATTAATTTTAAATTAAAGGGGATGATTTTTCTTTTAGCATACTCGACACGCAACAATGGGTTTTTTTGAAATCTTATGTTGCGCACAAGACTAAGTTATACCGAAAAAATATTACAACATTAATATTATTATTTTAAATGATAGTTATTTCTTATTAGTTATATTGGAAGGGATAAAAATTATTAATTTATTTATAAAAATATTGTTTACACATGTATATAATTAATTCTTTTGTGAATAATTATTTATAAATGAAAATAAAACCCTTTTTTTAAAGGAAATGTTTTTCTAAAAAACTATTTGAATGCAAATAAGTGAGTTTAAAAAATAATAAAATCACTCTTGATGGATTTGATTAAGGAAATATTTATTTAATATATTAAATTTAATATTTAAAATTCATATTATATTTTTTCTAGATATGATATAAGAACAAATTTAATTTTTTGAATAAAAGAAGTGTTTTTCAAAAAATATAGTTTTACCACATTTTGATGGACAACAAATTTTAAATATAGTTTTTTGACACTTTTATAAGTCATATTTAAAAAAATAAGATTATTGTTTTTAATTGATATAGAAAAATTCACTTTGGTTGAAATTTTGGTATTTTTTTATAAAATTCATATTTTAATGAATAGTGGAAAATAATGCATTTTAATTCAAAACTGCATTTTTGTCTAATTGATTTATATAGTTACATTGTCCTTTTAATTGGTTTTAAAGTGTAATTGGATTAATATTTTATAATTTAATCCAATTTTAATCATTGGAGGTAATTTCACATTGAAATTAGATATAAACACATGTTAATATTTTGATGGTTTTTATTTTTAAAAACTCGTTTTCTCATTTTGACAACAGGAATTAATTTTAAAAAAATTCCCTTAACTTCTATGTTTTGAATTTGAAAAAAAAATGAATTCCATATTTGGAATCAGAATTTCCAAATTATTTAAATATTTCCCTTATTTTTTTGAACATGATGAATAGTAACTTTAGTAATTATTTTTATTTACCACGGTTAAAGGGTAAATCAGGTAAATAAGGGTAAAAAGAATATTATAATAATATAAAACTACCCTAACACATGTCATAATCCTATTGGATAAAATATCGAGGACTAATATATCCCTTGGGATGAAAATTTGGCATTTGGAATCCACTTGGGTGTGATTATGACACTTTTAACTTTTAATTTAAAGTAATGTAAAATATGTTAGAAACATATATCTTCTTACTAAAATAATTTTAATATGGGTTTATATAAGAGATATTTTCAAATATAAATGATAATTTTAAATATAAAAATATTTCCTATATCATGGTATTTTATTTATAATTTTTAGGCAATAAATAATTAAATTTAATTATGACAAAATGATGATGCACTGATTGCCTTGTTAATGAATGAATCAAATAAATGATATTATAAATAATAAAATAACTATTATTTGACATAATTTATGTGATAAATGATTTTTCTAGTTTAATATGACATTTTATAAGAATATTAAATGTTTTTTTATGAATTTATCTCTATTTTTGGATTTTATTTAAATTTAAGAAAATGAATAGTATAAAAATTGACATAAATGATGTTTTATAAAAATAGTAATTTATTAAATGATTTAAATATCCTAAATAACTATTAAAATCACAGAGTGACTATGTTAGGGTCTAAAAGTCCATTAATTTTCCAATTATGATAAATTTAACCTATATAAGTGAATTTAATAGCCTCTTAGTAATTAAAATGTTATTACAACAATTAAAATTAAAAGAGAATAATTAAAGGTAGACCAAAAAGATAAGGTTTAAAATAAAACCAATACATATCTAAAAATTACTAGATGAAATTATTTAGAACTATCCTCATATTATATTATACATATCCCAATTGGGAGACTTTTTAATTAAAAAATTAAATTATATTAATTTAATAATTTAAGGGTTTCCAAGGGTTCCCTTCCCTCTCCTATAAAAAGGTACCCTCTCTTTTCTAATACTCAAAATTAAATAACCATTTTATTAGGAAACTATCTAACCAAAACTATTATTATAATCCTAACCCCAATCTTAGAATCCTCCATTAGGTCAGAAATCCTCCCAAGTTAGCCATTTGGTATAAACCAAAAAAAGTTACCCGATTAAGAGGTAACGCCTTCTCTCATGTTTTTTAGTTCCATTTCCATTATCCACTTTCTATACTCTTATTATTTTATGATTACATAAAAACACCATTATCATTAATATAATAGGATGTTTTTATGATAATTTTTTAACCTATACTTATACACTTCTCCATTTAATGGGTAACGAACATATTGTTTCTGTGAACAGCGAACTACTACCTCACAAAATGATGATTGTTCAATTTTCCCCTACCACCTACCTGGTGGAAATTATGATGGATTCTATGTTTTACATATGATATATATTATATTTATATTTTCTCTATGATTCCATAATTTTTTATTTATAATATACCTTTATGCTTTCCACGTTGTGTAAATACGATAATTTCTTTTGAGGAAGTGTGGAAAACCACCCCATCAAAGCAATATGACTCGTTCCTACTATACATGGAATGTAAAAAGGATGTTATTATTAAATATATGAGACATATATGACATTAATATAATATTGGTATTATAATATACATTTATATAATTTGATTATTATTCTTTTAATATGAAAAAGAAATTAAAGTAGTGTTCATGCATACATACAGCTTACCGTCTCAATAAATGGTGAATTTTATTTTTTATTTATAAATATTATGGATATTCTATATATATATATATATATACTGGATATATATGATATTTAAATCATGAATAATACTCTGTATATTATGGAATTTTGACCACATGGACAATTTACATCAAAACAAGTTCATTTTCAACTCAAGTATCGAATATTGACAAAACGTTCGATATGAACTTAAATAATTATGTAATTTTTATAAAATGGTAATAAGTCATATAAAAAGAATAATAAAATTGAAAAAGGTTCTCAAGAAAATATAAATTAATCTTATTTTACTATTCATGCAAATAAAGAACGTACGAGACAAGTGAGAATCAAGCTAAGGGAAATCATAACTCAATTTCCAATCATTGAGTTAAATATCCATGTCATTGGTTTTGTTTTTCCAAGAATATGTGTGAATTACCTATGATTTTTTTACACAAAATATCCACTTATATTTGGTGTATTTATATTTTTTACACATAATTATGTCATTGATTTATCTTTATTCTGATGATATGATCATTGTAAGGTAAATTGTAACCCAATTTCCATTCATTGAGTTAAATATCCATGTCATTGGTTTTGTTTTTCCAAGAATATGTGTCAATTACCTATGATTTTTTTACACTGAATGTCCACTGATATTGGTTTTATTTATATTTTTCACACATAAGTTTGTCATTGATTTATCCTTAATCTAATGATATAATCTTTGTAAGGGAAATCTTACCTCAATTTCCATTCATTGAGTTAAATATCCATGTCATTAGTTTTTTCCAAGAATATGTGTGAATGAAATATGATTATTTTACACTTAATATACACATATATTGGGATTATTTATATTTTTTACACATAATTATTTCATTGATTTATCCTTAATCTAATGATAGGATCTTTGTAAGGTACTTTGTCCCAATATCTTTTCATTGAGGCACATCCTAGTGTTATGAACATTTATTATCTTATATGGTGTATATACAACCCTTTTGATGCATTATATAATTAAATAGTATTTTCTAATGATATTTAATATTTTTTTTAATGTTATTTCAAAATTATTTTTATTCAAATGTTTCTCAAGTGGCAAGGGACTCTTTCACTAAAATAACATTTATAACATTTTAACAATTTATTCTTCTAAAACCTTATATTTCATGTCCATTTTTTCAAAATGGTTTTTATGGAATTAATTATGTGGATATGAATGTTTTGAAATTTTAATTTCTTTCAAATTTTTGAAAGTGGTATGGGACACTTTGATTCAAAAGTCTCTTTATTAAAGATTTTAAATGGTTTTTAGAAATGGGATGAATATTTAAATATCTTGAAATGATTTCTTGTGATTAAAAATGAAATTTTATGAGTTAAATGTTTATAATTGAAATATTTTATGTGTTATGATTATATAATGGTACTTGGACTTTTGATGAGTGGTTACGTGATAAACTAAAGATAGGTAGTTTTGTGAAAAACCAATGATGGGTGGTTCTGTGATAAAAAAAAGGATGGGTAGTTATGTTATAACCTCCAATGGAATGGGTATGGAAGTCAGTCATATGGCTATTAAATTTACTAATATATGGGAAGTTGAGTGTATGGTAATTCCATTTAAGTATGATTATGTCCCAAGTCACCTTTATACGTTATATGTTTCTTTCAAGGGGTTTTATGGTAATATTTTAATTAAAAAAAGGATAAGAAATGAGATTATTTTTATTGAAGATTATTTAATACTTATTAAAGGTGAAAAGTATTACTTTATGATAAAGTATTCATTGTTTACTTGTTTTTGCAAGACAAACTTTTTTTCCTTCCTTGTGTATCCATTACAGAAATTTTTATGATCACCCCTAGTTTTGAAATGTTTTTCACAGGACTTAAAGAATAATAGAGTCAAATATGTAATTAAGGGAAAGTTATGCTATGAAATAAAACCATATTTCTTTTTTAAATATTTCCTTTTTAAGGAAAAAAAGGATAGTGATTAGAAGTGTCTACTTCGTAATATTTTAGTTGTTATGTATGAGTTAAGGCCTAATTATCTAAAGATCTAAACTTGAAAAGATCCTTTATGTTAATTAAAGTCCAATTATTTAATTTTCTCAAGATTATATAATGTTTAAGGTCGAGGCCTTATAGTTCATATCATAGGATGGTTTAGATAACTTTGGATACTACAGTGTTTTCTTAAGAGTTAGGGATATCATCATAGGTTTATAATTTTAAGGTTTATAATAAGTTTAGTGTCTTAGAAACCCCTTTTGAGGCTTTATGATATAAAATATTAAGGTGACTAATGGTATTTTTGGATACATTTACCTTTTTTGAAATTATGGGTTATAAGTTTTTGAGATGTAAAATGCGAGGTATGAAATAACCTTTGAGGTTAAAACATATTATGGTTATTTTTAAGGTCTTTATAATATTTTTGGGAATGTTACAAAATTATATATTTTTTAAAAAAGGACTACACTTAGACCATGTGACAACCCACCATGTTGGATTGGGATATAGGAATCAAACCCACAACCGATGTACAACAAAACTTTATCACCTACCACTAGCCTATGTGAAGTCCCTAGTTGGTAAGAATATTTCTTTTTAGATAAAATAGTTTATATAATAAGATGAAGTTTATTTTGGGAACTTATATTTTATCAAATTGATATCCTTGGTATTGGGAAATGATTTTGGGATTATGTGATAAATGTTATTTTGGAATACGTTTAGTTTTTTGGGAACATTAAATGATTAAGGTAAAAAGAACATTATGGGATTTTAATGCAGTAAATGTTGAATTGTAATATGGAAGAATCTATGATTTTAATTTTGTAATTATGGGAATTATGTTATTTATGTAAATTATTAACCTATCATGGAGAATATGTGATTAGGTTAAGTACTTTTCAGTATGGGACATTAAGACTGATCGATTTTATTTAGAGATACATGTTAAAATTTATCTTGGAAGACTATGTGAGGAAATTCTTCTAAGTTTTGGGTTTCAATCTTAGTTGGATTATTTTGAAGAATTTTAAGGACAATTATTTTTTGAATGATCTATGTTGAACTTTGGGTATTACTATTGAATTTAAGAGATTAAAAGTAGAAATTCTACTTATAAAGGATTATACTTTTGGGGGTGATTATCTTATCTTTCACTAACTATTTTGGTTTGGTTAATGTTTAAAGGTATAAAAAACTGATAGTAAATCTTTTTTGGATTATGCGATTCTATAGAAGTTGATTCATCTTGAATACTCACCATTTAGCGAAAAAGATGATTTTTTAGGGGAAATTGGTTAAATGATGAAACACTACTTGTAAAGTAAGTATATTTCCTAATGATCTTTGTTTAGGAAGTAATAAAATTATTCAACTCTATGAAAATAATCTTGAATCAAAAATGTTATAGGCTTGCTTTTATCAAAAAACTTTTTCCCAACCACAAATTTATGGTATTGTGATGGTTAACTTTCCGTGATGAAGTTATTTATCACTCTCTATTACTCTATGAGAGTTTTTTTTCTTCTATATCCATGTTTTTATACAAGTAAACCCATGTGAACTTTCTACCCCACTTTTTTACTTTTAAATTGGAGGTTTTATTGACTCTTTTTATGATGTGGGATTTCAATGAAGTTACTGAGCCCAATTTTAAAATTGTGAGGATGCAATTTCTAAAAGGACAGAAGGCTGTAACATCTCAAGTAATTATAATAATAAATTTTCATATCTATTAATATTTATGAATAATAAATTAACTTTATGTCAAAGGGGATTCTTTTTCCGATAGCATACTCAACATGCAACAACGAGTTTCTCCAAAATCTTATATTGGACACAAGACTAAGTTATACCAAAAAAATAATACATCATTCATATTATTATTTTAAATGGTATCTATCATATACTCGTTGTATTGTCAGGAATGAATAGTATTAATTGATTTATGAAAATATTGTTTACACATGTATATAATTAATTATTTTTTGAATAATTATTTATAAATGAAACTAAAACGCTTTTTTTAAAAGGAAATGTTTTTCTAAAAAACTATTTGAATGCATATAAGAGAGTTTATAAAATAATAAAACCATTCTTTATAGATTTTATTAATGAAATAAATATGTAATATATTCAATGTAATATTTTAAATTCATCTTATATGTTTTCTAGACAAGAAAAAAGAAAAAAATCAATTTTTGAATAAAATAATTATTTTTCAAAAAATACAGTTTTAAAACCTTTTGATAGAGAACCAATTTTAAATATATTTTTTGACACTTTTATAAGTTATATTTTACAAAATAAACTTTTTATTTGTAAGTAAGACACTAAAATTTACTTTAGTTAAAATTTTGGTATTTTTCTGATAAAATTCATATTTTAATGAATATTAAAAAATACTGCATTTTAATTAATTGGAGGTAATTTCACGTTGAAGTTAGATATAAACACATGTCAATATTTTGATGTGTTTTATTTTTAAAAACTTTTTTTCTCCTTTTAACAACGGGAATTAATTTTAAATTAATTTAAGGAAATTTTTATGTTTTTAATTTCAAAAAATGGATTCCATATTTGGAATTAGAAGGTCCAAATTATGGAAATAGGTCCTTTTATGTTTGGACTAGATGAATAGTAACTTTAGTAATTATTTTTATTTACCACAATTAAATGATAAATTAGGTAAATAAGGGTAAAAAGAATATTGTAATAATATAAAACTACCCTAACACATGTCATAATCCTATTGGATGACATATGTCCAACCAAGACAACCATTGGGATTAAAATTTTTCATTTGGAATCCACTTGGGTGTGATTATGACACTTATAACTTTTAATTTAAAGTAAAGGAAAATATGTTATAAACATATATCTTCTTACCAAAAAAATTAATATGGGTTTATATAAGTTAAATGTTCCACTATAAATAGTAATTAGAAATATAAAAAGATTTACTACATTATGGTATTTTATTTATATTTTTTGGACATTAAATAATTAAATTTAATTATGAACAATGATTATGTAGTGATTGCCCTATTAATGAAGTAATCAAATAAATTGTATTATAAATATTAAAATTTATATTATTTGACATAATTTATGTCATAAAAGATTTTTATAGGTGAATATGACATGTTATAAGACTATTAAAGGCTTTGGTTTTAAGTTATATCTGTTTTTTTTATTTTATTTAAATTCAATAAAATGAATAGTGTAAAAATTAACATAAATGGTGTTTTATTAAAATATTAATTTATTAAATGATTTTAAAAAAATTAAAAAAATTAAAAATCACAAATTGAATAATTTAAGGTCTAAAAATTCATTAATTATCCAATTATGGGAAATTTACCCCATATAAGTGAAATTAATAGCCTCTTAATAATTTAAATATTATTACCACAATTAAAATTAAAAGAGAATAATTAAGGGTAAAATGAAAAGATAATGTGTAAAATAAAATAAATACATGTCTAAAACTTATTGGATGAGATTATTTAGAACTATACTCATATTATATTCTATATATCCCAAGTTGCAGACTTTTGAATTAAAAAATTAAATTATATTAATTTAATAATTTAAGAGTTTCCAAGGGTGCCTATCCCTCTCTTAAAAAAAGGTACCTTCTCTTCTCTAATACTGAAAATTCAAGAACCCTTTTATTCAGATAATATCTGCCCAAAACTCTTCTCATAATCCCTCACCTCATCCTAGAATCCTTCATTATGGAATAAACCCTCCCAAGGAATCCTTTTGGTATAAACCAAAAGAAGTTACCTGATTAAGAGGTAACGCCTACTCCCATGATTTTTAGTTTCATTTCAATTCTACACTCCATGTACACTTTTTAATTTTTGATTACATAAAAACACCAGTATCCTCAATATACTAGGATTTTTTATGATAATTTTTTACCTACACTTACACACACCTCCATTTAATTGGTGATGAACATACGGTTTCTATGTGTAGTGAACTACTGCCTCACGAAACGATGATTGTTCAATTTTCCCCTACCACCTACAATGGTGGCCATTATGATGGACACTATATTTTAAATATGATATATAATATATTTATATTTTCTCTATTCTTATATAAATTATTTTAGAACATACCTTTATGCTTTCCATATTTTGTGAATATGATAATTTCGTTTCAGGAAATGAGGACTACCACCCCCTCAATGTGATATGACTTGTTCCCACTATAAATGGAACATATAAAAGATGGTTTTATTAAATATTTGATAAATATATGGCATTAATATAATACTGGAATTATAATATACATTTATATCATTTTATTATTATTCTTTTAATATGAAAAAGAAATGAAATTATCATTCATGCGTGCGTACGGCCTATCGTCTCCATGGACGGTGAATTTTATTTATTATCACAAAATATTATGGATATTAGAAATATGTATATATATATATATAATTTATATAAATGATATTTAAATCATGAATAATATTTTGGTGATTATGTACTTTTGACCACATGGACAATTTACTTCAAAATTAGTTCATTTTCGAATCAAGTATCGAATATTGACAAAACTTATGATATGAACTTAAATAATTATGTAATTTTTATAACATGATAATAAGATAATAATAAACTTGAAAAAATTTCTCAGGAAATTATAAATTATCCTGATTTTATTATTCAGGGAAATAAAGAATATATAAGACAAGTCAGACTCAAGGTATGGGAAATCATAACTCAGTTTCCATTCATTGAGTTAAATATCCATGTCATTGGTTTTGTTTTTCCAAGAATATGTGAGAATGAAATATTATTGTTTTAAATTTAATATAAAATTTTATTGGGTGTATTTATATTTATCACACTTATTAGGTCATTAATTTATCCTTAATCTAATGATAAATCTTTGTAAGGGAAATAATAACTCAATTTCTATTAATTGAGTTAAATATCCATGTCATTGGTTTAATTTTTCCTAGAATATGTTTGAATGGACTATGCTTGTTTTACATTGATTATCCACTTATATTGGGTGTATTTATATTTTTACACAGAATTATTCCATTCATTTATCTTTAATCTAATGATATGCATTATAAGGGAAATATTAACTCAATTTATATTCATTAAGTTAAATATCCATGTCATTTGTTTTTTTTCAAGAATATGTGTGAATGACCTCTGATTGTTTTACACTGAATATCCACTTATATTGGTTGTATTTATATTTTTTACACATAATTATGTCACTGATTTATCCTTAATCTAATGACATGATCTTTGAAAGGGTCTTCATCTCAATATCCTTTCATCGATCATTATCTTGATTTTATGCACCTTTATTATGCTATATAGTGTATATACAACTTCATTGATATGTTATATTATGAAATATTATTTTCTCATGATATTTAATGTTTTGTTTAATGTTATTACTTAATTATTTTTATTCAAGTGTTTCTCAAGTGGCAAGGGACTCTTTAACTAAAACATCATTTTTAACTTTTTAACAATTTATTCTTCTAAAAACATCTATTTCATGTCCATGTTTTCAAAATGGTTTTTATTAACTTAATTATATAGACATGAATGTTTTAAAATTTTAATTCATTTCATATGTTTAAAATTGTTATGGTACACTTTGATTCAAAAGTCTCCTTATTAAATGTTTTAAATAGTTTTTAGAAATGGATTGAATATTTCAATATGTTAAAATTATTTTTGGTGATTTAAAATAACATTTTATGAGTTAAATGTTGATAATTGAAATATTTTATGTGTTATGATTATGTAATTGTACTTGGACATTTGAAGGGTGGTTACGTGATAAACCAAATATGGGTGGTTACGTGATAAAACAATAAGGGGTGGCTCCATGAGAAACCAAGTATGGGTGGTTCCATTATAACCTCTATTTCATTGGGTATATAAGTCATTCGTATGGATATTACATTTAGTAATATGTGTGGAATTTGATTGTATGGTTATTCTATTTAAGTATGATTACGTCCCAATTTACCTTTATATGTTATATATTTCTTTCTATGGGTTTTATGGAATTTGTTTGTTAAAAAAATGGTAATAAATGAGATTATATTCAGTGAAGAGTATTTACAACTTCTTAAAGGTGAAAAATATTACTTTATGATAAAGTATTAATGGTTTACATGTTTTTTCAAGACTAATAGTTTTTCCTTCCTTGTGTATCCCTTAATGATCTTTTTATTCTCACCCCAAGTTTTCAAATAATTTTCACAGGACATAAAGAAGAATATATTCAAGGATAAGACCAATGAAATGTTATGCTATTAAATGAAACCATATTTATTTTTAAAAGTTTATTTTTTATGAAAAAATGGATAGTGAGTAGAAGTGTCTACTTTGTAATATTTTAGTTGTTATGTATTAGTTAAGGCCAAATTCTATAAATCTATAAGCATTAAAAGATCCTCGATGTGAATTAAATTCAAATTATTGACTTATCTCAAGAATATGTAATGTTTAAGGTTGGGGCCTTATACCCAATGTGGATGAAATTACCAAAGATTCATTTTTATATATTTTAATGTTTTCAAAAACATGAGTTAAATGATCAAAAATGAGAAAAAATAATCTAATTGTTATAGAATCACATGAAAATTATCCTTTATTGTTTTTTACATTTAGTACGATGTGTTGTATGGTTGTAATTCCTTGAAAATCGGTTTTATATTAAAATGTGATTGAATTAAATTAATGGTCAAAAAAACATTGTTTTCATAAAAAATTTGGTCAATTATCATTGATTAATTTTTGACACATTAGAATAAATGAAACATAAATTTGACATATGGTATGGTTGTATTGATTAAAAAATAGTTTTATATTAAAAATTGAATAAAACTAGTGATACTGTGAAAATCATGTAAATTAATTCAAATTTTCATGAAATAATAAGAACAAAATCATTGATTAATTTTTGGAATATAGGAATAAATGACATTTTAATCTAATTTTCTATGTATTTAGAGTTTCCAAATTCATGGTTGTTGTAATAAAATTTTATTTTTTAAGTATAGCATAACTAAATATAATTGAGAAATCAAATGTGTTGTAAATTTTAATTTTTACTAATTTTTTATTGTATTAAAATCTATTTTAAAATTTGTTGAATATCATGTTACAATATAATGGTTTTAGTTTTATTCCTAACTTGTTTGAAGTCGGTTATTATTTGTTTTTGAAAATTATTATCTATATTTTTTTATTATATAAATATGTTTATTTTCTGTAATAATGGATTTAATGTTTTTTGTTTTTCTATATAAAAATTTTATTGTAAATATTAAAAAAATTGCATTGGAAGCAATTTTTTGTTTCAATTCTAGGGTCCCTTTTGGTTTATTTTGGGAATTTCTATCGATCAGAAAACAACAACTTTCAAAAGTAATCACCTGATGGTCTTTAAAAGTCTTTAATGGATACTTTTTATGGTAACTCAAAACTATTTATGTAGTAATGGGTTTTATATAAAAAATAATCATACACACACACATATATATAAATGTATAGTTATGTCTACACATGCATACTTATGTGTAATATGTGATGTTTTATTTAAAAAACTACATATATACAGATCCTTTATTTTATATATAATAAATAATTTTAAAAAAAATTATGTAGTATTAGTTGAAAATATAGTTCTAAAAATTTAATACCAGGTCTGATTCACACATATCTATATTATAATCAGTTAAAAAAATATTTTATGCCACACACAAGTCAAGATAAATCAAAATTTATATGATTTCCACTATATATTCACCTTTATTCAGCATAATATTTATCAATGATAAAAAACAAAAATAAATATGATCATTTTATTAGTGAAAACTAAAATCACTGATATATTTTCCCTTTATCAGCACTAAAAATGCATTGATAAAAGGCCACCCTTCATCAATTCTTTTTACACAGATAAATATTACTCTTTATATGCGCTTTACTTAGTAATGATAATGGGTGACCTTTAATAGCACTAAAAATCACTGATAAAGGACACCATGAATAATTTAATTTATATATACATATTTATTTATTTAAATATGGTTCATATAATAATAATTATATAGATTTATATATATATAAAATATATATATATTATAATGTATAATATGCGTGTGTGCATATTAAAATATTATGATATGAGCTATATAAATAAATATATATTTAAATTAAATATATATCATGTTTGAATTTATATATTTATACTCATATTAAATAATTTAAAATATACACATATATATATATGGGGGGTGTATGTATGTGGATGTATGTGTACGTTTGTATGTGCTTGTATATATGGATATATCCATATGTTTGTTTATGTATGTGTATGTATTTGTATATGTGTGTATGTATACATATATATGTGTATGTATTTTTATGTATGTATTGTATGTGTTTTGTATGTTCATGTTTATATTTATGTGCATGTATATAGATGTATGTGTTGTGTATGTGTATGTGTATGTGTATATGTATGTGTATGTGTATGTGTATGTGTATGTGTATGTGTATGTGTATGTGTATGTGTATGTCTATGTCTATGTGTATGTGTGTGTGTGTGTGTGTGCTTGCGTGTGTGTGTGTACGGGGGTGTCTATGGGTGTGTGTGTGTGTGTGTGTACGAGTGTGTGTGTGCGCGCGTGCGTGCATGTGTGTGTGCACGCGTGTGTGTGTCTATGCATGTGTGTGACTGTGTTTGTGTGTGTGTGTGTGCACGCGTGTGTGCGTGTGTGCATGTGTGTGACTGTGTTTGTGTGTGTGTGTGTGCTTGTGTGTGTGTGTGTGTGTTTGCGTATGTGTGTGTGCATATATGCGTGTGTATCTATATGTGTATGTGTATGTGTATGTGTATGTGTATGTGTATGTGTATGTGTATGTGTATGTGTATGTGTATGTGTATGTGTATGTGTATGTGTATGTGTATGTGTATGTGTATGTGTATGTGTATGTGTATGTGTATGTGTATGTGTATGTGTATGTGTATGTGTATGTGTATGTGTATGTGTATGTGTATGTGTATGTGTATGTGTATGTGTATGTGTATGTGTATGTGTATGTGTATGTGTATGTGTATGTGTATGTGTATGTGTATGTGTATGTGTATGTGTATGTGTATGTGTAAGTGTATGTGTATGTGTATGTGTATGTGTATGTGTATGTGTATGTGTATGTGTATGTGTATGTGTATGTGTATGTGTATGTGTATGTGTATGTGTATGTGTATGTTTATGTGTATGTGTATGTGTTTCTGTATGTGTATGTGTATGTGTATGTGTATGTGTATGTGTATGTGTATGTGTATGTGTATGTGTATGTGTATGTGTATGTGTATGTGTATGTGTATGTGTATGTGTATGTGTATGTGTATGTGTATGTGTATGTGTATGTGTATGTGTATGTGTATGTGTTTGTGTATGTGTATGTGTATGTGTTTCTGTATGTGTATGTGTATGTGTATGTGTATGTGTATGTGTATGTGTATGTGTATGTGTATGTGTATGTGTATGTGTATGTGTATGTGTATGTGTATGTGTATGTGTATGTGTATGTTTATGTGTATGTTTATGTGTTTGTGTATGTGTATGTGTATGTGTATGTGTATCTGTATGTGTATGTGTATGTGTATGTGTATGTGTATGTGTATGTATCTGTGTCTATGTGTGTCTATGTGTGTCTGTGTGTGGGTGTGTGTGTGTGTGTGTTTGTATTTGTATGTATATGCACGTACATGTGTGTGTGTGTGTGTGTGGATGTATATGAATATGTGTTTGTGTGTGTGTGTGTGTTCATATACTATGCATATGTATACATATTTTTGTGTGTATGTGCATATATGTATAGATACATGTGTGTGTGTGTGTACGTTTATGTCTATATGTATATGTGTGTGTGGGTGGGTGTGTGGGTGTGTGTTTATGTATGTTTGTGTATGTGATGTGTGACAACATTTTCAAATTTATATCTTCTTTTTATTTGAAATTAACCCCATATATATACAAGGAGGCTTCTTGAATAAAAATATGGCTTGAAAAAACTACAGGATAATTTCGACAGCATAACGGATGTACATAATGAATCCTGTGAGCAATAATGAGATTTAAATGGGTTACTCAAAACTTTTAAATCATCAGTAAAGTAATAGGAATGTGTAATATCATATCCCATCAATAATAATTTGAATAAAAAGTGAATTTCATAAATAAGGTGGTTGAATAAAGAGGAGAAAGAGAGGATCTCTTATTAAATTTTGGCATAGTAATGGATTAGATAAATGATATATTGATAGGGTAAAATGATGTATAATTTTTAGGAAATAAAATAGAAAGTATAGGGGTATTTATAAATTCTTGTAAATATAACCAATTGAGATTGAAAAGGCTAATTTAATAGAATGTTCTTGAATGGAAAATAAGAGAGGAATATCCCTTACTAAATTTCAGTATGCTAACAGCTTTGGTAAAGGTAAAAATAATAGGGTTTAAATGATCTATCATTCAAATAACATCAATTGGACAAAAAATTTATGTTTATAAATTAATTAAAATATAGCCTATTGAGTTTCAAAAGGCTAATTTCAAATAAGGTGCTTGAATTGAAAAGAAGAGAGGAAGATCCCTTACTAAATTTTGGCATGGTAACCGCTTAGGAAAAGGTAAAAATGATAGGGGATAAATAATATCTCATTAAAATAACAAAAAATTTATATTAAATGTATGTTTATAAATTTATAATAGTATAACCAATTGATATTCAAAAGGTTAATTTCAAATATGGTGCTTGAATTGAAAAGAAGAGAGGGAGACCACTTACCTTGAGAGGGTGATTCCAAAAGATTGTAATGAGCTTATTTACAGATTGGGTGCACCTTGGGAAGAATATTATTAGGTGAGGGTATAGTAGGTACATACTAAAATGTTTTTTAGTGAATACAAATGGGATCTTGGGTGCGTTTATATAGGAAAAGGGAGGAGAGTTCTTTATTATTTCTCAGACATAGGTTTTGGAATCTATATAATAATGTAATCAAAATCACAAACCATACCATGGTTTTTTACCATGGTTTATACCGAATAGGATTGATTTTAATTATTTTATTATTACAAGGTATGAAATCATTAAATTATTACCCTTGGTGATTTGAAAGTGAGTAATGTTTATAAAGAAATGATTTTAAAACCTTAAAATATAATATAGGTTGTGGAGGATTCATAAAGGCTTTATATAATTAATCAAATAAGCTAAAAACATTATTTAAAATTGGATACATATAGTTGATCGTTTATACCCTTTATATCATTTATTATATCACATTTGGGTCATTATGATGTCATAATACACCGTATATTTATAATGTATTTATTTTTTACCTGAGAATTCGATAGTCATGGAAAATTATGAAAAATTTACCATTGGATAATTTAGACATGTTTATTACATAAATAATATTTATTTTATCAAAATAATTTCCCAAATATTTGAATTTTAATTTTTTTTAAATAATCGAAATTTATTGAGAAATGTTGGTTTTTTCAATAAGAGTTTTCAAACCCTTATAATCAATTACATTTGAATTCATAAGAATTATATTATCATTTAAGTTTATTTAAATTTATTTAATAGTAATATTTTTAAAAAATATAATTTATTTTTAAAATTCATGAATTCATTAAAATAGTATGACTTAATTGAAATTTCTTATTACATAGAAATATAATTTTTGATTTATCATTTCAAAATCTAATATTTATCAAAAATATTTTCTAAATTATTCATAAATAAATGAAAATAAATATAATAATTTTTATATTTAAATGAAAATAAAAATATTCATACTATTATTTTTACTTTTTCTCTAGTCCCTGTTAAATTATTTTTACCCTTAATTAACATAATTTCCTTTTACTATGACAATAAATATTTTCTATAGTTATTATTCAAAATATTTAAGTTTAAATAATTACTTGATATTAATTATGATTATTAAAAATATTTATTAAGTTTTATCAAAATCAATTCACATAGGTGAAATAAATTAATTTAAAATTAAACCTGGAAGTGTGATGGAAAGTGGTTTTTTCTAAAAATGTGTTTTTATAGGAAAAGATGATTTTACTTTAACTTTAAAACTTGTAATCTTCATTGTATGAATTTCAATTAATAATGATATATATTATCCATAAATTTAATTTTAAATCATTCTCCATTAGGGGTTGTTTTTAATTAATTAAAAAGTAGAATCATTATGTATTTTAAAACATTTTTCAGAAAAATGTTTTATTAAGCATAAAAAAAAACTTATTCAAAAATCTGATATAAAGATGATTTAAATTTAATTAACTAGATTAAATATAACTCAATAATTATTAAATTACTTTAAAATCATATCAAAATATTAACTAGACTTTTAAATTACTTAATTTATCAAAATAAATTACAGTTTTACAAAAAGAATGGGTATTTTTCATTATCCACTAAAAAATCAATATTTCCCAAAAAATAAAAAACATTTAACCGAAGTTAATTTTGATATTATAATATAAAAAAAATATTTTCATTTTATCAAATAAATTTTATAATTGTTATAGAAAATAATTATAATATTATTTCAAAAAAATAAATAAATAACATTTGTGATGAAAATGTATTTTTAAAGAATTATCAAAAATTGTGTGATTATTTACTAAGAATTTATCAATAAATTCAAATTGAGTAGGACATGTATATATTTAATAAAGTTGTTAATCATATTAATATCCTCAAATTTAACATCTAGGTTATTACAGTTGTATTTAAATAATCATCATTTTTTGGGGTTTGGTGTTGCGTATAGAATATGCTATCAAATATAATTTTCTATTTTAAAAATTTGGGGTGTTATAGCCAATGGGATTATCCCCATTCTTACCCTATTAAAGCTTCCTCAAGGGAGTGTGTTGGGTATTTTATATCGACAATTTAAGGTGCATATTATATTATAGAAACCATAATTGATCATACCCATCCACCCTCTTCAAATTTTTTTCTTCCCTAGTTTAAGGTTTAGTTTTGATTCCACTAGAGTATGGTGGAATCGGCTAAATTAGATGGTTATTTCACTCATACCTCACAGAGGATTTCCTAATATGATGTTTCCCTATTATCACTCATTTATTCAAAAAAGGTATTTCATATTCCATAATTTTTTAAATATTTTCTTTTAAATTAAATTAATTTGAAAATGTAATTGGAGGCATGTGTTGGGGATATGGATTAGTGTGGGTTCAAGGGTGTGTTGGGGGGTAGAAACCTTTTTTCTTGAAGAAGATGCAATTATTGGATTCTTGTGGAGTTAGTGGGCATTATTCCAATAGTAAGTTAAATAAATTAAATTAAATTAAATTTTTAATATTTATGGGTTAACCAATTAATTATAAGTTTATTTTAATTAATTAATGATTTTTATATCTAGATGAAGATTCTTTAGATGTTAGATGATCTTGAGTAAGACTGGTCATGTCTTGAGAGGAAAACTAGCCTTTGGAAAATAAATGGGGGGAATCCCTGAATGAGGTAGGTGATTCTTGTTACCCACCCTTTGGTTTATGTTTTGATTGTTGGCATGTAGAAGTTACTCTTTCCACTTTAGGAAATAAACCATTAATTAAATAAAATTATTAAATGAATAAATCAATTTATTTAATTATTGAATTTAATTTTAGAATTTATTAAATATAAAAGACCATGTATGGGCTACACAATGTTTTTGGAGAAACGATGGACCCTTGGAAACTAACTAGATGTCTTAGCTACTGATGGATGAGATATCGAATAATTAATTGATACCTTATGACCTTTGGATCCATGGGGATGTGGGACCAAACATGGTATGAACTATTGTCCCTCCTTTAAGAATATTTGGAAACCTCTATATGTAGGATTGGCATTAATTGAGAGGAATAGCCTAAGTATGCCCTGGGAGGACCATTAAACACCTTAAATACCTTCTGCTTGTTGATCAGGGTTGGGTGAGTGGACTACCCTAGTAGGAACTATGTAATTTAGATGGATCATGTTCCATATCTGGTGTTTTTCATATGAGGCTTGCACTATTAATCCTGAGATTCCATGAGATGTTAGAGACTTGATTGAGGGATGTGCTACCCCTAGGTGATGAATTTTGACTCTATTATGATCCTAACCCAAGATATACAAATTACGGTTTCCTATATTTCTTATAAGTTAAATGGCCTATGTAGGGTATATTTGATGTATGATGACCTAGGGTACCCCAGTAGGTACCTTGCTGATAGACTAACCCTGGATAGGTTTGTGTGGGCATCGATAGAGATGGTAACGGGTGCTACCTTAGAACCCATAAAATTTATATAATCCTAAGGTTAAGTGAGTAGTTCTAGTAGTTTTAGGCATTCTTCTAACCCTTTAGTTTTATTTTTATTTTCCTTATACATTGATATATATATATATATAATCTTCTTTGGTGGTGGATTAGTGGTGAAGGTGACAAGAATAACCACACTCTTCTCTGGGAGGTTTAGGGTTCGATTCTTGGGATTCCACTCTTGGGAGAATTTCCCCTACCCCTAGGATCTACTCGTCTTGTCAGGTAAACCAATTCCCAATTAAGTGGGTGAAATGAGGTGAAACCCACCTATGTTGATGTATTGTTGTTTCAAACCATCGTTGATCAGGTTTTCACCCTCCAGGACACACTGCCATCTCATCTGGCAATGGATCCTTACTGATTGGATCTCTCTCTAGTGTGACTCTTTCATGGGGAGGGGGGTTCCCTTGTGTGGAGGGTTTTAAAAGGCCACATATGGGGATTCCATTTAAAAAAATGATATATATTTATATATAACGCTTTTATGGATTCCTAAACGTACTTCCTAGGATTAGGATTAGGATACTATTATGATGAGATGGTAGTGACATTGGGTATTCCTAGAGGTTCCTCCAAAGATAGAGGTTTTGAACCATATATGATATTGATGTGGATTATTGGATGTGCTTCCCAAGATCTAGATGTTTATCCATGTGATTAAATGACTAGGACATCGAGATTAAACCTTGAGCCTATATGGGATGCCTTTAGTGCTAAGGGTCTCATGCATACCTAACATATCTAGGATATATATTATAATGACCCCAACTCTAGTAACCTGCATCTTATGTTTACTTTATTACATTGGTAAAGGATTCAAGGGATTGAACTATAAAGGATCAATTGGTTTTGTGGTCTTTTAGAACTAGATACATGTATGATTCTATATTATATTTGAAAATAAAACATAGAAAAAAAACTTTCATGCATCTTTGAAAACCATTCAAAGACTCATACTTCATATCCTGGGGAAAGGAAAACATAATAAAGGGTGATCATAGATACATAGTAAAGAAATTAATATAATAAAAGGTATCATGAGTAGATAATTCATTAAGAATATGGAAAATTGTATAATCAATATATATACCATTTAATGAATAACTTGAGATTCAAAATATATCCATGGAAAATATCAATATAAAAATTATATGGATAAAAATACCTAAAATATTAATGAATGAAATTCATAATGTTGGATGTCATGATATTACCATCAAGTACTCATACCAAGAAAACATGAAACTTGTCACCAATTTTGTGTACCAAGTCAGTTTAAAAAGGGGGTAGGTATACACCAAATACCCATTTATTTTGGAAAACAATTTTCTCGTGAAACTTGTCAATGTATCAAGGAGCTATCTATAACTAGGCCCCACCTATCACTTTCATGTCCAATTTATTCCTCATATATTGAATGATCAATACAATTATTTCTCAAAATTCCTCAAAAATAAAATATATTTATATTGAATCAATAATATAAAAAATTTCTGAGTTAATGAAATGCCATTATTAAGAAGCTTCCTTCAATTGATACCATATATAGAAATGAAATATGGTTAATACAGCATTGGTGTAGTGGAAATGATACTATATAAATCCATGATACATTAAATATATATATGGAGGATAAAGTAATGTCCAAGGGAATGTGATAATGATAAAGTTACTGACCACAAAACCATGAATCAGTAAAGGATGAAAGAATATCAGTTCATTAGAAATGATGGTATTGTGGTAAAACTAAGCCTTTTAGAAATAAAGATTAAAATATAAGTAAATCATTAATAATAAATTCCTTGTAACCTTGTGTAATAATAAATTTATAATAATTTCAAAAATCATTTCATTCCATTATAATAATAATACCTTTTTATATTCCAACGAGCCTGTACCATAGTGGTACAGGCTCCTGCTTGGCATCCAAAAGACCAAAGATCAAATCCGGGTAGGGGTGAATTTCTGAGAACTGTAGAAGTACTATAGCAGGGGCACTGTAGTAGTGGAAGAACTATAGCATTGGCGATACTGTAGCAGCTGAGAGAATGTAGTAGGTACTGTAGTGGTAGCAGTACTGCAGCAGTTACTGTAGCAGTGTGGTACTGTAGCAGTACTGTTCACTGAGGGGTCCTTTGGGCCAAAAAATTGGCTTTCAAGCCCTGTATTTAGGCCACTTTGCATTAGGCCATCGAGCTATGTAATGGGTCTCCCTCTACCCAGTCTAAAGAGGTCTTTGATTTAAATAATAAATTGAGGCTTCGGCCCCAACCTTTAAAAAAAATTCCTTTTTATTTTAAAATAAAAAATCATAGAAAAGGGTTTTATTTAAATAACCATAGGAAGATTATAGGAGTTAAATATAGAATAATGTTTCTAGAGGTGGTAAAATTAATTCATTATATATATGTTAAAAAGAACATTCCATTCACAATTTTAAAAAAAAGTTAAAAAAAACTTTTTTGGGAGACTTTTTAAAATATTCTTTTTAATCTATTATAAAGAAATTAAAAGGATGTAAAAAATAATTTAAAATTAATTTAAAAGTTTATAAAAAAACTTCCATAAAAATTAGGGAATATTGATATGAAATATAATGATTCCAAACCAAAAAAAAAAGAAATAAGTTGGTATTGTTTAAAAATCTTCTTTTGGTCCTTTGAGTACAAAAGAGAGGAAAATTTGGAAGAAAAACATCGAAATCCAATAAATAACCAAAGGAGAAGAAAATATATGAATTTAAATAAAGAAATATTATATAATTCTTCTCACATAATTTTATTCATGAATAATTTAAAATTAGTGTGAGACTGTAAAATAAACTTTTATGACTGTAATAAATTTTTAATCAAAACCCCTTAAAATAGAAAATATGAATTAAAACATCAAATACCATGAATAAAGAATAATTAAGAATATAATATATAAAAATTTCATTATAAAAACTATATAAAATAAATTATGTTTATAATATAACATAAGTCTTAATGAAATTAAATTTAGATGAAAAACCCTTACCATAGATTCCTACTTGGTCGAACGTGTTATATCCTCCTGAATAATCAATTTAAATTTACTAAATAATTTCCTAAAAAACATTTTCATTTTTATTCTATTTTTAAATTCCTTTTATAATTATTTTACATCATTTTATTGTATAGTTCTTGCGTATGTCAACCACTTGAGGTTGATCAGTTAATTTCTCTAAAATTACTGTGGTATGTTGAACATGGTAGAAAGGTGTTGTTAAATGGTCCCTCCATATCCAAAATTTTAATAAATTCATTAATATCATTTTAATTAATTTTATATAATTTTAAAAACAACCATGAAAATAATTAATAGGAAAATAAAATACCTCATTCATGGAGGCGGTAGTGCACACATACGCATGATGACGAATTCATTTTCCTAAAGGTTAGAAAGGGAAGAAAGTATATTATGATTAATATTTCCAGAATCATATTTAAATCATAAACATAAAATATATACATTTAATATATCCTTATTACCATCCATTTAAGGTAGAGATGAAATATTAATTACATTTTTTCGTGGAGGTGGTAGTCCACACATATGCATGAGCAACATTATCACTTTCAAATGGATAAAAGGGTAAGAAGGAAGATGATATATTATATTTATAGAAATATAATTATTTAATAAATATAATATATATATATACATTATATATATTATAATAACCATCCATGAAAGGTGGTTATGGATAATTAATCACATCGCCTAGTGGAGGTGGTAGTCCATACGAATGCATGAGGAATGTTATTATTTTCCAACAGATTGAAATATGGTAGATAATAGTAGTTCCATTATTATAATTACATTTAAGTATATTCATGATAATTAATTCATTATTTTAGGATATAAAAAATATATTTTAAGGACATAAATGAAGAATTAAATTTAAAGGAGTTGGTTAAGATGATTACCACTCCTTTGGGAAACCTCCTTTAGCTTACCCCTTAAGACATCTTTAAGTGGTCTACTCGGAATACAAGAACCTATAGGATGTAAGTAGGTATGTTTCTAAGGTACTTTTAGGTATTTTTTAAGATAAATGAATCAATTTATATGAATAAGATATAATAAGTGGTTACCTTTTATAAGTGTGGGGAGTGGTACTCTTGTAATTATATAATGTCTTAAAATAATATAATGTTTTATTCACGGTAATGTGGCTCTAATATATCTCATTTTAAATTTTTTTGATAAGATTGGTTCTAAATATATTACACTAATAGGATTTAAATAAGTTATTAGGTTATTCTAATCCATATTTTTTAAGTTTAACCACCCACCCACCTCCACTAATCCTGTTAACCCATAGTGTAGTAATGGATTTTTACCTTGGTTACTGTTCATTATGACCAAATATTAAATTAACCATATTAAAAAAAATTAACCTCATAATTCCAAATATTAAATTCATTTTCCAATATTTAATTAGTAGAAGATGGATAAATCAATTTTAATATAATATCAAAAAATTCAATGAAAACCATTTTTCTAAAAAAATGTCTTCTTAAGTATAAAAATTATTTTATACCAAAATCATGTATATTTTTGACTGACATGTAATAATTTTAATTGTTTATAATTAAAGGAAATATTTTTGGATTTAAAACAAATATAAAATTTAAATTAACCTTATAATTACTTAATTATAGAAAAGAACCAAAACAGCCTCTAATTAGGATAACACGATATTTAATTTTTCAAAATGTCAAACAGAGATTTTTAAGTTCAAAATTATATTTTTAAATATATTTTATTAAATATTAAATATAAATTTTTCTTATAAATAAGGTTTCATAAACTATAATTCAATTCTTATATCCTAATAATTTCATAAAAGTGATATTATTTTTAAAATTTGTATTTTTCACTATTCACACAAAAATCAACAACCCCAATATAATTTTTACATTAAGAATTAAAAAATGAAATTCATATAATAAAATTAAAATTATAAAAAATTATAATCAATATTTTTACCACATATTTGAATAAATTTATGTGAATTATGTAATAGTTTTTTTAGAATGAAATATTTATTTATTATGATTAAAGATTGGGTGTTACATTCATCCCCCGTTTGATAATTTCATCCTAAAATTTTTCTTAAGTACACTTCATACAAAAAATTCAGGTATTTATACATCATAACTTCCTTATGATATCACAATTAGTCTTCCATATTATCATTTCTCCATAATACCTGTATAATCCCAGTCATCTGATTCTGCAACATTTGTAATTTAGTGTCAATAATATGAATAAATTCTTCACAAAATTTAAATAAAGCTCTAATTATATTTTTTTTATATGTGAAAAAATGTTGATGGTTTGGTATTAACTTCATCAATAATGAGATATATAATACATCATGTACCTTAGAGAGGTTGGGTGGCATTTCCAAATGGTAAAACACAACACTAATTCTTTTCAAAATATCAAAAGGTTTGATGTACCTAGTTTACCTTTCCTGTTAAACTATATAACACCCTTCTATGGAAATACCTTCAACAAAACATGGTCTTCTACTTGAAATTATAGATCCTACCTTTGGTTATTATTATATATCTTTTTCATCTTTGAGCTTTCTTGATATGACCTTGAATTGTTCTCACTTTTATCATTTTCTCCTCAATAGGTTTTCTGCCCAAAATCTACCTTTCACCAACTTCATCACAGCAAGTTAGTGCTCAATATGTTTTCCCACACAAAACTTCATACAGTGTCATTTAAATTCTTTAATGGATACTATTTTTATAAGAAAATTCCAACATAGTTAAATATTGATCCCAAATAACTTGAAAATCAAGTGAGAATGACCACAATATGCCTTCTAATGTTTGAATAGTCCTTTCAAACTATACATCTATATAAGAATTATATTTTGTGCTTAATGAATCTAAATGTCAAGATCCTTTTCAAGGATTTTCTATAATTTTTATGTAATTCATATGACAATATCATATACAATTGAAGTAGGTACACCATGAAGTCTCACAACATCATTAACATAGAGATGTGTGAGGTACTCAAGAGGTTGATTCTTATTTAGAGTAGGGAAATGTGTGGACTTGGTAAGGTGATCAATAAAAAATCATAAGACATAATTTTTTTTAGTATTCTGTGGAAATTAGGTAAAACATTATATAGTAATATCATCCAACTTCCACATAAGAATAGGGATGGGTGGAATGAATCACTTTTGATATTATGTCTCATCCTTTACCTATTTAAAAACCAAAAATTTTGAAACATAATCAAAATTTTCCTACTTCATATTATCCCACCAAAAATATTCTCTTAAATCCCTATACATGTTTATGTTACCATGGTGTATATAGAAATTTGATTTGTGAGATTTTTAAATTAATTCTATCATCAGTTCAAGTATTTATCAAACACATAGCGGACTTTCTATAATTAAAGACGCCACCATCATAAAAAAATACTTAAAAATTTCTATCATTTGCGACATTAATTTTATTTCGTAAACTCCTATAATTAAGTTGGGACATTTTTTTCCTCTCTATTAAATATGATTTAGAAATCATTTATAAAAGGAGTGACATTTCGCATTCTCTAATGATTCTAATATCCAAATTTAATAAATCCACGAATATTGGATCTTTATCGATTCTCATTTTATTCATAACTCCATGATCATTACTAAAAAATTCATAGAATAGTTTATTTTCCATCTTGGTTAGTAGTTTATTGAGAAATAATAATACTTGAGTAGCTTTATACATATTCTATGTCTCAAATTGAGATTTTTTTTATTTGAAATGGGTGGGATGGGGTAGGGTGGGCCAAGCCTGCATGGGTTTGAGTTTGCATAGGTTTTTCTGCAAAATATCTCATATAATGCAAACAAAAAATTTCAATCCCACCCCACCCTACATAATCCTATGGGTATCCTATAGGCTTGACATCATTTAAAAAAATATACTATTTATAATCATTTAAATAATGTATTTTTTTCTAACTATTAATTGTATAATTATAGATTAACAATATCTAGAGTTTTAAGTGATGTGATCGATCGTTTTTATATAGGTTAATGATGGAAAGTGGTGACACTGATGTTGTGGAGAACTGTTGTGATGAAAAGTATGAAAATGATCAGTTGGGGAGATGAATGATGATGTTGATTGTGTGGTGATGTGAATGGATAAACCTATGAATGAACAAAGACTCTCTAAGTAATGAATAGTTTCAATGGAGGATATTAGGGTTCCCATGAGGTGATTTCCTATTTTATTAATAAGAAAATAAAATTAAATAATAACAAAATTAAATTTAATCATAAAAATATTGTGATTATAATATCTCTTTTAAAATTGAAACCATGTACCGAAGAGATGAGTTCTGTTTTTTCAGAGGTGAGATGACACACCATGTAAATATGGTTAATAATTACTGTATAAATAATATAATATCATATTAAAACACTAAATGTATACCTATTTAAAATTTACATGTGAATGAAATGTGAATTTTTATGACGATTACGGTGATAAATAAAATGTCATTGTTTAATGATGATTTTTTATTAAAAAACTAAAATGTTAAATAAAAATATATTATAAAAATAATAATTCCTTTACTAAGGCTCATAGGTAATCCCACATCCATGAGGGCTTAACCCTCCATGGACCGTTCTCACGCGGGCTCAACCCACATTGGTCCATGATCTAAACAGTCAAAATTTTGAGGCCCTCCCCACCCCGCAGCCACCCCATACTCAGAAATCTCATGGGCTGTGGGCCTATTTTCCATCATTAGATTTTTTAATAAAATATTTACTTCAAAATTTTATGATCTATATATATCTCAAATCTTTCATCATAAATATAATTTTTCTATATCTTCAAGTAAAATATTATTGCTACCAACTCATAATCATGTGTAGGATAATTCTATTCCTATATTTTCAACTATATTGATGCCTGAATAACAAATCTATAATTCTACATGAGAGTGAATTTGAGTCTTTTATATGATGCATCACTATATATCACAAAACCAACCCTTCCCAATGGAAATGTAAATTTACGTTCATTAACCAATTTTATATTTAGTTCTCCAATAATATTTTAACATTCTTCTAACCATATAAACATAACACCTTCACGTGCCAACTTGGTTAATGGGTTATATAACTAATAAAATTTCTCAACATATCTCCAAAAATAACCTACTAATCCAAGTAAACTATATATCTCGATTATGTTCATCAGAGTAGTACATTATTTAACCACATTTATCATTTAAGTATCAATTGATATTACATATTTAGAGACAATATTTCAATGAAAATAAACTTCTTAAAGCCAAAATTTATACTTATTAAATTTCCTATAAAACTCCATTCCTATGAGAGTTTCAAGGGTGATTCTAAAATGGATTTTATTCTCTTTATAGCTTTTAGATCATATCAAGATATCATCAATAAAAACAATAATGAAATTACAAAGATAATATTTGAATACCATTTTCATCATATCCTTAGAAATAGAGGGTTCATTAGTCAATCGAAAGGGAATTACTGTAAACTCATATTGTCCATACTTCATGAAAAAATCCATTTTTATAATATATTCCATCTTTAATCACAATTTATGATACCCAAAATGTAGATCAATCACTGAGAAATATTTATCTCCATATAGTTCATCAAAAAAGTCATCAATTCAAGGAATATGATACTTTTTCTTTATAGTAATGGCAATTATTTTCCTATAATAGATGCACAACCTCATAGACCCATACTTATTTTTAACAAAAAGAACCAGGGATATCCAAGGTGAAACACTAGGGGGAATGAATCCATTATTATAAAACTCTTTTAGTTGCTTCTTCAAATCCACTAATTCATCTTTATATCTTCTCTAGAGAGTCTTAGATATAGGTTTTTGATAAGGGATGAGTTCAATTAAAAACTCAAATTCATGCTCAGTTGGATTTCTAGGTAACTATTTAAGAAAAAAATCAATGTATTCATATACAATGGGTAAATATTATAGTCGAAGTTTCCATTTACATCCATAGGTTTACTCTTATTCTCCCATAATTTCATTAATTTTATCAACTGTAGGTGGATCTAGACATGATTGATATGATTAATTATCTACTCTAAAGATAATGAATTCTACATCTCCTTCGTGAATTGTAACCTCCTTCTATTAGAAATAATTTTTTTCATTATACTATGAAATCCAATCGATAACAAGAATTATATAAAATATAATCATAGGTATAATAACAAAATTTGAAAATATAGTACTCCTATTAATCATAATGGGGATTTACTGACATATCCTTGTTGTAATAATAATTACACTAGGTATCTTGATTTACATATCCCTTGTTAGGGTTCTAGCAAATGATTTAATTTTCTTTGAAAATATGGAAGATATAAAACAGTGTGAATATCCATAACCAAATAGATCATTAAATAAATTTGAGTTAATGAAAAAGTAAATACCATGACATCTTTAGGTACTTAAACATCAAATTTAGTAATCACGTAAGCTTTTCCTTCCCCTTGAACTATTATTGGGTAGATTCCCTTGAAGCATGGGTTATTGGTTTGAATAATGCCTCATATCCCTATAATTAAATCACTCGATAGAATTGGTTTATTTATTCCCCTTTAATTCATTATAAATATTTCCCTTATCTATAAACTTGTATTAAACTCCCATATCCTTTAAGAATAAATCAGGATATTTCTTTCCACAATTATAGAATTTTAAAAATCCCATCTTCCCTTTCTTCTTCTTTGATGCATTTATTTTTACTTAGTGCTCATCTGACCTATTCTTTTCTTGATTCCCCTTGAATATATAATAAATAGAAAATTATTTCTCTATCTTGATGTAACATAATAATATATCATCATATGATGAAAATGTTTGGGATACTAGTTCCCTAATAGGGTTTGGATTAATCCAATCAAATAAATGGTTAACCTTGATTTCTAGATTATATATATAGTTTTGTTCAGTCCTTGATAATCATGTGAGTCTATCTTCATATTCATCAACAATTTACTCTTATTTGTGCTTTAAATTGACAAAATTTCTCTCCATTTCAACTCACTGCTCTCGATGAAATAATTTCTCGAAGAATATCACTTTAAAAGTTGTACACACAATATTTTATATTTCATCATGTTTTTTAGAATTCAAGATTTATTAATACCATTGAAAAACATCTCCCTTTAAAAAATATACTTCTATAATAACATTTTCCCATTAATTACTTCCCAAATATAGGGATATCATTTCAAGGGACTTGATCCATTTCTCAGCTACTAATGTATTAGTAGTTTCATTAAAGGATGAAGTCTTATATTGCATAAATCAGTTCAATATAGGTGAATTATATTGTGGAATGATAGGCTTATCTAGACAGGAAAGGTTATTTTTCATAAACTGGGTTAGTTTCCATAAAATGGACATGATCTTCTCATCTATAACACCAGTTTTACTGAATTACTCATAAGGTCAATACCTACATTGACTACGTGTGTTGACATTATTTCCCTTTCTTACACCAGGTTCCATATCTAAAAAATAGAACACACACAATTATCTTATAACATTATAAATATTGAATCATGTAATTTAAATACCTATGAAGGTAATACTTCTTAGATATTATAAGGTATTTTCATATAGATTTTTATAGTTATAATATTTTAAAATCTAGTTCTCAAGGATCCTATTAAACTTTATATAATTTCAATTATAATAACCTCAAATCTAGTAACCTACAGATAATATCTAACTTATTACATTAGTATAACATACAAGGGATCATACCAGAAATGATTGATTAGTTTAGCATTCCTGGAGGATTGGATACATACATGATTCCATATTACATTGGAAAATAATATATAGCATGAAAAACATTTTGGCTTCCTTAAATATAATTTAATGACTTATTATTTATATCCCAGGGAAAAGAAAAAATAATAAAGTCTGAGCTCATATTCTGAGTAAATTAATTCCTACAATAGAATATTTCCTATGTAGATAAGAAATTAATAATATGGGAAAGTGGATAATAAATATATATTTCATTTAATCAATAACTTGATATTCAAAATGTATATATGGAAAATATAAACATTACAATCATATGGATAATAATAACTAAAATATTAATGAAGTAAATTAATTATATTATATGTTATAAGGTTACCATTAAGGTCTTATTTCAATACATCAGTAAACTTACCATCGAGGCCTTGTGTGAAGATAGTTTATTGAATGGTTAGGTATACACAAAATAACCAACTAATTTGGCAAATTGATTCTCTCACGAGACCTATCGATGCATTGAGGGGATATTTATAACTAGTCCCCACTCATCACCAGAATTTTGAATTCATTCCTAATATATTAAATGATTGATACCATTCATTTTAAAAATGCATTATAATTCAATAATTATTCGTATTAAATAAAGAATATGGAATATTTATTAGTCAATAAAATAACTTTATTAATAAGATTCCTACAAATGATACCATATATAAAAATAGAAAAGGGTTAAGACAACATCATAGTAGTACAAATGATACCATATAAATCCATGATACTTATAATATATACCTGGAGGTGAAAATAATTCCAAAGATAATGTGATCATGATAAAGTTAATGACCATAAAAATATAAATTAGTGAAGGATGAAAGAATACCATAAATCCAAAAAATGAAGGATTTTTAGTAAATCCAATACTTCCTAAAATATGGGAAATAGAAGTAAATCATTAAAAATAACTTCCTTTTAATCTTTATAAAAGAATGAAGTTATAAATGACCTCAAAAAAATTTAATTTCGAAAAATAATACAATTTTATTTTCAATTAAAAATTAATTGAAAATGATTTTATTTGAATAACCATAGAAACTTTTTGAGTAATATAAATACAAAATAATGTTCATAGAATTTGGAAAATATTTTCACTTCATATATGTTAAAAATAACATTCCTTTAACACTTTTTTAAATAGTAAAAAATGACTTGTTTGGAATACTTTTAAAAATATTCCTTTTAAAACTTTGTAAAGAAAGTTGAAGGTAGTAAAAAAGACATTTAAAAATCATTTAAAACTAGATAAAAAACATCCATAAAACAATCTAAATAATATTTATATGGAAAATAAATATTCACATTCAAAAATGTGTAATAAAGTCAATTTTGTTTAAAAACATTATTCCGGTCCTTTGAGTAAAAAATTTGGGAAAAGTTGGAATAAAAACATAAAACCCCTAAAAATAAACAAAGTATAAGAAAATATATGAGATTTAATAAATAAATAGAATTTAATTCTTCAAATTTAAATTTAAACATGAATAATCCTAAATAAGTGTGAGATTGTAAAATAAACCTTTATGGCCTTAATAATTTTTGAATAAAACCCCCTTAAAGAAGAAAAGTTAAATTGAAACATAAAATACTAGGACTAAATAAGAATTACTTATATAATATTTCAAAGGGTTATTATTTATAATGTATAAAAGATTTTTGGTTAATAATATAACTAAAATCTCAATGAAATGAAATTGAGATAAAAAATTCTTACCTTGGATTATAGCTTAGTCAGACACGTTATAACCTCCTGAATAATAAATTTAAATTTATTAAGTAATTTATTAAGAAAAAAATTAATTTATATTCTATTTTATAAGGTCCATTTATAATTATTTTTACATCTATTCATTTTATAGATCTTTTATACATCAACCACTTAAGGTTGTTCGGTCGATTTCTCCAAAATTACTTCGGTATGTTAACCATGGTCAAAAGGTATTATGAAATGGTTCCTTAATACCCAGAATTTTAAATTTTTAATTAATAAATTTTTTATTCATTGAATAAAATTTTATAACTAACCATTTAAAGTGGTAATAGAAAAACAAAAAAAATTTATTCAGGGAGCTAGTAATCTGCACGTACGCATGATGACGTTTTCAATTTCCCATGGGTTGGAAATGAATGAAAGTATATAATACTTAGTCTTTATATAATCATATTTATACCATAAATATCCAATATATAAATTAAATATATCCTTATGCCTATCTATATAAGCCATAAATAAAATATGAATCGCATCCCTTTGTAAAGGTGGTAGTCCATATGTATGCATGATTGACTTTATCATTTTCCAATGGATAGATGGGTAAGGAGGTAGGTGAGAGGTTATATTTCAATAAATATGACATAAATATAATATATATACCTTAAATACATTTAATAACAATCTATGAAAGGTGGTTATGGAAAACGAATCACATCCCTTTGTGGAAGTGGTAGTCTATACATACACAGGAGCAACATTATCATTTTTTAGTGGATGGAAATGAGAAAGATAACAGATTTTTCATTTTAATAATAAAATTTCAGTATATTAATGATACTGAATTAATTATTTTAGTATGTATTCAACATATTTTAGGTAGGTAACAAAATAAATAAATTAAAAGGTGTCGGTTAAGATGATTACCTCTCCTTTGAGAAGCCTAAATTAGCTTACACCTTAACCTTCTTGAAGTGGTCTTTTAGGTAGACCAGAATGTAAAAGAAATGAGTAGAGATTTTGGGAAGGTTTTTTGGTAGGTATTATTTGTTCCAAATGGATCATTTTATATTAATAAGAGGGGATAATAGTTTCCTTTTTATAAGTGATGGGAGTGGCACTCTTTTAATTATTCAAAGTTTTAAAATAATATAAAGTCTATTCAAAATAAAGCTTCTCTAATATGTCTCATTTTAGAATTTAAGATAAGGTAGGGAAATAAAAAATAGGATTTATAAAAGTTTTTATAACATTTAAACACTTATATCTTTAGTTTAACTCCCTCCCCCCCCCATATTAATCATGTTAACCCATACTATAGTAATGAATTTTTACCTCGATTTTTATTCATTGTAGAACTCATTATTAAATTTGGAACTATTAATTAAAAATATGAAATTAAATTTTAAAGATTCAATTTATAGAAGTGTAAAAAATTAATTTTAATATAAGAACACAAAATGCAACGAAAATCCATTTTTCAGAAAAAAAAAATTTAAGTATAAAATGATTTTAAACCAAAATCATGTATTATATTGACTCACATGGAATTTATTAAACTATTTATAGTAAAATGAGATATTTTTTACTTTATAAAAATATATAACATAACACATTAGTTAAAAGTACCAAAATTTGTATTATGTTAGGATAACACATTATTTAAATTTTGAAAATGTCCAACATAGATTTATAAGTTCTAAATTTAATTTTTTAAATGAAATTTATTACTTATTAAATATAATTTTATCCTATATAAATATTTCATAAACATTAATTTACTTATTACATTCTGATAATTCCATAAAACTGACATTATTTATAAAATCAGTATTTTTCACTCTTCACATAAAAATAAAATGTTTCTGAAAATTATTAAGAAATCACTCAAAGATAATTTTTTATATGTTGAATTAAAAAAAATTATTTTATCAAATCAAAATTATAAAAATTTTTAATTCAGCTTATACACCTTTGAATAAATATATGTGCATTATGTTATATTTTCTTAAAAATTAAATGTTTACTTAATTTGGTTGATGTTTGGGTGAAACACAGTCGTTCGGGCTTGGGGTTATTATTATTATTATTATTGTTATTGTTATTATTATTATTATTATTATTATTATTATTATTATAATCATGATTATTATGGTGTTCTTAGGTTACACTTAGTGTAATGACTTGAAATTTTATAAATGAAATTCCATTTTTTTAATGAATAAGAGCCTTATTTGTGTAATATAAATATAGAAAATGCATATAATAATTTTTTTATATTGAACAATTATAAGTTATATCCTATTAGATTAAAAATACCTTTTTGAATCATAAATATTGATAATATATTCTTTTAATATTGATCATATGATTAGTATATTTTAAGGGTTGCGATAAAGTCATATTTACAAAGAAAAAAAAAAGAAACGATGGCCTCAACCAGTAGTATCATACCCAATGAAGCCCATTTATTGGAGATTATAAGGGAGATAACATATATTGGATTTTCCCTTGATCAAACCCATGTAAATATCCAACAACTAAATAATTATGGAAACCTTTTATGAGAGAATTTTAAGCTCTTTAAGATCACAACCCAAACCATGTTTGTCCAACCACTCCATGAGAATCTCACCGACGTGAACCTTACTCTTAAGGAGTTCACTCATTTAATAATGGGTTATGTATCTAAACCCTAAAAGTATAAATATTTGTATTTTCATTTCAATAAAGGAATTATTATATTTATTAGTTATTTTTTTTAATTTATAAATCATTATTCAATGAGACTAATAAAAATTATATTTCTATACGACAAAACTCAAATTTTATTTTTTATTAATATGAAATTTAAATTAATAAATTATTTTTGATAAATTCATTAATTTTTGAATTAAATTATATTTTAATAAAATATTATTATTAAATATTATATATTAAATATAAATGATAATATAATTTTATAAAGTGAAAATGTAATTTTTATAAGGGTTAGAAAAATATTATTTTCAAAAAAACTAATATTTTTCAAAAAATGGGAATTTTAATTTAAAAGTTTAATTTAAGTTATTTAGAGAATTATTTTTATAGAATTAATTTAATTTTTGGAACCATCATGTCAAAAATATCCAATATTTAATTTTTAATAATTTTCTAATATAGGCAAATTTTTATGTAAAAATTAGATAAAGTATAAATATATAGTGAGTATTATGACATCATAATGACCCAAAAGTGATGTAATATGTGTCATAAAAGGTAAACACAAAAAAAAATCTATTTTAACTTTAAAATAATATATTTTTGAGGTTATTTTATTGATTTTATAAACCCTTTATAAATCCACCAAAACCTATATTATATTTTATCTTTATAAAATCAATTCTAGGTAAGTGTGACTCACTTCCACATCACAAAGGGTATTATTTTAATGTGTTCAGTTCATTTCCTTAGAAAATAATTAAAACCACCCCTCATTGTTAGAAACCATGGGATGATTTTTAGTTTTTAATACTTTATTTTATAGAGTCCAAAACCAAAATTTGAAAAATAGTGAAGACCCACCCCCCCCCCCCTCTTATCCTATATAAACCCACCCAAGCTCCCATTATAAATCAATAAAACCCATTATAGGATGACTATAATCTAATAATTCCTCTATATATCCCTCCCAATTTTTCCTCAATCTCTCAAGAAGGTCCTCCCAAAATTTTGGAAACACCATCTCAAGGTAAGGGATCCTCTCTTTCTCCTCTTTATTCATCCACTTTCTTTATATAGTACCTTTTATTTTTCAATTATTATTAATGGGATATTCTTTTACACTTCCCAATTACTACCCTTATTATTAACAAGTGATTCGATACCGATTTCACTATAATTAATCCCTTTGATGATTCATTGTGTAACCTCGTTATGATGTCAAAATTATCATGTGATTTTTTGCATGCCAAACCTTTGTATTGTGAATACCATCACCATTTCCACTCAATGGTACTCACTTATACATACCTCTCAATATTTTATTGGTGAATTACTTGTATATATTCCACAATACTTAATCATGGTATTAAATGTGATGAAATATGATCCTATGTTGAGTGATCTATGTAGCATACTTATGCATGTACAAGATATGAAAGTGATGGGTGCACCCAGAATTATAGTGTTCTAATGAATTGGGTAATTTCTTAGTCTCACAAGATGTAATGTAAGAGATTAGGGTGTAAAACTAATCCATTATTGGACTTTTTCCACAATTTTAGGATGTATTTTTTGTTATCTTTGACCTTTTTTTATGATGTCATGTTTAATGTAGTTTTGACATTCCCATGTTGGCTTTATGCTATCATATTGTATCATGCCTCATTGTTCAAATTATGATTCTCACCACTTTTTATGTCCCATTGAAATTACTATTGAATAAAATTTAATATTTTAATCATTTTATTCTTTTTTTAATCCCTTACTGGGATTCATAGATAACCCATTTATTTGGTATGTCCCCAGGTTATCCTGTTTAGTTTTAAAAGATATGGAATTTTAGAAGCATGTTAAGGAATATTTCATTAATGTTTTTGTATCCATGTATAAAATTGGTATTTTATGTACATAATTTCCCAAATACAATATTATTCATGATAATATATGTTTTACTCTATGTTTTCATATGTAATAAATCATTAAATAAAGTGTATTAAAGATAATGTTTGTCACAGTTGGTATGAGAGAAAAGTCTAGTCATTTTGGGATTAAGATTAGGAAATTCTATAAAAAGGCTTAGGTATAAGTCTAAACATAACAAAACATACCTAAATTTTGGTAAAGTATATATTAATTGTATTTGAAGAAAATACATCCTTGAATGGATACTAAAAATTCATGTGGCTCTATTAGAGAGGTATCTAGGGGTAATAGCCCAGAAAAGGGTATATTGAGCTAGAACCGATTGTCACCTGGTTCACCAAAATGGGCCTTACTACACAACTAGTTTTAAACTCCAAGATTATATTATTTGTTAAATTCACAATTTCACTATAAACCATTATTAAGGGAACAAAAATCCCCATGAGATTTTATATTAGGAAATAGATCATGGATAAATTAGATTGAAAACCTATAAATTCATAGGTTAAAGAATAGATATCATTTATGAGTTATCCCATTAATTTTCATGTATTATTTTTATGTGTTTAATAGTTTAAAAATATTACTCCCCAATTTTCCCTTTATTCTATTCAATTTCAAAAAATAGGAGAAACTGAGTCAACAATCAATGTGATGGGAAATGTGATGACAACCTAAATGAGATGCCCAACTCGATGGGAGTAGGAATCATGAACTTCATGAATTTAATTTCTCAATTGAATCAAGTGTTTATCTAAATCCTAAATTAGGAGAAATGAAAAAATCCCCTAAATATAGATAAAGCTAAAATTGATATCTTTATGTGAAAATGCCTATGACTTTCAGTGGATCCTCTAATACCTTAATTGAGGAATAATGGATTAGCTCCATTGAAAGGATATTTTATATCCTTCAATTCTTTGAGTAACCAAAGTTTTTTATGGTTGTTTATTGTATGGAAGTGTAAGCTAATAAATGGTGTATTTTGGTCAAGAATATGAAGATTGAGAAGGATATAGAAGTGATGGAGTGGAAGTAATTCCAAAAAATCTTTTCTGATAAATATTTTCCTCGCACCCTCTGATTGAAAATGGAGAGTAACTTTCTTATCCTAAATAAAAAGGATGAGTAATATATTGGGGTATATGAGTAAAACCTCACAATACTTGAACGATAAACCTTCGGTTTTTTCATTAACCCCAAATAGAAATTTCACCAATTATTTTTTGGAATGAAGATGAGTCTAAAAAAAACTTAACAATTTGAGACTTTGAAAGTTATAATGAAATTGTCTAATGTTCCCTTAAATTTGAAATAGAGATTGGGTAATATAAAGGGTATCATAGGGATAAGATGAATAAATTAAAGTTTAATTTAGGCAGTGTGATAGAGAAATCAAACGGTGGAAAGAAATTTCAACATCCCACTTGTCAAAGGTGTTGGAATATGAAACTTGAAAATTTCCTAAAGGGGCTGAAGAAATGCTTCAGATGTGGAAATGAAGGGCACCAAGATAGAAATTACAGATGGGAGAAACCAACAAATATGACGGTGTAATGGAATTCTTTGCTCATCCCTCAACCCATTGTCAAATATTTCAACTACAAGGAACAAGGAAATTATGTGAATCAATGAAATAATCCAAGCATCATCGATGAAAACCAATGAAAATAACCCCCAAGGTCTTGAGAGAAAATAAGAGATAATCCAATAAAGACTATGGAGGTAGATCCTAAAAATGAAGTGGTAATAGGTAATCTAGCTATTCATTCAATAATATATATTTTACTTTTTTATTTTGGTTTTTCACATTCTTTAAAAACTCACAAGAGTAGTACAAATATTCAAACACCACCTCAAATCATGTAAGTATAGCTATTGGTGAAAATGGAAATGGTAAAATTATTTCATCCCAAGTATATAATCCTTCCCAATATAAATGTGTGGGATGAACTTCCCAAAAAACCTTTGATACTCCTTTTAGAGAAATTTTATTTTATTATGGGTATGTTTTGAATTTACATATATATAGAAAAGGTAAATTGCTAAAAGAATAAAATCACCATTTGTATCATGAATCTCCCTTTGATTCAGTACAAGTGCAAGAGGAGTATGAATCTTCTTCAGTACCAACATATAAAGAAAGGATATTATTTACTTGTAAAAAAACATATCTAGCATAAATTATTGATACTAAATAAAATATCATCCTTGATGATATGCCCATTTTAAGGGAATTCATAGATGTTTTTTATAAAGAATTATATGATCTTCCTCCAGTCGAGAGGATGAGTTCTCAATCAAACTTATTCTTAGAAAAAGTAACAATTCTAGGTAATATTATCATCGGAAAAGGGATACATTTGGACCCATTAAAAATAGTGTAAATTAAATGATTTCCTATGCTAGAATCTATGATATAAATCCATAGTTTTCTTATATTAGTTGGGTACTATCATCGATCTGTGAGAAACTTCTCCAAATTGTCAATCCATTAAACCAATATAACTTAGAAAGGATTCAATTTTGTCTGGAATAATGAATTTGAGGAATTTTTTAAAGAGATTAATAAGTGGATAATAATTGTACCTATACTCACATTACCCACCAGTGGGAAAGGATTTTTAATCTATAGTGGTGTATCTAAAAATGGATTGGGTTGTGTACTCATGAAAAATGAAAAAGTGATAGTTTTTGCCTCCCGACTACTAAATATCTAGGAGCATAACTACCTAAATCATGATCTAGAATTATATGTATTGATCTTCATTTAAAATATTTGGAAAGATTATATATACATGGATAAGTATGATATATATACAAACCATAAAATCATCAAGTATATATTCACAAAAAAGTAGCTTAACATGAACCAATGGAGGTGGTCAAAGCTGATCAAGGATTTTGGTTATTCAATCCATTACCATCTGGGAAAGGAAAAAAAGTGGAAGATACTCTCAGTATAAAGGATCCTGCAACACTATCCATGATAAGGATTTTAATAAATCCAATCTTGGACATGTAAATGATGGATATGGGAACAATAAAATGATGTTCATTATACATTGCTCAAATAACTTCTCAACCATCCATTTCTAAAAGGATCAATGAGGCTTAGAAAGCTGATTTGTTTCTATATAAGAAGGTATAAAAAATTCAAGAGTTCAAACTTTCCAAATATTGAGTTATAAGGTCTGAAAACATGGATATTTGTTCCATTAAAACCATAAATGAATAGTTAAATAATGGGAATTGGTCTTCCTTATCTATTAATCAATGAAGCACTAATATGTATGGAGATTTGGAGGAAAATTTCCAGTGGTATAACATTAAGAGAGAGATTGTGGTTTTTTTATCATAATTCTTGGTATGCCAGCAACTCAAAGATGTATGACAGAATTATAAGGGTAAGATGAAACCGTTTCTAATACTAGTATATAAATAGGAAAACATAACCATGGATTTTGGCATTAGACTCCCTAGGACACCTAAAGGTAATAACTCCATCTAGGTGGAATCTGGTCTTCTTAAAATTCATTAAATTTTATTATTATCGAGAAAGATTTTTCTCTTGACCAACTAAATAAAATATGAATAAGGTAAGTGGTAAGACTACATGGAGTTCCACTTTCCATTATATCTGATTGATATTTGTGGTTTACCTCAAGAATTTGGAGAATCCTTTATCAAGAATAGAATACATAATTGAGCTTCAGCACTACTTATCATCCTGATAAGGATATTTGGTCTGAAAGGACCATTCAATATCTATAGAAAATGTTGAGATCATTTTCAATGTATTTAAAAGGATTTTTGGATCAACACTTTTCCCTAGTGGAGTTATCATCTAATAACAGTTTCCATTCTTGTATTCAAATGGATCATTGTGAGGCTATGTATGGGAAGAGTTGTTGGACTCCCACATTCTGGGATGAATTTGGAGATTAAAAGTTTATGGGACTTGATCTTATACAAGATATGATATAAAAGGTTCAAACTATTTATCTTCAAATAAAATCCACACATATTTGATAGAAAAGCTATACATACAATCATCGATGAGACCTAGAGTTTGAGGCCAGTGACTAAGTTTTCCTTTATATATTTCAATGGAAGAATTTCATGAGGTTTTGGAATAAGGGGAATGCAGCAACCCAACCCTAGTAAGCTTGGATTCGGTGTCATGATACCATTACATAGGCATAAGACATAAATAAATTGCATCATAAAGGATTGAACTGTTTAGTAGTCTTGGTAAACTAGATACATACATGAGTCTTGTATTACCATAGAATACAAAAATTACAACATATTTTTTTGATAATAAAAACTTAATTACATCTAGTATATCCTTGAATATATTTCTTACTACACTTCATGGAGGCCTGGGGAAAGGAAACAAAATAAGGTTGAGCTCAAATTCCCAGTAAGGGTTAAGTATAGAGGAAGAAATAATGAATCCATAAGAGTAATAAATATTTAAAGATAAATAACTAAGAATACAATCCATTTAAATAACTATATAGTGCATAATTAAAATGGAAAGATAAATAACTTAAAATCATGTCATTTAATCAATAAACTGATAATGAAATGCATCCATAGAATTTGTCAAAGTGAAAATATCATGGATAATAATAACTGAATAAAAATTAAGGAAATTATTAATTATAAAACATCATGTTTTCCAAGAAAATGATACCTTTATCATCAAGATATATCCCCAAGATTGTATAAAACATACTTGGTAGAAACCCATTAGTTAAGGATATCTAACTAATTTATCCCATGAGATGTAGGATTACCGATACTGATTGTAGTATCGAAATAATGATGTAGATGCTCAATATACAAGAGGGGGTGAATTTTATACTTTAAAAATTCCTTCGAAACATTTAAAGTTGGTTAAAAACTTCTATGTTTAAAAAAGTTAAACAAGGTAAATTCACAAGACCTCTAAGTTATACAAACTTGCTTGATTCCAGAAATGTAGTTCCGAAAATGAAATTCTAGAAATGTGGTTCTGAAAATGAAACTTAAGAAAAGTTTACAATGAAAAATATTCTACCTCAAATCATATAGAATCTCACTAATCAGAGTATACTTATACAAGAAAGTATAAGATAGTTATACTTTTTTATCAATCAAAATATAGTGTAAAACAAACTTTAAACAATACAATAGCATATATGAAATCTTTTAACCCAAAGTGTAGAGTATCCAACAACCTTGGATAAAGGTCCCTTGATTTATAATTTCAATAAAGTTTGTCTTACCCACACTAGGGTAAGCCCACGATAAAAATATCAGAGTCTGTCTTGCTATCCCCACAAACCCTCGAACTTCAAGGTATTCGGAACCTCTGTCTTCCTATCCTCGGAAGCCCTTGAATGTACTCAGCAAAATTTGGAGTCACAAGAAGCAATTATGAATAAGCTGTCCAGTTCGCACAAATCATGAAAGTCTCTCTCTAGAAATCACTTCAATGGCATGTAATCTCTAGATTGACCAACATCATTTGTTCTTTTGAGATCATTAAAATGAGATCTTATTTATAGGCACATCTTCAATGGTCAGCTCCCTCCTCTAACTATCATATTTTTCCTTGAATCTCAGAGGGACCTGTATACGTGTCACTCAAAACATAGTTACTAAATAACAGAATGCACAACATCATTTTATACTTAAAAAAAAGGTAAGAAAAATAAGTTTGCTCAACCAAATTCATTTTTTGGAGTCTGAGGAAAAATAGAATTCGGAGTCTAAGAAAGTTAACCTTTAGAGTCTATATTACAAGGATATTCGGATTATGTTTCTCAAGAATTAAGAATTAGAATTCGATAGACTTCAGAGTGTGAATTATAAGGAATTCGGATTCTGAATTCCTAGAAATTCAGAGTCCAAATTTTGAGGAATTCAGAGTCCGAATTCTGAGGAATTTAGATTCTAAATTCTGAGGAATTTGGAATCTGAATTCTGGAGAATTCAGAACCGGAATTCTACAGAATTCAGATTCACAATTTTAGATAATTCAGATTCTGAATTTCAGAGAATTTGGAGTCTGAATTTTAGTGAATTCGGAGTCTGAATTTCATAAGAATTCAGAGTCTGAATTCATAAGAATTTGAAGTCTGAATTCAGAAGAATTTGGAGTCTGAATAAGAATTCAGACTCTGAATTTGGATCATGAAAACAGAATTCTCTATATCTAAGTATTTATAGAATTTCGAGGTTTTAGATGTGAAACTGAATTTTACACTTAGAAATAAAATGAGTTAGATTATGAAATGAACAATGAAAACATGGTATGGATAAATTTTCCTTGGGGAAGGAAAATTTTCTTTATTATGGGAAATCTTAGGGAAAATGAAGTTTTCTTTAAGATAGGGTGTTTTCAATTTTCAAAACATAAAGGAATGGAAAAGTCATAAAGAACCCTTATTGACTCAACAATCTCCCCCAAACATAAAGGAATATAAAAGTCATAAGAAAACCTTATTGACTCAACAATATCCCCATTTTTGGAAAGCACAAACATCCTTACAAAAAAAATATAAGGACTTTATAAATTTTATTGGCTTGTAAAAAAAACTTATCTCCCTTTAATTATGGATCAAAGTGAATACGACTAACTTCTCCTTAGGCCTTGTAAACCCTAAGGATCATATTTTCAAATTTCTGAATTAGATTTTCCATTTTCTTGCATATAAAAATTTTCATGATGAAATCTCCCCCTTAGTTGAACTCTCCCTTAGGGAAATTTCCTCTATTCTTAGTATTCTTTTTGACATTCCTTTCTCCCCCTTTGTGATTTTCAAAAAGAAATACAGGGAATAGAAAAGGAAATTTGTTACCTGAAATATTATTACTAGACAACCAAAAATAAAGAATATCCAAAAAATTCATTAAGATTGGAAGAATATGTACACCAAGGAAAATAAAACAAAATATTGGATTTAGAATGAAATTATACTTCCTTATCCTTTGGCGTCAGCTTATTCACAATAGTCTTTAGCTTTTTGAGTTCCTTTTGATCCTCCTCTGCACGTTTGAGAAGCTGATCCTGATCTTCTATTTTCTTCTCTGGGGATTTGGTTTTCTCTTCTTGAGCCTTAAGAACCTCTTCCTGAGCCTTCAATACTTCTTCCTACTTAGCAATCGTCTCTTCTATCTCAATACTGAGATCCCTTTCTCTTTTCCAACACTGACCAACTGAAAATAATTTCCCATTCATATCTTTCACTTCTTGCTTCTGAGTATTTTCTTCAAGATATAACTTTTATTCAAAATATTTTGTGAGATCATTGAACTTACAATATTCGTTTTCAAATTCATCCTTGACATTATCTTTAAACTCATCAATAATTCTCATGTCTTCCACATTTTTCTTTGACCATCTACTCATCATCTTGAAAGATATTTTGTCGGCTTCATAGTTTATGAAAAAAGTTTTGAAATCAGCCTCAAGTTTGAGACACTTATCCATCACCCGGGATACTAAATCCAATTTTTGATTTAAGGTATGCTGAAACTTCTGGAATCTGGAGTATATGCTTAGAAATATAGGGATAGTTCCAACAAGATTTTTCAAATACTGGACTACAAAATCATGTCCAAGAGAGGATGATTTTGAATCATAGATTTTACTTGGTGAGGATCATTTTTCTATATCATTAGCTTTCCTCTTCGATGAAGAACCCACTTCTTTCTTCTTCACCATTACACTACTTGGTGTATCAACAACCACCTGTTTTACCTTATTAGATTTCATAATGACTTCTTCTTGATTGGGTGATTTGTGTTCACTATCTAATAGTTGCACAATTATATCTTCAACTACCTCTTCCTCCGGAGCTCCTACCTCATTATCCACTGGCTATATGAAATCATGGTTGTAACTTTCTTCTTCAGACATTTTTTTCACTTCTTCACCACTCTTCGCATCTTTCCCTGGGGTAGCATGTTTTGAAGACTCGGCTTCAAAGGTTCAAAATGATAATTTTTCAGAAGTTCTTTCCTTCTCATAAAAATATTCAACTTGCTTTATCAAGTCCTCGGTATCACCACTGCCTTCTTCTTCTTTTTCTTCTACTTTTTTTTTCTTGGACGTTTTATGGAGCCACAAACTTCTTTCTTGGAGTCTCTGGTAACGGTTCTATCAGAAAGGATACTTGTACCAGAATATTCTTGGATTCTTTCTCAGCATACTTTAGAAGTGATCAAACAATCTCTACCTGAGACAAATTTTCCTTTCGCTTCTTCTCTTTCTCTTTCTTTTCAAGCTCTTCAAGTGCCTTTTCCTTCAAATATTTTCCCTTGGAAGGTTCCAAGCCAAACTTAGGATCCCCTTCTTTCTAATTTTTCTTGTCTTCTCTCCACTTTGATACCACCTCATTAGGATAATATTTTTGTTTATTTGGCTCCGGCGGTGCTGACTGAATTTCCTTTAACACTGGATTTTTTGCCTTCTCTTCCACTTCATTCACCTTCCTCTCCCTTCCACCCTTTTTAGAGGTTTCTGCTATCTCGGGCTTCTTTGAAAGAGTTTCAACTTCCTCTTTAAGAAAATCTTAGAATTCTTTGGATTCTTTGGAAAAACCAATTTGTATCCTTCTCAAAGTATCATCACTCAACAACATGACTTTTCAATTCCTCGACTTAGAACTGCATGGAATTTTGAAGTATTCTAAACATCGAACAATAATCTTTGATAGAATGGATGGATACATAATAATTTGTGATTTCAAATTCCCATTCTTGGTATTCTCAATCATAATCAGAATGTCTTAACCAAATTTATCTTCCTTATATTCACCAAGAAATCCAAAATATATATGTCACTCTTCATTAGAGTATCCTTATCACCTTTTCTTGGAATAATGAATCCTTGAACCCATAATTCAAGAATCTGAAAGTTTTTAGAAAGGTGAAGAATATTTAGAATCCTTACTTCTTAAAGTCCAAGATAAGACATGCCCTTCACCTTATCAAAACATCCTTGAACATCAGGTAGCTTGTGAGTACAGAACTCAGCTTCCCCTTCGTAAGGAATACCAACCAAGCTTGTTGCCTTGGTGTAAGAAGGTGAATATGTCTTTCCATAACACTTGAATGAGAACTTACCCCATCCTTCTTCCTTAAAGAAAGTTACTGAATCATAAAACTCTACTAACAACTCTATATATACCAAATCTTGAGATTTTGGTTTTGAAATACATACACTCTCCCATCCATTATGTTTGATATTCTTGGAAATGATAGAGTCATATTTGGCATAAAACTTTGGATCAACTAACCTTTCTCTGTATATCTATCATTCATAGATTGGCTTGACAGTCGACATTTATTTCTGGGAAGAGACTTCGACAGACGTTCATAAGTAAGGAAGTCCTCAAAAATTCGGAACAGGATTTTGTAGGAGGGGCAGAGCTTCCGCACGCAAAGGCTTGAGTTTGAGGTTGGACAACCATCTTGGGGTTTTATATATAGGAAATTGTGGTGACGGTTCAGCTTCCATGATTGATCCAACGGTTGAAATCTTCTGGAGAAGATCTGACAGTTGAGATGATAGCTGAAGAAGTATTTTGATTGAATCAGATCTTTTGAGGTTTTTTTAAGAAAAAACATTCAGATTTAAGGAAAAGTGAATCCAAAATTTTTAAAACAAAATGAAAATACCAACAGGTAAAAGATGATTACAAAAATTTATAAAAGGAAACATACCTTTTGGTTTTCTAGGAAGATTATTCATAATGAGGAAAATTATTCTTGAAGAACATTAGATTCTGAATATTATAATTACAAAAACTTTTACTAGGAACAATCTAGCTATAACAATTTTCATTTCAAGAAATTTTGAACTGAAAAAAAATCTTAGACTGAAAAAAAAAATTAGACTACGAAAACTTTTAGACTACGAAAAATTTTTAGACTACAAAAAAAATTTAGACTACGAAAATTTTTTAGACAACAAAAAATTTTAGACTACAAAAAAATTTTAGACTACCAAAAAAAAAATTGGCTACAAAAAATTTTTGGACTATAAAAAATTTTTAGACTACGAAAAATTTTTGGACTACGAAAAAATTTTCGACTATGAAAAAAGTTTAGACTACAAATAATTTTTATACTACGAAAAAAAATTTAGGCTGAAAAATTTTTAGACTGGGAAAAAATTTTAGACTACGAAAAAATTTTACACTATGAAAAAATTTTAGACTATGAAAAATGTTTATACAATGAAAAAATTTTAGACTACGAAAAATTTTCAGACTACAAAAAAAAATTTAGACTACAAAAAAATTTTATACTATGCAAAATTTTTAGACTACAAATTTTTTTAAAAAATTCTAACAAACAAATGTACTCCCTCTATGAAAATGAGTTTCTTACTGTAAAGATATTGGTTTCAATAGGAAGCTAACATGGAAGATTACTTTAGGGTTATCATTCCTAACTTCTATTTAATGTATTCAAATCTATTGGATGGTAAAGATTTTGTGAAAATATTAGCAAGTTGATCTTGTGTTCCGATAAATTGAAGAATGGTATCTTCTTTTTGTGTGTGATTCCTAAGAAAGTGATTCCTAATATCTATGTGTTTTTTACGAGGGTGATGTGCAGGGTTTTTACTTAGGGAAATGGCACTAGTATTATCACAAAAAAAAATTTGTTTTGATAAAACTCATACTGTAGTCTATGAGTGTGTGTTGCATCTACAAAACTTGAGCATAACAAATTCCAGCTGCTACATATTTTCAGCTTCAGTAGTGGAAATTTCTATTGAGTGTTGCTTTTTTCAAGACCAAGAAACTAATGAATCTCCTAAGAAATGACAAGTTAAGGATGTACTTTTCCTATCCATTCTACATCCACTAAATTCAGCATCTGAAAAACTTTTTAAAACAAAATCATTTCTAGAACTGTAAAAGAGTCCTAGATCCATGGTTCCCTTTAAGTAGCGAAAAATTCTTTTCAATGCCTTTAAATGAGATTCTTTAGAATTGGATTAATATCTTGCACATAAGCATACTAAAAATATTAAGTCTGGACGACTAGCTGTCAAGTAAAGTAGACTTCCTATTATACCTCTAAATGATGTCTGATTTGTTGGTTTCCAAGCTTCATCAAGATCAAGTGAATTTGAAGTACCAATTGGAGTACTTATACTCTTAGTTTTGTCATATCCATACTTTTTAAGAAGATATTTAATATACTTATCTTGGGATATATAGATTCCTTCTGGTTTTTGAGAAATTTAAAAACCAAAAAAAATGTTAACTCACCCATCATACTCATTTCAAACTCAAATTTCATTAGATCCTCAAAAGAATCAGTTAAAGATTGCTGAGTTTAACCAAATATAATTTTATCAACATAAATTTGAACAATCAAAACATTTTTCTTATCTTTCTTTATAAAAAGGGTTGGATCAGTATTTCCCTTAACATAATTATTTTGAAGAAAAAATCCTGTAAGTCTATCATACCAGGCTCGAGGGGCTTGTTTGAGTCCATAAGAAGCTATGATAAGTTTGAAAAAATGTTCAGGATTCTTTGTATCTTCAAAAATAGGAGGTTGTTCAACAAAAACTTCATTTTTAACATAACCATTAAGGAAATCCAATTTCACATCCATTTGAAAAATTTTGAAACTAATGAATGCTGCAAAGGCAAGTAGAATACAAATAGATTCAAGTCTAGATACTGGAGCATAGGTTTCTTCATAGTCTATTACTTCTTGTTGATTATAGCCTTTAGCAACCAATCTAGCTTTATTTCTTACAATTATTCCATTTTCATCACACTTATTTATGAAGACCCATTTTACTCCAATAACAGAAGTTTCATTAGGTCTTTCAACCAAGGTCCAGAATTTATTCTTTTCAAATTCATTTATCTCATCTTGTATAGCTTTTATCCAATCATCATCACATAATGCTTTATCAGTGATTTTTGGTTCTAATTGGGAAAGGAATTATAGATTTTCTACTTCATTTCTTAAGGAACTTCTAGTCCTTACAAGTTTATTTACATCACCAATGATACTATCATTGGAATTTTTCTTTATAAAAAACTGATTTGGGTTTTGTAAAACCTATTCATCAACATAGGGTAGGAAATATTCTAGGGTAAATACTTCAGAAACATTTTCTTGGGAATTTTTCCTTATCAGAAGGATCTTCTATCAAGGGTTGATAATCAGTTTTTGAAAACATATCCAAAGATGTAGGTTGAGGTTTTTTAAAAACAAAAGGATCAATTCTATCAAATTTGATTTGTACTGTTTCTTCAATAGTACAAGTATTTTTATTGAAAACTCTATAATCCTTAGAAGTTGTGGAGTAGCCTAAGAAAATTACTTCATCAGATTTTGGTGTGAATTTGTATAGATTATCTTTCATATTCAGAATGAATACCTTACAATGAAAAACCTTGAAGTAGGAAATTCTAGGATTTCTACCATTCCATAACTCATAAGAAGTTATATTAAGAAAAGGTCTAATAAAAAACTGATTTATAGTATAATAATCAGTACTTATAGCTTCATCCCAAACAAGTTTGGCTACCAAATATTCACCCAACATGGTTCTTATAACCTCTGGAAGAATTCTATTTCTTCATTCAACAACACCATTTTTTTGAGGTGTCCTAGGTGCTGAGAAGTTATGAGTAAAGCCTTTTTTACTACAAAAGGTTTCAAAATCAAGAATTTTGAAATTATCCTCTATGCTCACTATGAATAGTTTTCCAAGGAAGGGTCTTCTCATATTTAACTTGGGCTCTAAAACTTTTGAAATACGAAAAATCTTCTGAATTTTTTTCTAGAAAATAAACCCGTGTAAATCTAGTGTAATCATCAACTATAAAAAATATATAAAATTTTCCTTCAATGCTTCCAGTTTGTGTTGGACCAAAAAGATCCATATGTACTAACTATAATGCATCAGTAGTTGAGACTTCACCGATTTATTTAAAACTTGATTTATGTTGCTTTCCATATTGAAAAGGATCACAAACTTATGAATATTCAAATCTATGCTCTGGTAGATCCTTACCTAGTCTTTTCTTAGAGAGTTTGCATAGGTTCCTAAGGTTACAGTGTCCTAACCTTCTATACCATAACCAATAATTATCTTCCATTGCACTAAGACAAGGTAGATATTGGTTCCTAAGGTCTTCTAAGTTTAGTGTGTAAACATTCTCTTTCCTATTGGCAGAAAGAATAAACTATTCCTTAGAATTGTGTACTAAGAACTTGTAATTCCTAAAATCACAAGGTAACCTTCATCACATAATGGAATTATGCTAATGAGATTTTTCTTAAGACCCTTAACAAATAAAAAAATTTAAATCAAAGCTTTTCTAAGAAGAAAAATGTTACCTATACCAATAATTTCTCTCTTAGCATTATCACTGAAAGTTTATTTTCCTCCTTTCGTCTTGATAATATTTTCAAAAAAAAACTTTGTTACCAGTCAGGTGTCAGGAACATCCACTATCCATGTACCATGTGTTGATATTGGTACTATCTTTACTTTCCTGAAAACAAAAGAGTTAGAATTTTGGAATCGAAACTTTCTTGGACTTGGAAACATCAGTAAGAAAATTTTTTGGAATCCACATTTTCTTGGAAAAATAATCTTTATGAAAACCTAAACACTTATTTTGGTTTAAGGAATAATTTTTTTCCCAAATCCCACCACACTGACACTTAGGGTATAATGGATTACTTTAAGGAACAAAATAATTGTTACCAAAAATCAGTTTTGAACTAGTATAACCAAAACCAAAATTATTCCTTTGAGGTCGAATTTGAGAATACATCTGATCAAAATTTTCCTTACCTAAGGTAAAGTTTGACAAACACTTCCACAAGGAGAATATTTCTGACATTAGTCTTATAACTAAATTCATATCCTTAAAAACATCAGTTTTAACACTAGAGTTAGGCTCGAAAACATTTTTCTTAGATATTAATTTTTCTAGATCTTAGAAAGTTTATCCTTCTCAGAATTAACTTCCTCAAGCTTTTTTGAAATGCTTTCAAAATCAAGGTTTTTCTTATCAAGGTCTTTAGAAATATATGATATTTCCTTAGTAAGAATAGAAATCCTAGAATTTTCCTTATCAATCTTTTTCTTGACTTTAGAATTTTCATTCTCAATAAGCTTAGAAAACCAAGAAACTTATTCATAAGTAGGTAAAATATTATCTTCATCAAAAGAAGATTCTTCATCTGTGGATTCATAATATTTACTATCAATATAATTATATTTCAAGGATACATTGTTCATGGATTCAGCATTGTGTACCTTTTCCATTAGACAATGATTTTCAATAGGTAACTTAGCAAGTAAACCAAGATTCTTTTGTCCAGAAGATTCATAATCTGGGGATTCATCAGAAGAGTATCCATCACTAGCACTCCAGGTGTCATTATCTTTCAAAACTTTCTTAGCTGTATACTTATATTAATTCTTCCTATTCCTCTCAGAATGATTTTCCTTTCTATCTTTTTTCTTAAGCATAGGACAATATGGCCTTATATGCCCTACTCTCTTGCATTCATAACAAGTGACTTCAGAGTCTTTCTTATCCTTTATTTCTGTTTTCTTATATCTATACTGAAAATATTTATTCCCAACTACCTTGTTCATCCTTCGAGCAAGATTAGCTAGTTCATTCTCAAAATGTTCACTTTCACTTGATTAAGATAAAATAGTGACCTTCTTCGATTTAGATCTTGTAACTCTCTCAGGAGTCTTGGCTTTCATATGATTAGAAGTAGTTGCAAAAGAAACACTTCCATTCCCATTATTCTTCTTAATATTTTCAATATCTCTCTTCATTCTAATTTCATGTTTAAGAAGAGTTCCAAAAATCTCTTCAAGAGTAATCTGTGAGACTTTCATATTCTCATCAATAGCTGTTCTCTTTGATTCCCACTCATTTGGTATGATGTTTATAATCTTGTCTACAAGTGCCACATCATCCAAACCTTTTTCACCCATGGATTGTAAGTTGTTGAAAATATTCATGAATCTCTATTGTACATTACATATAGGTTCTCCATAACGAAAGAAAAAACCATGGTACTCAGCTCTAAGCATATCTCTTCTAGTTTCAATAACTTTGAAAGTTCCAAAATGAGTTACTTTAAGTTTCTTCGAAATACAATTTGCAGCTTCACAAGAAGAAATCTAGCTATATATATTCCTGGTCATGGAACACAACAAAGTATTGCGTACCTTATAGTTTAGTTGATATTATGACCTCTCTTGGTTATTAAAAGTTCTAAATTCCTTATCAGGAATCTTGTAATCTCTAGTAATCAAAACAAAGTTGTCCTCTCCAGTATTAATGAAAAAATTATTCATACAATCTCACCAATATTCATAATCATTCCCATCAAATATAGGTGGTCTATTAGTATTAATATTGTCAATTGAACCAACATTCATTCCTGCCATCTCAAAGAAAAAATATTTCCACACAAACTAATTAATAATAAAAGTTTGTAAACAAGGATGAAAATATCCTAAGCAAGGAAAATATAGAACAATGAAAATTTTGAGCAAGAAAACTTATATGTGAATATAAGTATTTCAGAGACCTCCTCTGATACCAATTGTAAGATCGCTGATACTGATTGTAGTATCAAAATAATGATGTAGATGCTCAATATACAAGAGGGGGTGAATTGTATACTTTAAAAATTCATTTGGAACCTTTAAAGTTGGTTAAAAACTACTATTTTTAACAAAGTTAAACAAGTTAAATTCACAAGACCTTTAAGTTCTACAAACTTTTTTGATTCTGGAAATGTAGTTCCGAAAATGAAATTCTGGAAATGTGGTTCCAGAAATGAAACTTAAGAAAATTTTAGAATGAAAAAGATTCTACCTTAAAGAGTATAAAATCTCACTAATTAGATTATACTTATATAAGAAAGTATAAGATATTTATACTTTCCTTGTCAATCGAAATACAGTGGAAAACAAACTTGGAAAAATACAAGTAAGAAGTATGAAATCTTTTAACCCAAAGAGTAGGGTATCCAACAACCTTGGATAAAGGTCCCTTGATTTATAATTTCAAGAAGTTCTGTCTTACCTACACCAGGGTAAGCCCTTGATATGAATATCGGAGTCTATCTTTCTATCCTCTCAAGCCCTCGAACTTCAAGGTAGTCAGCACCTCTTTATTTCTAGCCCCGGAATACCTCTAATGTACTCAGCAACATTCGAAGTCGCACGAAGAAATTATGAACAAGATGTTTAGTACGCACAGAGCATGAATATCTCTCTCTTTAGAAATCACTTCAACAAAATGTAATCTCTAGATTGATCAACATCATTTTTTCTTTTGAGATCATTCAAATGAGCTTCTATTTATAGACACATCTTCAATGATCATCTCCCTCCTCCAACGGTCATATTTTTTCTTGAATCTCATAGGGACATGTATATGTGTCACTCAAATAGTTATTAGTAACTAACATAATGCACGACATCGTTTTATACTTATAACAAAGGTAATAAAAATAAGGTTGCTCAACCATATTCATTTTTTGGAGTCTAAATAAAAATATAATTTGGAGTCTAATAAAGTTAACCTTCGGAGTCTATATTACAAGGATATTCAGATTCTGTTTCTCATGAACTCGGAATCAGAATTCAATAGACTTCGGAGTCTGAATTCTGAGGAATTCAGATTCTAAATTATAAGGAATTCGAAGTCTGAATTCTAAGGAATTAGGAGTATGAATTCTAAGGAATTCGGAGTTTGAATTTTGGGGAATTAGGATTCTGAATTCTAAGTAATTCTGAGTCTAAATTATGAGGAATTAAGAGTCTGAATTCTGAAGTATTTGGAACCTGAAGTCTAAAGATTTCAGATTCTGAATTTTAGAGAATTCAGATTCTGAATTTTAGAGAATTCAAAGTCTGAATTTTAGTGAATTCAGAGTCTGAATTTCATAAGAATTCAGAGTCTGGATTCATTAGAATTCGGAGTCTAAATTCATAAGAATTAAGAGTCTGAATTCATAAGAATTCAGAGTCTGAATTCAGAAGAATTGGGATTCTGAATAAGAATACAGAACCTGAATTTAGATCCTGAAAGCAAAATGCTCTATATCTAAGTATTTATAGAATTTTGAGGTTTTATATATGAAACTGAATTTTACACTTAGAAATAAAATGAGTTATATTATGACATGAACAATGAAAACATGGTAAGGATAAATTTTCCTTGGGGAAAGAAACTTTTCTTTATTAAGGGAAATCTTAGGAAAAATGAAGTTTTCATAAAGATAGGGTGTTTGTGATTTTCAAAACATAAAGGAATGGAAAATTCATAAGGAAAACTTATTGACTCAACAATCTACCCCAAACATGAATAAATGGAAAAGTCATAAGGAAACCTTATTGACTCAACATGAGACTAATGATGCATAGAGGGGCTTGCATTAACCCATCCCCAGCTTATGTAACGCATTTCCAATGAATTAATCATATATATAATAATAAAATTAAATCATAAATAATGTTCCTTATAAAATATCTATATTAAGTAAAGAATATGGATTTATCAATAATTCCCTAGTTAATCAAATAAATTTATATGTATGAACCATATGAAAAATGGTATATGGTTTAAGAAATAATCTCATCCATGATAGATAATATGGATATTTATGAAAAATGTAATTTCAAATGAAAAATGATTACAATAGACTAATTGTTTCAAGTGAAATTAAACAATCACAAAAGAAAGTGAGATTTCAAAGATAACTATTACCACTTTTTAAATTTCAATTCAAACCATCTTAGATGGAATAATTAAAATTTAAACTTAAAATACCATGATTTATAAATGCTTCATGATATTAAATGAAATATGGGTATAATATACACCACATAAAATCTAATTGGGGCATATTAACAAATAAGTCTCAATGGAATGTAAATTGAGATGAAATTCATTACCTTACACTTACTTTTGATTGAACATACTTTAACCTTATGTATAATAGTTTTAATCAAGTTATTAACTTATACCAAACCCATATTAATATTGATTATATCATTCAATATCCTATTATAACATATTACTACGTTTTTTATTAATATTTCATTTTTTCATTTTTTTGGTGTTAATTACCTTGTTTTTTGAGAATTTATTGATTTGTTATTTTTTATTCCTATTAAATAGATCATGATTTAATTATCTCTAGATGGTAAAACAAGATTTAAATATAATATATATCTAGTATTTATGTATTTATGATAATCCATAAAATTTTGATATAGGAAATGAAATGCACCATTCATGGAGATGGTGGGTCATATGTACACATGAACACTGCTTCCATTTTCTTGTCATATTAAAAGAATGAAAAACAAATGATATAGATATATATATCATAATTAAAATATAATTTTTATTTCATATATATATATGTGTGTGTGTGTGTTTATTAGACCCATCCTTAATACATTCCATGTAAAGTGTGAATGAATCACATCACTTTAAGGGGAAGTGGTCCATGGGTCCACAAATGATGTTATTATATTCTCATAAAATGGAAATCATGAATGTATGTTTTATAAAATAATAAAATAAGAATAAATATAATTTAAATATCATATATAAACTATAAATCTATCATTATTCCACACTTCAAAGGAGGTAATAGAAGAACGAACAACATCGGTTTCTGAGGCGGTAGTCCGTTGTACACATGAATGATGATTGTGTATCCCATTTGATGGAAGTTTATGAAGTTGTAGGTCAAACCCCTATCATAAAAAAAATCAGTATATTTAAGATATTTAGGTCATTATATAATCAATATATAATAATAATTTATGGGGTGGATAAAGAAATAAAATAAAAATGCTCGTTGAGGAAGTTGCCTCTTCTCCGAGTAACTCCTTTTAGTTTATACCAAAATACTTCCTTGGTTATATTTCCCAATTTGAGTCTTATATAATTAGGTTAGGTATATTGGGAGATTATTTTTCAGGTTTTGGATGAACCAAATGAATTTAGATTTGTGAATAACTTAGGGGGTGAGTTCCCTTTTATATTGGATGAGGAGTGGTATTTTTGTAAATATATAAAGTAAAACACTATTAGGAGGTCTCCCTTACATAATGTTACTCAAATAATTAATTAAATTATATAAATGAGAGTATATGGTCGAATTATGCCCATAAAATGGGCTTTTTACAAGTTTCTAGGACATTTGGGCCCTTATGTTTAAATTTTAACGAGTAAGTAAACTCAATTTCACCTTAATCGCAATAATTGATTTTAATTTCCTTAACTAATATTTTAGGTCAAAAACTAAGTTAAATTTAATAGATATTATAAACAATTATTATTCCAAATATTAAATCCATTTTTACAAATTCAAAACACAAAATTTTTATAAAATAATTTAACCATATATATTTATAAGTTAGTTAATCCTATTCATAACCAAAAATATCACATCTAGGTTGTATCTTATTATATTAGATAATAATATTTTAATAATATATTTCAGTTCCATAAAACTTGTTATTGTGTGTAATGAAAGATATCAAACAAAGTCATTCTCGTACGTAAGGAAAGCTAACTTAGTGTTTTTTTATAGAAATATATATAATAAATTGAATTTATTTAAAATATTAAATATATTTTAAATTATTTGGATGTTATATTCCTTTCCACACTTGGTGTTGTGTTTCATACATGCTACCAAATAAAATTTTCTTACTTTATAATTGTAGGGTGTTACATTCTCCCTGCCAAAATTAAATAGCATCTAATAAATTTAAACTCAATCTCAGTAACCAAGTGTTTGATATTTTAAAAATTACTTTGTCGAAAACCCAACATCATAAAAGGGGTAATAAAATATCCTATTAATAAGAGATACTGACAAGTAAAAAAGGCTGCATGGAATAACATATAACTAGGATTATAATTAGGATAACACTGGTGTCAAGTGAAGACATGGACATGGAGGAAAAGCGTAATTAATTATAGGGAGTTATTGAGGTCATTTATCACAAAAAAAGTGAAGTATCAATGGAAATTTAATGTCCTAAAATCCATAAATTTATGATGATTTAAAAGACCATCAGTTCAAAAAAAATTAATGCATTAGGATAACATTCTATTTCAATATTATTTTCTTAATATTGAGTAATTATTTTACAGCATAATAATATAAGAAAATATACTTACTCATATAAACACAATTTAATTATTTGTTTGTGATTTGATCAAAATCCAATTCATCCATTAAATCATTAAATGAATATCCAAAAATGATTTTTTTCTGCCTAGACCAAAATAATTTACTTTTAATAGATCGTAAGATCCATAAAATATTAAAAATTATTTCGGCCTACCTCTAAATATTTTCCAAACCAAAATTTTTAATACATTAATATCTAAACTCAAAATTGATACTATTGGTTTATAATTAATATTTATTTATAAAATTATTTAATAAAAAACAATGGCATATCAATCAGAACATCACGTAGGCTAGTGGTAAGTGAGAAAACCTTATCGTTCTTAGATCATGGGTTCAAGCCCCACCACCTTTCCAGACAAGATGGGTTGTCACCCAGAATGCATTTTTTCGTTTTTCTAAACAATAGTAATATGATTACAAAAAATAAATATGATGGACATCCTTGAAATAAGGTTAATAATTAAATAAACTTGTTAACTATGGTTTTCAATAAAATTAATTTTTTTATAGAGTCTAATTATCTAATTTGAATACAATATCGTTAATGATCAGATTATAACTAATGGTTATCAATACCTTTAAAAAATTCTATAAAATTTAAAGGTATTATTCCTCGAAAATATTTTCCACTAAAACTAATACTTTCCATAAATTTCTCCAAAATTTCCTTAATCTTGGTAGAATTTGGTTACACAAAACCAAAAAGAGATGTTTAATAGTTAGAACTTATTATCAAACTTAATCTCATAATATATTATAGTATCCATAACTCTTAAGTTAATGAATACACATGTGTTTCTAAAATTTAACAGAGTCCTTAGATGTTTCATGATTCTTATAACTAAAATACTATTGGTAAAACACTTCAACAATTTATTTGTTAAATCACAATACATAATTACTCATCCATTTTATTTCCACTTAGGCCCTTGTATAATATAGGGGTTACTCTTTATAAAAGGTAATTTAATCAGGTAATTCCTAAGTTGCTCACATTTAAGGCGGTGAACTATAAATGGACCCTCAGGGTGAGGTTTACTACCTTTCTTAATACTCTTCATTTTTTCTTAGAAATTATTTTCTTGATTCGTTCATTTTCTACACATATATAATTTCCCCATTTCATTGAGAAACTTTCTTGAAATTATCCTTCCTCGTGTATTACATGATGAAAATTGAGCCTTATTTTCTCTATGGTACCTACCACTCCATCTCTTAGAAAACTCCATCCTTCTCTTCTTTAGTGTATCTGGGATTTGGTTGAGGTATATGTTGTTAATAATATTTTGGAAAAACTAATTATCCAAAAACATGGTATCTTTCACTCCTATCAAAATCCCATTTAGTTTTTCATTTTCATCACCACCTTGTCCTTCATTTTCAATGTTAACATGATCCCTACAGGTTCTAGCCATTGAATAAAACCGAAATCATAGTGTGAGAAATAATTATCATAGTGGAAATACCACATAATCATTTATAGGATGTCTAAATAATCACAAATTTAATTTCAATATAAAATAAATTAGGTTTAACCTAGTTCATTAATTTTCATTATCTATTCAAATCCTTCATAATTCATTGTAAAGAAAATTTGAATTGTTCTAATCATATCCCCTGAGAGTATCAAACCATGTGTGTAATAAGGCCATTGTCATGTACCAGGTTATGATTGATTCAAGCCCAACACACCCTTTTTATAGTTTTTACCCCTAGGAACATCTATTCCAAAACCATGTCCACTTGTACTATCCAGATAAGGATGTACTTCTTGAAAAGACCACATAATCTATACCTTACCGAAATATTAATTTTTTAGTCTATACTTATCCTAAAATTCTATCTTAGGGTTACGTTCCCTAATCTATGTTTTCTTAAATATAGTTCCCAAGGTTTCTACTAAACTTTACCTGATAAAAAATATAGCAACACAACCATAGTTCTCCCAGAGTCAGTGTCGTGCTATCAGTACATTGGCATAAGATACAACAAAATCACATCCCAAAAGACTAAATAGGTTAGTAGTCTTGGTAAACTATATACATATAGGATTCTTGTATTACCAATCAATACACAAATTATAACATAATTTTTTTTTGATAATAATAACTTCATTCCATCTATTATATCCTTTCATGTCTTTCCTCGTACACTTAATGGAATTCTAGGGAAAGGAAACAAAATAAGTGTGATCTCAAATTCTCGATAAGGTTTACATATAGTGGAATCAATAATGAATCAATAATAATAATCAATATGGGAAGGTAAATAACTTATCATTCAAGTCATTTAAATAACTGGATAAGTCATAATCAATATGGAAAGATAAATAACTAAAAAATGGCATTTAATAAATAAACTGAAAATGAAATGCATCCAAATATTTTTTTTCATAGTGAATATCTCATGAATAATAATAATTAATTAATTAATTAATAAAATTATTAATCATTATACATAATGTTTCCCAGGAACATGAGACCTTTTTCATCAAAATATATTCTCAGAATGATTTAAAACATGTTGGGTAGAAACCCATTAGCTTAGGATAGCCAACCGATTCATCCCCTGATACTACTGATGCATCAAGGGGCTTAAATTAACCGATCCCCAACTCATTCAATGCATTTCCAAATCATTACTCATATGTCAAAAAATCGATTTAACTCATAAACAATGTAACTTATCAAATATCTGTATTATTTAAAGGTTGAGGATTTATTAATAATTCCCCAGTTAATCAAAATACTTTGAAAGTATACACCATGTGTAAAATGGTATAAAGTTTAGGAAATAATTATATCCATGATAAATTACATGTATATTTAGGAGAAATTTAATCTCCAATGAAAAAATATTTAAACAGACTAATTTCATCAAGAGAAAGTTAACAATCACAAAAGAAAGTTAGATTACAAAGATAACTTTTACCACTTGGTAATTTTCAATTCAAAACCCCTTGGATGTAATAATTCAAATTGAAACATACAATACCATAAATTATGATTGAATCAAGATAATAAATGAAAAGGGGTTGGTATATACAATGCATCAAAGTGAATTGGTTCATAATAACAAATAAGTCTCAATGTAATGTAAATTGAGATAAAATTCATTACCTTGCACTTACTTTAGAATGAACATAATTTAACCTCCTATATAATAGTTTTAATTATGTTATTAACTTATAACATAACCAAATTAATATTAATGTTATCATATAAAATCCCCTTATAACATATTACTACCTGTCTGTTAATAATATTTCGTTATTTTCATCATTTTGGGTGCTAGTTTCCTTGTTTTTTGAGTATGTATTGATTTATTATTTTTAATTCCTATCACATTGATCATGATTTAATTATATGCATGTAGAATCATATGTTTTTTAACCTAACTAAAATGTGGAAGTTTTATAACTTTTTCATTTACTAAACCGGTCATTTTTAGAACCTAGCTTTGGAATTTAATTCTGAGAGTTGGATCACTCTTAAGTGATGTTTTTGGACTTGGGTGAAAGTATGAGAAGTCTATTGAGTGGATCAAGATGTTTTGGGAGTGTCAGACCCAAAAAACTTCAAGTTTTAAAAAGACAACATAGGGTGCATGGTCTACTAAACTATGCGGCCCACTACAGGTAACCATACAACCATGTTTAAAATGGGGAAGTGGCTTTGTGCACGGGCTGCACATGGTTTGTTAAACTATGTGCCTAGCCTGTGTGGGGTGTGTCTTGGTAGTAGTAAGCACAACACGGTTTGCGCATGGTTTGGAAAACCATTCAAGTTAAACCATGCACGATACCCTATTTTAGAATTTTAATTAAATTAAATTAAATTAAAAAGAAATTAAAACCTAAACTAACTCTACCTTACCCCTCTCATTTTGATGCACCATCCTATAGGGATCTCCTTCTTCATCACGCACATGATATCCCTCCTTTGGACTCCTCTCAGATCGACTTTCATCCGCAGTTTCTTCTGATTTCTTCTCTAATTCTCTAAGGTATGGTTCTCTCTCCCTTCTCCTCCCTTTTCCCAGCTTCGAATCAGCCTAATCGTCACCCCATGGGGTTCGGCCAAACCCTATCTTTTTAAGTTTAATAATTATTTTGGTTTTACCTTATTCTAGGGTTGAGTAAAAGGTGTCTTGGGACCCTATGGTTTGTGTTCTGGAAACCACCACCGAAGGCGAGGCAGTTCGGGTGGTTTCAGTCCATCAGATTTTCATCGGGGTAAGTTTTCTCATCATTGCCTAGTTATGTTTTGGGTCTTTTGAGATTTATGAGTCCCTGAAATGTTTCTTATAGTGTGATGATCCTCTCCATGTGGTTTCATCTCATTTTGGTCTATCGGTTTTGTTCTGAGGTAAGGATTTAATGCCATTGGTTGGTTTCTCACCTTCTTTTTTAGTATCTTATGATGTTTGTGGATGTTGGGTGTTTTTGTAGTGAGTTTTCATGCCTTTGGAAGGCTCTCGGGCATATACAGAGGTATGTATATATATATATATATTTATAAGTGTATATCTTCCATGTGCATATTCTCTCATGGTGCGGGGAATACGGGAAATGAGTTAAGGTATACACAAATATATATAGTTGTATATGCACGCAGTTGGTTTGTCTACTTGAGTTAGAAAGCTACAAGATCGGATATAGACGGCATGGTTCTATCCTAAGGTAAGGGCACTTTCTAAGTCCTCTAATTCGATAAATTAATTAATTAATTACTTACTATACTTTAGTTAGAATTTAAATTCATATAGTGAAGTATCTATATTGAATGATCATAAATAAGGTTTAGTATGATTCGTATTTAAATTGCTAAAGGTGATAAATGATTTGTGTGATACGTAATATCATGTTTTTATAATAAAACCCCTTTAACAGAGGTGCACTACCTTCAAGCTAAAAATTAGTGGTTATACCTTGATTGTTTGACTTGTCGTGTTTAAAATTATTATGCATTGCTGTTATGTTGTGATACGGCATGTTTAGGACATGGAACCAATGGATTTAGAAACACTGAGTTCCCTTTTTTAAATGATTAAAGGACCAAAGCATGTCTAACTGTTTGGTTAAGTTTTTAGATTAGAATTACCCATATAGGTAATAGTCATTTTTCTTGGATACTTAGAGACTTATAAATGCATTTGACATGTTTTGGTAAATGGAATGAGTTGAGTTAAATGAATGATTAATTATTAATGATTGACCCTAAAAACAAATTACAAATTGTTTTCAAATGTTTTTAATGCTAATAACACCTTGGGTGACACGTGGGTTCCCAAGTAGGAATGCCATGATGGACTCAATTTGTTTTCATACTCATACATTAGGAGATACATGGATTCCCATGTAGAAATTACAGGGATGGACCCAGGTTCATGAGACAATGATTGGTTCCACATCCATGGAAACCCTTACCATGTTAATGGATGGTAGTGGTGTGGACCTTGAATTTTGAAAATGCCTTAATGGATTTTACTAAATGGCTGCAATGCTACTTGACCAATCCACACTAAGGGAAGGCAAGGCTTGAACCAATAAATAATGGTTTCAACTCTACATGACCTATCCACGCTAATAGAAGGAAAGACTTGAACTGGATGAATCATTTCTTGACTTCTTTATTAAATTGGATTGGTTAGACTCGAGCATGTCATGGTTTCTGATCAGAAAATACCATGAGCACTCATGTACCCCATTCCGAATTCAAGGACGGGTTGTTATGGTTCATACCCGCATAGATATTGTTCATTGTCTTATCATTGGATTCCCAGAATACCACCATTGGGTCCCCCATGTAGTACTACAGGATGCCTTGGATACACTCCTTGGATCCAGCATTGACAAGTAGGTGCCTTAAATACACTCCTTGGACCCAGTCCTTGATTATCCCTATTTTAACTTGGATGCACACCTTGGACTCAATAGTTTCCTTATTGTGGAATGACTTGGATTACACTCCTTGGATTACACTCCTTGGATTACACTCTTACCTCTTAGCTAGACTCAGATACTACTAAGTTAGCTTTCTATGAGATTAATGTTACCTTGATTTTTACCCTGGAACTCCCTCACTAGATATATTTGTCAGGTTTCCTTGTTACGTCTTGGAACCTTCATTACATATACTATCCAAAATTTTGTTTCATTGGATATAACCTTGGGACTTTATTACTAAATACCATCATAGGATTCCTTGGATACACTCCTTGGTTCCAGCATTGACAAATATGTGTCATGGTTAAAGCCCATCGGGCCCGGTCATTGCTTAGCCCTGTTTTACCTTAGAGGAAACTCTTTGGACTCATTAGGTGACTTATTCACATGTGACTTATGAATAAAATAGTAATACTCAATTAATTAATTGGTTACTTGTCCAAACACCAACCGAGGACTGAAGCAGGTACTTGGTTATTTAGTTAAAATGTACTGCTTTATTTATACATGCTTGAACCCTGTTCAATTTATTTTACACTATTGGGATTGGGTTAGACATCGGTGGTGTCGGCCTACTGAGATTTATATCTTACACCCTACTCAGCCTACCATTTCACTGGGGTACCCAAGTAGACCTTTTTGGTTTGCAAGCCCGTAGACCTTGGTTGTTGTTGCTTGCTTGTAATTTGAGTAGGAGCAAAGGACCGAGTTGGATCTCAGGATAATCTTGGAGATCTCCTTTTGGATTTTTGTTCTTTTATTTACTTAACTCATACATTTAATTGTATAAAAAATAATATTTTAATTTTTACTGCTTTTTCTAATGTATCAATACCATGTCATGCATTCATCTATTGTATAAACTGGCATTGGCACCTTTTGTTCATTTATATGAAATCTTAATTTTTCTGCTTTATTTCTGTTATTATTGCTTACTCTTTTGATTGTTATTTACTCTATCATGCCACTGTGAAACTCTCATAATATTTTATAGTCTCCCCACTAATTATCTTTACACCATCGCTGCTTGTCGGCAGCCTCTGGCGTACAGAGAGGCATGCTTGAGGTCACGTGGCGACCAGTCTGACCACCATATTAGTGGTGAGCCGGGTCAGGACATTACAACACACCTGGTAAACCATTATTTAAATATCATATATATCCATTATATGTGTATTTATTTTAATCCATAATATTTGGATATTGTAAATGAACCATTCATGGAGACGGTAGGTCGTACGTACGCATGAACGTTGTATCCATTTTCTTGTTGTATTAAAAGTATAAAAATAAAATGATATATATATATATATATTAATTATAGTATCGTATTTATTTCATATATTTCACTTATTTTTATTAAATTCATTCTTAATACATTCTATGTAAAGAGTGAATGAATCACATCGCTTGGAGGAGGCGATAGTACACATGTCCACAAACGATGTTATCGCATTCTCATAAAATCGAAAGCATGAAGGTATGTTTTATAAAATAATTAGATAATAATAAATACATTATAAAAAAATATATATCATATATAAACTATATATCCATCATTATTACCAACCTTGAAAGGTGGTAATGGAAGAATGAACAACATTGGTTCGCGAGGTGGTAGTCCGTCGTACACACGAATGATGATTGTGTATCTCATTTTATGGAAGTGTGTAAAGATGTATCTCATTATATTTAATATAATAATTTCATTATATAATAAATATATAAGAATAATTGATGGGGTAGAGAAGGAAATAAAACTAAAGTGCTTGTTGAGGAATGTTACCTCTTCTTCAGGTAACCCCTTTTGGTTTATACCAAAATCCTTCATTGGTTAGATTTATGTCCAAATTTAGGATTCTAGGATGATTTAATGTATTTTTTTATCTTAATTGGGTAGGTTTTGTATGATCCAAAGGTCTTTATATTTTTGAATAAGTGAGGGGGTGAGTTCCTTTTTTTTGTGGGGAAGGAGCGACATTCTTATAAATATAAAAAGGTAAACACTATTTGGAGGTCTACCTTACATCATGATACTCCAATAATTAAACAAAGTAGGTAAATTAGGGTATATGGTCGAAATATTTCCAGAAAATTGGTTTTGGAAAAGTTCAATTTCATTTGGTCACTTATGTTTAAAGTTAAACCACTAAGTAAACACATTTTCACCTTAATCAGTGTAATTAATTTTTGATTGTATTCACAAATAATTTTGGTAAAACAAGAAGTTTAACTAAATAGAAATTATAAATTATTCTAACTCAAAATATGGAATCTATTTTTTCAAATTCAAAATAGAAAATTGGCATAAATTAGTTTAAAATTAATCCCATAGACGCAATGGGAAAGTGGGTTTTTAAAGTGAAAATGTTCAAATGTTTGAAATGTTTTTATATCCAAAGTTAATATAAAACTGATCCAAATGGACTAAATTGGATTAATATATTAAAAATATATCTTACTAAACATTAAAACCAATAAAAAATATAATTTTACACTATAAATTATTTATATAAAAAGATTGTTTTCAATTAAAATTCAGTATTTTTCACTATTCATAAAAAAATGAAACTTTACAGAAAAAATAAAAAACATTCACCATAAGATAAATTTGACATTAAAATTTCAAAAATGAAGTTTATTCTTTCATATAAAATTTTCAAAATTCAGTTTTAAAATAGGTACACCATTAAAAGGAGGAAAATTTGCCTTTAGATAAATACTACTTTTTATAGGTTAAATTATATTTGTTCTTATATTATGTATATAGAATATAATAAATGTGATAATTATTTTTATTAGATATATAATATATAGATTTCATTAATTTTATTCACTAATATTAATTAATTTAATTTATTAAGAAAAAACCTTGTATAATCATAAAAATATTTTCTATAGAAACATTTATTTTATATTCAATTGGTTTTTATATTCATTTCTAATTAATTGGTAACCATTTAATTTAAAAATATATTTTTATAAATTATTTAATTCTATTTATAAATTCAAATTTAATTGCTAGTTTTTATCTTATTATATTAAATAAAAATATTTTAATAATATATTGTTGTTCAATTAAATTAGTCTTGTATGTAATGCAAGCCGTCGAACAAAGTCATTTTTTAATGTAAGGCAAGATAACTTGGTGTTTCATGAATTGAAATTTATAGAGTATATTGAATTTATTTAAATTACTAAATATATTTTAAAGTCTTGGGATGTTATATTCCCTTCCACGCTTGGTGTTGCGTGTCATACAGACTATCAGATACAATGTTCTTACTTTAAAATTTTAGGGTGTTACAAGAAAGGTTAGTACAAGATAAATCTGACTCTTTAAGAGTCTTAATCACATCCGAGTGGTGGCCTATCGACTATCACTCACAACTAACCAACTTTAAGTACATTATGAGTTCCTTGTGTCCCTATTGATAAAGTACATACCAGAACCCTCATATGTACTGAATCCAAAGATAGTGTAATTTGATAATGATATTTCATATGAGAAGTATCCAGTGAAGGTATTGGATCATAGAGACAAATTTCTATGAAATAATACAACTCACCTGGTAAAATTTCTTTCATGGAAGCAAAAGATTGAGGAAGTTACATGGGAATCGGAAGAGGTGATGTAATAGAAGTACCATTATCAATTTTAGTGTATAAAACAAAAAATTTGATGGTGAATTTTATAAAGGGGGTATATAGAGACCTTATCCTTTTACATAAATTATTATATGATTTTAAGCATAATTAACCATTAAATACAAACCAAGGATCGTAAAGTCCATTGTCTTTGGAGGATTGGGTACATAAAACTGAAAACATGAGACCAAAATAAAAAAAAACATTTTATTTAATCTTTATAATGAGATCCTAACAAAAATTGAGACCTTATATATGCATAGGATAACCTGGTAAATACATAAATAATGGGATGAGCTAAAAAACCTAGTAAGGGGATAAACATAAGAATAAAGCATAGCACATGGGTTAGAAGTCACACCATGATGACATAAAAAGGAATATAACATGAATAAACATATAGAAGAATAACTTATAGAACATGGGATCATGTGATAATGGAATAATAGTAATGTGTAAGAAACATAAAACATTATATAAGTATGATTCAATGCTTATTTCACATATAGGAGCACGATTCAAGGCTAACCACTAAGATAGTTGCACGTGGAGCATGAGTCAAGGCTAGCCACCAAGATCATTGCACATGACGTCTCATGAGACTAAACATTAACCAATTAATTGGATAAATATCTAGTCACACCCATCATAAAATGTTCAGGAATATGTCTTCCACATAAATAATCATACATATGGAATCAAACATAAACATAAGGGTTACCTATGGAAATAATTGGGTATCATAATCATGTCAAAAGGCATATGAAAAGTGAATATCATAATGTTGTCCATGAAAAAAAGGATTTAAATAATAAATGGAAATTAATTTGGGTAAATAGGAATATATATTGATAAGTTTTGTCAAGCATAAGTGAAAACATGTAAAAAGGGTGTTCAGGGAAACTTTAAAAATAAAACATTTTAGTGCGGTTAAGGGACAATTTTCCAGATTCATTAAAACAGAAAAAGTCATAATTTTTTTTATAAAACCATAAATAAAAAAATATAGTTTTTCATGTTAAAATTAGTGATTTTATAAAAATAATTGTGGATTAAAAAAAATTATAAAGTGTACTTGAAAATGGGTAAGAAATCGGGAAGTCCCCTTTAAGCGGGTTTGCTTATAGGGAAGAATTGAGAAGGGAACCTTTTTAAAACATGTATATCCGCAAAAAATAAGGATGAAATGATCTGGATACAAGATTTTGGAACATATACACCTAATTTATAAGAATTATATAAAAATAAGTAAGATTTACATTAGTGTAAAGAGAGATAAATCATAAACCAAAGGAAAAAATGGAGGTTCGGAAAGAATCTCTTACCTTGTGTCTGAAATAGTTCTTCACATGATCTTAATGTACTGGATAATTAGATTAAATACATTAATTAATTCATTAAGAAACTCTTATACATTTCTTTTATTTATTATATTTTTATTAAAGTTCATTTATGTCATTTTTATGGGTTATGTGATTCAATTTCATCGTTCGGGAGCATTCGCTTCCTTGGTTTTCATGATTAGTTTACTTGTACGAAAAATAATGTAAAATGAACATGGTTGTACAGAATTGAAGTTATATGTTATTAATGAAAATATATAATATTAAATTGTTATATAATTCATTTGGTATTTTGTTTTAAGGATGAATCATTAGATAAGACGTTAGTGATAATCGTTTATATTATTTTGGCGGTTTTTCGATTATCACAAACTAGTTTTGATTTGTTAATTAATATTATCTATATAAAATGGTTCTAGAACATTAAATATGATATAATAAATTTATTATAACCTTTTTTTACCATAAAAATGTTTTTATGAGTAGTCTTGAAGTATTTAATGCAAATTGAAAACTTCATCATCCTTGAATGTGATAAATTAACACATCACGGATGATGTTTTCATGTTTAGTAAAAAGGGTGAGGGGAAGAGAAATTATAGTGAATTATTTCATTACCATGATGAATTTATAGTATATATAAGATAATTTAGTTTACATTCCTATTATATAATGGTAGGGGATGATATAATAAGAAAAGAAAAAAAATTGAAAGGAACAAAAAAAGAAATAACAGAGGCTTTAGCTCTTGAATTTATCCTCCTTGAGAACCTCCTTATGAAAATCGGTTTGGTCTTTTTTTGAGAACATGGGATCCTAGATGTTTGGGAGAGACTTTGGAAGATTTTTGGGGAGAATTTTTATGATATTAAAGTCTTTATATGTGTGATTAAAAGAGGTGGTGAGGGGTGGAATTTATAGTGGAGGAGAGGGGTGTTTTCTCCTTATTTTATTCATTAGTTTATTATTTTGCCTCAAGAAAATAAATAGTGATGATTCAATGACTAAATATAGTAAATAAATAAATATAAATCTATATTATGGTTCTTACATCATATATGACCCAAGTAAAAGTGTTTTTAAATTATAATGTATATATACTGTAAATTACAAGATTTAACTATTCACCAAAAATTCAGTAATTTTAGAAAAATCCAAAAAAATAACCCTAACCATTTTTTAATTTTTAGAATTAAAAAATGGAATCCATTTTATAAAAATAATTTTATAAATATGAGAAATTTAATTTTTAATTACAATTGTCTTTTATTTGGAAAATACCAATTTTAAAATTATAACAGATTTTATAAAACTTTGAAAAATTAATTAATGAATCATAAAATTATCTTATAATAATGAGAAAAAAATATCAATTTATGAATACATTTTATGAAAATTAATTTTCTTTTAAATAATTATATTAATTATAAAATTTAAAATTAACATTTGTGTTTTAGAAAAATATCAACACTTAATTAATAATTTCTAAAACATTTATTTAATTATACTGTGACATAATTATATAATATTAACATTTATAAGATTCCTAGATTTTATTTATACTTTGATGGGTGAGGTAACTATTCTATTGATCATTTTACTATTTATAAGGTTCATGTTACTATTCCAAAGGTCAAGTTACTATTCAATTTGTTTAGGTTCTTTAATTTCTATAATACTTCTTATTCCATTAATTCTTAATTTATAAAGTTTATATTGTGTTCTATAATTGATTTTATGTGATTTATGCTATATGAAATAATTATAAGAAGGGAATTTCCATTGATAGAATTCTGGGTTGTTACATTCTTCCCCCTTATGAAATTTCACCCTCAATCTTCTGTTTTACATACTATGGTGAAAAAAATGAGGGTGATTCTCCTTTATCACTTCCTCTGGTTCACATATTGCCTATTAGTACTTATGGTTCCACTATAGTACTTTTATTATGTGAGTAGTCTGGTTGCATAGAAATTTATCTCTACGATTCAAGATCTTCACTAGATTCACCTCGTAAGAGAGATCATTCTCCAACATTACCACCTTTTAATTTAGTACATGTGAGGGATTTGATATGTACTTCATCAATAGAGATGCGTGGAATACATCATGTACCTAAGACATAGTTTTTGGAAGTACTAGTTGATAAGCCATAACTCCAACATGATCAAGAATTTTGAAGGGGTTGATGTACCTGGGACTTAGCTTTCTCTTCTTCCCAAATATCATGATCCCTTTTTATGGATATATTTAGAGGAATAACATGTCCACAACCTTAAAATATAGGCCCCATTGATGATTTTATGCATAACTCTTCTATCTACTTTGGGCTTTCTTGATGTGTTGCAAAATGGTTTTTACATTCTTCATCATTTCTTAGACCATTTCATGTCCTAATAGCTTATGTTCACCGAATTCATCCAAACATACTGATGTTCTACATCTATTCCCATAATGGGTTTTATATAGATCCATTTGGATGCTCGATTAGAAACTATTATTGTAAGAGAATTCATCCAGAGGAATATGTTGGTCTCATCCTAATTTTAAGTCCATAGAACATGCTCTCAACATGTCTTCCAGAGTTTAAATAATCCATTTAGATTGGCCATTAGTTTGAAGGTGATAGGATATACTAAATCATAGCTCAGTTTTTAGAGTAGTTTAGAGATTTTTCTAAAACTTGGAGATGAATCTCCGATCTTGATCAAATACAATCGATGGTGGAACTACATGCATCCTTAACACTTCTCATATGTATATCTGTGCAAGTTACTCTAATGATAATTCCTATTGAATTGTGATAAAGTGAGTTGTCTTTGTGAGATGATCCACAAAAACCCATATAGCATTGTTTCCTCTGGATTTCTTTGGATGCTCAGTGACAAAGTACATAATGATGTCTTCCCACTTTCATGTTTGTATGGGTAATGGTTGCTTCATCCCCTTATACTTTTTTCTTTTATCCTTCAATTGTTGACATAGCAATAAATTTGATGTATATTTAGTGATCTCATTTTTCATATTATCCCACCAATAGATTTCTTAGAGATATCGATACTTATTTTTTCTCCCTTGGTAAATAGAGAAGGTTGAGCTATGTGAGTCATTCAAAATATTTTTCTTTATCTCTGTATTAGATGGTACACATATTTTTTACCCAAATATCGTGACTCCTTCCTCATCCATTTTGAACTTTGAGGATTTTCCATTTTGGATAACTTCCTCCTTCTTCTGAATTTCCACATCATTTCTTTGAGCATCCTTAATTGTCCCCATGAAAGATGGTTGAAAAATAATTTGATAAAGGATTTATGATGTCCCTTACTTAACTATTCACATTTTAATCCTTTTCAAGTCTATTAATATTGTATCCTTCTCAATTATTATCATTGATAAAGATGTAGGATCCTTTCTACTTAGAGAATCTGGCACCTTATTTTCTTAATTATAATGGTAGTGGATTGAGTAGTCATAATCCTTGATGAGATCTAACCATCATTTATGACACATATTAATCTCCTTATATGTGAATATATACATGAGGCTGTTATGATCTGTATATATTTCACACTTCTCCCCATAGAGGTAATGTCACCAGATTTTCAATGCAAAGATTTTAGCTTCCAACTTTAGATTATGCATGGGATATTTTTTCTCATTAATTTTTAAATAGCTTGAGTTATAGTCTATAACTTTATCATCTTTAATTAGTACACATCCTAATACCTTCTTTGAAGAATATTTTTAAACCACAAAGATTTCCCCACTTGTCGGTAGTGTAAGTAACAATGTGGTGATAAGCCTCTTTTTCAAATCATTGAAGTAATCATCAGATTCACTGGTCCAGAAAAAAATTTCTCACTTCTAATTCAACTTGGTTAGTCAGTTTTAAAATAATTATAAGTTCTTCACAAATCACCGGTAATACCCAACTAAACCAAGGAAACTATGGATCTCTGTTACATGTGTTGTCCTGGGCTACTCTTTGATTTCCTTTGTCTTGGAAGGGTCCATAGATATCCCTTTACTGGTGATTACATTCCCCAAGAATGATAATTCCTCTATCCCAAACCCACATTTATTGTACTTTGCAAAAAATTTCTCCCTTTTCAAAATCTTCAGCACAATATTCAAATACTTCTCCTGTTCCGCCTCAGTCTTGAAGTAAATCATAATATTGTTAATAAATAGTATCAAAAATTGATCAAGGTAATATCTAAAGATTTTATTCATTAAATCCATGATTTTTTTGGAGAATTAGTGATTTTGAAGGTAATAACTATCAAATAAAAGTTTCCATACCTCATTTGAAAGGAAGTCTTGGGAATATCTTCCTTCCTCAACTTTAATTGGTGATTTCCTGACTGAAGTTCTACCTTAGATAAATAATTGTCCCCATATAGTTGATTGAACAATTAATCTATCCATACTAGTATATAATTTTTCTTTATCATGGTTTTATTGAGCTCATGATAATCATTTCAGAGGTGCATTGATCTATCCTTATTTTTTATAAATAGGATTAGTGAACCCCATGGTGAAGAACTCGGGCATATAAAACCATTTTCTAGATTCTCTTGTAACTTCTTCTTTAGTTATTCCAACTCAAAGATGTTTATTCTATAAGTTGTCTCTGATATAGTAATATATCTATGAATAAGTTCAATTAAGAACTCAACCTCTCAATCTTAAGGAAGACTAGGTAATTCTTCAAGGAACACATCATTAAAGTCCCTCACAATGGTCGTATCTTCAAGAATGATCATATCCTTCATCTCAATCATTTGAGCTAGATATTCTTTCACATAAGGAAATAATATCCAAAATTGAGATAATTATTATGATGGGGTTTCATCCTCCTCCTTACACTTGTACAGAATTAGAGGATTCTTTGGGAGGTGAAGAGTGATCTCCCTTTCCTACCAGTTGATGTTGTATTTGCATGAATATAACCAATCCATGACTAGTATATCATAAAACTCCACAAAAAGAAGTAAGATAAGATTTTTTGGGAGGTTTAATCCACAAACATTAATTGGGAAGGAGTTATATACTTTGGATGAAATAATTTCCCCATTTTTTGTTCTCACAGATAACTCAACCTCAATATTTGGAGGTGATGTTTGAATAGTTCTAATAAACTTGCACGATAAAAAAGAATTCGTAAAACCAAAATAGAATAGTATGTTCGTTATTCTTGAATGAATAACTAGCACACTTTTCACCGCATAATTGTTGGGTCCACCTCAACAGTAGTGATAGTATATTCCCTTCCTTTCTATCTTCATGGTTGTTATTGTTGATTTCCTCCCAAAAACCCTTGGCTTAAGGAAATGGTTCACATAATGCCCATGTTCCTTGTAGTTGAAGCACTTTACTATAGGTTGAGTGTTGATTTGAACCTTCATTTATTATTCAAAATTGGTGGGATTATTCATATCCCTTAGGTAGTTATTATAAAGATTCCCCATTCTTTCACATTTGAAGCATTTCATGGTTCCCTTTATAAAGTTCCCTAGATGCTTCTTCTCACAATTTTTACACATGGGATCCTGGGTTTTCTTTCCATCATGGGATTTATCTTCTAATTCTTCCATATTAAACTCCATTTTCTACTTTTACCTATGGGCCCATGAGAGCACTAATAGTCTTCGATATCCATTTAAACCTTAAGGGAATAATGGAAAATCTCCTCATAGCTATCAAAGTCAAAAATCACAAATGCTTTTAGTATACTTGGATTTAGTCTACTAAAGAATCAATCCACCTTAATTTTGTAGTTCATGAAAAAGTATGAGGTGTATCGTTCAAGTCTTGTGAAGTTTTCTGCATATTCCCTAGTATAATTATCTTTATTTTTCTTCATACTGAGGAAATCCATCTCCATATTAAGATGGAGAGTTTATGGAAAATACATATTGAAAAATATTTTCTTAAAATCTTCCCATTAGATACAACCAATTTCCTCTTTGGAATTCATGTTCTTGATCAGTGTCCAAAACTAATCAGTTTCCCCCTAAAAATGATAGACCCCCAAAAAAACTTTCTCTTATTCTAAACATTGTAGGATAGATAATATATTTTTAATGTAGTTAATCTATTTTTCTACAAGGAGGGTATAAAAATATACACTAAACATGGGAGGCCTTTTTCATATGAAGTATTCGACCACAACTTTTTATTTGTTAGGAGAAGGAGGGAGTTTCACATTATTCAAGTTATTATTCATAACTTGATCCAGTTTAGAAAGTATTGTAATGAAGTTTTGAGAACCCATTCCCATCATGAACAAAGGGATGAGATAAAAATCTGATTAATGGAATAAACATAAGAATAAAGTGTAGAACATGGGTTAGAAGGCACAACATGATGAAATAAAAAGGCATGGAACATGAATAAACATATGTAAGAATAACATATAGAACATGGAATCATGGAATCATGGAATCATATTAATGTATAAGTAACATAAAACATTACATAATAATTATTCAAGGCTCATTTCACATAAAGGAACACTATTCAAGGCTAACCACCAAGACCATTGCACATAGAGCACGAGTCAAGGCTAACCACCAAAACTGCTGCACATGACATCTCATGAGACTATCCACAACCCAATGAATTGGAGTTATATCTATTTTTACCCATCATAACATGTTCATGGATATGTATTCCACATAAATAATCATACAAAATGAATCAAACATAAACATAAGGGTTACCCATGGAAAGAATTGGGTATCATAATCATGTCAAAAGGCATATCAAAAGGTAATATTATAATGGTGTCCATGAAAGAATGTATTTAAACCATACATGGGAATTAATAATGGGAAATAGGAAAATATAATGATAAGTGATGTTAAACTAAAGTGAAAACATGTAAAAATATTTTTTAAGGAAACTTTAGAAATAAAACATTTTAGTGTGGTTTAAGAGAAAATTTTCAAGAATCAATGAAACATAAGAGGCATAATTATTTGTATAAAAATAAAAATAAACCAAGGTATTTTTCATGTTAAAATTATTTATTTTATAAAAATAATGGTGGCTAAAAATATATTATATAGTTCACTTCAAAATGGGTAAGAAATCTGGAATTTTCCTTTAATAAGGCTTGCTTATCAGGAAGAATTGACAAGGAAACCATTTTAAAACATGTATATACTTGAGAAATAAGGATTAAATGATCTGGATGCATGATTTTGGAACATATACATATAATTTAAGATAATTATATATAAATAAATAATATTTTCATTATGTTAAAGAGAGAGAAAGTATAATATGAAGGGAAAATGGGGTTTGTAAAGAATCCCTTACCTTATGTCTAAAACGGTTATGCACTTGATCTTAATGTATTGGATAATCAGATTAAATCCATTAATTAATTAATTAAGAACCTTTTATACATGTATATTATTTATTATAATTTTATTAAGTTTATTTATGGACTTTTTTATGGGTTATGAGATTCAATTTCATCATTGGGGAACGTTTGTTTCCAAGATTTCCAGGATTAGTTTGCTTGAATACATGTATGAAAAATCAGGTAAAATGAGAATGTATTCCAATAATTGAAGTTATATGTTATTAATGATCATTAATGATATTAAATTTTTATATAATTCATTTATTAATTTGGTTTTAGTAATAATCATTAGATAAGATGTTAGTGATAATCCTTTATATTATTTTGGAATTTTTTGATCATCACAAACTAGTTTTGTTTTATTAATTAATATTATTTCTATAAAATGTTTCCAAAACATTACTTAGAATTTAATAAATATATTATAATATTCTTTAACCATAAAATTTTTTTATGAGCAGTATTGAAGGGTGGAATGGAAATTTAAAACTTTATCATCCTTGAATATAATAAATTGACACATCACGGATGATATTTTCATTTTTAGTAAAAAATGAGAAGGGAATAGAAATGATGATTAATTATTCCATTAACATGATAAAATTACATTATATATAATATAATGTATTTTTCATTCCACTTGGATAAGGGGGGTTTATGAGAGACTTAGAAAATAAAAGAAATTGAAAAAAATAAAAGAAAAAGACAGAGGATTTTACCTCTTGAATTTATCCTCCTTGAGAACGACCTTGGGGAAATGGGTTTGGTATTTGGTTGAGACCAAGGGCTCTTGTATGTGGGGGAGAGACTTGGGAAGAGATTTGGGTATAATTTTTAAAAGCTTAAAATATTTATATTTGTGAGGAAAAGAGGTGGCGAGGGGGTATTTATAGTGGAGGAGAGAGGTGTTTTCTCGTTATTTTATTCATTAGTTTATTATTTTGCCTAAACACAAGAAATATTGATGATTCAATGACTAAATAAAGTAAATAGAGAATGATAATTCTATATTATGGTTATAATATCATCTATTAATCAAGTAATAGTGTATTTAACTTATAATTTATATATACCGTAAATTTCCATATTTTACTATTCATCAAAAATTCAACTATTTTAGAAAATTCCCAAAAATTTACCCTAACTATTTTTAGAAGTGTAGAATTAGAAAAATAACTATGTTTTATTAATGAAATTTTCTAAATATGAAATTTTTAATTTTTAATTAAAATTTTCATTTATTTGGAAAATACCAATTTTAAAATTATAACTAATTTTATAACACTTTGAAAAATTAATTAAGGTCTCACAAAATTATCTTATAATCATAAAACAAAAAAATATTAATTTATGAATACATTTTATGAAAATTATTTTTCTTTTAAATCATTATATTTATTATAAAATTGAACATAAATATTTATGATTTATAGAAATATCAACACTTAATTAATACTTTCTAAAATATTTATTTACTTATATTGTGATATAATTATATCTTATTACCATTTATAATATTCCTAAATTTTATTTATACTTTCATGGGTGAGGTTACTATTCTATTGGTTGGTTTACTATTTTTAAGGGTCATATTACTATTCCAATGGTCAAGTTACTGTTCTATCAGTTTAGATTCCTTAATTTTTATAAATACTTCTCATTCCATTAATTGCTAATTTAAAAAGATTTTATTATGTTCTATAAGTGATTTTATGTGACTTACTACATGAAATAATTAAATAATGGGATTTCTATTGATATAATTCTGGGTTTTTACAAGGGAACAATATCATGACCCAAACTTTTATAAATGAAATTCCCTTTTTAAATGAATAAGTGCCTTATTTATGTAATGTAAATATAGAAAAAACATATACTAATTTGGTTATATTATGATGTTATAAGTTATATCCTATCAAATTTAAAACACTTTTAAGCATCATAACTATTGATAATATATCCATTTAATAGTGAACATATGATTAATATAGATTAAAGGTATGATAAATTCCTGTTGACACAGAGAAAAGAAGTGAGGACCTCAACCAATAGGATCGTACCCTAGGAATCCCATTCATCAGAGCCTCTAAGGGAGATAGAATCTATGATATTTTACTTTGATCAATATCAATATGTGATCCAATAACCAAATCACGAGAAAAACCATTTATTATAAAGGTTCAAGTTCATCGAGATCACATCCCAAACTATATTCGTTGAACCACCCCATGAGAATCTCACTGTCATGTACCTTACCGTTAGGGAGTTCCATGGTGTAATAAGGGGTTATGTATCTTGACCCTAATAGTATGAATATTTATATTTTCTTTTCAATAAAATAAGTATTATATTTATTCCTTATTATTTTTACTTTATAAATGATTAAGTAACGAGTCTGATAAATATTATATTTTTATATGACAAAACTCAAATTGTATTTTTGGGTAATATGCAATTTCAATTAAGGAATTCATTTTTATGAATTAATGAATTATTTAAATAAATTATATTTTAATAAAATGTTATTTTTATATGGTATATATTAAATATAAATGATAATATAATTTTACAAAGTGAAAATGTTATTTTTATATGGTATATATTAAATATAAATGATAATATAATTTTACAAAGTGAAAATGTGATTTTTATATGGGTCAGAAAATTGTTATTGCCAAAAAAACTAGTATTTTCCAATAAATAGCGATTTTAATTTAAAATTTTCATTTCTCATATTTAGATAATTAATTTGATAAAATAAATATTATTTTTTGGAGTCTTTATGTTGAAATTATCCAATGGTTATTTTTTCACAATTTTCTAAGACAACTGAATTTTCGAGTGAAAATTAAATACAGTATAAATATATAGTGTGTATTGGACATCATAATGACCCAAAATTGATTTAATATTTTCCATAAAATGTATCCAAAAAATAAATATTTCCCATTTAAAATAAAATAATATGTTATTTTATCAATTTTAAATAACCATTATGAATCACTAAAACCCATATTATATTTTATGGTTTTCAAAAAAATTATTTATAAACATGGATCACTTTCACACCACCAAGGGTATTATTTTAATGAGATCATATCATAGACTTATAAAATAATAAAAACCACTCCTCTATGGAAGAAAATAGGGTAAAACTGTTACAATCCAACCTGGTGTGCCATCCAACCCAACAACCAACCTAGCCCATGAAATGGCCATATGGGATCTCTGGATCCCCATGGGCTAGAAACTAGTGTCTGAGTATTGACATAACACTTTTGGGAATGATTTCACCCATGGTAATAACTATAAACAATTCACAGAAATAAAACATCACATAATGAACCATAACCATATCCAAAATAAATACAATAATCATAGGTTAAAAATTTACAATTTTAAACAAAAAAATACCAAAATCAGAGGGAACCCAAATAGACCAAAACCCAAAAACATCCATGTAACAAGAGTTCCATCACCCTAAAGCCACATTTACTAACACCTGCAAGAGAGGAACACCAGTAACTAGGTCCATTATCACCATTACGAAACATCTTACCTTTACCTGGGTCAAACATAACAACTTCTACATACATATGATGGTGTATGTAGGGTGTGAGCTAATGCCTAGTAGGATTCCACCCAAAATAAATATTTCATTCCATAACACTAAAGGAAAAATTACCATTTTAGTTTTTGTAAGAAGATGGGAAACATTTTTAATTAAACTTTTTTAAGGAAAACACTATCAAGAAAAATATGCTTTGAGATTAAAATAGAAGAAAATTCCACCATATGTAGAAAATAATCAAAACATCATAAGAACACCATGGGTAATCCATAAAGGATCTAGTACTATTGGGACCCTCGGATCCTTATACCTCAGTGAAACATGTTATAGAAACCATAACCCATAGTGTCCCCATGTATGATCCACTATAAGGGAATGTATCCCATGATCTAGTGTCTCTAATCATAACCATTGTTTAGTTAGTGTTGTAGCATCAATCCTACTAGAGGAAATCAGTCCTCAGCCCCACCAATCTGACTAGAGTACTTATCCTACTCCACCCACCAAGATACCAAGGATTCCCTTTGTGATCAATTTCTATTTCAGATGTCACATTTATCACCACTTTCATATACACACACCAAAAAATATGAATAAACATGAAAACCCAACATTTTTCATAGTAAAACCCTCATTTAAATCCACATGCACACTAAATCCTTTTTAAAATAGGCTTCACACCACTTACACAATTCATAAAACCCATTTAGAAGAACAATAAGAAGATAACACATGAAACCCAATCAATTTCATTCTAAAAATCATCTTTCAACCCATAAGAACCTCAAACACATTATAAAACACATTTTGAAAAAATCATACATACATAGAACACATTCAATAAACACATCAAGAATACTAAAATCACCCAATGATTTAAAAGCATGGAATCACCGACGTCAATCTTGGAAAATTTCAAAATCTATTGGAAAACCACAACTACACAAAAAGGAGACCCTAGATAGGTAAAGGCATAAGACAAACATCAATATTAAACCCAATGAACCAAGTTTTAACCCATTTTAGGGAAACAAACCCACTCGGTAAGAAGAACCCAAGAAAAAGGAAAGAAGAACCCAAGAAGAAGGAAAAAATCAAGAGTGGGGGGACTTTCTTGATGATTTTTTAAGATCCCACACCAAAACCACCCCAAATTTGGAGGTCCAAGGGAGCCAATAAGAGTGTTTGAGGAACCTAGAGCTAGATATCCAAAGTGGAGGAAGAAATGGGAGGAATTGGGTTTAAATAGGGGGATGGTAGAAAGTTAAAATAATCATTTTTAATGACCTAGATAGGACAATGGTAAGGACGCATGGTTTTCCAAACTATGTGGTAACCATGCAGCACCTCTATCCTTAAAAAAAGAGGCCTCATAGTTTTCTAGGGTAAGTCACATGCACATGTGTAGATCATATTCCCCATACAGAACCTCTGGTATGGCGAACAATTATTCACACACTCAAATGGTAGGTCATACATCTTATAAAGTTCCATTGTCCAGGGCACATGGTCTCTCCTGGGCTAGCGCAAAATTTATACTAATTGTGCGCCAACCATTTGCCACCTATTGTTAGGTCCAAAAATTCCATTTTAAAAAAAACTACTAAGAAATCTAATAAACCAATAGAAGACCAAAAAACCATAAAAATACCTCAAAATAAAATCATGGATGTGACAATTCTCCCCACCAAGAAAACATTCCACCCGAGGAAAGTCATCTCAAAGCTTGGTCAAAGAATAAAAATGGGCATTGCTCTTCAACCCAATAATTCTGCTCCCAAGTCTCACGCTCTTCATTCACATGATTCCAAAGAACCTGAACCAACAGTATGTAATTCCAATGAATAACTTTATCTTGGAAATCCACAATCCATACTGGTTTCTCAAACATAGAAAAATCGGGTTCAAACTCCAACTCTTCCCATTTCAGCACATGTGGTGGATCTGGATTATACCTTTTCAACTACAATACATGAAACACATCATGAATCAACGTCAAATGAGATAGAAAATATAACCGGTATTCTACCTTTCTAACTCTCTCAGTACCCTCAAAAATTCCAACATACCTCATCAATAGATTTTTTTCTTACCAAAACAATGACGACCCAAACAAGGGTCCACTTTCAGAAACACCCAATTACCCACTAGGATTGGTGGATACCCTTCATCACCACCTTCCACGACAACAACGGTAGCACAAAATGTCCTTTGAAACAAATAAATCCATCTAAAAACAAATACCATTCGTTGGGCACCTCCCCACCATTTATGAACTACAGAGACTGCTGGCATAGCTCATTGTGAGGCTTCTCTTGCTGAATCAACTATATGAAGGAAGGTTTTAGCTGAACACTAGACAATAATGCACCTATTCAATGATATTGGGTCTCCAAGTGCATCTATAAAAAAACTCATCAAATTCCACTCATCACTAGACTCTTTTAAATATTTCACTATCACCTTCTTGGCCAAGGCATTTTATATCAAATAACCTTTTCCTGGAGTGTACACAATCTCAAAATCAAACCCTTTAAGATATTAGACCCAACAATGCTATCTTTGTTCAGATCCTTCTAGGAGAAAATTTAGGATAATCTCTTATGATCTGAGTAGAATACAAATTTCTCCCTAAAGAGATAATAGCACCATGTATTCAAGGAATAGATCTTTGCCACTAATTATATTTCATGGGTTGGGAAATTATTTTCATGAGGTCAGAGTTGGTGAGATCTATATGCCACCACATGCTCATCCTACATCAACACACACCTAAGACTCATACTTGAGGAATATGAGTAGACCATGAATCCCTTCTGAGTTTCTAAAAAAACAACATAAGGGTTGTGGTCAACCGTGGATTAAGATCCTCAAAGGATGTCTACCATTCTGGACTCTATTCAAACTTTACTACTTTTTGGGTAAGTTTTATCATGGGAAAATAAAGATGAGAGAAATCCAAAAAAAATCCTATAATACCCTACTAGGCCCAAAAATATTCTGATCTTAATAACATTTTTTTATTTCTCCAATAAAATCACTACATTGGTCTTCTAGGATTCCATCAAAACCTCTCATTCTGAGATCACATGTCACAAAAATTTCACCTTCCTTGTCTAAAAGTTTCACTTGGAAAGCTTAGCATAAAGTCAATGATCTTAAAGATTTCCTAAAATGATCATCAAGTGTTGCTCATTCTACTCCTTGGTTCTGAAGTATACAAGGATTTCATCCACAAACACAATGATGAAAGAGTCATGATACTGGTGTAACACCATATTCATGAGTTCCATGAAAAATACTATAGCATTCGTTAACCCGAATGGAATAGAAAAGTACTTGAAATGGTTGTACCTGATTCAAAAAGATATTTTTGGAACATATTCCTCTCTAACTCTAATATGGTGATACCCAAAATAAAAAAACTCTTGTAGAACCACCTTTCTCCCTTAAGAAAAAAATTTCCTCGATGTGGGGGAAGGGGTATTTATTCTTGATTATTACCATTTTCAACATTCGGAAATCGATACCCAACCAGAGAGATCCATCAGCCTTCCTTGAAAATAGAACTAGAGAATACCAAGGTGAGACACTCTGGAAAATTAATCCTCTACATTCCAAACCATACAGTTTTATATTCAATTCCCTCAACTCGGTGAGGGTCATACGGTATAAGGGAAGTGATATCAACTATGTTACCAACACCAAATAAATGGTGAAATCCACATCCCACTTAAAAGCAAGACCTGAAAAATCATCTAGGAATATCTATGGGAACTCATCCAACATAGGAGATAACCCACTCTCAAAACTACCACCATCATCCTCCAATATGAGAGATGTGATCTGAAAAAAACAAGACCACCCAATTCAGAAACTGGAGGTCCAGCATGTCATGAACAAGGATCAAATTCACCTTCAAATACCTAATAGATTCTATTAGGTTCTATAAAAATCAATCACCAATGATAAAAATCAATGTGCACCTAGAAATACACTATCTAATCCATACCAAAGATCACGTCAAAGAGGCCCATATCCAAAACCAAAAAAATACCATTCTAATTCAACCCATGAAATGGTGAGTACACAATATAGACACCTCAAACCCTATTATTTTTTCATACCTAGTGCATCACCAATTCCATCACATATGGAATAAGATCAATTGGAAGTTTCAACACTTCCACAAGATGATAAGAGATAAAAAACAGAGGCATCTACATCAAACAGAACAGAAAATATGGATGATGCAATAAGAATAGTACCTTGAACCATCACATTTCCTACACCTGATTATATTGGTGTTTGGTACATGTCATGAATATTCCTCATCTCTAATTGATCTAGAGGATGGACACTAATCATTGGATCTTCCTAGGGCTTAATTTTCACTGAAGAAGATCCATACCAACCACCAAAACCACCAAATCGAAATCTCACTACCCTAGATAGTTATGAATGGGTTGACAACCCTATAGAGGTAGTGAAACCTAAACCACCCTTACATGGGGTGCCACCTTTAAAAATCACTTCAAGTTCCCCATAATTCCACAATGATGGAAAGGTATGGGTGGATCCAGAAACGATAACCATATATGCCCTACCTTCCCATAATGATGAAATAGAACTGATCCAACATCTGAAGCCATAAAATAAAATGGTTAGAAAGGATGGAATGAGCTACCACCTCCCCTCTTTTCATACTCATACTACTTCCTCTTCTTCTCAGATAAACTACCACTACTCTGTCCCACTGCTGGAACTACCCCAGAAAAACTGGACTTGCCACTTGGATTGATATCTATCATCAAATCGTGATCAACCACCTTAGAATACATATTTAACATGAACAAGAAGATATGGTATCAGGTATGAAAGTTCAACCCCATTTCAAATAGTTGAATCTTCAGTTTTTCATTATAAAATAACTTTAGAGAGAATTGAACCAAATTTTCAAAGAGGTTTTCATACTCAGTCATAGTCTGATCCCCTTGGTAGAGATCTAGAAACTCTTGAGTCTTAGTGAATTCCAAGGTCTTAGGATAATACACCTCATTAAACATGGCCTTAATGTACTTCTAACTCATCTACTCAAGTTTCCTGACCTAAACTACTAATTCCCGATACCTTCAACTAGGACCTTCCAATAATAACAAAGAACACTTTACCATGACTACCTCAAGAGCTTCAAGGAACCCAAAAAAACTCTCAATTTTCTCAATCCACTCCTATATCTCTTAGGTATCTGTGTTACCCCAGATGGTGGGAGTTTTTATATTGAGGAACTCCTGAGCCATGTTCTATCAAACACCTGGTTCGGCTTCCCTAACCTAAAAAGAACCATGTCCTGATCCCTAACCCAAGTATTGGACATCGCTAACCACTAATTTAACTAGTATCTAATCAAATTGTGGAGGATAACTCTCTTATACCTCTTCCCATGGTTTCATAACATGTATCTAGGGATTAATATTGCTACATTAAGAAATAACCACAAGGAAACCATCAACACACCATTCTGAAAAAAACTAGAATCAACAACATATTCAAAATCTTAAATAATTCAAAACAGGACCATATCATGCACAATCAAAATCCAGAGCACTTTTGCCCCACATTTTTTCTATTCACAGTTTGTATCTTGTACGGCTCATCTAAATGAGAAGTCAACCAAATTCCTAACATCCCATGCTGACTCAAGGTCTGTCATGATGTGTGTCAGCTAGAGATCCCACTTGCAACTAGAACCTCAAGCCCCAATAGTCATAGATCCTATATTTCCAAACACTCCAAAATAACATAACCCAAAGAAATAGTGAAACCATGGATCTTATACCATTTTTTTCAACAACTGGCCCATGGTTCCATTCAACCCAACACCCTACCTGGCCTGTGACATGGCCTGAAGGGTGTTATTGATCCCCACGGGCTGGTAACTAATTTATAGGTATTTAAATTACAATTTTTGATAATTATTTCACCCATGGTAACAATAATAAACAATTTATATGAATCAAACATCACAAAATGAACTATAACCATATCCAAAATAAATTCAACTATCATGGGTTAACATTTTACAATTCTAAATGAAAACAAAAATACCAAAATTTGAGGGAACCCAACTAAACTGATATCTAAAAACCTTAATGAAACATTATTTACATCACCCTCAACCCACCTCCTCCAAAACCTACAAGAGAGGAACACTAGAAACTAGATCAACCATCACCGCCATGAAAAATATGTCCTTTAACTGGGAAAAACAAAAAAACACTACATATACAGACAAGGGTGTATGTAGGGTGTGATCCAATACCAAGTTAAATGATGCCCAAAACAAATATTCCATGCCATAAGATTGTAATAAAAATTACCATGAATGTTTATAAATAATATGGGAAACATTTTGATTAAAACAATTTAATAAAAACACTATCAATAAAAACATGAATTGAAATTAAAATAAAAGAAAGTTCCACCATATGTTGATATTAAGAACAACATCACAAGAGAACCAGGGTAATACCTAAAGGCTCTAGCAGTATTGGGACCCTAAGAACCTCATACCTTAGTGAAACATGGTATAAAAACCATAACCCACAGTGTCCACATGCATGAACCACTAGAGGGAAATGCATCCCAAGGTCTAGTGGTCTCCAATAATCCTTATAGTTTAATTATTTTGGTAGCATCACTCCTAATAGAGGGAACCGTGCCTCATCCCCACTAATCCGGGTAGAGTATTAGTCCTAGTCCACCCACCTAGATACCTTGGATTCCCCTTTTCTTGATTTCCATTTCACATGTCAAATAGATCACCACTTTCACATACACACTCCAAGAAATATGAATACACCTAAAACCCATCATTTTTATAGTAATTCCCTCTTTCAAATCCATATGCACCCCAAATCCATTTTAAAACATGATTTTCACCACTTTCAAAATTCATAAAATCCATTTAGAATAACAATAAGAAGATAACACATTAAACCCATTCAATTTCATTAGAAAAATCATTTTTCAACCCATACAAGCATTAAAACCTTTTGAAAATGAATTTCAAACAACTCACACAATCCATAAAATATATTCAAGAAGCAGATCAATCATATTAAAAACACCCAATAAAGTAAAATCTTGTAATCACCTACCTCAATCTTGGAAACTTTCAAAATCTAGTGGAAAACCAAAAATTCACCACAAAGAGACCCTATATCGGTAAAGGCCCAACACAAAAATCAAGATTAAATCCAAAAAACCAAGGTTTAACCCATTTTAGGTAAATTATCCCACTGGATAAAGAATAATCCAAGAAATATTAGAGAATATTCCAATAATAAGGAAGAAAACAAGAATTTAGGGACATACATGATGATTATTGAATATCCCACACCAAAACCACCCAAAATTTATAGGTTTGAGGGATCCAAAACGAGATGGAGAGGCACCTAGGGCTGGAAATCTTGATTGGAGGAATAAATGGATGGAATTGGATAAAATTGTGATAGGGTTGAAAGGTAAAATAATCATTTTTAATTACTTATAAAGGCCGCATGGTTTTCCAAACCATGTGGTAAATGTGTGTCACCTCTATCCTTAAGGAAAAGAGGCTGCATGGTTTTATGGGATAAGATGAATGCTCATGTGGTAGATCATATACCCTAGAAAGAACCTATGGTATGGGCACTTGGTTAGTTGCATGCCTGTGTGGCCTAGATAGTGCCATTATCTGGGACACACGATCTCTCATAGGATGGTAGATAGTTTCTATTAGTCATTCTCCAACCATGCACCACCTGTTGTTGGGTATTAAAATTTCATTTTTTACCGAAAACTCCCTATAATTCTAAGTAACTAGGAGAAGACTAAAACAAACAATAAAATACCTCAAAATCAAAGCATGGATGTGAAAAAAAAACATGGTATGGTTTGTGGTTTTGATTAATTTATTATAGAGAGTTCAAAACCTAAGTTTAGAAAATAATAAATAAATTCCCTAAATTTTCCTATATAAACCCACAAAATACCCCATTCATATTTAACAAAAACATATATCAGGATTATAATATTCTCTTTCCTCTCTATATCCCTCCCAAGGTACCCCAAAGATCTCAAGAATCTCCTCCAAATATTTTAAAAACACCATCTCAAAGTAAGGGATCCTCTCTTTCTCCTCTTTATTCGAGAACCTTCTTTATATAATGCATTTTTTTAAAATTATTATTCATGGGATATGATTTTCCATATCCATATTACTATGCTTATTATTAAAAAGTTATGAGAGGCCCCTTTCACTATCATTAAACTCTCCCATGATTCATTATGTGCCCTTGTTATACTGCCAAAATTATCCTATGATTTTTCCATGCCAGACCTTTGTATTGTGAATAACATCTCCATTTACACTCAAAGGTACTCACCTAGAAATACCTATCATTATTTTTTGGAAACTTCCATTCATTTATTCCACACTCCTTAATTTTGGGACTAAATGTGATAAAATGTGATCCTGTGTTGAATGATCTATGTCGCACACTTATGCATGTACATGATATGAAAGCAATGAGTGTGCCCAGTATTTTATAGTGCTCCAATGCATTGGGTAATGTTTTAGTCTCATGATATTCCATGTATGGGATTAGGGAGTAAACATAATACATTATGGGAATTTTTCCACCTTATTATGATTTCTTGGATATTATCCTTGTCCTATATTTATGATTTCATGTTTAATTTTGATTCTATATTCCCATGTTTTCTTTTTCTATCATGTTGCATCATGCCTTTTTATTCAAGATTATGTCCCATTGAAATTATTATTGAATAACATGTAATAATTTCATCATTTTATTATTTTTTTATTCCCTTAATGTGGTTTATATCTCACCCCTTTCTTATGTATTTCCTTAAGTTATCCCATGCAGTTTTACAAGTTATGAAATTTTAGAAGTATGTTAAGGAAGTTTACAATAATATTGTTGTATCCATGTATCAAGTTGATGTTTTATATACCTAATTTTAAAAAGGCACTAGTATTAAAGATCTTGTGGGTTATAATAAGTGTGTTCTTATATAATAAATAATAAAATAAATTGTATTAAAGAAATGTGTTGTCATACCTAAGATCTGACCAATTGACCCTGATATTACATGTACTTGATTGGGATGCCCAAGATACCTGGTATCCAACCAATTGAAATAGTGACATGGGAGATTAATTATAATTCATTGATATCCTAGGATACATGAGAATAAAATTTGAGTTATTATTATTATGGATTTTTGATAGGTTTATAGGAATCCTAGCATCTGGCTATTGATCCTTTAATAAAATGATGTTTGGCTGTTGATCTTGAGATTTAGGGATGCATGGGTTATTCTCTAGGATTCAATTTTATATTTTTTAGAGGCATGTACACCGAATCATGGGGTAGGACATTTATTCCATCATTGTGATGTACTATCTCAGAGACACTCCAGCACTGGATGAATAAAGTATGGTTGATTGGGGTTGTGAACCTAAGGATCAATGGTGGTTTATTTATTTACTTATTTTATATAGTGTATTTATTATTTTTAGATAACCTTGTCAGATGAAAATATCATTTCATTAACAGTATTTACCAAGCTATTTTAGTGGTTCCCAACTGAGTTTTATACTTACAACATGCTTGGGTGGCCATGGAAATTTTTCACCTGAGCAGAACTCTCACTTGTTACGGGAACAGGTTGTGTTGGGGCCCAATATTATGTGTTTCAGCTAGTGTATCTTGAGTGGGACAATGATATTAAAGGTGAGGATCAGGCATAGTTAAAGAGCCACCAGTTTACTCTTATTTATTTATTTTGGATTCACATATATATGTGGTTGGCCCAGTGGGTGATCAGTATTGTATATGAGCATCACCATTTGAGTTTTATGGATTCTATATTCATTTATTATTATTGGATGGGATTATTTATTATACAAACTTTGATGTGATGATGTAAATTTTATTTAGTAAATTATATGTTACTTCACACTCTTATATGGGGGTATATTCTACCCACAGTCACACCCTAGACCCTCACTACTAGTTAATTTCCTCTAGAGTATGTGGAGGTGTGCGTAAGGTCATGTGGTCATCTTGTCCAGCTACTATTCATAATGACCTGGGTCGGGATTTTATAGATGTTTCCAAATATGAGTCAAATTAAGGAATATAATTACTTTTTATTTTCTATATACAGGTCTAAAAATGGAGGGGCCTTAATATCTCTCAATACATCAATTTTGAATCTATTGAAGGATGCGTGCAAGGTGCTCGATCAAATGGCTAAACTATATCTCTAACCTTATAGTGTTGAGCTTAATTACAGTAATTTGACCTAAAAATGGATCAAATAAAACCACTAATACCTGATCTCTACTTTATTTGAGTATAACTTTTAACCTCCTGGAATTAGACATTCTTAAGAAGTAGGCCCAAACTACACTTTGTTGGCCACAATAAACATCCTCCCTACATAGGCAAATGTGATCACAACTCCTAGAGACTTGTTCCTTTATGTCATGCCAACATCAAAACCATGTCGATAGACACAGGACAAAGTCCAAGATACCATCTAGGCCTTCCCCTAATATTTTCATTTCAAAAAATTATCCATAAATTGTAATGTTCCATGCATGATATCATAATTCCAATCTCAACTACAAAACAAGTAAAGTCCAAGCCCATCTTATCACAATCCAAGCCTTCTTTACTCAAGCCCGCTAATTGAAGCCCATGTAATGATTAAATTTTAAAATATTACCCATTCCATCTTTACTCAACCCTCACACATGAAGATCACTTGAAGGAAATCACTTAAGCATCACTCATCTTCCACCATACTATGAAGAAACAAATCATGTCACCTAAAATTATTCTTAAATGAGTATAGAGTCCGATTGTTGGAAAAGTCTCCCAACTGGGTATAATTAATTTTCCAATTTTTTCTATAAATGGGGTTGGGTTAATATATAATAGAATGGGGGTATGTAAGAGAAAAATTCCCCACCACAAGCTAACTTATAATTTTTTTCTTCAACATGTGAAATATTATTAAATATTCTATTATCTGAAAATATATTCTTCTTAACTCTTATTATTTTGTAGATGTTATTCCTATATGATATGAATTTGAACTCTAAAATTCATGATAATAGAGTACTGACCAATGTTAATGTATTGGGGGAGGTCTCACAGTTCTCCCAAGTCCCTTTATTTTTTTATTTCTGTATGTTTTAGATTATGTTGTGATGAGGTAGTAGAGTTTCCTGAGGATCATGGAGAGGTTTCTCATTGTATCTTAGTAATTTCTATTTCTCTATTATAATTCCAACCACATCAATTCCCATCCATTCTCTTAGTATATATGGAATACTATTAGATTTTCCAGGATCAAGGGATAAACGTTATATAATTTGGAATGGGTGGAGAGTGATATATTTTCATGATTGTGTCATTTATATCACTTGAAACTATAGATGAAGTGATATTTGGTGTACCAACGATATTTAAGAAAGCTCACTTATCCTTAAAAATAAAGTTGAGAGTGGTGATTCATGAATGAGGTGAATTATCAATAGGTATTAAGAAATTAATTAGGATAGTGAAGGACCCACATGTGTCTAACCTTGGACTGGCCTCTTTCCCTAATAACACTTGTTTAGATCTTTTGTCTTTTAATTTTATATTCTTTCACTCACAAAACAAATAAAATCTCCAATACATTAGATTTTAATATTAAGAAAACAAGTGTGAGTTTGTGTGTGTGATTGAGACAGTGGATAATCGGCCATAAAAACTCCTTAAGAAACAACCCTGGTCACCCCTATGTTGCAATCTAGGATTTAATAAAAAATGGCTATAGACCACAAAAACTATGTGATGAACTTGGCATAATTTCTAAGGAGTTAATTAGGAAATCATGTTTCTCTTTCGACTTATAAATAATTTATTATTTTCAAAATTAAATAAATAAAATAATGTATCTTGTCACAATTTTGGAAGACATTATTTTATATTTTTCCTATAAAATTAGAGATATGTTCAATAATTTTAGTAATAAATATTTTAAGGAACTTCTTGAAGTCCTTAAAGAAATCCTAAAAAATTTAGAAACCTTATACAATTAACTTAAAATGATTTTACATTTATTTTTTACAGAGTTTTATATAGGAGAGATGGAGGAGCATTGTAGGATTCAAAGAGAAGAACTAATCCCTCAAATATTTGAGGAAGTTGTCTGGAAGATTGAAATAAAACTATCATATCCACTCTTCATTCCATAAAGTGGATTTAAAAGAGGATATACATGAAAAAAGAGAGTATTAACTAGTTCATAGCTAATCTAATTTGGAGGAAACCAAGAATTTGGAAATGACTACACATATCCTTCTTACCATTAAGAAAAAATTACAAGCACTAATTATTGGATCAATAAGAGTGAAATATAATAAATGATGGATAAATTCAAACAGATCAACAACCCCCACCCCCACCCCCACAACCACTACCATAAAGGAAGAAAATAATGGACAATTATTCTTCATGGATGAACTAAATACCTTGGGTTAATAATTCAATCCACTTTCCAGCATCCTATGGAATAAGAAGAATAAGACCATCAATAGGAATACGAAGATGAAACTGAAATAAATTTACCTCTTATAGAAATAACCAATGTGGAGGGATAAATTGAAGAGATTTATGAAGAGGATCAAGTACCACTATTTACACCTAAACTTGTCTATCTTTTGGCCCTACACTTTGAAGATGGGTTTAAATCTAATATTATTGAAGGAGACTCTATTTTGATCTTTTATTTCTATGATTTTATTAAAAATAAATTTTCAATTGATCTCACTTCAATTGAAAATAAAAAATAAGAAGAATTATTACATGATCTAGGTTTTAAATATTAAGATTTATTTGAAGGGATTTATTTTGAAGAAACCATGGAATTCCCACCACTTCCCCCACCCACACTAGAATATTTCAAAGTGGCGTTTCACCAAGAGGATGAACTACATATTGAAACTAAAGTAGAAGTTTATCTTAAAAAAATACCTATTTAAAATTTTATTCATACCACTTTAAAATACAACATCCATTGTATTCTAATATAATATTCATCCCAATTGATACCTACCTTATATAGTGATGAGGAAAATATTGAGGGATTTATTTTTTAGGACAGACTTGAAGAACCCCAGTTTATAAGCACTTTGAATGACTTCTTAAGAGCCTTTTACAAGGAGGAGTATCTTAAGGATGATAAAATAGTGTGATATGGATATATATTTAGTTTATTTTCTTATTTTACACAATTATAATTATAATTTATTTCCCTTATTTTCACTGTGCAGAAACAACCCCTTTTTAATAGCCCTGGAAGAGTTTGAAGAGGTAATGTAAGTGGCTACTATAGAGGAGTTCTCTATGATTACCACTAAGATAGAATAGGAAAATTGGATAACATAATTCCACAAGATATAATTAAAGTACATAGGAATTATACCTACTTACAACTCCCATAGACAAAAAAATTATTATTAAAAGGAAGTTGGAAAACATGTACTGCCAACAAGGTGGCCTCAAAAAGTAGAAATAGAAGAGTTTTGTAAAAAGTAAAATATGGTGGTTCATACAACCCAATTATAACCTATTAATAAATTGGTGATAATCCCAATATTTTTTAGCTATGTCCAAGAAGAAAATATAGCACCACTTGGGGGTTTTTACTGAACATTCATCCTCCCTTTTCTTTACTTTTTATTTTTTTTACTCTCATGTTTTAATTTCAATAACCAACTTATTCATGCTAGTTCTTTTATGAATGAAATGAAGAGTAAAACAACGAAAAGATCTGAAAAAATATCATTAAATTCCAATAAGATGTAGGAATCACATGCCAAGACGTTTTTTAATATTCAAGGAATAATAGCTGATGGATTGTCTCCTTCAATACTCATTTTTTCATGATTTAATATTTTCAAATATTCTTGAAATATGCATGATTATTTATGGGTTTAATTAACTATATAGATGAGATTGATTATGGGGTAATGGGTAAATAATGGATATAATTTTATTTATTTTCTTTTTTATTTATTACTATTTTATTATTTTTAAGTATTTCTTTTTCTGAGAATAAAAAAACCTAAAAAAATTAACAATTTTGAACTTGTATAAAGTTGTTTGTGAAGTTTTTAAAGTTTTTTTTTCAAATTTATTTGAGATAAATTGGAAAATATAAGTATTTTTAAACTCTAAGTTGTTTTTAAGAAGATTTATCATATGATTAAATCACTAAAGATCAAATGATTTATGATTTTTTTTGTTTTCTAGAGCTATGATTTTAAAAACAAATACATGTTTTTTAACTAGAAATTGAAGTTCAACAATAACTAGTAACTGACCAATTTTTTAAAAAACCTTAACCAAGGGAAATTATAATCCTTTATTGAATATTCATTCTAATAAACAATGTCTTAAGAGTCTTGATTCATGTATAGAAACTAGAAATTTCATTGATTATATTTGAATCAATAAGATTTTAATGTGATTCCCTCATAATTAAGGTCTTCATTCATTGAAAATCACTTTATAAAATTAACCTCTATTTCAGGCCACCTTAACATATATACCTTATTAAGATTTATAAATCATAAAATTATTATTAGGTATCCACATTAAAAGATTTTTTTATCCTTACCTTCCCATATCATGTGTTATTTATGGTTAAATTTTCATCAAGTGTGGAAGAGAAGGTGAATTCAAGGGAATTATAGATAAATATCATTATTATCAGTTGATTGAAATGGAACCTACATTTGGGTAGTGGGTTAGAAATACATATTAATTGTGTTTTTAAACGTTTTACTTATTTATATCCAAGAAAAAATGTATAAAATATATATTGTACATTTAAAAAATAAAGAGAATAAAAATAGAACAAAGAAAATTATAAAAAAAAATGGAGAAAATAGAAAGTTTATTCATTATTTAAATTATCTATATTATGACCCAAACAGAAAGAACAAAGGGGATATGGGGTGAGGAGTGATAAACTTTTGATGGGTTGAGTGATAACATTCATTATTTTTCATTTTTTAAACTTTAACATACTTTTTACTTAAGAGATCAAACACTCCACTTCTGCCACACGTTTTTAAAAAAACATACCAACCCATGATCCGAAGAAAAAACAATTGGAAGTCCTATTGAGTAGAAAAATAGATTTTAATGGTATATAACTTTATACCTTATAAATCATATCTTAATATCACATGAAATCTAGGAGTGAGAAAAATTCCTCTTTCAAGTGTTTCTAGAGTGAAAGAGGAAAAATTATAAGTGAGGTAGCTTGAAAATGGTATTGAATGGATATTAAAGGATGGATTTCATGTGGATAGAAGAATTTAATTACTTTAAAATTAAATTCATATGTGAACCATGATGAAATTTTTAGTGGAAATAACTGAAAAAGTTCCCTCAGTCTTTCTTGAAAATTAGGAATCACTCGAGTATATATTTTTTTCATTGATTGATTTTTTATAACTAAGTTCAATTAAACTTGAAATGATAATTATGATTTCATATATGTTTTTAATTGAAATATTTTAATTTGATATTGGTGTTTGATTTAATGAGACTAACTAGGTTTTTTTTTGAAAGGTTGTGAATATTTGAAGTTTTTCATGTATTTGAGCTGGTTTGTGCATATTTCCACTCTAAAATTGAAATTATTTATTTAAAACACCTACTTAATAAATTGATCTATCCATTTAATGTTTTAAAATTGGTTTTTAAATCTATTGGTGAGAGAATTACCCACAAATTCAATAAACTAATTATGGGAGAGTGATGTGAGCCAATATTTTTAAATGTATATCTACTTTTTATTGTAAATTAACCTCATAATTAATTTTAAACCCAAGTTATTAATTAATTTTTCAAACTCTTGGAAATTTTTAATTATTTTGATAAATTTCTTTAAACTAATTTTTTACATGTTTTATTAATTTTTGGAATTAATTGCAAGAAAAATATTGATTTATAGAATTAAATTATTAAGAGGAATTTAATTTTTATTTTTTAAACTATTTATATTTTTATATAATTAATTTTAATTTTCTCAACATTTAATTCTATTTTTTCCATGTGATATTTCAAGTTGTCCATGTAGTAATTGAAGTGATTGTAGATAAAATTTCAACTGGTCACAAACCCTCAAGCTACCACAAGCCCTTATCTATACTAACTGTAAGAAGAAATGTGGTTGACCATGAGCTTCATCAATTAAAGCTACCCTGCACCCCCACTTTCTACCATTCCCTTTCAATTAAACATATTCATTCAATTCTCCAAAGAAGTCATGAACCCATCATGTATACCCCTAAATCCCTTCAAACTCCATTAAAAAGACCTATTATAACCACATCTGATCAACCCCAATTATATAGGCATATTACCCTAAACTCACACTAATAAAATAAACCATGAGACTTCAAGCTAGTTCTTCATAGTGGTGGTCGATCCACCTACCACACGTCGCACAGTCGATCATCTAACCACATGCACCTACCGTAACATAAGGTCATTATCAAGCCCTTAATATGATAGATATATACTAAAAAATAATATTTTACCCTCTTATTGGTCCATAAATTTCTCTCACCCAACCATGTTTCTTCAAGATCACCACATTTGAACAAGTTTTGTTAGAAGAATAAGCCTCACCTGAGTTCGTTGATACTACTTGATCTGAATAGAATAGAGGAATAAAATGCATGATTTTGTTCTCTATGTAGGTCAAAAAATGTATGGGTCCTTAATATCTCCCATTACACATTCTATGTGTACATATAATAATGCATGAAAGATGCTCAATCAAATTCCCAAACAAAATCCCTGACGTTACAGTGATAATCCACATTCCTGATAGCTAACTCGATGACTAGATCATATAAATCCACTCATACATGATCTCTAATTTATCTAAGTATCACTTTGAACCTATTGGTATTATTCATTCTTAAGTATAAGTCCTAAACTAAACTGTGTTTTCCACAAGATGTATTTTTCCTGTATATGAAACCATGATCATGACTTCTAATGACAAGTTCCTTCATGGATTGATAGTGTCACATCAATGTTAATAGACCTAGGATTGAGCCCAATCAACCAACCAGGCCTACCCCAACTCTATAAAGAACCAAATTTTGTCTATAAATCATCCATTTCTAGCCCTGAGCTCACCATTTTGTACCAAGTTTAGACCAGGCCCAGTTTCTCCCATTCCATACATACTTAACTAAAGCTTGATTTTGAACCCCATAATTAAAATCCTAGATACTAATTAAATTTTAGGATCCTACCAATTCCATTTTTAATAAACTCTTAAATGTGTAGTTCGGTCAATGTAAATCCCACAAGAATCGCTCATCTTTTTCTATACCATGAATAAGAGAAGCATGTCTCCTATGATTATTCTCGAACAAGTATTGATTCTGATCATGGGATGAGTCTCCCAATTGGGTATAATTATTTTTACAATTATTTTATATAAAATGGTTTGGGATAATATATATAATAAAATGTTTGTATATGAGAGATAAATTCCCCTATTTATAACCACATATAATATTTTTCTTCTGCTTTTTTAATTTTGTTAAATATTATTTTATGTGAAATTTTGTCCTTATATCTTCTTCTATTGTTTATTTTTTTATCTATGATTTTAACATGAACTCTAAAATCTATGATCATAGAGTACTAACCCTAGACAAAGACTTGGGGTTGTTCTCATAGTGCTCCCAATTCCCTTTTCATTTTATTTCTTTTTATTTTGGAATATGGTTTGATGAGGTAGCGGAATTTCTCGGGGGTCCTGAAAAGATTTCTCATTTCCCATTAGTAATTTCCATATCTCCATTACAATATCAAAAAAATCAACTCCCATCCCTTATCTCATTCCACATTTTATATAATTGAATTTTTGTGGATCTAGGGATGAATGTTGTATGATTGGGAATGGGTGAAGGGTGGTGAATTGTCTATAATTATAGAATTTCCATCAGTTAACACTATAGAGGAGGTGAGACTTGGTGTTCCTATAATATTTATAAAAGTAAATGAATCCAAAAAAATAAGTTGATATGGGTGATTTATTAAATGAATCATGTGAATTATCAACAATTCTTAAGAAAACCATTAGGATAGTGAAGGACCAGCATATTCCCAACCATGGACTAGCTATTTTCCCTACTAACATTTTTTTATGTTGTTTGTAATTTCATTTTATTTTCATTAACTCAATAAAAAAATAACACATTTTATCCATTGGTTTTTAATATTGATAAAACAAAAAAAATATTCATAAGTGATTGAGATAGTGAATAACCAACCACACACACTCCTTGGGAAACGACCCTAGTCATCCCTATACTTCATTCTGATTTTTAATAAAATTATGTTTTAATGTGGTCCATGAGAACCATATGATAAAATTGGAACTGTTTCAGGGCATTTAATTTAGGAACTCATGTTTTACTTTATCCTTTTTAATAATTTACTATTTTAAAAATGAAATAAAATAAATCATGTTTAACCCTAAAAAGACATTCTTGCATATTTTTCCTATAAAATTAGGGATATTTTTAAAGAAAATATCAAGAAATTTTTTAAGGAGATTATTTAATACCTTAAATAAATTTTGGAAAAACATTTTTTAAAGGAATTACTAATATAACATTATGATTTTTCACATTTTTTCCTTCAGTTTTATGAAGGAGAGCTAGAGAAGAAATGTGATATTCAAGGATAATAACTCAACCCTACAACATTTGAGAAAGATGTCTAAAATATTGAAATACAATTGGAGTGTACACTAATAATCCCATAATATGAATTCACATAGGTTGTACATGAATAAATAGAGTAGTAACTAGTACACAATAACTCTGGTTGGGGAGGAAGACAAAAATTTGACAATGGCTACTCATCTCCTTATTAACATCAATAAAAAAGTACAGGCACTAATTATGGGAAAATTAGGAGTTAAATATAAGAAATTATGGCTGAATTGGATTAGATCACCCCCCCCCCCATGTAGGAATAAAATAATGGACAATTAGTCAACATGGAAGAATTAAATACCTTTATTGATGAAGTCAAATCACTTTACAACATCTTATAGAACAAGAAGAAGAAGACCAATATAAGTGAGAGGAATATGAAATTGAAATGAATTTACCTCTTATCACAATAATCAAGGTGGATGGATAACTTAAAGTGATTGAAGAAGAGGATGAAGAACCACTGTTTACTGCTGTACTCATATTCCTAGTGTCCTTTCACTTTGAATATTAATTGAGAGTTGATATTTTTGAGGGACACTCTACTTTGAAATTTTATTTCTAAAATTATATTGAAACTAAAATGTTTATTGATATCTCTTCTTATTTAATTGAAAAATAAAAAATGATTCTTTCAGGGTCTAGGTTTTGAAGATAATTATGAAGTGGAAAGGGATTTATTTTGATGAAAATTTAAAATGTAAACTTATGTCACCACCCAAGCTATAATATTTCAAATATGCATTACACATAGATGATGAAATACATTCTAAAACTAAATGGGAGTTTATATTAAATTGGATTCATATTTTTACATTTTATTCATACTGTTTTAAAATATGACCTCCCTTATGTTTTAATAGAATATTCAATCCAATTGATGTATGTCTTGGATAATGATGAGGATAAGTTGTAGGGATTTTTTTTGAGGATAGACTTAAAAAAACCTAGATTTCAAGAACTTTGAATGACTTATCATGACCCTTGTACAAGGATGAGATATTTCCAATTTTTTTTAGTTTCTAAAAAATAATGGAAACTTTTATGGTCATTATGTTAGTAAATTTATGAAATATTTCATATTCCATAAAAAAAATAGTGTCCTCAAAGAGGTATTTCTAATTATAATAACAATTTCATTTAAATTATTTAATAATAATTTTTTTATTTATATTTTTATAGTAATACTAGGACTTCTCAAAAATCCATTTATTCAAAAGAGGGAGTTGATTTATTTAGAAATGAGTGGAAAAATTACATGGTTTTGTAATGTTTTTAGACATCATAAAGAGGTGATTTCCTATCAAATTTGTAATTTTTTTATTTAAAAAATATCATGAAGAGTTGGTTTCTCTAGAGCTTATTTAGTTAATTTTATTATCATTATATCTATTACTTATTTAGTTAATTTTCTTATCATTTTTATCTACTGCTTAGTAAATTTTAATAGAGATCATGAATATGTGATTTCCTACTAATATTTCTTAAATAATTTTTTTCCTATGAAGATCACAAAATTTCTCCATATAGATTTCAAGATATTTCTTAAAGGCTAAAATCATTTCAATAGAGGAGAACCTTGAATTTTAAAGGGGGTGTTTAGTTTATATGAAGTGAATTTCTAAAAGGTGATTGTTATTATCCTTCAATAAGAACCACAAAAAATTTATAGATTCCTTTTATGCCCTTTATAGTCACAAAATACCTGGATAAAAATAAATTCTCAAAGAAGTATTCGGTAAGGATAATACACTAAGGTATTGTTTAATATTTCTCTCAATTGAGGTTTTTGTTCTTTATTTTATTTTTTAAGTTAAGTGGTTATAAAATTAATTATCTTTTGAGTATATTTATAAAAATGATCTATAATTAATTTTTGATGTGTAGGAATCGAATACACATCATTCTAACACATTATGTGTCCAGTATGAGTCAAAATACATGTTTTCATTTTTAAAAGTGTCATTTTAGTTAAAAAAATGTCACATACTCAAAATATTTAAAATTAACTCATATTATCTTGATACTTTGGAAAAATGATCCATGATTTTGTTTACATATAGGAATCAACCACAGATCAATCTGGAACATGGTGTTTCTAGTATGACTTAAACTACATGTTTTCATTTTTAAAAGTGATATTGTATTTCAAAATGAAAATCACATACTCAAAATTATAAAAAATGATTCATATTGTCATGATAAATTAGTAAAATAACATTTAATTCACTTTTTATTTTTATTAGTCAACCACACATCAATATGAAACACAGTGTTTCTAGTATAGCTCAAAGTGTGTGTTTTTATTTAAAATTAGCATTTTAGTTAAAAATTATAACACCCTTAGATTTTAAAATAATGACATTGTTTTATATAGAATTTATGATATGAAACACCATATTTAGAAGAAAATAAAATACCCAAGACTTTATAAAATTTTTCTTTTTAAATAAATTGAATCTATTTGATAACTTATTGAACGTGCAACCTCGAGTTGAAATAGACCATAATATAGTATAATATTATAACCTAGCTATTAATTTGGTGGTTATTAATATTAATAATTAAATAATTATTATTATTATTATTATTATATATTCTAGGAACACTTAGGTATCAAGTTTACTCGACCTTAAAAGTTTATTAATAAAAATAAAAGATCAAGAATAGAAACCGGCATGTGTGTGGCACAAAGAGCACCGCTAAAAAAATGTGGTAAACAACCCAAGCTGAAATCACAACATTAATGGTATAAATACCCACTCATCATGGTCTATAGACCCAATATTTAGACCCAAAGGCCCACATTAAATCTCCAAAAATCCCAGAAATCCCCACACTAATGCTGCAATGATTCGAGTCAAAAAAGTTGGTCCCAAAATTCCATAAGAAAAATATCCAATATTGACACCTTTCAAATAAGTTGATGAAACATACCATTCTAAAAGCAACTCCCTGGGTCATCTATCCTCCTAAGGTCTCAACTTTTTTATATCTACAGTTATCGTGTCCTTTGAGATCATCTCCATCTTTCATCATCATTGCCATCTTTCGCTCCTGCATTCATCAGACAAGTTCGTCGCTGGAAAACCCACGCAACTTATTGGCTGATGCTTCAGCTCATTGTTTTAAGCCTATGTCACCCCACTATCACTATCCATTATCAAGGTTTTTATCCTATCTTCAATCATTCGATGAACAGTTCATATTTCTTCCCTGCATTGTTAGTTTCCTCACAACTGTTAGGGTTCCAAATCTCGCACCAGGCACCCCATAATTGGTTTATATACAATCCTCGTTGTAAGGCGAGACCTCATATAAATGGGTTCAGTAAGGTATTAAACTTCATATTACCTATTTTCAAGTATTTTCTTTTCCGAACACCAACCGCCATCACCGACTTCTCATCGCCTACTTCTGAGGATGTTGTTGACTACTCTTTGAAAACCCGATTTCTTATCACATCTATGGTATTAAGTTGAAATTAAAATTTTCCAATTATGTGAATGGAATTTGAAAAAAAAAAGTACTATGTATTTGGAATCAAAATAATTTGTATTTTATAATAATGTAAACTTAAATTTTGACCAAAATGAATATTGAAAACAATAAAAATTAATTACCACGGTTAAGGTAAAAATGAATTTATCAGGGGTTAAAATAAAAAGATAATGGTTAAAATGACTAGAAAACTTGTCTAAAATCTATTATATGGGTATATTTCAACCCTATAATGTATAAGTCTCAATAATACTCCATTTTTTACATTTTTGGCATCTGAAAAACATGGGTACATTTTTTTCTTTCCAAAAATTATAACTATGTCACCCACCTAACTTATAAATGGCCACCCCTCTACACTCTTCTTCACACCATCACACCCTTTTATTTCGGCCAATAAATTCCTAAATCACTTCCCAAATTCCATTATCTCATCTTAGAATCCTTATTTTTTCCAAAAATCAAACCTTGGAAATATATTTTTTCAAACTTAAGGAGGTTACCCGAATAAGAGGTTACATTCTTCAATAATCATTTTTTTATTTCTTCATCCATATCATTAAATTATTATTAAAACATGATTTTATAATATAATAAATATATTATACATAATAATCTATTTTATGTTAAAGTAATGACCTAAAACCATCTCTAATTCCATCAAATGGGTTACAAAATCCTCATTTTTGTGTATGGACGACTACCACCTCACGAACCGATGTCATTCATTTTTCCATTACCACCTATCAGTGTTGGTTGTGATTATGGATATAAAGTATATATGTGATATTTATAAAATAATTATACCTATATATCCATTATATCATTTATACCTTTTTAATTTCTATTCCTTATGAGATATGATAATGTCGCTCATGTCTACAGTAGACTACCGCCTCGCGAAGCGATGTGATCCGTCTTTCACAAACTCTTTATATGAAAGATGATAAGGATAAATTTAATCATTATATGTGATATAAATGGAATAATTATGTTATTAATGACATATCTATTATTCTAAAAATATAATATATCATTTTATTTCATACCTTTTCACTCACTGAAAGATGATAACGTCATTCAAGTGTGGACTACCACCTTCATGAAACGATGTGACTCTGTTTTCATCACCAAAACACATGGATTATATATATATATAAGTACATTTAAAGAAAAAATATGTTATTTACTATATTATAATCATTATTAAAAGGTAAAATTTCTTGTACCTCCTTTCCATAATGATCGTTGAAAACTAGAAATGTTACTCATGCGTACATACGACCAACCATCTATGTGATTGTAACATAGTTTATTTTTCATAACCATATTTTATGATTGGTTTTAAAAGTATAATTTATGTATAAATATGATAATTATATCATGATTTTTATTCTTTATATGTTTGAATAATGATCTCTTTTACCATAGTCAACCTACCAAAGTCATTTTTAACACATATGCCAAATATCATCAAAACATATAACTTAAAATTAATTGATTAATTAATTATAAATAACATAGTAATATGTGTAATAAAAGTAATAATAAACTTTAAAAACATTATTAATAAATTAAATAATTAACATTAGTTTATTTTCTAGAAAGATAAATAAAGTATGTGATGAGTCGAAATCAAGGTAAGGGTTTCTCTTCGCAATTTTACTTCTATGATACATACACCATATTCACTAATTATTTATTTTGTGTGGGGTATATACTACCCTTTTTTATGTTATGTAATGAATTATTTTATATTCATGATACTTAATGTTTCATTTAATTTTAATTATTTCATGGGGCATATGATAAAAAAGTTACCAAAGTGGAAAGGGTTTATTTCACAATATCATCATTATTCGAGATTATTTTTTTAAGTTCCCTTTGGGGGAATTATTTGATATTTATATCTTAAAATAAATATATTTTCTTCTCATATAGTTATTCATTAAATTTTTCAAATAATGGTATCATTTTTCTATTCTTGGTACTTAAAAAGATTGAGAAAATGTTTTTAAGAAAATATGATGTTATTTCTCTCTTTAGTAGGAAATTCATTTTCATCAAAACCCATGTTTTCTAAAAAAATTAAAAAAATGTTTTCAACATTTTAAAAAATATTTATTAAATAAATTTTTATGAATTTTTAGATTTAAAAAAAATTGAAAGTAATCTTCATGTATTTTTCAAAACAATTCCAGTTTAGATTTTACCAAAAATGTAAAAAGAATATTTGTTTTAACGTACTCAACATGTTTATAATTTAATTTTTTCATGAACAGTAAATATTTTAAAGCTTACTTTATAATTTTAAAGGTTATTTTCAAATAATTTTTTTAAAAAAAATTGTGAACTTTTTGTTTTAAAAGATGATTTTCAAAATGAAAAGGATATTTTTCTCAATAATTATTTTAAAGATATTTTTATGGTATTTAGAGTCATCAATGACATCAAACCTTTATTTTACTTATAGTTCACTTGGGATACATTTTATTGATATCATCTTAATTCTTTCTTTGGATTATTTATGATCATTTTAATTGAGGATATACAATTTTATTTACATTAACTATTTTACTCTGAATGGTTTATGATTATGTTTATTGATTTGGGTAAGTATTAACATTTTGTATGTTTGTTTTTCATTATGAATTTTTATGTAGATTATGTTTCACTCCTTTTATATGAGGAATGAATTTGACATTGTAAGTGATGGGTGGGTCTCGCTATAGCCCCTCGATGCATCGGTAGGTCTCATGAGATTAACTAGATATAATTTTGGAAGAGACATTACCCATTTATATATATGTCTTGGCATAATCCTTGAGGGTATTAGATGTCTTGGCACAAGACTTGATGTTACTATATGTCTTGGATCAAGCCTCTATGGTACGTTTTAGATGTCCAGCATTATACATTCTATCATAATCAATTCATTTATTTATATTTCTATGATTATTTGATTAGTTAGAATATATAATGATAAGTTTAAAGCACATGTGATTATTTATATTTAATTATTTGATCATTATTTATTCCTTCCATATTATGATAAAGTTATTTATTAAATGTTATGTGTTTAATTTATTTACCTTTCCATATTTATTATTCCTTATTTATTAATAACTTTTATTATGTGTTTACCCTTACTAAGAATCTGATCTCAAACCTTTATTATGTTTTATTTTCCCCTGGATACCAGGATTTATTTTTTGATTGATATGTAGGGATACTCTAAGGGGAATGATGGAATTATTGAAGAAAATTATTTTTTTATTTTAGTTTTTAAAATTTAATGTGAATTTAAAGTGTGTATATATTTTACTAAACTACTAAACTATTAAATCATTTAGTATGTGATTTCATATACCTTATTAAAATGTAATAAATCATACATCGGCTCCGAGATACTAGTATTAGGGTACTATAGTTGGTATTAGAGAAATTTTAGTAGAAACCTTGGGAACTAGATTTAGGAAAACATAGATTAGGAAACATATCCCAATGATATACTTTGATTATAAGTATATAATAACATCCTAATGTTTTAATGAGGAATATATTACATAGTTTTCGCTATAAAATACATCTATGTATAGATACTACAAGTAGATGTGGTTCTGGAACACATTTACCTAGGGGTAATAACTCTAAAATGGGTGCATTAGCCTTGACCTGATAATCACCTAGTGTATGAAAATAATCCTTTTTGTGCACCTGGTTTGATACTAATGGGGGATATACTTAGGATAAATCACATTTTATTTATAAACCATTATAAAGGAGTTGAAAATAAAGATATTTCAAAGAAACCAAGTTTATAATAATGACATTTGATATGCACAAAGTTCTCAATTTTTGTTAAGTGTTTCCCTAGTTTTGGGACTATGAATTATGTTTCATAATATTATGATCTAATCTAGTGTATTCCATTATTTATAAATGGTGATAATAGAATGAATGAGAACTTAATAATGGCACATACCCCATGTAGGGATTTCCCTACAAGGTAAGATAATGAAGCTGGAGCTGGAGATATAACTGAAACTAATAAAATTATAACCATATTGGGGAAGCTGACTTAGGTTATGAATAATAACCATTCCCATATGGAAAAACCTACTAATCTGCCATGTGGTGTAATATTTGTAGACTACTTCATGTTTCATAAACCTCTTTCATTCAATGGTACTATAATTCCATTTTTAGCTTAGTAATGGATAAATTCCTTATAGAAGATATTTATCTCACTAGGAATCGGTGAAAGGTATAAATGTTTCATGATATATTATCATCTCCCAGGATATGTGGATAAATGGTGTTCATCGATTCAAAACACTAATCATAAAGAAGAAATATAAAACATGTAATGGAAGGATTTCAGGGTACTATTCTTAGAAAAATATTTTACTCATGAGCAATGAGAAGATATAGAAAGATAGTTATTGAGTCTAAGATAGAAAGAATATAAATATTTTTCTAAGTGTGAAGATAACATTAGAAAGTTATCAAGGATTTTTTTTCACTAAGTAGGTAATCCAAATAGAAATATTGACTATTTCCTTTATGGGATTAATCAAATCCTATTAATAGAACTATTATCCCAAACATTATCATCATACATAGATATAGTATCATGTTCTATCAAGATAGATAAATAATTATCCAAGTATTATGGACTCAAAGGGAATAAAGAGAAGAATATGGAGGTAGAGTAAAAAATGGATAAAGGGAAGAAAATAAAGAAGTATTTTCCAACATGTGATAGTTTTGGAAGGATAAACCTTGGTACATTATTAAAAGGAAAAGTAATTTTCTTCAAGTGTGGAGAAAAGGCCATTGTGCTCATGATTGAAAAGGAAATAAAGAATCTTCCAATATTTAATGCTTCCAATGTAAGGATATAGGTCACTATATAAATGAATTCCCTAAGCATCAAGGTAAAATTCTTTAAAATTAATTAAGGGGTCAAGTTCAATATTATGTTATTACTACAGATGAAGTGAAATGATTATTATGATTATGTATTTGGATCCAAGAAAAATGTTGTAAAAGTATTTTATCAATGAAATTTTCAAAACATATGAGGATTTTACTGGAGTAATTTTTCTTTAATGATTTTAAAGTTTATGTTGAAAGATACTAGTGACCAAGAAAAATAATTCAGTGGAAGGTTTAACTTCATGGAAAACACAAGATTGAGTGAAAAATAACCCTTAATATATTCTTAATGTTGAGATAATGATGTTAGGATAAATATATGATAGATATGGATAAAGTAAATTTGATAGTACTAAATAACTTAGAACTGATTAATGATTTTTTGACAAAGTGGTTTATGTTATCATTAATGGATCTAACATCATTTTTTGATATAACTAATATATCCAATAATATGTGTTTTATTTAAATAATAAGGAACCATTTATGTTTTAAAAAAGGTTTTTTTGTAATTCAGGTTTTTACCATGTTTCAATAGAATACATGATGAAGGTATTCACATGTTTTGTATGACTAAGAGAAACATCATGTTATTTGGGGGATTAATGATAAGTTCATTTTGGAAATTAAATGACCTTCTTTATAAGTTATGGATCTTAATATTTTGAAAGGTCTATAAGTTTAACCATTTATTAAATGGATTAAGTTTAACTTTGGATGAGGTATTATATATTAATGTATTAATTCATCGTATGGGGATTCATGAATATTGGATAACCTCTACTAATAATGTTTTCATAATAATAACTATAGATTGAAGGAATGACTTATCATTCAATTATGGATATTATGATCCATTAAAAGTGAATGTTAGTGCTACAGGCATAAAAATATTTTTGGGGTCTTCATTTCTTGGAGTAAGCGATAAATTATAAAATGATTTAAGAATAACCAAATGATGAAATTGTGCTTATGAAATATAAATGTATTAACTAAGTATATTTTATTATGATTTTAGGAAGTAAAATAATTACTCAACTTTTAAAAAAGGATCTTGAAATAAAAATTTATCCTATTAACTTCATATCTAATGAATCTTGTGGTATTTTAAATCATCATAGATTTATTTTTTAATGTACTTAACTTTCCATTGATCATTAACTTTCTTGTGATCAATAACCTCTATCACTCTCTATAATTATTTATTCTTTTCTTCCATGTCCATGTTTTCAGTTCCAAACTATGTTATCTTACTTAGAAAACTAGTTATGTTTCAGTATAGATGAAATTCATGCTTCATTTTCCCTATTATTAAGAGGTTTCTTTGTTAAACCTTTTACGATTTGGTTTTTTCAATAATGGTATAACCAAATGACAAACCCTTGATTAGTAAGATCAAGATTAAATTATGAGGATGAAATTTATTTTGTGTTTGGAAAATCTAACACCCAAATATTTTAAGATAATAAAATTATTTTCTATAGAGTTTATTATATGAAATATAAATATTAGAATAAAATATAACAATAGATACTTTATGTAATATTTATTTTAAAATACATTTAATATCTTCGGTAGATTTTAGAACACGCAAACCCAAGTTGAAATGAACCATAATATAGTATACTATTATAACTTGTCCATTAATTTGGTGGGTATGAATAGTTATAACTAAATTTTTAAAATTATGGTTATCTATTTATTAGAAATAAAATAATAATCTTTTAAAAGAAAAAGAAATGTTTTCTGAAAAACAATATTTTTTAAAAAGATGATTTAGTCACAATTTTCACACATAATTTAAAGTCAATTTTACTAGATTTATAAAATTTATTTTGAAAAATAAAATTAATTTTTTAAATCATATTATCAAAATTATATTAGGGTTAATTTTGGGAATTTTTATGAAATGTTTCATTTTTCGATTATTAGTGAAAAAAACTAAATTTTAATTGAAAACTGCCTTTTAATTTAAATTATTTACAAAGTTAAATTATATTTTGAATTGATTTTAAAGTAAAATTAGTTAAATTATATATCTAAAATCCAATTTAGTTCATTGTAATCATTTTCATATTGAATTTTGATATAAAAACTTGTAATCTTTTGAAAATTATCTCTTTGAAAACACACTTTCTTGTCATGTCTGTGGGTTTAATTATAAATTAAATTTTGATACTTATCTTAATGGAATTAAAAAAATGGATTAAATATTATGAATCATAATAATATTTATTTTATAATAATTTCAACTTAATTTTTTACTAAAATTAATAGTGAAAATGTAAAAATTAATTACAACGGTTAGGGTAAAAATGGATTTAACAGAGATTAAACTAAAAAGATAAGGGTTAAATTGACCTAAAAACTTATATAAAATATATTTTATGGACATATTTATACCCTATAATATATAATCTTCTATAATACTCCATTTTTTACCCGTATTCCATGTGAAAAATGTGGTTTCACCTTTTTCTTTCTAAAAATTACAAGTGTACCACTCACCTCGCTTATAAAAGGTCGTCTCCTCTCCACTCTTATTCACACTTTAATACCATTTTGGTTCAGTCAATAAATAATATAATAACTTCCAAAATTATATACTATAATACTAGAATACTTATTTTTTTCATAAATCCAACCTTGTAAGGTTTGTGGTACAAACCTAAGGAGGTTACCCAAAGAAGAGGTAATGTTCTTCAACAAGCATTTTTATTTTATTTCTTCCTCCACCCCCTTAAATTATTATTAAACCATGATTTTATAATAAAATAAGTATATTACATATAATTCGATATTGTTTTGTTATGTTAATGACCTAAAACCATCCTCACTTCCATCAAATGGGTTATAGAATCATCATTCATATGTAGGACGGACTACCGCCTCGTGAACTGATGTCATTTATTTTTCCATTAACCCCTCTCATGGTTGGGTATGGTGATGGATATAAAATATATATATATGATTTTTATAACATAATTGTACCTTTTTATTCATGATATAATATATATATACTTTCCATTCTGTGGGGGTTATGATAACATCGCTCATCTGTATGGTGGACTACCACCTCACAAAGAGATATGATTCATCTTTAACTAACACTTTACATGGAAGGGGATAAGGATATATTTAATGGTTATATGTGATATAAATGAAATATTTTTTTATATTTATGACATATATTTCATTCTAAAAAGATAATATATCATGTTCTTTCTTATATTTTCACTCACTTAATATGATAACATCATTCATGTATGTGTGGACAACCCCCTTAACGAAGTGATGTGACTCTATTTTCATCATCACACCACATTGATGATATATGTAAGTGTTTTTAAAGAAATAATATATTATTTATGATATTATTATCATTATATAAATATAAAATGTTATGTACCACCTTTCCAAAATGATCATATAAAAATGTAAACATTACTCATGTGTATGTATGGTGAACCGTCCCCATATCTGTAAAATAGTTCATTTTTCATAACCATATTTGTAACACCCTAAGGTTTTAAAAATAAATTTATTATAGAATTTATTCAACACTGAGTATATTTGAAACAAACACTTTTATATTTATAGGAGATAGTTATAACCTGGCCGTTAGATATAATTTTTCCGCTTCTGTTATTTAAATTTCCAAAAACTAACATACATAGTTGTGATCAGTAAGATATTTAGATTCTGATAGGATCAACTTACATTTTTGATGAATAATAACTTATCCTTATGAATAGTAACTTTCCCTTATGAATATTAATGTACCCTTTAGAATAGTAACCTCACCCATGTGAGTATAAATAAAATCTAGGCACCATATAAATGAGATTGAATATTTTAAAAATTAATAATTAAATGTTGATATTTTTGTGAGTAATAAATATTTAATTATAATTTTAAATTAATAAATTTATTTAAAATAAAATTCATTTTCATAAAATGTATTCTTCAATAAATTTTTTTCTATGAATTTATGATAATTTTATGAGACCTTAGTTAATTTTTGAAAGTATGATAAAATCAATTTTAAATTTAAAATATGTATTTTTCAAGTAAATAATGCTTTTATATAAAAATTAAATTTCAATTATTTAAAAAATTATTTCAATAAAATGGAGTTTATTTTTTAATTATACATGTTGAAAAATTCTTAGGGTGGATTTTTGGTATTTTTCTGAAATACTTGAATTTTTTAAATAGTGAAATTTGATAATTTGCGAAATATGATAAATAAATGAATTTCTACATCATGATTGAGTCATGGATGATGTAAATGACCATTTTTTTGAACTCACATACACTTATTACAATTTTTAGTTACAAGAATAAAGACTATTCATAGTCATGAGCCAAAATAATGAAATAATGATTAAAATAATGGAAAACCCCTCCTCTTCTCCTCTCCTCCACTATAAACATAAATGAGTTACGTAGTTTTATTGGTTTAGCTGGTTATTATCGGCATTTCATTTAGAAATTTTCCAAATTATCCAACCCGTTAACTAAGCTTACTCCTAAAGGGGTTAAGTTTGGATGGAAAAAATAATTTGGGGAGTGTTTTGAAGAATTAAAGAGGAGATTAGTGAATGCTCTAATCCTAACTCTACCATTGGAGAATGATGGGTTTTTTATCTGTAATGGTGCACCAAAGAAAGGACTTGGTTGTGTCCTTATGCATAATGATAGAGTTATTGCCTATGCATCAAGGTAATTAAAAATTCATGAAAAGAACTATCCAACCCATGATCTTGAGTTAGCAGGTGTAATATTTGCTCTGAAGATATGGATACATTATCTATATGGTGAAAGATGTGAGATACATAATGATCATAAGAGCTTGAAATACATATTCTCACAAAAAAACTCGACATGATGTAAAGGCAATGGATCGATATTCTCAAGGATTGCGATTGTTCCATACACCACCACCCAGGAAAGTAAAATTAGGTAGCTGATGTATTGAGTAGGAAGGATCATGGAGTTCTAAACAAAATGAGACTTGGCAAGGATCCTATGTACATAGATCTAGAAATTATGGATATATGAATCATGAAATAAGGTGAAACATCATTACTTTTTCAATTGGATGTCCAAATATATTTATTAGAAAGGATTAAAAGTACTCAGCTAGATGATGAGAATCTTAAAAAGAAAATTAATGATGAGAATGATGGGAAGTTACAAGACTTTTTATATAAAGATGGAATTATGAAATTTGGTAAGAGGATTTATGTTTCAACTATACCCGAGATAAAAAGGGAGTTATTGGATGATGACAATAGTTTGAATTTATCTATACATCCTGGTAGCACTAAGACATGTAGGGATTTGAAGGAACATTTCTAGTGGGGTGACATGAAGAGGGAAATTTTTGATTATGCATCAGGATGTTTAGTTTGTTAATAGGTGAAGGCTAAAAGACAACATCCTAGAGGAGACATGAAACCTCTACCTATTCTTACATGAAAATGGGATGAAATCACTGTGGATTTTTTCATTGGATTACCCAAAACTCCAAGAAATAATGTTTCGATATGGGTAATTGTTGATCAACTTATAAAATATGCAAATTTCCTCACTATAAGGGATAATTTTCCACCGAATTTCCTTGAATTACTCTATATCAATGAAGTTTTGAGACTTCATAGAGCCCCTATCTTAATTGTGTCTAATGGTGATCCATGATTTACATCAAAATTATGGAAAATTATTCAGAAAGCTTTGGAAATTGAGCTTCATTTGAGTACTGCTTATCACCCCCAAAATGATGTGCAGTAAGAATGGACAATCTAAACTTTAAAATAAATTTTGAGATAATGGTTGCTCTAATTTCAAGGTATGTGGGATTAGTATTTACCTTTGTTTAAGTTTTCCTAAAATAATATTTTCCATTCTAGTATTCAAATGACACCATATGAAGCATTGAATGGAAAGAGATGTTGTACACCAACATGTTGGCATGATGTTGGTGAAAGGAAGCTATTGGGACTAGATCTTGTGGAGGAAACAATAGTAATGGTAAATACTATTCAAAAACATATAAAAGAAACTCAAAGTAGGAAAAAGATTTATGTTGGTAATCGAATTAAGGATTTGTAATTTCAAGAGGGATATCATGTTTTCTTGAAAGTATCTCCATGGAAGGTTGTTATAAGATTTAGAAATAAAGAGAAATTGATCCCCAGGTACATAGGCCCTTTTGAGATTCTAGAGATAATTGGAGTTGTGGATTATTGTTTGTAAATGCCTCTTAGCCTTTATAAGGTACAAAATGTGTTCTATATCTCATTATTGAGAAAGTACATGGCATACTCAACGTATGTCCTCACTTCTAAAGGTATAGATTTGGAACCTCAATTATCTTACTGTTAAGATCCTATACGGATTCTGGATACTAAAGAAAATGTTTTTAAGAATAAGAAGACTCGGCTGGTAAAGGTACTTTGAAAAAATCATAAAATTGAAGAGGCAGGTGTAACGTCCCGGTTCCAAAAGCCACCAAGAGGCTCCCCGTACCCGGTTGTTCACATGGCCTGAAGCGTATTTCCCCTAATGCTAGAGGCTTCCAACTAGCAGTGAGGGCCTTGGGTGTGATAGTGGGGAAACTATGCCTTCATTGGCAGAGTAACACAGTTGAAGAGAAACAGATAACAATAGTAGAAGCAGTAATAATATCATACAAAAGTAAACAATAGAAGACTAGAAAATAAATAAATGGAGAACACACATATATATATGAATGATGCATAATACATATGTGTAGGAAATTAGCCAAACACATCCTAGTTTTGGAATACAGTACTAAACCAAAGTACAAAATAAAATAAGTAAACTCCTCAGCATCACAAGCCTCATCTTAGTCACATTCTCTTCAGCTCCTCAGCAATCAAGTACCTGAAGTAGAAGGGTGATTACCCTTATCTATACCTGCATCAATTTAATCTTTTTGGGCCCAAAAACATGGCCCAAACAGGGCATGATACTAAATATTAGTAGGAAACCACCATAAGATCTATGCCTAACATTCAGTGAATATATGGCAGGCAGTAAGCAAATAAATGAAGTAAACAGGGAAGTTCCCAAGGTAAAAAATTCACAATTTCAATACATTCAGTATTATATATCAAGAAATAGATAATAAAGCAGGTAATCACAAATAGGTAACCTTCTGGGAAGTACTCACAGCCTATCCCCTCTGGTTCTACCTAGAAATACAAGCAACCCTCTGGGCAGTACACTCAGTCTAACCCCTCTGGTTCAGCTTAAGCATAGAATCTCTGAGGAAGCACTCACTGTCAATTCCTCCTACAGTCTCGTATCGGTAACTAAATGCGCTCTGGGGAATTAATCAACGTCTATTCCCCCTATGGCCCACGTTGAGGATCTACAGACACTCTGAGGAAGCACTCAACATCAATTCCACATGTGGTCTCACATCGTAAGTTATAAAGACACTCTGGAGAAGCCCTTACGTCCATTCTCCCTATGGTCTATACACCAGGTTCTCACGGCCCTGTGTAAGTCAAGAAAGTATAGTAGTGCATATCAGCCAAACTAAACCTCAAGAACTACTTGGATAGCAGTCTACAGTATATCAGCATATTAGAACAATCACACCATCCTACAACTAGCCATGGAAAAATAAATAGCAGCCTAACAAGAAAACTAAACCCTACATTCAAAATAGGCAATCATGCATGGGAAAAAACTTCCAAATCATAGAAATTAACCCTATTCACATTCAGTTAACCTATACTCAAGCATACAAGCATAGCAGGAAAACAAAAGGGCTAAAATGGTAAATGTGCAATACCTTGTTCCTAGGTATTGGTGATTTTTCATATATAACTCAAAGACATTTTACGGAAAGGAACAAACCACCTACCTTGGCATTGGGAGATTGATATACGTGAGTCTCAGGGCTTGAATCACCTTATAATGCCAAAGATATACAAAAACATCTAAAACGTTCAACGAAGGATAACTTGAGAAGGAGGAGGAATTGGGAAATGAAGCTCAAGCAGAAGAGAGAGCTTACCAAGGTGATCCCAACGCAATCAACGGCGGTAGAATCGGAGTTCAGATGCTTGGTCGGGGGCTTAGAGGAATATCACGGTCGTACGGGAGCTCTCGGCCGAATGAAACCTAGAAGAAGATTGTTCTGCCGATTAGATGTGAACCCAGTATGTTTAATGAAAAAAAATACATGGCATGAACTTTTGATGTACACTGCATGTACTTGCCTTTTCTGTACTCCGCTTTAGGCAGTCTCCATGTCACCACACATGGTTGTGTGAATGGCCCCTACACAGCCAGCACCCGGCTACCCACGGTAATCGAGTACACGGCATGCACTCATAAATTACATGGCGTGTACTTCAAAAATTTCCAGAAATTCCTATTTTTCTCAAAAACGACCAGAAAAGGAAAACATACCTGAAAAAGAAGATCTGAGTTCTTACAAACATCCCCCCTTAAAGAAATTAATCCCCAAATTTTCCTAGCAAGGTAGTTTAGAAGAAGAAACTCTAAATAGCTTTGGCCACTGTGCTTGTATGCCTGCCACCCTCTCCCAATTCTCGTCTTGTACTCGCTCGTGCTGCCATAGTACTCGTACTAGAGGAATAGACTGGCTACGAATAACCTTCATACTACGATCAACGATCTGGATAGGATGCTCCTTGAATGATGCATCCACTTCCAACTCAACCTCCTCAGGTTGGAAAACATGAGATGGGTTGGAGAAGTAACGTCAAAGCTGAGAAACGTGGAAGACATCATGCATAGCCCGGTACATCTGAGGTAACTGCAACCGATAGGAAACCGGCCCAACTCTCTCCAACACCTCAAACGGCCCAACGTACCTCAGCGAAAGCTTACTCTGTCTCCTAATCCTTCTGTGTCCCAACCTCGGTGTGACACATAGGAAAACCTGATCTCCAACCTCAAACTCTAGAGGTCGTCTCTGCTGATCAACATAAGACTTCTATTGAGATTGTGCAGTAGCCATCCTCTTCTGAATCAACTCTATCTGCTCAGTAGTCTCTTAGACAAGATGAGGTCCCAGTATAGATACCTCTCCTGCCTCCAGCCAACATAAGAGTGATCGGCATGTCCTACCATACAAATCTTCATAAAGTGTCATCTGAATAGTTACTTGAAAACTATTGTTGTAGGAAAACTCCACAAGAGGTATATGCTTATCCTAAAAACCTCCAAAATCTAGGATGCATGCATGAAGCATTTCCTCAAGCACTTGAATGTACACTCGGACTGGCCATCTATCTGGGGGTGGTATGATGTACTCAGAAGTACTTGTGTACCCAAGTCCTTCTACAATCCCTTCCAGACCCGAGAAGTAAAACGGGAATCCCTATTTGAAACGATGGAGTGTAGAACCCCATGTAGACTTACAATCTCTCGGATATACAACCGTCCCAGCTCATCAACACTGAAGGTATCCTTGATCGGCAAGAAGTTAGCAACCTTTGTGAGTCTGTCAATGACAACCCAAACTACATCATTTCCTCGAGGCAACCTCGGTAAACCTGTCACGAAATCCATCATGACATCACTCCACTTCCACTCGAGAATGGGTAACTGCTGTAAAACCATGATGGTTATTGATGCTCCGCCTTCACCTGCTGACAGGTGGAACACCTCATGAAGAAACTAGAAAAATCTCTCTTCAAACCTGGCCACCAATACTGATGGTGTAGATCATGATACATCTTGGTGACACCAGGATGAACTGCCCAAACTTAGGAATTAAAGACCCACATCAACTCCTCAATTATGTATGTTGGCACCCATACATGCCCCTGGAAATGAAAGATCCCATCCCCACCTATGGTTTATCCTAGAATAAGGTCCTCTTTTAACACGCTCTCCCGTAAGACTAGGCCTTCTGAATTTGATAGCTTCCTCATTCTCACTCGATCAAAAAGATTAGAGGTAACAGCTATAGAAGAAAGAAACGTCTGCCCCTGCCTATCATGAACCTCTAAATGCATATCAAAGAACAGAGCCATAAGCTTCCACTCACTGTTGGCCTCCTTAACTACCTATATTTGAGTCCTCCTGGTCAACACATCAGCCACTACTTTGCCTTTCCCAGACATATAGGCAAGCTCAAAGTCAAAATACTGAAGGTACTCAACCCACCTTCTCTATCTCAAATTCAGATCACGCTGAGTGAATATGTACTTGAGACTCTTGTGGTTGGTGAAAACCACAAAATTCTCTCCCAGAAGATAATGTCTCCAACATAATAAGGCATGAACAACCGCAGCCAACTCAAGATCGTGCGTCAGGTAATTCCTCTCATCTGGCCTCAACTGCCGAGACTCATATGCAATGACTCCTTCTCCCTGCATAAGCATGGCTCCCAACCTAATACTTGAATCATCATAGTACATAGTATAGCTCTTTCCTAGATCTGGAAAGACTAGTATTAGTGATGAAGTCAACCTCCCTTTAAACTTATGAAAGGATGACTCACAAGAATCTAACCACAAGAACTTCACACCCTTCTTAGTCAGAGTCGTCAGTGGTGCTGCTAAGCTTGAAAAGTCCTGAATGAAACGTCTGTAGTATCCAGACAACCGTAGAAAACTCTGTACCTCAAATAAGTTCTTCTTCTTCTCCCAGGAAACTACTTCTCTCGCTTTTTCTGGGTCGACTGATACTCCTATCTCTGAGATAACATGACCCAAGAAATGAATCTGATCCATCCAAAAGTGGAATTTTGAGAGATTAGCATATAACTAATGCTCTCTCGGTGTACTCAAAATGATCTCAAGATGTGTGGCATGGTCAAGTAGAGTGGGAGAGTACACCAAGATATCATCCATGAAAACCACCATGAAGGAATCCAAGTATGGATGGAACACTCTATTCATCGGTGCCATGAAAATTGTAGGTGTGTTCGTGAGACTAAACAGCATAACCACATACTCTTATAGACCATACCTATTCTGGAAGGCTGTGAGAGGTATATCTAATGGTCTAACACACTACTAATGGTAACCGGACCTCAAGTAAATATTTGAGAACACCTAGGCCCCTAGAATCTGATCAAAGAGATCATCAATCCTCAGCAAGGGATATAGGTTCTTGACTGTAAACAGGTTCAACTTCCAATAATCCACACAAAGCCTGAGGGTACTGTCTATCTTCTTAGCAAATAGGATAGGCGAACCCCAAGGAGAAGTACTAGGTCAGATGAAACCCTTTTCCTAAAACTCCTCCAACTTCTTCTTAAGCTCCTGTAACTCTGGTGTAGCCATCTTATAAGGAGGAATAGACACTGGTGTTTCCCCTGGCACAAGCTCAATATAAAATTCTACCTCACGCTACGGAGGCAAACCTGAAAAGTCTTCTAAAAAGGCATCTCTAAAATGATCAATCATTGGAGGAAATTCCATCTGTGAAATCCCCTGGTCATCCAGATATAGACTAGAAATCTAGGTCGTAACTCCTCCTAACCCATTATGCTCGGGTCTCACTCTGCTCGCCTGGACATCCCACTCACCCTTATGAAGAAAAGATCCGCCCTCTGGTGATGTGAAACTCACCCTACGGTGATAGCAATCGATGACTGCCTGTAAGGGAACCAACCAATCCATTCTGAGAATGACATCATAGTCTGTCATCTCTAGGACATAGATGTCCCAAAAGAAGTGACACCCACCAACCTCTAGAGGGCACTCTTTATGCTGACACACACTAGACATTCTAGTCCTTAACGGAGTGTCAAGTGTCAAGATATTAGTAGAAGGAAAGAAGCAGAGACCAAGGCTCTCCACAACCGCAACAGATATAATGTTATGGCAAGCCCCTATATCGAAAAGAGTAGAAGATAAACACTACTAGAAATGGGGTATTTCCCAATGGTTCAGAACCATTGGGAAAGCCTGCAGAACCGTTGGTATATGTTATACCAACAGTTTTTCAAACTGTAGGTAAGTAATCCATTGGGAAAACCTATCCAAATGGTTTACAAAGAACCATTGGTATAGGTTATTAAAATTAACCTATGCCAACGGTTTACACAAAACTGTTGGTAAAAATAAGGAAATCAACTCTTTCCCAATGGTTTCTAAACTATTGGGAATGGTTTTTCCCAATGGTTCTCATTGAACCATTGGAAATAAAATACCTAGAAACCTTTCCCAATGGTTTGAAACCGTTGGCATAGGCTATGCTGTGCAAATTGCACAGCAGCCTGCAATTTGCACAGGAGCCTCTAATGATGTCCATTCTGCTCCTTTCCAATTACTATACCTACAATAACAAACTAAGACATACATATAGAGAACAAATTCATACACATTTAACATATAATGAATTCTTGAACTATACACATCCAGGATTAAATCATAATTCATAACGTAATTATAAACATACATAATTGATTTAGAATTAAATTTAAAATTTAGATGACAATTATATGTGGAATCCGGAATTCAATTAATAATTGAATACATACATAATTTAATTATCAATTATCAATAAAATACATACAAAACTGAATAAGTATCAACATAATCCGAATACGTTTGTTCAGTTTTTCTTATACCAGTTGTTTTTACTAAAAATGATGTCCATTTTAAAAAAAATACATACACTTGGAGGGATACCGGCTACATCGTGCCTCAAATTGATGTGGGGTTGACTCTTACACGTTACATATGACCCATGGATCGTTTTCCTAAAGTATCAACATATTCTGAAAGCGTTTAGTCGGTTTTTTGTATTCCAGTTATTGTTTTCACTTAAAATGTTGTTCATTTCAAAAAAAAATGAGACACGTTGAGTGGTGCCAGCTACACCATGCCTCAGATTAATGAGGGGTTAACTCGTACACGTCACATATGAATCATTGATCGTTGTGCTAAAGTTTCAACAAATTCATAATGCATTTGGTCAGTTTTCCGTATTCCAGTAGTTGTGTTCAATTAAAATGTTGTCCATTTCAAATAAACGTGAGACACGTTGAGTGGTTCTAGCCACACCGGGCCTCATATTGAGACAGGGTTGACTCTTACACATCACATATGACTCATGGATCGTTTTCCTAATGTTTCAATAGAATCTGAATGCGTTTGGTCGGTTTTCCGTATGTCAGTTGTTGTTTTCAGTTAAAATGATGTCCTTTTGAAACAAAAGAGAGACACTTTGAGTGGTTCCAGCCACACCATGCCTCAGATTTAGGCGAGGTTGACTCTTACACATCACATATAACCCATGGATCTTTTTCTTAAATTTTCAACAGAATACAAATTCTTTTGGTTGGTTTTCCGTATGCCAGTTGTACTTTTCACTTAAAATGTTGTCAATTTCAAATAAAACTGAGACACCTCGAGTTTTGATGACCACAATGTGCCTCGTATTTAGGCAGGATTGACTTGTAAACATAACATATGACCCATGGATCGTTTTCGTAATGTTTAAATGGAAACCAAATGTGTTTGGTCAGTTTTCCGTATATCAGTGGTTGTTTTCACTTAAAATGATGTCCATTTTAAACAAAAGAGAGACACTTTGAGTGGTACCAGCCACACTGAACCTCAGATTGATATGGGGTTTACTTTTACAGGTCACATATGACCCATGTATCGTTTTCCATCAACACATTCAGAATGCGTTTGGTCGGTTTTCTGTATGTCAGTTGTTGTTTTCACTTAAAATGTTGTTCATTTCAAAAAAAAATGTGACACTTTAAGTGGTTCCAGTCACACCATGTCTCGGATTAAAGTAGGGTTGACTCGTACACATCACATATGAAACATTGATCATTGTGCTAAACTTTCAACACATTTTGAATGCATTTGGTCGGTTTTCCGTATGGTAGTAGTTGTTTTCAATTAAAATGTTGTCCATTTCAAATAATTGTGAGACACTTTGAGTGGTGCCAGCCACACCAGGCCTCGGATTAAGGTGGGGTTGACTCGTACACATCACATATGACCCATGGATCGTTTTCCTAAATTTTCAACGGAATTCGAATGCATTTGGTTGGTTTTCCGTATGTCATTTATTGTTTTCACTTAAAATGAAGTCCATTTTAAACGAAAGAGAGACACTTTTAGTGGTTACGGCCACAATGTGCCTCTAATTGAGGAGGGGTTGACTTGTACACATCAAAAATGACCCATGAGTCTTTTTACTAAAGGTTCAACAGAACTCGAATGTGTTTGGTCGATTTTCCCTATGTCGGTTGTTGTTTTCACTTAAAATGAAGTCCATTTTAAACTAAAGAGAGACACTTTGACTGGTACCAGCCACACCACGCCTCGGATTGAGGCGGGGTTGACTCATACACATCACATATGACTCATGGATCGTTTCCCTAAAGTTTCAATGGAATCCAAATGTGTTTGGTCGGTTTTCTATATGTCAGTTGTTGTTTTCACTTAAAATGATGTCCTTTTGAAACAAAAGAGAGACACTTTGGGTGGTTTCGGCCACACCGCACCTCATATTGAGGCAGAGTTGATCCTTACACATCACATATGACCCATGGATCTTTGTTCTAAAGTATCAAAAAAATCAGAATCTGTTTCGCTAGTTTTCCGTATGTACTTAAAATATTGTCCATTTTAAACAAAATAGAGACACTTAGAGTGATCTCGGCCACACCATGCTTCATATTGAGGTGGGGTTGACTCGTATATGTCAAATATGACCAATGGATCGTTTTCCTAAAGCATAAATGCATTCTGAATGCGTTTGGTCAGTTTTTCGTATGTCAGTTGTTGTTTTCACTTAAAATGATGTCCATTTTAAACAAAAGAGAGACACTATGAATGGTGTCCGCCACCCCAAACCTCAAATTGAGGCGGGGTTGATTCATACACGTCACATATGACCCATGGATCATTTTGATAAAGTATAAACCCAATCATAATCCGTTTGGTCAGTTTTCCGTATGCTAGTTGTTGTTTTCACTTAAAATGAAGTCCATTTTAAACAAAAGAGAGACACTTTGAGTGGTGTCGGCCACACCACGCCTCGGATTGAGGTGCGGTTGACTCGTACACATCACATATGACCCATGGATCATTCTAATAAAGTTTCAATAGAAACCGAATGCATTTGGTTGGTTCTCCATATGTACTTAAAATGTTGTCCATTTTAAACAAAAGAGAGACACTTATAGTGATCTCAGACACACCGCGACTCGGATTGATCCCGAGTTAGCTCTTAAACGTCACATATGACCCATGGATCATTGTGATAAAGTATCAATAGAATCTGAATGCGTTTGGTCAGTTTTCTGTATGCCAGTTGTTCTTTTCACTTAAAATGAAGTGCTTTTTAAATAAAAGAGAGACACTTTGAGTGGTGCCGGCCACACCGCACCTCTGATTGGGGCGGGGTTGACTCATACACATCAAAAATGACCCATGGATCATTTTCCTAAAGTATAAACACAATCAGAATCCATTTGGTTGGTTTTCCGTATGACAGTTGTTGTTTTCACTTAAAATGAAGTGCTTTTTAAATAAAAGAGAGACACTTTGAGTGGTGCTGGCCACACCGCTCCTCGGATTGAGGCAGGGTTGACTCGTACACATCACAAATGATCAATGGATTGTTTTTCTAAAGTATCAACACAATCAGAATCCATTTGGTCGGTTTTCCGTATGTACTTAAAATGTTGTCCATTTTAAACATAAGAGAGACACTTTGGGTGGTTCCGGCCACACTGCGACTTGTATTGAGGCATGGCTGACTCTTACACGTCACATATGACCCATGTATCATTTTTCTAAAGTTTCAACATATTCCAAATGTGTTTGGTCAGTTTTTCGTATGCCATTTTTTCTTTTCACTTATAATCCTGTCCATTTTAAACAAAAGAGACACAATTAGAGGAGTATCAGCCACACCTCGCCTCGGATTAAGATGGGGTTGACTTGTACACGTCTCAAATGACCCATGGATCATTTTCCTAAAGTATCAACACAATCATAATCCGTTTGGTCAGTTTTCCGTATGTCAGTTGTTGTTTTCACTTAAAATGAAGTGTTTTTTAAATAAAAGAGAGACACTTTGAGTGGTGCTGGCCACACCGCACCTCGTATTGAGGTGTTATTGACTCGTACACATCACAAATGAGCCATGGATCGTTGTGCTAAAGTATCAACACAATCAAAATTCGTTTGGTCAGTTTTTCGTATGTACTTAAAATATTGTCCATTTTAAACATAAGAGAGACACTTTGGGTGGTTCTGGACACACTGCGACTTGAATTGAGGTGCGGTTGACTCGTACACATCACATATGACCCATGGATCATTTTCTTAAGGTTTCAACAGATTCTGAATGCGTTTGGTCAGTTTTTCGTATGCCAGTGGTTCTTTTCACTTATAATCGTGTCCATTTTAAATAAAAGAGGCACAGTTAGTGTTGTACCGGCCACACTGCGCCTCATATTTAGACGGGGTTGACTCATACACGTCTCAAATGACCCATGGATCATTTTCCTAAAATATCAACACAATATGAATGCATTTGGTCAGTTTTCCATATTCCAGTTGATGATTTCACTTAAAATGATGTCCTTTTGAAAACAAAAGAGAGACACTTTGAGTGGTGATGACCACACCACACCTCAGATTGAAGCGTTGTTGATTCGTCCACATCACATATGACCCATGGATTGTTGTTCTAAAGTATCAACACAATCAGAATCCATTTGGTCAGTTTTCCGTATGTGCTTAAAATGTTGTCCATTTTAAACAAAAGAGGGACACTTAGAGTGATCTCGGCCACACCGTGCCGTGTATTGAGGCAGGGTTGACTCATACATGTCACATATGACCCATGGATCATTGTCCTAAAGCATCAACACATTCCGAATGCGTTTGGTCAGCTTTTTGTATGTCAGTTATTGTTTTCACTTAAAATGATGTCCATTTTAAACAAAAGAGAGACACTATGAATGGTATCGGTCACACCGCGCCTCAGATTGAGGTGGGTTGACTCTTACATGTCACATATGACTCATGGATCTTTTTTATATTGTATCAACACAATCAGAATCTTTTTGGTCGGTTTTCCATATGCTAGTTGTTTTTTTCACTTAAAATGAAGTCCATTTTAAACAAAATAGAGACACTTTGTGTGGTGTCAGCCACACCGCACCTCGTATTGAGGTGAGGTTGACTCATACACGTCACATATAACCCATGGATCGTTCTCATAAAGTTTCAATAGAAACTGAATGTGTTTGGTTTTTTTTCCATATGTACTTAAAATGTTTTCCATTTTAAACAAAAGAGAGGCACTTAGAGTGATCCCGACCACACCATGACTCGGATTGAGATGGGGTTGACTCGTACACGTCACATATAACCCATGGATCATTGTGATAAATTACAAACAGAATCTGAATGTGTTTGGTCGGTTTTCTGTATGCCAGTTGTTTTTTCACTTAAAATCTCGGCCACACCACGCCTCGGATTTCGACGGGGTTGACTTGTACACGTCACTTTGAGTGGTGTCAGCCACACCGCGCCTCGGATTTAGGCAGCCTTTCTTTCCAAGTATCTCAAATAGGGGACCGAGTATCACCTGAGGCATGGTATTACCATCTTGCAAAACAGACATGTCCTCGGTTTATCATCAAGAAACCAATATCACTCATGAGTAATAGAAACCATCCCGATATCCCTCACCTAGAAACTAAAGCATTCATCCTAGAATTTCAAGTCTAAATTCCTTGAGCATGAAGAGTTCGTCCATGATTCCTTAACATGTAACCCATGTCTTATCTTAACAATTGAGAAGTAAACAAAATCAAACAAGGCATAATTCACATAACATGGAGAATGTACAACAAGGCTTTGTATTTAATTTAAATCATATCATCACATTCATTTGATGAGAATGAGATAATAAGTTTACCAAGACATTCATATAATTCCAGACATACAAAAATGGAATAATCCTAAATAACATCGTCATCACCCTCATCATCACTATCATCACCATCATTATCACCCTCATCCTCGTGTTCATCATTTTCCTCATCATCATCCCCACCCTCCTCAATGCCCTCCTCCTCGCCCTCGCCCTCCGCCTCACCCTCCTCCTTCGCCTCGCCCCCCTCCTCGCCCTGCTCTTCCGCATCAAACTCCTCGCCATCATCATCGTTAGGCTGGAAATCATCTTTACCACCACTAGAACTGACACCTGGTGAACCATATATAGAACGTATCGATGACATATATTCATCAAAATCTGGGTTGGCCTCTGGTGGAAGTGTTGAACGTAGAACTTTAATAAATTTTATAAATGCACTGTTTTCCCTAGAAGACTGTTCCGCTGTCTCTATGGACCTTTTGTCAGCTTGTTCTGCTTATGCCCTAAATTTTTGTATCTCGGTGGCACTACAACTCGTACCTAAGGAGGTCCAATACTTCGTCAGGGCTATCCTAGGTCGGCAGCGTACTCTGCCAGAATGCTCCTCTCCCAAAACCTGATGTAAGTGATCAGTTGGCCCAAAATTGTCCGGTTCTTGGGCATCGAGGGCCTCTAAAGTAGCCTGTTACAAATATAAATATGTTATTAAGTTACAAAATAGATATTAAAATATAAAATCAACAGATTAAAACTTACAATCTACTGCTGAGTCGGTTCGTTTACGGCACTTCTATCCTTTTTCCGTCTACTTGAGCAAAACAGTTTTGCTCGTGGCACACATCCTTCAATATTCAGTTTTTGCCTCTAAAATGAAATTGAAAACTAAATTTATATGAAAACTTTTGAAAACGATTAAATAATTTAGGAAACAAAAGAAACTGTAAGTCTCAAAGAAAACTTATAAACAATTGTCATACCAGCTTCCTCTCATGATTTGGCATCGTAGTACGTCACAGTGTGTGGAGGTATTTTTTTGCATCAATGTTTTTTTTAGTTTTTCCAGATGATTCCTAAATAAAATTTGATAATTAAAAGGATAATATTAATTTAAAACATGAAAGTTATTATTTAAATACCTCAAATGTAATTAATACCTTAAACTGAGTAGTCATCCAATGAGTAATCATCTGTCGATATTGCTCTATAGGACAATCATCCATGACTAGTACTGCCTCTAACTCAGTACCAACTCTAACACGCCAGCCAATATACAACTCATGTTTGTAGGCTCTCCAAAGCTCACCTAAATCTTTTAGACGTACCGGTCGTGCACCCTCACCATCGGGAAAATTAAATCGAAGCTGACAAAAAAATATTAATTCATATAAATAAAAAAAATAATTCATGGCATTAAATAAAACAGATTTTTTTACCCATATCTCTGCCCAAGATCTATCCTTGACCTCATGTGGCAACTGTCTCCATGATAGCTTGCTGACAGGAATGATGTCGGAGTATTTGGAAAGCATATCCCAAAAACTCAGACATTGTTGCCCTGTTTTCTCAACCATTTGGTTCTCTTCATTGTAATCCACCATTACCTGTTTGTGGCGGTTCCACACCGCACGCATGCGTGTACGCCCCCGCCCCCGCCTCCTGTCAGTAGATGTATCTGTCATGAAAGAAAAACAAATATTTTATCAAAACATGTTATAATGAAAATAAATATTGGTATAAAAAAATTTAGGGTTCTATAAATATACCTGCACCAGTCTGATCACTGAGCGCCGCTGGATCCACAGAAACTGATGGAACACCCTGTGGTGGAACAGGAGTCAAAGACGATGGAATATAGAAGCTTGGAGAGACAGAAGTAGAAGGAAAAGAAGATGGGATAGCTGTATGACCAGATTCTAGCTGGGGAGTGGGAATCATCATGGGATATGAAAAAGATGGGTTAGAAGATGCAAAAGGTGGCGAAAACATCAGAGGCCTAAATATCTCATGTATCTCTAATGACACACCGGGATCAGAATGTGGGAAGGATGACATGTCAGTGGGAGGGGCAGGGTCTATTTGGGTATGCGAAGCTACTCGTCTACCTCTGGTAAGAACCCCCCTCGTACCACCAGCCTGAGTACTAGGACCAGTACTAGGCTCCTCGTCGAATAATTGTCGACGTATAGGTGGATCCTACAAAAATGTTTACAAAAAAATTAATCACATGAAATTATATATTATTTAAATATATATATTAAATAAAGTACTCATTGCAGGCACTGATGGAGGAACGCCCATCTCCGCTATTCGACGATTGTTCTCCATCATTTTTTTCCTTATTCTCTCTTCAATTGGTTACATTTCCTACTTTTGAAAACAAATATTTTATTAATTAGAAAAAGGAAACTAATGTGTAACCCAAAAAACTAAATATATGAGGGAATAAGGGGATTCATTGGTAATTTAGCTATCAATTTTTTTAGAAGATCTTGAATGGATTTAATAAATCATACAAGTTTTAATGTTCACCAAGCTAGAAATATTGTTTGACTGTGTTTGAATACAGTTTAATTCCAAATTAGAAAATTCAATTCAAATAAAACTTCAACCAATAAACATTAAAAATTCACATAAAGGTCAAGTCAGCTAAAACATATTTGTGATCAATACTAAATAAATTTGAATAGTACCAACCTTAACAACCCAACTCGAGGTAAACCAAAATAATTGATAACATAGATAAATGATTCTATATATTTTCAACCACAACTTCAGGTTCACAATCAAGTCTAAAAATTGAGCTATTGGAGTCATCAACTTTATGTAAACCAAAATAATTGCATACACTCTGCATGGTGGGGGAGTCTCAGCCGATTTAGAAACTAAAATAAATTCCTATCATAGGTATCAATAAGAAGCATCAGCATCAAAAAAAAATTCAAATAAAAAAGGACTAAAAACATCAAACACTTCAAGAATTCACTACTATGCATGGTTTATCCACATGTTTAGAACTAATTATATGCCTTAATCATGAACCACCTCTACAGCTCCCATTTTTCACCAATAAACATATAATATCCCCCATGATCACTGTATGACTTAACACCAATAGGTAAATATCTAAAAATATCTTTAAAACAACTCATTAATAGGCTCAAAACATAAATATAATCTTGAACTAACCATGGAATCTCATTCACAACACATTCTCACACACCAGTTATCTCATGTGTTACTAAATACCAAACATAGTCACATAACAAGTGTACTATAAAAAAATAAATTACACAATCCTTATTAAAAAAATTCCCATTTTAATAAAGCACTTTACTCAAGATTGAATCATTTATGAAATATCTTTCAAAATCCATTTTAAATAGTAAAATCCCTTTGATCATTTTTAACAAATATTTAGAGTATTCTCAAGGCACCCCCATTTGGAAAAGTCACATTAAATGCCCAATTTCCACGCCAAACCATTGAAAACAATTAACATGGGACAATCATCGACCACAAATAACTTAACTATAAATTAAAAAAACAGAAACTAAATGTGATAGAGAATTTAATGTTAAGTTAGGGGAAATGAGATTAAATAGAGACAACAACATCATAAATGGTTCCAATATCATAACTTTTGATTAAAACCACCCATAATAGGAATGGGAATGCCTCATACACCTAATCCCTAATAAAACAAACCAAATATCCTATTAAAACATTCAATTTAGGGTTTCCACCTTCAACAAAAATGGATAAATATATAAGATGAGTGGAAAATGATCAATAAGACATGAAGATTTGGAATTATCCCATATAACCTTGTGGGGGAGTCTCACCAGATTTGATGGAGTTTACCTAGGGGTCACGTGCGAGGGTTATTCAAATTGGGGGAGAGGGGTTCTAGAAATTGGGGGAGAAATGCGACTGGAGGAGGTCTACCCGATTTGTGTATTTCTGGACATCTTTTCCCAACGGTTTTAAGAAAACCATTGGTAAATCATCAACCTTTCCCAATGGTTTCATCAAACCATTGGGAAAAAAGAGCATAAGTGGAATATTTCCCAACGGTTTGATAAAATCGTTGGGAAATCATGCCAAAACTCTCCTATACCAACGGTTCATTATAACCATTGATATAAGACTGTTGGGAAAAACAATATTCCCAGTAGTGAAAACTGAGGCTACTAAGATCGTACCTCAAACTGTAGAAGGTTCGGGATCTTGCTCCTGCTGGGTCTGCTTCACTGCAAACGGCTGGCATGTACCACAGCCCTGTGTCCCTGCCTGACCACTGTGAGCTGATTCACCCTGATTTCACTGTAAACTGGGGGACTGGCTACCCTGTCCACAACCTCCACCTCAGCCTGAATGGCCAGAAGAACTCCAATTTCTAGACTGGTGAGAAACTGGTGGTGCTTCTCCTGAACGAGGAGTCATAGAAGAACCCCTATCACCAGCTACTGGTGAGAAGATCTAACAAAAGCTCTAAAGATGACCCATATTGCCGCAAGATCGGGACTCCACTGGGTCTCTTGGGAAATGTGGCCTTGTATACCCACTCTTTTCGCACTGGTAGTACACCACCTGGCTACCAGAAGAAGTGTCTTGCCTCCTCAGATCACCGTTCGAAGACTCCATGCGGTGCTTCCTGCTATCAGAAGGAGGGATACTAACTCCAAATGCTGAGACACCCTATCTCAAAACTCTATAATCCCTTAGATTATGCTTAGTGATTAGCACCTGGTTGACGATAGAAGTGATATAGGTCAATCGGAAGATGTTAACCTGTGATCGGATGTCATGCCTCAGACCATCCTCGAACTTCCTTGCCAGGATTAACTGATCACCTTCTGAAATAGGTGTAAAACGCTGCAGGTCGGTAAAATGAGAGGAAAACTCCATAACCTAAAGAGTACCCTGCTCCAGACTCATAAACTCTCAAGCTCAATTGGCCCTCAAGGTCTCTGGATAGAAGTAGTCATAGAAGATAAGTTGGAACTCCTCCCAAGTCATAACCTGCTGGTGTCCCGCCTGTGAGATCACATCCCACCATCTCTTGGTAGAATCCTGAAGCATATATGTAGCGATCTTGAACTTCCTCTCTGGAGGTTTCTCCAGATGTTCAAAGATTGTCATCATAGCTTCTAGCCATGACTCTGAAGCCTGGGGTCCTCAATCCCCTGAGAAAGTGGGAGGATGCTACTGCTGAAATACCCACATCAACTCTGCCATCGACAGGGTAGTAGGTAGTGCTCCCTGAAAGGTCTTCATCATTCTCATAAAGACTTCCCCAAATAGTGCATCAGCACCTGTGTTTGGTATAACGGATGGTTCTTGGACTGGCACAACGGGAGTATCTTCCGGCAGTCCCTAATCAGCCATATCCAGTGTCTGATCATCGCCTTGAAACTGGCGTACAACTAGAGGACGTCTCGGTGTCATGACTCTGCAAGTTCAAGCGCACACCTTAGATTAATATCATCAAGTACTAAAAACTAGAAGTGTAAGAAGGGAATAGGATAAAGAAAACATTCAAGTTTTACAAAATAGTACTACATAGCGTGTATAATAACTACACGGCATATTCTCTTAAGTCTTTCACATGGGCGTGTACTTCTTACAGAACTAGTCGTGTAACACCCCAAACACACAGCGTATTATCCTTAAACATGGCATGTACTTGAATTTTCTCCCCCTTCCTGAGTCCTTCTACACGGATAAGCCACATGGTTCTCCTTAGAATGAGATTACACGACATGTTTGTGCCAGACATGGCGTGTACTAGATGAGCTTCACCGACCCATGTTGTCGTCACACGGCCAGTTACACAGATCACCCTACACGACATGTTCCAGGTGAACACGGTGTGTACTGCTTAGGTTTCAACTGCCCGTGTTGTTAGTGACACAGTGGGATACACGGCTGACACTACATGGCGTGTTCCATACGGACACAGCATGTACTATAAAAGATAACACTGACCTGTGTTCTTAGTTACACGGGAGATTTCCAAGATTACACTACACGACGTTTTTAGAACTAACACGGCATGTATAAGATAATATTTATTCATCCTTGTTGTTAGTCACACGGGCGGACACAGGGTCAACCATACACCGTGTGTACGACCGATACACGGTGTGTTCCCACAAGAACTTCTTTATCTCGTGTCTCTACCCACATGGTCTATGACACGGTTAGAGACTACATGGCATGTACATAAGGTACATAGCGTGTACTTAAGAAAAACAATTTCTTCCTGAACAGAAGAACACATGGCGTGTAGTCAAACTACACAGCGTGTATTCTGGGTTTTTCCACACAGTAAGCCTCAAAAACTACTCTGGAGCCCAGAAAAACACTAAAACAAACACCAAAGTACCAAATTCTGATCTTTAAGGGCCCATACTCCCTGTGAATCAAATCTTGGCATCTTATACAAGTTATAACAAGAAATACATGGCAATGATCCACCAAATTCCGGTCCATGAGGGCCCATAACACCTCAAGAACCAAAGTTTGTTGTTCATTCAAACAAAACCCTACACAAACAATACCCTATAAAACAGAAAGTATTTTTATCATGACAACTATCACAACAGCATGCATATCTAGCAAAACACCTATCACAACAATATGCAATCACTAATCCACCCTATATGGAATGGAAATAATGCAAGACATGTGATCCCTAGAAAGTGCCTATATGATGCATGAGATGTCATACCCTCATCTCATCGAGTTGAAATAGAAATAGAACCTCAATAACATCAACAATAACAGTACAATACATGTGAGTCACCCAACGGTGAAAATCAGATCAACCGTAAACTTGTAAAACCAGAAAAATTGCAATAAACAAGGTAAATTGGCTTTTCCCTATACACAGGTTAGCTACTCCTGGGTATAGATTTTTACCAAGTACCTATTCCATACAAACCTTGACTATAGGCTCCAGAGAGTAAATCAAAGAAAAGAAACTCCTCTAATACCACTTTGTAACGTCCTGGTTCTGGAAGCCACCCAGAGGTGCCCCGTACCCGATTGGTCACATGGCCTCAAGAGCATTTCCCCTAACGCCAGATGCTATCGACTAGCAGCGAGGTCCTTGGGTGTGATAGTGGGGAAACTATACCCTCATGGGAAGAGTAACATAGTGGAAGAGAAACATATAACAATAGCAAAAGTAGTAATAACATCATACAAAAGTAAACAGCAGAAGACTGGAAAATAAATAACTGGAGCACACATATATATATGAATGATTCTTAATACATATGTCTAAGAAAGCATCCAAACACATCACAATGGTGGAATACAGTACTAAACCAAAGCACAAAATAAAACAAGTAAACTCCTCAGTATCACAAGACTCAACTTGGTCCCATTCTCTCTAGCTCCTCAGCAATCAAGTACCTGAAGTAGAAGGGTGCTTTCCCTTATCTATACCTGCAGAAATGTAATCTATTTGGGCCCAAAAACATGTCTCAAATAGGGTGTGAGACTAAATCCCAATAGGTAACCACCATGAGATATGTTCCTAATAGTCACTGAATATATAGCAGGTAGTAAGAAAATAAATGCAGTAAACAAGGAAGTACCCAAGGTAAACAATTCACAGTTTCAATGCATTCAATATCATATATCAAGAAACAGCTAACAAAGAAGGTAATAACAAATAGGTAACCCTCTGGGAAGTACTCACAGCCTATCCCCTCTGGTCCTACCTAGCAACACAAGCAACCCTATGGGTAGTACACTCATTCTAACCCCTATGGTTTAGCTTAAGCATAGACTCTCTGAGGAAGCACTCGCCATCAATTTTTTCTATAATCTCGTATCAGTAACTAAAGGTGCTCTGGGGAAGCACTCAACTTCTATTCCACATGTGGCCCATGTCGAGGATCTACAGACACTCTGAGGAAGCACTCAATGTCAATTCCCCATGTGGTCTCACATCGTAAGTTATAAAGACACTCTGGAGAAGCCCTTACATCCATTATTCCTACGGTCTATACACCATGTTCTCAGGGCCCTATGTAATTCAAGCAAGTATAGCAGTACATATCGACCAAATTAAACCTCAAGAACTACTTGGATATCAGTCTACAGCATATCATCATATCTGAACAATCACACCATCCTATAACTAGGAATGGGAAAATAAACAGCAGCCTAATAGAAAAACTAAACCCTGTGGTCAAAACAGGCGATCATGCATGGGAAAAAATTTACAAATCATAGCAATTAAACCTATTCACATTAAACTAACCTCTACTCAAGCATAAAAGCATACCAAGAAAACAATAATTCATGGGAAAAACTTCTAAATCATAGTAATCGTATATGGGAAAAAACTTCCAAATCATAGCAATTACCCCTATTCGCATTCAATTAACCTCTACTCAAGCATACAAGCATAGAATGAAAACAATAGGGCTAAAACGGTAATGGTGCAATACCCCGTTCGTGGGTATTGGTGATTTTTCACATATAACTCAAAGAATTTTTATGGAAAGGCACAAACCACCTACCTCGGTGTTGGGATATCGATATACTTGAGTCTCAGGGCTTGAATCACCTTAAAATGACGAAGATCTAAAAAAATGTATAAAATGTTAAACGGGGATAACATGAGAATGAGGAGGAATTGGGAAACTAAGCTTAAGAAGAATAGAGATCTTGCCAAAGTGATCCCAACACAATCAATGGAGGTAGAATTGGAGTTCAGATGCTTGGTCGGGGGCTCGAAGGAAGATTGTGGTCGTACAGGAGCTCTCGGTCAAATGAAACCTAGAAAAAGATTGTTCTGGCGATTAGACGCGACCCCGGTATGTTTAATGAAAAAAAAAGAAAATACATGGCGTGTACTTTTGAAGTACATGGCGTGTAATTTACTTTTTCATACTCTGCTTTAGGCGGTCTCCAGGTCATCACACAAGGCCGTGTGCATGGCCGCTACACGTCCAACACCTGGCTACCCATGGTAACTGAGTACACGGCGTGTACTCATAAAGTACACGGTGTGTACTTCAAAAATTTCCAGAAATTCCTCTTTTTTCTCAAAAATTACCAGAAAAGGAAAACATACCTGAAAAAGAATATCTGGGTTCTTACAGCAATGTGGGATCCTGAGGAACTTATGATAAAGATCTACCCAAATCTTTTTATGTGGTAACATTATGGTAATTTTAATGATGAAATTTTTGTAAGGGGGAGAATGTAACACCCCAAGGCTTTACAAATAAATGTATTATATAATGCATTCAACACTAAGTCGATGTGAAATAAACACTTTGACATTTATAGGTGATAGTTATAACCTGGCTGTTAGATATAATTTTTCTGCTTCTGTGATTTGAATTTCGAAAAACTCACATACACGGTTGTGATCGGTAATATATTTAGAGTCTGAGATGATAAACTTACATTTTTGTGAATAGTAACTTACACTTGTGAATAGTAACTTACCCTTATGAATAGTAATGTACTCTTTAGAATAGTAACCTCACCCATGTGAGTATAAATAAAATCTAGGCACCATATAAATGAGAGTGATTATTTTAAAAATTAATAATTAAATGTTGATATTTTTGTGAGTAATAAATATTTAATTATAATTTTAAATTAATAAATGTTTTTAAAATAAAATTCATTTTTATAAAATTTATTATTCTATAAATATTTTTTTCTTATGAATTTATGATAATTTTATGAGACCTTAGTAAATTTTTTAAAGTATTATAAAATCAGTTTTAAATTTAAAATATGTATTTTTCATGTACATAGCGATTTTATTTAAAAATTAAATTTATATTATTTATAAAATTATTTTTGATAAAATGGAGTTCATTTTTATATTCTACATGTCAAAAAATGGTTAGGTTGAATTTTTGGTATCTTTCTGAAATACTTGAATGTTTGGTGAATAGTGAAATTCAATATTTTACAAAATATGCTAAATAAATAAATTTATGCATCATGCTTGAGTCATGGATATTTTAAATGACCATTGGTTAGAACTCACATGCACTTATTACTTTTTTGAGTCACAATATTCAATACTATTCAAATTCTTGAAATAAAATAAAAAAATAATGATTAAAATAATGGAGAACCCCTCCTCTCCTCCACTATAAAACCACACCTCACTCCCTCTTATCTTCACACCTCTAAAGCCTTGTTACTTTTATAAATTTTGCTAAAATATCCTCCAAAGATCATCCCCACATCCATCAGCCCTTGGTCTCTTCAAAATACCAAATACTCTCCCCTAAAGAGGCTCTCAAGGAAGGTAAATTCAAGAGGTAAATTCCTCTTTTCATTTCTTTTATTTTCTTTCAAGTTCCTTTATTTCTTTTTTATTTCCCCACCTAATTTCCTACAAATTTTATGATAACTTCAGTACATTACAGTTACTATAATTTTTTTGTTATAATTTAATAATTCATCATCATCTCTCATTTCCCCTCCTTTTATACTAGAAATAAAAATACTATCCGAGAGGTGTTAATTTAACACATTCAGGGACAACAGGTTTTCAACTACTATTATCATCTTCAATTACAGTCATGAAACCATTTTTATGGTTGAACCAGATAATAATATATGTAATATATTCTATGTAATTTTTTGGAATCATTTTTGACACATGGTATTAATTTATAGAACAAAATGAGTTTGTGGTGATTGAAAACCCACCAAATTAATCCAAGCGTTTATCATTAAAATTTTATCTAATGATTCATCCTCACCCAAAGTAACAAATTACATATATGATAATTTAAAATTCTTTATAAAAATTAATAACATGTAATGTCAATTTGGGAATTCAATTCTCATTTTACATTAACTTCCATACAAACAAACCAATCATGAAAAGTAATGAAACGAGCACTCACAAACGATGATATTGAATCTTTTAACCCATAAAAACGACCATAAATTAACTTAATAAAATTATAATAAATCAAATACATGTCTAGTAGGTTCTTAATTAATTTATTAATAAGTATAATTTCATATTCTAGGACCTTAAGTTCAATAACAGAACATATTCGGACATAAGGTAAGGGTTTTCTACCCGAACCTCCATTTTATTTCAGGTTACTCTTTGTCTCTATTAATCCAAATTAAATTCTTATTCTTATATAATAATCATAATTTATGTTTTAATGTTCTTTATATATGTACCAACCATAATCCTTCTTTATTTTATGGAGATATTCGTGTTTTAAAAGGACCGTACAAAAATTCTTCCTGGAATACATGCTCGATTCAAGGGAATTTTCTCCAATTCTTACCTATTTTCAAGGGTAATCTATAATATATTTTTAGCAACCATTATTTTTCTAAAATTACTTATTTTATTATGAGAAAACTATATTATTTCACTTCTGGTTTTATAAAAATATTTTTCCAAAAGAACTCTTCTTTTCAAAGTAAAAGAGTCTTTATCTCAAGAATTACTCAATGATTTTATAAGAGTAATTTTGTCTATTTAAACACTATTGTTGAATATTATGTGTAATTGGGACTCATACTTTATGATATCATCTACCATATTGTATTTAATGGTTTATTATTAGTTTGACTATGGATGTACTGTCTTTAAACCATTCACCGTGTTACTCTGAATGGTTAGTGTTTATGTTTAGGGAAACTTATTTACATTTCATATGTTAGTTTCAATATGAATGTATATATTTTTTAAATTTATACCAATTCATATGAAGAATGAATTGGACTTATTAAGTGATGGTTGGGGCCCACTTGAGCCCCTCGATGCATCAGTAGGTCTCATGAGAGAAAACACATATGGACTTGGTTGAGGCCTTGCCCATTTTCAGATATGGTTTTGGTTGAGGCCTTAATCATTTTCAGATGTCTTGTCTGAGGCCTTGACGGTATATTTCATAACGTCCAGAATTATGAATTCCCTCATTATGAAACTAGAGATTAATATTCCATGTGATTATTTGACTACTATAATATCCATGTTTATGTTTTATGACATTATTTAATCAGTTTTTATTCCTCCCATATTATTCTCAAATATATTAAGTCATTTATTTTTAGTTATTCATCAAGCCTAGTGTTTATATTTTATTCCACTGTATTATTTACCCATAATTAGCATCTAAACTCACCCATTTCACATGTTTTATTTTTCCTAGGTTGTGAATAAATATATTATGAATGACTTACAAAGGATAATCTAGGAGATTATGTGTGATTTAAAAGAAGTTATTATGTTGTATTTCCTTTCAAGTTGTAATGTTGAAATTATTTATGTATCTAGATTTATAAAACTACTAAACTATTTGGTACTTCAGGAGGTGCATTCCTTGTTTATATTCCAATGTAAAAAATTAAGGCACCAGCTCTAGGAAATTGGGGTCGGGTCCTTAAAACATTTAAATATTGGTTTTAAAAGAATAATTGATATATAAATATGATAATTATGTCAGGATTATTATTTTTTGGATATTTTTAAATAATTAATTATTTGACCATAGTCAACCAACTAAAGTTTTTTTTGATACATAAGCCAAATATCATCACAACATTCAACGTAAACATAATTGATTAAGTAATTATATATAACATTGTAATAAGTGAAATAAAATAAATTATAAACTTGAAAAATGTTCTTAAGAAAGAAAATAATTAACATGATTTTATTATTCAAGGAGATAAAGATGCACATGATGAGTCTCACTCAAGGTAATCGTTTCTCGTCTCACTTTTACTTCCATGAGAAATATACCATATCTGCTGCTTATTTATTTTGTGTGGCGTATATACTTCCCTTTTATATGTTATATCATGAATTAATTTATATTAATGATATTTAATGTTTCATTTACTGTTATTTCTTTCATGGGGATAACGATACAAAATTTATCAAATAGTAAGGATTTATTTCACAATCTCATCATTATTTATGATTATTTTTGTTTAAGTATACTTTGGGGGAATTAGTTGATGTTTCTATCTTAAAATAAATATATTGTATTATAATATGGTTATTTATGAACTTTTTCAATTAATAGTAACTTTTTTACTTTTTGGTACTTAAAATTATTGTAAAAATATTTTCAATAAAATGTGACTTTATTTCTATCTTCGGTCAGAAATTTTTTTTCATCAAAAACCATTTTTTATAAAAATGTTGTAAATACTATTTTTAAGCTTTTAAAAATGAGTTATTAAATAAATTTTTACCTATTTTTACTTTTTTTTAAATGTTTTTAAAGGAATATTAATTTAATTTTCAAAACAATGCTAGTTTAGATTTTACCAAAAATGTGAAGGGAATATTTGTTTTAACATACTCGACATGTATAGAATTTAGTTCCATATTAACCACTTATATTTTTAAATATTCCTTTATAAGTTTCAAAGGTTATTTTTGAAGAAATATTTTTTCAAAACAAATTGTGAACTTTTTGTTTCAGAAGGTGATTTTCAAAATGAAAGGGATATTTTCCTCATTAATGTTTTTAAAGATATTTTTATTGTATTTATTTTCATAAATGATGAAAACCCTTTATTGTACTTATGATCCACTAGGGATATGTTGTATTTATATCATACTTATTATTTATTTGGATGATTTATGTTCTATTTAATTGAGGATGTATAATTTTATTACCATTCACTATTTTACTCTGAATGGTTTATGATTATGTTTATTGATTGGGGTAGGTTTTAACATTCCATATGTTAGTTTTTTAATATGAATGTTTTTATTGATTATGTCTTACCCTTTTTATATAAGGAATGCATTGGACTTTGTAAGTGATGGTAGGGGCATGCTATAGTCTCTTGATGCATCGGTGGGTCTCATGATACAAACTAGATTTGTTTGTGTCTAAGGCCTTTTCTGTTTATATAGATGTCTTAGAATAAGCCTTGACAGTATTAGATATATTTGAAAAAACATTTATGGTATTAAATGTATTATCACAAGCCTCAACATTAATATATTTCTTGGAAAAATCATTAGTGTATGTTTTAGATGTCTAACATTATACATTAAATAATTGTGAATTCAGTTATTGATATTCCATTTAATTATTCAATTAGTTAAAATATCCAGGAAAAATTTTCAAGATCATGTGATTATTTATATGGAATTATTTGGTCATCATTTTCTCCTTTCTTATTATTATCAATTTACTGATTAAATGGAATTTTTTTTGGTTATTTACCTTTTTATATTGATTATGACTTATTTATTCATAGATTCTATTGTATTCTTACCCTTACTGAGTATCTGATCTCACTCATTTATTATGTTTTATTTTCCCCAGGATACCAAGAAGTATATTTTTTAATGATATATAGGGATATGTTAAGGGTAATAATGGAATTCTCAAAGAATTTTTTTTTATATTTTATGTTTTAAAATTTAATGTGAATTTCAAGTATGTATCTAGTTTACCAAGACTACTAAACTATTTAGTCATTTAGGATAAAATTCCATATATCTTATTCCAATGTAATAAAATAGACATCATATGTCATCTAATGGATCTGGGTCACTAAAAAATCCCAAGTTACATATTTAGAACCAAGAAAACACACTCTAATTGACTTTTTATTTTAATGGAAAAATAAATAATTCATTTGAGATGTGAATAAATTGATTTAATATCAATATGACCCATTGTGTGGTCAGTATGACTAAAAGTGTATGTTTTCATTTAAAATAACATTTTATTTCAGAACAGCTATCACATATTCAAAAATGAGAAAATGATCTTATATTAACTTCATAGTTTATAATAATGATTTGGAATTAATTTCATATGTGTAGAAATCAACTGCACATCAATCTGACACACGGTGTGCCCAATATGAATCAAAATACATGTTTTCATTTTTCAAAAAGCTATTTTAGTTCAAAATGAACATCACTTACTCAAAAATTATAAAAAAAAGCTCATATATTCTTGATACTTATGGGAAAACAATTTAGGGTTCATTTTTTACATTTAGGAACTAACCTCACAACAATCCGACATAAGGTGTGACCAGTATGACTCAAAGTGTGTGTTTTTATTTTAAAAGTGAAATTTTAATTCAAAATTAATGTCACATAATCAAGATGATCAGTGATTCATTTTTAATGTTTACTAATCAACCTCACATCAATATGATACACAGTAAATCTAGTATAACTAAAATTGTGTATTTTAATTTAAAATTGACATTTTAGTTCAAAACTTGTGTCCCATATTCAAAACCAATAAAACAAAATATATTTATCTTGATGTTTTATTATAAATATTTGTAATTCACTTATAATTTTTAAGAACTAACCTTATTTTAATATTTCACATGGTGTGACCGATATGACTAAAGGTGCGTGTTATCATTTCAAAGTAATATTTTAGTTCAAAATTCCCATCAGATGATCAAAACTATGAAAAAACACTTGTATTGTCTTCAAATTTTATAACAAATGATCCATAATTCATTTGTGACATGTAGGAATCAAACACGCATCAATATGACATGTGGTGTGGTTGGTATGACTCAAAGTGAATGTTTTCATTTTTAAAAGTGACATTTTCATTCAAAACATGTTTCACATATACAAAATTGAGAAAATATGATCATATTTTCTTGATACTTTAGTAAAATTATCCATGATTCATTTTCGATGTGTAAGGTTCAGTTGTACATCAATTTGACACACAGTGTCTTTAGAATGACTCAAAGTGCATGTTTTCATTTAAAATTGACATTTTAGTTCAAAACATTAACCACATACTCAAAAATGTTCAAACACGCTCTGATTGTCTATATATTTTAATACAAAGATCAATAATTTTATTTCAAAGCACCCATCACATACTAATAACCAAGTAAACATGGTAATATTGTCTTTATAATTTATTACAATGATCTATAATTCATGTGTGATGTGTAATAATCAGTCTCACATCAATTTGACACACGGTGTGACCAATATAACTCAAAGTGTATGTTTTCTCTTTTAAAAGTAAATTTTTTAATCAAAAAAGCATGTCACGTACTTAAAATTGATGAAATGTTCTCGGATTGTCTTGATAATTTAGGATAATGATATGTCATTAATTTTTTACAAGTAGGAATTAATTGCACAATAATCTAACATAAAATGTTTCTGGTATGACTCAAAGTGTAAGTTTTCAATTAAAATTAACATTTAAGTTCAAAACGCACATCACATACTCAAAACTGAGAAAACATGCTCTGATTGTCTTGATATTTTAGGAAAAATATTGATAATTCATTTTTAGTGTGTAGGAATAAACTACATGTCAATTTGACACACAATGTGGATGGTATTATTGAAACTATGTGTTTTCATTTAAAAGTGACATTTTAGTTCAAAACACCCATCACATACTCAAAAATTGATAAAAGGAACTTATATTTTCTTCATACTTTATAAAGAAATCCATAATTTATTTTTGATGTGTAGGAATAAACCACATATCTATTCGACACACAGTCTGGATAATATGACTCAAAGTGTGTGTATTCATTTTTAAAAGTGGCATTATAGTTCAAAACACACATGACATACCCAAAACCAAAAAAAGTACACTTACGTTTTCTTGAAACTTTAGGAAAATGATTCATAATTCATTTTTGATGAATATGAATCAAATGTTCAGGTTTTTTCGGTATAAATCAAAGTGCATGTTTTAATTTTAAAAGTAATATTTTAGTTCAAAATGCATGTCACATACTCAAAATCAAGAAAATGAAATTTTATTACCTTTAGGATAGTGATTTATGATTCATTTGTGACATTTAGGAATCAATTATAGATCAATTCAACACACTTAACTGCCGGTATGACTCAAAGTGCACATTTTAATTTAAAATCGACATTTTAATTCCAAACATGTGTCGCATACTCAAAACGAAGAAAACACACTCTAATTATTTTGATATTTTAAGACAAATATTGATAATTCATTTGTGACATGTAAAATTAACCACATGTCAATCTGATACATTGTGTGACCGATGTCACTAGAAGTGTATTTTTTCATTTAAAAGTGACATTTTAGTTCAAAATGCTCGTCACATACTCAAAATTGAGAAAACAGGCTCATATTGTCTTCATACTTTATAAAAATGATCCATAATTCATTTTTGATGTGTAAAAATCAATCGCATTTCAATTCGACACACAATGTGTATGGTATCACTCAATGTGTGTGTTTTCATTTTTAAACTTGACATTTTAATTCAAAACACACATCACAAACTCAGAACCTAGAAAATGTGCTCATATTGTCTTGATATTTTATGGAAATGATTCACGATTCATTTTTATTATATATGAATCAACCGCGCATTAATCTAACATACAGAGTTGATGATATGACTAAAAGTGTGTGTTTTCATTTAAAATTGGAATTTTATTTCAAAATGTGTGTCACATACTCAAAATCAAGAAAACACACTCTGCATGTCTTTATTTTTTAATAAAAATATCGATAATTAATTTACATTGTGTAGGAATAAATCACATGTTAATCTGACACACGGTGTGACCGGTGTGATTGAATGTGTGTGTTTTCTTTTAAAAATAACACTTTAGTTCAAAACTTCCATCACATACTCGAAATTGATAAAACATACTTGAAATTTATTCATAATTTATAACAACAACCCATAATTCATTTGTGATATATAAGAATCAAATGAATGTAAATATAACACATGGTGTAGTTTTTATGTCTCAAAGTGTGTATTTTCATTGTTAAAAGTATCATTTTAATTTATAACATGCATCACATAGGCAAATTCAAACAAATGCACTCAGATTATATTGATACTTTAGAATAACAACCAATTTTTCATTTCTACCTTCTAAGAAGTGACTTCATATCATTCCAATTGAAATTTATAATGGATTATATAACATTTCTATAGTAATTTTTTTCATTATTTCTAAAATATACATTATTTTTATTACACACATGCACAACTTTTGTACGATGTTGAGTTGATCATTGGAGAAGGCCTGCTATGAAATATTTCTTTCTTTATTGGTTGTAATTATGGTAATTATTTGTACTGTAATTATTTAATGTAATATTTGTATTGAAATGATGGTGCAATGTGATTTTAAATTGTTTTTATGTTTAATGTCATATTTGTACAATAATTGAAATTGGTTTTTTTATCGGTTGTTTCAAAGTGGTGTAGATATAACTGTTAAAATTATGGTAATTGTTTTTACTATAATAATTTGATGTAATATTTGTATTGAAATGATGGTGCAATGTGATTTTAAATTTCTTTATGTTTAATTTCATATTTGTACAATAATTGAATTTGGTTTTTTTATCAGTTGTTTCATAGTGGTGTAGATATAACTATTAGAATTACCACAGATCATGTCTTATCCAATGCTGGGTTTTATCTAGCTAAACCTAAAACATTGATAAAAGGTTAAATTTTATCAGTGATAGCTAAAGGCACTAATAAAGGTATTTTTTCAGCACTGAAAAAATTATGATAAAGGTGTAGCCTTTATCATCACTTTTTTTAGTGCTGATAAAGGTGTATCTTTATCAACACTGATAAGAAAAATTAATAAAAATATTATTAATATATGAAAAATTGTCGTATTATATTAAAAAATTAATTTTTATTTATATACATTTATTAAAAAATGCATGTATGTAATTAATATAAATATGATAAATTAATATATATTTTTTAATAATTAAAACAATTATATAAATATAAATGATGTATTATTAATATGTGATATTTGAACTTATATATTTATTATCAATGTTTATGTGCATATATGTGTATGCATTACGTTGTGTGTGTGTATTTTGTGTATGTGTATATGTAGATGTTGTGTGTGAACAAATGTACGTATGTGTACGTATATGTGCACATGTACATGGGATATATATATATATATATATATAACATGTGTACATGTGTATGTGTGTCAGGTACTTAAATAGTTAATTATAAAATTATAAATATATATAATGTTTTAAAAAATTATTTATAAAATTATAAATATATATATATATATAATTATAAAATTAAAATAAATATATTTAAATAATAAATATATTTATTATATTTATAATTATATATATTTATATATTAATAAATATATATATATAATTACAAATATATATATATTTATTTATTTATAATTATAATTATAAATATATATTTTTTTAAATAATTATAAAATTATAATAAATATATTTATTATATTGATAATTATATATATTATATATTAATAAATATGTATAATTACATAAATATATTTATAAATATGTACAAATATCTATAAATATATTTTTTATAATTATAATTATAAATATATTTTTTTGAAAGGTTAGGGGCGGATCCCTTTTATTGAAAGACAAAAAACATAACTGATGGAGGAAGGGGTCATACATAGTGTTGACCTCACCTATTTTGATAATCTCAATTCTGCTTTCACATACTTTTATAATCCCAAATAATTTTTATCTATATATTAATTCCTTCAATCTATGACATTCTATTATCAAGATGATAATAATGTTAAAATAATCTTTGAAATATGTTAATAAATGTTTATCTATGGTTATATGAATTTTGATATAATTCTAACTCAATCGGATATGTTTTACATAAAGCAGATAAGTGTTAAGTCACTGATATGCCTATAGCTACTAATAGAGATCTACCGGTACTTAGTCTACCGATAGACATAGTCACCGATAAGCAAAGGTCACCGATACCCAGAGCTATCGGTTTGTATAAGTCCACCGGTAAGCACATACCACTGATAGATCAAGTCCACCGATGCAAACAATCTACCGATAGAAGATGAGATACCGATAGAACAATTCTACCGATATACACTTAATCACTAGTACAGAACGAAGCTACTGATATGCACAAGCTACCAATATAGACAGTCACTGATACAAAACGATCCATCGATACAAGCGAGCTACCTCTAGACAAAGAGCTACCGATACAAGGAGTCACCGATACATAGAGCTACTGATACACAGAGTAACAACTACCGATACAAGGAGCTACCGGTACAAGGAAAAAGAGATACAGATAGGAGCTCACTACTTTACAAAGTTCACCGTTACATATCTACCGACAGAAAGATACTGTTGAAAGACTTACAGTCCTGATTCCTAAACTCTACTTTTGTCAACATTATTTATTTATTAAGCAACGGTCATATTTGACGATTTTAATGCAATTGATGTTATTTAATGGTAGTTGTTGGAATTTCAGGGAACCGTACCTCGTACCTATGAAAAGGCAATCATTCCCATTGCCGATGCTGAAATCTATAAAAGGAAGGACAAAGACTGGGCACAAAAAAACATAAGAATATACAAGAGGATGCGTGCGTGAAAAGTGAAATAAGGGCTGAAAGTGTGCTGAAAAGTGGTGAATACACACAGAAAAGAAAATCTACATTTGTACTAGATGAACATTGGATATACACGAAGCCTTTCATTCTAGAAGAGAACACAAGCTACACCTTAGCCTAGGAAAACTACAACGAGCTCTTCATACACTGAAGCTGATCAAGCTGAACCTGAAAACCAAGGAAGAAAAAGACACTCTGTTTTTCAGAAAAAAACCAGAAAAGGACTCAGAAGCTTTTCTGATTAATCAAAAGGAGTCCAGAGCTACACTAAAAATCACTAGAGCACTCTAAACTCATATATATTCTCTCAGTGATTCTTTTATTTAAATTTCGAGCAGTGTGTGTACTCTGTAGTTTATTTACTCACACTGTCTCATGTGCTAAGTTGAAGTATTTCTAAATCCTCACACAAACCTTTCTTAACTCTTCTGTATCCCACTGTGGATAGTGGTATAGGTCAAGTAGGACCTAGACAACCAGTGTGTTGTGGTTTTTTTTTCCCATGAACAACTGTGGTAGAGGTCTTAGTACCTGAATAGTCTATGTACTGTTGTTTACCCCGATCCAGGGTGTGGATCAAATTTATATAAATTGTTTGAGAGGATTAAGTCCCAGCTTTATACTGAACCTCTTGGTTATATCTGTTGTGCATTTTAGATTAAGTCTAATGTATACTATATACTTTATTTTCTGCTGCTAATTACTTAGAAATACAATTTGTTTTTAAGTGACTTTGATAGTTAATCTATCAAGTGTTTGTACTTATTGTAAACCAGTAAGTTAGTTTCAAAAGCTAATTTAATCTCCTGATTAAATTAACTGATACCTAATCAATCTTTGAGAAACTAATTGACCATTTACAATCTGTATAAATTCACTACAGTTTAACTTAGTTTTTAAATTGGGGGATTTTAAGATAAGTATTTTTAACAAAAAATTTAATTGGAACTCAATTCACCCCCCCCCCCCCTCTTGAGTGTCCACTCTGACCAACATTTGGTATCAAAGGATTTGTTTTGTTTCTCAAAGTTTACAAAATACTCTGTTTTTCAACTGTGATTTTAATTGTATCTTAAAGATTTTAAATTTATGTTAGTTCTAAATTTTATCTCTTTAAATATTTTTGCTAAAATCTAGTTATGGATAATAGATTAGAAGGTGCTTCTACCAACAGGCCACCCTTCTTTAATAGAACAAATTATTCCCAGTGGAAGCTTAAAATGAAAATTCATTTAGAGAGTATAGGATTTGATATCTGGACTGCTATAGAAACTCAATATAAGATTCCAGACACTGAGAGAACTACTTGGGATGAAGCTAATAAGACTGCCTACAATAATAACTGTAAAGAAATGAATGCTTTGTACTTTGATTTAGGAGATGAAGAATTCAATCGAATATCTTCTTGTAAAACTGGTTATGAGATTTGGGACACTTTGGATATTTCCCATGAGGGAACAACCAATGTCAAGGAAATGAGATTGAACACATACACTATTAAATATGATAATTTTAAAATGAAGTCTGATGAACCCATTTCTGACATGTATCTCAGGTTCAATGAGATTGTCGACACTATGATCTCTCTTGGTAAAGTTGTTCCTGCAAAAGAATAGATCATGAGAATATTATGATGTTTACCAAAAAGATGGAGAGGCACATCTATTTCAATTAGAGAATCATGTGATATTGGTACTTTGCCTGTTAAAGAATTAATTGGTAAGCTAATGATGTATGATGAAGAAATAAAAGTAAACAAGGAAGAAGATGATGAACCGAAAAGGAATTCAGTGGCTTTTAAGTCTACTGCCTCAAAGAGCAGGGATAAGGATAAAGTTCACATACCTACTAAAATCTCAAAAAGTGAAATTTCAGACTCTGACAGTGATACTGAAATGGCTCAGATAGCCAAGAGATTCAACAAGTTCTATGAGAAGAAGAAATTCTTTAGGAAATCAAATTACGAAGGGAAATATGATACCAAATGTCATTGGAAGAAGGACTGGAAGAAGCCTGATAAAAGTGATGAGATTATCTACTATGAATGCAAAAGGAAAGGACATGTAAAAGCAGACTGTACAAAATTAAAGTTCAAAAAGAAATATGACTACAAGTACAACAAGTATAAGAAAGCTATGAAAGCAACATGTAGTGCTTCAAAAGACAGCACAAGTGAATCTGAATTTTTTGACTCTAAAAAGAATCGTGCTATCATGTGTTTTATAACAAACACATATGAGGTAACATTGGATACTCCTACTTTAAATTCTTATTATACTGGAGTTGATTCTGATTCTAAATATAAAAATATGTCTAGTGAAGAGTTATTTGAATATTGTAATATACTAGAAGAAACCTGTAATGAGCTTAAGGACAAGTATAAGACCTTGAAGAAACAGCATGCTCTAACCAGATCTGTTAAATCTGCCCTTGATATATAGAAAGACAAGAATGCTCAATTGCTGAAGGAAAATACTGAACTAAAATTGTCTAATGATAAATAAAGGAAGGATTTAGAAAAATTCACAAATGGAAAAGATACACTTACTCAAGTTCTATTTAAGCAATTGGCACCAAAATATGCTACTGGAATTGGTTATCATCCTGGAAAAATACAGATTGCAAACACTAGATTTATTCCTAAATCTGGAGAGAATGCTGCCAGTTCTAGTTCTGGAAATTCATATGCTTCAACTAGTTACTCACATATTTATAGATCAAATAGAGTTTATCTTTCAAAATATATCGATTCTGTAAATTATATGAGACCCATAAGACAAATCTGGGTATCTGAAACTTTGATTACTAACCTGTCTGGACCCAAGAAAATATGGGTACCAAAATCATTTTCTGTTTAAACTTGTTTTGTAGGAAACTTGCTTGAAGAGTTCTCATAATAAGGTATGGTACTTAGACAGTGGATATTCAAGACACATGACTGGAGAATACTCTTGCTTCAAAAGTTTAATCAAATTTGATGGAGTCTATGTCACCTTTGGTGATAACTCTAAAGGAAAAATCATAAGCCTAGGCCAGATTCGTAACACTGATTCAGTTTTAATTTACAAAGTTTTATTTGTTGATGGACTTAAATATAATTTTCTAAGTATTTATAAGTTATGTGATGATGGTTTCAATTTTAAACTTGAAAATGATTCTTGTAATTTTTTTAACTCTAAGAATGTTTTAGTATTTTCTTCCTTCAGAAATGAAAAAATTTATACTGTTGATTTGAATTCTTTAGATAAACAAAACATTACTTGCTTAAATGCTTTTCATAAAGAGTCTTTGTTATGGCACAGAAGATTAGGACATTGCAATATACACTCGCTTAGAAAACTGACTAGGAATAACTTAGTTAGAGACCGACCCAAAGTTGAATTCCCATCAGACAAATTTTGTAATCCCTGTCAAAAGGGAAAGCAACATAAAGTTTATTTTAAATCAAAGAAAGAAGTTTCAACTTCTCAGCCTCTCACGTTGGTTCACATGAATTTGTTTGGACCTTCTAGAGTTTCTAGTTTAAATGAGAAGCACTATGTCTATGTCTTAGTAGATGACTTTTCTAGATATACTTGGGTATACTTCTTAGCTCACAAAAGTGAAGCTTGTTCTTACTTTACTAAATACTCCAAGTCTGTAGAAAAACTTAGTGGACTTAAGATTAAAACCCTGAGAAGTGATCATGGTCGTGAGTTTGAAAATCATGAGTTTGAATCTTACTTCTCACACAATGGCTATAGTCATAACTTTTCTGCCCCTAGAACACCTCAGCAGAATGGTGTAGTGGAAAGAAGAAATAGAACCCTTCAAGAAATTGCAAGGACTATGCTTAATGAATATGATCTGCCTATTTATTTTTGGGTTGAAGCTGTTAATACAGTTTGTTACATTATCAATAGAGTCTTGATTAGACCTATTCTCAAGAAGACCCCTTATGAATTGTGGAATAATAGAAAGCCTAAAGTTAGTTACTTCAGAGTTTTTGGTTGAAAAGTCTTTATTCTCAATAAAAAGGATAATCATGACAAATTTTCATCCAAGAGTGATGAATGAATCTTTTTCGGATATTCTTTAACTAGAAAAGCCTACAGAGTGTTTAATAAGAGAACCAAGTGTGTGGAAGAATATATTCACATCAAGTTTGATGAAACTGATCCACATGAACCCAAATCTTCTATTAAAAATCTTGAAGAAAATCTGTCTATTCTAGACCTTAATGATAAAACCAAAGAACCTGCTGTAAAGACAACCAGTTCTGGAAACATTCCAGAACCTGCTTCTGTTGAACCAGAACCTATAGATGAACCTGAAATTTTTAGTCCTACCTTTACTAGATCAACTAGGATTCTAAATAATCATCCTTTGGATGCTGTTGTTGGTAATCTTGATAGAGGGACACATAACAGAGATTCTCTAAGAAATCAGGTTGAACATCAATCCTTTCTTTCACAATTAGAACCTAAAAATATCAATGATGCAATGAATGATGAATTTTGGGTAATGGTTATGCAAGAAGAATTAAATCAATTTGAAATAAAAAGTCTGGGAATTAGTTCACAGACCTAAGGACACCTTGACCAAAGGCACTAAATGGGTTTTTAGAAACAAAGTTGATGAGTTAGGAAATATAGTTAAAAACAAATCTAGGCTAGTTTCACAAGGCTATAGTCAAGAGGAAGGTATGGACTATGAGGAAAAATTTTCCACTATATCTAGATTAGAAGCTATTAGGATTTTACTTGCCTATGTTGCTCATCTGAATTTCAAGTTATATCAAATGGATGTCAAAAGTGCATTTCTAAATGGTTTTATAATTGAAGATGTTTTTGTTGAACAACCACCTAGATTTACAAACCCCCATTTCCAAAATCATGTTTTTAAACTTTCTAAAGCTTTATATGGTCTAAAACAAGCTCCAAGAGCTTGGTATGATAGAATTAGCAATTTTCTTATTTCAAAAGGTTTTACTACAGGGATTACTGATCCAACTCTGTTTATCAAAATAATTTTTAAAGATTTTTTGATAGTATAAATCTATGTTGATGATATTATTTTTGGATCTTCTAAACATTCTTTATGTACTGATTTTTCAAATAGTATGCAAAATGAATTTGAAATGAGTTTAATGGTAGAACTCAAATATTTTCTTGGATTCCAAGTTTTTCAAAATGAAAATGGTATTATTTTTAATCAAATTAAATATACAAAGTATCTTTTAAAATGTTTTGGTTTGGATAGTATTAAGGAAATTGATACACCTATTAGTACTGTTTGTAAATTGGAAATTGATGAAACTGGGAAACCAGTGGATCAAACAAATTACAGAGGTATGATTGGAAGCTTCATTTGCTTGCTGTTAAAATAATTTTTAAGTATCTTAAACATACTACAAATTTATGATTGTTTTATCCAAAAGGACAATCTTTTGAATTAATGAGTTATTCAGATGCTGACTCTGTTGGTTACAAGTTGGATAGAAAAAAGCACATCTGGAACATATCATTTATTGGGAAAATCCTTAGTATCATAGTGTAGTAAGAAACAGAATTCTGTAGCTTTATCTACTGCTGAAGTAGAGTATATAGCTGCTGGTAGTTGCTGTGCACAAATTCTGTGGATGAAACACACTCTTTTGGACTATGGATATGATTTTAACCATGTTTCAATAAACTGTGATAACACTAGTGCAATTAATATCTCTAAGAAGTTGTATCTCACTCTAGGACCAAACACATTGATGTAAGGCACCATTTCTTGAGAGATCATTACCAAAAAGGTGATATTACTCTTGAATTTATAGGTACTGAACATCAATTAGTAGACGTTTTCACCAAACCTTTAAGTTCGGATAGGTTAAGTTACATTAGAAATGAGTTAGGAATGATAGATCACTGATATACCTCACCGGTATGAAACCTCACCGATATACCTCATTGATTAGTGGATCTCACCTATAGGAATTCTCACCTGTATACCCTACTGATGCGCTGTTTTAAACTTCTGTCTGCCGCCAGAATATTTATCATTTATACTTTACTTATTATATTTTAATTACTTATTTTATGATTCCTAAATGATAAAACTAAGTTCTAATTACTTCTCGATCCACCTCAAGCCCTTTTCCCTCAAGCCTTAGCTCCTGAATCTCGTGAAAACACTAAGTTCCTCAAACTAGAAATGGAAAAAACCAAAATTCCCACTGTCAAAGATTACATTGATGAGCCGAATGTGAAGAAACAGAAGACAGACCATGAAGGAAGTATCAGTGTTAGTAGAACAAGGTCAGGGAGGCGACCAGTGAACCCGCATTTACAAAATAGAGTTATTGTGATCGAAAAAGAGCTATGCGTGGAATGGTTATTATCTAATAAATCTCTATTTCTAGAGGTGCTAGAAGATCAGAAGTGGGTAGAATGCTTTTCGAACAACAATGGTCCCTACTATATGAAGCTGGTAAAACAGTTCTATGAGTTTTTGAGTTTCAAGAAATCAAAAGTCAATAATAGGATGGTATCTGTCGTGAATGGAAAGGAGATAGCTTTTTCTTCTATTGAGTGGGATGAATGCCTGAAGGTTCCACACAAAGGTGTTTTTGGATATTTCTCGAAATCAGTACCACCTACAAGTGACATATTTGATTATGAGACTGCATTAGAGGAGATCACTGGTAGTGGCAAGCAAAGATAGGTGGTGGCTGTTGAAATGGATGGAGAGAATAGATTGTTGTTCAAGTTTGTTCATCATGTTTTAATTCCAAGGAGAGGGGACTTTGTAAATTTGAGATATCAAGATATCTATCTTCTACATCTCTTGAGACATGGTGTGAAAGTAAATCTGTGCAGGCTGTTAATGGTTCAGATTGAGGATATGATTAGAACAAAATCAAAAACAAATGCCTTATTCTTTGCCAAGTTGATCTCGGTTATGATCAAGGTGAAAGGAGTAGTTGAGTCTCAGGATGAGACAATGGTGTTAAAGAACAACTTCTGTATCACAAGAACAATATGAAAATATATGAAGATCAGTTGGAATCCATGGAAGAGAGAATGGGTTACTGATGACAAAAAATTATATGATAAGTTCAATCCTATGGATCATCCTTCAAGGCCTAAGGATGTGAGGGATCCAGGTCTGGGACCTGATGAAGAAGAGCCACAGTATAGTGATGATTCAGAAGAAGAAAATTCCTATGTAGTATATGGAGGATATCCAGACTTACCACCTAGCCCAGATCCTAAAAGTGTGTCACAATAAAAGGAAGTTCAGCAGAAATCAGATCAGAAAGAGGATGTTGGAGAAAATAAAGAAGAAGTTCATGAAGAATAATAACTTGTTGAAGAGAAGGAAAAACCTGCCCCAGAGACTGAAGAAGTAGAAGAATCTGAATCTGGAGCATCTGCCTCTATTTGCTCAAGCTTGAGTCCATTGATTGGAAGCTCAGTTGTACCTGTTGAGATTGTTTTGGCTAAAAGATAAGGACCAGTACATGTTCTAGAGGAACCCCCTGATGTTGAAGAATTGGAAATGGTTATGAAGGATTCTGATGAAGAAGACCAAGCAGCTGAGGGTACTATTGCTGTATAAGGGAATGCACCAGTTAAGGGGGAGCATCCAACTAGTTTTGTCAGTGTTTCAGTGGCTATTGAGTTTGAAGACTGGGCAGAGGACCTAGGGTTTGTAGTTTTTGGATTAGAAAATCCAGACTTTGATAATGAGACATCCCTTCACAGACCAAAAATAAATTATGATATTCAGTCTGAGTTGTTACCTGAAGATGTGGTAAGAATACATGATCTGGATAATCTCAAGTATGATCTCAAAGTCAGTTTTGTGGAAGAAATAAGGAAAATGGAAGCTTAAATGGTTTCATCTATTCGATCAATTATGAATGACTCTGGGGCCAGTATAGTGTTTGAAAGAGCCCCTGCTGTGGTTGCACCTGCTGATATGATTACCAGGGATGACTTGGGATCCTTAAAGGATGAGCTGAAAGAGTCTTTGAGTTCTTCCATTTCTGAGTTAAAGAATCACTTTGTTGAAGAGATGAGCAATTTGGAAAAGTCTTTTGAACTCTCTCTTGGTTGTAATATATCAACCTTTTTGGAAGAGATATTTGATGAAGTCACAGCTTTCCAGAATCATATGACTAGCTTAGCAGAGGATGTTGAAGTTCTAAAGAAATCAATTATCTCTCTGGAATCCTATATGAGTTCTAAATCTCAAGCAGACAAGGATTTGGCTTATGTGAAGAGTGTGGTCAGTCAAATGGTATCAGTTTTTTAGGAGTTTAATCATTCCATAACAAAGCATGTTAGCACCCAAGATTCTGTAGTGAAAAATCTTATTACTGGGCTAACTAAGAGTTTCAAAGAAACTGTGACTTTCTCTCTTGGTTCTATTGCTTCCAGACCTACAGTGGACTTGGATCAGATTAGAGCTTTGGTGAAGGAGGAGCTTGGTTCAGCATCAACTAGTGGCTCTTTGGTCTCATCAGATCAGACCAAAGTGGTGACTTCTACTAGAGATACCATTAGAGATATCTTAAAGATTGTTCAAGACTATATGAGAGAAGCTTCTGCTTCTCAGAAAGAGGTGAAAGACAAGGTAGATTATTATTACCAAAGGGTTTACACCAAGCATCAACTAAAAAATCATTTAAAGCTTATGTTAGAAAACATGAAGTTACCGCCAGTCAATCAAGCCTTTAGAGAACAGGTCAGCAAGCTCAGAGAGTTGACTCCTACACTATACAAATTCATGGAAAACAATGATGATTTCATTTCTGCCATGGAAAGAGGAGGAGGAATTATTATGGATTTTAGAAATCTCTTATTGCCTTTCTTTCATGTCGATGCTAGACCAGTTATTATACCTCCATATTTACCTATATCTGCCTCTACTACTTCTCCTGTTCATATGACTCCAGCCCAAGCCATCAGAATCCTTACACCGATGATCACTCAGAGAGCTACACAGTACAGACCAGGAACAGTTTCAGTAGCTCAGCCACCTCTGATCATTTCTGGTGTTCCTAAGCCTCCACCTGCCTCCACCTCACCTGAATCCTTTTTCGATCCCAAGGGGAAATCTCATTCTGAGGATGTGGATTGATCAGTGGTTAGTATTTTTGATAGGAATCACCTTTATTTATTTTGTTAATATATTTCCTTGTATCTATTTGCTCCAATGAATATATATGCTCTTAATTTCTTTTACTCTTTGTTACTTCTCTTCTCTAGTCTTTCCTTCTTGTCCCACTTTTTGATTATCACAAAGGGGTAGAAATACTATCTAAGGGAAACATCTATGGGGGAGAAATAATATCTTTTATGACAAAGGATGAGAAATACTATCTAAATACTATCTTTTCCTTTCCCTATAGTACATTTTTTTTATATTATATATTGTGTTCTCTGAATACAATTGGATTTAATGCACTTTCCTCTGATACATTACTAATTATTCTGGGCTTATAATATCATAAGTTGTGATTATCAAAAAGGGGAAGATTGTTGACCTCACCTGTTTTGATAATCTCAATTATGCTTTCACATACTTTTATAATCCCAAATAATGTTTATATATATATTAATTCCTTCAATATATGACATTCTATTATCAAGATGATAATAATGTTAAAATAATCTTCGAAATACGTTAATCAATGTTTATCTATGGTTATATGAATTTTTATATAATTCTAACTCAATCGGATATGTTTTGCATAAAGCAGATAAGTGTTAAGTCATTGATATACTTATAGCTACTGATACAGATCTACCGGTACTTAGTCTATCGATAGACATAGTCACCGATAAGCAAAGGTCACCGATACACAGAGCTACTGGTTTGTATAAGTCCACTGGTAAGCACATACCACTGATAGATCAAGTCCACCAATGCAAACAAGCTGTCTATAGAAGATGAGATACAGATAGAACAAGTCTACCGATATACACTTAATTACTAGTACAAAACGAAGCTACCGATATTCACAAGCTACCGATACATACAGTCACCGATACAAAATGAGCCACCGATACAAGCGAGCTATCTATAGACAAAGAGCTACCGATACAAGGATTCACTGGTACATAGAGCTACTGATACACAGAGTAACAGCTACTGATACAAGGAGCTACCGGTACAAGTACAAAGAGCTGCCGATAGGAGCTCACTGCTTTACAAAGTCCACCGTTGCATATCTACCGACAGAAATCTACTGTTGAAAGACTTCCAGTCCTGATTCATAAACTCTACTTTTGTCAACATTATTTATTTATTAAGAAACGGTCATATTTGATGATTTTAATGCAATTAATGTTATTTAATGATAGTTGTTGGCATGTTAGGGAACCATACCTTGTACCTATGAAAAGGTAATCATTCCCATTGCCGATGCTGAAAACTATAAAAGGAAGGACAAAGACCGAGCACAAAAAAACATAAGAATATACAAGAGGATGCGTGCATGAAAAGTGAAATAAGGGATGAAAGGGTGCTGAAAAGTGGTGAATACATACAGAAAAGAAAAGATACATTTTTACTGGAAGAACACCGGATATACATGAAGCCATTCATTCCAAAAGGGAACACAAGCTACACCTTAGCCAAGGAGAACTACAACGAGATATTCATACACTGAAGCTGATCAAGCTGAACCTGAAAACCAAGGAAGCAAAAGACACTCTGTTTTTCATATAAAACTAGAGAAGGACTCAGAAGCTTTTCTGATTAATCAAAAAGAGTCCAGAGCTGCACTGCAAATCACCAAAGCATTCTAAACTCATATATATTCTCTCAGTAATTCTTTTATTTATATTTTGAGCAGTGTGTGAACTCTGTAGTTTATTTACTCGCATTGTCTCATGTGCTAAGTTGAAGGATTTCTAAATTCTCACACAAACATTTCTTAACTCTTTTGTATCCCACTATGGATAGTGGTAGAGTTCAAGTAGGACCTGGATAGCCAGTGTGTTGTGGTTTTTGTTTTCCCACGAACAACTGTGGTAGAGGTCTTAGTACCTGGACAGTCTCTGTACTGTTGTTTACCCCGATCCAGGGTGTGGATTAAATTTATATAAATTGTTTGAAAGGATTAAGTCTCGACTTGAGACTGAACCTCTTGGTTATATCTTCTATGCATTTTAGATTAAGTCTAAAGTATACTATATACTTTATTTTCCATTTCTAATTACTTTGAAATACAATTTGTTTTAAAGTGACTTTGATAGTTAATCTAGAATGTGTTTGTACTTATTGTAAACCAGTAAGTTAGTTCAAAAGATAATTTAATCTTATGATTAAATTAATTGTGACCTAATCAATCTTTGAGAAACTAATTGACCATTTACAATCTGTATAAATTCACTACAGTTTAACTTAGTTTTTAAATTGGGGGATTTTAAGAGAAATCATTTAAACAGAAATTTTAATTGGAACTCAATTCACCCCCCCCCCCCCTCTTGATTGTCCACTCTTACCAACACATAGCAAATTGCCCTCATTAAAAAAAATTAAATACCTGACTTTTTCATAATCTCATCTCCAATATTACATTTTTCATCATGAATAGTATTCCAATTGATATGTCCACATCCATGGCATCGACCTCTAAGATGAACACCTCTCCTCTAAGTTTTCACTTGTTGTCAAAGTCCTTTAATTCCACTATCCTTCAAGTTAGTTCTCCCAACATCTGATTAAGCCTCAAACCTCTTAGATGGGTTATCAAGTACATAAACCTCATTGTCTTTCTCTATAAGTGTCTGCATCGTATCTTCCTAAACTCTGACATCATTCACACCATTAATATAATCAAGCACTCTATAAGAGTTGTACATAGTCACATGTGTTTTACCAAATGATTCAAGTGAATCTTGAGCATCAGATTCCAAAACACCTGCATACATTAGGGACCTAGCTTCTAAATGCACTAGGGACCGAGGCTGCATCCCTGAGATGGAAAAACCAAGCCCCAAGGTGTCACCATGGGCCTCAAAGGTTATTAGGGGAGGCAATTAAATCTATTCATCATATTTGTAAGTTTGATCCTTATCCAAATTTCCATGATCACCTATTAAAACAGTATCAACCTGTTCAATTTTATACATCAAAGGTCCAGAGTCAACCTTTATTGATGTTGTAGAGTTCAAATGAACTCCATAAACTGCATTGACTGTCTTGGGTAATATGGAAGATATGGTAGCAATCACCCCCACCTGTACTGCACCAAGAGGGATCAGGGGATACATCCCGGTGAGAATATTTACTATCCAATTTCCCTTACGAAAAAAGAAAACAAGGGGGTGTGTCCTTACCTATAACCTAGCTAGTTGTTTCACCAGCCAATTCCCCTTATGAAGAACCCATACAATAGATTGTGTCATTTACAATAACCTCCTTAGTATGGAAAATTAACAAATCATCATGGTTGTCACAATTAGGAACCATAGTCTCATAGGAAACATCATTATTTTTAGGACTTATCATATTCTTCTCCCTTCGATGGATAGAAACCCTCTTATTGTTGGAACCCCTACTAGAAGAAAATACAACTTTCTAATTACCCTTATGACTCTTAGAATTTACCAGTTTGTGTTCAAGCAATATATGTTGATCATACTTGGCATGCACCTTATTTTTAACTTAATATTGACCACTTAAGGATTCAACCTTCCTTTCATCCTCCAAGTTATTAACAAGTGCATCCCTAAAAAAGAGGGAGTTTTGATTCTACATGACTGAATCAATCCAAGACCTCAGCTTCTATGAAATAACAAAACTATTAATCAGACCCTACTCGATAGTTGTATCAGTCACCTCTATAATATATTACTAGAACTTGGAAGGCCAATTATTATGTTGAATCCTGATTGAGCCTATGTCTATTTACTCAGTTGAGGACTACCAAAACAGCAATATCCCCTTATTGTTCAAACCAAGATTATGAGAATTTCCTTTCTCAGGTACCTACACAGGTAACCTAGTAGACATCATCGACATTCCATGATCATATTCTTCATGAGATAGATGCTTTGTCACAGTTGGAGCCTTCCCAATTCTGTGACAAATAGAAGCTAGGTGTCCCTTCAAAACACAATTATCATAAATAACATTCATACGACATAGTTACAGATAATTTCTAATATCCATAAAGCATAATAATAAATAGGTCTCCTCTCATACTCAATGTTGATGTTTATATCATCAGTGGGAGTAGAGAGAGTTTCCTTGTCAATAACGATGGAGATGAGATCAATTTCTACTAGCATTCTGGTCAAATTCCCAAATCACCCATGCTTAGTTTCTTTGTTAAGACATATATGAGTTCATATTTCCATTGCAATGTCATGTATATTCTTCAAATTCCAAAGAATTCAATAGAATCCATGTAAACAAACCCATACTTGTGAAAAAAAATCCTTTCCCATGAGACATTAAAATCCATAGACCATTCATAAAGATGTAGATATTCATGATTCAAGAACAAAGAACTAGTGCTCCACGCATGAATCTTGGACTCATAAAAATAGAAAATATAGTGTAAAAACCAAGACTTAGTGAAATGCACCTCAAATATTAGAATACCTAGATATGAAAGATTTGATGAACCTAGTCATCGAGCTTCTGGGGATTCTCTCCTTTAGGAATAACAAGTCATGCAATCAAGGAGTTCTTCCCCACTGCCAATATTTTATAGAAAGCTTCCAATTTTTCTTCCACATGAGCTAAAGATCCCTTCCGAAGGATTCTCCCAGTGAAGGTATCCTTGAATGATGCCAAAGCCCGCCAACTAACATCCGATTTCAAATCCAGAGTCATGCCCAATCTTCCATCCAGCATCGATGAAGCTTCATGATTCCTCGGTTCAAGCTTCGAAGTTGAGGATGATCCTTGAAAAGGATTATCTGATAAAAGATAAAATCCAAGAAAATGTGGAAAAACCATGGTCTTGAGAATGCCCTAGATTCCATTATCACCTTCGTGAGGTAGCTCCCAGACCTGCATCCTCCAATCAATCACATAAATAAATATATATTTAAATTATTATAAAATTATAATAAATATATTTAAATAATAAATATATTTACTATATTTATAATTATATATATATATATATTAATAAATATATATATATATAATTATATAATTATATATAAATGTATATAATCATATAAATATATATAATTTTATAAATATATTTATAATTATATACAAATATTTATAAATATATTTATTTATAATTATATTTGTAAATAAATATATATATATATATATAATTATAAAATTATGATAAATATATTTAAATAAATAGATATTTCTATATTTTTAAATAAGATTTATATTGCACTAAGTATATATATATATATATATTATTTATATAATTTTTAATAAAAATGAATCTTATTTTCATAATGTTATATATAAAAAATTATCAAATTTATATTAGTCAAAATGTATAATAGTTTATTTATATACATTAATTACAAAATGTGTATATAATTAAATAAATATAATATATTAATATTTAATTTAAACAATTTTATAATTTATAAATGACTATATTTATTTAGATATCTATTTATATTGATATTAAATAATTTAAAATATATGTACATGTATAACTGCATGTATGTATGTGTATGTGTATGTGTTTATGTGTACATATGTAGGTCTATAATTCATGTAAATTTTAAGAATTTGCTTTAATATTTTTGTAATTTATTTAATTTTATTTATTTATTTATTGTTATATATTCATTAATAAAGTTAAAAATATATTAATTATATTGTAATATTTATTTATACATGCATTTATTTACTATACATGTAATATTTTCAATATGCTTTTAATTTATATGAATAATATTTATTCATTCTTGTTTATTAAGTTTTAACATTTAAAATATGTTATAAATTTATATAATTAATCTATTAAAAAACTTTTTAATAATTGTGTAATTTAAATATTTAATTATAAAATAATAAATATGTATATATATATATATATATAAACAAGTCCAGAACTAACCCCTTTTATTAAATTAAGAAAAAAACAGTAATAAGAGAAGGATGGGTTATACAGGACATTTCCCCCATCTGAAGAGCAAGTATACAAACAATGAAAAAAAAGACCAGATAAATCAACTGCAAAAGGAAAAGAAACTAGATTACACGAGATTGAGTTATCATGTTGTGGTATGTGATCCATCCACCGTGACCATGAGGATAGTTCCCCCTCCTCCGTGACTTAACCCGCTATAAAATCCCGCCTCCATCATCGACAGATTCATCCTCAGAATCAGCTTTCAATTCATCTGTTTTAGAATCATCAATGTGCCTTTGACCATCCTCCTCAATATTTTCAGAACTAATAACATAAAAGGAATTCTTTATATGAACCTTACCACTGTGCAATAACTTAGAATTATTTTTAGAGACAATAGCCATAGCATCATCAAGACCCACAATTGGGTCATGAGGACTGCTTGACAGACCGATCCAAGGGATGAATCCCTCCATTACCACTATAGTACTAATAGAGGCACTCATCCTCACATTTTCTACCACATTGAAAGAGGATATGACACCCAGAAAATTTGGTTCCTTCAACAGCTCTATAGTATTACCCTTGAGATTTCTTTTATACAATGGTTTGGGAATTTTATCACTCCATGTACTTGATTTCAATGAAGTTGACTTCTCCATTCCAGAGGACCTTTCAGGAATAGCACCAAAAGACAAGGTCATCATACAATTAATAGGAGTTTTTGAATCACCAACTTCACACTTAGGTTTCACTAGAAAAGGAACTCTTGTATCTACTGTATACTTCATGCTAGAAGAAATGTCAGGAATAGCACTAGAAGACATGGTCATCAAAAAATTAATAGGATTTTTTTAAGCACCAACTTCATGCTCGGGTCACACTACACAAGGAACCCTTGTATCCACTGTATCCTTCATGCAATTAACAGATTCAAGGTGCTGGAAAGCATAGTTGGACCTATCCTTGTTCACCTTTATTGTTTGAGATGAATCCATATTCATTTTTTCCTTCTGATGCTTTGAGGAAACCAATTTATGTTCCTTCTAGAGTTTAATTTTAGCATATTTTTTTGCTTCAATCTCATGGTCAATTTGACCTTCATCATCCTCCCCATGTTTAACCCATGTATATTCATCAAGGGAGTTGTCCTTTTCAGAGAGTAGATCATCCCATGACCTCTTAATATTAGCCAAAGGAGCGTGGTCAGTCCAAATTTAATCCCCAACCAAATTTCAAGGCCCTAAAGATTTAAAAACCTCTTCTGATTGATGAGATATCAAACCAGCTACAATCTTTCCATCATTGAAAAGGAGATGTAAATGCCCTGCTGGCAGAGATACACCAATAATAGGAGGGATAGAGTGTTGTTTAAGAATACTTTAAACCTTCCTAGCATTTCCCTAGTTTGGATCCTTCTGGAAGTCATCTTCAATCACAACCTTTCCCTTAATTTTTATCTTGAAATCCTTGGAAAGGTGGCCTTTCAAATTATAATTACATAAAATGAGGTTCTTACGACAAATATCTTTGGAATGTCCCACTACATTACAGTTTACACAATACTAGGGATAATTATCCTACTCCACCCACAGGTGGATGTCATCACTAGGGGTGGAAAGCATTACCTTCTCAATTAGGGTGGAACTGAGATCCAATTCCACCAAAATCTTATGAAATGGTCGAAACGCACTTATTCAATTTCCCTTTTCCATTCTAATTGGAACTCCGATTTTTATGGTGATATCATGAAGGATATTTGGGTGCCATAATAAAAAATTGAGCCCATGTAGACTAATCCAAACCTGTCCAAAGACATTACTACCATTTGAAATATTAAAATCTAAACTCCACTCATGAAATCAAAGAGTATTGGTTTTAAGAAAGAGGGACCCAAAACTCCAAGCATGTTGTTTTAGTTCATCTGAGGGGAATAAACAGTGGAAAAACCCTTGCCCAAGTGAAATTCAATTTCAATCCATAGACCCCACAATTTGAGAAAAACTTTGAACTAAATCATCAATCCTCCATATCTTTTCACCTTTAGGTAGATTTAGTCGCATGATGAGAGAGTTCTTACCCATTTCAAGCCTCTCTAAAACTGCCTCTTAGTTAGCTTCAATGAGAGCCAGAGATCCCTTCTTGGTGATCCGACCTGTAGAGGTTTCTATGAAGGAAGAAAGTGAACTTATACCCACTTCAGAAACTGATACTTGACGCTCCCTATAAATCCCCTCTGATTCAATGTCATCGCCAGAAAGAGTACCCCTACTGTGGTCCGATCAATTACCTCTGGTAAAATGCCACTGTGGCCACCCACTCCCAATCTGAACCCCTCCTCTATCGTCAAGAGGTTATAAATATATAAAATTATTTTAAAATTTTTATTTATAAAATTATAAATATATATATATATATATAATTATAAAATTATAATAAATATATTTATTATATCAATAATTATATATTAATATATATATTAATATTAATATAATTATAATTATATACAAATATTTATAAATATATGTATTTATATTTATAATTATACATAAATAAATACATATTTAAATAATGGGCTTCATGCCCACTGGGCCTACGATCCATATACTAAATAAATAAGGTTTGATGGGTGAGTTATCCCCTTAAGGGAGCTATGGTCTATTTTTATGGCATGTGTGTGTGGTGTGTATGCATTTAAATGTAATTATAACTCCAAACACCTAATATATATAATGATATAAATATATATATTTATATGAATATATTTATAATTATATGAATATATTTTTCAATATATTTATTTAATATTATAATTAGAAATATATATATATATATATATATATATATATATATTGCATTTGGGGTGGTTCCTGAGTGGTAAACCCCGTAATCCTGCATCCAAAAGTCTAGGTTTCAAATCCTGAAAAACCCCTTCGGGGATTAACATTGCAAGCAGTGACGTAGGAATGATATGGGAAAATGTGATGCATACATGATGCGGGCATGTGGTGACATAATCATGGTGTGGGCCTAGTGACACATGCAGGATGATAGATGCATGATGTTGTATTGGGTCTTAGGGTCATGTATATGGGTCACTTGGTCTTGGGTCTATGGGCTATGTAATGGGTCTCCCTCTACCTAAACAGAAAACGATCTTTACTTTCATAATAAAAAAAGCTTTCGGCCCCAACTTTAAATATATATATATATATATATATACAAATATTTATAAATATATTTATTTATAATTATAATTATAAATGTATGTATATATATATATATTTTTAAATAATTATTAAATTATAATATATATATTTATTATATTTATAATTTTATAAATATATATAATTATATAAATATATATAATTATATAAATATATACTATTATATATATATATAATTATATACAAATATTTATAAATATATTTATTTACAAGTATAATTATAAATAAATATATTTATTAAATAATTAAAAAATTATAATATATATATATATTTAAATAATAAATATATTTATTTATAATTATAATTATAAATATATTTATTTATAATTATAATTATAAATATATATATATATTTAAATAATTATAAAATTATAATAAATATATTTATTATATTTATAATTATATAAATATTTATAATTATATAACTATATATAATTCTATAAATATATTTATAATTATATTTAAATATTTTTAAATATATTTATTTAAAATCATATATAGTTATATTTATTTATAATTATATGTATTTAAAACTTTTAATTATATTATTAAATATTTATCAACACTTTTCTAGTGCAGATAAAGAAAAATATTTATCAACGCTAAAAAAGTACTGATGAAAGGAGATTTTATCAGCGTTTTTATTTTAACATTGATAAAAGCCCTCTTTATCGGTGCTTTTTTAGAAGTGCTAATAAAAATTTTACGTCGCTTTATAAATTTAACCCTAACTGACCGCGATTCAGTCGTGCCTTCAAGCTCTTGCAAAAGTGAAACCTTTTCGTCACTCTCGCTCCCACCCCACCGCTCTCCCTCACCACCGCTCTCCCTCGCCACTGCTCTCCATCCCTGTAGCCACGCTCTGTTGCACCTCTCCCTCTATCACCACTGCTCAGTCTCACCTCTGCTCTGCCTCCCTTATTGTCGCTCACCCTCACCTCTGCTCTCACTCCCTCATCCCTGCTCTCCCTCCCTCTCCACTCTCCCTCCCTTGAGCATTGCCGCTCTCCCTCCCTATCGGCGTCGTCACCACTCTCCCTCTCTATTGTTGTGTGTGCTGCCGCTCTCTCTCGCCACAGCACACTCTACCTCTCTATTCTCCACTCTCTCTCGGATGAATTGATATCTAAAGTTAAAGGTTTTAACATTTTTATCTTTATTTGGGTGTTTTTAATTTTTTTTCCTGAAATATTTGAATGTTGTGTCACTTCCCTCATGCATTTGGAATGAGTGTGAAAATTCGGGTGACTAACACTTGTCATACGTGACATTTCACCACTAACAATTGTTAGTCACCCAAATTTTCTCACTCCTACAACATTGTCAAGAACATTTGTTGCGACCTAAGTTTTTAATATATAATTATAAGCATATTTTAATTATCTGTTAGTGGATTTTGGTTCATCATCACATTTCGGATTGTATGCTCCTTGAATTATCCTAGTTCGCGTGAACCAAACAAAAAAAATTGTATTATGTTTTTCTATTTGTTTATATTCTGCGATACATAATCGGTTTTTGTGAGTTAAACGTCATTGAATCATCTGTGTAAAGGGATAAATACTAGATATTATTAATGATAAAATCATTGCCATCTAAAAAATAACCAAAGGGTATTAATAATAAATTCAATATCATCTTGGGCAATGAGAGTTTCAGGAAAAAAGTGTTTAAGTTGGAAAAGTTTCATACCCTAATTCACCTCCACTTATGGTATCTTATCTTTGAATATCTTATCGATCCTATAAATAATAATATTAATTAATATAAGAATTTTTATATATTAGAAAATAATTTTAATTTATTTTATATAGAAGTTAGAATAAAATTAATATTATAGACACATAGGCATCCATGTCCTTTAGTTTTTTAGATGCACACACATATATGTGAACAATTTTTATGTATAATACAACTAATATCATATATATTAATATATAATTATTAATTATTAAAATTTACATACCAATATTAATCAATATAATAATTTTTAGATAGTATTCATTAATTTTAGTTTATTTTATATAGAAATTACAATAAAATTAATATTACATGCATTGTATATAATTGGATATACACTTGTATGTGTTGAATTCATTTATCATGCACAGAGACATGTTATTGAGTTATTTAGACACACATACACATATCTATATGCGAATAAAGAAGGTCATATATATAAATATGTAATTGAAAATTGAAACATTAGATATTTAAATGAATTTATAAAATGAACTTATATTGAGAATTTCGGTAATTTAATTTTGAAAGAATATTTTATGTTATTATAATACTTAAATTATTAATTAATATTTATTAGGTAATTTATATTTTAAATATTCTTTATGTATAAATATAATTATTTATATATATAATTATATATTAATATAATTAATGATATACTTGAAAAAATATTTATTATTTTTTATTAAAAGAATATTTTTAATTATAAATATTAATTAATAATATTTTTTATAAAATCAATGAAATTTATACATGTCTAATTATTAATTAAATATATGTGTATATATATATATTAGAAATTGTAAATCTATATAAATATAATTATTAAAATTATTCATTTTGATTTTATAATTTTATAATTTATAATATATTCTAAAAAATATTTAATAATTTATATTTTTCATGTAAATAAATATATGGATTATATAAATGATTTTAATGAATGTGTAAAATCACGTTTGTTTAAACATTTTTTTAAAATTTTATAATTTTAATTAATATATTTGTCTTAGTTTAAATTATATCTAATTTTTTTCCTTGAAATTATATTGATATATTAAAATCAAGGTATGTGATCACTTCTAATTCATTGCTCCCCATAGGACATCTTTATTTTTATAGTTCATATTTTGATCACCTTTATATTGGGTTCTGATAGGGGAGCAGTCCCTCTTAGGACCCGAATTAGTGAAAGAGATGGTATATTAGGTTCATATAATATAGAAAAGATTAATGATAACTCACGTTAGTAAAATCATAACCGTTAATAAACTAATTTATGTCTTTAAAATCATAACCATTAATAATCTTACCTTACACTAATATTTTAAGCATAAGATGAACTTTTTCTATGAAATGGTTTTTAGGATTTTTTTTATTTTGTTAAATATTAATATTATTGAATCAAATAGGATGGATATGAATTGAAAATGGATATATGTTAATCATATGACAAAATAGTATGAGGATGGGGTGAAATAGTTCATCAAGTTTGTAAAAAATCATGCATATGACCTTTCTAAAATCATTTTTCCATGATTATAATGTTGTTATTCAAGACTAATTAGTCCAAATGAGTTTTAAGAGCACTTGATCTATCCTAAAATAGATCAGAGATATAACTATTGGACTAAACAGGGGGAAACTGAATATAGATTTTGATTGGGAAAAGACTATGTTTTATAGATCATCTAATATGATTACAAGTGTGGACAATGAGGAAGACCATATCTAGGATGTGATTTTTGGTGTGAACGATGATGAAGATCATATTGAGGAAATGAAAATGAGAGTTGAAGATGAACTTTTTGATTGTATAAAAATGTTTGATAATTTAAAGAGTTGTGCAATGACACCATTGTATACTGGTTGTAAAAAATATACAACATTTTCATTCATACTGAAGATGTATAATTTAAAAGCTGATAATGGATGGAGTGATGCCCATTTTACTTAACTACTTGTTATCTTGAATGATATGCTCCCAGAAGATAATGAGCTTCCTTACCAAACATATGGTGCTAAATAAATGATAAGTTAAATGGGTATGATCTCTAAAATAATAATTCATGTCCAAATTATTGTATATTGTTTCTCAAGGACAACAAATCACTTAAAAATGTAAAAAGTGTGGTGCTTCTCGATACGAGAAAGATGAATTGGGTCTTAAAAATGTTTTATGGTACTTCCCAATCATTCTAAGGTTTAAGCACCTATATTAAAGTCATGTGACTGTAAGAAAATTGACATGGCATTTATATACAAGAAATAAATATGGGAAATTTCATTACCTAGCATACTCTCCTTAGTGGAAGAGAATTGACCATTAGTATCCTAAATTTGGAAATGTGTTGAGAAACCTTCATCTTGCACTATCTACAAATGGAGTTAATCCTTTTAGTTTTAAAAGCAGCATTCACAGTACATGTCCGGTTATGTTGGTAAATTATAAATTTCCATAGTGGTTATGCATGAAATGAAAATAAATTATGACATATCTGCTTATATCCGGAAAAAAACAATCGGGTAATGATATTGATTTTTATTTGGCTCCATTGATTGAAGATTTGAAATTTTTGTGAGATTCAGGTGTTAATTTGTATGATGATTACAAAAAAAGAATATTTCACATTGAGTGTCATCTTGTATGGTATAATAAATTAATTTCATACATATGGGAATTTTTCAGGATATAACATTGAAGGAACTCAAGGGTGTCCCATTTATGAACAAGGTACATAGTCAATTAGTTTTAAACATTCATCAAAGAAAATGTTGTTAGGAAATCACATATTTCTACTCCAGTAACATAAGTACCGATTTTGGACGACATAATTCGATAGGAGTTTAGAAGAATATACAACACCATATCCACTTATAGGTGATCAACTATTTGAGAAAGTTAAATATATGGATTCTTCTTTTATTAAACCTTTTTTCAAAAACCTTATGAAAACTAGTTGGAAAAAGAGATCAATTTTTTTGAATTATCATACTGTAATTTTTTGTACGTCAGAAATTTTCTTAATGTCATTCATGTGGAAAAAATGTATGTGATAGTGCCATTTTCATATTTTTAAATTATCCTAGAAAAATGATGGATTTAATTAAGTCTAGGTTAGATATTATCGACATGGGAATACATGAAGAGTTAGCACTAGTAAAGGGTGAAAAATGGACTTTTCTTCCTCTAGGTGCTTACACTATTTCCAAATAGGAGAGATATCAGTTTTTCAACTTCTTGAATGATGTAAATTTTTTAGATGGGTAATTGTTGAATATTTATAATATCATTTCAATGACTAATTTACAGTTAAAGGGTCTGAAATCACATGACTGTCCTGTTTTGATGCAAGGTCTAATGCATGTATCTTTACACTTCGTTTTTTACAAGAATGTCTTTCATAAATTAACAAATCTATGTTTCTTTTTAAAATCTATATGTAGAAAATTTATAGACCTGGTGTAATTATAAACATTGTAAAAGGAAATTTTTGACATATTATATGAATTATATATGTTCTTCCTACCAGTATTCTTTGACATGATGGTTTACTTGATGGTTCACTTGGTAAGATGTATTCGATTATGTGGTCCTATAAATTATCAATGTATGTACCTCATTGAACAATATATGAAGATTTTGAAAGGGTGTATAAAAAATTAAAGTTGTCCCGAATTTTTTATTCCATAGTGATATTTTGTTGAGGAATCCATTGAATTATGTACCGACTATCTATTTGGTGTGGAAAGAATTGGTATACCGAAATCTCATCACACCGGGAAGCTTGTGAGTGGAGAAATTTCTAGAATAGATGTTTTCAAAAATAATATTAGAGATCGGGAATAAGTACACCTTTATGTTTTACATAAAAACTTATAAGTTTTCCCATATTTTGAAAATCATAAACAAATTCTTAGGCATTTGAATCCATCAATGACTAAAGGGTGGATATCAAATACACATAATCAACATTTTATAGGATGGTTTTGAGACCATATTTTAAGAGTCAAATGAAAATATAGATTCAATTTTAGAATGACTATGATGGATAGGTAGAGGACCAAGTGTGCATGTATTATCTTATAATTTTTATGTAATTAATGGTTATACATTCTATGTATTTGGGGTCGCACCTAAGTGATTGATATATTAATACTACATCCAACACTAGGGTTAAAATCCTAGCATTCCCCTTGTAGGATTTACACCACAGGCGGTGATGCAGGCATGACGTGGGTAAGTGGTGTCATAGGCATGATGCAGGCAGGTGGTGGTGTAGGCATGACACAAACCTGGTGATACTGACAGAATGATATAGGCATGACACTACACTGGACCTTTGGTCCATGTTCATGGTTCATTTGTCCTTGGGCCTATGGGCTATATAATGGGTCTCCCTCTACCTAGATTGAAAAAGGTCTTTGCTTTCTTAATAAAAATAGGCTTCAAACCCAAATTTTTTAATGGTTATACGGTCTATAGAAATAAATACGATGAATTAAATACCATAAAAATAGTGGAGTTACACTTATGGCTGAATAAATGCATGTATCTAATACCAAGGAAAGAAATCCAATTTATGAGAATATGACATACTTTTTCATTATCAAATATATATTAGATTTGATTATACAACATTCCAAGTGAAAAATTTTCAATGAAAGTAGGTTGATAATATGAGAGATGTTAAAATAGATGAATTGAGATTCATGAAAGTGGATTTCAGTAAGTAAGGATACAAAGAAAAACCATTTATAATGGCATCATAGACAGTACAAGTATTTTATGTTCCAGATCCAAAAAACTGAAAGTGGTCAATTGTTCTACTATCAACCAAAACCATTGAGGGTTCAGATGTCAACTCAGTTGTGGAAGACCCATTCATTGGGATGTTTCAATCATTTTACAGTAGTTCTAATGTAGATAGGGTCATGTATGTCAGAGGAGACCATAATGAAGAGATTTGGATTATAAAAATTGTGCCCTGCTGACAGCACAGGCACCCCTCTATAACATGGTCATCGGGTCCTAGCCCTCCAGGTACCACCAATTTCCCCGGAGATATGTAGTCCCCAACTTAGGGACCACCCACATTCCCAAAAATTTCATCAGACTAATGATTTTCCCCACAATCCAACACATGTTCTTTATAGTATTCTTTTTCCAAACTCAAACACACCCTGGGAAGCTTCCCAGGAGGTCGCCCATCCTGATCATAGACAGTACAAGTATTTTATGTTCTAGATCCTAAAAATTGAAAGTGATCAATTTTTATTCTATCAACCAAAACCATTGAGGGTTTAGATGTCAACTCAGTTGAGGAAGACCCTTTCGTTGGTATGTTTCAATCATTTTACAGCAGTTCCAATGTAGATAGGGTCTTGTATGTAATAGGATACCATAATGAAGGGATTTGGATTATAACAATTGTTCCTTGTTGATAGTACAGGCACCCCTACATAACATGGTCGTCAGGTCCTAGCCCTCCATGTGCCACAAGTTTCCCCAAAGACACGTAGTCCCCAAACGAGGGCCCATCCATATGCCCAAAAGTTTCATCAGACTAATTATTGTCCCCACAATCCAACACATGTTCTTTCTAATGTTATTTTTCCAAACTCAAACACACCTTGGGAAGCTTCCTAGGAGGTTACCCATCCTAATCACTAATTCATTCCAAGAACGCTTAAATATATAGTTTTAATCAGGTGGGGTCTTGAAAAGAAAGGTGCTCCTTATTGACATGATTTGCATCATTTAGTAATTTAACCCTTTATCATTCTAAGGTGTTACATTAACCCCCCCCCCAGAGCACAACGTTCTTATTGTGGAACCTACATATCAACCCAGGAAGTGACACTACACTTAAGTTTGGGTTCCTTCTCTGAAATCAATATGACAACTATGACCTGCTGACAGCACAGGCACCCCACTATAACATAGTCATCTGGTCCTAGCTTGCTAGGTACCACCAATTTCCCCACAGACACATGGTCCCCAACTGAGGGCCTACCCACATGCCCAAATTAATCATCTAACTAATGGTTTTCCCCACAAGACAACACATGTGGCCAGCCAATTAACCCTAATAAGGCCATGTTCAGTAGTTATATTAGTCTCACCACTCACATGCATTTTATTATTAGTGTATATTTGTGGGAAAATATTTTTCCCACTCTTAAGACACTGATTTTGGAATATATTATAGTTTAATTATGATATAATTTCTTTATTTTACCAAAAAAATAATGAAATGTTGAATTACTCTTTATTATCCATTCTAGAGTGCATTTATAATAGATGAATCCTGAATGAAATTTTTATCAATTCTTGTTGTAAAGTCTCACATAGGCTTTCACACAATTCTTATAAAGTTTCATCACAAATATTTTGAAGGTAAAATAAACTTGCACCAACCATAGATGCATTCACACCTGATAAACCAACAAGCTTGGGATGCATTTATTAGTCATCGTGAGGAGACATATTTTCAGGTACATTGTGACTGGTAATATATTGCTTGAAAATACATGTATTAATCACTTTGATTATGAATTTTTAATTTATGAAACAGAAACAAGGTTTTGAAAATAATAAACAGGAAGAAAAATCAATGTACCCCTACCATAAATCAAGTATGGGGTATACTTCACTTGAAAAAAATGGTACTTATTTTAAATCTACCATAATACTTTTATGTTATATAAAAAACATCATAATTATGTTCCTCTATTTCTATGAATATTGATGAATCAAAATAAAATACCAATTCCATCCCATATCATGTACTATAGAAGGAGGCACGTGTAAATAAATAAGGGATACTAATAGATGTAAAAAACATGCAAAATTGTGGGAAGCATGTGTAAGTATCACATAATAAAAAAAATTATTTAAATTGGTAATAAATGAAAATGATTAATTATTTTTCTATATTTTTTATCTGACATAGAAATAAGAATCATTATCTACTATACCTGATGAACAACTACTATCAGTGGCCTTGAAGTGGTTATAACAATATGGTTGCATCATAGGTTCATGTTTTGGGGTATCACCCTGAGCATATTTTGAGGGAAAAATGAATAGGTGGATAAAGATAAGAAAATGGAAGAGTTTCAGGTGTGATTAGATGTCCTAGAAGAAAATTTTAATTGGTAGATAGAGTTTCTAAAAAAATTATAGGAGGTAATTAAATAGAAGAAAAAACACAAGAACAAACACTACATAAAGACCCCCCACCACCCCACACCCCACCCCCACCCACACACAAACACACAACCACAAGCTTTGAGGCAATTCATTCCCCTCAAAGAGATATCTTAGAAGAGGTAATCAATATTCTCATAATTGTTTCTGTGAAACGTGAATCTGACAGACACTGATACCTTTCCTGTATTGATATTTAATATCGTGAAAATGATTGTGATTTATATCTATCTACACCCACCCATAACCTTATCTTAAGGGATATCATGTATAATATCCAAGGAGATAATATACACAAAATACGACTTCTGATAGTTTATACGAGAGTGGGGATTAACATATCTCGTGATCCGAGTGTTGAGATACCCATTCCACTTGATGATACGGATATTCATATGTTCAAGAAATCTATAGGAACATTTATATCATTGTTGTTAAATCTTGTAAAAAACATGTTGATAAGGAGGTATTCATTTCCAATTTATTTTTCATGAAAACCCTTTAATGATTAATGAAAAAAGTTCTAAACTGATGAATGTTATTACAGATGGACAATGGGAAGGGGAAAAATGGAAGGTCAAATCAAATCGATCTAAATGATCAACCAACCAATCAAAAAGATATTCACAAAGTACCTTTACCTAACTAATCAACTTCTGCATTTACTAACATTAAAGGTTTATGTAGATATAATGTTAGAAAATGGTAATACAAAAACAATTGATTGTGAAGAACATATGTACGGAGAGGCGATTACATACTATATTGGTCTTGAAAATGTAAATTAAATCCTCACACATGAATGGCTAGGAGTCTCAGTTGTAAATGTATACATGAGGTGTGATTTCATGATTTCATTTTCCAATATCTTATATACTATGTTAATTATAATTTAATACTACTCATATTTTTTCCAGGTGTATATATGAATACTATTTGAAGGGAAAACCCTGTGAATAGAAATTTGGACTCGTTAGTCCTCACATAACTTCTACACAAGAATTCAAATTGGAAACAAAGAAAATTGAAGTAATAGAGGGTAGACTATCTAAATTTTTTTAAAGAAAACTTACTGACAACAGACTCTTCTTAATACCCACTACATAGAGGTAAAAGTCTACAATTTAATCATATAAAATATATTTTTATTTAATTAATTAATTATAGATTTTTTAGATAGTATTGGTTACTCATTACAATCAATTTGGATAATCCAAAGATCTATTTTCTGGATTCAATGCATGGATACCAAAAAAGGTGACCACATGTGATGCCATTATTAATTTTTAATACACTTCATACAATTTTTTACAACTAAAATTCAAGTTATAAATTTTATATTATGTCTTAATGAAAATTATATTATGATAGGGAATTGTTTAAATATCATCAAAATCGTGGCATGAGGACAGTTCATTAATAAAAGGAGCCTATCAACTTCTACAAGTGGATATGTATTATAATATATATATATATATAATGAGATTTAACTATAAAAACATATATAAAAAAACAGATTGCTTATTTTTCTCAATTATTATATGGTGTCTAAAACAAACCAATGGTAAATATTGTGAAAATTATGTTTTTAAATTTATGAAAGATATTGTATTTCATCAATAAACAGGTATCCCCAAAGAGGTATTTTCAAAGATAATTACAATTTCATTTAAAATATTTATTAATCCCTTGTTCATTCATATTTTTATAGTACTACCAAGATTGTCGAAATTCCTTGAATATTAAAAAGAGGAAATATATTTTTTAAAATGAATGGACATTATGCCTGGTGTCAGAATGTATATAGACATTATGAAAAGTTGGTTGCCTACTAATTATTTAGTTGATTTTCTCATCATTTTATCTACTTTTTTAGTTAATTTCCTTGAAATTTTTATTTTATACTTTAGTAAAATGATAAATAGGTCATTTTTTACATGTAATAATCAACCACACCTCAATATGATACACAGTGTTTCCGGTATGACTCAAAGTTCATATTTTCTGTTTTAAATTGAAATTTTAGTTGAAAACACAAGTCACATACTCAAAAATGAGAAAATGTATTCATATTTTTTCTTTATACTTTAGTAAAATGATTCATAACCCATTTTTTATGTGTAGGAATCAACTTCACCTCATTCTAATTCATGGTGTGATCGATATGACTCAAAGTATCTATTATCATTATAAAATAGACATTTTGGTTCAAAACATGTGTCACTCATTGAAAATTTAGAAAATACACCCGAACTGTCTTGATAATTTATGAAAAATATTCATAATTCATTTTTTATGTGTAGGAATTAGTCACACATAAAACTGACACACGATGTGCCCAATATGACTCAAAGTGTGTGTTTTTAGTTTAAAATGACATTTTAGTAAAAAAACACAAGTGACATACTCAAAATTAAGAAAAAACATTTGGATTATTTTTTTTACTTTAGAAAAATGATCCATAATTTATATTTTATGTGTATAAATCTTCTTCACCTCAATATAACACATGATGTGACTGGCATGACTCCAAGTGTGTCTTTTTATTTAAAATTAACATTTTAGTAAAAAAGAAAAATGACATACTCAAAACTTATAAAATGCATTCATATTATTTTCATACTTTATGAAAATGATTCATGAGTCGTTTTAGATGTATAGGAATAATCCTTACCTAAATCTGATGCACAGTGTGCCCAGTATGACTCAAATAGTCTATTATCAATTTAAAATTGACATTTTAGTTCAAAAAGTGTTTCACTCACTAAAAACTAATAAAAATGCTCATATTTTCTTAATAATTTATGAAAACAATTCATAATTTGTTTATAACATACAAGAATCAATATCACATAAAACTAACACATTATGTGACCGGTATGACTCAAAGTGTGTGGTTTCAGTTTAAAATGACATTTTAGTAAAAAACAAAAGTGACATGAACAAAACAAAGAAAACTCAGTAATATTGTTTTGATAATTTATGAAAATAATCCATAATTAATTTTTGATGTGTAGAAATAATACTCACCTCAATTAGATGCACGGTGTGACTGGTATAACTCCAAGTGTTTCTTTTTATTTAAAATTGACATTTACTAAAAAAGAAAAACTACATAATCAAAATGATGAAAAAACATTTAGATTGTTTTGATACTCTATGAAAACTTTCCATAAGTAAATTTTAACATGTAGTAATTATCCTCACCTTAATATGTTAAATGGTGTTCTCAGTATTACTCAAATTATCTATTATCAGTTTAAAATTGACATTTTATATCAAAAAGTGCATCAGTCGCTAAAAACTAGTAAAACATGCTTGGATTATCATTATAATTAATAAAAATGATTCATAAGTAATTTTTGATATTTAATAATTATTCTCACATCAAAATTACGCACTATGTGATTGGTATGACTCAAAGTGAGTGTTTTTAGTTTAAAATGACATTTTAGTAAAAAAAACAAGTGACATACTCAAGACTAAGAAAAAACATTTGTATTGTTTAGATAATTTAATAAAATGATCCATAAGTCATTTTATACGTGTAGGAATTATCCTCACCTCAATCTGACACACGGTGTGACTGGTATGACTCCAAGTGTGTCTTTTTATTTAAAATTGACATTTTTGGTAAAAAAAGACAAGTGATGTACTTAAAACTTTTAAAACACATTAATATTGTTTTGATACATTCATACAATGATCCATAGTTCATTTATGAGTTTTATGAATAAAATTCACCTCAATCGGATACACGATGTGTGTTTATAGTTTAAAATTGACATTTAAGTTGAAAACACACATCACATACTCAAAACTAATCAAACACAATCGTATCGTTTTAATACATTATGAAAACAATCCATAATTCATTTTTGATCTGTAGAAATCAACCGGACCTCAATCTGATATATGGTGTGTCTGGTATAAATCAAAGTGTCCCTTATCAGTTTAAAATTGACAATTTAGTTCAAAACATGTGTCACTTACTAAAAACCAATCAAATAGGCTCATATTTTCTTGATAATTTAGGAAAATGATTCATAAGTCTTTTTTGATGTTTTGGAACCAGTTTCACCTCAAACTGATACATGATGTGACTGGTATGACTTAAAGTTCATGTTTTTAGTTTAAAATGAAATTTTAGTAAAAAATACAACTGAAATACTCAAAAATGATCAAATTTCTTAGGATTATTTTGATACTTTTTGAAAACAATCCATAAGTTGTTTTTTATGTGTAGAAATTAGTCACAACCTAATCTGGCACATGGTGTGACTGTTATGATTCTAAGTATGTCTTTTTATTTAAAATTTATATTTTTGTAAAAAAGAAAAGTGACATCCCAAAATTGAGAAAATTCATTTCGATTATTTTTATACTTTAATAAAATTTTCCATAAGTCATTTTTGACATGTAGGAATCACCCACACCTCAATCTGATGCACGGTGTGTCTATTAGGACTTAAAGTGCATGTTTTCGGTTTAAAATTGACATTTTAGTTGAAAACACACATCATATACTCAAAACTAATAAAACACATTCATATTGTTTCAATACTTTAGGAAAAATATCCATACATCATTTTTGACATATATGAATCTATCTCACCTCAATATAATACACAGTGTTCCTGGTATAACTCAAAGTGTCAATTATCATTTTAAAATTGAAAATTTAGTTTATAACATGTATCACTCACTGAAAACTAAGAAAACATGATCATATTGTGTTGATAATTTTGAATAATTATTCATAAGTCATTTTTGATTTGTAATAATCAGACTCACATCAAACTGAAACATGATGTGACAGGTATGACTCAAAGTGTGTGTTTTTAGTTTAAAATTATATTTTAGTAAAAAACACAACTGACAAACTCAAAACTAAGAAAATTCATTTGTATTGTTTTTTTAATTTATTAAAATGATTCATAATTCATTGTGATTGTAAAAATCATCCTCACCTCTACCAGATGCACGGTGTGACTGGTATGACTCAATGCGTGTCTTTTTTATTTAAAATTAAAATTTTAGTAAAAAGGAAAAATTACATGATCAAAACTGAAAAAAAAAATTGGATTATTTTGATAATTTTAAAAATATCCATAATACATTTTTTATGTTTAGGAATCATTCACACCTCAATCTGACACATGGTGTGATTGGTATGACTCAAAATGTTCATTATCTCTTTAAAATTGACATTTTATTTCAAAATGTGTGTCACTCACTGAAAACCAATAAATCATGCATGGATTTTATTTATAATTTAGGAAAAATATTCATAATTCATTATTGATGTTTATTAATTAGTCTCATCTCAAACTGACACATGATGTGACTAGTATGACTCAATGTGTGTGTTTTCAGTTTAAAATGACATTTTAGTAAAAAAGACAAGTGACACACTAAAAATTAATCAAACACATTCATATTATTTTGAAACTTTAGGAAAAATATCCATAATCAATTTATTATGTGTAGAAATTAGTTTCCCCTCAATCCAATGCATGGTGTGACTGGTATGACTCAAAGTGCATGTTTTTAGTTTAAAATTTCCGTTTTAGTTAAAAGCACATTACATATACTCAAAACTGAGAAAACACATTCATAATGTTTTTATATTTAGTAAAATAGTTTATAAAACATTTATGACATGTAATAATTATCTTCACCTTAATCTGATACACGGTGTGACTGGTATGACTCAAATTGTTCATTATCAGTCAAAAATTGACAATTTAGTTCAAAATGTGTGTCCCTCATTGAAATTTGAGAAAATTCACTCATATTATCTTGATAATTTATGAAAACAATTCATAATTCATTTGTGACATGTATTAATCAGTCTCATGTCAAAATGATACACGATGTAGCTAATATGACTCAAAGTGTGTGTTTTCAGTTTAAAATGACATTTTAGTAAAAAAACACAGGTGACATAGTCAAAACCAATAAAACACATTTATATTGTTCTAATAATTTATTAAAATTATCCATATAACATTTTTGATGTGTATGAATCAATCACACTTTAATCTAACGCATAGTATGACTGGTATGGCTCCAAGTGTACCTTTTTATTTAAAATTGACATTTTAGTAAAAAGGACAATTGGCATACTCAAAAATTAGAAAACACATTCATAATATTTTTATACTTTATTAAAATGGTCTATAAGTCATTTTTTATGAGTAGGAATCATCCAAAACTCAATCTGATGCATGGTGTGTCCAGTATGACTCAAAGTATCTATTATCAATTTAAAATTGACATTTTAGTTCAAAAAGTTTGTCACTCACTAAAAACTGAGAAAACTGTGTTCGGATTGTCATTATAATTTATGAAAATGATTCATAAGTCATTTTTTACATATAGGGATCAGTATCATGTTAAAATGACACATTATGTGACTGGTATGACTCAAAGTGTGTATTTTCAGTTTAAAATGGCATTTTAGAAAAAAAAACACAAGTGACAATCTCAAAACTAAGAAACCACATTCATATTGTTTTGATAATTTAGAAAAATAATCCATAAGTCATTTCTAATGTGTAGGAATCATATGCACCTCAATCTAATGTATGGTGTGACAGGTATGACTCCAAGTGTGTCTTTTTTATTTAAAATAGACATTTTAGTAAAAAAAAGTGACATATTCAAAATGAAGAAAAAAAATTGGATTTTTTTTATACTTTATGAAAATGATCCATAAGAAATTTGTGACAAGTAGGAATCAGTACTGTAGCAGTACTGTAGCAGGGACTGTAGAAGTACTATAGCAGGAACTATGTCGTACTGTAGAAGGTACTGTAGTAGGCACTGTTTAGCACTTTAGCAGCCGAGAATATGCCCCTGTTTGGGCCTTCGGGTCACCGATTTGGTCCCTGAGTCCTGTAAGGCCTTCGGGCCACCTAGGCCTTCAGGTCATTAAGGCCTTTGGGCCACCTCAAGGCCTTCGGTCCCCCTTAAGTGCAGATGCAAACTAGACAATCTATAAGGAACAAGCTCTACAAGGAGGATGAGAAAGGAGCTTTCACCACAGCAGAAGCTAAATGGATTGTAAGAATGAAAGGGTATGGCACCTGCCATCGGTAAAAGCCTATGCATGCATGGTAATTCCTATCTGAATAGCCATGAGAATGTGGAGAGCGGATTTCACAATGAAGATGCTAGGGAGGAGCAGTTCCAAGTAGTTAGTCTGGGTTGTATGTAATGTTAGAAGCCTATGGGCAATGAATTCCTCTAAGGCCTACGGGCCATGTAATACTTATGCCTACGGGCCTTGTAAGGGTTCCACCTCACCCCTTGAAAGATGTATTATCAAAATCAATAAAAAATGAAGGCCTTCGGGCCATTGGAGGACAAGTAGGAATCATCCTCACCTCAATAAATTACATTGTATGCTCAATATTACTCAAAGTGTCCATTGTCATTTTAAAATTGAAATTTTAGCTCAAAAAGTGTGTCACTCACTAAAAATAAAGAAAACACACTCATATTTTCTTAATAGTTTATGAAAATTATTCATAAGTAATTTTTTAATTTTAATAATTATTCTCATATCAAACCGACACACGGTGTGACTAATGTGGCTCAAAGTTCATGTTTTCAATTTAAAATGACATTTTAGTATAAAACACAAGTGACATACTCAAAACCAAGAAGAAACATTTGTATTATTTTGATACATTAGTAAAATGATCCATAATTCATTTTTGGAATCTTGGAATCATCCTCACCTCAATCTGATGCACGGTGTAACTGGTATGACTCCAAGTGTACCTTTTTATTTAAAATTGACATTTTAGTAAAAAAGAAAAGTGACATACTAAAAACTGAGAAAACACATTTAGATTTTTTTTGATTCATTAGTAAAATGATCCATAGGTCATTTATGATGTGTATGAATTAGCCTCACCTCAATCCAATTCATGGTGTATTTGGTATGACTCAAAGTGTGTGTTTTTAGTTTAAAATTGACATTTCAATTGAAAACACACGTCACATACTCAAAACTAAAAAAAATAAATTATTATTGGTTTGATACATCCATAAAATGGTTCATAATTCATTTTTTATTTCTAGTAATAAACCTCACCTCAATATAATACATGGTGTGCCCAGTATAACTCAAAGTATTTGTTGTCATTTTAAAATTGACAATTTAGTTCAAAACATGTGTCACTCACTTAAAACCGATCAAAAGGGATCATATTATCTTAATAATTTAGTAAAATTATTCATAATTCATTTTTAATATTTTGGAAACAATTTCACATTAAATTGACACATGATGTGATCAATATGACTTAAAGTGTCTGTTTTGAGTTTAAAATGATATTTTAGTAAAAAATAAAATTGACATACTCAAACTTAGAAAATTCATTAGGATTGTTTTGATACTTTAAGAAAATAATCCATAATTCATTTATTACATGTATGAATCATTTTCATCTCTATATGATTCATGGGCTGACCGTTATGACTCCAAGTGTGTCTTTTTATTTAAAATTGACATTTTTGTAATAAAATACAAGTGACATACTCAAAATAGAGAAAACACATTCATATTGTTTTGATGATTTGGGAAAATTATCCATGAGTCATTTTTATGTGTAGGAATCATCTAACATCAATCTGACACATGATGTATCCGGTTTGACTCAAAGAGTGTGTTTTCAATTTAAAATTGACATTTTAGTTGAAAACAGAAATCATATACTCAAAACTAATAAAACACATTCATATTGTTTTGATACATTAAGAAAATGATAAATAAGTCATTTTTGATGTGTAGGAATCAAATTCACCTCAATCCAATACACGGTGTGTACGGTATAACTCAAAGTGGTTATTATCAGTTTAAAATTGACAATTTAGTTCATAACATGTGTCACTCACTAAAAACTAAGTAAACACACTTGTATTATCTTAAAGTTTTAGTTAAAATATTGATGATCCATTTTTTATGTGTAATAATTATTCATATATCAAATTGAAACACGATGTGGCCGATATGACTCAAAGTGTGTGTTTTTAGTTTAAAACAACATTTTAGTACCCAAAAAAACTAACATACTCAAAAGTAAAAAAGCACATTTGTACTGTTTTGGTACTTTTAGAAATTGATTCATAAGTTAGTTTTGACATTTATGAATTAGTTGCACATCAATCCTATGTACAGTGTAACTAGCATGACTCTATATGTGTCTTTTTATTTAAAATTGATATTTTAGTAAAAAAGACAAGTTACATACTCAAAACTGAGAAAACATATTCAGATTGTTTTTATACTTTAGTAAAATAATCCATAAGACATTTTTGATGTGTAATAATTATAAACACCTCAATTTGATGCATGGTGTGATCGGTATAACTCAAAGTGTCTTTTATCATTCTAAAATTTAAATTTTAGTTCAAATTGTGTCACGCACTGAAGACCAAGGAAAAAACTTTAATTGTCTTGATAATTTATTAAAACTATTCATAATACATTTTTTACATTTAGTAATTATTATCATCTCAAACTAACACACGATGTGACTGATATGACTCAAAGTGTGTATTTTGAGTTTAAAATGACATTTTATTTAAAAAAAACAAGTGACACACTCAAAATGAATCAAACACATTCGTATTTTTTTGATACTTTATGAAAATTATCCATAATTCATTTATGATGTGTAGGATTTAGCCTTGCCTTAATCTGATGCATGGTGTGACCGCTATTACTCAAAGTGAGTGTTTTTAGTTTAAAATTGACATTTTAATTGAAAACACACATCACATACTCAAAACCAAGAAAATGAATTTATATTATTTTGATAATTTTGGAAAATGTTCCATAAGAAATTTTTTACATGTAGAAATAATCTACAAATCAATCTTATGCACGGTGTGATTGGTATGACTCAAAGTGTTTGTTATTAGTCTAAAATTGCTATTTTAGTTCAAAACGTTCTTCACTCATTGAAAATCAATAAAAATCACTTGGATTGTCATGATAATTTAGTAAAATGATCCATAAGTAATTTTTCATGTGTAGGAATCAATCTCACATAAAAATGACACATGATGTGGCCGGTATGACTCAATGTGTGTGTTTTCATTTTAAAATGACATTTTAGTAAAAAAACAAGTGACATACTCAAAATTAAATAAACATATTTGGATTGTTTTTATACATTAGTAAAATGATTCATATGCCATTTGTGATGTGTATAAATTATCTACAAATCAATCTGCTGTACAGTGAGACTGGTATGACTCAAAGTGTGTCTTTTTATTTAAAATTGATATTTTAGTATAAAATACAACTGACATACTCAAAACCTATCAAACACGTTCATATTATTTTGATAATTTAAGAAAAATAAATTAGTCATTTTTTATGTTTAGGAATCATCCTCACCTCAATACAACGTACGGTGTGCCCAGTATGACTCAAAGTGTCTGTTATTCATTTAAAAATGACATTTTAGTACAAAAAAGAGTGTCACTCACTGAAAACTGAGAAAACACACTCAAATTGTCTTGATAATTTGTGAAAATTATTAATAAGTCATTTTTGACATAAAATAATCAATCTCACATCAAACTGACACACGATGTGACTGGTATGACTCAAAGTACTTGTTCTTAGTTTAAAATGAAATTTTAGTAAAAAACACAAGTTACATACTCGAAACTAATAAAACACATTCATATTATTTTGATACTTTAGAAAAATAATCCATAAGTCATTTTTGGATGTGTAGTAATTAAGCTCACCTCAATCTAATGAATTATGTGACCGGTATGACTCTAAGTGTGCCTTTTTATTTAAAATTGGTATTTTAGTAAAAAAAAGAAAAGAGACATACTCAAAATGAAGAAAACACATTTGGATTATTTTTATACTTTATGAAAATGATTCATAAGTAATTTTTTACATGTAGGAATTAGCCTCACCTAAATCTATTACATGGTGTTCTCAATATTAATCAAAGTATCTGTTATTAGTTTAAAATTGACAATTTAGTTCAAAAATTGTGCCACTCACTAAAAACCAAGAATACACGCTTGTATTTTCTTGAAAATTTATAAAAATTATTCATAAGTTATTTGTGATTTTTAATAATTATTCCCACATGAAAGTAACATATGATGTGATCGGTATGACTCAAAGTGTGTGTTTTTAGTTTAAAATGGCATTTTACTAAAAAACACAAGTGACATACTAAAAATTGAGAAAACACGTTATGATTGTTTTTATACTTTATAAAAATGATCCAAAACTCATTTTTGTTATGTAGGAATCATCCTCACCTTAATCCGACGCACGGTGTGATTGGTATAACTCAAATTATGTCTTTTTATTTAAAATTTAAATTTTAGTAAAAAAGACAAGTGACACACTCAAAAATAATAAATTTCATTCATATTGTTTTGATATGTTATGAAAATGATTCATAGTTCATTTATGATGTGTATGAATCAGTTTCACCTCAATCCAACACACAGTGTGTCTGGTATGACTCAAAGTGCATGTTTTCAGTTTAAAATTGACATTTTAGTTGAAAACACATGTCACATACTCAAAACTGAGAAAACACATTTGTATTTTTTCAATACATTAGTAAAATTATCCATAAGTAATTTTTGATGTGTAGGAATCAACCTCGCCTCAATCTGATACATGATATACTTGTTATAACTCAAAGTGTCTGTTATGAGTTTAAAATTGAAAATTTAGTTCAAAAAACTATGTAACTCACTAAAAACTAAGAAAATAAGCTTTGATTTTATTGTTAATTTAGTAAAAGTATTCGTAATTCATTTTTAATATGTAGGAATCAGTTTCACATCAAACTGCACACGATGTGAATGGTATGACTCAAAGTGTGTGTTTTCAGTTTAAAATGACATTTTAGTAAATAATAAAACTAACATACTCAAAACTGATAAAACACATTAGTATTATTTTGATACTTTAGAAAAATGATCCATAAGTCATATTTTAGGTGTATGAATCTATCACACCTCAAACTGATACACGATGTGATCGGTATGACTCTAAGTGTGTCATTTTATTTAAAATTGGAATTTTTTTAAAAAAGAAAAGTGGCATACTCAAAACTAAGAAAAAACATTATAATTGTTTTCATACTTTAAAAAATGGTCCATAAGACATTTTTGATGTGTAAGAATCAGCCACACCTCAATATGATGCATGGTGTGTTCGGTATGACTCAAAGTGTGTGTTTTTAGTTTAAAATTGGCATTTTTGTTGAAAACACATATCACATACTCAAAATTGAGAAAACACATTCAGATTCTTTTGATGCTTTAGAAAAACGATCCATAAGTTATTTTTGATGTGTATAAATCAACCACACCTTTATCCAATACATAGAGTTCCTGATATAACTCAAAGTATCAGTTATGAGTTTAAAATTGACAATTTAGTTCATAACATGTGTAACTCATTAAAAAATGAGAAAACACACTCGGATTGTGTTAATAATTTACGACAATGATTCTTAAGTAATTTGTGACATTCAAGAATAATAATCACATCAAATTGACACATTAAGTGACTGGTATGACTCAAAGTGCAGGTTTTCATTTTAAAATTACATTTTAGTAAAAAAACACAAGTGACAAACTCAAAACTAAGAAAATGAATTCAGATTGTTTTGATAATTTAGGAAAATTATTCATAAGTAATTTGTGATTAACAGACACATTTTTATTCTTATAATACTTTTAAATATTTCTATATATATTTCTAGAGCTAAGAATTTATACGGTATGTGATTCTGAGGTCCGATGTGTCTAGAATTAATTTTATAAAAATATTAAATATATTTTATATTATGCACGCATAGTTTCTTAAATAAAATAGAATAAATCTAAAATTTAATATTAGATAAAAATCTGAGACCATTTTTGAGTACATAACATAGATTTTACCCTAGGTGCAACCTAAGATAGTTCAGCGCAGGGCATCCATACATTGCGCTCGTTGGTGGTACGTTCAGTGAATTAATCAATTAATTCATTAAATAATTCATTAATTTTAACCTAAATAGAAATTATATGAAAATAATTCTATGTAGATATTCCTAGGGTTATACTCATAATTTATGGATCTTCCAAGATCTTCTCCTTCCACCTTTTGTTGGCAGATCAAATCATACAATGACGAAACTCTAAATAGGAGCAGATCGGGAAGCAGAAAACGCAGCAACTTATTTTGATCATTGGTGATCATGTTCTTTGATTAAGAACAATCCAATATCCAATTAAGACTCATCAATTTGTGTTTTACACCCTTTTTTATTAAATTTATTAATCATATCACCATCTTCTATTGATCTGCGCCAATGACAGCCTTGGTATGATCCTATGTACTAAATTAAATTGTTTATTTCAATGTTTTCTAACTCTAGATGCCCCATTCATGATCTTTATCCAATAAATATTTGAAAATATCATTTAAAAAAATTTATTTCCCCGCTCTATTTTTTTACATTCATCACCGGTTGGACCCCCATGGTCCCAATTCAACATTATCGAAAGGTACTGAGACTAATCAGACCCCCAGAATTGCAACGGTTTCACAAACAAGGGATGGATCGATAGAACAGAGCTAGATTCGATATATTCACAGGTGGTAGATGATCATTTCAATGATCTAAGGTCATATCTTTAAATTTGTAAGGATCAGCGATGTGCGGGTTGGATGATGACCCCCCCCCCCCCCCCAACGAACAATGGAATCCAATTTTTGACAAATAGTGGCCCAAAAAGATGAACGGTTCATAGATCCACTAATATAAGGTATATTATAGGTGGGATCTAGAGTGTAAAAGACTGATTCAATACACGGATTGTGGATTTTTAATTCTATGAAAAATCTGACTATACAACGTGTGCAAGGATAAACACATGGCATGTATCCCCCTGGCTACAATGACTAGGGTTACGAAATTTTATAAAGATGGCATGACATCTATCCCTTCTATATGTCGTATATCTAATCCCTGGATAGATGATTCATTTGATGGATCACATGGGAAGGACACTGTGTGGGAGTACATGGCTAGACACATGGTCTTGTATCGAAGTACACAGACATGGGGTTAAGTACACAGACATGGACAGAAGGATGCGGCCCGACCCCATATAGTTTGGACACACTGTGTAGTCCACCTACATGGAATGTAATTATATATGGTTTGGGATCCATGTGTTGTCTAGGGACATGGAAAGATGGTGGAGTGGGACCACACACAATGTGGGTCCCCTCACACATCGTGTACTACTTAGTTCCTTTTGAGGAAACTTCAAGGTTTCATATCTCCTTCATTTGAAGTCAAACTTTAGACTACGAGTAGCATGTCCTGAGTATTTTTTCACCTAGAAAACAATGTTTCCATTTGTTTGACTTTTGGGATATGATGTGGAATGTTTTGGGAATGTCACTTGGTTAGACGATGCTCGATAGTGGTAGTGATCAATCAGAGGATCACCAAAGACACTAGAGTGGAACCCCCATCAGTATGGGCATGAGTCCTATACCTTCTAAGTGGAACCCCCTAGTGGATAGGGAATGGGTCCTTAATAAAAATAGTGTAACTCCTATATTTCACTAAGGCATAGGTCCTAAACCTATAGAGTGGAACCCCCCCATCAACTTGGGTGTGAGTCCTATACCTACCGAGTCAAACCCCCTATTAGATAGGGCATAGGTCCTTCATGGACAGAGTGGAACCCCTATCACACTAGGGAATGGGTCATAAACCTATAGAGTGGACCCCCCCCCCCCCATCATCTTTGGTGTGAGTTCTCTACCTACCGAGTGGAACCCCCTATCATCATGGGTCATAGGTTCTCATGAAACTAGATTGGAACACCTTATCAGCTTGGGCATGGGTTCTCTATGGATACTTACAAAGTGAAACCCTCCTAAAACTAGGGTTTGGGCCCTCTACTTGTATTTTTTGTCCCCTCAACTATTCATAATAGTGAAAATGTGTGGTTTGACTTGTATGGTTACATCTAGGCAGACACGTGAGATTTTGGGCATCGAAGATGGAATTTTGGAACTATTGGAGACTCGATTTATGGGTTTGAGCTATGATATAGAGATCCCCTTACTCTCTCTTGTTTAGGATTTTCTTGACTGATCATATATGTGTGCGTGTGTGTGTGTACATACCCTTGGACTTGGTTACTCTCCTCCCATGGGTTGTGAAGATGCATGGGGTATGCCACGATCTTTCTATGTTTAGATTCTCATGGTTGGATGAGTACACTATCCTACTATAGGTGAAAAATACACAACATGTATTTCATCTACACCCTGTGTTGAGACCCTTGTGTTTGGATGAGGTTACACTCTCTTGTTTTAGTTTGAGATATTCTCTCTCATTGTATCTTGTATCCAGTTTACTATCTATAGTCTTTCCATTCCTGATGAATCTCTTACTGCTCCCCCTTCAGCTTTCGGGGCATCCTACTAGGTATGTATATACGTACCCCTATATGGGATTTCCCAACACATGTCATGTATTATGAATATTATGGACATGTCAATAGTGAATTCATAGGATCTTAGGGATACCTAGTACTTTAGAACGCGTATGGTGGTTGTATCTTGGAGATCAGGAGTTGGGCTCTCTCAACAGTTTACATTTCTAGTTTTGTTAGGTTGGGACATATTTATAGTTGGGAGTTTATTTTTTCACTTTACTTTTTATTTTACACTATCATACTCTTGTACTGTCTAGATTTTTTTATGCATGGTTGTTCCCTTCACTTTTTGATTCTTTTAATTTTATTATATTTAAACTTTTTCATCAATATGGTTGTGTGTGTGCATACAGGTAGTTATTAAAAGGCATCCCTGTGTTAGTTATGCCTTCGACATTGGTTTCCAACCCATGGAATATGGAGGCCGGCTTGGGGTAGTTGCGGCTCAAGCCCCATCTTTTTTTGGGTCATGAAATATTAGTATCATAGGAGTTCATTCCTTGGAAATTTGTTTGGATTGGTCCCCTTATAAAGATTTGTTTAGGTTTAGGGAAACAATTTCAGAGTGTCTCAAATGTGACTCTCAAGCCAAGGAGTCTAGTGATGGTATGGGAAACTGATGTATCTATTCATCAAGACCTTGACTAACTGCTTATCAACTCAATACACTATGACATTGGTTGAAAGGATCAATGGTACATGCATCATATAGGATTGAGCCTTGGAATTTCCTTCTTTATTTATCTCTCTATTGTTGTTGTTGTTGTTGTGTGTGTGTGTGTGTGTGCTCATCTGACGGTGGTATGTCTTGATCAGTCTCAGGATGCCTCTGTGATGACAACTAGCTAGGATACTAGTTTTGGATCATGAAGATGATCTGATGAGTGGTGAGGCCTCAGTTCAAGGTTTATCCCACAAGCATCTCCCTCCAGGTGGGCAGGTAGTATCACCTTCACTAGTCAAGTAGCAGATCGTCCCAGCAGAGTAGGCTGAGGATGCGTGCTCCATGAGTTTCTGTGCTAGAGGCTGTTAAGGTTCTGTGGTAATCTAGATCATCATGTAGTCAAGGATCAGCTATATTTGGTGGCATGTATATTTAGTCTTGTTTAGACCCTAACAAATCAGTTGGTTGTGCTGGAATCTATCCTTTTCCATGAAGCCACTGGGAACTAGTTGAGTCTCATTACATAGATGCACAATGAGTAACCACTCCCATGGATCGACTTCCAATATGTGTTCTATGAGGAGTACTTACCCTCCCGATTGAACTCGGTTTAGATTCAGAAGCTTCTGAAGCTGTAGTAGAGAGGGATAATGGTGGATGAGTATGTATTGAGGTTCATAGACCTTACATGGTATTTCCTTTACATGATCTGGGATGGTTACTTCTGAGAATGGAAGTTTGATCTAGGACTTTGTAAATATATCTATTCCAATTTAGTACCCTTGTGCATTCCCACCTATATTAGGGTATTGGATTGGACACTATTGATAGATATCTTTATATTAGAGCAATTCTAGATAGCTAGGGCTGGTAGTGGGCTTCATAGAGCTAATTTATCTACAAAAGCTAGCAGACACCAGATGATGGGATCTTGATGATGGAGACCTCACCATGATCAGACTCAGGAACATGGTCAGGGGAAACACAGAGGGATAGGGTAACTTGGAGATGGTTAGTTCTTTAATTGTGATGGGTGAGGTAAAATAACATGAGATTTCCTAACCAGACGTGTTGAGTTGTGCAGGTATATAGCTGATAGATTTCCATAGTAGAGGTAGCATTGTGATCAAGAATCTCCCAAGAGAGGGTAGGGTAGTCCCTAGAGAGTAAGATCTAGAAGAGGAGCATGAAGAGCTATGTGTGGTGGAATAATCTGTGAGATCCTTCCACCACCACCACCAGGTGGTCCATGTCAGGCTTAGGGAGCTAGCAGTTAGGGTCGCAAACAGCTGCAGACTTAGAGGCTTATGACCCTCCGGCACATGAGATGATCATAGGTATGATACGTATTTATTATACTATTTCTTAAGTATCAGTATATATAATTTTCAGTAATTCCTTAATATCCATACTCCTGGTGTGAGATATGAAGCTCCCAATTGAGGTTCTAGCTCATCAATTTCATCTTGAGGTTCCTATAGGGAATGTTTCTTTTGTATCTTATATCTATCAGCAGTACGAGATATCTCTTGGTGTAGAGAGGTTCATGTGGAAACTTTTAGTCATCATTATGAAACCATGTGAAGTCATATTGGGTATGTATTGGTTTTCCATGGTCCAAGACCAGATTGACTATCACCATAGACAATTTATATTCTTACGCATTGATGGGATGAGATTCTCCTTTTCTCGTAAGAGAGATATCATGGCAGGGAAAGTGGGTTATGTGGGAAAGAGGTTGTATCCCATCACCCATTAGTTAGATATTATATAACTTAGTTAATAAGTATCTTTAGTCATCTGGATTTATTCAGTTGTGGATGATTATATGGACGTCTTCCCTAAGGAAGTTTCAGGACAACTTTCGAGGTGGGAGATGGAGTTTTTCATAGACTTGCATCCTGAGATAGCTCTAATATATTATTTGGTATATTGTATGGACCCTAATGAGATCTATAAGTTGTGTTTTTAGTTTTAAAAACTTTTATAGAAAGGTTTCATCAAGTATATTGTTTCCCCTAGGGAAGCTTCAGTGTAGTTCATGAAAAAGGCGAACAAGAGCTTACAGCTTTGTGTGAATTATCATCACCTGAACCAGGACATGATAAATATAAATTTTTCCTTACATGGGATTGAAAAACTCTTTGAATAGTTGAGAGGTTTGATATGGTTCTCGAAGATCTATCTAAGGTCTATTTACCACCATTTTAGGCTTCGTGAGGCTGATATTCCAAAGTTAGCATTCTAACGTTTCTATGAACACTATGAGTTTATAGTGATGCCCTTTACTATGAAAAATTCCCTCACCCTGTTTATGTATTTGATGAATTGGGTTCTCCAGTCATTCTTGGACTATTTTGTAGTCATCTTAATCAATGACATACTCATCTACTCTACATCATAGGAGGAGCATATAGAGAACTTGAGGGTGGTTCTAGATTTTCTTTGAGAGAACCAGATTTATAGGAAGCTCTTGAAGTGAAAATTCTAGATTCATGAGGTTCACTTTCTGGGGCATGTCATTTTTTATCGTGGTTTTTCCATATACCCAGTAAATATCGATGCAATGATTTCTTGGGATCCACCTAAGAGTGTGTCATAGGTGTGGAACTTTTTGGGTTTGTAAGGTTACTATAAGAGGTTTGTGCTAGAATTATCTAGAGTTGAGGCCCCTTTGACCACCTTGACACAGAAAGGGAAGTGTTTCCTTGGTATGAGAAATGATATAGGGACTTCAAGGAGTTGAGGGTGAGGATAACGAGTGATCCAGTGTTGAGAATACCATAGAAGGTTGTGGATTACATGGTGTATTGTGATGCCTCGGGAGCTGGGATTAGATGTGTATTGATGCAATAGAAGGTAGTTATTTCATACGGGTTAAGGCAGTTGAGACCCCATTAGAATAAATATGCGACCCATGATCTATAGATGGAATTTGTAGGCTTCTCCCTCATAATGTGGAGGCACTACCTTCTAGGCGATCACTTTGTGGTTTTCTCAAACCATCAGAGTTTCAGATACATCTTCAAACATAGTGAATTGAACCTGAGACAACGGCACTGGTTGGAGTTCCTGCAAGACTATGACTTCAAGATATTCTATACTCTAGGGAAGTTCATAATAGTAGTATATTCCTTTAGTATAAATTTCTAGTGTTACTTAGTATAGGCAGCTTTGGAGTAGTTATCCCCCTTGAAGCTGATCTTAGTGGATCAGGAGGGTACAACTTTTCTACTGTTGATGGTTTTGACTCCTCTGCTTCTCGAGTGTGTGAGAGAGTTCTAGCTGGGAGACATTGACTATGAGGTTTTAAATGAATAAATATCCATGTAGGTTTTAGTTGATGGGTATTATAAAGGATGGAATCATGTTATCTTTTTTTATGGATAGATGATGGTTTCAGTCACGATGTGGGAGGAGGTGATATGATAGTTTCACACTTCTCCCCTAGGTGTACATCCTGATGTTGGAAATATGTACAGAGACCTTAAATGGTAGTTTTGGTGGTCTAGAATGAGACAAATAATTGTTTAGTTCATCTCTCAATGCCTCACCTATCAGCAGGTGAAAGCTGAGCACCAAGTTCCAGCAAGTTTTTTGCATCCCCTTGAGATCCCAGAGTGGAAGTTATATAAAATATACATGTTTTTTATAGATATTCCATGAACAGAAAAGGTCCATGATGTTATCTAGGTGATAGTTGACTGACACATGAAATTGGAACACTCCCTTTCTTTTAGAGAGCAGAGTTCGGGAGAGAGTTTGGGGTAGTTGTACGTATGGGAGATAGTTCTCCTTCATGGGGTTCCCTCAACGATTATCTTCGATCGTAATGCATAGTTTATTTCATGATTGTGGAGAGGCCAACATGAGGAATTCTAGACCCAAATGAGGATGAGTACATATTTTTACCCTTAGATGGATGGGAAGACCGATCCAACTATCCAGGTGTTAGTGGATATGCTAAGTTCTTGCATGTTAGACTATGGATGGAGTTGGGAGGATCACTTTCCCTTTGTAGAGTTTACGTACAACAACAGCTAACACTCTACCATTAGAATGAAACCTTTTGTGGAAATTTATGGGATACCTTTAAGGTCACCCTTGTGATGGATAGAGATCGACGAGACATCTTTTATGGGCCCATAGATGGTGTAGGTGAGGACGAAGAAGGTCCACATCATCCATGAGCAGATGAGGATAGCTCTAGTCTGGAATAAATCTTATGAAGATCACTATCATGGGCCCTTAGAGTTCGATCAATGAGGCAATATTTTCCTAATATTCCCCCCATGGTGAGTATTGCAGAGGTTCGGTCGAGGAGGCAACCTATCCTCAAGGTTCATATGGTTGTTCAAGATCGTGAAAATGTTTGATGAGGTTTCTTACCATCTTTCCCTACCCCCACATCTGAAGAGGATACACAATGTCTTCCACATGTTTCATCTGAGTAGATACATGAATGACCCCACACACATCATCAACTAGGGAAAGATTTACATCAAGGATAAAACTACCTTTTTGGGGCACCTAGTGGCAATTGAGGGTCAATAGGATAGGACCCTGTGTGGATGGACCATCCTCTTGGTTCATGTGTTGTGGTAGTATGGGAACGTGCAAGAGAGTTACTAGGAGTGGGAGAGCCAAGTGAAAGATATGTATCCCAAGTTTTTTGTTTATTTTTTCTTTTTATAGAAAAATATTGATATATAGAATGATTCAGAGACCCAATTTTTTCCTTGTAATACTTTGAAATATTTCTATATATATTTCCAGAGCTAGGAATAAGGCAGTGTGTTATTATAAGGATCAGTGTGCCCATAATTAATTTTTTTAAAAAAATAAATATATTTTATATTAAGTGTAAATATTTTATTAAATAAAATGGTATAACTCTTAAATATAATCTCAAATTAAAAATCTAAGACAATAAATGAGTTTGGAACACAGTGTTTTCCCTAGGCACGACCTAAGATAGGTCGGCATCGGGTGTTTGGACATTATTCTCATTGGTGGTACATTTAGTGGATTAATTAATTAATTTTAAAATAAATATAAATTCTATAAGAATACTTCCATGGAGATATTCTTAGGTTAAGCCTCATAATACTAGGATCTGTTGAGAGCTTCTCCTTATTTTATTGGTGGATCAAATCAGACGATGATGAAACTCCAGATCAGATCATATTAGGATGCATTGAACACAACGACTTCCTTCAATCATGGATGAGTAAATTATTCTATGACAAATTATCTAATCTCTAGGTAGGACTCATCAATTTTATAGTTTACACATTTTTTGATTAAATTTATTAAGCTGATCAACCAATTCTATTGATTTGCACTAATTGCAGCCTTGGCATGCTCCTACGTACTGAATTAAATTGGTTATTTCAATGATTTCTAAACCTAGATGCCCAGTTCTTGATTGTTGGCAAATAAAACTTGAAAAATGTCATTTAAACAATCATTATTCTGCTTTCCCCCCTCAATTTCTTTACATTCATCATCAGTTGAACCCCGCGGTACTGGTTCGACATTACTGGCCGGTACTAAGTCCGATCGGACCCCTCGAATTGCAATGATTTCATAAAAAAGGGATGGATTAATGAAAAAAGGATATATATGGGATGTTTATGGGTGGTGTATGAACATTTCAATGATTGGATTTAGGATCTTCAAATATTGAAGGATCGACGGTGTGTGGGTTGGATGATGACCCCCCCCCCATAAACAACGAGATCTGATTTCTAGTGAATGGCAGCCAGAAACAATGAACGGTGCCTAGATCCACTAATATAGAGCATATTTAATGTGGGATATATGGTTAAATGGACTGATTCAATGCATAGATCGTGGATCTTGATTTTGTGAAAAACCCAACTACATGTCGTTTGTAAGGATGAACACACAACGTGTAGCCCCCTGGTCACAGCGAATGGGGTTTTAGAAGTTTATAAAGGTAGAACAATGTGTATCACTCCTAGACACTATGTACCACATCCATATATAGATGAGACATGTAATAGATCACATGGGTAGGAATCCATGTGGGAGTACATGGCTAGGCACACAGCCATGTACCAAAGTACATGGATACGGGGTCAGGTACACGGACACGGCTAGAAGGACATGGCCCAACCCCAGATATCTTGGACACGCTATGTATTCCACATAAAAGAAATATACTTCTACATGGTTTAGGAGTTGTGTAGTGGCCAGGGACACAACTAGGCGGTGGAGTGGGACCACACGTCATGTGGGTCCCCTCACACACCATGTACTACTTAGTTCCTTTTGAGAAAACATCAAGGTTTCGTATCTCCTTCATTTAGACTCAGATTTTGGACCGCAAGTATCCTATCCTAAATTTTTTCCCACATATAATGAAATGGTGCCCTCAATTATGGATTTTGGAATATGATATGGAATGTTCTGGGAAAATCGCTTGGTTAGGAGATGCTTGACGATGGTAGTGATTAGGTATAGGATCAACAAATACACAAGAGTGGAACCCCCCATCAGTATTGGTGTGGGTCCTCTACCTTCCGAGTGGAACCCCCTATCAGATAGGGTACGGTTCCTCGATGACCAGAGTGGAACCCCCTATTTCACCAAGGCATGGGTCCTCAACCTATAGAGTGGAACCCCCCATCATCTTGGGCACGGGCCCTCTACCTACCAAATGGAACCCCCTATCGGATAGGGTATGGGGCCTTGATGACTAGAGTGGAACCCCCTATCACACCAGGGTTAGGTCATGGAACTATAGAGTGTAACCCCCCCCCCCCATCATCTTGGGTGTAGGTCCTCTACCAACCAAGTGGAACCCCATATCAGCATAGGGCATGGGTCCTCATGGCACCAGAGTGAAACCCCCCCCCCCCCCATCAACTTAGGTGCGAGTTCTCTATGGATACTTATAGAGTATAACCCCCCTAATGCCCTAGGTCACAGATCCTCTACTTGGATTTTGTGGCCCATTGACTGTGTGGCATAGTGACAAGGCGTGGTTTGACTTGGACAGTTACTTATGGGTAGACACGTGAGATGCTGGGGATCGAAGATGGAATTTTGGAACTGTTGTGACTCATTTTCCTGGGTTGAGTTGTGAGATGGAGATCCCATTACTCTCTCATTCGGGATTGTTTTGATTGAGAACATATATATATATATATATTTGTGTCTATACCCTTGTAATTGGATACTCTCCTTCTATGGGTTGTGAAGATGCGTGGGGTATGCCACATGCTTTCCTTGTTTATATTCTCATGGTTGGATGAGTCCACTCTCTTGTTATAGGTGGAAAAGACTCGATGTGTAGCTCATATACACATCATGTTGATCCCCTTGTGTTTGGACAAGGTTACTCTCTCTTGGTTTGGGTTGTATCTTGTATCTTGTTTACTATTTATAGTCTTTCTATTTCTGTTTTACCTCTTACTTCTCTCCATTCAACTTTTGAGGTGTCCTACTGGGTATGTATATACTCACCCTTACATTTTATTTTCCCACATGTGTCATGTCATATGAAAATGATGGATAGGTCATTGGTGACTTCAAAGGAGAAAAGGGATACCTAGAACTTTGGTCCATGTACGGTGCTCGTGTCTTGAAGATCAGGAGATGGGGTTTCTCAATTGTTTACTTTTCTAGTTTTGTCAGGTTGGGATATATTTCTAGTTGGGTGTTTATTTTTTCCCTTTACTTTTCAATTTACACTATCATACTCTTGTACTGTCTAGAGGTTTTGTATGCATGGTTGTTCCCTTAGCTTTCTGCTCCTATTACTTTTACTCCCTCTGCACTTTTTCATCGATATGGTTGTGTGTGTGTGTGTGTAGGTAGTTAGCCAAAGACCTCCTTATGTTAGTTATTCCTTCAGCGTTGGTCACCAGCACTTGGTATATGGAGGCAAGCTTGGGGTAGTTGCAGATCAAGCCCCGACTTGGGTCGAGTCGTGACATGTGATGTGTAGGAATCATCCGTACATCAATTTGGCACAAAGTGTGAGAGATATGACTCAATGTGTGCCTTTTTATTTAAAACTGACATTTTAGTAAAAATTACAAGTTACATACTCAAAACTAAATAAGACATTCATACTATTTTTATACTTCAGAAAAACTATCCATAAGACATTTTTGGCCTGTAGGAATCATATACACCTCAATTTGATGTACGGTGTGATCGGTATGACTCAAAGTGTCTGTTATCAGTCTAAAATTGACATTTTAGTTCAAAACGTGTGTCACTCACTGAAAATCGAGCAAACATGATTGGATTTTATTGATAATTTAGGAAAATTATTCATTATTCATTTGTGATGTTTAGTAATCAGTCTCATCTCAAACTGACACATGATGTGACCAGTATGACTCAAAGTGCATGTTTTTAGTTTAAAATGACATTTTAGTAAAAGAGACAAGTGACACACTCAAAATAAAGCAAACACATTAGGATTGTTTTGATATTTTAGGAAAACGATCCATAAGTCATTTGTGACATGTAGGAATTAGCATCAGCTCAATTCGATGCATGGTGTGACTAGTATGACAAAAAATATTTGTTATGAGTTTAAAATTGATATTTTATTAATGTATTGTTTCATATTTATGTTTAATTTATTTCATTATAGTATTATTAACATAAGAATTGTTTTCTTATACATGTTTATTCATTTTCTCAAGTTGGGGTGGTTGGTTCAACAATTCAAACCTTGATTAGGCTTTTTGAGAGGGGGTCGGGTGCCAATGATAATGAAACCATTGATGTTTTTGAATGTTTGTGATAAATTGTAATTGTTAATGTAATTGTACAAAACAATGATGGAAATTTCTATTATATTGTGTTTTTCGTATTTGTGATACAATTTTTATTTTAATTAAATTATTAATTTTTCATACCCTGTATTTTTTTTATTGTCTGTATTTGGGGCATGTATTTGGTTTTATGGTGTGCTGTAATTTTACAGCACACTACAACAACAATGTCTTTATCAACGCTAGAACACTACGAGAAAAATGGATTTTTACGGTGATTGGTTAACCCATCACAAATAGTCCATTGAAAAAGACTATTTACAACGAGAATCATATCCCATTGTAAATAGTTGATAAAAAATAGTACTTGTGATGACAATATCTTCCCATTGTAAATACCATTGGCATGTGGTGCACACCAAACCGTGTGAAGACTATTTGTGACAAGGATATACCCTCATCGCAAATATCATCCTGTATTTTTTGTTATTTGAAATGGGATTTTACTCCCATCGCAAATAAAATTTCAGCATGAATGTATTTGTGATGGGTCCCATTGCAAATACTTTCCATCATTTTAAGTTATTTGTGACAAGATTTTATCCCGCAACAAATAACCGGTCAACATAGGGTATTTGCGACAGGGCTCGTTACAAATACACTTTTTTACCGTCATCATAATTAATAACAGTAGTACTATTTCTCACAAGACTCATCACAAATAATATTATTTACGATGAGATTCTCGTTACAAATGATATAACCTATATACCCACCCCCCCCTAATTTTTTCTATTCCATTCTTCTCAGAACTCTCTCCTTCTCTCCTCTCATATTCTTTTATTTAATCCTTTCAAAGTTTTAAAATTTATAAGGGAGCAACTTTTAATATTTGCATCGGCAAAAAGATTTAGTTTTAAGGTATTTATTTAATGTTTTTTATTTAATTTATTTTATTTTATATTAGTAATAATTATTATTAATTAGCAGTAAATAGATTTAATTAGAATTAGTTAGTTTTATTTTGCATTAATTATTTTTAGAAATATCTAGTTTTAATTTGCATTAATGTTTTTGATTAAAACTAAATAGTTTTAATTTGCAATAATTTGTTTTAATTATCAGTATTTAGTAATAATTAGTTGTAATTACTAATAATTAGCAGTAATAAATAATAATTAATGGTAATTAGTAATAATTAGCGATAATTAGTAATAATTAGTAATAAATTAGTAAAAATTAGTAATAAAATGTTATAAACTAAAAAAATAGTAAATTGATATAAATTATTATAAATTAATAATTTTTTTGTAGATTTATCAAAAAAATAAACATATAAAATTTTTATAAATTAATTAAAATATTAAATCAGTAATAAATTATTATAAATAAAAAATTAGTGAATTGTTATTATTTACAATAAATTAATATAAAATAGTATAAATTTATAATTTGATATAATTTACAATAAATTGATATAAAATAGTATAAATTATTATAAATTATTATAAATTATAATAAATTATTTTAAATTAAAAAAATATATAAATTAAAAATTTTGTATAATTAGTATTAATTAGTAATAATTAGTAATAATTAGTAAAAATGAGTGGTAATTAGTAAAAATTTGTGGTAATTAGTAAAAATTAATAATAATTAATGGTAATTAGTAATAATTAGTTGTAATTAGAAATAATTAGTTGTAAATAGTAATAATTAGTAATAAATTATTATAAACTAATAAAAAATAGTAAAAAATATCGTTGATTAGTAATAATTAGTAATAAATAGTAATAATTGGTAATAATTAGTAAAAAATTGTAAAAAATAGTGGTAATTGGTAATAATTAGTAATAATTAGTAAAAATTAGTAAAAATAAAAAATAATTGTTATAAATTAATAAAAATTAATAAATTGTTAGAATTAATAATATATTGATATAAAATAGTATAAATTTGTAATTTGATGTAATATATAGTAAATTGATATAAATTAGTATGATTTATTATAAATTAATATGAAATAATATAAATTGTTATAAATAATAATAAATTGATATAAAATAGTATAAAATTTTAATTTGATATAATTTACAATAAATTGATATAAAATAGTATAAATTACTATAAATTATTATAAATTAATAAAATAAATTAAAAAAAATTAGTATAACCGGTATTAATTAGTAATTATTAGTAATTATTCATAATAATTAGTAAGAATTAGTGGTAATTAGAAAAAATTTGCAATAATTAGTGGTAATTAGTAATAATTAGTGGTAATTAGTAATAATTAGTAATAAATTATTATAAAGTAATAAAACTTAGTAAAAATAATGGTAATTAGTAATAATTAGTAACAATTAGAAAAAATTAGTAATAATTACTAATAATTAGTAAAAAAGGTAAAATTTGTTATAAATTAATAAAAATTAATAAATTGATATAAAATAGTATAAATTTTTAATTTGATATAATTTATAATAAATTGATATAAATTAATGTAATTTATTATAAATTACTATGAAATAATATAAATTGTTATAAATTACTAGAAAGTTGAAAATGAAATAGGTCGTCAACTTTTATATCATGATCCATGAAAATTTTGGATACGGTTGAAATAAATGGGTCATTTCTCATGGTCTGAAAGTTGACAATTTTGTGATTTACACATTTTTAGTAATTTATAATATATTTTATTACTTTATATTAAATTATAATTAAAATTAGAGTTAATTACTAAAAAATAGTGATAATTACAAAATATTAGCGATAATTTGCAAAAAAAATAATTGGCCTTTAGTAATAATTTACGGTAAATAGTACTAATTTATGATAATTAGTAGTGGTTATAAAAAATAATGGATATCAGTAAAATTTATTTGAAATTAGTACAAATTACCCATAATTAGTGGTAACTAAAGATAATTAGTAAAAATCCACACTACTTAGTAAAAATCAGTGGTAAATAGTTAAAATTGACAATATTTACAATTAAATTATAATTTTTTTTAATTTTATACTCTTTGTTGGATCATATTTTTCTTATATCAAATTAATCATAAATAATTTATTTATTTTAAATTTTTTAGAGAAATATGGAAGAAAGAAGTCAACAACAGGCTTTATTACAAGATCGCAATTGGATAAATCATCATAAGAATCCAAACTGTTCTGGTATATATCGTGTATATATTGAGGGTTTTGAAGCTTTTTTATCATTTGCATCATCAAAACCATAATTTGTTTCAGAGATAACAATTAACTGCCCATGAAATAAATGTGATCTCAGGAGGTTTGACACATTTAAAAATATTGGGGGTCATCTATTTCATTTTAGTTTTTGAAAATATTATGTTTTTTGGTATCAACATGTTGAACGTAGTTCCGGAGAAGATACTCATAATTTTGTTCCAGATCCCTCATGTTTTTAAAATTTAGTACATAACATGGTCAGTCCGTCTATTTAAAAAATTGAAACTCATGATGATATTGATTTAACTCTTGATTTGGAACCATCTCAATTTTATGAGTTATTGAGGTATGTTGAGAATGCCTTATATCCTAGTTGCAAGATAAGAAAATTTTAAGTGGTTTCAAAATTTATAGCTATTAAATCAAATAATGGAATGTCAAATAGTTGTTTTTATCAGATATTTTTTTTGGTTAAATCATTTTTACCTAAAAAAATATGTTGCCTACAAATTTATATAAGATAAAGATGTTGGTTCATAATTTGGTTCTTGGTTATTAAAAGATTCATTCCTGTTCAAATGATTTCATCTTATACTATGGTGAAAACGAGTCTTTAGTTAGTTGTCCTACATGTAAAAAATCAAGGTACAAATAGGTTCAACTAGGGAAGTCTGGATTGATTCTTTTAAATGATGGAGGTATTTCTCTCTTACACCCAAATTGCAGTGTTTATTTATGTCTCAAAACATAGTGTCATTGATTTTATGGAACAAAACCAATATTCCAACCAGTGAAATCTTAAATCAACCTTATGATGGTGATTCATGGAAAAATCTTGACCAGGTACATCCATTTTTTCTTTAGAAGCACAAAATGTGTGATTGGATCTTTATACTGACAGTTTATGTCTATTTGATTCTTACAATAGTCAATATTCTCATTTTACCATATTTATAACTTCATACAACATACCTCTTTGGATGTTAATGAATGAGCGATATATCTTTTTGACCTTATTAATTCTGAGACATCCAAAAAATAATATCAATGTTTATTTTAAGTCATTGATTGATGAGATAAATTTATTATGGAGTAATGGTGTCAGTACAGATGATGTTTTTGTGAAAAAAAATCCTTATGAAAGATGCATTAATATGGAAAATTAGTGACTTTCCAGCATAGACATGTTATCTGGATAGAGTACACATGGTCCAAAATCATATCCATACTATATGAGAGACATAAAAACATTTATGATCATCAATTTAATAAAACCTTTTTTTACAATCATTGAAGATTTATTCCTACAAATCTTCTTTTTCAGTGGAACATATATCATTTCAAAAAAGGTACAATTGAAAGATATGGGCCTTTAACAATGATCTCAAGTATTGAGTTAAAATCTATTGACTTTTCATTACCTCACATTATCTTTGGATTGAATATAAACCAAAAAAAATAGATGGCTTTGGAAAAGAACATAATTTTATAAAACAAAGTATTTTTTGGGATCTTCCATATTGTTCTGATTTGTTGTTTCATCACATGTTGGATGTCATGCATATTGATAATAACTATTTTGATAATATATTTTATATAGTGTTGGACACACCTAGTAAGACTAAAGATAATATAAAGGAACTAATAGATCTTTCCAAAATATACAGGTGCTTAGAACTTGAGTTGTTTGAAAATGTCAGATCACAGAAGTTAATGAAGCCAAAAGAAGCTTATACACTTTCCAAAGAAAACCATTTATTATTTTTTTAGAGGATTTCATATTTGAAACTAAAAAATGGTTTTCAATCTAATTTTTGTAGATGTGTCAGAAATAGTCATATTACCAGATTAAAAAAGTCATTATTTTCATGTTATATTGGAAAGACTACTACCAATTAGATTTAGAGGTTTTTTGAATCCTTCGATTTGGGATGCAATAACAGAAGTATCATATTTTTTCCAAGACATATATGTGGTGACAATAAGCTATGATGCACTTGGTAGATATCAAGAAAATTTTGTTTTAATTTTATGTAAACTAGAAAAAAAATCTCATCAACTTTCTTAGATTCAATAGAACATTTGATATTACATTTTCTTCTTGAAACAAAATATGGAGGGATGGTACAATTATGATGGATGTATCCATATGAGATATGTATATAGAAACTAAATAAAAAGGTATGTAACAAATCATTAGTTGAATGGATAATTGAATAAAATATATTTATAGAAGGAAACTTCTTTTTTCTACTCCCATTATTTTTGAACGGAATATCCTTCAAAACATAATTGAATGGGTTATAATGAGGGAACTGTTAATGATGCATTTAATATTCAATTATTAGTTTTTAGTCATCCTAAAATTGGATTTTGTGGAGTTCATGAATGATGGCTTCTATATGATGAACATCATAGGTCTCATACATATATTCTTCTCAACTGTGAAGAAATAACCTGATTTGTACGGTGAGTTCTACTACCACGTATTCTCTAATTTATTTAAAAAATATAAATTAATATTATTTTATTTGTAGATTATATGATGGTTATATCAATAAAAAATTTCTACAAATTACAGCAGCTGCTCTTGAAGAACATCGACATTATAATTTTTCTTAATGGTTTCAAAGAACATTACATTAAATTGTTTATGGTTTAACATATAAAATAAATTTATTATTTTTTATATTGTTAATTGTTTTTCAATTTTGTAGGTATCACAAAATTCCAAGAAAATTAATAATCGATTGTGTGTATTGATTAACCCTCCATCCAAAATGGTTAAATCATATAATGCATATGTGGTGAATGGTTTTTGATTTCATACACATGCATATGTTGAATGAAAAAACAATGAATATTGGTGTTTTCTTGAGAGAATGTCTTCATAGATAAAGTGAAGTTTACTTTTATGGCACATTGTATGAAATAATTGAGTTATGTTATCTGGGATGGAATTTTATAAAGATGTTTAAATGTCATTATTTTGATACTGATAGAGTATTTCATATTCATTCATGTCATGGAATCATTGATATTGAATATAAAAGTAGTCTTGTATTAAATGATCCATTTTTATTAGCTCATCAAGCACACTGAATATATTATACCAATTATTGTGTTTCTTCAAGGGAGTTAATTTATTGGTGGAACATTATAAAAATGAAATCCTGTGAAAATCAGTTTATGTAAAGTGAATGTGGTTCAATTGAAGTGAAAGGAATTGAAATTTTTCAAGAGGCAGCTCCAAATACATCTTCTCAATGAAGAGACATGAATATAAATGATGACATCCTATAGTTATGGTTCATTGTTGATAATGATGTTGATGATGTAACAAGTTAATTTGAATTAACAAGTGATGATGGATCTGAAGCTTCTATTGAAATTGATGAAACTGAGGAGGAAGAAGAAGGTATTGACAACATCATATACGAAGATGAGGATGGATATGGAGAATAACACAATTACTTATTGGATATAGTTAATATATATATATATATAATTATTATCTTCAATTATTTTCTAATAACTTTGTTTCTGTGTTTCAAATGGCTGATGAGACTTATGATGACATCTTCGGTGACCTCCAAGAGAATGTATTACCTAGTGATGATCCTGGTGATATGTCATCAGAACCTCAGGTTCTAAGCATTTCCTCATCAACTCAGAGGGGTCAAGGTCTTGAAATATTGATGATTCATGACCCTATTCTCGAGTGATGACCATGTCTTGACCGCAATCTACACATGCAGATGTATGTTTGGTTGCATATTTTAGTTAGTTTACATTACTTTTCATTAGTCTTTTTATGTACCAATTTTTTGATTATTTGTTCTATTTTTTTCACAGATTTTAACATAAAGTTGTTTAGTAGTGGAGTGATATTTTGCATAACTATTTTTTTGAGGCATGTGTGATGTGAGATCAGGTTCCCATGACATTCAACAGTGCATGTTTGATCAATGGATGGTATGTAAATAAATAATAGATATTTTGAAATTTATTTAATTATCAAATTGTTATTATTAAAAAATTAAGTTTTTATGGTGTCTTGTTATGATAGAATGTTGAGTTATATCATGGAGGCTTGAGAGGTGTGTAAGCCTGAGCACTATTTTTAGTTTTTACACAACTTGAGGAGAATAGTCATGAAGAAGGTGGGAGTCACAAATTTTGATCAGTCTCACTGCATCCATCGACTTGAATAAATATCATCTTAGGTTTGGGATGGATTATATTCATACTGGATGGGAGATAGATTTCATAGGAGAGCATCATTAGGTCGGTAGAACTGAGGGAGATAGGAGGTGACACATTGTGCCGATAGTCATACATTCAGTACACATCGACGACATATGGTAAGTACTTTTTTTAATAATTTATATAAAGTTAAATGTAAGTAGTTTATTTTATACTCATATAAGCACACTACTACACATATAGCCTTTAACAGGGCATAAAATGGATGTTAATAGTGTTAAAAAAGCACTATTAATCACAATGATAATAAAGAGGGTCCTTTATCTATGTAAAAAAAAGCAATGATAAAGGACCCCCTTTATTAATGCTATTTTAGCGCTAATAAAGGCCTAGCTGGTTGTAATGTGCTGTTAATATAAAAGCACACCCAGTAAAAACCTGTAATTTCAAACAATGCTATATACATTTAATGGGACGCCATGAATAAAAAAATTCCCTTACATGGTATATACAAAAAAACACTTCTATATACATTTCAAAAAATGTTTTATATAATTACCTTTACAATTATCCAATAAAAATTTAAAAACATTAATGTTTCATCTTTTGACACCCGTGATCCCCTATCAAAAATGTCTACTCATGTTATCAGTTGCTGAATAAATTATCTCAACCCGATCAAAAGATTCTACTTATATAAGAAAACCAATATTATGTTATTAATATTATAAATAAATAAATTAAACATTAATATGAAATAATACATTAATAAAATGTCAATATTTAATAAAAAATACACAATTGAAGTTATACCAATCATATTGTGCGTCATATTGAGGCGAGGTTGATTCCTATATGTCTCCAATGACTCATGGATCATTTTCCTTAAGTATCAAAACAATCTGAATGTGTTTGTTTGGTTTTCAGTATGTCACTTGTTCTTTTAACTAAAATTAATGTCAATTTTATAAAAAGATGAATTTGGAGTCATACTGGTCACATTGTGCATCGTATTGAGGTTTGGTCGACTCCTACAAATCACAAATGACTAATGGATCATTTTCCTAAAGTATCAAAACAATATGAATGTGTTTGGTAGGTTTTCAGTATGCCAATTGTGTTTTTTTACTAAAATATCATTTCAAACTGGAAACACACATTTTGAGTCATACCGGTTTCATCATGAATTTGTTCGACATGAGATTGCTTCATACACATCAAAAAGGACTTATGAATCATTTATCTAAATTATCAAGACAATCGGAGTGTGTTGGCTTCGTTTTTAGTGATTGACATGTTTGGAACTAAAATGTCAATTTTAAACTAATAATAGACACTTTTAGTCATACCGGTTACATCGTGCGTAGGATTGAGGTGGGGTTAACTCCTACACATCAAAAATGACTCATGGATCATTTTACTAAATTATAAAAATAATTTGAATGTGTTTTCTCATTTTTCAGTATGTCACTTTTTCTTTTTACTAAAATTAATGTCAATTTTAAATAAAAAAGGCACATTAGGAATCATATCAGTCACACCATGTATTGTATTGAGGTTTGATTTACTTCTACAAGTCAAAAATTACTAATGGATCATCTTTCTAAAGTATCAAAACAATCTGAATGTGTTTGGTCAGTTTTCAGTATGCTAGTTGGTTTTTTTAATAAAATGTCATTTCAAACTATAAACATGCATTTTGAGTCATATCAGTTGCATTGTGTGTCGTTTTAATGTGAGAATACTTCATACACGTCAAAAAGGAATTATAAATCATTGTTCTAAATTATCAAGACAATCAGAGTGTGTTTTTTTGGTTTTTAGTGAGTGACACATTTTGAACTAAAATGTCACTTTTAAACTAATAATAGACACTTTTAGTCACACGAGTCACATAATACATAATATTGGGGTGTGGTTGATTCCCAAACATCAAAACTCACTCATGGATCATTTTCATAAATTATAAAAACAATAAGAATGTATTTTCTTGGTTTTTAGTATGTCACTTGTTATTTTTACTAAAATTAATATCAATTTTAAATAAAAAGACACATTTTGAGTCATACTTGTCACACCATGTATCTTATTGAGGTTCAGTTGACTCATACACATCATAAATGACTCATTGATCATTTTCCTAAAGTATCAAAACAATATGAATGTGTTTGGTTGGTTTTTAGTATGTCATTTGTATTTTTTTTACTAAAATGTCATTTCAAACTGGAAACACGCATTTTGAGTCATACCAGTCACATCATGTATCGGTTTGACATGAGAATACTTCATACACATCATAAAGGACTTATATATTTTTGTTACAAATTATCAATACAATCAAAAAAAATTATCTTGGTTTTCAGTGAGTGACATGTTTTGAACTAAAATGTCAATTTTAAACTAATAACGGACACTTTTAGTCATACCAGTCACATCATGCGTCGGATTGAGATTTGGTTGATTATTACACATAAAAAATGACTCATGGATCCTTTTCCTAAAGTATCAAAACAATCTGAATGTGTTTTCTCAGTTTTCAATATGTCACTTGTTCTTTTTACTAAAATTAATTTCAATTTTAAATAAAAAAGATACATTTGGAGTCATAATGGTCACATTGTGCATCATATTGAGGTTTGGTTGAATCCTACATGTCAAAAATGACTCATGGATCGTTTTCATGAAGTATCAAAACAACACGAATGTGTTTGGTTAGTTTTCAGTATGTCAGTTGTGTTTTTTTACTAAAATGTCATTTCAAACTAGAAACATGCATTTTGAGGCATATCGGTTTCATTGTGCATCATCTTGATGTGAGAATGCTTCATACATATCAAAAAGTACTTATGAATCACTGTTCTAGATTATCAAGAAAATCAGAGTGATTTTTCTTCATTTTCTGTGAGTCGCACGTTTTGAACTAAAATGTCAATTTTAAACTGATAATGAAAACTTTTAGTCAAACAATCACACCATGCATCAGATTATTGTGGGGTTGATTACTATACATCAAAAATAACTCATGGATAATTTTCTTAGAGTATCAAAATAATAGGAATATTTTTTATTGCTTTTCAGTATGTCACTTGTTCTTTTTACTAAAATTAATGTCAATTTTAAATAAAAAGATACATTTAGAGTCATAATGGTCACACCGTACGTCGTATTGAGATGTGGTTGACTCCTACACTTCACAAATGACTCATAGATCGTTTTCTTAAAGTATCAAAATAATTTGAATGTGGTTGGTCAGTTTTTAGTATGTCAGTTGTTCTTTTTACTAAAATTAATGTCAGTTTTAAATAAAAAAGAGACACTTTAAGTCATATCAGGAAAATCATGTATCATATTGAGGTGCAGATGATTCCTATATGTCACAAATAACTTATGGACCATTTTCTTAAAGTATCAAAACAATATTAATAGGTTTTCCTAGTTTTGAGTATGTCAGTTGTCTTTTTTACTAAAATTTATGTCAATTTTAAATAGAAAGAAGTACTTGGAGTCATACATGTCACACCGTGTGTCGGATTGAGGTTCGTATGAATGATACACATCCCAAAGTCTCAAAATAAACCTTAACCACCAATTTTATCATGATTTCCATTTTCTTTCTTTATCAAACTTTCAACACTATATATTGACTTGATGTTCTTAGCGGAAAAACCTTTCTCATTATTTAAATTTAAGAGAGTGGAGAAATATCATGTGCCCATTATATCATGAGAATTCATCAAAATGATCACATGATCTTCCTCCAGTATTCTGGCTTTCAAAGATAATGGTTTTTTCACCAAATAACATTGACTCTACACAGTGTTAGAAACTCGAAAAAGAGAAGAAATGGAAAACATAAATAACTATGAAAAAACTAAATAAGTGTTAGATAAAAATGATAAGTAAATTAACTTAAAAATTGTAGATAAAATGATGAAACTTTTAAATAAAAATAATCCCTTAGATTATGTTAATATATTAGATAACATATATTATTATTAAGAAAAAATGGTATATTAAAAAAACTTAACCTTCTCATTGAATTATGAGTTGAAACCTCGAAGTCCAATCTCTCACGAGCATGAGTATCATTGAACAAACCACCCCGAATCGAACAAAGTAATACACCTATATAAGAAAACAATTCTTATGTGATTAATAAAAAAAATAAGTAAATTAAACATAAATGTGAAACAATCCACTACTTGAATATAAGTCTCACATCCATGCTATGTGTATACATTCTTCCATAAAGAATATTCCCCATTATTTTCTAAGAAAATCTATATCATCTTTTGAATATGAGTATTTTCAATAGTCGTAGTAGTATTGGAAAAATATAAATATGCAAAGGATTAATAGATATTTTAAATGAAATAGTAATTATCTTCGAAAATACCTCTTCGAGATACTAGTTTGTTGATGGAATATGATCTCTCTTATAAATTTACAAACATAATAACCACAATATTTTCCATTTATTTTGTTTCAGACACTACAGAAACATTAAGGAGAATAAGTGATTTGTTTTTTATATGTGTTTGGATAGTGAAATCTTATTATATATACCTTTATACTTGTCCAATTGTAGTAATTTTCATTTCCTTATGCTTATCCCCTGTCCTTATTCCTTTTTCATGATATGCACTGCCCTATCATAACATAATCCTCATTAAAACATAATATAAATTATATAACTTTATTTTTAGTTATAAAATGTTGGATTTAGTGTATTAAAAATTGAAAAATTCTATCATGTGTGGTCATTTTGTTGGATATCCATGCATTAAATCTAAGAAATAAATCTTTTGAGTATCCAAATTGACCACAATGAGCATCCAATGTTGCCTAAACACATAAAAAGGAATAATTAATAAAAGAAATGAAAATATATTTGATATGATTAAATTGTATAGTTTTACCCCTGTATTATTGGTATTAAGTAGAGTCTATCATTCAAAAGTTTTCTTTCAAACGATTTGATCAGGCATGCCACTATTTCATCCTTTTTTTAGGAATTTATTTTTGAATGTTCTATAGAGGAGATGTGAGGAATAATGATTCCAAAAATAATTATGTGTAAATACCTTCATTTTTATATATATATATATATATTCCTACTAAAAATATGAAATGTATTTAGTCATAATTAAGATAGTATATCATCTTTTGGAAAATCAAATCATGAAAACATACCTCATGTAAAAAGTTATAAATGAGATGCCTAGCCAATCATTGTCGAGGATTTCACTTACATTCTCAACACCAATGATGTCTTGAACTTTCTATCTATGCATATTTTATACAAAATAAATTATGTGATTATGACCATTTTTTAACTTTGTATGCACATGAACCTTTAATAATAGTAAATGCGGATATAGAATGGGCGGGGTAAAGGTGATTTCGGTAGATCTTTTCAAGCAGTTGGTCTATCCTTTAGATGGTTTTGAGTCGGTCTTTCATTTCACCACCTTTACTTTTTCCGTTTGTAATTATCATCATCAGTTCAGTCCTTTTTTCATTAATTATTAAAGATTTATCTTGAAAAATAAATTGTAAATGAATACCTCCTTATCGGCATATTTTTTAAAAGATTTTAAGGCCATGCTATGAATGTTACAACTGCTTGTTCGGCCTTATGAATATATCCATCATCAATTAGAATAAGTAGCTTGGTGCTCAGCTCATGGGATACACTAATCAACACTGTCACATGACCTATTGGAAGTGGTCTGTTGTGTAGATTATCATTTTGGAAATTGAAAACCATAACCCTCACTGCAAGGTGATGGGTGAGTGTTGATAGATATAAATCATAGTCATTATCACTCTATATAATATCAATACACAAAGGGTATCAGTATCTATATAATTCACAATTCATATAAATAATTATTATAACATTTATTACCTTAGATAAGATAAGTTTTTTAGGGGAATGGCTTACCTCAAAGCTGGTGGGGGTGGGTCAGGATCTTCACGTGATGGTTGTTCTTGAGTTGTTTTTTCTTTGCTTCCCCCATAAAAGTTGTTATCAACTCTCTCTACTATTTTAATTGTTCTTTAAGGGTATCTATTTATTCTCTTATCTATTTTATTTATTCACTTTGATTCGCCTCTTGTTTTTTTCTCAAAATATGTTTGGGGTGTCACCCTAAAACCCGCACCTCTAACACGACCATATTGTTCTAATTGATTTAAGGACACCGATAGTAGTTGGTCATCTGGTACAGGTGTTACTGATTCATATGACTATGTCAGATAGAAAATATAGGAAAATAATTAATCATTGTTATGTAATAGTGATTTAAAGAAAAATGAATTTTTATTATTTCATACTTACACATGTTTCCCACACTTTTTATGTGTTTTCATCTATTAGTATCTCGTCTTTATTTACATGTGTCTCCTTCCATAGAACATGGAGTGGGGTGTAAGTGGCTTTGGATTTGGAATCATCAATCTACATATAAATAGAGGAACATAATTATGTTATTGTTTAATGTCACATAAAAGCATTATGGTAGATTTAAAATACATACCATTTTTTCAAGTGAAGTGTATCCCATACTTACTTTACGATAGGGGTATGTTGGTTTTGATTCCCTTTCCTTATTTCTAGCACTCAATTGTGGTTTCATACATAAAAAATTTTCAATCAAAGTGATGAATCTCTGTATCATCAAACAATGTATTACTAGCCATAATGTACCTCAAAAGACACATCTTCATGACAACTAGTAAAAAATCCCACGCTTCTTGGATTATTAGGTGTGCATAGATAAGCAGTGGGCATGGGTTTATTTTCCCTTCATTATCTTTAAGATAATGTCTCATTTGAATTGTGAAAAAGCCTCTCTGAATACTTCCGAAAAGTATTAATACATATTTATTATGGGATTCATTTATTATAAATTCACTCTAAAAGGGATAATGAAGAGTAATTCAATGTTTCATTATTTAATTTTTAGAAAAATAAATAAATTATATCATAATGTTACCATAATTTTATCTCACAGCAGTGTCTTAAGACTGACCACAACATGGTTCCATGAATATACATCAATAGAAACATATTGTCGAGTGATTATTCCAATGTAACTATTGAACATGGCCATGTTGGGGTTAGAATGTTGTCCCCACACATTCCATCCAACCTCATATTTGATGACTTTGATGTTTGACTTCATGGTTTTTTCTAACAGCGTTAAAGTGCGGTGCTCTAGTTTTTTCTGCATCATCGGTCCTTCATCGCCTACCATTTCTTCGGATTCAACATCATCAATATGTTCCTATGGAGTGGTAGCATCAACATTTGCTGATGGTTGTTGTACCTCTGTATTAGGATCAGCAACAGGTTGAGAAACCTATTGTTCCTCAGGATTGGGAGCACCAACATGCACAGAAGGTCATTGTTCCCCTACACTATGAGCAACAACAGGTTCAGAGACCTATTTTTCCTTGGTATTGGGAGCACCCGCACATGTAGAAGTCATTATCTACAGAAGTGGTTTAACATTTAATTTAGAGTACATAAATTCACGAGTGAATAGATTATAACATGAGCTAACACGATGTATATTATAAAAACAAATATAACCTAATTATTGAACTCTATTTTTTTAAGGCTGAATGGATTTGACCCCTCTATCGACTATCCAAATCCCTTCATTTTGGTTTCCTTTGATATAAAAAATCCCTTCTACATTGGAACCACTATGAAATGATTATGACATCCCAATGAAAGGGTCATCATCATTTGAATTTTTATCTGACCCTTCATTGGTTTTGGTCAATAACAGAACAATTGACCACTATTGGTTTGTGGGATCTGGAACAGAATATACTTTTACTACCTATAATTCCATTATAAATTTTTCATCTTTGTACCATTATTTACTAAAATCAACTTTTATGAATCTTAATTCATTTATGTTAACAGCACTCCTATTATCAACCCACTTACATTAGAAACCCATCACTTGGAATGTTTTATAATCCAACTCCCATATTTGTTTGATGATGACAAATTATGACATATTCACATAAATTGGATTTTTTCCTTAGTGCTAAAAACATGCATCGCTTCAGCCACAAGTGTAACTCCACTATTTTTCATGGTACTATCTTAATCATGTTGATTTTTATAAAACCTATAACCATTAATTACATTACCATTTTATGATAATACATATACACTTGGTCCTCCGACTAGCCATCTAAGTCATTCTAAAATTGAATCTGGATTTTCCTATGACACCTTAAAAATATGGTCCTAAAACTGTAACTACCCAATGTTTTTAATGGAAATTCCCTTCTTATAAATATGCCATGAAATCAAATAATAATTAACTACTAAGTGATAAGTGACCTTTAAACATAATTTTTTTCACTTTTGTGTTTGGAATTTTGAAAATCTGACCTACACGGTTGTGTTCAAGATGTTTTTTGGAGTCCGATAAGAAAAACTTAATTTTTTGGTGAATAGTAACCTACCCTAATGAATAGTAACATGCCCTTATGAATAGTGATATACCCTAATGAATAGTAACCTCACCTATGATAGTATAAAAATAATATTCAAGTTGGAAGTACAATATACCTATGTTTTAGAATGAGTTAATGCATGTTTTTAAATCTGGTTTTTGATAATAAATTATGATTTTAATTAAATGTTAAAATAATCATATTTAGAAAATTATTTTTGAAAAATGGAATTCATTTTTGGATTCTACACATCAAAAAATGGTTAGGGTGAATTTTTGGGATTTTTCTGAAATACTTGAATTTTTTATGAATAGTAAAATACGGTAATTTACCGTATATATACATTATAAGATAAATAAACTATTACTAGCATCATGGATGATGTAAACACACATGGTTAGAATTCAAATGTCCCATTTACTATTCTTGGTCATGTAATACTTACTATTCTTTGTCTTGGGAAGAAATAATAAATTAATGATTATAATATCATGAAATCCCTCCTCTCATCCACTATAAAAACCCCCCATCACTCCCTCTTCTCTCCACTCCTCTCAAGATACAAGACTTCTCTAAATTATGTCCAAATATCTCCCCAAGGTCCTCCCCCACGTCCAAAAGCTCTCAGCCTTCTTAAAATACCAAAACCTCTCCCCTTAAGAGGTTCTCAAAGGAGGAAGTCTCAAGAGGTAAATTCCTCTTCCCAAATTTCTTCTTTTCTTTTAAGTTCTTTTATTTTTAATTTCTTTCCTCACCTCCCTTCACCATAATAGTATGATAAATCCAGTAGCATAAATGTATTGTAATTTCTTCATGCTAGTGGTAAATTTCATTATCTTCTCTTCTTTCCCCACCCATTTATTTGAAAGAAATGAAAGCATCGTTTGAGATGTGCTAATTTAGCACATTCAAGGACAGTTGTTTATCAATTTTTGTTATTATCTTTAATTTTGGTCATGAAACCATTTGTGTTATGGTTGAACCAGATTATTATATATTTAATATATCCTATTTTTTGTTCTGTAATCTTTTGGTACAAATTAAATTAAGATATAATGAAAAACACATTCTTTGTAACCAAATCCACTGATTAACAAAAACGGTTATCACTAAGGTAATATATATAATAATTTGACATCACTCTAAGTAACCTAATTAAAACCATGTAATCTCTTTTATATGAACTAAATAATGTAACTTCAATACTGGACAAGCACTTTCATCTTGCATATAATCCAAAATTGAATATAAGTGAACCGATCTTTTAAAGCCAAGTAAACAAACGAGCCCGAACAACGAAATTGAACCTTATAACTAATCAAAAAGGATTTTAATGAACTAAAAAGGGTTATAATAAATCAATTACATATATAAGAGTTTCTGTACTTTTTAATTAATAATCCTAATTTGTTTATTCAGTTCATTAATAACAAGTGGAGAACACCACCGGATTTGAGGTAAGGGATCCTCTCCTTTTCTCTCTTAATCAAGATTGTCCTCTATACTATGCCTTTATATGTATACTAGAAAATGATGGGGTATGTTTAAGAACCTCCCCCATACTTCATTCTGGATTTATAAGTTATGAGAACCCCCATTTCTCTCTCATCAATCCCTCTTGGTCACACCTGACTCCATGCCGATAAAATCGTAACGAATTCTACCCGAACCTTCTTTGTTATTTCGGGTTGCCTTATCTTTCTTTAAAAATGGTTTTATCTTATCTATCTATGTGAGTCTTATTACTTCTGTTTATTTTAACATGATTCTTATATCAAGACTCTTTCATCACATTCTTTCGTGGATATACATGATTTTGAAAGATTCCCTCCTTAGAACTTTCCGATAAGCCAACCTGTTTTAAGGGGACTTCCCAAATTTTTACCCAAATTTCAAGTGCACTATATCCTATGTTTTAAAAAACCATTGTATTTATAAAATAAGTATTTTTATTGTTAAAAACTTCTTGGTTCAATTCTGGTTTTATATAAAATAATTTCATCCTTTTTATTTGAAAAGCTCGAGAGTGTTTTCCTTAAAACCACACAAAAATGTTTTAATGCTAATGTTTCTAAAATAAATTTTTTTTATATGTTGTAAATTATATTTGACACCACTTACCATGTTATATGCCTATTTTACCATTTTAATTTCCATGTATGTTCTAATCCCTTCCTTTCATGGACACTTTTGTGATACACCTATTGGATATGTGTTGGGACCAGGTTGAATGAAGATGAAAGTTTGAAGAGTTAGCTTTTACAGAGTGTTGTATTTTGTTGTCAAAGGCGATAAATCAATTCACTGTGTAGAAGGATCATAAATCAGACGATGCTTTGCTGGTATGTATTTCACACAAATCATGAGTTAGGAGAACTTGTGATGCAAGCCTTATGAAGGAAAGGGGGAGAAATGATGATGCCAGTCAGATAATGTTTTGATTGGAAGGGATGATGCTGCTGGAAGATAGGAAAGATTCAGTTCCCATTGCAACTCTGATGATGCTTAAGCTGATCTATCAAAGGATAAATATCACGATAGTGGGATTCGTGATAAGTGCAGAAGAATGGTTATGGGAAGCATTAAAGAGATAAAATGGCAAAGCAATAGACAATCTGGGGATGGCAGAAAAGCACAGTTTAAGGTGGCGCCGTTTTCCAGTGTTTGCCAAATTTTAGGGCCTGAAAATCGGGAGATGAAGAAATGTGCTTGGCAACTGATGTTGCACATACGATTGAAGATGGTTTATACGTGCAAAAGAGTTATTCAAGGTCAGAACTATGAAAAATGACAAAGGCATGGAGTGCGCGGAAATTTAGGCACGTTTCGCGCAAAAATAAAGTGGTGCGCGCAATATCTGCGGGATGCGCGAAATAGTAGCGGGTTGCGCGAAAAATCTGCGGGATGCGCGAAATATTGGCATGGTGCGCGAAATTGAGGAATGAAGTTTTCGCGCAAATGATGGTTCGAGATCAGAAGATCGAAAAATGGCAAAGGAATGAAATGCGCGAAATATTGGAGCAGTGCGCGAAATCTGATGTTGCAGGAAAGATTGGGTTTGCGCGCAATATGGAACGCGGTGCGGAATTTTGCGCGCAATTGGTGCTTCATGCTTAGAAGGATGAAAAATGGCAAAGGCATGAGGTGCGCGAAATATTGAAGCATGGCGCGAAATATGAAGTTACATAAAAGAGTTTTTACGCGCATGGAGGAGGTTTTACGCGCGGATTAGTGTTTTTCGCGCGGGTTCAAAAATGCCTATAAATATGAGGCTCGACACTTAGAAGAAATCCCGAGCTCTGGTGCGCGTAAATTATACGCTAAGTGAGTTGCGCGAAAAGAGGAAAAGTTGCGCGAAAACGTTTTTCGCGCCAAAAGGGCATTTTACGCGCAAGCCATTTGAATTGCGCGCAAGGCACCCTAAAGGCTGCGTGAAATATTTGGGGTCTTCGCACGTACTCAGTTGTGCACGAGAGAGTTCTTACCGGCTTCTGGGTAAGAAAGTGAAGATTTGTACTTCGGAGAATACATCTGTTTAATTGTAAAGAAGCACTGAAACATTGTGTTATCCTATTTGTGCTAAGAGGGAGCACACGCACTATTGGATTGTTTTCAAAGTGCTGCACGAGTGTAAGGGTATATCCTACTCGTTGTATTCCACATCAAAGGATTGTTTTCTAGTGGATTGTGTGGTACTGGATTATTTCCGTACCATACCAAGGACGTAGCTACTCTTGTTGAGTAGTGAACCTTGTAAATCTTGTGTTCCTGTGGATGTGTGTGTTCAGCAGGGAAGAAACTCTTTAACAGGAGGCGAAGGTTGTTTCAAAAAGGGGAAACTTAAAAAGAAAAAGATATCACTGATTCACCCCCTCCCCCTCTCAGTGATACTTGGATCCTGATTGGGAACTTCAATTGGTATCAGAGGGCAGGTTCCCTTCGTTTACTCTTTGCTGAATTGTTTGAAGAGAAGTTGTGATGGAAAATCTAAATTGCGTGAACAGTAAGGGGATTCCAATCTTCGATGGAAAGAACTATCACATCTGGAAGGACAGAATGATGCCGTATCTTATGTCTCTTGGATATGAAGTTCTTGAAACTACAACAGATGGATTTCCTGATATTGATGACAAGGTCCCTCTTACTCCTGTTGATAAGAAGAATCTTGAGAATGATGGAAGAGCTAAAAATGCATTACTCTCATCACTTTCTGAGAGTGAGTTTTTAAGAGTGAAAGGTGTCACTACTGCTAAAGGCATCTGGGATAAGCTAATGAATATCTATGAAGGAAATACAAAAGTGAAGAAGGCAAAACTACAAATCTGGAGGCTGAAGTATGAAGACCTGAAAATGGGAGAATCTGAATCTGTTGGGGAATTCTTTACCAGAGTTAATGACATTGTCAGTACAATCAGATGTCTTGGTGAAAATTTAGAAGATGATACAGTTGTTGAAAAGATCCTGAGAATTCTGCCTGACAAATTTGATGCTAAAGTTTCTTCACTAGAAGACAGAGATCCGGAAACATTATCTCTTGATGATTTGCACAGTACTCTCATCACTTATGAGATGAGAAGAGAGAAGACCATGAAGAGCAAAGCAAAAACTGATAGAGAAATGTCTTTCAGGGCAGAAAAGAAAGAGAAGTCGAAGAAAATTCTTATTAATGAAGAAGCTGGTGAATCCAACTCTGAAAATGAGGTATGTAAAAATTTTGATGAAATTCTATCCTTGTTTTCTAAAAATGTTAAAAGAGGCACAGGGAAATACAAAGGGAAACTCCCTTTGAAATGTTTTGAATGTGGAGCAGTTGGCCACTTTGCGGCTAATTGCCCTCAAAAGGGGAAAGATGCCGACAGTGATGAAGAAGACAGAGGACCAAGAAGGTCATGGAAGAAACAGGATCGAAAAGATAAATATTCTGGTAGAAGTCAGAATAAAAAATTCTTTAAATCAAAAAGAAGAAGCTTTTTGTCAAATGATAAGGAAGATGATGATAGCGAGACTGAATCAGAAAAATCTGCTACTGAAAAAACTAGAGAGAGTACCTTTTTTGCAACAGTGAATAATGATGATTATGAGAGTAGTAGTACTGAAGAAGAAGAGACTCAACTTGAACAGTATCTGAAAGAAGAGCTGAAGGAATGTTTGAGGAAGATCAGAAAACTGGAGAAAGAAAACAACAAGTTAGTAAAAGAAAATTCCACAGTAAACAATCAAGAAGGTTTTACAGATGATAAAATCATGATGAAAAAAGAGATTGATGATCTGAAAAATTCTCTTAAGAATACAAAGAATCGTAATGATCATCTTGAAGTGAAGTTGAAGGCAAAAGAAGAAGAGTTGGAACTTGTCCAACAAAAACTGCATAAAGCTAAAGAAATGAATATCAGTTCCAAAAATTCTATCTCAGAAGTAGGGGAATGTTCCAGTAAGAATGAACCAAAAAGGGATCTACAAAACTTACCTTCAAAGGTTGAAATGAAAGACAAAACTGGTTCTGATAAGAACAAGGCTGGAAAGACAAAGTATGTGGTCAAAATCAGCAATGCAGAAAAATCAGAAGTGCATAAAAATCTTGAGTCAAGAAAAGCTTCTAATACTTCTGGTACAGCTGAATCTGAGCTGAAGAAGAGAGTTACAAATGAAAATATGATGGTTTTTGAGAAGCGTGTTCACAACTCCATTCAGTCTAAAAGTTTCAGAGGTAAATATTCTTTCTATGGATACTGCTGGTATTGTGGTGGATTCGGACACATGGAAAGTATGTGTTGGTTTAACCAACAACATTACAACTATTCCAAAAGTTTTGAAGGACAAGGATTGAGGGGGAGCCAACGCTTTCAAAATAGAAGATCTCCAAATAAGTTTCAGAAGAAATCTGAGAAGACTGGTGTGAAAGTTGGGAACAGATCCCAACCACTGGAAACTTATTGTGAAAGATGTGATCAATCTGGACATCTTGCTAAGGGCTGCCTTAGTGTGTTACCAGAGCAACAAAAGTTTGTTAATAATCCTCAGAAGACAGAGTTTTTAAAATACAAAAGGGACAAATATGATAAGTCTGAAAAGAAAGAATGCATGGTTCTCTGGCCAGAACACATTGATTTGGCTAGGAAATTGGAAGAAGCAAAACAGAAAGTGGAGGAAAAGGAAGAACAAAAAGCACTTGTTGTTGAAACAGCTTTGAAGGCTACCAAAGGAGAACGTCCATGGATTCTTGATAGTGGATGTTCATCTCATATGACAGGAGACTTAAAGCTGCTGAAGAATGTGAAAGACTTTAAAGAAGGAACTGTGACATTTGGAAATGATGAATCTCTAAGGATCAAAGGTGTTGGATCAGCCATCATTGGAAAAGAAAAGATGAAATCCAGAAAAACACTATATGTTGATGGACTGAAACACAACCTGCTCAGTGTGTCACAACTCTGTGATGAGGGCAACAAAGTGATCTTCAGAAAAGATGGATTTGTTGTAAAAAGTGAAAATGATGGAAACATAGTTACAAGGGGCCAGCGTACAAGAGGGAATTTGTTCCAAGTTGGGGATGGACAGAACTCTTGTTACATGAGTGTGGTGGATGAAAATAAATTATGGCATAAAAGGCTGGGTCATATGTGTCAGAGAAATATGTGCAAGCTGTCAAAGCGAGAAAGTGTTCGGGATATGCCTGATTTATCAAGAGAAAGAGATTGGTGCTGCACTATTTGTGAGAAAGGGAAGATTGCTAATTCTATGCACAAGAGAGTTGAAATTCGCTCAAAAAGACCCTTAGAACTCATACACTCAGATATATGTGGGCCAATGAGCAAGCAATCTTCAAATGGAGATAAGTACTTCATTACTTTCATTGATGACTTTACTCGCATTACTTGTGTTATGTACATGAGACATAAGTCAGATGCTCTAACAATGTTTAAGAGTTTCAGAAGGAAAGCAGAGAAAGAATGTGAGTATTCAGTGAAGAAGTTGAGAACTGATAATGGTGGTGAGTATAAGAATGAAGAGTTTGAAAGTTATCTTGAGAAACATGGAATTCGGCATGAGTTTAGTTCACCATACACACCTCAACAAAATGGGGTGGCTGAAAGAAAGAATCGAAGTCTGGTGGAAATGGGGAGAACTATGTTACTTGAACATAGTCTCTCTCATTATTATTGGTGGCAAGCCATGAGCACTGCTGTGTATATTCAGAACCGGTGTTTCTATAGGCCAAACTCAGATATGACTCCATATGAAATGTTCTATGGAAAAACTCCAAGTCTGAAACACTTGAGAGTCTTTGGGAGTCCATGTATTATAAAGAAGAAAGGTGGAAATCTGGGAAAGTTCGAGCAAAGAGGAGATGACGGAATTTTTCTTGGCTATGCTCTAGAAGGAAGAGGATATAGATGCCTCAACAAAGAAACAGGAAGAATTATTGATTCTTCAGATGTAAAAGTTGTGGAAAGTGCTGAGAAAGAAAAGCAGTCATATGTTGATGTGGAAGTCGAGCGGGATAGAGAAGATTTTGTTAACAATTCTGATAATGCTTCAGAATTTGTTCATCCTACTCAAGAAGAGGAATCTGACTCAGAAATATCAAGTGATGAGGATGAAGTTCAAACAACTCATCCTAGGTTGAGGAAACAAGTGGAGGCTCAGAACATTATTGGAGATAAAAATCAGAGGGTTCAAACAAGAAGAACAACAAATGCTATATCACATACTTCTCTTTATTCGAAAGTTGAACCGAATGATGTAAATGAAGCATTTGAGCATCCAGAATGGGTTCATGCTATGAATGAAGAGCTTGATCAGATAGAGAAGAACAATACTTGGGAACTTGTGCCCAAGCCGGACAACAAGAACATTATTGGTACAAAGTGGGTTTTTCGAAACAAGCTGAATGAAGAAGGTAAAGTAATAAGAAACAAGGCAAGATTGGTCTGCAAAGGGTATTCACAAATTGAAGGCATTGACTTTGATGAAACCTTTGCTCCAGTAGCTCGATTAGAAACAATCAGAATATTTCTTGCCATTTCTGCACAACGAGGTTACAAAATCTTTCAAATGGATGTAAAATCTGCATTCTTGAATGGTGATCTTGACGAGGAAGTTTACATTGATCAACCTTGTGGATTTGTTATTGGGAAAGATGAAAGCTATGTGTGCAGGTTGAAGAAGGCTCTGTATGGGCTAAAACAGGCTCCGAGAGCATGGTATTCTAAATTAGATACTTGCTTGAAGAAGATGAACTTTAAGAAAGGGAGAGTTGACAGCAATCTCTACATCAAGAAATGTCAAGAGTTTTCACTGATCGTTATTGTTTATGTCGATGATATTATATTTGCTGGAAATAATGAAAGATCATGTGAAAAATTTGCTGAGGAGATGAAGAAGTTATTTGAGATGTCCATGCTAGGTGAAATGAAGTACTTTCTTGGGTTACAAATTTCACAGAAGAAGAATCATGTTTTTCTATCTCAAGAAAAGTATGCTAAGGAACTTCTGAAGAAGTTTGGCATGGAAAATTCGAAACCAGTTTCCACACCGATTTCAGTGGGAACCAAGTTGTCTAAAGATGGAGAAGGAAAGGAAGTTGATCAGAAAGAGTTTCGAAAACTGATTGGAAGTCTGCTATATTTGACGGCCTCAAGACCCGACATCGTCTATGCTGTTACTTTATGTGCGAGATTTCAGAGTGCTCCTAAAGAATCACATTTGATTGCTGGAAAAAGAATTCTCAGATATATCAAAGGCACAACAAACTTTGGAATTCGGTATGACGGCTCTGAAAATATTGATCTATTTGGGTATTCTGATGCTGATTGGGCAGGAAATGTTGATGATCGAAGATCCACATCTGGTGGAGTATTCTTTCTAGGAAAAAGCTGTGTTAGTTGGCATACCAAGAAACAGAATTCAGTAACTCTTAGCACAGCTGAGGCTGAGTATGTTGCTGCTACTCAAGCTGCAACTCAACTGATGTGGATGAAGACTCAGCTGGAAGATCTACTTGTTGAAGTAAAGCTACCATTGCTCTTGGGTTGTGATAATCAGAGTGCAATCAATCTTACAAGAAATCCAGTACAACATTCTCGTTCAAAACACATTGATATAAAGTACCACTTCATCAAAGAGCAGGTTGAAAAGAATGAACTGAGGCTGGAGTATGTTCCTACATCTGAACAAATTGCTGATATATTTACAAAACCGTTACCGAAGGAACCATTTGCAAAGTTGAGGTTGAACATGGGTGTACAACCTCCTTCTCATCAAGGTTAAGGTACATGTTTCTGTCCCCTCTCTCGTCTTAGCTTTGGATAGTGTTGTCAAGGGGGAGAATTGTTTCATAAATCTATCCATAAGGAAGAATGTATTAAGGGAGAGTTGTGGGTAAGCTGTGAATTCAGCATGTATGTGAGTGAACTATTCTAACTATTTGTTGGAGTGGTTGTAGGAAACAAAGTTGTTTTACAGGAAAGTTGAAGAAGTGAAGAATGCTATTGCAAGATGTTCTGAAGAAGGATGAGGAGGTATGTTCATGAGATTTCACAGTCACTGCTTTTGGACAGCATGGTTTTGGCTGTCAATAAATCTTGTTTCCTACAATGAGTTAGCTCACGTAGGCTTAGAATTGTTGATAAGTAATCCATTGCAAAAGGTTTCAAAATTCAGTGATTTATGAATCTTTGTTGACAACAAAATCCAAAGGGGGAGATTGTTGGGACCAGGTTGAATGAAGATGAAAGTTTGAAGAGTTAGCTTTTACAGAGTGTTGTATTTTGTTGTCAAAGGCGATAAATCAATTCACTGTGTAGAAGGATCATAAATCAGACGATGCTTTGCTGGTATGTATTTCACACAAATCATGAGTTAGGAGAACTTGTGATGCAAGCCTTATGAAGGAAAGGGGGAGAAATGATGATGCCAGTCAGATAATGTTTTGATTGGAAGGGATGATGCTGCTGGAAGATAGGAAAGATTCAGTTCCCATTGCAACTCTGATGATGCTTAAGCTGATCTATCAAAGGATAAATATCACGATAGTGGGATTCGTGATAAGTGCAGAAGAATGGTTATGGGAAGCAGTAAAGAGATAAAATGGCAAAGCAATAGACAATCTGGGGATGGCAGAAAAGCACAGTTTAAGGTGGCGCCGTTTTCCAGTGTTTGCCAAATTTTAGGGCCTGAAAATCGGGAGATGAAGAAATGTGCTTGGCAACTGATGTTGCACATACGATTGAAGATGGTTTATACGTGCAAAAGAGTTATTCAAGGTCAGAACTATGAAAAATGACAAAGGCATGGAGTGCGCGGAAATTTAGGCACGTTTCGCGCAAAAATAAAGTGGTGCGCGCAATATCTGCGGGATGCGCGAAATAGTAGCGGGTTGCGCAAAAAATCTGCGGGATGCGCGAAATATTGGCATGGTGCGCGAAATTGAGGAATGAAGTTTTCGCGCAAATGATGGTTCGAGATCAGAAGATCGAAAAATGGCAAAGGAATGAAATGCGCGAAATATTGGAGCAGTGCGCGAAATCTGATGTTGCAGGAAAGATTGGGTTTGCGCGCAATATGGAACGCGGTGCGGAATTTTGCGCGCAATTGGTGCTTCATGCTTAGAAGGATGAAAAATGGCAAAGGCATGAGGTGCGCGAAATATTGAAGCATGGCGCGAAATATGAAGTTACATAAAAGAGTTTTTACGCGCATGGAGGAGGTTTTACGCGCGGATTAGTGTTTTTCGCGCGGGTTCAAAAATGCCTATAAATATGAGGCTCGACACTTAGAAGAAATCCCGAGCTCTGGTGCGCGTAAATTATACGCTAAGTGAGTTGCGCGAAAAGAGGAAAAGTTGCGCGAAAACGTTTTTCGTGCCAAAAGGGCATTTTACGCGCAAGCCATTTGAATTGCGCGCAAGGCACCCTAAAGGCTGCGCGAAATATTTGGGGTCTTCGCACGTACTCAGTTGTGCACGAGAGAGTTCTTACCAGCTTCTGGGTAAGAAAGTGAAGATTTGTACTTCGGAGAATACATCTGTTTAATTGTAAAGAAGCACTGAAACATTGTGTTATCCTATTTGTGCTAAGAGGGAGCACACGCACTATTGGATTGTTTTCAAAGTGCTGCACGAGTGTAAGGGTATATCCTACTCGTTGTATTCCACATCAAAGGATTGTTTTCTAGTGGATTGTGTGGTACTGGATTATTTTCGTACCATACCAAGGACGTAGCTACTCTTGTTGAGTAGTGAACCTTGTAAATCTTGTGTTCCTGTGGATGTGTGTGTTCAGCAGGGAAGAAACTCTTTAACAGGAGGCGAAGGTTGTTTCAAAAAGGGGAAACTTAAAAAGAAAAAGATATCACTGATTCACCCCCTCCCCCTCTCAGTGATACTTGGATCCTGATTGGGAACTTCAATATGTTTTATGTCATGATTGTGGTACCCAATTCTTTTCATGGGTAACCTTATGTTTATGTATAGTTGATTGTGTATGATTATTTATGTGGCAGGATTATTTATGTGGCAAGAATATTTATGAATATGTTGATATGGGTGTGCCCAGATAGTGCTCCAATGCATTGGGTAAGGATAAGTCTCATGAGATGCGATGTGAAACGGGATTGGCAGTTAGCCTTGACCCGTACTGAAATGGGAAACGAGATTGGCGGTTAGCCTTGACCCGTACTAAAGATATGATTTATGATTCTACCACAATTATATGATTCCATGTTTATATGATCCCATTATTATATTAAATTATTTCATAAGTTTCATGCTTTGGATATCATTATGTCATGCCTCTTAACTCATGTGCTTGAGATGTATCCTTATGTTCATTTCCTTACTGGGCATTTTTAGCTCATCCCTTTGTTCATGTGTTCCCCAAGGTACCCTATGCAGATGTAAGAGCTCAAAGGAAGTTAGAATCTCTTTATGGAGATTAAATAAAGAATTTTTTTTTAGTCCCATGTTTTATATTATATGTACCTAGTCTTCAAAGACACTAGACTTAACGATCCGTGGCTTGTACTCTAATGATTAATTATGCTTAAAATCATGAAATGTTTTATTTAAAAGGCTTGGGTCGCTATAAAAACCATCATATAAACTGTTGATTATGTGTATTTGATATCTATATTTTATCCCTTGATGGATCAAATTCCTAATAATTTCTTTTTGGGTTTCAATATATGGGGAAACCTCCAAATTGTTATGAAAAACGTAAAGGTGGGCCTACTCCTGATTTGTAATATTGATTGTGAAGATATCTCTTCTAGAAATTCCTTCACCTTCAAGCCACCCAATGTAACAATATTTTGGTAGACTAATGCTTTCCATACAAAATATGTATTCGGTACATAATTCAATGACTTCCTCAACAATATATCATTTTGCAATACAACCCTTTGGATGACTTCGATTTTTGGCATACCCTTTAAAAATATTCATATACCATTCAATGGGGTACATCCATCTATAGTGTAAAGGACCACATAGTCAAATCTCTCTCACCAAGTGAACCATCAAATGAACTATCATATCAAATAATATTGGTGGGAAGAATATTTCCAATTCATATAATATGATGGCAATTTATCTTTCTAGAGTCAGCAATTTCTTTGGGTCTATAACTTTGTTGTATATAGATTTGAAGAAGAAATAGAGCTTAGTTAATGTATGATGGACATTATTCGGAAAAATGAAATGTAAACCTATAAGAATTAGATCTTGCATCAAAATATGACAGTTATGTTATTTCATACCCTTTAACTTTAAATTGGTCATTGACATAATGTTCTTGATATTCGATGAATACCTCTCTAGAACCTTTACCTCATTTAAGAAGTTACAAAACTAATATATCTCCTGCCTAAATATAGTGTAACAAGTTGGAGGAAGAAAAGTTAGTTTTTCACCCTTCACTAGTGCCAACTCTTCTTATATTCCCATGTCAACCATGTCATATGCATGATCCTTTGAAAACTTGATGAACTCTTTCACTCCATCTTCATACTCTTTTGTCAGATGATTTGCATCCATCCATTATTTATTCATATATATCCTATTGATTTGGTAATATTAATATTTAACAAAATAAATGCACAAAATGGGATTTTCAAATAAGGGGAACTAAAAATTTGAATTATAGTTATTATTGCATTTTGTTGCTTGAGAATCATCCCCTTAGAAGCTAACACCAAACCAGAAAGAAGATGAAATTGTAGAGGACTTCCCTAATTTAAACTATTCAGGTGATGTTGGATGAAATTAAGTTTAGGAGTTGCAATTGGGTTGAACATTAATTCACCTTTTGTGAAAGTGAGGTCATGATGGATATCATATGGGTTGGAGAGAGTTAGTGGCATGGCCTTACCATAGTGTTATTATCAATCTACTTGTCTTCCTTATATAATGTAATGGTTTTCATAATTTTATAAAAATATAAGCTTAAATGATTATAGAAAAACTACATTTTATATGTCCTTTGAAAACTATTTATAAAATCACACTTGAAATCCCATTAAAACCAACCATTTACAAAAATTTCTCTTTAAAATAATATACCCTTTTTAAAATAAACCAATCACTTCCAAGCACTCTTTCACAAAACCAAAATTCCTTTTTTTAAGAATTCAAGGAAACTTCATGACCCAATAGTATTAATCATTTAAAATAAGAGAAAACCCTCTATATTTTACAAAATTTCATTTAAAACTTCACACACCCCTTGTGAAAATGAAACCAACATTAAATACACTTTCAAAACATTCACATTACTTTATGAAAGCCAATCAGGTGAGTTGAAAAACACTTGGAATGCAACCTAAGTCCATGCCAAGTGTTTAAATCATTTTAAATATATTTAAAACCAAAAAATGGTATGTTGAACACATATTATTTTTTAATAAACATTTCAAAATAGTTAAAGCATTTTAAAAGATCCACTTAGGCATTTTCAAAAGACATAAATCCCAAGAGAGACACTTTATAAAAGATACATGAATAAAAAATAACCTACATTTTATAAAATATAAATCTATAGAAGGTTTACACATCATCCAAAATATAAAGGTAAACCAAAAATAAATTTAAACAAATCATAATTAAATTCCAATTTCATCCCATTAAAAATAATTTCCTAATTATTTATTGGGTCATATCATTGCACTCAAACCATGACCAAATGCACATGGGAGGTCCATTACACACTCGTGGTATCATCCCATTCCAATTACATAACCAATGAAATTAAAAAAACCTCAAATTAAATCTTTTTTAGAACTTTGAAAGATCACTATAGTGACATATATCCCTGAAATTTTATGTGACGACATACATACATCATCTTGGGATTTCTTCTAGCTTGGATAAGTAACATCCTCATGAGAACCATATGATTCCACCATGTGAGGATAGAATCATCACAAAAACCCTAACTAAAGAGATGGAAAATTATAATGAAAGGAGGATTAGAACAAAATAGACTAATTGAGGTTCAATCATACCATTGATTAATAATAAAATCTATTTAAAACAACCCCTTTTCTTGAATAGGATAAGGGGAAAGAAACCCATAGATAAAAAAGATAGAAAATGGGGGATAATATGGGATTACCCCTCTAAAAAATAGAGGGGTTAAAAATGTAATTTTTCCCTTTAAATGCCCCCATTGACTATTTGGTGGATGACTAGCGACTAGCTGGTGGCTGCTGGTTGGTGGCTACCAGTAGCACAACCACCCTAGGCCCGCTATAGTGCCCTCTCAAGCCTTCCCAATATCCAATGAACTTTTTCCAGTCCCATTAACAAATTTTTAAGAGTTACCCACCTTTGGAATCATATTTTAAATTAAAATTAAAAATTATACCATCTAAAGAGATGAAAATTAAAATTTTCAATAAAATTTAAGACTTTTACAGACACAGGTTCTTAAAACCTCCCTACAATAACACTACTCATCTTAAAGAAGCATTTGTGGTCATCTAAACAAACCTAATGGAATTATATTCTTATTAATTCTAAGACAAATGACTATATTCCATCATTGAATATTAGACAAGATTCTAGAGAAAAAACTTTAATTAAAGGTTCTTAAACTTCCAAAACACAATCCATATATCAAATCCATTATCAAAATTACGATAAAATTGTCACCCACACCAATCTATCCTGATACACCTTATTGTTTTCATCCAACTAATCATTCAGCCCATAGTGTTCCTCACCTTAGTTCCTAGCTAAAAGAATCCAACTCTAAGATACGATACCCTCAACTATTAGAATTTCCTATCAAAACAAATTCTTATAAGTCCAATGGCATGCTCATTGTAGTTTTCAATATACAAAACCTCCATAAATGTGAGAACACCAATTATAATTCTCATTTCATAGCTCCAAGTCAAAATTAATGCATACCCACCATCCAAAAAATAACCATGAATATGCTGAATTTTCCACAAAAATACTTGAATAACCACCAAAACATACCCATCATGTCCAAAAAGACATATCCAACACAATTCTTATCCCACCAGATCCAAATTTCACTTGAGAGTATAAGTCAATCCTTAGGAAATTATACTTACCTGTATTCATAATTATCATTGGTTCTCGTGCTGCACATGACCTCCCAATAATTTAAAACTCAATAGGATTGACATCCAACCACGCACATTATCTCAGTATCGATCAACATAATGGGGTACACTATCATACCACTAGATCATACAACCTGACTTATTATCCTAGAAGTCACGTAATACCAAAACTATTCTCATACGCTAAATAATAACTTACCTTATATTTAGAGTTTCGATGATAGTAGTAGGGTTCGACAACAATGTAAGTGGTAGCGTAGGTCACGTAGGGGTTCATGGTGGAGGTGGAGTTCACGACGGAGGGGTTCGTGGAAGAGGTGGGATTTGGCAACAAATGTGGGGTTTGTGGCGGAGGCGGGTTCATGGAAGAGGGGGTTTCATGGTGGATTTGGGGTTCGGTGGGAAATAGAGGTGGGGTTTGGCAGGCGGTGGAGGTGAGGTTTGTGGTGAAGGTGGGTTCACGGAAGAGGAGGGGTTCACGGTGGAGGTGGGGTTCATGTAACGCCCCAACCCCAGAAGCCTGGAGCCGATGCATTATTTTAATACATTGTCATGATTACAAGGAATCAAATCTCGAAGGACTGGTCAGTTTAGCAGTCTTAGAAAATAGATTATATACATAAACATTATAATACAATTTCTAAAATAAAATACAGAATAGATAATTCTTTGTAAACACCATTATTCCCTTAGATTAACCCTACATATCAATCATAAAACACTTTTTTCCATCCTGAGAAATTAAAACATAAGAAAGGGGTGAGCTCAGATGCTCAGTAATGATAAACAATATAGCGGAAGCTATCAAAAATAAACATAATATTTTAAGTCAAGGTACAAAACTAAAACACAATCCTTTTAAAACATTGTCTTCAGCATAATATGGAAAGAATAAATCAAATAATTCTATTTAAACATTCACATGGATATTCAACTAGTCAAATAATCACATTTAAAATCAATAACTAATCTCATAATGAGGGAATGCATAATGTGAGGCATCTAAAACATATCGTCAAGGCTTTGGCCAAGACACCATACCTAATTGGGTAAGACATTAGCCAAAACCCAAACATAATTGTCTCATGAGACTACCAATACATCGAGGGGCTATAGCAGACCCCACCTGACACTTACAAAGTCCAATGCATTCCTCTTATAAAAATGGTAAAACAAAACTAATATAATCATTCGTATTAAAACTAGCATACGAAATATCAATACTTTAACCATAAACCGTGAATAGTATCAAAATAGTACACCCAAAATCAAACATATCGTAAACCCTTCAATAAAATATGGAAGATTTTATCATAATAAATCAACCTCAATCTATCATAAAATCACTACAATAGAAATTGACTTTAGCGGTAGTTTTTTAGCGACTGTTTTGGGAATCACTGCTAAAACTTTTTTAAAATGGTTTCATGGCAATTTATAATAAACTACTGTGAAACAATTTTTTTTTACACTGCCGACCCTTCCCCCCACCCCGACCCCCCTTCTCACCCTACTTCCCCCACTTCCCCCGAACCCCCACTTCCCCCACGAGCCCGGCCCCCCGTGACCCCGGCGACCCCGTGTCCCCGGCGATCCCGCAACTTTGGCGACCTCGCGACCCCGGCAACCCTGGCCCCCTGTAACCCCGGTGACCCCGCGACCCTGGTGACCCTGCTTCCCCTGGCCCCCCGCGACCCCGAAGACCTATACGAACCCTAAGGTTTGAATTCTAGTAATTTTACCTCAATTCTTGATTTTGAATTCTCCAATGAACAAGAATACCCATAAGGGATATATTTATTGTTTTGGATGTGTTTAACCAGGAGGTTTGGTAGTTTAGGGTTAGTGGATTTTATTTACTTGTAGTGATTTCATTTACTTGCAGTGGGGTTCTTCTATCATAGAAGTAGATTTGTTTCCTCTTGGACATGGAATTTGTTTTTATGAAATTAATTAATTTATTACATCATGAAATTCTTGTATGTCCTAACATTTCTTTTCTTATTAAGATATAAATTTTTATGGTTCATGTAATTGTTTTTTAAGAGTGTTTTATTTTTTTCCTAGATTTTGATAAAAGGGTATTATAATTTATATCTACTTTTGATATTAAAATTAATTATATTCATGTAATTTATTTGGGAAAATTACAATGAGGCTCCTTATAAGGGATTTTTAATTTTATGGAGATGATTGACCCCCATTTTTTTATTACAAAAAGATGCTTTATGTTTTTAAGGTATGGTCTATAAAAAAGGTGTGTAATTAGACTATGTTTAATGGAAACAAGACATATATGTATTATAATGATTTTAAATTGTTCTTAATGGAATGTATTGATTTGTAAAAGTATTTAAAAATGTGATTTGATTAAAAGTTTCAATAGTTATAAAAATGGATTAGAATCCAAATATTTAATTAAAACCATGGTTAGAATCTTAATAATGAATGTTTTCCATGTGATTTTTATACCCTCATTGTTACCTCATTGGCTATTTTATGTTGTGTGGTGACATATTCCCTTATTAGGAATAATTTTATAAAAATTTAATTCTTGAGATGATGTAAAAGAGAACTCTTTATTGGGAAGTTATTGAAAGTTAGATAAGGTTTATTTAAAGTGTAATAATATAATATATTTTATCCTCTTATAATTTGATTTTTTCCACTCCCCCAATTATTGAATTATTGGGAAACCAATGCAGTAAAATATAATATCTTTATTAGTGTTAAAATATTAGAGATTATGCAATTTCTAGTTCACCTAGAATGACTTCTTTATATTTGGGGTTACCTCCCCATGAGACTAAGAGGATCGGCCAGGGTTGGGTGGAGTTTAGTTCAAATAGGGTTGGCCGATAAAAATTTTGGTGTCCATATGTGTGTTCCAATATCCTTCATGTTATAACCCAGTGAGTTAAACATAATTCTTGGTTCCCATTGATGGTTACTTAGTGTATCCCATTTCCTACCTAGATTGAACCCATAGACCTTGATTTTTTAATTCGGAACCATTTCTTGGTGGATGTTTATATAGTTATTTAGTAATATCTTGGTGCTTATTTATGTTCATTTCTTGTTTTAGTTATTTTTTTGGTTTAATGTTTACTATATAATGTGTTAATTCTACCCATTTTTTATATAGGAATTGTAGAATTTTTACTAAAATGGATAAATCATGTGATTTATGTATTTTAAAACTTTTATATGTGAATAATATACTCTAGAACTATATTTAAAATAAGTATTTTTGAATATTTTTTATAAAATGAATTACAAAGAATCTATGGTGAAATATTTCTAGGACTATTTATATCACACTTTTCATACACATTCATGTGTGTGTGTAACTTCCATCTTTTCATTCTAATTCCAAGATTGTGATTTCTAGTTATTTGTTTCCTCTTGTTCCATTAATGGAAATTGTAATGTTGTGACTTTTAGGGATCACATGGAGATGTTTTGAGTTGTGAATATGGTTGTGACTTTTTTGGGGAAATTTTATTGTGATATAGTTCAACTAGGTTTATTTTGTATTTAAATTTTATTTGTATTTTATTTCTATATATGTTATCCAAACTAGATGATTTTTCATTAATATGTATATTCTTGGATGAAATTAATCACTTTCATTGAATATGTATCCTTGTATTTTTCATTATTTTTTGAAATGGATAACCTATTTATTTATAAGGACTACTTGACTATAATGAATTATGACACTTAGGTATGGAGTTCCTTATACTTTTGATACTCGATCATGGAGTCCATCAAACATGTGTTACTCAAGCATAGCATCCCTTTACTTTGCATAAATTTCTTTTGTATGTTGAAGTGAATGGTATTGAATTCATTCTAACTTATTTTAGTGGTTTGGATGAATATAATTTTTCCAAGTTCCCGAATATAATGTTTAGAGAGAATTATTTTAGGGACCTATTTCCACCTATGTGATTCTGATTATATTATTATGTTGTCCTGGAGGATAGTACCAACACCCTACATTTCATCTCCAAATTCCCAACATGATTCTACTATGAAACTCTAAACACCAAGCCCAGACACATCAACTATTCTTCAAATACCCTAGTTTGATCCCCAAACCACATCAGCCACATCTTGAACAACATTTCTGATGTGGTCTCCACCTTACCACATCAATTTTTATGCAACAACACTAGTAAGTCCTTCTATATATGAATTATACCAAAGGCGCTCAATCCCACTCACCAATGTGCTATCATATCCCGACAATGATGCCTTAAAACTCAAGGAATAACAAAAATATTCAATTCCCACACCGAAGTCTGAATCTGACTCTTAGTTCAACTCCATGGTCAGATCCTTGATCATCCCATTTAACCATAATTCTTCACTCATGAGCACTAACACATATATGATCCAAATCACCCTCAAGTCACACAACCACTCTTTTCTATGTGAATACACCAAAGAGAGGTCTAAGAATTCAATCCACACAAGGTTTGTAGAACCTCAAAACCTAATCTCACAAGTTATTTCATCATGCATTTCCATGAACACCCCCACTTATCATGCCTCAAGACTACCACACCTCATGTGGTCCTTGCCACTCCAAGGAACAAACAACAAATTCATCCAAATCTAAGGCCCCGACCCCCCATGACCCCACGACCCTGGCGACCCCGCGACCCCGGCAACCCTGCTTCCCCCAGCCCCCCGCAACCCCGACGACCCCATGACCCCGGCGACCCTGCTTCCCCCGGCCCCCCACGACCCTGCGACCCCGGCGACCCCGACCCCCCACTTCCCATTATTCATTGTATACATTTTAATGGGTCCTTTATATATATTATAGGTATTTTTGGTTATTTTTCATATTGATTATTCATATATATTGAAGGTTATTATAGGATATGACCTCAGTAGGGTTGCATGACCATATCTAAGAATGTGTTGAGTTTTTTAAGCATCATAAGGTTTTCCCTAAACATTATTTATAATAGATTTATTCGATATTATAGTTTTATATGAAGACTCTATAGATAACTTAGGTTGGGGTTATTCCAAATTAACAATGTGCTTTGGTTTTCATGGTAAAGTAGCTACCACATTGTTAGCACACTGTTTCTCTTTACCAAAGAAACTTCCCATATCCCAAACACTAGAGGGTTCATATCTAACTCAGGGGATCATCTTTATTATATTATTTTTCTGTAATCTTACACTATCGTATATATGAATCTCTTTCTCTATTTAGTAGTAAATATGTGTTTTAATTTTTTTTTTATTGTGTAGGCACATTGTGATATACAAGGATAAAATCTAGATCACATTACTGAGGAACACACCTCAGTATGTTAAGGGTTTGAATGAGTTTTTAGATTTTGAAATTTCTAATCAATCTGTTGAAGGGAGAATAAGATGTTCATGTCCTAAATGCAAATTTAGAACATGGTTGAAGAGAGATGAAGTTTATGAACATTTAATACTGAAGAAATTCCCTGGTAAATATTTTTGTTGGATTTGTCATGGAGAATCAAACGTTATAGAAAGATTGAGCACTGATGTTAATCCACAGAATGAGATCCCAAGTTCATTGACAATGGAAAATGAAATGCAAAACCTCATAAATGATGCATTCAGCACTGCAAGACACCACTATCAGCATCAAAACATATCAGAAAAACTAGAAGAGGGTACTACAAATTGCAACGTGACAAGTGATGTTTTTGAGACTGTAACACAAGAAGATCAAGATTGTAACATATCATTGGATCCTCCTCTTGATTTTGTGGAGCCAAATGTAAGAGAAAACTTCACTTAGGAAAATGCGTTTCATGATTTAGTTGACGATGGAAATCAAGAGTTGTATAGTGGGTGTTTGAAATATTCAAAGCTTTCATTTCTGCTAAATTTGTATCATATCAAATGTCTTTGTGGAATTACAAATAAGGCAATGTCCATGATATTGGAATTGATTCGTGATGCATTTCCTGAAGCAAAAATCCTAGAATCTTTTTATGATATGAAAAAAACTGTTAACAAGCTTGGTCTGAATTATACAAAGATACATGCGTGTCCCAATGATTGTATGCTTTATTAGGAAGAGGATTCAAGTAGACAGAATTGAAAGAAATGTTCTTCTTATAGATGGCAGTCAAAGGGTGATGTTGGAAGTTGGAATGAACATAATTTCATGGAGAAGAAGAAAAGAAACACACCTATAAAGGTTTTTGCGTTACTTTCCTTTGAAGCCTCGATTGCAAAGATTATTCATGTCATCGAAAACCTCTAAACACATGAAGTGGCATTCTGTAGATAATAACAATGATGGGTTAATGGGATATACATGAGATTCCTAATCATGGAAGAAATTTGATTCATTATATCTAGATTTCTCAGCTGATCCTAGGAATGTTTTATTGGGATTGACTGCTGATGGATTCAACCCATTTGAGACTTTGAGTACCATTTATAGCATTTGGCCAGTTGTTTTGATCCCTTATAATCTACCTCCATGGATGTGTATGCAACAAACATCTTTTATCCTTTCGATGATTATTCCTGGAAAACAAATGCCTGGAAATGATATTGATGTATACTTGCAGCCTTTGATTGACTAATTGTAAGAGTTATGGAGAAACGGTGTTGATACATTTGATGTTTCTTCTAAAACAATATTCAAAATGCATGCTGCTTTAATGTGAACCATTAGTGACTTCCCTGGGCTTGGGAATTTATCTGGTTGGAACACTTACAGAGGTTTGTCTTGTCCCATTTGTAACTTTGATTTTGAGCCCAAATGGCTACCTCATAGTAGAAAATGGAGCTTCTTGTGCCATCAAAGATTTCTCAATGCATCTCATAGATTTCAGATGAACAGATCAAAATTTAATGGTTCCATTGATCGTAGACCACCTCCAAAGTTGTTAACCGGTTCTGAAATATTGACACAGCTTGAAAATGTTGAAATAGAATTTGGGAAGGTTCATCATTTGAATGATAGCAGAAAATGGGTACGAAGTGCATCGTCAAGTGAAATCAGAATGCAACAATGGAAGAAAAAAAGTATATTCTTCAAACTTCCATATTGGGAATTTAATTTGTTACGGCACAATCTTGATGTGATGCATATTGAGAATAATGTCTCTGATAATTTGATTTTCACATTACTTAATGAGCATGGAAAGTTGAAGGATCATCTCAATGCTCGCAAAGACTTACAAGTAATGAACATAAAACATGATCTTTGGCCAGATGAGAATGAAAAGTATGATCTGGCCATTTTGCAATGAAAAATAGGGATAACGATACATTCCTTCGAATTTTAAAGAATGTGAAGGTATCTGATGGGTATTTGAGTTACATCTTGAGGTGTGTTGACTTGAAGAATCGTAAGTTACATGGATTGAAAATTCATGATTCACATATTTTGTTACAACAGTTACTACCATTGACATTGCGTACATTATTACCGGAAAAAGTTACTGCTGTTGTACTCCAATTCTGCACATTTTTCAGGAAATTATGTGAGAAACCTCTACATCCATTTCAGCTTGACAACCTCTAAGAGAGGTTTTTATTGACCCTTTTTGTAATGGAGATGATCTTTCCTCCGTATTTTTTTACTTTCATGAAGTATTTAACTGTGCATTTGGTTGAGGAAGCTAAATTAGGAGGCCCTGTTCATTATCAATGGATGTATCCAATTGAGAGGTATTTTATTTATATGTTTTTCAGTTAAGTAAACAATTTTTGGCATTTAAATAAATGCATATTATTATTATTTTATTTCATAGATATCTTGGGCATTTAAAAGCATACGTGATAAATAAAGCTCAACCAGAAGGCTCTATTGCTGAAGGCTATTTGGCTTAGGAGTGTCTTACCTTTTGTTCCAAATATTTGGATGATATTGAAACAAGATTTAATCGAGTTGGACATGTTGATGACACATCAACTCAATCTCAAATACATCAGAAATAAAAAATATTTCTTGCTATAGGACAATCAGTTTGGAGGACCTCAAATGTGACACTGACAGAATTGGAATTATTACAGGCACAAAGATATGTGCTACTGAATAGTGAAATTGCAGATCCATTTATTGAAGATTTGAGGATACAAACAAAGAGACAAATGAGAGGCCGAACACGAAATGAGAAAGATATAACAAAATCTGTGAATAAAGAGCTTGTAGAATGGTTTGCACGACATATAAGTTCATAAATATTACAATAAATACGAATATTAGTTTGAAACATACATTTTGTGAATCTATTAAATTATATTTATTTTTTCAGATCATGAATACTGATACTCGAGAATACTTGTCAGAATATTTGAAGTTTCTTACTAGAGGTCCTATAAAACAAGTTAGAATGTTCGACACTTTTAATGTGAATGGATTTAGATTTTGTACAGTCGATCGAGAAGTGGGTTTGAAAACACAGAATAGTGGTATATTTATATTTTCTGAAGTGGGATACTATGGAAAGTTGTATGATATCATTGAATTAAACTACCACGGACATTTTTCTATTGTTTTATTCAAATGAAAATGGGTCGATATTATCAGAGGTGTTAAAAGAGATTCCTTGCAATTTACTTCTGTGAACTTATCTCGCTTGATGAATGTTGGTGATCGTGAACTAAATGATCCATATATCTTAGCATCACAAGAAAAAATTGTATATTATGTGAATGATTTTGTGGATGAATGGTGGAGTGTATTTTCTCACGTAATACAAAGAGATTTGTATGATATGGGTGATGAAGTGGAATATTTGATCTTTGAAATTGTATTTAATCAACAATAAGAAGCATAATTATTTGTCCATCATGATTTTGAAAATATTAGTCTAGAAAATATGAATGAAGTGGATGAAGCAATGGAGTAGGAAACCAACTTGATTGAAGGGGAAAATGATTTTATGTATAATTATTTATTCATTCAGCAACCACTTGTTTCACTTATGCAGTCATTCATTATCAATGTTATATATATATTTTCTATTAGTACTGGGCATCTATTATCATTTTTAATTTTTTTTCTGCATAATTTTTTTGAAATATATATTCTGAACTTAATTTTATTTGATTAAATAACAGGAATGCCAATGAGGAAGTGGTACACTATTTCATCTAGTTCTACGATAGATGAAAATCCATCTGGCTCCCTCCCCACGGCATCTGAGGCACCAGATGCCTACACCCCTACACCATCTCCCCCTGTACCATATCTCACACCATCTGTGGATGTCCCATTAGAGGTTGAGTCGTCAACTCCCCCTTCAGGAGCCTCAACAGTAGGGCAGTGACACGCCCCTTCCAGTTCATCACGGACATACTGGAGTGTCACTATCATAGGTACAAATTTTAATTAAATAAATTTATTACATTTTGTTTATACTAATTGTTTGCTCATTGAAGATGAAAAAAATGCAACCGTGGAGAAAAACATAAAAATTTCAGATGTTTGGAATATAAATAGAGAGAATATAGACGTTCCATTTGATTCTTATGGGGTCCCTACAGATGATGTCGCGGGGTTACTTGGCCATATTCTAGGCCAGCTGGCAGCGGAGCCCATTTCCCTTCCTATTTCTTATGATGATTGGAGACATATGCCTCTAAGCTGGAAAAATAAATTTTTTGATTCCCAAATAAAGGTAATTTTATTATATTATGGTTTAATTGAATGTCATGTTACTAATATGTTCAAAATGAATTTCTGTATACAGATGTTCTTCCACTTTACAGTTGCTGATGTGATAGCATGGAAGTGGACGTTGAAAAATGTTGGAAAGAAATGGAAATATTTAAAATGGATATTGTGGTGTGATTTCAACGATACTTTGTTGAATGTGCAACAAATGTATGAGAAGCTACCCAGTGGGGTACCGAAAGAACAGTGGAAAGTTTTTGTTTATAGACATCATGATGAGAAGCGGATGGTATTGAAATATATATTATTATATTATCCTCATTTTACATTTATAAATGTATATGAAGAGGATATGACATTGAATACATTACTATTAAATTGAATTTTATTTATTTTAGGATCTCTCAAGACAGAATGCATCAAACCGGTCTAAGCAAGTCATCCCTCACACTACGGGTTCAAAAAGCTTTTCTAGAAGCCTAACGACATTGGTAATATTTTAATTAGTTTAAATATTTATAATAAAATATTATATGTTTAATATATTGAATTGTTGATTTATCTTTGCTTAATGCAGTCACAGAGTTTAGGGAACGAAGCATCCTGAACTGAACTGTGGTTGGATGTTCACAAAAAATCAGATGGAAGTTTTGTTAATGAGCCTACTAAAGAAGTCAGGGTATGAAGTCAATTTTTTATTATAATAACTTATTATCAGTTGTTACTGTGTTAATATATATTGATATTTTATTTATAGGTAAAAATTAAAGAACTATGGGATGCCAATCCTGTGCAGTCCTACTCAGTCTCCCAGGATGACCCAGTTGCTAAAGTCTTTGGGAAGGATCATCCTGGTAAAGTGTGTGGGATGGGTTTCGGACCCATACCATCTGAGGTCTTTGGCATGCCACCAGGGATTCCAGCTGTATCTACTCCTGGTTATAGTCAGTCCATACCCGAAGATGCTCAGAGAAAGATTTCTTCTCTATGAACCACAGTTCAAGACCAGGGGGTTCAGATATCCGCTTTGCAGAAAGCGATGACTGATATGCATCAGCAGATGAGCAGATATGCCCCCGGTGGTAGTGCATATACTGGTGGTATGCAGGTAAATCAAAAAAAATCAAAATCGTTTAGTTTTCAAACTTTCATTGGTTTTAAGTTTTAATATAAATATGAAACAGTATTTAATTTTCAATATAATGTTCTTACAGGTGACAGCAAAAAGTGGAGATGGAGGTGGATAGGGTAACGATGCATCATCTAACCGTGAGTAGTTGTATTATTGATGTGTTGAACAAATATGGGAACAGTTGGTTTGTATATGTAACATGTGTGGAACATAGTTACCACCAAACATTTTCATGTCCTAACATTTCCTTGATTTTTCATGTTTCCTTTTATGCATTTTATTGATTTCTGATGTTTCCTTTTATGTATTGATTTCTTGAGTGTGGTATACATCATTCCATTTAGGCCTGTGTTTGAATTGGTAGTCGATATTTTGGATGACTAGGAGTTAAAACCATAATTGATGTGTTGAACAAATTGGGTCATTTCATAGTGATCAAAAGGATAGTGTTGTGGACACTTTGTTGAGGCAGAATGTGTAGATAGTGAATCTTCATGCGTTGTTAATGGTTATCATATTCTTTTCATGATGATAAAATGTGGTCATACCCCATATAAAACCTAAGTTCCTCTTAATGGGAGATGGTATTAAACCGTATAAAACTGGGATTCATTGTACGATGTGTATTGGATGATCTAAAAGTCTTACACTATATAAAATTTGGATTCCTCTTACGATAATTATGATATGTTCAAAAACATTACCTCATATAAAACATGGAAGCATCACATTATGTGAGATGAAAAAAATCATTTTCTTCAAGACATGACATTAAATTTTTCATCATGGTCTTGGTTGTATGATCTTACACTGTGTGCAATCATATTTAGAATTTTGTCATGGGTTGAAGGGCTTATTTTATTCTATAACCCCAGGTTTTATTCACCACAACATTCTAGAACTATGGGTGGATTGATTCCCATTTCCATGGGATACGTATTGATGCATATATCTTCTATCATTGAGCCTAGCTGATGATTCACCATATAATAATCCATTACATAAGGTGTCATTGCCCCAAAACACTCACATGAGCCTCTTTTTTAGCAATAATCTCCTTTCATTTGTGTTGACACATCAATGGGCCAAGATGCTCTCATTTCCTGATATAAGGAAGTAAATAATGGGTATATAGATGCAAAATACCTTCTAAAATCCTAATAAGATGAATTTAAAATATATCATTACCCCGTGTAAAATATATATACCTATTAATGATAGATAATTTAACCCCATAAAAAATTGATATGTCTCTCAAAGAGAGATAATTTCACCTCTTATAAATTCTCGATGCCTAATATTATAATATGTAATTATTCAATATCATTATCCAAGAAGGTAAACCCTTCTGGCATTGGTATCCTATGACACCATGAATCATAAAAACATGTGGATTGATTCTAATAATCACGATATAAGGTGTTACATATAAATATTTAATCTAGGGTACAACCCTATCACCGACTCATTATAGGTTTCTCCCTTTACTATCTACTTTGGTCAAACCTTGGAGACCTTTAACTCAAATCTATTCCTATATTTGGAGCTCTAGGAATTTAAACTAGTTGTAGTCATAGTCCATGTTGTATGATTTTAAACATCAAAGCCCAATGTCCTTAGCAAACAATGTTAATTAACAACCATACCCAATTAAATGAAATAAGGATGCATCATCCGATAAGTGTGGGATTATTATAAAAATAATTACCACATATAAAACTGAGATTCCTCATATGATAAGTATGAAATGAACCACACATTACCCATATAAAACTTGTATTTCTTTGAATATGAGATGATATGATATCCTTGCCAGAGATGAAATCACTCCACTGACAATAGTCTCTTACCATGACACGCATAAAAACTATGTTTGTCTTGATGCCCATTATGAGGAGACACATATTGATGCATGTATATTTCATCTCAGTCCCATCCCTACCAGCAACTCATCATGGGGACGTTTCCCTCTGGTCCAGGCTTGAATCTTGTCAACCCGTATGTTTAAATATAACATTTGAGCACATGAGGAAATATCTCCCATGGAACCTAATATTCTATATGGTACATCCCCATATACACTTGTGTGGTTCACACATTCTACTATTTAGATAATCCTCACCCTACCAATCTAAAAAGGATCTCTAATGAAATGATTCATGGATATAGTGTCTTATATACCATCTCAGGCTCATTCAATGAAGTACATTTACTGATAAAAAGCGTATTTCATGCTTTGATCTCCATAAATAGTAGATCATGATATTTTTCATCTTATCCTCAACCATCTCAGGTATCCTATGTTTCAAACATAGTCAATAATAGTTTTATTTCTATCGATTACTCCCATTTCACTTCCCAGTTGTAATTGTCATCGTGATATTTTTAAGGTCACTTCTTCCCCTCATTGGGTTCACCCCTATAATCAATTATAACTATATAAATATCCTTGATTCTTGAATCAATCATGGCTCAGTAGGGCTTAAGGGTTGGGAGGAAGTCCACATCAAGCATGGTTTAGTTGCATGATCACCACATGGTCCTAATTCTATAACCTTAAATGAGTATTACATGTCCATGAATCACTAATCTAAACTAATTTTAAATCAACCTTAGAATGTGTTGTGTGGTGTTGTACCCATTCTCTATCAATTCAGGTCATGTTTTTTACTCCTCCTTACTACACATATCCATTTATGATGTTCCACTATATTTTCCAAGCATCACGACCATAAATTTTTTACTAGTTGTCTCCATTATTTTTTAAATTTTGTGTGCATTAATCTGTTAGGCTATTGGTATTTCTAGTTTGATTTGTTTTTCAGGGCAGTGGTGTAGTGGAAGCAGAATTTTTTTTTTCTGGTCATATTTTTGCGGTGGTTTTAACCACCGCAAAAAGTATACATGTAAGACATTAGAGGCGGTTAAAACTGCCATTAAACATAATTATTTTTTATGTTTAGTGGCGGTTTTAACCGCCACTAAAAAGTCACATCACCTGTGTGCATTTTGATGTGGTTTTAACCACCACTACAGAGTCACATCACCTGTGTGCATTTCACGGCGGTTCTCATGACTTTAGCGGCAGTTTTACGGCTGCTGGATTTTATTTTATTCATGGCGGTTATAACTGCCGCTAATAAAATAAAATCCAGGGCTCGTAAAAACTACTGCTAAAGTCAGTAAAACCTCCGTGAAATGAGGCAGCTACGACGCATCCCTTAAACCGCTGTTAAATGGAAATAATTTCCTCTAATAGATTGTCGACGCCCAATTTAGCGGTGGTTTTTATAAACCATCGCCAAACCATTTAGCGGTGGTTTAAACCGCCACTATACACAAAAATAACCACCACTAAATGGTGGTTTTCTTGTAGTGAATCTAATAAAGGATATTTACATAGATGAAAATAATCAAAAACACTTTGAGAGAAATATCCCCCTTTTTTACTTTGAAATCATTTAAAAGCATGTGCAATTATAAAAGAAAACATTTCGTTTTTTAAAATAACCTTGCAATCTTATAAGGAAAGCTTCAAAATGTTAAGGCGTCATAATGGCATAAAATAGCCACTCATGCCATATAAGTTAAAAAAACCATTCTTTCCTTAATTTGTCGAAAGGGCCATATAGTACCTCATTTGGAAAATGATAGAAAGATTCCTTTCAAAATGTTTTATAAAAAGTAAAACAAGGGTATAAATGGATTTTCACAATAGTCTAGGAATATAAATATTATTTTTAAATACATATATAAGAAACATGGATGTGGATGATAAATATGTCTGAGTAGATACTTACATATAAACAATCTTGAATAATAATGAGATTGCAAAATTAACTCTTACCTTGTACTTTCCTTTACTCGAGGGTATGTTATCCTCTTGTATAGTCGTTAAATATTGTTAATAAATTATAATAGGACCATATACATATTTATTATATCATATATGATCCTCTTATCTCATTTTGTTAATAATATTTCAGTATTACCATTATGTTGGGTGTTAAATGCTTTGTTTTCCTATGCATGTTTTGTTAAGTAAGTCTTGTTTCTTATTCATGGGTTATATTTTATTAAAATAAATAATTATATTAAGTGAATAAATGTTATATTTACTTATCATATGATGTTTATAATCATTCTTTAATGGTTAATGTGGATAATGAATCTCATCATGTCATGGAGACGGTAGGTCGTACGTACGCACGAACGACGATATCATTCCTCAAATGATATGGAACTAGATGGTATATCAATTATATAGAATCATAATCATGTAATATTAATTATTTAAATCTATTATACTCATCATTATACCCATCTAAATAAATTAATGTGGAATAACAAATTACACCACGACATGGAGATGGTAAGCCGTACGTACGCATGCATGATGATATTATTCTTCATAGGATGGATAAAATGATGAATATAGTTTTCCCATGATTATAATAACATCTCAGTATATGTATGATACTATATTTATTACTTTGGTATGGAAACAACATAGAAATAGGAAGTATAAGAAGAAAATAACTTTGAAAGAAGGGATAAAACGATTACCTCTTCTTCGGGTGCCTCCTTTTGATTTGCACAAAAGGACTCCTTAAGTTGGTTTTCTGTTGAAAGGGTGGCCTCTAGGATGAATTTAGGGAATTTTGGAGGAGATTTGGGTAGTTTTTGGAAGATACAAATGGATTTTTAGGTGTGAATAAAAGATAAGGAGAAGTTCCCTTTTATAGGAGAGGTGAGGGGCACTTTAGGAAAGTCTTGAAATATTAATTTATTATAAATTTATTTTCAGTTTATAATGGATAGAAAGTAAAATATTTAGAGGATTAGATGAGTATGGGTCTAAATCCTCTCAACCAATAGGTTTAGGCAAGTTTAGGTCAGGAATTTAACCTTATCTTTTGGCTTTAACCCTTAGTTAAATAAGTTAACTCTTACCATGTCTTCTTATATTTTTATACTATATGGTTAATATAGTTACTATAAAATGACAAGAGAACCTCAATTGGATCCTTAATAACATTTATAACACTATATAAGTCAGTTTTCCAAATCTTATACCTTTATGACTATTATATCATTTAATAAAATAGTATTTGTTTTAAAAACTCATTTATGTCAATTTTGACGCTATTTAGTAATTGATTTTTGTTAAAGTCGTAAAAACTTTATTACTTATAAAAAAAGTCATTAACTCATCCCTAATGTTTCAATGTAATCCAAAAAAATGTTGATGGCTTCAAAATGTTCAAATTAAATTTATTTTAATACTTATAAATTCGTTTATTTGAATCTTTCATTAATAAGGTAATCATTGCATCATTGTGCCATAAATAAATATATTTATTTAATGTTTAAAAATTTTAAATAGAATAACATGATGTAGGAAATATTTTTATATTTATAATTACTATTTATAATCATAGATATCAGTTATATAACCATATATTAAAATTGATTTAGTAAAAGATACATGTTATGTTATATTTCCCTTTTCTTTAAATTAAATATTCTAAAATGTCATTTTCACACCCAAGTGGCTCCCAAATGCCAAAATTTCAGCCTAAGGATGCTTATAGTCAAACATATATCATCCAATAGTATTAATACATGTGTTAGGGTAGTTTTATATTATCATAATATTATTTTTACCTTTAATTACTTGATTTATCCTTTAACCATGGTAAATAAAAATAATTACTGAAGTTACTATTCATAATGTCAAAAAATAAAAGGTACCTATTTAAACAATTTGGACCTTCTAATTAAAAATATGGAATCCATTTTTTCAAATTCAAAACATAGAATTTGCAGAAATTAATTTAAAATTAATTCTCATTTTCAAAACCAGAAAGTGGGTTTTTAATAAGTAAAAACTATCAAAAGATTGACATGTGTTTATGTACAGTTTCAATGTAAAATTACTTAAAATGACAAAAATTGGATTAAATTATAATAACATAATCCAATTAAACTATAAAACCAATTAAAAGGACAATATAACTATAAAGATAAATTAGATGAAAAGACAGTTTGGAATTAAAATGCAGTATTTCCCACTATTCATTAAAATATGGATTTTATCAGAAAAATACCAAAAAATTATCAAAAATAAATTTTTATGTCCCTCTTATAGATAATAATTTCATTTCTTCAAATTTAAAATATAAAAGTGTCAAATATTGGATTTAAAAAGGGTTCTCCATTAAAAGTCGGAAAAACTGCATTTTTTTAAAAATACTTCTTTTATCTGAAAATTGAATTTGTCCTTATATTATTTCTAAGAAACACATAAGATAAATGTTAATATTATATGGGATATATATAAAATTTAAAATTTGACTAATACTATTCAAAACTATTTTTTAAACTACTAGTTTGATAGGTTATGGTGTGGTTAAACTCGGTGTTCCATGTAGCACAATCTATTGAATTATTAAGAAGAAGTGTACCATGGAAGCTTGGGGTGTTACATTATCCTCTCATTCAATAAATTTTGTCCTCTCAATTTTTGAATTTGTGTTCAGTAACTAAGGTTTGATTATTCAAAATCCCTTTATTGCAATCCCACATCCGAAAAATGGTCGATAAAACTTCCACTTTAAAATAAAGAAAGCGAAGTAAGAAGATTACCAGAAATACCACATAATAGGGTTCCATGTCATAAAACATGGACATTAAAGAAAATTTAACCATCAAGTTCTGATGGAGAGTGATAGATAACATTATTAGAAGAAAGTTAACAACTAGAAATCTATAAATCTGTGATGATCTAAGAGACTATTTGATTCATCTCAAAAGTACTAGGAAAACATTTTTGGTTTTATGATCCTTTCCCTATTTTTGTAGAATTAATTTTCTTCATAGACTAATAACATAAGTAATCATACTTAATTTACATGTAGAGTTTTATCCTTTAACTAATTCCTACCACAAACTCATCTTTCTCTTCAAAAGAAAAAACTCAAAAATATTCTATTTATCTTAATCATATAAGGTTCAAAATATAAACTTATACCGTTTAAATAAATAAAACTATGTTATAATAACCAGGTACTTTCTATAGTCCAATGGTAGGTGATGCACCCTTGTCACCCTTCAGTTGTGGGTTCAAGTCTTACGGCCTTTCCGGACATGCCAGGTTATTTCCCGACCTACGGGTTTTCCTTTTCTTAAATCTATAACATTACAAGAATAATCTTAAGAAATGTTTTAACCTTAAACAATACTATACAAATTTTAGCTTAATCCATTTTAACCTTTAGAGTTATCCAAAATACTTCTGTCCAAAATCTGTCTAAAAGGTCGCTAAATTTCCAAAATCAATTGTAGCATCAGATTCCCCAAACAACATAATGTTGCTATTATTGTCACATGATGAATATATGGTTACCTTCATCATATTAAAAACTTAATGAAAAAAAATACTACAGTACAATCCCTATATATATCACATTCTACTTATAACTATAATATAATCCTTGAATCCAAAAACACAAATACATTAGTTATTCCACTTCGACCGTAGTAATAACATAAACTTTACCTTGATTCATTTTCTTCTTATGATCTATATTTCTTTGATGCTTTGGACAATAATTTCTATAATGTCTCATATCTTTACAATTATATCATTGCACAACTTCTTTGTTTCCCTTACAATCACAAGCCTGGTGACCTTTTTATCCACATTTGTAACAAACTCCCATTCCTTTCAGGAAAGTACCTGGGTGTTTCTTCCCACAATTATCACATAAGGTAAAATCATTCTTTCCCTTTTTCCTTAATCTATCTCTTGCTCCACCATTCTCTTCTTCTCTTACTTTACTTTAATGTCGTAAGACTTAGAGAATTTATTTTTCATATTGATGGCACGTGAGACTATATCTTCATACAATGAGAAATATTGTAAGACTAGTGCCCGTTATAGGAATGGTTTTAACCCATAAAAGAATCTATAGATATTACTTCTTGTGTTACATATGTATTCTGTATCATGCCTTGTTAACCTTGTGAAGTTAGGCTCATACTTTGCAACATTCTAATCCTCCTTCTACCTCAGACTCAGAATTGCCTTTCCATATATGCTCGTTGTTCATAAGGAAAGTATTTCTATAGGAAAATTTCTTTAAACTCCCTCCATGTAAAGACCCGTAAATTTCAAGGAAATTTTTTTTCTTAATTTTCTTTGGAATTTTACAAGAATGCAGTTTCTGACGGCACCTGATTCCGAGGCCCGGTGTGCCCGGAATCATTTTCGGAAGTTTGGCTCGGGTACGTTTAGTGAACGAACGAGCGGGTTTTTTTAACTTTTAAACTAGTGCTCAGAATCGAATTCTGAGGGCACCGATGGAATCGCAGCACCGGTTTTTGCTTAGAAACACCTCTTCTGGAATTGCGTTTGCTCGGGTGTGGTTTTTAATTTTTGGGCTTTAAGTTAAGAAATAAAATAATGTGGTACGACAAACTTTATTTTATTTCACTTAAGCCGCTTAAAAGCCACTTAAAGCTGCTTAAACTGAGTTAAAGCGGATAGGGTACAATTCAAAATATCATACCCTCTTGGTAGGATATTTGTGAGGTGGGTCCCACACGAGCTTCACCGTTTCTTTTCCGCTAAGTAACGCACCCACGAAAACCCCTATTAAATAAAAGTCAACTGGGGCGTTTTCTTAAACAATTAAACGCTCCTATTAATTGGGTGGTTTTTTTTCGTTGAATTAATTCTACGAATTAATGGGTCGTTACTTAACTTATCTTTTTTCGTTTGTTGGCATGTTAATAAAATAAGACCAACACTTTTATTCCTGTGTGTTGTTCGTTGAGAGGATTTGACAGAACCTTAAGTCATTCATCCTCCTTCGCGAAGAACGCGAAGAACGCGAAGAACGCCGGCCTTCGACGAAAGGCGACGAAGAACGCCGAACCCTCAGAGATCGACAACGCGACGCCGTGTTCCGCGACGCCAATGATTCTTCTCCCGCGACGTTCTTCTGTGACGTTCCTTCATCCGCGACAAATCTTCGATCATCCGTTGAGTTCGTCGACGCAACGCCCTATACTGCGACGACGTGACGCCCTTCCGCGACGTGACGATCCTCTCCTTACGCGACGATCAATTCCGCGAAGAACGCACGCTCGACGACTACGGAGAGGTAGGGGTTTTATTTGAGAACAATATTTATTCCCATGGTTGTTTCTTTTAAAATAAAGAACCCGGATCAAAGTTCAATTTTAATTCTATTAAAATTGTGCCTTGCTTGTTATTCATGTGTTGAATATTTATTCCCGATTGTTATCACCTAACATGGAGGGTGCGGGCCAAACAAACACGGCCCGACAACCCTCCGCAGTTTTTTGTTGATGCGCGGATTGGCGGACGATGACAAATGGGCCCGCAGTGGCATTTTGAGGGCCAGGCAGTGAAGTATGGGACCCGGGATGAACTACGGCGCAGACGGAAGTGGATTTGGACCACCGGAGCAACTCTGGTGGCCCGCGGAATCCACCGGCGGCGCGGGTCGCCGGCGCGCCACCGGATGGGGCCGCCGCGGCGGCGGCGGCCAGCCAGACCCGCGACCGCGCGGGTCCGGTGACTCACGGGACGCGGCAAAGCCGCGTCCGCTGACCCAGCGCGGCCCCACGCGGGCCGCGACACTTCAATTCCACGAGGGCAGCGCCCCGCGGCTTCCTCTGCTCGGCCGCTCGGCCGAGCCGAGCCGGGCCGGGTTGCGCCAAACCGGGTCGGATCCGGACCCGGGTCGGGCCGACCCGGGGGGGGTTGGGCCGGGTCGGTCCGGGCCCAGACCCCCCGTCTCCGGATGTTTTCGGTCTTTTGCTCATAACTTGAGCTAAGGGCCTCCGAACGACGCGTCGTCAGCGGAGATGCGATCCTTGGATCGAGACGGTCGTTTCGGTATATCACACTCAAGGTTTCGGATTACTTTGAGTTCGGCCGGGTTGGTTCGTAAACGAAACCAACCGGGCCCTCAGAGCAGAAATGCTCATATCTTGAGCTTCGGACGTCCGATTGACGTGCTGTCAACTTTGTTGTTTTCCTCTAAATGAGACGGATCTTTTGGCATACTCCTCCCAAGGTTTGGACGCATGTGGAGTACGGTCGGGTTGGTTTTTCCTTAAAAACCAACCGGGCCCCTGGGACGAAAAAGCCAATAACTCTCAGACCGGGCGTCCGATTGACGCGCCGTCTGCGGCGTTGAGTTCCTGTTGGCGATACGGAACTTTTGGATACATCAACTCTGGACTATGTGTCAGTTGATGTATCAGCCTCTCGGCTCGTGGAGCGGACCCTCCCGAACGAGTTTGCTGTGTGCGGGAACCCTAGAGCTGGCTGCAACTGCTGCTGTGATGACGACGACTGTACAGAGATCCTCAGTGGATTCGACTACGAAGATGATGAAAACAGTACGGGAATCCTCCATGTTTTCGGCAGTGACTATTGCGGGGCATCTTGGGATACGTCAACTCCGGACTACATGTCAGTTGATGCATCGACCTCTTAGCTCGTGGAGTGGACCCTCCCGGAATGAGAATTCCATGGGCGGAAACCCTAGAGCCGGTTGAGACTTGAAGACTGCTGATCGAACAACTCGGTGTGTTACGGATAGCCTGGTGGGGAGCGCTTGGTTGTAGCGGCAGACCCACGGCGAAGGAGCGCTTGGTTGTAGCGGCAGACCCGCGGTACTCAATAGAAGGAGTACCTCTGGAGGCTATGAGGGGGAGCGCTTGGTTGTAGTGGAAAACCCACGACGGATGAGCGCTTGGTTGTAGCAGCATGGGGGAGCGCTTGGTTATAGCGGTAGACCCACGACGGAGGAGCGCTTGGTTATAGCGACTGACCTGTGGTACTCAACATAAGGGGTACCTCTAGAGGCTATGAGGGGGAGCGCTTGGTTGTAGCGGCAGACCCATGGTGGGAAGCGCTTGGTTGTAGCAGCATGCCCACAGTACTCGATTGGTGGAGTACTATAGCAGTCCAAGGTGAGAGAGAAGCGCTTGGTTGTAGCGGCATAACTACTGTACTTGATGGAGAAGGAGTTTCCCAATAGCTATGGTCTTCACTTCTTGATCGATCCTGTGTGGGTTATTGCGGGGGTTAGTACCTACCGATCCTTTGTGGGTCCGACGGCTTAGATGAATCAGTGGCTACATCTGATCATCTCTATCGTCTTACGAAGTAGTATTCCTGTGTGATCTCCTGTTTTGCTTTCCTTTGTGGATTGTGTTGTGCTATCCTGTGTGGATTTACGTTTTCTTTCCTTTGTGGATTGTGTTGTGCTATCCTGTGTGGATTTACGTTTTTCTTTCCTGTGTGGACTGGGTTGTACTTGAGCTCGGATGTTGGAGCCGAGTGAGAATTGATGACTTAGGTATATGTATGGGCATATACCTAAGCAGTGTCGGATGTTACTTCGTGATTTATCTTTCCTTTGTGGATTATCCTTTTTGGATTCTGGGAGACCTTCGGGGGTCTCGGGGTCCCTACTGAGTAGCTTATACTCACCCCTGCACGGGCTATGCCCGCACTACGTTGTGTTGGTTGCAGACGACGGACAGCGCTGGTCGTGGTGGAGGCTTGCGGATCAGGACGGTACCTGGAGGTGGACCACTGGGCGGGACGTACTGGGAGCGGTCGGCTGGACCCGAGGAGTAGTGGAGGCTATCTGTACCCACCCTTCAGGTGGGACTTCCAGTGGACGGCTCGACGTTGCGGCTTTACTTTTTCAGTTGTTGTTTTTCCTTTTGAGTTGTACTTCACTTTCAGTTTGGATTTGTATTCTGGCCCACTTACTTCCGCACTTACTGTTGTACCAGTTTTTACTTAGTGTTTACTTCTTCTTGCTTACTCTGTGGTGTTTGTTTGTTTACTTTACAAAGGCAATGCCTTCCCTTTACCGGGATTTACGCCTTGGTGCTAGTCACCAGCCCCTGGCCTATGGAAGGCGGGCTTGGGGTAGTCACGACACGGGCCCCGAGGACGGGTCGTGACACTCCATTACATATTTTCTACTTTTCCACCCTCCTTTATGTTTTGAATTAATAACCACCATTGATCTGCATCTATTGAGAGGTGGTAAACTACCATGAAAATTTTCTCAAGTTCGTTACTTCCCAAAGAAAGAAATATTTTCTCTAAGGAACTTATCAATTGCTCATCCAAAAATGGATTTGTAGTCCCATTTAATGTTAGAGGTTTTTTTCTCATGGAGCGGTCTAACATTGATTCTCTGGGTTGTGTATTAGGGTGCTTTATACGGGCAAGGTTGTTATTCATAACCTGAGTCAGCTGTCCCAGTATGGTTATAAGATGTTCAGCACCAATTTCATTATCATCTCCACTATAATTATCTTGCATAGGAAGAAAATCCCTACATGGATTACGTGCGTTGACACAGTTTCTATTCCTTCCACTAGGCACCATTTCCAAACAATGGAATACACTAGATTAGGTTATGAATCATAATGCATAATTTCAAACTAATAAAATACATAACATAAATTGAAAAATTTGTGCATATCTAATCAATAATCATAAATATAGTTCCTTTGAGGACATATTTACTCATAAATCCTTTATAATGGTTTATAAAGAAAATATGAATTATCCTAAGCATATCCCCGGGGAGTGTCGAACCAGGTGCATAGGTAAGGTCCGTTGTCATGTACCAGGTTACCCCGAGTTAAGCTCATAACACCTTGTTAGATTTTTCACCCCTAGGTACATCTATTCAAAAATCACATCCACTTGTAGTATCTAGACATAGATGTATTTCTTGAAATATCCATGTAATCCCTACTTTACCAAAATTCTAGGGGGTTCTTTTATACTTATCCTCAAAGTCTATCTTAGGGTTATGATCCCTAATCTAAGTTTTCTAAATCTATTTTCAAGGTTGTTGCTAAAATTCCTTTGATACCAACTATAACACCCCGACCCTAGAAGCTTGGAGTCGGTACAATATTTTAATACATTTACATGATTACAGGGAATCAAATCCTGAAGGATTGATTAGTTTAGCAGACTTGGAAAATAGATTACATACATGAACATTACATTACAATTTTGAACATAAAATATAGCATAAATAGTCCTTTGGGAATTACATTATTCCCCTAGTTTAACCCTAAAAATAAATCATAAATCACTTCTTAACATCCTTGGAAATTAAAACAAAAGAAATGGGTGAGCTCAGATGCTCAATAAGGATAAACAATATCGCGGAAGCTATCACAAATAAACATAAACTTTTAAGGCAAGGTAAAAACCTAAAACACAAGCCTTTTAAAACATTATCTTTAGCATAATATGGCAAGAATAAATCAAATAATTCTATTTAAATATTCACATGGATATTATATTAGTTGGATAATCAAATGTAAAATCAATAACTAATCTCATAATGAGGGAATACATAATGTGGGACATCTTAAACATACCATCAAGGCTTCGTCCAAGACACCATACCTAATTGGGTAAGACATTAGCCAAAACCCAAACATAATTGTCTCATGAGACTACTGATGTATAAAGGGGATATATCAGCACCCGCCCGACACTTACAAAGTCCAATGCATTCCTCTTATGAAAGGGGTAAAACATAACCAACATAATCATTCGTATTAAAACTGACATATGAAATATCAATACTTTAACCATAAACCATGAATGGTATCAAAATAGCACATCCACAGCCAAACATATCATAAACCGTTCAATAAAATATGGAAGATTTTATCATAATAAATCAACCTCAATCTAGCATAAAATCCAACAAAGGATGTTGACATAGATGAAAATAATCAAAAAATCTTTGAGAGAAATATCCCCCATTTTTACTTTGAAATCCTTTAAAAGCATGTGCAATTATAAAAGAACACGTTTCTTTTTTTCAAATAACCATTTAATATTGTAAGGGAAGATTCAAAATTTTAAGGTGTCATAATGGTGGAAAATAGCCTCTTTCTTCATATAAGTTAAAAAAACATTTTTTTCCCTTAATTTGTCTAAAAGGTCATATGTTACCTTGTTTGGAAAACGACAGAAAGATTCCTTTCAAAATGTTTTATAAAAAGTCAAACATGGGTATAAATGAATTCCACAATAGTATAGGAATATAAATATTATTTTGAAATACATGTATAAGAAACATGGATGTGGATGATAAATATGTCCCAATAGATACTTACGTATAAAAAATCTCGAATAATTATGAGATTGTGAAATTAACTCTTACCTTGTACTTTCCTTTAGTCGAGGGTGCATTAACCACCTGTATAATGGTTAAAGATTGATAATAAGTTATATTAGGACCATATACATATTTATGATATCATATTCAATCCTCTTATCTCGTTTTGTTAATAATATATCAGGTATTACCATTATGTCGGGTGTTAACTACTTTGTTTTCCTATGCATATTTTGTTAAGTAAGTCCTATTTATTATGCATAGGTTATATTTTATTCAAATACATAATTATATTAAATTCATAAATATTATATTTACTTATCATATGATGTTTATAATCATTCTTTAATGGTTAATGTGGAGAATGAATCCCATCGTGTCATGGAGACGGTAGGTCGTACGTACGCACGAGCGGCAATATCATTTCTTAAATGATATGGAACTGGATTGTATATTAATTATACAGAATCATAATCATGTCATATTCATTATTTATATCTATTATACTCATCATTATACTCATCCAAATAAATTAATTTGGAATAACAAATTACATCACGACGTGGAGACGGTAAGTCGTACGTACACGCGCATAGTGATATTATTATTTGTAGGATGGATAAAATGATGAATATAGTTGTCCCATGATTATAATAAAATGTCAGTATATGGATGATACTGTATTTATTACTTTGTTATGGAAATAACATATAAAGAAGAAATAGAAAAAGAAAAGAACTTTGAAAGAAGGGGTAAAATGATTACCTCTTCTTTGGGTGTCTCCTTTTGATTTGCACAAAAGGAATCCTTAAGTTGGTTTTCTACCCAAAGGGTGGCCTCTAAGATGAATTGATAGAATTTGGTATGATATTTGGTCAGGGTTTTTCTGAGACAAATGGATTTGGAGGTGTGAATAAAAGAGAAGGATAAGTGCCCTTTTATATGAGAGGTGAGGAGCACTTTACGAAAGTCTTGAAATATTAATTTATTATAAATTGATTTTCGGTTTCTAATGTCTCCAAAGTGAAATATTTCGAGGATAATATGAGTATGGGTTAAACTAATCTCAACCAATAGGTTTTATACAAGTTAATTCGTGAATTTAATCTTATCTTTTGGCTTTAACCCTTAGTTAAATAAGTTAACTCTTACCATGTCTTCTTGTATTTTTATACTATATGGTTAATATAGTTACTATAAAATGATAAGAGAGACTAAAGTGAATCATTAATGAAATTTTTAACACTATCTAAGTTATTTTTTTGAATCTTAGATTTTTAGGACTATTATATCATTTAATAAAATAGTATTTGTTTTAAAAACTCATTTATGTCAATTTTTACACTATTTAGTAATTGATTTTTGTTAAAGTTATAACAACTTGATTCTTTCAAACCAAAGCCATTAAATTATCCCTCATATGTCAATGTCATCCATAAAATTCATGGATGGCATCAAAATATTCAAATTTCAATTATTTTAATATTTATAAATTCATTTATTTGAATCTTTTATTAATAAGGTAATCACCACATCATCATTGTGTTATAAATAAATATATTTATTTAATGTCTAAAAATTATAAATAAAACACCATGATGTAGTAAATATTTTTATCTTTCTAATGACTATTTATATTCATAGAGATCAGTTATATAACCCTGTATTAAATTTGATTTAGTAAAAGATATTTGTTATGTTATATTTCCCTTTTCTTTAAATTAAATATTCTAAAATGTCATTTTCACACCTAAGTGGCTCCCAAATGCCAAAAGTTCAGCCGAAGGATGCTTGTGGTCGAACATATCTCATACAATAGGATTAAGACATATGTTAGGGTAGTTTTATATTATTATAATATTATTTTTACCCTTATTTACCTGATTTACCCTTTAACCATGGTAAATAAAAATAATTACTGAAGTTACTATTCATAATGTCCAAAAATAAAAGGTACCTATTTACAAAATTTTTACCTTATGATTCCAAATATTGAATCCATTTTTCTAAATTCAAAATACAAAATTGACAGAAATTAATTTAAAATTAATTCTCGTTATCAAAACCAGAAAGAGGGTTTTTAAAAAGTAAAAACTATCAAAAGATTTACATGTGTTTATGTATAATTTTAATGTGAAATTACTTACAATGACCAAAATTGGATTAAATGATAAAAATATAATTCAATTACACTATAAAACCAATTAAAAGGACAACATAACTATATAGAAAAATTAGATGAAAATGCAGTTTTGAATTAAAATGTAGTATTTTCCACTATTCATTAAAATATGGATTTTATCAGAAAAAATACTAAAAATTTATCCAAATTAAATTTTTATATCCTGCTTCTAAATAATAATTTCATTTCATCAAATTCATTATATAAAAGTTTCAAATATTGGATTTAAAAAGGGTTCGCTATTAAAAGGCAGAAAAACTGCATTTTTTGAAAAATACTTCTTTTATCTGAAAAATTGAATTTGTCCTTATATTATGTCTACGAAACACATAAGATGAATGTTAGAATTATATGGGATATATATATATAATTCAAAATTTGGTTAATACTGTTCATAACCGCTTTTTAAACAGTTAGTTTGATAGGTCATGGTGTGCTCGAACTCGGTGTTGTATATAGTGCAAGCTATTGAATTATTAAGAAGTGTACTGTGGAAGCTTGGGGTGTTACAGTTCAGCGGGCGATGGAGGTGGAGTTTGGCAGGCGGCAGAGGTGAGGTTTGCGATAAAGGTGGGGTTCACGACAGAGGAGGGATTTGCGGTGGCGAAGGAGGGATTCGCGGAGGTAGATGAGGGGTAAGGTCAGAGGAGGGGTCGACAGTAGAGGAGGGGTCAGCAACGGCAAAGGAAGGATCGAGGCAGAGGAGGGTTCAATGGTGGTAGGGGAGGGGTAGGCGGTGGCCGAGGTCGGCTTCAACGAGAGCTTGAGGTTGTGAGAGAAGAAGTCGACTGTTAGGGTTCATTTATAAAATGCATAAAGCTTTTATTAGCGCTAGTTAAAATGCGCTGATAAAGATATGTTTTATCAACGTTAAAATAAAAAGCGCTGATAAAACATGCGTTTATCAGCACTGATAAAGGTGTATCTTTATTATCTTTAAAAAGGTATTGATAAATCTATAATGTTAATAATTTATTTATATTATTATATATATTTATAAAATTATACATATTATAAATATATATTTATAAAATGGCTAGGGATCAAGTTCCCGTTGCCACTGTTGCGTTTGCTGCAAGGAAGAGTTCACCGTCGTGCGTCTCCAGCCATTGCGCTTGCTGTGGGGAACTTACTATCATCGTCCACATCGGTGTCGCAGCAGGACCGCGTTCTCACTGTCATGCGTCCATGTTGTTTGTTACGGGATCACGATCTCGTCGTCGTGCCCTAGTCACACCGTCGTCGCGGTGGTCTCGATCAGTGTGTCTCAATTGTGTGTGACACTAACAGTGGCGAGATATGTCCTCTTGTGGCTTCTGAGATTCGATGGATCTCTTAATCGCATGTGCGGCTTCTGCGATTTGGGAATTGATGGCGGATATTCTTCTTCCACAGGGGTGGTTTGATGCCTTCAATCCTTTCGGTGGTGGTTTGGTTTCAAAGAAGCACCTTCGTGATGAGGTTGATGATGGTGAGCCAAAACGATCCTTTTCTCTCTACAAAGGATCAACTGCTTTTGCAATTCATCGCAAGGGGTGTGTCGCCCATGTCAAAGTAGATCAATCGGCGGTATCAGAGAGGCTTGAATCTGGTAAACATTCAATTATTACGCGTCTCATTTTTCCTAAAGGTTTCATTCCACTGAAGGTCGACGATTTGGTAGAACGACTTTCAGGGATTTGGGGTTTCTCTAATTGGAGATGTGTTTTTTAGAGCATGGGTTCTTTTATTTTATTTTCTATTCTGAGGAGATGAAATTGATGGCATGGGGCTTCAGTTCTCTCCCCCTGAAGCATGGCTTTCTTCATGTTAAGGAATGAGACAGAAGGTTTAATCCAATGAATATTGGGAGTTCTTCAGCACAAGTTTGGGTTAAGGTCTACGGTTTACATTGTATGCTTTGGCATTCGATAATTCTCCATGATATTGTTATGACACTTGGTCTCCTCATTAAGATGGATAAAGAGACTTCAGATGCTAGTTATGGACATTTCACGCATTTCTCGATGGAAATTGATTTAAGTTTAACTCTTGTTGATCATTTTTTTTATCTATTGATGATGAGGAGTTTGAATTGAGGATCGTTCATGAGAAGATTCCAAAATTATGTGTGGAATGCAGTGTTATATGACATGATCAAGCAACCTACAGAAGGTTGGTTGTCTGTGATGTTTGTTCTTTTCGTGGTCATGATAGGAGGTCTAGTTTGAAGGGAAGTAAGAAATCAAGTTGCTCTGGTTTGCTGGATCAAAATGTGGATGGTGGTAATTCTAGGCAGTTGTGCACTCAACCGGCTAGTAATGTGCTTCCTATTCATATTGGTGGATGGGATGTTCCAGCCTCCACTTTGAATGTTGAAGTTAGGAATTCTGGGTAGGGAGATGATTATGTTGTTGTAGGAGATGATCTTTAACCTATTTCTACTATGATGAATGTTGGAGGTGTTGATGCTGGTCAGATGGAGCGTGATAGTGTTGATGTTAGAGGATGTGATCTAGTTGTTCATAACTCTGGGCAGAGAATAGCTCCTGCTGACGATAATGCAGTATGTGATCCTGTCAATAATGTTTTGCTTGAGCAGAATACTGGAGGCATATCTTTTGGGCAGCTAGGGACATCCCCTCTTAGAGCTAGCGCAACATCTGTGCAGTGCTTTGATAGGAAGAAACTTTGGTCGGACATTGCCACTAATAAATAACTCAGTGTAAGTGAGTCTTGTTTGAGACCAACCTTGAATGTTCAAAAAACCAGTGTCATGGATGCATCTTCTCTATCAGAAGGAATGGAAATCATTGAGAGAGAAGTAGTTGTGCAATCCATGGGTGATGAGAGTCATAAAGAGAAGCAGAGAGTGGATAATGAAGGGTTTCAAATGATTTTAAGGAAAACTGGATTTCAACATGAATCACCTAAAGTTTCTAAACAAAGAATTGATCGGTCAATTGTCACTGATGTTAACAGTTTTAAGGTACTTAATTCTCTTAATGATGATGTAAGTCATGTGTTTAAAGATATGCATGATGCTGAAAAGGGTGGAGATGTAATTCTCCATCATCAAACATGGAGCTGGGGTAGACATCCAAAGGGTCAAGGTCGGGGATGTGGCTAAGAGGATATAACTGGAGGGTGTGGACGATGTGTTTCTTTTAGATCTTCTAGGCTCACCTCGAAGTAGTTTAAGATTAAGGAGAAGTACATCGCGTTCTTCAACCAGAAGAATTCATAGTCAGAGTGGGAATTTGATAATGTTGAAGATTCTGATCATGACTCTGATCATGATTATGGTGATGCTTGATTTGTTGTTTTTCTTATGGATGTGGGTTTGCTCTTGTTTTACCTCATCTTTCTTCTCATATACTTGTTTCTTTTCTTCAATTTTAATAAAAGGTCAGGAGCTTCGTCTTCTTGCTAGACCTGCTTTGTAGATAGATATATATTTATTTATAATTACAACTATAAATAAATATATGTTTATTTATATTTATATATATATAATAAATATATTTATATAATTATATATGTTTATAAAATTATAAATATTATAAATAAATAAATATTTATTTATAATTATAAAATTATAATAAATATATTTATTATATTTATAATTATATATAATAAATATATATGATTAATATATTTATTATATATAATTATAAATATATATTTATTTATATTTACAACTATAAATTTATATATATTTATTTAAATAATTATAAAATTATAATAATATTATTTCTAATATTTATAATGTCAAAAATATATATAATTAAATAAATATATACTTATTTATAATTATAAAATTATTATAAATGTATTTATTATATTTATAATTATTTATAATAAATATATAAAATAAATATATTTATTATATATAATTCTAAATATTTATAATAAATATATTTATTATATATAATTCTAAATATTTATTTATTTATTTTTATAACTATAAATTTATATATATTTATTTAAATAATTATAAAAATATAATAACTGTATTTCTTATATTTATAACGTTAAAAATATATATAATTAAATAAATATATTTATAAATATATACAAATATTTATAATTATAATTCTAAATGAATATAGATATATTTAAAAAATAATAAAATTGTAAGAAATATATTAATTATATATATTTATATAATTGTAAGTATAATATATATATATATATATAACTATAACTATAAATAAATATATATTTATTATATATTTATTATGGTCGATGTCTAGTTCGAGGGGAACTTGTGGAGAGTTGTCGTCACCAGTCTCCTAGTTTGAGGAGTAGTTGTGAGCTCAGAGTGAGGTTGTTGGAGACATGCATAGGGAGCAGGATGAGCTCCGTCTAAAGCATCAGTAGCCGGAGGAGGAGATGTGATGATGGTAGGAGCAGCAGAATGAGTACATGTGGCAAGTTGTTCAGAGTTTAGAAATGGAGTTTTGTCTCCCTCCTCTTCTAGATGACCCCCTCTCCCCTCCCCCTTCCTCTCCACAGTGATGAATATATTAGGGACATATTTATTATGTTAAAATTTAAATGAAAATATTTTATGTAATGTTTTCATTAGTTTAGATATTTACAAATTTTTTTATTACAATTTTTAAAATTATTTTGATATTTTTTTAGCTTTTTTATTTTTTTTATTTTTTTTATTTTTTACACTTATTTACGAGGGGTGTGTCACTCATCGCAAATAATTACCAATTTAAAAAACTATTTGCGATGGGAAAACTCCTAGTCTCAAAAACAATCTTTTTTGATGTCGTTTTTTTGTGACTGGTTATTTACGGTGGAATCCCGTCGCAAATAATCTATTTTCTATTTGTGGAAGTAGCGTTGATAAAGGTTGTTCGTTATCAGTGTTTTTAGCGTTGATAAAAAGATCCCCTTTTAATGATGCTTAGATGAACAAAGATTTTTTTAGTGATGTTAAAAGTCTTTTCTCTAATAGTGTGGCTTTCTGTAGAAGTTGAAAACGGTTTTTATCAGTGCTAATAAATAATGTCATTAATAATGTTTTTTTAGTGTTGATAAAAGTGATTGGTTTTTAAAAGCGCCCGCACATCGTTGATAAAATTGATTTCTAGCATTTAAAAGCTTGATATATAGTAGTGGATTTTAATGCATGTTTATGACAGTAGTTGTAACATAAACACAATTGGATGTTTCAAAATGAAAAACACCAAGAAATAATCAGCGGGGGGGGGGGACAATCAGGACACCTTGTTTCATTAAAATCCGAAGTTCAAAAAAAAAAATCAACCCTCTAAAATTCATCAAAATGAACAGTTGAATGATAAACCAGTCAGAGACAGGAGAAATACAAAGAAAACAAGAGGCACCACCACATATAAAAACCCCTTGTTAGAAGCTGCAGTGAATCAAAGTATAAAGTTCGTACGAGACCGGTAGTGCTGTTCGTGTAAATTTAGGCGCCGTTGGACCACTCCCTTTTTACAGAAAAGGCAGCCGTGAAGAGCTTTATGGCTACAGTTAGCTGAGTGCGACTGTAAAGCTCCACTTCCCAAAAGCTGAATCAATTATTACTCGGAAACATTGGACCACCTCCCTCTTACACAAGCTCCTGCCCCCGCCGCCCGGAAGTATATAATTATTATATATCTACACCTTAGCCTTTTATATTATCTTATTATAAATTCGCAACTGCTATTCTTGTTTGTTTGTCGAATCAATTTTATTTGTGGGGTTTGAAATAATTGATTGGGGTCGGGGTTGATGCCCTATTATCTTCTTCTTCGTCTTCCACAGATCGAGAGTCTCTGCAACTCCAGCCCCCGGGCGGAAGACTATCTGTATCTGTGCGCCATGTACCAGATTTTAGGTATAAAGGGTTTTGTTTGGGGAGTTTCTTTCTATGGGGATTCGTACGCCCTACAGAGCTGAGGAGAGGAGTTTTGGGGGCTTCTCCAGGAACCATATGGCCTCATCAATGTCAGCTCTGCAAACCCATCTGGCGACGGGTCAGATCCAAGCTTTCGGTTCAGACCCAGAGATCTGCAGCCTCGCCGCGGGGATGGAGATGGCTGGCTTCGATATCTCCTCCTCCAAGTCAGCAGAGGCTTGTCCCAAGACCCTCGATGATCCTCTGACAGGCGTCGACGTGTTGGAGTTTTATGGCAGGCCGGGGTTCGCCAACTGGGATGACCAGAACGGGGACGATTCTTCGCTGAGGTGGGGGTTCCGGGGCCACGGCGCGGCGGCGGGTCATCATGGTCTGTCGTTGACTCTGAACACGGCGTGCCACAGCGATCGGATTCAAGTTGGAGGCGGCTGCGGCTCGGCTGGCCCGGTTCGCGAGGTCTGGAACTCCAAGTATTTGGGCCCCGCCAGGGAGCTACTGAGCGAAATCTGCAGCGTCGGAGTCGGAGTCGGAGTCCCAGAGATGTACGGTCGTCCTCCTGACCCACACCAACAGAAGAACGGCGGCCGTAACACAGATCGGGTCAGGAGGGAATACATAAATGCATGCGGGTCGTCTTCGAGGGCGCGGCCGGCCTGCCCCCAGCTCGATTTCGTGGCTTTGCATAAGAGGAAAACCAAGCTACTTTCCATGCTCGACGAGGTCTCTCTATTAATTAACTCAGAACCTCTTCCAAGATTGATTTACTCAACCGCTTCTTCTTGTGTTTAGCTGGAGGGAAGATACCGTCGGTATCGTGATCGGATGGGGGCGGTGGCGTCCTCCTTCGAGGCGGCGGCGGGGGGCGGCGCGGCTGCGGTGTACACGGCGGTGGCGTCCAACGTCATGTCGAGGCATTTCCGGCGGCTGAGAGACGGCATCGTGGACCAAATCAGGGACACCCGCGAAACCGAGCCGCAGGCGAACAGAGGCGAAACGCCGCGGCTGAGGATTTTGGACCAAACCCTGCGGCGGCGGCGAGCCTTCCGGCAAATGAACACGGCGGAGGGCGGGCTGGTTGCATGGAGACCCCAGCGCGGCCTCCCTGACCAATCCGTCACCATCCTCCGCGCCTGGCTGTTCGAGCATTTCCTCCATCCGTAAGCTTCCATTCAAAATATTGCACTCGTTCTGCGGCTAAGGGTCACTCGTTATTTTAATGTTTTTGTAAGCATTAAGGTTGTGGGTTGTTCATTTCCGTCTGACACTTCGCAGGTACCCAAGTGACATAGATAAGCATATTCTAGCACGCCAATCGGGTTTGTCTAGAAGCCAGGTTCCTCCCAATCCCAGAATAAACTATTCCGCTCTCGTCTTCTACTACAGACGCATTCACACGACCTCTCTCTCCCTCTCTCTCTCTCTTGTAGGTATCGAATTGGTTCATCAATGCCCGGGTGAGGCTATGGAAACCCATGGTGGAAGAGATGTACTTGGAAGAAACAAAGGCCCGGGATGGCCCCGACGCCTCGAACCCAACTGGTACCAATGAACAAGAGGGTCGTGGAACCAGCAGCACCCCTAAAGAACCCCTCCTTCCCCGTTCTCAACTCCTACCAGCCGCCAACCCAGACTGCCTCTCTTCCATCCTCGGCGGCGCAGATCCAGAGAAGACCCCAAGCGTTGAAAAAGTCAAACCCCACAGCCGTCTCGGGGGAGTTTGTGGCGTGGAGTCGCCTCCTTTCGAGGCGGTGGAGATGGATTTCATCGACTACAGTTACGGGCATCGAACTATGGGCGGAGGGGTGTCCCTGACGTTGGGGCTGCAGCAGCCGCCGCCGGGAGGGGGAGGCGACGGCGGTGGAAGGTTTGAATTTCCGGCGGCTCAGGGGTCTCTACTCTACTCCTCGAGGGGTGGCCGACCGGTTCCGTACTCGATTTTAGAGGGCGGCGGTGAGGTGCCTTACCCGGGCGTGGTCGGCGCCCAGCTGCTCCACCAATTTGACCCATGCGATGACTTGGGAAATTATCAAGCTGATATCGGATCCGCCGGAGATCCTACGGGTCGGAGATATTTACCGGTGGGCTCTCCAAATAAAAATTAAGTATCGGTATATTCGTCTTATAATTACTGGATGAATCTTCGATATATACAGGTAAAGCAGGTGTCTCTTGTGGATGTTAGATATAAATATAGATACAGAGAGAGAGTGATTAAAACGGATACATCCCTCCAACAAAATGTCATCTTACATACATTAGAGAGAGAAAATCCTTAAGGTTATGCAATTGGTTCGATCATTTATATGTCATGCAATGTATAATACTTGACGTTGCCTACACCTTACCATCGTAATCAAATCCATGAGACCAACATTAAACTTATATGAAGACACCACCTTAATCCATGGTAAGCAAATCCATGAGACCAACATTAAACTTGTATAAAGACTATCTTAAAGTATCAGAGACATATTAAGGATATGTTCCTAATTATTAAGGATATTTTCCTGATTTATGGAGAAGATGATCAGCTAGCACCACTACAAGTCGTGCTTTTAACACCGTTAAAAATTGGCTTTAACAACGCTATAAAAGCGTTGTTAATCTAAGCACTATTAGTAGCCTCCTTTTATCAGTACTAAACAAATGATGATAAAAGCTCTTTTTATCTATGCTTAAAAAAACGCTTATAAAGGGACAATTTGTCAACACTTTTTTATGCATTTCCCCCCTTTGACACCACTTTTCACCCACTTGGCCCCCTCATCACCTGTAACTCGATTTTCCACACCCACCCCTTTGTCACTTCTCAGAATGGCCCTTTTTTCAACATTTTTCCAAGCGCACCCTCCTATTCACCCCTCACAGACGTCTAGAGTTAATCCTTGTACCTTTTTTTTTCAAAACTGGAACACATTTACCACTGCACCAAGATGTTTTACTATTTGTTTTACAATATTTATGTTTATTTTTATATGTATATATTTACATATATATTTTTTATTCATATATTTCTATAATTATTTTTAAATACATTTATAAAATATATGTTTGTGTGTGTGATATATATATACTTATAATTATTTAAATATATTATATATTAATATTCATTTACATATATCAGAATATAAATATAAATCTATTTCTGTTTATTAATACACACACATGTATAAATAAACATTATATATATATATATATATATATATATATATATATTTGTGTGTATATTTATATATATATATTTGTATATATTTATATATTTTTATAATGTAAAAAAGGATTAGATATTTTTTAAATACAATTTTAGAATATGTTTTCATATTTTATATTTAGATAAAAAGTTTATACATTAAATATATATTCATGTTTATATATTTACATATATATATATTTATATTTATATTTATACATATTCACATATAACTGTATATTTACATATAATTTTTAAAAAATGTATTTATAAATATTTACCATAAAATACGTTTATATTGTCACGACCCATTCCAGTCCGGCCCATGCCACAACTCCCCAAGTCCACCTCTAATAGGCCAAGGGTTGGTGACTAGTACCGAGTAGGCTTGTCACTAACATGAGAGACATTATTTAAGTACCTACACACACACACACACACACATCTTCAAGCCCACAAATGCTGAAAAGTAAAAACCACTAAGGAACCAAAAATGCATGCATACAACTAAACTCAACCAACAGAGTATAATGGAAAGTAAGTGCTACAAGTAAACTTGGTCAGAATATAAGCCCACCAAAAGAAAGAGTCTCCAAACTACAAATTCGAACCTGTAAGCAAAAAAGAGATAATGGGACTGCTACTCATAGTCGTAGGAACACATCGGCCTGTAAGGAACTCAGAAAGCTCGGTCTGGTCCCACTACTACAAAAACAGGCTTTATCAGTGCTTAAAATGGGATTTAGCAGTGCTAAAAAAGCGCTGTAAAGCTCAGCTCTAATAAGGGGGGGGGGGATCCCCTTTATCAGCACTAAAAAAGCGCTAATAAATGATGCATTTATCAGCGCTAAAAACGTGCTGATAAAGAGATCCTTTATCAGCGCTAAAAAAGTGCTGATAATGAGCTTACCTACTGTAACATGAAACTCTGCAGTAGCACACCCAAACAAGACTCGCTAAAAAATCAGCATATCAAACAAGCAGTTCACACATGTAAAATATGTAATGGTAGTCAATTTGGGATCAAACGATGGGAAAAAATCCATACCTAATGTGATGTACTAATTATTCATTATGATTATCAAAAGGTACCATTAAATACTATCTCCTCCAAATGATATTTTACATTGCCTCAGATAAAATACATAGAGTGTTTAATGTCAGAACCTTAAAGAAAAATTTGATTAAGCCATGCATGCGAGTTGTTCTTTATGTTTTCTGTGGTTAAGATTCATGTCAAGCTTGGATATTGAATTTGTTTATAAATTTTGAGTTCCTTTTGGGATATGTTGCCTTAGGACTTAGAGAGTTTCCCCTGTAGTTTCCTCATGGTAGATGAATTTGGGTGAATCTTGGGACACTTAAGGAAATGTGTTCTTGTGGTTGATGTCTTTATCTTATGGTGTGTTGTCTTCTTTTCACGCCATTTATAGAATTTATAAATGGTGGGGAGATATATGCTTATTCTTTGTCCGTCCTAGACTATTGATTAGTAATCATGTAGAGCTTTTATTAGGGGACACAATTTAGAAGAACCCATGTGGGTACACTTTCATGGGGAAGTTTCCTATTCATTTTGAACTTTTACTATTTTACATACATAGGAAAAGGATGGGTTGTATGACTCCAAGTAAAAACCATGCAACTTACCTTTTTGAGGGAGTTGTTAGGAACACGAGTTGTTCACGGTTAGGAGAAACCATGTGGTATGAATCTATAGTTTAACCAAGTCATTTTGAACGATTGGAACACGGTTAGTTAACTATTTGTCCAAACTGTGCAGAAGAGGGTTTCTTATCCAATGACTCCCAAAAAGTTGGTGAACAATTTGGAAAACTGCCCAACCAAACCATGAAAGTTGCCGATGATATGGCATAATTTAAAGGATTTCAACCTATTTCCTCCCGCCCCCTTCCTGAAACTTAGTCTAATATCCCTTTATCTTGAAAATTTATCCAATTTAAATCCTCTATTCTTTTTTCTTTCCCTTTCGTTCTTCTCCCTCTCCCTTTCCTCTTTGTTTTCATCCCTCGCCATGAACTCTAGGGCTAAGGGTTTATATTTAGGGTGTGTGATGAATTATTAATGGGGGTTTATTGTCTAAGGACTACTTAGGACTCTATGAGGCTTGTCTAAGTGTCTTATGTCACAGGTAATGACTTTTGGATTGTTTTCCATACGTCAATTGTTGTTTTCACTTAAAAATTATGTCCATTTTAAACAAAAGAAAACACTTTGAGTGATACCGATCACACCGTGCCTCGGATTGAAGCGGATTTGACTCGTACATGTCAAAAATGACCCATGGATAGTTCTCTTAAAGTATCAACACAATCCGAATGCATTTGGTCATTTTTCGATATGTCAGTTGTTGTTTTCACTTAAAATTCTGTCCATTTTAAACAAAAGAGAGACACTTTGAGTGATACCAGACACACCGTGTCTCAGATTGAGCTGGGGTTGACTCGTACACGTCACACATGACCCATGGATCATTGGCCTGAAGTATCAACACAATATGAATGTTTTTGGTCTGTTTTCCGTACGTCAGTTGTTGTTTTCACTTAAAATTATGTCCATTTTAAACAAAAGAGAGACACTTTGAGTGATACCGGTCACACCGTGCCTCATATTGAGGTTGGGTTGACTCATACACATCACAAATGAACCATGTATCTTTCTCCTAAAATATCAACACAATACTAATGTGTTTGGTTGTTTTTCTGCATGTCAGTTGTTGTTTTCACTTAAAATTATGTCCATTTTAAACAAAAGAGAGACACTTTGAGTGATACCGGCCACACCATGCCTTGTATTGAGGCGGGGTTAACTCTTACATGTCACACATAAACCATGGATCGTTGGACTAAAGTATCAACACAATCCGAAAGTGTTTGGTCAGTTTTTCATATGTCAGTTGTTGTTTTCACTTAAAATTCTGTCCATTTTAAACAAAAGAGAAACACTTTGAGTGATACCATTTACACCGTGCCTCAGATTGAGGTGGGGATGACTCTTACACATCAAAAATGACCCATGTATTGTTCTCCTAAAGTATCAACCCAATCTGAATGTGTTTGGTCAGTTTTCCGTATGTCAGTTGTTGTTTTAAGTTAAAATTATGTCCATTTTAAACAAAAGAGAGACACTTTGAGTGATAACGGTCACAACGTGCCTCATATTGAGGAAGAGTTGACTCTTACATGTCAAAAATGACCCATGAATATTTCTCCTAAATTATCAATACAATCTGAATGTGTTTGTTGGTTTTCCGTACGTCAGTTGTTGTTTTCACTTAAAATTATGTCCATTTTAAACAAAAGAGAGACAATTTGAGTGATACTGGCCACACTGTGCCTCAGATTGAGGCAGTGTTGACTCTTAAATGTCAAAAATTACCCATGGGTAATTTTCCTAAATTAGAAACACAATCTGAATGCGTTTGGTTGGTTTTTTGTATGTCAGTTGTTGTTTTAACTTAAAATTCTGTCAATTTTAAACAAAAGAGAGACACTTTCAGTGATACCGGTCACACCGTGTCTTGGATTGAGGTGGGGTTGACTCGTACACATTCCAAATGACTCATGGATCTTTCTAATAAAGTATCAACATAATCCTAATGCGTTTGGTCAGTTTTCCAAATGTCAGTTGTTGTTTTCACTTAAAATTTTGTTCATTTTAAACAAAAGAGATAAACTTTGAGTGATACCGGCCACAACATTCCTCATATTGAGTCGAGGTTGACTCGTAAACGTCAAAAATGACCCATGGATTGTTGGACTAAAGTATAAACACAATCCGAATTCGTTTGGTCAGTTTTCCGCATGTCAGTTGTTGTTTTCACTTAAAATTCTGTCCATTTTAAACAAAAGAGAGACACTTTGAGTGATAACGGTCACACCGTGCCTCATATTGAGGTGGAGTTGACTCTTACAAATTAAAAATGACCCATAGATCATTATCCTAAAGTATAAATACAATCTGAATGCGTTTTTTCAGTTTTCCGTATGTCAGTTGTTGATTTCACTTAAAATTCTGTCCATTTTAAACAAAAGAGAGACATTTTGAGTGATACCGGCCACACCGTGACTCATATTGAGGTGGGGTTTACTCTTAAACGTCCAAAATGAATCATGGATTTTTCTACTAAAGTATCAACACAATACGAATGCGTTTGGTCAGTTTTCCGTACGTCAGTTGTTGTTTTCACTTAAAATTCTGTCCATTTTAAACAAAAGAGAGACACTTTGAGTGATATCGGCCACACTGTGCCATAGATTGAGGCAGGGTTGACTTGTAAACATCACACATGACCCATGGATCATTGTACTAATGTATCAACACAATACAAATGCGTTTGGTCGGTTTTCCGTATGTCAGTTGTTGTTTTCACTTAAAATTCTATCCATTTTAAACAAAAGAGAGACACTTTGAGTGATATCAGTCACACCATGCCTTAGATTGAGGAAGTATTTACTATTAAACGTCAAAAATTACCCATGGATCTTTATCCTAAAGTATCAACACAATCCAAATGCTTTTGGTCAGTTTTCCGTATGTCAGTTGTTGTTTTCACTTAAAATCATGTCCATTTTAAACAAAAGAGAGACACTTTGAGTGATACCGGTCAAACCGTGCCTCATATTGAGGAGAATTTGACTCTTACACATCAAAAATGACCCATGTATAGTTCTACCAAAGTATCAACACAATTTCAATGCATTTGGTCATTTTTTCGTATGTTAGTTGTTGTTTTCACTTAAAATTCTATCCATTTTATACAAAAGAGAGACACTTTGAGTGATACCAGCCACACCGTGCCTCGGATTGAGATGCGTTTGACTCATACAAATCACACATGACCCATGGATCATTGGAATAAAGTATAAACACAATATGAATGATTTTGGTCTATTTTATGAACGTCAATTGTTGTTTTCACTTAAAATTATGTCCATTTTAAACAAAAGAGAGACACTTTGAGTGATACCGGTCACAACATGCCTAATATTGAGGAATATTTGACTCTTATACATCAAAAATGACCCATTGATAATTCTCCTAAAGTATCAACACAATCCTAATGCGTTTGGTCATTTTTCCGTATGTTAGTTGTTGTTTTCACTAAAAATTCTGTCCATTTTAAACAAAAGAGAGACACTTTGAGTGATACCGGCCACACCATGCCTCATATTAAGGAAGGGTTGACTCGTACATGTAAAAATGAACCATGGATAATTTTTCTAAAGTATCAACACAATCTGAATTTTTTTGGTTGGTTTTTCGTATTTCAGTTGTTGTTTTCACTTAAAATTCTGTCTGTTTTAAACAAAAGAGACACTTTGAGTGATACCGGTCACAAAGTGCCTCTGATTGAGGATGGGTTGACTCTTACACATAAAAAATGACCCATGTATCGTTCTCCTAAAGTATCAACACAGTATGAATGCGTTTGGTCAGTTTTCCGTATGTCAGTTGTTGTTTTCACTTAAAATTCTGTCCATTTTAAACAAAAGAGAGACACTTTGAGTGATACCGGTAACAACATGCCTCATATTGAGGTGGGGTTGACTCTTACACATCAAAAATGACCCATGGATAGTTCTCCTAAAGTATCAACACAATCTGAATGCGTTTGGTTGGTTTTCCGTATGTTAGTTGTTGTTTTCACTTAGAATTATGTCCATTTTAAACAAAAGAGAGAAACTTTGAGTGATACTGGATAAACCGTGCCTTGGATTGATGTGGGGTCGACTCTTACATGTCACACATGACCCACAGATCATTTTAATAAATCATAAACACAATCCTAAGGCATTTGGTCGGTTTTCCGTATCTCAGTTTTTGTTTTCACTTAAAATTAGGCCAATTTTAAACAAAAGAGAGACACTTTGAGTGATACCAGTCACACCGTGCATCATATTGAGGTGGAGTTGACTCTTACAAATTAAAAATGACCCATGGATTGTTATCCTAAAGTATCAACACAATCCGAATGCGTTTTTTCAGTTTTACGTATGTCAGTTGTTGATTTCACTTAAAATTCTCTCCATTTTAAACAAAAGAGAGACACTTTGAGTGATACCGGTCACACCGTGCCTCGGATTAAATATGGGTTGACTCGTAAACATAAAAAATGACCAATGGATCATTATAATAAATTATCAACACAATCTTAATGTGTTTGGTCAATTTTCCATATGTTAGTTGTTGGTTTCACTTAAAATTCTGTCAATTTTAAACAAAAGAGAGACACTTTGAGTGACACCGGTAACAATATGCCTCATATTGAGGTAGGGTTTAATATTACACATCAAAAATGACCCATGGATCATTCTCTTAAAGTATAAACACAATACTAATTCATTTGGTTGGTTTTCCATACGTCAGTTGTTGTTTTCACTTTAAATTATGTCCATTTAAAAAAAAGAGACACTTTGAGTGATACCAGCCACACTATGCCTTAGATTTAGGTGGGATTGACTATCACACATAAAAAATGACCCATGTATCATTTTTATAAAGTATAAACACAATCTGAATGTGTTTGGTCAGTTTTCCGTATGTCAGTTGTTGTTTTCACTTAAAATTCTGTCAATTTTAAACAAAAGAGAGACACTTTGAGTGATACCAGTCACACCGTGCCTCATATTGAGGTTTAGTTGACCTTTACACATTAAAAATGACCCATGGATCATTCTCCTAAAGTATCAACACAATACGAATGTGTTTTGTCGGTTTTCCGTATGTCAGTTGTTGATTTCACTTAAAATTTTGTCCATTTTAAACAAAAGAGAGATACTTTGAGTGATACCGGCCACACCGTGCCTCATATTGAGGAGGGTTTGACTTGTAAACATTAAAAATGACCCATGAATCATTTTACTAAAGTATCAACACAATACGAATGTGTTTGGTCATTTTTCCGAATGTCGGTTGTTGTTTTCACTTAAAATTCTATCAATTTTAAACAAAAGAGAGACACTTTGAGTGATACCGGTCACATAGTGCCTCAAATTGAGGTGATGTTAACTCATAAACGTCAAAAATTACCCATGAATAATTATCCTAAAGTATCAACACAATCCAAATGCGTTTGGTCACTTTTCCGTAAGTCAGTTGTTGTTTTCACTTAAAATGATGTCCATTTTAAACAAAAGAGAGATACTTTGAGTGATACCGGTCACACCGTGACTTGTATTGAGTTTGGGTTTACTCTTAAATGTCAAAAATGACCCATGAATCATTCTACTAAAGTATCAACATAATCAAAATGCATTTGGTCAGTTTTCCGTACGTTAGTTGTTGTTTTCACTTAAAATTCTGTCCATTTTAGACAAAAGAGAGACACTTTGAGTGATATCGGCCACACCGTGCCACAAATTGAGGAGGGGGTTGACCCGTACATATCACACATGACCCATGTGTCGTTTTTATAAAGTATCAACACAATCTGAATGCATTTGGTTGGTTTTTCGTATGACAGTTGTTGTTTTCACTTAAAATTTTGTCCATTTTAAACCAAAGAGAGACACTTTGAGTGATACCAGTCACACCATGACTTGGATTGAGGCAGGGTTTACTTTTAAATTTCAAAAATGACCCATGTATTTTTATCCTAAAGTATCAACACAATATTAATGCATTTGGTTGGTTTTTCGTATGTTAGTTGTTGTTTTCACTTAAAATTATGTCCATTTTAAACAAAAGAGAGACACATTGAGTGATACCAGTCACACCGTGCCTCAGATTGAGGAAAGGTTTAATATTACATGTGAAAAATGACCCATGGATTTTTGTAATAAATTATCAATACAATTCTAATGCGTTTGGTCAGTTTTCCGTATGCCAGTTGTTGTTTTCACTTAAAATTCTGTCCATTTTAAACAAAAGAGAGACACTTTGAGTGATACCGATCACACCATGCCTCATATTGAGAATGGGTTGACTCATACATGTCAATAATTACCCATGTATCATTATCCTAAAGTATCAACACTATCCGAATGCGTTTGGTCAGTTTTCTGTACTTTAGTTTTGGTTTTCACTTAAAATTCTATCCATTTTGAACAAAAGAGAGATACTTTGAGTGATACCGATCACACCATGCCTCATATTGAGGTGGGGTTGACTCGTATATGTCATAAATGACCCAAGGAACGTTCTACTAAAGTATCAGCACAATCCTAATGCATTTGGTTAGTTTTTTGTACGTCAGTTGTTGTTTTCACTTAAAATTATATCCATTTTAAACAAAAGAGAGACACTTTGAGGGATACCTGTCACACCATGCCTTGGATTGAGGCGTCGTTGACTCATAAAGGTCACACGTGACCCATTAATCATTTTCCTAAAATATCAACACAATATGAATGCGTTTGGTCAGTTTTCTGTATGTCAGTTGTTGTTTTCACTTAAAATTCTGTCCATTTTAAACAAAAGAGAGACACTTTGAGTGATACCGGACACACCGTGCCTCAGATTGAGGCTATGTTGACTCTTACACTTCAAAAATTACCCATGTATCATTCTCCTAAAGTATCAACACAATCCGAATTTGTTTGGTCAGTTTTCCTTATGTTAGTTGTTATTTTCACTTAAAATTCTTTCCATTTTCAACAAGAGAGAGACACTTTGAGTGATACCGGCCACACCGTGCCTCAGATTTAGGAGGGGTTTAATTTTACATGTCAAAATTTACCCATATATTGTTTTAATAAAGTATCAACACAATATGAATGAGTTTGGTCAGTTTTCTGTATGTTAGTTGTTGTTTTCATTTAAAATTCTATCCATTTTAAACAAAAGAGAGACACTTTGAGTGATACCGGTCCCACCGTGCCTCAGATTGAGGTGAGTTTGACTCGTGCACGTCAAAAATGACCCCTGTATCATTGTTATAAATTGAAAACATGGATGTGTGGGGGGAGACCCTGTGGAGGAAGGAGGTTCCAACAATGTTCATTTTCTTATTATAGATAATCAGAAAAATACAATTTCTACCAATGAAAATGTTCAACGCATGGGAATCCATTTGAAATCTCGATGCTCATACTGTAATCAATTTATGGCAGAGATTTTTACTCATCTTTTTTTTGAATGTGAGTGGGCATGCATGATATGAAGGTATTTTGGAGATTTTACTGGTTTTTTCTTATCCAAATCTCAAAGAAAAGTTGTTCATTATTCTTTAATGTTGCTCGTGCATTTCATCTGTTAAAATGAAAAAATGACTCATTGGAGAAAGGATGTTTTATTTAATAACAATCTCAATTTTCCTAAGAACATTTACATACAACAATGTTTCATCTTTTGATCTCTGTGAACCCCTCTCAAAAATTTCCGCCAATTGTACACATCCCCAAGTCAGATCTTCATGCTATTTGTGTGCAATCTTCCATCAGGTATGCATCCCACTCGTTTTTGAAAAAATCTACATCGTCTTGTGAATATGAGGCTTTTATACAGTTAGAGTAGTACTTCAAAATATATAAATAAAGAATTAATAAATAATTTAAATTAAATAGTAGTTGTTTTTAAAAATATCTCTTTAGGGATGCTAGTTTGTTGATGAAAAACGATCTCTCTCATAAATTTACAAACATAATAACCGCAATCTTTATTGTTTGTTTGTTTTGGACACTGAAAAAACTTTGATCATTAGGAGAATAAGTAACTTTTTTTGATATGTGTTTGGATAGTGAAATTTTATTATATATACCCTAATACTTGTCCAAATGTAGTACTTGCTCACCTCCTTATGCTTAGCCCCTTTCCTCATTCATTTTTTAGAAAATATTGATACACCGCCCTATCACAACAGAATCCATAGTAAAAGATAATATAAATTATATAACTTGATTTCTAGACCTAAAATGTAGGATATAGTTTATTACAGATTCACAAACTCCATCATGTGTGGTCGATTTGTTGGATATCTTTGCATTGAATCCATAAAATAAATATTTGGTGTATCAAAGTTCACCACAATTAGCAGCCAATGTTGCCTAAAAACATAAAAAGGAATAAGTAATGAAAGAAGTGAAAATATAATTGATATTCTTTAATCGTATAGTTTTACCTCTGCATGGTTGGTATTAGGAAGAGTCTGTCATCCGTAATCTTACTTTAAAATGTTTTCAACAAGACTTTCATTATTTCATCCCTTTTTGATGGATCTAATTTCATTAGTTGTGTTGATGTGGTATGAGGACTAACGAGTCTGAATTTTGGATCATGGGGAAATTCCTTCAACTGTTTTTCATATATATGCCTACCAATAATATAAAATTCATTTAGTCATAATTATCACATTATATCAGCTTTTAGAAAATTAATTCATGAAAACATACCTCATATATAAATTTACAACAGTGACACCTAGCCAACCATATTCAAGGATGTCATTTACATTTTCAGCAGCAACGAAATCTTTAATTTCCTCTCCATATATATATATTTTTAAAACAACTATATGAATACTACCACTTTTTAGCTTTGTATCCACATGAGTCTTCAATGCTAATAAATGTGGATAGAGAACAGGCGGGGTTATTATGCTTTCAGTAGATCTTTTGGATCGGTTGGTTGATTATTTAGATGATTTTGAGCCCACGTTTCTTTCCACCCCTTCCCCTTCTCCATCTATAATAACATTCATTGGTTCAGACCTTTTTTTCATTAATTGTTAAAGGTTTATCTTGAAAAAAATGGAAATAAATACCTCTTTGTCCACATGTACTATTACAAGTTATGACAGCCATGCAATGAATGTCCAAATAGACTTTTTGGCCGTATGAATATCATCGTCATCAAGTGGAATAGGTAGCTCTGCATTTGGCTCATGAGCTACAGTAATCGTCACTTTCAGATGATCTGTTAGAAGTGTTCTATTATGCAGCTTATCATCTGGGATTTTGAACACCGCAACCCTTGCTACAAGGTAATAGGTGGGTGTTAAAAGATATAAATGACAGTCATTATCACCCTATAGAAGATCAGTACAGGAAAAGTTTTAGTGTTTTTATGATTCACATTTCATGGAAAAAATTATTAGAATATTGATTACCAGGGCTAAGACAGCTCTTTGAGGGGAATGGATTGCCTCAAAGCCGGTGGGGGGTGGGGCGGGATCTTCACGAATTGGTTGTTCCTAAGTTGTGTATTCTCCTTGCTTCCCACCCATAAAAGTTGCTAGCAACTCTCCCTACCATTGAAATCATTCTTCAAGAGTTGATAGTCTTTCGATCATTTGTTTCATTTCTTCATTTCTATCATCCGTTTGTTTTTTTCTCAAAATATACTCATGGTGTCACCCCAAACCACGCACCTATGACACAACCGTATTGTTTTTACCACTTCAAATCTGTCGATAATAGGTCTGCATCCGCTACAGGAGTAGATGATTCCTAGGACTAACGGATATAGGAAAATAAGTAATTATTATTATGTAATATAAATTTAAAACACAACTTTTTATCATGTCATACTTACACATATTTCCCACACTTTTTGTTTATTTTTCATCCACTAAATTACCTTCCTTATTCACACGTGCCTCCTTCCATAGCACATGATGTGGGATGGAAGTGTCTTTGGCTTTAGACTCATCAATCTACAAATAAATATAGAAAGATAATTATAAAGTTGTTTCTTGGAACATAAAAACATTACTGTAAATTTAAAATACATACCATTTTCTTTTCTAGTGAAGCATAACCCATCCTTGCTTTGAGATAGGGGTATGTTGGTTTTGATGCACGCTCCTTATTTTCAGTACTGAGTTGCTATTTCATAAATGAAATATTGACTATCAAAGTGATGAATACACGTATCCTCAAATAACGTATTATCATCCACAATGTACCTGAAACTTCTTATCCCCACAACAGCCAATAAATGCATCCCATGCTTGGGATATTAGGTGAGCGTAGACAAGGGGTGGGTGTGGGTTTATTTTACCTTTGGAATCTTTTAGGTGACATTTTGTTATAATAGTGCGAAAACCTCAATGAATCCTTCCTGCAGGCCTTAATAAATAATTCTTTTGTGAATCATCTACTATAAATGTACTCTGAAAGGGATTGAGAAGAGTAATACATTTTTTCATTATTTTATTTTCTAGGAAATTAAAGAAATAATATCATAATGTTACCATAATTTCTTCTTAGATCACAGCCTTTAGCCTGGACACAACATGGTGCCATGAATCTATGTCAATAGGCACACATTGTTGAGTGACAATTCCAATGTAACTACTAAATATAGCCTTGTTGGTATTCACATGTTGGCCTCATGCATTCCATCCAACATCAAATTTTATGCCTTTGCTTTTCGCCTTAAGAACTTTGACTAACATCGTCAAACTACGATGCACCTGTGTTTTCTGCGATGTAGGTCCTTCATCCCCGACCATTTCATTGATATCAACATCATCAATATGTTCATATGAAATGGTAGCAATGACATGTGATGATGGTTGTTGGACCTCAACAATAGGAGCAACAATAGGTTCAGAAACTTGTTGTTGCTCTGCACTGTGAGCAGCAATAGCAGCCTGAGAGACTTGTTCAGCCTCAAGGTTAGGAGCACCAGAACGTGCAGAATTCATTATCTACAAAAGTGGTTGAACAATTAATTTAGATTACATAAATTTAGTAATGATAATATAATAACACGAGATAAAAAGATCTATATTACAAACAAAATATAACCTTTTTATTGAACTCCCTTTCTTTTTTTTCAAAGGATGAAGGGATTTGACACCTCTATCGATTATCCAAATCCCTTCATTATGGTCTCGTCTAACATAAAAAATGTCATCTACATTGGGACCACTATGAAATGATTGTGATGTACCCCTGAAAAGATCATCCTCAATTGAATTTTCATCAAACCCTTCAGTAGTTTTGGACAAAAACAGAATAATCAACCACTTTCAGTTTGCAGGATCTGGGACATAAAATACTTGTACCACTTGTGATGCCATTATAAATTATTCGTCTTTGTACCCTTCTTTACTAAAATCAACTTTCACAAATCCCAATTCATCTATTTTAACACCACTATTGTTATCAACCCATTTTCATTGAAAAGTTGGCAATTGGAATGTCATATAATACAACTCCCATATTTTTTTTGATAATTCCAAAGTATGACATATTTGCATAAATTGGATTTCTGTCCTTACTACCAGAAACATGCATCGCTTCAGCCACAATTGTAACTCCACTATTTTTCATGGTACTATCTTCCTCATGTTCATCTATATAGAATGTATAACCATTAATTACATAACCATTCTAAGATAATACATACACACTTAGTCCAACGGCTAGTCATCAAAGTCGTTCTAAAATTGAATTCGGATTTTCATCTAACTCATTAAAAATATAGTTCTGAAATCATCCTATAAACTAGTGATTATGTGTATTTGATATCCATTTTTCAGTCCTTGATGGATTCAACTGCCTAAGAATTTATTTGTGGGTTTCAATATATGGAGAAACCTCCCAACTGTTATGCAAAACATAAAGGTGGGCCTGCTCCCGATCTGTAATATTGATTGTCACAACATATCTTCCAGAAATTCCCTCACCCTCAATGCGTCCAATGTGACGAGATTTCGGGAGACCAATTCTTTCTACATCAGATAGGTATTCGGTATAGAATTCAATGGCTTCCTCAATAATATATCGCTCCACAATACAACCCTCTAGAAGACTTCTATTTTCGATATATCCTTTCAAAATATTCATATACCATTCAATGGGGTACATCCATCTATAGTGAACAGGACCACAAAGTCGAATCTCTCTCACCAAGTGAATAATCAAATGAACCATCATATCAAATAATTATGGCAGAAAAAACATTTCTAATTCACATAATATGATGAAAATTTATCTTTCCATAGCTGGAAATTTCACTGGGTCTAAAACTTTGCTTCATATAGCTTTGAAAAAGAAACAAATTTGGTTAATGTATGACGAACATTCTTGGAAAAAATGCAATGTAAATCTATATGAATTAAATATTGCATAAAAACATGGCAGTCATGTGATTTCAAAACTTTTAACTTCAAATCATTCATTGAAACAATGTTCTTGATATTTGATGAATACCCCTCTAGAAACTTTACATCATTGAAGAAGTTGAAAAACTGATATCTCTCTTCTCTGGAAAGAGTGTAAGAAGCTGGAGGAAGAAACATTCTATTTTCACCCTTCATGGGAGCCAACTATTCTCGTATTCCCATGTCAACCATGTCCAACCTTGCCTTAATTCCATCCTTTGTTTTTCCAGGGGCATTTAGAAATGTTTTGATAACACTATCACATATATTTTTTCCACATGCATCACATCAAGAAAATTTATGACGTACAAACAATTCCAGTATGGAAATTCAAAAAAAAAAACTAATCACTTTTTCCAACTGATTTTTGTAAGGTTTTTCTAAAATGGTTTACCAAAAACAGTGTTCACATATTTTAATTTCTCAAAAAGATGATCATCTGTTAGTGGAGATGGTGTTGTGCGTTGTTCTGAATGATGTCATCCAAGATCGGTACTTATGTCGACGGGGTAGAAATCTATGATGTCCTAGAAACACATATTTCAATGATTTTTTCAACCTAATTGATTCTGTATCTTTTTCGCACATAGGACACCATTGAATTCCTTTAATGCTATAGATTTAAAAATTTCCTTAAACAGGGAAATCATTTATCGTCCCATACAACATCGCTCTCAATGTGAAGTATTCACTTTTATAAGAATCATACAACATAACACCTGAATCCCACAATAACTTCAAATCCTCGATCAAAAGGAACCAAATAAACATCAATATTGTTACTTGGTTGTTTTGGTCCTGATATAAGCATAGATAACATGATGAATTTCTGTTTCATGCATAACTAGGGTGGAAAGTTATAATTTACCAACATAACAGGTCATGTACTATGAGTGCTAGTTTGAAAACCAAAAGGATTCACTCCATCTATAGATAATGCAAGATGAAGGTTTCTTGACTCATTTCCAAATTCAGGATACTCATGATCAATTCTCTTCCATTGAGGAGAGTCGGCCATGTGATGTAATTTCCCATATTTATTTATTTTATCTGCATGCCACGACAATTGTCTTGATGTTTCTTCACTTCCATATAGACGCCTAAACCTTGGAATGATTGGAAAGTACCATATAACTTTCGTATGACTGGATTCATCTTTCTTGTATTGAGAAGAACCACACTTTGGGAATTATGTAAGTGATTTTTTCTCCTTTCAAAACAATATATAGTCTTTTGGGTAGGCATGTATTCTTTCAGAAATCATACCCATCGATCATAGCATTCGTTTAGCTTCATATGTTCAGCTTGGGAGATCTTTATCTTTTGGGAGCATGTAATTCAAGAGAGCAAGTAGTTCTGTAAAATTTAAATCACTCCATCCATTTATTGGTTTCGATTTATACAACTTTAGTACAGCTAACAATGCGGTATATTTAGTGCAACCAGCATACAATGGCATCTTTACACAACTCTTTAACTTCTCAAACAATTTTGGGAAATCACAGAGTTCATCTTCAAATGTCCTTGTAATTTTCTCAATACGATCTTCATTATCATTGACATCTATAATCACATCCTCCATATGGTCTTCTTCATTATCCATATTTGTAATCATATCTGATGATCCATAAAACACAATTTTATCCCATCCAGTAGCTACATTCGCTTTTTCTATGTGTTTATTCCAACATTTATAACTATGATATATTTTGTGACATATCAAATGTTCTTCCAACTCCTCTAGAATAATTAGTCTAGAATAACAACAACGTAAACACAGACAAAGGATTTGAGAAGGATCCTTTGCGTGATCCTTTACAAACTTGATGAACTCTTTCACTCCATTCTCATACTCTATTGTCAAACAATTAGAATCCATCCAATATTTATTCATATCCATCCTATTTGAATCTCAAATATTATTATTTATGATTCAAATACACAAAAAAATACTTCCAAATATAGTAGAAGAGAACCACTTCCTTATAAAAATAGAGATTAATAGAGCCTAACCATTTCCAATAAAAACATTTCCAAGACATCATTTAAATAATTTTTCTTTCTCATTGAAATATGAAACAATCCAAAGAAGTATCCATGAACCCTAATCCTCCACAACTCAATGCCTATAATTTCAATGAAATCTCCATTTTACATAAAACAATCCATTTTCTATTTTTACTAACACCGAAACCCCTTTCAAATACATTTTCTATTACCCACACATTTGAAAAATTCCATTTTTATGAAACAGAAGAAGAGCATACAGTTAATAAACCAACTTCATGGGTCAAGCCACCTTTTCAAAATCAAACATAAACCAAGAATAATTTCAAAACATGACTTTAATAATTTGATCAACTTACAACTCATATTTAAAAATTCACAACAAATCAAACATTCTAAATTATTAGGTTTCCTTTTTTAAAACCTACACCCAAACCCATTCACACCTCTAGTGCCTTTGAAAACATATTTTACACATTTCAAACAACCCATAATACCCTTTCTAAGAAGTATTAAATTACAACACACACAAAAAATAACCATGTCCTTTATTAAAATTAATTTCAAACACATAGGCATGCAAAATAATAGAACCAACAACACCTAAATAGGTCAACTATCCACCACAAAGCTCACCAAGTCACATTCACAAAATAATGCATGCCAAGTATTATAATATGAATAGAATAATATCAATAAAGGGTACCCCACACCACTTTCCTACTGGTATGACACTCTCACACCCAAACATCAAACATCCTGGTGCTCTTATCTCATTCATACACCACATCGACCCACAAGCACGGTAACATCACATCTCGCCTGTAGACACCAGGGCCATCAAATCCTAATCACTATCATAACCAAAGTAGTAGGGTATTATGAAAATGTATGAAATCAACTTTTTTCACTCCTCTTACCATGCACGGACCCCACCTAAAGCCTCCTCATAAGAATGATCATATCACACCTTGACCAAAAACACCTGGACCACCACCCCACAAGCATGGTCACATCTTGTCGAAAAACACATGGGCCACCACCCCAAAATCATGGTCACATGTCCCCTGAAAAAAATGGGCTACCACAACCACCATCTAATGAACTAACAAACCTTCATCCATCACAGCCTGTGAAATACCTACCTTGACTGGAAGAGAGAGCGGGAAAGAGCAGGTACCCAAACATCTATCCTCCTCACTGGATGTTAGGAGAAACACTGGTCATGTGACTATTTGTGTTTCAAAACATAGTTCTTGACATGGGTAGGGTGTGTACATAAATCATGAATAATATACAAGTATATACATATATCCACACACACAACCCAAACCTATGGGTTTACAACCAAACTCTAACCAACTCACAACATTTCCACTATTGTTTCCACCTCTAAATTCATAACACAACACAATAATCCACAATACTCATTTCACATTTCCAAAAAATTCACATTATCCAACCAATTCATTTCAATATTTAGAATCAACCACATTTAACCACACAACCCACCATTTAATTAATTATCAGTTGATTCCATCCCATTAACCAAACCAACCCATTATATTTAAATCATTATTAAAAAGTTATTAATTCCATCACTACCCAATAATTTAGCATAAAGAAGCCGTCACCTCACCACCTCAAAAAGCATGGCCAAACAAACCACCTCACTACCCAAAAATCACACAAACAAACCACCTCACTGCCCCAAAATCACATCCAACAACCATCATCAACACATTTCCCAACCACACATTGCCACCCCAAAAGCATGAACACACATCACAACAAATAAATATCATTTTACAGATTTAAAAAGGGTCTTTGATCACATTCCACTTTATTTTTTAAGGGATTTATCAAAAAAACCATAATCTAAGGGAAACCATTTTATTATCCAAATGTAAGTGGTTAGCTAATTTCCATATTAGAGTGATATCACAATAATCACAACAAAAGCAGCAATCACATAGCATATCATTGAGTTTAAATAAACCCCCCAATGGCCATAATTTTCAGTGTAGAATCTATCTTGTGCAATCATAGTATCATAAATAATAATAAGGCTGTAAAAACTTGAAAATAAAACCCCTTTACCCTTTAATTTCAATCTGTAAATTCCTTATCTTTTATTAAGCCATAAAAACCATCTTTTATAGATTAACATGAGAAGAAACCCCTCTCACATGATACACAATAAAGAGAAATGATGGATTCCATACCTCAATGAAGCTTTACAACTCATTGCATACCACAAGGTGAAGAAGAAATGTCCTCCAACCACAACTGAACCATGAGAAACCACTAATAATCCTACTGAACCAAACAATCATCAAAATGTAGCCCAAACACACAACACAACCCGAACCAAAATAAACCACCATAGTGAATATTAGAATAATAACAAAAGGAAATAGATGAGGATGAGTGGAGAAATCACCAAAGATCGAATATGGGAAGCTGAGAATCAAACCTCGTCGAAAGGAATCCCAAACACTTGAAGTAGGGTTCGTGGTCGGGAGTAGGATCTAACGGGGAGGAGGAGAAGTAGGGTTCACAGGGAGGAGGATCTACATAAGGGGTTCAAATGGGAGGATAAGGAGTAGGGTTTGTGGCAGAGTAGGGATAGTGGCGGAGTAGGGCTCGTGGCAGAGTAGGGATAACAGTGGAGGTCTGGCAAAGAGAAGATTGGGGGGGGGGAGTTGTTGCAGAGGTACAGTACCGTGAGAGCTTAATGTTGAGTCAATAAGGTTTTCCTTATGACTTTTCCATTCCTTCTTGTTTTGAAAATCACAAACAGCTTTCTTTAAGGAAAATCGATTTTATAAGGAAAATTGCTTTTATAAGAAAAATCACTTTTATAAGGAAAATCGCTTTTATAAGGAAGATCGCTTTTGTAAGAAAAATTATCCTTATCATATTTTCATTCATATATTTCTTAAGTATAAGTTTCAGATTCATTTCTATATTCTCAGAATCATTTGAAACTTTGATATGAAACATTCTGTTTTAAGTACCGAATTCTAGATGAGAACTGTAATGGAGTTTCATTCCGAATTCCGGATACAAACTCTGATAAAGTTCTACTCCAAATTCTGGATACGAATTCTCATTACGAATTCTGATGATGAATTCTCATTACAAATTCTGATGACAAATTCTCATTACGAATTCTGATGATGAATTCTCATTACGAATTCTGATGACGAATTCTCATTACGAATTCTGATGATGAATTCTCATTAAGAATTCTGATGATGAATTCTCATTAAGAATTCTGATGACAAATTCTCATTACGAATTCTATTGACAAATTCTCATTCCGAATTCTCATTCCGAATTCACCTATTAAACAGAATCTGATCATCTTTGTTTTATACACTCTGAATTTATTTAGACTCTGAAAAAATATTTTTGTTTACACTCTGAACCTTCACTCTGAACTTTTGAGTTAGACTTTAAACGATGTCGTACTTTCTGTTTCACTTGTTTTGTTATAAAACGATGTCATCTATTCTGTTATAAAATAACTGTTGGTTAAGTTACACGTGTACAGGTCCCTCTGATTTTTAAGGAAAATATGACCGTTGGAAAGGAGGCCGACCTTGCCTATAAATAGGAGCTCATTTGAAAGAGCTCAATGCTGACTGATGAATAACTTCTTCGACATTGTGCATACATGCTGTTGAAGTGATTTCTAGAGAGAGAGGCTCTTATTAACTCTCAAAGCTTTGTGCGACTCCGAATGTTGGTGATTACATTTGAGGACTTCCGGGGATAGGAAGACATAGGTGCCGGATACCTTGAAGTTCTAGGGCTTCCTTGCTGAGGAAGACAGAGGTGGCCAACTACCTTGAAGTTGAGGGCTTGCGGGGATAGCAAGATAGAGACTCCGATCTTCGTATCGAGGGCTTACCCTGGTGTGGGTAAGACAGACTTGCTTGAAAGTATAAATCAAGGGACCTTTATCCAAGGTTGTTGGATACCCTTCTCTTTGGGTTAAAAGACTTATATCTTGTTACTTGTAGTTTTACTACTTGTTTGTTTCCGCTGCATTTTGTATTATAAGGAAAGTATAACTTTCTTATACTTCCTTACTTGTACTCTGTTTCATTTAGATTCTATACGCTTTAAGGTAGAATCTCATATTGTAATCTTTTGTTAAGTTTCAATTTCCGGAACCATATTTCCGGAACCTACTTTCAGAATCTCTTTCCAAGTTTTTCTTTTGGTGTTAGAGGTGTTGTGAATTTTCTTAGTTTAACTTTGTTAAACTTAGTCCTTTCCTTTTCTTAAGGAAAACATAGTTAATTGTAACTAACTTTAAAGGTTCCAAAAGAATTTTTAAAGTATACAATTCAACCCCCTCTTGTATATTGAGCATCTACATCATTATTTCGATCCTACAATTGGTATCAGAGGTTGGAAACCTCATACTCTATATCAATCCTACAATTGGTATCAGAGCAGGTCTCTGAAATAATTTTACTCACGTATAAGTTTTTCTTGCTCACTTTATCTTTCCAAATTTGTCATTCCGAAACTTTCTCATTCTGAATTTTGTCATTCCGAACTTTGTGATTACAAACTTTTTCTACTAACAAGTTTGGTTGCCCAAGTTGTTTTAGTATGACATGAATTAATGTTGGTTCCATTGACAATCTAAATCCTACAAGACTACCAATCTTTGATGGTAATGATTATGAATACTGGAGAGATCGAATGAAGAATTTTGTTATCAACACTAGAGTGGACAACTTCGTTATGCTTACTGGTGATTATAAAATTCCTGATAAGGAAGTTATAACTTTTACTAACCAGGAAAAGCAAGAGTATCGACTCAATTATAAGGTACGCAATACCTTACTTTGTTCAATGACTAGAAATATATATAGCCAAATTTCTTCTTTTGAAGAAGCTAATTGTATCTGGAAGAAGTTAGAAGTTACACACTTTGGAACTTATAAAGTGATTGAGACTAGGAGAGCTATGCTTAGAGCTGAATACCATGGCTTCAATTTTCCGTATGGTGAACCAATATGTAAAGTTCAACAGAGATTTATGACTATTGTCAATAGTTTACAGTCTATGGGAGAGAAAGGTTTAGATGATGAAGCACTTGTGGATAAGATAATTGATATTATGCCCAATGAGTGGGAATCAAAGAGAACTGCTATAGGTGAGAACAGGAAGGTTACTAAAATTTCTCTTGATGAGTTATTTGGAACTCTTATTCAACATGAAACCAGAATGAAGAGAGATGCTGACAACATCAAAAAGAAAAATGGAAATGGAACTATTGCTTTTACAACAACATCAAACCAGATGAAATCTAAGACTCCTGAGAGAGTAACCAGATCCAAGTCTAAGAAAGTTATTTTCCAATCTGAATCTAGTGAGAGTGAAGTCTCTGAAAATGAGTTAGTAAATCTTGCTCGAAGGATGAACAAGATAGCTGGCCAAAGAAATTTCCAATCCAAGTATAAGAAGAAAGAAAGGAAAGATAAGAAATATGGAGAAGTGACATGTTATGAATGCAATAGAGATGGACATATTAGACCATATTGCCCTTTGCTAAAAAAGAAAGAAAGGAAAGAAAGACATTCAAACATGAACAGAAAGAGGTATTATAAAGCCAAAGATAAGAAAGTTCTGAAAGAAAATGACACCTGGAGTGCCAGTGGTGGTGACTCTTCAGATGAATCTTCTGATTACGAATCTTCAGGACAGAAGAATCTTGGTCTTATAGCCAGATTACCTATTGATAATCATTATTTTATAGCTAAGGTACTAAATGCTGAATCATTGACCAATGTTTATTTAAATCCTAATGATAGTAAGTATTATAACTCTTCTGATGAATTATCCTCTTATGATGAAGAAAATACTTTACCTACCTATGAAGAAGTCTCTAGGTTTGCTGAACTTCTTGAAATTGAGAATTCCAAACTCAATAAAAAACTTGATAAGGAAAACTCTAGGAATAATATTCTTACAAAAGAGATATCAGATCTTTCTAAAGATCTTGATAAGAAAAATGTTGATTTTGAAAGTATTTCAAAAAATCTTGAGGAAGTAAGTTCTGAGAAGAACAAACTTTCTAAAGAGTTAGAAAAAGTAATTTCTAAGAAAAATGTCTTTGAGCCTAGCTCTAGTTCTAAAACTAATTATTTTGAGGATAAAAACTCGGTTATAAAACTCAAGTCCGAAATTTTTTCCTTAAAGAAGTGTTTATCAAACTTTACCCATGGTAAGGAAAATTTTGATAAAATGTATTCCCAAATACGACCTTTAATAAATAAATCTGGATTTGGTTATACCCATGCAAAACCAATTTTTAGTAACAATTATTTTGTTCCTCAAAGTGCCCCATTTTGTACTAAGTGTCAATTTGGTGTTCACTGGGCAAAGAATTGTTCCTTAAACAAAACCCAATCTCTAGGATTTCACAAAGCTTACTTTTCTAAGAAGATGTGGTTACCTAAAATTTTGTTATCTGGAAATCTCAGATCCAAACAAGTTTGGATTCCGAAAGTCTAATTCTCTTCTTGATTTCAGGAAAATAAAGAGAGTACCAGCAACAATACATGGTATATGGATAATGGATGTTCCCGGCACATGACTGGTAACAAAAGCTATTTTGAAAATATTATCAAAACGAAAGGAGGAAAGGTAACTTTCGGAGACAATGCTAAGGGAGATATTGTTGGTATTGGTAATATAGTTCTTTTAGGAAAAACTTTGATTTCAAATGTTCTTTTTGTTAAGGGTCTTAAGCACAACCTCATTAGCATAAGTCAGTTATGTGATGAAGGTTACCTTGTGAATTTTAGGAATGATAAGCGCTTAGTTCACAATTCCAAGGAAGAATTTATTCTCTCAGCCAATAGGCATGAGAATGTTTACACCTTAAATTTAGAAGACCTCAGGATCCAAGATTTACCTTGCCTAAGTGCAATGGAAAATCATTCCTGGTTATGGCATAGAATATTAGGACACTGTAACCTTAAGAACTTATGTAAACTCTTTAAGAAGAAACTAGTTAAGGATCTACCGGAGCTTAGATTTGATTCTTCTAAAGTTTGTGATCCTTGTCAATATGGAAAGCAACATAAATCTAGTTTTAAATCGATCGGTGAAGTCTCAACAACTGATGCATTATAGTTAGTGCACATGGATCTTTTTGGTCCAACACAAACTGGAAGTATTGGAGGCAAATACTATGTGTTTGTTCTAGTTGATGATTACACTATATTTACTTGTGTTTATTTTCTAGCAAAGAAATCTGAATCTTTTTCTTATTTCAAAAGTTTTAGAGATCAAGTTAAAAATGAGAAAAACCTTCCATTAAAAACTATTCATAGTGATCATGGAGGAGAATTTCAAAATTCTGATTTTGAAACTTTTTGTAGTAAAAAAGGTATTACTCACAATTTTTCATCACCTAGAACTCCTCAGCAGAATGGTGTAGTTGAGAGAAGAAATAGAATTCTTCAAGAGATAACTAGAACCATGTTGAGTGAATATTCTATAGCTAGACATTTCTGGGTTGAAGCTGTAAGTACTGCTTGTTATACTATAAATCGAGTTTTGATTAGACCTTTTCTTAATAAAACTCCTTATGAGTTATGGAATGGTAGAAAACCAAGACTATCCTACTTCAAGGTTTTTGGTTGAAAAGTATTAATTTTGAATACTAAAGATAACTTACATAAATTCGCACCAAAATCCGATGAAGGAATTTTCTTAGGTTATTCCACAACTTCTAAGGCTTATAGAGTTTTTAATAAAAATACTTGTACTGTTGAAGAAACAGTGCATGTAAAATTGGATGATTCTGATCCTTTTGTTTTTAAACCATCCCAGCCTACATCCTCGGATGTGTTTTCAAAAACTGTTTGTCAACCTTTGATAGAAGAACCTTCTGATAAGGATAATGTTCAAGAAGATACTTCTGAAACATTTACCCCGGAAGACTTTCTACCCTATGTTGATGAACATGCTTTTCAAAACCCAAATTAGGTGTTTCTTAAGAATCATCCCAGTGATAGTATCATTGGTGATGTAAATAAACCTATAAGGACTAGAAGTTCCTTAAGAAATGAAGTAGAACATCTAGCATTTCTTTCCCAATTAGAACCTAAAAGCACTGATGAAGCTTTAGATGATGATGATTGGATCAAAGCCATGCAAGATGAACTAAATGAATTCGAAAGGAATAAAGTCTGGACCTTGGTTGAAAGAACTAAGGAAACTTCTATTATTGGAGTAAAGTGGGTCTTCAGAAACAAATGTGATGAAAATGGAGTCATAGTAAGAAATAAAGCTAGACTTGTTGCTAAAAGCTATAATCAGCAAGAGGGAATAGACTATGAAGAAACCTATGCTCCAGTAGCTAGACTTGAATCTATCTGTATTCTACTTGCCTTTACAGCATTCTTTAATTTTAAACTTTTTCAGATGGATGTAAAATGTGCTTTTCTTAACGGTTATGTCCAAGAGGAAGTTTTTGTTGAACAACCTCCTGGCTTTGAAGATACAAAACATCATGGTCATGTTTTTAGACTTACTAAAGCTCTGTATGGTCTTAAACAAGCCCCATGAGCATGGTATGATAGACTCACTGGTTTTTTGCTTCAAAATAACTATGTTAAGGGAAATGAAGATCCAACCCTTTTTATAAATAAAGATAAGAAAAATGTTTTTATTGTTCAAATTTATGTTGATGACATCATATTTGGTTCAACTCAGCAATCTTTAACCGACTCTTTTGCAAGTCTAATGAAATCTGAGTTTGAAATGAGTATGATGGGTGAGTTAACTTTTTTTCTTGGTTTTCAAATTTCTCAAAAACTAGAAGGAACCTACATATCTCAACATAAGTATATTAAATATCTTCTTAAAAAGTATGGTTATGACAACACTAAGAGTATAAGTACTCCTATTGGTACCTAAAACTCTTTAGATCTTGATGAAGCTGGGAAACCAGTAAATCAAACATATTTTAGAGGTATGATAGGAATTTTACTTTACTTAACAGCTAGTCGACCAGACTTAATGTTCTCAGTATGCTTATGTGCAAGATATCAATCCAATCCTAAGGAATCTCACTTAAAGGCAGTAAAAAGAATTTTTCTCTACCTTAAGGGAACCATGGATCTAGGATTATTTTATACTTCTGGAATTGATTTTGTTCTAAAAAGATTTTCTGATGCTGACTTTGGTGGATGTATAATGGATAGAAATAGTACATCTGGAACTTGTCATTTCATAGGAGATTCGTTAGTTTCTTGGTCCTGCAAGAAGCAACATTCTGTAGCACTCTCCACTGCTGAAGCCGAATATGTAGCAGCTAGAATTTGTTGTGCTCAAGTGTTGTGGATGCAACACACACTCACAAACTATGGCTTGAGTTTTACTAAAACTCAAATTTTGTGTGATAACAAAAGTTCCATTACCTTAAGTAAGAACACTTCACATCACTCTCGTGCAAAACACATAGATATTAGGCATCACTTTCTTAGGGATCACACACTAAAAGGAGATATTATTCTTCATTTTATCGGAACGCAAGAACAACTTGCTGATATTTTCACAAAATCTTTACCTTCTGATAGATTTGAATACATTAAATAGAAGTTAGGAATGATAACTGTAAGGTAATCTTTCTTAATTAACTTTCTATTGAAAAAGCTTCCTTACAGTAATAAACTCCTTTTCACAAGGGGAGTACATTTGATTGTTAGAGTAACTAAATTTTTCAAAGTTAGTTTTTCAAACTTTTCGGAACTAAAATTCTGGAATGGGAATTTTCGGAACTTAAATTTTCCAGAATGGATATTTTCGTATAGAAAAATTCTGGAATGGAAATTTTCGTATTGAAAACTTCCAGAATGGAAAATTTCGTACTGGTATTTCCATAACGAGATTTTCATACCGAGACTTTCATAATAGTTTTTTTATTTAAAAAAAAAACTTTTTTAATGAAATTTTCATACTGAAATTCTTATAATGTTTTTCGTACTGAGTTTTTCGTACTGAGTTTGTTTTTCGTAGTGAGTTTTGCGATTTTTTTTTCTTTCGTAGTTTATTTTTCTTAATATTACACATTACGAATAATCCTCCTAAGCCAATTCGAAAGGTATTATTTTCTTACTCAAGTTTTCGTAATCATACTTTACTTGCTGGCATTTTCTTATATTTTATTTTTGGATTATAGTTTTCTTAATTATTTGTTTTAATAAAAACCTTAGAAAGATTGGATTCAAGTTTTCTTGAGAATTGGTTTTCAATCGTCAGATCTGTTCTCAGCTTGTCACAACCGTTCGATCAACTGAGGAAGTTGAACCGTCTCCTCGTTGCCTATATAAAGGGGACCCCAAATGGTTGTCCCACATCGGTTTTCAAGCTCCAGCATCCCGAAGCTCTGCCTCTCTGTTTTAAATCCGTTCCGAACATTAGATTTCTCCATTCTGAACTTCTCAGAGGTCTTCAGATCCGAATGTCTGTGGAAGTAGATTCTCAAGACATGTCTTCCTCTAAGCTGATTTCCAAGTGGTTAGTATATAGAGAAAGGTTGGTTCATCCTGATTTCTTCAACAAGTATGATTCTCTTATATCCAAGAATATTAAGCTTAACGGATGGGAAGATGTTGCTGTGTCCAAGCCCGGAAATCAAGATGAAGTTTATTCGGATTTGCTTATAGAATTCTATGAGACAGTTTCCTTCTATAAGGAAGATGGAAGAGACAAATTATTGTTTAAGTCTTACGGCAAGACTTATAAGATTTTTTATGCCAAGGTAGCCACCTTGGTAGGGCTGAACAATGAAGGATAAGCCAAGTTTATCTCTCATGTGTTGCCAGATTCAAAAGGAAGCTTCGACAAGGAAAAGGCATTGGAAACTCTCGGATAGTCAGATGATAAGGCTCCGAATATTTCTTCTATGTCTACGAATTTCTGGATTCTAGAATTATGGGTACAAGGCCTTATCGTACCGAGAAAGGGTGACAAAGATAGTCTGAAGAAGAGTGAGATTTATATTCTAGATTTTCTAATAAATCTGAGGAAGTTTAACCTGATGAAACACATTCTTATTACTCTTGAGAATGTTAAGAAAGGGAATTTGAGAGCTCAAATCATAATGTATCCAGAAATCCTCTCAAAGTTGATAATTCGGTGCCTTGAGTCCTTCAAGGAGGCTTGAAAGTCTAAGACAAGAGTTTGCAAGATTATGTTGGTGAGTGATGGTACTCTCAAAAGAATGGATGTAGCCTTCGACAAGAAGACTGGTCAATTTGTTGATTTACCTGCTCAAAAAGAAACGGTTCCGAAAGTTGCTGAACCTGAATCCTTTAAGCTAGTGAGGAAGAGAAAGTTGAAAGAAGTTGAAGTTAAAGCAGAGAATCCCAAATCTAAGGAAGTTCATTCTGCACCTCCAAAACCAAAGAAGAAGAAAGCTTACCCAGATGAAGTAGTTGCTAAATGGAGGGAAATCAAAGAGAAGAGAGTACAAGGGGAGCCTCAGTTTAGCTTGGATCCTGCGGAGGCTAAGGCCTTGAAGTAAAGAACTGCAGATGAGCTAGAAAAGCAAGTGAAATAGAAGAAGCTTAAGAAGAAGATGTCTGAAGCTGAGGTAGCTCGGACTTTGTTGAAGTTTAATGAGATGGTTTCAGCAAACATTCCTGTTCTGATATATTTTTCTTTGGAATCTCTACCTGAGACTCTAGGAAAAAAACTTTGTCGCTCCGAAAGAGCCATTTGCAAATCCTGTTGAGGAAGTTGAGCAGATAAAGCAAGTGGAAGAGGAAGAAGAAGTTTCTGAAGGTAGTGGTGACACCAGAGATGTTTTGAAGCAAGTAGATGATTATAAGGGGAAACCTTCGAAACATTTGTCACTCTGAACTTCAGAAGCTGAGTCTTCTAAGTTAGTCACTCCAGGGAAGGATGAGGAGAAAGGAGAAGAAGAAGTAGCCTATCATGCAAAGGAAGAACAACTTCTACATGATATTTATCAAATGTAGAATGTAGAGGATGGTGCTCAAAAAGTTGCTGATGATGAATACAATGTTGTTCAAGTGTCTGACAGTGGAAAGAGAACTCCGGAACAGGAAACCATTCCGAAAAAGGACCAGGGAAAACAACTTGTTGTTAATACCCCGAGCTCAGTAGTTGTAAAGAAAAGGGAAGTTGGTGATTCTTCTAAGAGAAAGCTTGAGCATATTGAAGAAGAAAATTCTCCAAGCAAAGTCTCGGATTCGAAGTTATCTTCATTGGGGCATGACTTTGTTGTTCAGTCATTAAAGAAGTTGGTAGGTACTATTCCGACTTTCTCAAGTATTGATTCAATATTCCAGATGCTCCAACATTCTTTGAATCAGAAAACAGACTCCGTATCCATGGTTATGGACAAGTGTGTTGAGATAGAGGCTCAATTCAAAACTTTCTTTGTCGGCTATGAATCCCACAAAAGATCTTGTAAGAGGATGACTAGTTGGTCAAGGAAGACTGTAGAAGAGATGAGGCTCTTTGATGAATTCCAATATAATGTGAAGGATGCCTTTGAGACAGAAGACAGGAAGATAAATGAACTTACTTCATCCTTTGAAGAAAAGATGACAGATGAAAAGAATTTCCGGATTCAAGAAGTCAGAGATCTGAATGGGAAGCTGAATTCTGTTTCTCAAAACTGGAAGTATGAAAGGGATCATCAGATTGAGTTTGAAGAGAAGTTCTTAAAGCAAGAAAAGATCTTGAAGGCTCAGGAAGAAAAGCTTCAATCCCAGGAAGAAAAGATTGAATCTCAAAATGAAAGAATTGTTGTGTTAGAGAAGTAATCCAAAGAAGACCATAAAGACTTGAAGATGATAAAGACTATTCTTAAGGGTCTCATGGTGATGAAAAAAGATCCAAAATAGACAGATCCGATCTTTTATTGTATCTAAACTTCTTTGTTGTTGAGCTTTCAAACTTATTGAAAATTGTGCTTGCTCGTTTCTTTTGTTGTTTCTACTAATTTTTCAGGTACTTTGTCATATTTTCCATTCCCTCGAATTCTTTTTGAAAATCACAAAGGGGGAGAAGGAAAAGAACCCTAATAAAGGGGAAAAAATAATCTTAACAAAGGGTGAGAAAGAAAACAAACTCTAATAGAGTTTATCTAAGGGGGAGTTTTTCATTAAAGAAGACTTTCTTATTCTTAATGAAATATCATTATGGAAATCTAGAATACGATCCTTAGTGTTTCAAAGCCTAAGGGGGAGTTAGTCGTATTCATCAACATCCATAAGCAAAGGGAGATAAGCCTTAATGTTTTATTTCTTCTTAGAATTTCTTTTTCATAGGGATGTTTGTGCTTTCAAAAAAGGGGTAGATTGTTGAGTCAATAAGGTTTTCCTTATGACTTTTCCATTCCTTCTTGTTTTGAATATCACAAACACCTTTCTTTAAGGAAAATCACTTTTATAAGGAAAATTGATTTTATAAGGAAAATCGCTTTTATAAGGAAAATCGCTTTTATAAGGAAGATCACTTTTGTAAGAAAAATTATCCTTATCATATTTTCATTCATATATTTCTTAATTATAAGTTTCAGATTCATTTCTATATTCTCGGAATCATTTGAAACTTTGATATGAAACATTTTGTTTTAAGTACCAAATTCTAGATGAGAACTGTAATGGAGTTTCATTCCGAATTCTGGATACGAACTATGATAAAGTTCTACTCCGAATTCTGGATATGAATTCTCATTACGAATTCTGATGATGAATTCTCATTATGAATTCTGATGATGAATTCTCATTACGAATTCTGATGATGAATTCTCATTACGAATTCTGATGACGAATTCTCATTACGAATTCTGATGACAAATTCTCATTACGAATTCTGATGATGAATTCTCATTACGAATTCTGATGACAAATTCTCATTACGAATTCTATTGACAAATTCTCATTCCAAATTCTCATTCCGAATTCACCTATTAAACAGAATCTGATCATCTTTGTTTTATACACTCCAAATTTATTTAGACTCTGAAAAAAATATTTTTGTTTACACTCCGAACTTTCACTCCGAACTTTTGAGTTAGACTTTAAACGATGTCGTACTTTCTATTTCACTTGTTTTGTTATAAAACGATGTCGTCTATTCTGTTATAAACTAACTTTTGGTTAAGTTACACGTGTACAGGTCCCTCCGATTTTTAAGAAAAATATGACCGTTGGAAAGGAGGCCGACCTTGCCTATAAATAGGAGCTCATTTGAAAGAGCTCAATGCTGACTGATGAATAACTTCTTTGACATTGTGCATACATGCTGTTGAAGTGATTTCTAGAGAGAGAGGCTCTTATTAACTCTCAAAGCTTTGTGCGACTCCGAATGTTGGTGATTACATTTGAGGACTTCCGGGGATAGGAAGACAAAGGTGCCGACTACCTTGAAGTTCGAGGGCTTCCTTGCTGAAGAAGACAGAGGTTGCCAACTACCTTGAAGTTGAGGGCTTGCGGGGATAGCAAGACAGAGACTCCGATCTTTGTATCGAGGTCTTACCCTGGTGTGGGTAAGACAAACTTGCTTGAAAGTATAAATCAAGGGACCTTTATCCAAGGTTGTTGGATACCCTTCTCTTTGGGTTAAAAGACTTATATCTTGTTACTTGTAGTTTTACTACTTGTTTGTTTCCGCTATATTTTGTATTATAAGGAAAGTATAACTTTCTTATACTTCCTTACTTGTACTCTGTTTCATTTAGATTCTATACACTTTAAGGTAGAATCTCATATTGTAATCTTTTTTTAAGTTTCAATTTCCGGAACCATATTTCCGGAACCTACTTTCGGAATCTCTTTCCAAGTTTTTCTTTTGGTGTTAGAGGTGTTGTGAATTTGCTTAGTTTAGCTTTGTTAAACTTAGTCATTTCCTTTGCTTAAGGAAAACATAGTTAATTGTAACTAACTTTAAAGGTTCCAAAGGAATTTTTAAAGTATACGATTCACCCCCCCTCTTGTATATTGAGCATCTACATCATTATTTCGATCCTACACTTAAGGGTGCGATAAAAAGAGGGAACTGTGCACCTTATTTTATAAAATGGGACTATGGTTTTATCAGTATTAAAAAAGCGCTGATAAAGATCACCCTTTATCAGCACTAAATTTTTAGCACTGATAAATGATCCCTTTATCTGGACTTTTCTAGCAATGATAAATAATCCCTTTATCATCACTTTTAATTAGCGCTGATAAATAATTACCTTTATCAGTGCTTTTTTTCTTAGCACTGATAAAATGTGGCGCTTCCCTTGCCCATTTTTGTAGTAGTGTACTCGTCCGCCCTGAACTCCGTCAAAAGGCTGCTCGTCTGCATAAAAAACGACACATGCAGGAAAAACCTATGTAGGGGTGAGTATAACAATACTTAGCAGGGGACCCCAAAAACCACAAAGAAATACACAAAGTAAAGGTATGTTCATCTCTACACAGTATATGTCTACTGAACATATAGCAAGAGAAATACATCCAGATATACTCAAAACCCAGACTTGTAATCTATAAGGGCCGCATACCCACACTATATATTCAGTTAGATGATTTCACAAAGCACTCATCTAGGAGAACTCACTCCACAAGTTTGTTAGCATTGATGATGTCTGTCCAAGAAGTACTGTTAATCGGAAAAATCCATGAGAGAGATTGATGCAATGATAAATCTGAATAGAGAAAAAATACACTCATTCCAGGAGAACACACTTTTAAGTGGGAAAAGATCATGATACACAGATGAGGATCACTGCAAGGGCCTTGGTGGATACCACAAATCATCCAGATTCCATATACTAAGTAGAGGATCAACAACATGTAGGATTGGTCACATTGATACCTGACTCTACCTAGGGTCGAGAATAGATAGAGGATCTCACTTCGGTCCTCTCTGAGGGATACCTGGCTTTATCTCAGAAAGTCCTGTAGAAGGGATCATACTTCTGTGGATGGAAATGATACATGAACTTCAGGGGAATGAGAAAAGGGAGCACTAATCCAAACAAAACCTATCCAAGGAATAGTGGACAAGAAGATCAATCCATGTATAAGGGAGTACACAGTGTGTATAAGGTGTCACACGCCATGTCCCTTAACTCCGAGTACATCCCGTGTACAACATCCTGAGTCTGGAGAACATTCCGTGTAAAAAAGTATATACAAGACATATAAGAAGGATCACAAGCCGTGTTTAAGTATCCAGGGTCTTCTTCATGTACGCTGGCCATGTGCATGTATATGGTTTCAACCCGTGTGTTCTAGACTGTGTATCGGTACATGAGGTAGCCCTCATATCCGGTCTGACCTGGCTGTGTGGTGGAGTACATGCTGTGTACTCCACCCCGTGTCTGTTTTGCGCCCGATACACATGCCGAGTCCCGCATAAGGACCCACACGCCATGTGACAATAGACACACATCGTGGTAGTGCTTCCTGTCGCCCAGAACTCCAACCGCCACTGGGTGGGGCCCACATGTCGTGTCCTCCTGGGAGCACATCGTGTCCTTCACCATGTGCAGTGCAGAAACCCTGGACGCCACCATGCCGGTCCCACACGGCATGTTCTTCAAAATACATGTAGTGTTCATCTGGATTTCCCAGAAAACACTATTCTTCATCGCCGCGCCCCGGGTGCTCCTTCGGTCTTCAATTTGGTCATCTAATCACCTCAAAACTCAAGATCCGAGGTTGCCCCACTATACCATAAGCGTTTTGGGAGGTTTTGGGGGTTCGATTGGCCCTAAAAACTCATTTCGATCATCCGCACGAAGAACATTTGAAGAACAATTTCTTCTGAACCATGTCGATTCGTCTGCCTCCATCATCGTCGCACCTCCTTTAGGTCGTCATGATGTCTGATCTCTAATTTGGTATCATTGTGTTGTGAAACGGGTGCGTAACGATCCATTGTTTGTAGTCCCATGAAGATTGTGAAGAACGTGGGGCAAAAGAGGAAGAAATTCAATAAAAAAAATGAGGAATGAACCTCCGCCGTTGTTCTTCACAGCTTTTATCCGCTCCCATTAGTAGGATTAAATAGGGTGAATCAAAATATCAATTCATGCATGGATTAATTCCTGCAAAATAACCTAATAAAAACCCTCCCACAAGAACGCATGATCCGTGGGTCAACCTTTTTGTGGGTTGATCTGCACTCTTCATTCAATCCAAGAATGGGGAAGAACTAAATCAAAATAAAAAACCCCTACCTCAATTCGGTTGAAGAATTATCACCATGTTGCGTTCGTTGATGAGGTTCCATCGAATCAGAGGTGTGTCGATCGATCGATCTGTCGTTGTTCATTATTGAGAGGTTTCTCTAAGGGGTCTCCTCTCCACGCCTCAATAGAATTTCAGGTTTATGCGGCTAACCCTGGAGATTCTCTTAATGTATTATTTAAAAGCTCCCATCACCACGTTATGGAAACGTTTAAAATAAAATAAATCATTAATTTATTTTATTTTCTTTAACACTTCCAAAAACTAACTCCTGCAGCTATCCCATGTCAGTTGATGTTAGGATCTAACTAAGGTAAATTCACTACTCTTAACGCAACGATGCCCTCATATTTCTGATCCAGGCACCCAATTAAAATTTATTTCAATTTTTTTGGAAAACCGCTTACATGCACTATTTAGAGTTTAAATCAATTCAAACATTTATTTCGGGCACCCCGAGACTCAAAATCGCACGTCGTCATAAACACTAGTCTTGTAATAATTCTATATAATATTTAAAAATAATACACGAAAAATCTAAGACATTACATTACCCCCACCTTAGAGATTTTACGTTCCTGAAAAGCCAAAATAAAAGGCTACTCAAACAGATGTGGGTACTGTGCATGAATCTGAGCCTCCCGCTACCACGTTATTTCCTAAATATTCTCGTGCTACCACCAGACACGCACTAGGGGAATCACTCACCCATTAAGGACCCTCTCCTATCGATCCTCGATCTCTACTGGGTACTCTATGAAAGTCGCTCCATCCTCGATGTCCAGCTCGCCCTAGTCGATGACGTACAATAGGTCATGCACGTACCTGCTCAACTGCGACATGTGGAATACATCATGTACCCAGAGTAACTTTGGAAATAGAGATAGGCAGTACACCACCCCTCCAACTGTATGCAGTATCTGAAAAGGGCCGATGAACCTTGAAGACAACTTTCCATCTAGGCCAAATCTCTACAACCCTCATCGAGGTGAGACCCAAAGGAAGACATGGTCCCCCTCCTCAAACTCCAGAGGTCTCTGTCGTCTATCATCATAAGACTTTTTCTGGATCTTTGCAGTCTTCATCTACTCCTGGATGATCTACACCATTTTGGTGGTAGCTCACACCAACTCTGGACCCATGAGTACTGACTCTTTGGGATCGGTCTAGCAAAGTAGTGACCGGTAGGTTCATCCATATAAAGCCTCAAACAGTGCCATACTGATGGTGGAGTGGTAGATGTTGTTGTACATGAACTCCACCAGTGGTAGGTGGTCCTCCCAACTGTGACCAAAATCCAAGATATAGGACCACAACATATCCTCCAAAACTTGAATGGTTCTCTACGTCTGACCATATGTCTGGGGATGGAATGTTGTGCTTAAGTGTAGCTGGGTCCCAAATGCCTCCTACAATCCCTTCGACAATCAGGATTTGAAATGAGTATCATGATATGATACTATCATCGAAGGGGTTCCATGAACTCGAACTATCTCCTGCATGCAGAGGCATCACAATCTCTCTACGGAACTATGCTCCCTGATAGCTAGGAAGTGGGCTGACTTGGTGAGTCAGTCAATGATCACCCAGATAGAATCATGTCCCTTGGAAGTCTATGGTAAGCCTATCATTAAGTCCATCGATATTCCATCCCACTTCCACTCCGACACTTCCAGGGGTGAGATAACCCTACAAGAACCTGGTGCTCAGCCTTCACCTACTGGCACATAAGGCATCGAGAAACAAACTCTGCTATTTCCTTCTTCATACCTGTCCATCAGAACTAACGTCAAAGATCCTGGTACATTTCTTCTACTTCAGGATGTACCACCAAGGGGTATGTATGAAACTCCCTCAGAACCTCCTCTCGCAATGCCACTAGTATAACTGTGAGGCCTCTGAAAATAATTGCATGCTTCCCACCTTGCGAATATCAATCGCGAGCATGTCTTATGGATAACTAAGCATGAAAAGTCTTGTAGTCAACATCCCCTAGTTGTGCCTCCCTGACTCGCTGTAAGAGTGGAGGGGTGACAACCATCGACTGGAGATAAGCTACATCATCTTCATCCATGAAGGATAACTGTAGTGAGACCAACTACTCTGACGCTTCGCTCGTCAGCTGTGAACTCTATTTCCTACTGAGAGAATCTTCCAAAACATTCCCCTTACCAGGAGTATAAACGATCTCAAAGTTATAATCCCAGAGGAACTCTATCCATAGTCTCTACCTTATATTTATATCCTTATGCGAGAAGATGTACTTGAGGCTCTTGTGGTCAGAGTAGACAATAAACTGTTCACCCATCAGGTAGTGTCCCCATATCTTCAACACGAAAAGTACTGCTGCCAACTCAAGATCATGGGTTGCGTAGTTCTTCTCATGTGTCCTTAGTTAGTGCAAACTATAATCAATAACTACCCGTATTTGCATCAGGACACAACCAAGCCTAGTCCATAATGCATCGCAAAAAACTACATACTTGACAACCTCTTCTAGAAATCTCAAGATCAGTGCGCTCATCAAACTCTGGCTCAAATGCTAGAAAGCGTACTAAAACTTCTCTGTCCATACAAAGGATTCCCCTTTTGGGTAAAGGATATCATAAGTGCTGATATTTGGGAGAAATCAGTGATAAATCTCTGGTAGTATCTTGCCAGCCCAAGGAAGCTCTACACCTTAGTCACACTCTGGGGTATCCCCCAATCTAACACCGCCTCAACCTTGGATGGGTCCACTGCTACTCCATCTGTTGAGATAACATTTCCTAGAAAGTGGACCTCTTGTATCCAAAACTGGCACTTTGGGAGCTTACCATAAAGTCCGTTCTCTCGGAGTACGTCTAGAACCATCCATAGGTGTCTTGTATGCTCCTCCTCTGATGCCGAGTATACAAGGATGTTGTTGATGAAGATCACTACGAACCAGTTTAAGTATGACTGGAATATCTGGTTCATAAGTCTCATGAATACTAAAGGGGTGTTCATCATGTTGAAAGGCATCACCAAGTACTCGTAGTGACCTTAATGGCATCTGAAATCCATCTTCGATATATCCTCATCCCGTACTCGTAACTGGTGGTAACCCGATCTAAGGCCAACCTTCGAGAACCACTGTGCCCCTCTTAGCTAATCAAAGAGTTCTTCGATCCTCGGTAGTAGATAACTGTTCTTCACTATTACTTGATTCAGGTTCCGGTAATCCATTCACAACATCAAAATCCCATCCTCCTTCTTGGAAAATAGAATTGGGGCCGCCCAGGGTGAAACACTAGGTCTTATGAATCCCTTACTCTACAAATCCTCCAACTGTACCCTCATCTCGTGAAGCTCTACGGGGGTCATCAGATATGTTGGTGAGGATATCGGTGCCGTCCCAAGGTATAAGTTGATGCATAAGTCAGTCTCTTGGTAGTGAGGTAATCCTAGAATATCTTATGGAAAGACGTTCTCATACTCCACCAATACTGCTGGGAATTGGAAGCTCACAACATCTACTGCTCCAAGGGTAAGGCTAGCCTAATAATGAGTGATTGGATGCACCCTCCTATGCATGAGCCCATTCTGTGATACCTGGGTTTCCTTTTCACCCACAAAAGGAAAACCTCATCCCATCACTGTGGACACACTGCACTCTTCGCTTAAAGCAGTCAATCTGGGTATGGACCGAAGATAACCAATACATAGTGAGAATGATGTCATAAGGCCTTAACACTACCACCAAGAGGTTCCAACTGAAACTCTCACCTCCAAGGGAAAGATTACACTATCTGCAAAGATGTGTGATCATAAAGTCTCCTCCCACAGGTGTCTCCAAGAGTAAGCATCGAGTCAACGACTCCACTAGAATCTCAAGGTTTCACACAAGACATGTGGTGAGGAAAGAATAACTGGAACCTGTGTCCATGAGTACAAAAACTAAGGTATAAAAGACACAGATCGTACCTTGGATTATCCTTGGAGTCCCTGGGTCCTACGCCTCGACCACATGCATCTATCCCCGCCCCTATCCCCCAGCCCCCTGATCCTGGTAAAGACCTCCTGGGGGTGGTGGTGGAAGTAGATCAAAGCATCTACCACCACCTGTAGCTCTCCCTACCCCTCTTCTACATCCACCACCTGACGGGTATACCTGCTCCACTCCTTGCATCTACCTTGGTGGTCCATACATCGCTTCCTTGTTAGCATCTCAACAGGTTGGACAATCACTAGTGAGGTTTCCTCTACTGTCGCATGAGTAGCATCGCCACTCCCTAGGCTGACTGGATCCAGCCTGAGAGCCCTGGACTGTCAATCCCCTATCCTGAGTCCTCATGTGATGCCTCCCACATCCCGAACCCTATACCTGATGTCAGATCCCTACTGTCGAGGTCTATGCACCTGTTTACCTGCTGTTGACTGCTACTGGATATCTCTACTCATCCAAGAAGCTCTCGACCACCAAAGTTTGCTTGATCACTCCTACATAAGTCGAAATTCATAGAGGCACTAAACTAGCTCGGATGTCCCATAATAGACCTTGATCAAAGGTCCAATATTTGAAGTAATAACCCTTGAACATATCCATCGAGTACCTGGTGAGGTTGGTGAACCTCGATGAATAGTCATCCACCGTCAAACTGCCCTGCTGGAGTGGAAGAAGCTCCTAGGTACACACTTCTCTCAGCATAACCAAAGAGAACTCTTCCCTAAAGAGTAACTCGAACTTCGACCACAAAAGATTAACCTCTTTGTGAGTTTGTGTGGTCAAACTCCACCATCTTCCCACTGAACCCTAAAGAAGGATGACTCCTAGGACCAACATCTGGTTCGTTAGTGTCCTCACTAGACGAAAAACTCTGGTCACCACCTCAATCCAGTCTTCAGCTGCCTGAGGGTCGACCATGCCTCGGAAACTGAGGGGTCTCTGTCTCTAAAACTCACGAAGCATGCTCAGCCTGTGCTCCTTGTCTTTTGATACTATAGGTACCACATGCTACTCCATTGGTGGTGGTATATCTGGTGCACCACTTGGAGGTAGCGCTTGGGGAACTGGTCCCTGTATCGAAGCCTCATTACTGAAGGGGTCATCCTCGTGATCGAGCTGCTGAATCCTAGAAGGTATGCATCGTAGAGGCATCCTGTAAAGAAACAAGATGTACCATAGTCAATGAGTATATCCGGATAGCTAACACAAAGGACATGAAAAACACCACCCATTCCTTATGATGCATGTACCATTATTTTATTTCCCTTAAACTAGTGTTTTCATGTACTGAGTTTAAAATCACGTTATCAGAGTCCTAGTGTATGGATATGTCGGCCGCCCGCACCAACACTAGAGTCCCTAGCCTGAAATCTGAACTCAGAACACTTGACACTGTTATCCCCAAACCAATCTCACAGACTCTTGGTCCTAAGGTAGAATAGACCACCTTTGATACCACTCTGTCACAACCCATCCCAGTGGGGCCTATGCCTCAAATCCCCAAGCCCGCCTCTAATAGTCTAGGGGATGGTGACTAGCACCGAGTAGGCTTATCACTAAAATGGGAGGCATTTCCTAAGTACCTACACACACATACACATCTCCAAGCCCACAAATACTGAAAAGTAAAAACCACTAAGGAACCAAAATTCATGCATACAACTAAAACCAACCAACATAGTACAATGGAAAGTAAGTACAGAAAGTAAACTTGGACAAAATACAAGACCACCAGAAGAAAGAGTCTACAAACTACAAAGTAAAACCTGTAAGAAAAAAGAGGTCATGGGACTACTGCTTGTAGCCATAGGAACACCTTGGCTTGCAAGGAACTCAAAAATCTTGGTCTGGTCCTCATCCACCCTGGACTTTGTCAAAAGGTAGCTTGTCTATACAAGACACAACACGTGAAGGCAAAGCCCGTGCATGAGTGAGTATAATAATACTTAGTAGGGGACCCCAAAAACTACAAAGAAATACACAAAGTAAAGGTATAATCATCACTACACGGTATATGTCTAGTGAACATATAGTAAGATAAACACATCCAGATATACTCAAAACCCAGTCTTGTAGTCTATAAGGGCCGCATACCCACACTAGGTATTCAGTTTAAAGATTCCACAAATCAATCATTCGGGAGAACACACTCCACGAGTATATTAGCTCTGATGACATCCGTCTGAGAAGTTCTGTTCATCGGGAAAATCCATGAGAGAGATAAATGCACTGATAGATATGAAGAGAGAACATATAATCTCATTCTGAGAGAACACACTCCTGAGTGAGAACAGATCATGATACACAGATGAGGATCACTACTAGGGCCTTGGTGGATACCATGACTTATCTGGATTTCACCTGCTAAGTAGAGAATCAACGTCCTGTAGGAATGGTCATGTCGATAGCTGACTCTACTTAGGGTCGAGAATGGATAGAGGATCTTGCTCTGGGCCTCTCAAAGGGATACTTGACTCTATCTCGGAAAGTACTGCTGAAGGGATCATACTCTTGTGTATGAAAATAATACCTAACCTTCAAGGAATGATAAAAGGGGGAAATGACCCAAAAAATATGTCCAAGTAATGGTGGACAAGAAGATCAAACCATGTAGAATGGAGTACACTGCATGTAGAAGGGGTCACACACCATGTCCCTTAACTTTGGGTACTACCTGTGTACAACAAACCGAGTCTGGCGAACATGCTGTGTAAAAATGTATATACATGGTGTGTAGGAAGGATCACACATCGCGTCTAAGTATTCAGGGTCTGCTCTGTGTATTGCTGGCCATGTGCACGGACACAGCTTCAACCCGTGTGTTCCAGACCATATACCCGTAAATGGGGTAGCTCGCATATCCAGCTAGGCCTATCTGTGTGGTGAAGTTCATGTCGTGTACTCCACCCCATGTACGTGTTGTGCCTGAGACACATGCCAAGTCCTACATAAGTACCCGCATACCATCTGACAATGGACACACACCATGTTAGTGCTTCCTATCACCCGAAACTCTAGTCGCCACTGGGTGGGGACCACATGCCATGTACTCCTAGAAGTATGATTTTTTCCTTCACTGTGTGTAGTGTAGAAACCATTACCACTGACATTTTGGTCCCACACAACATGTTCTTCAGAATACACATCGTGTTCATCAAGATTTTTCAGAAAATGTTGTTCTTCATTGTCGCGCACTAGGTGCTCCTCCGGTCTTCAATACGACCATGCGATCACCTCGAAACTCAATATCCGAGGTCTCCCCACCATACCATAAGCATTTCAAGAGGTTTCAGAGGTTCAATCGGGCCTGAAAACTCATTTCAATCATCCATACGAAGAATGATTTCATCCGAACCATGTTTATTCGTCTGCTGAAATCATCATCACACCTTCGTTAGGTCGTCACAATGTCTGGTCTCCAGTTTGGGATCGTTGCGTTGCGAAATGGGTGTAAAAAGATCCATTGTTCATAGCCCTGTGAAGAATGCGAAGAACACATGGAAAAGGAGGAAGAAATTCAATAAGAAAATGAGGAACTAACCTCTGTCGTTGCTCATCACGACATTGATCTGCTCCTGTTTGTAGGATTAAACATGGCGAATCAAAATAGCAATTCATGGACAAATTAATTCCCACAAAATAACCCAATAGAAAACCTACCATAATAATGAATGATCCGTGGGTCAACCTATTTTTGGGTTGATCTGCTCTCTTCATTTAATCCAAGAATGGGGAAAAACTAAATCAAAATAACAAACCCCTTCCACGATTCGGTTGAAGAACGATTGCTGCGTCGCATTTGTTGGCGAGGTTCTGTCGAATCCGAGGTATATTGATCAATTGATCCATCATCTTTACTTGTCGAGAGGTTTCTCCAAGGGATCTCCTCTCCACGCCTCTAGAGAATTTTAGGGTTATGTGGCTAACCCTAGAGATTCTCTTAACAATTTATTTAAAACATTTATTCCGGACACCCTGGGCCTCAGAATCGTATGCCGTCGCAAAGCCTAGTCTAGTAATAATTCCATATAATATTTAAAAATAATACATGGAAAATCTGAGACATTACATATATACTATATTTAATGATAATGATTTATTTTTAAAAATACATTTTTATATGATGTATATACATAATATTGATACACACACATATTTACACACAAGTATACATTTATATTTCCCTCATACACAAAAAAATATTTACATATATATATGTGTGTGTGTGTGTGCATTTATTTACATATATAAGAATATGCATATGAATATATATTTGTTTACTGACATACACATGTTTATATATAAACATTACTTGTATAGGTATATATATACATATTAATTCATTTTTATAAGGTAAACAAGATGAATAATTTTTTATTGTAAATAAAATGAATAATAAATAAGTATTTACATTTGGTTTATATATTTAAAAATACATATTTATGTAAATATGTTTAAATATATGTATTTATACAATTGATTTATTAAAAGTTAATATAAGAAAATATGCATATATTTAATTATAAATAAAACTACAATATGAAAAATGATAAAATTTCAGAACCATAATATCTATATGAATATTAAATTCCTGAGAATAAATTCAGTCTTCACTTAAAAAGGACATGGAAATTCTATTAAATGAAGCTAAAATATTATCGAATATTAAAAAATTAGGGTATCCCAACTAAAAACTCAATTTTAGAGGTCTTTTGAGCCTTTTTGACCTCGAAAAAATAATAATTAGGGTCCCCCTAATTAACATGATGTATATCTCTTCACAAAATTTAATTTGATATGTGGTAGAGATCAAATAGAAACCCAGATCAAAAGTGATAACTATTTGAAGTTCAAGTCATGTTTTCAACTTATCTTAGATCTTTCATTAGTTTATTAAATTTTTATGTCATCCAATTGTGATTAAATGACTATTACTCGATAATAATTAGAAAATTATTAATTAATTTTATTTTTTAAATTATTTTATAATCTATTTTGAGTAAATATCTTATATATTAAGTGTAAATACGTGTTTAGCCTTATATAAATTATATTTAATAAAATATTATATATATATATATCAATATCAATATATCAATATATTAATATATTATTTTTAATGATTTATAATTTTTGATGAAATTTACCCTTTATCAGTGGTAGTAAAAAAACCTTGATAAAGGGTTCCCATTATCAATGCTATTAAAAAATCACTGATAAAGCCCCCCCTTTATGAGTGTTTTTTACTAATGATGATAAAGAACCCCTTTATCAATGTTTTTTAATGCTAATAATGAAACCCATTTATCAGCACATTTTTATTAGCACTGATAACGGTACACCTTTATTAGCACTAGAAAAAAAATACTGATAAAGGGGGACTTTATCAGTGTTAATAAAAAAAAGTGCTCATAAAGGCGCCATTTTATCAGTGCTTTTTTTCTAGCACTGAAAAATGAGTTCTTTATCAGTGATTTTTTCTAGCACTAATAAAGAGGGTCTTTATCAGCACTTTTAGCTAGCACTAATAAATTTTAGTGTTGGATAAATCCAAATTTGTAGTAGTGTTATATTTTAGGATATTTTTTAAATTTAGTCATTTTATCATTCAAAGAATTTTTCTGACATTGTTATTTTTTTGAAATTATTCATGGATGTTCATTTTGTTTTAAAAGGTATTTTGGTAGTTTTGTACTTGACTATTTTTTTCATTTTATTCATTCTTAAATTTTATAATAAATTGAAATTTTTTGATCTTTTAGAAATTATTATTTGGTGTTTTATGTTTTGAAATAAAATCTAATCATTTTATCTATTTTTGAATTTGAGGTTATTTTTCATGTTTTTGATGGATTATAAATTATGAATTAAGAGTTTTTAAAGTTTTAAAATGTTATTTTACACATTTTCTAATCTAAGGAATTTTATGTATTTTATTCATTTTATCATTTGAGGTTATTTAGGGAGTCTATGATGTTTTAAAAATTCAACTTTAGGAGTGAGTGATGTTTTCAAGGATATAATGGTCATTTTTTACATTAGATAGTATTTATTCCATTTTCTAATTTATTTCATTTATTGGTATTCAAAGAGTTTGTGATCTTTTAGTAATTATACATTTGTAGTTTTTATAGTTTTAATTTATATTTTAGTTATTTTATATTTAAAGATAATTTGATAATTTTAGTAATTTTTTCATTTGAGAGTATAATAAGAGTTTATATAGTTTTCAAAATTAAAAATTTAGAGTTTATGAAAATTTTATGGGTATATTTATTATTTTTTGTTTGAGGTTATTTTGACCATTTTAGTTATTTTTTCATTTGAGGGATTTTTTTTTGAGTTTAGGATGTTTTATAATTTTTTTATTGATGTTTGTGTTTTTTAATGGGTATTTGGTCATATTCCATTTGAGGGTATTTGAGTTATTTTTTCTATTTTCTTATGTGTGGTTATTTAAATGAGTTTGAGATTCTTTAAAAACTCTTATTTTGATGCTTCTGAAGTTATGAAGGTTTTTTTTATTTTTTTCATTTTAAAAATTTTAGGCAAATGAGAAGATTTATTAATTTTAATTTTGGATCATGTTAGGTTTTTAGGGTTATTTTTTTCATTTTATAATTTAATAAATATTGTTTAATTTGTATTTGAAGATATTTTGGGATCTTTAATGTTTTGGAAATTCTTGTTTTGATGTTTATAATATTTTGAGTGGAATATTGGACATTTTGTATTAGAGGGTATTTTGATTTTCTTGAATTTTTTCATTTGAGTGTATTTCGTAAGATTGTAAACTATTGGAATTTCTACTTTGGGAGTTTGTAAATATTAAAAATTATGTTTTATGAGTTTTAGAGGTTTTGAAAGGAATTATTATTATTTATCATTTCATCATTTTTCCCTTATTGTATTTGAGAGTATTTTATGACTTTTTAAAGTTTTTAAAATATTTGATTGGAATTTTTCAATGTTTCAAAGGGTTTACTGGTTATTTTTAATTTAAGGGTATTATGGTCATTTTTTTTATTTTTTTTATTTTTGGGTATTTTATGGGTTTCTATGGTTTTTAAAATTCCTCATGGGTTGTCTTGTGTGTTTGGAAGGGTATTCTAGTCATTTCTCATTTGATTTTACTGCGTTTGTATTAGTCATTTTTCATTTGAGGTTACTTTGGGTGTTTGTAAGGTTTTGAAAATTCATTATTTGAGATTGTGAAGTCTTGAAGGGTATTTTTTTCATTATGTATTTGATGGTATTTCATGCAACTTAATCATTTTTATTTTTGATGCTATTTTGGAATTTTGTGAAGTTATATAAATTCTACATTAGGGGTTTGTAATGTTTTTAGGGATTTTTTTGATTTTGAATTTAAAGGTATTTTGTGTTTTATTTACTATTTTATTTAACAGGTTTATTAGATTTTGAGTAGTTTTGGAAATTTTATTTTAATTTTTTTTGATGTTTTGAAAATTATTTTGGTTTTTTTTTCATTTGATAGTATTTTTTTAAACTTAGTCATCTTTGAATTTAAGGGTATTTTAGGATTCTATGTTGTTTTTGATAATTCTATTTTAAGGGGTTGGATAGTTTTAAAGTGTATTTTTATCCATTTGCATTTGAGATTATTAGGCCCATTTCCATCATTTTTTCAATGAGGGTATTTCATGAATTTTTAGGCTTTTGGATATCATGTATTCAGAGTGTGTGATGTTTTCAAGTGTATTTTGGCCATTCATATTTTTATTGTGTTTTGGTCACTTTATTTATTTTTTATTTGATATTATTTTGGGAGCTTATGAAGTTTTGTAGAAAATGTTATGGTATTTTATGAAATTTTGAAGGGTATTTATATGATTTTCATTTGAGGGTATTGTTTTCATTCTATTTATTTTGGATATGGATGGGATTAAAAAGTTTGTAAGATATTAGAAATTCCACTTTTTGAGTTTTTATGTTTTAAAGTGTATATTAGTCATTTTTTAATTGCGGGTATTAAAGGATTTTTTATCAATTATTATAATTTAATTATTTTTTTGGTGTTTTTAGATAATTATAAATTCTACTTTGATAGTTTGTGGAGTTATGAATGTTTTTAGAAAATTTTATATTAAAATTTATTTTATCCATTTTAGTTATTTTTTTTACTTTAGGTAGTATTTTTGGAATTTCAAAATTTTTAAAAATTCGATTTCAAGATTTTGTGTTGTTTTAATGGGTATTTTGGTCATTTTATATTTGAATGTATTTTTATCATTTTATTCATTTATTCAATTGGGGATAATTTGTGAGTTTTGAAGTTTATGAATCTTTTCATAGGAAATGTGTGATGTTTTCAAAGTTACTTTTGGTGTTTTAAAAATTTTAATTTTGAAGGCTAGTTAAGTTATCAAGATTTTATTCTTTATATTTTATTTGAGGGTAATTTAGTCATTTTTTTAATATTTATATTTTATGGTACTAATAGGTTTCTAAACTTTTGAAAACTATACACTAATACTTTATGAAACTTTAAATGGAATTTTGATTAATTTTTATATGAGGTTATTTTAGACATTTCAGATAATTTTTCATAGTTTATTTCATGAGTTTATGTTTTCTAGAAAATTTTATTTCATATTTTTTAATATTGTAAAGGGTAATTAGATCAATTTTATATTTGAGCATATCATTTGAATTTTTTCCCATTTTTATCATTTAAAGTTATTTTGGTATTTTTTTAAGAATTGTAAATTCAACTTTAAGAGCCTCTGATATTTTGAAGGGAATTTTTCTAATTTTTATATAATGGTATTTTATGGATTTTAGTGTTTTATTAGGGTATTTTGGGTATGTGTGATGATTTCAATATTTTACTTTGGGAGTCTGTGTAGATTTAAAGGGTATTTTGAGCATTTTATATATGAGGGTATTTTGATTATTGTAGCATTTTTTTGCATTGTAGGGTTTATTTGGGCGTTTGTGATGTCTTGGATTTTTTATAATTCTATGATGTTTTGAAGGCTATATGGGACATTTTTTCATCTGAGGGTATTTTGGACATTTTCTTTAATTTTTTAGTTGAGGTTATTTTAAAAGTTTGAAATGTTCTAGAAATACTATTTTTGGTGTATGTGATGTTTGGAAGGGTATTTTAATTTTTTTCATTATGGGTATTTTCATCATATGATTAAATGTTTACATTTGAGGATATTTTAAGAGTTTGGAAAGTTTTAGAAATTCTACTTTAGGTGTTTTTGAAGTTTGTAAGGGTATCTTTTATAATTTTTCTTTTAAATTCATTTTTATGATTTTTTTGTATTTGATTTTATTTCCAGACATTATTATGTCTTGGATGTTATTTTTTGTGAGTTTTTTAATTTTTTATATTATTTTCATTATTTTACATTTTACTTCTATATGGTCACTAGTTATTTTTGAATTTGAGGATATTTTTTGATTATTTAAAGTTTTAGAACATCTATTAAAGAAGATTGTGATAGTTTAGAGGGTATTTTTATCATTTTACATATTATGGTATTTTTTAGAGGAATATATTTATCCTTTTTAACTAGTTTTTTGTTTTGATTAATTATAGATTTTGGGGGTATTTAGATGAGGATAGTCGATGAAGAGTGGGGTTTAGGCTAATAATTTTAGTTGGAAAAATCACTTCATGACTAGGGGTGTTATACCATGATTTACCGGTTGGAGAAAATAGGCTTGCTAGGCTTTGTCACTATGCCATAGTTTGTGAAGTTACAGAGTGAGGTGTTAGTCTATGATATGATCCCTAGGAAGTGAGGTTTTGGTGTTCTTTTATATTGGCGTGGAGAGTTGGTTTAAATTTGATTTAAATATTGTAGCATAAAGGATTCTATTGTATCATGGATATATTGGCCATGATTTTTTGGTGTCACTTGGTTTATGGTGGTTATGTCATGATCCCCTTCATTACATTGTGATCTTAGTTTACAAGTGTCAGGTTTGAGTGAGGGGCATGTGGATTGTTCCATGATTTTGGAGCGTTCAAGTATCACGACATGTTGTTCATTGTTTCACCATGATCTTCTTTTCTTTTATTGATTTTAAGCAGTTATTAATTATGAGATTTTTGGAGATTGCCCCATGATTTTTAGTTCTAACCACCAAGGGGTCCTAATGTCTTGCATCATGCCATGATTTCATGTCCCCAAGTTTTTAATATAAATTTGAGTGTTTTCTTGATTTATCTTCAATCCTATTGGATCTCTTTAAACCCTAGGAATATTTTAGATTTTCTTAAATTCCTTTTGTTTGTATCTTGGTAGATCTTGGTCCTTGTATTTGTGTGATAAAATCCACCATGATTCTAAATACTTTTATCTTCAATCTCCCTCTCCCTATTTTTTTCTTTTTCTTCACAGAGGATATAGTGGAAGTTATGGTATAGTTTTATTGATATTTTTTCAAGGAGTTTTATATATGATTATCATGTGTAGCATTTTTGGGAAATTCTTGCAAGTTTGATGTATATTGGTCATTTTTTTTGTTCTTATTCTTTTGTTATGGTTAGTGAATATCCAATAAAGGTATGTGATTTAAAATTTCCCATATTTAATCAAGGTATAATTATGAAATTTTCACGTTTTTTTGTATTTTGGTTAGGAGTTGATATTTTCCAAATGACAAAAATAATCAGGATCATAATTAAATGGAGTGAATAGTATATCGAGCATTATTTACTTGTTTTACCATGTTATTTTAATGTTATTATTAATTGATATTACTAGTTGTTTTGTATGTAGCATGCTGCAATGATTTATGTTTGTATTGATATATTGAATAGTGACTAAAATTTTATAAACAACTGAAATATGGTAATGATATTATAGAATGAGCATTTGGTATTTTTGTTGCTTTTTTTGTTATGTTATTCATACTGAAAAAATAGAAATGTGGAAATAAGTTTTTTTTGTTTTGGATACAGAATGATTTATTTTGTGCTGATAATATGTTACTAAAATTTTGGCCTGGTTTTAGTGGTGGCCCTATTTTGGATTTATATAAGTGGTGGTGGATGATATAGTTGTTGTGTGTTAGGGTTGTTGTAGCATATAGAGAATAATGTGGTTATGTGTGGTAGTTTCTTGGGAATATAAAATTATATTGAAATCAATGAATTGAATAATGGAAATAGGTAGTGATGATGTAAATAATGGATTGGAATTATAAATGGTGAAGCTGAAATAGTTATATAAAATTGTAGTGGATTAAATGTGGCATAATGAATGAAATTGTGGATGGTAATTAATAAATGTGGAATTAATAATGAAATGTGAAATGTGAAGTTGTATGGTTGTGGTGTGGTTGTTGTATGGTGATTATGAGGTTGGAACTTATTGTGGTTAGAGATGGAATTAGTTATTGGTAAATTTAGTGATGTTTAACTGGTATTGTGGTAGAGAGTGTACCTTTAGGAAGATATTGGGTGTTATTCTATACTCTTTTAATTTTATGTTATTTCTTATGCACTATGCCCCAACATCTTGGTTGGAGGTAACACTAAGGGATGACTAGTCCCCATTCCCCACTCTCTCTTCTATATAGAGTATATTCTATTATTTCCTGTGATGATATTATATGGTGATGTCATGATGATGAGGTAGTGTGGTGCATATATAGTGGCGATGTGGTTATTTGGTTATGTGACAGTGGTATGTGGTATGTGGTTGTGATGTGCTATGAGATTATATGGATATGGAAGGGATGGGAGTTCCATAATGTTTGTTGTTATGGTGTTAGGGTGATTAGTTCAATGGGGAAATGTATGTTGGGTAAATTTTCTATATATATTATTTGATTATTATGTTAATACACTCATATACAGATTTATTGATTGATCCTTTACTATGGTTGGGTGGATAGTTAGTCTGTTATAGGTTACATATTGGTTTTACTATTTATTCACTAAGGATTTAGTACGAATCTTCCATATTTTCATGAGAGATTGTATAGAGGAACCTAATAAGTATAATTTTGTGCTCTAATGTATTTTCTATATTTTTTTAGATTTTTAGGATGGAGTTGGTAATCAGGTTTGACATTATTAGATCATGGCATGGATTTGGATAGTGTTCATAGAGTCACTACCAAAAGAGTTTCTTATTTTGAGTATTCATTTAGTGACTTCTTTTTGTATGAAATTACCCGTATTATGGGATTATTTTATATTTTTACATTATATGGTGTTGATTTGTGGTTTCATTCAATTATTCATTGGAATTATGAGTGTAATGCCTTTCATATGTGTGTTTTATACCCTTGGAACTAATTTTCAACTTATGGCCCATTAGAGGAGATATTTTTGGGTTACACTTGGATTAAATACCTTCCCATGAGGATTTTTAAGGGGAAAAGTTATAACAGAGTGGTATTAGTGGTATGGTTTAACGTTAGGATGGAGTTTGAGTTGGAGGTGGTGTCCTAAGACCACCTGTTTGTAATATGATTACATGAATATTAGATGTATTGAATATTAATAAAACTTCTTATTACATATTTTTTTATTGTTCTACATGTCTCTAATGTAATAATGTCATAGAATATACATCTAATTGATAAGTTCATAACAATTCCCCGCTATGATGAGAACCTTGATGTCCTATGATGATATTCTCAAATAATGTTTTGTGGTTGGATAACATGCTATGATGGGACACATAGTACATAGACTATCTGGTGAGAGTACTCGTAAGAAGATGAAGCTTCTTCTCATGAAGTTCACACTTGGTAATCTCCAAGACGGGAGAGCATGAGAACAAACCCACCAATAGGAATTCCACATGTTTTGTTTTCAATGGATATTCCTATCTATGAGCATGTGTGATTGTACTTAGACTTTAAGATTATTATTAATGAATGTTACAACTCATGTACATAGATGTATTTCATAAACCGAGATGATAACTGTCCATGGTGAAGTTGGATATGTTGGGTGTGTCACGAGTGACATGTCATTAATGAATAAGTCAAGGAATGATTTGTCCCTTATATATTTATGTAAGCTGATATCTCGACCCTTTGATTGGAATAGAATCATCTCATTAAATTCCATGGGCATGGTGTAATGACGTGTTTATTTTATATAGTTAAAGAAAGTCATATCAATCATATAAGTTTTTGACATGAATGTGCAACCTACTTGATAAGATATCGCGATAAAGTGATTATATTACATAGTAAGTGTTTGTATGTGGTTGTCAACATTTCAATATTAAGTTCTTTCTATTAGGTACCTTAACCCGTTTCTAGATAGTAATCTTGGACTTTAGGCAATCCCACCTAATGCCAATGAGAAAGAATACTAGAGGGACACACTCTAAGTGTTTCCATTGATCTTAATTAAATTATGTTTGATTTTAATTAATGGAATAAATATTATTATCAAGTTTGAGGAATAATTTTATTCAAGTTATATTGATCAAATAAAATAAATAAATATTTATTCTTCAGCATGTGAATAAAATATTTATTTTATTTATTTAATATTTTTATAAATATTTATTCCCTATATTATGAATAAAATATATATTTAGTAATTCAATAAATTCTATAAGAGTTTAAATGGACCAAGACTGAGTCTGGTGACAAATATTAATTAAAAAGATCGTTACATAAGGTTTTTTATTGTTCAAGTTTCCACTCACCATAAAATAATAATTATATAATTATTATTATGTGACATGAGATTTATTAAAGTTAATAAATGTTATTTAGTGGTTGGTATACAACTAAAGAATATTTTTAACTTAAATCCAAACTCTATAAATAGGTGACTATGTCTATTGTGTAGAGCATCCAAAAATTGAGAATATAGAATTATTTCTCACAACGAATTACCTCTCAACTCCTCATTCTCCCTCCCTCTCAAGAATGAGAAGTGCAAGAGAGATTTTTTCAAGACCAAAAAATGAGCAATCAAGAATGAACAACGCAAGACATTTGACTCGCTGCACTAGAACCTATAGATAAAGTGTTGTTTAATGGATATCATAGGATCACATGTGGATCACTACCATAGGGATTCTATCCTTGTATCCTCATAGTGCAACAAAGGTAATAAAAAAGGGTCTTTTAGGATGATCAACATTCACCAATGAAGAAAGTTACTAAGCCCATGTATTTATTTCTTCAGATATTAAATAAATTAATTATAAATTTGATGTGCAAGATCCTAATTCTTGGTTTTGGGAAACGATTATTAAATGAAATTTTAATATATCTCCCAACACCACAAGATTCTGCTGCACTCGGGATAACAAGTGGTATCAAAGATGTAACGCCCCGACCCTAGTTACCTAGAGTCGGTGATTTATTACATAACATTGACATGATACAAGGAATCATGTCCCGAAAGACCAATCAATTTAGTATTATTGGAAACAAGATACTTTCATAAGTTCAACATTATAACTTGAAAAGAAATACAACACTAATTTATTCCATTAGAAAGATACAAGCCTACTAGATTATGCCTTCAAGTTACTCATAACCAACTTCTTCATATCCTGGGAAAATGAAACATAAGAAAGGGGTGAGCTCAAACACTCATTAAGGGTAAGAAATACAGTGGAAGATCACATAAACATTAGGCATGGTGTATAATTAAAAATACACGCCTTTACAAATAATAAAAATGAACACTTTATGACATAAATATGAGCTAAGTAAATAATGCCATAATAAAACATAGTCATGGGTATTCTACTAGTCGAATAACCACATGAACCATCATTATTATTTTCATAATGAGGGAATGTATAATGCTGGACTTTCTGAAACATCTTGTCAAGGCCTCAGCCAAGATGTCTAAAAATGATTTAGGCCTTGGCCAAAACCATGTATAAAATTGGGAAAGGCCTCGGCCAATTCAATGTCTAATTGTCTCATGATACCTACCGATGCACCAAGGAGCTATATCGGGCTCAACCCGTCACATAATAAGTCCAATACATTCCTCATATGAAAAGGTTGAAACATAACATAAACATTCATATTAAAACTAGCATACTAAATGTCAATAATTTAACTATAAACCATGAATGGTATAAAAATAACACATCCACAGTCAAACATATCACAAAACCTTCAATACAATATGGAATATTTGTATCATAATAAATCAACTTAAAAAAAGTTTAAAATCCATCAAAAGATGTTGAAATAGATGAAATGAAAACTATTTTAAAGAAATACCTCTTTCTATTTTGAAACCATTTAAGAGTCACATAATTATAAGTTAAAAAAACATTCTTACCTTAATTTTGTCGAAAAGGTCATAAAGTACCTTGTTTAGAAAACGATGGAAAGATTCCTTTCAAAAAATATAGGATCAAATAAGGGTATAATTAACTTTAACCCATAGTATAGTATATAGTAAAAATGTTTTAAAAAATATTTTTAAGAAAACAAGGATGTGGATGATAAAGAGGTCCCAGTGGATACTTATGTTAAAATAACCTTGGATAATAAAGAGATTGTGAAATTAACCATTACCTTGTACTTTTACTCAGTCGATGGTATGTTAACCTTCTATATAATAGTTACAACATTGTTATTAAATTATAAAAGAATCATATACATAAATATTATGTCATAAATGATCTTATAATATTTCTTTATTAATAATATTTTAGTATTATCATCGTTTCGGGTGTTAACTGATTCGTTTTCCTTTATATGCTTGGTTACATAAGTCCTGTTTGTTATGGATAGGATATATTTGATTCATATAACGAATTATATTATGTTCATAAACATTATTTCTAATAATATAATGAAAACTATTCTTGAATGATTATGATGGGAAATGAATCTCATTGCGTTCGTGGAGACGGTAATCCGTACGTACATATGAGCGATAATATCATTATATTGATGGTCAAATTGTATGTAATTTGATGGTATATCATATATAAATAATAATTAACATGTTATATTTATTATTTACATTAGTTATACTCATTATTATACCCATCCAAATAATGAAGTGTTTGAATAACAAACTACACCACGACGTGGAGACGGTAAGCCGTACGTACGCACGTATGGTGACTTTGTCATTCATAGGATGGAGAGAATAATGAATATGGTTCTACCATTTTTATAATAACATCACAGTATATAGAAGATACTGGAGTTATTATTTTATAATGGAAACAACAAAATAAAGAGGAAGTGGAAGAAGAAAAGAACTTGAAAGAGGTGATGAAATATTTACCTCTTCTTCAGATTCTTCCTTTTGATTTGATGAAAAGGGCTCCTTAGGTTGTCTTTATGACCAAATTAAGGCCTATAAGATTAAGGGAGGAAAGTTGGGAGGATATTTGGGTTGGGGTTGGCTGAGAAAAATGGATTTGGAGGTGTGAAATTAAGAGAAGGTAAAGTACCCTTTTATAAGAGAGGTGAGGGTCACTTTAGGAAAAGATTGAAATATTATTTTATAATAAAATTATTTTAGGTTTATAATGGCTCCAATATAATTTATTTCGAGGATAAGGTGGGGATAGGTCGAAAACCTCTCAACCAATAGGTTTTGGACAGGTTTAGGTCACCATATTAACCTTATCTTTTAGATTTAACTCTAAGTTAAATAGTTTGACATTTACCATGTCTCTTTGTATTTTTATATTCTATAGTTAATAAAATTACTATAACAAGCCAAGAGAACCCCAAGTGGTTAATTATTAATATCTATAACCTTATCTAAGTCCTTTGGCTGAACCTTATATTTTTATGAATATCATATTAATTAATAATATACAATTTGTTTTAAAAACTCAATTATGTCAATTTTGACTCTATTTAGTATTTGATTTTTTTAAAAGCCATTAAAACTTAATCACTTAGAATAAAATTTATTTAAGCAACACTAACATGTCATATTAACCTATAAAATTAGTGTAATTTATCATAAGTCTTAATTTACATTTATTTGGATATTTATAATATCAATTATTTTAATATTTCATTAATAAGGTAATTATTGCATCATCATTGTGTAATAAATAAAATAAAATATTTAATTTATAATAATTATAAATAAAATAAAATTATGTAAGAAATATTTTTATATTTATAATGAATATTTATAGTCTAATATATATTGTGTGTAACCCTATATTAAAAATGGTTTAGTTATTAAACTTTGAATTTAACTCTTTTAACTCTTATTTAAATAGAACTATAATAAATTTCCTAATCTAATCCAAGTGGACAAAAGGGGGTCATATTTTATTAATAAGGTTGTTTTTGGTCAAATTATACTTATCAAATAGAATTAGGACATGTTTTAGGGTAATTATGATATAATTTTTACCCTTAATTACCCAATTTACTTTTAACCGTGGTAAATAAAAGTCAAAAGTTACTATTCAACAAAAATTATTTTCATCTTATTGAACAAAATTTTACTTACAGATATTAACCATGTCTCTTGGATTTTTGAAATTCAACTCACAGAAGCGGTAAAATTAAGTTTTATGCAAATTTGCAAATGCTCCTAGGAGGTGGGTAAAAGACGACAAAAAGTTCAATAAAATTTTTATATATCTAAACTTATTATAAAATGAATCCAATGAATTAAATTGAAATTATATAGGTATTATGTATCTATTTTTACCTAAAATAAATTTAAGTAAAATAAATAATTATTTAAATAAAAATTCGGTTTTAACCAATAACACAATGTTTTTTACTATTCATCAAAAATTTAAAGTTTTTAGAAAAATACCAAAAATTCACCCTAAGTTAATTTCGATATTACGAATTCAAAAATGAAGTCCATTTTGAAAAATTAAATTTATAAAATTTAAAAAAGTGGGTATTAATATTCATAACTGCTAGTTTGATTGGTCGCGATGTGTTAGAATCTCGAAGTTGCGTACAATGCAAGCTATTGCATTATTCAAAGGGAAATGTACTGTGGAAGATTGGGGTGTTACATTCTTCTCTAATTCAAATAATTTCGTCCTCGAAATTTCTAGAATACTATCGCACAAAAAGATTCGGGTGGTTCTTCATCACAAGTTCCTCTGGTTCCCACATTACCTCTTCCATCTTATGGTTTCTCCATAGAACTTTTACCAGACGAGTCATCTGATTTCTCAACACTTATTCTCCGGTATCAAGAATCTTGATAGGCTCTTCAAAATAAGACAGATCAAGTTCCAGTTCAATTTCCTCATAGGTGAGTACATGCGTTGGGTCAAAAATGTATTTTCTCAACAGTGATACATGGAACACATTGTGAACTTTGGAGAGACTTGGAGGCATTTCCAAATGGTAAGCTAAAGCCCCAATTTGTTCTAGAATTTCAAAAAGTCCGATGTACCTGGGACTTAATTTACCCTTTTTACCGAATAGTATAACTCCCTTCCATGGAGATACCTTCAAGAAAACATGATCTCCTACCTAAAATTCCATATCCTTCCTTCGGTTATCATCATAGCTCTTCTGCCTACTTTGAGCTGTTTTGATGTGGGTTTGGATAACCTTCACATTTTCCATAATTTCCTCAACAAGTTCTGGGCCTACGATTTTTCTTTCACCAATATCATCCCAACAAGTTGGTGTGCGACATCTCTTTCCATATAACGCTTCATATGGTGCAATATGAATACTTTAATAGAAGCTATTGTTATAGGAAAATTCTAATAGAGGTAAATATTGATCCCACATACCTTGAAAGTCAAGTGAGAAAGATCTCAAAATGTCTTCTAAGGCTTGAATAGTCCATTCTGATTGTCCATCAGTTTGAGGGTGGTAGGTAGTGCTCAAATGAAGTTCAGTATCGAGGGAATTCTGAATAATTTTCTAGAATCTTGATGTAAAATGGGGATCACGATCTGAGACAATCAATAGGGGTACTCCATGAAGTCTTACAACTTCATTAATATACAGTCTTTCTAAATGTTCAAGTGGTAAATATTCTATTATAGCAAGAAAATGTGATGACTTGGTAAGACGATCAACAATGACCCATATTGCATCATTCCTTCTAGGAGTCTTTGGTATCCTCATGACAAACTCCATTGTAATATCATCCCATTTCCACTTAGGTATGGGAAGAGGTTGCATGACTCCTCTAGGATGTTGTCTTCCTGCTTTCACTTGTTGAAAACCCATACAACTTAACACAAAATCAGCAATCTCCCTTTTCATGTTATCCCACAAAAAATGTTCCTTCAAATATCTATAAATCTTGGTGCTCCCAGGATGTATAGAGAAATTGGAGCTATGAGCATCATCCAAAAATTCCCTTTTTGGATTAGGTATATCAATAACACAAAGTCTCTTCCCAAATTTCAAAATTCCATCTCCATATACGAAGTTACTCAATCTCCCATCATTTACAGCTTTAATCTTCTTTTGAAACTCCTCATCATCAGTCTGAGAATTTTTTATCCTTTCTAGTAAAGATGGTTTGGAAACCATTTGAAAAAGTTTTGATATTTCACCATACATGGTTATTCCCATATCCATCTTTACTAGATCCATGAAAATAGGATCCCTTTCAACTCTCATATTGTTCAAAACTCCATGATCCTTTATGCTCAAAGCATTTTCCACCTTATTTTCCTTCCCTGGGTGGTAGTGTATTGTGAAATCATAATCCTTGAGTAGTTCAAGACATCTCTTTTGCCTCATGTTCAGTTATTTTTGTCAGAAAATATAATTCAAACTCTTGTGATCAGTATAAATCTCACATTTTTCACCATAGAGATAATGTCTCCATATCTTTAGAGTGAAGATTATAGCTGCTAACTCATGATCATGAGTGGGATAGTTTTTCTCATAAATGTTTAGCTGTCGTGATGCATAGTCAATAACTCTATCATTCTACATAAGGACACAACCAAGTCCTTTCTTTGAAGCACCACTATAAATAACAAACCCATCATTCCCTGATGGTAGAGTTAATATAGGATCATTGAATAATATTCTCTTCAGTTATTCAAAACATTATTCACACTCTTTTCTTCAGAAAAATTTAACCCCTTTACGTGTGAGATTGGTTAATGGGTTATCCAACCGGGCAAAATTCTGGACGAAATGTCGATAATAACCTGCTAAACCAATAAAACTGCATACCTCAATTATACTTGTCAGTGCTGTCCATTCTTGGATTGACTTGGTCTTTGAAGGATCAACATATATTCCATCCTTATAGACAATATGTCCAAGAAAATAAATCTCTTGAAGAAAGAATTTACACTTTCTAAACTTTCCATATAATTAATTTCTTCTAAGAGTCTTTAGAATAATGCGCAAGTGATTTTCATGATCTTCATAGATTTTAGAGTATACCAAGATATCATCAATAAATACAACTACAAAGTCATCAAGATATTCCTTGAAAACTCTATTCATTACATCCATAAAGACATAGGGTGCATTAGTCAATCCAAAAGGCATTACTGTAAACTCGTAATGCCCGTACCTCTTTCGAAATGTTGTTTTTTGGAAAGTATTCCTTCTTCACACACAACTAATGATATCCATATCGAAGTTCAATCTTTGAAAAATATTGAGATTCATGAAGTTGGTCGAATAAATCATCAATGAGAGGTAGGGGATACTTGTTCTTTGTTGTCATAGCATTGATCTCCCTATAGTCAATGCACAACCTCATAGATCCGTCTTTCTTCTTAACAAAAAGGACATGGGATCCCCATGGAGAAACACTAGGATGAATAAATCCATTATTAATAAATTCCTCTAGTTGTTTCTTTAGTTCCAATAATTCCACAGTGTCCTTTATATAAGCGGTCTTCGATATGTTCCTTGAACCAGAAATTAAATCAATGGAAAACTCAATTTATCGTTCTGGAGGATGTCCAGGTAAATCCTCTAGAAACATATCAACATATTCTTACACAATAGTTATGTACTATATTCGAACATTCCTTTCCTCACCCATAATTATTTCATTCTCATCCTCCCCAATAATTGAATTTAGTAGAGCTACAAGGGGTGGATCTAGATAAGAATCATATGGTGACGTTTCTGCTCTAAAGATAAGGTACTCCTTATCATCATCGAGAATTGTAACCTCCTTTTTCTTAAAATAAAATTTCACATCATAGTCTGAAATCCAATCCATACTGCAGATTATATCAAATTAAATCATGGGTATGGTGATTATATCAACAGATAAATATCGTTTATATGCCTTAATGAGGACTGATTCACAAAAAATTGTTGCAATGATACTTCCCTTATATGTTTTGACTGAAAACTCCCTTGTTAAATCAAATTTTAAAAATCTTATTTTCTAAGAAAATTGGGAAGATATGAAACAATGCGATGATCTATAATCAAATAAAGCATTGACTAAACTTGAGGAAACCATTAAATTACCTACCACCATATCTTTCAGAGCTTCAACCTTAGTAGTAGTGATCACATAAGCTTGTACATGATTCCTTGGCCTTTTCTGAGGTAATTTTCCCTATAACTTAGGACATTCATTTGAATAATGTCACATATCCCTACAATTGTAGCATTGAACATTGGTAGATTCTTTCTTCCACTTACAATCACCAGCAAGATGGCCTTTCTGTCCACATTTGTAGCATACTCCTTTTCCTTTTAGACAAGCACTAGGGTGCTTCCTTCCACAATTATCACAGGGTGGAAATTCAACTCTTCCCTTTTTCCTTGTTTCATTATTTCCTTTCCCAGAGTGTTTAGCAGATCTCTTCTTCTCTTTATTTGCTTTAAAGTCGCAAGACTTAGAGAATTCCTTTTTTGTCTTGATGGCACATGAGACAATATCTTCATATGATGAGAAGGATTTCGAGACTAATGATCAATGGAGAAATTATTTCAACCCATACAATAAATGATCAATATTACTTCTTGGGTTACGTATATAATTTGCAGCATACCCTGCTAACCTTGTAATGTTAGCTTCATACTTTGCGACATTCTCATCCTCCTTTTTTCTTAGACTCAGAAATTTCCTTTCCATATCCGCTCGATGGTCACGAGGAAAGTATTTTTCTAAGAAAATTTCTTTAAACTCCCTCCATTAAATACTTTATACTTCTTCATACTTTTTTGTGTTTTGAATTAACGACCACCATTTATCTACATCTCTCGTGAGGCGATAAACTGCCATGACAACTTTTTCCCTTTTGCTACTCCCCAAAGCATGAAATATTTTCTCTAAGGAACTTATCCATTGCTCAGCTAAAAATGGATTTATAGACTCATTGAATGTTGGTGGTTGTTTCCTCATGAAGTGGTATAATTTTGATCCTCCATGTTGTGGATCAAGGTGTTCCATACGTGTAAGGTTATTATTCATAACCTAAGTGTGTTTTACTAGTATAGTGATAAGCTGATCAGCACCAGTTGCATCACCAGCTCCATTATAATTATCTTGAGTTGGAGGGAAATCCCGACATGGATTACCTGTGTTGATACTATTTCCATTCCTTCCACTCGGTTCCATTTCTAAACAATAGAATACACTAGATTATTTTATGAATCACAATACATAATTCCAAACCTGTAAAAAACTTAATATAAATTGAGAAATTTATAGATATAATCCATAATCATAAAAAAATATTTTCTTTAAGGAGGTATATAATCATAAATCCTTAATAATGGTTTGTAAAGAAAATGTGAATTATCCAAATCATATCCCCCGGGAATGTCGTAACCAAGAGTGCATCAAGACCCATTGTCGTGTACCGGGATACCCCAGGTCAAGCCCTAAACTCCTTGTCGGAGTTTTCACTTCTAGGTACATCTGTACCAGAGCCACCTCTACCTACTCATATCCATACAGGTATGTATTTCTTGGAAAATAATAAAATCTCTATATTACCAAAATTCTAAGAAGTTCTTCTATACCAATCCTCAAAGTCTATCTTAGGGTAATGTGCTCTAATGAGAGTTTATCTAAATCTAATTTCCAAGGTTTGTACTAAAATTCCAATGATACCAACTGTAACGCCCCAACCCCAGTTAGCTAGAGTCAGTGATTTATTACATAACATTGGCATGATACAAATAATCATGTCTCGAAAGAATGATCAATTTAGTATTATTTGAAACAAGATACATTCATAAGTTCAACATTACAACTTGAAAAGAAATACAACACTAATTTATTACATTAGAAATATCCAAGCGTCCTAGATTATGCCGACAAGTAATTCATAACCAACTTCTTCATATCCTAGGAAAATGAAACATAAGAAAGGGGTGAGCTCAAATTCTCAGTAAGGGTAAGCAATACAACGGAAGATAACATAAACATTAGGCATGCTGAATAATTAAAAATACATGCCTTTACAAATAATAAAAATGAACACTTTATGGAAAAAATATGAGCTGAGTAAATAATTCCATAATAAAACATAGTCATGGGTATTCTACTAGTCGAATAACCACATGAAACATCATTATTATTTTCATAATGAGGGAATTTATAATGCCAGACCTTTTGAAACATCTTGTCAAGACCTCTTCCAAGACGTCTAAAAATGATTTAGGCCTCAACCAAAACCATATATCAAATTGGGAAAGGCCTCGGCCAATTCCACGTCTAATTATCTTATGAGACCTACCGATGCACTGAGGAGCTATAGAGGGCTCCACCCGTCACATACTAAGTCCAATACATTCCTCATATGAAAAGGTTGAAACATAACCAAAACATTCATATTAAAACTAGCATACGAAATGCCAATAATTTAACCATAATCCATGAATGGTATAAAAATAACACATCCACTGTCAAACATATCACAAAACCTTCAATATAATATGGAAGATTTGTATCATAATAAATCAACTTCAAACAAGTTTAAAATTCATCAAAGGATGTTGACATAGATGAAATGAAAACTATTTGAAAGAAATACCTCTTTCTATTTTGAAACCATTTAAGAGTCACATAATTATAAAAGAAAAAATTTATTTTGAAAATATTATTATAAGCTTTTAAGGAAAGATTTGATGATTTTATAATGGCGGAAAATAGTCTCACCTACCGTATAAATTAAAAAAAAACATTCTTACCTTAATTTTGTCAAAAAGGTTATAAAGTACCTTGTTTGGAAAATGACGGAAAGTTTCATTTCAAAACATATAAGGTCAAATAAGGGTATAAATGACTTTAACCCATAGTATAGTAAATATTAATTTTTTTTAAAATAAATTTTTAATAAAACATGGATGTGGATGATAAAGAGGTCCCAGTGGATACTTACGTAAAAACAACCTCGAATAATAAAGAGATTGTGAAATTAACCCTTACCTTGTACTTTTACTTAGTTGGTGGTATGTTAACCTTCTATATAATACTTACAACATTGTTATTAAATTATAAAATAATCATATACATAAATATTACATCATATATGATCTTATAATATTTCTTTGTTAATATTATTTTAGTAGTATCATCATTTTGGGTGTTAACTGATTCATTTTCCTTTATATACTTGGTTACGTAATTCATGTTTGTTATGGATAGGATGTATTTTATTCATATACAGAATGATATTATGGTCATAAAAATTATTTCTAATCATAAAATGAAAATTATTCTTGAATGATTACGATAGGGAATGAATATCATCGCGTTTGTGGAGACGGTAATCTGTACGTAAGCACGAGAAACAATATCATTATATTGATGGTGAAATTGTATGTAATTGGATGGTTTATCATATATATAGAATCATTAACATGTTATATTTATTATTTACATTAGTTTTACTCATTATTATACCCATTCAAATAATGAAGTGTTTGAATAACAAGCTACACCACGACGTAGAGACAGTAAGCCGTACGTACGTACATATGGTGACTTTTTCATTCATATGATGGATAGAATAATGAATATGGTTGTACCATTTTTATAATAATGTCACATTATATAGAAGATATTGGAGTTATTATTTTATAATGGAAACAACAAAGAAAGAGGAAGTGGAAGAATACAATAACTTGAAAGAGGTGATGAAATATTTACCTCTTCTTCGGGTTCTTCCTTTTGATTTGATAAAAAGGGCTCCTTAGGTTGGATTTTTGACCAAAGGAAGGCCTCTAGGATGAAGGGAGGAAATTTGGGAGAATATTTGGGTAGGTTTTCACTACTGGAAAACTTCCCTATACCCACGGTTCAAAACCGTGGTTATAGCCCCCAAAACCGTGGGTATAGGCTATACCCACGGTTTTGGGAACCATGGGCTGGAATGACGTCGGGATAGGGGGGTCGGCCTATACCCACGGTTTGGAGAAATCGTGGGGAGAGGATTTCCACAGCGTGGTAGGTGCGTGGAAACGCTGGCATAGCGTTGACCCCACGGTTTGAGAACAGTGGGGATTTAATCTTCAAAAATAGCGGCCAGGGGGTTTCAAACTCGGGCCTCATGCAGCGCTTGGCGGCCGCGCCGCACCAAGAGACCACCCGATCTGTGACTTCAATCTGTTATATATACACATATATCCCTATATATATTAATATGTGTTATTTAAATTCCAAAAAAATGCCCGGCGTGTTTCAAACCCATACCTCACGCTGAGTCTCGCGGCCGTACCCCACCAACCGACCAACCGAGCTGTAATTTACATTTGTTATATATACATACATCTGCATATATATATATATAAATATGATCCACATGGTGTATTTAAATTTAAAAAATGCATCCAGGGGGATTTGAACTGGTGACCTACAACAACCTTGGAGAAGAGTTTACCAACCGAGCTAAAGAACTTTTGAAAATTTATATTTATTTGCAGATAAATATATTAATCTAAACCGTGAAAAAATGTATTCCCGCCAAATTTTTTTCATGTCCCACCTAATTTTATTTCCCTGCCATAATGCGGGAAAGCTATACCCACGGTTCTAGAGAACCGTGGTTATAGTTCTTCAAAAAAAAACCCACAATACCTACGGTTTTCAATAAATGCTAGAGGAGTTTAAATGGACCAAGACTGAGTCTGGTGACAAATATTAATTAACAATATCATTACATAATGTTTTTTATTTTTCAAGTTTCCACTCACCATAAAATAATAATAATTTAATTATTATTATGTGACATGAGATTTATTAAAGGTAATAAATGTTATTTAGTGGTTGGTATACAACTAAAGAATATTTTTAACTTAAATCCAAACTCTATAAATAGGCGGCTATTTCTATTTTGTAGATCATCCAAAAATTGAGAATATAGAATTATTGCGCACAATGAATTATCTATCAACTTCTCATTCTCCCTCCCTCTCAAGAATGATAAGTGCAAGAGAGATTTTTTCAAGACTAAAAAATGAGTAATCAAGAATGAACAACGAAAGACATTAGACTCGCTGCACTAGCACCTATAGATCAAGTGTTGTTTAACGAATATCATAGGATCACATGTGGATCACTACCAGAGGGATTCTATCCTTCGATCCTCATAGTGCAACAAAGGTAATACAAAAGGGTATTTTCGGATGATCAACATTCACCAATGAAGAAATTTCCTAAGCTCATGTATTTATTTATTCAGATATTAAATAAATTAATTATAAATTTGATGTTCAAGATCCTAATTCTTGGTTTTGGGAAATTATTATTAAAAGAAATTTTAATATATCTCCCAACACTGCATGATTCTGCTACAATCGGAATAACAAGTGGTATCAAAGATGTAACGCCCTGACCCCAGTTACCTAGAGTTATTGCTTTATTACCTAACATTGGCATGATACAAGGAATCATGTCCCGAAAGACCAATCAGTTTAGTATTATTGGAAACAAGATACATTAATAAGTTTAATATTACAACTTGAAAAGAAATACAACACTAATTTATTCCATTAGAAAGATCCAAGCCTCCTAGATTATGCCTACAAGTCACTCATAACTAACTTCTTCATATCCTGGGAAAATGAAACATAAGAAAGGGGTGAGCTCAAATGCTTATTAAGGGTAATAAATACAGTGGAAGATGACATAAACATTAGACATGGTGTATAATTAAAAATACATGCCTTTACAAATAATAAACATGAACACTTTATGGAAGAAATATGAGCTGAGTAAATAATGCCATAATAAAACATAGTCATGAGTATTATACTAGTCGAATAACCACATGAACCATCATTATTATTTTCATAATGAGGGAATGTATAATGCTGGACTTTCTGAAACATCTTGTGAAGTCCTCAGCCAAGATGTCTAAAAATGATTTAGGCCTTGGGAAAAACCATATATCAAATTGGGAAAGGCCTCAACCAATTCCTTGTCTAATTGTATAATGATACCTACCGATGCACCTAGGAGCTATATCGGGCTCCACCTGTCACATACTAAGTCCAATACATTCCTCATATGAAAAGGTTGAAACATAACATAAACATTCGTACTAAAACTAACATACTAAATGTCAATACTTTAACTATAAACCACGAATGGTATAAAAATAACACATCCACATTCAAACATATCACAAAACCTTTAATACAATATGGAATATTTGTATCATAATAAATCAACTTAAAAAAAAGTTTAAAATCCATCAAAAGATGTTGACATAGATGAAATGAAAACTATTTTAAAGAAATACCTCTTTCTATTTTGAAACCATTTAAGAGTCACATAATTATAAAAGAAAACATTTATTTTTAAAATATTATTATAATCTTGTAAGGGAATCTTCGATGATGTTATAACGACAGAAAATATCCACACACGCCGTATAAGTTAAAAAAACATTCTTACCTTAATTTTGTTGAAAAGGACATAAAGTACCTTGTTTAGAAAACGACAGAACGATTCCTTTAAAAACATATAGGGTCAAATTAGGGTATAAATAAATTTAACCCATATTCTAGTAAATAGTAAAAATGTTTTAAAATACATTTTTAAGAAAACACGGATGTCGATGATAAAGTGGTCCCAATGGATACTTACGTAAAAATAACCTTGGATAATAAAGAGATTGTGAAATTAACCATTACCTTGTACTTTTCCTTAATTGATGGTATGTTAACCTCATATATAATAGTTAAAAAATTGTTATTAAATTATACAAAAATCATATAAATAAATATTATGTCATATATGATCTTATAATATTTCTTTGTTAATAATATTTTAGAATTATCATCATTTCGGGTGTTAACTGATTCATTTTCCTTTATATGCTTGGTTACATAAGTCATGTTTGTTATGGATAGGATATATTTGATTCATATACAGAATGATATTATGTTCATAAACATTATTTATAATCATAAAATGAAAATTATTCTTGAATGATTACGATGAGAAATGAATCTCATCGCGTTCGTGGAGACGGTAATATGTACGTACGCACGAGAAACAATATCATTATATTGATGGTGAAATTGTATGTAATTGGATAGTATATCATATATAAAGAATCATTAACATGTTATATTTATTATTTACATTAGTTATACTCATTATTATATCCATCCAAATAATTAAGTGTTTGAATAACAAACTACACCACGACATGGAGACGGTAAGCCATACGTACGCACATATGGTGACTTTGTCATTCATATGATGGATAGAATAATGAATATGGTTTTACCATTTTTATAATAACATCAAATTATATATAATATACTGGATTTATTATTTTAGAATGGAAACAACAAAGAAAGAGGAAGTGGAAGAAGAAAATAATTTGAAAGAGGTGCTGAAATATTTACCTCTTCTTCATATTATTCCTTTTGATTTGATCAAAAGGGCTCCTTAGGTTGTCTTTATGAACAAATTAAGGCCTCTGGGATTAAGGGATAAAATTTAGGAGGATATTTGGGTAGGGGTTGTCCAAGAAAAATGGATTTGGTGGTGTGAAATTAAGAGAAGGGAAAGTACCCTTTTATAAGAGAGGTGAGGGTCACTTTAGGAAAAGATTGAAATATTATTTTATAATAAAATTATTTTCGGTTTATAATGGCTCCAATATAATTTATTTCGAGGATAAGTTTGGTATAGGTCTAAAACCACTCAACCAATAGGTTTTGGACAGGTTTAGATCACCATATTAACCTTATATTTTATATTTAACTCTTAGTTAAATAGTTTAACATTTACCATGTCTCTTTTTATTTTTATATTATATAGTTAATAAACATACTATAACAATCCAAGAGAATACCAAGTGGTTAATTATTAACATATATAACCTTATCTAAGTCCTTTGGCTGAACTTTATATTTTTATGAATATCATATTAATTAATAATATTGTATTTGTTTTAAAAACTCAATTATGTCAATTTTGACACTATTTAGTATTTGATTTTTTTAAAAGCCATTAAAACTTCATCAATTAGAATAAAATTTATTTAACAAACCCTAAAATTTCATATTAACCTAGAAAATTAGTATAATTTATCATAAGTATCAATTTACATTTATTTGGATATTTATAATTCCAATTATTTTAATATTTCATTAATAAGGTAATTACTGCATCATCATTGTGTAATAAATAAAATAAATTATTTAATTTCTAAAAATTATAAATAAAATAAAATTATGTAGGAAATAGTTTTATCTTTATAATGAATATTTATAGTCTAATTTATATTGTGTGTAACCCTATATTAAAAATGGTTTAGTTATTAAACTTTGAATTTAACTCTTTTAACTCTTCTTTAAATAGAACTATAATAGATGTCCTAATCTAATCCAAGTGGAAAAAAGGGGGTCATATTTTATTCCTAAGGTTCTTTTTGGTCAAATTATACTTATAAAATATAATTAGGACACGTTTTAGGGTAATTATGATATAATTTTTACCCTCAATTACCCAATTTACTTTTAACCGTGGTAAATAAAAGTCAAAAGTTACTATTCACCAAAAATTATTTTCATCTTATTGAACCAAAATTTACTTACTAATATTAACCATGTCTCTTGGATTTTTGAAATTCAACTCACAGAAGTGGTAAAATTAAGTTTTATGTAAATTTGCAAATTCTCCTAGGAGGTGGGTAAAAGACGGTAAAAAGTTCAATAAAATTTTTATATATCTAAACTTATTATAAAATGAATCCAATGAATTAAATTGAAATTATATTGGTATTATGTATCTATTTTGACCTAAATTAAATTTAAATAAAATAAATAATTATTTAAATAAAAGGTCGGTTTTAACCAATAACACAGTGTTTTTCACTATTCATCAAAAATTGAAAGTTTTTAGAAAAATACCAAAAATTCACCCTAAGTTAATTTTGATATTCGGAATTAAAAAATTAAGTCCATTTTGAAAAATAATATTTATAAAATTTAAAAAAGTGGGTATTAATATTCATAACGGCTAGTTTGATTGGTCGCTGTGTGTTAGAATCTCGATGTTGCGTACAATGCAAGCTATTGCATTATTCAAAGGGAAACGTACTGTGGAATATTGGGGTGTTACATTCTTCTCTCCTTAAAATAATTTCATCCTCGAAATTTCTAGAATACTACCGCACAAAAAGATTTGGGTGGTTCTTCATCATAAGTTCCTCTGGTTCCCACGTTGCCTCTTCCATCTTATGGTTTCTCCATAGAACTTTTACCAGACGAGTCGTCCGATTTCTCAACACTTGTTCTCTGATATCAAGAATCTTGATAGGATCTTCACAATAAGATAGATCAGGTTCCAGTTCAATTTCCTCATAGGTGAGTACATGTGTTGGGTCAGACAAGTATTTTCTCAACATTGATATGTGGAACACATTGTGAACTTTGGAGAGACTTGGAGGCATTTCCAAACGGAAAGCTACAACCCCAATTTGTTCTAGAATTTAAAAAGGTCCAATGTACCTGGGACTTAATTTACCCTTCTTACTGAATCGTATTACTCCCTTCCATGGAGATACCTTCAAGAAAACATGATCTTATACCTAAAATTCCAGATCCTTCCTTCGGTTATTATCATATCTCTTTTGCCTACTTTGAGCTGTTTTGATGTGGGTTTGGATAACCTTCACATTTTCCATCATTTCCTCAACAAGTTCTGGGCCTACGTTTTTTATTTCACCAACATCATCCCAACAATTTGGTGTGCGACATCTCTTTCCTTATAATGCTTCATACGGTGCAATCTGAATACTTGAATGGAAGTTATTGTTATAGGAAAATTCTACTAGAGGTAAATATTGATCCCACATACCTTGAAAGTCAAGTGATAAAGATCTCAACATGTCTTCTCCGGGTTGTAGTGTATTGTGCAATAATAATCCTTGAGTATTTCAAGTCATCTCCTTTTCCTCATGTTCAGTTATTTTTGTGAGAAAATATATTTCAAACACTTTTTATCAGTATAAATCTCACATTTTTTACCATAGAGATAGTGTCTCCATATCTTTAGAGTGAAGATTATAGCTGCTAACGTAAGATCATGAGTGGGATAGTTTTGCTCATAAATGTTTAGCTGCCGTGATACATATACAATAACTCTATCATTCTGCATAAGGATACAACCAAGTCCTTTCTTTGAAGCACCACTATAAATAACAAACCCATCATTCCCTGATGGTAGAGTTAAGATAGTATCATTGACTAATATTCTCTTCAGTTCTTCAAAACATTATTCACACTGTTTTTTCCAGACAAATTTAACCCCTTTACGTGTGAGCTTGGTTAATGGGTTATCCAACCGGGCAAAATTCTGGACGAAATGTCGATAATAAACTGCTAAACCAATAAAACTGCGTACTTCAGTTATACTTGTCAGTTCTGGACATTCTTGGATTGCCTTGGTCTTTGAAGGATCAACAGATATTCCATCCTTATAGACAATATGTCCAAGAAAGGAAATCTCTTGAAGCAATAATTGACACTTGCTAAACTTCCCATATAATTCATTTCTTCTAAGAGTCTTTAGAATAATGCGCAAGTGATTTTCATAATCTTCATATATTTTAGAGTATACCAAGATATCATCAATAAATAAAACTAAAAAGTCATCAAGATATTACTTGAAAACTCTATTCATTACATCCATGAAGATAGAGGGTGCATTAGTCAATCCAAAAGGCATTACTGTAAACTCATAATGCCCGTACGTTGTTCGAAATGTTGTTTTTTGGAATGTATTCCTTCTTCACACACAATTTATGATATCCATATCGAAGGTCAATCTTTGAAAAATATTGATTTCTATGAATTTGGTCGAATAAATCATCAATTCAAGGTAGAGGATACTTGTTCTTTATTGTTATAGCATTGATCTCCCTATAGTCAATGCACAACCTCATAGATCAGTCTTTCTTCTTAACAAAAAGGTCATGGGCTCCCCATGGAGAAACACTAGGATGAATAAATCCATTATTAATAAATTCCTCTAGTTTTTTCTTTAGTTCCACTAATTCCACAGTGGCCATTCTATAAGGGGTCTTCGATATGTTCCTTGAACCAGAAATTAAATCAATGGAAAACTCAATTTCTCGTTCTGGAGGATGTCCAGGTAAATCCCTTGGAAACACATCAACATATTCTTATACAATAGTTATGTCCTATATTCAAACATTAATTTCCTCACCCATAATTATTTCATTCTCATCCTCCCCAATAATTGAATTTAGTAGAGCTACGGGGGGTGGATCTAGATAAGAATCAGATGGTGATGTTTCTTCTCTAAAGATAAGGTACTCCTTATCATCATCAATAATTGTAACCTCCCTTTTCTTACAATAAATTTTCACATCATGGTCCGAAATCCAATCCATACCACATATTATATCAAATTAAATCATAGTTATGACGATTATATCAGTAGATAAATATCGTTTATATGCCTTAATGGGGACTAATTCACAATTTTTTTGCAATGATACTTCCCTTAGAAGTTTTGACTGAAAACTACCTTGTTAAATCAAATTGTAAATATCTAATTTTCTTAGAAAACTGGGAAGATATGAAACAATGCGATGATCGAGAATCAAATAAAGTATTGACTAAACTTGAGGAAACCATTAAATTACCTACCACCACATCTTTCAGAGCTTCAACCTTAGTAGTAGTGATCACATAAGTTTGTACATGATTCCTTGGCCTTTTCTGAGGTAATTTTCCCTAACTATTAGGACATTCATTTGAATAATGTCGCATATCCCTACAATTGTAGCATTGAACATTGGTAGCTTCTTTCTTCCCCTTACAATCACCAGCAAGATGGCCTTTATGTTCACATTTGTAGCATACTCCTTTTCCTTTTAGACAAGCATTGGGGTGCTTCCTTCCACAATTATCACAGTGTGGAAATTCAACTCTTCCCTTTTTCCTTTTTTCCTTATTTCCTTTCCTAGAGTGTTTAGCAGATCTCTTCTTCTCTTTCTTTGCTTTAAAGTCACAAGACTTAGAGAATTCCTTTTCTATCTTGATGGCACATGAGACAATATCTTCATACGATGAGAAGGATTTCGAGACTAATGATCGATGGAGAAATTGTTTCAACCCATACAAGAAATGATCAATATTACTTATTGGGTTACGTATATAATTTGCATCATGCCCTGTTAGCCTTGTAAAGTTAGATTCATACTTTGCGACATTCTCATCCTCCTTTTGTCTTAGACTAAGAAATTTTCTTTCCATATCTACTCGATGGTCATGAGGAAAGTATTTTTCTAAGAAAATATCTTTAAACTCCTTCCATTAAATACTTGATACTTCTTCATCCTTCTTTGTGTTTTGAATTAATTACCACCATTGATCTACATATCACGTGAGGCGATAAACTGCCATGAAAACTTTTTCCCTTTTGCTACTCCCCAAAGCATGAAATATTTTCTCTGAGGAACTTATCCATTGATCAGTTAAAAATGTATTTATAGACTCATTTAATGTTGGTGGTTTTTTCCTCATGAAGTGTTCTAATGTTGATCCTCCACGTTGTGGATTAGGGTGCTCCATATGGGTAAGGTTATTATTCATAACCTAAGTGAGTTTTACTAGTATAGTGATAAGCTGATCAGCACGAGTTGCATCACTAGCTCCACTATAATTATCTTGAGTTGGAGGGAAATCCCTACATAGATTACATGCATTGATATGGTTTCCATTCCTTCCACTAGGTACCATTTATAAACAATGGAATACACTAGATTAGTTTTTGAATCACAATACATAATTCCAAACTTGTAAAAAACTTAACATAAATTGAGAAATTTATAGATATAATCCATAATTATAATTTTTTTTTCTTTAAGTAGGTATATAATCATAAATCCTTCATAATTTTCTGTAAATAAAAAGTGAACTATCCAAAGCATATCTCCCAGGAGTGTCGTAACAAAGAGTGCAGCAAGGCCCGTTGTCGTGTACCAGGATACCCCGGGTCAAGCCCTAAACTCTTTGTCAGAGTTTTCACTTCTAGGTACATCTGTACTAGAGCCGCATCTACCTACTCATATCCAGAAAGGGATGTATTTCTTGGAAAATACATAAAATATCTATATTATCAAAATTATAGGAATTTCTTCTATACCAATCCTCAAAGTCTATCTTAGGGTAATGTGCTCTATCAGAGTTTATCTAAATCTAGTTTCCAAGGTTTGTCCTAAACTTCTTATGATAACAACTGTAACGGCCTGACCCCAGTTAGCTAGAGTCAGTGATTTATTACATAACATTGGCATGATACAAAGAATCATGTCTCGAAAGACTGATCATTTTAGTATTATTTGAAACAAGATACATTCATAAGTTCAACATTACAACTTGAAAATAAATACAACACTAATTTATTCCATTATAAATATCCAAGCCTCCTAGATTATGCCTGCAATTCATTCATAACTAACTTCTTCATATCCTCGGAAAATGAAACATAAGAAAGGGGTGAGCTCAAATGCTCACTAAGTGTAAGCAATACAGCGGAAGATAACATAAACATTAGGCATGATGAATAATTAAAAATACATTCCTTTACAAATAATAAACATGAACACTTTATGGAAGAAATATGAGCTGAGTAAATAATGCCATAATAAAACATAGTCATGGGTATTCTACTAGTCGAATAACCATATGAACCATCATTATTATTTTCATAATGAGGGAATGTATAATGCCGGACCTTTTGAAACATCTTTTCAAGGCCTCGACCAAGACGTCTAAAAATGATTTAGGCCTCATCCAAAACCATATATCAAATTGGGAAAGGCCTCGGTCAATTCCACATCTAATTGTCTCATGAGACCTACTGATGCATTGAGGAGCTATAGAGGGCTCCACCCGTCACATACTAAGTCCAATACATTCCTCATATGAAAAGGTTGAAACATAACATAAACATTCATATTAAAACTAGCATACAAAATGTCAATAATTTTACCATAAACCATGAATGGTATAAAAATAACACATCCACTGTCAAACATATCACAAAACCTTCAATACAATATGTAAGATTTGTATCATAATAAATCAACTTCAAACAAGTTTAAAATTCATCAAAGGATGTTGACATAGATGAAATGAAAACTATTTGAAAGAAATACCTCTTTCTATTTTGAAACCATTTAAGAGTCACATAATAATAAAAGAAAACATTTATTTTGAAAATATTATTATAAGACTGTAAGGAAAGATTCGATGATGTTCTAATGGTGGAAAATAGTCGCACATTCCGTAAAAGTTAAAAAAACATTCTTACCTTAATTTTGTCGAAAAGGTCATAAAGTACCTTCTTTGGAAAATGACAGAAAGTTTCCTTTCAAAACATATAAGGTCAAATAAGGGTATAAATGACTTTAACCCATAGTCTAGTAAATAGTAAAAATGTTTTGAAATACATTTTTAAGAAAACACGGATGTGGATGATAAAGAGGTCTCAGTGGATACTTACGTAAAAACAACCTCAGATAATAAAGATATTGTGAAATTAACCCTTACTTTGTACTTTTCCTTAGTCGATGGTATGTTAACCTCCTATATAATAGTTAAAACATTATTATTAAATTATAAAATAATCATATACATAAATATGACATCATATATGATCTTATAATATTTCTTTGTTAATATTGTTTTAGTAGTATCATCGTTTTGGGTGTTAACTGATTCGTTTTCCTTTATATACTTGGTTACATAAGTCATGTTTTTTATGGATAGGATGTATTTGATTCATATAAAGAATGATATTATGGTCATAAACATTATTTCTAATCATAAAATGAAAATTATTCTTTAATGATTACAGTGGGGAATGAATCTCATCGCGTTTGTGGAGACGGTAATCTGTACGTAAGCAGGAGAAACAATATCATTATATTGATGGTGAAATTGTATGTAATTGGATGGTTTATCATACATACAGAATCATTAACATGTTATATTTATTATTTATATTAGTTTTACTCATTATTATACCCATTCAAATAATGAAGTGTTTCAATAACAAACTACACCACGACGTAGAGACTGTAAGACGTACGTATGTACATATGGTGACTTTGTCATTGATATGATGGATAGAATAATGAATATGGTTATACCATTTTTATAATAATGTCACACTATATAGAAGATATTGGAGTTATTATTTTAGAATGGAAACAACAAAGAAAGAGGAAGTGGAAGAATAAAATAACTTGAAAGAGGTGATGAAATATTTACCTCTTCTTTGGGTTCTTCCTTTTGATTTCATCAAAAGGGCTTCTTAGGTTGGATATTTGACCAAAGGAAGGCCTCTAGGATGAAGGGAGAATATTTGGGAGAATATTTGGGTAGGTTTTCACTACTGGAAAATTTCCCTATACCCACGGTTCAAAACCGTGGGTATAGCCCCCAAAACCGTGGGTATAGGCTATACCCACGGTTTTGGGAATCATGGGATGGAATGACATCGGGATGGGGGGGGGGGGGTCAGCCTATACCCACGGTTTGGAGAAACCGTGGGGATAGGATTTCCACAGCATGGTAGGTGCATGGAAACGCTGGCACAACGTTGACCCCACGATTTGAGAACTGTGGGGATTTAATCTTCAAAAATAGCGGCCAGGGGGTTTCGAACCCGGGCCTCGTGTTGCACCTGGAGGCCGCGCCCCACCAACAGAACTCCTGAGATGTGACTTCAATCTGTTATATATACATATATCTGCCTATATATATTAATATGCGGTATTTAAATTACAAAAAAACACTCGGCGTGTTTTGAACCCGTACCTTATGCTAAGTCTCGTGGACGCACCCCACCAACCGACCAACCGAGCTGTAATTTAAATTTTTTATATATACATACATCTGTTTATATATATAAATATGATCCACGTGGTGTATTTAAATTTAAAAAATGCGGCCTGGGGGATTTGAACCGGTGACCTACAGTAACCTTGGAGAAGAGTTTACCAACCGAGCTAAAGAAATTTTGAAAATTTATATTTATATGGATATAAATATATTAATATAAACTGTGAAAAAATGTCTTCCCGCCAAATTTTTTTCGTCTCCCACCTAATTTTCTTTCCCTATCATAACGCGGGAAAGCTATAGCCATGGTTCTGGAGAAACGTGGGTATAGGTCTTCAAAAAAAACCCGCAATACCTATGGTTTTCAAGAACCGTCGTTATAGGTCTTTGGAAAATACCCTATACCCACAGTTTTCTCCAAAACCATGGGTATAGGTCTTAAAAGAAAACTATACCCACAGTTTTTGGCACAACCGTGGGTATAGATGGCCTATACCCATGGCTTTGGAAAACCGTGGGTATAGGTTCAAAAACTATCCCTATACCCACAGTTTTTTAAAAAACCGTGGGTATAGACCTATTTTCCAGTAGTGTTTGGATGAGAAAAATAGATTTAGAGGTGTGAAATTAAGAGAAGGGGAAGTACCCTTTTATAAGAGAGGTGAGGGTCACTTTTGGAAAAGCTTGAAATATTATTTTATAATAAAATTAGTTTCAGTTTATAATGGCTTAAAAATGATTTATTTAGAGGATAAGGTGGGGATGGGTAGAAAACCTCTCAAAAAGAAGGTTTTGGACAGGTTTAGGTCACCATATTAACCTTATCTTTTAGATTTAACTCTTAGTTAAATAGTTTGACATTTACCACGTCTCTTTGTATTCTTATGTTATATGGTTAATAAAATTACTATAACAAGCCAAGAGAACCCCAAATAGTTCATTATTAATATATATAACCTCATCTAAGTCCTTTTGTTGAACCTTAAATATTTATGAATATTATATCAATTAATAATATAGTATTTGTTTTAAAAACTCAATTATGTCAATTTTGACACTATTTAGTTTTTGATTTTTTTGAAAGGCATTAAAACTTTATCACTTAGAATAAATTTATTTAACCAACCCTAAAATATCATATTAAACTATAAAATTAGTGTAATTTATCAGAAGTCTCAATTTACATTTATTTGGATATTTATAATATCAATTATTTTAATATTTCATTAATATGGTAATTACCGCATCATCATTGTGTCACAAATAAATTAAATTATTTAATGTCTAAAAATTATAAATAAAATACCATTATGTAGGAAATATTTTTATCTTTCTAATGAATATTTATAGTAGAATTTATATTGTTTTTAACCCTATATTAAAAATGGTTTAGTTATTAAACTTTGAATTTAACTCTTTTAAATGTTCTTTAAATAAAATAATAATAAATGTCCTAATCTAATCCAAGAGGACCAAAGGGGGTCATATTTTATTCCTAAGGGTTTTTTGGTCTAATTTTAATTATCCAATAGAATTATGACATGTGTTAGGGTAATTATGATATCGTTTTTACCCTTAATTACCCAATTTACTTTTAATCGTGGTAAATAAAAGTCAAAAGTTACTATTCCCTAAAAATTATTTTCATCTTATTAAACCAAATTTTACTTAATGATATTAACCGTGTCTCTTAGATTTTTTAAATTCCACTCACATAAGAGGTAAAATTAATTTTTATGCAAATTTGCAAATGCTCATAGGAGGTGGGTAAAAGACGGTAAAAAGTTCAATTTTTTTATATATCTAAAATTATTATAAAATAAATTCAATGAATTAAATTGAACTTATATAGGTATTATGTATCTATTTTGACCTAAAATAAATTTAAATAAAATAAATAATTATTTAAATAAAAAGTCAGTTTTAATCAATAACGCAATGTTTTTCACTGTTCATCAAAAATTGAAAGTTTTCAGAAAAATACCAAAAATTCACCATTAGCTAATTTCGATATTCCGAATTTAAAAATGAATTCCATTTTGAAAAATAAAATTTATAAAATTTCAAAAATTGGGTATTAATATTCATAACGGATAGTTTTATTGGTCGCGGTGTGTTAGAATCTCGAAGTTGTGTACAATGCAAGCTATTGCATTATTCAAAGGGAAATGTACCATGGAAGCTTGGGGTGTTACAAGAGTGGTAAAATTTAAATTTATAATTATTTATTTGATTATTTATCTATGGTGAATTGTGGTTAAGATTTTCATTTCATGTTATTTGTTCTTTAATATGATTTAAATTAACATGTTATTGACATAATAATCATGTTCATTTAGTGTTTTAATTTCTTAAAGGTTTAATAAAAAATGAAGAATGACGAGAGATACCATCGAAAAGTGCCAATTCATTGGACAATAAAATTAGGTTACATGGTGTGCGGCCAGAGAACACACTGTATACCTATGCACATTGTATCAAGATGCGTTGAGCAATTAATTACACGTGGTGATTTTATTTCACACCACATGTTGACCGGGCCAACCTAGCACACGAAAAGTGGATACAGGGTGTGTAAATGGCATATACACACTATGTAGTCCGAGAAAGTCAACACGCTGAAGCCCCAGACGTGTGACTTGGATATACAGAAACTGGGGTACATGGCGTTTAGCTGCATGTACATGCCATGTAGTCTCTCATTAATGGAAAAAAATTAAAATTACATTAAATTTAAAATTTCAGCATTAAAACCTTATTTTATTGATTAGAACACTGTTGTGTGTTTGACAATTTAATAATGGATTTAAATAATTTTAAATGCTCAATTAATTTATTGTAATTAATATGTAATTATTGGTTATTCCTTTTATCTTCCATGAATTCCATTAATGATGGGTATCTCCAAATAAGATCAGATTATTATTAAGATGAAAGGGAATTAATTAATTAATTAATTAATGCAGGCATGTTTATCTTAAATAATAAAAAAATTAATAAAGGAATGAATGATATTTGTTTAATTCGTTGCATGTATGACCGTTCATGAGCTTGACTAAGACTTATGTATGTGTTGGATGTTTTAATTTAATTTATTGCATGAGTTTGAAATTATTTAATATTAAATTAAATGATAGCCTATGATTCATCCCTCCCTCCATTATTATGTAGGAATTTTGTGTCCAAGAAAATTTATGTAATCCCCTTTTACTAATTCTTTGGTTCCCCTCACCTGTGTGTGATTAATTAATATTTGTAATTAATGGAGCATCCGAAGGCACATGGAGGTGGTTCAAGATGAAACCATAATGATTCCAACCCAGGTGATACATAGGTGGATAAGTGGAATGCTGTAACTCATGCCAAGACTAGAAATAAGAGTTATTTCCCCTCGGTCAAAGGTTGATTTAATTTTTTTTCTTATTAAATCAACCATTAGAAAAATCTCATGAATGAGTCATTTAATTAATTAATTATTTATGTCTTTGAAATTATTTATTTTATGGATGCAAGACCGTGATCACATAAATAAATGAATTAATATACAAATATGGAAATTAAATAAATGAGTTATGTGCAAATGTTTTATCCAACTTGGTTAATTAATTAAGTAACACACACTTAATATTAAAAAGATGTGTAAAGGATAAAACAAGATATAAATTATGCATAATAAATTAAAATCCCTCAATTAAATATTAAATGGGACTAATCCTTCTATTACATTATTTGGAATGAAACCATAGAACTAAGTATAGTACATGGCCAAAGTCTAGACACTTAATTTTATTAAGGAGTTCTCATGAGAGTTTTGGGTTGACTTAACCAAAATTGTATTGAGATTAATGGAAAAAGTAAATTCAATACAAATTTAGGGGCAAGTGTTGAGGAAATCCAAGTCCGGATTTCATGATGGAGGAATCCACTCAATATATCAAGGATCTTTAAGTTTGCAGTTGGCAAGACTGCCTACCTAATTACTTTATTATGGTTTTTATGGAAAAAGTCTAGATCATTAATAATAGTAATCATGATCCTTTCCACTAGAATGTTAAAGAAACTAGAAATTCCGAGTTTAATGGTGACGACTATTGAGACTTGATAAAATAGTGGGAGATTTAACAAATAAACAAATAAACAAAATTAATTTATTATATCTCACTTATTTTCTAATCAAGAAAAGTACTAATAATTTTCTTTTTTAATTGTAGAATAAAATGATAAGTTCATCATTCACACTATCCCTATGATTAATATTAGAGAAAGATAAAGTCCTAACTTAAAGTAACTTCTAGGAGTGGTTCAGATGCCTTCGGGTTATGCTAAGCAATGAACAGAAATCTTACATGTTATAATACTCAATGTCAGGTCTGCCTGTTAAAGAGGCAAGTGATGATGAGTTCCTTGTCTATGAAAAACATTTGAGCGATGCAATTGGCATTCAATGTTTAATTATTTAATTGATTTCTAGTGAACTAATGAAGTATCATGAAAACATGGATGCATATAGCATGCTTGAGAACCTCCATAGTCTTTACTAGGAGAGAGATAGATAGGAATAGTTTGATATTTCCAAGGCACTCTTTCAGATAAATCTTGTAGAGGGTTCCCTAGCTGAGCCTCATGTTGTCAAGATTATTGGATACATTGAGAGCTTAGTGTTTCTAGGGTTTAAACTCCTTGAAGAACCTGACACCGATCTCATTTTAGTATCACTCTCTTAGATCTTCTCCAACTTTGTTGTGAATTTTAATATGAACAACACTGAGAAGTCTCTTCCATATCTTCTTACTCTTCTTCTCAAAGTAGATAAGGATATGAAGCATGAAAATCCTTATATCTTTATGGTGAAAAAAAGAAAAGGTAAAGATAATATCTTAAAGACCAAATATTCTTAATGCCCTTCCAAGAAGAGGAAGATCAAGGGGAAAGCAAAGGAACAAGATGCTGTTTTTTTAATGTGGAAAGAAGGACCATTGGAAGAAAAAATGCACCCATACAATGAAAAAATGGGAAGGTTTAGGTGCATTTGTTATCAAGTACAATTTATATGTTTCTAAAAATTGGGTATTAGATATATCTTATGGTTCTAACATATTTATTAAAATACAGGAACCAAGTAAATTCAAAAATATTGATCGCGGATAGGTAGATCTTTGAGTAGCCAACATAGATAAACTTTTTGTTGTAGCTATTGGGGATTACCACCTCACGTTTCCAACCTAAATTATCTTGTTTTTAAAAGGTTATTATTATATTCATTTAGTTACCAAAAACATTATTTCTGTATCCAGACTTGATACAAATAGATTTATTTTCAAATTTGGGAATAAATGTTGCTTCTTTTATAAATATATAATTTATTATTTTAAGAAACATTTAAATAATGGTCCTTACGTGTTGGGTTACATGAACCAAATAATGGAAACAGATAAAAAATTTTCTTTACATGACTCATACCACACCCAACTTTGGAATCACCAGATAGGTCATGTAAATGAAAAGCACTTGAATAAATTACATCAATATGGATATTTAGATTCTTTTGAACTAAAACCACTTGGTGTATTTCATGCATGTTTATAAAAAAACGACCCAAACCCCATTTATTAATAAAGGTTAAAGGGATAAAGAGATTCTTGAATTAGTTCATACTGATGTGTGTGGACCATTTCCTACTGAATAAAGGGGTGGGTATTCATACTTCATAACTTTTAATGATGATTTTAGTAGATATTAATATGTATACTTGATTATGTATAATTTATATTATTTTAAAAATATCAAGGAATATAAGAATTAATTTAATAACCATATTTTGAATAAGATTAAGAAACTTTAATCAGACCATAGTGGAGAATATCTTAATCAATAATTAATTGGTTATCTATGGGAGTTCAAGATTTTATCTCAACTCACACCTATTTATATACCTTAGTGGAATGGTGTAAGTGAAAGGCAGAACCGAACCATGTTGGACATGGTGAGATCAATGATGAGTCATGCGTGTCTTCCATTATCCTTCTGGGGATACTGTTACAAACAACAACATATATACGAAACCAAGTTCCAAATAAAGCAACATACAATATACCATACCAATTATGGAATGAAAAGAAACCCATGTTGTTTTACTTACAAGTCTAGGGTTATGAAGCATTTGTTAAAGCCTATTCAGGTAACAAGCTTGCACCTCAAGGAACAAAATGTAGCTTTATAGGATATCACAAGGAAATAAAGGGATACTACCTATACAATTCTTTAGATAAAATGGTCATGGTTGATAGAAATCTCATATTTCTTGAAGAGGATCTTATTTTGAAAAGAGATAGTGGGAGAGAGATAAACATTAATGATGTCCAGGCTTAATATACATAATAGTTGGGATAAAAACAAATTACACAAAGCCCCATGGAAGAATAAATTGTTCCAAAGACACAATTATTATATAGGAGTTCTAGAGTGGTTAGAGAACTAGAATGATATGGTTTTCTAGTCATTGAGGATAGTGAATCATTATTAGTTGATAATAATGATCCTCTAACTTATAAGGAATCAGTAATTGGAACATATATTTCCAAGTGGAAAGAAGACACGAATTTTGAAATGGATTCCATGTACCAAAAATAAGTCTAGATTTTGGTAGACCCTCTAGTAGATGTAAAGATCATTTTTTTAAATGGATATTCAAGAAGAAACTGGACATGGAAGTACAAGTCAGTACCTATAAGGTGTGACTGGTTTCAAAAGGGTTTAAATAATGGAAAGGCATTGACTATAATGAAATATTTTCACCAGTTGCAATGCCTAAATCCATCATAATTCTACTTTCCATTATAGATTTCAATTATTATGATATTTGAAAAATGGATGTCAAAACAACCTTCCTTAATGGTAACCTTCAGGAAGATGTCTATATGACACAACCTGAAGGGTTTGTGACTATAAAGGATGCCAACAAGGTATGTAAGTTTCAAAGATGCATTTATGTATTAAATTAAGAATACATGGCATGGAACATTTATTTTGATGAGTCCATAATGGAATTTGGTTTCATAAAGAATGAATACTAACCGAGTGTCTATAAATGGTTTAGTGAGAGTGTAGTCATTTTCTTAATAGTATATGTTGATGAAATATTACTCATTGGAAATGAAATACCAGTCTTACAATCTTTTAAGGCATGGTTGAATAAATTATTCTCTATAAAGGAATTGGGAGAGGTAGAAAATATTCTTGGGATCACATTCCATTGTGATAGATCCAAGATATTTCTTGACCTAAGTCAAAGTACATATATTGACAAGATACTAAAGAGATTTAGTATAGAACAATCCAAGAGGGGATTGTTTCCAGCATCACATGGAATTTATCTTTCTAGAAAAATGTGTCCTCAAACACATGAGGAAATAAATAGAATGACAAGGATTATATACACATCAATGATCAGGTTATTCATGTGTGCTATGATATGTACTGGGATAGATGTCACCTACACATTAAGTACGGTAACAAGATATCAAGCTGATCTAGGCGACTACCTTTGGATGGTAGTCAATACTATCCTTAATTATCTGAGGCATAATAAGGATATGTTATTGATTTATGGAGGAGATAAGAAAATAGTAATCATAGTATATGTAGATACTAGTTTCCAAACTGATCAAGATGAAATTAAGTCACAAACGAGATACATCTTCACTTTGAATGGAGTTTTTGTGAGCTGGGAGACCTCAAAGCAGGTTGTGGTTGCAGATTCTATAGTAGAGTACAAGTATATTGCGGCTTTTGAAGAATCTAAAGAAGGAGTACGGATACACAACTTCATCCAAGATATTTAATCAGTAAATATCCAATTACACTCTATTGTGATAATACTATAACGGTGACTCTTGCAAGAGAGCCAAGATCACATCAATATATAAAGAACATACTTAGAAAGTATCATATCTTAAGGGATTTTTATTAAAAATGTGAATTTTTAGTGATCATTATTTCCATGGAATACAATGTGGCAGACCCCTTGAAAAAATCCTTGGCTCAATAAAAACATGACTATAATTTGAGGTCTAGCGGAATGAAGGTAGTAGGAAGTTGTCTTTAGTCCAAGTGGGATTTTGTCAGATTTGGTGTGCTAAGCCCAACTATTTGTACTCTAATTACATGAATATTTGATGTATTTAATATTAATGAAACTACTTATTACATTTTTTTTATTATTCCTCATGACTCTAATGTAATAATGTACTAGAGTATACATTTCATTGGTGAGGTCATAACAGTTCCCCACTATGATGAGAACCTAGATGTGCTATGATGATATTCTCAAATAATTTTCTATGGTTGGATAACCTGCTATGATGAGACACATAGTACATAGACTTTCAAGTGCGTGTACTCATAAACAGATGAGGCTTCTTCTCATGAAGTTCACACTTGGTAATCTCCAATATGGGAGATTTTGAGAAAATACCCACAAGTAGGAATTTTTTATGTTTTGGTGTCGTCAAATATTCCGATCTATGAGCATGTGTAATGGTCCTTAGACTTTAATATTATTATTAATGCATGTTACAACTTGTGTACTTAGATGTATTTCATAAACCATGACGATAATAGTTCATGGAGAAGTTGGATATATTGTGTGTGTCATGAGTGACATGTCATTAATGAATAAGCCGAGGAAGGATTTAACCCTTCCATATTTATGGAATATGATATATTATACCTTTGATTGGAATAAAACCTTCTCATTAAATTCCATGTCCATGGTGTAACGATGTGTTTATTTTAGATAGTCAAAGAATCACATATAGATCATATAGGTTGGTGATATGGATATGCAACCTGATTGATGAGATATTGTGAAAAAGAGATTATATTACACTGTGAGTATTCATATGTGTTTGTTGACATTGCGACATTAAGTTCTTTCTCTTGGGTGCCTTAACCTGTTCTCAGATAGTAATCTCGGAATTTAGGTAAGTTGACCTAATTCTAATGAGAAATAATCCTAGTGGGTCACACACTAAGTGTTTCCATTGATCTCAATAAAATTCTATTTGAGTATAATCAATGGAGTAAATATTATTCCCAAGTTCAAGGAATATTTTTATTCAAGTTATATTGATTTCATAAATTAAATAAATATTTATTATCTGGCTTGTGAAAAAATATTTATTTTATTTATTAAATATTTTAATAAATATTTATTCTCTAGATTGTGAATAAAATATTTATTTATGAATAAAATATTTATTCGCTTATTCAATAAATTCTAGATGAGTTCAAACAGACCAAGACTGAGTTCGGTGATAAATATTAATTAACAAGACCGTTACATAATATTTTTTATTGCGCAAGTTGACGCACATCAAAAAATAATAATTATATAATTATTATTATGTGACATAAGATTTATTAATGGTCCAACTCAATTCAAGGATCAAATTTTTGTAGATAGTACGTCAATCGGAGGCTCGTATCAAAAGATACAAGCATTTAAAGTTCCTAGGCCCAAAAAAGGCTGGACCGGCCCAGTCTAGCTAGTCCACCCCGCCTGGTCCATCCTACGTTGGCTGGCTCGGCCCATCGGCCCATGACCTGGTTGCTTGGCCCGACCTGCCTACCAACACTAACCGGCTGAGAATCTGGTCCTCCATCCTGCTCCCGCGTCAATGCGCGACCTGCACGACATGGGTCGCTGTCGGTTCTCCGACCGTGCCCCCTGGCTCACCAACCTTCCACCACACCGAGCTCCGCTTGCCTGCTGACCAAGATGCCCAACCGAGCTGCCTCCCTCCTGCCGCACTCTACCTGTTGAACCGGCCGAACTCTAGTCTCCTCCTACTCCACCCTCGCGAGACTAGACGCCAACCCCCAGCTGACCCTGCTCACCACAATGGCCAGCTTCGGGGGCTGCTGCCACCTTGGGCCACCTCTGGCCACTGCCGGTGGTTCTTCTCAGATAACCCCTTCCACGGGCCACCATGACCACACCAGGGGTTTAAAAATTATTTGGGAAACAGTTTTGGGAATCTCGATACAATATCTTCACAAAAATGGGCTTCTCTCAACAATCCGTTGGAGTTTTGACACGTTGAATAAAATTTCCGATGAACGCCATAAAGAACTATGAAGAACATGTATGAAACAAAAGAATTTTCAGTATGAACTGATGGCCATGTTTTTGTGGCCATAAAAAACAATAATTAAAATAATGAAAAAATTTAACAATGATAGGATTTTCAATTAAAATTTCAATTAGAGGTTCATAAGAATGAAATCCTACCTTGATCCATCCGTTTATCACTATTGATGTGATCATCATGCTCCTACCTTGATTTTTCGAGGTTTCGATGAAGATCGTTCCTCAATTCGATGAATAATAATGAAGAAAAATTGAGTGGGAGGAGAGAGAGAGAGACTTGTTTAGAGAGAGAGATATTGAGCTAACCCTAATCCAAAATCTCAACTGTCTATTTATATAAGCACCACTTGGTATAGAATCCGAAATTCCCATGCCCTCTCTTATTATGTCTCGCCTAGGAACAATACCGCATTCCAAACTCAATGACAGTCTTAGATTTACAATATGAGTCCCCATTTGAAAGTTATTTGCTTTGGCATCAGGGGTAAAATAATTAAGTTTAATTATTTAAATTACGATTTTTCCCTAGGTGGTGTTTTTTTATAGAAGTCACTTTTCGACAAAATTTATACCCCAAATAGAGTAAATAGAACATTGTATAATCAACCGTGGACTAATATTTATAATTTGAACTACCGTTTAAGAGATATCCAATTTTTGACATGTTCATAGTACAAAAACACTTAATACATTTGTATAATTTATTTCTAGCACACCAGGCCTCAGAATTGCACGCCGTCTCAGCACTTAGGTCTAGAAATATATGTAGGAATATTCCAAAGTCTAAAAAGGAGAAAAATGGGTCTCTAAATTTTCATTGTATTTGGGTTTGTTGGATTACACAATGTGAAAAGGTATTATACGCCATGTAATTATCATGTCTTGGGATTTTAGGGTGTTTCACGGTTGAGTTTTATTTCATTCGGACACAGGTTTCTTCCCTATTAACCTAGGAGCTCTACCAAATGATTTTGGGAACTTTATCTCCTTCCAGACCATTTCGTTTAGTGATTTATCATCATTGCAGTTGTAGTATGTTTATTTGGGTGATTAATCCTTCTAATTCTTCATTTCCCTTGATTGTGGTGGTACAGTTGTGTTGCATTATTGGATCCATTTATTTGTGATGATAATATTATTAGTCCTTTCTAGATCCACTGTGTTGTATTATTATGAGGGAAAATCCTTTTTTGGTTATGGTGTGGTGTATTAGAGTTCTTGAGGTTTGTCAACATCTGACCTTCTTTCCATCTACTTTTTTTGTGGTATGTGATTCTAATACATGGGTTTCAATATTAGGGCCTCCGTTGTTGTATTTTCACTCTTTTTTTAGGTGGATTCTATTGTGGGCATGTGTGACCCTAATTTGAGGTTGGTGGTTCTATCTCTAGCCTATATTTGATGAACTGTATTTCTTTGGTTTTGATAAATTATTTTATAAATGAAATGGAACGATTCATTTGTGGATTTGTGTATGTGTGAAAGATTTTTGTAAAAGATGGTTTATCCCTTGTTTTGGTAAAAGGAAAAAATGTATGTTTGAATCATTGGGAAATGGATTTCTAAAATGGTTTTCGAATCATGATTTTGATGAAATGGTTTGGAAAATGTAGCACATGGGAAACCTTGGATACTTAAGTGGAAGGTATATATTAGGGCCATTATCCATGTATTATCATTGGGTTCACTCATGGGGTGTTCCTCTATTTTCTATGCCCATTGTTCTAGGTAAATTATATTTAAATCATGGGGGGGGGGGTCACTCATGGGGTATTCCTATACTTCTTAGGCATGTGTTCTAAGGACTTGATTGTGTAGTAGTCATTGATTGTGGTACTAGTTGTCTACTAGCCTAACTTATAGTGATACTTGGCATGACGTTACCTTTTTTTTGCTTTTACTATTTTATCTTGAACTACCATGGTTTGATATGATATGTGATGCATGATTTATTTTTAGATTATTTGACTGCTTGTTATATGTGAAATGCTTTGAACTATTTAATGTGGCTTATTTTGGGAAATGTGAAAAAGTGGAAATAAAAAAATATTTATCATGCCTTCGATATAAATATTGTGTAATTGTTTATCGTGCCTTATTTTCTTTAAATTTTATCATTGTTAAAATTATTTTAAATACACTTGATATTGAACACTTGGGTGGGATCTTACTGATCCTGTTTAGCTCACAATCTGTGAACCCATTTAACGGTGCATAGACCTTTGTATATATTTCGATGAAGGGAAAGGAAAGGAACCCTAGTGAGGTGGTGAGGTTTCTTTTAGATTTTTTTGGGTAGGTGGTGGTGAGATGGTGGAGGTTTTATCATTCTATCACATGGAGTAGTAGTTTTGGATTTAGTTTCCATTTGTTGGTTGACTTGTATCTTGGAGATTATTTAGCTACTTTTGAGTTGTATTATCTCTACTGTCTTATTTCAGTTATGACATATATTTATATCTTATTTTGTTTCTATCTTATATATATATATATATATATATATATATTCTATATTGTATAATTTAGGTTGTTATAAATTGTTCCCTCTGTTTTTTGACGTCCAGGTGCTATTCGTCAGCCCGTGAGGATTTGGGATGCCCTTCGAGCCTATGGAAATTCAGGACAGGTACTAGTTTGAGAGGGTATCTGGGTTAGGTTCACTATAGTTTGGTATAAGAGGTGGTTTATTTTCAATATTCCTTATCTTTGGACATTTGGTAGATTGGAGAGAGTATTATTAGGACTTGATAGGTAGGTTGCAGTGAGAGCCTATCCCTCTCTTAATGTAACAATACTCAAGTTACCCTATGATGTTGGGATGTGTGTATCTTGTTTTGAGTTCTTGATCTTAATATTAGTTTTTTTCTTTTGTTTTTTTTGGTTTGAACTGAGATTATCTTTTTTTTATGTTCATTTCTTATGCTTTGGTGTGCAATGGTATGCCTTCGAGACGTGTTCCATGGGTTCCTATGGAAGGTTCAGTGGATTCCCCTAGAGGGAATCCACTACTAGATCAGAATCATATATAATATATCATACTTGTAGTTCATATTTTAGAGTAAAATATACCACAAGTCCATAACACAATTTTTTAGGTACATCCAAGAGATATAATGGAAAGGGATCGACCACAAAAGTTTTTATGTGAGAGGCCACCATCCATTAAGTGAATGAATGAACCTAAAAAGGTAGAGGACTAGCTTGAAAAAATTTATTAGATCTTTTAATTCTTGGATACACCTAAGAGTATTAATTTTAAGTGTGTGGAATTCAGCATTGAGGGTCCCTATAAGTGATGGTGGGATTCCATGGTACAAGTGGATAAGAATGTGAGATTATACTGGAAGGGTTTCAAGTCTCTATTTTTCCATCATTTTTGTCCAGAGTGTTGATAATGGAGAAGTCTCTAAAGTTCCTCTCTTTATAGTAGGGAGAGCATTCAGTGTTAGTATGAACTAATTGTTTTTCTGAGTTAGTTCATTTTTCTCTATAGGTAGTGAATAATTACCAGTTAAAGGATCGAAAGTACCTATAGGGTTTATAACTAGGTATCATATCGTAAGTATTTATGATGAAGATTTTGACCTATACAGAGACAAAAAATAGGGAAATAATGTAAGAGAGGAATATAGAAGGCAAGGTTGGAAATTTTTTCACTTATATTTCACTAAGTGGAATATTCAGTGGCATGTAGTGGAGAATAGGTAGTGGAAACATCATCACAAGAGTGGTGGAGGTCAATCTCAGTGGCAAGCCTCCTCTATACCTTCAGTTATAACTAGTAGTGTGCCCTTGAATTTCCATCAGCGTGGAAAGGTCTGGCACACCTGGTGTTCTTATCCTACACCTAAGAATATATGTAACAATTATAGATGTTATAGTCATCTACATCATTTTTTCAGGCTATATATATACCTCATTATGGTCATTGATCATCGACTCCAAAGGCTACTACAACGTAGTCAGATCATTAAAAGACTACAAAGCTCCAACTATAGGCAATAGGAGTGATGCACCTTCATGCAGTAGACGAGTTTCTGAAAAAGGAATACGTGGGTCTAGTGATAGTGAGAGGTATCATCTTTATTGCATCTTTAGTATCATTTCCTTTATTTGATACTAGTTTTTTCAACTCATTTATATATGGCCTTTTTACTAATATAATTAAACTTCCAATGTATTTCATGTATTTTTTTAGAAGTTAGTGACACCTCTGAGGAAGAAGAAAGAGAAGGGATTTTGGTGTTCTTATTTGATATCAATAACTGAGGTGGATTTAGTTTGGGATTTTCTTATTCTTGATCTATATCTATTTAACATCATCATCAGGATGGATTGGCTTATCGCTCATCATGCTAAGGATGATTTTTATCGTCGGTGGGTCTTGTTTCTTATGGACGATGGAATATAACAAGTGTTTTAGGAAGAGTGGGATTCAAGGTCTAGTCATGCAGGACTATCCCAGCCATAGATCAGAAGTTTGTTGTCTACTGTAGAAGCAGATCCCAATGATGTTACTTCTATTATTAACCTTCATGTTGTTGTTTTGGATTCTACTAATGCTTTACTAGATGATTTCTCTAGGATTCATCCAGAGATGGAGGTACACTTTATGATTGAATTGGTTCTAGGTATGCATCTGATTTCAATACCTTCTTATCATATAATACCAATTGGGCTAAAAGAGTTTAAGATTTAGTTGGATTATTTGATGGTGAATGGATTTATTCTCCCTAGTGTTTCACCTTTGGAAGAATGTATGCTCTTTTCCAAGAAGGAAGATGTTTCAATCAAATTATTTGGGGACTATTGGAAGTTGAATCCAGTAATGGTTAAGAATAAGTATCATTTTCCCCATGTGGATGATTTGTTTTCCCAGTTAAAGGAGGTAAAGTGGTTTTTGAAGATTAATCTTCTGTCAGGTTATCATCAGCTCAGATTTCAAGAGTATGATATGCCAAAGATGGATTTTAGGAGAATTTATAGCCATTATGGATATCTTGTGATGTCATTTGGTATGACTAGTGATCCCACTATTTTCATGGATTTGATGAATTGGATATTCCATTAGTACATCGACACTTTTGTGGAAGTGTTTTTGGATGATATTTTGGATTATTTAAGATCAGAGCATGATCATGAGCACATTTTGAGTTTAGTTATGGAAATCCCGAAGAGTCACCATTTATATGGAAAAATTTTTAAATGAAAATTTTGGATCTAAGAAGAGAAGTTCTTGGGGTATGTGATTTTTGAGCATGGATTATCTGTTAATCCTATTATGGTAAAAGCTATTATTTCATTAGTAGAACCATGTAACATATCTGAGATTCAGAGTTTCCATGGTCTTGTTGGATATTATCAATGGTTTTTCAAGGATTTATCAAATTTAGTGTCACATTTAACTAATATTACAAAGAAAGAGGTGAATTTAATATGGTATTCAAAGTTTCAGTCATCTTTATATGAGATGAAACAACTTATTACATTAGCTCCAATCTAATTTTACTTGATCCCAATAATAGATATGTGGTTTTTTAATATGCTTATGGTACTGGTTTGGGTTCTGTTATTATAAAATATGATCATGTGGTAGCTTACAACTCTCTCTAGCTTTTAATGCATGAGAAGAATTATCCCACTCATGATTTGAAGCCTTTAGTAGTTATGCACGCACTTAAGTACTGGAGACACTAACTTTTTGGGGATTGGTTCATGATCTTTTCTGACTATAAGAGTATGAGATATATCTTTTCTTTGAAAGAATTGAATATTATAAAGTGGCAGTGGTTAGAATTCCTATAGATTTTCGACTTTGACTTCTCCAACACCCTGGGGAAGTGGAATTTTATTTCAGATTCTCTCAGTAGGAAAGTACTATCACATTTTGTTTTGGAATCGAAGGAAGAGTGGAACCTAATGGCACTCATTGTTCATTTTCACCTAGATTCTCAGGAGGATTTTTTTGGTATGGTTCTAGATAATGTTCATTTATCATAATCTCTCCTTCAATCTATTCTAAAAATTCAGTGAAAGGATGATGAGTTCAAGGGAATTCGAGAAATTCTATATAGTGGGGAGACTGTTTCTAGTTGGTCTCTATGTTTAGAAGGTATTCTCTACTATAGGGATCAAATTATCATCCCAGAATCAATGGGGAGATTAGTTTTGTAGTATTTTCATATTTATTCATGGTTCATTCATCTGACCACTACTAATATGTATTATGATATGAGATGAAATTTTTGGTGGTCGGGTATGAAGTGTAACATTGCTAATTATGTGTCCCACTATTACACTTGAAAATAGATAAAGTAAGAGCATCTAAAACCCTATGGATTTCTCCAACCTCTTCTGGTATTAGTTTGGAAATGGGATAATGTGTCATGTAATTTTTTTTGTATTACCATAGACTTCCTAAGATATAAATGTTATCTGGGTGGTAGCTTATTGGTTAAACAATTCATCTCACTTTGTTCAAATTAGCGACACCAAAAAAGTTGATGATCTGGGTAAGCTATATCTGTAGTATATTGTGAGGTTATATGGGGTTCCTTACATCAGTTTTTTATAAAGGTGTCCTAGGTTTACTTTGAGGTTCTAGAGGATTATCTAGGAGGAAATTTAGACCAAGGTCAGGTTGAGTAAATCTTATCATCCATAGACATGTGTTCAGATGGATCATGTTATTCAGATCCTGGAGGATATGATCCATGCATGTGTCTTGGATTGAACTGGGTACTAGGATATCCATTCGAGACTGGTTTAGTTTTCTTATAACAATAGTTATCAGGAATTTATCAAAATGGATCCCTTTGAGGCTTTGTATTGTCATTTGTGATGATCACCTCTTTGTTGGGTAGAGGTGAGAAAAGCCTCTTTGGTGGGACCAAGTATAATTTAGGATATTCCAGTAAGGATTTAGGATAAACATCAATGTATGGTTACAACTTAGAGTTGAAATAAATCGAATGAGGGTCATCAGTGTCAAACTTTGGATTTTTTTCATTGGTAACCAAGTTTTCTTTAAATTTTCTCCTCAATCAGGTCATCATCAACTTTTAAAATTAGGAAAGTTGGCTCTGTTATATATTATACCATTTGAGGTCACTGAGAAGCTTGGGAAGATTTTATATCATTTGGAATTTTTGGTTCAATTGATAAGAATTCATGATATTTTCCACATATCACGGCTCAAGAAATACTATCCAGATTCCTATCACATTCTGAGCTAGTAAGAGATTGGGTTGGAGCCAAATTTTTCTATTATGGAACATCCAGTGAAGATAATTGGTTCTCAAGTGAAATTCTTATGTGGGAAGTCGATTCTGTTGGTCTGAGTGTTATAGAGACATATATTATATTCTCATGAGACTTGGGAGCACACGTCATTGATAAGGGAGTAGTAGCCTCATATCTATTTTAGACATCATTTTTTCACACGACTTACTGGGGATAGAAATTCTCATGAGACTTGGGAGCACGCACCATTGATGAGGGAGTAGTAGCCTTACCTCTATTTTGGACATCATTCTTTCACATGACTTCTTGGGGATAAAAATTCTTATGGTGGGGAGTTTGTAACATACCATTACCCAAATTTAGTTATTTCTCTTCTTTCTTATTGTTTCCCTCTTTATATGGGTGCATGTTGGGACTCCTGAAGATGGAGATAATTTACTGGGTAAAATGGCCTAAAGTTCAGGGATGTATATTTTTTTGAATTAATGAATCCTGAGTATAAAGGCGTTAAAGTCTTTTAGGTTTCTCCCTAAGTATAGATAACACCAGAGTTGTTTTGGGTTTTTTCAGAAGAAACTCAGCTTTTTACTATCTGTGGGAGAAATACATGTTGTGTAAAGTGTTTACATGCCATGTATTGGTCACCAGGTAGATGTCATGAGTTCAGTTCAGAGCGTGAAAATAATACATGTCATGAGAAGTTTGCATGTCGTATAAATTGTTTACATTTTATTTAATGGGTGTCAGGAAGATTTCATAAATTGATACAGGGTGTGAGAATTTCACACATCGTTTAATGGTAAAAATTATAATTTTTGACAATAAGCAATGGGTTTTTTTCCAATTTGGTTTTAAGGATTACATGACATGAAAAGGGATTACATGCCATTTAATTCTCATGGCTTGGGATTTTAGGGAACTACATGGCTGAGTTTTATTTTATTTAACCACAAGATTATTATATATCAACCTAGGAGATCTCCCAAGAAATTTTGGGAACCTTTTCTCCTTTTGGATCATTTTGTCCAGTGATTTATCATCATTGTAGTTTTAGTGCATTTATCTAAGTGATTAATCCTTATGATTATTTATTTACATTGATCACAGTGACACCAATGTGTTATTTTATTAGATTCATTGATTTTTGATGATAATATTTTTAATACTTTCTAGATCATTTGTGTGATCTTCTTCTAGGGGCCAATCCTTTGTTGGTTGTGGTGTGGTGGGTGTAAGTTATTCAGTTTTGTCATGATCTGAACTTTCTTCCATATTCATTGTTTGTGGGGTGTGATTCTAAGACATGGGAGTCAATCTCATGGACTTTGTGGTTGTATTTGAATTCATTCTTATTGGTGGATCCCGTTGCAGGTGTGTGCGACCCTAGTTTAACATGGGTGGTTCTGTATCTAGCCTATGTTGGATGAAATGCATTTCTCTAGTTTTGATAAATTGTTTTATAAATTAAATGGCATGATTGATTGATGGATTTATGTGTGTGGAATGGGTTTTTGATAAAATATTTTTTTCTTTTATTCTGGTAAAAGTAAAAAAAATATTTTCAAATCATTGTTAAATGAATTCATGAAATGGTTTTCAAGCCATGATTTTGATGAAATGGTTTGGAAAATATAGAACATGGGAATCCTTGGGTACTTAAGGTGGAAGGTATAGCTTAGGGCCATTATCTGTGTATTATTGGGGGGGGGGAAGGGTCACTCATGAGGTGTTTCTCTACTCTTTAGACCTATGTTTTAAGGACTTGATTTTACACTAGTCAATTATTGTGATATGAGTATTGTGCTAGCCTGGCCTATAGTGATCCTTCACATAATGTTACCTATAGTGAGGTTCAAGGTTTCTTTAAACTTTTTTAGGGTAGCTGGTGGTGATATGGTGGAAATTTTCTCATGCTATCACATGGAGTAGTTGTTTTGGATTTAGTTTTCCTTTGTTGTTGGAATTGAAATTTTGATATTATTTAGATACTTTTGATTTGTATTGTATCTACTATCTTCTTTCAGTTATGGAATATATTTATCTATTATGTTGTTTCTCTCTATTTTGTGTATATATATGTTCCGTATTGTCTACTTTAGGTTGGGTGAAATCATTCCCTCTATTTGTTTTTGAAGCTCTAGTGCTAGTCGTTAGCCCATGAGGATCGCGAACACCATTCAAGTCTATGGAAATTCAGGTTTGGTTCCAGTTTGAGAGGGTATTTGATTTGGGTTTTCTATATAGGAATGACACATAAGTTTGGTAAAAGGGTTGTCCAAATTATGTGCCAACCATGTTAGTGATTTTTCCTTGGGCCACACGACCTTCTTGGGAGGGATATACACTACAAAATAATTAGCTTTTTTCCAATAGGGGTATATCTGTTGGTAAAAGTACATTTTTTGTTGGTAAAATGTTTTACCAATAAAAAATTTCATGTCACTAAACTGTTGTTAAAAACTCTGTCACTAAATGTTATTGTGACAAATAAAGTAGTTCTATAACAATTATAATAATACCAACAGATAGTATATATGTTGGTCAAAGTGTTTAGCAACAAATTCTTATAACAAATATATCTGTTGGTAATAATATTACCAACATATAATATCTATTTATAAATTAAATTTAAATAAAAATAAAAATTTTTATTTCTAATATAATTTCATATTATATTTATTAATTTATCATATATAATACAACTATTTTAATTATTAAACCGAATACATTTTTCACATGTGTTCAAACATAAAAAAATATTAATAATATTAATAATGAAATTTAATAAAAAATGAATCAATACATATTTGAAGTTGATTGATACTTAAAACAACCATAAAAATTTAAAAAACCCAAGATCCATCTTTGGAGTTGTCGCTATCACACCCCCAAAAATCATGTCGTCTCTTGACTGCAATCCTCTTGTACTGTCACCTCTTTACTGTAATCCTACAGCATCCATCATGGTTGAAGAATAGTTACTTCTGCAAAATATCTTTCATAACCCCCCTTGTAGTCCACTGGAAGAAACAAGCCAAGTTAACTATAGTACCATTGAAGAACCTTAATTCACTATTATTCACCACCCCGTCAGCTCCAAGATCTACACCACACATAATAAAAAACATACCCACAAATAAATGCAAAATATCTACATGAATTGTAATAAAAAAATATAAAAAATTGATCTTCATAGAATGAGAAATTTTCATTTATAATCCCTATTGACATCTCAATAAATCAATTCAACTCTAGTACCCATGAGGAATATCAATTTTCTATTATGCCACACCCTTCAACTCTAAGATCTACACCACACAACCAAAGAGCATACCAAGAAATAAATGAAAATATAAAAATTAATTTAAACCAAAATAAAAATAAATAAAAATATATAAAAATGATCAGTATAGAATGGTCATTTTTCATATCTTAAGAAATCAAGGCATATCCAGTACAAGAGAGGAACCTCAAGTCACTGTTATTCCACACTCTCCAGCTCTAAGATCCACACCACACACAACCAAAGAGTCTAACCATAAAAATAAAAAAGGGAAATAATACATGAGACCAAGATCCTAAAGAATATAAGCCAATAAATAATGTTAAGTTCAAATCAAGATAATGATACTAATTTACATCCATTGAATAAAATTATCCAATCAAAGAGATGAATTTAGACATTACTAGAAATTGTACATTTCAAAATCTATTGAAAATCACTTGCATGCATATTGAAACTATACATTACAAAGGCTACAAAATGCATAATATACCATAGTATTTAGATTTAAACTACATATTAAAACTTTATATTATAGTATTATTGAAATTTCATAGTGGTACTAGAAACTATACATGAAAAAGACTACAAAATTCAACTTGTAATAACAATATTGAATGTATACTATACAAAAAATGTTGATTGAATGCATGTTGAAACTGCATAATAATTCAAAGTGAAATAACCTACATTTGTATTGAAACTGCATAATTATATGCATATTTTTTATTACAACCTTAATCAGGTATGATATGTTCTTCATCAAAACCTTGAAGTAATTTTTTCTACAAAAAAATTTACAAACCAAATAGTTTGAAATGTTGAATGCAGTGAGGTAGAGCAAAGAACATATATATGAACATGAATAAATAACCTAAATATGCACTTCCCCATATTTTTGTGCCTGTCCTTTTTTATAAATTGAAAAATAACAATCTCACATTTCCTGTGAAAATAAAAACTAAAAATAATATGTCAAGGTCTCTACAAAAAAGAAGTAATTTTTTTCCCAATTTTTCTACGTTAAACAGGATAATGTGAAACACAAATAAAATAATACAGTAGAAAAACATCCAAAATTATCAGCAACAACGCTTATTTTTTCCTTTGGGTGGGTCCTATGATTGAATACCATTAATTGAAAAACTCTTAAGTAACAATAGCTCCATAAGACATCAACATATCAACCAACTCTGTAAAAATATATTTATACTCATCATTAACAAAGATAATGGAAATCATTATTATAATTCAAATATATGTTATCAAATATATGTTATATAAAAATAGATAACTCCATGAAGTATAATTTATATTGAATATAGTTATAATCTACCATAAAAGATTCTAAATTTACAGTGATTTTAATATGTTATACATTGCACAAAGAAACTCCAGCCCTTAATTGAGTTTCATGGTTATTCTCAATTTAAGTATCCTAAGAAACAAAGTCTGGAATCCAGAAAAGAACCCCAACTGTTCAACATAAATGATTAAATAAAAATGAAATACATAATTATGAACATGATATAAAACAAACAATGATACTCAATGGTTCAACAAATGCTCCTAGACTATACAATAACAAAAAATTAAAGACAAAAAAGGCTAAAAAACCAAAATGAAGTGCTCAAGAGAAGATCTTAATATTAATAACACACAACAAAAATTAGAAAATGTTGAATCCTCCTCACCTCCCATCGCTAATCCAACCCAAACTCATCATCTCACTTCTTCTTGGTCAAGTTGTACATTTTTTTAAAGAACATTGACGCTGCCTCATCATTCTCGTAACACAACAAAAACAGAATCATGTTGGCCTCATTGGGGCCCCAAAGCCCAGTGGTGGGAGGTAGAGGGAGCCGTGACTTAGCCAAGGAGCCATGGGACTCTATCATCGCCCACTTAAATCACTCCACAAGGCTACTCGTGTATTCCCTTAGTAGCATGAGGATGCCCCTCACCGTCCTGACAACCCGGAACATCACTTCACCAGCAACCCCATCACCATTTTCCCAGATCAATGCCTTGAGAACCAAAAAGTCCTCCTCAATCACCCTAGAATCCAGCTTGGTGAACTCCCAACATGAACCTCCATCTAGAAACACTAGAAGGAACCCATCAAAGGCAGCCTTCATTATCTCTATCATAACCTACATCAGAGCCATATCATTCACGACATCAAACATGGTCACCAGGATTTTCTTGAGCTCCTGCAATAAGGGGTCAATCTAGGAAGAGTAAGTTATACCGACCTATAAGCCATCCCATAGAACATGGTATAGGTCATGGAAAAGAATAATGTAATCCACTTCCTCATAGAGGTTTCAAATCCCTTCTATGGATTATCTAGGGGAAAGATCAAATTTTTTACCCAGCCCATTTGAGATATCATTATCCTGAGCTGATTTAGTTTTTCTGAGAAGAGTTATGATCTGCTTCTGCATGTTGTCTATCTCAATTTGTATTCGGTACAGAGTGTTGATGCAGACACAAATCTGGGGTGTACAGAAGCATCTGTCCCTGTTCATGGTAGAAACTTGATATATTCTCCTGTTAGAAACTTTCTGCTTCTCCTACATCGTTAATACACCTTTGGAACATTGATCCAACAGAGCACTTGTTTGTGGATGGAATGGAGGGAATGAATGCATTCTAGGTTCCACAACCACATTTCCCCTTTGTTATGTAATATTGAATACACCTTTCCAGACTTGTAACTTTATCAGGAAGCAAATTCGGATGCATCGGTATCGGTAGATGAAAGAATGCATTGACTTTATCGTCGACCATCCTTAGCATTTCAACAACCGATGGAGCTAGCCTTTCTTTATATGCCTATGAATTACAAGACTATTATTCGATGTTCCTGTTAGCCCATTCCATGATCTTGTTGATCCTTGACTTGATCCAAACAATCACTAGGTTGGTGATCACTATTATAGCCTCGTATAGTGGCATATCACAGATGATTTTCTTGTCGCCATCATCATTGTCCACTGAATCTTCAATGGAAATCTGCACAATATTTTTCTCTAATTTTTCTACAGCCCCAAACACCTACATGACACTAGGGTTAAACTCTATGATTACACTAATGAACTGTTTTATTTCATTCCCATAGTAGGCATGGAGGGTGGCCACAAGAAACCCATGTTGAAAATGGATGTCATCTCTTCAAAATTGGACTAAACACATCCTTATCCTTCACATCCATCTCTCCTAAATCATTGGTGAGTATGGAAAGAACAACTAGTGGATTCGAATGACATCTAAAACAAAATTTCCTCAAAAGAAAACTCCCTTAGTCAGTGAAGACATCAACTATTTCCTCCAATCCAGAGAATAAAAATCCAGCCCAGAATCAATTCCATCTTCATTTTTTTGTGTCTTCTTTGACTCAAAATATTTTGAATCAGATACAAGCAATGACTGACCATATAATGTTAGTTATTCCAATAAAAAGAACAATTGAAAACCTTTAAATTTAACACAGGTCAAAACTAAACCAGAAAAAGCTTGAACATGCACATCATCATACATTCTGTCAGAAACATCACCTTCAACAGCCAGATCCACCACCCCCCACAAATGCATTGGGCGAAACAAAACAATAAACACCCAAAAATTGGAACTGACCTGGCCATTTTTTATAGTTAGGGAGGATGATCATGGAGAAGCTTCAGGTACCTTTCAGATCAAGATTGATAGACCAAAACCACTCTACAATGGGAGGACCACCTTCAAGACCTGACTGGGCTGCCAAAGATGACATCAGAAGCCACCCTTTATGAATACCGTCTTTGAGATCTTGCCGCCAAAACATGATATGAAATAGGGAAATCAAAAGCAGTTGAAGTGTAAATTGAGATACCCCAAATCTAAACATATAAAGGGAAGATAAAATCCAATTGAGGGTTGATTCGAAATGATGGGGAAATTACTAGAGAGAAAATAGTAAAATAATTCTAAATAACATCAAAATTTATATACAAGACCTACCCCGCACAACATTACAGGAAAAATAAGAATGCCACTGAATTAATGTGAAGAAAGAACCAAGGAGATAGTGGGATGCAATAAGAGATAGGGGTGATGAGATGTGAGGTGGGAAGAAGAGAGGTAAGGTCGGAGTAAGGCACAACGGTGAGAGGTGAGCCTGAACATATGACATGTGTGAGGGTGATGATAACCAATTAGGGTGGTGTTTTTTTAAGTACTTAAATTTTTATTAAATAAATAATAATTAAAAATATAAAAACTATTAATATTATAATAAAATGGAATAAACAATATTGAATAATATAAAAACATATAATATTTTGTGAAAATAGAAAATTAAAATCAATTATGATATGTTTTTAATAAATAACTAGGAAATAAATATTTACTTTGGTTGTAAAAATAATATGCATATATATATCTATATATATATACTATGTTTTGCATAATTGGTTATTGATAATTTTTTTTTGTTACTATATGGTTTATTATGACATTTTTTATTAACATCAAAATATTTGTTGATTATAGTCGTTATTAATAACAGATTCATGTGTTAGTAAAAAAATGTCGGTATTAGTATATAAAGAAATAGATTATACTTTTGGTAAATGATATGTTGGTATTGAATGATCAATACCAAAAAACATATTTTTCGGTAAAAATAATTGTTGTTATTAAATATTAATATCAATAAAACTTATTATATATTGGAAATGCTCTTTTTTACCAACAGATGTATTATCTGTTAATAAATTTTTGTTGGAATAAGACATTTTTTGGTAGTGATATGGTCATTCTCTTAATCATGTGGGCACCCCATTGCCTCTTTCTAGCCTGCATGGTCTGCTGAGGGTTGTTTAATGGTTTCCCCTAACCATGTGCCACCCCTTTATCCCTCTAAAACTACCAATTTCATAGGAAACCCCTCATAAGTAAGGAGAAAAAAAATGAACTCAAAATAAATAAAAATAAAAGAGTAGTGTTGTGTTTGGGTGTGACACTTCAAACCAATCATATACTTATATTATCCCTTGAATCCCTACTTATTTTTCCACCCCTAAACTCATCATCCACATTAGGTAACCTCTATTCAAAAAGGGAGTCATAAATTGTTAAAACCCATATTATTTTGAATTTTTGGATTTTTTAAGATGGAAAATTTGATTGTGAATAAATTTATTAAATATTTATGCTTTTGTTTAAATTAATAAAAAAATATTATTTTGGAGTTTGAATATTTTATGGGTTGTAAAACGTAAATAATATGATTAGTATTTGTGTTATATAAATGAATGAGTATGTGGTTAGATATTGTCTAATTATTATGGAAGATGATATTAATTTTATTGAATTAATGAGAACATGTGAGTAATAAATAGTTTTATTACTATTGTAGGAATTTAATGAAAGATATTTCTTGAAATTTTTAGTGTAAATTATTTTTGGAATAATAATGGTGGAAATGATGTGAGATATTTAATAATAATAAAAATATTTATTATTATTATTATAATTATTTATGTGGGAAATAAAAGGTATATATATTGGTTATATATATATCTCTCTCTCTATGTGTGTACAATTAACTATATATATATGGGTGACATTAAAAACATATTTAATGATCAATTTTAATTAATGAGAGGTTAAATATTAAATAAATGAGGTTGATAGAAGATATAATAAATGGTGGAAAAATAAAGTTAAATAAATGAAAATAGATAATTATGAAAGAATCGAGGCTCTAAATATGCGGGCGAGGGTTGAAGTAAGGGAGGAATTCTCATTAATTGATTATTTAAAGAAAAACAATATATATGGGAAATCGTGGCATGAAGTGGTGCTCAAAGAATTCAAGCATAGAGGAGAATCCCACACGCCCCTCTCTCCTCTCCCTATCTCTCTTCTCAAACATCAATCATCAATGTCTTTTTTGATATTGAAACAAATTGACACATCGTCAGTGGAATTGGATATATCTTGATAAGAGGATGGTGCATATCAATTTTTTTTCATAGAAAATGAGGTATTTTGAGTGGTTTTTTATTAAACATGATATGCTTATTTATTTAATTTCTCCTTTGATAGTCGTCAGAATAATGCACCGTCAGTGATGTTGGATTCATATCGCATTTTCATCATATTTAAGGTAGGTGGTCTGAAACTAAATCATATAGTCTTGAATTTTGATTAAGTGTATGTAATTGTAGAATTTCTATTTAATGTTTAGAAATTGAGTTCTTGATTAAATTAATTAATTTGGTGAATTAATTAATTGTGAAATTGGGAATATTAAGATTGTTGAACTTGATTAATTAATTATAGAATTAATTAATGAGAATGGCTGAGATTATGAAATTGTGTTTTTTGAATAATTAGTTGTAAAATTAATTGTGACGAGATATAGAATTTTGAAATTAAAAAATTAATTATTGTTATATTGAAGTTGATGAATTGGGATAATTAATTCAATATTTAATTATTGTAGATTGTTATGATTATTGAATTGATTGAGATGGAACAATTAGTTAAGGAATTAATTGGGGATATTGAATTGATTGAGGTGGAACATTTAATTGATGAATTAATTGGGGTTATTGAATTGTTAAATCAGGAATAATTAATTGATTATTTTGAGTAATGAGATGATTTAATTGTTGAATTAAATAATGAGATTAATTAATTGATAAATTAATTATTGTGAGAAATGTGATTATTTAATTGTTGACTTATATAATGAGATTAATTAATTGATGAATTAATTAATGTGATCAATGAGATTATTTAATTATTAAATTAAATAATGAGATTAATTAATTAATGAATTAACTAATGTGATAAATGTGATTATTAAATTGTTGAGTTAAATCATGAGATTAATGAATTGAATAATTAATTAATGTGAGTAATTTGATTATTTAATTGTTGAATTATATAATAAGATAAATTAATTAATGAATTAATTAATGTGAGTAATGTGATTAATTGATTTTTGGATTAAATAAAGGGATTAATTAATAGAAAAATTAATTAATGTGAGTCATGAAATTTATAAATTTTTGAATTAAAAAATGAGATTAATTAATTGATGAATTAATTATTATGACTAATGTGATTATTTAATTGTTGAATTAAATAATGAGATTAATTAATTGGAGAATTAATTAATGTGAGAAATGTAATTTTTTAATTACTGAATTAAATAACAAGATTAATTAATAGGTGAATTAATTAATGTGAGCAATGTGATTATTTAATTATTAAATTAAATAATGAGATTAATTAATTGATAAATTAATTAATGTGAGAAATTTGATTATTTAATTGTTGACTTAAATAATGAGATTAATTAATTGATGAATTAATTAATGCGAGTAATGAGACTATTTAATTGTTGAATTAAATAATTGTATTAATTAATTGATGAATTGATTAATGTGAGTAATGTGATTATTTAATTGTTGAATTAAATAATGTTATTAATTAATTGATTAGTTAATTAATGTGAGAAATGTGATTATTTAATTGTTGAATTAAAAAATTAGCTTAATGAATTGATTAATTAATTAATGTGGGTAATGTGATTATTTAATTGTTGAATTAAATAATGGTATTAATTAATTGATGAATTAATTAACGTGAGTAATGAGATTCTTTAATTTTGGAATTAAATAATAATATTAATGAAATGAAGAATTAATTAATGTGAGTAATGTGATTATTTAATTATTGAAATAAATAATAAGATTAATTAATTGATGAATTAATTATGGTGAGTAATGTGATTATTTAATTGTGGAATTACATAATGAGATTAATTATCGTGATCAATGTGATTATTTAATTGTTGAATTAAATAATGTGATTAACTAATTGATGAATTAATTAATGTGAGCAATATGATTATTTAATTACTGAATTATATAATTTTAATAATTAATTGATGAATTAATTAATGTGAATAATATTATTATTGATTTTTTAATTAAATAATGGTTTTAATTAATTGATGAATTAATTAAAGTGATAAATTTTATTATCTAATTGTTGAATTAAATAAGTAGATTAATTAATTGATGAATTAATTAATGTGGGTAATTTGATTATTTAATTATTGAATTGAATAATGGTATTAATTAATTGATGAATTAATTAATGTGAGTAATGAGATTATTTAATTATTTAATTAAATAATGAGATTAATTAATTAAAGAATTATTTAATGTGAGTATTGTGATAATTTAATTGTTGTATTAAATACTGTGATTAATTAATTGACAAATTAATTAATGTGAAAAATATGATTATTTAATTATTGAATTAAATAATGAGATTAATTAATTGATGAATTAATTAATGTGAGTAATGAGATTATTTAATTTTTGAATTAAATAATTGTATTAATTAATTGATGAATTGATTAATGTGAGTAATGAGATTATTTTATTGTTGAATTAAATAAATGGATTAATTAATTGACAAATTAATTAATGTGAGTAATGTGATTATTTAATTATTGAATTAAATAATGGTTTTAATTAATTGATGAATTAATTAATGTGAGAAATATGATTATTTAATTATTGAATTAAATAATTAGATTAATTAATTAATGAATTAATTAATGTGAGTAATGTGACTATTTAATTTTTGTATTAAATAATGAGATTAATTAATTGATGAATTAATTAATGTGGGTAATTTGATTATCTAATTATTGAATTAAATAATGGTATTAATTAATTGATAAATTAATTAATGCGAGTAATAAGATTATTTAATTATTTAATTAAATAATGAGATTAATTATTTAACGTATTAAATATTTTAAGTAATATGATTATTTAATTGTTAAATAAAATAATGAGTTTAATTAATTGAAGAATTAATTAATGGGAGTTATGTGATTATTTAATTATTGAATTAAATAACGGGATTGATGAGATTAATTAAATAATGAATTAATTAATGGATGTAATGTTATGATTGGCGATTTTTGATTAATTAATTATTGAATTAATTAATTTAGATTTTTTTGTTTATACAATCATTGACCAAATAAATAATTTTTGAATTAATTATAGGATATAGATATTTCCAATTGAATAATTAATTGTTGAATTAATTATGTGAGTTTGGGATTGTGAATTTGGAATAATTAATCATTGAATTAATTATGTGAAATTCAATGGTTTCTGGATTAGACTTTTGAATTGGAATAATAATAAATTTATGTGATATATTATGGTAGAATTACCTTGGGTGAAGTGGTTAATTTATATATTAACGACCTTAGGATCAAATTATTAATTAAGCAGGTTTGATATAATTATGATGATAATTTGGAACTTGGATTAATGAAATGAATTGGTTAGATAGGTGGTAATTTTTATAAATTGTTCATTATGTCTTATAGTGATAAATCGGGTATGTTTGATACTATGCATGCGACTTTTCTTGTTTATCTTATGAGCTTATGTGTTATCGATGTGATTGATAACCAAGGGTTTGATACTGTTTAACATGTTGAGTTGTCTGGATATGACTCTTTTTTGATGTTGAAACCTGAGGGCTTGGTGCATGTTTTCATATAGCCTAAGGTCTAGGCGCATTGATAGTGGATGCCTGAGGGTAGATTATATGATTATGTTAGATGCCTGAGGTCCAGATGCACAGTCACATGATTCCTAAGGGAAATATTATACTTATTCTTAAGGGTGATATTTTGGTTAGCATGAGGGAAGATGCTATATTTTTATGGTATTTTCAGAGTGATTCATCCTCGACAGGAGAATCAAGCACAGTTTCGGGTGATCCATTCTAATGGAAGAGGATCTACCCCTATATAGGGATACTTGGAAGGGTGCCAAAGTATATTTGGATGGCCTCAGGCGTTAACCCATAACCTGAGTGTCATCAGGTATATTTCTTATAAATTATTAATTTATTAAATTAATGCCTTATTTATTTCTATATTGTATGCACTATATCTCTCAGATTGGATTTTTTTAGATAGGGTGGTGTCGACCTACTGAGTTTTACTCACACCCTATCCAGGCATCCGTTTAGTACCTGAGCATATTACATGGATGTAGGTTTGGAAAAGGTCAAGGGACCTTGTTGTTGATTGATTTTTTTGGATGGGTTGGAGTTAGGAGACAGGACTGATATGTGGTTTGGGACTAGGGTTTAGAGTTTTTATTTGAGTCTTCTTATTCTTTTATTTTTATGACTTTCATCATGTCATTTAGATACATTCATCTTGTCATTACATTATTCTTTTATTATTGGGATTTATTTAGTTTGTACCTTTCTTGGTTTTGGATGTCTAATTATTTATTCATATTGTTTCTATTATTTTTACTACTCTTATATTATTTATTCTTTCATTGCAAATCTTACCAGAGGGTATAGTATCCCCAATATATTTGTTAGAACCTTATTGCTAGTTATCAGCCTCTAGCATATGGGGAGGTGTTCTTGAGGTCACATAGCCAACCCACTCGGTCACTTGAGTGAGCACTGAGTTGGGGATGTTACATAAATTCTTCATTTCCAAGAGTATCTCTAAGAGAATATTTAAGTATTCAATATAAGTATTGTCCACTTTCTAATCATTTCAACTCTATATTTTCTATTTGACTATTCTTTAATATGATTTTAAATTTGATAAAATGATTTTTAGACCATTATTCTTCTATAAATGTGATATTATGGCTATAAAATAACATATTCTTATTCATTCATGTGGTATAAAACGTTCTCATTTAGGTCGATTATAACACCTACAAGAATGGTGTTATAATGTTTATATCAAGAATGATTAAGAAAACATAAATTATGGAAATTTGATGTTTCAATGATGAATTTCATATGTTTTCATAAATCTATAATGGTAATATATATATAACAATATTAATTAATAAAAATAATTCCATTTATTTAATCAAAATTCACAAAAAAAGGATTTTAACCACTCTTTAAAATCTGTCACCATAACATCCATAAAATGACAATTAAAATTCAGAAATATTTCAAAAAAACCTATGTGACATCCACAACCATTCTGTAGGTGATGAACACGTAATCAAAGATCAATTTCTGAAACTACCATACCAAAGCTAATTGAACAATTAATGACCAAATATTAATTTTAACGAACAATTAATAATTGGTTAATAATTTATTATGAATGAAGTGTATCAAGTAAAACAAATATAATTATGATTCTTATTTAGATGATTAATAAACTTAATTTTATTTTACAGAAGGTTAGAGTGTACCCAACCAAGTGGAAATCTAAAGTAAGGATTTTCCTTGACTCAATCTTTTTCTTGATTCATAATCTATCTTTTTAATGTTTTCTACATGATTACTATATTAATTTTTTATGAAGCTTTGTAACATCATATTACTGTTTTTAGGTACTCTTTTACCCTCCTTTTTGTTCATTATTTGGTTAGGGTTTGTCTTGGGTGGTTTCAGAAGAAAAGTTGAAAATTTTGGAAATTTACGGGTTGTGCACGGTTGGCGTACAATTTTCCAAAACTGTGCATCCACCCAGAATAAACCATGAAAACCCAAATAGTGGTGGATTTCATAGTTGGTGCATTGTTTTTCAAACCATGAACCCACCTAGTAGAAACTATGTACCCCATCTAAGGGGAACACTATTAGGGTGCATAGTTTGAAAAACTGTGTGGCCCTTCCCAGCTAACCGTGCACATAGGAATTTTTATTTATAAAATATTATAAAAAAATTACCAAACCCCCATATAACCTCTTTCTCGACCTTAGATTAGGGTATTAAAATTTCCTAGGTTTTTTGAGCTCTTAAGAAACCCTTTTTATCTCCTCCAAACCCCTTCCTAGGTGGATTAAATCTTGGAGAACCTCATTTGATTCCTCTCCAGTAAGTGATATTATCTTGTTAATCCTCTCATGCTCTCTTCTTCTTTCCTCCAAAGGGTTTTTAGATCATATTTTTGTTGATGTATCTAAACTACTTTGTTTTGGATCTTGAATATAGTTTTTATTCTTTGATCTATGATGTCATCATTCTTCGTTGGCAATTTCCATTGTGGGTGTTGGGTTTTGTGTTTCTATGATAAAGTTAGGTGTTTCTATTGAGATTTTCCATTTAATAAACCCTTTATTTTCTATATTTTTTTTTTCAATTACATTGTGAAAATATAATTAAATGTTAATTAGAATTTGAAATTGGATTGACATGAATTTTGGGGAATTCCCCCAACTCCAATTGAATGGGAAATTGGTGTGTGATTTGAAATTGATGGAATTGTGAAATTTATTTGTGAGATAATTTTTATAAAAATGGATTAAATTAATTTTATAAGAATCCATGATTGGTTTTATCTTGAAAAGTAATGAATTGACTAAAAACCCATGTTTTTATTTTTAAAGATAAATTGTCATATTGCAATTAGAAATGGAGAAATTTTATTTTAAACTGATTGAAATGATTTTACCATTATTTATTGATTTACTGATCACATGTGAGCCTAGGTAATTGGTGGGTTATTTGGTACAAACATGCTAGGATGGTAATTCCCTAGCAATGAATTGGCGCTTTACTACTCTAACAAAAACCTAGTTCAGTAGATATTATCCCTTATGGGATTTTGATGAATCCTATTTGTCCAGTGTCTAAGGGACGCGTGTTTACATAATTTCATGATCACTAATATGAGATGTAGAGGATCCCATAACTATGAACTATCGTACCTTAGGGAAAATGACCATGCTTATTTTTATTATTACTTTGATAAATGTATGACATTTATTTTGAATTACTTTATTCATGACTATTAATTTATATAAATTGTTTTATATAAATTTTTTACTAATGCATTTCTTGAAATGTTTCCATCATTTGAAATTAAAAGCATGTTTTTTAATGTCAAATTGTACTTCCATTCTTGTTTCTTAAAAATTAAAATATTTATTTGGTTTATTTATTATATAATCTTATTATACAACACTTGGTTAGACCCTAATGAGGTTTTGGCTCACACCCTACATTTTCCTTTGGGAATTTATAGATTTCCTTCTACCATGTTCGAGCAAGGTGAAAGCGCCACTTGGAGGTGGTGGTTGTTGTTGATCCTTTGGACCTGGAGTGTTGTGTCCATTGAGACTTAGGTTATTTATCTTGTCTTCTTATGAGTATGTGAGGATGTACTATTTCAGTTTTATATACCCATTTGACTTCTGGTATTTTCTCCTTAGTGAGTTCTCTTTTGATTATACTGACATATTTCTTTTATATTTCGTTGTGTTTATGAAAAAAAATTCCCACTTTAATATTGTATGATGCCAGGTGCTGGTCGCCAACCCGTGGGGATCTGGAATGATTTTCGGCTTATGTCAGTGCTAGCTTGGGTATCATAGTACCAGGGTATCCGGGATGGATCATGAAAAGGTGGTATCAAAGGTGGTTTTGCATCTTTCCTTGATTTTAGTATGCATTTGATATCTTTTCAGGACTTATGAGGTAGTTATGACTGAGTGTCCAGAAAGCTCTCATTATAATGATCCTTAAATCACCATGGGTGGTTTAGGAAAGTCATCATGGGGATTAGTTATAGTTTTTACCCTACTTTTGATTTGTATTTATTGAAATCAAAATATTATTTATCTATATAATGGGATTAATTTACCTATTTCTCTTGTTTGAGTGTTGGACTGAGTAATCTTCTGATGTCTTCAATGCCATTTTTTGATGTTGTGTAGCATCATGCCTCAGAGAATACCTATGAATCAGATCCAAGAGGAAGCTGCTGATGAACCATAGTGAGAAAATCCTCCCATGGAATAAATCTTTTGAGGTTATTGTGTGTGTTATCCAAGCTCTAGGAAAAACACCTACACCCATTCCAATTCAGGCTCTAGCTATTGAACCTTAGAGGGATGTTTTTTGGAATCCTACTCAGGATTTCCTTCACAAAAATCCACCATTGTTCCAAATCTCTAATAATACTCAAGAGTCTAAGGATTGGTTGAGAAGTATTGATTTTTTTCATGAGTTTTTGGAGATTCCTGATGAGATCAAGGTGAAATGATCCACCTTAAAGCTAGAAGGACCTAATAGGAGATTCTGTAAAGAAGTGTGAGGGAATATAGTTTAAGGAATTTAAAGTCATTTTCACCAACTAGTTCTATCTATAGTCTATAGTGTTGGCTAAGGATATAGAGTTTTTCAAACTCGAGTAGGCTGACAAGTCCATGATGGAGTATACAAATTACTTTGCTGATCTTGTACAGTTTTACATGAGATTTTATCGAATGAGAAGATGAAGACTCAATGGTTAGAGATGAGACTTAAATATGATATTCACTATCAGGTTTTCTTATTGAAGATATCTTCTTATACTGATGTGCTGGATAGGGAATTGATGGTTGATCTTGACATGGATGGTAAGTCAGGGTTGATGGGAGTTAGTTTTTCTCCCAGTGGTAGTTCTGTGAGATCCCATAAAGGGAAAACAAAGTGTGATGAGTCTCATAGTGAATATCGATGGTAGGATTCTTATAGACCTCCTGCAGTGCCTAGAATAGGCCCTTTGATTTGCTACCAGTGTGGAAATATTGGGCACTCGAAATAGGTTTTCACTGAGGAAACCGAGATATGTGGTCCCTATAGACACTCAGGTCACTTTTATAAGTTTTTCATGTCAATTCTACTATATGTAGTGGCATGGGATCATCAACACCAAAAATTACTATAGTGAAATCATATTCTTCAAGATCTAAGGGGTTCCATCCACTGAAATCTTTAATGAAGCTTCTTTAAATAGTGTAAGAGTCTCCAGAATAAGTAGTTATAGGTCTAGAAACCATGAGAGGTACCATAACTATAGATTCATCTTTAGTGATAGATTTATTTGATACTGGTTAATCTTAATCGTTCATTTAAACTCATATTTTTAATCTACTTAATCTTTCTACAAAGATTTTATCTTATGTGATAGATATTACTAAACCCATGAGAATGAAGATATATCATGGTTCTTGTTTCCCTGCTTCTGTTTTCTCCTTATTAAAAATCGATCTTACTTAGGATTTTCTGGTTCTTGACATGAAATATCTTGATTTCATTTTTTGGATCGATTGGATCATTACTAATAAAGCCTTAATTGATTTTTATCTTTGATGGGTATCTTTTAATATGCCCGATGTGGTGTGTCGTATCTTTCAAGGAAAATGGGACCTGAGGTCAAGTAGATGTGGACCTTCTTATCCAGAGTTAGGGAAATTAATATTGGTGTTTTCTTTTAACTTGTAGTAAGAATATTTGAGTGATTTACTCCTTATAGTTTTCATTGAGTTTCCCAACATTTTTTCTTCTAACTTATCTGGTTTTCCATCAGTAAGGGATATTGTTTTATTTATTTATTTAGGCCTTGGTACTTAATAAATGTCTATTCCTTCTTACCACATGGATCCGGCTGAAATAAAAGAGTTTAAGACTTGGTTGGATGATCTATTAGAGAAAGGATTTATACGACCAAGTGTGTCCCATTGGGAAGTGCCTGTTCTCTTTTCTAATTATGTTGATGGGTCAATTCGCCTATGTGTTGATTACCAGAAACTCAATCGAGTCATAATAAAGAACAAGTATCTGTTGCCACAAATTGATGATTTTTTTGACCAGTTAAAAAGGGTTAATTGGGTCTTTAAGATTTCTATTTGATATGGTTACCATCAGTTGAGAATAAAATAATTTTATATTCATAAAATCACCTTTCAGAGAAGGTATGGGCACTATGAGTACCTTATCATGAAATTTGTTCTAACCAATTCTCCTTCACACTTTATATATTTTATGAATTGGATTTCCCATGGGTATCTTGATACTTTTGTGGTGGTATTTGTGTATGGCATCCTTATTTACACTAAGTATGAGGAGAATCATGTGTGTCATCAGAGAGGAGTCCTAGAATTGTTGAAAAGTCACCAACTTTATGTCAAGCTATCAAAATGTTATTTCAAGATTTAAAAAGTGAAGTTCTTGGGACACATGGTGTTGGAACTTGGTATTTCAATCGATCCTGAGAAGGTGAAAGTTGTTATGACATGGAATCAGTCGTGTAATGTTTTTGAGATTCATAGCTCTTGGGTTTAGCTGGATATTACTACAATCTCATAAAGAATTTATCAAAGTTTTATTCTCTAATGAACACTCTCACTTAGAAGGGAGTGAGTTTTTTTGGGATGATAAATGTTAGAGTTATTTTGTTGAGTTTAAATATCTTTTTACTTTTGCACTGGTGTTGACTCTTCCAGAGGTCAATAAAACCTATGTGGTCTTATGTGGTGCATCAGGTTTGGGTTCAGTTGTTCTCTTATGCAGGGTGATCATGTCATAGCCTGCAACTCTTAGAAGCTTAGTCAACACGAGAAGAATTATCTGACCCGTGACCTTGAACTTGCAGTTTTGATGCATCTACTTAATAGTTGGGGGAATTACTATTTCTAATAAAGTTTTACCATGTATTCAGACCACAAGAGATTGATTTATATCTTATCTCAAAAATATTTGAATCTCTGCTAAATTCTTTGGTTAGAACTCCTACAATATTTTGATTTCGACATCACCTATACCCTGGGGAAATGAATTTTTTTTGCAGATGCTATGAGTATGAATCTTCTAAACCAGACCATGAAAGAATCATCAGAAGAGTGGAACTTGAGGGGTATTTTAAATATTTTCATATTGGATTTCAGGAATTTGGGGTCAAGGTTGTCTTGGACAGTGTTTAGTTTACCTCTGATCTTCTTGAGATTATTCTTCAGGAATAGTAACTTGATAAATTCCATAACATTAGAGACTCTATTAATGGTGGGGAGACCATTTCAGAGTGTTCATTCTCCATGAAGGGTATTTTATGTTTTCAGAATTAGTTTGTTGTGCCGTTAGCTACAAGGAAAGTTGTGATGGGGCACAACCATAATTTCCAGTGGGCAGTGCACCTAAGAACCACAAAGGTGTTTATGACATGTAGTGATGATTCTGGGGTCCTAGTGTGAGATGGGGAATTGTTGATTTTTTCTCTCATTGTTATACATTCCAATAGGTCAAGGTTGAGAACTAGAGACCTTTGGGTTATCTTCTTCAACTTCAATTACTGACTTGAAAGTGAGATGATATCTCTATTAAATTTTTGGTTGGGTTTCCATGTTCCCAGAGAAAGAAGAATGTGATATGGGTTGTAATGGATAATCTGATCATATCGGCTCACTTTATACCCATTTGTGATACAACCAAAGTTGAGGAGCTATGAAATATCTATGTGAGAGAGATTGTTCATTTTCATGGAGTTTTATCTTATATAGTCTCTGATATATATCCTCATTTACTTATCACTTTTGGAGAGGCCTTAAGGAGGAATTGGGATCTCAAGTTCTTTTGAGTATGGTATACCACCTATAGAAGGATGTCCAGACAGAGAGAGCTATATAAATACTTGAGGATAAGCTTTGTGCCTATGTCCTTGATTTTAGTAGAGCTTGGGATGACCATTTGGGACTACTGCAGTTTTTTTATAATAATAGTTACCAATATGTGATCAAAATGGATCTTTTTGAGGCCTTGTATTGTCATCCCTTTAAATCTTTGTTTTGTTGGTTAGAGATCAGTAAAATTTCTTTAGTTATACCGATCTTGGTTCAAGATATGACAACCTAGATTTAGTTGATTAATCAGAAGATGTTGATGTAATATAGCTTTTATAAGTCTTGTGTTTATCATCATCGTAGACCACATGAATTTTTAGTTGGTAATCATGTGTTCTTGAAAGTTACACCTCGTTTGGGTCATCGACAGCTTGGGAGGTAAGGGAAGCTTGCTCTTTATTTTGTGGGACCTTTTGAAGTTTTGGATTATGTGGGAAAAGTAGCTTATCATTTAACACTTTTTCCATAGTTTACATTGATACTTAATGTGTTCCATGTATCACAGCTACGAAAATATCTTTTTGATCTGTCTCATGTTTTGAGCTAGGGTGATCTTGAAGTGGAACTTGATTTATTTGTGACTGAGAATCCAGTCAGGATAGTTTTTTCTAAAACCAAGGTACTTTATGGGAGGATGATACCTTTGGTATGAGTTCTTTGGCATCACGATTCTTTTACTCATGAGACTTGGGATGGAGAGGCACTGATGAGAGAGAAGTGGCCTCATATATTTGACATAGAGACTTACTAAAAGGATTTTTAGGGATTGAAAGTTTCTATAGTGGGGAGTTTTAACATATTTTTTACTGTTTTCAAGCACTCCTTGACCCTCCTTTTTGTTCATTAATTGGTTGGGGTTTTTCTTGGATATTTTTAGAAGAAAATTTTATAAATTTCTAGGTTTTGCATGGTTGGTGCATGGTTTTCCCAAATCATGTGTCCACCTAATGTAAAATATGCAAACCCAAATAGTAGGGGTTTTTATAGTTGGGACACGATTTGAAAATCTATGTTCCCACCTAATATAAATTGTGTTCCCCATCAAAAGATCACATGGTTAGGGTGCATGGTTTGAAAAACCATGTGGCCCTGGATGACTAACCATGCGTATGGGGATTTTTATTTCTGAAAAATTATAAAAAAGTTTCCAAACCCCCATATAACCTTCCACTCAACCCTAAATCAGGGTATTAAGATTTACTAGGTTTTTGAAGCTCTCAATAACCCCTTTTGGATCTTCTAAACCCATTCCTTGGTTGATCAAATCTTGGAGAACCTCATTCAATTCCTCTCCAGTAAGTGACCTTCTCCCATTCTTTCTCTCCAACTATTTTCTTCTTTCCTCCATAAGTTTTTTTAGATCATCTTATTGTTGATGGATCTAAACTCCTTTGTTTTGGATTTTGAATCTAGTTTTGATTATTTGATCTCTATTGTTGTTGTTCTTCATTGAAAATTTTTGTTGCAGGAGTTGTGTCTCATGTTTCCTTGATAAAGGTAGGTGGTTCTGTTGATATTTTCCATTTAACAAACCCTTGATTTTCTTGATTGATTTAGATTATTTTCAATTACATTATGAAAACCCAATTTTTTTGAATTGAAATTTGAAATTGGATTTCCATCAATTTTGGGGGGACAACCCCCAATTACTATGGAATTAGATATTGGGGTGTGATTTGAAATTGATGGAATTGTAAAATTGATTTTTGAATCAATTTTGAGAAAAATTAATTAAATTGATTTGATAATAACCCATGATTGGTTTTATCTTGAAAAAGGAATGAATTAATTAAAAACTCGTATTTTGGTTTTTAGAAAGAAATTGGAATATTGAAATTGTAACTGGGGAAATTGTATTTTAAACTATTTTGGAATGATTTTCCCATTATTGATTGATTGATTGAGAACATGAAAACCTAGGTAGTTAGTGGGTTATTTAGGGAAAACACGCTAGTATGTTAATGCCCTATCAACAAATTGACACTTTACAAATCTAACAAAAACCTAGTTTGGTGGATCTTATCCCTGATGAGATGTTGATGAGTCCTCTTTGGCTAGTGTATGAGGAAGTGCGTACACATATTATCATGATCACTGATATGATACGTGTGAGGATCCCATAACTATGAACTATCATACCTTATTGAATATGTCCATGTTTCTTATTTTGATTAATTTTGTAAATATATGCCATTAATTGTGAATTTATTTGTTCATGCTTGTTAATTTATCTAAAATATTTTATATAAAGTATTTATTAATCCATTTCTTGAAATGATTCCATCATTTTAAATGAAAGTCATGTTTTGTTTAAATATTAAATTCTACTTCCATGCCTATTGTTTAAAAATTCAAAGCATGATTTGGTTTTTATATTATGGAATTTTATTATGAAACACTTAGTGAGTCCCTACCGGACTTTTATATCACACACTACCTTTGTCGTCAGGTGTTTGTAGATTTCCTTTTACTAGTTTCAAGCAAGGTGAAAGCACCAATTGGAGGTGATGGTTGTTTTTTATCCTTTTCTATTGGAGAGTTGTGTCCGTTGATACTTGGGTTGTTTATCTTGTCAACCTTTTAGTACTTGATGATGTAATGTTTGGGTTTGAAATAGCTATTTGACTTATGGTACTGTCTCGTTAGGGAATTATCTTTTGAGCATACTAAATTTTTTATTTATCTTCTTCTGTGTTTTTGGAAAAATCTTTCCCACTTTCATATTGTATGATTCCAAGTGCTAATTTCCAACCTGCGGGGATTGGGAATTCCCTTTGAGCTATGTCAGGGTCGTGTTGAGTATCAGGTTACCAAGGTATCCAGTCTAGTTTGTGACAAGATTCCTCTTCGAATTTTCACAATTATCTAAAATATTTTTTATTTACATCACGTCATAAATTATTTTCTTTAAAAATAATGTTTATTAAAAATATAAGGGTTTTCTTGACTTAATTTTCATTTCATTGGTTCATAATAATTCTCCCTTAACTCAATTCTTCTAAGTTTCTTATATTCTGAAATTTATTTATATCTTATTTTATTTTCTCTTTTTCTCTATGGACATTAAATTTTTATTTCAAATATTCTTCTTTGATATATTATTTTATTCATAAAATTATAACAATGTTGAGATTAATTCACATCCTCTCTAATAGCTCTTTTTTCCTTTATGTAAATATTATTCTTTCTAAAAATTATTTCTTTTCTTATTTTGAAATTAGAATATATATTATCTTATATAATTTTCACACTTCTCTTTATCTCTTTATAATCATAAAAAAATTCAACTCTTTTATTGATCTTTTTTCCTTTAAAAATGTTAAAAAATATAAAAATGACATTTCTTTTCATGTATGTATATTTTGTATCTTATAGTCCACATTTATTTACACAAAATTTATTCCCTTTAAGTGTTCCATTATTAAGTATTCTTTTAAAGTGGTTTTTTTAAAGTTTTTCTTGTCAACTTCTCAAAAATGATTTTTTGAAAGTGTCTTATAACTTTGTCTTTTTATATAAATGTTAAGAATGTTTTTTTAATTATTTTTATGACTTCACTTCCATTTTCCTCTCTATCTAGAAAGAATCTATCTATTATATGGTAATGTTCAAGATCATCCTATAAGTGTTTTTAAGATATACTTATTTTTGGGGATTTAATTTTGGTACCAACCTATCTAACTCTTGTTATCATTTTGTACGATACCATTTGAAAATGTTATGAAACTCATTCTCTTTCCATTATTTTTTTCATGATATGATGTATGATTGATTTCATGTGGTAGAAATATCTAAGGTTTATCATTATGAGATGGGTAGCTCTATCATATCCCTCTAATGCATTGGGTAAGGCATATATCTCATGAGATAATGATGACATGTATAGACATGATTATGGTTAGCTATGTTCACATTTTTTTTGTGTGGGTGTGATTTGGTTAACTACACTCACAAATTTATGCATGAACATTATTGTGGTTATATATGTTCAAAATTTTATGGTTTATTATGCCAATGATTGTGCCACACCTTCTTATATTTCTCATTTCTCTAAGGAATTATATTTGGGAAAATGTTTAGAATCAAGTCTTGTCTAGAGATGTTTTGTGTTAGATATTGAAGAAATAATTTGTAATAAGATACTTATGTATCTTATCTACAAAGTCACTAAACCTTTGTGTTCTGGGATTATGAGTTTATTTTCTATATGTAATTATTATGTAATTATTGTAAAATATATTCATGTTATGATCAATTTGTCTCAGTTCCCTTATCCCATTTCTAAAGCACTTGGTCAAAGGAAAATCCATCAGATACCATAGTGTCAAATACAACTCAAGAGAAAATATTTATGGCCTTATTTCATGTTAATTCATTTATTAGAATCAAAGAAAACTAATGTGTTTTCATCCCAAATCATTTTCACATGCTCAATGTATTATGCATATCACAAAACACATGCCACATGTATAAAACAGTGATAAAGGTTAGGCACCATAAACTTTGTAATCATTGAAGTCTTCTTGAGTGAGTTCATCAAATTAATTGACCTCTCATGAAATAAATCAAAGAGATTGGAATAGCCCCATAAATTAGAGTGCGACCACTATAAAATAATGAGATAATAATAGAAAAAAATATTACAGGGAATATTATTATTAGCCTTTCCCATGGTGATCCCAAGGGACTGAAGAATCATCGGTCTAACCAAGAATAAAGGAGGCAAACCACTCATAGGATGAGAGAATGAGATAGAGGAGAGGTGGGACATGCACCTTAGGTAAAAATAAAATTATAGGGACATTTAGGTTTTTATAAAAGTTTATTATTTAATTAAATAATAATTAAAAAAACTAAACATGTATAAACAAAGTACTCACCCATCATCCATTGGGTACACATTCAAGGTGCATTGGGTGGGTGGTTTCCATTCAAGAACCACCCACTACAACCTGGAGCCACCAGGTATCAGTACTATATCATCAGGTACTAGTTTCCTTCGATATTCAAGACATAAGTCCCAAAACACGAACCGACATCCCAAAACAAACCCTTGATCCTATACCAACTCCTCCAACAACCCAAAAACCACGTTTACACATGGTTTGGGAAAAATTTAAACAAGTTTAAACCTCATAAATAGACAAGGTGTTACAATAACTAACACCAAAACACATCATCATAAATCATAAAAACCTTTATGATAAATACTTATCAAGATTCCCATAGTTTAATTTTACTATGACCACCAAATAATAATGTTTATATATATATAGTGTTAATATTTCTAAAATATCATAATAAGAAGGGAGCCTATGAAACATGTCCTGCTAGAGGGATACTAAGTACTTATAGATCTATTTGGAACCCTCATGATTGAAGAAGAGTTCCTAGTTGTAACACACTATTCATTCATAGAAACACAACACACCTCCCTTAATGGATATTGGAACTCATCCACCCCTCATGTAGATGAATGTACCATAATATAAATATTAAACTCCTTTAAAAATCCCCCCTGTATGGGTCACTCGAGATGTATTATTATGTGATCCATGGGAAGAACCACCATCATAAACTTCATACTAGATATATAACTATACAACTATCATATATCAAACCAAATCAGTGGTTTTGAAAGTAATAATTAGTTGGTGCATCGTCATCATCCACCATGATTCTAGAGTTGTTGAAGGGATTGTGTGAAAGCATTTAGGTGAATAATCATTTATCTCAAACCTTGATTAATAGGGATATTGAGATAAAATACAATACTGTATCATCAAAACCCTCTAACATAGTGTATAAGAGATAATAAGAATATATAAATTTATATTTCATTTTTAAGATATAAATTAGATCAGTGGATGAGATGGGAAAATCATATTAGCACATGATTTCGACTGACATCCATGAACCATTGGACAACATCACACAAAAAAATTGAGTTAAGTGTCAAATTTTTATCCCATACAATGATTAATCAGTAAATAAAATGAAAATATCCACATATTATACAAAACAACGTCATATCATTCTTTAGGAATTTACATATCCATGGATTTTTTAAAATCCAATAAAAATAAACACCATAATATTAAAGTCAATATCCATGCCATATAATCATATTCATATGTTCATAATTTATCCAAGGAAACATCACCAAACTCCCATTCAATGTCATATTTCTATTCTCATCACTTGAAATTTATTTCCTCAATGGATAATGTTCATATCCTCATTCCTAATGGTTCTCAAAATAATCATAAATCAACTACTAAATATTTATAACCTAGCCCAGGACATAATCAATTATTAATATAATATTGATTTATCATTATTAAGTTTATTCTTAATATTAATATTCAACATTAATATGAGATCAGGTAAATATTAATAATATTTAAACTATCTCAAAAGATAAAATAATAATAATTAAATAAAGACTTTAATTATTGATATTAATGTAAGAATACCCTACTTCTAGAAATCTTTTTCACCTCTACCAAAGTCAAGTGCCCAATCCTCTTATCCTTCATCCACTCTTCCCCTCTTTCTAGAAAATATTCAAGTTTCTATTTACACATCCTCAATGTCCTAAACCCCTCACTTACTTTGGTAAAAAACCCTTCTGGTCTCAAACACCAAGATCTAAACACAACACCCAAAATAACACCTCCAAATCCCTAACAAGGATCTCCACACCCACATCATAAAACATTAAATTCCATGATATAATGATAAACATAAACTGGTCCACCCTGAATTCCAAGGATCACCACACACGGACAAAGTCAGACCCATTTAAATTTTCTTCAAGGAGAAAACACCTCCCCTAAAAATAATCCAGAGTTTCCAAAAAGGATCTTGACACAATACCCTCCCTCATTTCCTGCCATTTCTTGTTGTTCCATATATGGTCTTGGAACTGAGCATCAAATCCCCTTAAAACTGACCCCTAGGCCTTATTATAACCCAATACAACATGAATTCCTAAAGCTCCCTGGTTTTCTCATAAAAAAACATGATTGTCCATTCTACCTCAACCCCATTTTAAGAAAGACATCATCACACCATTCCATGAGAACAGATTCCAAATGGTGAGCAGCATTAATGGAGGTCATGACTTGGATCAGAGAATCATCATCTTCCAGGGTAGTTAGCACTTCATCTTCCTGGCACCTGAGAAGCATGTAGTCGAATAAATTCTGCAGAACAACCATGGCAGACAAGCTAAAGAAACTTGACCTTAGAGAATATTTGGAAATGATTTGAAATATGTAATGATGTGAAATAGATTCTGAATGAAAATTACAATTAATATAGGATATTTGTAATCATTAAGTTTCCTTTTACATCTCTTATCATCCACCATTGCAGATTTTAACTTGTATAATGCATTGTGAAGCTCTATTTCTGCCCATCGGTTAAGCAAATCTATCCAGTCAGAGAAAATCGTGAAAGAATAAATCTTCATAAGGTCTGTGATTTCTTGAAATGATACAACAGAATGCGAGAAAAGGGAGTATATTTGTTTATCAAAATTGAACATCAATTCAACCAAATCAAGAAATGATCCACCACTGACACCCTCTTCTATATTACTGACACATCAAGGGAACATCTCTTTTTCCAAGTATGTTGACAGGGAGGCCACCATAAGTTGATATCCATTATTCCGTACAACTATAACCCACCAAAATTTCTTTTTCAACCAATGGTTGTAATAATGTGTCCACTAAGTCAACACAATCATTGGTCATCTTATATAAGAGAGAAAAAAAAGCTCAGTTTTATCTTCCCACTTTGAGAAATGGTTTTGGCATGAGATGAAGATGAGATTCGTAGGATCCTTAATTGTCCAGTGTGATTGGTGCATTGTTACATAAATATTTAACCCTTCAAGTTGTAGATAATTTCTTTGGATTTAAAATCCCTACAAACTACATAGAGTAAGAAAATATTCACAGTATTGATCTTTGAATTCCCCTTTCTCTGTGAAAATACTAGAAATTTCATCTGATGTCGTTTTATCTGAATCAAACTAGTTCAATATGGAGAAAAGGGAAGGAAGAATCGAGATATGGTTAGCTATTGTATAGGGATGTAGAATTTCTAAAGCTTGGTCCACCTTGTTATCAACATCTAATACAAGGAAAGATAAATGGTTCGCTATGTTCAAATTTTTATGTGTGGGTTTAATTGTGGTTAACTATGCTCACAACTTTATGCATGTACATGATCGTGGTTATCTATGTTCACAATGTTATGATTTATTATGCTAATGCTTGTGCCGCATGTTAATGTTATGTAAGGACCCCAATTCCCAGGTGCCTATGAGACATGATGTATCAAAAATTACATTCCAAACATTTAAAAGTATTACATCATGTCCCATATTTACAGAGGATTGTGAGGTTCAGGTTCTGAGAAACCAGCTGCTTCTGAAAAACTTATTAGAAAAAACCCATGCCTGAAAAATTTGTAAAACAAAAATGTAAGGTGAGAAAAGTATGCCCAGTATGGGGTTTTAAAAAAACATCTTGAAAATTATCTTTCTTTACTGGAAAGAAAATGGTATTGTAAATAAACTTAAACATTGGAAAAACTAATTATCTTGGAATAAAGAAAACTAATAACATAACATCTAATAATGATCAGAGTACGCAGTTCCAAATAAGGAAATAAAATGCTTGTATAACACATAACCATTAACCAATATGCAGGGTAAAGAATACTACTAGCAAGGCAGTTCTGAGTGTACAATACATAATCAAAAATGCTATAATAATGAACATAACTAGTGCACTTATCATGATGGCCATATCCATATATTATCACATGTAATAACATAAGGCTACTATTAAAATGATCAAGTCCAATACTTCTGAGACATATCAAGTCATTCCATTAATTCTTCTGTACACACAAAAGGCTCTGAACCAGGGATAACCTATTAGTCGGAAAATCCCATGGTTGATCACTTATATTAAGACATAGTGAGGAAACATATAACTCTGGACTCATGTCTCTATGTCAAGGACTCGTTCCTTGAACTAAGGGTAAATAACCACATAAAATGTCTCATGAGAACTTTCGATGCATCGAGGAACTTACTTTTACTGGTCTCCAACCCGGAGGGCTTACTTTTACCAGTCCTTAACCTAGAGGGTTTACTTTAAACAGTCCCTAACCTGGAGGGATTACTTTTAACCGGACCCCAACCTGGCAGTCCAATACATTCCTCATGTGTCAATAAGGTTTGGTATTCAAAGTGTCCCATACCACTTTGTGTCCCATACCATTCCAAATAATGGGTTATTAGATTCATTAATTAATATTTGGTGATCATCATTCCAGGTATAACACACAAGATAAGATATGGAAACTACTAAGGAATTATATGCTTAACAACAAGTGGTACATGCATAATACAATGTGTTATATATCAATGATGCACACACCCACTAATTCAAAAGGAAAAACTTCCACGGAGTCACATGAATTATCTCCAAAACATGTTGATAAAGTGCTTGTGGTTTTGGCCATTATTTATATACATGTGAAAAGGTCTTTATACAATGGATGCATTATATTAGACCATGACATGCATAAATTAAAATGATACACTTAAAGAAAATAATTGACATTAATTATTGTGATAAACATGACTTTGAACTTGCAATTTAACCAAAACTAGATTAACCACTAATAATCCATGTAGGAGGATTAACATCAAATAGTAAATGGTTACAACCTGATAACATAAACCCATAAATTCTTAGTTCATTTCTTTAAAACATTCCTAAGCTCATTCTTTTAAAGTATAAATTACATCGAGGGTACATGTTAGAATAACTTCACAGATTAAGAAAGTTCATTGGTGCAACATACATATTACCAAAATTATTAAAATCTTACATGTATCAAAGTATAAACTAAGTCCTGATAATTATTAATTGAAATCAGGGTTTTGGAAAATAAACCTATAAATAAATTTTACATAACCATATATATACGCAAAGTGTGTATATGGGTTTCTACATAATTTAATCAAGGTCCATTAAATTTCCTTAAGATTATAATACCTCTAACCAATAAAAACTTATTTTATTAAAACCAAAACATATAGGGTGTGTTATCCATAAAATCGTATGTTCATAACTATATAAAAATGATGGTTTTATACTATAACATAGACTCACTTAGACCCCAAAACCAAGTTTGCATCTAAATTATTATTTAAAGATAAGTATTCATATATTAAATACCATAATTAATTTTTAATAAAATACACAAACATATAAGTATTTAGTTATATATACATATAAAGTTTACATAATGGATTTTTAGATTCAAAATAACATATCTAGGTACATAAATCCTAGTATACAATAATGAAATAATTGGAAATCTCAGAAGATAGATTTGAATATGGAAATATATATACGTAAATACTTAAACACCTGATCACACATATTATATATATATATATATGCAGAACCATATACACATGTTGCTATAAAAAGGGGTTTTATAGCGAATATCATAACATGATATTCTCTTTCACTAGAGTGCGTATATATATATATAAATATATAAATATAATATATATACACAAAACCGTATATGTAGAATATATATATGTGTATACGGGGGGGGGGGGGGGGTTCCATGAATTAGATCCAAAAGAAAACTAAAGACTTTAAAGGTCTTGATAGTATTTGGGCAGTCCTAACATGGTTGAAAACATCCTCATATGTAATATATATATACATAACCCGTAAACATACTTACATATATATAACTGGTTTTCATAGGAAGAGAAGAGAAAATAAAAAAAAGAACAACCCTTACCCTACTGGTTCGATCTGCCTTGGAGAGGAGAAGAAGGAACGAGTGAGGTTGTCGCGACTGGTCAGAAATTCTGGGGCAAAAAACACGAAGGAACCCTGCACATTTTGGTGCAACATGAGACTTAAAGGAGAAAAGAAAAGGAGGAATCCGACCAAGAGTTAAGTGGCATCGAGAGGATCTGAGGCCGAGCATTAACTTAGTGGTGCCAACTTCATGGAAAGAGGGGGCGAAGATGGTTCCACTGCTGGCCTAGGCAAAGAAAACGGGGAAGTAGGATACTGGTGCGCGACATGCGTGAGGAAGAAGAAGAAGGAATGCAGGTGAGGAAGAAGAGATTCGAAAAGAATCAGATGACCTGTATTAAACCAGAATTGATCAGACGATCGAATCCAATGTGACATTTTAAAAGACCTGGACGGCTGCGATGATGTGCGCTGGATCGGACGGCCGGAAGTGATGTTGTGTTAAAAAAAAGAAACGCGGCCCTTGGTTTTATTGTTTTTACATAATATTAAAAATTGTTATTTATTATTTTATTACTTCTATTATAATATCGTTATTATTAAAAGAAAATTATTATTAAACTATTATTATTATCTTAAGATAAGTCAACAGTTATAAATACACATATATGTTAAACTATTAATCCCATATCTTTATCATAAATTATATTATCATTTTACTTTATTTATTTATATAAATCAATTATCTTAATCTATAATTACATGTAAATATCTATATGTTGTTATTAAAAATTTGATTCTTCAACCAATAATTTCAAAACATGAACTTTATAATTTTCATTTTTTTGTTAAAAAAAGAAAAGTGTGCTTGTTTAATAATCTTTAATGCCAAGTATTACCATAACATTATAATTTTATATCTTAATCTCTAATATAAAAGTATAGATATATGTTGTTTCTTATAACTTAGACCACAAATTAACCAGATTCATTAAGTATTATTTAAAAGAAAAACATATTAATTATTATGAATGTATTTAGCAAAACCCTAATGGCCTTCGGATTTGAATCCCAACGTTCATCTCAAAAATACAACAATAGTTAGGTTTTGCAATGGCTATGTGGAACCTTTATAAATACGTAGTCTTGGTATCCATACTTTGAAATCGGTTTGTCAGCTAAGGATGGTTCTCTACATCACACTGGTACTCACCACGGTCGTTGTGGCACTAGCTATCCTGATGCTTATGATGGGTCCTAATGATCCACACTACGAAGTCGGGATTGTTTTCATCCTGGGCAGCCTTCCAGTGATCGTACTAGGGTTTTTATTTGGCATTTATGGTTAGTGAGCTTTCCTTGTAAACTCAGGATGTTGTAAGAAACTTCGGTGACAAGTTATTAAATAAAAAGTTCTATGTTTTATCTTTTACATTTTGTTTGGTTAAAAAGGAGAAAACTTTAATAGCATTAAACACACAAATTATATTTATAAGGTTTGAAATATTCAGGGTGTTACATGTTATATATATATTATACTCTATGGATCAGGATTATTGTCTCCTTTTTATTCACTTTTATAACATGGTATATGTTTAATCATTTAAGGTTATATATCCTTATATCCTGTATTATATACCACTTTTATTGTTCCTTTTAATAATATATTTTTCTCATGCTTAGTTTTCTCACATTCTTATGATTTAAACATTTATGAATCTTTGATAATATTTTCCTTTATAGGGTGTTTGAGATCACACCTTCTTATATTTCAAATTTCCCTAAGGAATTTAATGTAGCACTTTGTTTAGAAGTAAGTCTTTTGTATAGATTTTTTTGTGTTAGATGTTGAAGAAATAATGTGTAACAATATAATTATGTATATTATCTACAAATAAAATAATCCTTTGAGTTATAGGATTGTGAGTTTATTTGTGATATATAATGATTATGGAATTGTTGTAAAATATATTCATGTTATGCTCTGGTTGTCTCAATTCCCTTATCACATTTCCAAAGAACCTGGTCAAAGGAAAAGCCACCAGAGGCCATAGTTTCAGATACAACTTAGGGGAATATATTTATGGCCTTATTTCATGTTAATTAATTTATTATATTAAAAGGAAACTGAGGTTGTTTCATCCTAAATCATTTTCTCATGCCCAATGTGTTGCGTATATCACAACACACAAGCCGCAAGTATGAACCATCGATAAAGGTTAGGCACTGCCAACTTTGTAATCGTTGGAGTCTTATTAAGTGATTTCATAAAATTAATTGAACTCTCATGAATGAAATGGAAGATCTTGGAATAACCCCATAAATTAGAGTATGACTAGTAAAAAACAATGAGATAGTAAAAGAAGAAAAGATTATAGGGAAGTTGATTATTATCCTTGACCATGGTGATACATAGGGTTTTATGACTCATCGGTCTAGCCAAGAATAAAGGAGATACACCACTCATAGGATGAGAAAATGAAAGGGAGGATAGTTGGGACAAGCGACTTAGGTAAAAATGAAATGATGGGGGCATTTATATTTTTATAATTTTTTTTATTTAATTAAATAATATTAAAAAAACTAACTAGGTATATGCCAAGTACCTGCCCATCATCCATCAGGTACATGTTCTAGGGGAATAAGGTGGATGAGTTCCTTTCAAGAACCACTCAATACACCCTAGAGCCACCAGTTATTGGTACTAGATCATCAAGTATTATTTTCCTTCTATCTTCAAGAAAAAAGTCCCAACAATGGGACCAACTTCCCAAAAACAGCCCTCGAGCCTCTACCAAATCCTCCAAAAACCCCGAAACCTAAATTTACACAAGGTTTGAAAATTTTTTAAACAACTTCATACATCAAAAATAGATGATATGTTACAATAACTAACACTAAAACACATCATCCTAAATCACAACAACCTTTATGATCAGTACTTATCAAGATTCCCATAGATTAATTTTATCATGATCTCTAAATATTAATGTTTCTATATATATATATAGTGTCAATATTTATAAAATATCATAATAAGGGTTCCTATGAACTATTTCCTACTATAGGGATACTAGGTACTTATAGATCTATCTGGAACCCTCACCATTAGAGAAGTGATCTTATTTGTAACACACTATCCATTCATATAAACACCACACACCTCCATTAATGGATGTTGGAACTCATCAACCACACATGTAGATGGTTGTCTCATAATATAAATACTATATCCAAAAATATTAATATAATTTCATAACCCTTTAAAAATTCCACACTGGATGAGTCACCCAAAATTCATTATTATGTGATCCATGAGTGGTACCTCCGTAATAAATTTCATACTAGATCTATAACTATACATCTATTATATCTCAACCCAAAGTAGTGGGTGTGAAAGGAATAAATAGTTGGTGAATCATCTTCCACCATGATCCCAGAGTTGTTGAAGATATTGTGTGTAAAAATTTAAGAGAATAATCATTTTTCTCAAACCTTGATTAATTAGGGAGATTGATAGAGACATGTTATAGGGGAGTATGGGTATACACATCATTATAGTAGGATAATATTAGTTGTTAGAATAAAGTTAGTATTTTTTTATTATTGGGGCCACATGGAGGTGGAGGATCTATTATAAATACATAGCAGGGGAGGGTGAGAGGGGCATCGAGAGAACTGTGATTGAGGTTGCACTTGCAGATTGGACATTGGCTTGGGAGCAGGCCTCCATAGCTTGGCTTGGGTAGGAGTCTCTCCTGATCTTATTTATTTCCCCCTACCAGTGGTGTTTCTAGTTTACTTATTACATAAATATAAGTAGTATGTGTTTGGTCTCTATCAATTGGTCTGACTATCTTTTCTCCTGGTGGAGCACCTGTTTCTTTCTCTTCCTGATTGCACCATCATTTTCAGTTGGTGCATCCCCTGTGAAGACACTCAGAGGAATCACACTTTTGTGGACTTCCTCTTCTACCACTACAGATGCATGATCTACAAAAAAATTCACACCAGGAGGGTTCCTACCAAAATATTGAATAGACTTCTAATGATTCTCAAGTTTCTATCCACAAAGTCACACAATGACCTAAGATGGTGCATCCCACCATTGCATTTTTTCCCGGTACGCACTGTTCTTCCTCAACCGTGTTGGGTCTTCTCGAGCTGAAACTCTACCTGAAATCTTCCTATGTCCAACTCCACATATCCCATCTCCTTTATTTTTCTCATCGTGAGAGGTGATCAATGCTGGTGGACATGCCCGACAACCTTCAGCTCCTCTTCTCTTGCGTGTGACTGCTTGCTTTGCCACTGTGCTTCATCTACGACACTACCAAGCTTCTTTGAACAACTTGAATTTTGAGAAACACTATCTGTCCAGACCTTCCACACCATAGGACAACCGATTTATGGATGCATAGTTCCCGATTCTTCCTCTAGATAAAAAAAAGAAACCAGAAAAAAGAGTGTGACACCCCACCTAGAATAGATAATCAACCCAGCTACCCAGAGAAGATTGCGAGTGTGCGGAGCACAATTTTTATGTTAATAAAAAAGGAGAGAGAGATAAAGAGAGAGATAGAATATTAATGGATGATTTATCTATCATAAGATGAGGTGGTCCAGTAAATTAGGCAGTTCCAAGCGACCCTAGCCTTGATCCATCAACGTCAACTTGAAAACGAACAGACGATGACTTCCGAACCTGCTGTTCACGAATTATTTGATGTTCTTGAGTGATGTTGAGAGAATATGCCATAACACGTGACTATTTATCAACCTACCATGATGAAAGTGGTGCCTTCAGTGCATTCAATTATGATGATATGGACTTTGGTATCAGATTTCAATGATGTGGATGCAATTAAATTATTGTGCATTAATTTTCTTACACTTCTACCACTAGTTTCCCTACCAATTCTAGTTCTAAAAGTTTATTATCCATCACAAGATTTGGAGGAAACAAATACACATCATGTCTGGGGTGGCTACAGGTTGATGAACATTGGTCATGTGCTCTGGATGTCAGTCACAATTGACCTCAATGCATATCAGGAATTCAACAGGAATGTGTCGTTGTCTCTGAATATCGGCATGAGCACTGAAAAGTTAAGTAAGGCTATGGGGTAAGAAGAAGCAATGATGAAATTAAAACATCTCCCGATGGGCCAATGGTGGAAGCATCATGAGTAGAAAAGGGATTAACCCTCGCTCTTCATGATGGCGGTTAACGTGTGGACATGGGTGGTGGGCAACACCGTGACATGGGGATTATTTTCTACCTTGGTGCAAGGGTGTGATGTATCAACACTGGGGAAGACACTTGGGAAATAAGAAAAATGTTTGACCTATAGTGCAGGATGAACCATCTTATAGGTTTCTTGGAAAGTAAATGACACCAGGGTACATCGCCATATGGCAGAAAGTACCATATGGAATATTTCTTAGAGACTATGTGTTGCATGAGGCAGGACAAAGTCAATCACTCTAGCAGTACACACCTGACCTATATCCCATAGTAATGGTCATTTCATCAACTATTCATCATGTTCCTCACCTTGAGGAAATGGTAAATTTGAAGAGGGTGGAAATGATATAGAACTATTATAGGGGAGTAGGGGTATACACATCATTAAAGTAGAATAATATTAGTTATTATAATATGGTTAGTATTTTGTTAGGATTGGGACCATGTTGAGGTGGAATATATGTTATAAATACATAGTAGGGGAGAGTTAGAGGGTCATTTAGAGAACTATGATTGAGGCTTCACTTGAAGATCGTCCATTGGCTTGGGAGTATGCCATTATGGCTTGGCTTGGGTAGGAGTCTCTCTCAATATTCTTCTTGTTCCTATTATCAGTAGTGTTTTTGGTTTCCTTATTACATAAATATAAGTAGTCTGTTCTTGGTATCTATCATAGATTAAGATAAAATAATATACTGTATCATCAAAAACCTCTTACATAGTGTTATAAGAGAGAATACGAATAGATAAATGTATATTTTACTTTTAGGATCTAACCTAGATCTGTGGATGTAATGGTAAAATCATATTAGTACACCATTTACATCAACGTTCATAAACCATTAGACAAAATCACACATTCAAAATGAATTGACTGTCAAATCATTTGTAACCTATCCAATGATCAATCGGTAAATAAAATGAAAATTTCCACATATTATACATAACATCTTCATATAATTCTCTTCAAATTTATAAATCCATATCTTTTTAAGATCTAATAACAATTAAACATAAATTATTTTATTATTTATTTCACTAATTCACCATAATATTTATATCAATATACATACCATATAATCATATTCATATGTTCATAATCGATCCAAGGAAACTTCACCAAAGTCCCACTCAATGTCATATTTATATACTCAACTCTTTAATAAATCATATCCTCAATGGATAATGATCATATCCCAATTTCTCATGGTTCTCACAAGAATCATAAATCAGCTACTAAATATTTATAACCAAGATGGGGACATACTTCATTATCAATATAATATTACTTTATCATTATTAAGTTTATTCTTTTTTGTTCACTTATGATCCGTATTATTATTATTTAATACTATAATACCCTAATTGGATAGTTAAATATATCAAATGAGATAAATAATTAAATTAAAACATTAATTATTAATATTAATATTCAACATTAATACAAGATCATGTAAATATTTAGATTATTTAAACTATCTAAAAATATAAAAACAAAAATAATTAAAGAAAGTATTTAATTATTGATATTAATGAAAGAATACCCTAATTCTAGCAATCTTTTTCACCTTTACCAAAGTCAGGTGCCCAATCCTCTTCTCCTTCATCCACTCTTACCCTCTTTCCAGAAAATCTTCAAGTTTCTCTTTATGCATCTTTAATGTCCTCAACCCCTCACTTTCATTGGGAAAAAACCCTTCTGGTATTAAACACCAAGCTCTAAATACCCTAAGAAACACCTCCAAATCCCTTCCAAGGGTCTCCACACCCACATCATAAAACTTTACATTTCCCACAATACTTTTAAATATCAACTAGTCCACCCCGGATGCCAAGGCTCTCTACACACAGATGAATTCAGACCCATTTAAATTTTCTTCAAGGAGAAAACACATCCCCTACAAATAATTCAGAGTTTCAACAAAGAATATTGACACCATAAACTCCCCTATTTCCTGCTACTACTTTTTATTCCTCATATGGTCTTGGCACCGAGCATCAAATCCCCTCAGAATTGACACTAAGACCTTCTTAACTAAGTATGACATAAAATACTCAAGCTTCCCAATTTTCTCATAAAAAACAGCTGATTTACCATTCTTCCCTAACCCCATTTCATGAAATAAGACATCGTCACACCATTCCTTGAGAACTGATTCCAAATGGCGAGCAACGTTAATGAATGTCATGACTTTGATTAGATCATCATCATATGCTAGGGTAGTCAGCGCTTCAGCTTCCTGGAACCTGAGAAGCAAGTAGTCAGAGAAATTATGTAGAACATCCATGGTATACAAGCTAAAGAATGTTGGCCTCAGAAAATAGGTTGTCATTGATTGGAAATAGGTAATTATGTCCAATAGATTCAGAAGGCAAATGCATGTAATTGTAGAAGATTTTTAATCATCTAGTTTCCTTTTACATCTCTTCTCATCATCTATTGCAGGTTTTAACTTGTCTAATGCATCACGAATCTATATTTTTTGCCATGTGTCAAGGAAATATTGTCAGTCATAGAAAACTGAGAATGAATAAATATTAAGTAGTTCTTTGATTTCTTGAAATGATATAGTAGAATGTGAGACAAGGGAGTATATTTGTTTGTCAAAAGTGACCATTATGTCAACCAGATCAACAAACGATCCACTACTAACACTCTCTTCTAGTTTACTGACACATCGAGGGAAAATATCTTTTTACATGTATGTTTATGGGGAGACCACCATAGATGATATACATTCTTCCCTACAACTGTAACCCCCCAACATTTCTTTATAAAGAAATGGCTGTAATAATGTGTCCACTAAGTCAATATAATCATGTGTTATCTTATATACGAGAGAAAAAACATGCTCAGGTTTATCTTCCCTCCTTGATAAATGGTATTGGCATGAGATGAAGATGGGATTTTCAAGATCCTAAATTTCCCATAGTGATTGGTGCATTTCTACATTGTGATTTCACCCATCAAGATGTCGAGAATTTATTTGGATTTTCAATAACTATAAGATGCATAGAGTAAGAAATTTGTCATAGTATTGATCTTTGAGATCCCCTTTCTCTGTGAAAAGACTGGAAATTTTAGCAAATTTCCTTTTATCTGACTCAAATTAGTTCAAGCTGGAGAGTGGTGGTGGCCATCTAAGTGAAGGAAGAAGAGAGCGATGGTAAAATATTGCACGTGGCCTTAGAATTGTGAAATATTGGTCCACCCTATTATCAACGGCTAATATAAGGCAAGACCAATGGTGTCTCATCTGCATAACTAAGGTCAAAACATCCTCAATCAATGTAAGTATTTTAATAGCTAGAAGAAACTCCTTGGTATCCTATATATAAGAATGTCACCTTGTATTTTTATTTATGGTGGAAAATACAGTGTATTCAACATCACCAGTCAGAGTGCCTAGTTTTAAAGCTATCTTATATTAAATTTGAACAGTATCCACCCTCTTCACCTCTTTCTCTATAGTCGGAAGATCCTCCTCCAATATTTATTTCTCTCTGCCCAATCTCTCTCTTCTTTCTTCATCTAATATATATCCAAACATCCACGTAGAGAAAATGAGAGCTCTCATCCTGGAAGATAGTTTTAAAAGGATGTTAGAGATGTTCCCAAAAAAATAAAGTGTGGGTCAAAAGACAATTTTTAAGTCATAGGTTCAGATATGAGAGAGTTTGATTTAGACCAAGGCAGTGCATCTGTAAGTCAGATGCGAGGAGCGATGCCCTAAGATTCTCATTGTTCATCTAGAGATTATGGTTGAAAAAGGAAAGGGTGTGAGACAATAGGTTCTAAAATAATGGGAGATGTTGAGCTGAATTCATGCTTAATCCATTTAGAATAAATTCAAAAACCATTGAAAATAGGAACGATGAGAATATTCATCTAAAGTGATGCGTCCTGAGCTTCCACGATTGGAACACGTGCACACCTTAGGTTTTGAATAAACCATTGAAAATAGGTGCAATAAGAACATCTATATGAAGTTATGCATCCTGAATTTCCATGATTTGAATGGGAATTCCCCTTAGGTTTCTAAAAAACCATTTAAAATAGGTGCGTTAAGAACATATATCTGAAGTGATGCGTCCTCATCTTCCATAATTGGAATGGTTGTGCCCCTTAGATTTTGAAGTGATTTGTTTACATCTAGATTCCACTAATTCTTCCTCTTAATCAATAATAATTCATATATATATATATAAACCATTCATTAAGCTAAATTCACTGGGTTTCAACCTCATATGGCCAATTAAAATTAAAAAATATTCTTTAATAATTACTATTACCTATGTAATTATTTCACATCCTTTATGCACTATTTAATACCATCCTAAATCATATGTTAACTCATTTTAAAGAAATTAGTTATTAAATATATCCTTAATTATGCAAAAAAATTATTATTATCCTAGTCATAAACTAAATTCCATCAATTAAATCTTGTATCATCAAAAAAATTATTAATTTCATTCAATGACATCAAAATATAAGAATAAAAATCATTAATATTTAAAAGATTTATTCTACACATCTAATTAATATTTTATTACCATTATAATTTTTTTTCAAACATCAATATATTTAATGTATATTATTTTTAATTAATATACATTATCATAATAAGTTTGATCTCATCATTAATAATCCAAAACATATCAATTTAATTTATTCACTTAAAATATCCCAATACATAATATTACCTAAAAAATTATTATCAATTTAAGAATAATAATATTTTACTTATTTACAGTCATTATTTAATAATATTCAATCAAAATATATTTTATTATTGCAAAAAGCTATTAAATAAATTGAGAGAACATTTATATAACTCCAACATATGTATTCATTAGAGTCCAGAATACGAAAAAAACAACACGAGATCACAAGTATCAAAAAATATAAATTATCTAAATAAACCAATAAAACACTTCAAAAATTATCAAAAAAAGAATTTATTAGTTTCATAATGTTAAGAAAAGTAAAATGAAATATTTAGAATCATAAATAAACCCCACACACACCCAGATTCACCCCTAGAGTATCCAAGAAAAGGATTTCATGTGGAACCCCAATGTTCCTTGTGCCCTCTCATTTATGTTTTGATGCTTGGACATTCTACAAGAAAATTAAATATCTTTCATTGGCCTATGTCATGCCCCCATGCCACACAACAACTAAATATTTTCTTTAATTTATTTAAAAATTTAAACTATGTAGGAAAATTCTAAAAAAATTAATCCCAAAGAAATATTCACATTCTAGACTCAATGGCGGGGTACATTTCCCAATCTAATACTTTGTGAGGTAGTACATTATAGTCATCAATTTTTTTTTTAATTTTATAAAACCCAAATTATGGGGTAAAGTGGGAAACATTACAAAATACACCACCATCAACCCAAAAAAATAAGAAGACACCAAAAAAGAGAAAAACCATCAGTAATAAGTGCAAGAACCCATACATGGAGGAGCACACTTGTAGCATTCCCAATTTTAGGTACACAACTATTTTATGATTTTTTTATGATTAAATCATTGTAATATCTTCCTAGAAGTGGTCATAAGTGTAAAGGAGAGAATATCCTAGAACATGGGTGCAGAATATACTGTAGGAAGTATTTACATTGTAAATGTTGGTTTTACGACTTAAATTAGTCAGGGAATGGACCATAAAATCGTTTTAAGGTGTGAATGGATTTCACCAAGTAAGTTTAAAATGTAAAAGTTATTCAGGGCATAAAACATTTTTCTTTGAAAAATATTTTAAGGCAATGAGATTTTTGGCAGAAGTCCCTACTCAAATAATTCACAACATAAATTCCAAATTTATGTTGTCAATTTGTCAGGGTCCAACCAATTTATTTCCTCATGTTCTTGAAAACTCTCACACAACTTCTTTTCCTCATTCTCAACTTCTAGGGGAAATTATCAATAATCCTTGATATCTGAACTTTAATTGCAATGGATCTTCAAGTGTGCGGTTGTATAAATCAGTTGTTAGGGTCTCGTTCTTCCTTTTCATCTTGGATCTCTGTGGGTTCTTTTGAATGGAACCAAATATTTGTGTTTAAACTTGGATTTATGGGTTTTGGATGAGTTCTTATGATATCTCCTTGGGTTTTGTTACAGGAACATAAGGTAGAGTTATACCAGTGGTTTAGTTTTAAATACCTTATACAAATCAAATGAATTCGAGGGTGGTGGATTATCTCTCATATCTACCATTTTAGAACTTGAAGGCTTATCTTATTTTAAAGGTATTTCTTGGATTTTTTGTCTAATTTCATTAAGTAAACCCTTTTGTTTTTTGTTTTGAAAAATTGGTATATTTCATGGATTTTAGATAACCCTCTTGGATTATAATTTTATAATGGTGATTTTAAAATTATATAATGGATTTGATGTAAGTTACATGTTGATAAAATGTTATAATAGGAAAATTTATTTGTGTAAAATGGTTTGACATTAAATTTGGCATGTTTGGGTTGGTTTTTGTTAAAAGGATGGACAAATTTGGTTAGAAGAGCCACCATTATGGATGGATGGATTATGGTCATAGAGTACCACCATCATCGGTAACACCAAGCTTGATTGTTTAGTGTGTATGGACATGTGTGTGTGTGTGTGTGTGTATGAGGATAATTATTCCAAATGTGAATAAAAGGAATAATATCATTTATGATTTTTCACTCAGTTTTACTTATGGATTTAATAAACCATTTTAGCTGCATTCAAATGTTTTATATAAGTTGTGCTAACATATTTTGTCCTGGTGGTGTGAGTTGGAAAGTATTTGGAAAAAAACCTACTAAGTTCATCCTCACCCCCTTCTTGGGAACTTTTGTATATTTTCAAATCTCATACATCAAGATAAAGGGAAGGGAAAAGTATCATATTTCTCTAGTGATGTGTCCTGATACTGTGGGCATAGTAGGTGGTGTTGAAGCTTGGAGCCAGTTTGGGTGTTGTCTGGGATGATTCAACTTTGGCATCATTGAGTCTTATAATATTTTCACATTTTTAGTTTATTTAACACTTTCCATCATCACTCTGATATTGTTGAATTTTTTTATTTATATTCAGGTTGTATCACTTTTAATCATGCATCATGTAATGGTTTGGATGTTATGTTTATCTTGTTTGGTTATTTTATGATTTAAGGGAAAATCATCCTCAAATTATATTCTAAGAACTTGGAATTTATTTCCAGTCTTTGGTGACTTGGGGATGTTACCTATAGTTAGTGGGACCCAGTATCTTCTTAATCCAATGATTTTGGGGTAGCATATTACAAATGATATCAATATTGGATCATACATCTGTCTCTTGAGATGGCAGTAAGTAGATAGGAATATTATAACTTGAAATGTATAGATTAAAAAATGTATCTAGCCTTATTATGTTGAACTTCAAGTAACCAGTGTGTCCAGGTAAAAATGTGTTATAAGACACTTCTAGGTGTGTTATCATCTCATTTTCATGGGTTTATCCGATGAGTGTTTCATATAATGCATTGTTATGAGACTTCCTACTAGGTATCTATTGTTCATCCATTATTCAATGTTTTTTAGAAATGGTAAAATGGTCTATGTTTGGAATGAATGGTTATTACTTATTACTAATGGTGATTTTGGAATTTTTCTAAGCCTTCAGTTTCTATAGATAGTGAACTGAGTGATTTTTTTTTCTGGATATAGAAAATATCACCAGGTAGACATCGTAGAAATAAACAGGAAGAGGATGTAGAGAATGTGGTCACATTTGGGCCACAGGTGAACCATCAACTTGTACAAAGCATCGTAAAATCTTTCTAAACAGTTTAAAAAAATAAATATAAATGATAAACCCAAGCAAGTGAATTGTTTAATACAATTTCAGATATAGAATCAACCTATTTTTCGAGGGGATTCTGAACTTGAAAAGGTTGTGGTGTGGATCAACCAAATGAACATAATTTTTGACTTTCTTTGTACACCATCAAAGCTAAAGGTGAAGTTTACATTGTACATGTTAAATGATCTTGCATGATAGTAGTGGGATTTATCTATCCATGCTAAATCTGACCAAGGACTGTTATGAGAAGAGTTTAAAGAATTTTTCAACAAAAAAGTTTATCGACACACATTCAGGATAACAAGGAAAATAAAAAATTTCATCCTAAAGTAGGATAATATTTCGATGATAGAATATGTAGATAATTTTATGAACTTATTCCACTTTACTTCAGATGTTACCACTAGTGTGTCCTTGAACGCATGCATCCTTGAGTTCAGACTGTGAACAAATATTCTCTCTAAGATTGTTGTTTTGTGTATTGATGACTAAAAAAATGGTACATAGATCAATAGTGGTGGGGAGAGACATTTCTAGAAATCCAGTTGGAGGAATTATGATTATCACCGTGGGAAAAGGTGGAAACTCAAATTTTGGGAATAATCAAATGATGTACACCTACTTCTAAGGTGAAGGATAATCTCATAATCAAACCAGTAGATCAGTTAACTTCCCTCCATGAACCAATATAAATCCTTGTTGTTTCCAATTTGGATCTACCTCCCATAGGAAGTGAGATTGTAGGAAACTACCTCAAGATTGTCACAACTATAATCATATGGTACATATTTATCATTACTGTCATAATGCTCCAAAGTATGGTGTTGGTGATCCATCTCATGTTTCTCAGACATTGTGTTCTTCGATGGGGTGATCTCACTGGAATATTTATCATCCTCAAAACTGATTAAGCCAAGGTGATTCTAGGAACACCATGAATTCTCAGTCCATGAAATCCCAATAAGGAAGAAAGGCCAAGGAAGGGTGAGTAAGTATCTTTATGGTGATTAACATATAATTATAGATAATTAGTTTGGTCCTTCAATAGTGTGAGGTATAATTATTTTGAATTATACCCTGGTGTAATCATTGTTTGATATAAGTTAATCACACTCTTTTATTTCTTATCACATTGTGGATCATTTGGGATTAAATGTTGAGATGATGTTTTAGAATATTCGACCTGATTAGCCACCTAAACAGTGATATCGATCTGGGTTCCATTGGCTTTAGGCACTCCTTCCTGTATACCAAAGCTTGTCTACTAGTAGCAGGGGTGTAAAAGAGTAATAGCGGGGAGACTATAACCTCAAGGGATGATATAATAATGGTTTAGGTAATTATATAAAGATAAAATGCGGTGTAAAATATGACTCAATAGACTCTTACCAGACTCACCAAAGGCAGAAGAATAATTAAATAAAGCAGCATAAATAAATATACAACCAAACATGCCACTTGCAGCCACTAAAACAAAACATACAGACATATCAGGTCATACATATCAATATCTAGAAGGGTCTCTATTGGGTGACCACCATATATACATATATCAAAATAATTATAAAGAAAAAAAGTAAACTAAAATAGGAAACTCTAGTTGAGGCATGACAATTGGTCCATGCCTTCCATCCATTATAATTTAACTAGGATCTAGCTTCAGAACCCAAACCCTTACCTGAACATAAAATCATAAAGTATATACTTGTCCCAAAGGGCCCATGTAGGGTGTAAGAAAAATTCTGGGTAGGATACCACCCAAGTGTGTTTACACAACACAGGTGTTTAAGGAGGTGTATACATAAATAAAAAAAGCAATACTATTCAATTTAATTAAACAAAAGCTTCCCTAGTTCTCAACATCCACCAAGAATATTTTACCTACCTTAGACAAGGAAGATATCACCGAATAGGAGAGGATACTTGTCACATGGTCCAAGGTATCCCCTGATGTCATACATCCCAGGTGAACTCTTAGGTTCCACCTCTAAATAAGAAACTTGGTACCTCATGCCTCCTAGCACCTCATGTCTTAAACAAATTACCAACATCCAGAAGGAACGCCCAAGAAAAAAGTAACCGATACCTCAGAACCCTGTTCTAAAGCACTCTTCAACTCAAACCCGATGTCCATAGGCACACTGATATCTATCCTCAAATAAAAATCATTGTCGGATCATATCCTGATGTCTCTAGGAATAAATATCTACATCCTCCAAAAATAGTCCATGCCCAATGGCCACAATACAACAAGCCTCATCCCCCAACTGATAGCCTCAACACTATCAATAGAAGGATCCTCACCTTCTCATGGATTTATATGATAAGAAACCCCAAAACAAATACCTAAGATTCATTACCAGTTCCTCTAACCATATGAGTGGTCAAAACAACCTCATCACTGAGTCAACCTGTGTGCACATGACTCTAATCAGCACTTTGGCCATCACAGGTGAGCGACAATCACTAAATTAGTACCTAATGCACATCCAATTGGCATCTCATGCCATTGGTACCATGTATCTCAAGTCTGAGGGCCTTTCTATCCAATAATATGGTCCATACCCTCAACCCAATGACCTTGATACCTCAACTGATGGCCACGACACCCAATACTGTGAGCAACATCACTCTATAAGTTCGGGTCAAGCCCAACTAGACAAACATGTCGCCTCAATATTGACGACCATACCGCCCCAATCCCTTGGGCCATACCCATCATGATCCCATAGATCACATCACATGTAATTAAATCATTTCATATATATATATATAATTCACAAATAAATTCAATGTAATCCAATTGTACATATCAAATTAAATAACCAATAAAAATAAACAAAAAATTCAATATAATTGAATTGTACAATACCAATTAAAAAAACAATTCAATATAAACCAAAAATGCACCCCAACCTAACTACTTAAGGTGGTCGACAACCTCTTCCCCATTAATGCATGTATGAATTTGTCTAGGGATTTTCTAAAAAAATTCCATGAGGTCACATGATCAATTTAATGTCAAGAAATCAATTTAATAGGGTATTGCTTAATACCCCAATTGAGTGCTAAAAGTCGCACCCCCAAACCATCTGTGTAAACATGAAGAAAGGTATGCACCACCTACCTTGTACTTGTATACATAGGATCATCCTATATTTAACTCTATATCCAAGTGGTTTGGAAGAAATCAATTATTTCTCCAAACAACTTAATGATAGGGGAAAATATATCAAATTCATTTAGTGTTCCATGAGGCAAGAGTAAGGATAAATAGAGGTATGGGAGAGGGGAACTCATAGATGTGGTTCCAAATCACCTGACTTCTTGAAGAAAAAATCATTGATGAAGGAGGTAGATCAAATCCAAGAGAGGAAGGAAAATTGAGGGATTCCTCCAGCCGTGAATGATCCATGGGATAATGAGAAAGAAAAAGGAAATAGAAAACATAAAATAGGGAGGGGGTAGAAATATAATTTTACCCCTTAAATGAGGTTACACAGTTAGCTCGCACAGTTTTCCAAACTGTTCACAAACCGTGTGTGCTACAGTGATGAGTTACTACCTAAATGACACTACTCTTATGTATTTCCACATGATTTACCCTAACCATGAAGAAGGATCTGAAAAAAATTTAGTCATGTCTACACAAATGTGGTTTCCCCCAAACCATGCTCAGTAAAAAAACGGGATGGATAATTAGCTGGAAGAGGCCGCACAGTTTTCCCCAAACTGTGCGCCTTGACCTATAACTCCAAAACAATCATTTAGGACTCCAATTCTCTAAAAAACCCTTATGAACACTTGAGTATTTGTATAAACCTCTAAAACCCTCCAAAATAAGGATATTGGATTTAGTAAACTCTCTGAATCGATTTCTGATGCCCAAAAAAGAATTTGGAATACCCACAAATTCAAAAATTCAAAATGGGAGAGGTTTTCGACCTGATTCAAAAACCTGGGACATTACAATCTCCCCACCTTAACATAGCTCATACTTAATCTATGAAACAAAACCTATAAATGTTACCAAACATACCCATCCTAGTGAACACAACCCAAACTACCCCAGTCTCAAGAGCACATGTCAACTACCTCAAGGGGGATCCCCAGCTTAGGATTTACCTACTCTAGTCACATCCTGACCATAAATAAAATCAAAAAACTGGTCCATTGACCATTACAAGACTCAATGTTCTCAAGAAACACATCATCACTCCTTCACATCACATGGTGATCTTGTGTCATACGTGACACCCATCCAAAGCTTACACCACATTGGTACCCGCCTCGTGCCCATGTCACCCATGGAACCAATGAGGTCCTGCACCTCATCAGGTGCTCAAAATAGTCCTGGTGCATCTCACCTCAATCAAGTACTGCACCAAAATTCTTCCTAGATGCCTCACACCACATGTAACCAGCATCTCCTCAATACCCTGGTGCAAGCACCACAGTAATCCCACATCCAACAATGCTCAAATATAGAACCTGGTGAAAATCACCTCATATATATATATATATATCAAACACTTGATCCGGTTACAACCTACTAACCAGTGTCTAGTTAGTCCATATAAATGTTACATGTACCACATGCACCCAAAATAGACATACCTAAATAGGATAGGTCAAAGAAAAACAAACGAAATGGTTATTCCCACAGTGTACCTCTGACTGTTATCTGCTCACCAACCTACTCAGCACTTGGTAGCTTCTCAACATTCTCCGGGCCTAATGCCAAACTTACATAAACCTAGACTCCATGTGATGCTATAATAACCACCGTCCACTGACCCCACTGTTGGGTCCTGCTGTCTCTGCCACATCCTCTGCATGCAACTAAATCTTGACTACCCACACCTGGTACCACTCCCTATATGATATCAGAACCTTGATTCAGCCAAATTCCTTGACTAATAACTGTCTAAAAAGGCTTCCTATAGAACCTATTGAGATTCTATACCTGTCCACATTCCCAACACTCCTTTGGAGGCCGCTCACACTGATTCTGGACATGCCCTAGCATCCCACATTGAAATAAAACCATCGAATAACCACTCTTAGGTGGTCTAGCTGATTCATTGGATAGACTGACCTACTGGAACTCATCTCATCATTGTTTTCTACTATATGAAGCATCTCTACTTAAATCACCTGAATCTACTTCCTAAATCGAGTAATAACTATCCTTCAAGTTTCCATCAGGTATGAGCTCTATTTTCACCACCTTTGAGAATAAGGATAACCTAAATATGTTTACCTACACCTTAATGGTGTTCCATAAACCATACTCAAAGCTCCTCACAATTGAAGTGTTGTTAATCACCATACTGGGTGAAAAGTGAGACAACTCGGTGAACGTCATTCTATATTCCATGACAGACATGTCACCTTATTAAAGGATCAAGAACTCCTGAGCTCTCTTTCCCCTCAGCGTCTTCGAGAATAAATTCTCGAAGAACATGGCCTCAAAGTCCTTCTAAGTTATTCCTTCATGTCCTCCTACCTGCACCTACACTTCCCAACAATGCTTATCTAGTCCTCTAAGCATATATGTTTCTAGTTTCACCATCCTCCTTGGAGGAATATATAACTAATCGAAGATCATATGCATATACTTGATCCAATTTTTAGCTGCTTGTGGACCACCATTTTCCTGAAAAAGTGATGGGTGTTATGAATGGAACTCTCGAGTAAGGTATGCCATAGATGGATCTACTCATGGATTTCCCCTCTCAATCCCCTAGATCTCACATATTAGGATCTCTCCGAGCTACTCGTCAAGCCAAAACCCAAACACTGTAAGATCTGGTGGATACCCCTCCTGCACTAGAACCTATTACTGAGCCTATTCATATACCTCATTTTATTGACCCTCAAAGATCTAATCCTGATTGTGCACCTACAACACCCTGTCCTCACCTATCTGATGCTCCATCTGAGACATTAAGGAGGTAACCTACTAAATACCATTAACATGGTTAGACAACCCTTGTAACATTTATATATAAAATACAGACATGGAAATTAGTAATAGGAAGCACATCCTCACCTCCCTTACCCTTTCTTATCTCAACCACTCCACATGGAATCCCAGCCTCATGGCCTCCTTACCTTTCCTCAACAAATCCTAGTATCAAATATACATCAATCCATGTCTGTCCTGACGAACTACATTGCCTAAAATTGACGACCACATCACCCAACCTAGAGATCAACATCACCCCATGTCATTTTTCTTTCCTGCTCTTATAAGATATATACCCATTCCACATGTCACGTCAAAAAAAATTTATATCATAGGAACATATATACATATATCATATTTCATAAGAAATTTTCACAGGTGCATAATGATACATAACTTAACATCCTATTGTGCCTATCAAAAATAGAAACAAGCCTGGAAATAAACCTTGCCTTACCAGGCCAAGGTTCGTAATCTCATTCCTTGTTGTACCAGGAAAAAATTAAAAAGTCATAACATTTAAAAATTAACATATCAAATAAGTAAATCTATGTGGAAATAAAACCAACTGTAAAATGATAAAAAAAAACAATTCCCACCCATGGTTACTTGGTTCATCCCTCATACATGGGGCTACAGGCACCCAAGCATGATCTCTGAATCCATTTCCAAACACACCTAATCTCTAGTCTACCATAACCCAAATAGTAAGACTAGCATAAAATAAAATAAAAATAATTCTCGATCTCATTAGTAGTCAGCCTTACACTGATTCTAAATCCCAATCAAGAACTTCTCTGATACCACTTGTAGCATCCCTAACCTGATTATCCACTCGAACAGTGCTATCAGATTGGGTGTCATTGGCCTTAGGCATGCCTCCCCATATCCCAAAGGATTTCAACTAGCAGTGAGGGTGTAAAAGAGTAACAGTGGGGAGACTATACCCTCAAGGAATTATATAATAATGGTCCAAGTACTTATATATATATATAACATGTAGTGTAAAATAAGACTCAACAGACTTGAACCAAATCCACCAAAGGTGGAAGAACATTCAATATCAATAAATAGTGTAAGTATAATTGAATAAAGTATCATAAATAAAAAAACAACCAAACATTCCACTTATAGCTACTAAAAAAATATTCTTACATATCAGGTCATACATATAAATATCTAGAAGTGTCACCATTGACTGACCACAATATATACATATAAAAAAATCATGCTAAAATAGAAATTAAACTAAAATAAGAAACTATAGTATAATCATGAACATTGGTCCATGCCTTCCATCCATGTCAATTCAACTTGGATCCAACTCTATAGCTCGAACCCTTACCTGAATGTAAAAGAAAAAAGTCTACACACATCCTGAAGGTCCCATGTAGGGTGTGAGAATAAGTCTTAGTAGGATACCACCCAAGTGTTCATACCCAACATAGGGGTTTAAGTTGGTGTGTATAGAGATAAAAAAAATCAACGCTATGCAATTTAATTAAACAAAATCTTACATGGTGCTCAACAACCACCAAGAAACTTTTACCTGCCTCGAAATAAGATAGGATCTTTGGTCCATGGCCCAAGGTATCCTCTGATGTCATACGGCCTAGTTAAACCCATAGGTTCCACCTCCAAATAAGAAACCTAGAACCTAATTCCTCTTGACACCTCGTGTCTCAAACAAATCACCAACGTCCTAAAGGCACGCCCAAGCAAAAAGTAACTGGTCCCTTAGACCCCTACTCTAAAGCACTCTTCAGCTCAAACCCAATGTCTGGAGGCACAAATATATTTTTACTCAAATAAAAATCATCATCGGGTCATAGAATGAAATCCAAATGAATTAATACCTCCATCCTCTAAAAATAGTCCTGGCCCAATGAACTTAATATGATGAGCCTTAGCCCCCAACTGATAGCCTCAACGCTATCAAATGAAGGCTCCTCACCTTCCCGTTTCTTTCTATGACAAGAACCCCCCAAACAAAATTCCCAAGCCGCACTACTGAGAATATCTACCCACATGAGGGGTAAAAAAACCTCATCATTAAGTCAACTTGTGTGAACATGACTCCAAAAGATGCTTTGGCCATCATGAGTGAGAAAATATCACTAAATTAGTACCTAAGCCACATCAAACTAGAACCTTGTGCCCCTACAACCATGTCGCTCAAGTCTGATGGAATTTTCATCCAATATAATGGGTCATGACTTCAACATGATGACCTTTCCACCTCAACTGATATCCATGACACCCAATACTGTGAAATCACTCTGTAAGATCAAGCCAAGCCCAACCCGACGACCACATTACCTCAATCCTGATAGCCATGCCACCATAATCCCTTGGGCCATGCCCATCATGATCCCATGGATCACATCACATGAAATTTAAACATTTCATATATATATATATATATAATTCACAAATCAATTCAATGTAATTGAATTGTATATCTCAAATTAAATAACCAATCCAAATAAACAAACAATTCAGTATAATTAAATCGTAAAATACCAATTAAAAAACAATTCAATATAAACCAAGAATGCAACCTATCCTAACCACCCAAGGTGGTTGACGACCTCTACTCTAGCCTTGCATGTATGAATTTGGATAGGGATTTCCCAAATGCATCCCATGAGGTCACAAAATAAATTTAATATCAATCAATCAATTTAATAACATCTCGCTCAAAACCCCAATGGCACACTAAAATATATGGCCCCAAATCATCCGTGAAAACATTAAGAAATGTATGCACCACCAACCTTGGAATCGTAGACATAGGATCGTATGGTATTATCCACTAACTCCAAGTGGTTTTGAAGAAATTAATAATTCTGTTGAACACCCTGAAAATAGGGGAAAATAGATCAAATTAATTTATTACTTCATGAGGAAGGAGTAAGGAGAGAGAGATGTTTGGGAGAGTAGAGACTCACTAACGTGGTTCCAATGCACCCAATGGATTAAAGAACAGATAATTGATGAAGGAGGTGGATAAAATACAAGGGAGGAAGGAAAATAGTGGGTTTCCACCTGTTGTGTATGACCCAGAGGATAATAAGGAGAAAAATGAAATGGAAAATGGAAAAATAGGGAGGAGTAGAAATATAATTTTACCCCTTAAATGAGACTGCATGGTTAGATATCATGGTTTTCCAAACTGTGTGGAAACCATGCATCCTATAGTGCTGAGGTTCTACCTAAATAGAACTACCCTTGTGGATTTCTGTATAGTTTTCCCTAACCATGCATAAACTTTGTAGAATCCTATTCAAAAACTGAAAGCATGGATGCACAACTGTACGCCCCACACTCAAGGTTTCCCCAAAACCATGCTCAGTGAAAAAAGGAATTTCATGGTCAGTTGGAAGAAACTGCACATTTTCCCCAAACCATGTGCCTTGACCTATATCTCCAAAACAGGCCATCAAGCCTCTGATGCTCCTAAAACCCCATATAAACACCTAAGTCTTTGGATAAAACTTTAAACCCATCCAAAATAAGGATATTGGATTGAGGAAACTCCCATAATTGAGTTATAATGCCCAAAAAATAATTTGGCATATTCACCAATTCAAAAATTAAAAATGGGATAGGTTTTTGACCCAATTCAAAAACCTGGGACATTACAGATGCCTTCTATTTTGAAACTGAAAATTCCTATAGGACAATGGGAGTGTCAAGCCTTTAAATATGTAGTTTTTTTTGATAAAAATAGATGGGAATAAATTGGTTTAGGATTTATCTATTCTTTATATGGATATGAATGAACTGATTATGATAATGGATTTGTTGACAATGGTCAAGGACCATGTCGGTTATTATACACGATCAGTTAGTTTCACGTCTTCTGATGGTGTTAAACATCTCTTTAAATGATATTGGAATGTGAATAAAAGTAGAGTATGACCTTTAGTACCAGTTTTTTGGAATATATCTTATTATTTGGCATTGGTTACATTGGTATCTATGGATGAGATTAGAAATAACTATTTTCTAACCATTTTGACTAGTTTCCTAATGTTTTTCCTCATAATTTCTCGAGTTTTCCACCTGAAAGTGAAGTGAAATTTACGATTGATATCCTACTGAAGACTAGTCATATTTCACTTATATCTTATAGAATGATAAAAATATAATTTATGTAATTTAAGGTTCATCTATAAGAGTTATAAAGAAAAGGGTTCATTTGACCAAGCACATATTTGTGGGAAACACTAATTCTCATTGTGAAAAAGGAGGATAAAACTCTTAGGCTCTGTGTGAATTATCACAATCTCAACCAAGTTAAGATAAATAATCAGTATCCTCTTATTTATATTTATGATCTATTTATTCAATTAAGGGTAACATCATGGTTTTCTATGATTAATGTATGATTAGACTATCACCAACTCTAAGTTTGGTGGTAGGATGTTACAAAAATAGCTATTTGAATTCATTTTGGTCACTAAAAAAATGTGGTTATTCCCTTTGGTCTAATGAATGCACTAGCAGTGTTTATGTAATTTATGAATTAGATCTTTAATAGGTAAATTGATTCCTTTATAGTGGTGTTTTTTGATAATATTCTAGTGTATTCTAGGACCAAAGCTGATCATGTGAAACACTTGGATATAGCATTGAGTACCTTGTGGAGACATAATCTTTATGCTAAGATTTTAAAGTGTTATTTTTGGATACAATATATACATTTCCTTGGTCATGTCATTTAAAAAAAAGGAGTTTCTATAGAAACTCAAGAGATAAAAGTTTTTATCTATTGGAAACCTCTGAGGAACATTTTCAAGATACATAGTTTCTTTGTCTTAGGAGGATACTATTGACACTTTCTTCATGATTTCACATGACTTACCTCACTGATAATAGATTATACAAGGAAAGGTGTTCCTTTTTTAATGGATTAATGATTATCAAAAATATTTTTAAGATCTTAACGTTTGAATTACTTCAACACCTATCCTTATGTTTCTAGAGTCTAAACATGAGTATGTCGATTACTACGAAGCATTGGGATCGGGGTTGGGTTGTGTTCTCATGCAGGGAGATCACGTGGTTGATTATGGTTGATGATAGTTATGGGTGCATGATGAAAACTACCCAACACATGATTTAGAATTAGAGGCTATGTTTCATGATTTTAAGACTTGGTGTCATTATCTTTTCAGTGATAAATTTATGTTATTCAAGGATCATAAGAGCTTGAAACATATTTTCTCACAATGAGATTGAAATATAAGGAAATGAAAATTGATGGAATATCTATAGATGTTTGACTTTGAATTGTTGCATACACTAGATTAAGAGAATTCAATGGTAAATGCATTAAGTAGAAAGTCCTGTAATCAGTTGGTTAAACATGGTTTGGATCAATGAAAACTAATGATATTTATAGTTTATATGTGTTTGTATTATGTTTATAAAGTTGAGGTCATGGTTTTTGTTCCAATTTAATTTTTTCATTATTTGGTTGAGAAAGTTAGAGATGATTAGACATTTGATCCTGAATTTTTGACCATGAGGTTAAAATTCAATGGTGGGGTGACTATTGAGGCATAGAAGTTTGATGAGAAATCTATGATGTGTTTTAGAGATTGTATTATGGTTCATCCAAACTACCAAGAACAACTCCTTTTTACCTACCACCATTAGAGATGGTTTATTTATCCTAGAACCAAGAAGATGTATAAAGTGATGAGATTATAGTTTTGATGGGATGATATTAATAAGAGAGTGGAAGATTTTGTTTAGAGATACCACACCTATGAATGGGTAAAAGCTAAGAATCAATGAATGGATGATATGTTGTAGTCCATACCTATATCTTTATGGAAATGGGGGAAAATTTCCATGGAATATTTTACCAGTCAACCAAGAACATTGTGAAATCATTATGCTATTTGGGTCATTGTGAATCGACTCACCAAATCAACACACTTTATTCTTATCAGAGAATCTAACACATTATAGGAAATAGAAAAGTTGTATATATAAGAGGTAGTAAGATTACATAGAGTTATAGTGTTGATTATATTTGATAGAGATCCTTGATTAACATTTTGATTATGGTGATTGTTACAATTTTCTCTCAGGAGTCAATTAACCAAGAACAAAACTTATCATCCTCAAATAGATGGAAAATCCAAGTGGACGATCCAAATGTTGGAATACATTCTTAGATATTCTGTGATAGATTTTGGAGGCTCATGGGAGAAGCATATACCATTAGAAGAGTTCTCATACAATAATAGTTTTCAGTCCTCAATATAGATGGATCCTTTTGAATCTTTATGTGGTCTTCCTTATCATTTTCCACTTTTTTGGGCAGAAACTGGTGATAATTCAATTATCACAACTAACCTTGTAAAAGAGACAATAGGGAAGATTCAAATGACCAGAAAGAGGATGAAAATGGATCATAGTTTCTATAAATCATATGCTGATAGTTTTCAATGACCATTATCATTTGATGTGGTGGATCAAATTTTCTTGAGAATCTATCCATGGACATGGAATCATTTTTTTTGGTAAGAAAGGAAAGTTATCTCCTAAGTACATTTTCACTTTTGATATACTTGAATAGGTTGCTGATGTGCATTATTTATTGAATTTATCGCCAAAGTTTATTTTAGTGCATAATATGTTTCATGTATCTCAATTAAAGAAGTATCATCCTGATCTTGACCATGTGATTCGATAAGACCATGTTGATATTGAACCAAATTATATGTTGATTCATGTTCCAATAAAGATTGTGGATAGGGAAGATAATCTCTTGCATGGGAAAAGCATCAATTTAGTGTGGGTTTTATACAAACAAGGTCATATTTAGTAATATATATGGGATATTAAAAAGGAAATGTAGGATCAATATCCTGAGATCTTCTAAAACAACACTGGTTTTTCACTTTTTGATGATGGAAAGACAAAAAATAGGGAGAATGTAGCACCCCCAGTTTGATTTAAACCATAATTTTATGCCTTTTTTATGTTTAACCCATTGTAATATATTTTTAGAAGTTTTCAAATGTGTAATGGGGGGAAGAGACTAGAACCTAAATACATAATATGATGCAAAAAATGCTTACATCATAAATGTTGGTATTACGATGTAAATTATTTGGGTCTGAGGTCATAAAATCATTTCAAGGTGTGAATGGATTTCATCATGTAAATTTAGGATATAAAATTAATTCATGATGTAAAAAAAATTCTTTAGAAAATATTTTGAGGTGATGGGTTTTTTGACGAAAGTACACACTTGAAGAATTCACGAAGTTAATTACAAATTACATTTATAATTCATTTGGGTTCAGCCAATTTATATCCTCCTATGCTTGGAAACTCTCACATGGTTTATTTTCCTTATCCTAGACTTCTAGAGCACCCTTATATGATTCTTAGAAATATTTTTTGTTCATAATTCAATTCAAATGGATCTTCAAGCATGCAATTGTGTAAATCAAAGGCTATGGTCTCATTCTTCCTTATCATATTGGATATCCTTATGTTGTTTTGAATAGAACCATATATCAGTGTTTATACTTGAATATCTAGGTTTTGGTTGTTTTCTTATCATATCTTCATAGGTTTTTTTAGAGTAATAGAAGGAATAGATGAGATCAGCATTTTCATTTAAAATCGTTTGTCCCAGTCAAATAAATTCGAGGTAGGTGGATTCAATCTCATATCCACCATTTTAAAACATGATGTACTAGATTATTTTAAAGGTTGTACATATATTTGATGTTTTATTTTTGTAAGGAAATCATTTTTTTGTGTTTTGTAAAATTGGAAGATTTCATGGATTTTGGATAACCCTTTTCGATTTTGATTTCAAAATGGTGATTTTAAAATTATAGAATGGTTTTGATGTAAGATAAATGTTTATAAAATGTTTTCAGAGGAAAATTTATTTGTGTAAAATGGTTTGGAATGGAATTTGGAATTTTTGTGTTGGTGTGTGTTAAAAGGATTGATGGGTTTGGTTAGAAACTCCACCATCATGGCTGGATGGATTATGATCATGGAGTACACTGTTAATGGTAACACCAAGCTTGAGTGTATAATATGTATGGACATGTGTGTGGGTTTTTTTTTGTGAACATTAGGATGATTATTCCCCATGTGAATGTATGTAATATGGTTGTTTATGGATTTCACTTGGTTTTACTTATGGATTTAGTAAACTATTTTAACAACTTTCAAATGTTTTATATAAATTATGATATTAAGTTTTTCCCTAGTGGTATGAGTTGGGATGTCTTTGGGGAAAATATATTGATTTTATAGTCACCCCTAGTCAGGAACTTTAGTGTGTTTATATATTTCATACATTGAGATATAGGAAAATGAAAATTATCATATTTATCTAGCGATGCATTTTGATACTGTGGGCATGATAGGTGGTTTTGGAGCTTGGAGTTAGTTTAGTTATTGCTTGGGATGATGCCACTTTGGAATCATTGAATCTTATAATATTTTGGCATTGTCAGTTTATTTCCCACTTTACATCATCATGATGATATTATAGTTTTTTTGGTTTTATATTTGGGTTGTATCACTTTTATTCATGCATCATGTAGTGGTTTATATGTTTTATTTGTCTTGTTAGGTTTTTTTACGATTTATGGAAAAATTATCCTCCAATTATCTTATAGTCCCTGAGAATTTATTTTCAGTATTTGGTGTCTTGGGGGTGCCACCTAAGGTTATTGGTACCCCATCTATTCTCAAGACAATGAGTTTGGGGTGGGATGTTACAACACAACTATTTCTAAGATAAGTCCCTTATGTCAAGGTCTAAATTGACCCGGATATTACCTCTAATTCTAGATGATATAAATTCTAGTACCACAAGAAAGTTATCATAGGATAATAGATCAAATTTAAATTCCTACAAGGCATAACTAAGATGTAATCCAAACTATTTCATGAGTTTTTCATTAAGGCCCTGGGGAATTCTCTCCTGATCCATTTTAGCATGGTCCTCTAGTGACAATTCAATATCAATAGAATTTACTCTTATGTATTATTCTCTTGGATCCATTCCAAAATTATCATAAATGGGTTTCATCATTTCAAAGAAGTTTTAGGGGAAATTAATGTTCCCTTTATCATTACATTATGGGTCCTTGTCCATAATCATTGAGTTATCATCATTACCTTGATATTCCTAGATAACCCCATGTTTAGATTCCTTAAACTCACTTATATTACTTATTGAACAAATCATCATTGGATTGAGTAGGTCAGATTTTTCCTTAAGACATCTTTCATTATTCCCTAAAGTTAATGAGTTTCCCAATGATTAAATTAAATGCCTTTTTCCTTTTTTCATACCTGAGAAGAATCACCCATCTTCTTTAGGATCTTCTTCATTATTTGATGAATTATGGGTGGTTTCATTTTCCACCTTACATGTATTGTTGAGAGCACAAAAACCTCCTCTCTATGGATATTCTATACACATTTTAGGCATTTAATCCATGGTAGAAATTAAATCTATTACATGAGAGGCAAGGGTACTATTTTGTATTATGCTTTCTACTTTATATTAATCTTTCTTCTTCCCTAAGTATGCAGTTTTCTATCCATCCTCCTCCTTATCCTATTCAATGATTTCCATATTTTGAAATTGATTTTGTACCTTTATATAATTTGTAACCTTATTTATATCAAAATGGATAATAACTCCCTCATCCTGCCTCATCCCCTATGCACATAAGGATCTAGGGATTTTTATCTTCTTCTAGTGCCTTAGAGAATCTATATTTGGTAGCCATCATTGATAATCCACACACATTTGAAACTACCTAGAACCCAACACTAGGTAGGCAACCACATTATTTCAAGTACCCACACTCACTATAGTATATAGATGTTTGAGAGATGATAACACCCATTCCATGATCATCCTATTAATATCACCTTCTTAGTAGGCCTGTATTTCATTCAGATAATGCTTCTATAGATATTGGGTGAGATTCAAGCAAGTTGATTCTACCTCAAAATTCACACCATTACTTATAATTGGAGTTTCCCTCCCCTATCAATTACCTATATAGACCCACCTTCTATATATGACTTTTTAACACACTGCCTTCCCCATTTTGGTTGGTCTCCTTCCTAGCCATGATAGGTACCTAGGACATTATGCAATCCAAATAAAATGTAATTAAACTATTGGGATCCAATTCCTCTAGTACCAAGTCTTCCAGGACCAACACATAATCCCTTTTGGGGTCTTATCTTAAAACCCTTGGGTGATAAGAGGAATTTATCATCCAATTTTATATGTGATCCGCTATAATTTGTGTAATCCAATGTAGGGATTGGGTTTTCACTCAAAAATATTCCCTTCAAACCAAATACCACACAATTGAGTATCTCCTTCAATAATAATCCACTAGATACAACCATCTTTCACCACCGTTTTCTCATCACTAGGACTCAACACCTGGCCTTTTCTACCAGGAAGAATTTTGACACAATGCACCATGGATCCACATGCTTCAAATGATCCACTGTTATCATTTTCAAAATGGTTTGGTTAATAGTACACAATAAATCACACATGGGATGAACCGTGACTCTAAAACCAATTGTTTTGATTCATTGATCACTAAGAGAGATGAATGGAGGGATACATCAAACTTTATTTTAGTAATAATAAAGATTATAAAAACTCCTATCTACACTTCTCAATCTAACATGGATCTCCCTTATCTCTCTCTCTCTCTAATACAACAGATCTCTTTTGGATCTATTTGTTAGAAACAAAGGAAATATCTAGCTTCAATCTAATTTTAGGAGGCTTCCCAAGACCTCCTAATATAGACATGGTGGTAGGAGTACAAACTTGAAATATCTCCCACCAATCCCCTACCAACCTTGGACTTCAAATATGGACACCACCTATACCTTTGAAAACTCACATAGAATTCAAAGGAATAGTTTGTATACATATAGAATATGTAGCATCCAAAATAGAAGTCTTCCATGGTGGGTGTGTTTAGTGAACCATCCACCAACCAATGCAGCTAGACATTATCTCCATAATGAACATCTTCAAGGACATAAATGAGATTGATGTCCTTGCCTAATGTAGTTCAAACAATAGTCAAAACAAGACTCTATAATGTATAGTTATCTTTATATGTATTGTACCCCAACATTGATTCATATTAATTCTATTTGAGGTTTATAAATATCCATATCAACACATAGGAGATCCTCAATAGGATTCTTCAAGTTGTAGGTGCATCAATTAGAATAAAGGAATAGTCTGTGTGAGGTGAATGATAGCTGGATTTTGGAACATGAGTGGGAGACCAATAAATTGAATCTCAACCGAAGCATTTAAAGGAACCCTATTAATGTAAAGACCAAGTATCTAGTGAACGAGATGGAATATGAAAAAATTATCAATCTATCCATCTATTACTAAGGATTCTCTAAATCTATTTCACTTCTGAATTTTAGTATGATCTTGCATGGATCAAGAAGACACAAAAAACCTTTGTTAAAGGCACTAGGATACATCAATGCATTTATAAAAGAAATCTATCATATATTTCCAATGGATGAACCCATGCACCAGTATAAGAGAGAGTAATAAAACACTTTAGAGAACTCTGAGGATGAGATCAAAACCACCGACTGACCAAGGTACACACCAAAAAACGTTCAGAAAAATCTAACTACTCAAAAAGTTCAGAAGCAATTAAATATTCATGTATGGAATGAAACCAGGAGGCTTGGGTTCAGGAGTAGAATCTATGGTTATAGAATAAAAATATGTCCAAACCTTCATTATTAGGGAATGGGTCTTGAGCTTCACCATATCCACTTATGGTTTCACCATTGATGGGATAAAAAATTTGTGCTATGCTATATTCCCCATTCACCCCATTCCTTATTCAAACAAATTATGAAGTAAATTATATAATTTATAATTTGATTAAAAAATAATATTTCTCATTATAATTTTATAAGGTTCTAATTATAAATTCAATAATGTAACCAATATTAAATAAATAAATATTTTGATTCAAGTCAAAACTACAGTCAAAAATTGAGAATAATATAATAAATTATCAAATAAAACCTATACTATTATAATTTATAATTTTTTAAAGGTAATTATATCTTGTTTCTAGTTAAGTTTATTTTATAAATTTTTTTTATTTTTCATTTGATCATAATTTTTATGTTTTTGAAGTTTTTTAAAGCAATCTTTCAGAGTTTTTTAGTTTTTAAGGGTACTTAAACCATTTTTAATCAATGTTATTTTTATCTTTTTAGTAATTTGTTTTTTTTTTGAATTTGATGGTATTTTATGATTATGATATTTTTGGTAAAAAAAATTAGGTGTTTGGGAAGTTTTTATAGTTTTTTTTGTCATTTTTATTTTAAGGTATTTTATTTATTTTAGTCATTTTTTCATTTAGAGGAATTTAAAAAGTTTATAAAATTTTATATATTCATCATATAGAGTTTCTAATTCTTTGAAGTTTATTTTCTTACTTCCATATTTAATGGTATTTTATACATTTTATTCATTTTCATTTGATGGTATTTTGGAAGATTTTATTATTTTAGGTGTCCAGCTTATAGAGTTTGTGAAGTTTTGAAGTTTTATTTTTTTATTTAAGTATATTTTAGTTTTTTAGTTATTTTTTACAAATTATTGTGTTTAGGAATCTTGTGAGTTTAAAAAATAATAATTTGGAGTTACTGATGTCTTGAATGATATTTTTGATATTTTAGTCACTTTTTTTTATTTGGGGGTGTTTTGGGAGTTTGTAAATTTTTGGAAATTATATTTTTTTAGATTTTAATGTTGTTAAGAATATTTTTAGCATTTTAAAAATGAGTCTATTTGTTACATTTTAGTAATTTTTAATTTTGTTTCATTTAAATATTACAAGGCTCCAGAAAATCTTCTTTGAGAGACTACTATGTTTTGAATTATATTTTAATTATTATGTACTCATGGTTACTTTTATTAATCTATTTGGTATCTGAGGGTACTTTGGGAATCTATTATAATTTTAATATTCATTTTTTGGATATATTGATGTTTTAAAGGGTATTATAGTCATTTTAAATTTGTGGTTATTTTTTTATTTTTTATAATTTCTATAATGGAGGGTATTTTTAGAGTTTTTGAAGTTTTTGAGATTTTGTTATAGGTGTTAGTGGATTTTAATATGGTATCATAGTAATTAAACATTTGAGTATATTATATCAATTTTATCCATTTTCTTTTGAGTGTATATTGTGATTTTGTAAAGGTTTGAATATTCTTCTTATGAGTTTTTGAATTTTTAAAGGGTATTTTTTCCATTTTCCATAACAATGGATTTTATCCAATTGAATTTCTTATATTTGAGGGTATTTTATGACTTTATAAAGTCTTTTATTTTCTACTTTGGATGTTTGTGATTTTTTAGTGAATTATGATCATTTATTATTTGAGGATATTTCAGTAATTTTACTCATTTTTTTTTATTTGAGGGTATTTTAGTTGTATGAGAAGTTCTTGAAATTATATTTTGGGGATCAGTGATGTTTTGAACAGAGTTCTATCCATAATAAATTTTAGGGTATTTTGGTAATTTTGATTTATTTCATTTGAATGTGTTTTTAGAGTTTATAATTTTTTGAAGTTCCAATTCTAGACATTATTATGTTTTGATTTTTTTTTATTTTTGATTTTATATTATTATTGTCTATTTTATAATTTTTTCATTAAAGGATATTTTAGAGGTTTCTACTATTCTAAATTTTTTTTTAATGGTGTTTGTGAAATATTAATGGGTATTTATACCATTTTTTGGATTTTATAAAGATTTTAAAATTCATCTTTGAGAGTTTGAGATGTATGGAATAAAATTTCTGTCATCATGATTTTAAGGGTATTTTCTTTATTATTTTTTGAATTTCTGGAACTTGAGTGTAATTTAATAATTTCAAAAGTTTTGGTAATTCTACTTTAGGAATATGATATTTTTTAAGGTTATTTTGGTCATATTACTCTTTTGTGTAATTGAGGGTATTTTGGGAGTTTTAGATTTTTTGTATTACTTATTTCTTTATTTTTAATGTTTTGAAAGGTTTCTGTGAATTTTTTATTTGATATTATATTTTTATTTTAGTAATTTCTTTCATTTTGGGGATCATTTAAAGATATTATGATGTTTTTAAAATTATTTTTTTGGAATTTTTTGAAGTTGTTATGATTATTTTCAAAATACTTTATTTGAGGGTTATTTGTTCAATTTTTTCATTTTTCTCTATTTGAGCATGTTTTGAGAGATTATGAAGTTTTTTAATGCATTATTTGGGATTTAATGATTTTTTAATGGTATTAGGACATTTTATATTTTTTTGTTTGAGGATATTTTTAGATTTATTTGTTTTGAAAATTTTGAAAAAAATTCATGAACTATTTTGGAAAATGTCTACATCTCTTCTAGACATGTTTCTATAAAATATATTATCCATCATTTATTTTGAAAAAATGTTATTTATTTATCTATGAATTTGGTGTAGGAACATATATCTCCAAGATTCTACAATACACTACAATGATACTTTGAATAGCTCATCTCACGCTAAAAACAAACTAATGACCTCAATGGTTATATCACCTTCTATTAACTACCAGAATAGAAGTTTTTAAAAAAAATCATTAGGAGTTTTTAATTTTTTGGATGGTATTTTAGTAATTTTTCAGTTATTGGAGTTTTCTTTTTTTAATATGTTTTTACATTTAACATATTTTGATATCTTGAGAAGTTTTTGAAAATATTATTTTAGAGTTTAGGATGTTTTCATGGGTATTTTTGTTTTTCTTCATTGGAGGATGTTTTACCCATTCTTTTCATTTTTTATATTTGAGAGTATTTTTATACTTTGGGAAGTTTCATAATTTTTTCATTGGGCTTTTTTAATGTTTTAGAAATTATTATTTGGGATTTTTTGAAGTTCAATGGGTATATTAGAAAATTTTTATTTGAGGGTATTTTATTTTATTCACTCACTTTTTTATTTTATAATAATTTAAGAGTTTATAAGTATTAGAAAATTTTTATTTGTGATTTTGTAAACTTTTAAACTGTTTTTAATTTTTTTTTCATATAAGTGTATTTATGAAATTTTAGTAATTTATTTTTCATTTCATATAATTTTGGGATTTTAATTTTTTTTATAAATTATGTTTTTTGGTTTATAAATATTTTAAGTGTGTTTTGGTTATTTTTCATTTAATTATAGCTTGTCCATTTTAGTTAATTTTTGAATTTTATGGTATTTTAAGAGTTTGTGATGTTTTGGAAATTCAAATTTTGGAGTTGTTTATATATTTAAAGTTGTATAGGTACTTTTTTATTTTATTCTATTGTAGTATTTTTTTTTCATTTTAGTATATTTTGGGAGATTGTGATATTTTTTAAAATTCTAGTTCTGGAGTTTTTTTTTGTTTTGAAATAAATTTTGGACATTTTTCATTTTATATTATTTTGGTTATTTAAGTAAATTTTATTATTAGATGGTATTTTGAGAGTTTTTAGGTTTTTAAAATTCTATTTTAAGAGTTTTTGATGTACTGAAGGGTATTTTAGTCATTTTTTATTAATGGGCATTTTAGCCACTTTTTTCTCCTTTAAATATGAGGGTATTTTTGGAGTTTAAGAATTTTGGAAAATTTATTTTAGAATTTTTTGAAGATTTAAAGGTTATTTTAGTCATTAAAAATTTTATAGAATTTTTGTAATTTCCATTATTTTTTATACAATAGATATTTTTGAGTTTTTTATGTTTTAAAAAATCTTCATTAAAATTTTGTGTTTTTATAGGTTATTTTAGAAATTTTTCATTTGTTGGTGTTTTGGTTATTTTATATTTTTTGTTATTGAGAGTATTTTAGGAGTTTGTTATGTTCTCCAAATTCTATTTTTGGACTTAAGTTTTTAATGGTATTTTAGTAATTTTTCATTTCAAATCCTTTTAGAAATTTTAGTTATTTTTTCATTTGAGGTTATTTTGGTAGTCAATGAAGTTTTAAAAATTTTGTTTTGTGAGTTTGTTAAGTTTTTAATTGTACTTTTTCATTTTTCATTTGAGGATATTTTGATCATTTTTATAATTTTATAATTAATGAAATTTTGATAGTGTTTTATATTTTGTAATTTTTTCTTATAGAGTTTGTGTGGTTTTGAATGGAAATTTCATCATATTTCATTTGAGAAATTTTTTTTCATTTAAAATATTATTATTATTTGAAGGTGTCTTGGGAGCCTATCAAACTTTGGAAATTATAAGTAGAGAGTATATGATGTTTTTAATGGTATTTTATCCATTTTCTATTTGATATGTTTTTTAGTATTTTTTTCATTTTATATTTTTTTGGTAGTTTATAAAGTTTTAAAAAATATTATTAATGTTTTTTGGGTTTTTTTAATGGAATTTTTATTATTTTTCATTTCAGGGCATTCTGGTTTTTGGTTTTCCTAGTGATATATGTCAATAAAATATTATTAATAAAAAACCAGAAACATGTCTTACTATTAATGAATTTATGGTTAAATGAATGCTTCTGCATAGAAAACCAATATTCTTGGAATCTGGATCTCCAGATATAAATCTAAGAGGTTATTTAGACAAATTCAATGTACATACATTAACAAAGTATTGAAAATATATAGTATGATACATTCATAGAAATGATATTTATTCATGTCACATGACATAAATCTCTCCCAAAAATGTTTCCTCAAATAAAATATATGAAACAAATAATGTGTAGAATACTTTATGATCCATTGATCAGATTTATTATATATAACATTTTATTTTCTAATAAAATCTATTAGATTTATAATAGGTAGTAATTAAAACTATCTAAAACTACTTGGAGTTGACAAAGGAAATGTTATATTTTTATAAAGGAGATAAGGATCTCTTTTTGAAGGATATTCTTATTATAGTTTCTATAAATATTGGTATGATTTGATGTTGTAGAAAAGAAATTATTGGTTCAATTAGTAAGACAATATCAAAGAAAATTGTGGATTATATTTATACAATCTAACTATTTAACAATTTTTAATAAAGAAAAAAGATATATGGATATATTTTAGGAATGTTATCTCTTGTGAGTGACCCACTAACTAATATAATTTCTCAGTAGAATCATGATCTTCATATGATATCTAGTGAGTTGAAGATTTCTATAAGTTGTCACTAGTGCAATTAGTTTTTTAGTAAAGTTTGTGACTTCTAAAAAATTTTATTATGTAGTTTAGTTTACTAGATCATGTATTCAGTTTGATATATACATGTTTCATTATTCTCGTGTATTCTCTTTTCTTCTTCTAACGATATGTGATAATCACCTTATAATGTTTTTTTCACATCTGCATATTATTGTTGTTACCTACTATAATGAGAATATGTATATTTAATTATAATGTTATTTAAACTAATTAAAGTAGTCTAGAAACATTAGTTTAATAGGATGTAGGAAATATTTTACTATCAGGTGTTGGGTGAGAGAATAAGCATTGATACTTATTTTGAGAATGTTTTCATATGGTGGTCTCCAAGAAGAGGGGATAATGAGGAAGACTAGAAAATTGGAACTCCACGTGTTTTATAAGTCATTGGATGATTCTATTTGGGTGAATGTATATCAGTCCTTAGTCTTATGATAATTACTAATGTATGAAATAAATCACATATTTAGTTTCCTGATGAAAACAATGACATATATTCTCTTGGAGAAGTAACTTATGTCACATGCATCATGAGTGGCATGAGATTAAATGACTGATCATGATAGATTTTTTAACTATTTGATTTCAAAGAAAGTGGGATGAGAACCAAATTTTCCATTTTTACTCTAAATTTTTAGTATAAATAAACCCCATGAATATTATAAATCTTGGGAATAAAATTAATTTTTTATATTTTTGGAAATATTAGAGTTTTATAGAAAATGTATTAAATAATATTTTTAGTGATTAAAATTTTATTTTGTATTTAAATGATGATCAAAACACATCTTTAATATGATTTTCATGTTTTTATATGAAGGATTTTATCTTAAATAAGTGGAGGAACCATGTATAATTAAGTCCAACTTTTAATGGGATGATTCAAAGTAAATTTTATGGGTGAGCACTACATAAGAGTACCAATGCAAGCTGGCAAAATTTTTGGTAAGAATAAAATAAAAATATTGAAGGTTGTGTCAAATTTAATCCAATTTGAATACTAATAACTTCAGAATACATGAGACTACATATGAGTAATTGAAAAAATAAAATAAAATGGGAAGTCCAGACCACCTCAACTCCAAACCAAATTGAGTTTACCTCTAGAAATGTCTAACTAAATGAGTCTATTTTAAAATCTCTCCACATATTATTATGTTAACATCTCAAATCCAACTGAAACCATGAATAATATTATAATCCCACTATCTATGGGTGTATCCTATAGACACCAATGGTTGACAATAAATTCCCATGGTTGAAAGAATCATTGGGGTGAAAATTTACCCTTACATTATATATAACATGTAGTGGAAGAAATCAAATGTAAATATATCAATATGATGCATGATAATAAGAAGAAAAATATAATAACATAAAAATACACATATACAATAATGAAAATAATAAAAAAATATCTTTAGATAAGTCTATAAGACCAAAATACTCAAAATGGAAGACAATATTCCAAACATGGAACTACCCCAAATTACACATGACTACTACCTCCAAGATCCCAACTCTATCAATAAATTCCACAAAATCAAAATTATTTTCTATTGACGTAAGCAGTATTCACCTATGCTAAATTTCATCAAAAAATATTTTCATATTCACTAAGATGTATATGATGTGTGTGGTTATACAAATCCGGTAGGCAATTCCCATATACTTACCACATACTCCACTTAAATAAAAAAATTAATATCATAGTTTATAACAATAAAAGATAAGAATAATACATATAAATAATGAAAGTATAATCTATATAAAAAAATGACACCAAATATCCCCCCTTTTAACCAATTATTTCCAGAAAGAAACCCACACTATAATTCACACACCCATTTCATAAACTCACTCACCCATGAAATACACCAATACCTCCCCTTTGTGAGCCATGATACCAACTTGATACATCACCAGTCAAAAAAGGTCCTCTAAATATCCTAAAATCATAATCATATTCCCATAACCCTAACCCAAGTCATCAATTGGTGGTACAATACATTTTCCCCAATTTTAGTTTTGATGGCCAAGTATACCCCCACAAGGCCCCATACATATTCATTATGCACATGTTCCAAATCACACCCATGTCAATTCACCATTGTGGCACATTTTTATTTTCAAAAAAAATTTCCTAGAAATGTACATTTTATCAATTTAAGGAGTGAACAAAGCACTAATTCTAAGTCCAAACCAAAGTGAAGGTTATCCCATGCCAAAATTAATATTTTAAAATGAAATAAACAATTAGTATTTCATCAAACATGCTTTGGGAATCTCCAAAAACCTTTTCCTAAAACCATATTACACTAATATAATATTCAAAAAAATATTTATCAAAATTATTAAACTAAAATAAATGCAAGAATAGTACTTTTGAAATAAAAATATTTAAAGTTAGTGATATAAGTGAAGAGTGGAGAAGACAACAACCTCCAACAAGCTCATCAATATGAAACCATACCACATACAAATATATTCAGGCTCCCTAAACCCTCCTATGATGGTTCATAAAAAAACATATATCAAATTTAACCCTAATAAAGCAATCCTAAAGTTACTAGGAATGTGTAGACCACCGGGGGTGAATCTGTTGTGCTTCGTTTTCGTATGGGTGTTTTAATTTCAATAAGAGTTTTAACTTTTCAAATGGTGGATGAGAAAAATTTTGAGTTACAACTGAAAATGAAATTCTAAGAGTTTTAGGATATAAAAATTGGTGTTTTTTATGTGGAATGTAGATTGTGTGTTAGCTTGGAGCTCAAGGGAGCATTAGAAAGTTGTTGAGATGGATGCTGCAAATTACAGTATACCACCTTCCATGTGGTGGGAACCACTAGCTTTCTAGTGGCATTTAGAAGTGGCAGTATCCACTACTTGTGTCCATTAGCTAGTTGGTGTCCTCCACTTTCTCACCGGTGAGGTTTTTAAAGGGGGGATTACCAAATTTTTTATTCTTTTTTTAGGGATCAGAACCCATCCTCCCTTGTGTTTTGGTGTATCCGACCTCCACTGACTCCCTCCCTCCCTCCCTTAATATCCCTTGGTTTGGGGTGGGTTTTGGGAAATATTTTGTCATTTTGATATTAGAATCACCCTCCATAAATCTCCTATCCAATTTTACTTCATCCCCACTAATTTTAGAGATTTTGTTTTAGATTTTTATGGTGATTCCATTAGATCATGGGAGAATCACTCATTTATCTTAGGGATTCCATTCATCCATGGCAAAGGCTGCCTCAGAGTAGTGTTTTCTAGTGTTCATGTGTGTTTCATTAAGGTGTGACATCATGGAAATTTTTTATTAGGTTTCCCATAAAATTGGATTTAAATTAACCACAAAGTTGGTGTTACCTCTTATAGATTTGACCTAATTTAAGGTCAGGGTAAACCACTGGTTTTTGGAAAGTGGTTGGATATGGTTTCAATTCTATGAGAGGTTCCGGAAGGGGTTCCACCACTTATTTCTATTTGGATCCTTATGTATAATTAATTATAATTGGTTAGATTTTTTTTAGTTAATTATAATTAGTTATAATTTTATTATTATTGTGTTGTGGTATGGTTTAGGTACCCTCTTGATGGAGAAATCCCTAGGAAGGCCTTGGAAAGTTGTCATCCATTGAGAAATGATAAAGATTATTTTAAAGTAGGTGGTATAAATTCTTTCCCTTAAATTCTAGATCTTGTATTACATCCTTAGAATGTGTGGTCATGCTGAATCTTTACAAGCTTAACCTAAATAATTTAAATGAATGGTTTAGTTGTCTTATTGATGACATAGAACCCCTTTGGACCAAGGATGGTGGGATGGTTTGGGTAGTTCCTTGTTGAACTTTTCAAGAGGTTATTTTGTGTTGAGCCTTGATTTTTGGGTGAACTAAAGGGGTAGTCCAAGGCTTCCCTTTCTGTTATAATGGTTTAATGTGGGAAGTAGGTTTCTTTGGATGACCTCTAGGACCCCTTAATGATTATGTCCATGAAATACTTAAAAGGAAATGTGAATTATACCTAAATGGTGAACTTCATTTAATTGCTATATTTTATTTAGTATTTGGATTGTGAAATAATTAAATGGTTTATATTTTTGTTAATGGTTAAAATTATGGAATTATTTGGAGGAACTCCTTGGATTACTTATGATTATGTTAGAGTGGAACTCCATATATGAGCCTAGGATTTCAACAAGAGATGTATTTCAATGTCGGGGTGTGAAGACTCCTTTAGATTCAATGGAATCTAATGCTATGGAATTCCTTGAGTTGTCCAGTGTATTCTACAGAGATTCATTACTATGAATTCCATGGGGTGGCCAACCTTGGATTTGGGTAATGTATACTCTTGTTGAATGTTCCAAATTAATACCATGGATACTTGAGGGTGTCTCTTATTTAATGGAATGGTATGAGTCCCTTTGATTTGACTCTATTATTATTGGTACGAAATTCATTTTATGTGATCCATGATTCCTATCAATCAATGATTCTATATTCAAGGGTGGTCCCTCGAGTTTAGACTAGCCAAATAGTTATTCTCATGAATTAATGGGAGGAAATAACCATTTGATCCATGTTTATTCCTCTCAAGACACTTGATTATGGTTTCCTTGTCATTTCACCTTGAAAATATATTGTGACATGATGTTTCCACTAAGATCAGAGTCACCAAAATAGGCTGAAGTAGGTATCATCATTTTTGGTTATCTCCTAGAGACATGAGGCCCGACTTGGTTCCTTTTATTTTCTACATCCTATTAATATTGTTACCATTTCTTTTATATATTTCAAACCATTATGATTTATATTTACAAAGTTGTTTTTCATTATAAATTGTTGCTGGTGGCCTACTAAGTTATACTCACACCTTGATCGGGACTCCATGGAACTTGGTTACCTAAGAAGATGTTACTCTATTGTAGGTTACAGTTTTAAGTCATGGACTGGGATTGACTCTTTATTGGTGTATATTTAGGTTGGATCGAAGGAGCTAGGACCTGGTATTGAGATTAAGACTTCTAGGGGTGATGTTATCTTTGAGTCTTTTCCCTTTCTTTTGTTCCAGGCTATTTTAATTTTTGATTTTTATGTACTGCCCAACCTGTTTTAAATGTAGGACTATGTTGTTATCACATTGGATGTGACTTCGTATTTATCGCCTAATTATTTTATTCAATAAGTTGTGATTATATTGTTTTCATTATTTAATTCTACACTGCACACTCTCATAAAGTGGGTATAGTATCCCCATTGTACCACCTATAGAGCCTCACTACTGGCCAGTAACCTATAGCATATGGGGAGGTGCGCTTGAGTCCATGTGGAATATTGACTTCGGGAATCAGTTTCATGGATTCTATGTTAGGTTATTACAAATTGGTATCATATCATCATTTTATTTTTTTCCTTTCTATTTGGGTATAGTGGAAAGGATACTAAGATATTATTAGGTTTTGGTAATGAACTCATGCCTAGGAGTCTCAGACCTACGTATAAGGGAAAATCCAAGTCTCCATGACTGAGAATTTTTGTTACTCTTTTCTCTTTTATGATTTATTTATTTTTTCTTTGAGTGGTTCACATGGGTGTGATGTTTTAGACTTGTTGTATTTTTTATCTCTTGGACCGGTATGGAAAGAGGGTGTGTGTGTTCATGAATCATGCTAGGAACATAGAATTTTTATGCCATTCATGTGCCACTTAAGATTGTTAGTCATTTTCTATACGTTGGTGTTTTATTTACTATTATAGATTATATATTTTGGAGATTTATATCTACCGATTCATTTAGATGATTGAGAATGGTTGGTTATTTAAAGTGTATGCAACCATTTATATAATGTTTCTCACATATAAGTGTATAGTATAATTCTAATTGGCTAACTCCTAGAGTAACTCCTTATAAATTATGGGAAAATATTAATGGGTTATTAATGTGATGGTTTGGTTACATAAGGTTCCAATAAGAAACTTATGAAGTATTTACCTCTGTAACTTATGAACGGAATCCTATCTAACCAAACCTAGGGTTATGATATCTAAATAAATTATAAATGGTTAAATCTTTAAATTAGGATGAAAATGAAAAGGATTAAAATTTTATACCTTTTGAATGATGGTATGTGGATTATTGGTTTTGAATTTATATCAATGTCAGTTAAATAAACTACCAAACACAAATTAAGGAGTGTTTTCCTCTCTAACTTGTGTTTGAAATATCATATATCAACACTAGTGTGATGGTATTAGGAATGGTAAAGACCTAAAATGTGTTTAATGCTTGATACCTAGGTAAATTAAATAATAAATTGGGTTAAATAAATTTTGAGTAAGAAACCTATAAGTATTTTTTCCTCATATATCATAAATGGAATCTTATTTAAGCTTGATAAGTGATGCAAGGTTTCATTTTTATATGAAAAATGTCCCTATATAGGGTATATGGGGATCAAAGGATCACCCATGTTGACTCAATGTATTGGTGATCTGGACCCTTTTATAGGTGGTTGGACTGTTGATAGAAGTTTTGTTCGGGTGTATGTTAAGGGTTTCTGACATGTGTTTGAGTTTTGAGGCTAGAGTGATCCCTATTTACAAGAAATTTGTGATGTCTTTTGTGATGGATTGTGGGAGTTTTTTGTGGCCTATTGTTAGTGTGATTCCACACATACATGTGGATTTTTATGTGGTAATGAATCTTATGCCCCACATTATGATTAGAGTTGGAGAGGGTTTATCTTGGTGTAAACGTTTGTCCTGTTAGTTTTTATTGAGGTTTTGTGTTGATTATGGGTTCGAAGGACAATTAGTAGATTTTTTAGGAAACAATTTCCTTCCAAGTGGATAATTTGATGGATGTTTTGTCTTATGATGATTCTCCATGGGTTTCTAGTGGTCCTATTGGTAAGGGTGAAAAGAATGAAGCGGGGTAGTCATTAGAGTTGGCTCTATTGGCCATTATTTATTTCTTGAGATTAAGTGGTGAGGCTTTTGAAGTGGTATGATTTTAAAATTTTTGAGTTCAATATCACATGCTAGAAACATGCTCTTCTTTTCAGGATTTTGATCTGACTATAGGTTCTAACATCCTTGTACCTATCAATTCAACATTATTAAATTCAAATGATTATAATACTGACACTTTTAAAACCATTCCACCTTGAATTTATTTGTGATAATTGGTTTCTATTCATGGTTTTTATAGATCCAATATGAAAATATGATCTGTTTTGGGGGATACCATTGCTATTAAGTCTGTTTCGTAGGGAGTAATAGAGAAAATATTTGATTTTTGGAACTTTCTATAGTGGTTGTTGATCATCTATTTGTGTTTGGAGGGGTTTCCTCCACATAATCAGAAACTTTTGGTTTTCTCCATGAATAATATTTATTTGGTGGGAGAACCAAAAAATTTATAAAAGGTAAGTGGTGTTTCAGGAGCAAAGGAAGGGGAAACTGTGAAAGATGGCACATTGTTGGCTGACAGTGGGTGTATCACCAGGGCTGGGGAGATGGAGGCAGAATTGTCTAAATTGGATACAAAGTCATGTTTTGTTGGCCATAAATATATCAAACCTGATATTTTATTATTCCCATTATTATATATAATCTTGTGGTTTAGGGGAACATGTGATGTGTGATTTCATGGATACTAAGTCACAGTAGCTTCAAGTATCCATTTTCATTATTCTGGAACCAAAACAAGGTGTGTATCGAATCTTCTCTTATGCCAAGAGCATGGGTTTTGCAGAGTGCATGAAAGAAAACCTAGATAACAAAAATATTTGTTTTTTGGAAACAAGGTCTTTTTGTTGATCTTGTGGGGGAATATTAACAATTTATTATAATGAAAATAAGTATATGGGGTAACAATCTGTTCTTCACATTTTTATATGCTAATTGTGAGGCCTAAAAGAGAAAGGACCTTTGGAAATAGCTATAGTTGTTTCAATTAGGAAGTTTACCTTGGTTCTTTATGGGGGACTTCAATACAATTATAGAGTATTTAGAAAAGAGGAGGGGAATATCTATAAATGAAAAGAAATATTTCAGAAAATTTATAGCCTCTAAGTGTCTTATGGACATGGGTTGTTTGAGAAGAAAATATACATGGTGAAATAATCACGAAGGACTCTAAAGGATTTGGTGAAGTCTTGACTAATTCCTCTCAAATATCCAAGGAGTGAACACCTATAAAAAAGCTATAATGACCCATATTACAAGGGATATATTTGATCACTCACCACCCATGGTGATTTAAAAAAAAAAGACTTGAGAATCAAAGAGTTTTTTATTCCATGAACTGGCATCGGATAGATGGATTCCTTCATATGGTTAAGGGGTCATGGGAATAACCATAGGATGGTGTTGCATGGGATAGCCTCATGAAGCGGTTACAACATTTGAGAATGGATATACAAGAGTGGATTTCAAAAAAATGAGTGATTATTATAGTCTATAAGGAATAAAGGAAGACATAGAAAGGTTAGAGGAAAGTTTACAAAATGGGTGGGTTGATGATAGGTTTTCTTGAAGGTAGAAAAATAGATTTTTTTGGATGAGAAAATTTTGGATATTGCGAGGGTTTGTAGGAAAAAATAATGGGTAGTATGGATAAAGATAGGGGATAAGAATACTACCTATTTTTAGGTTTATTTCAAAGAAAAGAGAGTCTATAGGAGGATTAATCCAAATCTTGAGGTTGAATCATTCATTTCAGATTTGGAAGAGGTAAGGAAAATGAAAGTGGACTACTTTGAGTGGATTAGGTAGGTACCATCAATGGTGGAAGACAAAATAGGCATGATGGAGAGGAGGTGTTCATGGATTGTTTACCAAGAATGGTGGAATATGAGGACACCAATATCTTGATAGTTATTCCGTAGAAAGAAGATATCAAGGAGATGGTGGTTATCATGAAGAAGGAGAGTTCACATGGTCTTTATGGTTTCCCAAGATCCTTCTTTTTATATTCTTGGGATATCATTAAAGCTCAAGTGGGGAAGGCAATGAAAGATTTCTTCAAATGTGAACTGATGAATCGAGCCTCCTATGCATATAAATTTGTTCTGATACCCAAGGTGAAAGCTCCTATTGCTCTTAATTAGTATAGGAAGGTTTTTTATGTAAATTTTTATATAAGATTATTTTTAACCTCACCAATAAGAGGATTAACAATGTCATACCATGGATCATATCTAAAGAGAAGTATAAATTTGTGCAAGAAATAATCATCCATGGGGAAATCAATTTCTATAAAGAAATGGTGGAGGACATAAATAAAAAGGCTATTGGATATGATATTATTATTAAGATGGATATGGACAAAGAATATAACAGAATTTAATGGAGATTCATCATTAGGGTAATGAGGATATTCAGATTTCATGATTGGTTCCATGATTTGTGTTTTAGATGCTATGTGTCACCTTGGATTATCATATCTCTTATGGGAAGATGATTTGGATTGGGATTTTTTAAATCTATTCACGGAGTAAGGCAATGGGATCCATTTTCATCTAGCCTATTTATCATGGATCTGGTAGTACTTTCAAGGAAAATTCACCAAGGATTGGAGGATGGAACAATTATTCCTTGCATAAATAGATTCAAAAGTATCCTTATGTCGCATCTAATGGTTGTTGATGACATGTTTTTTTAATCAATGGAATGAAACGTTCAGTTATCAGGTTCAATAAAATAATTACAACTTATGTAAAGTTGAGTGTCCAAAGTGTGAATCAGAGGAAAAGTATCATTTTCATCTCAAATAAATGTTCATAAAGTCACAACAATGAAATACAAGACAAGATGGGTATACGGAGGTGACAATTACCCATGGTTTATCTCGTCACCCCAATCTATAATGGAAGTATAAAAAAGGTTTTGTTTGATGATATCATTTGTCAGATCATAGGAAGAATATGAAACAGGAAAAATAGGTTTCTCTCCTTTGGAGGAATAATTACACTAATCAATAGTGTTCTTACCACTATACCAATTCTTGTTTTATCCATAATCAAGCCCCTGATGGGGACTATTTATAAAATAGAGAAGGTTATGACTACTTTTTTAATGTATACAAACCAATCTGGATGATTCTATTGGGCATCATGTAAGCAGTTTCCAAGACCAATTAATAAAGGTGGCATCGAGCTGAGGAGTGTGGAAGATACAATTCAGGCCATGAAAACGTGACTAGTGTGGGAGGTCATTGAATGAAATTCGTTATGGGAAAAATTTACAAGGGAAATGTATGGAGAAGACTAGAGGGAATAGACACACCGATCAAGAAGAATGTCAATTTTAATATAGTGCATTAATCTGTGGAAGATGTAGTGAATTAATCTGTAGGGAAAGGACCATTGGACTGTGGGACATGGAGACATTAATCTATGGTAGATGAACTGGGTGGGAGAGAGGTTGTACTATTTAGGGTCTCCAATATTGAATATATCCTTAAAAGAGTCTAGTCTTTTCCCATACTCTGTATAATCTATCCGAAACCAAGAATAAAAGAATTTCTATGACAACATTAAACTAGTTGATGAATCAAATAGGTGTTTTTTTAGCTTCAACCTCAGGTAAATTCTCTAAAAAATATTTTAAGAAAATGGTGCATACTCAAAGTGGGATTGATGAATGGATAGTGATGTTGTGGCACAATTAAATTGCATATAATATTAATTTCTTAGTTTTTATAATAAGGAATCAAGTGTTGCTAATAGATGACAATGTTTAAAGGAAAGGAGTGGTTCTGGCCTCGTGATGTTAGTGCAATAAATGACCACACCAGGAAATAATGTAGCATGTGTTTTTCCAAGGAGAGTGGGAAAAGGGATTTTGGGATTTCATGGCTTAGGGAATGAATATAAATTGTTGTGGGAATAAAATGTAGGGGGTTATTGAGACGTAGTTATGAGGAGCTAGCCAGTAAGGAATAAAGGTAAGGGTGTGGGGTATAATGTTCACAACTATTTTCAGGGTTCCTCAACAATCCAGAAACTAGGTGAGATAAGGAAAAATGCATTCTACAATCTTATTTCAAGTGAGGGTGAAGGTGTTAGTGGTATATCTGGGAGAACATATCAAGGATGAGATGCATTCTATTATGTTGAGAAGGCTCTTTCCAAGGCTATGCATGAACATGGAGGGTAGTCTAGGTAATCAAGGTAGGTGGGTCCGATGGAAGCTTCCCTACTTCAGATTAAAATTAAATGTTTATGGTTCTTATATTGATGGGGAGATGATAGGTGGATGTTTTCTAAGATACATCATGGGATCAGTAATCCTAGGATTTAGTTCATATTACATCTTAAATAATTCCATCGGAGTGGAGGCAAGAGATATGGTTATTGGACTTCTATTGTATAGGAGATAAAATCTTCATATTACAAAAATTGTATCAAAATCAGTTGTATTGGTTGGTCTTCTCAATGGGAGGTAAAGTTCAACATTGGAGTTGACAAATTTTCTTAGGAGATGAATAAAATTTTTCAACTAGGGATTTCTCATTTGTCATACCTAGAGGGAAATAAATTTTGTGTAAATTTTGTTAGCTTGAAAGTAGAATAAAGAAGAGGAAATGATCTTATACTCCATATTGGGGTCCCTACTGAGCGATTGTAAGATTATTGTTCTTGTTTATGCTCTTATACTTCATCATTTCTTCGCTCCTTTAATTGGAGTGACCCCATTAATTATTGGTTGCTTAAATTTTTAATAAAAAAGTTAATTTCTATAAAGAAATATAAAAAATAAAATAAAGGTAGCTATGAAAGGGGTTGAATTGGCCCTTGGACTATTTATATCCATGAGGAATGGTTAGATTCCTTTTCATAGAAAGATCAATTGTAGGTGGTTCTACCGAGGGCATAGCTCAGGCGTGTTAGATGCCTTAGTTCCTAAATTAAGAACTTGTGTTCTTTTTCCTTGGATTTAAGGTTTTTTTGATATTCCTAGCTCTATCGGTCCATGTATTGGTATCAATGGTGTGGTTGGTAGTGATCCTTAGTGGAAAATTCTAGAAGTAGTAAAGAATGGTGAAATTCAATGGGTTTGAATCAAATCATGGGAAGTTCTTAGAGGCATGATGTTTGAGCATGGGGATGCTTTGAGAATTCTCTATTAAATAAAGTTGAAAATGAAATGGTATTATAGGTTCATATGTGAGGTTTCTTGTAGGTGTGGGTTCCGTTGGAGGGTTTGACAAAGAATTTTTGAGTTACATTGTATTTTGGGGTTTAGGATACCCTGAGTGCTAGCACAATTGGCATCTAGGCCAGATGTAGGAGCGAGATCGATGTGATGTGTGGCACTATAGTTTCTTGTTGTGTAATGGTGTGTAGTAATGGTGGTTAGATGCTCTGGGAAGGAATAGTTATAGGCTAATAGGTATCCTTGAGGTAGTCATGGGGACAAACTTGACTCTTGAGTGAGTTCAATCCTATTGGATAAAAGCATTGAGAATGCCCTGAGCTCGAGGAGACCAACAAGCTAATTGGTATGGTAAAATGCTTGTGTGGGCGTGTGGTCCTAGAATTGGTGACGCGCAGCTCGTGAGGTCTTAAATTGGTTTTGGAATAGTCTCAAGGGATTGTGTGATATGAGGTTTGATAAGTTCTAGGTGGATGGATCATGCCAAAGATGAACAATGTCATTGGGGGTTATGAAATCAGGTGCCTTGGGAGTGAGAACCCATTACTTTTTAGTGAGATATAGTGATCTGTGTGGGTTACATGTGGGGAATTTTTCATCTTGTGTTGGTAAAGTGGTTTGTTTGTGTTTTAATGGAAGTCATTTAGGACATGTAGAATCTTGAGTGGTACAGTGGCATTGATGCTCTGGTATGAACCAGATGATGGAGTTAGGAGTCATAGATGCTTTGAGTGTGGATCGAGTGAGTTTCAGGTGTTTGTTTTAAGTAGAGACCATGTAAGTTCAACTCATGGAGTTTTATAAGTGAATATGTATAGTGGGAAGTTCACCATCATCCATTGGAGGGTGAAACCGTCATTTTAGACTTGATTTTAGAAAATGTCATGTGTGTTGTTCTCAGAAGCCATGAACGAGTGGTGGTTGATGTTTTTTTCTACTGACGTGATAGTAGAACACCCACTCTAAACATTTGTGTTTGTTGTTGAATGAAGCATGGTCTATGGTTGTTATAAGTTTTTTAATAAGAGAGATAAAAATGAAACTCCTATTGTGGGGAGTTATGTATCGGTTGAAGGTGTATAAACCTCACATCATAAGGGTCACATACATGTGGTACTAAACATGGGATGGTCGGAGTGTAATAGGGATTTCAATGAGGAACCATTTAGGTGCATACTTGTATTTCTTAGGGAGTTCCAATTGGGAGTTCAAATGTGGTGGTGGACCGATACAAGGCCTTGGAATCTATCTCAAAGTGCTTTTAAAGTTATCCAAGCGTGCTTGTATCATAGGTACATCAACATGTGTGGTAGGGAATGATGAGATTTTGGGTAGCTAAGGATGGAATTGGGGAAACTCATTGGGAGTTAGGTATGGAATTCAGTAGGAATGTTTGGATGAATGAAAAATTCATTAGTGCGTGAAGGCATCATGATCATACAGGTTGTTGATGTGTCAGTAGTTTTAGCCCAGTTTTTATGAGATGATTTAGATGAGGATGATCCAACTTATGTTCATGTCTAGAAATGGATGTGGTAAGTTTAAAAACACTTCTAGCACATCATCTTAGATGTGATGGGTGCATTTCAAGAATCAAATTAGGTTTTATAGGAAAGTATGGTGTGTCTTTATCTTTCATATGGAATAAAATTATGTATACATCCTCCATTGTTTTTTAGTCACTAGGATAGGTACCAACAGTTAATTGGTGTTCTTAGGGATGTTCAAGTGATTTAAGTTAGAAACCATGTCAGGAATGTCTTGGATTATAGGATTAGTGTTTTAATAGGATTTTCTTATGGAATAGGTATCAAAGAATTTGGGTTTTTTTGTGATAAGATGATGCTTATAGTGAGGAGAATAATAAACCCATCAGGTTTTTGGTTAAAAACATTTTTGGATTTTGGAGTATATGGGCTCATGTAAGAACCATCTCAGTGTTTTAGTGTTAATCAAGGGAATTGGATCAAATTTTGGTGGTCAGAGCTTCATGAAGTATATCTTATGCCTTGGTAGTGTTTTAGTCATCTAATAATGGAAAAAGATGTTCAAACTTTAATTAGTGACCGATGTAGGTTGGGGAGGTAGATGGAGGAACATTGAGACTTATCGGGGGAAATAAGTATTATGGTGGGGAGTTTTTAACCCCTCATTATCATATGAGCATTCAAATTTCAATATAAGATTGGAATTTTCAAATGGTGGATGGGATGATTTTTTAGTTGTACCTTAGAATGAAATTCCAATGGTTTGAGGACCATAACAGTAGAGTTTTGGATGTAGAATAGGGCTTGGGTGGTAACCAGAAGCTTAATGAAGCATTAGAAAGTATTTGGGATGTATTCTAAAAAATACAGCAGACCACGAACTTGTTGATGATGTTTGGGAATGTAAGTATCAACTGCTAGTATCTATTGGCCTATCAATGGCCTATACCAGTTGGTCGGTGGAATTTTTAAAGGATTAAATTACCAAATTTCCCACTCTTGTTTTTCATAGGTCATCCCCCCTATTTCTTTGTGTTTTTTTCATGCATCCTCAAGCTAATCCCTCACTTCCCCCCTTTAACACCCCTTGGTTTGGGGTGGGTTATTAGGTGATCTTTTGGTGGTTTGAGGTTAAAATCACCCTCTAAAAATATCCTCTCTTATTTTTCTGCATCCCCTATAATTTTGGAGTCTTTGATTTAAGTTTTTTTATGGAGATTCCACTATATATTGGTGCAATCACAAGTTTTCTATTGGGCCCAATGTTGCATTTTAAATCAACGATGTATCAATATTTGTTTAGCGAGAAGTGGTGTTTCTTAGAGAATTATTATGGATTTAGTTTATAACATTGGATTTCATGATTATACAATTATCCTTATAAATTTTATGATTATTGAAACTGTTTTTCAATGTCTAAGAAAAGTGCTACGGAGTGCTCAATGTTTAAAAAAGTGGAGAAAGAAGTGAAGGACATGAAATAATTCTATTATTTCATGAGTTTTAAATAGGAGGCCAAGAAAAATAAAGTATATTTTTCATGAGGTATATTTGAAAAATAAAAATTTATAAAGATTGTAGTTATATTATATGCTTATATTATATTATAAGTATTTTAATCAAGGGCATTCAAAAAATTAGGGCCAGCTTTGGCCACCTAAAGAGGACATAAAAACCACTTATGGGATATAGGCTTAACCATTTGGGAGCCAGCGCATGCATTGGAAGGCCGCAATGACACGTATGAGTTATTGGGTCATGTGTAGGCCAACATGAGAGTGTGATAAGGTGAGGTTCTTAGACCAGGGTTTTGGTGGGACAATGTGGGTGCAGCACAGCCCATGTGGCATGAGTGCATGTTTGTGTGGGTGCTGATCCCCCGCTACCATCTCAAAGTGGTAACAATACTAATTGATTATTAATGTATCATTAAAACAAATAACTGAATGATATTGGATAGTTGGTATAGGTTATTATTCATCCATATTTAAAAGCATACTAATTTAACATCATTCATCCGATTCTTTTGATGATATTTGTTCGATTATTACCGAGAAAATGTCTTCTACCTCTAGTAATATTCAAACACTATTGTGTGATGAGTATGGATGAACCTCCATCAATCAAATACAAGGTCTCCATGATCATTTTGAGGTTGATATTCTGAGTCAATGAGACCACAAACCTCCATGCATATAATCTTTGTCTTTCATGCATAGGATAATTGAAGGAACAAGATTAGAAAAAATGTAGGATAATTTTTTGAAGGCCATCCAGATATGTGTAAGATTTAAGAGCTATGAGGAATCATGTGATCTATATCTTTTTCACATGAGGAATGCACCACAAGGAGAAAATTTAAACTCACCTAGGAAGATATTACATGAATTTCAATGCCAAATTATAATGGAACTCATGTGACATATATTTGATTCACCAAGATCTTCAGTGATATTATAATAATGGTTTTCAGGACATAAAAATCAGAGGTTGTGGTGGTGCGAGGTAGCTATGTTATACCAATAAAAGGAGAATCACCATACTGAGATATGTTTTCTTCTGATACTATGATTTCACTCATTTTCAAAGAAACAAATACACCGCGAAAACAGTGGTTCACTTAGAAGAGATACATGAATATTTTAGCTTATGTGAAGGATTAGAGAATCATGCAATATCTTGACATGTGACACTACCACTCAAGATTATCATGAAGAAATTGAGATCTCACACACCTTTTGGTTTGTGGGGACAACTTTGAGAAACTGTGAGACAGTGTCACCCACACTGTATTTCACAAAGGAGTAGTGCCATTTGTGTGCAAGTATTACACAGATAGTGCATGTGTATGTGCATACTTGAATGAAAAATTACTTCCTCAAAGTAATTGTAAGATACGGTGAGTGTTTATACCCATTTTCATGAATAATACATGTTGTAAGAAGTGGAAAGTGCTGTATGAATTGTCATATGAATGCATATTTGAAAGCTTAAGAATTTGATAATTAAGAAACCCAAAACAGAATATTGATAAAGAATATATAATAATAGCTCAAATAAATAAATGTGTTAAGGGTTTCAAAAACCATGAAACATGAATTATTTACATAAAGTTCACATGATCGAATCATGTTGATAATTTCAAGGAGAATTTATTTAATTTTTGAAAGTTTTATCTTTCCTAAAATATTGAAGAATGTGTGTGCACCAATTTCACACATTTATTTAGGTCAAGTCTTTGTAAGAAGAATAAATAATTATAACCTAATATTTTTTTTCACTGAGGCAACTGGTCATTTATAGGTGATCAGAATTTATTGAACAAGACCAATAGACTTGAGCATTGGTTGTTAAAGGTACTTCAAGTGTACACATGAAAGTAAGATCCTAAAAACTAATGTATGAAGATAAAAGATCACTCTATAGTAGATCAAAACTTCAAGAAAAGTTGAAGTATTCCAATTGGTGTATGGAGTAGGAGAAGTATTCTTGTTTGAGCCAGGAGCAGATGAAGTCTCTATGTTGGAGCCAGAGCAGTGAAAGTATTTCAGTCAAAGTTGAAAGCAGTGAATATATTTTAGTTGGATCCAAAATAAAATTGAGTCTCTCAGTTAGAGCTATAGAATTAAATGTTTCTAATTTGGATTTGGGATCATTTTAATCACTTTATTATTTTTTAAGAATCTGTAGTTGGGGGGAATTACTGGTTGTAATGAAGAGTAGAATTTTTTTGGAACCTTATTAGTCCTATGATCTGATATATCTATTATTAAAACTTCACATTAGGTGATATTGAGAGATAATATTGAGTGGATCATGAAACTTAACAAGTTATAGAGGTTTAATTCTAAAGAAAATGAATTAATAAAAATAAACCACTTATTAACCCCTCCCCTTTGAGTAGTCAATCTGGTCTGGGGAACTATAAGTGGTATTAGAGCAAAAGTTCCCTCTATAGATCAAATAAAAAATATGATAGATGGAGAATATTAATTCTTTCAATATCCAAGGTGTTCCCACATTCAATGAGAATAATTATCACATCTAAAGAAATAAGATTTTACCCTATCACATCACATGATCCTGAACCCGGTTTGTGAGGTCTCTCTAATATATCCATGAGACTCAGGTTCGAAACCAAGACGAGGCATAATTCCGGGGTACTATAGTAGTACTGTAGTAGGTACCATAGCAGAACTGTAGTAGGAACTATAGTAGTACTGTGCGGGTACTGTAGCAGGCACTATAGAAGGGACTGTTCAGTACTGTAGTAGCCAAAACTATTAACCTTGGGCCACCGGTTTGGGCTTGGAGTCCTTAAGGCCTTCGGGCCACCCAATACTTTAGGTCAGTAAGGATTTTAGGCCACCTTTAAGGCCTTTGGGACACCTCAAGCCCTTTGAGCCACCTCAAGGCCTTTAGGTCCACCTGATATGAAGATACCTAGATAGATTATACAAGGAACCAACTATAGAGGAGTATTCAAGAGCATGGCGCATTCACCAGAGTAGGGCTAACAGATTTAGAATAATGAGAGGGTATGACATTTCCATCGGTACCGGGCCTGTGCATCTACACATGACAGCTAGCCGAACAACCATGAAAAGGTGGAGAGATGATCATGATGTAGTTGCTGGGGAGGGCGGTTTTAAGTAGTCATAGTCTGTATGATTTTCTTATGACCTACAAGTCCTGTAATGTCTCCAAGCCTACATGATATGTAATATCTTAGCCTACAGGAATTGTAAGGGTTACCCATAATCCCATAAAAGGTGGGTTATCAAAAATAAATAAAAAATAAGGCCTTCAGTCCATTAAGGTAGGAATATCACTCGGCATAGATGTCAGAGATTTTGTAACATTGGTTTTTCTACCCATTTATAAGGATGATTCCGTGATAAAAGTTGATAAGAGAAATATGGAGTTGGATGGAAAGGATAAAAATTCCATCTTGATGGATATATTAGAGAAGTTGTATACAAAGTTCATGGGTCTACAGACCTCCAAGGAGATCCGAGACAAACTAAGAAGCAATTATGAAGGCAATGTCAAAGCCAAAGAATCCAAACTACATATTTAGATGAGTTAGTTTGAGGATATCAAAATGATTGATTAAGAAAAAATTGATGAATACTTCACCAGATAAAATGATATAGTCAGTACCATTTGAGGATTTAGTGATAAGATGGATGAATCTATAATTGTCAAAAAATGGATGAGGAATTTTTCAGATTTCTTTGACTCAAAGATCTTTGTTTTGGAATAAATAGATTATTTTTCTATTAATGAACTACAAAATATTCTCATAGCCTATTAGATGAGAAAAATTACATCTTTCAAGAAGAAATAAAATATTGAAAGGTCCATTGAAGTAATAAGGAATGGGAAATGTTGAAGAAGAACATAATGCTATTTTTGGTAATTAATATAGTGATGAGGATAATGATTAATTTAATCGAGTTTTTTCCATTATATAAAAATGATTTAGAAAGGGAAATTAGAAGGGAAAGAGTAAGAAACAACCAAAATACTTTAACTATGGTAGCTCTGGTAGTTTTTTTAAGAAGTTTATAAAGATGATGGTTTAAGTATAAAAATCAAAATCATAATTATATGAGAGGAAATCTCATAAACACAAATGGGATAAGAATAAAAAGAATCACTACAATATTAATAAGAAAAATATTATGATCAAGTGAAATCAAGATTCATCCTCAATTTTTTCTTTAGATAATGAAGTTAGTTTCTTTTCTCGTGAAAAGAGAAGAGCCATTTTATCAAGTAGTAGTGATGATGATGAAGAAAGAATAGAAATTGAGTGGAATCTAAAATAAAAATTAGAATTTTTCATGGGATAGAACAAATATCTCAAGAAATAAAATAGGATTACTGATAAAGAAAATATAAATATTGTTAATGAGAAATAAGAGCTAAGTTAGAAGGAATAAGTCTATGTCGATGAGATTCAAAAAGATAATCTTAGAGAAGATGAACATGATAAAATTATCATAGATATCAAAAAGGAACTATCTATAAAAGAATAATAGGTGTTTGAGACACAAGCCATATGTTTCATAGTTCAACATGGGTTGAATAAGGACAGAGAATATTTCAATAAATCTATTGAGATCAAGGGAGAATATTCCAAAGATAGAAAAAAGGAAGGTAAAAGTGTATCTAATCATTTTGTTAGAACTATCATTTCTAATAGCGTAGATGTGAAAAATAAATTTGAGGATATATGGGATAAGAATAATGAGAGGGGATCTTACACATCAAGGGAAGGGAAGAATATTCCAAGAAGGCCCCAATACCCCAATAAAAGTAAGGATGGGTTTATCATAGTACAACAATAATACAGATCTGAATTCATCTAGAACCAATCCAAGAGAATAATTTTTTAAGGAATAGATTGGATTTGGAGTAATAAAGGTCACAAAGCATATTATTTCTGGTCCAATATTACTTTATAAGTAATGATGCAATAATCAAGGAGGAGTTTCAATGAGAATATGAGGACAAAATATCATAGAAAATAACTTGAGAATAAATCTACATCAAAACTATCTATACAAAAAAATTCCATATTCTTGAATAATTTTTTAGAAGATATAGTTTGGAAGGTCATAAAGATTAGTCATGAATGTCATGGCTGTAAGGAAATGTTACTTATGTTGTGAAATAGAAGAGGTTCCAAAAAAACCCCGTGAAAAGTCATGTAAATATTTTGAGAATATTGAATTGTTAAAAAAGATTTCCTAATCATTTAGGCACACCATTTGAAACTATATAAACAATTAGAAGAATCATAGAAAATTTATAAATATAAATGAAATAAATTGGTATCAGAAAATGAGATGATATTTTATGATAAGTTATCCACTGGTGGAAAATTTAATATCCAAAATATTGAGGATAAAAAAGTCATTAAACACAAAGAATAATAAGGTAATAAATAGTATAGTCAAATAAAAAATATTCAAAACAAAAATAAGTGTTCAAATAAAATTTACCATGTTGATATTGGTAGAAAATAATGGCATATATTAAGAGGATAGTCCCAATTTGAATGATTTTTTTTGAGAAACCAAGAGGCCCCTCCTTAGTCCCAATTATTCTATATATTCTTAACTAACAATACATGGAATTAAAGGAGATGTTTGAGGCTCTCACTTATGGACAACATGAAGTGATTTTAATTTATTTATTCTACTATATTCCATGAAAATGGTAGAGGGATAATATATTCCTTAAGGGGGAACAATATTGAGAATAATATATCATTTTACTAAATTCCAATGAATCTGGAAATTTTGGATAGATTTCAAAGCAGAAGGATGAGGTATTCTAGTCAAAATTTTATCCTTCCTTCTTAATTGTATTAATAATATCAATTAAGGGTAAGTTATTGGTTGATGACATGATAAGACAAAGGGGGAGTTATTTCTTTTTACCTGAACTTTATAATATGTTTATTGAAGTGTGTGTAAGATTTTTTCATTTCATTGAAAACATTGATTCTTGGAAACCCCATAAATGATACTTGATAATTCATGATCATGATTTCACATGCATGGTGTTTTATATACAACTTATATATCCTTGGTTATATCTCTCTTGTTTTCTATACTATACTAGCCCATGTAGACGTAGATTTGATACACTATATGACCTTTACTTAGAGAATTATGTGATATAATTCCTCTCTCAGAACCATGATAATCAAGTGGAAAACCCCCACTTTTACTTTTTATTTTATTTTTAAATAGTGAGAAAGTTTTTATGAAACATATGAAGGTATGTTGACAAAAAAATACAAAGAGGGGGGGTCCAATATTGCAATATTTTCAATGATGTGTCAATATGTGTTTATTGAGAAGTGATGATGATTGAAGAATTGTTATGGACTTACTTTATGGAATTGGATGTCACGCTTGAAAAATTATCCTTAAAAATTTTATTATGTTTAAAATTGTTCTTCAATGTCTAAGACATGTGCTAAGGAGTGAACAATGTTTACAAAAATGGAGAAATAAGTGAACTTATTACAATAGTTATATTATTGCATGAGTTTTAAAAAGAAGTCTGTAAAAAATAAAGAATATTTTTCATGAGGTATATTTGAAGAATAATTTTTGATAATTCTTGAAATATTATTATATACTTAAAAATATATTCTAATTATTTTAAGTAAGGGAATACAAAAAATTGGGGCCAACTGTGGCCACCCAAAGAGGCCAACTCAACCACTTAAGGGAGCTAGGCTCAACCATACGGGAGATATCCCTTGCATGGGTTGTACATGTTAGTAGGTATGAGTAGTTGGGTTGTGTGTAGGATCATAAGAGAGTGATCCCAAATGATTTTCTTAGACCATGGTACCGGTGGGTTAGCATGGGTACCGCGTGGCCCATGAGTCATAAGTGCATGTGTGTGTGGGTGTTTATCCCCCACTACTAACTTGAAGTAATAACAACACCAATTGATTAATAAGGTATCACTCAAATGAAGTGTGACCAATGTGGGATAACAGGTAGTAGTTACTTTTTATCTGTATTTAAAAACATAAAAATTTAACAACCGCTATCAGATCTATATGATGAGATCCATTCAATCACTATTAAAAAACCAACATCTAACTCTAGATATCTTGAAAGGATAATGTGTTCCTTAGTATAGATAAACCTCTATCAATCAATTACAATGTCTTCAGGATCATTCTGAGGTCAATATACTGGGTCGATAAAACCATGAACCTTCACTCATCAAATCTTCTTAATTCATGCATAGGATAATTTTAGGAACAAGATTTGGATGAATTCAAGAGAATTTATAGAATACCATCTAGATATGTAGAATATTTCAATGTTAGGAGGAAGTATGAAATCCATATTTCTTGCACATGAGGGTTTCACCACAAGTATACAATTTAGACTCATGTAAAAAATAAAGGCCATGAATTTCATCATCCTATTATCTGGGAACCCATGTGAAATATATTTGATTAATTGATATCTGAAAAGATATTATATAAATGGTTAACATGAAATAAAAATCATAGGTCTAGGAAGTGTGAGTCAACGATGCTCTTCCTATAAAAGGAGTAGTGTCATGCTGAGAGAGGTTTGCTTCTGATCATGTGAGTGCTCTCGTTTTTTAATGAAAAAAAACATAAAAACAATAGTTCACAAAGAAAAGATACAAAAATATTCTCAATTACATTAAGGAGAAGATAATACCATGGTATATTATCATGCGACACTAACGCTCAAGAGTATCATGAAGAAACTGAGATGTTGCACACCTTCTGGTTTTCATGAACACCTTTGAGGAACCATGAGACAGTGTCACCCACAAAATATTTTAAAAAGGAGTAGTACCATATGTGTGAAAGGATTTCATAGATAGTGAATTTATATGTGTATACCTGAATACAAACTCACTTTCATAAAGGTGGTGAAATATACAGTTATTTCTTACACCCATTTGCATGAAGAAGACAGGTTGTAAGAAGTGAACAATTCTACATGCATTATCACATGTGTGAATATGTGAAATCTTAAACATTTGAAAATTGAGACACCTGAAATAGAATAGCGAGAAAGCACATATAATAATAACTCAAATAAATAAATAAATTTGTTAAGGGTTTCAAATTCCATGAAACATTCATCACATTCATGAAGTGCACATGATCATATCAGGTTTATAATTTCAAGAAGAAGTGATTTGAGTTGTACAAGTTATAACTTTCATAAAATATTAAAGAAAGTGTGTAAACCATTTGAAAACATTTATTGAGGCCATTTATTAATAAAAATAATAAAAAAGTAGAACACAATCATTTGTTTCACTAAGGTAACTGGTCATTTATAGGTGATAAGAATTTATTGATCAAGACCAGCTGACTCGATCAGTGGCTGTTGAAGGTAATTGAAATGTACATAAGAAAATCAGATCCTAAAATCTCATAGAGGAAGATCAAAGATCATACTATAGTGAATCAAAATTTTAAGAAAAGTTTAATTCTTTTGGTTGGTACCAAATGTTGGTGAAGTCTTCTGGTTGGAGCCAAGAGTAGAAGGAGTCTCTCAATTTGAGCCGAAGTAGTGGGAGTCTTTTGGATAGAGTTGAATGTAGTGGAAGTACTTTGGTTAGTGAAAAAAATCAAACAAAGTATCACAATTGGATCCAGAGTTTAAGAAGTATCTTAGTTGGATATAGGAGCATTATAATCACTTGTTTTATTGTAACAAATCTATATCCTAGGGGAATAACTAGTTATAGTAAAGAGTATGATTTCTATCGAACCTTGTAAATCTCATGTATTTATCTCTCTGTTATTACAACTACACATGGGGTGAGGTTGAGAGATAATGTTGAGTCGATCAAGAACATTAAAAATTTAAATAGGTTAAATTTTAAAGAAAAGTAATTCATAAAAATAAACCACTGATTCACCCTTCCCCTCTCAGTGGTCAATCTGGCATGGGGAACTACAATTTCTCTTGGGACTTCCATTCGTCCTTGGTAGATGTCATCTGAGGGTGGTATTTTCTAATGTTCATTCAATTTTTAATTATAGTATAAAGTTTTTGTTATTTTTTCTTTGGTTTTCCATCAATTTTTCTTTTAATTAACCATGAATATGGTGTTTACTCTTAGAGATTTTGCCTAATTTGTCATCGAGGGTACACCACGGGGCTTTAGAAAGTGGTTGGCTATGGTTTTGATGTGCCAAGAGGTTATTGTAAGTGTTTATAAATTTATTATTATTTTAATACTTGTGTATGATTAATTATAATTGGTTATAGTTAGTTTTTCAATTAATAATAATTATTTATAGTTAATTGTTGTGGTATCGTGGCATGCGTTGGGTACCCAGTTGATGATGTGGGCCTTGTGTGGGCCTCTCCAAGTTGTCATCCCTTGGGAAATGTGAAAGTTTATTTGAAGGTAGGTGGTATAAATGCTTTCCCTTAATTTATAGATCTTTTATTACATCCTTGTCATGTGTGGTTATGCCAACTCTTCAAACACTTGACCTAAATAATTAAATTGAATGGTTTAATTATCTTAGTGATGACATATAACCCCTACAGACATAGGATAGTGGGTTGGTTTGGGTAGTCCCTTATTGATATTTTCAATAGGTTATTTTGTGTTGATCCTAGCTTTTTGGTGAGCTTAAGGGGTAATATTGGTATTCCTATAGTGTTATAATGATTTAATGCTGGAATTGGGTTGCCTAGGATTACCTCTAGGACCCCTTAATGATTGTGGTCATGGAATATGTAAATGGAAATGTGAATTGGACCCAAATGGGGAACTTGGTTTAATTGGTATATTTTTTAAGTATTTGGATTGTGGAAGAATTACATGGTTAAGATATTTTGTAATGGTTATGACTATGGAATTCCTTGGAGGACCACCTTGGATTCCTTATGATGATACTAGAGTGTAATTCCATGGACATGCCTAGGATTATATTCGGGGGCACATGTGAATGTTAGGGTGTAAAGAAACCTTTGGATTCAATGGGGTAAAATGTTATAGAATGCCTTGAGATAGCCAGTGGATTCTATATAGATTCATTATTGTGAATTCCATGGGGTGGATCCCCCTTGGATTCGAGTAATGTCTACACTTTTCAAATTTCACGGATTAATGTTGTGTATTCTTGAGGGAATCCCTTGTTGAATGTTGTGGGATGATCTCCCTATATTTGACTCTATTAGTTTTGGTATGAAATGACTTGTGTGTGAGATGAGATTCTAATTGAGTCATGATTATAAATGTTAAGGGCAGTCCCTTGAGTTTAGACATGCCATATGATTATTATTGGGAATGACTATGAGGGAATTCCCATTCGATCAATGTGGATTCCTCTCATTACACTTGATCATGATTGCCTTGGTGGTTCACCTTGGAACTAGAATGTGATGTTATGGTTCTAATGAGATCATAGTTACCAGAATAGGCCAAATATGGTTGCATCAGTCCAAGATTTCTCACTAAGACTCGAGGCCTGACTTGGTTATTTTTATTTTTTTACAACCCGTTAATATTATTACAATTTATTTCATAAATTTCACACCATTATTATTTAGATTAACATACTAGTATTTCATTATACACCATTGGTGGTGTCCTACTAAGTTATAATACACACTACTTGGGTCACTATGGAACTTAGTTAACTAATAAGATACTACTTGGTCTCAAGTTATAGGTTAAGGACATGGACCAAGATTGATGCATGATAGGTGTATAGCCAGGTTCGTGTTTGGGAGATGAGAGCTGGGCTTGAGCTTAGGGTTTCTGAGGGTGATGTTATCTTTGGGACTTTTACCTTTATTTTATTTTGGGATGTTATGCTTATTGATTGATATGTACTAACCTACCTATTTTACATGTATCATCATGTTGGTATTTCAGGGGATGTGACTTGGTGTTTATCTTGAGCTTATTTTATTCTGAATGTGATGATTATACTAATTCCCATATTTACTTCTATGTTGTGTACTCTAGTAAAGAGGGTGTAGTCTCTCCATTATACCACCTATAGACCCCCGCTGCTAGTCAATGGACCCTAGAATATGCGGTGGCATGCCTAAGGCCTTGTGGAGTATCCGCTCGAGGTACTAGTTTATTAGCTTTTGGGTTGAGGCATTAAAAATAAGTGGTGATATTTTATTGTTTGCTATATCTTGAAATTAACCCCTTAATCTTGTTAAAATTTCGATCCTCTCAATTTTATAACTCAATATCACTTGCATGCAAAGATAAATAACTAAAGGCACATACGTTTTTATAATGTTCGGTCCCAATGTCGGTACCTAGTCCTTACTGTGTTGAATTATATTGATCCATGGATATCCACTATATAAATAAGTGAATATAACTAATCCAACTATTGCACTACTACAAAGTAGGCCTTTAATAGCACTGACCATTATTAGTGCTTTTTTCAGTGCTGATAAAAGGTACCCTTTATCATCACTTTATTTTTAGCGCTGATAACGGGTACCCTTTATCATCACTTTATTATTAGTACTGAAAAATGGTATCCATTATCAGTGTTAAAAAATGCTCATAAAGGTCCCGATTACTAGGTGAGTCCCACATCAAAATAGCGCACTGGAGGATGCTCCTTTATATATCATTCTGCTACATCCATCCTCATAATCCTACTACAGGGATTGGCTCTTGTAGAGACTACACACACTAATATGGGCCATCCATAGTCATATGCTAGTCATCAGCCACCCTATACTTAATCTTTTCCTTGGCCCACATTCATTATCGGGTCATATAGGACCTGACCCGGTCCATTACAAATTTTTTTATAGAAACCAATAAAAAGTTCAAGTATTAAAAATAATAAAAAAAGTGAAATAATTAGAAAATAAAAATTTAAAATGATTAAATTTAAAAAATATTATTATTTTTTAATTAAATAATTACTAATAAATTGTATATATATATATATTGTAAATATTAATAAGTAGTATATATTAAATATAGATATATAAAATTAATAAAATGAAATAATTTAAAAAATAAAAAATAAAAATGAGAAAATTTAAAAAAAAGATTAAAATTTTATTTATTAAATAATTATTGATAAAAGTGAATAAATTTAATATACATATATATAAATGATAAATATTAATAAATAGTATATATTAAATATAGATATTTAAAATGAATAAAATGATATAATTAAACAAATTAAAATTAAAAATGAGAAAATTAAGAAAAATATTAAAAAAAGTTATTAATTAAATAATTATTAATAAAAATTATTAAATTTAATATATATATATATATATATTATAAATATTAAAATATAGTATATATTAAATATATATATATAAAATGAAAACATTGTAATAATTAAAAAAAATTAAAAATGAATAAATTACAAAATTATTAAAAGAATTATTAATGAAACAATTATTAATAAAAATGGATAAGTTTAATATATATATATATATATTAATTATAAATAGTAATAAATAATATATATTAAATATAAATATATAAACTGAATAAAATTTAATAATTAAAAATATGTTAACGTCTTTTTCATTTTTAATGATTTTTATATATAATTATTCATTAATACATTTAATATAGATATACAATCATATATACATATATATGATATTTAATAAAATATGATTTATATAATACAAAATATTTATGCTTGTATTAAATAAGACATATATTTAGTGAAGAATGGTTTATAATTAAAAATTAATATTAATTAAAAATACTTTATAATTGTATCGAGTAATGAACATTAATTGAATATTGTTTGATTTTTCAATTTAACATATATCAAATGTGTGTCAAATTGATTTCACGCATACATATATGTTATTAATACATTTTTATGTACAACAAACACATAAATATTTACATAATTAATGAAATATTATATAGAAACACATACATATAATATTTATGTAATTTTTTCAAATTTTAGTATTCATTTTAGAATTTCATTTAGTAACATGATACATTTAATATATTATTTTTCTAATCGGTGAATTTTGTTTATTTATGTTTAATATTATTACAATTAGGTGTTATTTATTCATTTTTTATATTTTATATTTTATATATTTTTAGAATGTAACAATTTTATAATTTTTATTTAAATATTTATTTACTATGTTTTAGTATTTTTAAATATCTATATATTCATAATTATTTCAATATATATCCATATTTTTTTAATAATTTATATTTAATTAATAAAACTTATCTTTTTTTCAATATTTTTAAAGTGTACTTATTTTTAATTTTTCAATATCTCCCATTTTTAACATGCATGTTTTTAAGATTATATATTCATTAATAATGCTAAAAATATATTTGTAAAAAAAATATATTTATAAATGTTTATTTACAATGTTTATAAATTTATAAATTTATAATTATAAATAAATAACTATTGTTTTTAAAAAAAGTATTTATATAATTATAAATAAATAATTATATATATATATAAATTATAAAATTTTAACAAATATATTTAAATAATGAATATATTTACTATATTTATATTTATATTTAGTTATTATATATATATATAATTATATAATTATATATAATGTTATAAATATATAAATATTATTTTTTAAAAACGTATTTATATAATTATAAATAAATAATTATATATTTAAATAATTGTAGAATTATAATTAATATATTTAACTAATGAATATATTTACTATATATATATATATTTCTTAAATAAATATATAATTATATAAATATATATAATGATATAAATATATATAATGATATAAATATATATATATATATATATATAATTATAAATAAATAATTATAAAATATATTTACTAAAATATTTATTTATAAATGTATATTTACTATATTTATAAAATTTTATGTTTATAATTATAAATAAATAAATTTAATTTTTTTAAAATGTATTTATATAATTATAAATAAATAATTATATATTTAAATAATTATAAAATTTTAATAAATATATTTAATACATATAATTATATAAATACATATAATGATATAAATACATTTATAATCATATATAAATGTTTATAAATATATTTTCAAATATTTTTATTTATAATTCTAATTGTAAATCTTTTATTAGTGCTTCTTTAGCACTGATAAAGATGGATTTTATTAGTGCTAAAAAATCACTGATAAAGATATCCTTTATTAGTGCTTATTAATTTGGCATTGATAAAATGTATCTTTATTAATGCTTTTTGGAAACCTTGATAAAACTCTCCCCAATCTATTTAAAAGAACCTTAACCGCATTAATTTCAGTCATGATTCTCAAGCTTTTGTAAAAGTCCCCTTATGTCGGTGCTCCTCTTCTACTTTATCTCGGACGAATGAAGCCTCTGAGCAAAGTTATGTTATTTTTTTCTCCTCTTCCCTCAGTTCTTGATTGTATGGATTCCGTAGTTTCCATTATTGTGGTGTTTTCTTGGTGCGGGGATATCATGTGTTATAGCAGTGTTTCCTTGGCTCAATTTTTTCTTGGATCAGTGTTTTCTCCCCCTATTTTGTTTGAATCCTATTGATTTCACAATATTGGATGATCAAAACCTCCCCCTTTGAGTTCAACAATCCCCTTGGAATTGGTTTGGGTTCCTTCCTTAGGCCATCTCCAATCCAGAATATTTTAGCATGAAAATGCTAAAATTGTGCAGGTATTTTTCTCTAACTTGTTTGAATTTCTTGCACTATTTTTAAGTGGAGATATGGCACACTATAGCATCTCTATCTTCTTTTTGATTATTTTTCTTTCTTCCTACTTCGGTTCAAATTTGTATTTATTTTTTTAATATAAAAATTATAGCATAAAAAATGACGCGCTAGTTAGAAATAATTTCACCATATCAACACTATTTTAGAGGAGAGGTTACTGTATTTTAGCATTGTGGGGTGGATAAGGGCTTAGTAAATTTAGGCCTACAATTGGATTCTTCCTCTCTTTTTCTGTCCCTATGTAGTGAGTTGTGAAATCTGTACATTTCTAATGTCCAAAATTTTTAGCATGTTCTTAGGTGTTCTCTAGTTATACCTAATTGGTCATTCATTGTGCATTTTTTTGCATTGTATTTCTCTCAATGTATGTGCTTGAGTCTAGTAGGATGTTTATCTTTTGGTTGATCTGTTATGTTGGTTGTTATTACATTCTCACTTTGGAAGATAATTTTTTTTGTCTTTGGTGCTTTTGTGTGCGGTAATTTCTATGAGGGTTCCCACTAATCCTTTAAAGTTGTTTTCCTAATAATAATAATAATAATTAATTTTGATTGAATGATTGGATTTAAATATAGAAAATAATTGAGCATATAAATATCATTTCAAATGAGGAATAATCACTACTTTTAAAATACCCTTATGTTAATCCACACAAGGCATAAGATGTGGTATATGTATAGTTTAAAGTTCACTAATATCATGCCAAAAAAGGTACTAAACATGGAATAGAAAATAACTAATGCATCCTTGTATTAAACTAGGTAAAGTATTAAAAATATAATTAACTATTACCAATTCTTAGTCATAATAACCAAAAGAAGGCATATGGTGTGAGTAAAGAACCAATTAAGATGTTCTAACATAAAAAATGAAATATTCTCATTTAAATAAATTTTCTATATTTAAAACCCAATTTAGTAATGAAATTTTTTAAGTAAAATAATTCATTTAAAGTGAACATACGAATGTATAACTCAAGTTTTATGAAAATGAAGTTTTATAATTTTTATCTTTAAAATATACAAAGAACATGTCTTATTAGTAATGTAAAATTATGATTTAGTAAAAAAAATTAAGGAATTAAAATACCTAAAGTATTGGTTTTAGGAAAAAAATATTTATATAAGGGATTTATATAAAACTAAATCCATACATAATTCAATAATAAAACAGACAAATTTAGTACTTAAAAGTTTTTAGTTTAGTTTCAAAAACAAATTATGTTTATGATACTTAATAAGTTATCATAACAAATAATTCCTTCCCACTTAATCAACCCATCTGTTATCTCATCACTAATGTAATCACTGAATCAAGTTTAAGTATTTTTCATTAAATTATAAGTAATTTAGGTTATAGTGAAAGGAAATGAATTTCTTTATAATATAAGATAATTTATAAAAGGTAATAATTAAATAGGTATATTAATACCATTTAAACTGATGATTTAAAACTTAATTCTTGTTTAATAAAAGTACTCAATATAATAGAACACAAATATATACCAAATAATAATTTTCTTTCTTGAATAAAGGTCCAAGACATGTGAATATTCTGTTTAATTTATCAATATAAAGTGAGGTAACATAACCCAAACAAATGATAGCTACATTCCTTTATGAATCTTAAAATTATTTGGACCTCAAAATTTTTATAAGAATGACCTTATATAAATGAAATAATGTGAATACTTAAAAGGAACAAGTCCAAACTTTAATTTTATATAATAAATAATTTTAAAACAAGTAATCATGTTTAATAGAATTTATACAATAAACCAATCATAAATATATAATGTGAACAACACACATGATGTGGTTTCCATCTTACCACACCCAATCTCATGAAAAAACATTATTTGGTCCTCCTATAGTGAAAGTTTTACTAAAAATACTATATTTCAATTTTAGATGTGCTATCTCGTCTCTCTATCACAATACCAAAACAACCCAAATCATCCCATGTTCTTCTAAACACCCACAACAATGTACAAACTCAAAACCTGGTGTAACATCATGGTTGTTCCCTTGTAAAACAAAAACCAAATAAGCTATCGTTCTCTCACCTCGTGTCACGAACCAAGCCTGAGTGCCATCTAACCTGACACTCGGCCTGGTCCTTGGCATGGATCGAAGGGTGTTCCTGATCCCAATAGACTAGAAACTAGTGCATGGGTTTCAAAAATATACTTCAAGAATTATTTCACCCATGAGTATAACCATAATAAATCAACAAAATAGAACAATAAATCAAAAATGATAACCTAACCAAAAAAGGTACAACAATTTCTAGAATCAAGGTTTTATAAATTTAACAAAAAACCAAAATTCTACAATGGAAAGAAAATCACAAAACGTCCCAAAAATATCCATGTAACATGAGGGCCATCACCCTCAATCCACCACCACCAACACCGAAAACAAGTGGAAGACTATCAATCACATCCAACACACTATGACACATCTTGAATTTACCTAGGTCATACATAAAAAATTTTAAATACACCAAATTTTTTGTGTAGGGTGTGAGCTAAAGCCTAGTAGGATGCCGACCAAAATAATAGATTCCATGCTACAAGATTATAATACAAATCAACAAACACATTTATACAAAATACATTGAGACATTTTCAAGAAAACATTTTATGAAAAACCGTTCTCAAGGAAACACATTCAAGGAAAACCATTTCTCACAAACTTTCTTCAAAATGAAGTGTACACAAGGTCCATCGTATACCAATGGATATAACCACATCATATAAGCATCATGTCAAAATAGAGCACCATGTGTAAATACCTAAGGGTAACAAGCATAAATGGAACTCTAGAAACCTCGTACCTTGGTGATAAATATCCTATAACTCAACTATCTACATCGTTCCCATGTATGATCCACTATGAGGGATCCATCCCAAGGGCCTAGTGGTCTCCAGATAATAAGCTAGTACTAACAACATTCCTGTGTATGATCTACTAGGAGGGATCCATCCCAAGGGCCTAGTGGCCTCCAATCATATCACATGTTTTGTTAGTATTGTAAACATGAATCCAGATAGATGAATACATGCCTTATTCACTTTCAAATCAACTATAATACTAGTTATAGTTTGTTCTCCTAGTCACCCAATATTCCCTTTATGCTCAAATTCAATTTCGCATATAACATAAATCATCACTTTCACATAAACATTCCAAACATCACAATCACACATGGAAATTACCAATTTTTAATAAGGAAACCACTTTCCACTTTCACATGCACACCAAAAATATTTGTAAACACGTTTATAAAATCTATTTTAAAACACAACAAATGGAACACATTTGGAATCCAACACTTTTTCATGGGAAAATCTCCTTTCAAAATCATTTTTACATCAAAACCATTTTTATAACATGATTCACAATTCAAAGGATCATTGAATATGCCCAAAAAGTAGACCAATATGCAAAAACACCCATTTCACTTAGAAAATATACTATCATAACATTTTTCCCTTAAATATCTTTTAAAATACACTTCACACCTTCCAAACAAGTCATAGAACATATTCAAGAAACCCCACAATAATGCATATAAGGAATAAAACCAATTCCTTTTAGAAAACCCATTTTAATCATATGTGCATCTCAAAGATTTTTAAAAAACATGATTTTCACCTCATAAACAATCCATAGAACACATATAAACAATCAAGCAAGCAAGATAAACTCATCCAATAATCTAAAAGCATGGAACCACCTACCTCAGGCTTGGAAACATCTGAAAATTAGTGTGTAACTATAACTGCACCCCCAAAAGACCCTAAAAATAAAATATTAACAACAAACATCTAGATCTTACTCAAAAACATAAGATTAAACCCTCCCTATGTCAAATAACCCGTTGAAAAAGAAGAAACCAAAGAGGGAGGAGGAGAAACCCTAAAAGAAGGAAGAAAACATGGTAGAAAACACGTACATGATGATTCCTTGATGAATCCACACCAAAATCACCAAAGGGAGTACAAGAGACCCAAGAGGGAGCGAGGGGGAACCTAGGGCTAATAAACTCAAATGGGGTGAGCAAGGGAGGGTTTGGGGTTAAATCCCGAGAGGGAAAAAGATAATTTTTAAATTTTTAATGACCTAAAAATGGCGCATGGTTTTCCCACATGGTTTGCCTAACCGTGCGACAACCATGAGACCCTCACTGTCCAAGAGGGACATTCCACATTGTTTGAAAACCATTCACAAACAAAGAGATTCTCCACTGCCCAAAAATTCCAATTGGCTACATAGTTTCCTGGGTAAGGGAACACTATTTTCTAAATGGTGTACCAACCAGGTAACAATAGATATTAACCCAGAATAACTCCCCTTTTCACTAGAAAATCCTAGGAAAAAACAAGTAATAACCATGGGAAAACATTAAACAAAATTATCCCTTAAAATTTAAACCCCGTCAAACCTGGAACTTGAAAGGAAAACAGAGATCCAAAAATAAATAAAAATAAAGGGTTAAAACAAAAAGTTGAGTGTGAAAATTCTCCCAACCATAATTATTTCCGCCCATAAAAATACACCACATTTACTAGTTGATTGATCAAAGTCAAAGGATTTCTACACCCTCATGATCCAACCTCTCAAACTAAGAACAAAACTTTCACCACCAAATGAAACAAACCAATAAAGCCAGACCACTTTCAAGAAACAACAAAAGGCTTGAATCACATATTTGAAAATTCCCAATGTTCCTTAAAATAGATTGGAACACAAAATTTAACAACTTTAAAAAGAAACCACCTCTCACAAAACCAATTCCAAAAACCAAACTCAATTATCAACACAGGAGGCCGGAACAGACTTCCCGATATCATAAACCAAGAAGATTCGATCAAAACTTGAAGAAACCAAAATGAGACCCTTGGTGGGTCTCCCCACTATAAAAAACAAATATCTTAGATCGACACAAGAAGACCTACATGGGTCAAACTGGAACTCTCCACATAGGCTAACAAACCCCCACCATAAGGGGAAATAACTTGATGAGGGAAACACTAGCCCAAGTAACATGAAAAAACCAAAACTGAATTATGAATTATAAACAGAAAAGGGAAACCAATCCAAATACTACATCCAAAAGGGTACACCATTGTAATTCCAAGAAAATATAACCACTTCACCTCCTCATAACCAAGGAGGAACTCTTCCTCCCACAAGGATTACAATAAGGAAATAAGGTCTTTACACCTCTTTCTATAAAAAAGGACCTTTAAAGATAAGGGAACTACCACATAAAAGACTAGACTATCCCCATTCCCACACTGAATAAAGAAGCTATAATATGGTCCACCACACACTTGGGATTCCTCCCTACACACCAGCTTCACTCTGGGGTCTACGGATGGAGCCCTAATATATTGAATCATCTATTAAATCACCGCATGGAGCTAAAAATTATTGGTCATAAATCATTCATTCCACCGAAATAGGGATTTAGAAGATGCACACTCATCATACCCCTTTACTTTGATTGATAAATATAAGATACATGATACTCGATAAGAACACACCTGTTAAGACAAAAAGATTTTTGAATTTTCAGAAATAAAAACACACTTCTATTGAAACAGAAGATCAAAAGAGATCCAAAACACCCAATTTTATAATTTAATAATAAAACAACTCATAAAATCAACAAAAAACACAACTCTTAAAATCGAAGAGTCATACATTGAAAGGGAATCTAAACTGAGCCCAAACAACACGCTACTATTACGAACTAGATCCACGTCACCTCCTAGAAACATCCCAATAGAACTGCTGCAAGTGGCCAAAGTGTCCACATGTACGGTAGGTCTTCAGAGCTTTTGGGAATGATGACTTTAAGTGATTTGGATTTCTACACTGATGAAATGCCATGATCCCGTGATTATAAGAAGCCGAAGAAATATCAAGAGGTCTTTTTAATTTCATAACCAACACCAACAGCTTTAGGAGGCTTCCACATATCATTACTATAATTCCTTTCACCACATCCAAATATTGAAGGAATATTGGCTGCATTAAGCACTCCCACTAGCACAGCCTCAACATGAAAAGCTTGCCTCACCACATCAGAAAAAGATGTTAAGTTGAGATTTGACACCATAGAATGTAGACCAAGATAAAGTCTACTCTAAAATATTTTGCACTTTCAACAAGTCGTATGTAGCCCACTCTAGAAGATAAGGAACTAAGTTCACTAAATGAAAAAAAACACCAACATTGTTCCACCACCTTACTGTAGACAACACATTTCCATTCCCTTTCTCACATTCAATACCTCAAAGAAATACTTCTAGATTAACGAAGCCTTGAATAACTCCTAGATAATATCTTCTCTAGGTTCTCTTTACAAAACCAACTTCTAACACTTCTAGGCTGGCCCTTCAAGCATGAAGGTAGCGAACTTCACCTTTAATATCTCAGGAAACTCAAGGATTATGAATATCCTTTCTATTTTCTACATCCACCCTTTTGTTTCGAGAGGATCTTCTTAACCATAAAATAGAGGTGGATTTGACATTCGAGACTCCAGTAAGAAATCATTTGGTTGAAGAACTAGAGGGTTTTCTAACAATGAACCACCCATGACCGTACCATGAAAATCCATCAAAACTTATGGTGGTGTACACTAGCCAATCAAAAAACCAATAACCTAATAAAATCTAATATGTTATCCAAAACACACCATAAACAAACATTGAACACACAAAGGGAACAAACTCAAAGGCTTTCTATTTTTTCTTCAAAAGAAACCACTAACTATTATTTCAAAACAAACTCATGAAAAAGAACTCAAACTTGAAACACCATTCAATCAAGAAGAGTTCTAAAACTCAAAACACATCACTAGCAAAAATCCCAATTCACAAGGATACACACCACAAAACTACCGATTATCAAAGCATCACATATTCTCTTATAAGAACTTTTGAAAAGAAAACAAGCTTGGTGGGTTGCACACTCACCAATGGTATTCCATAGAGCCTCACACATTCATATTCTCATTCCAAATCAAGAAATCATCCAATTTTACACACATATCCATGCATGTGGTCACTCATGGAAATTAAAAAAGTCAAAACAAAACTTTTAAACATTCCAAGACAAAACATTCAACCCACACTTTCTACTTATCAATTTACTTCCCATATAAAAATCCATAAAACTTTTCAAAATATCACTAAACACCAAGTCAAAAATCACATTCAAATCCCACAAATCAAAACATTTCGTTTATTCTCCAAAAAACACATGGATTTCATTCAAAAATACATTTCATCTCATTTAGAAAAAAACAAAAAAAAACCTTCTTAAAAATAAATTTATATTTTCCAAACGATTTTTTTAATAAACATCAAGTTTAAATTATAGAAATCCAATCTCTGTAAAATCTTCCTCATTTTATCCCAAAAATCATTTTATAAAAAACAACTTTCTAAATATTTTTCAAAATGATTCTGAAAATTCATTTTAAACCTTCCCAAAACTAAACCATTACCACTTTAAATCCAGTTTTCACAATTCCAAAATAAGAGTTTTCAAGGTAATTTTCATAATCAAGAAAGACCCAAAAAAACTTACAAGGGGAAACTAGTATTGATGGGTGACATGGAAATATGGTTGGAGGAAAAATAATAATCACACCACCATCATGGAGAGTCATCTAGGATAATTTACTTGGATCCACATGGATATCTAGGCCCTATGATCTCACTAGGACCATTATCCCAACTCCTTTTTTGAACTTGAAACACCAAACAATCCATAAGAACCAAAGAAACCAAACAGAACCAAACTTCCCTGGAAACCCAAGGTTTGGTATAGAAAGTGTTGGCTAGACACTCCATCATACCTACACCTCATGGTTCCAACTATACTACCCCATCTACCTTGACATTCCAAATAACATAGGGTGCTCCTTAAGCTAGGTACTCTAAAGAACCAAACTACTTTGATACCATTTTTTCACAAACCAAGACGGAGTGACATCCAACCTGACATCCGTCCCAGTATATGGAATGTCTTTAAAGGAGTTCTCAATCCCTACATTCTGGAAACTTGTTCTTGGGTATCAACTATATACTTTGGAAATTATTTCACCCATGAGTAAAATCATAGTCAATCAACAATATAGAACAATAAACCATAACTGATAACATAACTAAACAAGGTACACAAATTTCTAGAATCAAGTTTTTAAAATTTAAACCAAAAAATCAAAATAAGAAGATGGAAATAAAACCAAAAACATCCCAAAAAATACCATGAAACATGAGTGGCATCACCCTCGATCCACCACCACCAACACCTGTAACAAGTAGATTACTAGAAACCGGGTCCACCACACCAAGACACATCTTTCCTTTACATGGTTCCTACATAAAAAATTCTAAATAAACCCAAAGGTATATGTAGGGTGTGATACAAATACCACTAGGATGACACCCAAAATAAAATATTCCAAGCTACAAAATTATAAGACAAATCAATAGGCACATTTATACAAAATCCTCTGGGAAATTTTCAAGAATTTTTTTAAGAAAAACCATTATTAAGGAAAATCTTTCAAGGAAAACCATTTATCAAAATTGCTTCAAAATTAGGTATACACAATTTCCACCATATACAAATAGATAAAACAAAATCACATAAGAATCATGTCACAATAGATCACCATGAGTAACTCCTTAAGGGTAACTAGCACAAGTGGAACTCTAGGAACCTCGTACCTTAGTGATAAATATCCTCCAACTCAACTACCAATAGCTTTCCAATTCACAAGCCACTAGGAGGGATCCATACTAAGGTTCTATTGGTCTACAAATAATAATCCAATACAAACAAAATTCCTATGCATGATCCACTAGGAGTGATCCATCCTAAGGGCATATTGATCTCCAATCATATCACATGTTTAGTTAGTATTGTAATCATGAATCCATATAGACATATACATGCCTTATCCACTTCTGAATCAACTAGTTTACTAGTTCTAGTTCACCCACCTAGGTACCTAGGATTCCCTTTATGCTAAAATTCCATTTCACATATCACATAAATCGTCACTTTCACATACACATTCCAAGCATCAAAAGCACATAAGGAAATAACCACTTTCACACAAAAAAACCACTTTCCACTTTCACACACATACCAAAACCATTTTGAAACACATTTGAAAAAAATTTCACAATTTATAAAATCCATTGGAAAACACAAAAAATGGAACACATTTGGAATCCAATCCGTTTTAATGGGAAAATCCCCTTTAAAAATCATTTTCACATCAAAACCAGTTTTTATAACATGATTCACAATTCAATGGCTCATTCAAGGTGCAAAATAAGAAGACCAATATGAAAAACACCCATTTCACTAATAAAATATCATTTCATCATATTTCACCCTTAAATCTCTTTGAAAATACACTTTTCACCTTCCACACAAGGCATAAAATATGTTCAAGAAACCCCACACCAATGCATATATAGAATAAAATTACTTCCCTTTTCAAAACCCATTTTCATCATATGTGAATCTCAATCCTTTTCAAAAAATATGATTTTCACTTCATAAATAATTAATAGAATTAATATAAACAATCATGTAAGAAATATAAACTCATCCAAAAATGTAAAAGCATGGAACCACCTACCTTGATCTTGGAAATTTATGGAAATTGGTATGAAACCACAACTGCACAACCACAACACCATTACAAGACAATATTAACAAAAAACATCAAGATCTTACTCAATAACATAAGATCAAACCCTCCCTGGGTCAAATAACCCACTAGAAAAGAAGAACCCAAAGAGGAAGGAGGAGAAACCTTAAAAGAAGGAAGAAACCATGGGAGAAAACACTTACATGATGATTCCTTGATGAAACCACACCAAAAACACCAAAGTAAGGGAGTCCAAGGGATCCAAGAGGGATATAGGGATGTTCTTAGGATTGATAATCTTGAATGGAGTGAGTAAGGGAGGATTTGGGGTTAAATACTACAAGGAAACAAAGGAAAGTTTTAAATTTTTAATGATCTGGACATGGAACATGGTTTTCCCGCATGGTTTTCATTACCGTGTTTAAAATTTGAACCGCTAAATGTCTAATAGGGACATTCCCCATGGTTATCCCGCATGGTTTTCAAACTGTTCACAAACTTTATGGTTTTCCACTACCCAAAAATTTCACTTGGCCACATGGTTTCCTAGTTAAGGGTGCACAATTTTCCAAACTGTTTTCCAACCTTGCATCACCAGATGTTAACCAAAAAAACTACCATTTTCTTCCATAAAGTCCTAGGAAAACTCAAGGAATAACTACATGGTGAAAATTAAACAAAATAAACCCTATAAATTTTAAACCTGTCACACCTGAAACCTTATAGGATAACCAAGATAAAAAATTTAAACAAAGGGTTAAAACAAAATCCCAGGTGTGATGATTCTCTCCACCATAATGCTTTATTCCACCAAAAAGCCACCACATTTTCTAGTTGATCAATAAAATTAAAAGGATTTCTGCCTCACATGATCCAACCTCTCAAACCATAAACATAACTTTCACCAAAAAATGAAGCAAACCAAAAAATCCAGACCATTTCCAACAAATGATGGAAGGATTGAATGACATCTTTGCAAAGTCCCAAAGTTCCCTAAAATGCAGGGGAACTCAAAATTTAACAACTTCAAAAAGAAAATTCCTCCCACCGAACCAATTTTGAAACTGAATTATCAACATAGAATGCTAGAATGGAATTTAAACTATTAAAACTCAAGCAACTATGATCAAAACTAGAAGAAACTATAATGAGACTTCCAATGGGTCTCCCCACCTTAAGAAATAAAATATCTTAGATTGGAATGGGAAACCAAACATGGGTCAACCTAAAACTCTCCACACATGCCAGAATACCCCCACCACAAGGTTAAATAACTTGATGAGGGAAACACTATCCCATGCAATGGGAAAAAACCAAAACTGAATCATGAAGGCTAATCACACAAGGGAAACCAATCAAAATACCGCATCCAAAAGGGAAAACTACTGGAATTACAAGAAAATAGAACCACCACACCTCATAATAACCAAATATGAACTCTTAAATCCATAAGGATAGAAACAAGGAAATTAGGTCTTTACACAACTTTACATAAAAAGGGACCTTTCAAAATGAGGAAGATACTACAGAAAATATTAAACTGTCCCCATACCCACATTCAAGACAGAAGCTAGATAAAGGACCCTCACACCACTTGGATTATTTAATATGCGCCATCTTCACTTTGGGGCCTATGTATGGATCCCTAATTTGTTAAAGAATATATTTACTCATAGCTAGGAGATAAAAATCCTCGGTACAAATCATTTTTTCCACCAAAATATAGATTCAGAAGCTACACACTCATAACCCCCTTTACTTTGAATAAGAAATAGTATAGAAAAGACACTCAAAAAGAACACCCCCATTAAAATGGAAAGATTCGGAATTTTTTGAGAGAAAAACACACTTCCATTGAAATAAAAGATCACAAGAGATCCAAAACACCCACTTTTACAATTTAAGGAGAAAAAAACATGGAAAAAAACCATCAGTGGCAACCATTACAACTGAAGTGTCATATATATAAATGGACTATAAATTGATCCCAAACAACACACTAATCCTATGAACATTCTCTACATCACCTCCTGGAAACATCCCATTAGAACTACTACAGGTGACATAAGCATCCACAAGTATGATAGGTATTTGGTGTATTCAGGTACAGATAATTCTTATGATTTTGATTTTCTTATTGATGACACACCCTGATCCTATGCTTAGAATAAGTCAAAGAAATATCAAGAGGTATTTTTAACTCAATGAGTAGCACCAACAACTTCAGGACACTTCCCCATCTCATTACTATAATCCCCTTCACCACTTCTAGAGATTAGAGGAAGATTGGTTGCGTTAATAACTCCCACTAGCACAACCTAAACATGAACAACTTGACTCACCACATTGTAAAAAGTGGTTAAGACAATCTCTAACACCTTTGACTATAGAACAAGATGGAGCCTTCTCTCAAAATTCCAAAATTTCGATAAGTCTTCTGCAGAACACTCCAGAAGATAAGGAACTGGGTTCACCAAATGAAAAAAATACTCCAGCACCATTCCATCACCTTGATACAGACATAACATTTCCATTCCCTTTCTTAGCTTCACCACCTCAGAGAAATACTATTGGATGAACAAAGCCTTAAAGAAATACCAGATAATATATTCCCAAGGTTTTCTTCACAAAACTGACTTTCACCACTTCCAGGCCAGTCCTAAAAGGGTGAAGGTAACAAACTTCACCTTTAATATCTTGGGAAACTCCAGGAGACTGAATATCCTTTATATTTTCCACATCCACTCTTCCACTTAGAGAGGTTATTATTGACCATAAAATATAGGTGGATTTGACTTTTAAAACTCAAGAAATAAATCCTTAGGTTGACCAACTGGAGGGTTTTCTAATGGTGAACCTCTCATGGCCGCACCATGGACATCCATTGAAACTTGTGGGGGCATACACTAGCCAATATAGAATACCAAGAACTAAATGAAAACTAATATTCCAACTAAAACTCACCAGAAACAAACTCCATACTCACAAAGGCAAACAACTCAAAGGCTTCCCAAAACATATTTCAAACGAAACCACTAACCATTATTTCAAAACCAACTCATCGATAAGAACTCAAACTTGAAATAGAATTCAAACAAGAGGAGTTCTCAAACTAAAAACACCTTGAAAGAAATATTTCCAATTCATAATGAGACACACCACAAAACTACTAGTTATCAAAGCATCACATATTCTCTTAAAATCACTTTTTAAAATAAAACAATCTTGGTGGGTTGCACACTCACCGATGGTATTCCATAGAACCTCACACATGCATATTCTTATTCCAAACTAGAAACTCATACACTTTTCTATACATATCCATGCATGTGGTCACTCATGAAAATGAAAAAGGTTAAAAAAACTTTTACACATTCCAAGAAAAAACATTCAACCTACACTTTCAACTTCTCAATTTAATTCCCATTTAAAAATTCATAAAACTTTTCACAAGCTCACTGACCACTGAGTCAAAAATCACATTAAAATCCCACAAATCAAACCATTTCATATTTTCTCAAAAATAAATCCAATGGATTCCATTCAAAAATACATTTTATATCATTTAAAAAAACATAAAAACCCTTATTTAATATGATTTTTTGTTTTCCAAACAAACAATTTCAATAAACATCATGTTTCAATTATAGAAATCTAGTCTCAGTAAACCCATCCTCATTTTACCCCAAAAATCATTTTATAAAAATCCTATTTCTAAAGCTTTCTTCAAAATGTTTTTACAAATCCATTTTAAACCTTCCCAAAACTAAACCATTACCACTTTAAATCTAGTATTCAAAATTCTAAAATAAGAGTTTTCAAGGTAATTTTTTGAATTAAGAAATACCCTAAATAACCTACAAGGGGAAACTAGTTTCAATCGGTGACTTGGCCATATGGTTGGTGGACATATTCTAATCATGCCACCATCTCGGAGAGTTTTCTAGGATCATGGAATGGGATTTACATGGATTACTAGGTCCTTTGAGCTCATTGAGACAGTTATCCCAACTCCATTTTCATATCCTAAACATGAAAAAATCCATAAGAACCAAAGAAACTAAATAGAACCATACTTCCCATAGAAACCAAGCTTTTGTATATGAAGTTTTGGCTAAGAACTCCCTCATACCTACACCCTGAGGTTCCAAATATCCTACTCCATCTACCTTGACATCCCAAATAACATAAGGTGCTCCGTAAGCTAGGTCATCTAAATAACCAACCGACTTTAATACCATTTTGTTACAAACCAAGGTGGAGTGCCATCCAACCCGAAACCTGACATGGTCTGTGGAATGACCCCAAGGGCATTCCCAATCCCCACAGGCTAGAAACTAGTGTCTGGGTATCAACAATATAATTTTGAAATTATTTCACCCATGAGTATAATCATAATCAATCAACAAAATATAACAATAAACCATAACCAATAATATAACCAAACAAGGTAAAAAAATTCTATAATCAAGGTTTTACAACTTTAAACAAAAATCAAAATTATATAATGGAAATTAAACCAAAAAAATCTAAAAACCTTCATGAAACATGAGGGGAATCATCCTCAGGCCACCACCACCAACACTCACAAAAATTGGAAGACTAGAAAACAGATCCACCACACCATGACACATCTTGACATTACTTGGGTCATACATAAAAAAGTATACATACACCCAAAGGTGTATATAAGATGTGAGAAAAATCCCATTAGGATGACACCAAAAAAAGATTTTATGCTACAACATTAGAAGACAAATCAACCTGTACATTTATACAAAAAACTTTGGGAAATTTTAAAGAAATGTTATTAAGAAAATCCATTCTCAAGGAAATTCTTTCAAGGAAAACCATTTCTCAAAAACCATGCTTCAAAATGAATTATATACAAGGTACACTATATACCGAAACATAAAACCACATATAATCAAAATCATGTCACAATAGAGCACCATGGATAAATCCCTAAGGGTAACCATCATAAGTGGAACTCTAGAAAACTATTACCTTAGTGATAAATATCCCCCAGTTCAACTTCCAACAACTTTCCGATGCACAATCCACTAGGAGGGATCTATCCCTAGGGAATAGTGGCATCCAAATAATAATCCAATACCAACAAAATTCCTATGAATGAGCCACTTGGAGGGATCCATCCCAAGGGAATAGCGGTCTCCAATCATATCACATTTTTAGTTAGTTTTATAATCGTGAATCCATCTTGATGAATCCGGGACTTAGCCACTTCAGAATAAACTAGAGTAATAGTTATGGATCTTCCACCTAGGTACCAAGGATTCCCTTTATGCTCAAATTACATTTCACATATCACATAAATCATCATTTTCACATACAAATTCCAAGCATCACAAGAACACAAGGAAATTATCACTTTCGCACAATGAAACCACTTTCCAATTCCACATGCACAAAAAAACCATTTTTAAACACATTTATTAAATCCATTTGAAAACACAACAATTGGAACACATTTGGAATATAACCATATTTTAAGGGTAAATCCCATTTAAAAATCATTTTCACATCAAAACCATTTTTATAACATGATTCACAATTCAAAGGCTCATTGAAGGTTCACAATAAGGAGACCAATATGAAACAACACTCATTTCACTAAGAAAATATACTTTCCGCAAATTTTTACCCTTAAATATATTTGAAAATGCACTTCACACCTTCCAAACAAGTCAAAAAACATATTCAAGAAACCCCACAACAATACATATAAGGAATAAAACTACATCCCTTTAGAAAACCCGTTTTTATTATATGTTCATCTCAAACCTTTTCAAAAAACAAGATTTGAACCTTATAAAAAATCCATAGAACACATATAAATAGTCAATCAAGCTAGCTAAACTCATCCAATAATGTAAGATCATGGGACCACCTACCTCAAGCTTCAAAAGTACTTGAAATTAGTCCAAAACCACAACTGCACCACCATAAAACCCTAACAAGAAAATATTAACAAAAAACATCTAGATATTACTCAACAACACAAGATCAAACCCTCCCCAAGTCAAATAACCCACAGGAAAAGAAGATCCCAAAGAGTGAGGTGGAGAAACCCTAAAATAAGGAAGAAACCATGGGAAAAAATAATTGATGATTACTTGATGAATCCATAAAAAAAAAAACAAAGGAAGAGAGTCCAATGGATCCAATAGGGAGAGAGGGAGGAACCAAGGGATGATAATCTCGAATAGGGAGAGAAAGGAAATATTAGGGTTAAATACCGAGAGGAAAAAAAGGAAATTTTCAATATTTTAATGACTTGGACATGGCATAGGATTTTCCTGCATGGATTGCCTAACCGTGTAGAAACCGTGCACCCCTTAATATCCAAGAGTGACATGCCGCATGGTTATCCTGCATGGATTTAATACTTTGTGCAAACTATTTGGTTCACCATTACCTAAAAATTCCACTTAGCCGCACAATTTCTTGGGTACGAGCGTACTATTTTCCAAAGTGTGTGGCACTGACTATTAACCCAAAAAATACCATTTTCACTAGAAACTCTTGCGAAAACTCGAGGAATAATCACAGGGTAATAATTAAAAAAAATAAACCCTCAAAATCCGAACCCTGTCACACCCAGAACTCGAGAGGAAAACGAAGATCCAAAAAATTAAACCGTAATAAAGGGTTAAAATAAAAACCTCAGTGTGACACCCTAGGTACTGAAGCACCTCCAATTTTATTCCCAATTAGATAAATTAAAATCAAACCTAAGACTAATATCACACACCAACTATGTCTAATAGATCCTGATCTTTTTGTAAAATAGTTTTCAATGTCATGAATATTTGTAAAACTTTCTTGATTTTGATTCTTGAATAAATTTTATGGAATTTGAAATCTTTAATTTGTGGCTTCTTGTGTGATATTTTATGGAACTGGTTTTTGATAAATGAATAGTACATTTATAGAATTTTGAAATAAGATCATGGGAAACTTGGTATTTGGGGGGGAAATCTAGGAAAATCATGTTTTGATTTATGTTGTTAGTTTAATCTTATCTTTTTCAGAATGTTTTATTCATGTTAGATTTATAATATATTTATGAAATGTTTAATAGGAATTCTTTTGTTTAGAGTGGTTGTTTTCCTATGTGGAATTTTTATGATCATGCCTATTTTAAATTTCATTTTTTTAAAAAATATACTTGACTTTAAATGTTAAAGTGGGGTTTGAAATAAAAAAATGAGGTTTTCCATTAAAATCAACTAAAATAGATTCTGTGTTTTGAAACTCGTGAAGAGATTTCAACATTAAATTGTGGATTTTTAAAAATTTTAAAGTGTACATATTAATATGTAAATGGTTTTAAACTTGTAATTCACTATTGATGGTTTTTGAATATGATTCTAAATTTTTTTCACATGATGCTAATAGTTTTTATAGAAAAGGGGGTTTGTATATCATTAAGATTTTTGAAAAAAAATGATTTATTTTCATGATGGATTTTTAAAAAATGGATTTCAAACTTTAGGACAATGATCAATAACTCATAATTCTTTTTTCAGGTATAGGAATTTACCACACATCAATACAAGACATGATATGGTCGATATGACCCAAAGTATGTGTTTTCAATAGAAATACACTATTTTTTTAGACTGCATGTCAAAATAGCCAAAACCAAGAAAATAAGCTTAGATTATTTTTAAACTTTATTAAAATAATCCATAATTCATTTTTCATATGTAGGAATTTACCACACATCAATATGATGCATGATGTGATTAGTATTACTCAAATTGTTTGGTTTGAGTTTAAAATTGACATTAATTTTAGTAAAAAGGACATATGAAATACTCAAAATTGATCAAATGCATTCAGATTGTTTTGATACTTTTATAAAATGATTCCTCAGTCATTTGTGACATATAAGAATCAACCATAAACTAATATGATACACAATATACCTGGTATGACTCAAATTGTGTGGTTTCCTTTTAAAATTGATATTTTATTAATGTATGGTTTCATATTTATGTTTAATTTATTTATTTATTGTATTAATAACATAAGAAATTTTTTCTTATGTAGGTTTATTATTTTTCTCAAGTTGGGGTGGTTAGTTCAAAGATGATTGTGCTCATGAGAGATTGGACATTGAGGCTGCAACTGAGATAATAGAAATAAAGAAATGGGTCGAGAATTTATACAAACATCATGAAAAGGTGAATTACTACTACTTATTTTGTTAAATTTTTTCACCATTTTATCTAATAGTTTTAAGTTAATTTTCTTATCATTTTTATATGATAATTATTTATGTTTTTCATAGATATTTTGGGAAGTAATTTTTTTCCTTCAATTATTAGAAACAATCCAAAAAATAGAGAACATGTTTCTTTTGGATAAGGAATTTCAAGCTACATGGGGTTTCATCTTCCATCCAAATGAAAAAAAATTCTTTTCTAACTTGGTGAAGATCGTTGACATAAAAACACACATCATATACTCAATCATCCACACCTCAATATGACACATAGTGTGCTCGATATGACTCGAACTATATGTTTTTAGTTTATAATTTACATTTTAGTTCAAAACACACATCACATACTCAAAACGAAATAAAACATTATCCTTGATCCAAACTACATTCACATATATCTATATTTTATCAAAATAATTTAGTGAGTTAAAATATAACTTGGTAGTGATTCATTAACTAATCCTCTAAGTCCATTAATTTAAAACTCACTATAGTATTAAGTGTTTAGGATAATAAATTCAGTTCTATCCACATCACTCAATTACTACCATAATCTCATAAAACATGATATACATTCTTTATTCAACATCAAACTCAATATGATCTCAGTCACACTTAAACAAAAAATATTGGTGAATAAGAAATAAAATACAAAGTATGTGATTTATACCATATATAAAATTAATAAATACCACTTTTTTGATAAATTCATGACACTACTAGATATCCATGATCATTATTCCATTACAGGGTACTTATAATTTTTTAGATGAGGCTAGATAGACTTTGAATCTTTATCAAAACACCCTTTATGTCTATTTTCCTATAAAACAACTTGTTTTTATATAATCTTCATCATGGGAGATTTATTTTTTAGAATCCTTAATGATCCTTAAAACCCACTAGTTGATACCACATTATTACATTAAAAATAAATAAATTATAATTTTCTTTATAGATGTTTCTTCTTCTCCCTCATGTTTTTCTTCTATTTATTATTAGTTTCATACCACATGGATTATGGAATGATATAACTTTTTGGTCATCAAATTTATATTGATATCGCATGAAAATATAAATAGATCTTTCAAACCACTTAATGCAATTATATCTTCATTATGTAATCATCCCTAATCAATACCTTAATCTTATTTTAGTGTATACACACCACATATCATATCTCCCACTTAATAATCCCTCTCATAAATCATAAAATATAATAATTATTTTTATGGGATAGGGTTAATTCCTGATCATCCTCAAGTATAGGAATGACTTTTTCATCCTTATTTGGATGTATATAAAGTAAAAGGGAATGAAAACAAAATGAACACCTTAAATTTTTGTTGTGGTTCACCTTCCTCAGGAATATTATATCCCCATTGTATGATGGTTTTCAAACCACTCACACACAAAATCCTATTTGTTATCCAATGAAGCTATAGAATGGGTGGGACCACATACCCATTATCTTGGAACCAACTTAGTATAAATCAGGTACCTACTTACTATTCTGAAAATGTATACACAATATAGTTTTTGGATTGAATAATGTAAAGTAGATTAACAACTGAGCTCTTGTGTCCCACAAAAAAATGTGGGATATCTTCTTCATCACATTCAATAATTAGGTGGGGAATATTAAACTTATCCATAGATTCACAATATAAAATTATAGGTTGAATCTGTCACTCTCTTCAGACAAAAAATAATCAATAGTGGGAATGAATGGATTATTCTCTACCTTTTATTTTATTATTCTTATTCTTCAATGAATAAGCATAACATTGTGTATATATTACCATATTTGATACAAATGATCAATAACTACATTCTATATTTAGAATCTATTTTATCATTTTCAAATTATACAATATGCAACAATATATCATTGGAACTCTCATCATTCATTATTCTCATTCTCACACATTCACTAAAACTTCATTTATATAATAACCACATTTCTAATAACATCAATTATCTAGAATTATTAGCCTATATATTCGGTCTCATAACTTCACAAGATATTAGAAAATGTTGTGCCTATTTATTCTCATCTTTGATCATCCAAAAACACTTCATATATAAAATACATCATAACTTCATGGTATAATATAGTAAAATGGGTACAACAAGATGCCTTCATTTGTGTCACAAAAAATACTTGCATTCTTATCCATTAATCACATAATTAAGTATAGAAATATTATATTTATTCTCATAATTAAAATGATAGAATAACGGTTTGGACACCAAGATAATTCAAACATTTAAGGCCACACTTACCTATAAACTTCATAATTTATTTGTCTTCTTCAAATTGTATCATTATCTTTATCTTCACAGAAACATCACAATTTATTGATCCTAATGACGATGGATTATATTTAATCATACTAAAATAATTATTGTAGAAAAACAATATTATTATTATCATGATGATGATATATATGAACTTTTGATTCATGATTATGAAGTCCCAACGACATGCTTATGCATAAATTGATTTACTCATGTGTAGTATACAATCACTTGCACACACTTCAACTTATAGTTTGAATCACATAGGCTTCAGAATTAGCTTAGATCATAGTATTAAAATGTTATTATGCTTGTTAATTGATGATAATAGGTTGTTATCATCATGTTTTATTCGAAAATCCTTTCAACATATATATTTTCCACAGACACATGTTGAATTGTGATATCAATTTTTAATCTTGGTATTCAATTTTTAATAAAAAAACTCTACATCATATAAAATAATTCACCTCATTATAATATTAATAATAGAATTATAGAATTTATTTATATAGATTTATTTGAAATATCACAAAGTAGATAACATATCTAATGTAACAATTTACAATTATAAATTTTTGTTTCACTCATTCAAAGTAAACAATGACCCATAATATTTATCGGTTTACCTTTTCAAAGTATCTGATGACTCTTTTGAAGTCTTTTTTTACTCATCCAAATTATTAAATGGATCATTCAATGTTTATGTTTACTCACAAACTTCACAAAGTCTCATTTTAAGTGGAAAATGAAACTCTAGAGTCATGTTTTACACATCCTAATAAGTTTCATGACTCATGTGAATTCATGCATGACTCATACAAACACCTAATTTACCTTTACAAAGTACTTTATGAATCATCTTATGTCAATTACGACTCATCCAAAGTAAGTTATGACTCTTTGGAAGATGTGAAATAGCTAATTCCTACTCAAACATATACATTCTAGAAATCAATCAAACTCAATCTAAACATATTCAAATCAACTCCTAGACTTCTCAAAAATATCAAATAATTTTTATACATAATAATAAATTATTCTTTCACATAATACATCATTAGGTATTCTTGGTGCTCTATGTATTTTTCTCTTCTCTTCAGTAAATTCATTCTTCTAGTAAACCCCCATTCTTGTAGATCTTAACTACTATTTATTCTTCAAACCTCTTCATAAGTGTGTATGTTTATTTAAAATTGACATTAATTTTAGTAAAAAACACAAGTTATGTACTCAAAATTGAGAAAACACATTCATATTATTTTTTTAATTTAAGGAAAATGATCCATAAGTAATTTTTGATGTGTAAGAATCATCCTCACCTTAATCAAGAACATAGATTGACAAATATGACTACACGTGTGTTCTTTTTTAAAAAATTGACATTAATTTTAGTAAAAAAGATAAGTGTAATACTCAAAACAATTAAAAAACATTAAAATTGTTTTAGTAGTTTAATAAAACTATCCATAATTTATTTCCAATGTGTAGGAATTATTCTAACCTCAATATGATTCATGGTGTGACCAATATGACTCCAATCATGTCTTTTTATTTAAAATTGAAATTAATTTTAGTAAAAAGAAAAGTGACATACTCAAAACTAATAAAATGCATTCAGTTTTTTTTATACTTTAGGAAAATGATCCATAAGTAATATTTGATGTATAGGAATTATCCTCACCTCAATCATATGCATGGTGTTCCTAGTATGACTCAAAGAGTGTGTTTTTATTTAAAAATTAAGTTAATTTAAATAAAAAGACAATTGAAATACTCAAAATTGATCAAACACATTCTGATTATTTTTATACTTAATTAAAATGATACATAAGTAATTTTTAACATACAATAATTATCCAGACTTCAATCTAATTCACGGTGTTCATGATATAACTGAAAGTGTTCGTTATCAGTTTAAAATTAACATTTTAGTTCAAAAAGTGTATCACTCACTTAAAATAGATAAAACATGCTCGTATTGTCTCAATAATTTATAAAAATGATGCATACTTCATTTTTTATGTATAGGAATCAATATCAGATCAAACTAACACACGATGTGACCAGTATGACTCAAAGTGTATGTTTCAAATTAAAAATTAATTTAAGTTTAAAAGGCATTTGACATACTCAAAACCCATAAAAAACGTTCATATTGTTTTAATACTTTATAAAAATAATCCATAAGTCCTTTATGATGTGTATTAATCAACTTCACCTCAATCTGACACAAAGTGTGACTGATATGACTCCAAGTGTATGTTTTTTATTTAAAATTGACATTAATTTTAGTATGAAAGATAAGAGGCATATTAAAAACTAAGACAATTCATTCATATTGTTTTGATACTTTTTCAAAATAATCCAAAACTAGTTTAAGATTTTTAGTAATCATCCACACCTTAATCAGACACATGTTGTGACTGGTATGACTATAAGTGTGTCTTTTTATTTAAAACTGGCATTAATTTTAGTAAAAAAACAATTGATATACTCAAAACCAATAAAAATATTTTTATCATTTTTATAATTTATTAAATTGATTCATAATTCATTTGTGACCTGTAGGAATTATCTAAACCTCAATAAAATTCATAGTATGCCTGATATGACTTCAAGTGTGTCTTTTTATTTAAAATTGATATTAATTTTAGTAAAAAAGATAAGTGACATACTCAAAATGAATAAAATAATTTTATATTGTTTTTATACTTTAAGAAAATTTTCCAAATTCATTTATGATATGCAAGAATCAGCCCCACCTCAACCCAATGCACAGTGTTCCCATTATGACTCAAAGTGTCTGTTATTAGTTTAAAATTTAAATTTTAGTTCAAAAAGTGCATCACTCACTAAAAAATGAGAAAACATGCTTGGATTGTGTTGATAATTTAGTAAAATGATTTATAAGTCATTTATGACATGTAGTAATCATTATCACATCAAACCAAAACACAATGCGGTTGGTATGACTCAAAGTACGTATTTCTAGTTTAAAATTACATTTTAGTAAAAAAGAAAAGTGACATACTCAAAACTTATAAAACACATTCATATTGTTTCAATAACTTATTAAAATGACACATATGTCATTTGTGATGTGTATGAATCAACCTCACCTTAATCTGATGCATTGTGTGCTCAGTATCACTCCAAGTGTGTCTTTTTATTTAAAATTAACAATAATTTTTGTAAAAAAGACAATTAACATGATCAAAACTGAAAAACATTAATATTGTTTTGATACTTTAGTAAAATTATCGATAAGTCATTTTTTACATATTGTAATCATACACACCTCAGTATGATACATGATGTTCCCAATATAACTCAGTGTCCATTATTAGTTTAAAATTGACATTTTAGTTCAAAAGGTTTCACTCATTGAAAACCAAGAAAATGTGCTAGTATTATATTGATAATTTATTAAAATGATTCATAATTCATTTATGATGTTTTAGAATCAGTCTCACTTAAAACAGACAAACTATGTTACTGGTATGACTCAAAGTGCGTGTTTCTAGTTTAAAATGAAATTTTAGTAAAAAACACAAGTGACATACTTAAAAACAATAAAACATATTCATATTGTGTTTATACTTTAGTAAAATTATATATAAATAATTTGTGATATATATAAATTAAACACATGTCAATTCGACACATGATGTGGTCGGTAGGACTCGAAGTGTGCGTGTTCAATATATAACTTCCATTTTAGTTTAAAATGTGCATCACATTTCCAAAACTAAGAAAACGATCTCAGATTGTTTCTCATCATTTTATTTTCTATTAGTTTAATTATAATTTTTATCATATACTTATTTGGTTAATTTTCACAGAGATAATACTTGAAGACAAACAAGAAATGGGGTGATGTTCAAGAATCAACCACAACTTAATCTAATACGCAGTGTTCCTGGTATGACTCAAAGTTTAGTTTAAAATTAACACTTCATGTTTAATCTATTTCTTTATAGTATTACTAACATAAGAATTTTTTTATTATATTGATTCATTATTTTTCTCAATATATGGTGGTTTTTTTGAAAGATCGTGAGTGACGGTTAGGAGCCAAAGACAAAGGAATGTTGATGTTTTTGAATGTTTGTGATAATTTTAACTTAATCAGGTAATTGTATAAACCAATTTTTTAAATTACTATAATATAGTGTTTTTTCTTATATTTGTGTTGTAAATTTTATTTCATTTAAAATATGTATTTATATATTTTTTCTTTTATTTCTCTGGTTGTAGTATGGTGTAAATTTAACATCACACTACAGTCTTCGCCTTTATCAGCACTTTGAAAAATGCTAAAAAATATTCCCTTTATCAATGCTACTAAATGTGCTGATAAAGGTATCCTATATCAATTATTTTTTATCATTGATAAGGGAATACCTTTATCAACACCTTTCTAAAGCTGATAAAATCACATGTATTTTAATATCACTCCAGTAGTAAGGACTTTTTTGTGCTAACAATGGTCAATGTTTGGACTATTAAAGGCCTATTTTGTAGTAGTGTTGTCAAGATACTTCTATCTCCTGATAGGTAATTATGTTTTCTCCCACTAGTTACATTTTTTCTTATACTTTGGAGTCAACATAATAATAAAACACTGAAAGTATCTCACAAATATTTTTCTAGAAATAATCTATCATGTGTAGGTCATCTATTGCACCTCTATCTGATGCGCTTCAGTCTCTATATTTATACCTCTATCTATTGTCCCTTAATTCAGTGTACCTTATTCTGATTCACTTTATCTAATGCACCTCTTCCTAGCCACTCATTTTGGTACCTCTTCTTCAATAAAGTTATTCCTTGGTCTGATACTCACATTGAAGAAATTTCAACTCTTATGCACCTCAATAATAATAGCAACAAATCATAATGAGACTTCACCCCTTTATATAAACATACTTTCTAAAAAAAGGTGAAACACATGCTCCAATTTTAATTTATTTTGTAAAAAATCATTCTTTTTACCACCTTCAAAGCTTCTAAAACTTCAAATTCAAATTTATTCATTAATTTTTATTAAAATATCAAGGTTAGTGATATATTTAAAAATTACTTAAATATAGGATAAATTTATTAACATTGAAATAATATCTCATCATCATTATAATGTTTAGAGTGAATAAAAATGAAGGAATCTATGCCTGATACAGTGTAATAACTTCTTTGAACGATGCATTTATAAGGAATACTCTATCTGAAAACTCTTCCTCCAGTTTTTCCTTATTTAGTTTCCCTATATCAAATCTCCTTTGTCTGATTAGCTCAATACAATAAACTCAATATTCTTTTTTACAGTGCTCTTCACATGTTTCCTCCTTTATATGGAATCACAGAATTTTTTCCATCTTGATCTATTTGGTGATTCGACACATCTCTATCTGATCTTCCTACATCTTCTCAAACTTCATACAGAGATCAGTTTGCTAAACTCAGTTTGTTTCATTATTCTCTATACAATAATTTTCAGCATTCATCATCTATAATAATTCACAATTTTCTATATTTAGTATAACTTTATAGTTTTACAACTTGTGATCTTCAACTTTATCTATTAGGTGCTACACTATCGATACTGTGTTGAACATCAACTATCTCTCTCCATATAATGAACTTCATAAATATATATCTGATGTAACTTTATTCTTGTTCTTTGAGTAACCTTTAGGTATATGTTTTTATACTAAATTTACAAAGATAAAACTATATGACATCATATCTTTAAACTTTATATAGTTTTTAACATCATAACTTTATAACCTCAACTTTTTACAAACTATCATTATCTAGTAAGCCCATTTTATTACCCTGAGTTTAGTAACCTTTACAGTTTTCCATCCAATGATTTTTTGAATCTTTTCTACTTTGATTCTTGAACATTGTAAAAACACATCTAAAACTTTGTACAACTTCATATTATGAACCAAATAAGATAGAATCATGAACATCTTCATGATGTTTGGTAATTTGAAGATTAGAAAAGCACCATCTGACTTAGTAAGGAAAGTGTCTCAAACTTCTTTATGATAAACAAAAAATCACTTTAAAATAAAAGAAAAAAACATTCACACACAATATATTGAAAAAAATACAACAATAATTACAAGAACGACCTAAAGGAACTTAAATATCCATCTTTGGATTTGTTGGAAACAATATAAATAACTCTTTTATAAAATTTTATCAAACCATAACCTTTATCGTAGAGAATTTCATGACACGCCACTATCGGTTTAAGAATTTTTTTGAATGAATTTAATCCCTATGTGATAAGAATTTTTTTTGATAAGATATTTATAAACTCCACATCAATAATATAAAATTATATAATTATAACTTTTCCACCTTTTACTCCCCCTTTTTCTGATAACACCAACCTTATATTCATAAAAGATAGAGTATAGAGTTGTACTTTTTATCCCCCTTTGAAAACAGAATCCAATGGAATATGGGGTATTACTTTAGAACATTATCAAGTTAGTGGTAGAGGATGAACATGTATTATGAGGATCAATTCATCATATCTTTACCTTGGAATATCTATGGTGAAAAAAAAAACTGCAAATTGTTTTTTTGTAATATAATCATACATTACATCCCCACTAATAAATTTATCCTTAAGGAAATGATATTTAATATCAATGTGTTTTGGTATGTAATGTTGTATAGGTTTTTAGAGACATAAATAGAACCCTAATTATCAGAAATAATCTTCAATGGTTTTTTAACATTAACACTCAAATCATCCAACTAAACTTTCATCCACATCATCTGTGTACATTCCTTGGTGGCAGAAACATATTCTAATTTCTTTATAATCAATGTAACATAACTTTGTCTCTTACTAAAGTATCTCACACATCTTTCTCCTAAGAATAATTTTCCTCCTAATGTTGATTTTCTATCATTACAGTCTCTAACCCAATCAACATCAGTGAAACCAAGAATGGTCAACTCATTACACCACTTATACATCAGTCCATTGTTTGATGCTCCTTTAATATACCAGAAGATTATTTTTTCTAACATAATGTGTTATTACTTAAGATCGCTCTAATATATTTCACACAAAGTTACATCATATAAAATGTATGTCCTTGAAGGAGTAAGAAGTGTAAAATTATGATAAATTTCTAGAAATCCTTTAGGTTTATACATTGGATAGCATCATATTTACTCATCTTCATGCCAATAGTAATAGGTGTAGAAACCTCCATTGAATCTTCCATACCAAACTTTTGTAGCAAATCCTTTTCATACTTTTCTTGTGAGAGGAATATGTACCTTCCTTTTTTGATGAACTTGTAATCCCAAAAAGAAGTTAAACTCCCTAAGAATTATCATCTCAAAGTTCTTCTTCATTTGTTTAGAAAATTATTTAGAATATTAATCCATGTCATCTATAAAAAATATATCATAAATGTAAAATATGAAAATCAATGTACCTATACCCACCAACTTCAAATATAAGTTACTATCAACATTTTCTTTAGAAAATTACAACTACTTAATGTGGCAATCAAGAATTAAATACCAGGCATGAAGAGCATATTTCAACCTATATAAGGCTTTCTTCAATTTACATACCATGGTTCCATAATTATCAAGTATTAACCCAATGGGTTTCTTAATATAAAATTATTATGAAATTTATTCATTCAATAATGATGAATTATCATCCATCTAATATAATTTTTAATTTTGATGTGAAAAAATATCCAAAAACATTCTGATAATTTCAGGCCGCGCAACAGGTGAAAAGTTTTCTTCAAATTCAATACCTACCTCATATGAGTAACCTATTCAAAAAATTCATGCTTTATTTCTTGAAATTTATCTATATTCACTGATTTTAATTGTAAACACTCATTTTGTTCCTATGAAATTATTTCTTTTTAGTCTTATACTAGGTTTTATTTTTCTCAATTTGATCCAACTCTTCATTTATAAAATTTAAAAATTCTTTATACTCAATTATTTTCGAAACGTATTGTGGTTCAACTTATGAGATAAGTGAAATTTTATTTTCAAACATCAATTCAATCTAGTATAAACTAGAGATTCATGATCTCTAATAATATTATAGGATTCAACCTATTTTTTTAAAGTTTTTATTTTTTGATTTTTTCTTCTAGTCTTACTTTCCTCATCACTAGATTGATTAGAATAAACTTATACACGATTAGGATTGTATACATATTCCTTATCATTAACTTATTTGAAAGTCATGATTATTTATTTTATTTCACCATTCTCATAATATTCAACAGATTTTATTAATGTAGACTAGTTTTCAATGACTTTTACATCAAAGGATTCAACCAACTTATATTGTTGTTTATTCTAACACTTAAATTTTTTTAAAATGGACGAATATACCATGAAAACACCTTCTTATTTTTCATAAAACTTTCCTAAATTTGGATTTTTGATCTTTAAGAAGCAAGGATTCCCCAAAACCTGGAAATATTTCACTATATGATTTTTCTTATACCACATTTTATAGGGAGTTATTTTTTATTTCACTTGAAGAAAACATCTAGTTTAAAAAAATTTAGTTGTACTTAAAGATTCTCTCTATTTTTTTTTGAAATTTTATATTCAGCGAGCATGATTCTTATCATTTAAACTAAAATTGTATTTTTCATTTATGCTACTCCATTTTATTAAAGAGTGTATGGATCATTATATTGATGTTTAATTATATGCTTCTTCAGGTAGGACTTCCATTGTCTATTATCAGCTTTAATATATATACATACAACTCTTTCTCAACATCCATTTTGAAAATTTTAAACAACCCTATATCCTCTAAATTATATTTCATGAACATTACATTGGTTATCTGAGCGAAACCATTAATGAAAGTAATAAAATAAAAAACACCCTTCATTTATTGATGTGTCATCTTCTCACATAGATCAGAGTGTATGAGCTTAAGAGGTATAGTGTATTGCTTTTTTATTTTCTTATGTATTCCACTAACCATATTTCCTTTTAGGAAAGTTTTATAAACAACATTATCTTCCCTTTTCAGTTGTGGTAAACATCTTACAAAATATTCCTTTGAAATTATTCTCATAATCTTCTGTCAAATATTCCCAAGTACTCGGGGTCATGACTTTTTTTCATCCTCATTACTTAAATAACAATAATTACTTGGATCTCCATTCTATAATAGATTTGTACTTGTTATTCATTCCTTAGTAACAATGTTTCCCTCTTTTAAACATCAGATGATATAGAAATATTTTCTAAATATATATTCCTTACCATTATCACTTTGTATTCTAACATGTAGTAAGTTGTTCTTGAGTACCTAAATAAACATAACTTGCTTTGAAATAATCTTTTGAGCTTAAATATGAGCCATACAAATTCCTCATATTTTTAAGGAACTATTATTTCTAAAATTCACCACTACCCCTCACATTATTTTATTTTTTAAATATTTCCAAATTACCTATTATATATTCAGAATATACACTATCAAGAAACCATGGTTTATTACTTTTTCCAACTTTTAAGGTGGTCTAAAAAATAAAATATTTGTCTTCAATTTTCCTTTTTATAGCTTCCTTTTATTTTCCAATAAAAATATTTTTTCCTGAAATTTTTGTCATATATTCTTTAGCATAGTGACCGAGTCAGTAATACCTTCCACAAATTTACTCTAAGAAGAAAAATATGATTTTTCATGAGATATTTTTAACTTATGATGAATTTTATTTTGTTTCTTCCTGAAACTTTAGAGATTTACCTCCTTTTATTTAATTGTTTCATCGCCTAAATTATTTCCTACTCCCAAGTATAGAAATATTGTTTAAAAAATTATACCTTTCTCCTATATATACCAAAACACCAATAATATCTATTAAAACCTGTTCTTATATAGAAGTATGGGATTTACCTGGGATAAGTTTTTTTGAGATTCAATATAATTTACAGTATCTAATTTCCCTTGGCATGGGGAATCATTCTTCTGGTACTTACTTTTTACTTTTACTGATGTGATGCATTTCTCACACACTTTATCAACCCTGTAACATCCTAGATCTGGATGCCACTCAACAGGTGCCCTGTACCTAGTTGGACACATGGTATCAAGCACATTTCCCTAAATGCCAGAGGCTGCCAACTAGCAGCAAGGGCCTGGGGTGTGATAGTGGGTAAACTATGCTCTCATTAGAAGAGTGTAACACAATGGAATTAATAATAAAACAATATAGGAAACATTAAACAACACACAAATGAAATAAATAGTGGAAGACTGATAAGATAAATAACTAAGAATCAATCTAAACAAACGATGATGTAGCATGCCACATGTTCTAAGAAAACAACCAAAATAGGTTCACCATATTAATACAAAATACACATCCCAAAAGATCAAAAGAAACAAATAAACTAGGAAGCATCACAAGCCTTGGCTCAGTACCATTCTCTCCTTCTCCTAAGTATCAAGTCAAGTACCATTATAAGGGTGATTCCCCATATCAAAACCTAAAACAATATAGTCTATTTGAGCCTAAAACATGACCCAAATAAAATAATATAGTCTTTTTGGGCCTAAAAACATGACCCAAATAGGGTGTGAGACTAAATCCAAGCAGGAAACCACCCAAGATCTGTGCTGATCTATCAATGAATATATATAACAGGTAGTGTACAATAGTAAAATCAGTAAATGGTAGGTACTCAAAAGAAATCACAATAGATGTCTTAGAAGATAATGTAATCAAGTATACGTGAAGACCAAATTTAAGCTTGTGCTTTGGCTTGGAAGACACATCATCAATCATATCATTTCATTATACAATTTATAACTGAGTCTAGTCTTGACATCCTAAAGTGGAATTCAAGTGTCACTCCTAGTGTATTTAACCAAAACCATATAACCATGGTATAACATAACACCAAACTAGATCAAAACCCTCTATATATGAATTTCAGAAGTCAATCAAGGTCAAAACCCAGTATATAATCATTTCTACATGTGTAAGGGTCAAAACCAAATATATAAGCGTTTCAGCATGTGTCAGGGTCAAAACTCGGTATATAAGCATTTTAGTATAAAAAAACAAATGTAACTTACACTATTACATGGTTAAGAAAATAATAACCCACATGTGAATTAAACATGTCACAAAACTTTCATGTAATCTAACCATTAACAGGCTTAACAATTATAAATTCACATGGGAAACCCATATCACAAGCCTAATATGTGAATTAAACTATCTCAAAGTATAACCATTTATTATCTCATATGGGAAAATCATTCAATTAACCAATTCTATTTTAAACAACCCATAAAAATGGAATCAAAGGCATTCCCATAGGAATCTTAGGTTAAATGGCTAAAAATTGGTCATCCAATAGAAAATGTACCCACGGGGTGGCCCTTAATCAAGGATAACAATCTCAAACATGCCTTATAATCATTTAACCAATTACCTAATCAAAATTAGATAATAATATAGGACTATATTCAATTTAGGTGATACCCAAAAATGGGTGTGTGACACTCTGACACATATAATCAACTTGATAATTAGAAAAAGGCATGAGACCACCTACCTCGTATTCGTACAAGTCTCATCGTCCAATTTCAACCTCTAATTCGAGTTAGAATGAAGAAGATCTACAAAATGATGTAAAACTCTCAAGGTCTAATAACTTTTTCCAGAGAAAAAATCATATAAATGGCTTAATAGGAATTGGGAGCTTACTGATTGGGTTCAAACACTTTCGATGAAAATCGAATTAGAGTTAGAACAGAGATTTTGGAGGAGAATTTAGGTTTGGAATTATTAGTTTGTGAGACAGGTGAACCCTTCTATCCAAATGAAAAAAATATGATACTACTTATTAATTTTAAAAAATAAAAATAAAATTACATAGCGTGTACTAGATACTACATGTCATGTTCATAATAATCATGTCCATGTCATTACATGGCTCTATATTGGGATTATACAGTGTGTAACCCTAATTATATAGCGTGTACCTAGAAATACATGGCGTGTAACTTCAAGACACATCATTTAATAGGCCTAAAACCTACCTTTGTTCTCATTTCCCTCCATTTTATTAATTAAAAATTATAAAGGAAAGATCCGTGCCTTAAGGGAAGAATCAGGTTCTTACAAATTTCCCCCCTTAAAGTAATTTGTCCCCGAATTTCCCTTCTAAGGGTGGAAAAGGAATACATGAGAATAACTCCAGCCATTGTGATCATACGTTAGACTCATTCTCGTAGGTCTCGTGCTACACTCAGTCGTGCTACCATAACACCCGTACTAAAGGAACATATCGCCCATGGATAACCTTCATGATACGATCCGAAATACGAATGGGATGCTCCTCAAAGGACACATCTTCCAACAAATCCACTTCCTTAGGATGGAAAGCATGAGACGGGTTAGAAAATTAACATCAAAACTAAGATATGTGGAAGAAATCATTCATATCCCCATACCTATGAGGTAACTACAATGGACAGGCAACATGTCATACTCTCTCCAAAATCTGGAATGGACCGATGTATCTTGGTAAAAGCTTACCATGTATCCTAATCCTCTTGTGTCCCAACCTCAGTGCGACATGTAGGAAAACTCAATCCCCGACATGGAACTCCAAAGGTCATATATGATGACTGGAATGTGATTTCTAAAGAGACTACACAGTATCCATCCACTTCTGAATCAACTAAACCTTCTCAGTGGTCTCCTAGACAAGACGAGGTCCCATCATATCTACCTCTCCTACCTCTAGCCAACACAAGGGTGATTGGAATGGACTAACATACAAAACCTCATATGGAAATATTTTAATAGTATCATGGATGATTTTTTTGCAGGTGAACTCAACAATGGGTATGTGTGTCTCCCAAGAACCCTCAAAATCTAAGATGCATGCCTGAAGCAAGTCCCCTATCACCTGAATCGTGCGTTCTGAATGGACATATGTCTGAGGGTGGTAAGTTGTGCTAATAATCAGCCCAAATGGCCTTAAGGCCTTCATTTTTATTGATTTATGATAACCCCCTTTCAAGGGATGAGGGTGAACCCTTACAAATCCCATAGGCTCAGAGATTACAAGGCACGTTGGCATAAGAGATTACATGACCCGGAGGTCTTAGGGAATTCAACCAGACTATCTGTAACACCCCAGGTAAATAAAGAATATGAAATTTTTATACTTATCCATATTTGTGAATAAAATTTTAATATTAATTTAAAGGGAACGCTATGCTCTATGGCGTACCCAATACGCAATAACGAGTTTCTGGGGAATCTTACGTTGCACTCTAATAATAAAATAATATTATTTTAAATGGTAGTTAACGCCTAACCGTTGCAATGGAAGGAATGAACAGAACTAACTTCAAAATGATTATATATGTTTTTTAAATATTTTTACTTTTATCCAATAAATATTAGAGGCTTAAAATGTGAATGAATCTAATTTTAAGCGTAAATCTTCTCATATTCTTTACAAGGTCGATTAACCGCCTTTTGATGGAGAACCCTTTTTAAATCCACTTTTTGAAAATTTTATATGTTATATTGGACCAAATAAAATCCTTCTTTAGAACTGGGATATCAAAATTTTCTTTCTGTCGGTTTTTTTTATTTTATTTTTGATAAAGTCCATTTTTAATGAATAAGTGGAAAATGTTGTATTTTAATTCAAAACCTCTTTTTAATCTAATTTACTTATATTATTAGATCATCTTTTGAATTGGTTTTAAATTGAAATTAGAATATATTTTTACCATTTAATCCAATGGTGGTCATTGGAATTAATTTCACTTTGAAATTGGACTTAAACTAGTGTCAATCTTTTAATAGATATTGTTTCTTAAAAACATGCTATTTCTTTTTACAACGGGAATTAATTATTAAATTAATTTATGAAACTTATATGTTTTGAATTTTTTAAAATAGACATCATTTTTGAATTTGGAATATCAGATATAGCTTAGGGTGAATTTTTGGTATTTTTCTGAAAAACTTCAATTTTTGATGAATAGTGAAATCACTAAGTAGTAGTTAAAAAACTGATTGTTCGTTTAAATGAACTTTACCACTTCTGTGATTTGAATTTCAAAAATCCAACATACATGGTTGTCATTAGGACGTAAAATTTGGTTCAATGGGATTAAAATAAATTTTTGGTGAATAGTAACTTTTAAGTTTTATTAATCGCGATTAAAGGTAATTAGTATAATTTAAGGTAAAGATAAAGTTATAATAATATGAAATGACCTTGAAAGATATCCTACCATTATTGGATGAGTAATGGACGACCAAGAAAATCCATGGGTCAACTTGGGGACCCCATGGAGCCACTTTGGTAGGAAAATGACATTAATAACTTTTTATTTAATGTTAAAATAAAAATGTCACAAACATGTATTGTTTTACTAAAACAATTTTTACATGAGGTTATAAAAGTCATATTTTTTACTATAAATATTAATTATAAAGATAAAAATATTTCCTACATCATGATACTTATTTTATAATTTTTATACATTAAATAAATAAATTTATTTATGACCCCATGAAGATGTAGTGATTACCTCATTAATGAATGATTTAAATAAAATGAGAAGATAAGGTAAAATCTAAGACTTAAACTTGTCAAAAAACTATTAGATGGGTTTATTTAAGACCCTTATCACTTTATCTTAGAAATCTATAATTTTGGGACCTTTAATATCCGAAAATAATTTTATAATAAAGTAACTTTTCAAGACATTCCAAGAGTGCCCCTCCTCCCACTTATAAAAGGCCCCCACCTCTACCCCCTTACCCACACCTCTCAAACCTTTGTATAGACAAAAATCTGCTCATTGTACCTCTCCACATCCCTATATTCATCCTAGAAGCATTACCTTAGGAATAAATCACTTCAGGAAACCCTTTTGGTTCAAACCAAAGGGAGTTACCCGATTTAAAGGTAATGTCCTCTCTTATGTTCTTTTGTTTTATTTTGCTTCTCCAACCAAATAAAATATTTTTATTCCTTTATTGTGTAACAAAATCAGTATATTAAATATACTTGTATTTTTTTATGGGAAGGATTCTAGTTACACTTACACACACCTCCGTCTAATGGTTAAAGAACATACTGTTTCTGTGGATGACGAATTACTGCCTCACGAAACAATGATTGTTCTATCTTCTCCTACCACCTATCATGGTGGCCATTATGATGGAACTATATTTATTTATTATATATATTATATTTATTTCCTCTCTAGCCTTCCGTATTTTACATTTAAAACATACCTTTATTCTTTTCATGTTGTGCAAATGCGATAATTTCATTTGAGGAAGTGTGGACTATCGCCCCCTCAGGTGATATGACTTGTTCATGCAATACATGGAATGTAGAAAGAATGAAATTAATGAACTTATGTGACCTATATAAAATATATATTATACTGGAATTATAATATATATATATCTCATTTATTTTAATTTCATTAAATACAAAATAGAAATGAAAGTAGCGTTCATGCGTACGTACGACTTACCGTCTCCATGAACGGTGCATTTCATTTCTTACCTCTAAATGTTATGTAATATTATAAATGCAAGTATTTAATTTATATATATGATATCTAAATCATTAATATAATTATGGATATAATGGATATTTTACCACATGAACAACTTGTAATTATAAGTAGTTTATTTTTGACTCATGTACCGAACATCGACAAAACGTATGATATGAACTCACATAATTAACTAATTATTATAACATGATAATATATGATATTAATTTAATAATAAACTTTAAATTATGTCTTTAATCAATTAAAAATTTACCAAAGTTTATTATTCAAGAATATAAAGATACAAACAAGACAAGTCGGACTTGAGATAAGGGATCCTACCTATCTCTTTCTTTTTAAGTACTCTCTTTTATGTCATTTATTTTAAGCTCCAATTTCTTATGTTTGGGGATGTTATTTTATATTCCTCTTACTTTAATTTATATGTTCATATTATTAGAGACCCTATTTTATTTCATCAATTTATTTTTTGGAAGTTTTAAGTGGCGCTGTTAGGCTGCCGAATTTTCGTAAGGGATTTTTCATCTCACTTTTATTCCAGTGAGATTTATGCTACATTTGACACTATTTACTTTGATTGGTATATGTACTTCCCATTATTCTAATATTTATGTAATATAATTTAATTTATGGGTATTTACATCTTCATTGTATGACCCTTCTTCCATGGGGTGTACGTTTCGAAAGTTACCCAAATCGGTAAGTGAACCTTTCACCCTCCTCATTCTAAAAGACTTCTTTTTTATTAGGTATTTTAATATTATTATGATGGGATATGTTATTATATATCCTTATTTATGTAAATTTTATGTCCAAGAGATGATATACCCCTTTTTATCTCTCATCGTCTAATTTTATGAATTACAAAGTGATGCAGTTAGGCTATCGAATTTCTGTAAGGGAACTTCTTAACCCACTTTTAATTTTTTGGGTTAAACCTATACTGCTTGATTTTATTATGCCAAGATTATGTGTGGAATCTATATATTGTAATTTCCACAAACCTTTGTGTGGATATACTATCTCTACACATAATCATCTCATTGATAAATTCTTACGTCATTTATACAAACTTGTATGGGAAATCGTAACTCAATCTCATTTCATTAAGTTAAATTTCTATTTCATTGGTTTTGTTTTTCCAAGATTATATGTGAAGGACCTCTGATTTATTCACACTTGATATCCACTTATATTGGGTGTATTTATACTTGTCACACATAATTATGTCATTGATTTATCCTTACACTAATGACATGATCTTTGAATGGGATTACGTCTCAATTTCGCTTCCTTGAGACACTTCTTGATGATATGCACTTTTATTATTTTTAAAGTGCATATACAGAACCTTTGACATTCCATATCCATATTATGTCTATACTCAAGTCATTTAAAAGTTTTTAAAATGGTCTACTTTCATGTGGCTTATAATTTAAATGTTCAAAATGGAAAAGGACTCTTTTATTAAAACATTGTTTTAAATGGTTTTAAACATTTATTCTTTTAAACATTTATCATACATGTACATGTTTTAAAAATTGTTTTAAGGATTTATTTATATGGACATGAATGTTTTAAAACCCTTTCAAAAGTTTCGAAGTGGTATGGGACACTTTGATTCTAAAATCTCTTTTAAATGTCTTCTTTTAATATTTTCAAAGTATAAAGGGATTTTTATCTCATAGAGTTTTAATGATTTTATTAGATGCTTTTATTTATGATAATATAATGATGTGATCTCTTGTTATTAAAATGTGGAAATTTTGTGTTTCTTTTATGCATGTTTTAAGTGTTATGATTATGTTATGGTTCTTGGGAAATGTTTATGAAATCTGGTGGTTCCATGATAAACTAAGGGAGGGTGAGCCCGATATAGCTCTCCAATGCATTGGGTAACATGAAGGGGTTAAATGCTAAGGTTTATCTGAAGAGATTTAGGGAATATACTATGATGGGTATTCCAAACGTAACCATGAGGGTTACTCCCTACGTAAGAATATTATCAATGCCTCAAGTTACCTTTATGTCTTATGATTTCTATTGAGTTTTGCATAAATATTATGATTTCATGAGGTATGTTAAATTGATTATGTTTTATGAGTAAAGTATGATTTCATTGATTCTTATGTATACATGGACTAATGTTTTCTCTCCATATTGTTATAACCCTTACTGAGCTTTTTATGCGCATCCCAAGTTTTTTTGAAATGTTTTTCATAGGACATAAAGTGGAATAGGGTCAAGGATGGGTTCAAGGAAATGTTATTTTGTCTAAAACAAGGAACTAGACATGACTCTTTTGTTCAAGAGTTTTTATTTTGTGAAAAAAATGGAAACTGAGTAGTTGTTCCTACTTTTTAATGTTTGAGATGTAATAGTTATGTCCAAATTCTCTAAAACTCTAAACCTGAAAAGATTCTCAATTTGAATTATTCATTTAATTCAATAATATGTATTGTACTAAGGCCGGGTCCTTATAGTTGGTATCAAATGTCAGTTTAGATAACTTTAGAGGTTAGAGTGTTGTTTAAGCATAAGTGACAAGTTGTGTATAACCACACTGGTTATTATATTAGATAGATTCATTGTTATTTATGAAAGTTGGAATGAGTTTGAGATAACTTGGATAAATATATCTTAGTGTTTATCTTACTCTATAGTACATGATGATTTTGTTGTTATACTCACACTGAAATTTTTGGTTTTAGTGAATGGATGGATCTAGCAGGCACCAAAGTGACAATGGGTTTGAAGGAAATTGTGGTGGTTCTCTGATTAAGAGACTGGATGAAATGGGGGATTCAATGAGAAATCTCGTGGTTATTCTAAACCAACTATCAGGAGTCATGATCAACCACTTGAACCTTGGTGAGTTCTCTAATGCATCATATACGAGAGAACCAACTCGATGTGGAAGTTCAGGTAATAATTACAAAGGTAACCATTAGGGTTTATATGATCCTTACTTTTGAGGTAATTATGGGTTACTACATGATATGATGGAATATGAAAGGCATGAAATAAACTTGAGGTTAAATTATGTTATGGTTATTTTTGAAGATTTTATCACTTTTTGGGAATGTTATAAGAATTATGTAGTTTTGGAAAAAGGACAACATGTAGACCGTGTGACAACCTGTCGTGTCGGACAAAGCTGTGGGAATCAAACCCACAACCAAAGTGCGACTGGTATTTATCGCATACCACTGGACTACGTGAAGTCCCGGGTTAGTTTGACTAATTCTTTTTAGTTAGATGATCTTATGAATCTATAATAAGTTGATTTTGGGTTGTCTATGTAAATTATTAACCTATCATGGAGGATATGTGATTAGTTTAATTACTTTTTAGTATGATACTTTAAGAGTAACTGATGTTATTTAAAGATAAATGTTAAGATTTACTTTGTAAGACTATGTGATTAAATTATTCAGATATTTGGGTTTCAATCATAGTTTGGTTTATCTTTGAATAATTTTATGGATAGCTATTTATTGAATGGTCCTTGTTGAACTTTGTGTATAGTTTGACAAATTTTGAAGATTAGGAGTACTTTTTCTTTTTGTTAAAAATTATCCCTTTTGGGTATTATATGATCTCGTACTAACAATTTTGGTTTTGGTTTTGGTCTAAAGAAATGGAAAGTATATAGTTATATTTTTTGGATTAGGTGATTCTCTAGAAGTTGATTATAGTGCTCTTAATGTGAACAAGTTATCCTAAATACTCATCTTTTGGAAAAAATATGAGTTTGTGTAAGAAATCTAGAAAAAGTTGAAAGTCAACATGACAAGTAAGTATGATTCCTTATGTTTTAGTTAAGAACATAAATAAATTCCTCAATGAAAAGTAACTTAAAACTAAAATATTGTATGTTAACCTTTTCTATTGGGGAATCAAATACCGTTTAACCCATCACAAGTTTGTGATTTTCTAGTGGTTAACTTTCTCCTAAATATGTTTTCTATCACTCTCCATCAGAATATGACCCTTTGTTTTTTTCTTCCATATTCATGTTTTCATGGAATCATAGTATGGGTTAACTCGTGTGACCTTTGTACTTCACTTTCTTTATTTTAAAGTGATATGTTTATCGACTCTTGTTCCGATGTGGGACTTTCAATGAAGTTTCTGAGCCCAATTTTAAAATTGCGAGGACGCAATTACCAAAAGGTGGAAAGGATGTAACACCCAAGGTAAATAAAGAATATGACATTTTTATATTTATCCATATTTGTGAATAAAATGTTAATATTAATTTAAATGGAATGCTCTGCTCGATGGCGTACCCAATACACAACAATGAGTTTCTTGAGAATCTTACGTTGCACTCTAATAATAAAATAATATTATTTTAAATGGTAGTTAACGCCTAACCGTTGCAATGGAGGGAATGAACAGAACTAACTACAAAATGATTATATATATTTTTCAAATATTTTTACTTTTATCCAATAAATGTTATAGGCTTAAAATGCGAATGAATCCAATTTTAAGCGTAAATACTCTAATATTCTTTAAAAGGTCGATTAACCGCCTTTTAATAGAGAACCCTTTTTAAATCCACTTTTTGAAAATTTTATATGTTATATTGGACCAAATAAAATCCTTCTTTAGAATCGGGATATCAAATTTTACTTTGTGTGGGTCTTTGTTATTTTTTTTGATAAAGTCCATTTTTAATGAATAAGTGAAAAATGTTGTATTTTAATTCAAAAAATCTTTTAATATAATTTATTTATATGATTATATCATCTTTTGAATTGGTTTTAAAGTGCAATTAGAATATATTTTTAACATTTAATCCAATGGTAGTCATTGGAATTAATTTCACTTTGAAATTGGACTTAAATTAGTGTCAATCTTTTAATAGATATTGTTTCTTAAAAACACGCTATTTGTTTTAACAGCGGGAATTAATTATTAAATTAATGAATGAAACTTATATTTTTTGAATTTTGTAAAATAGACATCATTTTTGAATTCGGAATATCAAATATATCTTAGGGTGAAGTTTTGGTATTTTTCTGAAAAACTTCAATTTTTGATGAATAGTGAAAGCACTAAACGGTAGTTAAAAAATTGATTGTTCGTTTAAATGAAACTTTACCACTTCTGTGATTTGAATTTTAAAAATCTGACATACATGGTTTTCATTATGATGTAAAATTTGGTTCAATGGGATTAAAATAATTTTTTGGTGAATAGTAACTTTTAAGTTTTATTAATGGCGATTAAAGGTAATTAGTGTAATTTAAGGTAAAGATAATGTTATAATAATATGAAATGACCTTGAAACATGTCCTACCCTTATTGGATGAGTCATGGCCGACCAAGAAAATCCATGGGTCAACTTGGGGACCCCATGGAGCCACTTTGGTAGGAAAATGACATTAATAACTTTTTTTTAATGTTAAAATAAAAATCTCACAAACATGTATTGTTTTACTAAAATAATTTTTACATGGGGTTATACAAGTCATATTTTTGACTATAAATATTCATTAGAAATATAAAACGATTTCCTACATCATGATATTTTTTTATAATTTTTAGACATTAAATAAATAAATTTATTTATGACACCAGGATGATGTAGTGATTACCTCATTAATGAACGATTTAAATAAAATGAGAAGATAAGGTAAAATATAAGACTTATACTTGTCAAAAACCTATTGTATGGGTGTATTTCGAACCCTTATCACCTTATCCTCGAAATATATAATTTTTGGGACCTTTAATATCTGAAAATAATTTTATAATAAAGTAACTTTTCAAGACATTCCAAGAGTGCCCCTCCTCCCACTTATAAAAGGCCCCCACCTATACCCCCTTACCCACACCTCTCAAACCTTTGGCTCAACCACAATCTGCTCATTGTATCTATCCATGTCCCTATCTTCATCCTAGAAGCCTTACCTTAGGTATAAACCTCTTCAAGAAACCCTTTTGGGTCAAACCAAAGAGACTTACCTGATTTAAAGGTAATGTCCTCTCTTATGTTCTTTTCTTTTATTTTGCTTCTCCAACCCACTAAAATCTTTTTATTCCTTTATTTTGTAACAACACCAGTATATTAAATATACTAGGATTTTTTATGAGAATAATTCGAGCTACACTTACACACACCTCTGTCTAATGGTTAAAGAACATACTGTTTCTGTGGATGGCGAATTACTGCCTCACGACACGATGATTGTTCTATCTTCTCCTACCACCTATCATGGTGGCCATTATGATGGAACTATATTTATTTATGATATATATTATATTTATTTCCTCTCTACGCTTTTGTATTTTAAATTTAAAACATACCTTTATTCTTTGCATGTTGTGCAAATGAGATAATTTCATTTGAGGAAGTGTGGACTACCACCCCCTCAAGTGATGTGACTCGTTCATGCAATACATGGAATGTAAAAATAATGAAATTAATGAAATTCTGTGACCTATATAACACAAATATTATACTGTAATTATAATATATATATATCTCATTTAGTTTAATTTCATTAACTACGAAATAGAAATGAAAGTAGCGTTCATGCGTACGTACGGCTTACCGTCTCCATGAACGGTACATTTCATTTCTTACCTATAAATGTTATGTAATATTATAAATGAAAGTATTTACTTTATATATATATGATATATATGATATCTACATCATGAATATAATTCTGGATATAATGGATATTTTACCACATGAACAACTTGTAATTTTAAGAAATTTATTTTTGACTCATGTACCGAACATCAACAAAATGTATGATATGAACTCACATAATTAACTAATTATTATAACATGATAATATTTGATATTAATTGAATAATAAAATTTAAATTATTTCCTTAAAAAATTATAAATTTACCAAAGTCTATTATTTAGGAATATAAAGAAATGAACAAGACAAGTCGGACTTGAGGTAAGGGATCCCACCTATCTGTTTCTTTTTAAGTACTCTCTTTTATGTCGTTTCTTTTAAGCTCCTATTTATTATGTTTGGGGATGTTCTTTTATCTTTCTATTACTGTAATTTATATGTTCATATGATGAGAGACCCTATTTTGTTTCATCAATCCATTTTTTGTAAGTTTTAAGTGGCGTCGTTAGGCTGCTGAATTTTCGTAAGGGATTTTTCATCTCACTTTTATTCCAGTGAGATTTATGCTAAATTTCCCACTATTTACTATGAGTGGTATATGTACTTCCCATTATTATACTATTTATGTAATATAATTTAATTTATTGGTATTTAAATCTTCATTTTATGAACCTTCTTCCATGGGGTGTACGTTTCGAAAGTTACCCAAATCAATAAGGGAACCTTTCACCCTCCTCATTCTAAAAGACTTCTTTTTTGTTAGGTATTTTAATATTATTGTTATGGGATATGTTCTTATATATCCTTATTGATGTAAATGTTATGTCCAAGTGATGAGATACCCCTTTTTATCTCTCATCATCTCATTTTATGAATTACAAAGTAATGCAATATGGCTGTCAAATTTCTATAAGGGAACTTCTTAACCCACTTTCAATTTTTTGGGCTAAAACTATACTTCTTGATTTTATTATGCCAAGATTATATGTGTAATCTCTATGTTGTAATTTCCACAAACCTTTGTGTGGATATACTATCTCTACACATAATCATCTCATTGATAAATTCTTACGTCATTTATACGAACTTGTATGGGAAATCGTAACTCAATCTCATTTCATTGAGTTAAATATCTATGTCATTGGTTTTTTTCCAAGAGTATGTGTGAATGACCTCTGGTTTTTTTCTCACTTGATATCCACTTATATTGGGTGTATTTATACTTGTCACACATAATTATTTCATTGATTTATCCTTACACTAATGACATGATCTTTGAATGGGATTACGTCTCAATTTCTCTTCCTTGAGACACTTCTTGATGATATGAACTTTTATGCTTTTTAAAGTGTATATACAACCCCTTTAAATTCCATATCCATATTATGTCTATAATCAAGTCATTTAAAAGTTTTGAAAATGGTCTACTTTCATGTGGCTTATAATTTAAATGTTTAAAATGGAAAAGGACTCTTTTATTAAAACATTTTTTTAAATGGTTTTAAAAATTTATTCTTTTAAACATTTATCATCCATGTCCATGTTTTAAAAATTGTTTTAAGGATTTATTTATATGTACATGAATGTTTTAAAACCCTTTAAAAAGTTTTGAAGTGGTATAGGACACTTTGATTCTAGAATCTCTTTTAAATGTCTTCTTTTAATATATTCAAAGTATAAAGGGATTTTTATCTCATAGAGTTTTAATGATTTTATAAGATGTTTTTATTTATGATAATATCATGATGTGATCTCTTGTGATTGATATGTGGAAATTTTATGTTTCTTTTATGCATGTTTTAAGTGTTATGATTATGTTATGGTTCTTGGGTAATGTTTATGAAATCGGGTGGTTCCGTGATAAACTAAGGGCGGGTGAGCCCGATATAGCTCTCCAATGCATTGGCTAATGCGAAGGGGTTAAACGCTAAGGTTTCTCTAAATAGATTTAGGGAATATATTATGATGGGTATTCCAAACGTAACCATGAGGGTTACTCCCTATGTAAGAATGTTATGAATGCCTCAAGTTACCTTTATGTCTTATGATTTCTATTGAGTTATGCATAAATCTTATGATTTCATGAGGTATGTTAAATTTATTATGTTTTATGAGTAAAGTATGATTTCATTGATTCTTATGTATACATGGACTAATTTTTTCTCTCCGTATTATTATAACCCTTACTGAGCTTTTTATGCTCATCCCATGTTTTTTTGAAATGTTTTTCACAGGACATAAAGTGGAATAGGGTCAAGGATGGGTTCAAGGAAATGTTATGTTGTCTAAAAAAAGGAACTAGATATGAATCTTTTGTTCAAGAGTTTTTATTTTGTGAAAAAAATGGAAACTGGGTAGATGTGCCTACTTTGTAATCTTTGAGATGTAATAGTTATGTCTTAATTCTCTAAAACTCTAAACCTGAAAAGATACTCAATGTGAATTATTCATTTAATTCAAGAATATGTATTGTACTAAGGTCGGGTCCTTATTCTATCTATAAGGAACTGCCCCTCCCCAGCATCTGCATCATGATAGTAGCTCTCCACCTTTGCATGGTTGTCTGGCTAGGCTTCCCGTGCAAGCACAGGCTGGTTCCGATGGCATAGCCATACCGTCTCATTATAACAAATCAAGCTAGCTCTACTCTGGTGAGTGCATCCAGTATGTTGTCAAGATATGGGACATGCTCATCTCTTAAGAAAGAGAACACTAAGATGATTTCAAGGATCACCAGAAAAGGATAGTTGAACCACTACTGGTCGACCTTAAAAAAGAAACTCAGCTTCACTTGCTGACACATTGTCATTTAACCAGCCATAATTCCATTATCCCAAGGTATTCCATGATAGCTCATGCTTAACCCCTAAGGTCCATCTATGATCATCATTTCCTCACAAGGGCTTTACATATAGCCAACCAAACAACGTTGTGCTTCTAAGAAAGCATCAACATGAAACAAGACTCACAAGACTCAAAGGCATTCAAGTAGAAACAACCATTTATGAATGGTTGTTGATTGCAATACTTATACTTGGAAGGGAACATTTAAATAGAAGCGACGTGACACTCCCCACCAAGGAGTGTCCTAATTGTTGAGAAGAAGGATCGTCCACTCTCAACCGCACTATTTTAGAGCCAACTTTAATTCATGAGTGTCATTCCATGTACCACAATCACCATGTCATATCACTTGGCATGAAATCTGAAATTAAAATGACTCGTGTGTCAAAACACCCATGTCCTGGAAATTCCTCCTGAGTAGTGGGACAAACTTGGTTCCATAAATCTCATGTCACTCTACTCTAGAGATATCCCAAGAACATACACAACAACTCAAAGCTAAATGATTTAACTGAACTAAACAACTCATTTTAACATTTTACACTCAATAGGTACCATGTATGTCAACATATACTACCCCAAGTTTACAAGAGAAAACGACACATTCTGAATACTATTCATAGTCTATCCACCCTATGGAACCTATTACCAAATGGATCTTGCAAGAACTGGATCAAAATCACATCATCTACACAACCATTTATATGGATTATTATGTACTAAGTTTCCCATCATTTAAGGAAATAGATGTTCACATAACCTCCTAAGTATCTCACCATGCCTGAGGCATGTCTAACCAGTTGAACCAAGCATTCCTCAATTCTAGTTCCCACATTAAGGTTCAATATACAACAATCCTCACAACTCACAAGTGTAGATGTCAAAACAGGATTGGTAAATACCTTCCTCTAATCACTCACCCCTATGCCTACACCATGGTCCAGGTCTAGGTGTCAAAAAAATGATGTAAATTACCAAAATCCCACTATGAAGGTTGGTTTTGGTCAAGTAAAACCCTGAGAGGAATCCTACTTGGGACCCTCTAGGTAAACACGAGTGAAATCATCCTACAAGGGATACATAGCTAAAAAGGTAAGGGAGGAATCCTACATGGGATCATAGAATAATAAACAATAGAGGTATCCTAGAATAGGGATCATCACAAATGGTACAAAGGATAGGGATCCTACAAAGGACTCCCTATATCATCAAATAACAAAAGGTATCCCTCAAGGGATCCTTAAAATCAATAGGTCTCATGACCATATAGGCTATAAGGGAACATATCACATGGGAAATTTCCTCAAAAGCATAGGTCACGAGAGATGGATCACACCTCATCTCAGATCAAAGGTCTCCACTAGGTTGGTCCTAAAACCCAACTGATCATTCACACTTTGGTCTCACTCTCAGGAGATAACTAAAAATGATAACTGGAGGAAGAACCAATCCATTTATATAGAAGCCCCAAAACACCCATTAGGAGTCATCAGAATTCTCTACGGGTTTCACCATCGCAATCTATGTAGAAAACTACTTAGAAAAGACTACTCACAGGTCCAAAAATATCAAGGGGGATAAAACTGGAAAAGACCCCCAAAGGTTATGAAAAGAGTATTACACGGTGTGTAGAAACCATTCAGGGAGTGTACCCTCAAGTTATCACAGGGTCGTGTACTCCCACTAGAATTGGTACTGTAACGTCCTAGGTACACAATATGTCAGGATGACACATGACATGTACTCGAGTCTTCCCTCCTGGCCATGTGCTTTTATATGGCCAGAGCCACATGTGGTCAGCCTATGTATAACTACACTGGTTGTACTTAAGGTACAAAACCTATTCTGATCCAAACTCAACAACCCATGTTTTCTATCACACATCCAGTTACACGGTCAACTACTACACAACATGTACATAGGGTACAGAGTGTGTACATAAAAAAGTTTTTTCTTCCCGAATGGAAGAACACATGGTGTGTGTTTAGAGGACCACATACCATGTTGTATGGGTTTCTAGACAATAAGACTTAGAAACTTCCCCATAACCCTTTTTTTGAAAAATAAAGCAACAGTGTTCCAAATTCTGATCTGTGGGGGGCTATACTCCTTGAGAATCAAATCTTTGCATCCACATATAGCATATAAAAACACAATATATATCCCATGGCTGAAACATGATCCACCAAATTCTGATCCAAGATGTCCCATACTCCTCAGGGACCAATGTTTGACATCCATCCAATTCAACCATAACACGTACCAATAAACCTACCACCATAGTAGGAATATCTATCACGATACCTATCACAACAACATGCATATCTATTATTACATCTATCACAACAACATGCAATCAGTAATTCTCTCTAAATGTCATGGTAAGAATGGATCACATGTGATTTCTAATAAGTGCATATATGATGCATGAGATGGTGTACCCTTGTCTCATCAGGTTTTGAAAAACCAAAACCACAATGATATCAATAATAACATCACAAATACAATTGTTTCACCCAATGGTGAAATCGAATCAACTGTAATAGCTAAAAATCCGAAAATCACAATTTAGCCGAGGTAGTTTGGATTTTCCCTGTACACAGGGTAGCTACTCCCAAGAACAATTTATTACTAAAATTTAATTCCTTCTTATCCCTATATAATGTCTCAAAACAGTAAGACAAACCAGAAAATACTCCTTTGATACAACTTTGTAATATCTCGGATCTGGATTCCACTCAACTGGTACCCCTTACATGGTTGACCACATGTCCTCAAGCACATTTTCCTAAATGCTAGAGGCTTCCGACTAACAGTGAGGGCCTGGGGTGTGATAGTGGGGAAACTATGCCCTCAGTGGTAGAGTGTAACACAATATAACCAATAATATAATAATATCAAAAATAGAAAATAAAATATAACTGAAATAAATAGCGGAAGACTAATACGACAAATAACCAAGCATCAATCCAAATAAATGATGATTCAACATGTCACATGTTCTGAGAAAACAACCAAAAAAATTACACTGCAGTAATACAAAATATATGTCACAAAACCTCAGAGGAAACAAAGAAACTATAAATCACCACAAGCCTCAAATAGGTCCCATTATCCCCTGCTCCTAAGCATAAAATCAAGTACCAATAGAAGGGTTCTTTCCCTTATCGATACCTGCACAGTATAATTTTTTTGGCAGTAAAAGAATGAACCAAATAGGGTGTGATACTAAATCCTAGTAGGCAGCCACCCAAGATTTGTGCTGATCTGTTAGTGAATATATATGACAAGTAGTGTACAATAGTGAAAGCAGTAAACATTAGGTACTGAAAAGTAAGATCAAAATATGTCTTAGAAGACAATTTAATCAAGTGTATGTGAAGACCGAATCAAAGCTTGTGCTTTGGCTTGGTAGACACGTCATTAGTCAATTAATTTCATTATTCAATTTATAACTGAGTTTGGTCTTGAAATCCTAAATTTTAATTCAAGTGTCACTCCTAGTGTATTTAACCAAAACCATATAACTATGGTATAAAATTTCACCAAACTAGATCAAAACCCAATATATAAGAATTTCATCAGTCAACCAGGGTCAAAACTCTGTATATAATCATTTCAGCATGTGTAAGGGTAAAAACCATGTATATAATAATTTCAGTATGTGTCAGGGTAAAATCCCAATATATAATCATTTAACCATAAAAAAACACATGTAGCTTACACTATTACATAGTTAACAAAATAATAACTAATGTGGGCATCAAACATGTCACAAACCTTTCAAGTAATATAACCATTACCAGGATTAATAATTATAAAATCATATGGGAAAATCATATCACAAGACTAACATGTGAATTAAACTATCTCAAGGCATAACAATTTATTATCACACGTGGGAAAATCATTCAATTAACCAATTAGATTTTAAACAACCCATAAAAGGGAATCAAATTCATGACTATAGGCATCCTAGTCCAAGAGGCTAAACATTGGTCATCCAAGGGAAAATGCACCCATGGGGTGGACCTCAATCAAGGCTAACAATCCCAAACATGCCTTATAATCATTTAATCAATTACCTAATCAACATTAGGTAACAACATATGTAAATATTCAATTCAGGTGACACCCAAAAATGGTCACGTGGAACTTCGACACATATAATCGACTTGATAATTAGTGAAAGGCATGAGACCACCTACCACGTACTCCTATGAGTCTCGCCATCTAGCATCGACCTCTAATTAAATCTATAATGAAGAAGATCTAAAAAAATAGGTAAAATGCTCAAGGTTCCACAACTTTGTTGAGAGGGAAAATCATGAAGAATGGATCAAGAGGAATCAAGAGCTTACTGATTGGGTTCAAAAACCTCTAACTGTGATCGAATCGGAGTTAGGATGGATATTTGGGAGGAGAATTTATGTATGGCACTAATGGTTCACAAGACAGGTGAGACCTTTTTTCTAAATGAAAAAAGATAACGCTACTGCCCAATTTAACGAATAAAAATAAAAGTACACATTGTGTACTAGAAACTACACATTGTGTCTGTAAAAATCCTATCCATGTCATTACATGGTCGTGTACAGGGATTATACGACATGTAACCCTAATTAAACGATGTGTACCTAGAAAGACACAGCATGTAAGTCCTAGTCACATTGTTTAACTAGACATTAGCTAGTGGTGTCATGATCATAGATAAATTTTATAGAACCACTTGGATCCCTTTATTTTTTTCAAACAAATAATCAATTATAGTAATGGAATATATTTTTTTTACAAAAATATTGTAGTATCCCAAGGTGATGTACTTGGTCTAATAAATCACTTTCATTCCAAATAGTCCAACTATATATACAATTCACATAGTTTAATTGGTTCCATTATGTATGATGAAAGTGAAATATGAAACATTCATGGGATTAGGTCAATAGAAAATTCTTCTTCCTTTGAGGTAGTGGTCTAGATATGTTTTATAGAAAACCATTAGGGTATTGATCTATTATGTTAGGAAGATATTTAATTTTTGTTACATCCATAACCCCCAACCTTATGATATCTAAATGACTAGATATGGTTGAAACTAGTTTTAGTAAAGGACCCACTCTTCCCACATTCATGTCTTATTCCTCTTAGAAAAGTTAAATAACTCCATCAAAAAACCTGAAAATGACTTGTCAAGTGTAGAAGTAAATATGATCCTTAAATTATACCAAATGATCCATCCTTAAAATTATATCAAAGATAACCATATTCAACACTGTGAGCGTCCACAAGAACCAGAACATGTCAATGGTAATTGGACATAGTGAACACTTAAAATCCCTTAATATCTCATTTTTTAAGAGGCATTTTGATGCTCATTAAATGAGGTATCATTCTAATATTGAAATACTATATATATTTCCAATTATTTTGTCTACTCCACAATAAGAATAAAAAATTAAATTATGAAAATACTTCAAAAACATATTTCTAAGACAACATCAACTCAATACTATAATTTTTTACATTTCATTATAAGTTTTCTACCAATAAATTCAAAGTCTTATCACATTTTTTGAAAACTATACCCAAAAGTCTAGAGTTTAAAACAAACAAAAGGTTTTATTTTAGGAATTTTCTTCCTAAAAAATCATTTAGATAAAACTCTTTAAATATTTTCTGGAATACAAACACTAGAAATATATTTCATAAAAATTCTCACAACATTGTTTTTGAAAAAATTTATTAAAATAAACAAAAATTTTGTAAAAATGAAACTTTACAATAATATTCTTTAATTAAAGAACTTATTTATCAATAAAAAATATCCTAATTAAAAAAATAAGAACCATTAAACAATGATTCAAAAATATATACAAATAATTTCATATGAGTGGATGAGCTTCAAAATTCATCATGAACTACAAATTCTTTTAACTTATAGAATACATGCATCATTAATAAATCAATTTAATACACTTTCTACTTACATCATGTTCCAAGAATATTAATCATATTAAATCATTTTCAAAAATTAAGACAACAAATCGTTATGGAATATATTGTACTTCCATTTTTAAAGCCATCATTCTCTAAACATAAATGTTTTTCCCAAAAAAATTCTTACCAATTAAGCATGGTCAATCATTGAACAAATTAAACAAAATATTTTTGTATGTATGAAAAAATCTCACCAACAATCCTTTTATCATTTCATTATAATAAACATGTATTATATTTTAGCATGCTTCCTCAATCATAAAATTTACAATATTAAGAGTCCAAAAACACATTATATATTATGGAATCCTATAAACCTAAATATGTAATCTTGAATTCAATAAATTATCATAAAATTGTTAATTTGGTTTTAGAATAATAGGAATTCCAATATTCATTTAATAATTTACCATCAATAAGAGTGATTACTTCTTAAGTTTTCAATTTAACACTGGGTATATATTTATTTATGAAATAAAAAAACATAGGAAACATAATCATACCAGAATAATTAAAGTTAACAAGAGAATAGATCTATGTGGTAAGGGATCAATCTATAAAAATGAGTAAAATAACATCTTTACATCTTTTAAAAACCATGTATTATAAATTCACAAGTTCATCCACTAGAGCAACCAATTAATATGTAGAACAAATTCATTATTTCAAAATTAGAAAATCATAATAGATGAAGTATCATATGAATGATGGAATCCCCATAGGAAGTTCTTTTTATTATTGCATGATAACCTACTCTCATTGGTTAAACCCCTGATGATGAGATAATGAATCATCTATAAGTGTTTGATAACACTTTTCATATTGAGAACACTCTAATAACCTGAAGTTTGGTATAAAGATGTTTTCTATGACATTTTATATCCTATAAATTTAAGTATTAATAAATCATATCTCCAAACCTACCAACCTAGAAAATATAACATGCCAAACTGATATTATTTTTAACTTACCAACCCCACTTAATACCATCAATAGGCTTGAAATTGTACTACCATTAGGTGTATCCCCTAGACACCAAGATTTTTCAATAAATACTTAGGGTTAAAAGAATCATTGGGGGTGATTTACCTTTAAATGATACATAACCTATAGTAGCATAAATCCAATGGGAATAAATAAATATAACACCTAATAAAAAAAAAATTAATAACTTAACAAGATGATTGTAAAACAACAATAACAATCAACAATATCTCTAGATAAATCTACAAGACCAAAAGATCCAAAATTGAAGACAATATTCCAAACATGGAACTACCAAAAGTTTAACACAACAGCTACCTCTAAGCTCCTATATCTATCACTGAAGACCACATTATCAAGATGAATCACTAGTGAAGCAAGAGGTCTTCCCCTTACCCACATCACATAAACAACATCTACATATACAGGGGTGAGTGTAAAAATTTAGTAGTTAATTCCCCAATACTTCCTACACATTCCAATTAGATAAAAAGAAGTTATTTCATGGTTTATAATAATAAATGATAAGCATAATACATATAAATATGAATAATATAATTCGTATAAAGAAACTAACACAAAATATCCACCCTTTTAACCCATTATTTTTATAAAGAAACCCATACCTTAACTCACACCCCCCATGTAATGAACTCACTAACCCATGTAATGAACTAATTCCTCCCCTCTAGGATCCTTGATACTAACCCAATACATCACCTATAAAATGACTCTTCTGAATAGACCAAACTCAAGAATGTGAACTCATACCCCCTGATCAAAGTTGTCAAGTGGTGGTAAAATACATGTGCCCCAATTTTTCCAATAGTATCCAAGTTTTTACCAATAAGTTCCCATCCATTTGAACTATGAGCACATTCCAACTTACACCAATGTTGGGTCACTATTATGCCAAATTTTTCATTTCAATTTTTTCCCAAAATGCATATTTTATCAATTCAAGGAGTGAACACAGTCACTCAAACTAAATTAAAACCAAATTCAAGGTTATCTCATTCCAAAAACACCATTTTAAAACCAAATAACCAATTAGAAATTTCATTTAAACATGTTTTGGGAGTCACCCACAACCTTTTCCTAAAACCATATTACACTAAGAGAATATTCAATAAAGATTTATCAAAATCATTTAACATAAAAATTGAGATTAAAAAAATAATATTTCAAGTTCTTGAAATAAATGGAGAGGGTATAAGCCACCTACCTTGAAAAGGTATTAGAGATTAAACAAAGAAATACACTTATATATCTCAGCTCTCATAATCCTCTTATGATGGTTTATAATAAAAATTCCTATAAAAAAAACTTTAATTAAGGGGTCCAAAAATTATATCCCTAGAATAGGGTTTCTCTCAATGAAAAATGAGAAAATAAGAGTGTATAAGGCATGAAAGATGCCTTACATTTTATCCCTAGTCGAACCATTCCATGAATCAAAGAGTAGGAGATCCATGGTAATGAGAATCACAAAAAATAATCACCCATGGAGGCCCTAGGGTATGAGATCCCTAGAAAGGTGGAGAAAAATGATAGGTATGGGTTGGAAAGTTTTAAAAAATATTATTTTAGGGGATTTTAATGTCCTATATGGTTTGGCTACAAAATTTCCCAAATTGGGTGCCAATCGTGTTGTTACTAATGCCTGAAAATAACCATGTAAATTTGGCCCATCACAACCTAAACTGAGATAGTGATAACCAGGCCTACCCCCCATAAACTGGGTCATGTTCTGTCATGACCCATCCTCGGGGCCCATGCCGTGACTACCCCAAGCCCGCCTTCCATAGGCCAGGGGCTGGCGACTAGCACCAAGGCGTAATTCCCGGTAAAAAGGGAAGACATTGCCTTTGTAAAGTAAACAAACACCACAGAGCAAGCAAGAAGTAGAAGTAAACACTAAGTAAAAACTGAGTACAATAGTAAGTGCGGAAAAGTAAGTGGGCCAGAATACAAACCCAAACTAAAAGTAAAGTACAACTGGAAATGGAAAACAACAACTGAAAAGTATAGCCGCAACGTCGAGTCGTCCACTAGAAGCCCCACCTGAAGGGTGAGTACAGATAGCCTCCACAGCTCCTAGGGTCCAGCCGTCCGATCCGAGTACGTCCCGCCCAGTGGTCCACCTCCGGGTACCGACCTGCTCCGCAAGCCTCGACCGCGATCAGCGCTTTCCGTCGTCTGCAACCAACACAACGTTGTGTGGGTATAACCCGTGCAGAGGTGAGTATAAGCTACTCAGTAGGGACCCTGAGACCCCCGAAGGTCTCCCAGAATCCAAAAAGGATAATCCAAAAAGGAAAGATACAATCACGAAGTAACATTCGACACTGCTTAGGTATATGCCCATACATATACCTAAGTCATCAATTCTCGTTCGGCACCAACATCTGAGCCCAAGTACAACCCAGTCCACACAGGAAAGCAAAACGTAAATCCACACAGGATAGCACAACACAATCCACATAGGAAAGAAAAATAGGATTCAGCTCACACAGGTATACTTCTTCATATGACGATAGAGATGATCAGATATAGCCACTGATTCATCTAAGCCGTCGGACCCACAAAGGATCGATAGGTACTAACCCCCGCAATGACCCACAAAGGATCTGACCCACAAAGGATCGATAGGTAAATAACCCCCGCAATGACCCACAAAGGATCTGACCCACAAAGGATTGATAGGTAACTAACCCCCGCAATGACCCACAAAGGATCGATAGGTAACTAACCCCCGCAAAGACCCACACAGGATCTATAGGTGCTAGCCCACACAGGACCGCTGAGCGCTGACCCACACAGGATCGGACCCACACAGGATCGGTAGCACTGATCCACGTAGGATCGCTGAGTGCTCTAGTCGTCGTCATCGAATCCACTAAGGATCTCTGTACAGTCGTCGTCGTCGTCGTAGTCGCAGCCAGCTCTAGGGTTCCCGCACACAGCAAGCTCGTTCGGAAGGGTCCGCTCCATGAGCCGAGAGACTGATACATCAACTGATACATAGTCTGGAGTTGATGTATCCAAAAGTTTGGTATCGTCAACAGGAACTCAACGTCGCAGACGGCGCGTCAATCGGACGCCCGGTCTGAGAGTTATTGGCTTTTTCATCCCAGGGGCCCGGTTGATTTTTAAGTCAAAACCAACCCAATCGTACTCCACCTACGTCCAAACCTCGGGCGGAGTAATCCAAAAGATCCGTCTCACTTAGAGGAATCCATCAAAGTCGACGACACGTCAATCGGACGTCCGGAGGTCAAGTTATAAGCATTTCTGGTCCGAGGGCCCGGTTGGTTTCATGTACGAACCAACCCGACCGAACCCAAAGTTCTCTGAAACCTTGTGTTTAATATGTCAAAACGACCGTCTCGATCCATTGATCGCATCACCGCTGACGGTGCGTCGATCGGAGGTCCGTAGCCCAAGATATGGGCAAAAGACTGAAAGAGGTCCGAAAACGGGGGGTTTGGGCCCGGACCGACCCGGCCCAACCCCCCCTGGGTCGGCCTGAACCGGGTTGACCAGACCTGGGTCCAGGTCCGACCCGGCTGGGCGCGACCCGGGCTGGCCGGCGCGGCCCGACCCGGCCTGGGCGCGACCCGGCCCGGCCGGCGCGGCCCGGCCCGGCCTAGGCGCGACCCGGCTGGCGCTGACCGGGTGGCCAGCGGGTCGGCTCGGCCATTACGGCCGAGCGAAGCGGGGGGCGCGCTGCCCCCGCGTGGAGAGACCGCGACCCCGCATGGGGCCGCCCTTGCCAGTAGACGCGGCCGGTTTCGGCGTCCCGCGCGGTCACGGGACCGCGGCCTGCGGCCGCGACTTTAGCCGCGGTGGCTCCTTCTGGCGGCGCGCCGGGCGCCGCCCCCACCTGCCGCCGGCGCCGCCGTGCCGGCGAGGCACGCCGGCGGCCCGCTCCGTGGACCACCGGACGAGTTCCGGTGGTCGGAATTGCGTTCCATCTTTTCCAATGGCCCTCCCGGGGCTCGTCCTTCACTGCGAAGAGACGGTGGGTTCGGACTTGTTCGTTGGTCCGCACCCACCGTGTTAGTGGTTTTAAAAATTCTTCCGACAAATATTTTAAACATATGTCGTGGGTATAAAATTACAAGATTTAAAAAGCACCAAAATAATCCATGTCAAGGATATAATTCACAAAGAATTAAAAGAACCGCAACCCCCTACCTCAATCGGTTGTTGATTGAAGATTGTCGCGGGGGAAGGAACGTCGCGGAAGAAGCGTCACGAAAGGAGAATCGTTGGCGTCGCGGTACACGGTGTCGCGTCGTCGATCTCTGAGGGTTCGGCATTCTTCATCTTCCTTCGTCGGAGGCCGGCGTTCTTCGTCGGGGACGATGTGTTCTTCGCGTTCTTCAACGAAGGAGGATGAAGATCTTCAAGCCTTAGAGCTTTCTCCCAATCCTCTCAACAAGCAACCCTTCAATAAAATAAGTGTTGGTATTATTTTATTTCCCATGCCAACGTTTTGGAATTCATAAAAATAATCCAACAATTAATTGAATTAATTGCAACGCTTAAGTCGTTCAATTAATAGGGGCGTTTAATATTTAATTAAACGCACGAGTTGACTTTATTTAAAAAGAGGTTTTTGCGGGTGCGTTACTTAGAGGGAAAGAAATGGTGGGGCTAGTGCGGGCCCCACCTCACAAATATCCTACCAATTGGGTAGGATATTATGGGTCCCATCTTATCCACTTAACCTAGGTTAAGCCACTTAAGTAAAATAAAAACAAAAAGTCGCACCACTTTTATTTTTATTCCTTAACTTAACCGCAAAAATTAAAAACCACACCCGAGCAAATGCAACTCCGGAAAATGTGTTTCTAAGAAATTATCAGCGCTACGATTCCATCGATGCCCTCAGAATTCGATTCCGAGCACTGGTTCAAAAGTTAGAAAAACCCGCTCATTTGTTCACTGAACGTACCCAAGCCAAACTTCGGAATATAATTCCGGGCACACCGGGCCTCGAAATCAGGTTCCGTTAGAAACTGCGTTCTTGTAAAATTCCCAAGAAAATTAAGAAAAAAATTCCCTTGAATTTTACAGGTCTTTACATCACTCCCTCCTCAGGGCTTTACGTCCCTGTAAATATACATCAAAAAAAAAAAACTAAGGAAACAAATGTGGGTACTAAGCACGCATCCGAGCCTCCCGCTCCCAAGTGCTCTCCTGAAGGTTCATGTGCTGCCATCTGATGCACACTAGAGGAATTGACCATCCACGTAGGACTCGCTCCTGTCAATCCTCGATCTCCACTGGGACCTCTGCAAAAGTCACCCCATCATCAATGTCCAGCTCCCCATGGTCAATGATATGCGTCGGGTCGTGCACGTATCTCCTCAGCTGAGATACGTGGAAGACGTCGTGCACCCGGTGCAACTGAGGTGGTAAAGCCAGGCGATAATCCACCTTGCCAATCCTACTGAGGACCTGGAATGGTCCGATGAAGAGTGGAGACAACTTGCCGCCTCAGCCAAATCTCCATAAACCACGTCGAGGTGAGACATGCAAGAAGACGTGGTCGCCATCCTCGAACTCTAGTGGCCTCCGCCTCCTGTCAGTATAAGACCTCCGCCGACTCTGAGCTGTCCTCATCCGCTCCTGGATGACCTGGACCTTCTCTGTCGTGGCCTGGACCATCTACGGTCCCACAAGTGCTGACTTCCCAGGGTCTGTCCAGCACAAAGGAGATCTGCAAGGTCGGTCGTACACCGCCTCGTATGGTGCCATCCCGATGGTGGAGTGGTAGCTGTTGTTGTACGCAAACTCCACCAAGGGTATTTGGTCCTCCCAGATGTGACCAAAGTCGAGGACACATGCGCGGAGCATGTCCTCGAGAGTCTGTATGGTCCTCTCCATCTGACCATCTGTCTGAGGGTGAAAGGCGATGCTCAGACGTAGCTGCGTCCCGAACGCCTCCTGCAACCCCTTCCAAAGCCAGTAAGTAAAGCGAGCATCTCGATTGGAGACGATAGATGATGGAACACCGTGAAGTCATACAATCTCCTGAACGTAGAGACGTCCGAAGATCTCCACTGAGCCCTGCTCTCTGATGGGTAAGAAGTGAGCCGACTTGGTGAGTCAGTCGACAATCCCCCAGATAGATTCATGGCCTCTGGAAGTGCGTGGAAGTCCAGTCACGAAGTCCATAGATATCCCGTCCCACTTCCACTACAGGACCTCCCAGGGCTGTACCAAGCCTGCTGGAACCCGATGCTCTGCCTTCACCTTTTGGCAGGTGAGGTCTCGAGAAACGAACTCTGCCACAACCTTCTTCATGCCCGACCACCAGTGCTGTCGTCTGAGGTCCTGGTACATCTTCGCCACTTCATGATGTACCACCAAGGGAGAAGTGTGAAACTCTCTCAGCACCTCCTCCCATAAAGCAACTGGTACCAAGGTACGTCCTCTGAAAAGGACATCGTGCTCTGCTCCAAAGGAGAAACCATCAGGTGCCTGTCCTGAGGATATCTGTTCACACTGCGTCCCATAGTCAGCGTCCCCACACTGTGCCTCTATGACCCGCTGCAGTAGTGGAGGAGTGACTGTGAGATACTGAAGGAAGGCTGCTCCATCTCTATCCACGAAGGATATCTGCAAAGTGGCTAGCTGTTATGTCGCCTCCTCAAGTAGCTGAATGTCCGTCCTCCTGCTGAGAGCATCGGCTACTACGTTCCCCTTCCCAGGAGTATAGACTATCTCAAAGTCATAGTCCTGGAGGAACTCGAGCCATCGTCGCTGTCTTAGGTTCAGGTCCTTCTGAGAGAAGATGTACCTGAGACTCTGATGGTCAGAAAAGACTGTAAAGCACTCGCCCATCAGGTAGTGCCGCCATGTCTTCAGAGCGAAGACCACTACTGCTAACTACAGGTCATGGGTAGCGTAGTTATGCTCATGCGGCCTCAAATGACGTGATCCATAGGTGATCATTGCCTGATCCTTCATCAGGACACATCCGAGTCCGGTCCCTGATGCATCACAGTAGACTATGTACCCTACTCCCTCCTCCGGAAGCCTCAAGATAGGGGCACTGGTCAATCTCTGTCTCAGCTCCTGGAAGCTCTGCTGACATCTATCTGACCACAAAAGGGTTTCCCCTTCTTCTTCAAAGATGAGAGTGGTGCCGAAACTCTTGAGAAGTCTGGCACAAATCTCCAATAGTATCTATCTAGTCCCAAGAAACTTTGCACCTCCGTTACACTCCTGGGTGGATCCCAAGCTAGCACTGCCTCGATCTTCGCAGGATCCACCGCAACTCCCGCCTCAGAGATGACATGTCCCAAGAAGTAAACCTCACATATCTAGAAGTGACACTTTGAGAGCTTACCATAATGATGGTGCTCTCTGAGTGTGTCCAGAACAACCCGCAAGTGGTAGGCGTGATCCTCCTCAGTCATCGAGTAAATCAAAATGTCGTCGATGAAGACCACAAAAAATCGATCGAGGTATGGATGAAAGATCCTGTTCATGAGGCCCATGAACACTGCGGGAGCATTGGTTATGCCGAAGGGCATAAACAAGAACTCATAGTGTCCATACCGACATTTGAAGGCCTTCTTCTGCACGTCCTCATCCCGAACTCTAAGCTGATGATAGCCTGACCTGAGGTCTATCTTTGAAAACCACCGTGCTCCCTTGAGCTGATCAAAGAGGTCATCAATCCTCAATAGTGGATAATTGTTCCTCACTGTCACCTGGTTCAGGAGACGATATTCAACAAAAATTTGCAAGCTCCCTTCCGCCTTCTTGGCGAACAATATCAGGGAAGCCCATGGTCAAACACTGGGTCGGATGAATCCCTTACCCTGCAAGTCCTCCAACTGTACTCGTAGCTCTCGAAGCTCAGCGGGGACCATCCAATATGCTGGAGTGGATATCGGGGCTGTCCCAGGGGTATAGGTCAATATAAAGTTCTACCTCTCTACAAGGAGGTAGTCCTGGAACGTCGTCGGGAAAAATGTCCGCATACTGATCCACCACTGCAGGAAAACTAGGACTCTGCACGTCAACTGATCCTAGGATGAGGCTAGCCAACTAATGAGTGATGGGCTGTTTTATCCTCTACGGAAGTCCATCCTGTGCTATGAAGGATCTCTTCTCACCGGTGAAGGTGAACCTGCTCCCGTCGGTGCGTACACATCGCACCTTGCGCCTAATACAGTCAATATGAGCATAGACTGTAGATAACCAATCCATGCCCAAGATGACGTCGTAAGGCCTCGATGCAGCTATAAGAATATCCTAGCCGAAGCTCTCGCCTCCTAAAGTAAGCTCACACTGCCGACACCAGTGTGTAATCATCGAGTCTGCTTCCGTAGGAGTCTATAGCCGTAAGGATTGAGCCAACGGCTCTGTCAGAATCTCCGAGCTCCGAACAAGGACAGCGGCTATGAAAGAGTGACTCGCTCCTGTGTCTATAAGAACTGTAGCAAGGGTGAAATAGACACAGATAGTACCTCGAATCATCTCGGGCGCATCGTGGTCATAGGCCTCCACTGCCTAGAGTTGTGTTTGTCTCTGCCCGCCAGCTCCTTATGGTCGGGGTGGACCTCCTGATGGTGGTGATGGTAGAGCCTCAAAGCATCGCCCACCACCTGCTGCTTAGCCATCTCCTCTGCCTCGTTCGCCTGCTCCCTGCGGACCACCACGGTCGACCCTCTTCCTCTGCCTGGGTGTCCCCTCAACCGTCTACTGCTCCTCGGCACGGCGGGTCGGGCAGTCACGAGCCATGTGGCCCTGCCCGACGCATGTGTAGCACTGCCTGCCTCTCAAAAGACTGGCTCCGCGCTGTGTGCCCCGCACTGCTGAGCCAGTGTCCTGAGGTTGTCTGCCTGAGGGTCTGGTCTACCTATACCCATGAGTCATCCATTGACTGCCTGCTGTAGAAGACTCTGCTACCTTCCACCCCGCGGTAGGTCTCACTGCTGAAGAAGGCTCAGCAAGGAAGCTCTCGATCAAAAGGGCTCGCTCCAGTACTCCTACCTGAGTCGGAATGTTGATGGAGATCAGCGATGCCCTGATCTCATTCCTCAATCCCTGCTCAAAGGTCTGGGCCTAGAAGAATGGGTCCCGTACCATGTCTGTCGAGTAGCGCGAGAGATTGGTAAATCTCGCCGAGTACTGGGCGACCGTCAAGCTGCCCTGCCGCAGCTGAAGAAGCTCCTGGATGTGCACCACATAGAGGGTGGCTGGGACGAACTCCAAGAAAAAGAGGCTCTCAAAGTCCGTCCAGAGGAGAGATGCCTAATTGTGCACCCAGAGCATCAAGTTCCACCATCTGCCTGCTGCCGCGTGCAGTAGGCTCGCTGCGAAGATCACCATGAGGTCTGCTGGTGTCCTCACTAACCTGAAAACTCATACCACTGCCTCCAGCCAATCCTCGGCTGCCTGGGGGTCCGTCTCCCCGCGGAACCTGGGCGGTCCCTGGCGCTGAAACTCGTGCAGTGCACTAAGGCGACGTGCATCGTCAGCGGCTGGGGCTGGAAGCATCGGTGGCTCAGCGAGTAGAGGTACCACCGGTGCCTCAGCTGTCAAAGGGCCCTGTACCGAGGCCTCATCACTCGGTGGGCTGTCGTCACGCACAACTCTCGGAACCCTAGCTGGCTGCCGTCATGGGGCCATCCTGAAAAGAAACAGGTGTGCCACGATTAAACAGTATACCTAGTGAGCTGACATAAAGTAATCACAAAGAAAACATGAACACACATGAAATAAATGTTTTCATGCATTATGTTGGAAATCAGAAGTCAGGGTCCTGGTGTACGGATACATCGGCCGCCGCACTAACACTGGACTCCCTAGACTGATAACCACACCCAATACGCTTAACACTATTGCTTCACATAGAAAAAGATCAGAGTCCAAAGTTCTGCGGTAGAACCGAACTCCTCTGATACCAATTTGTCACGACCCATCATCGAGGCCCCTGCCGTGACTACCCCAACCCCGCCTTCCATAGGCCAGGGGCTGGCGACTAGCACCAAGGCATAATTCCCAGTAAAACGGGAAGGGAAGGCATTGCCTTTGTAAAGTAAACAAACACCACAGAGAAAGCAAGCAGTATAAGTAAACACTAAGTAAAAATTGAGTACAACAGTAAGTGCGGAAAAGTAAGTGGGCCAGAATACAAACCCAAACTAAAAGTAAAGTACAACTGGAAAGGGAAAACAACAACTGAAAAGTAAAGCGGCAATGTCGAGTTGTCCACTAGAAGCCCCACTTGAAGGGTGAGTACAGATAGCCTCCACAGCTCCTAGGGTCCAGCCGTCCGCTCCTAGTAAATCCCGCCCAGTGGTCCACCTCCGGGTACCGACCTGCTCCGCAAGCCTCAACCGCGATCAGCGTTGTCCGTCGTCTGCAACCAACACAACGTAGTGCAGGCATAGCCCGTGCAGGGGTGAGTATAAGATACTCAGTAGGGACCCCGAGACCCTCGAAGGTCTCCCAGAATCCACAAAGGATAATCCACAAAGGAAAGATACAATCACGAAGTAACATTCGACACTGCTTAGGTATATGCCCAAACATATACCTAAGTCATCAATTCTCGTTCGGCTCCAACATCCTAGCCCAAGTACAACCCAATCCACACAGGAAAGAAAAACGTAAATCCATACAGGATAGCACAACACAATCCACATAGGAAAGAAAAACAGGATTCAACTCACACAGGTATACTTCTTCCTATGACGATAGAGATGATCAGATATAGCCACTCATTCATCTAAGCCATCGGACCCACAAAGGATCGATAGGTACTAACCCCCGCAATGACCCACAAAGGATCTGACCCACAAAGTATCGATAGGTAACTAACCCCCGCAATGACCCACAAAGGATCTGACCCACAAAGGATCGATATGTAACTAACCCCCGCAATGACCCATAAAGGATCTGACCCACAAAGGATCGATAGGTAACTAACCCCCGTAAAGACCCACACAGGATCGGACCCACACAGGATCTGTAGGCGCTGGCCCACACAGGACCGCTGAGCGCTGACCCACATAGGATCGGACCCACACAGGATCGGTAGCAATGATCCCCGTAGGATATTTGAGTACTGTAGTCATCGTCGTCGAATATACTGAGGATCTCTGTACAGTCGTCATCGTCGTCGCAGTCGCAGCCAGCTCTAGGGTTCCCGCACACAGCAAGCTCATTCGAGAGGGTCCTCTCCACGAGCCGAGAGGATGATACATCAACTGACACATATTCTAGATTTGATGTATCCAAAAGTTCTGTATCGTCAACAGGAACTCAACGTCGTAGACGGCGCATCAAACGGACGCCCGGTCTGAGAGTTATTGGCTTTTTTCATCTGAGGGGCCCGGTTGGTTTTTAAGTCAAAACCAACCCGACCGTACTCCACCTGCATCCAAACCTCGGGTGGAGTAAGCCAAAATATCCACCTCACTTAGAGGAATCCATCAAAGTCAACAGCACGTCAATCGTACGTCCAGAGGTCAAGTTATAAGTGTTTCCACTCCGAGGGCCCGGTTGGTTTCGTGTACGAACCAACTCGGCTGAACCCAAAGTTCTCCGAAACCTTAATTGAAATATGTCGAAACGACCTTCTCGATCCAAGGATCGCATCGCCGCTGACGGTGTGTCGATCGGAGGTCTTTAGCCCACGATATGAGCAAAAGACCGAAAGAGGTCCGAAAATGGGAGGTTTGGGCCCAGACCGACCCGGCCCAACCCCCCTGGGTCAGCCTGAACCAGGTCGACCCGACCAGGTCCGACCCGGCTGGGCGCGACCCGGCTTCCGCTGGCCGGGTGGCCAGCGGGTTGGCTCGGTCGTTACGGCCGAGCGAAGCGGGGGGCGCGCTGCCCCCATGTGGAGAGACCGCGGCCCCGCATGGGGCCGCCCTTGCCAGCGGACATGGCCGATTGTCGCGTCCTGCTCCCTCCGGTCCCGCACGGTTGCGGGACCGCGGCCTGCTGTCGCGGCGGCTCCTCCCTGTGGCATGCCGGGCGCAGGCGGGCCGCTCCGCGGACCACCGGACGAGTTCTGGTGGTCGGAATTGCATGCCGTCTTCGCCAATGGCCCTCCCGGGGCCCGTCCTTCACTACGAGGACCTCACATCGCCCGTGCGGCCTGCTTTGTCATCGCCCGCTAATCCGCTCACCAAGAACGAAGAGACGGTGGGTTCGGACTTGTTCGTTGGTCCGCACCCACCGTGTTAGTGGTTTTAAAAAGTCTTCCGACAAATATTTTAAACATATGCCGTGGGTATAAAATCACAAGATTTAAAAAGCACCAAAAGAATCCAAGCCAAGGATATAATTCACAAAGAATTAAAAGAACCGCAACCCCCTACCTCAATCGGTTGTCGATCGAAGATTGTCATGGGGGAAGGAACGTCGCGGAAGAAGGGTCGTGGAAGGAGAATCGTCGTCATCGCCGTACACGGCGTCGCGTCGTCGATCTCCGAGGGTTCAGTGTTCTTCATCGCCCTTCGTCTGTGGCCGGCTTCTTCGTCGGTGACGATGTGTTCTTCGCGTTCTTCAACGAAGGAGGATGAAGATCTTCAAGCCTTAGAGCTTTCTCCCAATCCTCTCAACAAGAAACCCTTCAATAAAATAAGTGTTGGTCTTATTTTATTTCCCATTCCAACATTTTGGAATTCATAAAAAGAATCCAACAATTAATTGAATTAATTGCAACGCTTAAACCATTCAATTAATAGGGGCGTTTAATATTTAATTAAACACACGAGTTGACTTTATTTAAAAAGTGGTTTTTGTGGGTGTGTTACATAGAGGGAAAGAAACGACGGGGCTCGTGCAGGCCCCACCTCAAAAATATCCTACCAAGTGGGTAGGATATTATGGGTCCCATATTATCCGCTTAACCTAGGTTAAGCCACTTAAGTAAAATAAAAATAAAAAGTTGCACCACTTTTATTTTTATTCCTTAACTTAACCCCAAAAATTAAAAACCACACCCGAGCAAACGCAACTCCGGAAAAGGTGTTTCTAAGAAATTACCGGTGCTTCGATTCCATCGGTGCCCTCGGAATTTGATTCCGATCACTGGTTCAAAAGTTAAAAAACCCGCTCGTTCGTTCACTGAACGTACCCGAGCCAAACTTCGGAAAATGATTCCGGGCACAACGGGCCTCGGAATCAGGTGCCGTCAGAAACTGAGTTCTTGTAAAATTTCCAAGAAAATTAAGAAAAAAATTTCCTTGAATTTTACTGGTCTTTACATGGTCCACTATTTATAATAATCTAATTTAGGATAAACAACATCATAGGTCAGACCAATCTAAGCCTTAGGCTGGTCAGGGATTTTCGGGCTAGTCCAGGGCTAACACAATGTGGGATTTTAATATTTATAAAATAATATATATATATATATATAATCAATTATTATATATTAAAATGTTGATATTTTAATGTATTTTTAGACTAATTTAAAATTAGGTCCAATTTCTGTGGTAGTTGGTCCTATCATAGCCTTAGAAACATGACATAAGGGGTTCAAGTGTTGTAACCAAGGCCTGTCACAATTGGAAGCTTAAATGGGTATAGTTTGTGTTTGTTGTCAATCCACACTGGTTTGATCATGGAGTTTTCAAAGTAGGTGATCTTACATTACAATATTCTTATAGTGTTTAAGGTTTTGTCATTTACCAATGTTTTCTAAATTTTTGGGTTCAAAATCACGAGAAATGAGAAAGCTTCAAGAAAGGTGGTTTTTTGGGATTGTATCATCTCAAATATAGTAGAGGAATGTGTTTCACAAAGACTTATTTTCTCGAAGGATTATATGCATGAATATGTATAACATATCAAACAAGCATTGTGAACAATGTGATGGGGTGATGATAATTATATGCAACTATGAGAAGCTCTATGAATGTGATATAGCATGACGGTAAATCTACCCGATTAAGAGAATGTTCAAGAATGGGTTAAATTTCATTGGAGCTTCAAGAATGAAGAATATTCACAAAAATGAATTTTTACGTTCATGAAAAATCCACTGGGTGGAATATTCATGAAAGGATGAGCCTATAAATAGGTGGCTACCCCCACTTCATTTGACAAGAAAAAATAATTAAAGAAAAGGTTGAATTGTTCTAAATTCAAAGTGATATTTAGAATCATGAAAATAGTCTATTAGTATTAAAAAATTCTTAGGTATCTTGGAAAAATGAGTTTCATGAATACTGAGAGTTTCAAGAATACTTAGTGTTCCACGAAGGTGGTGAGCTTTGCAAAGGCAGTTTGTTCCACAAAGGCAGTGATCTTCATGATGGTATTTTTTTTATGAAGTTTGTAAGCTTCCAAATGGTTGAGAGTTTCATGAAAGTGTGTGTGTTACTGAAGGTTGTTATTTCTTTGAAACATTAAGGGGGTTTCACGAAGTCTGGGAGCTTCATGAATAGTAGTGTTGAACATCTAGTTTAAGTGAATAGTGCTTTGAAGCGTATCAACTCAAGACATCGATGCAAGAAGATTCTTGTGCAATTCAGGGACAAAGACATAAATTTCAATAAATTGAGGTGACCTTCAATTAATTAAACCAAGTTAGACTTATCCCAAAGTAGTTATGTTTGGGTAGTCATCAGAAGTGTTCTGAGGGAGGTATTGTGTTTTCCCTAAAATCCTATAAAGGCAGTGTGACTGACATAGAGTGACTACGTCTAAACTTCTTTATTCCAAAAATAGTGAAGATTAGTGGATTTTGGTATGATTAAAACACTTTTGGTGTATGATCCTTGGACTATCCCTTAGTGGTGAACCAAATAAAACTATTGTATTTTCTCTCTTCATGTGAATGTTTAATTATTGTACGATTCATTCAGATATTTTTAACAAGTTCCTACCAATATGTAAAAAAACATTATTTAAAAAGAAAAATTTGACACTCTAATTCACCCCGCCTATCTCAGGGTGTTTTTGGGTCCTATATCAATTCACCCTACTAACAAGATTTCCCAAATATTTTTTTGGCAGTGGGTTTCTTGTATGTGGGATGCAAGTCGGGTCATCAAGTTGGGCCTCTGGATTGTCTTTATGAGGTCTTGATCCTAGCCCAAAACTATCAATGCACCAAGCCTAAACCATTTTGAGTTAGGCTTCATCCATCTAGGATGATTGGGCTTTCAAGCTAGTTCATGCGAGCTTTCAGTTCATTGAGCCACAATTACAACCCTACCTAAAACCTAGGGTTTTAAAGTTTGGATTCATTATTTGGTAAATAATGTTCCAACCATGTGATACACATCTTCATTATAATTCACTAGGACTACATAGTTATCATACATTTTTTTCCAAATTGTTAACCTTTATAGGATCCCCATTTCTCAATGCATGGTTTACCTGGAGATTTTTCATGGTTTACCCTAATTATAAACTATACAAAAACCCACTAAATTCTCTAAAACTCATCCAAAACATCAAAATAATGATCATAAATTCCATCAGGAGGTGTTGAGGATTATATTCCGCATACATGGATACATGACATGTGGCCAAAAGTACTCACCATGTACCGAAGTTCACTACACCTGGACGTATTGAGGGATACATGATTTGGAAAGAAATAATGACATGTGGAGCATTTAATACACACCAAATGTTAAAAATACCATATTAGAACATGGACAATTGGACCACATGGTGTGTTTCTAGCATGCACATTGTGTATTATACACGGTTTAGCAGTGAAATTCACACTAATAATGTGGTAAAATATATTGTATAATGTCACATGATAATGTCAATCTATATCATCAAGGAGATACATAGTGTTTAGCTGGTGTACTCTATGTGTGACTCATTAATCATTGTGTTTAAAGAACACAACATTTTCACCAAACACATGGAATGTAACTCATTAATAACGCATGTTTCCATTTTTACATGACATTTTTTCACATATTTTACTATAGAGTTTTCATGAATTTCACCACTAAACCATATAGACTACACTGAGTGCACACTTACTACACATTGTGTGGTCCAAAAAACCTTATGCTAATCTATCCTGGTAAAGATGTAGTCTACATAAAATGCTATGTGTTTTATTACCACTCGGTGCATCATGTATTTCATGACACAACTAGGTACAATGAACTGAAGTACATGGAGTTTACCTTTAATTACACATTGTGTATCCATGTATACTATCAAGAATCCTCAACACTTTCTAATGGAATATCTAGTTGTTATTGTGAGGTTTTGGATGAGTTTTGGAGGCTTTGGTGGGTTTTGGGGAAGTGTACAGTTAGAGTAAACCATGCATAATCTTCAGGTAAACCATGTTTTGAGAAATGGGGTTCCTAAAAAGGTGCATAGTTTGGGAAAATCATGCAATAATTGTTTAGAACTGATGAATTCTCACGAAATTTTGAATCACATGGTTGGAACATGGTTTACCAAACCATACAGCCAAAAAATAAAAACATAGGCTTTAGGAAATGGTTTAATTTTGGATGTGGTAGGAATGTGGTTATTTAGAATCATTTGACTTAAAACCACTTGTCATATTCATGTTTTTTACTAGGAAATATGACCAACCCACTATTTAGTGGACAAGTTGAAAGTACTGTACCGATTCTAGGATTGGTGAACACTAATATCTCTGGACCTTTAATAATAGAATATGTATGTGGATATTATTAATTTATTACTTTTACTAATGAATTTAGTATATATGGATATGTATACTTAATTAGATATAAGTCATAATTTTTTGAGAAATTCAAATAATTCAAGAATGAAGTTGAGAGTCAACTTGGTAAAAAGATAAAGAAACTTTGATCTAATCAGGGTGGTGAATATATTAACTAATAATTTATCAACTTCATATCCCAAATCACTCCTTATACACCATAGTAGAATTGTTTCAATGAAATGATGAACTTTTCCATTCTTGAGATGGTAAGGTTGATGATGGGCCATAAAATTATTCTATTATCCTTTTGGGTATATGCATTAAATGCTGTAAAAAACATTCTAATTTGAGTACTAACTAAGGAAGAAGATGAGATATTATATGAGTTAATGTATAAAAAGAAATATTTATTGTCTAATACTTATTCATGGAGTTGAAATTAATTTTTTGGCTAAATTTGTAAAAAATAGAACTTTTAGGTGAAAATTGTATCTTTATAGGGTATCCCAAGGAAACAAGAGGATACTGTCTATATAACCCCTAAGACAAGAAAGTGTCTATCACAAGACAAGCCTTTTTTATTGAGAGGGATCACATCCCCCAGAAAAATAGTAGTACAAATATTGAATTCGATGGAGTTTATTCAAAATATACATAAGAGTTGGAATAGAAATAGGATCCATAAGTCCTAGTGAAAGATGTTCTTCCTAAAACAAAAGTACAATATTGCATGACTTGAGAGTTTAGACAACTAAAAAGATATATTTTTCTAGTCACTGAGGAAATTGACTCATTATTGGTTAAAAATAATTTTCTTATTTCTTATAAGGAGTCATAAGAGAGCTCAAAAGTTGTAATATGGAAATAATCCATGAATTCTGATACAGATTCCATTTATTAAAACCATGTATGGGTTCTAGTTGATCCATCAGTTGATGTAAATCCTTTTGTGTACAAATGGGTATTCAAGATAAAACTAGACATGGAATGTGAAGTAAGTTTATTTAAAGCAAGGTTGGTGTCTAATGGTTTTAAATAGTGTCAAATAATTTAATATGAAAAAACCTTTTCTCTAGTTTCCATATTTAAATCCATCATAATTATACTTACAATATCATCTTTCCATGACTATGAGATTTACCATATGGATGTCAAAACCAACTTTTATTAATATAAAACTTTATGAATACATACATATTATGTAATTTGAATGGTATTTAACTCCAAATAAATTCAATAATATATGAAATTTATTGAGATCCATTTATCGGTTAAAGTAGGAATTTAGGTCATGGAAGATTTAGTTGGATGAATCCATAAGAGAATTTTGTTTCATAAAGAATGAATGTGATCTATGTGTTTACAAGAAATCTACTGGGAGTGTGTTCATGTTCTTAGTAGTAAATTTTTATGAAATATTACTTATTGAAAATGATATACCAGTCTTACAATCAGTTAAGGACTGGTTAAATAAATTATTCTCCATGAAGGACTTAAGCGAAGTACCATATATCCTTGTAATCAATATCATTAATGATATATCCAAAAGGATACTTGAACTAAGTAGAATTATATACATTTACTAGATACTAAATAGATTTATTATGGAATAATACCATAGTGGATTGGTTCAAATGTTATATGGTATACATCTCGCTAAAAACAATGTGTAATCATACACAACATGAGAGAGATAATGAGTATGGTACTATACATATTTATGATAGGATCTATCATGTATGTCATGATATGTACTATTCTTGATGTTTTCCATGCTTTAATAATGGTAGGTATATATAAAGATTATATAGGAGAATAACATTTGTATATTGTTAAGTCTATCCTTAAGTATCTTAGGCGTACTAAGGATATGTTCCTAGTATATAGAGAAGATTGGGAACTAATAATCAAAGGATATAATGATTCTATAATCCAAATATATCATAACAATATGAAGTTATGGTCATGATATGTATCTAGTCTCAATAAAGGTGTTGTGATATGGAAGAGTTAAAAGAATCAATTTTTCATCAATTCTAAAATGGAGTACAAGTTTATATATGATTATAATGTATCCAAATAATATATTTAGATTTATACTTTTTTCCAAAATCATTGTTAAATACTTATATGTAGATATCTGATCACATTGTATCCTGATAATACCACTTTAGTGGCTCTCATAAATGATCCAAGTTCATATAAAGGGATGAATCACACACTCTTCAAATATCACCTCTTGAGGGATTTTTCTCAAAGGGGTGAAGTCACTGTGAGAAGAGTTTACATGGAAGAAAACTTAGAATACCCCTTGAAAAAATCCTTATATCAAAAGAATCATAAACATTATGCAATAGCTAGAAAATTGAAGGTAGTCATCAGTTGGATCTAGTACAAGTGGGACTCAGTTGGAGTTGGTTCCCTAGAACCTAATTCTAAGTATTTTATGGTTACTTGTATTCATGTATTTGAATATTTATAAAGTATATTATCACATAATGATTATTCTTTTATGTGACATGGTATGTGATAAAATTCTAAGTGTACTTGTGGCAATGACAGGTTATAATAGTTCCCCACTATGATGATAACCAAGAAGTTCCATGAAAATATTCTTAAATATAAGTTCTATACCTAGATTATGTCATTTTATAGGACACAAATGATACCGACTATCATGGGTGGAGACTCATAGGACTTTGAGACACTTTCTCATGGTGTACTCCACTAGTAATCTCTAGTGTAGAAGATTATGGGAACATGATCCTCTAATAGGAAATCCACATTTATATACATAATTGAATATTCCTATATGTAGACATGTGTAATGATCCTTTAAATTTAATATTATTAGTAATAAATGTCATAAGTCACGTACTTCAATGTATTGAAGAAAAATCAGATGGAATATGCTCATGATAAAGTAGGATACATTTGATGCATCATGAGCAGTGTTGTGTTAATGAATAATGTGAGAAAGGATTTATCTCTTCTATTATTTAATAGAAGTATATATCTCAATCCCTTTTATAGGATTTGATCTACTAGATTAAGTACATGTCCATGGCGGTGTTTCCAGCTAGTTCATTTATGGAAATCCAATGAAAGAGACATCGAGTATATTGGTTGATGACACTAGCATGCAACTTACTTGATCTGAGATATCAAGACAAAGAGATTATATTACACGATGTATGTTTATAGGAGATTAAATATTTTTGTGACATTAACTTATTTCTCTATGGGAAATTTGAGGTAATGTAGATGTTAACCTTGGACTTTAGGTAGTATATCTTAACCTTACCAAGAAAGGGGTCGAGAGGGTCACATAATAAATATATTAAAAACCCTAGTTAAATTATATATGAATTTTACATGTTAGACTAATATTATTCTTATATGTGGTTTAATAATTATTCACGTTGGTTTGATCAGAAATATTAAATCACCAATAATTCAAGATAATATATAAGTGATTTGAATATTTACTAACTATTTATTCACTAGATAATTATCTATTTAATTGTAAGAATATAAAATATTTATTTATTCTAGTTTATTTAAAAGGTAACAAAATATTTATTTATTTAGTTATATTAATATTTATTAAATATTTGTTCCCTATTTTTAGTGAATATAATATTTATATAATTATTGGAGAATGATGTAGTGATATTTATTTAAATAAATAAATAGTCATTATTCAAGGACTGATAAATATTGAAGAGGATTGGTTGCTTCAGTTAAATATTCTGGGGAGAAATTTCATATTAAATATAATTTAAATAAATTTTAATTATTTATTCAAGAAAAATAATATTTATTTTATCTGTGAGTTTAGAGCATGTCAAGTAAATAATAATAATACAATTATTATTTAGACATGGGGTTCGTCAGTAATTAAGAAAGCAATAAGGTCCCTTGAAAAATTATTTATTTTCTAACCCTAGATCTATATAAACCTGGTTATGAAATTTTGTGTAATTCTTAGAGCCACATTATTTTATTGTGCACAATTATTTCTAGATATAATCTTCTCAAGGCCTAGAGAGATCCCTCCCTAGAACTCTCTAAAGAATGAAAAGTAATTATCCTCCTCCACTAGAGTAGATTTATTATCCCTTGAAATATTCAGTTGGGATCTACACGAGTCATAAAAAAATAGATTCGTATGAGCTGCCACCCATAGAATTCTGAAGTGATGATTGGAGGATCATGAAGCATGTGTATATAACCTCTATGGGGAATCTACACTTGATTCATCTAACACAATATTGATATGACAAGAGTATTATATTGATTCATCAATGAATAAATAATCCAATGAAAGGTAATTATTTTATTAAATTAATTAATTATAAATTATAGGTGAAAATATCATGTCTTTGTGTATTCCAGGAACAAATTTTTATGAGGTTAAATCTAAAGAAATTTTTGGAAACATTTTATTGGTAGGGTTTTGACTGCTTATGCTACACCCCAGAACCTTCAACCACTATGTGGGTAGGGGTAGAATTAGGGATCATGGGAGGAGGGGAGGCCACTTCCCGTGCTTATTGTGGGATTCTAACTAATGATTTTTTAAACCATCTGTAAAATAGTCCATATTCCATTTTTTATATAAAACCATTGATATAGTGTATCTAATTTCACTCCATACCAATGGTTTGTTTAAAAAGTTGGTATAAAGGTGTGGGTATACCCTACATTTCCAGTAGTGTGATGATGTGTTCATGGTAATTATTAGGAGGAAGCGCACTATTATGGGAAACTGTGAGGTGAATTTACATTTTATTATGTGAAGTGTGGTAGAAATATGGAAATTTCTCATTGTAATAATTGATCTATATTAATCTCTAATGGGAATAAAATATGTATATGAAAAATAAAATCTGTCAAAAAATAGAATAAAGGGAAAAAATTGAAAATAGAGTAGGATGTATTTTTCATTGATATTCATTGTTTATTATTGGGAATCACAAAGATAACAAATGAAAAGGTGTTTAGAGTGTTATAAATTGAAAGAGATGAGTGATATACCTTCTTTGTAATACACTTTCTATGATCATATTATTCCTTATGCTTAAGAGATCAACATCCTCGTCCTGCCTCTATGTTTTTTCAAGTTGAAAACCTACAAACCCTTAAACCTTGTAACAACCTATTGGAATTTCTCATGAGTAGTACCCTTAATTCTCATGGTAGAGAACCCAGGATCTTGGTAAGATTTTTGTGGAACACATGCATTTTAGGAATGATCATAACTCCATTCCATATGTTCCTTGAGTGATGGGGGGAAAATTCCATGAGTGGTAAGTAAATAGTTTCATGTTTAGGAGTAAAAGGATAAAATAATGAGTGATATGAATAAATGAAGTGAGGTTAGATTATGAACTAGGAATGATAATTGTCCATTATGGATATAATATTCGGTTCCCTCTTAATTGGTGTCTTTTTGAACTTGGTAGGATGATCATTTTTTCTTGAATTATTTAACATTTCTTGGGAGTGTAATTGAATGAGTATGGATGAGTGATGAGAACTGATTTTAAATTTCTATTTTAAAATTTTAGTGGAAATATACCCCATAAACATTATAAATTATGGGAATATGGTTTTTTTGTTAATTTTAGAAATTTTTAGAGTTTTAATAAAAATGGGGAAAATATTATTTTTCATGATTATAATTTTATTCTATATTTAATTGATGATGGACATACATGTGAAATTTAATTTTTCACGTTTTTTTATGAGAAATATTTAATCTTAAATAATATAAATATCTAGGATATTTTTTACATGTTATTCTAGTTTTTATAAGTGCCAGAGAGTTATTTTTTCAGACATACATTTTTATTTTATGTTTCCTGGTATGATAACATAATGTAGATAATATAGAATGATTCAATGGTCCAAGTCTAGGAAATTAGTTTTAATTTAATTATTTTTTTAATTATTACATGATATATATTTTTTATATAACTTATGAAAATATTTTTTTATAAGTGATGTATTTAAATAAATATGTTACTTGGGGTTTTTTATTTTATTTTATTGAAGGGAGTTTATTCTAAAATTATTACAAGTAAAACCTAAATATTCTTAGAAAATGATTTTCCTTACTATGTTTAATGGAATCCTATGTAAATTTCTTTTCACAAGTTATATAGAGAGAATTATAGGGATGTTCTCCCCATAAACTCTCAAGTTTGAGAAAGAGTATCTAGATGTGTTTTCCTAAATGATCAAAACTACACAATGTAAATTACTTTAGTTCATTATGATCATACCTAAGTAAAAAATATGGATTCCCCGATCAAGGTGGAGAAAGTGTGAATATATATAAAAGAACTCAAGATTTAGTTCTTAAAGTATTTACAACAATAATAAGTAGAGATCGAATCAGAAAATAATCCCTTGAGGTTATTATTCTATTTATAATTTATTATAAATTATGTGTGATAATAATATTCAAGGATTCAATAGTTATTCATTTGAATCATAAGTATTATCAGGTTAATTCGATATAATAATATTAAATAATCATCTCACTCTAATTCTTTTATTGTTCTTGGTTCTTTTAATTTTTCCATTCTAGGTTATTTTTGGAGTTTAGAAATATTTGAAATAAAATAAAGGTTTTTGGTGTTTTGAGGGATATTTTGGATATTTTTTAGATGTAATTATTTTAATAAATTTAGTTATCTTTATTTATTTGAGATGTACTTTTTGATTTTTTGAAGTTTTAAAGGGTATTTTGGCCATTTTTCTGTAAAGGGTATTTTTTTATTTTTGTCTATTTTTGTATTTTGAGATATTGATAGAGTTTTTAAAGTTTTTTAAAATATTATTTTAGAGTTTATAATGTTTCAAAGGCTATTTTTTAAATTTTTCATTTGATTGAATTTTTTTATTTTAAACTTTTTTCATTTGAGGGTATTTTAAGAGTTTATGAAGTAAATTATATTCCTCTTTCTGAGTTTTTAAAGATTTAAAGTGTATTATACTCATTTTATGTTTAATGACATTGTAGGCATTTATGATTTTTTTATAATTTAGGGTATATTGGGAGTTTTAGAGTTTTAAAAATTATATGGTGTAGTTTTTGAAAATTTAAAGGTTGGGGGTTCAAATCCCATAGAGTGCAAGCACAATAGAAACACTATAGCGGAGGTACTGTAGCATCAGTAATAGATACTATAGCAGTGGTGGGTACTGTACTGGAGGTAATGTAGCAGGAACTATAGTAGTCAAGGTACTGTAGAAGTAATATTAATATATTGTGAATTAAGACAAAATTTTGGACCTATGGGCCATGTAATGGGTTTCAATCCCATTGGTCCTTCAGGAAAAAAATATTTATAATGTAATAAAGCGGATGGTTTGGTGGGTTGTCCCTTGGGGGGATACAACCTGGATTTTGGGCATGGGAGTGTGTATTGTGTGTGTGTTTAATGTATTTTTACCCCCAATAACCTAACATAATATATAAAAATTTGAGTATATTTTAAGCATTCTAGTCACTTTTTTATTTGCTGATATTTTAAAGTTTTTGAAGTTTTGAAAAATTATATTTAAAGTGTGATATTGGATGAATACTTTAGGTGTTTATTTAATTTAGGTTATTTTATTCATTTTTCTATTTGTGTATATTTTTAAAGTTTGTTATTTTTTATAAATTTTTAATTGGGTGTTTTTAATGTTTTGATGGGTGTCATTGGTCATTTTCATTTGAAGTTATGTTAGTTTTTTTTGTCTTCATTTCAATTGAGGGGATCTTGGGAGCTTGTGATGTTTTATAAATTTTCTATTGGGATATTAGGTAGTTTTTATGGGTACTTTAATCATTATAATTTTATGATATTTCTTCCACTTTATTATTTTTTTCATTTATAGGTATTTTGGGAGTATGGGATGTTTTATAATTTTTTTGGGAGTTTCTGAGTTTTGAAGGGTATTTTGAGAATTTTAAAATTCTAGTTATATTTATCAATTGTTTCATTTATGAATTTTAGGTTATCATGGGAGTTATTGATGTTAAATAAATTCATAATTATTTATTTATATTGCTCATAAGTAAGTTTTTATTATTTTAAATTTGAGGGTATTTTTATAATTTTAAATATTTCTGCATTTAAGGGTATTCTGAAAGTTTTTAATTTTTTTGAATTCTATTTTTTGAGTTATTTATTTATTGAAGGGGATATATATTTTTTTATTGGAGGGTATTTTTTCTATTGTTTTAATATTACATTTTCGGTTATTTTGGTAGTTCAAAAAGTTTGGGAACTTCTACATTTGGAGTTTATAGCATTTTGATGGGTATCTTGATCATTTTTTATTTGAGGGTATTTTTTCTTATTTTTTCACTATTTCACTATTAATTAATTTTAGAAGTTTATAAATATTTTTAAATTATTCTTTGGGAGTCTATAAATATTGAAATGGTTTTCTGGTCATTTTTATGGACATTTGAGTCATTTAAGCCATTTTTTCATTTGAGGCTATTTTGGTATTTTGTAAAGTCTATAAAATTTATGACTTATAGATTTTTATGTTTTGAATGGTATTTTTGACATTTTTAATTTTAGATTATTTTGTGTCTTTTTAATCATCTTTTTCTTTTGAGGGTATTATACAAGTTTATAGTGCTTTGGAGTTTCAGATTTATAATTTTGTGACATTTTAAAGGATATTTTGGTTCCTATACATTCAATATTTTTTTGATTATTTTACCCATTTATGTTGGAACTAAGGATATTATTTTATGGAAATGGAGTATGGTTTGTGTTTTTTTTATCAATCCTCAAATGTAAGATTAGTATGTTTTTAAGGAAAGGGATTCTATAGTTCAAGCTGACAATAGTATTGAAGTTCTTATAAATATATGAAAAAGGAATGAGTTTTGAGAAGATGGGTTTCGCAAATTGTGTTTTGTGAAGGATCAAAGAAAGCTTATGATGATCTATGCTACAATGTTGAGCATCAAGAAAGATGAATAATTAGGGCATCGTGATAAGTGATTGTGATCTCTGTGATTACGAGAATTGGAACTTCATGGTGGAACGAAGGTTTTGACATAAAGGAGTGTGATTAAGATGAGCATTGTGAATAGGGAATTTCCATGAAGCTTCGCGATAGGATGAGCACCGAAAATATATTTGTTAAATATCCATAAAACCCGCTAATAGGTGGTGGATCATCATGAACAGATGAGCCTATAAATATGAAGCCACCTCTCTTTACTTCCAATAATTTTTTCAGGGAAAATCTAGATGATTTTGTGAACCTAAGGGAGCTTCATGAATTTGGATTTCTATGCAGGCTTAATCATCAAGAAAAGACTATTAGTCTTGACTGATTCCAATGCTTTTGATTAATGGGTGCTTTGTAGTGATGTGGTATTTCGCATTGACTTAGTGTTATTTAAGAAGGTAGTTTGTTCCGTGAATGAATTGAGATTCATGAAGGTAGTTTGTTCTATGAAGGATGTGATCTTTGCGAAGTCAATTTGTTCGACGAAGGCAATGAGCTTTGTGAAGGTAGTGATCTTCACAAAGGAGCTTCATGAAAGGTAATATTGAACATCAGGTTTAAGTGGAAATTTCTTTCAAAGAGAATAAACTAATGTATAATGCGTAGGTAGAGTCTCATGCTAAGTCAAGTAAAAATAATTTAATGTCAATCCATTGAAGTGACCTTCAAGTAGATAAATGGAGTTATACTTCTCTCAAAGCTGTGAGCTAAGGGGATTCGATGGAAGTGTTAAGAGGGAAGCAATGTTCTATCCTTGAAACCTTATAAAGTCATTGTGATTGGAATAGAGTGACTATGTCAAAACTTATGTATTCCACATCTAGTTAATATTCATGGATTTAGGTATGACCAACACACTATCGATGTATGCTCCTTAGACTAGACCTTAGTGGTAAACCAAGTAAAACTACGGTGTTCTCTCATTACATGTGAATGTTTTATTACTACATTATTCCATCAGATAGGTTTAATAAGTTCTTACCAATGTAGGAAAAAGATCTGTCACTTTATAAGAAAAATTTGACACCTTGATTCACCCCTCCCCTCTCAGGGTGCTATCGGGTCCAATAATTTTTGAATTTGAGTGGATTTTGGGAACTTTGAAATTTTAGGAAATTATTCCTTGGATGTTTGTAATGTTTCAGAGGATATTTAATCCATTTTAGTCATTTTTCTTTTAGTCTTACATCAGTGGTTTGAGAAGTTTGGGAAATTTTATATTCAGAGTTTTTAGATTTTTAGAGGACATTTTTTTCATTTTATGTTTGTGGATATTTTGTTTATTTGATTCATTTTTTTGCAATTGAGTGGATTTTAGGAGTTTATAATATTTATAATACTATTATTTCAAATTTTGTGATGTTTATATGGGTATATCTTTTCATTTTTACTTTAAGGATATATTATTCATTTTTAATTATTTTTGAAAATGAGGGTATATTGGAAGTTTATGTGATTATGAAAATCTACCTTTGTATGTTTGTGATATTTTTAAGGTTATTTTGTTCATTGTGCATTTGGATTTATTATGGTCATTTTATTCATTCTTTTATTTGAGGGTATTTTGGGGGTTTATAAATATTTTATAGTTTCTTTTAAATTTTATATTGTTATTCAGTGTGTTTTTTTCATTTCTCATTTGAGGGTATTTTGATCAATTTTTTCATTTATGCATTTAAGGGTATTTTTAGACTTTTTAATGTTTTTAAAATTATTTATTATGTGTTTTTAATGTTTTTAGAGTTATTTTGGAAATTTTTCTTTTGAGGTTAATTTATTAATTTTATTTATTTTTCATTTAAATTCATTTTACAAGTTTTTAATGTTTTGGAAGTTAAATTTTGGATGATTGTGATGTTTTGAAAGGTATTTTTTTAATTTTCCATTAGGGGCATTTTTATAATTATAGTTTATTTTTCACTTAAGGTTATTTCAGGAGTTTGAAATGTTTTAGGAATTCTATTTTATCAGTTTTGGGAGATTTCAATAGAATTTTATGTTTTGAATTTGACTTTGTTTTGGTCATTTTATAATTTATTTTATTTGAGGGAATTTTTGGGCTTCTTTGTATTTTCAAAAATTTTAATTTGGAGTTTGTGAAGTTATAAAGGGTATTTTTACCATTATAAATTTGAACTTATTTTAGCTATTTTATTCATCCCCATAATTTATGGTATTTAAATAGTTTTATAGGTTTTATGAATAATAATTTTAGATTTTTGATGTTTTAAAGTGTATGTTATTTAGTTTTAATTTTAGAGAATTTCAACACTTTGTGGAGTTGTGGATATTATTATTTGGTATTTGTGGAAGTCTAAAAGGGTATTTCAGTTATTTTTCATTTAATGGTATTTTCATCATTTTAATAATTTTTCATTTATTTTTATTCTTATAGTATATAATGATTTGGAGAAAAAAATTGGGAGTTAGTACAATTTTTAATATTATTGTCATAATTTTTCATTTGTGTGTATTTTTATCATTTAAATAAAATTTTCAATTGAGGGTATTCTGGGAGTTTGTGAATTTTCTAAAGTTGTTATTTTGGTTCTTGTGATGTTTTGAAGTGAATCTTTTCATTTTTGCATTTGAGTGTATTGTAGTCATTTTTTTATTATATTTTATCATTATAGTGAATTTTGTGAGTTTGTGATGTTTTGAAAATTATTTTTTCAAAATTTGGGAAGTTTTAAAGGGTATTTTCATCATTTTTTATTTTTGGGTATTTTGGTCATTTTATTCATTATTTTGTTTAATGGAATTTTGGGAGTTTGTAAAGTTATGAAAATATTTGAGATTTTATGATGTTTTAAGGGTATTTTTGTAATTTTCCATTTTAGAGTGTTTTGGTAATTTTAATCATTTTTTTAATTTAATGGTATTTTAGGTGTTTTTTAAAGTTTATAAATTATTCTATGGTAGCTAATGATATATCAAATGATATTTTCATTATTTCCCATTATAAAATATTTTGGGTTTTTAGAAAATTTTACATTTAAGGGTTTTTTGGAAATTTGTAAAGTTTTAGATATTCATATTTGAGTTTTTATGATGTTTTGAATGGTAAATTGGCCATTTTTTAATTGTGGATATGTTGGTCATTTTAGTAATTTTTATAATATATTATTTTAGGAGTTTTTTGTGTCTTTGAAATTCAATTTTTATAGTTTGTAATTTTTTTAATGGTATTTATATATTTTCATCTTTAGGGTGTTTTGATAATTTTTCATGGTATTTTGTAGGTCTCTAAAGCATTGGAAAATTTTATTCGGAAGTTTGTGATATTATAAGGGATATTTTATAAAAAATTTATTTGAATTTATTTTGGTAATTTTACTTAATTCTGTATCTTAGGTTATTCTGGGTGTTTAGGAATATATGGAAAAAATATGAGATTATGATGTTTTAAGGGTATTTTGACATTTTTCTTTTGAGGGTGTTTTGGTCAATTTATTCAATATTTAATTTTAAGTTATTTTGGGAGTTTGTGATTTTTAGATATTATTTTTGGTGACATTGAGGGTATTTTTTTTTCATTTGAATTATTTTTTTTCATTATATCTATCTTTCATTTAAGGTTTTTTTTGAGTTTGTGAAGTTTTAAAAAATTTACTTTGGGAGTTGTAAAATTTTAAAATATAATTGGTTAATTTTATACAATTTTATATATAAGTCTATTTTAAGAGTTTGTAACATTTTAGAAATTATATATTTTGAGTTTGTGATATCTTGGATGGTTATTTTGTTTGTTTTACATTTATGGATATTTTGGTCATTTTAGTCAGTTTTTTATTTAAGGGTTTTTTATAGTTTGAGATGTTTTCCAAATTATACATTTGTAGTTTGTCAAGTTTTTAAGGGTATTTTTTACATTTTTAATTTTATTTTATTTAATCCGTTTTTAATTTTTTTAAATTTAGAGAATTTTGGTAGTTTTTGAAGTTTTTGAAATTATGCTTTAGGATTTTTGGGAAGCTATGAAGGGAATTTTGACAATTTTTCATTTGGGGGGGGGGGGGTTAATCATTTTAGTCATTCGTACATTTGATACTATTTAAAGAGTTTTCAAAGTTTATAAATGTATTTTTTTAATCATCTATTTAAAGGTAATTTGGTTATTTTTTTCATTTAGGCACTTGATGTTATTTTGGAAGTTTATGTGGTTTTATAAATATTTTATTAGATTTTTTTAACTTTAAATGGGTATTTTGGTCATTTTTTATTTTAGGATGTTTTTTTTATTTATTTTTTTCTATTTGATTTGTTTTAAAATTTTCTGAAATTTTAGAGATTCTAATTTTTGAGTTTTTGATGTTATGACTGGAATTTCTGTAATTTTTTATTTGAAGGTATTTTGTCATTTTGAAAATTATTTTCATTTGATTTTAATTTATTGCTTATTAAAGTTTTATAAACTCTTCTTTTGGAGTTAGTAATTTTTTGAATGGTACTTTTACAATTTTTATATTTGTGATTTTTTTTAGATTTTATAATGTTATTGAAATTCGGCCTCGTGGGTTTTTGATGTGTTAGAAAGGAATTACAATCATTTAACCTGGTATTATGAACATTTTGGTCATTTTTTACATTGGATTATGTCTTGGGAGTTTTTTAAGTTATTCAATTTTACTTTGGGAGCTAGTGAAGTTTTGAAGGTTTCATATATCCTTTTCTGTTTTGGGTATTTGGTTCTTTTTTTTGAGTTTTTTCATTTGAGTATATTTTAGGAGTTTATGAAACCACTTTCCATTGAACGAATACATCACATTTGGGATTGAATAAAAATAATAATAGACCCATTTTATTCTTCCATGCTAATAAAATTGGTTTAGACCTTTAATATATTAATATGGCTTCTAATTATATCATGTGACCTATTTAATTTTAGTGATGTCTTCAAGCCTAAAAAATCCTGCATAACCATGAAAGTAATCGACTATATGTATTTTACTTTTTTCTCATTATCCTATATCACATGAAATACAGTCATCCTTGACTCTCCACCCTCTATATCCAATTATAGATAAGGACTATAAGTACTTAATGTATCCTTAACATTGTGCTCACATTAATGTGAAATCCTATAAGAATTATTGTTAATTTCCAAAAGTAATAAAAAAGTTCCATCTACTCACATCTTGAGCATTGAATTCTGATTTTTAGGAAACCACTGTTTTTAAAGGTAAATCCACAATAAGCCCTAAAACTCGAATTTTAGTTGTTTGTGACCCTTATTTTTATAACTCATTCATTACTTGGTCATTCACTCAATATTCTTCTTGGATTTTTCCTGGTGTTTTTTGTGAATTTGGGGTTCCATTTCCGATTAATGTTGGTTGTTTCTAGAAAAATAAAATGATCTATATCAAAATAAAATTATCTGTATCAATTAGGGAAAGCGATTTAAAACCATAAACATTTTCAAATAGAGAAAATTAAATTTTATTTTCCATGGATATGTTGTGATTAAACTATACATGTGGTATAAACACATCCCAATTCTTTAAATTCTTCAAGATGATCATTCATTGGAGTGAATATTCTTATAGATTAACCACATTCATCTAGGCATCAATATTTGGATGAAATTTAGTGAATAATAACAACATTTTCCTTAGATCACCTTAAAGAGTTTTGTAAAAGTAATTCTAGAATTTAGTGCCATGATTTAATACAATTGTACTTTTATTTCTATAAATAATGAATATTTAAGGATGTTTTTTATGATAGAAAAATATATAAACATTAAACATGTACCATATATTAATGGAACTGTAAACACTAGTACTATATAGTGGTTGAGAATCTCTCTTTCACAAACCTTCCCAATAGCTATTGAACTTGCCCTAGAATTTCCATTAGGTCTGCCTCTTTAGTGTAGTATTTAAGATAATTTGATAATTATGGTCCTATTATGAGTTTAGTTTGATACCCAATACCAAAAATGGGTGGAAAACCCAGCAGAATCTCTTATAGAATGACATTGTGTTACTACTGTATAAAAGATTCAGTGATACACAAAAAATGAGATGTTAGGTGGTTTATTCTTTGTATCACCTTTTTATATATGTGCACTTGGATTTTTTTTCTAGGAAATAAATTCTCCCTTAACCTCACTATTTTTTTCCATCCTGATACTTTTCTCCTCCCTCATTTTTTATTTTTAATATTGTTACTCCCCATTTCTTTTTCTACTCCCATTTTCACCCTTTTTATTTTTTCCCCATCTTTTCTTTAACACATTTTTTTATTTGATAATACAAAAAATATTAGTGGAGAGTGAGACAAGGTTTTTGGGTTCCCCTGAAACTATAAATTAGTTAATGGTTTATAAAACTATAGTAAGTTACATATTGAGCATACTCTCATTGTTATACCTATAAGAAATAGTACACCCCCATTAGAGCAATGTCCCACCATGCCTCATTTTATACTTATTAATGGTGAGAAAGACCTTACAAAACTTAACCTCTCACCAATTCAACATTTTATTTTTAGTATAAAATAATTTTACAGGTATAGTTGGATCCCACACAAAATGTCCAAACCATTATAGGAAATTAAATTTCATAAGTTGTTATTAAACCATTCCAAAAAAATAGAGTGTTCGAGTCATGAAACTTATATAATTTCCATTAAATTGAACTTACCATATTTTATAGATCATTTTTTATGAGGTACTATAATAAATATTCCATATTTTATTTGGTATTGATAAACTTTTCCCAGATAATTTTTAATTTATTAAATCCATGGGACAAAATTCAATGTTTCTTATTGATCCATTCCATTTGTTCCTCATTTGTATTGAATTTAATAACTTTATAATACATTTTTTAACATCCACCAATTATGAATTGATGTTCACAACATTTTACAACATATCATACTTTGAGTGAAATAATAGATCCAAGATAGCTGCTAAATCGATTCCACCTACCCAAAATAATGGAGCCTTATTGTCCCTAGGTTTATCTATTTTATGATCAAGAATATATTTGGAAGGTGCCTCTATGTTTTCCAAATTCTATACTTTCCTATTTTAACTTAAAGAAGAGTTTTTTGGTTACTCAATTATTTCATTACTATTACTCCCCCTTTACAGGGGGATTTAGTAAGTGTCCTTGATCCTTGATACCTTCGTACACTATCAACTCCTTAAAGTCGAACATTTTCTATGGAAATTGGTACTAGTGGTTAAAAACCTTGATCTTTCAACATTTGTTTCACTATTGAATTTGGTGTGGATATAGATGCATTAATTTTGGTAGTTTTAATTTATCATTCAACTTATGATTCTCTACATCATAATAACTTTCTGCCTCAAAAATAACACTATATCAATTTTTATCAATCTCACAAAATGAATGTTAAAATTTTTCATGCTGGTCTATTTATCCCACTACCTTTTGGGAACAAAACACACTTCTAATGATAAGGAGATTACATTTTTTTAGTAATTTAACTATTACGATTTTATATATAATTCCATTATTAATCTTTTAAGTTTTTTTCCATTGTTCACCTATTCTAAAAAATTGATGGTCTTCATCCTCTGGTTTGGTCATTCAGTAGTGATTCACCCTTTTCCTTTACATTTTAAAAAATAACTATTCTAGTATCTTGTGAGGTTATCATAAAATTGAAATACATTTGTGGGAAGAATTTCATCTTAACACTTATGACCAATTATATCCTTTGGATTTTATTTTTCTCTAATCACATACCCTCAAATTTATCCATGGGTTAAAAATAACAATTGAACTATTTATATTTCACTTACAATTAATTGTTTCTCATATTCATTATGAATTACTTGATCATAAAATATATTTCAACATTTTTATATTCTTATTATGTCCATGTTAAATTCATTCCATGGTTTACTTGGGCTCCTAAAATTTATTGGTAAGAATCATTAAGATATTCATGACCTTGTAGTTATATTTAACACTCTTACTCCATTGGGAAAGAATTTGTATTATGTTGTGGAGGTCCCTGTGATAGTTTGATAGAATAAATAGATTATTCATAAATAACTTTATACCATCCCATGTGTTAATGGACTACCTATAGTATAAATCCCATTAATTTTTAAACTACTCTTTCCAAATAAGTGCATAGTAGAAAAAAAATCATTGGAAACAAGTTTTATTGTTTTCTCCTCATAATAGACAAGTAAGGAGAAACTTTTTTTGATATTAAAATCCCACTAAAATTATTTTTTCAGGTCGTTTTCCCTTAAAATGAATTTTTCTTTAAATTAATCACACCCACCAAGAACATAATCACCTTTTAATATCATTTTTCTATAACAAATTTGTTAAAAAAATAATGTTTTTCATCAAAAATCTTCAAATTCATTTTCCTAATATTCTATGGTTTACTATAAAACATGGAGTATAACATGGTGTTTGACCGTTCCATGGGTTACTAAGGATGTTACTTGGTATTATTTTATTTTAAATATTATCAATCTTCTTGTGATTTTTCTCCAACTTCCTATTATGATGTTTACAATAATATCTCACAAAGGCTTTCAATTTGGTTAGTATATCATTCAGTGTATGAGTTTTATCTTGGTTTTTACTATCGCTATCATTGGTAAATATCTTTATATGAATTTCCATGATAATAGACACATAAAAAAACTCACATAGAAAAATCATACACAATGACACACACTTATACAATAAATGAAACATTTTCTCACAACACAAAATGATATACACACACTCACACAAGGATTTACACTCACATACACACAAATAAAAAACACACACCACACATAAGGATAAATTATTAGATTAATGTTTTTATTTAATTTTCTCTCTACACAAAATGTTTTAAATAATCCACAATATTTGTTTCTAAAAATTAATTCCAAAGCTAAAATAGAGTTATTACCATTTTTTGGAGATAAGGAGCTTCCAGTCCTTACCTAACTAAGATAGTGTTGAGGAATGGATTAACACAAATAATTTTGGATGAAAAATATATTAGAATATGGTTAAATGACTAGAAAATATTGTATGGGTATGATATATTTTTTTCCCCAAAATTTATATGAGATATAAATTTTCTTCCAATATGAGCCAAATATAATATATGTGGACATAAAAATGAATATAGAAGAAAAATGATACAATATAATTATAAATTTAATTATTATAAAAATAAATTCATAAATCAATCAAGAGGTATTTATTTATTTTCTATTTTTTAATCTATAAATGAATATTAGTGTTGTGTTTTAGAAATAAAAAGATGATAATTTAAGGATTTATTTAAAAAAAATAGTGGTATAATTCATATATAGTGAATAAAAATTTGAAGTGGATATGGTTAAATAATATGATCTATGTTTAATATTTAAATATTCTGAAATAATCGCTAATTATGGTGGTTTCTTAAGAATTGTTTTTTCAATGGGTTAATATTAAAAAATGGATAATGAAAAAAATAAATAATATAAATACACAAATTCTTTCTATATAAATCATGGATTTGAAACTTACTTATTTGAGATTAACTGGGTTTCCAAATTTCATGGAGTAGGATTAAAAATGATGGATAGGATTTGAATATTTGAAGACATAGGTATTCAAACAATACTATAAGATGATTGTGATCAACTATTATGAACATATCAATTAATAGTGAATGGTTTAAGAATTAAAAATAATGATAAACTTGGGTTGATACTTTAATTTTGGATTTTTAGATCTTAGATAACTAATATAAATTTTATATTAATAAGAAAAAATTTATAAGATAATAGGAGAAGATAACAAAATTATATGCAATAGAGAGAAAATAAATCAAATAATTTAACTGATATATTTTTTGAATTCCTTAAAAATTCCATGAAATTGTTTATTTCTTATTAAATATTTCAAAAAATGTTAGGGGTTAAGTTACATAATGTTAAAATTCAAAAACCTACTTTTTACACTTAAAGTAACATAGCCTAATGTATACATTGAGGGTTCAATCACATGGATTTGGATTCTAGCTGTATAAAAAATATTTCTAAAAAAAGATTTCATGGATTTTTTATCCGATACAAAAAAAATGAATAATTTGAGGCTTTTATCCCTTGTACTACTTTTTACCATACAAGAGAAAAATTGGTCTAATTACCCCCCCAATTGGTTAGTATAAAATTAATAACTAATGGGTCTTGTGTGTTTGATTTTATGATAGATGGTGACCTTTTAATGATTTTAAAGGCTTGATAATTGTGTAATTTAGGATATCCATTGGTGTGGTAATGTCACTAACTGTAAAGGGAAAGACCTAATTTTTGGTCTCTCAATAAATAAAAAAGAGGAATTTATATCTCTTTTTTTAGTTAGATTTAAAATGAACTATCAATTTTTTCACTCACATTTCTTTGAGAGACCAGTCATTGGTCTATTATCCTTGAAGGTGTAAATGGTTTATTAATTAAAACACTACAATTCATTACAATTTGAGGGATGGAAACATATTGGTAAACTACTTTGATTATATTGGTGATCTCATAGAAGGAATTATAGTGTTTAGTAGGTTAGGATTAGGGACACTATCATGTAAATGTGTGTTATATAGAGATTCCCCTGGCCTCCATCATTTCGTACTCCTTGATTATACCATAGTTATTATTTTTTAAATACTTTTAATGAAAATTTTAATTTTATAGGGAGATTCATCAAGTCTATTGGTCTACTTAACATATTCAACTACATTCATTAGATATAATTTATAAAATTAGATTTTAAATAGGACCAATTATATGCTTGGACCATGTTTTTGGGCTTTAATTTAGTGAGATAGGATCCCATTGTATCATGGAACCTATTTAATCTCCCTTATATAATGGGGACTTGAAAATTCAACTTCACCATATAGGAAATTGACTTGATTCCTCTAAATGATTTCTAATAAATCTATACAATTTTGAATCATATTTTAGACATTATTTGTTTGAGATAATTTTAATTATTTTAGTCATTTTTTATATTTGAGGGTATTTTAATATTTTTTGAAGTTTTTTAAACCCTCATTAGTTTGTTTGTGAATATTTAAAATGTATATTATAATTTCTATATTTAAGGTTATTTAAATAATTCAAGTTATTTTTTCATTTAAACATGTTTTAGGAGTTTGTAATTTTTTAGAAATTTTTCTTTGGGTGTTTATGATGTTTTAAAGGGTATTTTAATCATTTTCCATTTGTGGGTATGTCAATCATTTTAGATATTTTTTTTTTCTATTTTGAGGTATTGGGGGATTTTAATGTTTTCAAAATTCTAATTTGGTGGTTTATGATGTTTTAAAGGGTTTCTCAGTTATTTTTTTATTTGAATGATTTATATTAATTTTAATAATTTTTAAATTCAAGGGTATTTTATGAGTAGTGAAGTTATATAATTTTTTTCTTTAGGATCTTGTTTGGATTTTAAGGATAGTTTAATCATTTTTTATTTGAGGCCATTTTGGTTATTTTTATTATATTCTCAATTTGGGATATTTTAAGAGTTTTTTAATTAATGAAAATTGTTCATTAAATGACTATTATGTTTTAAACGGTATTTTTATTATTTTTGAATTAATTTTACTTAAGACGTATTTGTCCAATTTATATTTTATGGTATATTATAAGTTTAAAAAGTTTATGAAATTATGTTTTGGGATTTTTTGTGGATATTGTGAATCCTATTTCTGTTCACTAAACATAATTCTAACAAAAGGAGAAATTTGGGATAACGGTTAAGCCTAATGTTTAGTGTATTGACAACATTCATCTTCCGTGATTGTTAGGTTTTATAGATGATTCCATATTCTGAAGGAACTTTGTACTGGGTAGTGGTTAGTTTATCAGTTGATGTGAGTGGACGTTACATCCTTTAGTGTAACTTTATCATATCACTAGTTTTAGTAGTCTAGTGTTGGATAATACAGGAGATAGGTGGTCACCAAATTCAAATATATGTTCTTCTATGAATCTCATATGGATGTGCAACTGGATGACCAATTGTGACCCATTATAAAGGTTGGGTGGGACTATTTATACACATGTTCTTGTTTTCTGCTGGTGATGGGGGAACAAAGCATTCCATTATTAGTTAATATTATCAATAGAGACTATAAAATTTTGTATCATCCAATATTAATAAAATATGGTAGCAGTGTCCTCTTGTAGATATTGGACTCAATAGTATGAACCATATAAAACCAAAGTATTTCTTTATTTCTTTGTTCTTTACTCATCGAAATATGTGTGTTGAGTTAACTGGAGTATGTGTTTGATTTGTGTGAATTGTTGTGGTGAGTAGGGTGTGTAAATTTCCTATATTATGGTATATCAAGTTTAGTGGGGGGGGGGGGTAATGTTTGATCGGTGGAGCATCTGAATATTTTTTGTTTGTTGAGAATATCGCCTGATGGTGTGTATCTCGTCTATCGATGGTGTAGTGCTACCCAAGAAAGTGGTATGAAATCTTGGTTTTTAACTTATCAATTCACACTCAGAAACAACTTAGGTATTATTATCTTTTAATTTGATATTTTTCAATTTAGTGGGAGTTTACTAGCATCAAAAGGATGAAGTCAGAATATATTAAGATTCAGGTTGATAAGTTTTATAAGAGAGCCTTTGAATTTTGGAAAATATAGATAATGATTTATCTCATTCAAAATGACCTAAAATTTTGTTGGATGGAATCAAGCCAGAGAATATGGAAAAAAAGGAATGAGATAGGCTAGATAGAAAGGAATTTGATCTGATTTAGATTCCATTAGCATGGAATGTGGCCTTTAATATCCAAGAAATGAAAAAATTAGTAGATTTGATGAAATCTATAGAAAACATATATGAAAATCCCATAGAAATAAAAAAAGTGTTCAAGATGTGAAGACTTTTCAGAATGAGTTTATTATAAGATAGGTCTTTGTTTGATCATATAAATAATTTTTAAACGATTCAAAGTTAGTTTGAATCTATTAATATGAGTTTCACAGAATATGTATGGGCACTGCTACTATTGTTATCACTTTTGGAGAGTTGGGAAGAAATGGTAACTACTATGAGAAATTATTGTGGGAATTATGGATTAGTGTTTAAGGACGTTTAGGGTATTCTCCTAAACTAAGACCTCAAGTGGGGGGAACATAACAACCCATAATCTTATTAATGTAATTTCACTTCTGAATTTACATGAGTGTAATATTTAGTAATATAGTATTATATAAATCATATTCACCACATGATATAACCATTTTTTTATTATATTGAATTGAATATTAAATCTATATTATAAATATTCACAATAAAATTAAGAGCATTATAATGGGATAAAAATATAAAATATGATAACTATAATATGAAAATTTGGCTGTTCTCGACCCCTAGAATGATTTCACTCATGAAAAACACTGTAGAAATAAAAAAGAATATTAGAAATTAAACATCCATTTTGAAAATGAAAATATATGATCTTGAGAGAAAATTTAAGTAAATTAAGAATTAATTAAATATGATGTATTTATAGTAGATTGAAAACTCATGTAACCATTACAAATCTAACCATTGGAATATTAATCTAACAGTGGGAATAGTAATTTGACAATTAAGAACAGTAACATAGTCGTTAGAATAGTAAAATTGCATATGTAATTATAAAATAAAATTTTGTTATCCTATAAAATGAAAATATAGAAAATATATATCATGATACAAATAAATAATTTTTAAAAAAATGATAAAATAAGTGTTTGGATTTTTGTAAAACACATATGTTTTATTTAGTTTTTTTATGAATATAAAAATTTTAAAGAAATTTTATTATCATAAAATCTGTTTATAAAATAATATTAAGTTTCATTAAAATGATAATATAATTTCATGATACCATAGGTAAATTTTTAATGGGTTGGGAAATTGATCGTAATATTAAAATTGTTATTTCTCAAATAAATAAGAAATTTATTTAAAAATTAAGTTTCTCATATTTATAAAATTATTTTCATATAATTTACTTCATTTTTGGAATCTACACATCGAAAAATGGCTAGGGTAATTTTTTGGTATTTTTCTAAAATAGTTGAATTTTTTGTGAATAGTGAAATACGGAAAAATACAGTATTTAACATTATAAGTTAAATATGTGGATAATAGAGTCATGACTGATGTAATAATCCATTATCTTGAACTCACATGAACAAATTACTATATACCACCACAATATTCATCATTATTGATAGTCTTCAGCTAAAATAATAAACAAATGAATATTATATTGAAAAACACTCTTATCATCCCCTTATAAATATCACTCCTCACCACCCCTTATACTCACACCATATAATCATTATAGCTTACCAAAGTTCTATAAAATTATATTCCAAATCCTCTCCCCAATTCCTAGTTCTTATGATCTTACCAAATACTATTCTAAGGAGCCTTAATGGGTAGCCTATGGGGAGACACCCAAAACAAGAGGTAAATTCTCAACTGAACCTATTTAAATTTAATCTTCTTCTACTACCCCAATATGTTTCCATCCATATTTAAATAGTCAAATAAATATCCTAAACAAAATAATATGTTTTTGTTATTATGGGGTAATATCTATTTTCTACCATCGCCTTAATTAATTCTAAAATGAAAATGATTGTTCATATTGTGGTCGGTTCACCGCCTCCAGAACAACATACTTCATTTTTCACCACCACCTTCATGGATAGTCTTAATGCCATTACTATTGTTAAAAATTATCTAAATAATTATATTTTATTTTTTTCCATATTCTGTAATGGATTAATATCCATAAAGTTAAAGGAAACTATATAAGTTCATCATGGTTAGAAAACCCACCTAAGTGAATTAACCATATAATGATAATAATTAAAATATATGAAACATGTGTATTTTTAATAATATTTGAATTTTAAAACCATTATTAACTCTTAGAATAACATTAAAATCATTTTATAACACTTTTGGAGTTATGGAACCATTTTATAAAGACCTTTTATAAATATCTACAAGTGATGCGACCTTGGAACCATGAAATAAAGGACCTTAGGACAGTAAATATAAAAGTAAAATATCAATTGAATAACTCTAAAATAAAATAAAATATTAATAATAAATAAAATATATATGAATTATTTTCTCAATTATGTTTTAAATAAATCTAATTTTATTATTCAATACATTAATTGAAAGTCTAGATAAAATCTGGACCTGAGGTAATAGAACTCTTCGAACCGTCATATTTTATTTGGGTTTATGTATTTTTCTCTCTACCTAAATTTATCTATCTATTTAAAAAATATGGAATGATTATAAATTATTTATATATGTCTCTTTCAAATATACCGGTCTCATTTCTTCTTTCTTTGATAGGGTTATACATTCCATACATTCATTTCTCAATACCTTCTTTAAAATAAAACCTAATTAAGGGGAACTTTTATATCCTTAAATCCTTTCATGTAGCACTCTTTTAAATTATTTTTCCCATTTTCCATAAAATAATAACTATTATGGTGATAACTATTCTAGTTTACCTCTGGTTTTCAAATAAAAATCCATATTCTTACTTTCTTTAAAATTATTCACCCATTCCTTAAAACATCATTTTAAAGGTTCATTTATATACTCAATTCTATACCCTTTCTCTTGAATTTTTCTTCAAATGAACTATATATTTGAGGAATATTATCATTTATTCAAATATGAACTTCCAAAATATTTAATTCCTTCTTCTATTTGGAATATTTATGAAATATACTTTGATTATGATTTAAAGGAAGATTATACAACCCATTACATTCCATGGTAATTTCTTATGCTTATGAATAATGTTTAATTCCCTTATGTGGAACACATATGAATTTTCATGTTATGATGGGTTCATCTAGATAGCACTTAAATTCAGTGGGTAATGTTAATATCTCATGCAATGATATGTATGGGATTAGAGAGTAAACCTAATCCATTTTGGGACTCTATACACCATGTCATGATGTATCAGTAGTGAACCTTGACTTATTCGGATGATGTCGTATATTAAGATATCACAACATTCCTATGATTCCATGGTCTTATGATTCCATCTTCTTTATGTCATACTTTCATTTTATTATTCACGATTCTTATCTTTTATGATATTATGTCATGTCATTTTATAGATATTCCTTGTTTTTTTATCATGTTTATTCCATTACTAGGATCTAAGGACTACCCCTTCTCTTTATTTATTCCATAGTTTATCCTATGTAGTTTTATAAGATCAATGTTATAAAGGATCACATTATCTATTTTAAATTAAAGATTTTGTATTTTAAATTCATGCGTATGTTTTATAAACCTAGCCTCTCAAATATACTAGGTCATTGGATCTTTAGGTTGTGTTTATTGGATATTTAAGTCAAAAATCTTGTAATAATATTTGTAATATGGTTTGGTCTCTATAGGGATGTTCAAGCACCATCCAGAAGTGTGCTCAATGCAAATGGGTTTATACAATCACCTCATTGGAATATAAGTTAGATGAAATTATATGATGAGTCATATAGAAGAAACTGAGGTAAATTAGTTGGTCTTGTCCCAAAATGTTAGAATATTGGTAAAATATGTTATATAAAAAATGAATATAGGGAAAGAATGGAAAATTATAGAGGATCGGTGTCTGTAAGTACAAGTACTGCTAATTTTATAATAGGTGTAGGAAGCAATAGTTTATCATGGACTGTGCATATTCCAGTGGAAGCAAGGATCATTGATTCTAGAGAATCATTCCACTCCAAGAAAGAGAATGGATTCATAGAAAATTATTTGTCTATTAATTTTGTAAAGGTTCACTTAGGGGGAGATGAAAATCTACAGATTTTGGGGAAAGAACATGTGAAGGTCCAGATGAATAACAAAAGTCACCTTGATCTCGAGCCAATTCATCACATACTATGTTTTTGGAAGGATTTAATTTTTGTTTTATTTTTTGGATGAAATAGGGTTTGGAACAAGATTTTACAAAGTAGTGTAGAAGATCACTCAAGGATATATGGTTGTGGAAAATGAGTTTAAGGATGACACCCTATATCTAACCAGATAATCAGATGGAGTGAAAATTTCATGAATTATAATGTCTAATAATTCAGATCTATGACATTATTGACTTAATAATCTCAGTGAGAATAAATTGAAGGTTCCTAGAAACTAAGGCCATGTTGAAGGTGTGTCATTAAGAATATGGAGGTTATGAGAGTTTCATACTTAGAAATTAATGGAAGGTGTCATTTTTCCTAAGTGATCAAAAACATTAGAGTCGAAATTTGGAATTTGTTCACACAGAAGTTTATAGTATAGCCCCTCTTCGATTTCATAGAGTATCAAAATAATTTGTGACATTCATTGATGATTCTATGATTAATTTTTGATTTTAATTTATTAAACACAAATCTAATGTATTTTAATTGTTTTTCAGTGGAAGTAAATAGTATAGAATAAAACAAGAAGAATGGTAAAGTGCTTAAGGCCTGAAAATGATGGTGAGTATAATAGAAGGAGATTCCAGAACTTTTTCATGAATAAAGGATAAGACTTGAGAAGACTATACTCAGGACACTATAGATGAATGGTGTGGCTGAAATAATGAATTAGACATTAATAGAGAAGGCATGGAGCATGATGTTTCATTTAAGAATTTCTATAGAGATTTGGGGATAAGTGGTCAATTGTGAAAAGTATTTTGTTAATATAAGTTCACCTCAATCGATGTGGTAGGAAATTCCATAATCACTATGGTTTGGTAAAATAACGTAACTCGCTCATATTAAAGTTTTCGAGAGTCTTGTAAATTTCCAGGCGGATGTATAGGATTTAGATAAACTTAGGGAAAAAATGAATATAATGTTTCTTTGTTGGATATGGAGATGAAAACATTACATTTAAACTTTGGGATGATGATAAAAAACAAGTAATTAGAAGCCAAAATGTGATATTCAATGATCGTGTTTTGTGGAAATACCAGAACTTGAAGGAGATTTAAGTTGAAGTAAAAGATTCAATTGAGAAAATTTAAGTTTTCTAAGAGGGATATCTAAAAGGACATAGATTATTTATAATTAAAATGATATAACAGAATTACTAGTTAATGGGATAGTGAAAGATATATTCGAGAGTTCAAGGGTTATTGAGGGTCGAGTGGGAGTACCATAGGTTAGGGCTCTAGAATTCAAATAATTAGATGATGCAGTACCAAAAAGATAAAAACCATAGGGAAATTTATATGGGTATTCTATAGTCAGATGACCAATCCAGAGGTATGGGCATTAGTTTCATTATCAACTTTTAATAGACTAATGGGAACCTAAGAGATTAGAATAAGTTTACCATATCAATGATTTCAAATATTATTCCATGTGAATAAAACATTAGATCCAATGGTTTTAACACAAGGTAAAATGTAGTTTGAAGGAAGAAGATGATGAGAATAAGAGGTATTATAAATGAATGGTGGTGAAGGGGTTTTAATAGAATAAAGGTATAAAATTCTATAAAATATTTTCATCAGTAGTGAAACACACCGCTATCTGGAAACAACAATAAAAATTAGGTATATTCAGTGATAGGGTTTTAACAGCACTCTCTAAAAGTGCTGTTAAAAACCTCTTTTATCAGTGTTAGAAAAAGCAGTGTTAAAGGGGCTCTTTAACAGTGATTTTTTAGTGTTGCTAAAATGGGTCTTTAACATCACTAAAAAAATCACTGTTAAATGAGTCCCTTTATCAATGATTGTAAAAACTCAATAAAAAATACCTCCCCCTTATTAGTGCTAGTAAAAAAGATCTGATAAAATGGGAATTTATGAACACTTCTAAAAACACTGATAAAGGGGGTCTTCATCAGCGCTTATAAAAATGAACTGATAAAAGTTTGGTCTTTATTAGTGTTTTTTAGAATCACTAATAAATACCCCCTATTAGTACTTTTTTACTAGTTCTTATAAAGTTTTTATTTTAGAAAAAAATATATTTCATTAATAGAAACCTATAGCAAAATATATTGTTGTTTATAGGACTTAAGAGACTTTTTTGGCTTAAATATAGGTGATTAAGGGTTGTCTTTGGTCACTAAGGAATATATCTCATCACAAGATTCTATTTGATAAGTGTTATAGGCAAAACAAACACCCGGTTCAGAAGTTATGTCTGTTTGAAAGGCCGTCGAATGTGAAAAGCCCTTAAAAACCCTAAAACCCTAAAACCCCTGAAAGGATCATAACTTTCAATGAGGGAGTCCATTTAATATCAAAAAATAGTCAAATATAAGATTATGAAACAATATAAACCCAAATGATATTTAAATCATGTGATAATCAAAGGAATACAATATATTGACTGACTAAAAAATACTTTTTATTTGATTTTCTAAGAAGTCGCTTTAAGGGAGAGCGGTAACCGACAGGATACAAAATCAAATGATAAAAAATCAAAATATTCCTCAATAAAAATTCAAAAAGAAACTGATGATACAAATAACCCAATACGATCATATCATCACACCAGTCGCCAACCAAGCATGCCATAGAACATCATCACCATGTCGTTAGTCGAAATACTATTGTCTGCAACCAACATCATCACTGGAACCTTCCCTGTCACCATCCAATCACCATCGTTGACATCACCAACCAGCACCAGATCCCATCAAGAACCATTGAACCTCCAGAAAACCAACATTGCAGCTATCGTCACCGACCAAACATGACCAGTCGCCGGAGACTGACAGAGTCTGTCGTAGACACTGTCAATGCCATAGAGCGAGGATCAAGCCTCCTGGAACTCCTAAATCCCCTCGAACAGCACCTCCCAAACCTCATGTGGAAACCATATCACCAGACCGACCTGGGGATGAGATACGGTACATGAAGCCAAGGCAGAGTAAGAGGGGAAATGAGCCTATAGAGGGTCAAGATCATCGCCGAGAACCGCGACCTCACCATCCGAACTTCACTCCAATCGCTGGAGATCATCGGAGACTATCGTAGCCACCGTAAAACAACATAATAATGTCATCTCAAACTAGAAATATTGAGATCACCAGTACAGAATGAACTAATTGCATCAACCCGTGAAATCAATGGCACGACACCATCATGAACATCACCGAGAACTGCCATAATTTTTGATTTGGGTGTCCCTTTTGGCTCTATCACATATAAAATTAAATATTGTGATGATATCTATTCCATAAAGGGTCTAGGGTTGAGTTAAAAGATATTTTCCCTATTTTTAACCCCAAAAAATGCTTAAAAGGCCTCTGAAACTGAGTTTTTAGTCACCGACCCTGATTTTTTAAAATTTAAATGGCTATAATTTTTTATCCAAGTGTCTGTTTGGCTTATAACACAGATCATATTGAATATTTTTTATGATATTTGATTTTACTAGTTTTATAGATGAAACAGACTCTCAGATCAAAAGTTATAGTCATTTTAGGGTTTTTAGGGGTTTTATGGTTTTCAGAGTTTCTTAATGTTTTTATGTGTTTTAGGGGTTTTTAGAGTTAATATCCATTATAAATATATATATATATAAATAAATAAATTTTTATTTAATATATATATATAAACATATATATAAATATATGTATAAAAAATATAACTAAATATTTACAAATATATAGATATATCAAAAAATATAAAACAAAACATTTTAGGAGAGTGGAAAAGGCATTGGTGTATAAGGTGGAGGACCTAGGTTCAAAATTTAATGGAGGCAGGGAAACATGCTAAAGCACTCATAAAGGGGTGGGGGAATCACTGATAAAGTGGGTAGGGTGTTGGGAAGTGCTAATAAATAGGGGGCGATAATAAAGGGTGGCATGAAGAAAAATATACCCTTTATTAGTGGGGCCTTTATCAGCACTTTTTATGATAATTATTAAATCTAACCCTTTAACATCGCTTACATTAATAGTGCTTCTATAGCACTGATAAATCCCTTTTACATGCACTCTTAAAGGCCAGATTTGTAGTAGTGAATTTTCTAGGTATTTTTGTATTCAATGAATTTAAATTAGAAAAAATTGATGTAAAGATGGAATTTCTATATGGATGTTTAGAGGAGGAAATTTAAATGTGGAAACCATCAGGTTTCATGGGTCAGTGGAAGTTGAATAAAAGTATTTTTGGCTTGAAACGAGAACCAAGAAAATGGAACGAGAATTTCAAAACATTTCAAGCATAGAAAGGTTTCATATAGATCAAAACAAACCATTCCTACTACCAAATAGAATTTGAATATGGGAATTTAATCTTGTTAATCTTATATGTGGATGATATGATTCTGGCGGGTTTGGTCATTATAAGGATTCAGGAGCTGAAGAAAGAGTTTCTTGGAAGATTTGAGGTGAAATATCTTAGTGAATTAAAAAATATTTTAGGGATGATAATTGATCAAGATAAGAAAAATATAGTTTTGGTGTTGTCTTAGAGGGATTAAATCTAGAATATTATCAGGAGATTCTGTATATTCATATGAAAGTCGGTTTCAACCCTGATTTCTAGATACATATATCTCTCTAAAGAGTAGGAACCAAAGCTATATGCTGAGGTTAAGTACATGGTGAATGTATTGTTTTCCTCATTTGTCATAATTCTTATGTACACCTTGATTTTCACTCTCTCTAACATTTCACATGCAATGGGATTAGTCTATCATTTCATGCCTAATTTAGGGAAAAACACTAGGAATCCATGAAATGTAGTATCCAGTATGTCTAAGGAATGGAATTTATAGAATAATGGTTTGATAAAGATGATCCTTCACATTGTTATACTAATGCGGACTTTGGGGTAGATTCAGATACTGAAAATATTATAGGTGGTTTTTTGTTCACCTACAGAGGAATGAAAATGATCTAGACATCAAGGTTTCAATTTATGGTAGCCTTGTCTATAAAAAAAGAAGAATCTATGGTAGTAATAGAAGAAAGGAAATAATTGATATAGTTTAAGACACTCTTATAGGATTTTCTAAGGGAGAAGTAAAGCGGCTTGTTTTTCTATGATAGTTTTAAGTGTAATTCACTTATCATGGAACATAATTTTCCATACAAAGATGAAGCATATCGACCTAAAATTTTATTTCATCAAGAAGTTTTTAAGGTATAAGGATATTGAATGACTGAAGATATATAGAAATGAAAATCTATCACACATGTTCCCCAAGACTTTAGTCCAAGAAAGTTTGAGGAAACATTGTGTCTAAATGGGATTTAGGTGAATAGATGGATGAGGATACACTCTTGTGGGAGGATCAGTGGATTTTCCAAAGTGTTGGAGAGAGTTTCCAAGGTATCCTTGAAATAGTCTTAAAGTGGGAGATTTCTAGGATTTTGAATCCTATTTGAGTTCATGATAAGTAATTCTACCAGAAGGAGAAACTTTAGATGAAATTTTTTCCTGATGTTCAATGTAATGAAAACAATCATCTTCAGTAATTAGAAGGTTATTCAGACGATGCCATCCCTTGATGTATCTATTTAGTGGTTAATGGTCTATTCACTTTATAATGCAATTGGAAGTCACATACTTCAGTGTAACATTATAAATTCATTGGTTTTAGTAATTATTTGTTATATGCTACATGATATAAGAGGTTATTAGGTTTAAATGGATAATTGTCCATGAATCTGCATGGTGGTGCAACCATACGACTAGTTGAGACATACAATAAAGGTAGGGTGAGACCAATTGTACATGTGTTTTTCTTTTATGTTTGTTATGGGAAAAAATTAGTATATTATTAGTTAATATTATTGAATTGGATTGTAAACCTTTGTATCATCTAATAGTAATAAGAGATTACAATAGTGTTCTCTCATGGGTGTATGAATTAATTATTTGAACCACATAAAACCAAAGCATTCTTGTCTTATTTTTTTTCACTCATATAAATTTGTGTGTTGAGTAGAATGGAGTGTTTGTATTTTATGTGTGGCATGGTGTGATGAGTATGGTGTGTGAACTTTCTATATTTGGGTACATCAAGTTTGTGTGGTAATACCCAATTGGTGGAGAATCTGAAACTTGTTTTTCTATTGTGTGTAACATCTAGTAGTGTGTGTCCATTAGATTAGTGATGTGGTTCTACCCCAATAGTTTTTATGGTTTTAAGGGTATTTTTTTTATTTTTTATTTGATCATATTATCATTTTTTCAATTTTCATTTAAGTGTATTTTGGAAGTTTATAAAGTCATGAAAATTATTCTTTGTCAATTTAAAAAGTTTTAAAAGTTATTTTTTCCATTTTTTTATATAAGGATATTTTGTAATTTAATTTAATTTTTCATTAGATGGTATTTTAAGAGTTTAAGAAATTTTGGAATTTTAAATTTTAAATTTTTAAGTTATTTAAAGAAAATTTTGGTCATTTTATTTTAGAGGGTGTTTTGTTCATTTTATTCATCCATGAAATTGAAATTATATTGTGATTTTATATAGCATGGGAAATTATGATCTAAGAGTGTGTGATATTTTAAAGGGTATTTTGGTTATTTTTCATTTGATATTATTTTATATATTTTTTTTCATTTTAGCACTCTAGGTTATTTTGGAGTTTTGAAAGTTTAGAAAATCTATTTTTCGTTTTTTGGATGTTTTGATGAGTATTTTAGTTATTTTTCATTTTAAGATATTTTATTTATTTTATTTATTTTTTCATTTTTTGTATTTTTTTTGAGTTTTTAAGTTTCTATAAAATCTTCTTTAGTAGTTTTTATGTTTTGAAAGTATTTTTCATTTTTCTATTTAATTTAATTTTTTTTATTTTTATAAATTATTATATTTCAAGGTATTTTTGGAGTTTTTTTATTTTGAAATTATTTTTTAGGACTTTATGATGTTTTAAGGGGTATTTTGGTAGTTTTGTATTGTATATTATTTTAGTAATTTTATATTCATGTTTTTTTCTTTTCAGATGAATTTAGGGATTTTGGATGTTTATAAAATTATATATTAATATTTTGGTATGTTTTTAAGGGAATTTTATTCATTTTTTTTATTTTAGGGGTTTTTTCATTTTACTCAATTTTTTAATTTGATAGTAATTTGGTGGTTTTGAAGTTTTAAAAAAACTATTTTGGAAGTTTGTAAATTTTTGAAGGGTATTTTAGTATTTTTTTTATTTTAGGGTATTTTTATCATTTTAGTAAATTTTATATTTAGGGTTGTTTTTAGATTTTTTCAACATTTATAAATTCTTCCCCAGTATTTTGTAAAATTTTAAATGTTATTTTGGTCAATTAGTATTTGAGGACTTTTTTCATTTGTTTTTTTGAGTGTATTTTTTTACTTTTTTATTTTTTTAGAAATTCTATATGGGGAGTTTGTAATGTATTAATGGGTATTTTAGTCATTTTTAATTTTGAGAGTTGTTTTATTATTTTAGTCATTTTTTTAGAAATATTGGGAATTTGGGAAGCTTTTGAAATTCTATGATCAGATATTTTACTGGTCTAAAGGGTATTCTAGTAATTTTTCATTTCATTATATTATGATAATTTTAAAAAATTTATCATTTTAGTGTATTTGAGTATTTTGTTTTGTTTTAAAAATTCTACTTGTAGGAATTGTGATTTTTTGGCAATTTTTATTTTTCATTTTTCATTTGAGGGTGTTTTAGTCATTTTTCCTACTCTTTCATTTGAGGTTATTTTTGGATTTGGTGATGATTTGAAATTATTGTTTAGGGAGTTAATGATTTTTGTAAGGAACTTTTATTTTTTTTATTTAAGGTTATTTTGTTTGATTTAATTATTTTTTAATTTGAGGTAAATTTAGAAAATTCAAAATACTTCAAAAATGTTCAAAGGAATTTTTTAAATTTTGAAGGGTTCTTTGAAAAAATTTCATTTGAGGGTATTTTGGTTTTTTTATCCATTTCAATTTTTGAGAGTATTTTGTGAGTTTATGAAGTTTTGGAAATTCCTCTCTCATGGTTCATGATTCCTTAAAGAATATTTTCCCATTATTCATGATAGGGTATTTTGACCATTTAATACTTTTTTTATTTGAGAGTATTTTAGGAGTTCTTTATGTTTTTCAAATTCTTAATTGGGAGTTTTTAATTTATTAAAGGTTATTTTAGATACCTTCCATTTCAGGGTACATGAGTTATTTTTTTCATTTTTCCACCTGAGGGTTTTTGAGACTTTGTTAAGTGAATGAAATTATGCTAGGAGTTTATGACATTTCAAAGGGTGTTTTAGTAATTTAATTTAATTTTTATTTTTAGGGTATTTTAGAATTTTGTTATTGTTTAAAAATTATTATTCATAAGTCTATGATGTTTTGGAAGTCATTTTAATCATTATCATTTTTATGATATTTTGTGAATTTTATCATTTTTATATTTTAGGGTATTTTGAGAGTTTTTAAAGTTTTAAACAATTTTATTGTAGAGTTTGTGATGTTTTGAATTTTATTTTGGTTATTATGTATTTATGGTTAATTTTTATTATAGTGATTTTTCATTTATTAGTGTTTTGGGACTTTTTAAATTCATATTTGGGATTTTTTCATTTTGTGGTTGGAATTGTTTTTGTTATTTTAGTAATTTATTGAATTTTAAGGTATTTTTTGGTTTTTTTAAGTCATGGAAATTATTATATGGTAGTTTGTGATATTATGAAGGCTATTTTGTTCAATTTTCACCAATCATTATTTTATCTAGTTTTTGTCTCTCTCTTTTTTATTTGATGTTAATTTATGACATTGTGATGTTTTAAGAATTATTTTTTGATAGATTGTTTAATTATAAAAGATATTTTATTTATTTTTCAATTGATTAAATTTCATTAATTTTAATATGAGGGTATTTTGGGGAATCAAAATATTTATTTTTTGGTTTCTCCCCTATTTTAATGGTGATTATTGTTTCCTAGAATCCTTGATCCATAATGGAGTCCACTTGGGAACCTCTCCTAGTGATGGTGAGGGGTTGGGTTCTTACTCTAGCATCATCCACCCATTCTCTACTTTAGGGATAATAGAATACAGATTCTCTTCCTTTCATCCCACCTATTGCGACTCATTTTTCTGCATTGAAGTTTTTGGATGGTCTCTCATTAGTTCATAGCGGTCACTCTATTAGGGACTTGTCAACCTTAAAATGAGGAGTTTGATAAACATGTAAATCTAGACTGGGATTCGATAAATCAGGATATGGTGGGTCCCCTTGGCCCTCATCAAATTGAGATCATATGCTAGGATTATTATGATTTCACATTGGACTTTTCTAAAGTAGATCAAACTTTCAAGCCTTGGTGATTTATTCTTGATCATTGGTATCTGGTGATTCATTTGAAGAAACATTCTTCTTCAATGGTTTCCTGGATGAATATTTCAGGCCTTCAACTTTATTTCCATTGAAATCCTTAAACTATTTCAGAATGTGAATCGAATTTTTTTACAGATCATAGAAATATGACTGGGAAGAATCTAGTGAAATATAAGGTCTATGTTGAGATAGATCTTTTTCATTATCTACCAAGAGTCCTTTGGTTTTTAATTGGAGGAGGTGATGGAATCTAGTAGATTATTGTGTACTAAAAGAAATTCTATTTTCATTCTTCTTGCATTTTATGTGTATTTTATCTCACCAAAAGGTTATAAGGATAGCCTTCTAGAATCCATTCGAGTTGGGGAAGCCCATTTAGTCTATGATGATGTTTATGGTCATTCCACATTGCCTATTTTTTATGAGTCTAGAATTTTCTATACAGTCTTAGAGGTTGATTTGGTTCCCACATAGAGTTCCCCTATTCATATTTTGGAAGATGGTATGGTGAAGTGGTATAAATAATCTCTATTTCCTTTTTTAATGGTTTCTGAAGTGGAAGGTGGCTCCTGTGATTGAGCTACCCAATTTCCGGTGACAATATACTTAATAAGGTAGTGGCTCATTGAGTAGAGATTATTTTTTCAGAATTTTTGTTTACATGATGGGAGGAAATATCCATTGAAAATAAACCCAAAGTGTCTACTATTCCATTATCTGATACCAGAGTTCTGAATTTCTCTTTGTTCATGATCTGAATAGTTGGTTAAGGTAAATAAAAATATTATGAAAAACATAATAAATCTAAGGACATTAGAAAGAGGAAGAAAACAAATTAGACTAAAAACCAGGAGAATGATTTATAGGGAGCTAAACTCTCATCTCTTATTGATGGAAGGAGACTAAACAGTTATACCCTTACTTTATCACCTAGATTAGAGAAGGGAAAATTTGAAGTTTTTTTCACTTTGTTTAAAAGGTATAATTGATAGTAAGAAGGAATCTTCTTGTGCTGGATTTTTTACATTATCATGACTTTGGTTGTTCACAAAAAATTGTTTGACTAAGTGTTATGTTTTATCAAATTTTGGATGAAGTGATTTGAGGAGCACTGATTCCTTTAGATGTCACTGAGTTCATCAATACACTTATTAAGAATCAATATGTCCTCTCAAAAGATGATGAGAAGCAAGTCCATTCTGATGGATATTTTCATAAATACAAGTCTATGAAGAAGAAAAAGAAATACGAGGAAGGAATTTTGGGTGTATTTTGGGAGTTTGTAAAGTATGAAAAAAATTCAATTTTTGTAATGTTTTGAAGGGTATATTGGTAATTTTAAATTTTAGGTTGATTTTTTTAAGTTATTCATTTTTTTATTTTAGGGTGTTATTATATTTTTATAATTTTAGAAAAATTTTATTCTAGAGTTTGTGATGTTTTGAAGAGTATTTTGATAATTTTTCATTTGAGGGTGTTTTTATCATTCAATGAATTTTTACTAATTGATGGTATTTTTTAATATATATAGTTTTTAAATTCTATTTCTCATGTTTTTGAAGTTTTGAAAGGCATTTTTTTTATTTTTCATTTGAACATCTTTTAGTCATTTTTTATTTGAGAGTATTTTAGGAATTTTTGAAGTAATGAAAATTCTTGGTTGGGGTTTGTGACGTTTTGAAGAATATTTAAATCTTTTTTCATATAAATTTTTTTTATCCTTTTTACATTTTAGGGCTATGAAGATATTATTAATGTCTGGTAAATTTCATTTTAGGAGTTGATAAAGTTTTTAATGATATTTTTTTCATTTTTCTTTTTGTATATTATATTCATATAATACTTTTTTGCATTTGAGTGTATTTGGGTTGTTTTTTATTTAATATTAATTATTATATTAGATTTAATGGTGTTTTAAATAGTATTCTATTTGTTTTTTATTAGTGAATATTTTGGTTTTTTTTTGAGTTTGAGGGTATTTTGGGAGTTTTTGATGTTTTAGAAATTCTATTTTTTAGTATGTGGAGTTTTAAAGAGTAGTTTGATAAATTTTCAATAAATTTTGTTTTAGTTTTTTTAGTTTTATGTAATTTTAGGAGATTTAGAAGTTTGGGAATTTTTTTGGTGTTTTAATAAATTTTAAATCATTTTTTTTCAATTTTCATTTTATGAAATTTTGATTTTTTTTTCATTTTTTCATTTGAGAGTATTTTGATATTGTATATAATTTAGAAAATTATTCTGTAAGAATTTGTGATATTTTGAAGGATATTTTAGTTATTTTTCATTCGAGGGTATTTTAGTAATTTTAGTTAATTTTTCATTTAAGGGTATTTTAGGTGTTCATGATGTTTTGGAAGTTCTACTTTGGAAGTTTGTGAAGTTTCAAAGGGTGTTTTGATTATGTTTCATTTAATGATATTTTTTATTTTTTTTATTTTTTCATTAAGGGATAGTTTGGAAGCTTGTGAAGTTTTGAAATTTTTTATTTAAGTGTTAATGTTATTTTGAAGGGTATTCGGGACATTTTGGTTTTTTTCATTTGAGGGTGTTTTGGGTGATTAATAAGTATTTAAAATTGTTTTTTCACTATTTTTCAAGTTTTTATGGTAATTTTTGTCATTATGTATTTGATGGTATTTTTTTCATTTTAATCATTTTACATTTGATAATACTTTAGTAATATTTCAGGTTTTATAAATTCTTCTTTGATTTTTTTTGAGTTTTTAATGATATTTTTTCATTATGTACTTATGATTATTTTTTGTATTCATTCCATTTTTGTATTTAAATGTTTTTTGGTAGTCTATGATGTTTTTTGAAAAATAATAGAATATAGGAGCATTAATGTATATTTTGGTCATTTTTCATTTGAGAGTATTTTATTCACTATAGTAATTTTTTCATTTGAGGGTATTTTGAATGTTTTAAATGTTTTTGAATTTTTATGATGGGAGTTTTTGAAGTTTTCTTGTTTATTTTTATAATTTATAATTTGACCATATAATGGTCATTTTAGGTATTATTGTACTCAATGGAACATTAGGAGTTTCTGAAGTTTTTCTGAACAATGACCCAAACTGCTGTGTTTTTGATGCTTCACCGGTGGGTGTTTTCTTCTACAAGGGATACCGTCCATTTCTGGGAAATGATTCAATAGCGGATGAGTGGGGCGACCTGCTATGGTGCAAGGAAGTTACGGCCAAGCTAAACTTCCTCCTATGGAGTGTTTGGAACCAGTCCATTTCTACCGATGATAATGTGAAGCGGTATGGAATTTCCCTGGTGCCCAGATGTGCTTGCTGTTCTGAGAGCCAGGAAGAATCTACTTTCCACCTTTTCTTTGAAGGAACATGGGTTCGTGCGGTTTGGGAGGCCTTTAGTGCTTTTAGAAGATTCTCAGTCACTAGTAGTAATGAATTCCTGCAAGAATGGTTTCAGGGAGCTGATACTGCCATCGAGAAGAAGGCAAGGGTGACAATCCTGCTGGCAGGGTGCTAGAACATCTGGAAAGCCTGAAATCGTGCGAGTCATGAGGGTATAATCACCTGGCAGGTAGCGATCCTTTGCAGAACGAAGGCTTTGATTATTGATTTCACTCAGCTATTCAAGAACGGAGAAGGAGCAACCTATTTTAAGATCTTTTCAGTGGCTAGATTTCACGTTCCCAGAACCCCGGAAGGACACTGGGTGCAGTGGATACCTCCTAGCACCGGTCAAAAGCTCAATTCGGACGGTGCCTGCAGGATGGGGATCATGCGAGGCGGAGGTATTGTCAGGGACCAAAATGGGGCTTCAATTCTTGCTTTCTCGGCCTTTTATGGGAGCGGAAATCCCCTTCAGGCAGAACCGATTGCAATTCTCACTGGTCTTATTCTCTGTGGTGAGAGGAACATCACCCTCTCAGTCATTAAGACTGATTCCATTGCTCTTCACCATGCTCTTCAAAGAAGTGGCATTAAACCATGGTGCATCACATATATTATTTGTAAGTGTCTCTGTCTCATTTCCTCCCAGATGAAGATTCTTCACACATGGAGGGAGGGCAATAGAGTCAAAAATTGCCTAGCCTCTATGGTAGGACCTAGCGATGAGCTCACATGTTACTGTAACCTTGGATCACTTCTGCCCAATATCATGGCTCTTGTCATTGGGGATGCCCTTGGCCTCCATTACATTAGACCCCCATGACATCTCCCTCGGGACGTGTGTCCCCTTACTTCTCTATGCTTCCTTTACTTCAATAAAAAAATATTTGGTGTTAAGGGTATTCTGGCCATTTCTCCTTTTAGGGTGTTTGGATCTCTTTTATCACTTGAGGGTATTTTATGAGTTAGTGTACTTTTAAATGTTCTTCTTTATGAGCATGTAATGTTTCAAAGGTTATTATGATCATTTTTTATTTTAGGTTTATTTTTTCCTTTTACACATTTTTTTCATTATTTGGTATCTTATGAGTATGAGATGCTTTGAGAATTCTATTTTGCGGATTAGGAAAGCATTAAAGGGCGTTTTAGTCATTTTTAATTTTATTATTTTGTGGTAATTTCATTTATTTTTTTTCATTCGTGTCCATTTTGGGAGCTTATGAAAGGTTTAAGTAGCCTCTTTCTAGAGTTTGTTAAGTTTTGGTGTATATTTATTTCATTTTCCTTTTGAGGGTATGTTGGCCATTTTTTTTTCAATTGAGGATATTTTTGGAGTTTTAATGTTCTATAAATTCTAATTTGTGATTTTTTGATGTTTTAAAACGTAGTTTGGTCTTTTTTTTGGAGTTTATAAAGATTTAAAAATTCATCTTTTTAATTTTCATAATTTATGAATGATATTTTTATTATTACACTTTTGAGGGTATTTTGTACAATTTAGAAATTTTAGAATTTGAGAGTAATTAATGATTTTGAAAAGTTTGGGTAATTTTTTTTAGAAATATGAGATTTTTCTAAGGGTATTTTAGTCATTTTTCATTTCTGGATATTTTTTTCATACTAGTCATTTTTACATATGTGGTTATTTGGGGAGTTTCAATTTTTTTATCATGACTTCTATATACTTTTTTCATGTTTTGAAGAGTTTTTTTCTTTCTTTTTTTTTCATTTGAGTGTATTTTGGTTATTTTGGTATTTTTTATTTGGGAGTATTTTGGGGGTTTCTATTGTTGTAAGAATAACAATATTGATTGTTTTTAATGTTTTTAATGGAATTATAATCATTTTGTGTTTGAGATTTATTTGATCAATTTAGTCATTTTTTGGAAATTGAGTGTGTTTTGGGAAATTGTGAGTTTTGAAAAATCCTCTTTACAAATGTTTTGAACAATATTTTCACCATTTTATTCATTTTTATATTTGATGTTATTTTTATAGTTTTTAATGTTTTGAAAATTATTGAAAACATGTGGGGTCTATTTTAGCCAAAGTCAACATCTCCCCTAGGCTTGTTTTTCGAGAATGTACCACTTCTTATTTCTACTTTCAATAATACCATTTTATTACCACACTAATTTGAGGCAGGACCATATCTCACCAAGATGCTATATTACACCTAATTTCCTTTTTTCAGAAATGTGACCTCCTCCTAGACTCAATTGATTCTATATCTTTATTTTAAGGGTATACATTTTGAAAACTTTTTTATAGAAGTTTTTTCATGTTTTTAAACATATTTCAGTCAATTATCATTTGATATTATTTTAGATATTTTTTATATTTGAGGTAATATAAGGGCTTGTAAATTTTATTGAATTCTTCTTCTGGGGCTTGTTAAGTTTTGATGGGGATTCTGGTCATTTGTTCATTGAGATTTTTTTTCATTTTAGTCAATTTTTTATTTAAGGATATTTTAGAAGTTTTTTTAGTTTTGAAAAAAAAAATTCATTGGGTTTTTTTATGTTTTATAAATTCTTCATTGAGTGTTGGTGAAGTTTTGATGGGTATTTTAATCATTTTCCATTTGATGGTATTTAAATCATTTTTATTCAATTTTTTATTTGAGTATTCTCTAAGAGTTTATAAAGTTATGAAGAAATTTTCTTTATTAGTATGAGTACATTTAAAGGGAATGTCTATATTTTTTTAAATTAATATATTTAGTTCATTTTAGTCAATTTTTAAATCTTAGGGTATTTTAGAATTTGGGATGTGTTTTTTGAAAAAATTTATTTATATTTTATGAAGTGTTAATGTATATTTTAGTTAATTTTTATTTATTGGAATTTTTGTCTTTTTATTCAATTTTTCTTTTAAAAGTAATTTTAGAGGTTATGATTTTTTTGAAAATTTTCGTTGATATTTCACATCATTTTTAAGGTTATTTTGGTCATTTTTTATATAAGTGTATTGTAGTTTTTTAGTCTTCATTGCATTTGGGTTTTTTTTAGATTATAAAATATTAAAAAAAATACTATGTGAGTTTTTTTATTGGAAGTATATAATTTCCAATTTTCAGTTAATATTACTTTAAGTCATTTTAATTTTTTCCATTTGATGGAATTTTGGAGTTTTTTGCATTTTGAAAATTCAATTTTCTGAGTTTCTTATACTTTTAAGGGTATTTTGGTTACTTTTCACTATAGACTATTTTATTCATTTTTTTTATCTTTTTCATTTGAAGGTTTTTTTAGAGTTTGAGATGTTTTATAAATTCTACATTGTGAGTCTATGATGTTTTGAAGGGATTTTTAGTCATTTTTAATTTATTATTTTTTTGGTAATTTACCTCATTTTTTCATTTAATATTATGTGCTTTAAATTTTTATGATGTTTCAAAGGTTATTTTGTACATTTTCAATTTAATGGTGTTTTTTCCATTTTAGTCATTTTTTTATATGAGGGATTTTTAAGAGTTTTAAAGTTTGGGAAATTTTGTTTCTAGAGTATTTGATATATGTAATGGTATTTTAATCATTTTTTATTTCAAGTTATTTTTCTAATTTTATCCATTTTTTCAAATGAGAGAATTTTTAGATTTAGTAAAGTTTCAAAAAATAATTTTTGGTAATTTTTTATGTTTTGATAGATATTTTTTTATTTTTCTTTTGAGGGTATTTCATTCATTTTTTTCTTTCTTCATGAGAGGATATTTTTAGAGTCAATGATGTTTTGGAATATTTTCTATTGGAGTTTTTACATTTTTGAAGGGTTATTTATCATTTTTCATTTGACCATATTATGATCATCTTAGATATTTTTTGAATTCTAAGGTATTTTTTTGAGTTTATGAGTTTTATAAAATTTTCATCAGTAGTATATGAAGTTCTAAAAGGTATTTTGGTCTATTTATATTTGAGGATATTTGGGTCATTTTAATATTTTTTATGTTTGAAGGTATTTAGTGAGATTGTGAACTTTTATGAAGTCTACTTTGGGAAATTATGAAGTTTTGAAGGGTATTTTAGACATTTTTATTTTAGGTTATGTTTATCAATGGTTTTCCTAGTGATATATGTTAACACCATATCAATATGATACTAGATACAATTCTTATATTCTGTAAAGACATGGTTAAATGAATACTTTTCCATTATAGATTTAGGATAATAAACTTGCATTATTAGAATCTAGATCTATAGAGATAGATCAAAGAGGCTACTTGGATATAGTAAAAGTACATACTCACTCAAAATTAGATATTTTTTATTAATGAATATGAAAAGGGGGAGATAACCACTATACAATGATGATGGGGGTCTGTAGTGGTGAATCCTAAGAGCATCCCCACTCACAATAGCCATATATTTTGGTGGTAGAGAACCAAAACATGAGTAAATAATAAATTTATCATCCTCTCATCATTTCAAAGAAAGACTATCAACCACTATTTTTCCCTCACACCATGTGTTAATAATTTCCACATGTTAATCGATAAGTTCCCTACATGCTCTGATATAGTATATGATAATCCAGTGAAGGGTTTAGTTCCCTTGAAGAAAATTATTCACCAATGTATAATCTGTTTCTACAGTGGGCAATCTAATGTTATGATGCCTATAAAGAGTGAGGCTGCTAAGCATAGCTTTATCCTCTACTCTGAAAGATTTCCCCTACCCATAATGTGCACTAAAATCCATGACCACTGATCCCCTCATGTCTTGAATAACACCTCCTTCCTGTATCATTCTCTATTTACACGATCCATCAATTTTAATTTTAAGCCCACAATCATGAGGTTTCCATCACACCCAATGTCTTTAGGGAACAATTATAAAACCCTTTATGCTCAAAGAGTCTGGAGGGGAGATATTTATGATAGTTAGGGATAAATCTCACTATTTGATCAATCAGTTAATATCATTTATGAGGGATTGAGCTTTCACTTTTAATTTGAGAATAGAGAATCTAAAACAGATATTCCTAGATTCATTATGAGCTTTCAAAATAGTACAAAATCCTACTGCAAACATCATACCATGATCCTGTATTTCTGTAGTAGCATTGATAGGTTTATGGAACCATGAAAACATGAAGTCCTATTTGGAATTATTCAAAAACCTCAACTCCCATATAGGCCTTGATGATACTTCAGATGTAGAGCGCCCAGTCCCCTTTAAATAATAGATGCAAAACATTTTTCTCTTTCACAATTTCACAACAAGATCCATTAGAGTATCACTAGATTCCTTTACCTTTCACTTTTATATCTATTTTCATGGAATGATTAAAAACATGCTAAATAAGGAAGAAAAACATAGATGGAATATATTTTCATTAAATCATATTCTCCCATGCATCTGTATCCTACTAAACTTGAATAATATTAAAGAGTGCTTTAATAATTAAATAACTTGAACCATTATAGGTAAAAACACATCTATCTAGTTCCTATGATATTTGGATGCTCAATAAAAGTGATTCCTACTCATTTATAAGGACCACATTAATGATCCTTGGATGTTCACTAGAGATCCAAAGGGGTAAGACTGGAACTCGTCACCTTCAGAAGTATAACAATTTTTAAGACAAATTTTCATATTAAAAGTTGATAACTCCCAACCCAAGATCCATCTATAATGATTAATAAGAAGACAAAGGTGACCTAAAATACTTCTCAAGAGATTAGATGCCTGATTATTATCATTGAGTTGTGAACATTTTCCCCTCCCATACTTACCTTTAATAAACACTCCCCAATGTGATTTCCCTTCCATCACTTCATAGGAAATATTTTCTTGTATACATACTGTATTCTCCACAATTCTCCTTAAATCAATCACACCTTCCTCAATAAATTTAGCTAGTCTAGAACATCTATCCCAAGGATAGTTTCCTTCTTAATGAGAGTCCCAAATGAACCCATTGAACATGCTTTATAAAACAACCCTAAATCTATTAACCCATATTCTGTGTTTTAAATATTACATTAGAACCAAATAAAATATATTACATCCCATGGGATTGAATAGTTTAGTAGTCTTGTGAGACTATATGCATACATGATTCTCACACTAAATAAGAAAACATGAAATAATACTTAAATTCTAGTAAGATCATTATTATTTCTCCTAACATGCCTTTGAAAATCATTCAATGTTCACTTTTGGAAACCCTAGAGATAAGAAACAAAATTAATAGATGAGATCAGATGATTAGTAAGGGAAAGATTATAGTGGAAGCTATTATAGAATAAATAAATCATGAATAATATGATAGAGATAAACAATAATCAAATATTTCATATAACTAATATCATAAAATAGAAATATATCCATGGATGTCATAATAATATAAATAATCACATAGATAACAAAAACTATTTTTGTAATGATAGAATGAATAATTTTTTACATCATAATATTAGAGTTAAGGATTCATACCAAGTGATCATACATAAATAGGTAAGGTATACACCAAATATCCAAGTTATTTTGTCACAAGGGGCCTACTGTTGAATCAAGGGTATATATAATATCAATACCCACACATTACTTACTAATTCCAATTAATTTGTCATATAAATTAAATGAATAATAAATAAAATATATTATTAACATGTCTTAGTGATAAATATATATATTTGAAAACTAGCGCGTGGAATGTAAAATTTTTCCCCAATCAGTAAATAAAATATTATGATTATAATCCATCTATATAAATAAAGTGGATGGTATCATTAGATAATATCCCTATTGAAGAATAAAAATATGTAAAGGAAGTTGACATAAATGAAACACACCTTTATAAATACATTATAAAGTCTCCTTGAAGATAAGAAGGAATATAATTTCTTTTTAAAACATTTTAAAACTAAAAATTCACAGAATAATGAAAAAAGATTTTATTTAAAAAATCATGAAAACTTATAGAGTAATCTTTGTAAAAAATAATGACTAGATAGTTTGAAAAGGTGGTCACACAATAAACATTAAAAAATATTATTTTAACATATTCTTAAAAAGTCAAAAAATGAATTTTATAGAAATAATTAAAAAGTTTCCTTTTAAAAATGTGAATAACTAGTAGAAAATTATATTTCCACATTGTTTTTTTTTAATTTTTAACATTGGTTTGTAACTGAAATTTATTTATGTGATGTTATAAATAATAGTTTTGATGTCAGTTTTGATAAAAGTGATGTCTAAACATTAACTAAAATCTAATGTAAGGGATCTTTCAACATTGGTTTTTTTATAAACCAATGTTAAAAATATATTTCCATGTCAGTATTACTATAAAACTGATGTGGAAAATATCACATAGAATCTTTAATATCTATTTTTAGTAAAACTGAGGTTTAAAGTCATATTATTTTAATGTTGAAAAATTCTATTAAAAATTTCAACGTCATTTTTTGTAAAAATTGATGTTGAAATCCTATATAGAAAAAAATCACTTAAGACTTTCAACATCAATTTTCACAAAAAAAAAACAATGTTTAAAGTCCAATAATTTTTATTCTACATCAGTTTATAGAAAAAATGATGTGAAAAGTTGATTTAAAAAAATACATTAAATTACATAACTTAAAATCATATGAAAACCTATAAAAAGTAATAGAATATACAGTAAAGAAACAACATATATAGCAGAGAACAAACTGATAAAAACAAAAATAATTTAGCAACTTAAATCAGAAAAGATTTTCTAAATAATAATTTTTTAGACTATAATAAGAAGACGCATACCTAGTAATTTATAATTTAATCATACTTGGTTGTACTTGAATCATTCCTTAGAGATCATTAGGTTGATACAATTTTCCAATTAATAAGGGAGAATAGTACATTGATTGAAAAAAATGTAAACTCAATCCACTAAGAAGCACTATAGAGAACACATGAAAGTAAACTTAATCAAAGAGATAAAAATTTTAATTGTATAAGCAATTAATAAAGCTAAGACGTAGTAAAAATTTAGATAAAAAACACAATGCATAGTTTGTGTGCATGGCTAGAGAAGTCATTTTTCAAACCATGTGACATTCTTTTTAATTGTCCAGTTATTTGAAATCACATGGTTTATGACCAATTTTTATAATTTTGATTATAACTTTTTTTAAAATATGTTAAACACTAAATTTCACCTATTTAGGGTGAAGTTAAGATTATAAAAATAATTTTTAATGATTTATACTCATTTTAGACCGTATGTAATTATAAAAAATTATAAATTTCATTGATATTCAATAACTGAATATGCCACTTTCAAAATTAATTGGAAAAATCAGTTAAATTAAAACTAAATATACTTATTTAGGTATATTACACAAGGTTCAAAATTGAATTATTATTTTTGAATCTATATGTAACTAATACTAATAGATACCTACCAAATATCATAAACCAACTTAAAATAAGAAATTTAATGCTAATTAAATACACCAAACAAGTCCTAATATGAAATTATAACACATGCACCAAAAAATCCAATTAAAATAGTTTAAAACTCAACCATCCTAACATAACCTTTTTATATAAAAATTCAAATCAATAAGTAACATCATTACCGCAAGACTAATAATGATAAATATTCATTTTATAATAAAATAAATCCATTGATAAAATTGAAATTAAGAATCCCAAATAAAACTACATCCCCATTTACTCTATTTAAATTTCAAAATTCCTCAAACCGAATCACAAATCAATTGAATCTATCATTAAACCAATGAAGTATATTTTAAATTTTAAATAATAATTTTTAACTTAATATTTAAATTAAGTATAAACTTAAGTATTCAAAACCAATTTCTTTATTTGAAACCATATATATTTTGAGTATAACTTAATAGAAAATCATAAAATACTTTTTTACATTATAAGACTTTAAAAAGTTTATCATATCAAATAGAGAAACTCAAACACCCATGGTGTTCATAAATTAGTTTCAAAACATTGTATAAATCACCTCTATATTTATTTTATTAAAAAAATAACATATATAAAAAAACATAAATTTAACCCAACCAGCTAAACTTTATAATTGAAAAATTGTTTTATTTATCTTTATAAATTCATTATAAACTAAACCAATTCAACAAAAAAGCAATGAAAATTTTAAAACATAAACCATTTCATTAAAAAAATTATTCAATGATATCAAACACAAGTTATAACAAAATAATTAGTTTTTGAACAAATTTTATTTTGAAAATTAAATGCTAAAAATAAACATTAAAACAACAACTCAACACCTATAAATAAACTTATTAACATTTAAAATTAAATAAAACAATAGGATATTTACACAAATACTTCCATTCTAGTAGGTTTTAGAATAAATAAATTAAAAACTATTTATATATAATAAAACCAGTTTAACTAAAACCAAACATGACTATATATTATGAAAAATATTTCATAAATTCTTATAAAATCAAGTCTATTTGGATACTAGAATCCAAATATTTATTAAATTTATTTATAAAATGAAATACCTAATAAAATTTTAGGTTTTTCATCTTGAAATTCATAAATTTTAGTAATAAAAACATGAATATAATTTTACATAATTTTTTTATTAAATAAAATATTAAACAACCATAAAACCTCTAATAAACTTATGATTTCTAAAGCCTCTGTTTTTATAATCATAAAAATTTAGCACCATTTGAAAATTTCACTCAATAGAAAGGTTATATATAATTTATTTATAACATTTTTCAAAGTAATTCAAGTAAAAGTTACAGTTCTAAAATAAAATACTAAATCATAAAACCACTCAATCACATCCTTAAAGGAATTACAAAATATTTTGAATTTAAAACACCTGGTTTCTTCCCAAAGAAATCTAAATGCAGACACTCATCACTCAAAACTAACTTTAAATCAGTTTTTGTGTTTAACAAATCCAACTAAAATCATAATTTCTAAAAATATACATTTCAAAATTATTATTTTGTAAGAAAAAATATACCGGTTTTCCTAAAATCAAAAAGTATTTAAACAAGAGTGAAAAAATTATAAATATAAAAATAATGAATCCAAACTAAATATGGAACATTTGGTTTTCAATTTTATTGATCCTACTAGAATATATCAAGACATGCCTAAATTTATGTTAGAGTGACTAAGTTTTATGAATTTCCATGTGTAAAAATACCATTTCCACATCTTCACTCCCTTCAGTTATGTAATCAAAATGAAATATCTAGCAACTATAACTTATAGTTTTCAAATCAAGACACTCGATATCCAATAAAATCACAACATTGAAATCAGTCAAAATCTGAATCAAAAACAGAATTTATAAGGAGATAATGTTTAACACTCTATTGAAACAATATAATAATCATATGCTGAAGAATATAAATGATTATATCATAAAAAATGTTAAAAAAAGTATCCTTGTATCATTTAAATAGAATAAATTGGGTAAACATAAAGAGTCAAAAATTATATCTTCAATTCATTTTTTATTAAATTAATAAAACATATTAACAATACTATAATGTGAAAGGTTCTTACTTCAAGGGAAGTAAAAATTGAAAAATAGTAGATCACAAAATACTATTGGAAATTTGAAACTATGGGAAAAACTAAAAGGGACCGTGAAGGATCTAATATGAGTTTTTTTGTAAGATGGGATGATTGACAAAATTTAATACATGAAAAATCATCTATATATAGGTAGAAGATTCTTTATTCTTATATCTATACAGATCAAAGGAAAAAAAGGGAAAAAATAAGGATTAAAACCAAAAAAATTGAAGATGAGAGAAAAAAATAAACTTAATACAACACCACCTTAGGATTTTTCATAACTTGAAAACAAAATTTTTTATATTGTAAATGAAATGAAATAAATTCAATATAACATTATCAAGAAAAATAGTTGAAGAATTGGGGAATTTTGATAGGAGGAGAAGGTACTCTGAGGGCAGAAGTCATACCTAGATGAACTAGAAGATGGAATCTAACCACCGAGATGATGAATTTGAAAATTTGAATTAAAAAATTATAGGGTGAAGTAATAATAAGAACCTTAAATTCACTAAACATTAAAAAAAACGAATCAATAGAAATATTAACATTTTTAGTATACTGTTGAAATTTATGGTGGTGGTTCTGGCTGGAAAAGATAATAGCATGAAGATGGGTAAGTTTTTTATTTGTATACAACACAACCTAATTAAAAATCTGAAATAATAATAAATTATAATATTAAAAAATATAATATTTTGATATAAATCCAAAAATAATTATTATAACCAACTTTATCAAATTTAGTCGTCATCCCAGTTGTGATTATCTTAAACATGAATCTTAAAACAAAATAAATGCATTCCACCCTTCCTTTTTGATGATGAAACTATACTTATGAAACATTAACTTGAAAATAAAAATCAACACACACACACACACACACACATATATATATATAAGACAAAACATATATTATCTAATATAAAATATATTTTCCAATAATTTCATATATTTTATTTTATTTGGATTCTATATTGATAATTGATCATTTTTAAACCTTTTCCATGGCCTTTATTTTCATAGATCAATTATAAAAACATGTATAACCAGTAAAAATTAAGAATAAATAACTTATAAGGAAGAATAAAACTTACTTGTTTAACAATTTTCTAAAAGATTTATATAATCCTCTTAATAAATTAACTTAAAGCAAAGAACAACCCTATAAAATCAAACATAATATACCAACTAAAAGTAGAAATGAATTTTTATATATACTCATTCCTTAAACATTAATTAAAAATGCATACCTAAAACATCTAAAACCTATAAAAACAAAAAAAAATATACAAACTTAAAGAAAAAAATGATTGTATAATTACTATTTTTAAACATAAATTAAAAGATACAAACATGATAATTTAAAATTTAACCAAGATTAAAAAATAGTTTGAAAATAAGAAACCTATAAAAACAAATAGACTATACAAACTTTAAGAAAAAAATTATTGTCTAATTACTAATTTTTAAACTTTAAATAAAAGAGACATAACTTATAATTTAAATGTTAACCATAGTTAAAAACTAGTTTGCAAACTTTGATGATGGGTAAGTTATTTATTTGTATGAAAATAATAATAATTGAAAATCTACAATAACAATGAATGTAATAATATTAAAAAATAGAATATTTTGATATAAATCCTAAAATAATTATTATAATTAACATTATCAAATTTAGTCATCATCCCAGTTTTGATTATCTTAAACATGAATCATAAAACAAAACAACTACATTACATCCTTTTTTTTATGATGAAAATGCAGTTATGAAACACTAACTTGAAAATAAAAATCAACACACACAAACACACACACACATTTATATATATATAAGAAAAAACATTTATTATCTAATATCAAATATATTTACCAATAATTTGACATAGTTGATTTTATTTGGATTCTATATCAACAATTAATCAGTATTAAACCTTTTTAATGACCTATATTTTCATATATAAATTATAAAAACATGTATAAAAACAATAATAATTATGAATAAAGAGATTATAAAAAGAATAAAACTTTTTTAACAAATTACTAAAATATTTATGTACTCCGCCTAATAAACTGACATAAAGAAAATAATAACCCTGCATAATCAAACATAATATACCAACTAAAATCATAAAACAATTGGTGTAAATACTTGTTTATTTAACTTTAATTAGAATATACATACATGATAATTTAAATCACAATCATACTAAACAAATTTTTTCAAACAAACTTTGAAGATGTGTTAGTTCTTCATTCGTATACGACACGACATCATTGAAAATCTACAATAACAATGAATTTTATAAGATTAAAAAACTAAATATTTTGATATAATAAATAAAATAATTAATATAACTAACCTTATCAAATTCATTCATTAACCCATTTGTGATTATCTCATACATGAATCTTAAAACATAATAACCACATTTCACCCTTTCTTTTTTATGATGACATTGTGGTTATAAAACATTAAATTGAAAATAAAAACCAACACACACACATAGATATATATATATATAACAAAAAACAAAATATTATATAATATAAAATATATTTACTCTTACGTCCATATATTGGATTGTATTTGGATGCTTTATTAACATGTGGTATTTGTTAAAAAAATCCATGACACATATTTTCATATATATCAACTAACAAAACATATTTAAATAATAAGAATTAAAAAAAGAACATATAATAAAGAATAAAACTTACTTATCTAACAAATTGGTAATTTTTTTATGAACATCACCTAGTAAAGAGAAAAAAAAATATAATGTGCATTCATTTGGGCAGAATAAACCTAACATCCAATGACCTCTACAATATAAAAATTTCACAATTAATAACATTATAATGAATAGTGGTTCATAATTATAATAGTGTTATTAACCATCAGGGAATGGAAAAAACCATCATCTAATCTCCGTATTTGATAATCTCTTACATATATATGTAACACTGGTAGAAGTATTCACATATTAGAGAACTATTTAAATGTATTCTAGATCTATAAGACCATAAACACAAGTGGTGTTATTTTGAATAATAAGATTATGTAGATAACTAATTAAATAAGTAATATTAAAATTAACTTGAAGTCATATTTATTTAAAGAAATAAAAAATGAAACATAAATTTACATACATGGAAAACAACTCAAACAAAGTAATACTGAGATTTTAAAAAATAACCAGATCCATGATATCATTTTTGAATATTCTTAATGGATAGTCTCTTCCATATATATCAGATGTCATTTGAAACTCATAAGTAATATCCAAGGAAAAAAAACCTAAGATAATCATTTTATCCCATCAGAAATATTAGAATTATCTGAAGTTTTTAGTTCCTAAACCTTTTGTTTATTTTTTACTAATTATTTTGATTTTAGATACTCCTATATAAATTAAATTTTAGAAAAAATTATAAGTAATTTTCAATTAAATGTAAATAATATTTAAAAAATAATACAAACCTCTTATGCCAGATAAAGAAGAATATTAGCCATCCAAATTTAAAAAAAGACCTATAAAATATCTAACTATGGTAACCACTTCAGTGGGAAATGACGATAGACAAGCTAGATTAATAATATCATGTAGTGATATTCTTACCTAACCTAACTGCATAGGATGGTGATGTACATAATCCCAAAAAAAATATGAATCTATACACTACATTACAAAAATGGGGATTTCTTGTATATAACTCACAATTTAAGGTCGAGTCCAAATGAGTTCGTGGAGGATTTTAATATGTTGGTTGGGTAGACTGTGCAAGTTACACATTCCATGATTGTCTTATTAATTATTCAAACATATCCTGCAAATCTTATTGAATTTGATCACCCATAAACTATTTCAGGTCTTTCATCTTAGTTTTTAAGAAATTTATTTTGGGGTCTCTTGAATTTTTACTTTTATGACTAAAAACCTTACTAATACTAACACCCACCTCATGTCCTCTTACACAGTTGGGGTGTTCTGGAATTCCTAATGCAGTAGCTGGGATTCCCACCCTACCCTTAGGGATAAAAGGCCCCTGCATCACTTTCTCATAAAGGTCATCCAGAATTGAAAAATTAAAATGGTATATCAGTGTTTTTAATTAAAAAAAACAAAGATTCATGGAAAAAAAATTATTATAATTATGTCAGTTACTTCTTTATATTTATCTGTAAGATAATTTTTATTTTGTTTCATTATCACTCTTTTCTATTTTTCATGGAGAGTGGGTGGTGATGGAAGACCAAACTAGACCTCTTCAAAACCACGACTAGATTGAAATCTTAATGCATTAAACTTTTCTATATTCATTTTCTCCTCTAATAAATGATACCCTCCACCTGATAAAGTATGAGGGTATATGTTTTGAAACTATATCTCTTGATGATATCTCGTAGAGGTATGTAACATAAAAATAAACTAATAATTAATCAAGTAATATATAATAAATTTTATAATATAAGATAATTATCATACCATAAATGTTTCATCATGTTGGCTGGATGCAAATTTCTTCCATGTATCTGCATCTAAAAACCCATACTTGAGGCACAAGTTTTATTTTTGTAACTTACCAAAACATAGTTTTTTTAAAATTTTGTTTTAAAATATCACCATAGAACTACCACTAAAGATAAAAAAATTTCTTAATTTCTTTTATTTCTTCAAAATTGAATGTCATCAATAATTTAATAAATTAAATATTAGTCATTTAAACTATATAATTTTAGAAAAATGAGATAAAAATAAATCAATTGAGATATTTTACCATTATAGACTCCCAAAAATTCTCTTTCACTATCTTGTTGATGGTATTCTAATCAGGATATAAAATGATAATCCTGCAACGGCTTTTCATGGCGATATAACTGGTAAACTATATTGTATATGGGCTAGTTGGGTTATTATTATCATCAAAATTAATATGTATTCTATGATCCTTATGAGAAAGTGAAAGTTTTGGTAAATAGGTAATTACAAATTTACCAACTCTAGAAATCAATTTCTCTATAGAATAAGGAGAAGACTCCTCTATAGAAAGTTCATCCGTAGTCCTGTAATTATTTTTTAAAAATTAAATGTTTTCATTAATTAAATAATTATATTACTAAATATTTAATTATATGAATAACTACATATTCCTCATTAAATATTCATCAGCCTATGTGTCTATCATTTAAATAGAAAAATGAAATGAAATTATGTGTACCCACATATTATTATAAAAGTGAATATATAAAAACAATGATTACAAAGACATGTAAGTAAAAAAAATAGTTTCACACATGTGTATGTTTCAAAAAAAATAATGATTTCATGATTATTAACAAAAAATATGCAAGTTAAACTATTAAATATAAATATTAATTCTAATATTATAGAAACATTTATAAATTTAAATATCACAGTTACAAAAAAAATTATTTTTATATGCTTAAATTTAATAAAAACATAATGATGTACGTCAGGTTTTTCAATCAAAAAATGTTTAACCTTAACAATTGAATATTAAATTTGAAACAAAAATCATATAAATAATATATATATATATATATACATATATATATATATATAATTAAACATCTGATAATTAATAAGTAATTATATTTTTTACACATGTAAATTTCAATAAATAAATAAAATATAAACATTTACCTAAATAATTAGGAGAGTAATTTAGTGTTTTCCCATATCCCTTCAGCATGATCATTTCATACAGTATGGACTATGTTTACATTATATTCATTATTATCATTTGGAAATCATGTAATATAAGAATAATCCTCTTATAAATTCATAACATTGTCATCTTCCTCATCCCCCAAATTAATTCTTTTCCCTTACAAAACTACCAACCACTTATCATTCGATGGGTCAATGAAATAAAATATTTTCTTTTCATGTGTCTCCATGATAAATGGTTCCTATTTGAAACTAAATATTTTCAAATCAACTAGTTTAAACCCATAATAATAATGTTTCACATCACTATTAAAATCAACCTAGTTAAACTAAAATACTTCGACTCGAAATATAGTATAATCAATTTCCCATATATCCTTAAGAACACCAAAATACCCAAGAAATTCCAGTCAAAGGAAAAAAAATCTATCCATTTATTAAATGGAAATAAAAAGTTTAGAAAGTAAGAAATGGATAAGGGAAGATAGCTTTCCCACTTACAACTGACAATCCCAACCAGAAAGAGACCACTATATATTATAAAATTCACACCCCTCACTGCATCCATAATAGGGTGCTTCCTCTATAGTAGTTGATTACCACTCTGAATGCATTTCATAATGCTTAAAAATATTGACATACTTCTTTATATGTTTCAATTACTCTAAATAGAGATACTCATTATAGGATTTCTTATCAATGAGGCCCTTTTTAGGATCAGGGACAACCCCTCTTTTAATGGTACTCTTTTCATCCTGATTTTTTATGTAAAATGTGTACCCATTAATATCCAAACCAGAACATGTGATCACATTAAGAGATGTTCCCCCTGCTAACTATTTAAATGTTTCTAATGCAGGTATATTTATAATGACTTTCTCTTTAAACCATGAAACAAATGTTTTTTTATGCTCAATAATTCATGATTTTTCATTTTTTTGGACATCATACATTTAATTCAAAAATATGTGATGATATATATGGTTGAACCTCATATGTTTTGTTCAAAATGTATAAATTTTCCTAAATCACATCATCGCGTGGAATGAAATTTAACTTTAAGCATTTAATCCCTCTACCTTCACTATCAAATATCATATGTTAAGATATAGGGAGACTAATATATTCGACTTCATACAAATAATCAGTACAAAACTCAATCACCTCTTCTAATACACATTTTTGGATGATATAGGCCTCTTTTAGATAAGGATTTTTAATACACCACTTCACATTTTTCATATATATTTCAAGAGTAAACAACCAAAGTTAATAAATAGTCCCACATATTCTTATATCACACACTAGATGAATCAATAGATGGACTATTACATCAAAAATACATAGATGGGAAATATATTTATAGTTGAAATTGTATAATAGAATCTTTATTATATAACACATCTAAAAAATTTGGGTCAACAACATTGATGCAAATGGATTTTAAAAAATTACATAACCTAATGATAGTCTTTTTGTCAATTGTTAGAAATATACCATGGAGTGTAACTTATAGAATTTTTTACATAAATACATGATAGTAATGATATTTAATAACTATTAATTTAAAATCCATAAATGACACCAAATTCTTCTCATTTTAAGAATATCCACTGGGTACTTTAATACCATGCAAACACTAAAAAAATCATCTTATCACTTTTTCTTAATGTGTGGAAATTTGGAGGTAAATATGTTCTATTTACTTTCGTAGTGGGAAATAACTCCAAACATATTCACATGGATATCAAATAAAATCTAGCATGTAATACATATTTTTTTATTTCCATTTATGTCTAAAAATTTTCCGATCATTCTATCACATATTTTTTTCTCAATATTCATAACATCAATGTTATGTTTTATCTCTAAAAATACTCAATAAAGTAATTTAAAAAAGATAACATATTTCTTCTAGATATTTTTTTGATGACCATAACTACATTTCCTTCCAAATAGGAAGTCAATATTTTTCACCATATCATAATATTATTCAACAGAAAATTGTTGCGGGGGAATATTTTATTCTAATAAACTATAAAAAAAATTAATCTATGATAAGGATAATAAATTAAGAAAATATTCAATGTAACATTTACAAGGTATTTCTTAAATTCCTCAATTAATAATATGATGCCTCTTATTAACAAATTAGATATTATTTATGTCAATTAACACTATACCCTAATAAGTTTCCATATACAGGAAGTTCATTTATAGTGAACATTATCATAGCATGCAAAAGAAAATAATATTTCTTGTATGCATCAAAATCTATAACACATGTCTCCCATAGAAGTTTCAAATCATCAATCAATGGTGAAAGATACACATAAATATAGTTTACAAGATATTTTGGTCCATAAATAATCAATCTCATGATAAAATATATTTTTTAATATATATCTATTGGGAAAAGTTATAAACTAACAAAAAATAGTCCATGAATTATGTTGGCTATTGAGGCTTTGCTATAGATTTATTCCATTTGCGCACAGTCCCATTCTGATATTTCTAACCTAACTTCAAAAATCAAGAAATTATTTATCAAATCTATTCCACTATGGTGAATTAGCTAGGTGGTACAAGTTACCATTAGAGATTCACTAGAATTTATGAAATCTTAACCTTTTTTCATCAATTGAATTCATAAATAGATTCTTCAAATATGGAATTATTGGAAGGTACCAAATTTCTTTAGTAGTAGGTTTGATTACAGTACTTTATAATGAATCAGATTAAAATTATTAGAATTATTTGAATTAATTATTGGAAGGTACTAAATATTTTTATAAGTAGGTTTGGTTCCATTACATGAGAATGAATCAGCGTTGAATTTTTCATCCATATTATAGATTTATGTCCCATATTTATGAAATTTTGATAAACATTCATATTACTTCCTATATAAAAAATCATTAGGGAAAGGATGTATATTTTTATACCACAATCCCATTGGGAATAATATTTCTTTGCCTCATAATTTGAATATGGAAGACATTGCCTTTTTAAAGTAGCTCATTTAAAAGTTCAAGAAACTCAGAGAAACTTTTTCACTCCACCCATTTATTTCTTTCAAGTTAACTAATATTAGAACTGCTTATAAAACAATATATTTAGTGAAACCTAATAATAATGGTTTCTTATAATCTCCATATAATCATTCAATAGTTGTTTTTTCGATGGTTTTAATGCCAACATCATGAATTAATTCTTCAATATGACCCTCTGTCACATTAAGAATATTTTCATTAAAATTAGATATTGGATTTTCTATTTTTTCACCATAATAGATCCAACATGTATAATTATGGATAAAACAATTGAAAATGAGATGATCCTTGATTTCTCTAGAATTTAAGTTTCTCTTATCTAAACACTTCATTCATTGATAGAAAATAATTTTTTTAAGATTTATTTTAGAAAATTCCAAGAAATCATCAACTTCATTTTCATATTTTCCAGTGGTTATTCATAAATTTATCCAATTATGGTTCATTAAATACCTAATATCATAATATAAAAGGTGAATATGATTAAACATATAAACATTTAAAAATAGATAAAAAATAGATAAATTTTAAACATAAAAACATATAATCAAAAAATCAATTATTGATAACAATTTGATCATAACAACCAATTATACATAATGATCAAAACATATTATATATAATTTAACTTCAAAAATAATAAATAATTATACATAATTTATCTTCAAAAAATTAAACATAATTTATCTTCAAAAATAAAAAATAACTTACAAACACTTATACATAATTTATAAAACATAAATACATATAATAACTAAAAAACAATTATCATAACAAAAAATTATCAAAATAAAAAATTATATATAATTTATCTTATAAATAATTATCATAACAAACAATCAAACATAAAAAAAACTTATAAATAATTATAAAAAATAACTCTTTAATTATAAAAAATTATATAAACAATTATAAAAAATATTATACAAGAAATTATACAAAAATAACTTTAAAAAAAATATCATAATAAAAAATTATATTCAAAATTATATGAACAATTATACAAAAATTTATAAATAAATAACTTAAACATAATTTTACAAATAGTTATGAAAAATATTTTACAAACAATTATTATAAAACAAATTATCATAACAAATAGTTAAAAATAAAAACATATAATAACTTATAAATAATTATGATAACAAAAATTATACATAATTTATTTTCAAAAATAAAAAACTTATAAATTTTTTAGGTTGATAATGAAAATACTTCATGAAGTCTAACAAACATAATTTAAGTCTATAGAAACAGAGTGAATACTTCAATATTGAAGAAAAAAGTGAAAAAAGAAGTTAAAAATAACCAATAAAAACCAAAAATTGTGGTTTTCAGTCGAACATAATATATTAAAATCATAAAATAAGAATAAAGGATGTAATATTCAAGAGAAATAATTTTAATAGTGGATGAAAATCGACCGAAATAGAAATTAAAAGGCCATAAAATTCATCGGGTGTCGTCGTCGGTCGAGAGTCGGTCGAGAAAGTGGGTTTCGAGAGAAAGAAAAATAAGGCTTCAGGTTGTAGGTATGTTTTTTAAAGTAATTTTAACATCAGTTTTCTAGAAAACCGACTTTAAATAGTTTTCTAAATGAGTTTTAATATCAATTTTCAAAAAAAACTACATTATAGAGTAAGACTTTAACATCGTGTTTTTTTAACTGACGTTAAAATGTCTTTGATATTACTTTTAATGTTAGTTTTCATTAAAACCAATGTAATTTTTTTAAAATTAAATTTTAACGTTAGTTTTTTTGAAAACCAATGTTAAAATTTATATTAAATATGTTTTAACATCAGTTTTCAAAAAACCCGATGTTAAAAGTTTAACCCATTACTTTTAACATTGATTTATAAAAAATTGATGTCAAAATACTGATGCCAAAATATATTCATAATAGTTAATATAAAGTAAAATTTAACTTAAATTGAAATTAATAAATCATTTATACATTGAAAATAATATACTTGAATAAAAATATTACCGACCAAAAATGAGAAATAATGTTTGTTTTTATTAAAAAAATTAATAGTTTTGATTACCAGAAAGAGGTAAAATGGATAGAGTACTTAAAAACTATAAATAAATAGATTATAAGAAAATATATGTGGTTTAGGAGAGAAATATCATACAACTTCTCCTTAATGGAAATTAAAACATAAATTTTCCCAATAACAAGAGAGATTGTAACATAAACCCTTACCTTGGATTCCCACTTGGTAAAACACGTTCTAATCATCTATTTAATACATTTATATTTATTATTCATCTATTTCATGTCTATATTAATTTCTATTTCTTAAATTTTATTTATTCATAACTCATTTTTACCGATTTACCCATAATTCTTTGTTAGAACCAATTATTTTGGTGTTAACTATTTTATTTCTTATGCAAGTTTTACCTACCGACACACCAAAATTCTAGACACATAGTATATAATTTCTCACTTCATACCATCCCACTAAAAAATTTCTCCTAAATCCTTAAAAAAAATTATGCTACCTGGGTGTATAGATAAATTTGATATATGTTTCTCATCTAGTAGCTCCCTCTTCAGTTCTAGTCTGGATGGAACACAAAACCTCTTTCCAAACTTCAACACTCCATCATTATAGACGAAGTATGTTGATTTCACATCATTCACTACTTTAATATTCCTATTTAAATCATCATCATACTAATGATACTTCTCAATATTTTATAATAAATATGGTTTCTGTTAGGTCCACTAGGTTAGATACCCTGGGAGGGGGGTGAATCAGGGTATGATAGATTAAAACAACTGCCCCTATTGATCTTGTCTCACTATTAAGAAAGACTCTCTTATCTCTCTTTCTTGTAGCATAGTATAAACAAAAACTAAATCATGCACAAGACATAGCAATTTTTACTTGTTTCACCCTCACTGGGCTACATCCAAGGAGCATACACCGGCGATGTTCTGATGTACCAAATCCACTAAAAGCACACTGCTGTTTACAAAGTTTGGGATAGATCACTTCTAATCCTAGGCTCACTGCCTTTATAATGTTTTGGGTCAGCTCACTACTTTCCCAAGGGTCACTACTTATTTATCTCTCTCTGGCTCACTGCTGGTGGAGAGGATCACCTTCTTCCTCTTCCTTTGCTCACTGGTCTGGAAAGGATCCACTGACATTTTACGCCCAAACCAATTTTTGCGCGCAACCATCAACTGTCGCACTTCTTCAAAACCTGGCGCGCAAGTGTCACCAAACCACTTTCTAAACACCCCCTTATTCAACTATAAACTTGGGAGACTCACAACCTTTCTATCCCAAACCACATTGGGTGAAAAACTATCAACTAGCATGCAACTTCTGAAAATCATTATACTTGCGCGACCACACCACCACTTTCACGACCACTACACCTATACGACATGAGCTTTTATTTTCTCCAAGTGTTGAAATCACACAGAATGAGGAGGGGTATAACTCTATTTATAGGCATTTGGACACCCTGAGCGATGGCGCACAAGTCTCCTCTCGGCATGCAAGTTCAGCCGCCCTAGTCTCTATCGCGCTAGTCACTTGCACGACCAAACCACCACTTGCGCAACCAAACCAAAAACTTGAGTGCCCCTTTTTCCTTTCCCATATTTTGATGTTCTTATCTTGTAAAATATATGGCGCGCAAGTTTCCAAGCCTCCAAGACATCTTCACACAAGTCCCTTTTCCAAAAAAAACTTTTCTTCATTTGTCGATTTTGAGGCCCAAAAATTTGGCAAACAATGGTAAACAGTGCCACCTTGTATCTTCTCTTTTTGAACCACCTCCAGATCGACCATTCCTTTTTTGAAGTTCTTGAATCAATCATGGATCATTAACAACATCCCTTGAACTCGACATTCCACAATGAAATCCCCTTTTTCAACAAATTTGTATGTCATGGTTTGATTTTTCAACAAACACAACATGGAGGCCCACTTTGTCAAAAAAACAATCACCTAAAAAATTATTCAATGATACCTTGAGGAATTTTTTCCTAATAATTTCTCAATTTCTTGGAAAAGGAATGATTTTTCCCCTTACCTAAAAATTACCATATCAAAATTTACCTTATCTCTGAATAAAGGATCCTTGTTAATCCTAATCATAGTCAGAACTTCATGGTCTCTTATACTCAATTCATCAACCACCATTTTTTCCTTCCAATGGTGGTAGTTTATTGAGGAGTCATAATCCTTAAGTAGTTATAACCATATTCTTTTCCTCATGTTGAGATATGTTTTAGAGAACATGTACTTAAAACTTTTGTGTTCTGTATATAGGACAAATTTTTAACCATAGAGATAGTGCCTCCATGTATTCAAGGAAAATATTATATCTTCCAAATCAATATCATGATTTTTATTATTCTATTCATGTACTTTCAACTTACTTGGTGTATAAAAACCACTCTATCATTTTATATAAGGATACGACCAAATTATTTCATTAACACATCAATATATATTACAAATACTTTCTTTTCTAACTGTAATTAAATACTAGTGCATTAAATAATATCCTCTTTATCTCATTAAATATTAATCCACATTACCTTTACTATGTGAATTTTACCCCTTTACATGTCAATTTGGTTAATGGGTTGTCCAATTAGGAAATATTTTGAACAAATCATTGATAGTAACCTTCTAAATCAAGGAAACTATATATCTCAGTTATATTCATCAGTGTGGTGTATTATTTTACTACCTTTTTATTTTAATTATAAATAGACATTCCATTCTTATAGAAAATGTTACCAAGAAAAGAAACTTCTTAGATACAAAACTAGAACTTATTGAATTTCTCATATAATTCCATTTCTCTTAGAGTCTCAAGAATTATTCTCAAACAATTCTCATGATCTTCATGGATTTTAGATTATATAAATAAATCATCAATGAATACCACCATGAAGTTATTAATATAATCCTTTAATGTTCTATCAAACATATCTATAAAAATAGGAGGTTCATTACTCAATTTGAATGGAATTTCAAAAAAATCTTAATGTTCATACCTCATATGAGATTTCATCTTTGGAATAACATCCTTATAAACCCTTAATTGATGATAACCAAAGAGAATATTGATTTTTGAAAAATATTTATCTCTTTGATGTTGATCAAATAAATAATTAATTCATAGAAAAGGATATTTATTCTTTATAGTAATGACATTAACCTATCTATAATCATTTCACAACCTTATAGACCCATAATTATTTTTCAAAAATAGAATAAGGGATTCCTATGGTTAAACACTAGGTCATATAAATTTTTTATCACACAAATCCTATCATTGTTTCTTCAACTATACCAATTTCACTAGTTATATTCTATACGGAGTCTTTGATATAGGCTTTTCATTATGTGTGAGTTCAATATAATACTCAACTTCATTCTTAGGTGGATGCCCCAGTAATTCTTCTAAAAATACATCAATGCATTCTTGAATGATAGGAAAATTATTTATCCTTAGGATTCCTATTCCATACATAGATAGTTTTTTCTCCTCTCATTCTCCCAAAATTTTATCAAGGAAAGATACTAGAGGTGGATCCATAAAAGATTCAGATAATGAAGTCTCTCCCTTAAAAACAAGGGATTATATACCCCATTTGTAAAAAATAAACTATTTCTTATGGAAATAAATTCTTTCATTATAATTTGATATATAATCCATATCAAGTATTATATCAAAGTAAATAATAGGTATGAAAATAAATTCCACAACTAAGAAATATCTATGCATATAAATAGAGTTTTCTCAATATATACTTGTTGCAATAAGATCCCCACTAGGTATATTGACTGAAAAATATTTCCTTAGAGTGTTAAGGGTCGATTTAATGATCTCAGAAAAAATAAAAGATATAAAAGAGTGCACAGATCCAAAATAAAATATATTATTATCTATCATTTAATTTATTATTAAAGTTCCGGATATTACATCTTTAGGGACTTCAACCTTAGTTACAGTGATCATATAAGATTAGCCTTTCTCCCTTTTCATTTTCTAAGGTAAATTCCATTAAAACTTGGTATTTTTTTCAAATAGTTCCCCATCTATTTGTGGTTGAATCATTGGACATTAATGACTTCTTTCTTTCCCTTGAATTAATGATCCCGGTGGCCTTTATCACCACACTTGAAGAAAACTCTCATTCCCTTAAATCATGCTTCATGGTGTTTCTTTCAAAAAATATTACATGTTTTGAACTCCATCCTTACCTTCTTCACTTTTTTCATATTTATTTTTTACATAGTTCACAAATGCTAACTTATTTTATTGATTTCCCTAGAAAATGTAAGAATTGGAGAATTCTTTCTCTATCTTTATAGAATATTAAACTATATCCTAATATACTGAAAAATTTTGAGAGACTAATTCACTTTGAAGGATAGGATTTATCCCATCAAATAATTTATCAATTTTAATTATTGGATTATGTACATAATCCATAGAATGTGTTTCTAACCATAAAAAGTTATCTTCATATTAATAAACATTTCCCTCCTTAATTTTTCGTATATTGAGTAATTTTCTTTCTATATCATCTCATTTCTCATGAGGAATGTATTTTTCAAAAAATATATCCTTAAATTTTTTCCATTCTATATTGTCTATCTCCTCCAACTACTTAGCATTCTAGATTAATGAACACTATTTAATAACATATCCCTTTAGATGATAAAATACCATGACAATTTTGTCCATTTCACTACTTCCCAAAGATAGGAATTTATTCTCCAGGGAATTGATCCATTGCTCAACTATTAATAGTTTGTTAGTCCCATTTAATGATGGAGGTTTTTATTGTATGAAGTGATCTAATATTATTGAATCATGTTGAAGATTACTAGGTTAATCTATACATGAAAGGTTATTGTACATGAATTGAGTCAACTAAACCAATATATTTAGAATCTACTCATATCCAACATCAACCTCATAAAATTTACTAACTTCATTGACAAGATTATGAGTGAAATATCTACATAGGTTAAGGGTGTTAATATATCTTTTATTACTTACACTGCATACCATTTATAAACAATGGAATTTAATATATTATCTCATAACATCATGAATATTGAGTCATAGAGTATGATTCCTATTTAAATCAAATTTTCTAGAAGAGTTTATTAAATATCTTAAGGATTATCATACTGTTCTCATTATGTTCTACAATGTTATTATAAATCTAGTACTCATAACAACCCTAACTCTATTAACCCAAGGCTAGTGTTTATTTATTACATTGGAAAAGAGATACAAGAGATTACATCCCATGAGGTCAAAAAGATTATTAGTCTTGAGAGACTAAATACACACATCATTCTCACATTACATACAAAAACATGAAATAAAAATTAAATTATTATTATAAAATTATTATTTCTTATATTATATCTTTTAAAATCATTCAAATTTCACTTCTAGGTACCCTGGAGATAAGAAAACAAATATAGGGATAATATCATGTTCTTAGTAAAGGAAAGTGCACAAAATATATATTATAGAATAAATTAGGCATAAATAATATTATAGGAATAAAAAATAAACAAATATGACATATAAATAATATCCTGAAAGATAAATATATCCATGCATGAAATAAAAATATAAATAATCACATGGATAAAAATAATTGGTTTCATAATGATAGAATGTATAATTCTTCATATCTTAATCTTACTATCAAATCCTCATGATAAGACATCATATATAAATAGGTAAAGCATATTCCAAATACCCAAGCTAGTTTGTCTCATGATACCTAATGATTCATCTATGGGATATAAAATATCATTCCCTTACTATCACTTAATAATTCCAATACATTAATCATATGAAATGAGTGAATAAGAAATACAATATATAATCAACATGCCTTAGTGATAAACCACCATATTTGAAACTATCATATAGAATGTCAATAATTTTACTAGTCAGTAAATAAAGAAACATAATCATAATCCATATAGATAAATAATTTGGATGGTATCATTAGATCATATCCCCAGTGAAGCATACAACTATTTAAAGGATGTTGACATATATTAAAATAACCTTTATAAAACACATTATAAAGTCACTTTAAAAACAATAAAAAATATCCTTTAAAAAAATTAAAACAAAATATTCCTAAAATAATGGTTATATGATTTTATTTTAAAAACCATGAAAACTTTTAGAGGAATATTTTATTTTGAGGAAAGTAGTTCATGTGGTAAATGTTAAAAAACAATATTTTCCCACTTTCATAAAAAAATAAAAAAAAATGACTTGTATGGAAAACATTAAAAAGGTTAATTTTAAAAAATTGAATGGAAAATCAAATTTAACTTAAATTTTCATTAATAAATAATATAAGTATAAAAAAATATAATTTAATTAAAATAATTAATATGGATATGGAAGAGGAATATTCCCAACTAAAAATGAGAAATAAAGTCATCTTTTCTTAAATATTTATTTCAACAGTTCTGATTATCAAAAAAAGTTAAAATGGAGAGGATACTTTAAAAAACATATAAATGAAAAAATTATAAGAAAACTTATGGGTTTTAGTGGAAAAATAAAATACAAATTCCCCATTATGAAAATTGAATCATAAAAAATATCGATAACCAATGAGATTGTAACATAAACCCTTACCTTAGAAACCCCGCTTTGTCAGACATGTTTGAAATTCCTATATAATAAATTTATACTTATTGTTAATATATATTAGATCTAAACTTATATCTATTATTTTTTATAACATTTATTCACAACTTAGTTTTACCCATTTACTTATAATTCTTTGTTAAAACCAATTATTTAGATGTTAATTATTTTGTTTTTTATGCATGATTTGATTTAGATCTTCTGATACTTACACCATGATCATCATATCATAAATTAAATAATTTTAATAATTTCATATATATAATATTTATACATAAAATTAAATTTTTTAACTATCTTTTTAAGGAGGTTATGAAAAATGAATTACATCACTTTGTGGAGGAGGTAGTCCATACATATGCATTAGTGATATTTTCATTTTTCAATAGATATAAATAAAGGAAGGTAAACTATAATTTATCATTAAGTAATAATAATTATATCATAAATATAATATATATCATATATATTTATTAAATCTATCAACACAACCATCCATGTGAGGTAATGATGAAAAATGAAACATGACACTTCATGGCAACAGTAGTCTGTACATATGCATGAGAAACACTTTCATTTTTCATGGAATGGAAAGAAGATAGAATATTATTATACAATTAATATAAAAAAATTATTATATTAAATATATTATTTTCATTATATTAATATGGTCATATAATATTTTTTGGAGGTGTAGAGGAAATAAATTTGAAATAACATGGTTAAGATGATTACTTATTCTTTGAGTATCTTCATTCGTATTGCACCCTAATCCTTATTATAATGGTATTTTAGTGATACTAGGAACTCTTGGAAATTTTGAATAAATTTTTGAAGATATATTTTCCTATCTTGGTCGATCTAAGGAGATAAAAGTGTTTTTATAAGTGAGGAGAAGAGGTTCTCTTTTAAAAGTGAGAGGTGTGACACTCTTGTTAACATTAAGAATTTTTAAATATAAAAAATTTATTTCCCATAAAAATAGATCTAGTTTAGTTCAATTTATAATATGGGATAATTTAAGTTCTAAATACACTCAAACAATAAAATATAGACAATTTTTATAGCTATTTTAAACCTTATCACTTCATTTAACCCCCTTTTTAACCATTTTAACTCTTATTGTGGGGATTGACTTTTTACAAAGGTATATTAATTTTAAGAATAAAAAAATCAAACTTATTAAATAATTTTTATATTATATTTCAAAATATATAATTCATTTTAAAATATTCAATTTCTATAAGTGGAAGAAATTAATTCTAATATAAGTGCACAAAATGCCAAAAAAACATTTTTAGAAAAAAAAGTATTTTTATGTGTAAAAAATAATTTATACTTATTTATGAAAAATAATGTTGAGTTTTGGGGATTAATATGAATTTATTAATGTATTATTAAACAAATTAAGGTTATTTTACATTATAAAAATCCCAAAACTAAATGTAACCTTCCAAACACACTATTAAATGAAAATAATCAAAAGTTGTTTTTTGTTAGATTAAAATATAAACCAGGTTCCAAAAATTCAAATATGAGTGTAAAAATTCAAAATAATAATTTTAAATGATTTATTTTACTCGATAAGAATATTTTTTTCCAATTCAAATGTTTCAAAAAAAAATAATCCATTCTTATATCATAATGATGTCATGAAAGTTATGATATTTGAAAAATTAGTATTTTCCACTATTAACCTAAAATGAATTATTTCAAAAAAACTAATCTAAGAGAAAATTGACCTTAAAAACACAAAAATAATATCCATTTTATAAAATTCAAAATCTAAAAATTATAAATTTTTCTTTTAAATATAACCATGAACTATTTCTATTATAATAATAAAATAATAGGAAGTGCATTGGTAAATAGTTTACGGATGTAGTATTTAATTATTATAGTGGAATAATATATATTTAACCTTTTATATAATATATTAAAACTTTATGAATAATAATAATAGATAGGATTTTCATTAGAATAGATGACAATGCACTATTTATAAGAGAAAAATTACAAACATTGACAAGTTATTATGTAGATGATAGTTGGATCAATCTAAGTGGATTTTTTATGTATGTCACATGACATAAATATCTATAAGAATAGGTGTACTAAAACAAAGGATATAAAAAATAATTAGTATCCTTTATTGTATATTTATCAAACCTATCTTGCATTACACTTTATTTACTAAGAAAATCTAGTATAGTTATAATGGGGAGCTATTAAAACAATCAAAAATACCTTAAGATGTGTGATGGATATGTTCCTTATTTATAGATGAATGAGAAGATATTATTTATGGGATATTCATATGATAGCTTTTGTATATATTGGTTATAAGAAAAATGGTGGCTTAGTGTATTGATGAATCCCAAAGCAACATGTGGTCTCTAATCTTATGATCTAACACTACTGGAAATCTGACATTTCCCAACGCTTCTATACCAACGGTTCATAAAAACCGTTGGTATAGGTTCCCTTTCCCAACGGTTTGGCCAAACCGTTGGGAAATCCCACTTTGATGCCACCTTTCCCAACGGTTTGGGCAAACCGTTGGGAAAGCCCACATTTTTGGGGACCTTTCCCAACAGTTTTGGCCAAACCGTTGGGAAAACCCACATTGTGGGGACCTTTCCCAACGGTTTTGGCCAAACCGTTGGGAAAACCCACATTGTGGGGACCTTTCCCAACGGTTTGGCCAAAACCGTTGGGAAAGGGTATACCTTTCCCAACGGTTTGCCAAAACCGTTGGGAAAGGTCACCCATGAATCAACCTTCACCCAGAATCAAATCCAGGCTCAAAATCTATTCCAACGGTTGTCAAAACCGTTGGTATAGGTCTATACCAACGGTTTTGACAACCGTTGGTATAGATCCTTTGATTTTTTATCATTTCTTCTTACCCAGAACATTATATAAATCAAAATTTAATATAATTATGAGAATACATATATATATTTATGTAATTATATACACAAAAGTCATGTTAGGTTAGTGGTTAAGTCGTTCAATAATAAACTAGGGGTGCTGGGATCAAATCCCAGCGAATGTTTTTTTTTTGAAATACATATACCAACGGTTCCACAACCGTTGGTAAAGATTTTCATATTAATTATACCAACGGTTTCCAAAACCGTTGGGATAGGTCTATACCAACGGTTTGGGGAAAACCGTTGGTATAGACCTATCCCAACGGCTTACTTGGCCACGGTTCTCCAAACCGTTGGTATAGGATATACCAACGGTTTGGAGGCATATACCAACAGTTCCAAACCGTTGGTATATGTTAGTTTTCCAGTAGTGTAAGTTTTTCAAAGCTTCCAATACAACTAAAGAAGTTATGCGGATATTGTTTATAAATATCATCTCATGTACAATACCTACTAACTAAATAAATTTTCTATAGAATAATGAAAATCATGTGTCAATTAGAGAGTTAAGTATTTGTACAATCAGATCTAGTGAAATTGTGAGTTTGTTAATGTTTGTGTCCTGTAACCAATTTTTTATATTATTTAGATTATTAAATATTGAATTCAGTTTGATATATTTATGTATGAAACTAATCACATTTTATCCTTTCATAATTATTAAATACATTATAATGACCTTAGAACTTTTCTTGCATCAGTTGGTTATGGAATTTCCCTTCTATAATGATAACTAATATATGTCATGATAATATTCTCAAAATAATATCCAACGTTATGGACACATTAGTTTAATAGGATATAGATCATGTTTAATTATCAAGTGTCAGGGGAACATAATAATTAATACTTTTTCTCATGAAATTTTAACATGGTAATCTTATATAATTTGGGGTCATGATTCTATACTTGCCTATAGAAACCCCATGCAATTTTCTAATTCTTTTTCTGTTTTTATATTTTAATGTATGTGTGGGTCCTTGGACTTGACATAATTATTTATGAATATACTAAATCATTTACTTAGTTGAATGTAAAAACCCATGGGATATATTCTTATGGATAATTATCTTGCATCACGATCCATATGATAATAATTGAATCAATAAGATAGAATTTTTCCCTTCCATGTTGTGGAAGAAGATATCTTTGATTATTTAATTGTGATAAAAGTTCACAACAAAAATAAATATCAATTGTAATTAAACTAATGAAAATTTCAATAATTCAAAGAAATATATTTCTATAATGAAAGTAAATAGCACATTTATGTAACCTACATGATCATATATTTACTGAAAATTTATTACATTACATGATTTCATTAATATATTGGTTCTCATTGATATTTCTGGGAATTGTTTTTTTCATTGTAGGGACCACACTATATTGATAGATACTACTCATGGTCTTTGGATTTAACCTATTACCATTGATAATGAGTCTTGGGAGGTCCAATTATAAGTGTATCCTAAAGAATAATAGATTCAATTTAATCTGTGTGTTAGAATAGAATTGGTTTTGGTTTATTGGCCAATGTATATTTGGGTTATATTGATTATAATTTCATCAAAAGTTATTCCAAATTATAATCAGTTGGTTTTATTTTATCTCCAATAGTGTTAAAAAAATTCCAAGGTTTTATAAGTGAGTTCAAGTTAGTTTATTGAGAAAACATTATAGCTCCCGAACCTGGGATCTCAAATCCCAAGACCTGAGTTGGGATGAAACATAGTATCACGCACATTCTTTAATTCCCAGAGGGTACAAAAAGGTAGTTAGGGATGAATAAAAAATGCATGGAATGATTTTCCTTAGTATACAAAACATAACTGACGCCTACTCGTTAAAAACCCATATAAATACAACTAATTTTAAAATAATCATTATTGGTGAAACCCAATTTTTTACAAAATTAAACAAATCCATAGTATTATGTAAAATGATAAATTCACATAAAAACTAAAGACTAATTATTAAACAATGAGATACCATGTCCTCCACCATAACTCTATGGTAAAACTACATATCATCACTGATGGAGAATGATATCTTCCCCTTAATTTCATCATGACCAATTATGTATACACATACAAAAAAGTGAACATGTTGAGGGTGGGTAAACATTCATTTTAGGATTTTCCTAAGATACCAATTCATGAACATAAAATGGTGATTAAAAATTCATTTCTAACAAGTTATGATAAATCAGTCTTAGTTTTAAAACTAAACATTTGATTTCTCCCAATTCTCAAAATCAAACCATTCCTTACCTAGAATTCCACTTTTTGAAAGAATTAATTTCATCAAAATACAATTCAACAATTTTACAATACCATTTTTTCCTCTAAAAATACACAAGAAAAAAATACCATTTTTCTTTCTAAATACCCATAAAACACCCATTTTCACAAAATAATGGAAAATATATGTTTTCTAAAATCTAAAGTAAATTCCCCAATTTTTAATATCTGGTAGATAACCCCTAATTTCTAAATCAATCCTCAAATGATAAAACTTTTTGAACTTAGTTAATATAAAATCTATATTTTCCATGAATCCTTGATATTTATCTTTACTTAGGTACTAACTATATCTATATATCCAAACTCACAACATATTAAGTATCACCTTTCAACTTTAGTTATCCCAAATGTTACTTATTGTAACACATGATCTCTAATAGGCCCATCACTATAGATTAAACTTAGATGTTTCAAAACCAAGTCTCGCTAAATAATATTTAATAAACAAAAATTCTTGGGGGAAATCCCATTACCCATTTTTGAAACTGTATACCACAATTAAATCTACTCAAAAGACAATTTATGTAATAGAATTTAATATAAAATCCTAAAATTTTCATAAAATTCAAATCATTTCACAAAAATCATGATTCCTAACTAAAAAATATGTTTTCAATTCAAAACAAGTTCATCAAATCCCTTAAGAAAAACTCCATTCTCAAAATCTAAATTTAAATCACATATATAAATATTTACATTTTCAAATTCCCAATTTCTTCCCAAAACTACTGGTTGTAAAATCCCTTGGATTTTCCATCAAAATCAATTATTCCTAAATCCTAATTTTATATAAATACATTTTCATGACCCATATCCCTAGAAACTTTCTAGAGATAGTAGTGAAGTCGTGTGTGACCCCAAAGATTTCCAAAAATAGGTTACAGGTTGATGAATTGAATCTAGGGTATAAAACAACCATATGTAATGAATTTACTTCATAATCCTAGGAGTGATACAATAAAACTAGAAATCAACTCCAACTGATAATATAGAATAAAAACCATTATCTCAACAATGAATGTAATTTTCTATATAAACAAGGTCCCCAAAATATTGAAGTTCCAAGAATAGGATCCTATAACAGTGACTCCAACTCTTGCTACTACATGATATGGGCTAGTAATGTCTAGCATGATCACTAACTCCCTCCCAAAAACCTATAATAATATATATATATATATATAATAAGTTCTAGTATATAATTTTTCTCAGTGGGTTCCTCCACAGAATCTCATGAAAATGTGGAAGAATCATACAAAGGATCTATAAATAAATAATAGAACCAACTAACTACCTATACCAGGGAAACTATTTCTCATCCTTACCAAGGATCACTCACCCCATTCTGTATATAATTAGAATAATATAATAATCATTAAAATATATCAAGTAAGTTACCATGCATCCACTACCACATTGAAGTTTTCACCCTCACATACCTATTACATACATTCTAGTTCTCTCATTCCTTCCATGTCATTATAATTGTATATCTTATCCTCACACCACAACTAAAAACCACAACCACATACTATATATCATATCCATGTACCATATACTACCAACATCATGCGCTCCTAATGAATTTCTCAACCACATATTTGTGCCACTACCTCATTGTCATATACCATAACCAAAGGAAACTAGGACTTGCGTTAAATCTGGAAGAGAGTGTGGGAGAAAGAGACTAACTAACCATCCATATCATTTATATCTTAGATGTTAGGAAAAACAACCAAAACAAAAAAAACACATATGGGTGTCAATCGTGTTTCCTGATTATGGTGGTGGTGAATAATAAATTATATACAACTAAAATAAGTATGATAGATACAAAAAAATACCATCTCAGTGACCGCTATCTAACAAGACACATCTTTAACCACAACCATCATCTCATCATCATCACCTATTGAATACAGCCACTTCCACCTCTATCCATAGAATATACCACCCCACTACCACCAAAAAAATTCCATAAAAACCACACAATCTACATTTGAAAATTTATTACCACTTTCAAATTTATTCATCATTAACCACAGTTAAGATTTATTGAAAAAATAATTCTAAAAATAGCATCTTTACATAACCACTAATACTTCACATGATCTATTTCAGTGACCACATAACAATTAACCACTTTATTTAAATTCTTAAATTATGTCATCAACACATTTTTAATTTAAATCTACACTTCACATGTTCACAAAATCCCATTCCCATTTCACTTTTTAATTTAACCATTTATTAATAAATTCTACCCCCTACGACAACTATAGCATGCTAAACAGAACTGCCTCATCAAACCTCTGAATCAATAACCTTTCTAAATACCCATAACATAACAACTTCCTCTTCTATAATAACAACCTCACAATACCATATCAAGCACATTAAACCATCACCATAAGAAAATATATCATCATACCCTCCTATACCACATAAATCCAACCATACCAATACTATAACTAACACATCAATACAATCATATATACACATCAATATCAACATTTTAAACCATCACAATGATAAACAACATGATTCCAAATTTAACGGATATATCATACCATAAAAAGTAATAATTAACCAAAATTTCCATATTTTCAACCTCTTCATTACTTTATAATCATAAAATTATTTAACCAATTTTCACTTGATATAATATATCAACAATAATAACATAATCACAACTAAACACTAACACAATTACCAATCAAATAATAAACCAACACTAATAAGTAAATATATATGAACATGCTTGCTATAATGAAAAGTGAACAAGACCAAAGACACAGTCCTAGCTATGACCTTAGAAGAGGAATGAACATGGAAATAATGGAGAAAATAAAATATAAAGGCACTTTAAATCACATGATTAAGAAGGTTTAGGATCCACCGCCAGAGAATAAGACTAGAAAAATAATCCTTTGTTGGGATAGGGTTCAAGAGAGGGAATATAGAACCAAACAAGAGGTGAGGGGCATCCAAATTTATAAAAACAATATTGATAACTTCACTATGGCATGGTGAAGACCACACCATAGTGTAGTGAATCCCAATAAAAAGATATATGAAGTTTTAAAACATAAAAATAGTTATAACCCCTTTAATAAGATTAATCATTTTACTATACGGATATTGATTTGACCATTTCTATAGAATAGTAAAAATCACTACAGTTGTTTCACTCTCAACCTTGACTCAAATCACCAAACATCCTTAACATAGAACTTGACACTCTCCTCATTTCTATTGGGCCTCCGTGACTACATGATGACATAAAGTTCTCTTAAACATTACATAACGTGCCAAAACCTTAGAAATAATTATTTTATCCTTGTTTTATTTAGAGATTCAAACAAGGTCCATACCCACTAAAACAATAACCTCTATGGAATAAACAGCCACCTTATCACAAGCCTTCCCCAAAAAAAATCTATTTGTAACCACAAATTCACAAATCTAGGAAAATGACTTATCCACCAAGCCCATATCTAGTCCACAACCATCACTCAACTCCGTTATGGAATAATGAATTCTATCACACCTGTTTTGGATCCCAAATAACATTTTTTTTTAAAAATCATCTAACAACCTCCATGCTCTGCTCTATCACCTATAACACCTCAAAAATAATAAGTGAAGGTTTAATATGTTTTGGGAATCTATATTATATAACTTTAAAAAATTTCTCATCCTTGAGAGTAGAAAAAAATTTATAATGAAAACAGATCAAATTTAAAACCAAAAAACCCCATGAGATACCTATAAAATGTGAATCTTGCTATCACAACAGCATAAATAAAACACAGGGAGAAGAAATAATTATTACATAACTATATAAAATTAATCTCATCATCTCAAAAATAATTAAAACATAAAAAATACTTAGGATATTTAGATCACATATATAAATCATGTTTCTATGTAAACTACACCAACCCACCATACCTTTATAAGATACAAACTAAAGGAATGATGTGCCCACATGAAACCTTATGCTGAAGATCCTAAATCTCAAAAGTTAATTCCCAAAACATAATGTATCCCTTAATATCTAACTCTCCCAAATCAATGACATAAGATTCATCATGAATATATTGTAAAATTTATGACATATGGAAGATATTATGAATCTAATCAATCATCGGGGGAATATTTAATTGGTATGTCACCTCAATAATTATCCCCAACCTCAAATGGACCAAAAAATCTAGGACAAAGTTTATTAACTCAACAAAATCACTAATGAATATATCAAGAAAAAACCTTTAGAAATATATGTTCACCGACCTCAAAATCCAGAGTCCCCCTACTTTGATTATCATATGACTTATGAATATCCAAAGGCACCTTCATCTACTCATGAATCACCTATAGCTTCTTTGCAGTACTCTAAACCTAATCAGGTTAATGAATCAATGAAACTCTAAACTAAGTATAGTAAAATTAATATCTAAAAGGTCTCTTATACAACGCATTGAATATAGCTACACCAATGTATAGATGATATATATTATTTTTGGTAAAAGTAACAAAATAAATGTTCTTCACCCATGAACCTCCAAAATAAAGAACACATGTATGCAACATATCCTCTTTCTTTTAGATAGATTACTTTTTCTGCTTATCCATCAGTGCTAGGGAATATATGAGATCCAAAATCACATTGTAGAATCTTTGAAACCCTCAAGGTAAAATAATGATACCAACCAGAGATGATATACTTTATAAACCCATGAATTTATACCATTGCATTCATATATAGCCACGCTATGGAATCCACTAAACTTGACTCCTTAGTTACTAAGAAATGAGTCAAATTCCTTGAATGATATAGAATCACCTAGATGGAATCCTGATCACCATACACATGAGGAAAACTAGTAATGAAATACATCAAAATGTCCTCTCATTTCTATTTAGGAATATCTAATTTTTTTAGTAGACCAACATGAACATGGTTCTTGGCCCTTATTTTCTAACACACTAGACACTGAGATATGAACTTAACCATAGACCTATTCATCCCTAACCATCAGAGATAACTCCTCAAGGAATGATACACCTTGGATATTCTAGGATAAATGTAGAGACCCGAAGCTTGACGTACATGGAAATTACATTACTTTAGCGGAATACTTAATACGTAACAAAAACAGACACACAAGGACCGTAATAGTTTAGTGTCTTTGGAAACTTGGGACGTAATCTTCTAATCGTGGTGAAAGATCTTCAACATCTCCCATAAAGATCTTCCCCTTTTTTTCTTACCTAAAACATTTCTTTATATCCTGGGGAAAAGAAAACATAAAAAGGGTGAGCTAAAATGCTCAGTAAGGGTAAGCATGGATAAAATAAAACATACCATATACATATGGACTTAAAAACATGAACATAATGTTTAAACATAAAAAGCTTGAGCAATGACATAAAACATGGAAGTACGTAAGCCATAGATCATAAAGAAACATTAAGAATGATAAAATATCATGGGAATAAAACATGTAATTGTGGAAACCATTAATCACATGAAATGATTTCCATAGTAGCCAAGGCATTGCTTCCAAGACCATCTTAGTGGACAAAGTCCCTTTCTGAATCGAGTTCACTCCTCGTTCCAGTCCTGTATTACTGAACCGGTTTAACTTGTTGTTCTAGCCATGTCTATCTCATGAGATATAAATCTTTACCCAATGAATTGGGGGGAGATATAGGTCCCACCCATCTCATAATTAAATCATTCTTACTTGTGCCACAAAATAAACATACATCATTCATAATAACCCAATAAATAAAATGGGTTTCATAAACATCATCCCATCATCACATAATCCGTATAAAATAAATGGATATCATTTCATAATAAGAAAATTGAAACCATGTAAATCATAGAGACATTATACTTGAAACATACACATATGAAATAATGTCATCTTAGATGGAAAATGGTTTTGATAAAACACTTAAAATGAATTCTTGAGGAAAATATCCTTTCTTCTTCAAAATCATTTTATTTTCACAAAATGCCATGCAATTTTAAAAGAAAAGGATTTTGTTGAAAATAGTCATGAAATCTTTTGGAGGAAGCTTCATGAAAATAAGGCTTTATAAAACCGTAAAAATCCTTTCATGCCGTATAAGTTAAAAAAACATTCTTCTTGTACTTTTGCTGGAAAAGTCAAAAAGTACCTCGTAACGTAAAAAAAGACTCCTTATATACCATATTGTAAAAGTCAAAAATGGGTAAAAAGGACATTAAACATACATGAAACCATTTTTAGAAAACATGGGCTTGGATGATAAAGATAACCCCAGTAAATACTTACAAATAAACAATCTCGGATAAAAATGAGATTGATAAATTATCCATTACCTTAGGTCTGATATGCTTCGTACGTATCTGAACCTCCTGTATAATGATTTAAATAATGTCATTGACTTATTACAGAATCATATTCATTTTTATGATATCATATATGTTTCACTTATGACTTTATATTACCCGTTCTTTTGTAAATTCTATGTTAAAGCAGCGTTTTGGGTAAAATCATTTCATTTATTGTATGTATTTCGACTTGTCGTTCTTGATATTATTACTTATATCCTGATTTACATAATTCCAGAATGTAAAAGATGATTTATATATAATATATATTCATCATATACATATATATATTATATATCGATAAAAGGAATGAAATACACGGTTCATGGAGACGGTAGGCCGTACGTACCCATGAACACTGTTTTTGTTTCCTTATTGAATTGAATGAAACTAAATAGATGACATAAATATATATATATATATACATAAATCCAGTAGAATTATTATTTCATATATTTCATTATTATTCATTAAATAAACTTTATGATCATTCATGTATGGTTAACATGGAGAATGAATCTCATCGCGTCATGGAGACGCTAGTCCGTACGTATGCACGAGCAATGATATTGTTCCCATAATTATTGAATAGAATTGGAGTGGATGGTATAATATATCAGAATCAGTATGATGTTATAATAACCATGTATAGTTATTCTTTACACTATTATACCCATCCATGTAAGGTTTTGGTGGAAAAACAGATTACACCACGACATGGAGACGGTATTCCGTACGTACGCACGTGTGCTGATTTCGTTTTCCGTAGGATGGATAGATGGTGAAATAGGGTTGTTTCATACTTATAATAACATATCAGTATAGTAGTAATACTGATGTTATTACTTTATAATGAAACAACTAAATAATAAGAAGTTGAAGAAAAATAATCTTGAAATAATCGGTAGAAGAGATTACCTCTTCTTCGACGCACCTCCTTTAAACTTCTTCTTAGGGCACTAAGGTTGGACTTTTGAGAAGACCAGTATCTCTATAAGGTTTCTATGGAAGTGGGGAAGTGAAATGGTCAGGGGTTGGCCGAGAGTGAAGGCTCAAATTGGTGTGAGGAGGAGAGGGAGGAGGTGCCCTTTTATAAGGGAGGAGAGGGGCACCTTTGGAAATCTTAAAAATATTAATTTATAATAAATCTAACCCCACTTAAAAACCTTAAAAAATGACTCATATCCGAAGATTATATGATATAGGGTTTTAATCTCATCAACCAATCAAATTTATACATGTTAGGAATTTATTTTAAACATTGTCAACTTGATTTATCCTTATTTAATCAATTTAATTTTATTTGTGGTAATAACATTCTAAATTTTAAATTATAACAAATAATTACTTATTTGTTGTGAATTGTCCATAATTGGATAATTTAGAACATTTTCTACCATATAAATTTAAATTTATAATTTTTAAATATTTTTGTGATTTTTAAACAATTTTATAATATATTATTTTTATAAAATAACAAGTGTCAATTTTGACACTATTCATTTATTTGAATTTAAATAAAATATATACAGAAGATATGTTCGAACTAAAAGCTTTAATAGATTCATAAAAGGTCATATGTATATTGAAAATTAGTGTATCACATTAAATAGTTCATATAATATTTATTTTATTATTTTTAAAACCATTTATTTGGTTTATCTCTTAATAAAATAATTAATACAACATTTTTGTATAATTATTTAATATACTTATTTGTTTCATAAAAATTAAAAATAAAATCCTATGATGAATATAAATATATTAACTTTCATAATAATACTTTCCTCGAATTTATCATCTTAAAATCACAATATTTAAATTGTTATATTTATTAAATTATGAAGGTGACAACTTTGGCATCATTTAAAATAAAATAATATAAGTGTCATAATCACTTTTATAAGACTCCAAACGGTTATATATTAGGTAATTGGATTATTATGGTATATATATATACTACCAATAAGTTTTGGTCAGGTTTTTGGGGATTTTAATGGGTATTAGTATTTCAATAAAAACTATATTACTAATTTTTCACTTAATAAATAATTTCTGCATCATTAATGTATCACCATTAATGACAATTATTTAATCCCTAAAAATTCTAAATAAATTATCATGATGTATATAATTTTATTATATTTCTGGATACTATTCATGTTCTAAGTTTTATGATGTTTATCACTAAATTAAAATTATTATACTTATAATATTTAAGAGAGTGACATGTTGTCACTTTCTTTGGTTTTAATAATAATTAAATTATTTTCATAGTCAAAAGTCCATAAAATGAATATAATCTGACCCTTAGGTGATATTTGTCTACTTTTATCCATCAAATAGAATTTTGGCACGTGTTAGTGTAATTTTATAATATTATATTTACCCTTAATTACCCGATTTACCTTTAACTATGGTAAATAAAATTTACCGTTGTTACTATTCATAATACCCAAAAATAAAAAGTAGACTATTAACATAATTTTCACCCACTGATTCCAAATATGGAATCCATTTTTTCAAATTCAATACAAATAAGTTTCATAAATTAAATTAAAATTAATCCCGTTGTCGAATGAAAACGGGTTTTTGTTTAAAACATTGCAAAAGATTGAATTGATTTAACCTACAAATTCAATGTAAAATCAATGATAATGACATACATTATATTAAATGGTAAAAATATATTCTATTTATACTTTAAAACCATTCAATATTATAATTTAACCATATAAATTATTGTGATGAAAAAATTTGTTTTTAATTAAAATATAGCGTGTTTTTACTATTCATCAAAATATAAAAGTTACCAGAATAATATGAAAAATTTATCCAAAGTAAATTTTTATTTCTTGATTCCAAAGAATAATTTGATTTTGTAAAATTGAACTTATAAACATGTCAAAAACTAGATTTAAAGTGGGTGCGCCATCAAAAGGCGGCAAAACTGCATTTTTTGAAAAATACTTATTTTACCCGAAAAATTTATTTTGTTCTTATACCATGTTCTAGAAAATGTGTAAGATGAATAATAATGTTATAAAATTCAAAATTTAGTTAATACTATTCATAACGTCTAGTTCATAATAATATTATAATAATATATCATTGTTTAGTAAAACACGGTATTGCGTACAACACACGCTATCGAGGAAGGTCACGATTGCGTGTAATGCAAGCCAAGTCAGGGTTGCGTGTTGTGCAAGAATCCTTTGTTGTTTCATATAATAGAATCCAACGATATTTCATTTATACATTGAATATATATATATATATATATATACTCAATGTTGCGTAGAATAACTATTATCAAAATTGAGTGTAACATGATCCAAGAATAGTGTTGCGTAAACTGCAAGCTAATACGGTGTTGCATATAATGCAAGGTAATCTTGGTGTAGCATACAACACAAAACATTAATGAAATTAAAAGAATATTTTTCATAAAATCTCGGGGTGTTACATTCTACCTCCCTTAAAATGAATTTCTCCCTCAAAATTCGTCGGGGTTATAAATGGTTTACTACTCGAAAGTTTGTTTAATAGAAACCCACATCGTAAAAATGAATACCAAAACATGTCTTTAAAAAATAAAGTATGAAATGTAATGGTTACCCAAATTAACTCATCACTGGGTTTCCACGTAGGAGAACATAGGTGAAAATTTGGATATGGAATAAAAATCTAACCATCAAGTTCTGATGGAGAGTGGTAGAGAACACGGCTATGAAATATCCATCAATCATAAAGCCATAGATTTGTGATGATCTAAGGTACCATCTGATTCATCAGATATAAGGGCACTAGTACAACATTTTTGGTTTTCAAGATCATTTCCCTAAAGCTGATGAAATTGGAAATAGAAGAAATACTTTCGTGATTTTGGTACAATCTCACCGTTGTTCGTTATTTGGACAATTTACACTTCATCTCTTAAAGAAATGAAGTTGAATTTGTCATTTGTGAAGTGTTAGTAGCTCATGTGATAGAATTATGGGTCATTCCATCTGTCTCAAACAAAAGGTTATAAAAGTTATCAAAAATACATAAGTCCATCTATAGTGAGATTAATCATATATGGTTCCTAAAATGGACTTATACTTCATATATCATACTGCTTAATATAATAAAACTAGTTTCTACTCAACAGGGACTTCCTGTAGGCCAGTGGTAGGCGATAAAGGCCAGTCGCACTTCGGTTGTGTGTTCGATTCCCACAGCCTTGTCCGACGCGATGGGCTATCGCCCATCCTGCAGGTTGTCCTTTTTCTAAAACTACATTACTATAACATCCTATCAATAATATCAAAAAAAGTTCTATCCTCAAACAATACTAACTTATGTCCAACATAATCTATTCCAATCTTTAGGCTTATCTAAAATACTTCGGTCCAAGATCATAGTATAAAGAAAACAATTACTTGAAATGTCATCAACCAAGCATGTGAATACCATCATTTATCGCCCATATATCTTGTTGGTAACATTCTAATCATGTGAATACCTTAATAATGTATTCTCTTGAAAAATGAATACACATTAAACCTTAGTGAAAACATGAATGCTGTCAAAAGTTAACTCTTTCCACATACCAAAAAACAAAAATTCTATATACTCAAACCATGATATAACCTTCTCCTTATATCAGTCATGAGCTCATGAATACTATCAAACATTTAATTTTCTCTTTATCCCTTCATTATGCTCATATCATCTACATTCCAAAAATATCTTAATAACCTTTCATGGATATTGGTACCATTAATCATACACTTTCAAAACTCAAGGAAAGACAACAGTGTAACAATCCTTAGATGTCTCTTTATTCCATAGTACCATGAGATTACTTATACAACATTACACTTGATAAACATGTAATCATTCCACTACCTTCTTAAACCATTGACTAAGCTTCAACAATTCTTTCATCTCGCATATCATTTGTAGTCTCTTCATCATCATCAACATAAATACTACCCCTACGACCGTACTGATTCTCTTCATGAGACTTTCCCTTAGGGAATTGGTTTGCATAAGGCCCGTACATTCCACATTTCAAACATTTAACCATTGTTGATGTCGTAGAAATACCATTATCCTCATCCATGGTGTTAACTGAACCTTTTCCTTTGCACTTACTGGCTTTGTGTCCTTCTTTTCCACACCCAAAGCATCTTCCAGTTCCCTTGAAACAATCTCCCCGTACCTCTTCCCACATGATTTACATGAGGGAAATTGAACTTTATTTTCTCTATGATCATCATGAAACTCTATCTTTCTCTTGTTATCTGAGTCGAGAAACTTACCAAAGTTGAGATTATTGATCATATTATGAGATTTCTGATTAGGCATAATAATGATGTTTGGACTTCAAAATCCCGTTTCATTTGTTTTCTCATGAAGAATATCATTCCATTGTCCGTTATATCCTCCATTATCATGAATCTTCCTATTTCCAGCCATTTTCTAAAACCCAAAAAGAATAGTGCGAGAGGTAAAAATCATGCTAGGGAAAACAACATAGTAAAGGGGGAGTACCATCAATATCTAACATCTTAGGTTAAATTCTAAGATCGTTACTGTAGTTCTAGGACTATATCCTATACGTATACTTATCCTTAGGGACATCCCTAGACATACCTTAGAAATATCTCTAGGGATCTCACTAACATTTTCGCATCCTAGTTTCCAAAGGTTGACTAAACCTTTCCTCTGATACCAACTGTAGAGACCCAAAGCTTGACGTACATGGACATTACATTACTTTAGCGGAATACTTAATACGTAACAAAAATAGACACACAAGGACCATAATATTTTAGTGTCTTTGGAAACTTGGGACATAATCTTCTAATCGTGGTGAAAGATCTTCAACATCTCCCATAAAGATCTTCCCCTTTTTTTTCTTACCTAAAACCATTCTTTATATCCTGGGGAAAAGAAAACATAAAAAGGGTGATCTCAAATGCTCAGTAAGTGTAAGCATGGATAAAATAAAACATACCATATACATTTGAACTTAAAAACATGAACATAATGTTTAAACATTAAAAGCTTGAGCAATGACATAAAACATGGAAGTACGTAAGGCATAGATCATAAAGAAACATTAAGAATGATAAAATAGAATGGGAATAAAACATGTAATTGTGGCAACTATTAAGTACATGATATGATTTCCATAGTATCCAAGGCATTGCTGCCAAGACCATCTTAGTGGACAAAGTCCCTTTCTGAATCGAGTTCACTCCTCGTTCCAGTCCTATATTACTGAACCGGTTTAACTTGTCGTTCCAGACATGTCTATCTCATGAGATATAAATCTTTACCCAATTCATTGGAGGTAGATATAGGTCCCACCCATCTCATAATGAAATCATTCTTACTTGTGCCACAAAATAAGCATACATCATTCATAATAACCCAATAAATAAAATGGGTTTCATAAACATCATCCCATAATCACATAATCCATATAAAATAAGTGGATATCATTTCATAATATGAAAAGTGAAACCATGTAAATCATAGAGACATTATACTTGAAACATACACATATGAAATAATGTCATCTTAGATGGAAAATGGTTTTGATAAAACACTTAAAATGAATTCTTGAGGAAAATATCCTTTCTTCTTCAAAATCATTTTATTTTCACAAAATGCCATGCAATTTTAAAAGAAAAGGATTTTTTTGAAAATAGTCATGAAATATTTTGGAGGAATCTTCATGAAAATAAGTCTTTTTAAAACCGTAAAAATCCTTTCATTCCATATAAGTTAAAAAAACATTCTTCTCGTACTTTTGCCGGAAAAGTCAAAAAGTACCTCGTAACGTTAAAAAAAAAGAAAGATTCCTTTCATACCATGTTTTAAAAGTCAAAAATGGGTAAAAAGTACATTAAACATACATGAAACCATTTTTAGAAAACATGGGCTTGGATGATAAAGATAACCCCAGTAAATACTTACAAATAAACAATCTCGAATAAAAATGAGATTGATAAATTATCCCTTACCTTAGGTCTGATATGCTTCGTACGTATCTGAACCTCCTGTATAATGATTTAATTAATGTCATTGACTTATTAAAGAATCATATTCATTGTTATGATATCATATATGTTTCACTTATGACTTTATATTACCCGTTCTTTTTTAAATTCTATATTAAAGCAGCGTTTTGGGTAAAATCATTTCATTTATCGTATGTGTTTCGACTTGTCGTTCTTGATATTATTACTTATATCCTGATTTACATAATTCCAGAATGTAAAACATGATTTATATATAATATATATTCATCATATACATATATATATATTATAGATCGATAAAAGGAATGAAATACACCGTTCATGGAGACGGTAGGTCGTACGTACGCATGAACGTTGTTTTCGTTTCCTTATTGAATTGAATGAAACTAAATAGATGACCTACATATATATATATACATAAATCTAGTAGCATTATTATTTCATCTATTTCATTATTATTCATTAAATAAACTTTATGATCATTCATGTATGGTTAACATGGAGAATGAATCTCATCGCGTCGTGGAGACGGTAGTCCGTACGTACGCACGAGCGATGATATCGTTCCCATAATTATTGAATAGAATTGGAGTGGATGATATAATATATCAGAATCAGTATGATGTTATAATAACCATGTATAGTTATTCTTTACACCATTATACCCATCCATGTAAGGTGTTGGTGGAAAAACAGATTACACCACGGCATGGAGACGGTATTCCGTACGTACGCACGTGTGGTGATTTCATTTTCCGTAGGATGGATAGATGGTGAAATAGGGTTGTTTCATAATTATAATAACATATCAGTATATTATTAATACTGATGTTATTACTTTATAATTAAACAACTAAAGAAGAAGAAGTTGAAGAAGAAATAAGCTTGAAATAATCGGTAGAAGAGATTACCTCTTTTTCGACGCACCTCCTTTGAACTTCTTCTTAGGGAACTAGGGTTGGTCTTTTGAGAAGACCAGTACCTCTATAAGGTTTCTAGGGAAGTGTGGAAGTGAAATGGGCAGGGTTTGGCCGAGATTTAAGGCTCAAATTGGTTTGAGGAGGAGAGGGAGGAGGTGCCCTTTTATAAGGGAGGAGAGGGGCACCTTTGGAAATCTAAAAAATATTAATTTATAATAAATCTAACCCCACTTAAAAACCTCCAAAAATGACTCATATACAAATATTAGATGATATAGTGTTGTAATATCATCAACCAATCAAATTTAGACATGTTAGGAATTTATTTTAAACATTATCAACTTGATTTATCCTTATTTAATCAATTTAATTTTATTTGTGTTAATAACATTCTAAATTTTAAATTATAACAAATAATTACTTATTTGTTTTTAATTGTCCATAATTGGATACTTTATAACATTTTCTACCATATAAATTTAAATTTATAATTTTTAAATATTTTTGTGATTTTTAAACAATTTTATAATATATTATTTTTATAAAATAACAATAGTGTCAATTTTGACACTATTCATTTATTTGAATTTAAATAAAATATATACAGAAGATATGTTCGAAATAAAAGCTTTAATATATTCATAAAAGTTCATATGTATCTATAAAATTAGTTTAGAACATTAAATAGTTCATATAATATTTATTTTATTATTTTTAAAACCATTTATTTGGTTTATCTCTTAATAAAATAATTACTACGACATTTTTGTATAATTATCTAATATACTTATTTGTTTCATAAAAATTAAAATTAAAATCCTATGATTAATATAAATATATTAAATTTCACAATAATACTTTTAATATAATTTATAATCTTAAAATCACAATATTTAAATTTTTATATTTATTAAATTATGAAGGTGACAACTTTGGCATCATTGAAAATAAAATAATATAAGTGTCATAATCACTTTTATAAGACTCCAAACGGTTATATATTAGGTAATTGGATTATTATGGTATATATATATACTACCAATAAGTTTTGTTCAGGTTTTTGGGGCTTTTAATGGGTATTATTATTTCAATAAAAACTATATTACTTATTTTTCACTTAATAAATAATTTATGCATCATTAATGTATCACCATTAATGACAATTATTTAATCCCTAAAAATTCTAAATAAATTATCATGATGTATATAATTTTATTATATTTCTGTAGACTATTCATGTTTGAAGTTTTATGATGTTTATCACTAAATTAAAATTATTATACTTATAAGATTTAAGAGAGTGACATGTTGTCACTTTCATTGGTTTTAATAATAATTAAATTATTTTCATAGTCAAAAGTCCATAAAATGAATATAATATGACCCTTAGGTGATATGGGTCTACTTTTATCCATCCAATAGAATTTTTTTATGTGTTAGGGTTATTTTATAATATTATATTTACCCTTAATTACCTGATTTACCTTTAACTATGGTAAATAAAATTTACCGTAGTTACTATTCATAATTCCCAAAAATAAAAAGTAGCCTATTAACATAATTTTGACCCACTGATTCCAAATATGGAATCCATTTTTTCAAATTCAATACAAATAAGCTGCCGAAATTAAATTAAAATTAATCTCATTGTCGAATGAAAATGAGTTTTTGTTTAAAACATTGCAAAAGATTGAATTGATTTAACCTACGAATTCAATGTAAAATCAATGATAATTACATAAATTATATTAAATGGTAAAAATATATTCTATTTATAATTTAAAACCATTCAATATTATAATTTAACCATATAAATTATTGCGATGAAAAAAGTTGTTTTTAATTAAAATATAGCATGTTTTTACTATTCATCAAAATATGAAAGTTACCAGAATAATATGAAAAAATTATCCAAAGTAAATTTTTATTTCTTGATTCCAAATAAGAATTTTATTTTGTCAAATTTAACTTATAAAAATTTCAAAAACTATATTTAAAGTGGGTGCTCCATCAAAAGGCGGCAAAACTGCATTTTTTGAAAAATACTTATTTTACCCAAAAAATTTATTTTGTTCTTATACCATGTTCTAGAAAATTTGTAAGATGAATAATAATGTTATAAAATACAAAATTTAGTTAATAATATTCATAACAACTAGTTCATAATAATATTATAATAATATATTTTTGTTTAGTAAAACACGGTATTGTGTACAACACACGCTATCGAGGAAGGTCGCGATTACGTGTAATGCAAGCCAAGTCAGGGTTGCGTGTTGTGCAAGAATCCTTCGTTGTTTCGTATAATAGAATCCAACCATATTTCATTTATACATTGAATATATATATATATATACTCAATGTTTCGTAGAATAACTATTATCAAAATTGTGTGTAACACGATCCAAGAATAGTGTTACGTATACTGCAAGCTAATACGGTGTTGTGTATAACGCAAGGTAATCTTAGTGTAGCATACAACACAAAACATTAATGAAATTAAAATAATATTTTTCATAAAATCTCAGGGTGTTATAATAAAATCCTATCAGATATCTATGAAACTCATGAAAAACCACCACTCACATAACCAATAGAATAAACATTATCCCCTGAAACAATTATTGATGCAGAACATCCTTTGACTATCCCTTGTGAGCATCACCATAGATAACATGATATCTCTGAACCTATATCTTAGGATCCTCCAATCGAGACTCCTCCACCCACTAAAACAATGATGAATATACCATCATCTAATATAGGAAACCTCCACCATAAAATTCTTCTATATCAAGATATAAAGTTTTAATCTCCTCCATCATCCTCCACCCATCTCTAACATATTGAACAAAATCACCAAGAACTTTATTCTAAGGTAATTAACTACCATAATAACATTTCCTCATGAATTGGATATCTCAAAATCATAGTCCTAAAAGAAATTAATCCATGTATATTGATATATATTCAAATCATAATTATAAGAAAAATATTCCCAACTCTTATGATCTAAAGATACCATAAAAAACTTATAAATTAAATAATTCCTATACAGTTTTAGAGTGAACTCTAAAAATACAAGATTGAGATCATGGGTAGCATAATTATACTCATGAGTATGTAAATTCTAAGACCCATAAGTTATCACTACTCAATTATACATCATAAAAAACCAGGAAAAGATGAGAAGCATAAAAAAGTCCTAAAATTACTCCTTATTTAGGTAAACCGAGAACACAAGCACTGATCAACTTATCTTTCAGCTACTCAAATGTTTCAAACACCAATATATCTAGGAAAAGTATTAATCCTTCCTTGTAAAAGTTATTTAAGGGCTGGAAATCGAAGAAAAATTAAACATGAAACTCTTTTAATAACCTATAACGCTAAGGAAACTGTGAGTTTCTAAAATATTATTGGGAAATATCTATTAAAAACTAACTTAATAATCATAGGATCAAATGTTACACCTCTATAAGACATTAAATTTTCAATAAAATGCACTTCATGCACAAAACAATTACACTTAGTTAGTTTTCTATAGAAATTATATCATTGGAGGACTTCTAGAACAACCCTAAAATTCTTATTAAGATTATTCTATAATTTAAAATACATGAGGATATCATCGATGTTTACACCATAAATTGATTCAATATTTTACAAAACATTGTTTTTATTAAGACCATTAAAATATATTTGGATTTCATGACATTGAAATTTATAGGAATGAACTTGAAGTATCCATAAAAAATATGAACACAGTCTTTAAGATATATTCCTCCTTCACCATCATCTGATGATATCCATACCGCATATTGATTTTCAAAAACTAGCTAAATCCCTATAACTGATTCAATAAATCATAAATCATTTTAAGGGGATAAAATATTTTCATTTTCACTTGATTTAACTTAAGGTAATTTATACAAAACCACAAATTACCATCTTCCTTCTCAAAAAATAATATTTGGGCACCCTAAGGCAACACATTGGGTCATATGAAACCCTTCTACAATATATTGTCAATTTTAATTCACAAATCCTAAAACTTATAGGGTTTAATAATATAGGGGGACATATAAATCAAATTGATACCAAGTTGAAACTCTACTCTAAACTCAATATCACGAATATGGGATATTTCCACAACTTATTCAGGTAATCGAAAAGGAAATTCATCTAAAACACTAAAAAATATCATCACCTAAAATTATATTAATCCCAATATCAACTCTTATAACTAAGAATACAGGAGGTATAAATGCATGTTATTCATCCGATGTTCCCATTCACCAACCAATATTGCACTACTACCTTCCATGTCAGAGAAAACTACACACCTCTAGAACAAATCAATGATAGATCACATAAAATACAACCAATCCAAGTGAAAAATGATATTGTATTATTGAATCTATAAAAATAAAAAATATTTGATCAAATAATGCTACCCCATCACTAGATCACATTCATAACACACTTAAAATAATGTAGACTGACCTCCAACTAGCATAGTCAACACCAAGGTTACTGGAAGTCTCTCTAACATAAGTCCTGAAGTTGGATTATGATAGGAATAATAAAGGAGTGTGAATCTTCTGAATCAAACAAAGACTAAGTCAAGGTTGAATATGAAAATAATTTTACCTCAAAAAATGGATAGTCCACATAGTATAGTAAAATTTATATAATTAATATGATCACACCCATATCCTCCACCTCACCATCCTTATAGATGATTGACACCTCATCCATGATCATCCCTAGTTCCCCTAGTGTGGGGGATATCATAGGGTTATACTTTTCCTAGTCCATCTCATGTCAATGGTCTAAAAGCTTGTATAAACTACTAATAATGTTAATAAGACCTTAAAGGAAACTCTTACATAGATTTTATTCCAACTCCATGCTAAATTATAAGGAAAGTTAGAAATTGAAACTATCAATTCCCATGTCATCCACAAAGATACCAGAACCTACTAGAGCTCTTAGTGGAATCTTGGGAACTATTAGATCCAAAAAAATGGGAGAGGGAATACTCTGATTGATTGCCCACTAATTAGAACATCGACTTACTAGATGGCCAACAATTCCCTTCATAATATGAATTAGTCCAAAATAATGTCTTCTCCATCACTTCGGCCTTCATCAATATTTTAAGACATATTGACATCATAAAAGGAGTGACCTATCACTGGATCTGTGGACACAGAATCTCCTTAAAATATTGTACTCTAACCTCCTCATATAGATAATTTGGGGACCATAATGAAGAAAATACTTGAATTGAATTACATGATTATGTACACTCAATCTCCCTGATGGAGAGTGAGAAATTCCTACCACCAGGATTCCTTTAGCATCAATTAAAGAAACTCATTTTATAACTTACTATGAAACTTATCACACTTAACCACTAAAATGTCAAGATCACCATGAAAAAAAATATGTTACTACCTAAAATCATCCCATAAAAAGTTAACAACCAGTATAATCCAATGTGTTTCCTATTCTTGAATCAACCTAAAATAAATCTCAACCCTCTCCAATAGTTTCCCAATCAATCAATCAAATACCAACCCCTCGTACTTTGGTAAACTATAATGCTAAAACTAATAAATTTAATATCTCCCAGAATCTTATTCCTAGGGATCAATCCACCTATGATCTACTGAAACATCCTGATATACCTCATCATCTTAAAGCATACAAGGATTATAACCAATAATTATTTCTACAAACAAAATGAAAAACCCTAGGACTAGGATATAAAATCCATTGAAGATAATATGATTATTTTTATTTTTATTTCCTAAAATTTTTCTAAATCTATCTCAATATCAACCAATCATGATATAAGTAACACACCTAGGTCTCTACCCCATAATTAGTATTATTTAAATTTAGTATGTATAATATTGTTAAGGTCCTTACGTTGGATCATAGGGTCCCTAACTGTTGTTCCCTAGATGATCTCCCTTGACTATATCATATACTATGATTATTATTTCTTCTTTACCAACCCAATGTACTCCTAATTAGTTCCTAGATCTAACTCTCAAAAAAAGTTTTAATACCAATCTATCATAACCCATTCATTCATGAACCCCTAATAGGTTGGTAGTAAAACTTTGTGTGACACCCAATGCCCACCCCAAATAGATAGGATTAACAACTATAATAGAGGTTATAAAACATGAATATGGAAGGAATTATCCACATAATCCTGGGAATGGTAATATAAAACCACCAATTAACCCGATTATATAATATAGAATGAAACTCATTATCACAATAATGTATATAATTCCATATATAAACCAAGTCCTAAAAATAAATATAGTACCAATAACAAGCTCTTGCGACTGTGATTCCAACTCTAGAAACTCTATGAAACTAGTTAGTAATGTATATATCAATAGATAACTCCCTCAAAGAGACCTATAGAATGTTGTATATATATATAGAGTAGGGGTGAGCATAAAAGTATACTCAGTAGGTTCCTCTCCAGACTCCCTTGTGAAAACGTGGAAGAAAAATATTGAATCCTCCATGAACAAATGACATAACCAACTTATTACCTATACCAGGTCAACCGCCACCTATCAATACCAAGGATCATTGCACTTCTAAAAATAGGTAGAATAATATAATAATTGTGAAAATATATCAATTATAGTACCCCAAATTCACTTCCCCCAGAACTAGTTTCCCTCATGCCTCATTATCATACGTATTGGTGATCCCATCCTTATCATTATAATGAAATATTATAGATTCATACTATATTTTAAAACCACAACCACAAATCTTATATTAAAACCACAAACCATGCTCCAGAACCACATACCAATTTCCAAAACTATATACTGAGTTGCTATTGATACACATCATGTAGGAAATCAACCTTATACCCTCCTCTATATGAATTTCTCAACCTCATATCAAAACCATAGCCTCATTATCACATGTCATAACCTTATAACACTACAATATACACTATATTTGTAATATAGGGTGGGATATAGGGAGTATTTTTCAATCATATCACTTATTTTTCTAGATTTTAAGGAAATAAACTAGAACCCAAAACCTTATATGGGTGTCGATCACGTTACCTATCTCACTAAATGATGTGTAAGAAATAAGATAAAACTATGATGAGTATAATAAACACACCTAAATTATAGATTAGGGTCTACTTTCTAAAATGATACCACTAAAACCAAAACCATCATCTCATTATCATCACCTCTTAATGAAAACAACTTCCACCTCTAACTATAACACATGCCACTCCTCTATCACCGCACAAAATCCACAACAACCACACACAAAATACATAATATCCCTTACATTATAAATTAACACTTTTAAATTTATTAATTAATTACCACATTAATATTTATTAAACAATTTAATGATAATAATAATATATTTACATAACCATTACCAATTTTCATAATATATTTTAATCACCAAATATTAATCAACCACTCTATTTCAATTTCTAAATTTAAGTATCAACACCTCTTTAATTTATATCCACACTTCAGTTGATCATTACAAACCATTATCATTTCACATTTCAATAATTGAATTTATTAATAAATTAAATATACTAGGGAAACTATAAAATACTAACTACAACTGCCTTATCACACCTCCACATCAACAACCACGTAAAAAATCCATGACATCACCTATGCCACTTATATAATAATGATCACACTGTACCAAATCAATCACATAAAATCAGAACCTTAATAAAACATACCAACATCCCTTCCTCTAATACATCAATCTAACCACATCAATACAATAATTTCCACAAAAAACAATCATATAGATACAATAACATCAACAATGTAAACTATCACAATGGTAACAAACATGTTTTAGTATATAGTTGGCATATCTTATTGGATAAATTACTAAGTAAATATAATTTATATATTTTATACGTAATTATTAAATTATAATATTTAAATTATTTAATAAATTTAAATATGGTATAATATATCAATAATAAAAATATAATCTCATCAATACACTAAAACAATGATCGATCAAACAAGGAATCAACAGTAAAAAAAGAAAATATATAATAACATGCTTGCTAAACATCCCTTTAATTTTATTCATGAGAAATTTATTATATTCATTGTGAAACTTCACACTCTCTACATAAATAAAACAATATCATGATAATTATATATTAAGATAATGAGAAAGGATAAATTCTAAAACCTACCTCGATAAAAGATTCAATAAACATTACACCATAAAATATGAAGAAAGATACAGTAAAATGCCAATGATCACACAAGAAACATAAAAAACCTAGAACACATCATCCTACATATATCCCACTTCTAAAATCCTATAAAATTGAAGACACAACCCCTGTTATGATCATACAATAAGAAATAATAAGGAAATAATGGAGAAAGAAGAAAGAGAAACACACCTTGAATCACAAGGGATCGATCACATGAAGTGAAATATTTAGGATCCAACACTGACATAAAATACCAAGAATAATGGGACTCTAATATCCTATAGTTTGATATAGGTAGGATAGAACCGAAAATGAGGATATGGTCATCTGAATTTAAAATAAAATCTAGATGACTTCACCATATAGTGGTGAATACCACGCCATGACATAGTGAAGCTCAGTCAAAGTATTTTCAAAGTTTATGGACTTTAAAATTAACATAAACCCCCTAATCACATTGAACATTTCATTATACTACATGAATTTAAAAACTACTATGCAATAGTTAAAATCAATACACACATTTCACTCTCATCCTCAACTTGAACCACTAAATGGAAAGAATATAATTCTTACCACCCTCGCTATTTCCATTGTTCCTCTATAGATAAAAAATGACATAAAGTTATATTGAATATTAAATAATTAACTATGACATATAAAACATGAATTTTATCCTTTCCTATTTTATATAGAGAATCTATCAAAGAATACACCCATCAGAATGATTACCTCAACACCATAAACAAACATCATGGAATAACCCTTCCCAGAATGATAATTTCCAAATCTAATATTACAAATCCTATAATATGACTAGGATAACATTCCCACACCCAAACCATGACCACCACTCAACTCCACCACGGAATAGTGAATTAAACCATGCCCTTTTTGTGTTCCAAAACACATTTTCACAACTTCCCCCCACTAACCACCTCCAAGATCCACTGTAACACCTCTAACACTAAAAAAAATAAGTAAAAGTTTCAAAAAGTATTTTTCTATATCCATTATTTTATGAGAAATAAATAAAACCAATAATTAATAGATCATAATAGATAAAAAACACATATAAAAATTATCCAATTCATAGAATAGATCAAATCCACCTACCTAGTTTTTTCATTCATGAAAATTTACCAATTCCATGGTCTAAATTTAAAGGGTTTATAAGGATAAAATAAAACTTATATGGTGTAAAAGAATACATTATAAACATAAAATTCCAATTAAAAACATGCATTAAACTGAAACTATGTATATTTAAAATGAAGTACATGAAATTTTACCTTGATTCCTTATTAGCCATGATAATGATATTTAGTTATAGTGATTTATAAAGATTAATTAGAAGAAACCAATGGGTTCCTATATCCATGGGGTATCCATGAACTAATTTGTAATGCCTAAAATTTTTGGTAGTAGCCTCCTTTATACTATAATATACAAGTATCTCAAGTATCAAAGGAAGGAGAAGACGATATCTTAGGAGAATTAGGAGGCATAGTTGCACTGTTTGATTACTATCTAAATGGTTTGATCCTTCTTATATAAGCCTCAAGGATTCTCTTCAATCCTCCAAATAATTTACTCATACGTTATGAAACATATGATTAAATATACAAGGTTATAATTATTATAACCCTTGGATTGATTTGTATTCTTCCATACATTTCATCATATGAACCATTTTTTATTGATTAAATATGTGGAATATTTTTGAATATTAACACTTAAAATTGCTAACATTTCTAATCGTATAACCTATGTGAACCATAAACCATGATTATTAGAATATTATGATACCAATATATCATACAATAGGATATATGTAGGAAGTATCATGATTTATCTATATAATAACTTATGATATACCCAAACCAATGGCCTATAATTTGCCTTGGTTCTTGAATGGAATCCCATAAAAAATTATTATATATTCACTTATGATGTTGACAATATACATAATATATATGTGTGTGTCTGTGTGGATTTAGGGAATATCTTTATCAATATCCCACCTATACCAAAGCCTCATAGACTTTATGTTATTTCACCTTATATTGTATCATATATAAAAAATTTCAAAACCATATCCAAAACTCTTTTGGATATTTACAAACCAATTTTGTAAAGCTATAATCAATTTCACCATGTATCACATCATATGCAATACCTTGTGAATATCTATCCAAAAATCCTTTTGGATAAAACTCTAAAACCCTTTTAGAGTAACTCTTTGAGTTTTGTAAAAATTAATCCTCATTTTTTTAACCAAAAAGGGTGACCCCATGGGTAATTGTAGCATTGGAACCAAATATCAATTCTTAAATTCATAAATATAATCAAGAGAGACCTATAATAAAGAATCAATGCTACTTAATCTGTAAATGGATTTGATTTTATTTTCATAAAACAAATGTATCTCTATATTTATTTCTACCATCTGTATCATATACAATAATGCATTTTCATATGATACCTTTATCGAAGACATCAAGTAACCACGGGTAAATGAGTATTTAATCCCATATAGTTACCCCTTATGTTCTCGATTCTCTGGTTATAGACTAATCAGTTTGATGAATACATCACATACTACTCAACCTTATGGATGAGAACATCAAATTACCCTCATCTGATAGATAATAACATCACATTTCTTATCTAATTATGTTTTTTTACTCTTATAGTTTATCTAAAGTGAGGGACCATATGTCATACTCATCATATGAGAGGAATAATCCCATATTTTTTAAACTCCAACCAATGAAATAATCATATACATACACAAACAACCATAATTAGATAAGTATTAAGGATTTCATAAGAAAGGTAACAAAGTATAAAGGTTCACATGCAAGGTATCTCACCAACCTCATGTATGAAGAAACTGAAATATGAAATATACACCCCAAGTATACCAAATTCGTAGTGTATGACACTATATGTAATATTTTTTATAGGTCATTCAGTTCACAAAAAATGTTTTGTTCCTTATGATCATATTTCATATCTCTATAAGAAACTCTACCCATGATAACTCTAACGACCCAAGCTTGACATACATGAAAATTACATTACTTTCACAGAATAATTAATACATTACACAAATAGATTCCCAAAGACAGTATTAGTTTAGTGCCTTTGAAAACATGGAAACATAAACACAGGTACATAAGGGAACTACATTATCTCCCACTAGGTTCTTCTTGACTAGAACCCTTTTTAGACACATAAAACATAATACATATATTCATAACCTGAGCAAAAGGAAAACATAAAAAAGGGTGATCTCAGATGCTTAGTAAGGGTAAACAAGGGAGATATGTAAACATAATCATGACCATAAGTGTATGAGAACATGATAATGAAATTAGAAGATCATACCATACATATCAAAGATCATAAACAGGATCATGGAATAAATCTTGATAGTTCATAAGACGTGAATCATAAGTAAATAAATAACATGATCCATGAAATCATAACATGGGAATAAAACATGGAATTGTTTCATACACATAAGCATATAATAATAATTTCCATTATATTCAAGGAATAGCTTCCAAGGCCATCTTGGTAGTATGGGTTCACTTCCCAAACCATCTTGGTAGTCATGGTTCACTCCCATGACCATATTAGTGGACAAAGTCTCTTATTTCTATATAATTAGATATAAATCTTTACTCAATGCATTGGAGAGAGATATATGTCCCACCCATCTCATAATGAAATTATACATACATGTGTCACAAGATCATAAAAAACCATATCATAACCCATGAAATGAAATGGGCATCATAAACATGTAATAATATCATAACCTATGTAAAATAGATAGTTTTCATAATCATTTTATCAAAGCATAACCTGTGAAAAGAAGTGGGTTTCATAAGCATATAGCCCATGGAAAAGAAATGGATTTTTTAAATATCATACTAATAAACTTATACCATTCAAAGAAATAATATGAATATATCATTTGGATTATTTCCTAGAAATCAATGAGTAACACAAATGGATTTCATCTTAGATGGTAAATAATTTTAAAATATATTTTAAAAACATTTCTTGAGGAAAATATCATTTCTTCTTTGAAATCGTTTTCTTTTCTTAAAATGTCGTGCAATTTTAAAAGAAAAAAAATTATTCAAAATTAAAGATTAATGATTTTAAATTAATCTTAAAGGTATTAGTTATTCATGAAACTTTAAAAATAGGTTTATTCCATATAAGTTAAAAAAAACATTCTTCTCGTACTTTTTCCAAAAAAGTCAAAAAGTACATTGTTAGGAAAATGAAAAAAGATTCCTTTCAAACCGTTTAACAAAAAAGTATACAAGGGTAAAAACTAATTTAAACAATTTTAGAATAATATTAAGAATATTTTTGAAATAAATTTTTAAGAAACATGGATATGGATGATAAATATTTCCCAGTAAATACTTACATATAAAAAATCCCAAATAATAATGAGATTGTGAAGTTAACCCTAATCTTAGGTATGATTTAGTTCATACGTATCTAAAAATCCTGTGTAATGGATTAAGGAATATTATTAACTTATTATATAACTATATTTATATTTATAATATCATATACAATCATATTAACATTTATTTAATAATATCTTATTATTATGCTTCTTTCGGGTGTTAACTACTTCATTGTCTTATGCATGTTTTGTCATATAAGTATTGGTTCTCGCACATAAAATATAGTTATGTCATTTTCATGATAATATTAAGGTAATATATATATATATATATATTATTCATTCTATACATTTATATAATCATTCTTTAATTGTGATCATGGAGAATGAATCACATCACATCATGGAGACGGTAGGTCGTGCGTATGCACGAGCGACGATATCATTCCCTTTATTTTGAAATGGTGTGGAAGTGGATGGTATATATTTTTCTCCACAATAAATATCTTGTTAAAATAATAATATATAGTTATTATTTGCATCATTATACCCATCCAAGAAAAGTGGTGGTGAAAACAGATTACACCATGGCGTGGTGACGGTAAGTCGTACGTATGCACACGTGGAGATTTTGTTTTTCGTAGGATGGATTGAAAGTGGAATATGGTTGTTCCATAATCATAATAAAATATGAGTATATAATTGATAATGTATTTATTACTTTATAATGGAAACAACTCATCAAGAGGAAGTAGAAGAAGAAATAAGTTTGAAAGAATCGGTAGAGTAGATTACCTCTTCTTTGACGAGCTCCCTCTAGATCTCCTCTTAAAGGAATTGGAGTAGGTATTTTGAGAAGACAAGAAACTATAGAATATAACTAGGGAAGTTTATAATGGAAATGGTCTGGTTATGGATGACCATTAAGGCTCAAATTGAAGTTAATAAGTGAGAGAGGAGGTTCCCTTTTATAATTGAGGTGAGGGTCACTTTTGGAATCTCCAAACAATATTAATTTATAATAAAATCAAAGCCCATAAAAAAACTCAAAAAATTCATATTTCAGAATATTAGATGAGATATGGTTTTAATATCATCAACTAATAAATTTTAGATAAGTTTTTATATCAATTTATACCTTATCATTTTAATTAACCCTTGGTTATTCAATTTTAATTTTAACTAAGGTAATAAATGTTTCAATATTAAAAGAGTGAAATTTTTACTAATTTTTTGTAAATTAGACCATAAATGAAACATATATAATATTTTCGACTATATAATAATTATTTAATATTTTTAAAAAAAATTTATGCTTTTTAAATAATTTAATAAAACATTATTTTGACAATATACTAATAGTATCAATTTTGACACTATTAATTTCATGGATTTTTTAAAATATCAAGATAAGATTTTATCCTCAAAAAAATATTTTATTATATCTATAAGGGGTCAATATCATCAATAAAATTATTTTTATATATTAATTACCTCAAATTATATTTATGGTAATATTTTTAATAACATTAATTTGATATTTCAATTAATAAAATAATTATTACATTAGTTTTATGTAATTATTTAATATACATATTTATTGGGTAAAAATTAAAAAAAAAATAAAATTAATAAAATAAATATTCTATATTTCATATGAATATTTATAGTTCAATATAAATTTTGGAAAAATCCTATATTAAAAATATTATATTTATTAAAACATGAATGTGACAACATTAACATCACTTTAAATAAAATATTATAAGTGTCATAATCTTTTCCATGTGGCCCCAAATAGCCAATAATTAGACCCTTGGATTATTATGGTATATATATACTTAAAAATAATATTTGGTCAAGTGTTTTTGTCTTTTAATGGTTATTATAATTATAATTATAAATATTTATTTTATTTTTCATCAATTAAATAATTTATGCATCATCATTGTATAAGCCTTTATATAAATTATTTATTTACTAAAAATTAAAATAAATTACTATGATAAATAAAAACATTTTATATTTCAAATGAGTATTTATAGTCGAATTTATCTTCTGTATAACCTTATATTAAAAATAATATAATTATTAAAATTTGAGTAAGACATCTTTAACTTTTCTTTAAATAAAATATATTAAATTTACTACTTTCATTCAAGTTCCATTAAAAGGGTACAATTTTGAACCAAGGATGATTTAGGTAAAAAAAACACGCATCCAATGATATTAGTATAAGTGTTAGGGAAATTTATAATATTATTTTTCCTTTAATTACCTGATTTACCTTTTTATTGTATTAATAAAAATTATGGAAGTTACTATTCATAATGACAAAAAATAAAAGGAACCTATTTGCATAATATATACCCACATATTATAATTATGGAATCCATTTTCCAAAATTACAAACACATAATTTTCAATAATTAATTTAAAATTAATCTCATTGTCGGAATGAGAAAACAGATTTTAAATGTTAAAACATACAAAATATCAAAATGCTTTTACATATAAATTCAATGTAGAATTAAAATCAATGACCTAAATTATATTAATTGATAAAAATATAATATATTTATACTTTAAAACCATTAAAATACATAATTTAACACTAAATAAATTTTATAAATAAGTTGTTTTCAATTAAAATGCAGTATTTTTTTAATTCATCAAAACGTGAAACTTATCAGAAAAATACCAAAAATTCAACCCAAGTAAATTATGATACTCCAATTTCAAATAATAATTTTATTTTTTCAAATATAATATAAACAATTTTCAAAAACTAGATTTAAAATGGGGGCGCCATCAAAAGGTGGCAAAACTGCATTTTTTGAAAAATACTTCTTCTATCCAAAAAAAATGAATTTGTTCTTATATCGTGTCTAGAAAACATATAATATGGATTTTAAACATTATATAGATTATATTACATATTTATTTCATTAATAAAATCCATCAAGAGTTATTTTAATATTTTATAAACTCACTTATTTTCATTTAAATAGTTTTTCAGTAAAAAATTCTTTTTATTTAAAGAGGGTTTTATTTTCATTTATAATTAATTTATCACCAAAGAATTAATTGTACATACATGTGTAAATAAGATTTTCATAATTCAGTTAATATTTTTCATATTATCCATTATAATGGCTAGGTTATTAAGTAACATAATAATATTTAGTTGTTCTCTTAAACTTGGTCTTGCGTGAAATGAAATTTATCAAAAGAACTCAAAATTGAGTGTAACACAAGCCAAATATAGTGTTACGTATACCAAAAGCTGATCTGGTGTTTCATAGAGTGCAATATTATCTTGGTATATCATATAACACAAGACATAAAATAAATTTTAAAAATATATATATCTCATAAAAATCTCATGATGTTACATTCTACCCCTCTTAAAATGAATTTCCCCCTCAAAATTTGTCTTTTTTATAAAACGATTAATACTTGAAAGTTTCTTTCATAGAAACCCACATCGTAAAAATTCATAATAAAACTTTATTTTAAAAAATAAATGTTATAAATATAATAATTACCCAATATAACTCATAATTAGGTTTCTACATAGGAGAAAATAGGTGAAGATTTGGCCATGGAGGAAAAGTGTAAATAATCATAGAGATTGATAAAGATCACTGATCACAATAAAGTGGGGGATCTAGAGAAAGTTAAAAATCAAAAAACCATATACTAAAGAAGTAGTAAAGAGGTCATTAATACCATCAAAATAATGATAAAAGTAAAAACTTTTTACATATTGATATTTTTTTAATGTTATGGAATTTTCATGATAAGACATAATTACTTGATTTCAACACAATCTCTCTATTTGTCATGCATTGATCAATTTTTTACTTCATCTCTTATTCCAAGAAATTAATTTGAATTTGGAATTTTTGAAATACTAATAGATCATGAGATCTTACATAGATTAATAAGTCATTCCATCAGTTTTTAAAACAAAAATGTTAGCACTAGTTATGAAATATGAAAAAATACACCTATGGTAATATAATACTTTAATCTCACAAAATTCATCTAAATTTTAACTTAAAAATTCCATAAATGGATAACCTTATAATCCTTCCAAAATCTAAAAATCCAAAACTTTATAAAGATGTTCACTAAATCAGCTTAATATTTATCCCCCATATATCATAAAGTATCTCTTGTTGGTCACATTCCAAACATATTAATTCATTCATCATGTATTCTCTTGAAACATGGTAATAACATAAATTACCATAAATCATTATTTAAAACATGCATGTTTCTTTATTCTAAAGTTTATTGGATATATTCCTTAAGTCCAAAATTTTTTAAACTTCATCCATGATATCATAACCCACGTGTCAACAAATCATTAATTAGTATCATCAAATTAATCATATCTAACATATCTTTATCAAAGATAAAAAAAAATTTCTCTACATAATGAACACATTAAAGTTTACCTTCCCTTAATAAAAATATTACATTTCCCTTAAATCTCTTTTCTAAGTCTTCATCACTATTCAACATATCCTTTTAAATCCTTAATGGAAAACTTATAGTAAAAATACTTAAACATAATCCTTGAATTCCAAAACATATGCACTTCAATCATCCAACTTCATTCTTAACCCATTACCCAGCCTTCATTATTTTATTCATTCCAGGAATATGAAATTTAAATTATGTATTAAGGTTCCTCAACCTTAATCTAATAATTTTTGTTATGTTTAAGGTAAACAATATAGTTAGATCATCCCATACCTTTCATTTATCATTTGTATTCTCTTTATAATCAATTGAATAACCAATACTCGTACCACCTTCCTAATTATTTTCATTATATTTCCACATAAGACATTTAAAACCCATGCTTTCCACATCTAAAACGTTCAATGTTAACTATGTTCTATCTAGTTTTAGCTATTGACTAAGACCAGAAAGAAAAGTGTGAGAAATACTTATCATAGATAAAAACACATAATTAAGGGAAATTACTTATAATATTTCAATATATGATATATTAGGTTTAATCCTAGGTTATTCATGATCATTAACAATATTTAAGGATTGTAACCTATAATTATACTTATCCTTATGAAATCCCTAGACATGTTCTTAGAAATATCTCTAGGGATCTCACTAAATTTTTCACATCCTAGTTTCCAAATGGTGACTAAACCTTCACTATGATACCAACTCTAATAAACCAATATTTAAATACATGAACATTAGAGTACTTTCATGGAATACTTAATACATTACACAAATAGATGTCAAAATAGTGTATTAGTTTAGTTCCTTTGAAAATATGGAAACATAAAAATTGGTACATAAGTGAGCTATATTATACCTACTAGGTTGTTCTTGACTAGCACCCTTATTAGACACATCAAATATAATACATATCTTCATAACCTGGGTGAAAGGAAAACATAAAAAGGGGTGAGATCAGATGCTCAATAAGGGTAAACAAGGGAGATATGTAAACATAATCATAAACATAAGGGTATAAAAACACGATCATGAAATTAGAAGATCATAACCTATATATAAAAGATCATAAACAGGATCATGGCATAAATATTGAAAGTTCATAAGACATGAATCATAATGAAAAAAATAACATGATCCATGAAATCATAACATAGGAATGAAACATGGAATTGTGGTATACACATAATCATATAATAATGATTTCCATGGTATTCAAGGAATTACTTCCAAGTCCATATTGGTAGTATGGGTTCACTTCCCAAACCATCTTGGTAGTCATGGTTCACTCCCATGACTATATTAGTGGAAAAAGTCCCTTATTTCTATCTCATGATATATAAATCTTTACCCAATGAATTGGAGGGAGATATAGGTCTCACCCATCTCATAATGAAATCATACATATATGTGCCACGAGATTATAAACAATCATATCATAACCCATGAAAAAAGGGTATAATAAACATGTAATCATATCATAACCTGTGAAAAAGAAATAGATTTCTTAATCATTTCTACAAATCATAACTCATGAAAAGAAGTGGGTTTCATAAGTATACAACCTGTGGAAAATAAACAGATTTCATAAATATCATGCTAATAAACTTATACCATTCATAGAAAGAATATGAATGGATTATTTCTATTAATTCCTATAAATTTATGATTAACACAAATGGAAGTCATCTTAGATGGTAAATAATTTGAAAATATCTTTTAAAAACGTTTCTTTAGAAAAATATCATGTCTTCTTTGAAATTGTTTTCTTTTCTTAAAATGCAACACAATTTTAAAAGAAAAAATTAAATTTAAAATTAACCTTGTAAGATTGTAAAGTATGATTTGATATATTAAGGATTCATGAAAGCGTAAAAATATTTTCATGTCGTATAAGTTAAAAAAACATTCTTTTCATACTTTTCTATAAAATTCAATAAGTACCTTGTTAGGAAAATGAACAAATATCCCTTTCAAACCCTTTAACAAAAATTCATACATGGGTAAAAATGACTTTAATAAATTTTAGAATAATATTAAGAATAATTTGAAATAAATTTTTAAGAAACATAGACATGGATGATAAATATTCCCCACTAAATACTTATATATAAACAATCCCGAATAATAATGAGATTGCAAAGTTAACCCTTACCTTAGGTATGATTTCCTTTGTACATATCTAAAACTCCTCTATAATGGATTAAATAATGATATTATGTTTTTTCAGAACTATATTTATATTTATGATATCATATGTGATCATATTACTCCCATTTAATAATATCTCATTATTATGCTTCTTTCAAGTGTTAACTACTTCATTTTCTTACGCATGTTTTGTCGTATAAGTTCTGGTTCTAACACATAAAATATAGTTTTTTAGTTTCCATAATAATATTAAGGTAATATATATATCATATTATTCATTCTATACATTTATATAATCATTCTTTAATTGTTATCATGGATAATGAATCACATCGCGTCATAGAGACAGTAGGCCATACGTACGTACGGGCAACGATATCATTTCCTTGATTTTTAAATGGTATGGAATTAGATCGTGTATATTTTATTTTAGAATAAATATATTTTTATAATAATTTTATATAGTTATTATTTCAATCATTATACCCATTGACGTAAAGTTGTGGTGAAAAACATATTACACCACAGCGTGGAGACGGTAAGTCGTATGTATGCTTGTGTGGTGATTTCATTTTTCATAGGATGGATAGAAGGTGTAATATGGTTTTTCCATAATCATAATAACATATAATTATATAATTGATACTATATTTATTACTTTATAATGGAAACAACTCATGAATAGGAAGTAGAAGAATAAATAAGTTTGAAGCAATCGGTAATGGAGATTACCTCTTCTTTGATGAGCTCCCTCTATATCTCCTCTTAAAGGCACTAGAGTTAGTCTTTTGAGAAGATAATAACCTCTAGAATGTAACTATATAATGTAAATGGGTAGTTTATAGCCAATATTTAATGCTTAAAGTGAAGTGAATAAGTGAGGGAGGAGGTTCTCTTTTATAATTGAGGTGAAGGGGACTTTTGGAATCTCCAAAAAAAATAAGTTATAATAAAATAAAATCCAATATAAAAACATAAAAAATATAATTTTTTCTAATAATAGATAATATAGGGTTATAATATCATCAACCGATAAATTTTAGAGATTTTTTTTGTCAATTTATACCTTATCATTTTAATTAACCCTTAGTTATTCTATTTTAATTTTAACTAAGGTAATAAATGATTCAATATTAAAAGAGTGTAATTTTTACTAATTTTATGTTAATTAAACCATAAATTAAACATATAGAATATTTTATACCATATAATAATTAATTTATATTTTTAAAAGTATTTTATGATTTTTAAATAATTTAATAAAACATTATTTTGACAAAATATCAAGTGTCAATTTTGACACTATTCACTTCATGAATTTTTAAAAATATTAATATAAGATGTTATCCTAAAAGAGAATAATTTATTATATCCCTAAGGGTTCAAGGTCATATATAAAATTAATTGGATATATTAATTAACCTAAATTATATTTATTTTAATATTTTTAATAACATTAATTTGATATATCCATTAATAAAATAATTTCAACATTAGTTTTCTGTAATTATTTAATATACTTATTTATTAAGTAAAAATTAAAAATAAAATACTATAATTAAAATAAATCTTATAGATTTCATAAGAATATTTATAGTCTAATATATCTTCTGTGAAATCCTATATTAAAAATGTTATATTTATTAAAACATTAATGTGACAACTTTGACATCACTTTAAATAAAATATTATAAGTGTAATAATATTTTCCATGTGGGTAAAAATGGTCAATAATTATACCCTTGTATTATTATGGTCGATATATACTTGAAAAAAAATATCTGGTCAAGTGTTTTGGTCTTTTAATGGTTATTATCATTTTAACTATAATTATTTTATTGATTTTTCATCAATTAAATAATTTATGCATCATCATTGTATAATCATTTAAGTTAATTATTTATTTCCTAAAAATTAAAAATAAATTACCATGATAAATAAAACATTTTATCTTTTAAATGAGTATTTATAGTCAAATTTACCTTATGTATAACCTTATATTAAAAATAATATATTTATTAAAATTTGCGTAATACATCTTTAGCTTTTCTTTAAATAAAATATATTAAATATCCTAATCTCATCCAAGTAGCTTTAAAAGGATACCATTTAGACCCAATTATGATTTAGATTAAAACACACTCATACAATGATATTAGGAAAAGTTTTAGATAAATTTTATAATATTATTTTTTCACTTAATTGTCTGATTTACCTTTTTACCGTATTAATAAAAAATACTGAAGTTACTATTCATAATTCCCAAAAGTAAAACGAACCTATTTATATGATTTTGAACCAATTATTAAAATTATTTAATTCATTTTTCAAAATTCAAAACATAGAATTTTCAGTAATTAATTTAAAATTAATCTCATTGTTGGAAAGAGAAAATGGGTTTTAAAAGTTAAAACATGAAAATTATTGAAATATTTTTACATCTAAATTCATTGTAAAATTAATTACAATGAAATAAATTATATTAAATGATAAAAATATAATATATTTATACTTTAAAACCATTCAAATATACAATTTAACACTATAAATAAATTTGACAAAGAAGTAGTTTTCAATTAAAATGCATTATTTTTTTATTATTCATCAAAACGTGAAACTTATCAAAAAAATACCAAAAATTCAACCAAAGTAAATTTTGATACTCCTCTTTCAAATAAGAATTTTATTTTGTAAAATATAATAAAAAAAGTGTCAAAGCTAGATTTAAAATGGGTGTGTCATCTAAAGGCAACAAAACTGCATTTTTTTTAAAATACTTATTTTATCCAAAAAATTGAATTTGTTCTTATATCATGTCTAGAAAACATATAAGATGAATGTTAAACATTAGATTGAATATATTACATATATATTTCATTAATAAAATCCATCAATAGTGATTTTATTATTTTATAAACTCACTTATTTGAATTTAAATAGTTTTTCTAAAAAAAGAATTTCCTTTTATTTAAAAAGGGTTTTATTTTAATTTATAATTAATTTATCACAGAATAATTAATTATATATACATGTGTAAATAAAATTTTAATAATTTAGTTAATATTTTTCATACCCACCATTATAATTTCAAGGTTATAAGATAACATAATAATATTTAGTTGTTTGCTTGAACTTGGTCTTGCATGAAATGAAATCTATCAAAAGAACTTGAAATTGTGTACAACAAAATCCAAGAATAGTGTTGTGTATAACACAAGTTGATCTGGTTTTTCATGCAACTCAATCTTATCTTGTTGTATCATACAACACAATACATCAAATAAATTAAAAAAACATCTCATAAAAATCTTGGGGTGTTATAATAACGTTAACATTTTTTCACAACATACAATACCTCATGATGAACATTGGTTAGAGAAAACTCATAGTCACACTTTGAGAGGTCAATTATCAATTCAAATCACATAATATATGTAACCAATATTAAATAATTATTAAACAGATATTTCCTTTTGTATAAAATGATATATTTTATATTCTTAAAATCCTTTAATAATATTAATAAAACCATACATAAAATATCATCTAATCATATCACATATGATTGAATTCTATATTGGACATATGTTTTTTACACTTTTAGGGTTTTATTAAACTCATTATGTATCTATGTAATTATTTCCAAATCTCAATGTGGCCATCTGATAAAACCTTCCCACTAAACTCCTTTAGTGTGTAACATCTATAAATAAAGTATATTTGAATAATAGTGAGACTTATGAATAATATTCCCAATGTTTAACTCTTTGAATATAGTATTTCACTTCCTTAACTTCGCAACATTCAATGTTACAATACTAATTATTTCTATTTTTTACTTATAATTATTTCTATATTTATCATCGTCATCATAATTCTTGGAGCCTTTTTCATGATACTTTTTTTACTTCAGATCATTTTGGTAAAAATATGAAACTCTTTCAAAAAAATTACCAATAGATTGTAAACTCTCTTTGGATATAAATTTATATAAACTTTGATTTTTTACTAGTATAATCCTTTATTTCTTAACTCTAAACTTCTCTAAGTCTAAACATATTTTTACTGGTCTCTTATAAACTATATTCTTTCCAAAATACCATTCTAATATGCACAAAATCATTATGTTTTGAAATAAAATTTATTTTTTTAGTGGTAATATTTTATAAATAAACTATTATATCCATATCATATATGGTATTCTATGTGTTTAGAGTAGTTTATAGAAAATAAGGTTTTATTCTTTAAAATATTCCAATTATGGGTGGTGGGATCTTATCCCTCATATTATAACAAATATCTATATAAATACTTTTATCCTATATAATACATTTTTAAATTTTTTTCCTTTTTAAACATTTTATATAATTTTATGAATCATAAACCATATATATTGGAACCATAATCTTATATTGTTTATAAAAACTCTTTTCAAAAAAATTATCTTATTATATAAGAAAAATAAGATAAAAATACACATCCTTTATTTTGATCCATATGAGATTGATATATTCTTTTTTATTCAACAATATGATTCATCAACTCTTTTGATTCATATTTTTAATACAAACTATAATATCTATCAATTATTTCCTTTATTTTTAACTCCTATATACTTGAAAAATTTATAAAATACACATTTGGTATCATATACCCATCAAAATTGAAGAATATATTTCTATAATTGTGATAACTAACATGGAATTTACATGGAGTTTCTCCAACTCCTTTAGGTATTCTAGAAAATACCATCACATATGGAACATTTTCTTCCTTATAAATTCTTCCTTTAGGTTTCAATGACAGAGACTAACTATTAAAAAAACCAAACTTTCTTATTCTATCTTAAACCTTTACCCTATTGTACTTTCAATACAACACCCAAACCTGGACATCACATTCCCAAGTTCATATATTCTTAACACTTTTTGAATATAAGGAAAACATTTCTTGAACTTTTTCACATTATCATAACATTTCCAAGAGTGATTACAAAATGAATTCCTTAGCTAGATCGATCCTTAAAGGAAAACTCCATTCTATAAAATTCAATGGAACACTAAATTACATAGAGTATGTGAGTGGAGACTAAATCTTATTTAGTAATCTTGTATTTAATTCCTTTTAAAATTTAATTGAATCATTATATGCTTTTAAAAAGAATCTCGATTAAAGTGTTGAACAATTTCAATAGTTTGTTACTCAAGTAAGATTTTTTTATAACACGTAGAATTTTTCATCTTACATAATAATGATTCCTATGTTTTTATAAAAGTTTAAAGATTTTCATAAATTAATATTCTTTTTTCATAGATTTATCTCAAAGTAATGTTAAATTATGATGATGATATTTATATCTAAAAAAAATATTTTATCAGATGAGTATCATGTTTTACACTCATTTAATAATTAATTTTATTAAATATGATTCCACTAAAATTATAACTCATTTTTGAATATATTATATCCATTAGTGGGTTAAAATTCATATTTCAAAAAGCAATGACCCTACTTTGGCTAAAACCTCATCACTTTAGCTATTTAGGTAGAAAATTATTCCAAATGTATTAAATAATACTATTGGATGTTTGAACAAACAACTCATTTTCCAATCCTTAATATTGATAAACTCAACACCATTCCTCTAGTATTATAACTCTTAGGGTTTCCCAGATAAGTGTAACCCAAAGCATATGCCAAAAATTAGGCACCTAACTCTTAGGGTCACCTTGTTACTTACTTTACTTATACGAGATAATTTATAAGCACCCTTATTTGAAAAAACCTAATGGGTTAAATGATTGAGGTCTTGAAATTTGTTTTCTTTAGAATGAATCACAGACGTAGTATTTTTAAGGGGATTTAATCTCACTATTTTATCTCATATATTCCCTTTACATGTATGAGTTATTTTAATGATTTAGTTTGAAATCTTATTCCTTCCACTAAGTCAATATGTTCATACCATATTTATATGTAACTCCTTAGGCAACTCATAACTTATGTTAGTAACCCAAATTGAAAGACAACTATATTCACACATATCCATATGCATCATATGCATATGGTACATGAAACACTTTCATGTAATGTATTAGAATAAAATGAAATCAAAAACACCCACAAGATTAATCTTAGTGAAATAGATATCCAATCCCCACTTGTCTAGACAAGGTATAAGACTCTAAGATAGTGAGAATATCAACCAAAATTCCCCCTACCCAAGGTTACTTTACTCAAGAGATACCCCCAATTATATCACAATTCTAACACCTAATATGTATAAATTATAAAGAACCTTTAAATTCAAGATCATAACCCAATATAATTCAAAATCATGGTAGAAGAAAACTAAATCAATGATCATACCTATCATGTAACTTCTTAAAGACATGTATGAAAATTTGTCGAATTTGTTTAAAAAATTTAAAATAAAGCATACATCCATTCATAATATAATAATTATATTCATGAATAAATAATGTAATAAACTAAATAATTGAAAATTTTATAAATCTAATCATGAGATATACATTTATAAACAATTCATAAATAAAGAATTTATAAACACATTATAATTTATCCATTCATTATAGACATTCCATAATTAAATAAATATAAAAAATTTAGATTTATTTTTAATATGAACTCCTTCATATTCTTTTTTATATGAAATTTTACAGAATCATATGATATCTAAAATATAAACATAATATATATGAACTATTCATATATTATGTAAAAAATCAAAATATCAAACATTTAAAATTATTTAACCTTCAACATTTCAAATATCAAAATTTATTTTAATTTTAAAAAATAAAATTAATGATTATAAACAAATCATAATATTAGATATAAAATATTTAATATTTAGTCTTATTTTTTAATTTATAAAAACTTTATAAATCACACTAATAATTTCCATATAAAAATTTTAAATCTAATTTAAAAATACTTCCATATAATTTCAAAATATATTTAATATTAACACTTAATATTATATAATATCTATCCATTAAATATTTCATAAACATTTAATAATTAATTATTAAAAAGTTATAACTAATTATTTTATAAGTATTTTATAAAATAAATAAATATATTCAAATTCCTTTTTCCATAATTTATAAAAATTTATATAAATTATATAATTCAATTCATAAATTAAATTTTAAAAAAAAAATCAATGATGTCATATTTTAAGATATGTTTAATATCATAAGTCATTGTTTAGTTGAAATTTGATACTACACCTTATGATAGGATTGTCACTACTTAAAAGTAGATAATTTAGATTATCTGTCTATGATATTTGTATATAATTGGTGGTAGTAATGAACAAAAACCATATCATGAAATACGAAAGTCATGTGATCAGATCTTCAGCTCATGTGATTCCTAATTTACTATATACACTACATCATGTTTACAATTTGACACTCAATTTTCCAACTGAAAAATAGTGCATATCAACATTATCATTGCTTACAGCAAGCCATATCGTACACTATGACATTAAAAAATAAAATTATTTCAACTAAATAATCTATTATGATATTCTATATCATATATAGAGAGTCTATGATGGATTAAAATACCCAATATCATAAGTATTTCCATAGAAAAAAATTTATATAACTTATTATGATATCTTATATTATAATATAAGCCACAGTTCAAATTCTACATATTTTTTAATGAAATCAAATATGACATAAAAATGATATCAAATTTTCTTTATTTTATATCATGATTTAAAATTCAAGAAGAATTTTGTGGCTTTAATACCACTGAAAAGGTTTCTAATGATCGAATACCACTTATACGATGTATTAAAAGACATTAGAAACCTTAAATTCCAAATATCACCATGCATTAAACAAAACCATGTATATTTAAAATGAATAAAATGAAATTATACCTCACACTAATGTTTCCCATAATAATTATCTTTAGTTATAGTGGTTTATGAATATCCCTTATGGGAAACCCATAGGTTCCTCTCTCCATGGTATATTCATAGGTTTATTTTAATCACCCAACACTTTGGGAAGGACCCACATTTCTTACATGATATTCTAGTATCTCAAGTAGTGAAGAAAGAGGGAAGACTAGAGCTTTGGATAATTGGTAGTAGGATTAATTTCACACTTTAATTACCATATCAATGGTGTAATACTCCTTATATAGTCCTTGGGGGTGCTACCTGAGCCTCCCAAGCATTTACTTGTACATTATAAAATTTTAAAGTAAATGAAAATAGTTTCAACACTCAAAACCCTTCATCTGATTTGTATTCTCCTATACATTTTTGGTGGTTAATTCTCTTTTAGTCCATTACATTTCTATTTTTGGTTATTGGAGGTGTTTTAGGGAGGTTCAGGGAGTTTTGGTTAAAGATGGAGGTACAAGAGAACTATTACAGGAAATATATGTTGTGTAAGTGTATTACAAGATGTGAAAGTTGGTTTCATGACTTGTCTAGGGTCGATTCGTGATGTAGTTTTTGGCGATAAATATTAAAAAGGTGATGTTTTTTTAGTGGAACCTGGAATCTGAAAATTACATGACGTGAAAGGAGATTACATGTCATGTAATTCCCCGATGTTGTACAGTTTTAAAGGATTCAACTACTCATGTTATTTCTCAAACCTTATGGAAGTGACTCTACTCTCATTCCAGGAGTCATATGACCTTCTCCTTTATCATTTGGATATTTCCTTCGATAGGGATCAATCCTTGAGCTCCCGTCTTCAATATGTGGTGATTTCTCCTCTTGTTCTCACTTGTTTCCTTCCATTATTCTTCAGGGATTCACTACAACGATGTTGTTTTCATTTGGGGTGTGTTTTGGGTTGAGTTTTGATGGTATTTTTGTGTGTTGCAGGTTGATCTATGGTTCTCATGGTGTGGTTTTGGTTTGCAGGCATTCTTCTTTTCCATGTGGTGTGTAGTGAGTTGGAAAAATTCTTTGAGGTAAGGATTTCCTATTTTCACCTTTTTATGTATCATGCGGGAAGGGTTTTCTTTTGTTTACTTATGGGTTATGGTTGTATTATCTTACTCAAATAAAAATAATTGGTTAATTGAATTGAAAGGGGAAAGTGGGGTTTGATTGCATGTTTTTATAACTTTTTTCCCCACTGAAAATTCTGGTTTTGGGGGGATTTTTTTGTGCTGGATATATGTATTATGACTATTGTAACTATTGTAACTATTTTTATTATTGTGATATCACCATAAATGGAAATTGGTTAATTACTTATAGTTTGATTATAAAATGGTTTCCCTAGGATTTTTACTTGTGTGATAATTCCCTAAAGAAATAAATTGGAATGTGATAAAAACCCCTTTGTAAATATGAAAAATGGTCTTGATGTGCTGTGATGTGTGTGGTCATGATTGTTGGATGGCGATGTGTGGTTGGGGATTATGGGGTTTATGGTTTTTGGTCCATGCTTTTGGGATGGTGAGGTGGTTGTTGTTTGGTTGTGCTTGTGGGGTAGTGAGGTGAGGTTGTTGGGGCTGAAAAGTTGCTAATGATATGTGGTTATGTATGCTAGATTCCTGAGTAGTGATGAAATAAATAAATAATTGTTCAATAATGTTTGGAATGGCATGGGTTGGTTTGGTTAATGGGATGGAAATTTTTCAATGAAAGATTTTATGGATGGGTTGTGTGATTAAATGTGGTTGATGCTAAATAATGAAATGAAAGGGGTTATTAAATGAAATTGGTTGGAAATGTGAAATGGGGTATGGTGCTTGTTGTGGGATTTTATTCATTTAGAAGTGGTAGAAAAAGTGATGGTGTTGTGATTTGGTTAGTTGTTTGTGAAACCATAGGTTGGTCTTGAGTGTTTGATACCATATATATATACTTGTATTTTCCTTTTGATTTCTATACGCACCCCACCCATGTAGAGAACTATGTGTCGAACACTCACATCATCATGCGGGTGGTATCTTTCCCAACATCCTGGTGGGTGGATGGATGGATGGTCACCCGCTCTTCACTACTCCCTCTTCCAGAAGATGATGGCCCAAGATTATCTAGGCGAGTTGTGATGTGGTATCCCAGGTGTCTTCGGGATGAGTTATGATGTGGTGTATTAGGTGTCTTTGGGATGAGTTATAGTGTTCTTTCCTAGGTGTCTTCAGGATGAGATGTAATGAGATGTGATGTGACGTGTGGCCTAGGTGTGTGCAGGAGGGATGTGCTATGAGGCTCAGGTGTGTGAAGATGGGATGTGATGTGGTATATTCGAAAGATGTGGGAGCGCCACGGCATTTTTTTGTTGGGGTGTGAGAGCATCTAATCAATGGGAAATTGGTGTGGGGTACCCTATCATCGAAGTGATTTACTTTATATTATTTTACTTGACATGTTTTATTTGGTGAGCATTCCTTGGTGAGGTTAGGATGGTTAGTATTATTATTTATGTTTTTTTTGGTTCTGTTGTTTTCTCACAGGTGCATTAGTATTCTTCTTTCACATGTACATGAGAAACTTTGGTTTTACTATTGATTTTACTTTTATACTCACCCTATGTATATAAAAATGTTTTCAGGTTTTCAGGAGGATTTCATGGACCGTGATGAACTTTACTAGCTCATATCCTTGATAGTTATTGTGTCACTGCTTTAGCTTTACTTTTGGGTATTTACTTTGGAGACTTTTATCTATATTAGTTATATTTATACATGCATGTGGGATGGTTTGAATTTATATTTTATATCATCTCTTGGGGTTATTGTGTATGATTCATTTTATCTCCCAATCTTGTTTTCTTATATAGGTTTATGCCTCCCATATCATGAGATTTGTACACCCTTGGTGTTAGTCGCCAACCCAGGGCCTACTGGAGGTGGGACTTGGGGGTCATTATATCTCTTCCCTCATTATGGTATCTTTGGAGGGAGGGGGTCCTGACATAGTGGTATCAAAGGTGATGGTGAGAGATAGTATGGAGTTTGAAGTTAGGTATAGTGAGGATTTCATGGGTTTCTATGGAAATAGTGCCAGTAGACCTTGGTAAGTGACATAGGCTAGGGAGACTGAATAGGACATTAGATTTTAGGTCCCCCATGATCTGGTGCACTGGCTCTGATCTTATCAAACATCCAAGGAAGATAGACCTTCTTGTAGGGTAGAGACCAAGTAGAGGTACATGCATGATAATGACTTTTATTTTTGTTTGATTGGTTTGTTTTGGTAAAGTTTAAATGGATAAAAAATGAATTAAAATGAATCTTAATAAAAATACACACTACCTAGATTAGGAAATATTCATTTTCGTTTATGGATCATGTTATTCATTCACATATGGTTCAGGAAGTTTATGTTCAGCAAGATAATTAGGTTGATCAAAATAGGGTTGATCTGGTTGAGGAGGATGATCAGTGACAGATAACATTGCATGCTTTCCAGATGAAATATTTAGGGAAGTACAAGAGAAATGTTTTAGATGTTGAGACAGAGAGTTGTTTGGAGGAGATTGAGATCACTTTCAGTTTGATCCAGGCCTTGACGGAGTACTGGGTCCCTTTGGAAGATAGTCAAATGTGAGGAGCTATGTGTCAATAGTGGATGTTTTATCTGGGTGAGTAGGAGGAAGACATTTTTTGGGTTCAATTCTGGAAGGAGTTATGAGAAAATTTCCTTCTGTTGACCATGAATTTTGTGAAGAGGAAGGATCTTCTTTATCTTTATTAGGGGAGTATGTAATTTTGGGTTTTGGGAATGGGGTTCAAGGATCTTTTTCATTTTTCCCTAGATATTTTTTTGAATTAGGAATCTCATGCAAGATATCTTGAGGAGGCACTTTTTCCTTATATCTGGTATACAGCAACTCCTTTTACATTTTTTATGTATCTGGAGGTTCAAAGGAAGGAAAATGTGATCGATCGAATACACTCATGATGAGGTTTTCCACAGAAAGGGAAATAGTAGGGTTCCTCAAGGGGAAGAGTTTTTAGTGTAAGGTCTCAGGAAACAAGACCTTTGAGGTTTTGACCAGCATGGAGTCAACCTCGGTAGCTTCCCTTTCAACCTTATAGTTTTCATTCCTTTATTGTGGAGTTGGGGACGATGTGTTTCTTATGTGGTATTATTGGTCTCTTCAGGACCATTGTCTAGTGGCTACTCAAGCTCAGTTTGGCCGAGATGGATAGGTTCAACATCAGCCTTAGCAGTAGTTACTAGTGAGTCTATTTCAGCAATAAGGGAAGCAGGATTATGCTCCACCGAGGGGATATAGAGCAGGTAGTGGCCAACCTCGGGATGTTCCTTGTGTTAAGGGACTATTTCTTGAGCATGGATATGGAGGTGGTCATCAGCTGAGAGGTAGAGGAGTTGGGTGTGGTCAGTTGCACATAGTGGTGGCAACATTTCCATAGGGTCTAGAGATTATTATAGGTATGATCTGTTTGTTTAGTAATCTTGTTTGTGCCTTGTCTGATTCAAGATATTTTCACTACTTTTTTGCACCTGCTCTATCCCATGCTCTGGGACTAGAAATAAAGAATCTTTCTATTCCCTTGGTGTTGATTACATCGGTCGGAGGCCAGAACATCTTGTTCAATGTGTGTTGAGGGTGTAGACTAATGATGAGGCCACATTAATCATGTGTGGATATTTTCTTGAAATAGATGCAGTCATAAAATGTTATAATTGGCATCAAATGTTTGTATTATGTAGGTTTTGTTATTAATTTATTCTGGAGGAGATCCATATTTTCATAAGAATATCACTACTAGAAATTTAGGCTATATCCACAGTTTCAAAACATGGATATAAGCCCAAAAACCATGGCTATAGGTTATATCCAGGTTCAATGGACCATGGCTGGTATTGGCATGGCTATAGGGAAAGACCTATATCCACGGTTTCAAACCATGGCTAAAGGCCTATAGTCAGGGTTCAAACTGTGGATATAGCCTTTTATCCACGGTTTGAAACCCTCATAGAACATTAATCCACACAGGGCCTATTTACACAGTTTTGAACCGTGGCAATATATCTTTATACATGGTTTAAAACTGTGGCAATAGGCCTATAGACATGGTTTAAAACCATGTCTATAGGCCTTCTCATTTCATAAAAAATCACCCCCCACAACCCCCCCCCCCCCCCATTGAACACCCCCTGCACCCCCATGATCCCCCTAGACAGCCCCCTTGCACCCCCTAGACATCCCCCTTGCACCCCCTTGAACACCCACACCCCCACCCCTTGCACCCCCAACCCCCTGGATAGCCCCCTTGCACCCCCCTTGAACACCCCCCTACACCCCCATGTCCCCCCTGGACAACCCCCTTGCACCCCTGGAGATCCCCCTTGCACCCCCTTGAACACCCCCCCCCCATGCCCCCCTAGACAGCCCCCTTTTACCCCTTTGAACACCTCCCCTACACCCAGATGCCCCCCAAACAGCCCCCTTTCACCCCCTGGACATCCCCCTTGCACCCCCTTGAACACCCCTTGCACCCCCATGCCCCCCCCCCAACATCCCCCTTGCACCCCCTAGACAGCTCCCTTGCACCCCCTTGAACACACCCCTTGCACCCCCTGGACAGACCCCTTTCACCCCCCTGGACAGCCCCCTTGCACCCCCTGAACCCCCACTCCCCCACCCCCCCCCCCCCCACCCCCCTCCTGGACACCCCCTCTCACATAGACTCCCCCTTCCTCCTAGACACCCCCCTACACACCCATGCCCCCTTGCACCCCCCTCCTAGACACCCCCCTACACCCCCTAGACAGCCCCCCCCCTAAACACCCCCGGCAGTAGCCCACTTCCCTGGATAGCCCCCTTACACCCCCCCTCCCACCCCTGTAGTAGCCCCCACCCTTGAAAAGCCCCTTGGAAATCCCTCGACCCCCCCCCTCCTCCTAGACACCCCCTTGCACCCCCTAGATAGCCCCCCCCCCCCCCCCCGAACACCCCTAGCACACCCCCCCCCCACAGTAGCCCACCCCCTAGACAGCCCCCCTGAACCCTCTTGAACACCCCCTGCAATATCTCACCCCCTGGACAGCTACCTTGCACCCCCCCACCCCTACAGTAGCACAGCCCCCGACCCCCCCCCCCCCCCTCCTGGATCCCCCTTCCACCTGGACACCCCCTAGACATCCCCCCCCCCACCTAGACACCCCCCTAGACACCCCCCCCCCTCCCAGACACCCCCTCCTGGACACCCCCTGGACAGCCCCCTTGAACACCCCCACTGGACACCCATGCCCCCTTGACCCCCCCCCCCTCGGACACCCCCCCTTTCACTCCCTAGATAGCCCCCTTGAACACCCCCCCCCCCCTGCACACCCATGCCCCCGACCCCCCCCCCCCCTCCAAGATACCCCCTCCCACCTAGGCACCCCCTCCGTCCTGGACACCCCCCATCCTAGAAACCCCCCCTTGCACCCCCTTGGACATCCCCCCTGGACATCCCCCTTGAACCCCCCCCCCCCCCCCCGCACCCCCTGCAGTAGGCCACCCCCCTGAACAACCCCCTTGACCCCCCCCCCTGTACAACCCCCTTACACCCCCCCCCCCACCACTTGAACACCCCCTTGCACACCCATTCCCCCTTTCACCCCCTCCTGGACACCCCCTTGCACCCCCTTGTATATCCCCCTTGCAACTGTTGAACACCCCCCCCCCCTCCGCCCCCTTGCAGTAGCCCACCCCCCCTAGACAGTCCCCTTGCACCCCCCCTAGACATCCCCCTTTCATCCCCCACCTGGACACCCCCTCCCTCCTAGACACCCCCCTTGCACCCCCTGGATAGCCCCCTTGAACACCCCCCCCCCTTGCACACCCATGCCCCCTTTCACCCCCCCCCCCCAATCCTGGACACCCCCTTACACCCCCTAAACATCCCCCTTGAACACCTTCGCCCTGCACAACTATGCCCCTGACCCCACACCCCCTCCTAGACACCCCCTCCCTCCTAGACACCCCCCACCCTTTTAGACACCCCCATACCCCCCCCCCCCCACACCCTCCTGCACACCCATGCCCCCTTACACCCCACCCCTCCTGGAAACCCCCTGGAAAACCCCCTTGCACCCCCTTGAACACCCCCCCCCCCCCCCCCCGCACCCCCCTTGGACAGCCCCCTTTCCACCCCCTGCAGTATCCCCCCTACAAATTCCCTCACCCCCCCCCCCCCCCCCACCTAGAAACCCCCCCTCCCCCCAGACACCCCCTGGACAGCCCCCTTGAACACCCCCTGCATGTTTAAACCTAACCTTTATCTATGTGAAAATTTTAGAAAATAACTATCAATTTCTTCATAGGTTTACTAAGAATGGTTTGAAAATAGGATTCCTTATGGGGGATTATGGATTGGATCTCAAAGTCATCTCACTTTATACCTATTCGTGAATCCAATATAGTGGAAGACTTACCAAACCGTTTGGTGCAATTGTGTGGATCCTGGGTTGATATCTAGTGTCATGTCATCCAATTAAACTTTAGAAATAATTCATAACTGTAACATAATTCACTACATGAGGCATTACCTATCATGTGCCAAGTTAAACAAGTTTGGTTCCATTTAACTCATTCAATTCGTTATGTTAACCTTGCACCCCCAGGATACCCCCCTTGAACACTTCCCTGCACACCCATGCCCCCTTGCACCCCCCCCCCCTCCTGGACACCCCACTTACACCCTCCTAGACAGCCCCCTTGCAACCCCCTGCAGGGATATAAAAAGGGTCAAGTAGGATGTGTTATTTAACACTAACAATGACATCAAGTATAAGGAAAACATCAATGTAATAATTTCATGCAAGGTATACCATTGTGAGTTTTTGCAGATAGTGAACCTCCATTGTAGGGGTTTTATTGCAAAACCATGACTTTTTTATCAAACAAAACAATTATCTTAACTAACACTTATTCAAGAATTGAAATTTAATATAAACAAGAATAATTAATAAGTAAACTAAATGCAATTTAAAACATTCTTGAATTAAAGAGTCTAGGAGAGGGACCCTAACACAAAGGATCCAAGCCACACTCGATGCTTGAAACTTCTATCAGTGACAACTCTAAGCTGCTTCATCCATCCTCCAGGCATAATACCCTTTGCATATACATAAGGATGCCCTAACCCCTATGTATGTGTCTGTATGGCCTTGAACATGCACAAGAGGATCCTTATATATATTCTCACATGCATAAGCCCATTATCACCCACACATGTATACATTTTCTATATATATCCATAATCACACCTATCCCCTTATATGTAATTGCACTGACATGGGAGGATATACATATAACAGGAGAACTTATTATATATATGTTTACCTATGCATACGCGGTGAGTTGCCTTTGACTCTGGTTGCTACAACACACATGAATGGGTCCCGAGAGACTTCAACAAAATGTCAGTGACCTGATGAATCATCATTAATTGAACCTAAAAATTGAATTGGGAGGAATATGATTAGTGAGAAAGGAAATAATATAATAGGTGATGATGATAACAACATCAACATGCAGCATCATCGGCAAGATTAAGACATCGGGAAAAAAATATCTTGTTGAAGTCAACACAGTGTCACATGAATGCATGGGTGAAATGAGAGATTAAAATAAAATAATATAACCAAGGAACAACTCATTCAATGTTATCTATAACTAATGCCCCAAGTATAGAATTTTTTTTACAAATTGAATATTTATCATGCATGATTTATTTTAAATAGTAGCAACAATCACAATTTCAAGATCTCTTGATATTTGAAGGAAATGTGTGAAGAATTAACAGTGTAAGAATTATAAGCATGAAAATAAGTGAGTGTATGAGAAACTAATAGTGTAATTTAAAAATGATAAACATATTGACACTATGTCATAGTCTATACTATTGTCATGATTTTAAAGAAGTGTATGCCACAAAAATGTCTTCTGATGTGGACACCCCCCTCCTGGACACCCCCCCCCCCCCAGACAGCCCCCACCTAGACAATGCCCCCCTCCCCTGCACCATATTAAGCATTAAAGCCTAAAAATATTCTTAAACATAAATACAAAATTGGATAGGTTAACTTATATAATCACTATAATTATAAAATAGGACGCAAGATGAATGTTGAACATCTCTACTAGTATGACCACGCTCCTAGAGAATGTGAAGATAATTATAGATTTTGGATTTGATGTAACAAACAAATTTGAACTCCAGCCTTATGGAAATAGAATTAAAAACAAAACATAAATATAAATTTGGAAAACAAACCTGATTATAGACTTCAATAGACTTTGGCATGGAATGGTGAATCACAAAGTGAACATCAGGTTTATTGATACCTATAATAATACTATGATCAAATTATTTTTAATTACAAACAAGTAATAAAATAGGTGCATATTGATCATGTTGATAAAGGTTGTGAATCTGTGACTATAGCACCCCCCCCCAGATAGCCCCCCCCCCCCCCAAATTCACCCCCACTACCCCCCACCCTTCACCCCCAACTCATTTGAACCCCCACTCCCCCCCCCCACCTGTACCCCCACTGCCCCCCCCCACCCCAACTCGTTTGAACCCCCACTACCCCCCAACCTTCACCCTCCAACCCCACCTACACCCCTACTACCCCCCCCCCCCACCTGCACCCCCACTACCCCCCCCCCCCACACACCAACACCCCCCCACACCCACAAATGCACCCCACTTGCCCCCCACCCCCACCCCCACCTGCACCCCCACCGCCCCCCACCCACCTGCACCCCCCCCACCTGCACCCCCACTGCCCCCCCCCCCCACAAATGCACCCCCACTACCCCACCCCCACCCTTCATCCTAACTCATTTGAACCCCCAATTCCCCCCAACCTTCACCCCCCCCCCCACCTGCACCCCCCCCCCCCACCTGCACCCCCACCACCCACACCTACACCCCCACTCCCCCCACTCCCAAATGCACCCCACTCCCCCCCCCCCCCCGACCCCACCTACACCCTCACTACCCCCCCCCCACCCACCCACCTACTCCCCCCACCCACCCTGAACCCCCACTTTCACCCCCACTACACCCTACACACTACCCCCCTCCCCCCACCTGCACCCCCTACCCCCCCCCCCCCCCTCTGGATAGCACCCCTCCCCCTTCTGGATAGCCCCCCACCCCCCCACCCCCTGCGCACTACCCTCCATCCCCTTAACCCCCATGGACACCCCCCCCCCCTCCTGAACATCCCCCCTCCCCTCATATTTAAATTTAGATAATAAATAGAATAAAATGATTATTGAAAAGGTGGTTTCATTGAATAAGTTATACTTCATAATACTTTTTCTAAATATATTTATAACACTTATAGTTATAATAATCATAGAGAGAAGCCAAAGAGCTTAACTTGGTGTTCCAAAATTGGTAAGTTGAGCTAAATTTTATAATGAATTTTCAACAATATGTTTTTAGAAATAATGATTCACAATGGTAAGTGGTAAAATAAGACCACATGAAGGTCTTAAAAATAATATTTGGTGTTGTAAGATGATATCTTAAGTGGTTATAAGAGTTGAAGGTTATAAAGGTGATCTATAATTTTATAGATTCTTGAAGTTCATGCCAAAGAGGTTGTAGATTTATTTCTATCTTTGAACTTTGATTTCATAGGGGGAGGAAATAAATAGATCACAAATACATGACTTAAAGTTTTATAGTATTCTTATAGATATTGAATCATGATTTTATTGAAAAAAAAATCCAATGGGGATATTGGAATCGATGGTGTGTTTGGTGTTGGATTTTTTTATTAATCATTAGTATCAAGAAGTATGGTTTTAAAGAAGTATAATTATACTAAATCTTATGAAAATACTCATAATAATATGAAGTATTTGGATTGGAATAAATTCCATGATTTTATTGGAGAATTTACGTGATGAAGAATGATTTGGTTAAATATTGCTTTGAAATAGAGACCATGTTTTATAATTTTAAGGTATATCTATATTTGAGAGGTTATAAATGAGCTTACTCAGGGATATTATTTCTTTAAAAGTGGTTGGTTAGGTTTTATGATGTTTTATAGAATGATAGAATAAAATATAGAAGAATTTTTGTTCTCCACAAGATTATATGTGGTTTTCCAAGGCCTGGGTATGATTAAATCAGGAAATATATAAGCTATATGAGAATATAATTGAATTATCATAGCTGAGAGATATTGAACTAGCATAAAAGGTGAAATATGAGATTATGTGTTGTGTCTCACAATAAGAAAAATATTAACCCATATCTATACCAAATAAACTTGAATGCTGCATGAAATTAATTTGAATAATATAAAGAAATTTTTAATATTATATAGGTTCAAGGTGGAGGTTTCCAAGAAAATTGTGGTAGTAATTCTTGTGAGATAAATTTTGTATCTCTAAGGTTCATGTAAGGTTGAAACACATAACTAAATTTTATGTAAGTAAAGGTTAATGGAACTAAATCTTGAGTGTCACTATCTTAGAGTTATGTAAGAATGGAAAATTTCATTCCTTATTCACTACACTATGAGGGAGATATCTTTTCATAATAATGTGGCACTAATTGAGCTCATATAATATATTCCCATGTTAGGTTATATCATCTTATAATAAGATCACTTGAGAGAAATATGAGTTTCATCCTAGTTTCACATGTAATGGAAGAAGAAACAACATATTTAGTCATGGAGGATTATTTTAGTGGTTCTACCTATTTGAGGATGTCTCTTTCATGGAAGAAGTTTTAACTGTAAATGGGACACCATAAAATTTTGTAGAAGGGGTTTTCAGATCTATTTATTGGATAATGTCATGATGAGTAGAGTTACACTATGGTTTACTAGTCAACTAATATTCCCATGTATATCACTACCATGTGATTTATAGAGTATGAAATCTAATGTTTGGTAGGAAAAAGGTCTATACAAAAAATGATAAATATCAAACTATCAAAATACATGATTTTTTAAGTGGTATAGAATTGAAACATGGAGGTTGAGTCATGATTTATTCTTCAATTCCACAATTAACTCAAGTGTACATGATTCCATATTTTATATGTCCTATCATTTATAAAGAAAATCAAGGTTTTTATAGGGTTAATTTTAATCTAATTAGAATGAGAATATTGGATGGATTTTTCCATTATATTAATAGTGAATGATTGATTTTTGATGTTCACAAAGTGTAAAATTTATCATTAATTATAGAAAATGGTTTTTTGATAATATGGAATTATTAATACATTTATCACCATAAATAATGGTGGTTACTCCTGTGAAAAAATAGGGGAAGGTGGAATAAAGAGTTGAGATATTTACATATATGTTTAAGAGAAAATATAGAGAGAATATAAAATATTTTTCAATTATAGTTTATTTAGATAAAAAGAAGGGAAGATTTGATTGCTCATATATCTATCTAAGTGAAGAATATAAAAGAAGTAAGGGTTTCACTGACACATCCAGCTTGCTGAGGAATTGATGATGGGTTGTTATGGAGATAATTCCTATGAGAGATTATATTTATCTATAGAGGATAGTTTCTATAATTATTGTACAAAATACAAAGATTTAATACTCATAAAAAGAGGATACTCTTAATTGTATTTGAAGAAGAAGACTATAATGAATAAGGATTTCATTGGAGCATCAATTTTGGAGTTATGATGTAAAGAGATTCAATTTTATATGCTAATTATGAAGAGACCCTCACATCAATAAATAATATTGACCTCACCTAAATTAGTGTGCAGAGGAGAAGAAGAGTGAGTGGAACCCATATTGGTAATGTGTCTTTATGAAACCTTTATAAATATAGTGCACCTTAGTGTGGAGTTAAAACACCATAAAACATACATCCACAAAAATAGAGTATAGTGTATTCTCATAAATTGACACATCACCCTGTGTATTATCCTTATCATAAACCTTGGTTTTGAACCAACTAAAATTTAGATGTACTATGTGTTGGGAATAGACAATTCATGAAATCATTGATATATAGAATGTGAGTTCACTAGAAGATATCACACACTGATATTCTTGCTATGTGGAATTCAAAACCACTAGAACATTTTGAACCTTAGTATACTAGAATTAGAAATAATACTACACCCTAACCACCACCACTAAGTTTCACCTCTAATACACTCTTTTGAAAAACCCACACAAAAAATAAAAGAAAAACAAACATAGTGAAAAATTAAGTGCATAGAATATTATATGGTTTAGACTCAGATCCAACATCCACTAAGAACACTAAAAAATATTTAATTCCTCTAGAATTACAAGAATTACAATAAATTTATCATAAGAGGTAGCAGATACACTTAGTCACAATTTATGATACTTTTAGTTAAAACAAAACTTATGGTTACACCACTATTTTATAGAGGTTCTCATCTTGTTAAACAGTTCTCACCACTATCCAATATTCATAGTTAACCATCCATCAGATTTTGTTTAATCAACAATTACCTATACCTAACACCACCTCAATAACTACAACTAATAGACTTTACATAGCTTTCTTACAAGTGAACTTATTCTAGTACATTCCATATTAACATTATTTTAGATTATCCTAAGCATACCATTTGAATAAAAAATTCTTTAAATCCTACCCATATAGTGAATTCAATTGTATTTACAACCTTGATAAAGCTAAAGTGATCTACTGTAGTTTCTCATTTCAATAAAAAATATAACAACATAAATAAGGCTTTAAAATCCCAACACTATACACATTGTACATTTCTATATATATATTGAGTGATTATATGTGATCAACCATGATATCTTGTGACATTTAATGTGTTCCATCCAATAAGGGGGTACGTTCAATACTACCTAGTTGACTAAAATAAGAGAAAATGTTTTCATCAGTGTGAACCCTATTTCACCCCCTCATAGGGTGATTATAGTCATTTTGGTATCAATTAAAAGGTATAAAAAATACTCAAAATGTTCATATTAGATTCAAAGATAGTTCTTATGAATGAATTATGGTTTTACCTAAAGTTGATGATATCCCTATTGTAGATCAAATTTTGATTACCATCTTTCCCACATAAACTGATCAAGGAGATCATCAAATCTAGGTAATGGGTTTTGGTTATTAATAGTGACATTGCTAGATTATAGTAGTATTCAAAAAGGCATAAAGTCCCATAAGTCTTAATAGAAAAGAAGACTAGACCACCCCATAGAGACATGATCATCTTATAGAACACCTTTAGTTGGTGATCCTCTAATTGGATTTATATCTATTACTATTTAGTTAAATCCATTTAATATGGAGGGATCATCCCAGGTTTATTTTTTATAAATTTATCAATCATAAATTCAATATCCTGTTTTGGTTGAAATGAAAAAATTATTCAAGGAATACATCATGGTGAAGATCCACCAGTAGAGGTAAAATTAAATTTGTATTAGGCTCCACTGATATGAGTATAATATTGGATATTATTGTGGTCATATAATTGAACTTCCTATGGTTAAGACCTGCTCCACTAGTCTGATTCTCCAACTATCCAAGAAGGATATACTGTAAAAGATGGACCTAATGAAGATACCGATCATTCATAGTAATTAACACACACTAAAAATTTAATCAACTAAAGAATCCCAAAAATGACATCAAATGAATCTATATTTTGAACAATGAGGTCATAGAAGTTCCCAAATTAAGTAACAATTAGATCACAAAAGATAAAAATTCTCATTTTAATCAATTATTTTTCTTATAGATGTATCAAGGTTGATATAAGATGATAGGTATTCTAAATTAAGACCCAAAAATGTCACCGGATTAGAATCAATAAAGGAGTGTAATGGGTCTATGATAAATAAAGTAAAATATATTGTAAATGAAACAAAAATAGAACCTCTAATAGTAGATGACCCCACTCTAGCAACTATGGTAGACTAGTCATCAATATACTTCATACATTCATCCTCATATAAACCCTAAGTTGTGGAATTATTCATTAATGATTTATTAACTACAATTTGGCCCTACATACCATGGTGGCCTCATCAAATATACCTCCAAGATAGTTGTTGGATATCCCTAAAGGACCGATCCACAAACTATTCCTCATACACCTGAGTGTGCTAAGGTCAATTCCTAGTACTCTTAGAGGAACCATGAAAATGGAAACTATGAATATGACCACATTTAATACTTGAATGGAACTTATTAGCTTAAATGGAGAAATATGGTTTTATATGGATGAATTTTTCACACTATTTTAACTTTTTATAAGGCCATTCCATACTAGGATCCAAAGTTATGCAACTTCCCAGGCTCACCTGGAGAGATCCACCCCTACTCATCAACAATAATTTCCATTTTTTAACACTAGAATAATATTCTCATGTTTCTTGTATAGGTAATGGGGATATTACTCTTGATACTAATTTAGATCTATTTTTTCCCAAAATAACATTATTCACAACTTTAGGGAAGTTGGAATGATTTAAACATATAAACTGGTCCTATAGTGTCTCTTCCAAACCTATTTCAAAGCATATCAATTTAGATTCCTAATCGCTACTTTAATTGGGATAAAAGTAAATGATTTTTTATACATGGAATCATAGTCCACAACCATCGTAGAACTCTGTTGGGGGTTAATAAACTCCTTTCCCTTTACCTAAAAGAGTGTATTATTGTAAAACTACTCAAAGAATAGATCTTAGATGTCCTTCTAGGTAAAACCATTATACTTGGTGTATTTAAACATGAAATCCCATAACCTGAATGATTCTTATTCAAATATGGTGGTGTATAGCCTAAAACAGTGATACTTTAGGACAAGAGTGCATTGAAATCATGATTTTTTAGCCTATAGAGATCTATTTTGACAACAAGAGTGTGATTGAAATCATAAATAAACCCCTAAAATACTGTGGAGGGAGGTATTGTGTAACACCCCGAGATTTTATGAAAAAAATTCTTTTTAATTTCATTAATGTCTTGTGTTATACGCTACACCAAAAAGAGCTTTCACAACACACATCTCTGACTTGGCTTGAATTACACGCAATCGCGACCTTCCACGATAGCGTGTGTTGTACGCAACACCAAGTTTCGCTAAACAACGATATGCCATTAAGATATTATTAAAACTAGCCGTTATGAATAGTAATAACCACTTTTTGAAATTTTGTAAATTTTATTTTTCAAAATGGACTTCATTTATGGATTAGGAGTATCAAATTTAGCCTAAGGTGAAATTTTGGTAATTTTTGGATAACTTTCATATTTTGATGAATAGTGGAAATTACTAAATTTTAATTAAAAACAACTTTTTCAATCGAAATAATTAATAGTTATAAATTATTAATTTGAGTGTTTTTAAAGTATATTTATAATATATTTTTACAATTTAATACAATGTTGGACATTGGATGTAATTTCACATTTAAACCAGTTATAAACAAGTGTCAATCTTTTGATAGTTATTATCTCTTAAAAACACGCTATTTGTTGTGACAGCGGAAATTAATTATAAAATTAATTAATGCAACTTATATGTTGGGAATTTTGTAAAATAGAAATCATTTTTGAATTCGGAATATCAATTATATCCTAGGGTGAAATTTTGGTACTTTTCTGAAAACTTTCAATTTTTGATGAATAGTGAAACCACTAAGTGGTAGGTTAAAAACTGAATTTTTCATAAAACTTAATTTTACCGCTTCTGTGAATGGAATTTAGAAAATCCAACAGACACGGTTAATATCAAGGACTAAAATGTGGTTCAATGAGATGAAATAATTTTTGGTGAATAGTAACTTTTTACTTTTTTTTACCACGGTTAATAGTAAATAGGGTAACTAAGGGTAAATATGATATTATTATTACCCTAACACATGTCCTAATTCTATTGGAAAAGTGTAATTCGACCAAAAACAAACTTAGGAATAAAATATGACCATTTAGGTCCACTTGGATTAGATTAGGACATTTATTATTAATTTATTTAAAGAAGGGTTAAAATAGTTAAAATCAAAGTTTAATAAGTAAATCATTTTTAATATGGGGTTATACATAAGATAAATTCGACTATAAATATTAATTAGAAATCTAAAAAGATTTCCTACATGATGGTATTTTATTTATAATTTTTAGACATTAAATAATTTAATTTATTTATGACACAATGATGATGCAGTAATTATCTTATTAATGAAATATTGACATAATTGATGTTATAAACACCAAAATAAATGTAATTTGAGACTTTTTATGAATTCCACTAATTTTATAGGTTACTATGATATATTATTGTTGATTTAATCAACTTGGTTCGAACATATAATTCTGTTATGACTAACAAAAATCATATATCAAATAGTGTCAAAATTGACACAAAATAGTTTTTAAATCAAATATTATATTATTAATTGTTATTTTATTCCTAAAAATCTAAGGTTCGGCCAAATGACTTAGATAAGGATATATATATTAATAATAAACAATTTGGGGTTCTTTTGGCATGTTATAGTAAGTGTATTAACCATATAGTGTAAGAAAACAAAAAGACACGGTAAAAGTTAAATTATTTAACTTAGAGTTAAATCTAATTGATAAGGTTAAAATAATAACCTAAACTTGTCTAAATACTATTGGTTGATAGTATTTCGACCCATCCCCACTTTAGCTTCGAAATAAGACCCTTTGGAACCATTATAAACCGATTTTGACTTTAATATAAAATAATATTTTGAGATATTCCTAAGGTGCCCCTCTCCTCCCTTATAAAAGGGCACCTCCTCCCCCTCCTCCTCACACCAATTTGAGCACTCAAGCTCGGCCAAACCCTGCCAAAATCCCTTCTCCACTTCCCTAGAATAATCCTAGAGGTCCTGGTCTTCTTCAAAGACCAATCTTAGTTCCCTAAGTGGAGGATTCAAAGAGGCGTTTCAAAGAAGAGGTAATATCCATTACCGATCTTTTCAATTTCTTTCTTATTCAACTTCTTCTTCTTTAGTTGTTTCATGATAAAGTAATAACATCAGTATTACTTACATACTGATATGTTATTATAAATATGAAACAACCCTAATTCACCTTCTATCCATCCTACGGAAAAATGAAATCACCGCGCGTGCGTACGTACGGAATACCGTCTCCACGTCGTGGTGTAATCTATTTTCCACCACCACCTTAATAGGATGGGTATAATTGTGTAATGAGTAACTATATATGATTATTATAAATTGATATTGATACTTAAATATTCTACATACACTTCAACACAATTCCACGACCATGGGAACGATATCATCGCTCGTGCGTACGTACGGACTACCGTCTCCACGACGCGATGAGATTCATTCTCAATGATTAACCATTCATGAATGATTATAAAGTATATATAATAAGTACTAATGAAATATATGACATAATAATGATACTGGATTTATGTAAATTTATATGTATGTCATCTACTTAATTCCATTCACTTCAATAAGGAAATGAAAACAGCGTTCATGCGTACGTACGGACTACCGTCTCCATGAACGGTGTATTTCATTCCATTTATCGATATTATATATATATATATATTATGAATATATATTATATATAAATCATGTTTTACATTCTGGATATAATTAATCATGATCCAAGTAATCATATTAATAATTACAAGTTAAAAACACGAACGACAAATGAGACGATTTTACCCAAAACGCTACTTTAACATGAATTTACAAAAGAACAGGTAATATAAAGTCATAAGTGGACCATATATGATATAATAACAATGAATATGATTCTTTAATAATTCAATAACATGATTTAAATCATTATACAGGAGGTTCGGACACTTACAAAGCAAGTCGGACCTAAGGTAAGGGAAATATCACAATCTCATTTTTATCCGAGGTTGTTTATTCGTAAGTATTTACTGGGGTGTATTTTATCATCCACATCCATGTTTAATCAATATGTAATATTATTTCCATCCACCTACAATTTTTTAAATCCATTTTTACCCTTTGGTGAGTTTTTAGTAATATGTATGAAAGGAATCTTTTGTCGTTTTTCGTACGAGGTACTTTTTGACTTTTCCGTCAAAAGTACGAAGAATGTTTTTTTAACTTATACGGCATGAATGGATTTCAAAAAAATTATTTCCAAGAAGCTTCCTTTACAAGTATTCAAGTTTATTTTTAATCAACTTCTTTTATTTTAAAATTGTATGACATGTTAAGAAAGGAAAAGTGTTTTTAAAGTAGAAAGGATATTTTCCTCAAGAATGAAGTTCAAGTATTTTATCAAAATTATTTTCCATCTAAGATAATAAAAGGGTTCTGTTTTTATCCCTATTATTAAATGGATTTGATTATGTTGTGATGGAAACATTTTTATGAATTCCTTTATCTTATATGAATTGTTTTATGATGTCATGTTGTTTAAGAATCCCATTTTTATTACATGGGTTATGCGATGATGTATGATTTATGATTATGTGGCACACATAAGAAAGGATTCATTATAAGATGGGTGGGACCTATATCTCCCTCCAATGCATTGGGTAAAGATTTTATATCTCATGAGATAGACATGGCTGGAATGGTAGGTTATACCGGTTCAGTGAAACAGGACTGAAACGAGGGTTACTCGATTCAGAAAGGGACTTTGTCCACTAAGATAGTCTTGGCAATGAGTCTTGACTAACAAGAAATGATTATATATGATTATGTGTGAATGCCACAAAGTTTCATGTTTTAAGTTATGATTATTGTGATTAAATTTCACTGCCATGATTTATCCCATGTTATGAAATTATGCTCTCTTTTGCAGGTTAAGATTTCCAAAAGTTATGTTCTTATGAATATGATGTGATTGATTTTTCTTTTGTTTACCCTTACTGAGCATTTGAGCTCACCCTTTTATGTTTTATTTTCCCCAGGATATAAAGAAAGGTTTTAGGTAAAAAAAAGGAAGATCTTTATGGGAGATATTGAAGATCTTTCACCACGATTAGAAGATTACGTTCCGAGTTTCCAAAGACACTAAACTATTACGATCCTTGTGTGTGTGTTTTTGTTATGTACTAAGTATTCCGCAAATGTAATGTAATTTCCATGTACGTCAGGCTTCGGGTCTCTACATATTGAATGGAAGCATTGGGGAGGAGGGTGTTGCGGTGACAAAGGTTATCAGGGAGGAGGGTGCCGCTATGAGAGAGGTCATCGGGGGGGAGGGCGTCGCTGTGAGAGAGATCGTCAGGGAGGAGGAGACGTTGAGGTCGTTGGGGAGGAGGGCATCACTATGAGAGAGATCATTGGGGAGGAGGATATATCATCGGGGAGGAGGGAGCTGCTGTGAGAAATGTCTTCGTGGAGTAGGAGCCACTGTGAGATAGATCTTTGGGGAGGAGGAGACGCCGTCAGGGAGGAGGGTTGCATAGTGATCGAGTTTCGGATCGGGGGAGGTGGAGGATCCCGATATTGACTGGAAAAAAACTATGTCCTAATATAAAATTGATTTAGCCATGGACGTTTAATTAAACTATGGAAATAAAAAAGCTATAGTCATGGAACTATAAAATTGTGGCTATAGGTCTGTGGATATATCCTAAATTTATAGTAGTGTATGGCCAAAATGTGGTTTTCATTGGTGATCAACGTTGTTAGGTGGTCAGTTGGTGTGAGGATCCTCTTCTTTCCTTGTTGGATAATTTTTCAGTGGAATTAGTAGATGTTAGTATAGTGAAGTTTCCCAGGGTTGTTGGGAAGTTCATGGGTGTTTTCCCAGAGGATGTTGTGAATCTACCCCCTCAACGCGATGTTTAGTTCGGGATAGACTTACAGCTTGTACTTCTTCGATTTCAATGTCTCCTCATCGAATGGAACATTTTAATTATAGAATTTGAGGATTCAGATAGATTACCTAATGCAAAAGGTTTTTATCTGTCCTAGTGTATCATTGTGGGGTGCTCCAATGTTGTTCACAAAGAAGGCAGATGGTCATATGAGGTTGTTCATAGACTACCAGAGGTTGAATCAAGTGACGTTCAAGAACTACTACCCTCTTCCAAGGATAGACTATATTTTCAAACAGATGATAGGGGTGATTTTGTTTTTTAAGATCGATCTACGGTCAAGATATTACTAGTTGAGAGTGAAGGAGGGTGATATTCTAAAGACTTCCCTCATATGCAGATATAGGCACTTCAAGTTTGTATTCATTCCATTCGGTGTTACGAACGCACCATCCATGTTCATGGGGCCTATGAAATCCGTGTCCTGTGATTTCCTATATCGGTTCGTCGTCATATTCATCAATGATATCTTAATCTACACGAAGTCATAGAAGGATCATGTTGAGCATCTCAGAACTGTCTTACATGTTCTTCAACACCAACAGATCTATGTAAAGTTGTCTAAGTGTAAGTTTTGGACATGATAAGTGCATTTCCTCAGGTATGTTGTGTCTCAATAGGGTGTGGCAGTAGACCCATCAAAGGTTGAAGTGGTTGTTTCTTGGATAACACCAAAGAATGTGGCAGATGTTCACAATTTTTTTGGTATCATATAATATTATTGAATTTTTGTACTCAATTTATATTGAGGTGTATCCTTGTTCATAGCTTTGACTAGGAAAGACTGAGATTTTCTCTGGAGTTATTAGTGTCATTCAGTATTTAGTTACCTAAGGGGGAAGTTGATTAGTGCTTCGGTGCTCTAGTTTCCTGATGAAGGGGTGATGTTTGAGGATTTTTTTATGATTCATGTCTTGGATTAGGGTGTGTCTTAATTCAGTAGAGGGAATTTATCTCTTATGGGTCTAGGAAGTTACACACCTATGAGAATAACTGTTCCACCCATGATTTACAGATAGTAGCGGTTGTGTTTTCAATGAAATTATGGAGACATTACCTCATTGGGGAGCACTTTTTGGTCTTCACGGATCACAAGAGCTTGAGGTATATCTTTTATCAGTGCGATCTAAACCTATGACATTGAAGGTGGATGAATTTTCTTCAATATTATGATTTTTATATCTCCTATACCTCAGGAAAGTGGAATTTCATGGTCGATGCATTGAGAAGGAAGTCATGGAAGGGTGTTTTTTGGGAGTCTTGGGGTGATTGAAGAGAAATGGAGTAGTTAGAAGCCTTAAACTTAGATTCAAGGGTGGATGGTGGTAGAGGGCATTTGTTTCAGATGATGGTGCAATATTCTCTAATTCATTAGGTGGCGGAGTCTTAGTGGGGAGACTCAGAGGCAGAGGTGATGTGTGATTGTGTTGGCCATGGTGATGCTCTGAAGGGATGGTTAGAGGATGGTTACAATCAGATGCTGTTTTATGAAAGGTTATTTGTTCCAATAGAATTACATTAGGGAGTTCTTCATGAGTTCCATAGATCACCCTTGGAGGTACACTTAGGAATTTCTAAGATGTGTCATGGATTGAGGCTTCAGTTTTGGTGGCCCAGGATGAAGAAGGTAGTAATGGATTTTGTGGAAAGGTGCTTTCTTTTATAGTAGGTAAAGGTAGAGAATCATGTTCTTGGTGGTTTTTTTCAACCCTTAGACGTCCCTAAGTGGAAATGGGATGACATCTCTATGGATTTCATCACATGGTTACCCATAGCTCAGGGAGGTTTTGATGTTATCTAGGTGGTCATGGATTGGTAGAAAAAGTCAACCCACTTCTTAGAAATCAAGGATTCGGGCATAGTGGATGCCTTGGCTAAGATGTATGTGGATGAGGAGGTTCATTTTCATGGATTTATGAGGTCCATTGTCTCAGATCATGACATGTGTTTTACCTCATGAGTTTGGAGGGGATTGCAGCATGCTTTTGGCACTCAGTTATGCCTCAGTACTGCTTTCCACCCTTATACAGATGGGAAAATGGAACAGACTATCCAGACACTAGAGGATATGCTAGGATCATGAGTCTTGGACTTTGGTGGATCTTGGGCATGACACTTTCCTTTGGTTGATTTTTCTGATAATAATATTTATCACTCTTCCATTAGCATGGTTCCATTTGAGGCTTTGTACAGAAGATCGTTTTTTTCTTTATTATGTTGGACGGAGGTCGGGGAGATAGTTGTTCTTGGTCCTGATGTAGTACAAAGCATAATAGAGAAATTTTATCTTGTTAATGAGAGGAGTAAAGCAATTCAAGAATGTAATAAGTCTTATGTCAATCATAGAAGGAGGCCCTTAGAGTTCGAGGTTGGATACCCTGTGTTCTTGAAGGTTTCCCCTTGATGTGGGAAGAAGAGGTCTGGAAGAGGTAGTAAGCTTTAATCTAGGTTTTTAGGTCCTTTAAGGTGTTGGGGTGAGTTGAAAAAGTGGCGTATCAGTTGGAATTTCCATCATGGTTATAGAGGAATCGCGACGTCTTCCATGTCTCTTAGATTCTTCGAAATATTCATGATGACTCCCATATCCTTGACTAAGGAGAGTTGGATATTGAGGATGATGTGACATTCATGGTGCATCCAGTGGATATCCAAGACCGTCAAGAGAAGGTGTTTCAATGATGGATCATTACCTTGGTTTGTGTGTTGTGTAGGCATGGTGTCCAGGAGGAGATTACTTGGGAGTGAGAGATGAATATGTGTGCCTAATACCTGGATTTTTTTGAGAATTTATTTTCTCTATTTTAATTTGTGATGTGATTTTTAGATACTTTTGTTTTATGACATGAGTTATTTTCCTTGGTTTTGATGCGTGTGGTGTGATGTGTGATTAATTCCTAATGTGTGAAAATGGGAGGACCTTATTCCTAATCGAGATTCATTAACTGTGATGTTATTAAACCCATGCGGGTGAGTCAATACCACCAAAAGTGAATAGTATCTTGACATGGAAGATGGAATTCCCTAGTTTGTGTGTTTGGGATGGTGTGGTTATTTGGTTATATAAATTTTTGGTTTGGGTTGCGTGAAGGTTTATATGGTTATGCAATGGTTTTGTGATAGTTTTGTTGTGTGAGAGGAGGCATCTTGTGTTTTTTTAGTGTGTTTTGTGGTCATTTGGGTTCGCGTATTTTGTCGATGGTAGTGTTTGGGGTATGAAGAGATCCTTGAGAGGTATATCACTGATTGGTTATTCAGACCCTTTTTTATACTAATCATGATTTTGGATTATAGAGGGTGAGAATTTTTTGTGAGGTATCTGATATAATGGTCCATGCCCTCTTGGTCCATTAATTTTCCATTTTTGGTTGTTGGAGGTGTTCGGGGGCGGTTCTAGGAGTTTTTGGAGGAATCTAGAGGTGCAACATGATTGCTACAGGGAATACACTTAGTGTAAGTGTATTACATGACATGAAGTTTGGTTTCACAGATTATCCAAGTCTAGTTCATGTCATATATTTTTTTAGGTTAAATAATAAAAAGACGATGCATTTTTTGGTGGAACCTGGAATTATGGGATTACACAACATGAAAGGGGATTACACATCATGTAATTCCCCGATGTTGTACAGTTTTAAAGGTTTCAGTCACTCAGGTTATTTCTAAAACCCTATGGTAGTGGCTCTCCTCTCTTTCCAGACATCTTACGACCTTCTACTTCAGTGTTTCGAGATTTCCTTCTGTGGGGATTGATCTGTGGGCTCTCGTATTCGATCCATGGTAGGTTATCCTCTCTTTGTCATATGTTTCCTTCCTTTCTTCTTTAGGGATTCACTATGGTGATATTTTTTTGGTTTGGGATGTGTGTTGGGTTGCATTTTTATGGTCTTTGGGTGTGGTGTAGTTTGATCCATGGTTCTCATGGTGTGGTTGTGGTTTAGAGGAGTTCTTCTTCACCCTTCGGTGCATAATGAGTTAGAAATATTCTTTGAGGTAGGTATTTCCTCATTTCTCTTTATTATGTATCATGTGGGGGGAGTTTAATTTTTTTACCTATATGTTATGGTTTTTTCGACTTAATCAAAGATAAATTTTTGGTTAATTTAATTTAAAGGGGAAAGTGGGGTTTGATTACATGATTTTATAGCTTTAATATTATATTGTGGAATTGTGAATTGTACAGGCTTGATACCCCACTAAAAATTGTGTCCATTGGGGGATTTGTTTGTGCTGGATATATGTATTGTGATTGTTGTGACTATTTTGACCATTGTGATTGTTGTGATATCACCCTAAATGGAAATTGGTTAATTAATTATATTTGGATAATAAAATAGTATCCTCAATATTTTTACTTGTGTGATAATTCCCCAAGGAAATAAAGTGGAATGTGATAAAATACCCTTTGTAAATCTGAAAAATTATCTTGATGTGTTGTGATTTGTGTGTCCATGCTTGTGGGATAGAAATGTGTGGTTGAGTCTTGTGGGGATAATTGTTTGTGGGCCATGCTTTTGGGGCGGTGAGGTGGTTCTTTTTTATCCATGCTTGTGGGGCATCAAGGTGAGGTTTTTGGGGATGATATTTTTCTTGTGATATGTGGTTATGTTATGCTAGATTCCTGAGTAGTGAAGGAATAAATAAATAATTGTTCAATAATTTTTGGAATGGAATGTGTTGGTTTGGTTAATGGGATGGAAAATTTTCAATGGAAAATTTAATGATGGGTTGTGTGATTAAATGTGGTTGATTATAAATAATAAAATGAATGGGGTGATTAAATAAAATTGGTTGGAAATTTGAAATGGGGTTTATGGCATGTTGTGGGGGGTTATGAATTTAGAGGTGGCAGCAAAAGTGGACGGTGTTAGGAGTTGGTTGGTTTTTTTTGAACCCATAGATTGGGTTTAAGTGTTTGATACCATATATATATATATATACTTGTATTTTCCTTGTGATTTCTATACACACCCTACCCATGTTGAGAATTATGTGATGAACACTCGTATCATCATGCGAGGGGGTGTCTTTCCCAACATCCTGGTGGGAGGATGGATGGCTGGCCACCCGCTCTTCCCTGCTCCCTATTCCAAGCGATGATGGACGAAGGTTCTTTGGGTGCGTTTTGATGTGGTGTCCTAGGTTTCTTCGAGATGAGTTGTGATGTGGTGTCCCAGGTGTATTCAGGATGATTTGTGATGTGCTTTCATAGGTTTCTTCAGGATGAGATTTGATGATATTTGATGTGATGTGTGGCCCATGTGTCTATGGGAATGATGTGTTGTGAGGCCCAGATGTGTGTGGGTGGGATATGTTGTGAGTCCCAAGTGTGTGTGGGTAGGATGTGATGTGGTATATTCAAAAGAGGTGGGAGTTCTAGGACGTTTTATGTTGGGGTTTTAGAGCAGATAATATGAGGGAAAGTGGTGTGGGGAACCCTATCGTTGATTTGATTTACTTTATATTATTTTAATTGACGTGTGTTATTTGGTGAGCATGGCTTGGTGAGGTTGGGATGGTTAGTATGCATGTTTAGGATCTGTTTGGTTTTGTTGTTTTCTCACAGATGCATTAGTATGCTTCTTTCACATGTGCTTGAGAGACTTTGGTTTTCCGACTAAGTATAGTTGTATTCTCTCCCTATGTATATAAAACTATTTTTAGGTTTCCAAGATGATTTTTTGGACCATGCTGGACTTTACTAGCTTGGATCCTTGATATTTGTTGTGTCGTTTCTTTATCTTTACATTTGGGTATTTAATTTGAAGATTTTTATCTGTATGAGTTGTATTTATACATTCATGTGGGATGGTTTGGGTTTCTCTTTTATATTATCTCTTGGAGTTGTTGTGGATGATTCATTCTATCTCCCGGTCTTGTTTTCTTATAAAGGTAAATGCCTCCCATATTGTGATATTCGTACACCCTTGGTACTAGTTTCCAACCCAGGGCCTACTAGAGGTGGGACTTGGGGGGTCATTATCTCCCTCCCCTCATTGCGGTGTCTTTGGAGGGAGGGGTTTATAACAACATTTCATCATATGAAGCATTTTTCATTGATGATAGCTATAGAATATTCCTAAATAGTAACACTTAACATTATTACCATTATTAATTATAAAACTATGTTAATCATACAACATGATTATCAAAACATTATGATACAAATATATCATATAATATGATATATTAATGTAATTCCATGATTTATCAAAATCATACCTTACGATATATCCAAACCAATGAAATACAACATGCCTTGGTTATTCAAGGCCATTACTTATAACATTCTCATATCATCACTTAATATATGAAAAATATACATCATATATATAGAAAGATTGATATATTTAGGTCATATATCTATCACAAATATCATAACAAAGGGTTTAATTCCATAAATCACTATAAATATTAATAATAACCCTTGATCTTTTACCATAGATTCAAAGATCCGACATCCATATTTCTGAATTTGAGAGAAAAAATGAGAGGTAACTAGAGAGAGTAATTAGATCTAGGTTTTAATGAAGATCTATGATCTAATAAAACATTCATTCCTTAGATACATTGTTAAGTATATGGGAGAACACTAAAATTTCCCTAAATCACCCTAGAAATCACCCATAAATGTTTGGGAAAATGAACTGGTCATTTTGGAGGATTTTTGGGTGTTAAATGATAGGTCCTGATCAATTAAACCCAACAACATGGTCATAACGAACGGTCCTTGAGGCAGTGTAGTGATCATATAGACTTCTCTACCATGAAAATAGAGTGCATAGTCTCTAAGACCATGTTGGGACTGTGTAGGTCTCTACCAAAAATTTCCTACATTGTATAGAATCAAATAATATTTTGGGGTCATGTAGGGGACCATACAGACAAAGAAAACTATTCACATCTTCTATCTAAATCTTGGATTCACATGGAACTTGTTCCCTAGGGTAAACACCCCGTCTAAATCTAACATTGTTATCAAAACTAGATTTTATGATCATTTAGGAATATATTTATCAAAAATAATCAAGAACACACCATGTAACCCACTATATGCATTAATATTACATTCTATGTCTATAAATGATGAATCCATGGTGCCTAATAATTATTATTCTCATCACCATAGAAATTTTCATCCCCAAAAAGTGCTAGTCAACATCATTAATGAATATCTCTTTCCATAACTATTACATTTCATCATATCTCTCCTAAGTCTACTCCAAAATCAACTCATACTACCATAACACCCATATTAATGAAATATTTCATCCTCTAGGAATATTTTCTCTATGATACACAACTTAAATGGTCCTTTCCACATAAAATCATCATGTTATATCTCAATCAACTCTAAACATGAGTTAGGTGTGGTTGATACCTTTTCAACTAGGAAACATGGAAAACTTTATGAACCTCCATATAAAAATATAGTAAATTCAATATATATTACCCCTCACCAACCTATTAAATGATTTAATATTCTACCATATACTAAAGAATCAATATTCCTTGTTTCTAAATCTTTCTTTTCCTGAATCATGGAGTCAATTTCAAGAATAAAAAATCTTCAAAATAGAATCTCAAAGGCCACCACCGGTGATCAGTATAATACTTTGATAAAATTTTGGACTGAATCATTCAATTTTGAATCAAATTAGTCTTGTTAGTAATTTACTTCACCATAGTAGATTTTAAAAGAGACCTATCACCGGTCTCAACCAAATATAATGGCGACCAACTTAGTTGACCATTCAATTCCATGAATGGTTCAATACAATTAAATGAATGATATTAGTTATTATAACTAAACTCAAAAAATGAAAAATTTATAGAGAATATATTATATAATTTGAATGATATGCTCCATCCTCCCATCCATATATGGATGATACACCATGATCATCTTAAATTATATTCCACTAACATTCTAGAGACCTCTTTGAGTCTCTATGTAAATTGAGTATATCTATCTGAGATTATTGACTCTAGGACTCCATGATGTCTAAAAATATTCTTAATATAAATATTTATAATGTTTTCTACTAAAAATTCCCCATATATAGGAAATAAATTAATTGAATTCATTATTTAATCCACTATCACCCAATCACCATCGTATTTCCATGGTGACCTTGGCAACCCATTCATGAAGACTATAGAAATGTCCTCTCATTTTCATTTTAGAAATATAAAATTATTTAATAACCTCACTAGTTTTTGATACTCTATATTTACCCAATAATATACCATTAGATGAGAAATAAAATTAGAAACACCACTCTAAATTCCCAATAACTAGAATTGATTCTAGATATCATGATATTTATTATTTACTCTAAGATATGCCACCAATTTCATGAACCAGCTCTCCCCCCCCTAAACTGAGCACCTGAGATGGTTCGTGACATACCCAAGGGGCATCCAAGATTCCCATGAGCTGGAAATAAGTGTTAGGGAATCAAATTAAACATTAGGGTTGATTTCACCCCATAAATAACATTAACTAAGTAAATAAATTCTATAATAATTCGGGCATGAGGCATCCATACATTGGACTACCCTTCCATACAAATAAGTAGAAACAATTTTAACAAAAAACCAAACATGGTATAACCAAAATAAATAACCAACTCTGGGTAAAATAAAAAATAGTAGTAAAACAAATATAATATCTAGAATTATAAGGATGATTTGGTTGATACAACCAAAAATAGAAAATGAAAACAAAAATACCAAACAATGTCTCCATGTGGCCTCCAAGGCCACTAACCATCCTTAAAACCAACCCTCTCCCTGGGAGATCCAAAACTAAACCTGAACTTGAAAAGTATATTAGTTATACTAACACTGAGTGGTACAAGTAAGGTGTGATCATAAAACAACTTAGTAGGTAATCACCATAGAATCCATGAATTTCCTTTCTGAAAACAACTCATGCATGCTTGTTTAAAAATAAAAATAGAAAATAGGGTTTCATAATTTTCCAAAACAAACTCATCCTTTTCATAAATTATATTTAAAATATAATTTTTCTAAACACTATTTAAAAATATCCATTTTATGGAATCTAATTTTAATTCAATACTCAAAATAAAGGTTCATTAAATTACCAAAACAAATACTAACTAGGTAAATACACAAACAAGAATAATTTATTTTAAAACATAAGAAACGAATCATGTCATAATGGGATATGATAAATAATATAAAAGAAGAATGGGGAAACCATGTGCAAGTAAATATTAATAAATACAAAATATGTAATCATGGGAAATTCCTAAACATCCTCTAAGAAGACCCTAAACATACTCAGGTTGTAATCATCCACACCCCTATCGATGCATTCATATGTTTATAACCAACTAGATTACCTCAACTAGCCTCACTAGTGGAACTCCCCTATGGTCTCCAATACCATAGTGTATCTAGTTTGTCTAATCTAAACTAGATGGTAACATATAGTGTTCCTCACTAAGACACCCAAGATCCCCATGAGTAGTAGTAATGACTAGAGGTGAGGTAGCCTTCACATAAAACACATCATTCAAGAATCAATATAATCAAAATAGATATTATCAACCCACCTACCTATACTCATACCATTCTATGAATAACAATAGTATCTCAACATAACTGGAAGATAGATATTCCATGGAGGTGCATACTTCATATAAAATCCATTTTAATTTTCCAATTGGACCTTAGTATTTTGAAATAGTAACAACTTTTCAAGACAAAAAACCTTCCTTCAAATGTTGTTAAAAAACCAAATTGATTGTCAAACTCTTCACTCAAGGTACTAAACAAGACTTTAACCAAATATCCTTTGAATATAATTTTGAAACCAAGAAATAAATATGAGAACCAATTCATTAAAGAAGGAATACTATGAAATTCTATTTGTATATATAGATATACATATATGTGTAAATAGAATACATAAATACATATATCCACTCACATATATACATGTATAAATTCATAAGGAATACCAAATGAAAATAAAAAAAGATATAATTCAAGTCACTTAACAAAAATAAAATAACCTTTAAATAAGACCATTAACACTTTAAATAGAAGTAACAAAAAAAATTAAACCTCAATAACCGCATTGTATAAAATAATAAATATCAATAATCCTCTCAAACAAAACATTATTTGAAAAGGTATATTGGGTATTTTATCAAACACGTAGTACACATATACTTTAAACACAATGATATAAGAATTTAAAAACATAGAAAACCTCCTTTTCAATCCAACATTTAACTCAAAAAGCTTTAAAAATAAATTTTTAGATTAATATATTTGGTAAATTTAATTAAAAATAAATTTATAAAGTTCCAAGAATATCATGGTGTTCCATGGAAAGAAAAGATATAGAAACAACCAACTCAACCGTGTGTGGCTCCTACAAAACCTTTAAATACTGGATGAACAAGACTCGATAAGCAACCCGCACACCCTAAGAATAAAATACATAAGTTTTTAGGACCAAAATATCAATTAGGGTTTGGTCAACAAGAAACCTATCCAAGGAAATTAGATAAACCAAGGGGGAAAGAGGAAATAGAGGGACAAGAAAGATTGAATTGGAAGGAACCACCAAGAAATTGAAGAAGAAGCCTCAAAAATCTTAGGGGAAACAAGGAAGAAGGTTTCTTGGAGACCCTTCATGCATTTTTTCTGAGTGAGGAGGAGGGGAGGTTGACTGGGTTTCATTTTTAGGAGGTTGGAATATAGATTTTAATTTTTTTTGGAATTATGTTTTAGTCACATGGTCTGGCCATGCGGTTTAGAAAACAATGTGCCAACTATGAAAAACATATCTATCAAAGACTTCATACATTCACATGATTTCTATACAGTTTACACTAATCATGCGGGATAATAGTGTTCACTATACTGAAGCTATAAATTTGGAAATTTTCATAGAAATTCAGCCTAAAACTCGAAGAGAAAAGAAAATATTCATAAATAAATAAATAAGGAAAAAATTCAAGGTGTAAAAATTATTCCCACTATAAAACTTTCTTATACTAAAATGTATCTAAACTCAAGGAAGAGTCAAAAAATATCTCAAACCAGAAGGGGAAAAGGATCCAAAATATCTAAATGAAAAGGAAGGGGTACTTCTAACCTAAACCTCTAAGTCCCACTAAAACCAACTAAATCCATCACCCCTAATATATCACCAATTAAAAATTCAAACCCAACTATCTAAATTAGAAGATCAAAGAAATGTGACCTAATGTGCATCTCCCATCCTTTTAAAAACTATCTTGGTAGATCAATAAGAAAAGGCACTCAAAATGGTTCATCATACTAAAACCTGAACTCTCAACTGAAGAGACTTACGAAACAACCTCCATCCAAACACACAAATATAATCTCCTTAAGTAGTCATTTACTCTCCAAATAACTAGAATTTTTTCAGCATACTAAAAGATAACACGATGTTAGAACCACTCTATGAAAATATCAAGATAAGGACTATCAATCCACCTATAAAAATCCTTATAATCAAAGAAAAATGGAAGTAGGAATCAATCATGAGCATGCTCTATAAAAACAACAAGGGATATAACCTTAGGTCAAAGAAAAACGTAGGATGTCCTAGGACCACATACTTGAGGCACCCCTCATGGTGACCCCATCACAAAAAAACCAACACCAGCTAGTCTATAATTTAGATTAGTCCAACATATATCCTAGTCACCCAAGAAACACACCCAAGGTTTATATCATGAAAAATGGTACCAAGATAAAAATCACCACAATAATAGTCCCATGAAACTCTCAAAATACCCATCCTCATTAACATGGAACAAGAAAAACCTCAAAGCATCACAATTAATGATAAGTTGCTGGGAAGATACCCAAGGAAGCACACCCAACAAGAACCACACTAAGAACCAAATTTCTAAAAAACCATATGATATGATCTCCTAGACCCAATAATGCTTGATACCTTTCAAGGAGGAATAATTTAAATAAAATGGGGAATAAAAGACTCAATTGTTCACATCTAAAGAAAAAATCACCTTCATCTAAAATCACATCCCAATACAGAATAACAACTCAAAGATATGATCCACAACCACCGCCCAAGAAAATAAAAACTCTAAACAAGTAAAAAATCCCCTTTTTAAGTGTTTCAAAACTATAACCCTAAATTTTTAAATATCATACTCTAGTTGGAATCCCATTTTGAGCCATGAAAAATAAAATTACAACACTACTCGGGAAAACCATAACACAAGTCAAAATATAAAATCTTTATTTTAAAACCACTCAAAAATCACCCACTTTAATTTTAAATTCCTTATAATCTCACAAGTTAATTAAATAAAATAATTCATTAATATTTAAACATAAGAGCTATTTTAATCCATTTTAGAAAAATTATACTTTTTAAATATCAAAGTATCGCTTTAAAATCAATTTTTTCATCTTAAAGTCCCCATTACTAGTTTTCAAAACCCAAATATTTTTTCATTTTGAAACCACCCTTATTATTACCCAATGCTGACCAAAAATAAGTAAATAACATTAGAAAACATCAAAAATTAATTCAGAGGAACTAGTGGTTATGTATGACTTGACCACATGGTTTAGAAAACCATGTTCCAGTCATGAAACCCATACTAGAAGTTATGTGAAACCATGAACTCGCTCTACTCGTGGTTTTCTAGGCCATGTGATCTCACCTTGTAATGCCAATTCAAATTCCATTTTCATCCCCAAAAACATATAAATCTCCATGAATAATTATGAATTTTATCAACATGAACCAACATACAACAAAAACTAAAAAACAAAACTCAAAATTCAAGACACACAACTCAAAATCCCATGAAAACTTTAGGTTCAAAATGAGTAATAGCTAGCTTGAATATCCCCATATCTACCTATAAAGTTCTGACATTCCTATTATAATCCTCCACTACTTACAAAATAAAAAATAGTGTTCTGAAACCTAGGTCATCTTAAGAAACTAGAATCTGATATCATTATTTCATGAACTAGCTCTAAGACACCCCTGAACTAAGAACCTGGGCCAGTATGTGACATACATGAGGGGAATACTCAGTCCCCATGGACTGGAAACAATTTCCAGGTAATCAAATGAAATCATTGTAGATGATTTCACCCAATAAATAACATTAACTGAGAAGGATAATTATACTAGAATATTGATATGAGGCATCTATAAATTATACCTCCATGCCATTAAAATAAGAAGAGACAATTTTAACACAAAACCAAACATAGAATAACCAGTATAAATAACCAAAACCATATAAAATAAACAATAATAATTTATTAGATACAAAATCAAAAATCAAGAGGTTAATTTATCTGATAAAACCATAAGTACAAAAAAAACAAAATTCCCAACAATGTATCCATGTGACCTCCATGGCCACCAACCATCATAAAAAAACACGTACCATGGGCAATCCAAAACCGAAACTAGACCTACAAAACAGATCGATTATAACAACATTGAATGAAACAAATAGGGTGTGACCATGAAATGGATTAGTATATTATAACCACCTAATCCATGAATTTCTTTCCAAAAACAACCTATGCATTCTAGTTTCAAAATGTGGGTAGAAAATAGGGTTTCATTATTTTCAAAAAAAACTCATCCTTTTCATAAATTATCTATAAAATATAATTTTTCTAAACACTCTTTAAAAATAAAAATTTTATGAAATCCACTATTAAAATCATACTCAAAGGAAAGGCTTGGTGTATAACCAAAACAAATTCCAACCATGAAAGTACATAATCAACAATAACTAAGTGAAAAACACAAAACGTAGCACACATCACAATAGGATATGATAAATAAGATAAAATAGAATAAGGAAACCAGTGAAAGTAAACAATAGGAAATATATAATATGTAATCATGGGAAATTTCTAAAAATCCAATGAGAATACCCTATACATACTCAGGTTGGAACCATCTATAGTCCTATCAATACATTCTGATATCTATAAACAACTGACTACTCTCAACTAGCCTCACTAGTGGAACTCCCCCATGGCCTCTGATATCATATTAGATCTATTCTACCTAATAATACTAGATATTAATTTATCTCATCCCTTACTAAGATACCTAGGATCCCCATGAGTAATAGTTATGACATAAGGTGAGGTAGTAATATTATAAAACACATCATTTGAGAATATCTATGATCTAAACATATATGCTCAACCCACCTCCCTAAACCCATACATGTGAAATACCCCTTTAATAAAATAATAGTATCTCAACACAACTAGGAGATAGGGCTTCCATGGAGGTGACCACTTTAAATGAAAACCATTTCAAGGTGCCAATTGGGCCTTATAATTTCAAACTAGTGATAGATTTTTCAATAATAACTTCCTTCCTTTAAGTGAAGTTTAAAACCAAAGTTCTTATCAAAATATTTACTCAAGGTTCCAAATGTATCACTAAACATGATTTAGAAATACATCTCTAAAATATCCTTTGAATATCATTTTGAAACCAAGAAATAAATTTTAGAACCAAATATTTAAAGGAGGAATCTTATGAAATTATATTTGTATACATAGATATACATATATGTATAAAACACATAAAAATATACATATATTCACTCAAAAATATATATAGACATTTGTAAGGAATTACAATAGATTATATAAACAGATATAATTCAACCAACTTAACAAAAAAATAAGAACCTTCAAATAAGACCATTAATACTTTAAATGATAATAACCCAAAAAAACCACAATTAAACCTCAAGAAAAATGTTGTATAAATTAATAAAGATAAATCATCCTTTGAAACATCAAAATTATTTAAAAAATGAATCTTGGTAATTTTAACAAACGTGTAGTATACATATAATTTTAAACACAATGGAATAATCATTTGAAAACTCAGAAAACCCCCTTTTTAATCAAACCTTAAACTCACAAATCTTTCCAAAATAAAATTATATATTAATAAACATGATAAATTTATTTTTTAAAAAAATTAAAAAACACTATTAATCTCATGGTATTCCATGGAATATAAATATATGGAAAAACATTCCTCAACCATGTATGGATGTGACGAAACCTTTGAATACATGATGAAAAAGACCTGATAATAAACCCACACAACTTAAGAATCATATCAAAAAAATGAGATAAAAAACTCACTTATGGTTTGTACAACATGAACCTTATCCAAGTAAAGTATAAAACCCATGGTAGGAAGAATAAATGGAGGTTGGAGAAGCCTTACCTTGGAAGGAATCACCAATAAATTCAAGAAGAAGACTAAAAAATCCAAGGGGAACTAATGATAAAGGTAGATTGGTTCCCCTTTATGTGTTTTAACTAAGTGAGGGGTAGTTTATTCTGATTGGGTTTTAATTTTAGGAGTCTAGTATAAGGATTTTATTCTTTTAAGAATTTTGTGTAAGTCGCATGATATACCAAACCTGGCACCAACCATGTGCCCCTCACTAGAGTCAACTCTAGATTTTCATGGTTCAGCTGTATAGTTTTGAAAACCATGTGCCAACCATGAAAAAAATATTTTTTAAAGACAACATACATTCACACAGTTTCCACATAGTTTACACTATCCATGAAGTATAACCACATGCCCTACACTAAAGCTCCAAATTTTAAAATTTTCATATAAATTCAACACCAAACTCGAGGAGAAAATAAAAGACTCATAAATACATAAATTTATATGAAAAATTAAATTTTATGTGTGATAACCCAACTTTAAGAGTGAAATGATCCCAACACATACTTCATAATCTTAACAAGAACCACCATCTTTCCTCTAAAATAAATAACTAGATCCATCAAGAAATACCATCCCATAGTGGTCTCACAACCATTTATGGTGTCCCTCATCCTTATGTTATCCTAATTGAAACATTTCCATAATTTCACCTATTATACCAATATAAGCATTAAATTAATTCTAGATAGTACCACACCTTGTGCCACCTCTTTGACTTCTAGTTTAATGTCTACTAATAAATCCATCATCTAAAATTACTCCCCATGGCCACTATCTTCACTACATGAGTTTTATTTTTCCTTCTCGATAATTCTTCAATGAATTTCACTTTTCCTTGGGTATATATGAACCCAAAATCAAAGGTTTTAAGATATTATACCTAGTATCATGTTGTTATCAGGTTATGAGAAACTATAATTCAAACTCTTATTATCCATATACAACAAAAGTGTCTCCTGATAGAGGTAATGACTCTAACTTATTACATGAATTCCAAAATCTAACTCTAAAACATGGTATGGGTAATTATTCTCAAAAGGAATTATCTACATAAATATATATGCCAAAAATTTACATGTTTCAAACATAGGTTGTGATATTTTAATTGTTTTCAATTGTATTGGAAGTTATGAATAATCTTAAAGTATGTGTAGATAACTAGAGAAGTTTTTTTTTCATATTCGAGAATTAGTAGGACTAGGTCGTGACTATAATTTTCATGCCATGAATGGAGTTAAAGTTATAAAAATGGAAAATTAAAAAGTCATAGGGTTTATGTAAAAGTTTTTATATATATTACATGATATATAATATATGTATGAGGATACATATAATTTTTGACTTGGAAAAAAATTTGCTCATGCTATAAGCACATGCATCATTCCACAAATGGGTAAGAAATAAATAAATAAAAAACATTACTTATATTAAATATGGTTCAACCATAATATTTCTTACATTAAATTTAATATTTCTTAATTTTATAGATTTTGAGTTTCATGGTATATTTTATGACACAGGCATCGCACTGCGGTGAAGATTTAGGTTGATTTCAGTGATTCTAGAAATGTATTTCCCATTACATAGAAGATGTACCATTTCATAATTGGTTCAATATTAAAATACAATTTAAAGGTTCATGTTATAACTTTCAACCATGAAAAATCTTTAGTTCCATGATTTTAAAATCTTCTGGATGAATTTTACTAGAATAGATTACGCACCATTAAGGTTCATGTTGTACCATAACTCATTTAGTAGTTGAAAATTGTTAAAGGAGAAACCAACTTATCAATCTATTAGTTCATATTCCATTCTATGATTTATAAAATAATGATAATTAAAAAATATTTGATAATGTGGCATATTCATGATAGTTTGGTGGTTATTTGAACAACTAGTAACTACCTATTCAAATATTTATTGTTTAAATCAATCTAAAGATGATCTAATGGATGTATTTGAAATGGAAGTTTATAGAAGATGGATATTATTTAAATTTGAATTTAAAATTATCAGTATATAGAGTAACTTATTTTGAATAAGGAGAATTATCACACAAAACAGAAGAAGATAAATATTGAAGACCAATAAATAGAGAGTCAATAATGAAGTTCATTGAACAGTTAGAATTTTAAAATAAAGTGTGGTCAGTTTGAGTTACATTGAAGATAAATATTGGAATATAGAATTTATATTAATATCACTGAAGATGTAGAATTAAATAATAGAGAATAATAAAGAAAACCTATTATTGTATGGTGATTTATCTCTGATTGATATATTTATGAGTTCAAATTGTGTGTCAATTATATCTTTGTGACCCTTTTAAAATTAGTGAGTATAATAGAGGAATAGGTCATGGAACTTAGATGAGTAGTGTGATTATCTTAAAGTTGTAATCACATACTAGTGAAGTAGTGGTTAACTGGAATATTAACACATTGTTGATATTCTATCCTGATACATATCCAATTATGGATGAACCAAGTAAATCATGGGTTAATTACCTTTAATAGTTTTCATTTTGTTGTGCCTATGAGAAAAATTTAAGGATTATTTTCCACCCTAAAGACAATATTTTTTTTAAATATGAGAAGAATTTTTCAATCCACCCAAATTTACCCCCCTCTCAGGGTAAAGAGAATGAATATAGTTTAAAATAAGTGGTATCAAATCCATAGGTTATTCTTGGAATATATTGATAGAAATATATTTTTATAGAGAATATCTTGAATGAAAAGGGAGCACCTTTATTTGATGGGTTCAACTATTATATTTGGAAGAATAGGATGAGACCGCATCTATAATCTATTGAACTTGATTTATATTGATAGGGTTAATGTTTTAATTATTTTTATGTGTGTTTTATTTATTTAATCCCTATCAATTAGTAAATTTGAGGTTATTTTCATTAATTTGGTATTTTTTGTGAATTTTGGGCTAAAATGTGAAAAAAAAATTAATTCTGAAAATTTAAAAGTTTTATATCCCTATAGTATTTTGAGCATATCTTTTAGAATTTTGAAACCAAATTTAGTGATTATTTTTTTTAGGATTATTTTTTCCATAGGTTTAAACTTATTCTATTGGACTCAGAATCCATTCAAACTCCAACAAGCCCAAACAAATCAATCATGTTGAAAAATTTATAGCCGGAAGAATGGACCCTAGCACATTAAACAAGGAATATTTCAGGCTATCAAAATCAAAATGAGGTGATTCTAGATGGTATAGAAAGAGTAATTTCAATTTCTAGTGAAAATTAAATTTCATATAGAAATTCTCTCATTAAAGTGGTTTTTTTAATTCAAAGTGGAGTAGGTGGAACAATATTCTTCGTCTAGAAAAATTCATCTTCATTAATTCAAAAATAACTTCTTATACACATGTCCAAAAGATTTTAAATTTCTAGGGTTGATATCCAACTCTATTATGAACATCTTTTAATAAGGGAACTTTTCCATTTTCATCCATCTAGTAGGCATAATCATATCAAACTTTTGGTGGACAGATTCTGGAGGAGAAACTTTTTTGTTCTTTCTTTTCTCTCTTTTGTTCTTCTTAATTTTGTAATACCTTCTTCTCCCCTATTATTTATGGATACCCTTCACATGGAGGGGTAAACTTATGTGTGTTTATAGAAGGGTAATTTTTATCTTTTTTAAATCTTGAGTTCTTTCACTTAATGGTTTAAGATCCCATTCTCTCTTCTGGGAATTTGGTTTTAATTTCTTATAGAGGTTTTTATTATCATGTAAGGTTGTATTTGATTTTAGATTCTATTTTTATTATTGATTTGGTAAATGATCAATATCTTACTCCACTAGGTTATGGTTTATATATGATGGAATATACCAGGGATTAGTAGATAATTACTTGACAATCGCAGTATGTGTGTGAGGGGTAGTGGACATTCTTGATTATTTGGGATAAACAAGACCCGATTGGGAATTGTATATGTTAATTGGGGGTATTCACTAAAAATATATCACACATTGGAAGGAGTGTAGGACAAGATAATATTTTGGTAAGTTTTATTCTCACCATTACCATTGACCAAGGTATTTATAAGAAGTGATTGTGGATTCTTACTTTTATCGACTTAACAGAAGAGAATTGGATAAATTGGAACTGGGATATAATTTCAATTAGAGAACCAACCTCGACCTGATCACTATTCTCATATAAGAGTTTTTAATCACTTATTTTGTAAAAATATTCTTAAAATTTTTCTTAAATTTATTTCCTTTGTTTTTTTTCTTTTCTTTTCAAAATCAAACAATTTCAAAAACACCCCATTTCCCCTCTAATTAAAGGCGACATATTTTTTTTTGTGTGCTCCTATCTAGAGAAAACCTAGGTTAACCAATTTACTAAATTTTTAACTTATTAAATAATTTTTTTTGTCACACCCTATGATAGGCACATGTCAAAACTTGGCAATGTTTTCAAGGAGTTGGTGCCAACAATTTTTTTCTTTTGTTTATTTTCTCTATGAAATTCGATTACTATAACCACAAACACTGAACCTTGCCCCATAGATCCTGAAATTGAAATAACAATGATTAATAGACTTAGAAACCGTAATTTTCAATATGAATTTGAGTAAATTTATCTTGTAGGCTTGAGTGAAACTTCAATTATTCACTTTGAGCCTGTCATCGTGTCTGGAAATAAGAACCCGGCCCTTAGAGACTTCTGCACACTACAATTCCTTAATCTTCCATGAAAAAATTACAAAATGATTTTGAGATGAAACCTAACATGATTCAATTTCTCCAAAAATTTTATGTCTTGGTAGGAGAAGACCCAAAAAAATATATTAAATATTTTTTGCATGTCTTCTCTACTTTTCGACCCTGAGAAGTAGATTAGGAGCAATTAAAGTGTAAGGAATTCCCATTTTCATTGGAAGGAGATGACAAATAATGGTTGTATGGACTAAAAACAGAATATTTTCATGATTGTAATTACTTGGTGAGATGATTCATGAAAATATTATTCCCCACATCCAGAAGCATAGGCATTAAGAAGGACATCTATGATATCAGACAGTCATCAGGAGAAAACCTTTATGAGTACCGGTAAAGGTTTAAAAAGATATGTGCTAGATTACCATATCAAGAAATTGATGAGAATCACTTTCTGGTAATATTTTACCAAGTATTAATAGACAATTTTTAAAACCTTATATATGTATCATCTAGAGGTGCATTTATTGACATGCCACCAGAAGAATCCAAGGGCCTGATTGAGATGATTTCCCAGAACTTGCAGTAGTTTGGTACAAGATGTACTGGCACAAGAGGAATTTATGAGGTAATAAATTCTTTTCCATCGCTGTTATGGGAAACTAATATTGATGATATAACTATTATAGTGAGATATATGGCCTTGAAATAAGTGATTGAACAATAGCACCAGGTAAGGTATGTGGTTTGTGCACATCACTTGATCATTTCACAAAACAATGTGCTGAAATACAGGGAATGGAAACATGTGCGGTAACTTTTTAACTATGGAAATTCCAAAAAAGTAAAGGATAGAGAGACCCTAACCAAGTTCAATATGGATTTAGAAATCAACATAATCAAGATAGACCCCCATACCAAAACCAGCTCCAAAACTAACCCTAATTCTAGAAACATTTACAAAACCCACCACTATTTCAATAAAAGAAATCTTATAACCAGAATTCTTACCACCAAATTCCCACCTTCTAAAGACCCTATGAGTATCCATCCACCTGATCAAAACCTCTAATTCAAAACTAACAACATATATCTAATATTGAGGGGCTTAAAGACACTGTAAAATATTTTTCCTACAAGTTAGAAAGTATCATGGACTTCCCAACCAAAAATACTGGTAAAATTCCTTCCCAAACAATCCCAAATCCAAAAGACAATGTCAGTAAGATAAAAACAAGAAGTGGAAAATAACTCTCACCACCAGTGGACCATGAACCTAAAACAAGACCACTTGAGATGAGGGAGAATGAAGTAGAAAATTCTGAAAATTATGTGAAAATAAACCAAGAAGAAGAAATGAAATAAGGGTAGTAGAAGGATACGCAAAGGAGGAAGAGATAATAAACACAATTTAAAATTTTAAAAAAAGGAGAAGAAATAATTACTTGTCCTATTTCTATCAAGGATGGTAGAATCAAATATATTATGGGAAGAATCACTTCAAAAATAAATTCTGGACACCTTCCAGAAAGTGGAAATTAATATCCCCCTTCTTGAAGCACTCAAAAAAAATCCAAGTTATGCTAAATTTTTAAAAGAGATTTTCACCAAGAAGAGGATACTTCAAGGGAATGAGAGCATCAACTTAGGAAGAAGTGTATCATCCCTTATCACACCACAATTTCCAACTAAATGTCAAGATCGAGAGATGTTTTCCATTCCATGAACCATTAGTTATTTAAATTTCTTTAATTATTTATGTAATCTAGATGCTTAAATCAATTTATTTCCTAACTCAGTATAAAATTCTTTAAATATGGGAGATTTGAATCCCACAAGAGTGATGGTCTATCTTACAAATAAATCCTTAGTTTTCCTAGCATGAGTTCTGGAGGATGTCCTTGTGAAATTCAAATATCTCTTATTCCCAACTAACTTCTAAGTGATAAATTTGGAAGAATATAGGATCTCATAACACTCACCCATCATTTTGGGGAGAAATTTAATAAAGACAGCCAAAACCATTATCAATGTCCATGAAGGGACACTCATAATGGAGTTTGGAGATAGCACTATTCACTTCAATATTTTTGACTCCATGAGGCACCCATTAGATGATGAATCACTCTTTTCACTCTACCATGAAGTTGGAACTGAAACAATTGAAGAATCAGGTATCTTCCATGAATTCTTAGCCTTAATAGATAATTTTTCCATTGAAAATATCACTGAACATGTGAATTCCCAAAATGAGGGAGATTTTGATTTCATGTGGGAAGAAGAGGTAAAATATGATTTCTTTGATGATTTTTTAAATTATGAACAAAATGATATTATTTATGTTATCCCATAGATACTTTTGGCCACTATCTATAACTATAATGGTTTTAATTATCACAAATCATGTCATTTATTTACATATATCTTACCTTATGTTAATGATTCTAAGTTATGTCACAACATTATATTTAATATCAGATCAGTTCATTTATATAACAATTTATGTGTGTTTAAGTCTAAACAATCTTATAATTGATTATCTATGTGTTTATGGACTTTAACACTCTCTGAATTTTCCTAAATTTAATACATACTAAACATATAAAAATTATCTAAGTATGATTCACTGAAACTGATAGACAGGTGACTCACCAACAAACATATGACTCACTAACTGGTAGTTCTAACAGGCATATGTTCTAAGTATGTGAAGTTGATGCTGTTGGAAGGACTCATCATTGCCCATGACACTAACTCAAACGACTCACCGTTGCACATGACACTGACACTGACGACTCACTATTGCACATGACGCAGATGAAAACGACTCACTATTGAGTATGAATCACTGATGCAGATGACCTACCCTCATTCCAAGTGACCTACTGTTGCATGATACTATCGATGCAGGGACTCACCGTCTGTTGATATGAGTCACCAATAGTTAAATTGTCTCACGAATAGAAGAAAAGAATCACTGTAGAAACAAGTCACTAATGTAATGAGTCATCGAAGTATGGAAAGACCAATAGAATGACATACTGATACTGATAGAAGGAGAAACCTATAGAAGGAGACACCGACAGAATGTTTAAATATTCATTTATTAATATTATTTCTAACGGTCATATTTGTGTTATTTAATGAATCTGATATAATTATTGCCTACTTTCAGACTTGACAGTAGATATTCTGATGTATGAGGTATCTCCACATGCACATTATTGGGATAGAAAGTTTAAAAGAGGAAAAAATCATGTGAGAAAAAAGAGTGTAAGAGAAGTAGTGCATGTTGTGTGCGAGAGAGGCATAATGAAGAACATAATATCTAATGAAACCACTGTGAACCCAAGAATTTAAAAGGAAGAACATACGGGGAGATCAATAAATGAAGAAAAACTTGTTGAGCTGACCTTGAACATCTTTCGAACAAGAATCTGAACATCTCATACTCCTGGAAGCTAGAATACAGAGGCTACGACACTCTGTTTTGGATTCAACTTCCAGAAGAGGACTCAAACTTCAACTCCAATTCATCAAACAAGTCCAAAGATTAAATGTATAACATACAGAGCCTTCTAAACCTAACTCTACATCTTTAACTCTGTTGTGTTCATTTAGTTACATTTTTGAGCAGTGTGTGTATCTGTCTGTTACACACACACTGACTCCTGTGCATAACTAGAGGATACTTGATATCCTCAATCTCACACTTTCTTTATCCATTTTAAAACCATGTAGAACCATGGAAGAGGTGGTTTGTGACCTGGTTGTTGTTTTTTCCATGAAGAACTGTGTTATAGGTCAAGTCTAACTTGGATATCCATGTGTGCTGTTGTGAACCCCAATCTAGTGTATGGACCAAACTGTTTATTAATTTAAACAGTTTGGTGGTAGGTGATCACCAAGTGGAGAGGATTAAGTCTCTACTTGAGACTGAACCTCTTGTTTTATATCCCCTGTATTTTTACCTTTTATTTTTACTCTATTTTATCACATATTTCATAAAACTAAATTGAAATCTGATAGTTAGTCTTAGAAAGTGTTTATAACAGTATTGACTTATTAGGTTTGTTTCAAAAGCTGTATTAATTATCAAATTGATAAAACAGATAACTAATCAATATCTTGAGAAATTAATCGAACAGTCAATCTCTTATAAATTCACTACTATCTAACTTCGAAATTGAATTTTAGATATTGGGGGAATTTCAAATAATCCTTTTTTAAAACAAAAATCTTTTGTTATTTCTAAATTTTTTTCACTTTGAAATATTTTTCAAATTTATATTATGGAAAATATTTTAGAAGGAGATTCTACAAATAGACCACCTTTTTTCAATGGAACAAATTATTCTCAGTGGAATCTTAAAATGAAAATACATTTCGAAAGCATGGTATTTGAAATCTGGACTGCTATTGAAAGTAAATATGCAATCCCTAAAACTGCTAGAACCACATGGGATGAAGCTACCAAGAATTCCTATAACAATAATTGTAAAGAAATGAATGCTCTATACTATGCACTAGGATATGAATAATTTAATCGCATTTCTGCATGTAAAACTGCTCATGAGATTTGGGGCACTTTGTCTGTTTCTCATAAGGGAACATCTAATGTGAAAGATATGACATTAAATACTTGCACTATTAAATATGAAAATTTTATAATGAAGCCTGATGAATATATTTTTGATATGTATCTCAGGTTCAATAAAATTTTGAATGCCATGATTCCTTTAGAAAGAGTTTTCACAACAAAGGAACAGATCATGAGGATTCTATGATGCTTACCAGATAGATGGCGAGGGACATCAGTATTCATAAGAGAATCATATGACATTGATAAAATGCTATTGAAATAACTAATTGGAAAATAAATGATGTATGAAGAGGAACTAAAAGTGAATCAAGAGGAGGAAGATCCAAAGAGAAAATATGTATCTTTCAATACTATTACCTCTAAGAATAATGGAAAAGAGAAAGTGTTATCCTTTGTTGAAAGCTCCAGTAATGATGAATAAACATCAGATAGTGATGAAGAGATGGATCATATATCCAGAAGATTCAAGAAATTTTATAAGAAAAAGAAGTTTTTCAAGAAGCCCAATTATAAAAGAATATATGATAACAAGGGAAACAGGAAAAATGACTGGAAAAGAAATGACAAATCAGAGAATATTTTCTGCTATTAATGTAAAAGGATAAGGAATTTCAAATCTTATTATCCTAAATTAAAGTATAAAAAGAGATATGAGAATAAATACAATAAGTATAAAAATCTATGAAGTCCACCTAGAGTGACTTTGACGATAACTCCAATGAATTAGAATCATCTCATGTTGAGAAAGATGACATGTAAAATATGTGTTTTATGACAAACACATCTGAGGTAACCTTAGATTCACCTACACAAAATTTTTACTATTCTTAAAATGAAAGTGAGTTTGAAAATATTACAAGTGATGAATTGTTTGAATATTGTAACATGCTGGAAGAGACATGTAATGAACTAAAAGATAAATATAAGTCTTTAAAGAAACAACATGCTCTTACTATAACTATTAAATCTGAATTTACTACTTAAAAGAAAAAGAATGCTCAATTGCTCAAGGAAAATAATGAATTAAAAATGTATAATAAGAAATTTAAAAAGGATTTAGAAAAGTTTACCAATGTAAAAGATACTCTTACTCAAATTCTTGGTAAATAGATATCTCCTAAGTACACTTCTGGTATTGGATATCATCCTAGATAGAGAAACCTATCTAAAACACATTTTGTAACTAAATCTGGAAAATCTTTTACTAACTCTATATTTTTTGGACTAAATAGAGTCTAATTTTCAAATATGTTATATAATTATTATAGGAAACACATAAGGAAAATGTGGGTACCTAAAGAATTGATTACTAATGTCACTGGACCCAAACAAGTCTGGGTACCAAAATCTATTTTTGTTTGATTATCATGTAGGAAAGTTGTTTGAAGATCTCCTTCAAGATTAAACAGTAATTGGATAGTGGATGTTTAAGACACATTATAGGATATTATTCAAGCTTCAAGAACCTAATCAACATTGATGTTGGATATGTCACCTTTGGTGACAATTCTAAAGGAAAAATAATTGGATTAGGCCAGATTAGTAACTCTAACTTGTTTTTAATTTCTAAATAACTTTTTGTTGATGGATTGAAATATAATTTGCTTAGTATTTCATAATTATGTGATGATGGATTTCATGTTAAATTTGTAAATGATGCTTTAAATGTTTTTAAATCTAAAAATAAATTGGTATTTTCTACTTTTATAAATGAAAATGTATATTTTGTTAACTTAGATTCATTAGTTTCTCAAAAAAATTATTGTTTAAGTTCCTTTCATAAATATTCTTGCTTTGGAATAGGAGATTAGGACACTGTGATTTACACTCTCTTAGAAAGATTACTAGAAAATTCCTAGTCAAGGATCTACCCAAACTAGAGTTTCCAAATGACAAAGTCTGTAATCCTTGTCAAAAGGGTAAACAACACAAGATATCTTTCAAATCAAAGAAAGAAGTTTCAACTTCTCAACCTTTAGATTTGGTTCACATGGATTTGTTTGGACCATCTCGGGTTTCTAGTTTAAATGGGAATCATTGTGTTTATGTTGTTGTAGATGACTATTCTAGGTATACTTAGACTTATTTCTTAGCTCACAAAATAGAAGCATATAATTACTTCACCAAGTATGCTAAATCAGTGGAAAATATAAGTTGAATTAGAATAAAATCATTAAGAAGTGATCATGGTCGTGAGTTTGAAAATCAATATTTTGAATCATTTTTTTCATGCAATGGCTATAGTCATAACTTCTCTTCCCCTAGGACACCTAAAAAAATAGAGTTTTAGAAATAAGAAATACGACTTTATGAGATATAGCCTGAATAATGCTATATGAATATGATTTACCTGTTTACTTTTGGGTTGAGGCTGTGAATAAAGCCTGCTACATAATTAATAGAGTCTTAATTAGACCTATCCTTAAGAAGACTAATTATGAGTTGTGGAACAATAGAAACCCCAAAGTTAATTATTTCAATGTTTTTGGTTGCAAAGTCTATATTCTTAATACAATGGAAAATCTTGAAAAATTTTCATCCAAGAGTGATGAAGGAATCTTCCTAGGTTACTCAACCTCTAGTAAATCCTATAGAGTTTTTAATAAAAGAACTAAGTGTGTGGAAGAATATGTGCATATCAAATTTGATGAAACATATCCACATGAACCTAAGATCTCTCTATACAACCTTGAAGATGATATGTCAAACCTGGACATAAATACAAAATCATCTAATCCTCTTGTTAAGAAATATGTTAAATCAAACAGTTCTGGAAATTCTTTATAATATGAACATGATGAACCGAACTTGTAGATGAACATGAAATTACTAGACCCTCCTTTTCTAGACCAACTAGAACTCTTAAGAACCATCCTTTAGATGTTGTTGTTGGGGACTTAGACAAAGGGACACAAACTAGAGTTTCTCTTAGAAATCAGGTTGAACATCATGATTTATTGTCACGGCTTGAACATAAAAACATCAATGATGCAATTAAAGATGAATTTTGGGTGATGTCTATGCAATAAGAACTTAATAAATTTTAAATAAATAATGTTTGGAAACTTGTGGATAGACCTAAATACACCTTGACCATAGGCACTAAGTGGGTGTTTAGGAATAAAGTAGAAGAATCTGGTAATATTGTTAGAAACAAAGCTAGACTAGTTACACAAGGTTATAGTCAAGAATAATACATTGACTATTAGGAAACTTTTTCACTAGTTGCTAGACATGAGGCCATAAGAATCTTGCTTTCTTATGCTACCCATATTAATTTCAAACTTTATCAAATGGATACTAAAAGTGCATTCCTAAATGGGTATATAGTTGAGGATGTGTTTGTTGAACAACATTTTGGTTTTACAAACCATCATTTTAAAAATCATGTTTTTAAATTAAAAAAAGCTTTATATGGTTTAAAAAAATCTCCAAGATCTTGGTATGATAGATTAAGTAGTTTTCTCATTTCCAAAGGTTTTACAAAAGGAATTTTTGATCATGCTATTTTTATAAAACAAATTTCTAAATATTTTTAAGTAGTTCAAATCCATGTTGATGATATTATTTTTGTATCTTCAAGAGATTATTTATGTATTGGGTTTTCAAAAATGATGAAAAATGAATTTGAAATGAGTTTTATGGGTGAAATCGAATTCTTTTTGGATTTTATATTTTTTAAAATAAAGAAAGAATCATTTTAAATCAAAGTAAATACACAAAATATCTTTTAAAAATATTTGTATTTGATAGCATTAAAAGTAGTGACACTCCAATGAGTACTACTTGTAAGCTAGATCTTGATGAATATGGTAAATCTATTGATCAAACCACTTATAGAGGAATGATTGGAAGCTTGCTCTACTTGACTACTAGTAGGCCAGACATAATGTTTATTTTGTGTATGTATGCCCATTTTCAAGCTAATCCCAAAGAGACTCACTTAAATGTTGTTAAAAGAATTTTCAAATACTTCAAACATGCTATAAATTTAGTTTTTTTTACCCCAAAGGATAATCATTTGATATAGTGAGTTATTCTGATGCTGATTTTGGTGGATGAAAGTTAGATAGAAAAAGAACCTATAGGAAATTCCACTTTTTGGGAAAGTATTTGGTTTTATGATGTAGTAATAAACTAAATTCTGTTGCATTATCTATTGTCGAAGATGAGTACATAGATGTTGGTAGATGTTGTGCACAAATTTTGTGGATGAAATACACTCTTCTAGACTATGGATATCAATTTAGACATGTACCTATAAATTGTGAGAACACAAGTTCTATTAACATTTCTAAGAACCCATTTTCTCATTCTAGAACAAAATATGTTGATTTAAGACATCACTTTTTGAGTGATCATTATCAAAAGGGTGATATCACTTTAGACTTTATTGGCACTGAATATCAACTTACTGATATATTCACTAATCCATTGAACTCTGAAAGAATAAATTACATTAGACATGAGTTAGGAATGATCAATTAGTAAGACCCTATGTTTTCCTTTCCTTTGACATTTTTCTGTGAGGTTATCATGCTGACATCATTTTCATGCTGACACTATTGTCATGCCGAAAACATTGTCATGATGACACTATTATCATGCTGACACCATGAGTATTATACAAAGTATGTCGTGCCAACATCGATGACTCCTTATTTTTTATAAGTTTTATGTTTTTATCAAAACAATAATGTTTTATTAATTCCAGTGAACCCATTTCAAAATTTTACGATTTTTTAATTTCAAAATACCTAAATGATATAAATTTAAATCAATACACTCTACTTATTTACTGCTACTCTCTCTCTTGGTCGCTGCTCTCTTTCTCTACCCCCAACCTTTCACCTTCAAACCTCTAGACTGAACTAATCAGAATGGCATGTGTGAAGCAATATCTTGAAGAGGGTGAGTCTCATGCATCTAAGAAACAAAAATTTGAATCAAACAAATCTTCAGGTCCTATAAATCATATTCTGGTAAACCATGTTGTAACCTCAGAGAAAGAAGTATTGGTGGAATGGATCTTGGAGAGAAAGTCCTTGTTGTTGAATATGTTGCAAGATCAAGAATGTATTGAATGGTTCGCAAACAATGACAGAGTCTTCTACCTGAATCTGGTATATGAATTCTATATGAATATAGAACTTTTTCTAGAAGGAAGTGATGTTTCTTGGGTGAATTCGATAGTGAAAGGGAAGATAATCTATTTCTCTTCAAATCATTGGGATAAGTGTCTTAAGGTACCTCATAAAGGAAGGTTTGATGATTATAAAGGTACTTCTCCTTATAAAAGTTAATTATTTTGTTTTGAGATAGCTCTAAAAGAGATAACTGGAAATTAAGAACATAGGAGACCCATTGCCTCAGAATTGAATAGTGAGTGCAGAATTTTATTCAAGTTTATTCAGCACCAGATTTGTCCCAGAAAAGGGGACTTTTCTTATCTCAAGTATCAGGATGTATACTTAGAGTATTTTTTGTAAAAAGGAGTTAAATGGAATCTGTGCAGATATCTGATGGTGCACATTAATGAGATGATAAAACCTAGTTGTAAGTCAAATTCTCTTTTCTATTCTTGAATGATTTCAGCAATGATAAAGTAGAAAGGCTATGTTAGAGAAGTTAATGATGTTATAGTTAGTGAATGTAGTGGAATTTTATTAAGCTCTGACATCTTTAAGAGAATGAAAATTAATTGGAACCCATGGAGGAAGGAATGGGTTGGTGATGAAGATAGATTGTATGAGAAGTTTAATCCTATAGATCATCTAGTTAGACCAAGGGATCTAGTGGATACTGGACTTGGTCCAAATGAACAAGTAACTTATTCTTTAGATGAGGAAGAGGATCCTGCTACTCCTATCAGATATGTGGGATCACCAGTTGATGATAGAAGTGACTCAAACACTACTGGACCAACAAAAAGAGTCTCTATTGGACCTTCAAGTCCACTTCTAGACTTACCCTCTCATGAACCTATTCTCAAATCTAATAGAAGTGAAGAAACATAAGTTGAAGGTAGTGTAGAGTATATTAGTGAATCCAGTGAAGAAGAAGATGAATAATAAGAAGGTAGTAGTGGTGAAAGTTGTTTAGAAATAGTAAGGGAAGAAGAAGATGATGAAGTTGATGATGAAGTTGGGGATGAAAAGAATAAATACGGTGATAATGAAGAAATTAGTGAAAGTGGCAGTGATAGTAAATTCGATCATCCTGATGAGAATCCCGATGTTGTTAAGATGGAAGTTGCTAAAGCTAATACTGGTGTATCTGTTTAGGGTGTTATTCAAGATGAAAATGTTGATCAATTTGTATATTCTAGAAAAAGGACTCTGCATAAGGAAAAACAACCTAGCCAGGAATCATTGACTAAGGGAGAGAAATCTGCTAAGAAGACTAACACTGAGGAAGAGCCTCAAGGACCAGTTACTCAAGATGATGAAGAGCATAAAACTATAAGAGTAAGTCTTGATACTCTTACACTTATAGATTCTTATATTCTTGCTGAATGGGTGAGGCATCCTGGTGATGTGGCCCTGGGATTGGATTATGAATATTCTGATGATGAATTTTTTGCACTTTCTATAAGGGAACCATAGGATGAGACCTCTACTAGTGACTATGTCACTAAGGCCAATTTTGAACAATTCAATCCAGACATATGTGCATCCATAAGACACTCAGTGCAATCTAAAATGTGGTATGAGATTGATGAGTCTAGGAGAGAGAATACTGAGCTGACTAAAAATTTGAAACCAATATGATCTATGGTTGATGGTGTAAAGCAAGATAGTGCCTCTAGTTCTACTTCTGCCTCAACCAGTTTGTCTTAAGCTTGTGCTGCTTAGGTTTCAAAGATGGTGATTAAAGAAATTCATACAAATCTAATCACAATTGTAGAAACAATTGTGACAAGAGACACCAAGATCGGGAATGATATGAAGAAGTTAACAACTGGGATCAATGCCTTGACCACTGAGTATAGGAATACAATGGAAACTGTCATGAAAGTACTTGATAATCTTGTTTCTCATTTTAAATCTCTCGAGTTTTCCAAGATAAGAAAAAAATTTCAGTAACTAACCTCCTCTGCTCTTGTTTTAACCTCTTCTCCACCTGTTCAGTCCTCAAAATCTACAGATCTTAGTTCAGTTTTGAAAAAAGAGTTGTAAGCTTTGATTTCTAGTATATCCAAGGTTAGAGACACTTTAGATAAGGTTCATAACCATGTGAGGTATTATACAAGGAGTGCTTCATAGAATCAGGAAGATCTGACCAAAAGGATTAATGAGTTTTTCTCCAAACTCATCACAAAGCATCAAATGAATAGTCTATTTAAGTATTTGGCCAGTAATATTACTCTTCCTCTAGTGAAAAAGGATTTTAAGGATTAGATTCATAAGGTTATAGAATATACTCCCTTATTGAACAAGTTTATAGAAATAAAAAAAAATATGATTCTGAAAAGGCTATGAAATATGGGGATAGATCATTGAAGATTTCATCAAGATGTTAAAACCATATATCCATTTCCAAAGTGAAGCCATTATGGTACCTCCTACTGCACCACTTGGTCCTACTGGTTCAGTGCTTGCTCAACCAAAAATGTCAGTTTCTCAGGCTTTATCTTAGATCGGAACAGTCATTACAGAAACTGTTAAGCCTAGGATTATTTCTTAACACTGACCTGTCCTAGCTTCTACAGTTCCTAAAAGAGTGCCTCTACCTCCTCTCAAAATCTATTCAAACCCTCATACTTCTCAACCTAACCCTTCTAATGAACCATCCATTTATCCTTCTGATAATTGGAAGGAACCCCTTGATCCTACAGTGTTGTGTGGAGTGATCTTTTTTTTATAGGGTTGAGTCATTGTACCTTTTCTTTTTCAATGTACTGTGTTTATGAATGCTATTTAATTTTTTCTACTTTTATATTTTTATTGTTCTTTTCACCTACCACTTTTTTCTAATCCCAAAAGGGGGATAATTTTATTAATCATTATTAAAATTGGGATAACTTTATTAAACATTATTATGAGTTTAAACATTATTATGTGTTTATGCATTATTATCTTTGATACATTATTTTTTTCTTCTCTCTAATACATTATTAATTGTTTACTTTATTCATTTTCCAATGGTACTTAATAATTACATGATTTTTTATCATCAAAAAGGGGGAGATTGTTAGCCCATAGATACTGTTGTCTACTATCTCTAATTATAATGGTTTTAATTATCACAAATCATGTCATATATTAACATATATCTTACCTTATGTTAAAGATTCTAAGTTATGTCACAGAATTATCTTGAATACCAAACCAGTTCATTTATATAACTATTTATGTGTGTTTTAGTATAAACAAGCTTATAACTGATTATCTTTGTGTTTATGGATTTTAACACTCTCTGACTTTGTTGAAATGTAAGATAGACATAACATATAAAAATTATCTAAGTATTAGTTACTGACACTGAAATACAGGTGACTCGCCGATAGACATATGACTCACTGACAGAAGGTTCAAATAGGTATATGTTCTAAGTATGTAATGTTGAAACTGTAGGAAGGACCCATCATTGCACATGACACTGATGCAGACAACTCACTATTGAACATGACACTAATGCAGATGACTCACTATTACACATGACACTAACATAGAAGACTCACCGTTGAGTATGAATCGCTGACATAGATGACCTATCATCAGTCCAAGTGACCTACCATTGTATGATGCTACTGACGCAAGGACTCATCGTCTGTTGATATGAGTCATCGATAGTTCAACTATCTCACAAACAGAAGGAAAAACTCACAATTGAAACAAGTATTCAATGTAATGAGTCACCAACATATGGAAAGACCGACAGAATAACATACTGATACCAATAGAAGGAGACACCGATAGAAGGAGACACCGATAGAAGGAGACACTAACAGAAGGAGACACTGACAGACTGTTTAAATCTATATTTATTGATATTATTTCTAATGGTCATATTTGTGTTATTTAATGACTTTGACATAATTAATTCCTACTTTCAAACTAGATAGCAGATGGTACGATGTACGAGGTATCTTCACATGCACATTGTTGGGATAGAAAGTTTAAAATAGGCAAAAATCATGTGATCAAAAAGAGTGGAAGAGAAGTAGTGCATGTTGTGTGCAAGAGAGGCATACTGAAGAACATTAACTCTCATGCAACCACCGTGAACCCAAGAACTCAAAAGGAATAACATATAGGGAGATCAATAAATCAAGAAAAACCTACTGATATGACCTTGAACATCTGTTGAACAAGAATTTGAACATCTCATACTCTTGGAATCCAAAACATAGAGGCTACAACACTCTGTTTTGAAGCCAACTTCCAGAAGAGTACTCAAACTTCAACTCCACTTCATCAAACAAGTCCAAAGCTTAATTGCATAACACAGAGAGCCTTTTAAACCTAACTCTATATCTTTAGCTCTTTTGTGTTCATTTAGTTACATTTCTGAGTAGTGTGTGTATCTGTCTGTTACACACACTGACTCCTGTTCATAACTGGAGGATACTTTATATCCTCAATCACACACTCACCTTATCCATTTGTAACCCATTTAGAACTATGGAAGAGTTTATGTGTGACCTGGTTGTTTTTTTTCATGAAGAACTGTGGTAGAGGTCAAGTGTGGCCTGGACAGCCCCATGTGCTATTGTGAACCCTGATCCAGGGTGTGGATCAAACAGTTTATTAATTTAAACTTCTTGGTGGTAGGTGATCAAAAAGTGGAGAGGATTAAGTCTCTACTTGATATTGAACCTCTTGTTTTATATCCCATGTGTTTTTACCTTTTAGTTTTACTCTATTTTATCATATATTTCATAAAACTAAATTGAACTCTGATAGTTAGTCTAGAAAGTGTTTATAACAGTATTGACTTATTATGTTTGTTTCAAAAGTTATATTAATTATAAAATTGATGAAACTGAGAACTAATAAATCTCTTGAGAAATTAATTTAATATTCAAGCTCTTATAAATTCATTACTGGCTAACTTAGAAATTGAATTTTAGATATTGGGTGAATTTCAAATAATCCTTTTTTAAAACAAATTTTTTTTATAGATACTCAATTCACTCCCCCTCTTGAGTACTCTACTCCGACCAAAAATTTATTATATGTAGTATATAAAACCTTTGGAAGTGGGGAACCTCAATTTAATTTCATCCCTTGAGCATCCCCTAAATATATAATTAAAACCACTCCCTACTGATTTGAAATATGTTTACCTTATATAGAGAAAGAAATTACCAGTGATAATTGCTAATAATATATCAAAAACCCAAGAAGAATGTTTAATTGAGATTTTGAGAGAGAATTTACAAGAAATAGGGTTGATATTAGGTGATATCCTAATAATAAACCCAAAAATATGATCACATAGAATTCTTCTTGAGGGAGATTCCAAACCTATCATACATCCCCAAAGGAGGTTGAATCCCACCTTGATGGAGGTTATGAATAAGGATATTGAGAATATATTTGAAGATGGGGTCATCTAACCCATCTCAGATTCACAAAGGGTCATCCCAATTCATGTAGTTCCAAAAAAACTGGCCAAAACATTTTGAGGAATGAATTAATACCTATGAGAATTCAAAATAGCTGGAGAGTGTTCATAGATTTTAGGAAGTTGAATCAGGTCACTCAGAAAGATCATTTCCACATCCCCTTAATTGACCAAATATTAGATATATTAGTAGGGAGAACTCGTTATTTCTCTTTATATAGATTTTTAGGATATTTTTAGGTACCTATTTCTCCTAAGGATCAAGAGAAGATAACATTTACTTGTCCTTTCGAACCATTTATGTATAAAAAGATTCCATTTGGATTATGTGATGCTCCAGGTATATTTCATAGGTGTATGGTAAGTGTTTTTTTTATCACATTAAATATTTCTTGGAGTTTTTCTTGGATGATTTCACAGTATTTCTAAATTCTTTTGACCCTTGTTTGAAAAATATTTAGAAATTTTTAAAAACCTGCATTGAAGAGAATATTTCTTTAAATTTTGAAAAGTTTCATTTCATGTTTTAGAGAGGAATTGTCCTTGGACATTTCATTTCAAAAAAAGTAATTGAAGTGGATAAATCAAAAATTAAAGTAATAAATTCAGTGACTTAAACAACTTGTGTAAAGGATGTTAGATCATTTTTAGGACATACCGGATTCTACAAGTTATTTATCCAAGATTTCAGTATGATTTCTCTCCCTATATCTAGATTTCTTTTGAAAGATACTGATTTTGATTTCAATGGTTATTCTAGGGAAGCCTTTGATGAGTTGAAGAGTACATTGATTACACCAACAGTGATGCAGCCACCAAATTGGGAATAACCATTTGATCTACTTTGTGATGCTTCCAACAAAGCAGTTGGAGAATTACTTTATCAATAGATTGAGGGAAGACCACAATTTATTTCCTATTCCTTGATAACCTTAGATACAGCTCAATTTAGTTACACAATCATAGAAAAGTACACTACTAAAAAATGGGCTTTATCAGCACTCAAAACGAGCATTAATGGCGCTAAAAAAGCGTTGTAAAGCTCAGCGCTGATAAAGGGGGGTCCCCTTTATCATCTCTAAATAAGAGCTAATAAAGGGAGCCTTTATCGGCCCTAAAAAGCACTAATAAAGGATAACTTTATCAGTGCTAAAAAAGCGCTGATAAATGTGTGTTTTATCAGCGCTTTTTTAGCACTGATAAAGTGATCCTTTATCAGTGCTTTTTTAGCGTAAATAAAGGCTTCCTTTATCAGCACTTTTTTAGTACTGATAAAGGCTCCATTTATTAGTGCTTATTTAGTGTTGATAAAGGGTCCCTTTATTAGTGCTTATTTAGTGCTGATAAATGCCCTATCTACTGTAACATAAAATTCTATAGCCCAAACAAGACCTGCAAAAAATTCAGCATCTCAACAAGTATACCCATACAAAATTAACACATAATTCATAAGGTAATTACAACAAGTATACCCATACAAAAAGTATACCAATACACAATTAACACATAATTCATAAGTTAATTAAATACATAAAGAATTAAATTCATAATTTAGGGGGTTGGGGGGCTGGTCAGGGGTTTGGAGTGGCTGTCCAAGGGGGTAGGGGTGTCCAGGGGGATGGGGGTGTCTGGGTGGATAGGGGTGTCCAGGGGGTGGGGCGGTCCAAGAGGTTGGGGGGTCTATCCAAGGGGGGTGGGGTGGTGTCTAGGAGGGTGGGGGTGGCCGTCCATGGGTGGGGGTATCCAGGGGTGGGGTGCCTAGGTGGTTGGGTGATGTCTAGGAATGGTGGGGGTGATGTACAGGGGGTTGGTGGGTGTCTAGGGGGGTGTCCGGGGGGGTTGGGGGATATCCAGGGTTGGGGGCTGTCTATGGGGGTGTCCAGGGGGGTGGGGGTGTCCAAGGGGTTGGGGGGCTTTCCAGGGGTGGGGGTTCCTAGAGGGGTGGGGTGTCCAGAGAGTGGGATGGTGTCCAGGGGGGTGGGGCAGTCCAGGGGGTTGGTGGGGCTATCCAAGGGGGGTGGGGTGGTGTCCAGGGGTGGGGTGGTGTCCAGGGGTGGGGGTGGTTTTCCATGGGGGTGGGGGTGTCCAGGGTGTGGGGGAGGTGTCAAGGTGGTGGGGGTGGTGTTTAGGAGGGGTGGGGGCGTCCAGGGGGTTGGGGGCTATCCGGGGGGGGTCGGGGGTTGTCCAGGGTGGGGGGGATTTCCATGGAGGTTTCTAGGGGGTGGGGGTGTCTAGGGGGGTGGGGGGTTTCTAGGGGGTGGGGTGTCCAGAGGGGTGGTGGTGTCTAGGGTGTGGGGGTGTCCAGGGGTGGGGAGGTGTCTAGGTGGTGGGCTGGTGTCTAGGAGGGGTGGGGGAGTCCAGGGGTGGGTGGGCATCCAGGGGGCTGGGGGCTATCCAGGGGGATGGGGGCTGTCTAGGGTGGGGGGGGGGGCTATCCATGGGGGTGTCCAGGGGTGGGGTGTCTAGGGGGTGGGGGGATTTCTAGGGGTGGGGGTGTCAAGAAGGGTGGGGGTGCTCAGGGGTGGGGTGGTGTCCAGGGGGTGGGGGTGGCTGTCCATGGGGGTGGGGGTGTCCAGGGGGTGGGGGTGGTGTCCAGGTGGGGGGTTGGTGTTTAGGAGGGGTGGGGGGACCATCCAAGGGGTTGGGGGTGTCCATGGGGGGTGGGGGAGGGGGTTTTCCAGGGTGGTGGGGTGTCAAGGTGGTGGGGTGGTGTCTAGGAGGGGTGGGGGTGCCGTCCAGGGGGTTGGTGGGTGTCCAGGGGGGGTAGAATGGTGTCTAGGTGGGTTGAATCAAACAAAAATGACTCATGGATCGTTATCCTAAAGGATAAACACAATCCAAATGCGTTTGGTCAGATTTCTGTACGTCAGTTGTTGTTTTCACTTAAAATGTTGTCCGTTTTAAACAAAAGAGATACACTTTGAGTGATATCGGTCACACCATGCCTCAGATTGAGGTGGGGTGGACTCGTACACATCACCAATACACCCATGGATAATTCTCCTAAATTATGAACACAATACTAATGTGTTTGGTTGGATTTCCGTAGGTCAGTTGTTGTTTTCACTTAAAATTTTGTCTATTTTAAACAAAAGGGAGACACTTTGAGAGATATTGGCCACACCGTGCCTCGGATTGAGGTGTGACTGACTCATACACATCAAAAATGACCCATTTATCATTCTCCTAAAGTATCAACACAATAAGAATGTGTTTGGTTGGATTTACGTATGTCAGTTATTGTTTTCACTTAAAATTCTGTCCATTTTAAACAAAAGAGAGACACTTTGAGTGATACTGGTCACACCGTGCCTCGTATTGAGGAGGGGTTAACTCATACATGTCACCAATGAACCCATGGATCTTTATCCTAATGAATCAACACAATCTGAATGAGTTTGGTCGGATTTCCGTAGGTCGGTTGTTTTTTCACATAAAATTTTGTCCATTTTAAACAAAATATAGACACTTTGAGTGATACCGGCCACACCGTTCCTCTTATTGAGGCATGGTTGACTCTTACACATCAAAAATGACCCATTAATCATTCTACTAAAGTATCAACACAATTAGAATGTGTTTGGTCATATTTCCATACGTCAGTTGTTGTTTTCACTTAAAATTCCATCCATTTTAAACAAAAGAGAGACACTTTGAGTGAACCGGCCACACTGTGCCTCGGATTGAGTCAGGGTTGAATCTTACACATCACCAATTCATACATGGATCATTATCCTATAGGATAAGCACAATAAGAATTTTTTTGGTTGGATTTCCGTAGGTCAGTTGTTGTTTTCACTTAAAATTCTGTCCATTTTAAACAAAAGAGAGACACTTCAAGTGATACCGGCCACACAGTGCCTCGGATTGAGGTTAGGTTCACTCGTACACATCACCAAATCACCCATTTATTGTTCTCCTAAATTATCAACACAATATGGATGTGTTTTGTCGTATTTTTGTTGGTCGGTTATTGTTTTCACTTAAAATTTTGTCCATTTTAAACAAAAGAGAGACACTTTGAGTGATATCGATCACATTGTGCCTCATATTGAGGCTTGGTTGACTCGTACACATAAAAAATGACCCATTTATCATTATCCTAAAGGATCAACACAATCCTAATGAGTTTATTTGGATTTTTGTATGTCAGCTGTTGTTTTCACTTAAAATTATGTCCATTTTAAACAAAAGAGAGACACTTTGAGTGATACCGGCCACACCATGCCTCGGATTGAGGCACGGTTGACTCGTACACATCACCAATGCACCCATAGATCGTTCTACTAAGGTATAAACACAGTCCGAATGTGTTTGGTCAGATTTCTATAGGTCAGTTGTTGTTTTCACTTAAAATTTTTTCCATTTTAAACAAAAGAGATACACTTTGAGTGATACCGGCCACATCATGCCTCGGATTGAGGCGGAGTTGACTCTTACATGTCATAAATGACCCATGGATATTATCCTAAAGAATAAACACAATAAAAAATCGTTTGGTCATATTTCTATACGTTAGTTGTTGTTTTCACTTAAAATTCTGTCCATTTTAAACAAAAGAGAGACACTTTGAGTGATACTAGTCACATCGTGCCTCGGATTGAGGTGGGGTTGACTCTTACACATCACCAAAGCACCCATGGTTATTTATTCTAAAGGATCAACACAATACAAATGTGTTTGGTCATATTTCCGTACATCAGTTGTTGTTTTCACTTAAAATTCTTTCCATTTTAAACAAAAAAGAGACACTTTGAGTGATACAGGTCACACCGTGCCTCGGATTGAGGAAGGGTTGACTTGTACACATCACCAATGAACCCATGGATCGTTATCTTAAAGTATCACCACAATCCAAATGTTTTAGGATGGATTTCCATAGTTCAGTTGTTATTTTCACTTAAAATTTTGTCCATTTTAAACAAAAGAGAGACACTTTGAGTGATATCGGACACACCGTGCCTATTATTGAGGTAAGGTTGACTCGTACATATCAAAAATTACCCATTTATTGTTCTCCTAAAGTATCAACACAATATGAATTCTTTTGGTTGGATTTCCGTATGTCAGTTGTTATTTTCACTTAAAATTCTATCCATTTTAAACAAAAGAGAGACACATTGAGTGATGCCGGCCACACCGTGCCTCGGATTGATGCGGGGTTGACTTATACACGTCACCAAAGAACCCATGGATCATTATCCTAAAGTATAAACACAATCAGAATGCGTTTGGTTAGATTTTAATAGGTCAGTTGTTGTTTTCACTTAAAATTCTGTCCATTTTAAACAAAAGAGAGACACTTTGAGTGATACCGGCCACACCGTGCCTCGGATTGAGGTGGGGTTGACTCATACACATCACCAATGCACCAATGGATTGTTATCCTAAAGGATAAACACAATACAAATTCATTTGGTTGGATTTCCATAGGTGAGTTGTTGTTTTCACTTAAAATTTTGTCCATTTAAAAAAAAGACACTTTGAGTGATACCGGCCACATTGTTCCTCGGATTGAGGTGTGGTTGAATCATACATGTCTTAAATTGCCCATGGATAATTATCCTAAAGTATCAACACAATCCTAATGTGTTTGGTCTTATTTTCGTATGTCAGTTATTGTTTTCACTTAAAATTTTATCCATTTTAAACAAAAGAGAGACACTTTTAGTAATACCGGCGACACCGTGCCTCAGATTGAGGCGGGGTTGACTCTTACACATCACCAACACACCCATGGATCTTTCTCCTAAAGGTTCAATATAATAAAAATGTGTTTGGTTGTATTTCCATAGGTCAGTTGTTGTTTTCACTTAAAATTATGTCCACTTTAAAAAAAAGAGACACTTTGAGTGATACCGACCACACCGTGCCTCGGATTGACGCGGGGTTGACTCGTACACATCACAAATAACACATGGATAGTTATCCTAAAGTATTAACACAATCCAAATGTGTTTGGTCATATTTTCGTACATCAGTTGTTGTTTTCACTTAAAATTTTGTCCATTTTAAACAAAAGAGAGACACTTTGAGAGATACCGGCCACACCATGCCTCAGATTGAGGCGGGGTTGACTTGTACATGTCACCAACACACCCATGGATCGTTATCCTAAAGTATAAACATAATCCGAATGCATCTGGTCAGATTTTTCTATGTCATTTGTTGTTTTCACTTAAAATTATGTCCATTTTAAACGAAAGAGAGACACTTTGAGTGATACTGGCCATACCGTGCCTCGTATTGAGGCATGGTTGACTTGTAAACCTCAAAAATGACCCATGGATATTTCTCCTAAAGGATAAAAACAATAATAATGTTTTTGGTCAGATTTCCATACGTCAGTTGTCATTTTCACTTAAAATTCTGTCCATTTTAAACATAAGAGAGACACTTTGAGTGATATCGGCCACATCGTGCCTCGAATTGAGGTGGGGTTGACTCATACACATCACCAATTCACCCATGGATAATTCTCCTAAAGTATCAACACAATCCGAATGCATTTGGTCATATTTCCATAGGTCAGTTGTTTTTTTCACTTAAAATTATGTCTATTTTATACAAAATAGAGACACTTTGAGTGATACCGGACACACCGTGCCTCGGATTGAGGAATGGTTGACTTTTACATGTTAAAAATGTCCCATGGATCTTTCTCAAAAAGGATAAACAAAATCCGAATGTGTTTGTTTGGATTTCTATACGTCAATTGTTGTTTTCACTAAAAAAATTTGTCCATTTTAAACAAAAGAGAGACACTTTGAGTGATACCGGGCACATCGTGCCTCAGATTGAGGCGGGGTTGACTCGTAAATGTCACAAATGCACCCATGGATTGTTCTACTAAAGAGTCAACACAATCCAAATGTGTTTGGTCTGATTTACGTATGTCAGTTGTTGTTTTCACTTAAAGTTTTGTCCATTTTAAACAAAATAGTCACACTTTGAGTGATACCGGCCACACCGTGCCTCAAATTGAGGCGGGGATGACTTGTACACATCACCAACGCACCCATTGATTGTTCTCCTAAAGTATCAATACAATAAAAATGTGTTTGGTTGGATTTGTGTACGTCAGTTGTTGTTTTCACTTAAAATTTTGTCCATTTTAAACAAAAGAGAGACACTTTGAGTGATATCAGCCACACCATGCCTCGGATTGAGGCATGGTTGACTCTTACAAATCAAAAATGACCCATGGATCATTATACAAAATTATCAACATAATATGAATTAGTTTGGTCATATTTTCGTACGTTATTTGTTGTTTTCACTTAAAATTTTGTCCATTTTAAACAAAAGAGAGACACTTTGAGTGATACCGGCCATACCGTGCCTCGGATTGAGGAGGGGCTGACTCATACATGTCAAAAATGCACCCATGGATCATTATACAAAAGGATCAACATAATAATAATGTTTTTGGTCATATTTCCATAGGTTAGTTGTTGTTTTCACTTAAAATTTTGTCCATTTTAAACAAAAGAGAGACACTTTGAGTGATACCGGCTACACTGTGCCTCGGATTGAGGCGTGGTTGACTCATATGCATCACAAAAGTCCCATGGATATTTCTCCTAAAGGATAAACACAATCTGAATGTGTTTGGTCAGATTTCCGTACGTCAGTTGTTGTTTTCAATTAAAATTTTGTCCATTTTAAACAAAAGAGAGACACTTTGAGTGATACCGGCCACATCGTACCTCATATTGGGGTGGGGTTGAATTTTACACATCACAAATGACCCATGGATCGTTCTCCTAAAGGATAAACACATTCCGAATGTTTTTGGTTGGATTTTCCTATGTCAGTTGTTGTTTTCACTTAAAATTTTGTCCATTTTAAACAAAAGAGAGACACTTTGAGTGATATCGATCACATCGTGCCTCAGATTGAGGTGGGGTTTACTTGTACATGTCACCAACGCACCCATTGATCATTCTCTTAAAGGATCAACACAATCCTAGTGTGTTTGGTTGGATTTCCATAGGTCAGTTTTTGTTTTCACTTAAAATTTTGTCCATTTTAAACAAAAGAGAGACACTTTGAGTGATACCGGCCACATCGTGCCTTAGATTGAGGCGTAGTTGACTCATACACATTAAAAATGACCCATGGATCATTCTCCTAAAGGATTAACACAATATGAATGCTTTTGGTTGGATTTCTGTATGTTATTTGTTGTTTTTACTTAAAATTATGTCCATTTTAAACAAAAGAGAGACACTTTGAGTGATACAGGTCACACCGTGCCTAGGATTGAGGCGGGGTTGACTCGTACACATCACCAATGCAACCATGGATCGTTCTCCTAAAGGATCAACACAATCCGAATGCGTTTGGTCAGATATGAAGGTATTTTGAAAATTTTACTGGTTTTTCTTATCCAAAGCCCTAAGAAAAGTGGTTCATCATTCTTGCATGTTGCTGGTGCATTTCATCTGTTAAAATGGGAAAATGACTCATTAGAGAAAGGATGTTTTATTTAATAACTACTAGAATTTTCCTACGAACATTTACATACAACAAAGTTTCATCTTTTGATTCCCTTAACCCCTCTCAAAAATGACAGCCAATTGTACACGTCCCCAAGTCAAATATTCATGCTATTTGTGTACAATATTCCATCAAGTATGCAGCCCACTTGTTTCTGAAAAAATATATATCATCTTGTGAGTATGAGTCCTTTTGGAAGTCATAGTATTACTACAAAATATATAAATAAATAATTAATAAATAAATTAAATTAAATAAAAGTTTTTTTTGAAAATACCTCTTTAGGGATGCTAGTTTGTTGATGACAAATGATCTCTTTCATAAATTTACAAAAATAATAACTGTAATAATTATCATTTGTTTGTTTTGGACACTACAAAAAAAATTATCATTAGTAGAATAAGTAACTTGTGTTGATATGTGTTTGGATAGTGAAATTTTATTATATATACCCTGATATTTGTCCAGACGTAGTACTTGATCGCCTCTTTATGCTTAGCCCCTGTCCTCATTCCTTTTTTTAGACGATAATGATACACCACCCTATCATAACAGAATCCTCAGTAAAAGATAATATAAATTATATTAATTAATGTTTAGACCTAAAATGTAGGATGTAGTGTCTTACAGATTCACAAACTCCATCATGTGTGGTCGGTTTGTTGGATATACTTGCATTGAATCTAGAAAATAAATCTTCAGAGTATCCAAGTTCACCGAAATTAGCATCCAATGTTGCCTAAAAACATAAAAAGGAATAAGTAATAAAATAAGTGAAAATATAATTGATATGATTTAATCGTAGAGTTTTACCCCTGCATGGTTGGTATTAGGAATCTTTTGTCATCTGTAATCTTGCTTTCAAATTTTTCCAGCAAGCCATTCACTATTTCATCCTTTTTTGATGGCTTTAATTTTGTTAGATGTGTTGATGTGGTATGAGGACTAACGAGTCCGAATTTTGGCTCATGGGGAAATTCCTTCAACTGTTTTTCATATATACATCTGTCAATAATATAAAATGCATTTAGTCATAATTTTCACATTATATCATCTTTTATAAAATCAATTCATGAAAACATACCTCATATATAAATTTATAACTATGATTCCTAGCCAACCGTTTTCAAGGATCTCATTTACATTTTCAACAGCAATGAAATCTTGACTTTTTTCTCTGTATATATTCTTTTCGAAAACCACTATATGACTACTACCACCTCTTAGCTTCATATCCACATGAGTCTTCAATCCCAGTAAATGTGGATAGAGAATAGGTGGTGTTATTGTGATTTTAGTAGCTCTTTGGGATCAGTTGGTCGATCCTTTATATGATTTTGAGCCAACGTTTCTTGTCACCCATTCCCTTTCTCTGTCTATAATAACATTCATTGGTTCAGACCCTTTTTTTCATTAATTGTTAAAGGCTTATCTTGAAAAAAAAGGAAATAAATACCTATTTGTCCCTATGTACTCTTACAAGTTGTGATGGACATGAAATGAATGTCCCAATATCCTTTTTGACCATATGAATATCGTCTTCATCCAGTGGAATAGGTATCTCTGCATTTGGATCATAAGCTATAGTAATCATCACTTTCAGATGATCTTTTTGAAGTGGTCTATTATGCAGCTTTTCCTCTGGGATGTTGAACACTGTAGCCATCACTACAAGGTGATAGGTGGGTGTTGAAAGATATAAATCACAATCATTATCACCCTTTAGAAGATCAGTATAGAAAAATTATTAGTGTTTGTCTGATTCACATTTCATGTGAACAATTATTAGAATATTTATTACCATGGCTAAGACAGCTCTTTGAGGGGAATGGCTTGCCTCAAAGCTGGTGGGGGGTGGGGTGGGATCTTCACGCGCTGTTTGTTCCTGAGTTGTGTCTTCTCCTTGCTTCCCACCAATAAAAGTTTCTAGAAACTCTCCCTGCCATTGAAATCATTCTTCAAGAGTTGCAAGTCTTTCGCTCATTTGTTTCAATTTTTCATCTCTATCATCCGTTTATTTTTTTATCATAATATACTCGGGGTGTCACCCCAAACCCCACACCTCTGACACGACCGTATTATTCTGGCCGCCTCAAAGTCGTCGATAATAGGTCTGCATCTACTACAACAGTAGCTGATTCCTATGACTATTGGATATAGGAAAATAACTAATTATTTTTATGTAATAGAAATTTAAAAAAATATTTTTATCATCGTGTCATACTTACACATATTTCCCATACTTTTTGTGTGTTTTCATCTACTATCTTCCCTTCCTTATTCACACGTGCCTCCTTCCATAACACATGACATGGGATGGAAGTGTCTTTGGTTTTAGACTCATCAATCTACATATAAATATAGAAAGATAATCATGATGTTGTTTCTTGGAACCTAACAATATTACTGTAAATTTAAAATACGTACCATTTTCTTTTCTAGTTAATGTACCCCATCCTTGCTTTACGATAGGGGTGTGTTGGTTTTGATGCATGTTCCTTATTTTCAGTACTGAGTTGTTGTTTCATAAATGAAATATTGACAACCAAAGTGATGAATACATGTATCCTAAAACAATGTATTATCACCCACAATGTACCTAAAACTTCTCTTCCCCACGACGGCCAATAAATGCATCCCATGCTTCTTGGGATATCAGGTGTGCATAGACAAGGGGTGGGTGCGGGTTTATTTTACCTTTGGAATATTTCAGGTGAAATTTTGTTAAAATAGTGTGAAAACCTCGATGAATCATTCCTGCAAGCCTTAGTACATAATTCTTGTGTGAATCATATACTATAAATGTACTCTGTAAGAGATTGAGAAGAGTAAGACATTGTTTCATTATTTTATTTTCTAGTAAATTAAAGAAATAATATCATAATGTTACTGTAATTTCTTCCCAGATCACAGCATTCATCCCGGACATAACATGGTTCCATGAATCTATGTCAATCGGCACGCGTTGCCGAGTGACAATTCCAATGAAACTACTAAACATAGCCTTGTTGGGATTTACATGTTGGACTCGTGCATTCCATCTGACATCAAATTTGATGCCTTTGATTTTCTCCTTAAGAACTTTGGCTAACACCATCAAACTACGACGCACCTGTGTTTTCTGCGACATCGGTCCTTCATCCCCGATCATTTCATCGATATCAAAATCATCTATATGTTCATCTGGAATGGTAGCAATGGCATGTATTGATGGTTGTTGGACCTCAACACTAGGAGCAGTAATAGGTTCAAAAAATTTTTGTTGCTCTGCACAGTGAACAGTCATAGTAGAAGCAGCAGCAGCAATAGCTTGAGAGACTTGTTCAGTATCAAGGTTAGGAGCACCAGAACGTGCAGAAGTCATTATCTGCAAAAGTGGTTAAACAGTTAATTTATATTACATAAATTCAGTAATGATAAGATAATAACATGAGATAACAAGATCTATATTACAAACAAAATATAACATATTTATTGAACTCTCCTTCTTTTTTTCAAAGGCTGAAGGGATTTGACACCTCTATCGATTATCCAAATCCCTTCATTGTGGTATCCTCTAATATACAAAACATCATCTACATTGGGACTGCTGCGAAATGATTGTGATGTACCACTGAAAGGATCATCCTCAACTGATTTTTCATCAGACCCTTCAGTAGTTTTGGATGATAACAGAATAATCGACCACTTTTGGTTTGCGGGATCTAGAACATTAAAAACTTATACCGCTTCTGATTCCATTATAAACTATTCGTCTTTGTACCCATCTTTACTAAAATCAACTTTCACAAATCCACATTCATCTATTTTAACACCACCGTTGTTATCAACCCATTTGCATTGAAAAATCAGAAATTGGAATGTCGTATAATCTAACTCCCATATTTGTTTGATAATGTCAAAGTATGACATATTTGCATAAATTGGATTTCTATCCTTACAACCAAAAACATGCATCGCTTCAGCCACAAGTGTAACTCCACTATTTTTCATGGTACTATCTTTATCATGTTCATCTGTATAGAATGTATAACCATTAATTACATAACCATTGTAAGATCATACATACACACTTGTTCTAGTAGCTAACCATTGAATTCGTTCTGAAATGTAATTCAGATATTCATATAACTCCTTAAAAATATGGTCCTGAAACCATCCTATAAACTAGTGATTATGTGTATTTGATATCCATTTTTCAGCCCTTGATGGATTCAACTACCTAAGAATTTCTTTTTGAGTTTCAATATATGGAGAAACCTCCCAACTATTATAAAAAACATAAAGGTGGGCCTGCTCCCGATCTGTAATATTGATTGTTACAACATCTCTTCCAGAAATTCTCTCACCCTCAATGCATCCAGTGTGATGAGATTTCAGGAAACCAATGTTTTCCACATCAGATAGGTATTTGGTATAGAATTCAATGGCTTCCTCAACAATATATCTCTCCACTATACAACCCTCTGGATGACTTCAATTTTTGACATACCCTTTCAAAATCTTCATATACCGTTCAATGGGGTACATCCATCTATAGTGCACAGGACCACAAAGCCGAATCTCTCTCACCAATTGAATCATCAAATGAACCATCATATCAAATAATGTTGGTGAGAAGAACATTTCTAATTTACATAATATGATGACAATTTCTTTTTCCATAGCTAGAAATTTCATCGGGTCTAAAACTTTGCTACATATAGCTTTGAAAAAGAAACAAAGTCTGGTAAATGTATGAAGAATATTCTTGGGAAAAATGCAACCTAAAGCTATAGGAATTAAATCTTGCATCAAAACATGGAAGTCATGTGATTTAAAACCTTTTAACTTCAAATCATTCATTGACACAATGTTCTTGATATTTGATGAATACCCCTCTAGAACCTTTATATCATTGAAGAAGTTTCAAAATTGATATCTCTCCTCCTTAGAAAGAGTGTAAGTAGCTGGAGGAAGAAACATTAGATTTTCACCCTTCACGGGAGTCAACTCTTCTCATATTCCCATGTCAAGCATGTCCAACCTTGCCTTAATTCCATCCTTTGTTTTTCCAGGGGCATTTAGCAACGTTCCGATAACACTGTCACATACATTTTTTTTCCACATGCATCACATCAAGAAAATGTATAATGTACAAAAAATTCAAGTATGTTAATTCAAAAAAAATGATCTTTTTTCCAACCGATTTTCGTAAGGTTTTTTGAAAATTGTTTACCAAAAACAGTGTTCACGTATTTTACTTTCTCAAACAGCTAATCACCTGTTAGTGGAGACGGTTTTGTGCGTTGTTCTGAACTTCCCTTGAATGACGTCATCCAAGATCGATACTTATGCCAACAAGGTAGAAATCTACGATGTCCTAGAAACACATATTTCAATGAATGTTTAAACCTAATCCATTCTGTATCTTCCTCACACATGGGACACCCTTGAGTTCCTTTAATGCTATAGCCTGAAAAATTTCCATAAGCAGGGAAATCATTTATCATCCCATATAACATCGCTCTCAATGTGAAGTATTCACTTTTATAAGAATCATACAACATAACACATGAATCTCACAATAACTTCAAATCCTCGATCAAAGGAGCCAAATAAACATCAATATAGTTACCTGGTTGTTTTGGTCCTGATATAAGCATAGATAACGTGATGAGTTTCTGTTTCATGCATAAAAAGGGTGGCAAGTTATAATTTACCAACATAATAGGCCATGTACTGTGAGTGCTGGTTTGAAAACCAAAAGGATTCACTCCATCTATAGATAACACAAGACGAAGGTTTCTCGGATCTTTTCCAAATTCAGGATACTCATGATAAATTTTCTTCCACTGAGGAGAGTCAGCCAGATGACATAATTTCCCATATTTATTTTTTTATCTGCATGCCACGATAATTGTATTGCAGTTTCTTCACTTCCATATAGACGCCTAAACCTTGGAATGATTGGAAAGTACCATAAAACTTTCTTAGGAATGGATTAATATTTCTTGTATCGAGAAGCACAACACTTTGGGCATTCTATAAGTGATTTTTTCTCCTTGTGAATCAATATACAGTCTTTCGGGCAGGCATGTATTCTTTCAGAAATCATACCCATCGAGCATAGCATTTGTTTAGCTTCATATTTCCGGCTTGGGAACTCATTATATTCTGGGAGCAAGTCATTCAAGAGAGAAAGTAGTTCTGTAAAACTAACATCACTCCATCTGTTTCCTGCTTTCAGTTTATACAACTTTGGTATAGTTGGTAATGCTGTATATTTAGTGAAACAAGCATACAATGGTGTCTATGCACAACTCTTTAACTTCTCAAACAATTTTGGGCAATCACGGAGTTCATATTCAATTGTCCTCATCATTTTCTCAATATAATATTCATCATTATTGACATCTGTAATCACATACTCCATACGGTCTTCTTCATTATCCATATTTGTATTCATATCTAATGATCCATAAAACGCAGTTTTATCCCATCTAGTAGCTACATTCTCTTTTTCTCTGTGTTTATTCCAACATTTATAACTCTGATCTATTCTATGACATATCAAATGTTCTTCCAACTCCTCTAGAGTAATTATTCTAGAATATCAACAACGTAAACATGGACAAAGGATTTTAGAATGATGCTTTGCGTGATCCTTTGCAAACATGATGAACTCTTTCACTCCGTTCTCATACTCTATTGTCAAACGATTAGTATCCATCCAATATTTATTCGTCTCCATCCTATTTGAATCTCAAATATTAGTATTTATGGTTCAAATACACAAAACAAGACTTCCAAATAAAAGAATAGTCAATAATGATACATCTACCACTCCTAGGTCTCTTCCCTACATTCAATATCATCATGCCTAATATTTTTGGTAAGCTCAATTTACTTACTTTAAATAATAGGGGGGATAATCACTTGTGTCCTAGATAGTCTCCCATGTTATTCCATATGAAAATTTTAACAAATATTATTGACCTATCGTCCCATTCAATCCTCATGAGTGTCTAATTCCAAACTCCATCTTAACTCTCAACTAAAGCTCTGATACCACACTATCATAACTCACCACCATTAGGAACCGCTCCTAAAATGGTAGTGAAAATAAGTGTAATTTATGAATCCTACCTATAATAGTACATAGGTTGGAGACTATAATTGAGGGTATAAAATAAAGAAATGGGAGGTGTTTCCCTCATAAATCCCAAGAACAGAGATAAACCACCAATCAACTCCATATAATATAAAATAAAACCCAATCCATAATTCATGTGAATTTCATACATAAAAAAGGTATCTAAAATAAAATATCAAAAAAATCCTACATTAGTGGATCTGGCGGTAACTCCTAGCCTGAAGATAGTAATTTCCATCTTGGTCACCAAATCTATCTTAAAAAACTTATAAAAATAATAATATAAGTATGGGTGAGCATACAAGTATACTCAGTAGGATACTTCCCAAAACCTCTCATGAAAATGTGTATGAAATATATTAATGCCTTAGTGAATAAATAATAGAACTAATACACACCAATATGTGGTCATATATCACCCAACCTCACAAAGGATCACTCACCCAATATCACATTCAAGTATAGTAACATAATATCAAAAGAATATATATTAATAAATTACCCCACATTCACTTCCCCACTAATCTGGTCATTCTCACACTCTAATGGAATATTTCTTATGCTTCAACCCCTTCTATATAATCTCATAACCATATATCCACACATACACATGTCACAAGCACATAAAAAACCATATCCTCATCACATCCTCATCACAGTATGATATCATGAACATGAAGGACATAAACATCATACTCTCCTCCTACAATGAACAACCCCCACAATGTATCCACACCAAATACACATAATCATGTCAGCAAGAATATATATACACCAAAACCTAAAATCATTATAGGTCGTATATATACACCCACTGTGAGCCATTAAAACTCATACTAAGTGTGAAGGGGGATAAGGGAAGAGGGAGTGGTTCTATATGTGTTCCCTCTATAACCTAGATATTGAAAAAAACACTTAGAACCAAAGTACGTATATGGATTTCAATCAGGTTACTCAACTCAAGTGGTGGTGCGTAAGAAATAATAAGAAAATATAAAGTATATAGTCACACATAAATATTTCCTAAGGGTTTACACCAAACTAACACTACAAACACCCACATCAACCATTGCCTTGTTACTTCCACCTTCTAATAACCACTTCCATTATAATTCCACAAATAATCCCCAACAAATCACATAAGCATCCATATCAACATTACCAACTTCTCATTTCATTTAACATTATAATTTCTTGGATTTTTATTACCATATGCATTTCAATTGTTAACCATTTTAATGTAAAACCAATCATTAAATCACTACCCACTATAATCCATTCATTAATCATTAATAACATTTATTCTATCTTTAACCATTTGTTAAACATAATTATTCCAATCATTATCATTAATAATTTAATAAACCATCATTTATTATTTCCAACCCATCACTCATTACTATTTTCATTTATTCCAACCATATTCCATGCCAAAAGGAAACTATAACACCACCCAATAAAAAATAAATTTTCATGACATAAAATACCACTAAACACATTCTAAAATCCAAAAAACCGCTTATTTTCTACCTAAATAGCCTTATCATTGCTATCATAACCACATAATAATCCATCCATCACTACAGTATTAATTACCACACCACATGCTCCCAACCACATCAATCAACCATCACCCTTATAATCATAGTGATAAATACCCCATATATAGTATCATGAAAGGGAAAACATATAAGAAATTCACACTAAAACCTCCCCCTTAAACATTCTTTCATATCAAAGTAGAATTCATAGTTCAAATATAACACTTTAATTACAAATTTCCATACAACCAATTCATTACATACCTTAAGTGACTAGAAAATTATGAAAGTTATTATAACATATTATTAGTAGTAAGAAATTTCTTTCACAACATCAAGAATAAATCACTTAGAAACAACACCAATAAATCCATAAATATATAAGAAATATTATGGAACTTCATAAATCACATGCAAAACTCCCTCTTTACTTTAATTTCCTTTAGTGTAATTAATTATAGTATTTAGGTTAATTAGTACTATCCATCCAATGGAAACAAAATAACATGATAATTCCAAAATTTACACATAATAAAGAGGGATAAATTTCATAACCCCAACCTCAACTAAATATTTAACAAATATTTCATAAGAATGAGAATAATACTCAAATAAAACATGACTTAACACATGAGGGTAATCTAAAAGGAATATGTAAGACCATTAACCATTAAAACCATAACAAAAAAACTCAAAAACCGAATCAGCATTGTTTTCACATCCTTCTTAAGAAGAAAGTTCAAGAAGAGAATCAAGAAGAAGAGAAAGGAAATTCACCTTAGATTTTAAAGAGGTTGATCTCTTAAAATTTTGGAATAAAACCAATAAAAGGGTGGCTAAATATATCCAAATATACATCACTAATAACCTAGGTTTATATGAAAGTTTTTTAAATAATAAATAATTTGATACAAGGCCTAAATTTATAACCATTCTATAAAATTAAAGCTTAATTATGTGAAAAATTTCACCATTCCATAATACAACTCTGATCCAAAAACCATGGCATGTTATCCCTTGAATCTATAGGGTCAAACCACATTAAAATTGATATTAATATAATAAGGTCCATGAAACAAACAATCCAACCATGTCATGGCACTCAAACTATCCAGGATCATAGTGTGATCCTCAACCTCCTCCCTCTAACTCAGAGAACCTTAAACCAAACCACGATGCAATTGAAGGTAGTATAGTGAAACAAAACTCAAATAGACACAACTTAGAAAATTACCACCTAGGTTTCCATATCGTAGAAAGGAGAATAATTCTATAATACCCCTTATGGAAGATAAACCAAAAGGCTCGTGTAAGATGAACTTAAAACAACTTAAGAATATCACACCGCATTACCACCCCTCACAGCACAACTAAGATCGCATAAGATAAACCCAAAAGGGAGTATATTAGATTAATCTAGGGACATCCATATATAAGAATAACCTAGTGATATTTACACCATGATAAAAATACTTCATGCAGTAACCAAAATTATACTTCAAAACCTATCCACAAAAAATAAACCTAAAAGGAGAAGTGGGAGATTTACCTAGAATAGATCGCACCTGCGATGGAGGGAGAGAAGAAGAGTAGAGCAGTTAGGGAGCCTTCTGCACTATGTCGGGAGGGGAAGGCACGATCGGCAGAGGATTAGGTGCATGTGAGGAGCCACCAACCTTTGATAAATGGAGGAGTAGGGTTCATGGGGAGTAGGGTCAAGTGGAGAGGAGGAGAAGTAGGGTTTGTAGGGAGGAGGATCCGTAGAAGGGGTTTGAGGGGGAGGATAAGGAGTAGGGCTAGAGGTGGAGGTCCGGCAATGAGAAGATCGGGGGGAGGGGAGTTATCACAGGGGTACAGTACCGCGAGAGCTTGAGGGCCCGATAAATAGAGGATACTGTGTGCCCGATTTTATAAAATATGGGACTATGGTTTTATCAGCGCTAAAATTTTAGCGCTGATAAAGGGTACCATTTATAAGCGCTAAAATTTTAGCCCTGATAGAGGGATGCTTTATCAGCACTTTTCTAGCACTAATAAAGGGCTTCTTTATCAGTGCTAGAAAAGCTCTCATAAAGAATCCCTCTATCAACACTAAAATTTTAGCCCTGATACAGGGTTCCTTTATCAGCGCTTTTTGCTTAGCACTGATAAAAGGTGGCACTTCCCTTTCCTGTTTTTGTATTAGTGGTAGTTTTTAGCAGTTTTCTTTTCTTTAGAAAGATTTAGATCATATCTTCTTGGAACTAAAGTCACTGTGTTTTCTAATCATGTAGATATTAGGTACTTGATGAAGAAGGATGAAGCTAAATTGAGTCTAGTGAGATGGATGTTACTACTGAAGGAGTTTAACATATAAATTAAGGATAAAAATGATATGAGAACCAAGTGGTTAGTCATTTAAGAAAACTTCCCCACACTGATGAAGCTGAGATTCTATACAAAGAACCATTGAGTGATCACCTTCCAGGAAAGCAGTTGTACTTTATTAATGTATAAGTTCCTTGGTATTCTAACATGGTTATTTATCTGGTAACATCTCAGGTCCCATATCATTTCAATTATCACTAGATTCAAAAACTGAAAGCTGAGTCTAGATATTACATTTGGGATGATCCATTTCTTTATAATATTTTCAATGACTAAGTTATAAGAAGATATTTTTCTAAGAGTGAAATTGGTTTTGTCTTGGAGTTTTATCACACTTTAGATTGTGGAGGCCACTTTAGACCTCAAAGGATACTAAGAAAGGTTTTAGAATCAGGAATTTATTGGCGCACCCTTTTTAAAGATGCTGATGAATTTTTCAAAATGTGTGAAAATTTTTAATTTTTTAGAAATATTTCAAAGAGATAGAAAATGCCTCAAAATATACGTAATTTTTTTGATATTTTTGAAGTTTGGGGGATATATTTTATTGGTACGTTCCCAATGTAATTTAGAAATTCTAATATCTTTCTTACGGTTGATTATGTTTCACAATGTGTGGAGGAAAACGCCACTAGGAATGATGATGCTAAATTTGTTTGTGATTTTGTTAGGACTAAAATATTTATAGGTTTGGAGTTCCCAGATCCATCATCAGTAACCAGGGGAGACACTTTTGTAATATTATAATGGAGTATTTGTGGAATAATTATGGGGTGGATTATAAAACATCAACTCCCTATCATCCACAAAATAATGGTCAAGATGAATTATCCAACAGTGAAATCAAAGGAATCTTGGGAAAAAAATGTTAAACAAAATAGGAAGGATTAGAGCCAAAGGTTGGAAGACACATTATGGGCTTATATTAAAGCCTAAAAACCCAATTGGAATTAGTTTATATAGGTTGATTTATGGGAAAATTTGTCATCTTTTAGTGGAATTGGAACATAAGGTGTATTGGGTTGTGAGGAAGATGAATTTAGATCTTGAAAGCATTGGGAAAGATAAGATTGAAGTTTTAGGAGCTATAGGAAATTATAAGGGAAGATTTTGAAAATTCTAGGATTTAAAAAGAAAGAAAAATAGTGTCTCATGATAAGCTAATATAACAGAAAGACTTCCACCCTTGAGAAAAAAGTGTTGTTATTCAACTCAATACTCAAGATGATGTGAGGTAAATTTACTTCCATGAAGGAAGTTCCATTTATAGTTACACATGTATATACTTTCGGTGTTGTGAAGATTGTGAAGGATGGTGAGTAGGATCCATTCACTATTAATGGACACAGGCTGAAGAAATTCCATGGGTCCATGCCATCAGAGATACTGGAGGAGATCACACTCCTCCAACCTGTTTATCAATAAAACTCATCAGGTTATACCTCTCCGACACACTCCTATCATGGTGTGTGTAAAAAAATTATTTACTAAGTTAAAATATAGTATATTGGTTAACCTAGGTTGTCTCCATAGAGGAGAACACAACAATAATGTTTGTCACTTTGTTTTTGAATTTTTTTGGTTTAGAAATTGAGAGAAATGAAAAAAAAGGAATAAATTAAGTAAAATATGGAAAATAAATTAAAATATCATGTGATTGAAAATAGTAATATAAAATTGGGTGATCATTTCAGGGTTGGATTTCCAATTGCAATGTTATCATAGTTTAATTTTATCCATTTCTTTTATGTTAAGCTGATTAAAGTGAGATTGCACAATCGCTTCATTTCACTTATTTGTTCAATGGTGTTTGTGAGATTAAACCTTAACAAGATATTCTTTTGTTCTAATGTCTTTTATTTTGTGAAAGAGTTGTATAAAATATACTCAATAAATTTATTCAATTTCCAATCAGGTCTTGTTTATCCCAAAAAAATTTGAATATGCACTACAACTCTCACACGTACTGACAATCGTCAAGTACTTAAACACTAATATCTGATATATTCCATCATATATAGACCATAACCTAGTGAGGGAGATAATTTTCATTAAACAAAGCAATAATAAAAACAGAATATAAAATCAAATACAATCATATAGGATAATATAAACTGTTATTACAAATTGAAACCAACTTTTCATAATAGATAAAACATTTTATAACTTTAAGCGCATGAACTCAAATATTACAAAATGGAAATCCTAACCTTATCCAATAATTCATAAGATTTACCCCACAATGGTAAGGGTAATTGAGAATAATTTGGGAGAATAAAGCATTACAAAACTAAAAATAAATAAAAGAGGGAAAAAGAAGAACATGGACATTTCCTCCAGAATCTGTCCACCAGAAGTTCAGCTTCGGTTCGTCCAACATATCATAGAATAATTCTGAGATCCCTTCTTATAGGAGGTGAGTAATGTAGTTTTCCACTTACCCATGAAGTTACAAGGCATTTTTTGTTGTGTGGAATGAGTTGCGGTTAAATTAGTAGACCAGACTTTTTCTGGCCGCCAATCACTATTCCACCAACCCTACTTTGACTGATTGAAGGGTGGCCTTAATAAAATCATTTCTCCATGAAATTTAATTTCACACTTCCTTGTCAAGTTTTTTTTCTAACCCATCTATAATCATACAATTTGGTTGTTGGTATCCAGATATATGCCTTATTGAATTATGTAAGGTCCATTCTGCCGGCCAAAATAAGTGTTCACATTAACCGATTTGTTTTGGATTGTTGGAGTTCAAATTGGCTCTGGTTCCAGAATAATTATATGTATCTCACAAATCATGTCATCCTAAAAAAAGTAATCAAGTGAATTGGATGAAAATTATAGGAGTTATGCTTGAAATACAGAGGCAATATAAATCTGTTAAATGTCAAGAATAAACCACTTTTCACATTTAAGCTCAAAACTCACCAAAAAACATAAAAATGATCCAAAGAATCTCAAATTGATTAATTATAAGGGATTAAATAATTTAAAAACATATGTAGAAATATGAAAATATAAGCTCTGTCACTCTCCTTAACACTTTATTTTTTGCTGTGATTCAATTAAAAATCTTATTACATGTTAAATCCATTTGAATGCATTACAAAGATTGCATCATTTAAGTTTGGGGGAGGGAACCTTTATAGTTTAGGATTTTCATTTATTTTTTGTTTTTATGTTTTCCAAAAAAATGAGTTTTTAAAATTTTTTCATGTTTATTTTTCAGTTTTTGTGTGTTTTTGAAACTTTTGAGCTGAAATTATTATCATTTCCATTTTTAAAACCCATATCAATGATTGAACCAATTTTTTCCATGAAACTGAGCTTAAATGAATGTTTAAAATGACTTTGTTTTAAGTTCAAACTTTGGTGTTTTCATGAAAAGTACTCAAATTTTTAAAACTCATGCCACATATCACAGTTTTTATCTATGAAATCACTTTCTTGTGAGGCTTCTAAACCATTATTATCATATTATTTTCAATCACTGCATTTCTTAAGAGAACTAAACCTTACTAATTTTAAACATAATTTGATTTATTCCTATAAAAACTTGAGGTTTTGAGGTGATTTTTTTTAACTGATTGAGGAATTTCCTTGGTTTTAATCCTCTTTTTAAAGAAAATCCTTTCTATTATGTCTTACCTTGTACATTTAATCTTTTAAACCTTAGAATCCATGAACATACTACTAGGTTAGCTACATTACAAGCCAATTTTCCCTATCCAACCTGCTCTTGAAGTGAAATTACATGATCTAGTTTAACTTAAGTGTGAGGGAATATTTATTGTGTTGTGATACCTCATTTCATGAAACTTTAGGTGGAAAATAAAATGTTGAATAGATTATTTTACAGCTAAAAAATTAATTTTGTTGAAATTTGTGCCTTTTTAGAGCTTTCATGATAAGAGAAATTGTTCCTATATAGAGCTTTCAAGAATTTTTTTTTGAGAAGATTGAAATATTGGCTATTGAAATTTTGAATAGTTTTCAATTTTCTTGAGTTTTCATGATGATGGAGCTGATTTTCTACTTGGAAGAGTGTGTAGGAGATCATACTTGAGTAAAAATTAGAATCTTACAATTTTTCTTCAAAAATATTCAAGCCCCCCTTTTTCTACCTCATATTTTTTCACATCTAAATTCTACCAACCAAAAGACATAAAACAACCCTGAAAATTCCTCATGATAAACACATGTCCTTGAAACACATAGGGTAGAGATGTGGGAATTTATCAATCCTATGGAGGCTCTTGCATGAGTTTGGATGAGAAAATCCTTGTTGAAAATTGACATTTATGAGATGAGAGAAAATTCATGTGAGGTAGGTGTTTTGGGTGAATAGGAGGAGAAATTAAGTGGAAATATATTTAATTATTTGAATGGAGGACTTTAAATAATGGTTTTTTATGAGGCGTGATATCTTTTGTTTCTTGGAGTGGAATTGGTGGATCTCATGGTATGTGTTTTGAATTTGCATTGATTTGATTTTGAAGCTGACTTGTCTAGGATTCCAAGTGCTAAGTGTGGTGGAATTTATAGAGTTAATATTTTAATTTTTTTTCATGTGTGTTTCAATGATTTAATTCCTTCCAATTAGTCAATTTGAAGTTATTTTCATTAATTTAGTATTTTTGGTAATTTTTGGGCTAATATTGGAAAAAAATTTATGTTGGGAAAAAATCCCTCAAGGCATCATTGAAGTGTTTTTTAGGTGGTTGTGTTTGTTGACAAAGTAATCATCTATGTTGTGATTGTTGACAATGAAAACCATGACATGAAAATTTGTGGACAAAGGGGATTTCATGGTGGAATGTCAAGTTCAAGAGATGTAGTCAATGATCCATGTTTGATTCAAGAATGTAGATAATGGAATGGATGATCTGGATGCGGTACAAAAATAACAGATACAAGGTGGCACCGTTTTCCAGTGTTTGCCAAATTTTTGGGCCTGAAAATCGACAAATGAAGAAAAGTGTTTTTGGCAAAGGGACTTGCGTGCTGAGGACTTGGAGTATAGAAAACTTGCGCGCCATATGTTTTTCAAGATCAGAAGATCAAAATATTGCAAAGGAAACAGGTTCGCGCAAGTTTGGGAGTTGGTCGCGCAAGTGTCTAGGAGGACATAAGACTTGCGAGCTGAGACTGGGTCGCGCAGGTGACTTGCGCACCGTCGCGCAGGGTGGTCAATTTGCCTATAAATACTGGACCACCCCTCCTCATTTCATACCAGAGTTCAACACTTTGAGAAATCAGATCTCCCATCACACAGGTGTGGTGGTCGCGCAAGTGGAGGTGTGTTGTGCAAGTGGGACTTGCACGCCAGATTTGAAGAAGGGCGATTGTTAGTAGTTGTGCACCAATGTTGGTTTGGGCGTAAAGGGAAGTGAGTCGCGCAAGTTTGTATTTGGAGAAGCTTGTGTCATGCAAGTGTCTGAGGAGGACATGCGCGCCAGTTGTGACTTGCGCGCCGATACTTGTGCACCGAGATAGACTTGCGTTCCAAGTAAGGTTTATTTCTAGCAGTAATTTTCGGGCTGTGTGGAAGCTAGAAGTTTACCCGATACCTTCGGTGCAAAGAGAGATTCATCTACGGGTGAAAATTGGGCTTCAACAGAGCATCTAATTACAGAGGAAGATGCATTCCTTCATGAAAATGAAGAGACCTACAGGTCTATAAACTGTGAGTGGATCCTTTCCAGAGCAGTGAGTAAAGGAAGAGTAAGAAGGTGATCCTCTCCACCAGTAGTGAGCCAGAGAGAGAGAAACAGGGAGTGACCCTTGGGAAAGCAGTGACCTGACCCTAAACTTTGTAAAGGCAGTGAGCCTGGGCATAGAAGTGATCTATCCCAAATCTTGTAATCCACATCTAGTGAAGAATAGTGGAATTTGGTACGACCGACAAATTGTCGGCATATGCTCCTTGGACGTAGCCCTTAGTGGTGAACCAAGTAAAAATTGTTGTGTCTTGTGCATGCTTTACCTTCTATTTATATTGTGCAACAAGAAAGTGAGAGAAGAGTGTTTTTCTTAACAGTGAAACAAGATCAGAACGGGCGTTAATTTTAAATTAGTCATACCCTGATTCACCCCCCCCCCCTCTCTCAGGGTATTCAGCCTTGTGGACCTAACAGTTTAATTATGTAAATTTAATAGTTTTCTATCACTCTTGTATTTTGAGTAGAACTTTTAAATTTTTGATCCAAATAGAGTGATTATTTTTTTCTAGGCTTCCTTTATTCATCTGAAACTTCTTGTTCTGGACCCATAGCCCATTCAAACTCCAATAATCCCAAACAAAACAATCATGTTGAAAATTTATTTTGGCCGGTAGAATTGACCCTACCTCATTAAATGAGGAATATCTCAGGCCACCAACATCCAAATAAGGTGATTCTATCTGGGTTATAAATAGGACTTTCAAATTTAGGTTTACATTAAATTTAATGGAGAAATTCACTCAATAAGTTAGCCTTTTCCTGAGTCAAAGTGGAGTTAGTGGAACAGTATTCTTCAGTCAAAAAAATCATCTTCATTAATTTGATCATAACTTCTTTTAAATGTGTCCAAATGCTTTGAAATTTCTAAGTTAGATATACAAATCCATTAAAAAATCTTTTAAGAAGGGACCTTGGCCATTTTCGTCCATCTTTTAGGCATAAATAAAGAAAACTTTTAGAGGAAATATTTTGGAGGAGAAACTTTTTTGTTCTTTCTTTTATCTCTTTTATTCTTATAAATTTTGTAATTACTTCTTCTTACCCCTTATTTATGGAACCCTTCACATGGAGGGGTAAAATTCTATGTGATTAGGAAAGGGTAGGTTTTCCCTTTTGTAATTCTTTATTTCTTTCACTTAATGGTTTAAGATCCCTTTCTCTCTTCTGCGAAGTTAGTTTAAATTTCTTATAATAGTTTTTATTATCATGTGCAATTCTATTTGATTTTAGATTTTTTTGTTATTATTTATTTGTTCAAAGATCAATATATACCTCCACTAGGTTCTAGTTTATATATGATGGAATGGACCAGGTCTTAGTGGTGAAGTACTCGACGACCACCAATACATGTGTGAGGGGTAGTGGACATTCTTGATTGTTTGGGATAAACAAGACCTGATTGGGAATTACCTAAGTCAATTGGGGGTATTCTCTACAACTCTATCACACATTTTAAGGAGTGCATTCCAAGATGCGATTTTTTTAAGGTTTATTCTCACTATTTCCATTTGACCAAGGGATTGAGAGGAAGTGATTGTGGATTCTCACATTTATTGACTTAGTAGAAGAGAATTGGATAAATTGGAACTATGATATAATTACAATTAGAGAACTGACCCTAACCTGGTCACTCTTCTCATATAATAGTTTTCAATCACTTATTTTTTCAATTTTTTCTCAATATTTTTCTTAAATTTCTTTTCTTTTTTTATTTTCTTTTCAAAATCAAATAATTTTAAAAACACCCCATTTCCACTCTAATTAAAGGTGATAGCTTGTTTTTTGTGCACTCCTCTCTAGAGACAACCTAGTTTAACCACTTTACTACAGTTTTAACTTAGTAAATAATTATTCTTGTCACACCCCACAATAATCATGTGTCATATACTCAAAAATAGTATATATAATTCAAGTAATTAATTCTTCTAGAAGATCAATTATGGATGCTAATAAGAAGTTTTTTGGATGTGGATGTTAAGAAAAAAATTATTTATCATGAGTATTATCAAGTAAAATATATATAAAGTTGATGGATTTTACTATAAAAAATGAGTTTGGGATAAAATTTCTAACATCTTTGAAGGTGATATAAAAGTGAAAGCAGTAAAACTATAAATTTTATAGAACAAGTTTAACGATTTAAGGATAAGTTTTGGTCAAAAATGTGGATGGTTTCATTAACTTTATTACTGAATTTTTTAGTGATATATGTGTATTTGGTCATGAGATCAATAATTTTTATATTATAAATAGAATAATTATATGGTTACCATTAATTTATAACCCAAATGTGTCACCACTTGAAGAAATGAACCTTAAATAATTATCCCTTGATTACTTACATAGTAAGCTAGTCAATTTGAAATGCAGGTGAAACTGAAGAGATCTTTATAACATTAATCTAAATATATAATATTCAAATCAGTTTAAAAATAAAAAGTTTTAGGAGGATAAAATTAAAATGATATAAGTGATGAAATATTATCACTATCAGTAATAAAATTTAGGAGGTAAAGGAAGATTTTAGGGTAAATTTACCTTGGCATGTTTCCATTATGGGAAGGTTAGATACATCTATACTAGGTGTTCAAAGATATATGATGAAGAATATAGTGAGTTTGAATCCTCAATAAAATAGAAGAATAATTTTCCTCTTAGAAGGAACTTTAACTCAAGTGGTGTAAGTGGAAATAAATTTTAGAGGAAGGTATTGGTAAAAATAGAGGAATAAGATTCAGAGGATGATCCATTAGAAGGAATTAAGACTAAGTTTATCTCATACATAGAAGATTCAATGATGGATTTAGTGGACAAGTATAAAACTAAAGTTAAATATAATAATAAATCATAGGGATTTTTATATCTCAAATTGGAATTGGAAGTGGCTTCTAAGGAGCATGATCTATAGATAAAAATAGTAGAAAATTAGAGATTTTTTTATGGAAAATTCAAGTTATGTTAATGAACTTGAATAATATGATGATTTTCTTGAAAATTTAGTGGAATAATGTGAATATAATCATGTGAAATATGAAGAATATCTAAATTATAGATTGAATATTGAAGAACAAACCAATATCATTGATGGCCTTAATATGTTTTTCAAGGATAAAGTTAGAAGAATTTAAAAACATGATAAGGATGTCATATCCATGAGAAAGAATCTTGAAATAGTGATTAAAACATATGGTATAATGAAGAAGATTATTTTTGGGAAATTATTAGAATATGTCTTGAAAGAAAGGGTAAATTGAGACATAAGAACTTTGGAATAAAGTAGAAATTATAAAGCTTTCAACCATCAAGAACTAACCAAAAATCATGGATGAATTCAAATATAGGATGTTTATAGATAATTCACAAAAAAAAGATATTTCCATTGATTAAGTGTCAGTTTTCTTATTTTCTTGACCATAATATTTACTATGATGGTGAAGTTGAAAGTTATCTAAGAGTATAAGCTATAGGAAGTTGTAAAAGGATAGTTGGAATATATCCTACACATCAGAATAGAAATTTATTCTATGGATGATATTTTATTTTCTCAGATTTTGGGTATAATGCATTAGATTATATAAAGATAAGTGGTAGTTCATCTTATATAATTCAAATGAAAATGAATGAAATTCAATCCAATTCAATTACTTTAAAGAATAGGTTTTATCCTCTTGAATAAAAATAATTCTATCTGATTTCTTGTTTTGAATAAAATGATAAAAGATCAAAAAAAGTCTTAACTCATTTGTGAATATATATGAATTAAAGTAAAAAGAATGAGAAAGAAAAAGTTGGATAAAATTTCCTTGAAATAATTAAAAAATAGTATCACCTAGATTCTAAACAGTATATGTTCATCTCATATAAAAATTTATATGAATCTATTAAAGAATATAAAGGAAATAGTTGATGGAATAGTTCATTTTAGAAATGTTAGATCATTAAATATTAAAGTATGTGGAATGAAACTATTGGATAGTGATTAATTTAATAATACAGAGGTATTTTATATTGATATACTTCATCACAGCTTATTAATCATAATTAAGATTTGTGAATCTGATTTGGAAGTCATATTCAATTGGAAAGGCTGCAATATCAAAGTTAATGATGGGAATTAACTTATGAAAGGTTGGATGACAAACTAAAATCTATATCAGGTAGATATAAAATATAATACTTGTCTTATAATAGTGGAATAAGAAAATAACTTGTGTCATCATAGGATAGTCCGCATTAATCAACAAAGTATGGAAAATGTGTATAATTTTAGAGTTATAGTGGATATTCATAACATAAAGAAAGATTGGGAAAATATTTTCAATGATTTTATATAAAGAAAAATGGTTCGAAATCCATATCTACTAAGGAATAAGTGAGCATCAGGTTTTCTAAATCTAGTCCAAACTGATTTATTTGGACTAATTTTCAAGAGCAGAACCTGTGGAGAGAAGTAATTTATCTTATTTATTAATTATTGTAGTAGGATAGTATATTCCATGTTTATATGATCAAATATGAAAGTTCTTGATTTCATAAAAATATTTTGAAGAAGTGTAACAATAAATTTAACAACCTGACCTAACAGGGCTCGAGACGCATCCACCCCAAGCCTACCTTTAATAGGCCAGGGGCTGGCGACTAGCTCCAAGAAGACATATCACACACATGGGAGGCATTAGCCTAAATTACTTGTATGCATACACACATCTCTAAGCCAATAAAATGTTTAAATGTAAAATTATTGATAAAAATGAATGCATATATCTATAATCTCACAATCAGAGTATGACATAAATTAATGTAAAGCATAAAAAGGGGCCAAATAAAATCCCACCTAAAACTAGAAATAAAGTCTGACCTGATCATAAGGAGGGGACTACTTTCAAATTACACATGATTATACACCTCAATCTATCTAGACCAAACTAGCTTCACCTGCTCCTAGACTGCCATGGAATCTATAAAAGGTCCATCATCTTCATAAGACATGACATGTGTCGGAAGAGCCTATGCAGGGGTGAGTATACCCAGTGGGACACCCTGAAATAACCAAACAAAAATCATCAATAGTAGTCAGTTCATCATAGGATATTTCAATCATAATGTAATACATACAATAAAATATAAAGATATACACATAAAAGACTTTAAGTCTCAAAGGTCTCAACTACTGCCAGCCATAGTTCTACTGTGAGGTTTCGAGGTAACAGTCATCCAAGAGATATCACTCCATGAGACCTTCTATCCCCAATGGAACTCAACCACAGGATAACATGCATCGAGTACCGCTAAGCCTATGGAACATCCTTTCCATCCCAGATGTCATAAAATCGAGATAACATGCTCATCTGAGGGAAAATCACTCCTTTAGCTATACTAACCTTGATGAAACTCATCCCATAGGTCATATTCATCATTTCATGATAAAAATAAAATCACACTAAATACTATGGGAATTCATCCAAGATACACACTCTATAGGAATAGTACCCCATTAGAAGGATCAGATATCGATACATAGATAGGGGGTCAATACCCATGGCTCACTAGGGGGACACCAAACCCTACTGAAAACATCCTTCTAGATATGGTATCAACGCCCATGTAAATATTGGTCACACCAATTCCAAAAAACCCTACCTAGGAAAAAAATGAAATGAGGATTACTCTAGGACTCTCAAATGGATACATGATCTAATTCACTGATGGGTATACTCAAAGCAGTCTGAGACAACTCACTCTAGAAGAAAGGAACTAACCCACACTATACTAATCAACGTGAATCTCAGAGGGGTCACCCTCTATGGTGAGAATGGATTACTACACTGAGTCATCATAGTAATAGACCAAGGGAACACACTCAACTGGTACTAGTTCAAGGAAGCTCACAAAATCTATCAACAAATATGAGTTGAGAAGAAAGAGGAATCAAATATATCCTCAAAGGAGTACATAGCATGTACCTAGGGCTACACGGCATGTCACATTAAGCCTAGTACTTCTCATGTCTCATGCTCACATGATGTTCACTTTTCCACAATACTAGTAGTGTCCCTTAGGTACACAATGCGTAAATTTCACCTTGGCACTTGGAATGTCATTATTCTTATGCTCGTTAACACCATGTTGTACCCGTGTACTTGGTTATGTCTGATTATACGGCCCTACCCTTGTACTTTGGCATGATTGTGTACTTCCAATTACATGATGTGTGCGGCCACAAGGCCACCTAGGCATGTACTCCTTTTATATGACAAGATATTCGACTAAGATTCACATGGTGTGTGACATGTGTCACACGGTTTGTGATACTTTTCTTTGCACTAAAACCCTAGTGCCACACAAAAAAGAACTGCATGGCATGTGTTTATAGGATTACATTCTGTGTAGTACGAAATTTGATAAAAACTCCATAAAATCCATATGTCTTCACCCAAGTTTTCTGTATCCATTGATTCCACTAGTAATAATTCCACACATCACGGATCTAGGTTTTACCAAACCCTCTCACTGTCATTGGCCATATTCCAACCATATCTGGTGCTCAAGAACCACCATCATCGGGCCTCATTGGTTCTGCATGCCCAAACCACAAATAACAACACCCGATCAATCCATGGATCTACTTCCATAGCCATATACCAAAATTGTGACATTAAATCTCTATCCCAAACCTATGGTAGAAATCCATTGTGCCAAAGATCGAATGTGCAATGATCGTTCACCGGTTATTCATCAAATCATAGGCTAAAAGAAAATTCCAATGATGAACATACATTGAACGAGGAGAGAAAATAATAAACCATAAACATGAATAATGAACCTTATCCTTTTTTTAATTTTATCCTTCGTCCATTGTTATAGAAAATACGAATGAATTGGTTTAAAAATCAACCAACAAATATACAATAATTGTCCTCAAATCCCAAAAATAAACCCATACCCACAAAGTGATTGATCTATGAATAAATCCTTTGTTCAATTGATTTTAATTCATTATGGGATAATAAAATGAGGATAAATCCACAATTCAAATGTACTAACTCTATTTGGATCGATTTTTGTTGGAGAACAGTGTTGTTTTGTTGTCATTGGAAATATCATAGTATTCTGATGGTGCGGCGATCTTTGATCAGTCATCATCTAGCAAGAAATATCTCCTCCAATGGTCCTCTAGGTCAGCAGGGTTATACGGATAACCCTAATATATTATCATAACAGTGTATTTAAAGAGTATTTCAGGTCTCTATTTCAAGATAAATAAAATAAATAATTTAATTAGTTTATTTTATTTAATTCACCCATGACTGCACTTTATAAAAACTCTAGACAATGACAAAGGTTATGTCATGCCTAGGGTAAAAAACATGATCTGAACTCAACGGAGGCCTCAAATTTATAATTTAAACCTTGGTTTAATAGTTATTATAATTTTCATTAAAAATGAACATGTGTGATATTTAATATATTTAATATATTTCAAAAATTAATTTCAGACTCACTATGCCTTGGAATCTCACATCTTCTAAGCACCTAGCTCCAGAAATATTCATAAAAATATTCCAAATTATTACATGGAAAAAAACTGGGAAATTATATTATTACCTCCTTTAAGTCTTTTCATCCCTGAAAATAAAAACTAAGAAAAAATTGGAGATATTTAACTCTCAATAGGTTCTCCCACTCCCTCGGGCTCTCTAGATGTTTCCCTATGATTTCAACAGACACACACACAAGGAAAACACTTTTACATGAAGGGTCTTTCTCCTACCAGTCCTCAACTCCACCTGCTCCTTGAAAAAGTAAACCCCAATCTCATGGACCAGCTTACCCAGGTCAATATCTTACAATGAGTTGTGCATATACCTCCTCAGTTGTGACATGTAGATGATGCCAAGAAAAAAAACTATTATGTCCACATGGTTAAGAGATACAAAATTTAAATAACCTGACACATTAATAGGAAAATAAAGGACCTAAGATACCTATAGATAACCTACTTCCCTGACTAAGTGGTGTCTCCCAAATTTACCCAAGTTCTATGGTTTAAGCAGTCACTTGAAGTTTAGCTTGGGTTGTCGAATCCTCAGAGACCTAAGAAGAACCTTTAGACACACAATAAAAAGAGATGGATTTTTGGATATGAATTTTCCAACTTTGGTTGATTTTAGATGGTTTTAAAAGAGAACTAAAAGATCTATGTGAATTCAAATTATGAAAAAATGAGTTGATCTAAGGTTATTGCTCGGGGTGGATTGGATGAATTCCTTTTTTTTTACGATTTCAATTTCATTAACTCGAGAAGGATTCATTCAATGAATTTAAAATAACCTCATCACTTACTGATTAAATACCTTACCAACACATGCTAATCACCAATATACTTGTAGGATCATTTTCATGAGCACTCCAAGGTAAAGGATATAATTAGCACATAAAATTGGGGCGAATAAACTCAATAAGGAAGAGGAAGAGAGAAAATCATTGAATGAAAGAATCTGAAATAAAATAAATTAATAACATTTAGATAGTGAAAAATAAAATCCAATCCAGCACCTTGTTACTCACTTGGATAAACCCATAAAATATCTAGCCCTCCATTGATGACATGTTCTCAACGGAAGCGGGAAGTAGACTTACGAGGGTGGAATTGAAGAAGTAAAAACAACAAAATAATGATCACTCCACCGTTGTGTGAACAAAATCACAAGGTTTGGTGTGAAAAAGTTCACACCTTGAGGAAATGGTATCAATTTTATATTAATAAGAACAAAACAAGAGAATAAGAATAACTTTTATTGAAAACTAAGGTGATTCGAATAACTTACATGAGAATAAAAAATGCTACAAAGACAATTTGGCATAATAACATTACAATGAAAACAAAGCTACAAGATCCTCCAAATACTCCACCACTACTTACTTAAATAGGCATTGTGAAAGCCTTTGGACGAGACCTAATCATCCCATGTACCTTTAATTAATTTTGGTGGAGAAAGGTGGGTGGAAAATTAATAGATATGAGACTTTTCCACTCTTCCCTCGAAGTGGCAGTCAGCTTCCATTCACCGAAAAGACATGCCGAAAGGACATTATAGATGGAAGAATTAGAGCAGGAAATAGAAGAATAAAATGTATCCTCTTATGTCCTCTAAAATCCTGTAAAATTTCAGCCCAAAATAATATTTTTTTCGAGAGATATGATTTAAATGGTGGTCTATTTTTCTGGGCCTCAGAATCTGGCCCAGAATTTCATCATCAACTTGGGCCGCCTGGAACACCATTAAAACATCTGAATTATCTTGGGCCAGTGTTAAATTAAATGTTCCCAATAATATCCTATATCTTTATCTAAATTATCAGAATCATTGGGCTTTAATTATGTCTTCTTCAGTACTTTTATTGGGCTGATTTCCAAATCAATTCACTCATAATGTGGTTGGTTCAAAGCCCACTTTGGTGGTCTTCCAAATTGAATCTCCAAGTGCTCCAAAAGAATGAATTGTTCCTTATATCATGGGAGACCTGAAAATAAAATATAAACATAAAATAAATACCATTATTTGTTTTATAAGATGTTCAAGAAGGTACCATGTAATAGTGCATTTTAAGAAGGAATTACAATCATAATGTGAAATAATGTTCAAAGTGTAAAATGAACTAATAATGGTGTCTATGATTAATAAATCACATGAATATTATATTATAAACAATGAATATTATCCTCTTTTAGGAGCTAACCACACCCCCAACTTGATTTTTGCAAGTCCCAAGCAAAATATATCTCATAAATATGAAATCTTGAATTCCTATTTCTAAAAACATTGTAATACACATTGCTCACCCAAAGACCTTATACCAAAAAAATAAAACCTATCAAAATCATTTAAAACAAGATAGGTCCATAGGAATATCCCAATCCCAAGCCCATTCCTTTGTTGAAATTCATCATCATATTTCATCCAAATTCAATTAAGCATGATGAAGTGTTGTGCATCACAATAGACAAGGGGGTTCATTTTCATTTGAGGGAGAAAATATGGAAGCACTAGGAGAAATAAAATTTTAATATTAATATGAGTACTCATTTTTTTATTTTTTTATTTTTTGGTTTTTTTGGTTTTTTTTTTGCAATTTTTCCATGGTAATTGAAATTGAACTCAATCGAGTCAACCCATGTAGCAAGACTTTGCTGATGACTCTCAGGCTCAAAGACCTTAGGGTGCCAAGTGAAGCTCACATACTCGAGCATCATCTCGAGTTAACTCAATCAAAAACAAATTCAAGTTACCACAAATAGAGATAAAATGCCCAACTCTGGGCCAGACAACTATGGAGTCATAGTCCCCAAGTGCCGGAAGCCACACATTAGGCCAATTCATTGCTCTATGTGCAATTGATTTTTTTTGAATACTCATGTTAAAATTAAAATGATCACCAACCCTATGCCATTTATTATGGACCCCAAGAACTCAAACTAATACCCCACAATCTAAATTACGTGTATTGTTTTTTTTTAATAAATGGATGAAAATATAAACGGTGAAAAATCACATCAAACAACCACACTTTCCAAAATCTATGCACATGAACTTAAACTTGAATTAAAAGCAGAATTAAGGAATGAAAAATTATTTCATATCCAATTTTAGAGTTTTCAATGTGTGTTATCATGTTTAAGGTTAATGAAAATTTTTCTTCCATGCATTTTATGATGAAAACAAAACCAATTCTTTTATTTAATCTCCCCCCAATATAGAATAATATTGTCCCTAGTGTTTAAAGAAATGAAAACTTAGATGGGGTAGGAGAGAATTTCAATGAAGACATTGAAAATGAAAATTATGGAATGAAGTCACCTAGTGGTTGATGTTGAAAATTCATTCCCCGGTCTCCCTTCAATTCTGGTTCGAGTCCCAGTGGCTTGGATGGTTGTGATGGGCTTTTCCCAATGACCTACGACATGTCTTTAAATTTTTTTATTATATATTTTTTTGTATATTTTTTTTACCTAAAAAAACATAAAATAAAATAAACTGATGATACATTGTCTTCTCTCAAATTTTAGGGTAAGGTATTAATCAGGGATCACACCACGTGACATGGATGAATATGGTGCTCCCCTTTCATACCCATCCTTACTCATAAAAGAAGAACAGGTCAAAAATCTAAATTATTATTTTTTTTATTTTTTTTTAACCTAAAAAAACATAAGAATAAAATAAACTGATGATACATTGTCTTCTCATAAATTTCTAGGTAAGGTATTACTTAGGGATCACACCACGTGACATGAGTGAATATGGTGCTCCCCTTTCATACCCATCCTTACTCATAAAAGAAGAACATGTCAATAGTCTAAGGAATCTTTTTTTTTATTTTTCCTTTAACATAAAAACACATAGAAATAAAACAAACTGATGATACATTGTCTTCTCTTAAATTTATGGGTAAGGTATTACTCAGGGTTCACACTACGTGACACAGATGAATATGGTTCTCCCCTTTCATACCCATCCTTACTCATAAAAGAAGAACATGTCAACAGTTTGAGGTACTAATTAAATGAATGGAAACATGAAAACCACAGGTTTCCTCCCATGCAGCGCTTTTGTTTAACGTTGCTAGCTCAACTTAAACCCCTAATTGTTTAAGTATTTTCCTCATATAAGGTTGGTTCACACAAGTCTTTCATAACTTTCTATTTTTGAAATGGTTCAATGAATGGTTTGACTCTATGGCCATTAACTTTAAAGGTTTGACCATTGGTGGGATGTTGAATTTCTACAGCCCCTTGGGGATACACCTTAGGCACTATGTATGAGCCTGACCATCTGGACCTCAACTTTCCTAGGTGTAGATGAAGTTAGAACTATACAAAATAATAGGTATACCTGGTATAATGAGTTTTGCTTTAAGATTTCAAGATTATTAGGCTTTTACTTTATCTTTATTGATCCTTGAATTCTCATAATCCTCCATCCTAATTTCCTCAAGTTTGTTGAGATATAATTTCCTTTTTTTTAGCCAATGATAGGTCATAATTAATTTTCCTAATTGCCCAAAAGGCCTTGTGTTCAATCTCCACTGGAAAATGCCATGCTTTACCATAAACCAACTTATATGGGGACATTCCTAAAATGGTTTTAAATTTAGTTCGATAGGCCCAAAGAGCATCTAACAGTTTGTTTAACCAATATTTCCAAGATGGATTAACTATTTTCTCAAGAATTTATTTGATTTCTCGATTGGATAACTTAGATTGACCATTGGTTTGTGGGTGGTAAGAATTTGACACTCTGTGAGAAATTCCATACTTTTCCATGAGTGTTGAGAATAGACTATTGAAAAAATGAGTTCCACGATCACTAATGGTAGCCCTAGGAATTCCAAATATATAGAGGATGTTTTCCTTGAGAAATCTAATCACAGTTTGATGATCATTAGATTTTTTAGGAATTGCCTCAACCCATTTTGAGACATAGTCGACAGCTAAAATAATGTACAAATATCCCCTAGAGTTTGGGAAGGGACCCATGAAATCGATTCCCCAACAGTCAAAGATTTCAATCACTAAGATGGGAGTGAGTGGAATTTGATTCCGTTTTGTGATGGACCTTACATGTTGACACCTAGGACAACTTTGACAAAATGATTCGGAGTCCCTTGAGAGGGTGGGCCAGAAGAGACCACTCTAAAGAACCTTAGCAGGAGTTTTCTTAGAGGAAAAGTGACCTCCACATGCCTCACTATGACATAATTTAAGGATAGAATATTTTTCAGATTTTGGGACACACCTCCTAATGACTTGGTTAGGGAATAACTTAAAGAGGAATGGATCATAAAACACATAGTTCCTTACATCATAAAGAAATTTACTTCTAGCTTTAGTCCCTAAGAATTTTGGAATGACTCTTGTAACTAAGAAGTTGGCTATATCGTCATACCAAGGGTAATCACTCACAGAGTATAGGTGTCTATCTGGGAATGAATCAAACACATAAAGGTGAGATAATTTTTCATTAAATTATATCTTAGAGAGATGATCTGATACAAAATTTTCAACCCCCATTTTGTCCTTGATTGTGAGGTCAAATTCTTGTAAGAGAAGGACCCACCTAATCAGTCTATCCTTAGCATCTTGTTTCTGGAAAAGGTATTTCAAATCAAAATGGTCAGTGAAAACAGTGATGGGGGATCCTAAAAGGTAGGACCTAAACTTTTCTAAAGAAAACACAAAATAAATTAACTCCTTCTCAATGGTCATGTAGTTGATTTGGGCATCATTTAAGGATTTTCTGGCATATGCAATTAAATAAGGAGTTTTATCACAACATTTTACTAAAACAGATCCTAAAGAAAAGTCATTGGAATCACACATTAGTTCAAAAGGAAGGTTCCAATTTAGGGATTTCATGATTATAGGAGAGTTGAGAGATGATTTGAGGGTTTATAATGAATACTCGCAGCTTTCTGTCCAAACAAATGGAACATAATTTACTAAAAGACCACAAAGGGGATGAGTGATTGAACTAAAGTTCCCAATGAATCTTCTATAAAAACCAGCATTTCCTAATAAATATCTCACTTCCTTGACAGTTTTTGATGATGGAAGGTGAATAATGATGTCAACCTTGGCTTTATTGACTTCAATTCCCCTACCCGAGACAAGATGGACAAGGACTAGTCCCTCTTTAACCATGAAATGACATTTTTTCTAGTTTAGGACCAGATTCTTTTCTTCGCATCTTGACAAAACTCTCTCCACATTCCTCAGACATCCCTCAAATGTATCCCCAAACACAGAGAAGTCATCCATGAAGACCTCTAGAAAATCTCCTACCATGTCTGAGAATATTCCCATCATGCACCTCTGGAATGTTCCAGGGGCATTGCATAACCCGAATGGCATGCGTTTGAAAGAAAAGGTGCAGAATGGACATGTAAACGTAGTCTTCCCTTGATCCTCTAGGGAGACCTCAATTTGATTATAACCTGAGTACCCATCTAAGAAATAGTAGAAGGTGTGACCTACCACTCTCTCAAGGAATTGGTCAATGAATGGTAAGGGGAAATGGTCCTTCTTGGTAAATGAGTTTAGCTTCCTATAGTCGATACAGACTCTCCAGCCACTACTCACCCTTGTTGGAAGAATCTCTCCATCCTCATTGGTTATCACTGTGATTCCAGCCTTTTTTGGAACAACTTGGATTGGGCTCACCCACTCACTCTCAGCTATGGGATAGATGATACCAACTTAAAATTTTCAAAAGTTATTTTCTCACTACTTCCATGAGATTAGGATTGAGTCATCGTTGAGGTTGACGACATGGCTTTGAATCAGATTCCAGAACAATCCTATGAGTCCCGATAAGTGGGTTAATCCCAGGAATATCAGACAGGGTCCAACCCATGGTTTTCTTATGTTTCCTAAGGACATCTAGAAGCATATTCTCATGATTGGATTTAAGAGAAGAGGAAATGACAATAGGATGTGTTTGATTGTCCCCTAGGAAGGAATACTTGAGTGCAGTGGGAAGTTCCTTCAATTCAAGATCAGGTTGGTTTAGAATTTCAACAGAATATTGGGACATTGGATCGAGATCAATTTTGTTTCCTAGAGTTTTAGATAGGATTGATTCCCCACATGTAGAAGTTTCAACTACTAAATTTTCTTGATCAGACTTAGGGAAGGATGTTTGATTGGTCTCTATGAAAGTGGTTTCCTGAAAGGTTTCACTGATTGTTGGACCTAAGAATTCATCATAAGAGCAATTTGAAAATGATTCAAGCCAAGGAGATAAACTTCCTTCATGTGAACAAATGAAATCAATCTCATCCTAACTTAAACATCCATCAAATATTCCTTGATGTTCTATGGATTCATTATCAATGATTCCTATCATTTTTACTCTGTAAATGTCATCATCATCCGCTATTTGTGAGCTTGCATTGTAGATGTTCAATTCTAGACTCATGTTTCCAAAGGTGATGGTCATGTTCCCGTTTCGAACTCGGATAATAGAGTTGATTGTTTCAAGGAAAGGAAGACCAAGTATGATTGGGTTTTATTCCTTATTTTCTAAGTTTGGATGGTTGTCAAGGACAATGAAGTTAGTAGGGTAGATAAAGTTTTCAACCTTTACCAGAATGTCCTTCAAAATCCCCTTTGGAACCCTAATGCTATGATCAGCAAGTTGAAGTGTGGCAGATGTGGGTTGGAGATATTCTAGGCCTAACTGGCAGTACACAGCATAGGGGATGAGATTGACACTAGCACCTAGGTCACACATGGCCTTGACAACTTTTCTCTCTCCTAGTTCAACATTGATATAAGGGAAACCCGGGTCTTTCAACTTAGGAGGAATGGTCCCTTGAATTGTTGTGCTAACATTTGCTACTAAAAGGACTTTGTTATTACGTGAGAATTTTCTTTTAAATGTGCAGAGGTCCTTAAGGTATTTTGAGTATGCAGTAATGGTTTGAATATAATCTAAGAATGGAATGTTCAACTTTACTTGTGAGAATATTTCCCTCAATTTTTCATTCAATTTAGGCTTGGTTTTCCCCCTCATGCATTGAGGGAATGCTGCAGGTTGTGGGGTTGTTTATTGAAGAGTTGTTTATTTGACAATTTTATCGTGTTTTTTATTTTGATCATTTGGTTCATTTGAATTTTCATCCAAGTTTGAATCTTTAGATGGGTTTTGAATTATTTGTTCAGGTTTCTCAATTGATTCCCCACTTCTTAAAATAGTCACATCCTTTAGTTGTTCGTGAGTTGTTTGAGTGCAACTTGACTCTCCCCTTACTATTTTTTGTGGAATGGCTTGTGTAATCATGGGTTCCTTTCCAGTTTTGATTGTTTGAAGTTCTTGTTTTAGGGAAGATACTTACAAGTTCATCCTTTCCATTTGTTTTCATAGTTGTTCTAGTAGGCTTTGTGGAACAGTTTGGGTTGGTGCTTGAGAAGATTAGTTTATCCTAGGGGGATATTTTGGAGGTGGTATGGTTTGTTGAAAATGGACTAGTGGTTGTTGGTATTGGATAGGTTGGGTTTGGAACTAGTTTTGGGTTTGGTAGTTCTGATGGGGGTACGTATTTTTTCCCTGTGGTTGGCTAGGTTGTTGGTTATCTATCTAGCAGAAACTTGGGTGGTCATTATACCTTGGGTTGAATGTGTTTTAGTATTGGGGCTTTTGAAAGTTTAGAGAATTGACTTCAGCAGGTGGTCCTCCTAGAAGAACATCCTTGATGGATGGAATGGTTGGGCCGTTGTCTGTTTTGTGGTCATGTTTGTCACAAATTGTGCAAACAGGGTCTATAGTTTGGATTTCATGGATTTTTCTAAGGTCTATCTCTTCAACCTTCCTAGTGAGTGCTGAGAGTTTAGCCCAGAGGCTTTCCTATTCTCTAATTGTATTCATTCTAGTATTTCATTGTGGCATTTCAGAATAAGGTGATGTTCCCCGTGTTTGGTTTTGTTCAGCAAGGATTTCTAGATACACATAATCATCATCTGAGGATTTGTTTTTAAAAGGTCCCATTACACATCATGTCAGTGAATTGTTTGTTCCCCGGGCCCAACCCTTCATAGAAAATTCTCACTTGTTCAGGAATAGAAAAAACCATGGTGTGGAACCATGTTTATGGTGTCTTTTAACCTCTCTCGTGTTTCATAGAATGACTCTACCTCTTTTTCAAAAAAAAAATTGGATTCACTTTTTAAGTGCTATTGTTTTGTGGTGGGGAAAGTATTTTTTGTAGAATTCCCTTTGTAATTGGTCCCAAGAGTTGATGGATGATGTTCTCAAATTGTTTATCCAATTTTTAGCTCTATCCTTTAATGAAAAGGGAAATAGACTCATTTTATCTGATTCAATTTGATGTGGGGGACACGTGGTTTCTACAATGTCATTGAACTCTTTAACGTGAAGGTAGGGCATCTCAGACTCCATTCCATGGAATGTTGGAATGTGGTTTAGGACATGGGGTTTAAAGATGTAGTTGGAATATCCTAGGGAATTATGTCTAATGCATGAGGGGGCATTGGTCCATTCTGGAGTGAGTTAGTCATTCATGGTTTGATCAACCACATTCCCTATGTTTGGAGCTTCTTGGTTTGGGTTTCCCATTTGATCACCCACAGGGTTTACCATTTGATTTCTTTAAAGACCCTCCATTGGAATTATTTTAATTGATGAATTTAGAGTTTCAAGAATATTTGGATCAAATGTAAACAATCCCTTAGATGAACTTTACTCCCCTATCCTAGGAGTTTCCATCCTAACTAATTTTTTTGAGTTATCATGGGTGTAGGCGGACATGCGCCAAAAGAAAAAAAACGAAAAATGGAAAAAGATAAGAGAATTTGGGTGAGAGTGGAAGAATAGGGGTGAGAAAAGAAGGTTTTTGGTCTAAGGAACTTACTTGGTCCCTAGAAATGGTGCCAAAATTTGGTGTCTCCCAAATTTACCCAAGTTCTAAGGTTTAAGTGGTCGCTTGCAGTGTAGCTTGGGTTGTCAAATCCTCAAAGACCTAAAAAGAGCCTTTAGACACTCAATAACAAGAGATGGATTTTTGGCTATGAAGTGGAAAATTTTGGTTGATTTTATATGGTTTTAAAATAGAAATAAAATATCTATGTGAATTCAAATTATGATAAAATGAGTTGATCTAAGGTTATTGCTCGGGGTCAATTGGATGAATACCTTTTTTTTACGATTTCAATTTCATTAACTCGAGAAGGATTCATTCAATGAATTCAAACTAACCTCATCACTTACTGATTAAACACCTTAAAAACACATGATAATCACCTATGCACTTGTAGGATCATTTTCATGATCACTCTAAGGTAAAGGATATAATTAGCACATAAAAGTGGGGCGAATAAACTCAATAAGGAAGAGGAAGAGAGAAAATCATTGAATGAAAGAAACTCAAATAAAAGAAATTAATAACATTTAGACAGTGATAAATAACATCCAATCCATCCCCTTTCTACTCCCTTAGATCAACCCACAAAATAGCTAGCCCTCCATTGATGAAAAGTTCTCAACGGAAGTGGGAAGTAGACTTACGAGGGTGGAATTGAAGAAGTAAAAACAACAAAATAATGATCACTCCACCGTTGTGTGAACAAAATCACAAGGTTTGGTGTGAAAAATTTCACACCTTGATACAACAGTATCAAGGTGATATTAATAAGAACATAACAAGAGAATAAGAAGAACGTTTATTGAAGACTAAGGTGATTCGAACAACTTACATGAGAAGGAAAAATGCTACAAAGACAATTTGGCATAATAACATTACAATGAAAAAAAGCTCCAAGATCCTCCAAATACTCCACTACTACTTCCTTAAATAGGAATTTTTGAAGCCTTTAGTCGATCCCCCATCATCCCATGTGCCTTTAATTAATTGTGGTGGGGAAGGGTGGGTGGAAAATTAATGGAGATGAGACTTTTCCACTCTTCCCCTAAAGTGGCAGCCATCTTGCATCCACCGAAAATAAGCACCTAAAGGAACTTCTAGATGGACGAATTAGAGCGGTACATAGAAGGATAAAATGTATCCTCAGATTTTCTCTAAAATAATGTAAAATTTCAGCCCAAAATAATATGAAGTTCGCAAGATATGATTTAAATGGTGGGATGTTTTTCTAGGCCTCAGAATCTAGCCCAGAATTTCATCATCAACTTGCGATGCCTGGAACACCATTCAAAAATCCAAATTAGCTTGGTAAAATGTTAAATGAAATGTTCCCAATAATATCCTCTATATTCATTTAAATTTTAAGAATAATTGGGCTTCAATTACGTCCTCTACATTACTTTTATTGGGTTGTTGTCCAAATCACTTCGCCTAGAATGTGGTTGGTTCAAATCCCACTTTGGTGGTCTTCCAAATTGAATCTCTAAGTGCTCAAAAAGAATGAATTGTTCCTTATATCATGGGACACCTGAAAATAAAATATAAACATAAAATAAATACCATTATGTGTTTTATGAGATGTTCAAGAAGGTACCATGTAATAGTGCATTTTAAGAAGGAATTACAATCATAATGTGAAATAATATTCAAAGTGTAAAATGCACTAATAATGGTGTCTATGATTAATAAAGCACATGAATATTATATTATAAACAATGAATATTAGCCTCTTTTAGGAGCTAATCACTAAGTCTCAGTAACTTTCCAACCCCAAGGGCCTCCATCATCAGTCCACTGAGGAATCCTGACATTTACCAGGAAGTCCTCATCCTCCCCTGGATAAATGTACCCCCTATAACCATCACTAAAATCCTAACTAGGTTCCAAGTACTATTAACCACTTTCTTCGACTAGTATAATAGTTTCCTAAAGAGTCCCTCATACATGTCCTCTAAAAGGTTCTACTTTAGTGGTGGAGACGTAATCATCATGATATGAAAACCCCACCGATGGTAGATGATCCTCCTAGCTGTGGCTCAAAACTGACATACAAACTATAAGCATGTTCACCAAAACCTAAATAGTCCACTTTTACCTGGTTGTCTAGTTGGGGTAAAACATTGTTCCCAACTACAACTGATTCCTCAAGGGCTTCCCACATACTCTCCTTATTCGTTCTACAAAGTAAGAATCACAGCCTACAATGATCATTGAGGGAATTTCACAAAGTCAGACTACCTCCTGCATAAACAGGTTTCCAAAACTCTCTACAAATATCTATTGTTCATCACCCATAGATAGATAAAACAATAAGAGTTTAAATTATAAAATTTCCACAACTCCCTTGGTTGTCCAACCAATTCCAAGAGATCCTGGTATATCCTCACCCCCCGCAAGATATATTTCTAAGGGAAAAAAACTCCTCAACACTTCCTCTATCATTGTGACCAAAACCACCATCCATCTTTTGGAAAAGGATGATGTGATTACTGTAAGAACCCGGTTCTTATTTTTGAGGTACAAGCTTCTTCTTTTCTCTTTTCCTAAAGTGTTTTTCAGAAAATAAGGAAAATGGGGGAAAAACCTAAATTTTGAAAGTACACGCCATGTACTTTTCCACACGCCGTGTACTTCTGGCCATGTGGGATGAGTACATGGAGTGTGTGGACATGTCGGTGATGAAGGGTGTAAAGACCGACTACATGTCGTGTAGTGGTCCCTTACACACCGTGTAGTTAGTCGGTAGGATAATAGTAAGGCGGTGGCCAGCTGTACGACCGAACATGTCGTGTACTCAAGGAGACACGCCGTGTAGTCATGTCGGTAGGTGAACAGTGCCACGCTGGCGGGAAACCGCCAGAGGAACAGTTAAAAAAATGGGAAGTAAACATCATGTACTTGGAAATACATGTCGTGTACTTTGTTTTTTTCTCTTAAAATGGGCAGTAGTCTCCCCTGTTCATAGGGAAGGCTTAGAACCGGACGGGAGCTTGGGAGGGACGGTCGAATCTTCGAGGATCCGTCGATCGCAAACCGGGAATCTGAATCTGCCTCTGTCGATCTCGTTGGGACCGCACGGGTAATCTCTCTCTTCTCCTAGAGTATTTCTTACCAATTCTTTTCCATAAGGAAGTTATTTTCGTTTAAGCGGGTTTTCTTTCAACCCAGATCTACGTCATCTTTGGGTGTTTCTGGGATCGACGTTCGCGTATATCATTCGTTGGTGTTTAAGGTAGGTGGCTTGGTGTTTATTTTCCAACGGTTGTGCGTTTTGTGTGTTTTTGAGATATGAACCCATTTTTGGGGTGTCGTGTGGCTAAGTTCGTGGATATTTTAAATACCTATAATTGAATAGGTAATTAAGTGTGATATTAAAATGTTTTTTGGGATCTCTTCTTGGATCCAGGACCATCCTGAGGGGTGCGTTCCTCTGTTTAGCTGTTTGGCCAGGATACCCTTGGGTATGCCATGTTTAATTATGCATTACTTTTGCCTTGAGAGGAATTTTATTTAAATTCCATGTTTATATGTTGGGCATGTCCCAGTTACTTATGCCTAAGGGTGGTGTTTACTATAGCCTGAGGGTGTGACTGTATTAGCCTGAGGGCAAGGTTACTATTCCGCCTGAGGGCAAGGCCTGAGGGAAAGATTCTGATCACCTGAGGGTTTCATTTCAGTTTTTCCTGAGGGAAAGATTCTACTTCGCCTAAGGGAAATTCCTGAGGGCGAGATTCTGTATAGCCTGAGGGCAAGCCTGAGGGCGTGGTTTTACTATATTAGCCTGAGGGCAAGATTCTGGTTCACCTGGGGTCTTGGTTCTATTGAACACGGAATGTTACTAAATTAAATGGTTAAAATGAATAATAAAATGGAAATATAACTGGTAAAGTTGGTTACTTATGAGTACTACTTTGTTTATTTCATTTTACTACTACACACTGTTGCATGTCTACACACAGTTGAGCACGAGCCTTTGGTGGGTGCCTATTGGGAATTATTTCTCACAGCCTATTTGGGTCATGCTTTTTGGCCCAAACAGATTACGTTTCTACAGGTGTGGATAAGGTCAAGGGTCCTTATACAGGTACTTGATTTTTGCTGAGGTGTAGGGGAGCATGGGACCGGGCTGAGGCTCGTGATGCTACCGGCTGTTTTGTTCTATTTTTCTTTCCTATACTTGTACTGTACTGTATTGTTGTGTAACATGTTCTAGATGCTTTCTTATAATTGAGGCATGTTGTACCATTATTTATACACTGGTTGGTTATTTCTACTACAGTTTTTTAATTTAGTTGTGTATGGTTTACAGATTCCGCTGTTGTTGTATGTTTTATTTCTTTCTGTTGCGCTACACTTTGAAAAATGAGGTCATAGTTTCCCCACTATCAGACCTGGGCCCTCGCTGCTAGTCGGTAGCCTCTGGTGTTTGGGTAAATGCGCTTGAGGTCACGTGGCAAATTGGGTTCAGGGCACCTGTTGAGTGGCACCCGGAACTGGGACGTTATAATTACCCCCTTCAAGGAATCCATAAGAAATGTATCCAGTGGATATATGGTCATAATACATCTCACAATTGATATCCTAGAGTTGTACCTCCCTGGATCTCAGATGAAGTGGAGGGTAAAAACTATCAACTAGGTGTAAACTACACCATCCTTAGGTATATCACATGATCCATCTAAACTGTAATTACACATGGATTCCATCTAAGAAGACTACCATGAACTGATCCAAGAAGGGTTAAGGATACATTCCATAATTCTCACGATTATTTTGTGTCATAAAACTCACCAAAGGGTATCACTAATAACTCAAAACTATCACAGTGGATTTGGAAATCCACTATTATAATATCCTACTCCAGAACTGGAGCTCATGATAACTTGTCTTATGGACAGACCCTAAGAATCACTTTTCCTCAAACCACTGGTCAAAGAAGCCATTGATTTTCAAGAGTGGATACTTCCCCTCTTGTTATCTGGTCTTAGTGACGCCAATCCACACTCAACCTCAATCACTCATCTACCTCTCAAGTAAGAAAAATTGAGATACCCAGGTGAAAACATATTGTCTTACAAAACCCCCTTTCTATTCAAGCTCCTGACTGCAACTTCATCTTATAAAGATCAAGGGATTTTATATGATATTCTATCACAAAAATCAAGGTTATACTTAGTGTGATTACTTATAGAAACCTAACTCTCTGTATATATTTAAACCCAAAACATCCTTAAGGAAGACTTCCTCACGCTCTACCACCACTATAGGAAACAAATATCATAGCATCCACTGCTCCAAAGGTATCACTAGCCAAATGATGAGAAGATGGTCATAACCTCCTACACATGAGATCATCCTACTCTATATGGGATCAATCCTTATCAAAGGAGAAAAACTTCATCACACAAACAAGAAGCACTACTATAATCACTAGTTATAACCAACTGAATATGGATGGTAGGAAACTAGCTCATACTAAGGAAAGCATCATAGGTTCTCACCACTTCAATCAAGATATTCCACATGAGGCTCTATTTCTCCTCTTAGAGTCAGGTCACACTATCGGTAGAAGTGTGTAATCACTGATCCTCTCCATAGGAGACTCTAACACAAGGGTTGGGAATAAAGGGATCCAATAATATCTCTAGGTCTCAATAGGGGATATTCTTAAGGATAAGTGTCTAATTACTATATGTGAAAACTGTAACTAGGGAAATGGGGACACATGTAATACCTTGAACTACACTCAAAGCCTCTGTGATATCCTACTACTTGGCACTCACCATTTCCATTTCCAACCTATTTACCATAACTAGGGATTACTATGACACCTTAGAACAATGAAAAACCTCAAACACACAATTCAGAGGAACTCATCCTCCACATCTTGACATTATCTACTTTAGGAAGCACTGACTCAACTGCATGATTTTGTATCATGTCTCAAGAACATGTCTCGATGGGGGAATTTTACCTCTGCCTTGAATTTAAAAAGTTATGTAAAACGTCACTAACATGGGTCTCTATCGATTCCCTAGATCACCCTAGAGAAGTCTCACTTCCAGTACAATCATCAAGAGGGTTCCCATCCAAGCTCTACATTCACACCACAAGCTCACTCTAGTCCTCTTCCACATGAGAAGGGGGTCCAGCCCACCATGTAACATGGTAGATCTATAGATATGAAACTTGAAATGCACACTCAAAATAGTTGTGTTATATTTTAATACTAATAGAGCCAACTGATAAACTACAAATAAAACAGATCACAAGCACAGCCATCCAATAGATTGAGGGTCCACACAGGCTAGAAAACATGGATTGTCACCTCAAGTCAATCCTTGACTACCTAAGGGTTTGTATTACCACAAAACCCAAGGGGTATCTATATTTGGAACTCATATAATTCTCTAAGCCTTTGTGTATCATCATACTGGCCTACTAGAGCCATCGGTTGTCCAACATTTCATCAAACATCCATCAGATCTATTCAAGGATATGAGAACTGCCAAAAAGGTAGTAGCACTACTCTATGTCTTCCTAGAGGAAACACCTCATGAGTGGGTCTATAAAATGAGTTCACATCACTCAAATGGTAATAATTATGACACTATCTTGTAATCATAGCTGGATATCATCATAGAGACATCTTGAATATTATCTAAATGTACCACAATCAATGAGTATATCGGGTAGCTCAATCAAGAAGGACATGGAAACCACAACCCATTATTATATGATAAATGTACCAATGTTTTCTCTACAACCATTATCGATATATACCAATTAAAAAGGTAGGTTATCAGGTTCATGGTGAATGGATATGTCAGTCACGGTGCCAACACTGGACACCCTGGCCTGAGATCCAAACTCAAAACACTTTAACATTATTTCCCTAGTTCCCAAACCAAACCTCATAGCTAGAAAAAAACTCCAAACCTCAATACCTAGGGATAACTAGTGAACACCATACCCAACTAGAAACATCCTCCTAGATGGGGGAATGACGCCAGTGTAAATATTAGTCATGCTAATTCCAACAAACCATACCAAGGGAAAACACGAAGGAAATGAGGATCGTTATAGGCCTCTCATAGGGATACATGCTCTAATCCACTGAAGGTTATAGCCGAAGTAGACTAAGATAAATCACTCCAGAATAAGGGAACTCACCGACACTATACTAATCAACATGAAGCTCAGAGGGGTCACCCTCTATGATTATAATTGAATACTAAACCAAACCCTTATAGGAATAGACCAAGGGAACAAAATAAACTAGTAATGGTCTAAGGAAGATCACAAAATCTCTCAAAGAAGTTGATATTAGAAAAATGAGGAATAAAAACTATCCTCAAAGGAGTATATGACATGTACCTGGGGGTACATCATATGTCTCACTAAGCCTGGAATTTCTCGTGTCTCATGCTCACATGACATGCACTTTTCCAAAATACAAGGCATTTCCCTGAGGTATGTGATTTGTAGATGTTTCACTCGAACTTTTTGTACCATTATTCTCATTCCCATGTACATCGTGATGTTCCCATGTACTTGGTTATGTCTGAGTACATGACTCTACTCATGTACTCTGGCATGCCCATGTACTTCCAAGTACACAGTGTGTGGGGCCACATGGACAACTAGTCATATACTCCATGTACATACTGATCTGTTCAGTTAAAGGTCACACAACATGTGACATGTGTCACACAGCATGGGATACTTTTATCTATGTTGAAACCCTAGTGCCACAAAAAAACAAAACTATATGACGTGTCTTCATAGGACTACATATCGTGTAATATGAAATTTCATAGAAACTACAGAAATTTCATGTGTCTTTTCCTAAGTCTTCTACAACCATTGATTACACCTGGAATTGTGTAACAGATCACAGATCTAGGTTTAACCAAACCCTCTCACCATCGTTGGTATAATTTTGACCATATCTGGTGCTCAGGAACCACCATCATCGTGCCTCGTCAATTCCACATGGCCAAACTAGGAAGAACAACACCTGATCCATCCATGGATCTTATACCATAGTCATATACAACAATCATGATGTCGAATCTCTATCCCAAACTTGCAGTAGCGATCTTTTGTGCCAAATATCAAATGTACAATGATCTCTCATCCGGTATTCGTCGAATCATGGTCCAAAAGAAAATTTCAATGAATAACATACATATAACGGGGAGAGAAAACCATAAACAAGAGGAATGAACCATGGCCTTTTTTAATTTTATCCTCAATCCATTGTTATATTAAATTCAAATAAAGAGGTTTAAAAATCAACAAACAAACAAATAATAATTATCCCCAAATCCCACAAATAATCCCATACCCATAAAATGATCAATATGTGAATCAGTCCATTTTTTGATTGATTAAATTTCATATTGGGATAAGAAAATAGGGATAAATCCACAAGCCAAACTTTCTACCTTAATTAGGATCGATTGTTGATGAAGAATGGTCTTTTGTTATTATCATTGGCGAGATCTTAGTATTATGATGGTGCAACAATCCTTGATCCTACGTCATCCACCAAGAAATCTATCCTTCAATGGTCCTATAGGTCTCCAGGTTTATATATATAACCCTAATATCATATCATAATTGTGTATTTAAAGAGTACTTTAGGTCATTGTGTCAAGAGAAAGAAAATAAATAATTTATTTATTTAATTTATTTAATTCACCAATGACTGCAGTTTATAAAAACCTCTGACATCAACAAAGGTTATGTCACACCTAGGGTAAAACCCATGCTCTGAACTCAAAGGAGGCCTTAGATTTCTGATCCAAGCCTATGTTTAAGAGTTATTTCACCTTTTCAAGAAAACTATAGGTGCATTATATTTAATATATTTAATATATTTTAAAAATTAATTCTGGGATTACCGGGCCTCAGAATCTCACGCTGCATCAATGTCTTGTTTTGGAAATATTCCAAGAAATATTTCAAAGTATTAAAGGGAAAAAACTATTACATTATAATAAAACTAAAATAACTATGAATATTCTAAGATAAGACAATGGAAATGAGAACACATCATATGAGGTTGAGAACTACCTTGAAAATAATTGTATTAAATAATATAAATATTCAGTGAGAACTCCCCAACAAAGTGGGGTTTTATAAAAAAGAATTTGTATGGTGAACAAAGTATTAAAGAAATTGTTGATAGAAAGTGTAATCTCACATAACCATTATAAAGAAGTGGTGAAAGTGCCTGTGTATACTCAAAATAGTGCATTACCTATTCTAGGAGTATAGAAGACACCATACTAAATGTGGCATGGAAGGAAGACCTCATAGAAGCATATTAAGGTATTTAGAATAAAATGATTTATTTAAAATAAAGAAGTAAATTGGGGTAAATATGATGCTACAGTAGATGAAGGCATTTTCCTAAGATACTCATCAAAGGGTAAATCTTATAAATGTTTCAATAAAAGGTTCAACAAGATTTTTGAGAGAAAGGATATGAAGGTGGTTGATATGAAGCCAAATAAAATTATAGAAATATTATTCATAAAGAAGTGTTTGAAGAATATGAATTGATAAATTTAGATTCAAGATAATCTCAAAATTATTGTGATTGGTGATGATTTAGAAGTTGAATCAGTAGAAGAACAAGGTGAATATGAGAATAAAAATGTGACTCAATTAAGAAGTAAAATACTTCAATTTTATCTTATTAATGTAATTGGAGAAAAATATGCTCTAAAACAGACTCTGAGGATGAGTAGAATGGATCATACTGCTCTATTATCATAAATAGATACCACTTCATTAGAAGAAGTGGAAAAGGAAGAATCATGGGTGAAATCCATGTATGAAGAATTAGATAAAATTAACAAAAAAATTAAACTTGTGATCTTATGTATAGAATTATATATTATAATTTGATTGATATAAATGGATCTTTAAAAAAAATTAATGAAAATGGTAGAATAATTTGAAATAAATCTAATCTAGTATTCAAAGGTTATGCATAGGTTAGAGGCATTGATGTTGAAGAAACATTCATACCTATAGAAGGAATGTATTTCATAATATTTTTCCCAGAAGGAAGGTCCATTTATAGTTACACATGTATATACTTTCGGTGTTGTGAAGATTGTGAAGGATGGTGAGTAGGATCCATTCACTATTAATGGACACAGGCTGAAGAAATTCCATGGGTCCATGCCATCAGAGATACTGGAGGAGATCACACTCCTCCAACCTGTTTAACAATAAAACTCATCAGGTTATACCTCTCCGACACACTCCTATCATGGTGTGTGTAAAAAAAATTATTTACTAAGTTAAAATATAGTATATTGGTTAACCTAGGTTGTCTCCATAGAGGAGAACACAACAATAATGTTTGTAACTTTGTTTTTGAATTTGTTTGGTTTAGAAATTGAGAGAAATGAAACAAAAGGAATAAATTAAGTAAAATATGGAAAATAAATTAAAATATCATGTGATTGAAAATAGTAATATAAAATTGGGTGATCATTTCAGGGTTGGATTTCCAATTGCAATGTTATCATAGTTTAATTTTATCCATTTCTTTTATGTTAAGCTGATTAAAGTGAGATTGCACAATCGCTTCATTTCACTTCTTTGGTCAATGGTGTTTGTGAGATTAAACCTTAACAAGATATTCTTTTGTTCTAATGTATTTTATTTTGTGAAAGAGTTGTATAAATTATACTCAATAAATTTATTCAATTTCCAATCAGGTCTTGTTTATCCCAAAAAAATTTGAATATGCACTACAACTCTCACACGTACTGACAATCGTCAAGTACTTAAACACTAATATCTGATATATTCCATCATATATAGACCATAACCTAGTGAGGTAGATAATTTTCATTAAACAAAGCAATAATAAAAACAGAATATAAAATCAAATACAATCATATAGGATAATATAAACTGTTATTACAAATTGAAACCAACTTTTCATAATAGATAAAACATTTTATAACTTTAAGCGCATGAACTCAAATATTACAAAATGGAAATCCTAACCTTATCAAATAATTCATAAGATTTACCCCACAATGGTAAGGGTAATTGAGAATAATTTGGAAGAATAAAGCATTACAAAACTAAAAATAAATAAAAGAGGGAAAAAGAAGAACATGGACATTTCCTCCAGAATCTGTCCACCAGAAGTTCAGCTTCGGTTCGTCCAACATATCATAGAATAATTCCGAGGTCCCTTCTTATAGGAGGTGAGTAATGTAGTTTTCCACTTACCCATGAAGTTACAAGGCATTTTTTGTTGTGTGGAATGAGTTGCGGTTAAATTAGTAGACCAGACTTTTTCTGGCCGCCAATCACTATTCCACCAACCCTACTTTGACTGATTGAAGGGTGGCCTTAATAAAATCATTTCTCCATGAAATTTAATTTCACACTTCCTTGTCAAGTTTTTTTTCTAACCCATCTATAATCATACAATTTGGTTGTTGGTAGCCAGATATATGCCTTATTGAATTATGTAAGGTCCATTCTGCCGGCCAAAATAAGTGTTCACATTAACCGATTTGTTTTGGATTGTTGGAGTTCAAATTGGCTCTGGTTCCAGAATAATTATATGTATCTCACAAATCATGTCATCCTAAAAAAAGTAATCAAGTGAATTGGATGAAAATTATAGGAGTTATGCTTGAAATACAGAGGAAATATAAATCTGTTAAATGTCAAGAATAAACCACTTTTCACATTTAAGCTCAAAACTCACCAAAAAACATAAAAATGATCCAAAGAATCTCAAATTGATTAATTATAAGGGATTAAATAATTTAAAAACATATGTAGAAATATGAAAATATGAGCTCTTTCACTCTCCTTAACACTTTATTTTTTGTTGTGATTCAATTAAAAATCTTATTACATGTTAAATCCATTTGAATGCATTGCAAAGATTGCATCATTTAAATTTGGGGGAGGGAACCTTTATAGTTTAGGATTTTCATTTATTTTTTGTTTTTATGTTTTCCAAAAAAATGAGTTTTTAAAATTTTTTCATGTTTATTTTTCAGTTTTTGTGTGTTTTTGAAAATTTTGAGCTGAAATTATTATCATTTCCATTTTTAAAACCCATATCAATGATTGAACCAATTTTTTCCATGAAACTGAGCTTAAATGAATGTTTAAAATGACTTTGTTTTAAGTTCAAACTTTGGTGTTTTCATGAAAAGTACTCAAATTTTTAAAACTCATGCCACATATCACAGTTTTTATCTATGAAATCACTTTCTTGTGAGGCTTCTAAACCATTATTATCATATTATTTTCAATCACTGCATTTCTTAAGAGAACTAAACCTTACTAATTTTAAACATAATTTGATTTATTCCTATAAAAACTTGAGGTTTTGAGGTGATTTTTTTTAACTGGTTGAGGAATTTCCTTGGTTTTAATCCTCTTTTTAAAGAAAATCCTTTCTATTATGTCTTACCTTGTACATTTAATCTTTTAAACCTTAGAATCCATGAACATACTACTAGGTTAGCTACATTACAAGCCAATTTTCCCTATCCAACCTGCTCTTGAAGTGAAATTACATGATCTAGTTTAACTTAAGTGTGAGGGAATATTTATTGTGTTGTGATACCTCATTTCATGAAACTTTAGGTGGAAAATAAAATGTTGAATAGATTATTTTACAGCTAAAAAATTAATTTTGTTGAAATTTGTGCCTTTGTAGAGCTTTCATGATAAGAGAAATTGTTCCTATATAGAGCTTTCAAGAATTTTTTTTTTGAGAAATTATGGACCAAACATCTAAAAGCGGTGGAGTATTTTACATTGGAAGAAATGATGTTGGCTAGATATGAAAGAAATGAGATTGTTTTTCTCTGAGTATAGACGAAGTAGGTTATATTTTAGTAAACAAATCTTGTACAAAAATAATATGGATGAAGTAGTAATTAGAATATCTTGGTTAAGTATTATAACAACCAATGCTGATTCAATGTGATAAAAAAGTGAAATTGAATTAATAAAGAATATATTGTAAAACTTTCACACAAAACTCATTGAGATATTTTTTCACTTTATAAATAATAAGGTGGAGAACAATATTATGAAATTGGAATTTTTTGGAACACAATATCAAGTGGTAGATGTATTTACTAAACCATTGGTTGCACATGTTTTTTCAAAGTACTAGTTGAACCTTAGTGTTTGACCAATTATTTTAAACTGAAGAGGTGCAGATACCCATCCCTCCATTATATTTAATGTTAAATTTGGATAATGTTTGTGATTGCAGTGATTTATCTTTTATTGGGTGTGAGAATATAGGGAGAGACATTATCAATGGAGAATTAATTGAAAAAATAAAGTTTACTTGGTGGATATGGACAACAAAGTAGTAGTTAAATATTTTTTTTATTTCTATAATGATATTTGACTCACATAGGATTAGAGAATATGTTGACCACTATTTTCTAAATATGGAATAGTGAATGATTCAGAATGTTTGAAATGGTCAAATATAGAAAAGATAACACTTTGAATTTTATTTTCAAAGTGGGAGAAATAATGAAAGGGGGGATATCATTGGTTATGGAGAAAGTTCATGAATTGATATTTAAGTGATGAATTGATAATAAAATACAAAGGGGGGATTATTTCAACCACAAGTTGTGATATTGGATTTTTTTTTTCAATTATATTGGAAGTTTTAAAGAAGCTTAGAGTGTGTGGAGATAACTAGATAGGTATTCCATAGATTCTCAAATTGGAAATATCACACCATGACTACAATTATCACACTATAACTGGATTTGAAGTTAGAAAAATAGAAAAGTGCTTAGGATCAGGGTTTATATATGATTTTTTATATATATTATGAGATTTATAATATATTTATAAGGATGAGTATGTGTTGAACTCATTATTTTAATGGTAGAAGAATCATGATTTTAATGATATAAATAAGTTCAATATTTTCTATAAGTGTCCTATATTTTGAGATAGGTGATGGATTTGTTTAAGTATGAGTCACCACCAATCACTAATAAGGACAAGACACTGTTGTGACTGAAATGACAACTTGAGACACCATTTTCCATGAATCACTGCCAGCATGGAAATATTTACAAGTCTGAGACACTGTTAGATGACATTGTCAGGATATCACACTGTCAGGATGTCATACCATCAAATAAGATTTTGGCTAAGTCTGAGCTACCACCAGATAAGGCACCGTTATCTGAGACAGCACCAGTGTCATGCTGCTAGAAAAAAATTTCATCTAAGTCTAAGACCATTCACTGGCAGAATAGACACAGCCAATTGCGACACCGTTATTGAAGTGAAATTTCTGCTAAGTCTAAGACACTTCCATAGCAACATACCACCAGAGCAATATACCGTCAGACTCCGAGACATCTTCTGATCAAGACACTACCATACTAAAACACCACCACTATTTTTATTACCTTATTTTAAATTATTAGTAATATTTATATTATTTAAGTCAATGCCAATTAATATTTTAATTATTGTTTCTTAAATGTATGAAAAAACACATTGAAAAGGATGTCAAGCATGTTGTATGAGGAAGTAGAATATCTAGATGCATTTGGACATTATTCTTGTTGTTGCTGATAAAAATAAGAATCTCTCATGAGATATATAAGTAGAGACATGTGAAGAAAACTGTTATCAATCTAAAAGCTCACATTTACTGAAAACTCCTATAGCTGAAAAGTTGAACAAATGCATCCTGTGGACATTCAACTAAGGAAGAAAAATCACATTCAAAACCATTTATTTTCTCCAATAAAGAAAAAGAGTCTTCAACAATCTATTATTTATAATTTTTTCAAGATAACCTGACTCAAACTTCACTACATAATCAAATCAAGAGTCAAAAGATGCTTCGCAACAGACAAAACTTTTCTAAACTCTACACTTTTAGATTACTTTGTTTTGTTTATCTTTATTACTTTTTGAGAAGTTTTTATTATACACTATTTTATATATGCATGTTGTCTCGTGTAATGAACTAGAATATACCAAGACATATTCTCATCTTTTCTTACTTGTACTCCCATAGATAATAGTGGTAGAGGTCCTTGTGTGGCATGTTCATTTTCACTCCCATGTATAACTATGGAAGAGATCACGTGTGACCTGGATAGTTATAGACTATTGTAAAAACTAGATCTAGGTTTTGGATAAGCTTGTTTTTTTATATAAACTTCTTGATGGAAGGTGATCACCAAGTGTAGAGGACTAAGTCTCGACTTGATATTAAACCTCTTATATTCAATATTTCTATTATGTGCTTTAATTTTGTTTTACTTTATTTTCGGTTTAAAAATGAAAAAAAAATAACTATAAACAAAATATATACTTTGATAGTTTATCTTAATTTGTGGTCATATAGTATTTTGTTCAATTAAATTGATTTCAAAGGATCAAATAATATTGTATATTATTTATCCAAAACCTAATCAATATTTAAAGAAATATTTATAAAGAATAAGATTTATATCATACTATATATTTTGGTAAACTATGTCATTTTAAATTATTTGGGGGATTTCAAATTAATCCACTTTAAAATATATATATATATATATTGGGTACTCAATTAACCCCCCTCTTGAGATAATCACTCAAACCAACATTTTGTGTCAAAGGAATTTTTTTTTTGTATTAAATTTTTCAAATTAATTTCAATTGTTATTTTAGTTGACCTTTAAAGATATTAATTTATATTATTTCTAAATTTAGTTCTTTATATGGATAATTTTCAAGAAGGATCTTCTACTAACATACCTCCTTTTTTAATGGTAAAAATTATTCCCAATGGAAAATTAAGATGAGAATGCATATAGAGAGCATGGGTCTTGAAATTTGGTCTTCTATTTAAGATCAATGTATTATTCTTGATACTTCTAGAAGTACTTGGGATGATGCTACTAAGCTTTTATATAATAGTAATTGTAAAGCAATGAATTCTTTGTACTATTCTCTAGGATATGAATATTTTAATAGAATATCTACATGTAAAACTACTTAAGATATTTGGGATACTTTTTCTATTTCCCATGAGGTAACTTCAAAAGTTAAAGAGATGAGACTCAATAATTATACTATTAATTATGATAATTTTAATATAAACCCTAATGAACCTATTTCCTTCATGTATCTTAGGTTTAATGAGATTTTCAACACTATGAACTCACTTGGAAAACCTATATCTGACAAGGATCAAATTATGTGACTACTCAGATGCCGACCAGAAAGATGGAGAGGCACATTTGTTTCAATACAAGAGTCTTGTGATATTATTAAACTACCATTCAATAAGTTAATTGGTAAAATTATTATGTATGAAGAGGAATTAAGAGTAAACTGTGAATAAGGTGACGAGCCTAAACTAAATTCAGTAACTTTCAAGACCACTGCCTCTATAAAACAAAAGGAAAAAATAGAAAGAGAAATTAGAAGCTTTCAGTTCTATTGATAATGAATCACCTCCTGATAGTGATGAGGATATGGCTCACCTAGCCATAAGATTCAATAAATTTTACCGAAATTAAAATTTCTTTATAAAATAAAATAATAAAGTAAATTATGACGACATAAGAAATTTGAAGAAGGATTGGAAGAAGGATTGGAATAAGGATTAGAAGAAGGATGATGATCCAAAATAATTTATTAGCTATGAATGTAAGGGGAAAGGACACATAAAATCTGACTACCCAAATATTAAGTACAAAAATAAATATGAGGATAAGGACAGAAGATATAAAAAGTTCATGAAGGCAATATGGAGTGCTTAAAAGGATAGCTTTAGTGACTCTGATGCATCACTTGAATAGAATCTAAACAAACCAAATATGTGTTTTATGACCAATGATAGTGAGGTAACATCTTTACCTACTCTTACTAATATTTTTCATATGCATAATTCCTATGATTCTGACAATGAACAACATGATGATGAAAATATGTCAAATGAAGAATTATTAGAATAGTGAAACATGCTTGAGGATACCTTTAATTATATTAAAGATAAATATAAAGTTTTAAAAAAAAGTATTCTTTATATTCAAATATAAAATCTGAACTATCTATTGAAAAATATAAAAATGATCAATTGCTCAAGAAACATACAGAGCTTAAGTTGTCTAATGAGAAACTAAATAAAGATCTTGAAAATTTTACTAATGGTAGATATACACTCACTCAAATTTTGGGAAATCAAGTTACACTAAAATATGTTAGTGTAATTGGATATCAACCTAGAGAGATGAAAATAATAAAAAAGCACTTAAATACAAACCTAAAAGTACTTCTACCAATCAGTTTTCAAAAGGACTTAAGGGGGTTTTTATTTCAAAAATTCTACAATCTATTTATAGAAAACTCCTGAGAAAATTTTGGGTTCCCAAAGCTTAATTAATAACATTTTTTGATCCAAACAGATCTGCGTACCAAAATCCTTCCTTTCATAAAATATGTTTTGTAGGAAAAATGTTTGAAGACCTATGGTAGAATTATATGGTACTTAGATAGTGGTTGTTAAAGGTATATGACAAGAGATTATTCATTCTTAAAGAACCTCTTAAAGGTTGATGGTGGACATGTCACCTTTGGTAACAATACTAAGGGAAAGATCATCATCCTAGGCTGGATTGGTAAAAAAAATCAATTTTTATTTCAAAAGTTTTATATTTTTATGGTTTAAAATATAATCTTCTAAGTATTTCGTAATTATGTGATGATTGTTTTTATGTTAAGTTTTAGAATGATGCTTGTAATGTTTTTTATTCTAAAAATATTTTAGTTTTTACTGCTTTGAAAAATTATAATGTTTATGTTGTTGATTTAAATTCTTTAGTTTCTCAAAATATTTCATGCTTAAGATCCTTTCACAAGGATTCATGTCTTTGTCATAGGATACTTGGCCATTGAAACATTCACTCACTTAGGAATATAACTAGGAAAATGTTAGTTAGGGGTCTACCTAAGCTTGAGTTCCAAACTGATAAAGTCTGTAACACCTATCAAAAAGTGAAATAACACAGAGTTTCTTTTAAATCAAAGAAATAAGTGTCAAATTCTCAACATCCCAAGTTGGTTCACATGGATTTATTTATACCATATAGAGTTTCAAGTCTTAATGGGAAGAACTATGTTTATGTTCTAGTATATGACTATTCTAGGTATACTTGGGTATACTTTCTAGATCACAAAAGTGAATTCTATTCTTACTTTACCAAGTATGATAAGTATGTAGAAAATATGAGTGGATTTAGAATTAAAACCTTAAGGAGTGATCATGGCCTTGAGTTTGAAAATCAATATTTTGAATCATTTGTCTCACAAAATGGATACACTCATAACTTCTCTACACCTAGGACACCACAGCGGAATGGAGTTGTAGAAAGAAGGAAAAGGACTTTATAAGAGATAGCCCAAACCATGTTGAATGAGTATGACCTACCTATCTATTTTTGGGTAGAAGTTGTGAATACAGCCTTCTATATTATAAATATAGTTTTGATCAGACATGTCCTTAAGAACACCCCTTATGATATATAGAGTAATAGGAAGCCTAAGGTTAACTAATTTAAAGTTTTTGGTTGCAAAGTATTTATTCTTAACACTAAGGATAATTTGGACAAATTTTCTTCCAAAAGTGATGAAGGAATTTTGCTTGGTTATTCAATCTCTAGAAAATCCTATAGAGTTTTTAAAAAGAAGACCAAAACTATGGAAGAATGAGTTCATGTCATATTTGATGAGACTGGTCCACATGAGCCTAATACCTCTATAGAAAACCTTGAGGATGATTTATCATCTCTAAACTTAAATTCCAAATCTTTAGATTCTGCTGTAAAATAAACATAAAAATCATCCAATTCTGAAGAATTTCCATAACTTCTAGAACCCCAACCTAGAAATCTATAAGTGACTAGTCACTCTTTCTCTATAACTTTTAAAACTCTTAAATATCATCATTTAGATGCTACTTTAGGTGATATAGATAGAGGAACACATACTAGAGATTATCTCAGAAACAAGGTTGAACATCAAGCATTCTTGTCTCAGCTTGAACTTCAGAACATCAATGAAGCTATTAATGATGAATTCTGGGTAATAACCATGTAATAAGAATTTAATCAATTTGAAAGAAAAAAAGTGCGGGAACTTGTAGATATACCCAAGGACACCTTGACTATTGTCACTAAATGGGTATTTTTTAATAAAGTTGATGATTCATACACTATAATTATAAACAAGGATATAATTATTTCTCAAGGTTATAGCCAAGAAGAAGGAATTGATTATGAGGAAACCTTTTCATCTGTATCTAGAAATGACTCCATAAGAGTCCTTCTTTCTTGTGCAGCACATCTAGATTTCAAACTTTATCAAATGGATGTCAACAGGGAATTCTTAAATGGTTTTATAATTAAGTATTTTTTTGTATAACAACCCCCTAGTTTTCAAAATATCTACTTTCCAAATCAAGTTTTTAAATTTAAAAAAAAGATTTATATGGTTTGAAAATGGCTCCTAGAGATTAGTATGATAGGGTCAGCAATTTTATTATTTCAAAAGTATTTTCAAAAGTAATTTCTGACCCTAATCTTTTTATAAAAAAATCAAAAGATTTATTAGTAGTCCAAATCTATGTTGATGATATTATTTTTTTATATTTAAGAAATTATCTTTGTATTTATATTTCAAAAATGATACAAAATGAATTTGAAATGAGTTTAATGGGTGAAATCAAATTCTTTATTAGATTTCAGATATTTTAAAAGAAAGAATGAATTATTTTAAATCAGATTAAATATATAAAATATATTTTAAAATCATTTAACTTGGATAGCACTAAGAGTAGTGATACTCTTATGAGTACCACCTATTAATTGGATCTTGATGAAGTTGGGAAACCAATGGATCAAACCAGTTATAGAGGTATGATTGGAATTCTTCTCTAATTGACTGTTATATGACCATATATTATGTTTAGTGTATGTATGTGTGCTCATTTTCAAGAAAATCCAAAATAGTCACATTTAAATGTTGTAAAAAGAATTTTCAAATACCTCAAGTATACAACCAATTTATGATTATTTTACCCTAGAGGACAAGAATTTTATTTAGTAAGTTATTCTAATGTTGATTTTGGTGGATGCAATTTAGATAGAAAAAACACCTATAGAATATGTCAATTTTTGGGAAAGTATCTAATTTCATGGTGTAGTAAGATACAAAATTACATTTCTCTATCAACTATTAAATATGAATACATATCTCTGGGTAGTTTTTGTGCACAAATTTTGTGGATGAAACACACATTACTCGACTATGGATATCAATTCTGACATTTCCCCGTAAACTGTGATAAAAAAGTGCAATAAATATCTCTAATAATCTAGTTTCTCATTCTAGAACAAAAAAATTGATATAATATATCACTTTTTGAGAGATCATTTTCAAAAATGAGATATCACTCTTGAATTTATTGGTACAAAACATTAGTTATCTAATATTTTTACTAAGCCTTTATGTTCTAAGAGAATGAACTGTATCAAATATGAGTTAGGAATGATAATTTTTGGTTAAGTATAATTTTTTGTGACATGCCATTTTAGTTGATATACTGTTGTGGTTGGCACACTATTGTAGTTGAAATACCGATGTGGTTGAAACACCGTTGTGGTGACATGTTGTTGTCTTATCATTCCATTGGATTTTTATACCGTCATCTTATTACACCATTGGTTTTATGCCTTTTCAAATTTTTCTGTTTCTCAATATTTTGAGCCATCAATTTAATTTCATCCAATTTATGTTATTTTCACAACCTGATTCATGTTTTATTTCATGTTTTAAATTTTCAATTTCTTAGTATCATTTTTATTTCATTTTTAGAATACCTAAAATACCAAGGGATATGAAAAAATCATTAATTATATTCCCAACACACCTTGATCTCAGCGTGATACTCACATATCTTTCTCTCTTGAGCCCAATGAAACCCTTTACCTCCCTTGTTTAAAACCTTTTACTTACCCTCGAACGAGCTTTTCGAACCAAATTTTCATTCCAAGAATGAAGCGACCTTCAAAGTCTTCGCCTTTTAAGTCGATATCTTCTAAGAAGCAGAAGAAAGAACTGAGTGTACCTATTTCAGTTGCATCAGTTAATCCTAAGCTTACCAACAGAGTTGTTGTTATATAAAGAGAAGTTGGATCAGATTAGATTTTGTCCATAAAGTCTCTATTACTCAAGTTACTCTATAACCAAGGATGGTTGGATTTTTTTTCTTCAAACAAGATACCCTTATACCCTAGGTTGGTTTATGAATTCTATCAGAATGTGGAGTTTTCATTTGATCAAGATTGAAATGATTGGGTTAGAAGTCATGTCAAAGGATTCTTGGTAGGTTTTTATTCAAGAAAATGGGCTAAAAGTTTTAATATACCCCGTGAAGGAATGTATTAGGATTACTAGGGTATCATTCCAAAATTTAGTTATTTTTTTTGTTTGAAGATACTTCAGCAGAACTGATGAGAGATAGAATAACTAGAAAACCTATTGATTCATAGCTTGATGGAGAGTGTAAACTACTATTTAAGTTTTTACAGAACATGATATGCCTAAGAAAGGGTGATTTCACAACCCTAAGGTTCCAAGATTTTTATCTTCTTTATCTTATGAAATAAGGTCATAAGATAAATTTATGTAGATATCTCATAGTGCACATGTGTGATATGATCAATCCATCCTCCAGATCTAACTCCTTAATCTACCAAAAGTTTATCTTTTCCTTGTTGAAGGACAAGGGCCAGTAGCTAAGGATGAATAAATAGTTATAGATTGTGGTGATTTATATCTTTTTAGAGCTACTTCTTCAAGAATTAAGATTAGATAGAACCTCTGGACGAAATAGTGGGTTTGAGATTTTGATAAGTTATATGTTGAGTATAATCTGGTTGATCATCCAACCAGACTAAGGGATGAATTTGATCCTAGATTCAATCTTGAGGAAGTAGTTTAATACTCTGACGAGGATGAAGAAGAATATATTGTTGAAGAAGAAGAAAATAAACCTTATGTTGATGAAATGAGTGATCTATATTTGTCTCTTGAATATTATCCCATTACATTTGGAGCTCCTATCCCTCCTAAGAAACTACCAAAAATAAAAAAACTTGTGAAAAGTGATGAACAATAAACAAAGGTTTCATGATAAGATCAATTCAAAATTAGTTCAAAAAAATATGATGAAGATGAGAATATGATGCTTGAAATGTTTTTTATTCTAAAAATATTTTAGTTTTTACTACTTTGAGAGATGATAATGTTTATGTTGTTGATTTAAATACTTTAGTTTCTCAAAATGTTTCATGTTTAAGTGTCTTTCACAAGGAGTTGTGGATTTCGCATAGGAGACTTGGCCATTACAACATTCACTCACTTAGGAAGCTAACTAGGAAATGGTTATTTAGGGATCTACCTAAGTTTGAATTCCCAACTGATAAATTCTATAACCCCTATCAAAAAGGGAAATAGAATAAAGTTTCTTTTAAATAAAAGAAATAAGTGTTGACTTATCAACCTCTCAAGTTGGTTCATATGGATTTATTTGGACCATCTAGAGTTTCAAGTCATAATAGGAAGCACTATGTTTATGTTCTAGTAAATGAATATTCTAGGTATACTTGGGTATACTTTCTATCTCACAAAAGTGAAGCCTACTCTTAATTTACCAAGTATACTAAGTCTGTAGAAAATATAAGTGGACTAGAATTAAAATCTTAAGGATTGATCATGGTCATGAGTTTGAAAATCAAGATTTTGAATCATTTTTCTCACAAAATTTCTACACTCATAACTTATCTACACCTAGGACACCCTAGTATAATGGAGTTGTAGAAAGGAGGAATAGTACTTTACAAGAGATAGATCATACCATGTTGAATGAGTATTACCTACCTATATACTTTTAGGTAGAAGTTATGAATATAGCCTGCGATATTATAAATATATTTTTTATCAAGGTTATCCTTACGAATACCTCTTATGAGTTTTGGAAGAATAGTAAGACTTAGGTTAACTACTTTAAAGTTTTTGGTTATAAAGACTTTATTCTTAAAACTAAGGATAATTTGGACAAATTTTCTTCTAAAAGTGATGATGGAATTTTCCTTGGTTATTCAATCTCTAACAAATCCTATAAATTTTTCAATAAGAAGACCAAAATTGTGGAAGAATAAGTTTATGATAAATTTAATGATATTGATACACATGATCCTAAGACCTCATTAGAAAACCTTGAGGATGATTTATCATCTCTAAACTTAAATTCTAAACCTTTATATTCTTTTTTAAAACAAGTAGAAAAATAATCTTGTTCTAAATAATTTCTAGAACTTCCAGAACCCACACTTGAAAGTCCAAAAGTGACAAGTCTCTCTTTCTCTAGAGCTATTAGAACTCTAAAATATCATACTTTAGATGTTTTTGTATGTGATATAGATAGAGGAACATAGACTAGATATTATCTTATAAATAATGTTGAAAATCAATCATTCTTATCTCCTCTTGAACCTAAGAACATCAATGAAGCTATTAATGATGAATTCTGGGTAATATCCTTACAAGAAGAATTGGATCAATTTTAAAGAAGAAAAAAATTGTGGGAACTTGTAGATAGAACCAAGTACACATTGACTGTTGACAGTAAATGGGTATTTTGGAATAAAGTTGATATTTGAGGCACTATAGTTAAAAATAATGCTAGACTCATTGCGCAAGGTTATAGTCAAGAAGAATTAATTGATTATCAGGAAACATTTTCACCTGTATCTATAATTGAGTCCATAAGAATCCTTCTTTATTATGCGGAAAATATAGATTTCAAACTTTATCAAATGGATGTCAAGATTGAATTATTAAATGGTTATATAATTGAGTATGTATTTGTAGAAAAACCCCCTAGTTTTCAATATCCCCACTTTCCAAATCAAGATTTTAAATTAACAAAAACATTATATGGTTTGAAATAGAATTATATAGCTTGGTATGATAGGCTCAGCAATTTTATTATTTTAAAAGGATTATCCAAAGGTATAGCTAACCCTAATCTTTTTATAAAAATAATTTCAAAATATGTATCAGTAGTCCAAATCTTGGTTGATGATATTATTTTTGGATCTTCAAGAAATTATATTTATAATGATTTTTCAAAAATGATGAAAAATGAATTTGAAATGAGTTTAATGGGAGAACTCAAATTCTTTCTTGGATTTCAGATCTTTCAAAACAAAGAAGGAATTATTTTAAATCATAGTGCATATACAAAAGATCTTTTAAAATGTTTTAACTTAGATAGCACTAAGAGTAGTGATACTCCTGTGAGTACCACCTGTAAATTGAATCTTGATAAAGATGGGAAATCAGTGGATCAAACCAGTTATATGGGTATGATTGGAAGTCTTATCTAATTGACTATTAACTAACCAGATATTATGTTTAGTGTATATATGTGTGTTCATTTTCAATCAAACCCAAAAGAGTTACATTTAAATATTGTAAGAAGAATTTTTAAATGCCTCGAGTATATAACCAATTTAGTATTTTTTACCCTAGAGGACAAGCATTTGATTTAGTAAGTTATTCTAATGCTGATTTTGGTGGATTCAAGTTAGATATAAAAATAACCTTTGGAACATGTCACTTTTTAGGCAAGTCTCTAGTTTCATGGTGTTGTAAGAAATAAAATTTGGTTTTTCTATCAACTACTAAAGTTGAATACATAGATGTGGGTAGTTGTTGTGAAAAAAAATTGTGGATGAAACATAGTTTACTAGACTATGGATATCAATTATGGCATGTTCCCATAAACTACGATAAAACAAGTGCTATAAATATCTCTAAGAGTCTGGTTTCTTATTATAGAACAAAACACATTGATATAAGACATCACTTTTTGAGAGATAATTTTTAAAAGGGAGATATAAATCTTGAATTTATTGGCACGAAACATCATTTAGTTTATATTTTTACTTATCCTTTAATTTGTAAGAGAATGAACTATATTAAACATGAGTTAAGAATGATAAATTTTCATTAATTATAATTTTCAGTGAAACACCATTGTAGTGGACATACTATTATGATTGACACACCACTGTAGTTGAAATATTGATGTGGTTGACACACCGTTGTGGTGAAATTCCATTGGCTTTTCATTCCATTGGCTTGTTATATTGTCAGCTTGTCACACCTTTGGTTTTATGCCTTTTTTAATTTTTCTATTTCTTAATATTTTGAACCGTCAGTTTAATTTCTTCCATTTTATGTTATTTTCATAACCCTATTTTTGTTTTATTCCAAGTTTTAAATTTTTGATTTATCATTATCATTTTGATTTCATTTCTAGAATACCTAAAATCCAAAAATGATATAAAAACACATTATGTCTATTCCCAATGCACCTTGAGCTCAGCACGATACTCCCATATCTTTCTCTCTCGAGCCTAGTGAAACCCTTTGCCTCCCATATTTAAAACATTTTCCTTAACCTCAATTGATCTTTCCAAACCGAGACTACATGTTGAGAATGAAGAAAACTTCAGGGTCTTCACCTTTTAAGTCAAGATCTTCTAAGAATAAGAAGAAGGAACTGAGTGTACCTATTTTAGTTGCATCGGTTAATCTTGATATTCCCAACAGAGTTGTTGTTGCAGAAAGAGAAGTTGAATTAGATTTTATTTTGTCCAGGAAGTCACTATTATTCAAGGTACTCTAGAACCAAGGATATTTAGAGTGATTTTCTTCAAACAAGTGACCCTTCTACCCTAGGATGGTTTATAAATTCTATCAGAATGTGGAATTTTCCTTTGATCAAGATGGAGATTATTGGGATATAAGTCGTGTCAAAGGATGCTTGATAGGTTTTTCTTCAAGAAAATGGGATAAATGTTTGAATATTTCCCATGAAGGAATGTATGAGGACTACCAAGGTACCATTCCTGAATTCAGTGATTTATTTTTGTATGAAGAGGCTTTGGTAGAACTGAAAAGAGATGGAATAACTAAAAGACCTATTACTTCAGAGCTTGATGGAGATTATAGGCCTATCTTTAAGTTTTTACAGAACATGTTATGCCCAAGAAAGGGTGATTTTTCAACCATAAGGTACCAAGATTTTTGTATTCTTTATCTTATGAAAGAAGGTCTTAAGAAAAATTTATGTAGATATATCATGGTACACCTATGTGAGATGATCAATCCATCCTCTAGACCCAACTCCTTGATCTAACTGAAGTTTATCTCTGTCATGTTAAAGGCCAAGGGCCTAGTAGTTTAGGATGAATAAATAGTTATAGATTATGGTGGTTTCTGTCTTTCAAGAGATACTTGTTCAAGAATTAATATTAGCTTGAACCCCTAAAAGAGACAGTGGGTTGGATATTCTGATAAGTTATATGGTGAGTATAATCTGGTTGATTATCCAACTATACCATGGGATGAAGTTCATCCTGAATTGGAGTCAGATGAAGTAGTTGAATACTCTGATGTGGATGAAGAAGAAGATGTTGTTGAAGAAAAAGAAAAGGAACCTTCTCTTGATAAAGGCAGTGATCCTGATTTGTCTCACAAATCTTCTCCCATTACATTTGGAGCTCATATACCTCCTAAGAGACTGCAAAAAAGATAAAAACTTGTGAAAAGTGATGAAGAAGAAAAAAGGTTTCAAGGGAAGATCAATTCAAAAGTAGATAAAAATGGATGGTGAAGATGAGAATGGTGATGAAGAAGAAAATGGTGAACATGGTAATGGAAGTAAAAGTGATATAGATGCTGGAAGTGATGATGATGATGACTCTAACCCCAATGGTTCTAGTGGTCAAATTAAGAGGAAGGAAGTGGGGATGCCTTTAGATCTTCAAGATGTACTTATTGAGGGGAAGAAATCCCCATATGTGGAGATATTTCATGAAGTTCTAGCGATTGATGAAGTTGAAGCCAACTTTATTGTCACTGGTCAAATAGTTTCAAATTCTTATATAATTAAATAGTTGAGTGTGATTTATACTGTGGAATACTATGTATCTAAGAAAGAGAATATGGAGATAACTTATTCTGAGCAAGGTAGTGATGTTCAGTTAGTATATTTGGATACTGATAAGCCTCTGGTTGATATTCATATGGAAGTAGAATCTACTGTTAATGGCTAAAATGATGATGCTCATATAATAGTATCGCCTTCTATTGATAAATAGAAAGAGGTTTAACCTAGTGAACATTCCAGTGTTGAAAACACCTTAGCTGCACAGAGTTCAGAGGAATAGAGGAATCCTGAAGTGTCAGTTGTACCTACTTTTGTGGTACCACCTACCACTGAATCTGTTTAAGTTGTCTTTCCATATCAATGTATTAATCCTAGGTAAGAATAATGGGGAAAGTAATTATGTGTTGTAAGGAGTCCATCAAAGAATGGTGGAATTGAAGTTCAAGGTGAGGAATATCCTAAAGGATCTATGATAGCTCAAGTTGACTTTAAAGGTTTATTGGAAAATTTTACTTCAGTCAAAACTCTTGCACCTAAACCTACTCCTACCCCTAATGCTAATTATATTTTTCCAGTTGAGCTAGTCATAAGGAGTGACTTTCATGCCTTTTATGAAAAGTTAATTCCAGACTTCACTGACTTTCTGAGAAATTAATCTCCACCTTTGACCAATCTTAATGAACAGGATTCCAAATATATCTTTGGGTTGGTGATCCAACATATCTAACCAAAGATGATTAATCACATAAAATAAGTTGAGATTGAAAATAAAAATAATGTGTGTTAATTGAAATCTGTCAAGGATATGATTGAATAATTTAAATCAACCTTTACTACCTCTATGGATGGTATCTTGAAAGGTATTGAGGATACATATTTAGATACATTTACTCCTTTTAATATAATGGATTTTGATCAGTTTAGAATAGTTATCATAGAGGAAGTTACAGATACCTCTAGTGGACCCTCAAGTTGAGAACCTGTTCTACCATTGGAAATTATGATGAAGTTTCAACAAAGTACAGATCATAACCACATGATGATCAGATCTGATGCTAAGGATATGGAAGCTTAAAAAGAAACAATTACTAAGGCAATCAAGTATTACCTATAGAGGATTTAAATAAATCATTATATGGAAGAAAATTTCAAATACTTAGCCAGAAATTTAAGGATCCCTCTAGTTTCCCAGGATTTCAAAGAATAAGTTAGACAACTCAAAGAGATGACTCCAGTGTTGAGTCAGTTTATGAAAGATAAAGGTGAAATATTTAGTGACATGGAGAGAGGTGGCTAGATCATTATGGATTTTATAAATCTGATAAATACATTTATTTATGTTCATGGTTAAGCTATAGTGGCTCAGGAATCCATTACTATTACTCCAGAAGCTTCTCTCAAACTAGGTGTTACCCAAGATCCTAGATCACCTCTACCTAATCAGTTTTAGCTTTTCTCGTGCATCCTCTCCAAGAAATGAGACAGTTACAGCCTATCATTATTCTAGAACTTGACCCTCCTTGATCCATTATTGAACTTCCCACTGGTGTACCTAGTACCCCACCTCGAGCTCCATCCAAATCGACTGACCCTTCTACCACAGATCCTAAAAAATTCAAAGCTAAGGGAAAATCAACAATGAATCCCTCTGAAACAAATTGAATATTTTTTTTATTGTTGGATTAGATTGTATGTCTATGATGAGACTTGATTTGTAATAACTTTTTTCTAATATTTTGAATATCTTACATAACTCTTGTTATGTTTGTTCCTTCTTATGAAATTTACTATCTTTATTCTTCTCAACTTTACATTTTTGATAATCCCAAAAGGGGGATAATTCTTATAGCATGTTTGTTTTTAGTTTGTTTTGGAGAACTTTATAGAATTTCTGATTTATTATAGTACTGTTTCTATGTTTCCTTTGATATAATATGTTGTTAATCCTTTATCTTTGATACATTACCTTTGATACATACTATTTTCTTATTTATATTTGATACCATCCTCACATACTGTGAATGTTATTTCCTGCTTTATACTATCTTTGATGACCTATTTTTACATTTATAATATTCCTTGATGCCATGATTTTTTGATCATCAAAAAGAAGGAGATTGTTAACATCCTTTTTTATGATCACAAAATCATGATTATAATGATATAAATGAGTTCTATGTTTTTTTAAGTGTCCTGTATTTTGAGACAAGTGATGAACTTGTCTAAGTATGAGTCACCACCAACCACTACTAAGAATGTGACATTGTTGCAACTGACACCGCCAACTTGAGATGTCGTTGTCCATGACTCTCTATCAATATGGAAATCTTGCTAAGTCTAAGACACCATCAAATGACATGCCATCAGTATATCACATCATTAGGATGTCATACCATCAGACAAGATTTTGGCTAAGTCTAATCTACCACCGGATGAGGCACTGTCATCTGATACACCACTAGTGTCATATCGCTAGCACAGAATTTTGGGTAAGTCTAAGACCAGACATCGCCAGAACAGACACCACCAATTGAGACACCGTTATCAAAGAGAAATTTTATCTAAGTCTATGAAACCATTAGAGTAACATACCACCAGATCAACATACCATCAGAATCTGAGACACTTTCTAATCGAGATACCACCAGACTAAGCCACTGCTACTATTTTTCTTACCTTATTTTGAATTATTATTAATGGATATATTATTGAATTAAATGCCAATTACTATTTTAATGATTTTTTCTTAAATTTCTTATATAACATGTTGAAGAGGATTCCAGGAATTCTATATGAGGAAGAATAATCTTTGAATGCATGTGGACATTCTTCTTGTTATTGTTGATAAAAAGAAGACTCTCTCATGATATATAGAAGTATAGAAACATGAATAAAACTATTATAAATATGATAGAATTTATTTACCAAACACTCCTAGATCTGAAAAGCTAAAATGATACATCATGTGAACATTTTATATAGGAAGAAAAATCACATTCATAACCACTGCTTTTCTCCAGTCAATAACAAGAGTCTGCGACACTCTATTCTTCAGAATTTTTTCAAGAGATCCAAAATAAATCTTAACTATATAATCAAATCTAGAGTCATAAGCCACATTGCAATAGACCAAGATTTTCTAAACTCTACACTTTTATATTTCTTTTTTATATTTATCTTTATTACTTTTTTAAAAGTGTGTGATATACTTTGTTTTATATATGCACACTATCTTCTATACTAAACTGTAAGATACCAAGAAATCTTCTCATATTTTCTTACATGTACTCCTATGGATAACAGTGGTAGAGTTCCTTGTCTATCCTATTCATTTTCACTCCCACGTATGACTGTGGAAGAGGTCATGTGTGACCTGAAAAGTTATACACTATTGTAAAAACCCGATCTAGGTTGTGGATTAGTTTGTTTATTTATATAAACTGCTTGGTGGTAGGTTATCACCAAGTGGAGAGGACTAAGTCTTGACTTGATACTAAACCTCTTGTATTTAATATTTTTATTGTGTGCTTTAATTTTGTTTTACATTATTTCAACTTTAAATCAAAAAATTGTTTTTAACTGTAAACAAAATATATACTTTGATAGTTTTTCTTAATTTGTGTTCATGTAGTATTTTGATCAAGTAAAATGATTTCAAAGGGTCAAATAATATTTTATATTATTCATCCGAGACCTAATAAATCTTTAGAGAAATATTTATAAAGATTAATATCTATATCATACTATATCTTTTGGTAAACTGAGTCATTTTAAACTATTTTTGGGATTTCAAATTAATCCATTTTAAATAGAATTTTTTATTTGGTACTCAATTCACCCCCCTCTTGGGATACTCACTCCAACCAAAATTTGGTATTATAGGAGTTTTTTTGTATTAAAATCTTCAAAGTATTCTTAACTTTGATTTTAGTTAAGATTTAAAGATATTAATTTATGTTATTTCTTAATTTAGTTATTTTAATGGATAATCATCAAGAAGGATTTGCTACTAAAAAACCTCATTTATTTAATGGTACAAATTATTCCCAATGGAAAATTAAGATGATAATTAATATAGAGAGCATGGGTTTTGACATTTGGTCTTCTATTCAAGACCAATATATTATTCCTGGTACTGCTAGAAGTACTTGGAAAGATTATACTAAGCTTTCATATAACAATAATTGTAATGTAATGAATGATTTGTACTATGAACTAGGAGATGAAGAGTTTAATAGAATATCTTCATGAAAAACTACTTATGATATTTGGGATACTTTTTTTGTTTTCCATGTGGTAACTTAAAATTTTAAAGAGATGAGGCTCAGTACTTGTACTATTAAATATGATAATTTTAAGATGAATCCTGATAAACCTATTTTTGGTATGTATCTCAGGTTTAATGATATTTTCAACACTATGAACTCACTTGGAAAACATCTCTCTAACAAGGATAAAATTATGAGACTACTTAGTTTCCTACCAGAAATATGGAGAGGCACATCAGTTTCAATCTGAGAGTCTTGTGATATTAGTAAACTACCAGTCAAGGATCTGATTGGTGAACTTATGATGTATAAAGAGGAATTAAAAGTAAACCGTGAATAATATGAGGAGCTTAAAAGAAAGTAAGTAGCTTTCAAGACTACTACCTCCAGATAATAAAAGGAAAAATAGAAAGATAAAGTACAAGCTTTCAGTTCTAGTGATAGCGAATCATCTTCTAATAGTGATGAGGAGATAGATCACCTAGATAGAAGATTCAATAAATTTTAATGAATTAAAAAAATTAATATTAAACTATAAAGGAAAGTATGAAAATAAAGGAAATTGGAAGAATGATTGTAAGAATTATGATCATCCAAAAGAAGTCATTTTCTATGAATGTAATAGGAAAGGAGGCATAAAATCTAACTTTCCAAAGCTTAAGTACAAAAATAAATATGAGTATAAGGACATGAGATACAAAAAATCCATGAAGGAAACATGGATTAATTCATAGGATAGATCCAGTGACCCTGATTCATCACATGAAGATAATCCATATAGAGTAAATATGTGTTTTATGACCAATGTCAGTGAGGTAATAGCTTTACATACTGATACTAATATTTTGGTTATGCATAATTCTGATGATTCTGACAATGAAAAACATGATGATGACAATATTTAAAATGAAGAATTATTTGAATATTTCAACATTATAGATGATAATTTAATGAGATTAAATATAAATATAAAGTTTTAAAAGGATAATATGCTTTATCTTCAAATATAAAATCTTAACTATCTATTGAAAAAAAAAAGAAAAATGCTCAATTACTCAAGGAAAATATAAAGCTTAATTTGTATAATGATCAACTAAAGAAAGATCTTGAAAATTTTACTAATGGTAGAGAGACACTCACTTAAAATTTGTGAAGGAAATTTTCACCAAAATATGTTAGTGGAATTGGATATCAACCAGGAGAGAGTAAAATAACAAAAATCACTTTTGTTCCTAAATCCAGACTTGAAATTTATTCTACCAATAATTTTTTAAAAGGACCTAACAGAGTTTTTATTTAAAAAAGTTTGAAATATATTTATAAGAAACCCATGAGGTAGTTGTTGGTTCCCAAAGCTCTAATTTCTAACATTTCTAGACCCAAACGGATTTGGGTACGAAAATCATTCCTTTTATAAAATCTGTTATGTAGTAAAAATGCTTAAAGACCTCCAGTAAAAGTATATGGTACTTGTAAAGTGGTTGTTAAAGTCATATTATAGGATATTATTCATGATTCAATATCCTAATAAAGTTTTATGGTGTACATGTCACCTTTGGTGATAATTCTAAGAGAATGATCATCAGCCTAGGCTAGATTGGTAACAAAAATTCAGTTTTCATTTCTAAAGTTTTATATGTTGATGATTTAAAATATAATATTCTAAGAATTTAATAGTTATGTGATGATGGTTTTTATGTTGAGTTTGAAAATTATGATTTTAATGTTTTTTATTCTAAAAATATTTTAGTTTTTATTTCTTTGAGAAATGAAAATGTTTATCCTATTGATTTAAATTCTTTAGTTTCTCAAAAAATTTCATGCTTAAGTGCCTTTCACAAGGATTCATGGATTTGGAATATAAGACTTGGCCATTAAAACATTCACTCTCTTAGGAAGCTAACTAGGAAAGGGTTAGTTAGGGATTTTCCTATGCTTGAGTTCCTAAATGATAAAATTTGTAACCCCTATCAAAAAGGAAAAAAACAAAAGAACATCTTATAAATCAAAGAAGTGTAAACTTATCAACCTCTCAATTTGGTTAACATGGATTTATTTGGACCATAAAGAGTATCAAGTATTAATGTTAATCACTATGTTTATGTTCTAGTAGATGAAAATTCTAGGTATACTTGGGTATACTTTCTAAATCACAAAAGTGAACCCTACTCTTACTTTACCAAGTATGCTAAGTCTATAGAAAATATAAGTGGACTAGAATTAAAACCTTAAGGAGTGATCATGGTTATGAGTTTGAAAATCAAGATTTTGAATCATTTTTTCACAAAATGGATACACTCATAACTTCTCTATACCTAGGACACCTTAGCAAAATGAAGTTTTAGAAAGGAGGAATATGACTTTACAAGATATATCCCAAACCATGTTGAATGAGTATGACCTACCTATATATTTTTGGGTAGAAGATATGAATAATGTGTGTTATATTATAAATAGAGTTTTTATTAGGCTTGTCCTTAAGAATACCCTTTTTTAGTTGTGGAACAATAGGAAGCATAAGGTTAACTACTATAAAGTTTTTAGTTTCCAAGTCTTTATTATTAACACTAAGGATAATTTGGACAAATTTTCTTCCAAAAGTGATGAATGAATTTTCCTTGGTTATTTAATCTCTAGAAAAGTCTATAGGGTTTTCAATAAGAAGATTAAAATAGTGTAAGAATCATTTCATGTCAAATTTTATGAGACTGGTCCACATGAGACTAAGACCTCCTTATAAAACCTTGAGGATGATTTATCATGTTGGAACTTAAATTCCAAACCTTTAGATTCTACTATAAAACAAGTAGAAAAATCATCCAGTTCTGATGAATTTCCATAACTTCCAGAACCCGAACCTGAAAATCCAGAAGTGACCAGTCCTTCTTTCTCTAGAGCTATTAGAACTCTTAAATATCAACCTTTAGATTCTATTGTAGGTGATCTAGATAGAGGAACACATACTATAGATTATCTTATAAATATGGTTGAACATCAAGAATTCTTGTCTCAGATTGAACCTAAGAACATCAATGAAGCTATTAATGATGAATTTTGGGTAATAGCCATGCAAGAAGAATTGAATGAATTTTAAAGAAAAAAAGTGTGGGAACTTGTAGATAGAAACAAGGACACATTGACTATTGGAACTAAATAGGTATTTGGTAATAAATTTTATGATTCAGGCATTTAGTTAGAGACAAGGATAGACATGTTGCACAAGGTTATAGTTAAGAAGAAGGAATTTATTATGAGGAAACCTTTGCACCTATATTCAAACTTGAGTCTATAAGAATCTAGATTTCTTATATAGCACATATAGATTTCAAACTTTATAAAATGGATATAAAGAGTTCATTCATAAATGGTTTTATAATTTAGTATGTTTTTTAGAATAACCCCCTAATTTTCAAAATCCCCACTTTCTAAATTAGGTTTTGAAATTAACAAAAGCTTTATATGGTTTGAAACAGGCTCCTAAATCTTGGTATTATACGCTCAGCAATTTTATTATTTCAAAAGGATTTTCAAAAGGCATAGATGACCCTACTATTTTTATTAAAATAATTTCAAAAGATGTATTATTAGTCCAAATCTATATTGATGATATTATTTTTGGATCTTTAATAAATTCTCTTTTTATTGATTTTTCAAAAATGATGTAAAAGGAATTTGAAATGAGTTTAATGGGTGAACTCAAATTCTTTCTTAGATTTTAGATATTTTAATAAAAGAAGGAATTATTTTAAATCAAATTAAATATAAAAAATATCTTTTCAAATTTTTTATTTTGGATAACACTAAGAGTAGTGATACTTCTATGAGTACCATCTGTAAATTGGATCTTGATAGATCTGAGGAAATAGTGGATCAAACCAGTTACAGAGGTATGATTAGAAGTCTTCTCTACTTGACTACTAGCCTATCGGATATTATGTTTAGTGTATGTATGTGTTCTCATTTTTAAGAAAACCCAAAAGAGTCACATTTAAATGATGTAAAACGAATTTTCAAATACCTAAAGTATACAAATAATTTAGGATTTTTTTACCCTAGAGGACAAGCATTTTATTTAGTAAGTTATTCGAATACTGATTTTGATGGATGCAAGTTAGATAGGAAACGAACCTATGAAACATGTCACTTTTTGGGAAAATATCTAGTTACATGGTGTAGTAAGAAACAAAATTGTGTTTCTCTATCAACTTCTAAAGATGAATACATAGTTGTAGGTAGTTGTTGTGAACAAATTTTGTGGATAAAACACACTTTACTAGACTATGGATATCAATTCTAACATGTACCCATAAACTATGATAACAAAAGTGAAATAAATATATTTAAGAATCCAGTTTCTCATTCTATAACAAAACATATTGATATAAGACATCAATTTTTGAGAGGTAATTTTAAAAATGGAGATATCACTCTTGAATTTATTGGCACAGAATATTAGTTAGCTGATATTTTTAATAGGACTTTAAGTTATAAGAGAATGAAATATACCAAACATGAGTTAGGAAAGATAAATTTTGGTTAATTATAATTTTCAGTGAAACACCATTTTATTTGACATACTATCATGGTTGACATACCTATGTGGTTGACACACCATTGTGGTGACATGTTGCTGGATTTTCATGCCATTAGATTCTTATACTGTCAGCTTGTCACATCGTTTGTTTTATTCCTTCAGGAATTTTTCTATTTCAAATTATTTTTAACTTCTGGTTTAATTTATTCCATTTTATGTTATTTTCATAACCCAATTCATGTTTTCTTTTGAGTTTTAAATTTTCAATTTCTCAGTATCATTTAAATTTAATTCATGAAAACCTAAAATCTCAAATGATATGAAAACAACATTATGAATATTCTCAATGCACCTTGAGATCAGTATAATATTCATGTATCTTTCTCTCTCAAGACCAATGCAACCCTATGCCTCCTTCATTTCAAACCTTTGCCTTACCCTTGACCGATCTTGCTTAACTGAGTCTACATGTCGAGAATTAAGTGACCTTCAGAGTCTTCTCATTTTAATTTGAGATATTCTAAGAAGTAGAAGAAAGAACCGAGTGTACCTGTTTCAGTTTTATCAGTTAATCTTGAGCTTTCCAACAGAGTTTTTGTTGTAGAAAGTGAAGTTTAATCACATTGGATTTTTTATAGAAAGTCTCTAGTACTCAAGGTACTCTAGAACCAAGGATGGTTATAGTGGTTTTCATCAAACAAGAGACCCTTCTACACTAGGTAGGTTTAGGAATTCTATCAGAATGTGGAGTTTTCCTTGATCAAGATGGATCTAATTAGGTTATAATTCATGTCAAAGGATGCTTGATAGGTTTTTATTCAAGAAAATGGGCTAAATGTTTGAATATACCCCATGAAGGAATGTATGAGGATTACCAAGGTACCATTCTTGAAGTCAGTGATTTGTTTGTGTATGAAGAGGCTTTGGCATAATTGACAGGAGATGGCATAACTAGAAGACTTGTTGCTTTAGATCTTGATGAAGATTGTAGGATTCTCTTTAAGTTTCTTCATCACATTTTATTCCCAATAATGGGTGATTTCTCAAACCTAAGTTACAAAGATGTTTATCTTATTTATATTATAAAATAAGGTCATAAGATAAATTTATGTAGATACCTCATAGTGTACAAGTGTGAGTTGATCAAGTCATCATATAGATATAACTCCTTGATATACCCAAATTTTATCACTTCCATGTTGAAGGTCAAGGGACTAATAGATGAGGATGAAGAAAAAGTTACAAATTGTGGTGGTTTTTGTCTTTTTAGATCTACTTCTTCAATAATGAAGATTAACTGGAACCCCTAGAAGAGGCAGTGGGTTGGATATTCTGATAAGTTATATGATGATTGTAATCTAGTTGATCATCCAACCATACCAAGGGATGAAGTTGATCCTATATTGGATCATGATGAAGTAGTTTAATACTTTGATGAGGATGAAGAATAAGTTTTTGATGAAGAAGAAGAAAAGGATCATTCTTTTGATGAAGGGAGTGATCGTGATTTGTCACCCAAATATTCTCCCAATAAATTTGGAGCTCCCAACCCTCCTATGAGACTACCAAAAAGATAAAAACTTGTGAAAATAAATGAATAATAAATAGAGGTTTCAGGAGAAGATCAATTCAAAATTAGTTCAAAATGGATGATGAATATGAGAATAGTGATGAAGAAGAAAATGGTGAACATATTAATGTAAGTGAAAGGGATATAGATGTTGGAAGTGATAATGATTATGACTCTAACCCTAGTGGTTCTGGTGGATGAATTAATAGGAAGTGGAGATGCCTCTAAATAGTCAGGATTCACTTGTTGAGGGGGAGAAATCCCCATATGTGGAGGTATTTCATGAAGCTCTAGCAGATGAGTCTAACTATGTTTCCACTAGTCAAATAGTTTCAAATTATGTAGTAATAGAACAATTGAGTGTTATTATTTCTATAGAATAGCATGTAGATAAGCAATAGAAGATAGAAATGCCTTCTTCTAAGAAAAGCAGTGATGTTCAGTTAGTATATTTGGCTACTGATAAGCCTCCCATTGATGGTTTTATAGAAGTGGAATATATTTTTGATGGAAAAAAGGATGATGCTAAGATAATAGTAGTACCTTATGTTGATAAATAGAAATGTGGTGAACTTGGTGAACCTACTAGTGTTGAACACACCTTAGCTACACATAGTCTATAGAAATATTGAAGTGTCAGTTGTACCTGCTATTGTGGTACCTCCTTCCACTAAATTTGTTTCTATTGTATTTCCAGATTGATGGATTGATCCTGTGGAAGAAGAATGGGAAAATTAATCATGTAATGTAAGGATTACATCAAATAATGTTGGATATGAAGTTAAAGGTGAGGAAGATCCTAAGGTATCTATGGTAGCTCAAGTTTAATTTGAAGGTTTATTGGAAAAGTTTTCTTCAGTCTGAACTCCCACACCTGAACCTACTCCTTCCCCTTCTGTTAGTTATGCTATTCCAATTGACTTAGTCACAAGGAGTGACTTTCATTACTTTAGTGAAAAGTTAATTTCAAACTTAAATTACATGATGAGAAATCAATCTCCTCTTCTGACCAAGATTAGTGAATAGGATTGCAAATATCTCTTTGAGTTGGTGATTCAACATATCCAACCAAAGATGATGAATCACATACAAGAAGTTAAGATTGAAAATAAAAATATTGGAAGTGAATTGAAATTTATCGAGGCTATTCTTGAAGAATTGAAATCAACCTTTACTACCTCCATGGATGGTATCTTGAAAAGTCTTGAGGATACATATTCAGATATATCTACTCCTTCTGCTCCTATAGTGGATGTTGATCAATTCAGAATATTTATCAGAGAGGAAGTTGCAGCTGCCTCCAGTGGACCCTCAAGTAGAGAACCTTTGCTACCATTAGAAATTCTAAGGAAGTTTCAGAAAATTACATAGCATAACCACATGATGATCAGATCCTATATAAAGGATGTGAATGCTTCCAAAGAAAAAATTACCAAGGAAATCAAGTATTACCTATCAAGGATTTAAAAAAAGTATGATATGGAAGAAAATTTCAAGTTATTATCTAAAAATTAAAGTATTCCTCTAGTTTCCTAGGATTTCAAAGAACAAGTTAGATAGCTCAAGGAGATTACTCCAATGTTGAGCTGGTTTATGGAAGAGAAAGGGGACTTCTTTAGTGTGATGGAGAGTAGTGGACAGATCATTATGGATTTTATAAATCTGATGAAGTTTTTCATTCATGTTCATGGTCAAGCTATAGTGGATCAGGAAGCCATTCTTATTACTCCAAAATATTCTCTTGGACTAGGTGTTATACAATATCCCATAACACCTCTACCTGCTCAGTTTCATCCTTTTCCCATGAATCCTCTCCAAGCCATGAGACAGATTCGAACTATTAGTATGCTAGAACCTCTTCCTCTTTAATCCATTGCTGGACTTCCCATTGGTGTACCTAGTACCCTACCTTGAGCTCTATCTGAATTGGATGACCCTTCTTCCCAGATACATAAAATTTCAAAGATAAGGTAAAAGCACCAATGAACCCCTATGAAATAACTTTATTTTTTTATTGTTGTCTTAGACTATATGTATATGATGGGAATTGATTTGAAATATCTTTTTCTAATATTTTTAATATATTTCAAACCTATTATTCTATTTTCTCCTTCTTACTGCATTTACTATCTTTATTCTGCTCATCTTTACCTTTTTAATAATTCCAAGAGGGGGACAATTCTTATGGTAGAATTTTTTTAGTTTTTTTGGAGAAATTTATGGAATTTATGATTTATTACAGTAATGTTTCTATGTTTCCTTTGATATTATATATTGTTAATATTTTATCTTTGATACATTACCTTTGATACTTACTATTTTCTTATTTATCCTTGATACCATCTGCACATACTGTGAATATTATGTCTTTCTTTATACTATCTTTGATGACCTATTTTTACATTTGTAAAATTCCTTAATATCATGATTTGTGATCATCAAAAAGGGGGATATTGTTAAACTCCTTGTTATAATGATCACAAAATAATGATTCTAATGATATAAATGAGTTCTATGTTTTTTTAAGTGCCCTATATTTTGATATAGGTGATAAAATTATCTAAGTATGATTCACCACCAATCACTACTAAGGACGAGACATCATTCCAACCAACACTTCCAACTTGAGGCACCATTGTCCATGACTCACCATCAGTATGGAAATCTCACTAAGTTTGAGACCGTCAAATGGCACACTGTTAGGATATCACACCATCAAGATATCATACATTCAGACAAGATTTTGGATAAGTCTAAGATATCTCCAGATGAGGCACCATTATCTAAGACACCACTAGTGTCATACCTCTATCATAGAATTTTGGATAAGTCTAATACCAGACACCACTAGACCAGACGTCGCCAGTTAAGGCAATGCTATCGAAGTGAAATTTCAACTAAGTCTAAGACACCACTAGAGCAACATATCGCCAGAGCAACATATCTTTAGACTCTATGACACCATATGATCGAGACACTACCAGACTAAGCCAAACTCATAATTGTTTTACCTTATTTTTAATTATTAATAATGGTTATATTATTAAAGTTAATGTAAATTACTATTTTAATGATTTTTTATTAAATTTTAGACTGAACTCATTGAAAAGTATGTCAGGAGTGCTGTGTGAGGAAGAATAATATATGGATGCATGTGGACATTCTTCTTGATACTGCTAATAAAAAGAAGACTCTCTCATGAGATATAGAAGTAGATACGTGTGAAGAAAACTATTAGCAATATGAGAGATCATGTTTACTAAACACTCCTAGAGTTGAAAAGTTAAATTTCTATATTCTGTGAACATTAAACTGAGGAAGAAAAATCACATTCACAACCATTGCTTTTCTCCGATCAAGAATAAGAGTCTATGGCACTTGATTCTTTAGAATTTTTTCAAGAGATCCTGACTCAAGCTTCACTACATAAGTAAATCAAGAGTCACAAGTTGTATTTCAATATACCAATATTTTCTAAACTCAACACTTTTAGATTGCTCTGTTTTATTTATCTTTATTTATTTTTGAGTAGTGTGTGCTATACTCTATTTTATATATGTACATTGTCTCCTGTACTGAATTGGAAGATACCAAGACATCTTCTCATCTTTTCTTAATTGTACTCCCATGGATAACAGTGGTAGAGGTCCTTATGTGGCCTATTCATTTTCACTCCCACATATAACTGTGGAAGAGGTCATGTGTGACCTGGAAAGTTTTAGACTATTATAAAAACCTGATCCAAGTTGTGGGTAATATTTTTTATTTATATAAACTAATTGGTGGAAGGTGATCACCAAGTGGAGGGGACTAAGTCTCAACTTGAGACTGAACCTATTATATTCAATCATTCTATTGTGTGATTTAATTTTGTTTTACTTTATTTATACTTTTAAACTGGAAATTTTTTTAACTATAAAAAAAAATATATACTTTAATAGTTTATATTAATTTGTTCTCATATAGTATTTTGATTAATTAAATTAATTTCAAATGATCAAATAATATTTTATATTATTCATTCGAGACCTAATAAATCTTTATATAAATCATTATAAAGATTAAGATCTATATCATACTACATATTTAGGTAAATTGGGCCATTTTAAATTATTTGGGGGATTTCAAATTAATCCATTTTAAAAAGAAATTTTTATTGGGTGATCAATTCATCCCCCCTCTTGAGATAATCACTCTGACTAATAGTATGATTTTTTATTTGGAAAAAAATTATCACACTGAGAGATCATGCACTATACCATAAATGGGTTAGAAATCATAAAATAGAAAATTACCTTATATTAAATATGGTAGAACCATAATATTTCTTAATTGAAACATAAGATTTTTACTTTTCTAGATTTGTAGTTTCATGGTACATACTGCGACACAGGTGTTTCACCATAAAGAATATTTAGACATATTTTGGTGATTCTGGAAATATAGTGCCAACACTATGGAAGAAATACCATGTCATAACCAGTTTAGTCATAAAATACAATCAAATAGTTCAATCTATAATTTTTATCAATGAAAAAACTATAGGGATATTATTTATAAGCTTCAATATAGTTAGTACTGGAATAAATTATGCACTATAAAGGTTCATATCACATCATGACTCATTTGGTAGTTAAAAATAGTTAAATGAGAAATCGATCCATCACAATATAAGATATTATTACACATTTTGATTTTAAAATCTATATAATTTTAAAAAAAATGATGATTTGGCAGAATCATGATATTTTTGGTGGTTATTTGAGCAAATAGTAACTACTTAATTAAATCTTGATAGTGGAAATCAATTTTTATATGATTCAATGATTGTACTTGAAATGGAAGTTGTTGAGAGTTGACTATTTTTATTATTAATTTCAATTTATCTAGATATAGATAAATTTTATATGCATAAGGATAATTATCACACATAATAGAAGAGGAGAAATCTTGAAGACTTGAAAAAAGAGAGTCAGTAGTGATGTTTATTGAATACCTATAATTAAAAAATGAAGTGTGGTCAATTTAAATTACATTGAAGATTAAGATTGGAAGATAGAATTTTTGTGAATATCATTGAATGTCTATAATTGAATAATAAATCATCATTAAGAACACCCATCATTGTATGGTATTTTATCTTTCATTGGTATCTTTGTGGGTTTAACTTGTGTTTTTATTGTATATTTATAACCCATCTTAAAGTAGTGAGTGGAAGAGAGGAAGATGTTGTGGACCTTGGATCCTAAATTTATAATTTCATACTAGTGAATTAGTGGTTAGTTGGAATATCAAAACATTATTAGTATGTTATCCTTGGATGTGTCCCATTACAGGTTAACTAAGAAAAACCATGTGTTCATGTTTTTTACTATTTTTTATTTATTAGTGCCTACAAGATAGATTCAAGATGTATTTTCCAACACAAAGATAAGATCTAATTTTTTTTAAATATGATAATAATTTTTCAAGACACCTTAATTCACCCCCTCCTTTCTTAGGGTGTACTGTGGGGTCATAAGTTATAACATTACTCCCCTAAATAAAGACACATCCCAAAATTAATTCTGATGCATCACCATAAACTTCATAAATAACCCCTGATTCACAGAGAATAAAAATTGATGCTAAAGTATGCCTCCAATTTACCTCCTCAAATTCCACCTGATATTTCCCATTCCATTCAAACACTACTCCTTTCCGAGTCGATATTTTTATAGGATAATCCAAGATCCATAAATATATCCTAATATTTCCAATTCCATTTAAATATTTCTCCTTTATATTTTAATGTTGTTATAGGAGAATCCAATTTTGAGAAGTCATGAATGAACCATCAATAACATCAAGATAAACCTAGTAAACTCTAAATATTAGATATATTCTTTAATATTTACTAAGAAATTACTACCTTAAATTTCTTAGGATCCACTAATATCACTTGATATAAAATAACATGAACATTGAAATTCACCACCTAAATCCAAAAATATAATTTATTGAATTTTTTATAAGGACAATACTTATGAAATACCCCTAAAACAATTTCTATATTAATATTATGTTATTACTCAGTCTTTCAAAACATTATGATACCATCCATTAATATAACCAAAAAAGAGTCAAAGTATGTATGGAATATCATGTTCATAAAGGCTATGTAAACAATAGGTGCATTGGTACCTTCAAAAGGAATTGATAAAAACTTATAATGGTTGTATCGATAACAAAAAGTTGCTTTTGAGATATCCTCTTCTTTCACATTTAACTGATGATAACTAGAATAATTTTTAATTTTCTATAATCAATTATCTCGCTTAAATAATTAAAATGGATCATTATTTCTTGGTAAGGGATATTTATTATTTTCTATCACTTTTTCAACTTCTGATGGTTGATACAAAATTTAAAACTACTATAAGATTTCTTAGAAAATAAACCCAGTACTTTCCATAGGGAGACACTAAACTGAATGAATATTTTTCGTTCATTCTAATCTAATTAAAAATTTAATTCTCATATCTCTAACAATGATATATAACAATATTAAAATGATATAGGTTTTATTCTAGTTGAAAAATCAATAAGAAACTCCATGTCCCTTCTTTGTACTAGTCTAGATAAATCTTCTAGGAAAACATATAGATACTGATCCACTACCATTGGAATAAGAGATGGGTTATTCTATTATATAGAACCAAGTACCAATACCACAAAATAATAATACAATGATAAATATCTTCCTCCATCACACTCATCATACATGCCTGAATATCTTACTCTCCCCTGAAATTGTGGATAATCCCATCTAATGCTATAAAAAATCATTGACCATAGGAGACAATTTTATCTTTAAATTAAAATAAAAAATACATTATAATAAAAAAATAAAATATCATTGTCTTAAGAACTTGTAAGTCCCAAGATATTTCCACATTACCAATCAAGATCGTAGTAGATGGACACTTGAACCATTATTCAGTCCTCTCGCCAAGTATAGTTTTAATCATTATTGAATAAGGCATAAAATTCATGCACAAGCCTAAAAGATCAACCAAACACACAAAGATAAATAAATTATATTCTCCAATGTCAATAAAATCCTAAATAATGGTGTAAAATATCAATATGGAACCTCAAACCATAGAATTACCCACATCAACATCATCCATCTATGATTCTTGCTCAGTGGTAAAGAGAATCCACTGACTCTTCTAGGGTACCGAATAATCTGTCTGATGAGGCCTTCCCCCTCTACTATTAGTCCTAGTAATAACCTACCTTGGTTCATCACCACACATACTAGAACACTTCACCTCATTGGATGTTCCACCACCACTTGTCTGTGAGAATAGGTTATAATATTTCTTCAAATGGCCTACCTTTATATACTGATGACTTGTTCAAATAGGATTTAGAAACATGGACTTAAAGTGTCCCACATATATATAATGAAATAAATCCATTGGTTGTATTTACTAAGAAACGTGAGAATAAACCCCAACCTCTTTCCCTTGTAAATAATTATACTTCCTCTTATTCTCAGTGAATGAATTTTTTCCACTCCACCTAACTATAAAGTAAAATAACTTTCTTTCATTATTTCCTTTATATTTTACTCTATCAAATCCATTACACTAATAATATATACATAGGTAGTAAGTATTTAATGAATAATACTTGACCAAATCTCTAGTTATAGCCTCATATAAAACCTTTGTTCCTTCATCATTTCATTTTTTACAAGCTCCAGCACATGCTTTACTTGCTCAGTGGACTTTGATGTATAATCCATCACCAACAAATTCCCCTACTCTATATCAAAGAACTCTCAAAAACTACATATCTTTAGATCCTCTAAGTAATATTGATCATTTGACATCCTTTTTAACCCCTTCCAATCAAGATCCTTATCTTTCCCAGTTTCATCAACTGCTTTCCACTAATTTTCTGCTAGCATGTCCATCCAATAAGAACTAAACTTGACCTTCAAGGCATTTGGGTTCAAAAAAAATTTAATCTTCTCTAGTACTCTTCATATTTATTGTAACGACCCAAACTTTTTGAATAGTATATTAATTAACTCTTAACAATTTAATAGAGATGTTAATGGTTAATGCAGAAAGAAGGGTCGATGGCTTCATCCAGTAGACTTGAACCATATGAAGCCCATTTATCAGAGCTTGGGAAGGAGGTGGAATCTTTGGGCTTCGCTTTGGACAAAGCCCAAGCTGAACTCCAGCGTGTCAAGCTTGAATGGAATCTCCTACGGGAGAAGTTCAAGTTAGTGGGGATTACTATTAGGGCAATGTTATCTGAGCCTCCCTCAGATTCTCTCACCTTAGCACACCTTACACTTAGGTCATATGCTGGTGTTATAAGGGGCTATGTAATGAGACTATAGCTACTTTATGTAATCCTTTGAGATAAATAAAATTGTTATTTCTTCATATGGTGATGTTTGTGAATTTTCAGATGTTCGGATAAAAATAGGATGTATCTTATGGATGAATTTTGAAAAAAAAAGTATATTTTAAAATATTTATGTAAACCTTAAATAATTAATGATGTGTAAGTATTTTCAAAAAATGGTCTTCTGCAAATGTGTTCAGTAATAAATTTAGAGTCTAATAAGATCAAATTAATTTTTGGTGAATAGTAAATTATGAATAGTGATTTTACGCTTAGGATTAGTAATGTGACCAAATGGATTAGTAATCTCACTTAAAGAAAGTATTAATATAATTTAGGCACATTGATTAAGTAATGTGATTCAATAAAATAGGTAAATAACTGTGTCAGAAATTATTAGTTAAGTATTAGTTTTTTCGGGTGAATAGTGTTTTTTATTTAAAAATTAAATTGAAAATATTTAGAAAATTATTTTTATAAAATGGAGTTCATTTTTGAATTCAGATAATCGATATTATGTTAAGGTGAATTTTTGGTATTTTTCTGAAAAAGTTGAATTTTCGGTGAATAGTGAATTTTCAATTTAGAGTTTCGGGTGTTTAATGACATCATTAAGGATGTAATAATTATGTAATAATTCTGATATACTTATTAATAGTAATATAAGGTATGAGGTGTCCCAAGTGTCTAATAAAATGGTCAAATACCATGGGCAAGCCCATGGTTTTTCCAATACCACCAATGAGGTATCCCTTGGCCATTAATGCCTTGTCCTCTCACCTCCCCTATAAATACCAAGCCATTATCTCATCATTTACATTCCAAAATCCTCCTCAACGAAGTTCTGGTATCCTTAACTCCCAAATAGTCCTACCAAGGTGCCCTCAAGCCTCCAAGGTCCCAATCTTTGAGTTTTAGGACTTACGTTTTAAGGTAAGGGATCCTACCTCTCTCTTTCTTTTCAAGTACTCTCTTTTATGTCATTTCTTTTATGCTCCATGTTCTTATGTTGGAGGATGTCCTTTTATATTCACCTTACTGTAATTTTTATTTTTATATTATTAGAGACCCCCTCTTACTCTTTTCAATTCATTTTATGAATTTTTAAGTGGCGATGTTAGGCTGCCGAATTTTTATAAGGGATTCTTTCACCCTTCTCATTTTCTAAGTTCTACTTTCATGTAAAGTATTTCAAGTTCCTTTTTCATGTTAGGGTATTATCTATATATTAATAATACTGTACTTTTATTTTCAAATGATTATATACCCTATTTAATCTAATCAATTCATTTTTTTGAAGTTTTAAGTGACGTCGTTAGGCTGCCAAATTATTCATAAGAGAAATCTTATTCTTGTCTTCCTTTCAAGTTTTCATTTCATATGGTATGTCCTTTAAATTTCATTACCATGTTCTTATATCCTTTATATTATTTCCCTATACTATTTTATGGATCATTTATGAGTTGGTGACCCATGTCCCCTCTCTTTTCAATGTTTTCTAAAACCCTGCAACATAGTCGTTATGCTGCCGAATTTTCGTCTCAAAATGTCTCTCTTTTTCTCAAATTATTTTATTTTATTAATTGAATACTCAAAACTCTTTATTCTAAATGGGTATTCACATATATATCAGAATTTTCTATTTTAAATTCTGGGATTTACATACATGAGACCCACTTTCCTTTTCCGTGGGTTTAAAGTGACATAAAGATCACGTCTTTAAAGCAGTTTTTAAAATGTTATGACTATGAAATGAAACCCATTTATTTTATGCTATATTGGTTATTTATGAAATGATTGATGATGATATATGTGGATCACATGATAATAAATACAAATTAATGGTGCGCCCTGATAACTCTCCAATGCATTGGGTAAATATTTAATCTCTAGAGATGACCATTTTAACGATACCTTGGTGAATAACCTTGGTAATTTTTTTATGAAACCTTGGGGATGGACCTTGGTGATACGTAAATGATTTTCTAAGTTAAATGTTGTAGCCACATATTCAAGTTATGAAACACGTTATTTTTATTATGAAATGCCTCATGATCTCTTTCTCATGCCTTAAAGTTATTTATCATGACTTTATTGATGTATCTCAAGTTCACATGTAAAATGTTTCTCTTGTTTCCCTTACTGGGCCTTCTGCTCACCCTTTCCTTGATGTATGCTCCCAGATTATGAGATGTTGTAATGAACTTAGGATGAAAAATGAAGAAGCCTTTCAAGTGTTTAAGAAGAATGTTTTTTGTCGTCATGTATTAAGTTCCTGGTTTCCAAGACACTAAACCTTAAAGGTCCTCAGTTTTGTAAAATGTAATGAAAAGTTATGTTATAAAAAAGGAGGGATGCCACATTTATCATAACCTAAATATTATATGAATTAAATAGGGTTTTTATTCATAATTTATAAGTCCAAATCCACCTCTCCTGACTTATCCTGATCGACACCATTTTCAATCCCCATGATAGCTTGTAGAACCATTTTGACTAATTAAGGGTCCATAGGGGCATGCTCTACTTCCCCTTTCCTTATTCCATGATCAATTATAACTCTACTAGGTAGATTTTAAATAAATGGTTTTTCATTAACCCTTTTTAAACATTAAATATACTATAGTGGTATTCCCTAGGTCAATCTCTCAAGGATTCCGCTCATATAAACTATTCTTCTAATATCAATACTTATCTTTAACTAAAATATATTATAGAAATAGAAACCTAAAAAAATGGAGGTTTATAATTTCATGTGATATATAAGTATATAAATGAAAATTATTAACACAAAAATACAAAAAATAAAATAAGTTAGTTAGAAAGAAAATCTATTATCCTCACGATTTGATAGAGATGCCTATCACAGTTCAATGAAGATTAAATCACTTTAACTCTCTCTCTCTTAGTGAATAGTTCCCAATAATTCACCATTCATTCTCTTATTATAATTATGATCATCCTACATAGAAACCTCTACATGTATGAGTGATATATTCCTAAATTTGGCTAAGAAACCTCTTCATTAAACATTAATACCTAATCCAAACTCCAACATTTGAATGACTTAAATAGTGAAGGGAAGGAAAATATATGAACAAGGAGGAAAAACTATAGTTGATAAAGAAAAGGGAGAAAATGTATACCCTATTCAATTTAATCATCACTAGAAGCCTCAAATTAAGTAAACCATCTATAAAAAAAATAATATGAACTGAAGGAAAAAACTATGCCTCCCTTGTAAACAACAAGAGTTAGTTCTTTATCAACATGGATAAGAGAAGAAAAATGGGTGAGACACAAAAAAATGATATAAGAGAGCGAAAGATAAAATTGTTATTAAAATTAAAAAATATCACAAAACAAAATAATATTAAACATGATCTCTATCAGATGGGAATGAATACTTTGTAATGTAGGTAATTATTTTTTTAAATAGACACTTGCATACAACAGGATATGACATGTATAGAGGTCATTCCCATACATGTAAATTGATTCAAGGTGAGTTATACATGTGTAAAAAATCTTAAATTAATATTTTAAATCATCCCATAATCTTATGCCTTTAATTTTATCATTTAAATTAATTCACAAAATCCATAAAAGATATGGAAATTCCTTTCTAAAAAATCATGAGATGCATACCATGTTGTAACAACTATCTTCATGCCACAAAAAAAATCAATTATTAAGATTTTTTAAAGGATATAACCTTTATATATACATAGATAAATCTTATATATCTTGGATTTATTCTACTATGAAATGTATAAGAGTCTTATGTATGGAGCTTGAATAATTTTTTATTAAGTTTATGACCCTTATATATCCTTCTATGAACAAAATTTACCATTACACAATATAAAAATTTACTATTACATATTCCATGGGATTTTAAAAGGACTCTTACATAACACTTATATCATTCCCATGGAAAAGGAATATACCTTTACACATCACTTGGCCATGGGGTTACTCTTACATATTCACCCTAGGGACCTTTATGTATGCAATTTATTACCCTCCAGTGGAAAATGAATTTACTTTTATGCATTGATTGAGGATTATTATATATACTATTGTTTACTTTTATTCATTGCTAGACTTGTCCAAATTTATATTTTTTATTGTTTATCTTAATATTATGTATGGGATTAGGGAATCTTACGCATCCTAGTTATTTTTCAAAAAAAATTAGAAATAAACTATCTCCCAGAAGTTATAATGCCTTATTTTTATTCTTTCAACAAACTTATAAAAGTTTTTATGCATTGTTTTCATACTTATCTGTCTTGGTTAAAAATAAATTTTATGTAAAATAATATGAATCTTATGTATTCCATTGAGTTTTCCTTCACTAATTTTCAAGTCCAAATCTAATTTGGAAGGTGTTTCATCCAAACATATGCATAACTTCTAGATTAACCAATTATCATCTGAATTACATACAATAACATCAAAAAACTAAAATTTAATGTAGGATTTGTTTTGATAATTCCAAAAATGAAAAAATAATTAAAAATTAATATTTGATCCATTTCCACAATAAATACCAAATTATTTATATAAACTAAATATTTCATAATTACCCATAAAACAAGAAATTAATGGGGATAAAATCATTATATTAAAAATTAAAATTAATTAAATATTTACCACTATTAATCCCCCATAATTAAAAATTTCACTCCTGAAAAATCATCTAATACCAAGGTCAAATAAAAATTTTCAAGACATTAATGGTATCACCTTTCAATTATCACACCCATATAAATATCATGCTTACTATATTTATCAAAACTTCTTAAATCCTCACTAATAATTAAAATTCATTCGACCTTATATTAATCCCCATGTGAATTTTTCACATGCCTCCCAGAAAATTATCTCTCTTCACTCTTGTATTTTTAAAATAAAGTTTTTATCATTCTCAAAAGTATGCATGATTTTCATAATATTTTTATATTATTAATATCTATACTTCATAGAGTCATAAAGGTGTATTAATCATGAAGAATTTACATGGGTTATTCGGTTAGGGTTGATAGGTTTCATATGTGAAAAAATTAGATGTATAATTAAGAGGTTTGAATCTAATATGAATCAAAGTTCATGATGTTAAGTTTTTAGTCAATAATGGTATCCTCAGTCACTCACCTTTACAAATATTTACCTCTAATATCTTTTTATTCTTCTTGGAATTTAATAGATGAATCATTTCAATAGTAATTATTTTTCTTCCTTTTTTTATCCTCTTTAACTCCTTAACAACATTGTTCCCTTTTTATTCTTTCAATTTTCATATAGATTTAGTATTTAAAGGTAGATAGGAATATTTGGTATTCAAAAATTTATGTGAAATCCCTTTCCTGACACATAAAGGGTATTTCCCTTCTATCTTCCCAGCATTTATTCTTTTCCCCAAAACAAAAAATCTTTAGTTGATGCAATACTCACAAAAAAATACCCTCCCTCACTTTTGAGTTAAACCATAATCATGGATTTTATTCTTTATTATATTGGATAGAGATTTGGGATTATAATTTGGCTTCTTAAAAAGTTCATTCATGGATGATAGGGGAAAACAAGGTCTACATATAAAGGTAGTCTAGAATTTAATATTATTTGTAAAAAGTTTTTTTACTAAAGAATGGCTCAATAATTCTCAACACAAATTCATGAACTCTAGAATCTTTATAAAGAAGAAAAATAGAATGTTATATATCTCATTACATGATTTGAGACTCTCAAGAAAAAATTAATTATAAAGAAGAAGTGAAAAAAAATTAAAAATCTCTTAGGTTAGGTGAGATAAACATTGGAAAACACTTATACACATGCATTTTAAATTTGAACAAAATGTATTAAATTAATAGATGAGAAATAAAGGAATTAAAATCTATTTCTAAAATAATTTAAAACCTTCAAAAAATAACAAATTTATTTGAGTTTACCATAACATTTGATTAAGTTCAAGGTTTCTAAAAACACTCCAAAAAAATAAAAACTGAAAACAAAAACATGTTTTCCGAAATAGATTAATATCAACTTCCCCACAGTTAGATTAAATTAACCTTTATTTTATATCATTTATATTATAATGTAAAGGGAATATAAACTAAATATATGGATAAATACAACATGGTTTATTTTCAAGGGTATCCTTGAGTTAATCTCCTAATTACTTCCCGTTGGAAAACTATAAGAAAGAAATATAAATAAGAATTTTATTGAAACAAAACTAAAAAGAAATATTGGAAAGGTAAAGATAATCTTGGGATGAATCCATCAATATTGGTGTGTTTTACACTATCCACAAATGGATATTGATTTTACTTTTCCCCTAATATGAAGGGGTGGTGTTCATTTCTTAAGAACCACCTAACTCTTCTAGCTCTAGTGATTTTCAATTTTCCCTATTTGTAGAGTACCCATGGGAAATACACTAGAGATCTTCCCCTTATAAATGTATATATTTTATTGTGGGGGAAGGATATTTCAAAGATCCTTTACTACTATTTTCATTAATTGTGTGGGTTCTTCAACTTCCAGGGTCTACTGAATTGTTAATGCATTAAAAAGTTCACAAAGGGGAAGTTAGTGAATAACTCAATTTGAATAGAATTACAACATAGAAAATCAATATTAAAATTTTACACTTCAAGGTTGTTAGCATGTAACATTATTTCTTCATTAAAAGACACTAAATATCCTTCATTTACTCTATTTAGTAATTTTTCAATGTATTTGGGGGACATTTATGTGTTCCTCGATAGGTTTATTTTCTTCTTATTCTTCTTTACTAAAAAGGGAAAATCATGTGTTATATGAATATGAAAATTAAAAACAATGGGAGATGATGCTCAATTTGTCTTCAATAAAATTGGAAAAAATTAGTTCAAGAATGTACTATCTCCCTGTATTGTTTCTACTTTAATATTTACTTTTTTTATCAGTGTACCTTGGAGTAAGGTTTTCTTGGATGGAGGTAGGTAGTTAATCTGGTATATCCTTTCATAAAATTCTACCAATTCAATGTTGTATTCTTATAAGGATAGCTATAGGTATAAAGGTTATAATTTTTCATTTTCAAAGTGTGTGAGATCAGTAAGAATTTTAGTTTCTATAAATTTATCCCAATATTCATCCAAATCAAATTGATACCCCATAACAACATCATATGTAATGTCTTCCTCAAATTCCTCCTCTTTTAAGTTAAATGGAATATCCCATAAAGGGTTCTCAAGTTTCCATTTAATCTCAAAAACTTCATATTTGAATGTGGTCACAACAATATTTTATTATTCCACACACTATATTTATTTATGTTCTAGACTTATAGTTTTGATTTCCTTGGCTGTAGTGGCCATATATGCCATTTTCTTTTGGATATCCTTAATAAAACTTTGTTGAAATTTTATATACTCCCTCATTTTTTTCCTATTTATACTATTTAATATATCCTACAATCTCATCAATATACTCAAAATCTTATGAGTTGTTAATATTACTTAAAACATTAGAATTCTACACATGAGAGGAATCTATAAAGTTCACCATTTTAAGTTTTTTGAAAAATATATTCAATAAAAATCTATTTTTTAAGTTTTTTAAGTTTATGATTTTTTTAGATTTTTATGGGAAAATAGTGTGTGTGATCTAGTGACCTTCCTAAAAATGAAACCAAATTTAAATCAATGTGAACCCTTTTTAATATTTTTAAACTTGAAATACACCATAGTAGTGTACCCTAGTTTGATCTCTTGAGAAGAACACTGAAATAAAATATTATTATATTGTCACTATTTATGTTTAACTAAAATATACTATAAAAATAAAAACCTAAAAATATTGTGGGTTTATAAATTCATTTGATATATATATAAATGAAACTGAATAATGAAAAAATGAAAAAAAGAATAAAGTAAGAAAGAAAATGTAATGTTCTCAGGAGTTTACAGTGATGCTAATATAGTTAGATGAAGATTAAATTTCTATATCCCTCTCACTTAATGAATAGTTCATAATTGTTCACTATTCGCCCTTGTGTTCTAATGATGATCATCCTACACTAAAACCTCTATATGTAGAAGTTATATATTCTTAAATTTATTTAAGAAACATTTTCACTGAACATCAGTATTGACACACCCTGACCACGATTTTACTTATTATTTTATTTATTTAATGGTTTTTGATCTTTTCCTTGAGTTTCAGTTCAATCGATTCAAAAATTTAAATTTCAGTGGTTCACTATAGGGTTCACGGATAGGAATACAGTTAATACTAACTGTGTAGGAACAATGTGAGTGACCTGTAGTTTTTAGAAGAGCACTTTTACATGGTTGGTGCATGGTTTTTTAAACCATTCAACTAATGTTGGAACCAAGGTTTTTCTTTACTGGAAATAAAGTATGGTTGGTGTTTGTTGTCAATCCTCATTGGGTTGATCAAGGAGTTTTCAAGAAATGTGGTCTTGCATTTGAGGATGAAATCAGTATTGAAGGTAGTGAATTTTCCCAGTGTTTACCAAATTTTTGAGCCTCAAGATCAAAAGTTTTTTTGAAAAAGGAAGGATTTATGCATAGGAGTGAACAAGATATGAAATGGAGAAGGAAATTGGAAATGGAAGGGAACTGCATATCATGGGACATGAACCGCATACCATATACCAAGAACGTTTTGCAGACAATGAAGGGAACTACACTGACCAGATGAAAATGGTCCGCAAAATGGAAAACAATTTGTGGTGAAGGTTTTTAGTTCACATTGAGGCATGTAGTTTGTAGGAGGTAAATAGTTCATGTGATATCATGTTGTTCACGAAATCAAGGTCGAGTTTTGAGAAACTACAAAGTGTGTCATTTTAGGAAATGAGGCGGTGATTTGTGTCGCCGCGTAGGGAGAATGGTGGTACATGGACCGCATAGAGGATATAGTTCATAGGAGATGCACAGTACTCTGTGAAGGTGATGTTGTATCGAATATTTGGTAAATCTCGATTTAGTGGATTTTACGTGTATATTTTCCTATATAAGGATCACTAATCCATTCTTTAAGTTATGAATTTTGAGATTAAAAATCCGAGAGGAATTTGGTGAAATATTGAAGTAGTTCATAGAAATACAACCTGATAAAGACTTTAATTAAAATCTAAAATGAGTTTTGTGAAGTCCAAAATATTTTGTGGAAGATATTATATGGAGGAGAAGTAGTTTGCGGAAGAAGCAGTTTTCTTAAGGAAGTGGTACGTGTAGGAGATTTTGTATGTATATTAAAAACTCAGACCATGGGGCTCTTACAGTACACATAGAAAGTGAGGCAGTATACAGATCAAGGTAGTAAGAAAAGGAAGGTAGTATGTGAAAGATGGTTTGCAGAGGAGAATCCAGTCTATGGTGAAGAAGTGGTATGAAATAGAAGAAGTGAAGGCAGTTCGTGAATGCGGTTGGTGAAGGAGGTATGTATTCGAGGTCTGCAGAGGTGGTATTTAGAGGTGGTATGAGGAGAACTCCAGTTCACATAGGAAGAAGGATAGTTCATAGAGGATGAGTTCATGAAAAAATAGTATGCAGAAAAGTAGATTACATTTTCATGGAAAAATGATACTTCAACAGAGCATCTATCTATAGTTAAGGATGCATGATTTAATTCCAACCCATTAAAGAGACCTTCAAGTTGATAAACTGGGTTCAAATTCTTCCCAACACGGTGAGAAAGGGAGAGTCAATAAAAATTATCTGAGGGACACAATGTGATATCCCTAAAACCTTGTTACGGTAGTGTACCTGGCACAGGGTGACTATGCTAAAATTTTGTACTCCATAACTAGTAAATATTAGTGGAATTTGGTATGAATGAAAAACTTTCAGCATATTCCCATTGGACGTAGCCCTTATTGGTGAACCAAGTAAAATTGTTGTGTCTTCACTTTGAATGTGATTGTTTGTTTTCTACACTTTCTCATCAGACAGGTTTAATAGGTTCCTACCAATGTGGGAACAAGATCCATTAGTTTAAAAGAAAAATTTTACACCCTGATTCACCCCTCCCCTCTTAGGGTGTTTTGGGGTCCTTCAAGTTGTATCATAGGGTACAGGTTACTAGTGTTGAATCTTCCATTCATTTATACTATGGAGAATACAGTGAATGTCAGGTGAGTTCCCCTTTTTGATGGAAGAAACTTTCAGATCTTGAAGAATAGGATGAGATCTCATTTAAGATCGCTTGGAATAGAATTCATGTTTTCCACTGCACAAGGAATATAGGTCAATGATCAAAATGGGATGTCTATGACAAATACTGATAGGAAAATGTTGTATGTCGATGCCAAAGCACAGAATGTCCTCATTGTAGCTCTTTCTAATCAGATATATCTAAAGCTGTTAAGCTATGCATTAGAAAATTTTATGTGGGAAAAACTGGAGAATATTTATGAATGTGGCATCAAAGTGAAGGAGGCGAAACTATAAGTTTTACACAATAGGTTTGATGATCTGAAGATTCATCCTGATGAAAATAAAGATACATTTTTCAATCAAATTACTGAAGTTGTTGGAGAAATATGAGGACTTGTTGAATAAATCAAAGACAATGATGTTGTAAAGAAAATCTTGAGAAGACTTTCACCTCTTTATAATGAAAAGGTGTTAGCCCTTGATAAAATATATATTTACAAACTTTCTTTGGATGATCTTTTAAGTAGCCTGATGGTATATGAGATGAGATTCAAACCATAATATGCAATGAACCGAGTAAGTAAGGAAATGACATTCAAATCCATGGAAAAACTTTAAATTTCAGTAGATAGTATTTACAAAGATAATGAGTAAAAATAAATATTTTCTCTCATTTTCAAGAAATTAAATAAGGGTAAAGGTAAATTTGAAGGAAAGCTACCTCTAACTTGTTTTTGTTGTGGAAGAGTTGGGAACATTACCTCTCGGTGCACAAGAAAGTCTGATGATGAAGAAATTTAAGCTGGAAACGTGCAGAAGCCTTGTAAAAGTCTTTTCAAAAAGGGAGACTTCAGTTTTGGTAAGAAAATATATAGAAAGATTTTTTTCTATGAAGAAGATTATGATGATAGTGAATTATTTGAGGAAGAAGAATAAGAATTTAAATCTGGAACTCATGAATCAATGATGGATACCATTGAAAAATCAAAACCATCATTTGATAAATCTAGAGATAATCAATTAACCACTGATGTCAATATCAAGTTTCAACTTAAGGATGATTTTGGTAAGCTTGAGAGTAAATGCAAGAGATGAAAAAAGTAGAAAGAAAATGTGGAAGATTCATCAGAATATGTTGATATATTGGAAGCTGAAATTGATCAACTTGAGGATGTTGCTAAGGAACATTCAAAAACTTCTAAAATATCAGAAGATATAGTTGAAATTAATCTTAGAATTAAATAATAGGAAAAGGTCATTAATGACCTTAAATTGAGACTAGAGGAGAAGTCCAAAACTGTTGAGGGAATTGAAGAAGTTGTTACTCTAATGAGTAAACTTGAAAGTGAATCAAGTCCAAAAGAAACAAAAAATAAAATTCATCTTGGAAAATTCTCAGATGTTGATCTGCTAGATAGAATTAAATGTGGTTATGATAGAGTTTAAAAGGTTTTAAATGATCAAATACCCTCATGCATGGGAAACATAGGTATTGGTTGTGATGATGAAACATCGAATGCTGGAAGTAAAATGGGGAAAAATAAAGGTTACCTGAAATTTGGATATATCACAGATGTAACACCCCAAGCTTCCACGGTATTTTTCCCTTCGAATAATGCAATAGCGTGTGTTGTACGCAACCTCGAGCTCTAACACACACCACAACTAATTAAACTAGCCGTTGTGAATATTAATACCTAATTTTTGAAATTTTATAAATTTTATTTATCAAAATAGACTTCATCTTTGGATTCGGAATATCGAAATTAGCCTATGTTGAATTTTTGGTATTTTTCTGAGAACTTCTAATTTTTTATGAATAGTGAAAAATACTTAAAAACAACTTTTTAAATCAAAATAATTTATAGTGAAAAATTATACTATTTAGTGGTTTTAAAGTATAATTAGAATATATTTTTACCATTTTATCCAATGGTGGTCATTAGAATTGATTTAACATTGAAATCAGACATAAACAATTGCCAATCTTTTGATATAAATTGTTTCTTAGAAACACGCCATTTTTTGTAACAGTGGGAATTAATTATAAAATTAATTAATGCAACTTATATGTTTAGAATTTTGTAAAATATACATCATTTTTGAATTCGGAATATCAATTATAGCTTAGGGTGAAATTTTGGCTTTGTTCTGAAAAACTTCAATTTTTGATGAATAGTGAAACCACTAAGTGGTAGTTAAATAACTGATTTTTCATTTAAATGAAATATTACCACTTCTGTGATTTGATTTTCAAAAATCCTACATACATGGTTTTCATTAAGAAGTAAAATTTGGTTCAATGAGATTAAAATAAATTTTTGGTGAATAGTAACTTTTAAGTTCTTAATCGCGATTAGAGGTAATTAGTATAGTTTAAGGTACAAATAATGTTTTAATAATATGAGATGAGCATGACACTTGTCCTACTCCTATTGGATGAGTCATGGCGGACCAAGAAAACCCATGGGTCAACTTGGGGACCCCATGGAGCCACTTTAGTTGGAAAATGACATTAATATATATTTATTTAATGTTAAAATTAAATTGACACAAACATGAGTTGTTTTACTAAAATAGTTTTTAAGTGGGGTTACATAAGTCCAAATTTTGATTATAAATATTCATTATAAATCTAAAAAGATTTCCTACATCATAGTATTTTTTTTATAATTTTTAGACATTAAATAAATTAAATTATTTAGGACATCATTATGATGCGGCGATGACCTCATTATTTAACGATTTAAATAAAATGAGAAGATAATGAAACATCCAAGGCTTACACTTGTCCAAAGCCTATTGGATGAAGATATTTCGAACCCTTATCACCTTATCCACGAATTATATAAGTTTGGGACCTTTATAATCCGAAAAGCATTGTATAATAATGTAACATTTCAATCTTTCCAAAAGAGCCCCTCCTCTCCTCTTATAAAAGGCCCCCACCTCTACCACCTTATTCACACTTTCAAGCCTTTTGGTTCGGCCAACCTCTGCCCAAATACTCTCCCAACTTCTCTCCCTTCATCCTAGAAGCTTTAATTTAGTCAGAAAGCCATCCTAAGGAGTCCTTTTGATCAAATCAAAAGGAAGAACCCGAAGAAGAGGTAACATTTTCATCACCCTCTTTCATGTTTCTTTCTTCTTCCACTCCCTCTTTGTTTATTATTTCAATTCTAAAATTATAACTCCAGTATCTTCTATATACTGTGATGTTATTATAAATATGGAACAACCATATTCAGTATTCTACCCATCATTTGAATGACATGTCACCATACGTGCGTACGTACGGCTTACCGTCTCCACGTCGTGGTGTAATTGTTATTCAATATATTATTATTTAGATGGGTATAATAATGATATGTAATTCATGTAAATAATAAATATAACATGGTAATGATTCTGTATATATGATATACTATCCAATTATATATTATTTTAATATCAAAATAATGATATTGTCGCTCGTGCGTACGTACGGACTACCGTCTCCATGAACGCGATGAGATTCATTCTCCGTCGTATCCATTCAAGTATAATTATCATTTGATGATTTAAAAATAATTTTTAAGGACATGATATCATTATGGATATGAATAAGATACAACCTATCCATGAAAAACATGACTTACGTAACAAAACATATAAGAAAACGAGTAAGTTAACACCCGAAACAACGATAAATCTAAGATATTGTTAACAAAGCAATGTTAAAAGATCATATATGATATCATATGAATGTATATGATTATTGTATAATTTAATAACAATTATTTCACCATTATACAGGAGGTTAACCTACCCCAACCAAGGAAAAGTACAAGGTAAGGGTTTACTTCACAACCTCTTCATTATCCAAGGTTGTTTATACATAATTATCTACTGGGACCTCGTTATCATCCACATCCATGTTTCTTCAAAATGTATTTCAAAACATTTTTATTATTTACAAGAATATGGGTTAAAGTCATTTATACCCTTTTTGACTTTTTATAAGAGGAATCTTTCCGTCGTTTTCAAAACAAGGTCCTTTTTAACCTTTTCGACAGAATTGAGGTAAGAATGTTTTTTTTAACTTATACGGCGGGTGCGGTTATTTTCCGCCGTTAAAAAATCTTCAAATCTTTCCTTACAAGCTTATAAGAATATTTTCAAGAAAATGTTTTGTTTTATATGGCTCTTAAATGATTTCAAAAATAGAAAGAGATATTTCTCTAAAAAGTGTTTTGATTTCATCTATGTCAACATCCTTTGATGGATTTTACGCTTATTTGAAGTCGATTTATTATAATACAAAACTTCTATATTGTATTGAAGGTTTTGTGATATGTTTGACTGTGGATGTGCTATTTTATACCATTCATAGTTTATGGTGAAATTATTGACATTTCGTATGCTAGTTTTAATACGAATGTTTATGTTATGTTTAAACCTTTTCATATGGGAATGCATTGGACTTAATATGTGACGGGTGGAGCCCGCTATAGCTCCTCGATGCATCGGTAGGTCTCATGAGACAAACTAGTGTCTTGGAACAAGGCCTTGACAAAATCTTATTTTTAGTCTTGGCACGAGGCCTTGGCTATGTGGTTATGATAGTCTGGCATTATGCATTCCAATATTATGAAAGTGGTTAGTGATTTTGCATGTGATTATTCGATTAGTAGAATATCCATGTGAATGAGTAAATGGAATTATTTAATTTTACTTTTGCCATATTATGTTGATGTTCAAGTTTAAAAGGCTTTTGTTTTAGTTATACATTGCCTTAAATGTTTATTCTTATTTATGAAAGTTTCCGCTATATTGTTATCCTTACTGGGCATTTGAGCTCACCCCTTTTCTATGTTTTATTTTTCCCAGGAAGTGAAGAAGTAAATTATGAATGACCTGCAGGGATATTATGAGGGGATAATAGTGTGGACTGTGGAGACATTATGTTGTTGTAGTAGTTTTTCATTTTATGATGTAATGTAAAACTTATGAATATATCTGGTGTTTCCAAGGCTACTAAACCAATCGGTCTTTCGAGATTTGATCTTTCTTGTGATCATTCCAATGTTATGTAATAATGCACCGACTCTGGGTAACTAGGGTCGGGGCATTACAGTTGGTATCAGAGTAAGTTTAGTACAAAACTTGGAAGCTAGATTTAGATAAACTCTGATTAGAGCACATAGACCTAAGATGAACTTTGAGGATTAGTATAGAAGAACTTCCTAGAATTTTGGTATTGTAGAGATTTTGTGAGTTTTCCGAGCAATACATCCCTGTCTTGATACGAGCAAGTAGAGGCGGCTCTGGCACTGATGTTCCTAGGGGTAAAACCCGAAAACACCGCTTTGAGCTAGACTCGAACGGGAACTGGTGCACGACAACGGGCCTTGCTGCACTCTTGGTTACGACACTCCCGGGGGATATGCTTAGGATAACTCTCATTTTCTTTACAAATCATTATGAAGGGTTTATGAGTATATACTTCCTCAAAGAAAACATTTTTATGATTATGGATTATATCCATAAATAGTTCAATATATGTTAAGTGTTTTATAAGTATGGGATTATGTATTTTGATTCATAAACTGATCTAGTTTATGACATTGTTTAGAAATGGCGCCTAGTGGAAGAAATGGAAACCGTATCAATGCACGCACTCCATGTAGGTATTTTCCTCCTGCTCAAGATAATTATAGTGGGGCTGGTGATGCAACTGGTGTCGATCAGCTAATCACCATACTGGGACAACTTAATCAGGTTATGAATAATAACCTTACCCGTATGGAGCACCCTGATCCACAGCGTAGAGGATCAATGTTAGATCGATTCATGAGGCAACAACCACCAACGTTCAATGGGAGTACAAATCCCTTAGTATCCGAGCAATGGATAAATTCCCTAGAGAAAATATTTCAGGCTTTGGGGAGCAGTGAAAGGGAAAAAGTTATCATGGCAGTTTACCGCCTCACTGGAGATACCGATCAATGGTGGTCACTAATTCAAAACACAAAGGAAGATGATGAATTAACAAACATGGAATGGCAGGAGTTCAAAGTGTTGTTCTTAGAAAAATACTTTCCTCGAGACCATCAAGCGGATATGGAAAGGCAATTTCTGAGTCTGAGGCAGAAGGAGGATGAGAATGTCGCAAAGTATGAGGCTAACTTTACAAGGTTAGCAAGGTATGCTGCAGATTACATACGTAACCCAAGAAGAAAGACTGGTCGTTTCTTTGATGGGTTGAAACCATTTCTCCGTCGAGCTTTAGTATCACAAACCTTCTCTTCATATGAAGGTATTGTCTCGTGCGCTATCAAGACGGAAAAGGAATTCTCTAAGTCTTATGACTTTAAAGCAAAGCAAGAGAAGAAGAGACCTGTTGATCAATCTGGGAATGGAAATAAAGGGAAGAAGGGAAAGGTTGAATATACATCTTGTGGTAAATGCAGGAAGAAACATCCTGGTACTTGCTTGAAGGGAATGGGAGTCTGTTACAAGTGTGGTGAAAAAGGCCACCAAGCTCATGATTGCAAGGGGAAGAAGGAAGCTACCAACGTTCGGTGCTACAATTGCAGGGAGATGGGGCATTATGCAAATGAATGTCCTAAGCGTCAGGAGAACTTACCTCAGAAAAGGCCAAGGGATCAAGGCCAGGCTTATGCTATCACTACTGCTGAGGTAGAAGCTCCGAAAGACGTGGTGGCAGGTAATTTAATGGTTTCCTCAAGTTTAGAAAATGCATTATTTGATTCTGGATCATCGCATTGTTTCATATCTTCCCATTTTGCTAAGAAAATTAGATATTCCCAATTTGATTTAACAAGGGAGTTTTCGGTCAAAACCCCTAAGGGAAGTATTATTGCAACAAAGTTTTGTCGATTAGTTCCCATTAGAGCACCTAAATGTTCTTTACCTGCTGATCTCATCATCATACCCATGATTGAATTTGATATAATCCTCGGTATGGATTGGCTTTCGGACCATGATGCAAAAATTTATTGTAAGAGGAAAGAGGTTACGATTCTTGATGATGATGATAAGGAACACCTTATCTTTAGAGCCGAATCATCGCCACATAATTCTTATCTAGATCCACCCCCAGTAGCTCAACTAAATTCAATTATTGGGGAGGAAGAGAAGGAAATTACTGAGGGTGAGGAAAGGAATATTCAAATAGAGGATGTACCTATTGTGAGAGAATATGTTGATGTGTTTCCGGAAGATTTACCTGGACATCCTCCAGAACGAGAAGTTGAGTTTTCCATTGATTTAATTCCTGGATCAAGGCCCATATCGAAGACCCCTTATAGAATGGCCACTGTGGAATTAGTTGAACTAAAGAAACAACTAGAGGAATTGAGTAATAAGGGATTTATTCGCCCTAGTGTTTCTCCTTGGGGAGCCCCTGTTCTTTTTGTTAAAAAGAAAGATGGATCTATGAGGTTGTGCATTGACTATAGGGAGATCAATGCTATAACAATAAAGAACAAGTATCCCCTACCTCGCATTGATGATTTGTTTGACCAACTGCATGGAGCTCAATACTTTTCAAAGATTGACCTTCGGTCTGGATACCATCAGTTGTGTGTGAAGAAGGAAGACTTTCCAAAGACAGCATTTCGAACAAGGTACGGGCATTACGAGTTTACAGTAATGCCTTTTGGATTGACTAATGCACCCTCTGTTTTCATGGATCTAATGAATAGAGTTTTCAAGGAATATCTTGATGACTTTGTAGTGGTATTTATTGATGATATCTTGGTATACTCCAAAAGCCACGAAGATCATGAAAATCACTTACGCATTATCCTGAAGACTCTTAGAAGACATGAATTATATGGGAAATTTAGCAAGTGTGAATTCTGGCTTCATGAGATTTTTTTCTTGTCCATATTGTCTCTAAGGATGGAATTTCCATTGATCCTTTTAAAACCAAGGCAATCCAAGAATGGCCAGCACCGACAAGTATAACTGAGGTACGTAGTTTTATTGGTTTAGCAGGTTATTATCGACGTTTCGTCCAGAATTTTGCCAGATTGGCTAACCCATTGACAAAGCTCACACGTAAAGGGATTAAATTTGTCTGGACAAAAGAGTGTGAAGAATGTTTTTAAGAACTAAAGAGAAGATTAGTCAATGCCCCTGTATTGACTCTACCATCGGGGAATGATGGGTTTGTTATTTATAGTGATGCATCGAAGAAAGGACTTGGTTGTGTCCTTATACAGAATGATAAGGTCATTGCCTATGCATCACGACAGCTAAAAATTCATGAGAAAAACTATCCTACTCATGATCTTGAGTTAGCAGCTATGATATTTGCTTTAAAGATATGGAGACATTACCTCTATGGTGAAAAATGTGAGATTTATACTGATCACAATATTTTGAAGTATATTTTCACACAAAAAGAACTCAACATGAGGCAAAGGAGATGGCTTGAACTACTCAAGGATTATGATTGCACGATACATTACCACCCGGGGAAGGCAAACAAGGTGGCAGATGCTTTGAGTAGAAAAGACCATGGAGTTTTGAATGTGATGAGAATTGAAAGGGATCCAATTTTCTTGGATCTAGTGAAGATGGACATGGGAATAACTAGGGAAGGTGAAACATCAATGCTTTTTCAAATGGTTGCCAAACCATCATTACTAGAAAGGATTAAGAGTTCTCAGACCAATGATGAAGAATTTCAGAAGAAGATTAAAGATGTGAATGATGGAAGATTGAGGGACTTTGTGTATAAGGATGGAATTTTGAAATTCAGGAAGAGACTTTGTGTTCCCGATATAACTGATCTAAAAAGGGAACTGCTAGATGATGCTCATAGTTACAATTTCTCTATACACCCTGGGAGCACCAAAATGTATAGAGATTTGAAGGAACATTTTTGGTGGGACAATATGAAGAGGGAGATTGCTGATTTTGTGTCGAGGTGTATGGTTTGTCAACAAGTGAAAGCTGGAAGGCAACATCCTGGTGGAGTATTGCAACCTCTTCCCATACCTGAGTGGAAATGGGATAATATTACGATGGACTTTGTCATGGGACTACCAAAGACTCCTAGAAGGAACGATGCAATATGGGTCATTGTTGATCGTCTTACTAAGTCAGCACATTTTCTGGCTATACGGGAGGATCTACCACTTGAACGTCTAGCAAGATTATATATTAATGAAGTTGTAAGACTTCATGGAGTACCCCTATCGATTGTTTCTGATCGTGATCCTCGTTTTACTTCAAGATTCTGGAAAAGTCTTCAAAAGGCCTTGGATACTGAACTTTGTTTGAGCACTGCCTATCACCCTCAAACAGATGGACAATCAAAACGGACTATTCAAACCTTAGAAGACATGTTGAGATCATGCTCTCTTGACTTTTAGGGTATGTGGGATCAATACTTACCACTGGTAGAATTTTCCTATAACAATAGCTTCCATTCAAGCATTCAGATGGCACCTTATGAAGCGTTATACGGAAAGAGATGGCGTACACCAACCTGTTGGGATGACATTGGTGAAAGAAAACTTGTGGGACCAGAACTGGTGGAAGAAACAATGGAAAAGGTGAAGGTAATCCAAAACCACATCAAATCAGCTCAAAGTAGGCAGAAGAGCAATGTCGATAACAGAAGAAAGGTTTTGGAATTTTAGGTGGGAGATCATGTTTTTCTAAAGGTATCTCCATGGAAGGGAGTTATACGTTTTGGTAATAAGGGTAAGTTGAGTCCCAGGTACATCGGACCTTTCGAAATTCTAGATCGTATTGGGGCTGTAGCTTATCGTTTGGTGATGCCGCCAAATCTCTCCAAAGTTCACGATGTTTTCTACGTATCTCTGTTGAGGAAATACATGCCTGACCCAACGCATGTACTCACCTATGAGGAATTAGAACTGGAACCCGATCTTTCCTATTGTGAAGAGCCCGTCAGGATTCTTGATGTGAGGGAGCAGGTGCTGAGAAACCGGACGACTCGTCTGGTAAAGGTTTTGTGGAGAAATCATAAAATGGAAGAGGCAATGTGGGAACCTGAGGAACTTATGATGAAGAAACACCCGAGTCTTTTTATGCAGTAATACACTAGAAATTGCGAGGATGCAATTATTTGAAGGAGGGTAGAATGTAACACCCCAAGATTCCACGGTACGTTTCCCTTCGAATAATGCAATAGCGTGTGTTGTACGCAACCTCGAGCTCTAACACACACCACAACTAATTAAACTAGCCGTTGTGAATAGTAATACCTACTTTTTGAAATTTTATAAATTTTATTTATCAAAATAGACTTCATCTTTGGATTCGGAATATCGAAATTAGCCTATGTTGAATTTTTGGTATTTTTCTGAGAACTTCTAATTTTTTATGAATAGTGAAAAATACTTAAAAACAAATTTTTAAATCAAAATAATTTATAGTGAAAAATTATACTATTTAGTGGTTTTAAAGTATAATTAGAATATATTTTTACCATTTTATCCAATGGTGGTCATTAGAATTAATTTAACATTGAAATCGGACATAAACAATTGCCAATCTTTTGATATAAATTGTTTCTTAGAAACACGCCATTTTTTTGTAACAGCGGGAATTAATTATAAAATTAATTAATGAAACTTATATGTTTGTAATTTTGTAAAATAGAAATCATTTTTGAATTCGGAATATCAATTATATCTTAGGGTGAAATTTTGGCTTTGTTCTGAAAAACTTCAATTTTTGATGAATAGTGAAACCACTAAGTGGTAGTTAAATAACTGATTTTTCATTTAAATGAAATATTACCACTTCTGTGATTTGATTTTCAAAAATCCGACATACATGGTTGTCATTAAGAAGTAAAATGTGGTTCAATGAGATTAAAATAAATTTTTGGTGAATAGTAACTTTTAAGTTCTTAATCGCGATTAGAGGTAATTAGTGTAGTTTAAGGTACAAATAATGTTTTAATAATATGAGATGAGCATGACACTTGTCCTACTCCTATTGGATGAGTCATGGCCGACCAATACGACCCATGGGTCAACTTGGGGACCCCATGGAGCCACTTTAGTTGGAAAATGACATTAATATATATTTATTTAATGTTAAAATTAAATTGACACAAACATGAGTTGTTTTACTAAAACAGTTTTTAAGTGGGGTTACACAAGTCCAAATTTTGATTATAAATATTCAGTATAAAGATAAAAATATTTCCTACATCATAGTATTTTTTTTATAATTTTTAGACATTAAATAAATTAAATTATTTATGACATCATTATGATGCGGCGATGACCTCATTATTTAACGATTTAAATAAAATGAAAAGATAATGCAAAATCCAAGGCTTACACTTGTCCAAAGCCTATTGGATGAAGAGATTTCGAACCCTTATCACCTTATCCACGAATTATATAAGTGTGGGACCTTTAGAATCCGAAAATCATTGTATAATAATGTAACATTTCAATCTTTCCAAAAGAGCCCCTCCTCTCCTCTTATAAAAGGCCCCCACCTCTACCACCTTATTCACACTTTCAAGCCTTTTGGTTCGGCCAACCTCTGCCCAAATACTCTCCCAACTTCTCTCCCTTCATCCTAGAAGCTTTACTTTAGTCAGAAAGCCATCCTAAGGAGTCCTTTTGATCAAATCAAAAGGAAGAACCCGAAGAAGAGGTAACATTTTCATCACCCTCTTTCATGTTTCTTTCTTCTTCCACTCCCTCTTTGTTTATTATTTAAATTCTAAAATTATAACTCCAGTATCTTCTATATACTGTGATGTTATTATAAATATGGAACAACCATATTCAGTGTTCTACCCATCATTTGAATGACATGTCACCATACGTGCGTACGTACGGCTTACCGTCTCCACGTCGTGGTGTAATTGTTATTCAATATATTATTATTTAGATGGGTATAATAATGATATGTAATTCATGTAAATAATAAATATAACATGATAATTATTCTGTATATATGATATACTATCCAATTATATATTATTTTAATATCAAAATAATGATATTGTCGCTCGTGCGTACGTACGGACTACCGTCTCCACGAACGCGATGAGATTCATTCTCCGTCGTATCCATTCAAGTATAATTATCATTTGATGATTTAAAAATAATGTTTAAGGACATGATATCATTCTGGATATGAATAATATACAACCTATCCATGAAAAACATGACTTACGTAACAAAACATATAAGAAAACGAGTAAGTTAACACCCGAAACAATGATAAATCTAAGATATTGTTAACAAAGCAATGTTAAAAGATCATATATGATATCATATGAATGTATATGATTATTGTATAATTTAATAACAATTATTTCACCATTATACAGGAGGTTAACCTACCCCAACCAAGGAAAAGTACAAGGTAAGGGTTTACTTCACAACCTCTTCATTATCCAAGGTTGTTTATACATAATTATCTACTGGGACCTCGTTATCATCCACATCCATGTTTCTTCAAAATGTATTTCAAAACATTTTTATTATTTACAAGAATATGGGTTAAAGTCATTTATACCCTTTTTGACTTTTTATAAGAGGAATCTTTCTGTCGTTTTCAAAATAAGGTCCTTTTTAACCTTTTCGACAGAATTGAGGTAAGAATGTTTTTTTTAACTTATACGGCGGGTGCGGTTATTTTCCGCCGTTATAAAATCTTCAAAGCTTTCCTTACAAGCTTATAAGAATATTTTCAAGAAAATGTTTTGTTTTATATGGCTCTTAAATGATTTCAAAAATAGAAAGAGATATTTCTCTAAAAAGTGTTTTGATTTCATCTATGTCAACATCCTTTGATGGATTTTACGCTTATTTGAAGTCGATTTATTATAATACAAAACTTCTATATTGTATTGAAGGTTTTGTGATATGTTTGACTGTGGATGTGTTATTTTATACCATTCATAGTTTATGGTGAAATTATTGACATTTCGTATGCTAGTTTTAATACGAATGTTTATGTTATGTTTAAACCTTTTCATATGGGAATGCATTGGACTTAATATGTGACGGGTGGAGCCCGCTATAGCTCCTCGATGCATCGGTAGGTCTCATGAGACAAACTAGTGTCTTGGCACAAGGCCTTGACAAAATCTTATTTGTAGTCTTGGCACGAGGCCTTGGCTATGTGGTTATGATAGTCTGGCATTATGCATTCCAATATTATGAAAGTGGTTAGTGATTTTGCATGTGATTATTCGATTAGTAGAATATCCATGTGAATGAGTAAATGGAATTATTTCATTTTACTTTTTCCATATTATGTTGATGTTCAAGTTTAAAAGGCTTTTGTTTTAGTTATACATTGCCTTAAATGTTTATTCTTATTTATGAAAGTTTCCGCTATATTGTTATCCTTACTGGGCATTTGAGCTCACCCCTTTTCTATGTTTTATTTTTCCCAGGAAGTGAAGAAGTAAATTATGAATGACCTGCAGGGATATTATGAGGGGATAATAGTGTGGACTGTGGAGACATTATGTTGTTGTAGTAGTTTTTCATTTTATGATGTAATGTAAAACTTATGAATATATCTGGTGTTTCCAAGGCTACTAAACCAATCGGTCTTTCGAGATTTGATCTTTCTTATGATCATGCCAATGTTATGTAATAATGCACCGACTCTGGGTAACTAGGGTCGGGGCGTTACAACAGAGACATATTAAGTCCAAACAAAGAAAGTATAAAACCAGAATTAAAGGAGAACTAAAAACTATCCTCAAGTTTCCAAAGATGATAGACATTCAATATATCATTCTAATAAATTTGACATGATGAGGTATAGAAGTGAAAAGACATTTCCACTTATGAAATATCAATTATGTGGTTATTTGCGCCATACAATGTCTTACTATGAAAAGGAAAGGATTTATTTGAATGGGGAAGAGCTAGGAAGTCAACAAAGGATAATTATTTCATATCCTTATTATTATAGACTAAATTTTTTATATGGATATTTGTTTCATTGTTCTAACTTTGCCCATAAATTTTTTGATTGTAGGAAGAGTAATAGAAGGAATAATTTATACAGAACTCAGAGACAAGTCAATACTTTCCAACCATATGGTGTTGTTCTTAAAAAAAGTTCTCTCTTATGGAATAAGAGTGTGATTATGATGATCCTATGAAAATGTAAAGGTGTTTTGAAAACCCATCTTTATCCTTCACTCAAACTAATATTTCATTGAAGGAAAATAAGAAAATTGAAAAATATAACCTTGCAGAAGTAGCTCTCAAAGCTACCAAGAACAGCAAAAATTGGATTCTTGATAGTGTATTCTCATCCCATATGACAAGAAATGAATACCTATTAATGAATGCTAATAAAATGTTCAATGGAATAGTGATATTTGGTAATGATGGTTCTTTTAAGATCAAAGGCAGTGGAAGTACTGAACTGGCCAATGGTGAGCTAAACAAGACTAAAGTTCTTTATGTGGATGGGTTGTGCCACAATCTTCTAAGTGTGAGTCAACTCTGTGAATAAAGACTTATAGTGACATTCAATCAAAAGGGGTGCACTATAAAAGGAATAATAGGTGATTATCTCATGAAAGGTTTCATAATAGATGGCAACCTATATCAATTTGATAGTAAAGAGAATATTTTCTACATGATTGTTGAAGAAAAAAACAACTTGTGGAACTGGAGGTTGGGTCACATCAATCAAAAATACATGGAAAAGATATCTAATATGAAGATAGTCATGGATATCCCCAATATAAAGTGTGAATGGGAAAAGACTTGTGATTCTTACATTTGAGGGAAGTTAGTATATAGTTCATATCAACCAAAGAATAAAAGGGAATCAAATCTTCTTGATCTCATTCATATAAATGTATGTGGTCTGATAAATGTTGATGGAAATCATAGATAAAGGAACTTCATTCTTTTCATTAATGATTATAGTATAATGGTTTTTTTGATGGTTATACATATGAAACAGCAAGTGCTTGATTGCATGAAAACCTATCACTGAATAGCCGATAATGATATTGGACGGACAATCAAAGTTCTATGGTATAAAAATGGTGGAGAATATACATCCATTAAGTTTGAAAAATATCAAGAGAAACATGGGATACAACATGAGGTGGTTATTGTGATAACTTCATAGAAAAATGGAGTTGTTGAGCACTGGAATCGACATGTGAACAGTATGGATAAAAAAATGCTGATTGAGAGCTGTATCTCTCGCCATTACTAGAAAGAGGATATTCAAGCTAAAATTTATATTCAAAACTGAACAGTGTGTTATATGGAGGAAAACCAAGACACCTTATTAGTTATGGCATGGAAGGAATCCATCTTTGAAGTATTTTCATGTTTTCAGAAGTAAATGTTTTATCCGAAACAAAGAAGGAAATCAAGTAAAGTATGGTGATGTTGTGGATGAAGGAATATTCCTTATATATTCAATGAATATAAAATACTAAAAATGTTTTAATAAACATCTTGGAAAAAATATGGAAAGTAGTGATGTGAAGATCATTGAAGATAAAATCAAAAATGGACCAAGGAATTTTTCTGCTGATATGATAGAAGATGAGGAATAATGTGAACATGGAAACAATCAAAATATAGAAATAGAGGAAGGCATGAAAAAAATCCAGGAGTCACATCAGGATTTTAACTCTGAAGAAGAATTAGAAGAAGAATCCATGGGTAAATAAAATTCTTCTAAACCTCCCAGAAGGAATCGAAGAGTAGAAATTGATCGATCTAACATCATTGGGGATTGGACATCTCCCACGGAAACAAGGATAATGAGTAATAGTGCACAATCTATATTCCTTTCAATTTTGTAACCATCCTAATTTGAAGAAGCTACAAAGGATGAATCATTGGTTAAGGTCATGAATGAAGAATTGGGTCACATTGATAATAACCAAATACGGGATCTAATTAAGAGACCCAAAACCCACAATGTGATTGGTATGAAGTGGATTTTCAAAAATAAATTTAACAAATATGGAAATGTGATTAGAAATAAGGTATGTATGGTGTGTAAAGTCTATTCACATATTTAAGGTGTTGATGTTGAAGAAAAATTTTCCCAGGTGGCTAGACTGGAGTCAATCAGACTATTTCTTTCCATGGTAATTCAAAGAGGATATGAAGTGTATCAAATGGGTGTTAAGACAGATTTCTTAAATGGTGTTCTTGAATAAAAAACCTATATTGAACAACCAATGGGATTTCTTCTTGGTAATTATGAAATGAAGGTTTTAAGATTAAAGAAGGATTTATATGGTATGAAACAAGAACCACAGGCATGGTATTCTCAGATGGATTCTTATCTGAAAAAGCTCAAATTTAAAAGAGGAGTGGATCATAATATTTATGTGAATAATTCTTAAAAAGATCAGTTCATGGTTTTGGTGTATGTATATGACATTATATTTGGAGGAAGTAGGCAGGGATCAGTAGATGAATTTTCCAATCACATGAAATTAGAATTTAAAATGTCTATGATTGGTGAACTCACATACTTATTGGTCTTGCAAGTGATTTAGAGGAAAGACCACACTTTCATTTCTCAAGAAAAGTATATAAGAGAGTTTATGAAGGAATTTAATATACATGAATCCAAACCAATGTCAACTCTGATTGCGGTTAGAACTAAACTTGGAAGGCATGAGGATGGGACTTATGTAGATCCCACACTATATGGGATAATCATTGTAATCTTATGATAATTGACTGTAAAACGGCCATATATTGTCCTTGAAACATGATTAGAGGCCCACTTCCAAAGTAATACAAAATAAGAACATATGATAGCAGTGAAAATATTCATGAGGTACATTCAAGGAACTCCAAATTATGGCTTATACTTTGTTACAGGAAGAGATGGTGAACTATCAGTATTTTCTGATGCTGACTGGGATAGAGCTGTTTTTTATAGAAAGTAAACAAGTGGTGGAGCATTCTTTATTGTCAAGAAATGTGTGTGTTCATTGAGTAAGAAATAAGAAAGTAATTCTCTTATTACTGTTGAAGTTGAGTATATCTCTTCTACAAAGGATTACACTTAGCTACTGTGGATAAAGCAACAACTAACTAATATTGGTGATGAGGTGAAACAACCAATGGTGATTCACTATGATAATAAGAGTTAAATTGATATTATGAAGAATCGTGTTCATCATTCTCGTATGAAACACATTGAAATCATATATCACTTTATCAAGGAAAAAGTTAAACAAGGAATGATTAAAATGGATCATGTTGGAACTGATGATCAAGTGGATGACATACTAACTGAGACATTATCAGCACATGTGTTCGAGAAGCATCAGTTGAATCTCGGTGTTCAACCACCTCCCATTGCATGAGGAGGTTACGACGGTTCCCCTCTCCCTAGTTGTGCTATCTGTTTTAATCTATTTTTTGATGTATTGCAGGTTTATGGGGGAGATACGATCCAGGAGGAGTGTCCTTAAATATTTACAATTCAAAATTTGATTCTTTGGGTTTTTTTCCAATGTGGGAGAATGGATAAATTCAATTATAGGAAATTCGATGATAGCGTAATGTTATTTTTCTGGTTGGTTGCAGGAAGATGGATAATAGAGAAATTTTAAAAAAAGAAAATGTTACAATGGGGGAGAATGATGAGCTACAAGACATGAGAACCCAATTCATTCTTCTCTTTTTTTCTACACAGAGATTTAGAGTGTTGGATGATTTGTTTCTCGTGTATCAGGTTTTGATTGTTACATGTGCTTCATTGAATTTATTTGTGGATTGAAAACAAACCCAAAGGGGAAGATTATTGGAACCAAGGATGTTCTTCTATATAAATGGATTATGGTTTGTGTTTGTTGTAAATCCTCATTAGGTTTATCAAGGAGTTTTCAAGAAAGGTGGTCTTGCGTTTGAGGCTGAAAGCAGTATTGAAGGTGGTGTAGTTTCCTAGTGTTTGCCAAATTTTTGGGCCTTAAAATTGGGAGTTTTTTTTTAAGGAATGATTTCTACATAGGAGTGAATTAGATGTGGAATGATGAAGTAAATCATCAACGGAAGGGAACCTCATATCCTGTGACATGAACCACATACCATGTACCGGAAATGGTTTGCGGATAACGAAGGGTGCTATGTGGACCGGACGAAAATAGTCCATAGAATGGAAAATGGTTTTTGGTGAAGGTTTTTGGTTCTTGTTGAGGCTTGTAGTTCATGGGAGGTGAACATTTTATGGGGCGGTGTTTTATTCACGAAATCGAGGCAGAGTTTTGAGAAACCATGAAGGATGTCATTTACAGAAACAAGGTGTTGATTTATGCCTCTATATAGGGAGAATGGTGGTACATGGACCATGTAGAGGATATGGTTTGTGGGATATGCATGGTATGTAGTGAAGGTGGTTTTGTATCAAATATTTGGTAAATCTTGATTTTTTGGATTTTGCGGATCTATTTTCCTATATAAGGAACACTAATCTCTTCATTAAGTCGCAGCTTTTAAGATTAAAAATCTGAGAGGAATTTAGTGATATATTGAAGTAGTTCATGAAAATATAGCCTAGTAAATACTTTAATTAAAATATAAAAGGAATTTGGGGAAGTCTATAATAGTTTGTGGAAGACAGTACGTGAAGGAGAAGTAGTTCATGGAAGAAGTAGTCTGCTTAAGGAAGTGGTATGTATAGGAGAGTCTGTATGTGGAGGAAGAACTCGGATTGTGGTGCTCTTGCAGTATATAGAGAAAGTGAGTTGGTACGCAGAGTAAGATACTACATAAAGGAAGGAAGTATGCGAAAGATGGTTTGTAGAGGAGAATTCAGTATGTGGTGAAGAAGTGGTATGAAAGAGAAGAAGCGAAGGTAGTTCACGAACGTGGTTGGTGAAGGAGGTGCATGTTCGAGGTCTGCAGAGGTGGTATATGGAGGTGGTATGTGGAGCACTCCAGTATGTAGAGGAAGAAGGATAGTTCCTGAAGGATGAGTTCACGAATAAATAGTACGTGGAAAATTAGATTACATCTATAGATAAAAATGAGACTTCAACAGAGCATCTATCTATAGTTAAGGATACATGATTTAATTTCAAACCATTAAAGTGACCTTCAAGTCAATAAACTGAGTTTAGATTATTCCCAACATAGTGAGAAAGGTGGATTCAATGAAAGTGATCTGAGGGATGCAGTGTGTTATCCCTAAAACCTTGTTACGGTGGTGTGTCTGGCACGAAGTGACTATGCTAAACTTTTGTACTCCCCAACTAGTGAAGATTAGTGGAATTTGGTATGACCAGAAACCTATCGATGTATGCTTCTTAGACATATCCATTAGTGGTGAACCAAGTAAAATTGTTGTGTCTTCACTTTGCATGTGATTGTTTTATTTTTTTCACTTTCTCATCAGATAGGTTTAACAGGTTCCTACCAATGTGGGAACAAGATCCATCAGTTTAAAAGAAAAATTTGACACCCTAATTCAATCCTCCCCTATCAGGGTATTCTGGGATCCTTCAACAAAACTATGCAAGTTCCTAGTTGTGTGTGTCCATTGATGGGTGCACATTTGGTGAATGGTTTGGTAAACTATGTGGATAAATTTTGCAGTCTGCCCATATTTTAAAAAACCCTGAAATTTCTTAGTTACCCCTCCCTAATTTTAAACCCTTATCCTTCCAATCTCCTCCCATTAGGTTCACATGTCATTCGGATATATTCCCCTTTGATTATGATACCTCCCATGGTTATTTTATAGTGATTCTTTAAGATTTAAGACCCAAATTTCAAGTTATTATTTTCTATACTCATCGCCCTCTTGTTTCCTCCTTCTTTCCACTTGTTATTTCCCTGGAGTGGTCCCGATGGCCAAGGTTTATTCTTGGCTCAATTGTAAATTGAAGGTTTCTTGATTTTAGGGTCTGACTTGGTTATTTGAGGTTCATTCTTTCCTTATAATATTGGATAAATACCTCACTTGTGGAAGTGATGATATTTAAGTATGTTTCACATTGTATTAACTTTAAATTTTAGAACCATTATTGATTGTTTATTTAAATTCATGGTTTTGGTATAAAATGATAATATTAAATTCATTTGATTGTTATTTGGAAATAAACCCAAGTTTTCACTTGATTTTTATTGGATATGAAGGGTTTTCCATTAAAACATATAATATAAATCTTTTTTTACTTATCCTTGTGCACCAAATGTTTGATGAAGTTCTCAAATAGATTTTATAAAGGGATTTTGAAACCTATATAGGTGTTTTGTTCTTTAAACTGATTCTTCCAAAATTTTACTTGAAGTTAAAGGCATTCTTGGTTCTTAAAAGGGTTTTTTTAAACCTTTATAATGTTTTAAAGTTTCTTTTATAATTTTAATTATAAATATTGACTATGAGGCTCAATTGGAATATTTTTAAAGAGGATTTTCTTATTGAAAACACACTCTAGGGATATACCCCTTTCCTTGTTTGTTTTAAAAAAATAATATCTTCCTCAGGATAAGACACGTTTCTAATATTGTTATGCATGATGAATAAGGGGCAGTTTCCCTAAGGGGTTCTTGGGGGTGAGGCCTTGATTATGATTTCAATTTCATGTAACTATGTGTGTGTGTAATTATATTTATACCATTTATTGTCACTGTTTAATTGGATCACCTACATTTAAAATATATCATAAGAACTATGAGTAGCAAGTGGAACTTCTAATAACACATGTTACACTAGTTTAGGATCATACTCCAGCTAATAGACCTTACTATAGTGTTCACCCTATTTGGGAATTTACCCCTCAGTTATTCCATTTAGGGAAATATCAAGTGTTAGGAATATTTACTTGTATCAAGAATGCCAATTTGGATGGATCCATTTTTAGTATATTCTAGTTTCCCCTTAACTACCAGTTATTCCCATGATATTTGGTACTTAGTTATTTTATAATGGTTACATTAACTTTATTCCTGTGATAGTAGACTGTCTATTATTTCTTGTTTCCCAAGTATTATTATTGTTACTATCATTATGGTTATGATTTCAACTTACGGCCATTGTACTCCTCTTATTTTAAAATAAATATGTGATTTGATATCCTTGAAAAATGATCTGGAACTCTTCCACTATCTTCTAATATATGTGTAACTTTTAAAGTAAGTCTTTAAAAAATACATGTTTATTATTTAAATTTTAAATTTTTTCCACTTATAAATGTTTGATTCTTCATGTTTTAAATTATACTATTTTAAAAATGAGAAAAAAACTATTATTGGTTTCAAAACTAAATGTGTAAAACCTATGTTTGTAAACCATATTTTCAAATGATCCAAATTTGGATCTTTTGTTTAAAGGTTATACATGGGATTTGGTTTCCTTGGAATACCTATTGGGATCCATGATCACACCTATATAAATATTAGGTCCATGCCCAATTAAATTTTATTTTCATGGAGAAATGGTGCTTTTGAGGATGGATGGTGACATTGGGATCACATTGAGACTAGTTTGGGCATTTTAGTTTTATCTTGTATCTTAGAGGTATCAGCATTCTCAACCCTCATCTTACTTGGAACCTATTCTAGTTTAGATTTATTTTTATAGATTTGTTATTTCATTTGAGAGTATTATTTCAAACTTATGTTATGTTTTATGGTTTCAGGAACAGTGTAAGAGTGTAGTGGTGGGCAATATATTAAAATTTATTTTAATATTTCTATGCCCGAAACCCCAATAGAGGATCTTGCATGTCAAATTTATAATTTATTTATTTAATATTAGAAGAAACATGTAATTTATTTGAGTATTATTACTTTGATTTAAATTTAGATCATCCTAAAAGACCATTTCAGTTTGCCTTCATTACGCTATAAGGATCCAAGGATAGAATACCTATAGCGGTGATCCACACATGCTCATTTGATCTCTGAGTATTGTCAGTCAATCTCTGGGTGCTGGTTTGATGAAGCCATTGTCTTGAGTCATTCGTATTGATCACTCTTCCTTTTGTCTTGATGGAATATCTATTGTGTTTCTAGTTCTTAAGAGGGAGAGATAATTTGGATTCAAGAGAGAATTCATTATGTGCAACAATTATCTATTTTTCGATTTCTCGCCCTACACAATAAACATAACCGTCTATTTATAGAGATAAATAATTATTTAAAAACATGAAAACCCTTAAATAATATTATAACCTTTGATAAACCCCATTCCAAATAATAATATTATTATTATTATTATTATTTTGTGGCATGTTTCAACTTTCAAAACAACAAATATTATTTAATCTACTTGTTAATTAATATTTTTCACCAGACACGGTCTTGGTCCATTAAAAATCCTCTAGAATTTATTAAACATCCAAATAAATATTTAATTTAAACATTTCATTCATCAAAAAATATTTTTGATTGATAAAATGTGAATAAAATTATCCCTCAGTCTTGAGATTAATATTTATTCAATTAATTAAATTTAAATAGAATTTAAATGATATCCTCAGAAACAATTATTGTATGACCCTCTAGTATTATTTCTCATTGGCATTAGGAGGGCTTGACTAATTTCCAAGATTATTATCTAGCAACAATTCAAGGAACCCAAGAGAAAGAACTTAATGTTGCAATTATGAAAACCATATATGAACACTCACTATGTAATATAATCACTTTTTCCAAATATCTTGTCAAGTAGGTTACACATATGTGTCACCGACCTATATTATTGATACATATTTCTTTGACTATCTGAAATAAATATTTCATTACACAATGCCCAAGAAATTTAGGGAAATAATTTTATTCCAGTCAATGGGCCAAGATATCATCTTCCCTAAATATAGAAGGGACAAATCCTTCCTTGAATTATCCATTAATGGCATGTCAATTGTGAAAAACTCAGCATACCCTACCTAACCAAAAACATATTTCATCATGGTTTTCATAAAAAATATATGTTTACAAGTCATTACATTCATTAATGATAATCTCAAAGTCTAAGGACCATTACACATGCTCACAGATAGAAATATCTGATGAGACCAAAACATGTATAATTCGTACTGGTAGGTCTTTTCTCATAATCCCTCATATTGAAGATTACCAAGTAAGAACTTCATGAGAAGAAGACTTACCAGCTTACGAGTACTCACACATGACAATTTATGTACTATGTGTCCCATAATAGTACATTATCCAACAATATAACATTATTTAAAAATATTTTCATTGCACTTCAAGGTTCATATAATAGAGGGAAATTGATATGACCTTATCAATGTGGCATATACTCTAGGACATTATTACATTAGATTCATGTAGAACAATTAACAATATGTAATAATAAGTTTTATTAATATTCAACAAATCAAATATACATGTAATCAAAGTACAATCAGTTGTTCCTAGGACATCAACTCCAAAAAACTCCCACTTGGAATAGAGACAACTTCCTACAACTTTAAATCCACTATACCTCACATGATAATAATGTTTCTACTGATTAAATGATTTAGTAAAGGGATCCACCATGTTGTATTCTATGGAAATACTACTCACTACAACTTCACCACTTTGATAAAAATCTCTCAAGATACGATACTTTCGAATTACGTGCTTCATCCATGATAAAACACTATTTTTTTTGAATATTTTATTAATAATAAATGATATAATTTCCTCACATTGTTCTAAATATGTTTATTTATAAAATATTTGGGATTTGATCATTCATTTGAAAATTTAGTGAAAATTCCAGTTTTACCCTTTATAGTGCACTGTAGTATTTCGAAGATAAATATTTTTATATTTATTATATTAATTTGAAATTTTGTAACAGTGTTACTAACTTAATTTTATACAACTTTTATTCAGGACACTAGAGCTAAAGAGTGCATTTTTTGTTTAAAATGGGTCATGAAGTCAAACTTGGGCTGGACTTGCTAGAATGGACATAGGTTTTGTATTTGGGCTATAACTTCTTAATAAGTGCTTGGATTTGGCCCAAATATTTAGAGGATCTCGGGGATTAATTTTCCCATAAATAATCCTTCTGAAAGGAGAGCTGGTTCATGCGTTTTAGAGGTCAAATGGTCTGTTCAAGTTGTATTAAAATATTTGGCCGAGATTCCCCATTCACACTTGAAACCTCTTTAAACCTAGCCTCCCCTCCACTCTATAAATTAGTGTTTTTCTCATTTGGAGGGGTTTGGAAGTTACTTAGAGGATTGGGAGCAGAGATGAATTGGTTTATTTCCATTTAAATTCACCATTGGAGGAGGGAATCTTTCAAGCTAGGATCTCCTCCAAATTGCTCTTCTCTTCCTCCTCTTTGTTGTAATGTTTTTTATCTTTCAATAAACTTCTTAGTTCCTCTTTAATTTCTTATGTTTTCCTCTATTTTGTTCATTTTTATTATTCTTTAATATTCCTCTTTGGTCTGGAACTCAAGAGTAGAAGAGTGATTGGGTTATACCCATTCTAAATCGTTGCAAATGCAATTCGCTTCTACGATGACTACACCGCCCATGGAAGAGTAGTTATCTTTAGTAATCGATATACCTCTCACCTTATTCATTCATTTATTTTGAATAAATGATCTACTTTAATTCACTAAACATGATCCATTAATTGAGTTTTTAAATTATAATAAACTAAGTGAGCAATTGAACAATTAACACAAAACACGCGAGGTCGGGATTTGTGTGAATTGTGAGAGCGCGATCTTAATCGGAAATACAAGACCACACGGGATCAATTTTTAGAGTTCAAATACAATCCCTAAACTCAATTAATCCTAATTTATAGAGTGGTGATGTGCCTTAATTTACCACTGACCATAATCTATCCTTAAAACATCAATCAAAGTAGGGTGCTACGATAGCATGTTCTGAAGCTAGCCTAGGGTTTAATTAATTTCATCTTTGTGGTAAGGTTAATTCTCGTAGGGTTCGGGGGTTAACAAATTAAGGGATCATAATTAAGTGAATATTAATTTAAATAATAATGATTAATAAATTATTTAATAGGTATAGTTATATCGATTACGTCTTTTAAATATTGTCTAAAAAAACATCTTTTTGTTGTGTCATTTTAATCGAACTTCATTTCAAAATAAAAAACAAAAAAAAATGCAATCTTCTTCCAGAAAACATATTCAAGTTTTATAAACTTCAAAAAACCCCCATCCTTTCAATTAGTGTTTTTGTTATCTTTTATTTTATTTTTGGAATACCTCTAGAAAGTTGTTTTAATTCACTTCCTCCTTTGAGAGACGACCTTGGTCAGCCACTCTGCTGCACCTAAGTACCCCAAAATCATACTAATCATTTGAGGGAACCCATGACAGTGCTCTATCAAATTGGCGTTGTTTCCAGGGAGGAAAGTAATTTATTCAACCATTTAGAGGTATTTCTTTTATTTTTCATTTTATTATTTTTTTCACCTCTATCTTTCATCTTTCCCCTTTCTCAAGTTTTCATTTTTTTTCATCCTCTTCTTTTCTTTTTGCACCATCAACTCAAACTTCTCATTTTTATTTTACTATGTTCCAATTTATTTATTTTTATTTTTATCTGATTTATGACATGAACTAATCCCGAAAATCTCTTAGATCTTGACCCTGAGATTGAACGTAGCCTTAGGGCTCAAATCAGAGATTCTCAGTCTACGGGAAGTTTCAATATTCAACTAGTTGGTGAATTCCTCTCTTCTGGAAACATTGAAATTGGAAGCAATTAAAATTCAAACATAAAAGAGGAACTAATGGCTGGAAATAATGGAAATGAACTTAATAGAACCATTCGAGAATTGGCTTCACCTAATATTAACTATCAACCAAATTGTATTGCATACCCGAACCTCGAATCGAACTTTGAATTGAAATCTGGGTTAATTCACCTTCTTCCAAAATTTCATGGCTTATCTGGTGAGGATCCAAACAAACACCTTAAATAATTTAATGTGGTTTTCTCAACCCTTAAACCAAGAAATGTTTCTGAAGATAAAATCAAATTAAGAGCATTCTCATTCTCACTTGATGGAGCTGCGAAAGATTGGATGTATTATTTACAACCCGAGGATGTAACTTGTTGGAACGATTTAAAACGTCTTTTCTTGCAAAGATTTTTTCCAGCATCGAGGACCACTTACATCCGTAAGGAGATCTCGGGGATCAAGCAAGTACAAGGGGAGTCAATGTATGAGTATTGGGAGAGATTCAAGAAGTTGTGTGCAAGCTGTTCACATCATCAAATCAGTGAGTAACTCCTCATTCAGTACTTCTATGAAGGACTCACACCTATGGAGGGGAGCATGGTAGATGATGCAGCAGGAGGGGTATTGGTGGACAAGACACTAGTAGTCGCAGGTGCATTGATCGACAAGATGGCCCAAAACTCCCAACAATTTGGTGATCGAGGTACACCACATGTCAGGGGAGTACATCAGGTAAGTCTTTCTTCTCTTGAAAGTCATTTGATTGATACCAAGTTGGAATAATTGACCACTATAGTGAGGCAGATTGCATTGGCTCAAAAGGCATCCCAACCCCCTCCTTCAAGGCCTTGTGGCATTTTCACTGAGACAAGCCACCCAACTGATTGTTGCCCCCAACTATAAGAAACCGAAGATTGTGAAGCAGTATTCCCTGGGAGACCATATCAGCAACAACAACAACCACATCCCAAAAAGAAGTATGACTCCTTTGCACCAACATTCAACCAAGGGTGGAAGGATCAATCAGACATGAGGTACGGCTCTGGGAAACAAAAAAGGCCCCATTTTCAACCAAACTTCCAGCAGCCTCCACCTTACCAACAGGGTTTCCAACAACCCCAAAGGAGATTTGAAGCTCAAACATCAACAAGTCAGCAACAAGAGAATCTCCAACACAAGGTAGACTCTAACACTGATGATCTTTTGAAACAAATTGTTCTTAATCAACAGAATGATCTGAAGAGTTAAGGTTCGGAGCTGAGAGAGTTGAAGACTCAAATGAGCCAGATTTCCACCGCCCTCCATGAACTTGTGAGTAAGAATTCTGGAAATCTACCTTCCCAACCCACTCCATATCCAAAGGGGAATGTCAGTGCCATCACATTGAGAAGTGGGAATCAAATGAACGATACATCTGTACCTACCATTCCACTGGGATTCACCTCTACTCTAGAGAAGTTGCATTCCATACCAACTGATGAGAAATCCAAGGAGAAAGATAAAGGTAAGAAAAATATTGATGATGTTCCTCCTAAAACCCTTCCTTTTCCAAATAGGGTTGTTCAAACCAAGAAGATGGCTGAAGAAGCAATGTAAAAGGAGGTTTTGGACACATTCAAGCATGTGGAGATCAACATTCCTCTACTTGAAGCCATTAAGAAAATTCCATGGTATGAAAAATTCTTAAAAGAACTTTGTACCAATCGAAGAGGGCTCAAGTGAAATGAGAGGATCAATCTTGGAAGGAATGTGTCAGCACTCATTACACCAACTCTAGCAATGCCGACAAAGTGCAAGGATCCAGGGACATTCACCATCCCATGTACCATAGGGGAGTTGCACTTCTCTGATGCTATTTGTGATTTATGAGTTTTAATAAATGTGATGCCTCATTCTGTATTCTCTTCTTTACAGGTTGGTGAGTTGAAGCCGACGAGGGTAGTGGTGCAGTTGGCGAATAGAGCTACGACATATCCAGCGGGAGTCCTTGAGGATGTACTTGTCCGGGTAAGAGACATGATCTTTCCAGCAAACTTCTATGTGGTTAACATGGAGGATGATCAGGTAAGTTCTCATTCCCCCATTATCTTAGGTAGTCCCTTCCTCAAAACTGCAAAAACTATCATAAATTTCAATTAGGTTACACTTTCCATGGAGTTTGGGGATGAAGTTGTGATATTTAATGTTATGGACTCCATGAAGTACCCCTATGAGGACCATTCTGCTTTTGTTATCTCCCATTTTGAACCACCAAGTAAAAACTCCATGGAATTTTATTGTTCTATTCTTAGGGAGATTATGAGTATTGATTCTATTTTGATGTCTAAGAGTACTTCCACACCTATTTCTAATGCAAAAGACTCTATTAGATTTGATTTTGAAATGGATTCATATTCTGATCTTGATCATGTCAACTCTGATTATGACATGGCTATTGAGTATGCTGATGTATTTGGTGCTTTATTCTCTGATTGTGATGATTTTTATTTTGATACTGATGTTCATTGTGCAGATATGTCTGTTGCATCAATTTCTCCATCCATACATCACCCCCCTACATTGGAACTCAAGCCATTGCCCCCAAATCTTAAATATGCATACTTGATAAGTGGTGATATATTACCTGTTATCATTTCTAACAATACCTCTTTTGAACATGAAGAAAAACTTTTGAATCTATTGAGAGATAACATTAGGGCAATTGGTTGGACATTGGCAGATATATCAGGTATTAGCCCCTCCATTTGCATGCATAGGATTCTCTTGGAGGATGGGGCTAAACCGATGAGGCAACCACAAAGGAGACTCAATCCAACACTTTTGGAGGTTGTTAAAAAATAATTTATAAAATTGCTTGAGGGAGGTATAATCTATCCCATTTCAGATTCTCATTGGGTAAGTCCAATTCAGGTTGTGCCTAAGAAAATTGGTTTCACTGTTTTAAAAAATGAAAATGATGAGTTAGTTCCTGTGAGAGTTTAAAACAGTTGGAGAGTGTGTATTGATTATAGGAAACTAAATCAATACACTCGTAAGGATCATTTTCCACTTCCATCCATTGACCAGATTCTTGAGAGACTCACAGGTAGGACACATTATTGCTTCTTGGATGGTTTCTCTGGCTATTTTCAGGTTCCCATTGCAGCAGAGGACCAGGAGAAGACGACATTCACCTACCCATTCGGTACCTTTTCTTACTGAAGGATTCCATTTGGACTTTTCAATGCCCCAGGTACCTTCCAGAGATTCATGGTGAGTATTTTCTCAGATTTCATTGAGACCTACATGGAGGTATTTATGGATGATTTTACAGTTTATGGATCCTCATTTGATGAATGTCTCTCTAGTTTGGGTGATGTGTTGCATCGTTGTATTGAGAAAAATCTGGTCTTTAATTTTGAAAAATGTCATTTCATGGTCGAAAAGGGAATCGTCTTAGGTCATATAGTCTCACAACATGGCATTGAAGTTGATAAATATAAGGTAGACATTATTTCATCCCTCCCATATCCTACATGTGTGTGTGATGTTTGATCATTCCTTGGACATTCTGGATTTTATCGATGCTTCATCAGAGATTTTAGTAAGATCGCTCTACCCTTATCTCGATTTCTTCAAAAATATATTGACTTCAATTTTGATGATTCATGTAGGGTATCATTTGATGAGCTAAAGAAGTGTCTGACCACTCCACCGATCATACAGCCCCCACGGTGGGACCTTCCATTTGAGCTTATGTGTGATGCGTCCAACTTCACGGTTGGAGATGTCTTATCTCAGAGGGTGGAAGGATGTTCACATGTGATTTCCTATGCATCAAAGACATTGGATTCAGGCCAATAAAACTACACTACCATAGAAAATGAGTTTCTTGCTGTCATATTTTCTTTAGATAAATTCTGTTCATATTTATAGGGCTCTAAAGTAGTTGTTTTTTCTGACCATGCAGCTTTGAGGTACCTCCTAAAGAAGCCATATGCAAATCCATGACTTATCCGTTGGATGATCCTTCTTCAAGAGTTTGACATCGAGATAAAGGACAAGAAGGGGTCAGAGAATTTGGTGACAGACCACATGAGTAGGCTTACTCACACACTAGAGGCTGACACCTTGGACCAGGTACCACTTCAGGACACTTTTCCCGATGAGCATCTTTATTCCATCTCAGGTACGCATCCTTGGTATGCTGATTTAGTGAACTACATTGTTGCCTCTGAAATCCCTACAAATTTAAAGAAACATCAAGTCCAAAAAATAAAAAGTGAGTCTAGGTTTTATGTGTGGGATGATCCTTACCTCTGGCACATGTGTAGTGACCAAGTCATTAGGAGGTGTGTTCCCAATCATGAGTTTGATTCTGTTTTTCATTTCTATCATACACTTGCTTGTGGTGGACACTTTGGACCCCAACGGACAGCTAGGAAGGTTTTGGACTCTGGATTATATTAGCCTAGCTTATTCCATGATGCCCATGTGTTTTGTAAGTCATGCTCTCATTTCCAACACACTGGGAACATTTTTAGGAGACATGAGATGCCCCAACAACCCATACTATTCTGTGAGATTTTTAATGTATGGGGCATTGATTTTATGGGTCCTTTCCAAGTTCATATGTTTTCTTGTATATTTTGGTTGTTGTTGAATATGTGAGTAAATGGGTGGAGGCCAAAGCCACCAGGACTAACGATTCTCATGTTGTAGTGGATTTTTTCAAGGATCAAATTTTCTGCAGGTTTAGAGTACCAAAGGCCATCATCAGTGACCAAGGGACACACTTTTGCAATAGGAATTTTTCTTCCCTCCTTCGAAAGTATGGGGTGACGCACAAAACATCAACACCATACCACCCCCAAACAAATGGACAGGATGAGGTTTCAAATCACGAGTTGAAACAAATATTAGAGAAAACCATGCATCCAAATAGGAAGGATTGGAGCAAGCGCTTGGATGATGAATTATGGGCTTATAGGACATAATACAAGACACCCATTGGTATGTCCCCATTTCAGATTGTTTTTGGGAAAGCATGTCTTCTCCCTGTGGAAGTCGAGCATCGGGCATATTGGGATATAAAGAAATGCAACATGGATTTGGCCCAAGATGGAATTCAAAGGAAGTTGAAAATTCGAGAGCTTGAGGAGATTTGACTATCATCATATGAGAACTCAAGTCTCTACAAGGAAATATCAAAAGCAGCTCATGACAAAATGATCCAATAAAGGGAGTTTCATGTTGGAGAGAAAGTCCTTCTCTATAGTTCACGACTGAAGCTGATGCCTGGTAAGTTGCATTCCAGATGGTTAGGTCCTTATATTGTATCTAATTTTTTCCTTATGGTGCAGTGGAGATCACACAATAGGACACTGGAAGGAGATTTACAGTCAATGGGAAACATTTGAAGAGATACATTGAGGTACTTCCTACTGATTCAATGGATTTTATCACACTGCATGACCCCATCATCACTTGAGCACATCAGGCTATTCCTAGCCCTTTTACTTTTATATTATTTGTCCTATTTAAAAATTCTACATTTCATGTGCAAATATCATCTCATGGGTTCACATTGAAGACAATGTAATATTTTAAGTGTGGGGGAGGGAACCTTTTAGTTTAGTAATTTCAACTGTTTTCCTGTTAAAAAAAATTGTGTGTTTTTCAAATTTTGTGTGTTTATTTTTCAATTTTCTTTGTGTTTTTGAAATTCTTGAGCTGAAATGATTCTCATCACAATTTTGAAATGCATATCAATGAGTGAAACAATTTATCCCAATAAACTGAGCTTAAATGAATGTTGAAATGACTTTGTTTCAAGTTCAAATATTTAGTAATTTCATGAAAAGTACACTGAATTTTGAATCCCATGCCACATATCACTGTCTTTATATTTGAAATCACTTTCTTGTGAGGCTTATGAACCATTATTTTCATATTCTTTACATTCACCTCACTTCTTGAGAGAACCAAACCATGCTTGATTTAACCAGAATTTGATTTATTTCTGTCAAAACTTGAGGGTTTGAGGTACTTATGTTTAAATGATTGAGGCATTTGTTTGGTATTAAAGCCCCCTTTTCAAAGAATCCTTTTTTCATAATGGCCTAACTTGAACATTTAATACTTGTATCCCTTATAATCCATGCACAGCCTGTTAGGTTATCCACATTACAAGCCAACTTTCCCTATCCAACCAACTCTTGAAGTGAAATTGCATAATCTAGTTGAGCTTAAGTGTGGGGGAAGCTATCTTGTGTTGTGATACCATATTCTGTGATACTTTGGGTGGAAAATTAAATTTTGAATAGATGTGTTTGCTGCTGAAGAAAGTCATTATATTGAATGTTGTGCCTTTTCTGGAGCTTTCATGACAAGTGAAGTTGTGCCATTTTTGGAGCTTCTAATTGAGGTAGAAAGTTGTGCCTATCTGGAGCTTTCAAGAAAATCATGTTTGAGAAGATTGACATTTTTTATGCTGAAATGATGAATGGTGTAAACTTTCCATGACTTTTCATGATGATGGAGCTGAATTGATACTATAGGGATTAATGAGGAGACTATATTTAAGTGAAAATTAGATTAATGCAATTTTGCTTCAAAAAGAGTCAAGCCCTCCTCATTCAGCCTCAGAATTTTTCACATCTAAATCCTACCAACCAAAATCCACAGAACAACCCTAAAAAGTCCTCATGATAAACATATTTCCTTGACTCACATCGGGTAGCGATGTAGGAATTTATCAATCCTATCGTGACCCTTGTATGATTTTGGATGAGAAAGACATTGCAAAAAAAATTATATTTGAGTGATGAGAGAAAATTCAAGCGAGGTAAGTGTTTTGTGCATGGGAGGATAAATGAAGTTGAAATATATTGAATGATATAAATGGAGAACTTTAAATAAGGTTTTTTATGATGCATTATATCTTTTGATTCTTGTTTTGGAATTGATGGATCTCAATGATATGTGTTTTAAAATTTGTTTTGATTTGATATTGATGTTTACTTGATATGAGGTTTTTCCCAGGAGTGCAAAAGGGTAATTATGGGGGAGTTGATAAAACACTATTTTGTTGAATATTTTATTAATAATAAATGATATAATTTCCTCACATTGTGCTAAATATTTTTATTTATAAAATATTTGGGATTTGATCATTCATTTGAAAATTTAGTGAAAATTTCAGTTTTACCCTTTATAGTTCAATGTAGTATTTCGAAGATAAATATTATTATATTTATTATATGAATTGGAAATTTTGTAACAGTGTTCCTAACTTAATTTTATACAACTTTTATTCAGTACACTAGAGATAAAGAGTGCATTTGGTTGTTTAAAATGGGACATGAAGTCAAAGTTGGGTTGGACTCGCTAGAATGGACATAGGTTTTGTATTTGGGTCATAACTTCTTAATAAGTTCTTGGATTAGGCCCAAAGTTTGATAAGATCTCTGGGATTCATTTTCCCACAAATCATACTTCAGGAAGGAGATATGTTTCACGCGTTTTGGAGGTCAAATGGGTGGTTCAATTTGTATTAAAATATTTGGCCGAGATTTCCCATTCACACTTGAAACCTCTTTAAACCTAGCCTCCCCTCCACTCTATAAATTAGTGTTTTTCTTATTTGGAGGGGTTGGTACGTTCCTTAGAGGATTAGGATCAAAGTTTAATTGGTTCCTTTCCATTTAAATTCACCATTTGAGGAGGGAAACATCAATCTAGGATCTCCTCCAAATTGCTCTTCTCTTCCTCCTCTTTGTTGTAATGTTTTTGTTCTTTCAATAAACTTCTTAGTTACTCTTTAATTTATTCTGTTTTACTCTGTTTTGTTCATTTTTATTCTTCATTAATCTTCCTCTTTGGTCTGGAACTCAAGAGTATAAGCGTGATTGGGTTATACCCATTCTAAACCGTTGCAAATGCAATTCGCTTCTACGATGACTACACCGCCCATGGAAGAGTAGTTATTTTTAGTAATCGATCTACCTCTCACCTTCTTCATTAATTTATTTTGAATCAACGATCTACTTTAATTCACTAAACATGATCCATTAATTGAGTTTTTAAATTATAAGAAACTAAGTGATCAATTGAACAATTAACACAAAACGCGCGAGGTCGGGATTTGTGTGAATTGTGAGAGCGCGATCTTAATCGGTAATACAAGACCACACGGGATCAATTTGTAGAGTTAAAATACAATCCCTAAACTCAATTAATCCTCATTTACATAGTGGTGATGTGCCTTAATTTACCTCTAACCATAATCTAGCCTTAGAACATCAATCAAAGCAGGGTGCTACGATAGCATGTTCTGAAGCTATCCTAGGGTTTAATTAATTTCATCTTTGTGGTAAGGTTAATTATCATAGGGTTCGGGGGTTAAAAAATTAAGTGATCATAATTAAGTGAATATTAATTTAAATTATAATGATTAATAAATGATTGAATATGTATATTTAGATTGATTACGTCTTTTAAATATTGTCTAAAAAACATCTTTTTGTTGTGTCATTTTAATCGAACTTCATTTCAAAATTAAAAACAAAAAAAAATGCAATCTTCTTCCAGAAAACTTCTTCAAGTTTTATAAACTTCAAACAACCATCATCCTTTCAAGTATTGTTTTTATTCTCTTTTATTTTATTTTTGGAATACCTCTAGAAAGTTTTTTTAATTCACTTCCTCCTTTGAGAGATGGCCTTGGTCAGCCACTCTGTTGCACCTAAGTACCCCAAAATCATACTAATCATTTGAGGGCACCCATGACAGTGCTCTATCAATCCACTAATGTGACCTTGAATATTTTGTGAGATCCACCACTATATTATTATCACAGTATATTTTGATATGATATTTAATTCTAACTACCATGTCAAGATCATGGATGAATTTGTGCATTAATAATACTTCTTTATCTACCTAAGAAGCTACAATATACTCAGACTCTACTGTAAGAATAGCAACCACGGTATACTTTTAGATCTTCTAGCACACAGCTTCTCCATTCAAAGGTAAGATGTATCCCATTTGTAACTTCATGTCATCTTGATCAGTTTGGAAACTAGAATCTGTATATATTCTTATGACTAATTCTTCATCTTCTCCATAAACTAGGAACACATCCTTAGTACACCTCAGATACTTAAGGATAGTCTTTTCTTTCATCCAATGGTGGTCACCTAGGTTATCTTGATATCTTCCTACCACACTTAATGTGTAAGAAACATCTAACCTAGTACATAGAATAACATACATGACTAACTTAATCATTGATACGTATAGAATCCTTTCCATTCTATATCTTTACTCATGTTTTTTAGGACAAATTTCTTTGGAAAGATGAATGCCATATGACACTAGAAACAATCCCCTCTTAGATTGTTCCATACTAAATTTATTCAGTATCTTATCAATGTATGTACTTTGACTTAGGACGAACAGCCTCTTAGATCTATCATGATAGATCTTGATCCCAAGAATATATGTTGCCTTTCCAAAGTCCTTCATAGAGAATAATTTATTCAACCATTCCTTAAAAAATTGTAATACTAGTATTTCATTTCCAATGAGTAATATATCATCAACATATACTATTAACAAAACAATTTCACTCTCACTAAACTATTTGTAGACGCAAGGCTCGCACTCAATATTTATAGAACCAAATTCCATTATGGCTTCATCAAAATGAATGTTCCATGACCTAGATTCTTTATTTAATCCATAAATATATTTTTTCAATTTTTATATCTTGTTTGAATCCTTTCAAGTCACAAACACTTCAAGTTGTGTCATATAGACATCTTCTTGAAGGTTCCCATTAAGGAAGGTCTTTTTGAAATCTATTTTCCAAATCTCATATCCATGGTAATCTGCAATGGAATGTAGAATTATAATGGATTTCAGTATTGAAACTGGTGAAAATGATTCATTATAGTCAATGCCTTGTTGTTGTTTAAACCCTTTTGCAAAAAATAGTACCTTATAGGTGCTAATTTATCCTTCCATGTCCATTTTCTTCTTGAATAACCATATATAGCCAACAAGATTTACATCCAATGGAGGATATACCAAAATATAGACTTGGTTTTGGTATATGGAATCCATTTTAGAATTCATAGCTTTTTTCCACGTTGCAACATATATTCCACTAACTACTTCCTTGTAGGTTAAAGGATCATTATTATCAACAAATAATGATTCATCATCCTTGGTGACTAGAAAATCATACCATTCTGGTTCTTTAACCTCTCTTGTACTCCTACGTAGTACTTGTGTCTTTGGAACAATTTCTTCTTCAATGGGGCTTTATGGAATCTATTCCTCTGCCTACTCTTGTATACCTTGATCCTCAACTTCATCGAAGTCTATCTCTCTAACACTATCTCTTTTAGATATGTTCTCCCTATTAAGGAATATGGCATGTATTTCCATTATTATCTTTTTGTATAAGGGGTAATATAAGTAAGATCTACTTGTTTCTTTGGGATATCCTATAAAGGTACAATTTGTGCCTTGGGGTGCAATTTTGTTACCTGAAGAGGTCTTAACAAACACTTTGTGACCCCACACATGTAATTATGACAACACAAGTTTCTTTCCATTCTATAAATGGTATGGTATACCATATACCACTTTAGTTGGAAATTGGTTTATTATTTGTGCTTCTATTTATAATGTGTATTCCCAAAAGGATAATGGAAGACTTTCATGACTCATCATTGTTCTCACCATGTCCAATAAGGTGTAGTTCCTCCTTTCACTTACACCATTCCACTAAGGTTTATAAAGAGTATTGAGTTGAGATAAGATCCCAAACTCCCTTAAGTAATCAATAATGTTTTGATAAATATATTCTTTACCACAATTTGAGTTTAGTTTCTTAATCTTCTTAACAAGATGGTTCTCAACATCATTCTTGTATTCCTTGAATTTATAAAAAGAATCTAACTTATAACTCATTAAGTAGGCATGTCCATATCTAGTAAAATCATCAGTAAAAGTTATGAATTATGAGTAACCACCCTTTACCTCAATATGAAATGGTCCACACACATCGATATAAAATAATTCAATAAGCACTTTTACCCTTTCACCTTTTACACTAAATGAGTCTTTGGTCATTTTTCCTTGTAAACATGCCTGACATAGACCAAGTGGTTTTATTTAAAAAGGAAATAAATATCCATATTGGTACAATTTATTCAAGCACTTTTTATTTTCATAACTTAACTGATGATTCCATGGTTGGGTGTGGTATGAGTCATGTGAAGCGGTTTTGTTATCGATTTCCATTACTCATTTTGTATAATAAAACATATAAATATAATTATTTAAATGTTCCTTATCATAAAAATGTTATATTTATAAAATAAGAAACATTCATTTCCAAAATTTAAAATAAATTCATCACTATCAAGTCTGGATATAGATATAATATTTTTGGTAACTAAAGGCACATAATAACAGCCCATTAAAACCAAGATTATTCCATTCAATAATGTGAGGTGGTAGTCCCTAATAGATGCAATAGAAAGTTTCACTCCTTTGTATTCTTTTATATCTACATCCCCTCAGTAAATTTTTCTAAATCTTCTTGGTTATTATATTTGAATACATATGTGAGCACCACAAGTTCTATCTAATACCCAATTTATAGAAACAGATAAATTGAACTCAATAAAAAACACAGCTGAAGCTTCCCTTTTCTTATTTGGTTGGGTGAAGTTTTTCTTTCATTGGACCTTCTTGATGCATGAGAAATATATATCATCATGTTCCCTTGATTTCCCCTTGATCTTTCTATTCTTGGAAGGGAATGAATAAGATTTGGACTTAGAGCTCTTTTCTTTCCCTTTTTGTTTTTTCACCATAAGGAATGAAGGCTTTTCACGCTTCATCTCCTTATCTAATTGGTGATCTAGAGTGATAATATATAAAAGATACTTCTTAGTGTTTTTCATATTAAAATTTATAACAAAGCTGGAGAAGCTCTAAGGGAGTGATTCTAGAATGAGATCAGTGCCCATTTCTTGAGGGAGTTTAAACCCTAGAACCTCTAGGAACTCAATATAGCCAATGAGCTTGACTATGTGAGGCATAGTTGGGTAACCTTCTCCAATATTACATTGAAATAGTGCCTTGTAAATCTCAAACCATTCCTATCTAGCTCTATCATAGTAAAAACCACAAACATGCTCAAGCGTGCTATATGTATCCATGTTTTTGTGATACTTCAGGAGTTCACTAGACATAGACGAAAGAATTAAACATTTAACATCGTCTGGATCACTCAAATATTTTTCGTAGAAAAGTAAATCATAATCACTCGCCTCCTTGGTAGGTGTGTCATTTATTGAGGATTCTAGCACATATGATTTCCGTTCATGACATAGCACAACCCAAGGTGTCTAAACCACTCTTGAAAGTTACTACTAGTGAGGAGGTTGTCTTTCTCCAATACTAATCGTAGGTATAATTTGAATGATGAGATTTCCATTTTATTCTACAATTAAATATCATATTATTAGTAATTTTTCTTGATTACAAATTATGTGAGAAATAATAAATTAAATTATTTTTTATTAAATCTCCAATTATTTTATCAAGTCCCAATAGCCCTCACCATTGAACTCGGAATGTCTAATTTCTAGGAAATTATATTAGAAAGGATCCATATTTCCCTTTATATAACCCCAATAAGGGTTGTTCAAGCTACTTGAAGGTATTTAGGTAGGTATGTCTTTGCCAACTGTGGGCTTGCATCACCTTGATCAGTTGAGTAGACTCCCCTATCCTAAAATACTAACTTGTATTTCCTCAACACTTGCCTCCAAGTTACATAAAGTCTAGTGAGGGATACTTCTCTTGTTGTAAGATGGTTAAGTCAACCCATAACCTTTATAAGAACTACATGTTAAAATTAAGTTTCCCAACAAGGGTTGGTCAAAAACTTAGTTCTAAGGCTTTAATTCCTAATCAAGTAATGGAATTCTAAGTTTGAATTAATATTTAATTGAGATATTTTAATTTTTTTATGCTTAAATTTTATATTGTTTTATCCATTACATGTCATTTTAATATTAAGTGTATGTTACATAATTAATTAACCATGATGGATAAAACATTTATGCATAATCCATTTATTTAAATTTAATCTTTGCACATTAATTCAGTTATTTATGTGATCACGGTCTTGAATCTATAAAATAAATAATTGCATAGACCAAAATAATTAATTAATTAAATGAAATTTTCATGAGATTTATCTAAATATTGATTTAATTATAGAACATTAAATCAGCCTATGACCTAGGGGAAATAACACTTATTGATGGTATTGGTGTGAGTTAAAAAATTCCACCCATCCACCTATGTAAAACCTGTGTTGGCATAATTATGCTTCCATCTTGAATTGCCTCCATATGATTTGGGTAACTCCATTAATCGTGATTATTTATTACATGCACATGGGTGAGGGGAACCAAAGGATTGGTTAAAGGGGAATTACATAAATATACTTGGACAAGTAGGTCTTACATAATAATGGAGGGAGGGATGGCTCGCATGACATCATATTTAATTTAATAATTAAATAATTGAAAACACATGAAATAAATTAAATTAAATAAATTTCAACACATACAGTTCTCTTGGTCTAGCTCATAAATAGTCATACATGCAATGTATACACAAAAGTAAATGGATAACATTTATTTATTTATTTGTTCTTTATTATTAAGATAAGAATGATTACATTAATTAATTAATTTCCTTTCATCTTAATGACCATACTAATTCATTTATAGGTAACCATAATTAAGGCATTAATGGAAAATAAATTACAGAACCAATAGTTATATATTTATTACAATAAATTAATTGAGCATTTAAAATTGTTTAAAATCCTTATTAAATTTTCAAACACTGAAAGTTTCAATCAAAGAAATAAATATTTAATGTTGAAATTTTCAATTTCAAGTAATTTAATTATACTAGTAATTGGGATACTACACAGCGTGTACTATCCAGCTACACACTATGTACCTCTGTTGTCGTGTATCCAAGTCAAATGCTTAGGGCTTCGGCGTGTTGACACAACCAGCCTACATGGTGTGTACATTCCAGCTACATGTAATATATCTACTTGTCATGTGCTTGAGATAATCTCCTGGGTCTTAAGTGTGTATCTTGATGGGATCACATGGAGTGTATAGTATAGTTACATTTTATGTTGTCTAAATGTCGAGCGAAATAATACATGACGTGTTACTCCAGCTACACATTGTGTATCTTTAATGTCGTGTGTCCAGATAACAAGATTGAGGACTCGATGTGTATATTGGATGAGGGAATTGATTAATTTTATACCATGTACACTGAATACACATTGTGTATAACATAAATGATACATGTTGTAAATATCACTTAGTTTTTTCATGTATAATGACCACACAGGTTGGGTGATTTATGCTTTTATCCTATATAGAATACATAGCATGTATGTTGTATATATGTCATGTAATCTAACAAATGTGTTCCAGATTGGATGTTCAACATGTGGAACACACCACATGTAATAATTGTGTGGCATGCCTTGTATCTTATGGCATGTCCAGGTGCAGCATATTACGGTATACAACATGTACTCCGGCTACACACCATATAAACCTATCCTACCAGCCAAAAATAATAGTTCCTAATGGAATATCCAGTCATTCTTCATATGTTCTTATACCTTTAAGAAAATGAAACACTAAACAAACATGATTAATATGTTGATAATATTTTAATTAAAAATGGATTAAATAATGAATAATATGAAATGAAAATTCAACCATGATTGTGTATGGATCAACAATCAAATAAATAATTATAAGTTTAAACGTGACTACTTTGATACCACTTGATGATTCTAGGTGCAGTGGAATCATGTAGTGGTGGAAAATATATTAAAATTTATTTTAATATTTCTATGTTCAAAACCCTAAAAGAGGTACTTACACATAAAATTTATAATTAAGTTATTTAATATCAGAAGAAACAAATACATGATCTGAAGATTCTTTCTTTGATGGAGATGGAGATCATTAAAAAAGAACCTTTCGGTCTGCCTTCATTTTAATATGAGGATCCAAGGATATAATCTCTCTAGTGGTGATCCACATGTGCTCCTTTGGTCTCCGACTAATTCCAATCAATCTTTAGGATGTAGCGTAGCGAAGTGATTGTCTTTCATTATTCATGTTGATTTTTTATCTTTCAGTCTTGAAGGAATATCTCTTGCTCTTATCATTCTTGAGAGGGATAGGAAAGGAGGATATGAGAGATAATTTTTTTGTGTACAACAATTATCTATTTTTTGATTTCTCTCCCTACACAATAGACATAATCATCTATTTATAGATCTAGGTTTCAGGTTAAAATAATTATTTAATTACATGTCAACCCTTAAATAATATTTTAATCTTTAATAAACCACATGCCACATAATAATGATAATAATATTATTATTATTATTTTGTGTGCATCAAATTACGTAATGATAAATATTATTTAACCAGCTTGTTAAGTAATATTTATTACCAAACATGATCTTGGTCTGTTTGAACTCCTCTAGAATTTATTGAAAACCTAAATAAATATTTAATTTAAGTATTTAATTCATCAATAAATAATTATGATCGATAAAACTTGAATAAAATTTTACCTCAGTCTTGAGAATAATATTTATTCAATTAATTAAATTCAAATAGAATTTAATGAAGATCATTAGAAACACTTGTGTGACCCTCTAAGATTCTTTATCATTGGAATTAGGTGGATTTTCCTAAATTAAAAGATTACTATCTATAAATGGGTCAAAGTACCCAAGAGAAATAACTTAATGTTACAATAATTAAAATCACATATGAATGATCATTGTGTAATATAGTCCCTTTGTCACAATATCACATCAAGCAGGTTGCACATCTGTGTCACCAACCTATATGCTCAATAGGTCTTTCTTTGACTATCTGAAGTAAACACGTCGTTACACCATGTTCATGGAATTTAGGTAAATGATTATATTCTAATCAAAGGGATGATATATCAACTTCAAAAAATATAGAAGAGGCAAATCCTTCCTTGACTTACCCATTAATGACATGTCAATCATGATGCATCCAACGTACCTTACCTTGCTGTGAACATATGTCGTCACAGTTTTCGTCATCAAATCTAAGTTCATGAGTCATGAAGTGCATTAATTATAATATTAAAATCTAAGGACCATTACACACGCTCATGGATGGGAATATTCGATGACACCAAAACATGCAAAATTCCTATTGGCAGGTTTGTTTTCATAATCTCCCATCTTGGAGATTACCAACTGCAAACTTCATATAAATAAGCTTTATCTGCTTATGAGTAATTGTACCTAAAAATATATGGACTATGTGTCCCATAATAGTATGTTATCCAACCATAGAATATTATTTAATAATATCATCATAGCACTTCAAGGTTCTCATCACAGTGGGGAACTGCTATGAATTTATCAATGCGATGTATACTCTAGGACATTATTACATTAGATTCATGAAAAAAATTAACAATATGTAATAATAAGTTTTATTAATATTAAATACATAAAATATTAATGTAATAAAATTAAAAATATATGGTCCTAGGACACCAAATCTAGCACTATTTTGTTTTAATTTATTTATATATCTATTTATTCAATTTGGCTTGGACATCCAACATATGGATGGGTTATGCAAGACTTTCCAAAAGAATTCCATTGCTTATTAAATAATTTTTATTTGTGTAAATCATTCATATGAGTTGTATATTATGTTCTGGTACTAGTTTCTAGCCTAGGTAAATCGATAATATGCCCCAAGTACGTCATGGGATAACTCGGGTACCCGGTTTAGGGGTGACCTGAAGTTAGATCATGAAAAAATGTTATTACAGCCTAGATGCTTAAGAGGTCCTATATTCCAAACCTATCTTTATTATTTTGGAGGTAAAATTATATTGGATATAGGACTATAAATACTTTGGGTGTAGGAACAAATAATTGTTTGGCCAACACTTTTAGTTTCAAACCTTGAGTTACCTTGGGATGTTATGATGTGAGTTTTTAATTGGGAGTTTTCTTTATTCATTATTGGTGCTTCGTGAATCATTATGGTAGAATTTTTTATTTCATTAAGGGTTATATGAGTTATTGGGTGTGAGTCTTGAGTTTTTTAGGTTTCATGTTGGGTTTATAATCTGTCTTTATTTAAATTAGTTGTGTTTTGGATTTCATTGATTTTATATAGGATGTTTACAAATTTTCTCATGTTTAGCAGTGAAATGGGAGTTGAACCGATGTCACATGGTGAGATATCAAGGTCTAGGAAACTATGTGTATCCCATGTGCATGGTTAAGAATAAATCTCTATGACAGCAGAATGATTGGAACATGGTATTCCAAATCATGTGGAAAAGTCATTCATGGTCACTAATCTCCATGGAATTTTTTATTAGACCTTATCATTTTTAATTTTTTTAGTTATGAAACTTTCATGTTATTTATATAGGACTTGGTTTTAAATATTAAAAATTTGGTTTAAAATGGTAAGATTTTATCTTGAAAATTATTAAATTATTTTTCCTAAATTAATTTAAATATTAACTTACTATTTCAATTTCCAATAAAATGGATTTGATATAATGGTTTTTATAAAATAATATTATGTGGTATCTTTTCATTTTAAAATCCAATGAGAGTGTTTTTAAATGTTACTTAAAAATATTTTTGAGTGGTAATGTGGTTTTAAATGGACAATGTTGGGTTTTGGAAAGAAAATCAAAGATTATTTTAAATAAAATGAAATGGATATTTGTGTATGGAAGTTTAGGAAACTTTGAGTGTTATCTTGGAAATGTTTTTAAATATTTATGGGTATATTTCCTTTAATGTTTTGATAATTGGTTTATTTATCTTCTTTTATATCTTGGTATTTAGTTTCAATTTATTTTTATATTAAGATTTGTTTTGATTGTGTTTTTTGTTTTATTCTTTTAGAGTATACCCCCACCAAGCCTCGATGGATTTCTAAAGGGAAACTATGGGGATCCTCCACTGGTGAAACATTTAATTGATCAATATATATATTTCCTTATATAGTTATAAAAGTTGAATTTTCATATCTTTTATAGTAATTTTAATCCTTTTGAAGTAGAAGAATGAATGAAAATTATTGAAAGGATCTTTGGTATTCTTAAGCTTCCTATGTATCTTCTTTGGATTCTTCTAGGGGTAGGATGTTGATGTGCTATCATTGTGACAATCCAGGTCATAATAAACTATCATTTCATAAGGATCTAAAGACCTTTCATGTTTTGATGTGGTGTTTGAATAGTTCTACTAAATTTTCATTATATGTAATAATGTGTAAAATCATTTTGACATAGGGCATTTGAAGTTCATGAATGGACAATAAGCCAACCTTTCACTATATGATTCTGGTTCTAATCATTTACTTTATCTAAAATAGTCTTAGGGATGATAATTTTCAAATTATTAAACATATAAAAAAGAAAATATGAAAATTTAAGGGATAAATAATGAATGACATGCATTCTTTGACTTATGAATATATAGGTTTCAAACTAAGTTATCCATAGTCTATTTCCTAACATAAACTTTTATAGGAATTTTTGTTCCCCTTCATAATGGTTTATAAAGATCTTTTAAATTTACCAAATCATATCCCATAGGAGTATCAAACTAGTTATGTAGTGAGGAATATTTTTTTACTCTAATTGATGATTGAATTAATATCCAATGAGCCATTTTTGGGGTTATTGCCCCTATGTACAACTATGTCAGATCTACATCCATTAGTAGTATCTAGATAGGGATTTTGTTTCTTATAAACTAATTAATATATAATTTACCAAAATTTAGGGATGTTTTCCTATTATTATTCTTATCCTTAATTATTTTACAAATATTTTCTAATCATAATCCCTAAAAATAACTAGACCTTACTCTGATACCAACTATGAAAACCCATATATTTTATATACCTTATTTTATGATTTATTATATAAATATACATATAATACAATCCCAAAATATTTATATGCCTTGTGCCTTTTGTAAATTAAATACATAGCACATTAACCTGAAATAGGGATATAAATACATCATTTAAAACTCCATAATATGCCTTTAAAATCCATTTACCTTCTAATACTGCAGGGATAACCTGGGGATGCATAGAAGGAAGGGTTGAGCTATAAATCCCAGTAAGAGAATAATCAAAGCATAACATGATGAAAGTAATACATGTGATTCATGAGTCATATCAAGGTGATATAAAAGGGTGATAATTATAAACATGAACATCAAAGTATGATATAGGATGATAACATCAAGGCAACATAGGAGTGTGCAAACAACATAAAACATGGCATCATAAGCATAATTCAAGGCTAACCACAAAGACATCATAACATGGTGTTCTTGGGATAACCTCACAAGTACCATACATGGTATATAATGAGGTAAAACATTACCCAATTAATTTTATGGATATATAATTTTGGGACCACCCATCACATTCATATTATGTATATGCATTTGTGTGCCACGTAGATCATACAACATAAGAATATCTTTCATCAATTTTAACCCCATGATTAAGTAGTGTGGATTGCATAAATTTTAGTCACCAATAAATCAAGTATGGATAAATATAGGTGAATACCCTTGAGAGGAAATGGGGAAGAGTATACACAACATAAATGTTTGGCAAGGAAAATCGAGGGATAATTTCGATAGCATAACAGGTGTATATAAGGTTCATGAAAGGGTTTAATGAGAGTGAAATTTGATCTATAATTACTTGGGAATCATAAGGACATTAAATTTAGGTGTAAAAACATATTCTAATATGAGAAATTAAAAATCAAAATGTGTAATACAGAGAAAGTACTTGAATAAAGAAAAGGAGGAAGAGAATCCCTTACTTTGAGAGGTCGCTTCTAAAATCTTGGTAGTAGCTTATTAAGAGATTGGAAACACATTGGGAGTTATTTAGAGAGGTATATAGAGATTAAATTCATTCCAAGTGGGTTTTTAGTGAATAGGGTTGGTAGGTTGGGTGGGTATTTATAACAAAAGGGAGGATAATTCTTTATTAATTTCTAAACTTATGTTTTAGAATCTATATAATAAAACAATCAAAACCACTAACCTTACAATATTTTTTACTGATATTTTATACCAAATAAAAGTATTATTAAATATTTTATAAGTAAAAGAACCTAAAATAGTAAAATAATACCATTAGTGATGTGGAAGTGAGTCATGTTCAGAAAGAATTTATTTTAAAATCTAAAAATATAATATAGGTTTTGGAGGATTCATTAAAGGTTTATAAATTTTATCAAATAACTTTAAAAACAAATTATTTTAAATTTTAAATATATAGTTGGTCATGGATTATTTTTATAGAATTTATTACATCACTTTTGGGATATTATGATGTCATAATACAGACAGTATATCCATACTGTATTTAATTTTTACCCAAAATTTTAACTATCTCAGAAAATTATAAAAAAAATTACCATTGGATAATTTATAAATGATGATTTAAAAAATTAATATTTATTTTACCAAAATAATTTTCTAAATATGATAATTTCAGCCATTAAATAAAAAACCTCATTTATTGAAAAATACTAGTTTTTACGATAATAACAATTTTTTAACCCTTACAAAGATTACATTGGACTTAATTAAATTATATTATAATATATCTATAAATAAATATTTTTTCATAAGAATATTATATAAAAATAAAATTTAGTTCAAAATTCTTGAATTTATCAAAAATAGTTTTTTAATTAAAATCATATATTTTTTAAAAATACAATTTTAGTTTTTTCATATCAAAATATAATTTTTATCAAAATCATTATATAATCATTTATGAAGTAATTATAAAATGGATGAATATAATTATTATTTAATTAAAAATAAAATATAAAAATTCATATTAATAGGTTCTAGATACTTAACCCCTTATTACACTAGTATACGCCCTAAGGGTAAGGTGTGTAGTGGAGGTACTTTCTTGGGGTGGTTTAGAGAAAATGGTTTGGCTCATGATCTTGATAAGCATGAACTTCTCCCATAAATGGTTTCATTAAATATTTAGTTATTAAATCTCATCATGGTATTGGTTAAGGGAAAATCCTAGTGATTCCATCTCCTTCATAAGCTTCAATAAATGGGATTCATAGAGTATGATCCTACCAGTTGAGGTCGTCACTTCTTACATTTGTGTTAATTAGATTTTATCATAACCCTTAATATATATTAATCTTAATGGTAATGTAAAATTATTATATTATCAATGTTTATGATTATTAATATTCTTTTAAACTTGATAGTGTTTATTTTATAATAGTCCAAAATAACCAAATTAGTGCACGTGTTTTCTATAACTACATTACTTAATAAGGAATTTATTCATTAAAAAGGGAATTTCAATTATAAAAGTTAAAGTTGTTATATTATTTTATATTTAGAAATTTTACCCTTTAAATTTAGTTTTTTACGCTAAAAAGATGAGGGTAATTCTATTTCATTTCATCTTCTAGTTCCCATGTTACCCCTAAAACTTGTGGTTCTACCAAAACAATTTGACCAAGTAAGTTGTCTTGTTTCATAGAAAATTGTCTCTATGATCTAATATCTTCACCAACTTATCCTCAAATAAAATATTGTTCTCCAAGGGTAACACCTATGGATTTAGTACATGTGAGGGTTATAGTATGTACATCCTCAATAGGGATACATGAAACACATCATGTACTTGATATGGGTTAGGCGGGAGTGACAGTTGACAAATCAAAACTCTGATTCAATCAAGAATCTAAAAGGGGTTGATATATCTTGTACTAAAATTTCCCTTATTCCCAAACCTCATGAATTTCTTGCATAATGATATACAAAAGAACACCTTATCTCTAACCTGAAACTCTAGGTGTCTTCATCGATAGTCCATATAGATTTTTTATCGACTTTGTGCAGATTTCATATGAAATTGAATGGTTTGAACCTTCTAGGACTTATATTAGATAATATTAGGTTCCATAAGATTATTATCTCTAAATTCATCCCAAAATATTGTAGTCCAACACCTCTTCCCATACAGAGCCTCATAAGGTGCCATTTGAATGCTATAATAAAAATTATTGTTATATGAGAACTCCACTAGGGGAAGGTGTTGATCCCAAAATACTTGTAAATATATTAGTAATTATATTAGCATATCCTCTAGAGTTTTAATAGTTTTTTCAGATTGACCATCCGTATATGGGTGATAGGTGTACTAAAACTCATCATTATATCCAGTGCTTACTAAAGGCTCTCTAGAACCTCAAGGTAAACCTTGGATCACGATCAGATACAAATCAGAGTTTTAATCCATGAAATATTACTACTTCCCTTATATATATCCTAGTGAGTTTGTTGAGGGAGAAATATTTCTTGATAATAATGAAATGTACTAACTTTGTAAAGCGATTGACTACCACCTAGATGGTGTTATTACCTTTAGATGTCCCTGGTATTCCTATAGAAAAATCCATGGTATTGTTTTATCATTCCCTTATTGGTATAGGAAATGGATGCAATGTACCCTTATAATTATTTCATTCATACTTGACTTATTGGAATACCAAGCATCAAGATACAAATTCTAAAACCGCTCTCTTCATGTTATCCCACCAAAAATTTTGCTTCAGATCTATATACATATTAGTACTTCCTAGATGAATAGAGAAGGATGATTTATGTGTATAATCTATAATTTCCCTCTTGAACTATGGTTTTTATGGAAACATATTTGAGTTTTGAACCTTATAACTCTGTATTGTGCAAAGTTCAAGTCCAAAAAATTCACTACCTTTCATTGTATCTCCTTATCAACTTTTTGGATCTCGTTTATCATCTCAAGAATGGATGGTTAAGAATTTATTTGAGAAAGTTAGGATGAAAATCCTTTTATTATTCTTATTTTCATCCATTTCATGTCCAAGAATATTGGATCCCTTTTAATCCTCATCATGGATAGAGTTGTGGGATCCTTTCAACACAGAGCATCTTTCACTTTGTTCACCTTCATAGGATGGTAATGGATTGAAAAATCATAACCCTTGACTAGATATAACCACATTTATTGGAACATATTGAGATAATTTTGTGTGAATATACACTTGGGGATTTTATAATCCATATATATTTCACACTTCTCCACATAGAGATAATGCCACCAAATATTTAATGTGAAAATCACTCTAGCCAATTCTAGATCTTGGGTTTGGTAGTTTTTCTCTTGGATATTTAATTGGTGAGAAGCATAGGCTATTGCCTTGTCATATTGAATAAGTACACAACCCAGTATTTTTTTGGATGCATCATTATAGATCACAAATATTTCCCCACTGGTGGGTAATGTAAGCACAGATGTAGTGATTACTCTATCCTTTAACTCTTTAATTTTCTCCTCACATTCATCAATCTAGACAAACTTTAATATCTTCTAAGTTATCTTAGTTATTGGATGTCACGACCCATCCCCCGGGGCTCGTATCGTGACTACACCAAGCCCGCCTTCCATAGGCCAGGGGATGAAGACTAGCACCAAAGGCATAAATCCCTAAACTGGGAAGGCATTGCCTTTATAAACTGAAACACACACACAATAGAGTATGTGATGGAAGTAAAACACTAAACAAAGTTGTATACAAGAGAGTGTTGAAAAGTAAAGGGGCCGGAAATACAAGCCCAACAGGAAAGTACAAGTACAATAGAAATGAAAGTACAACAGAAGAAAATTAAAGCAGCTACTGGGTCACCCTCCGGGGTTCCAACCTGAAGGGTAGGTATAGATGGCCTCCTCAGCACTCCACGTCCGTCTGTCCGCTCCATGTACCATCATGTCGAGTGGTCCACCTCTGGGTACTGTCCAGTCCTACTACTCTCTGCCTCGATCAGTGTTGTCTGTCGTCTGCAACCAACACAACAAGGTGCGGGAATAGGTCGTGCAGGGGTGAGTATAATGATACTCAGTAAGGACCCCGAGACCCTCAAGGTCTCACAAAATCCAACAAGGATAAACCACACGGTATTAAATCAATGGATAACCATTAATTAGGTATATTCTCATACATGTACCTAAGTCATCTAGTAACTCATCTCAATCATGATAAAAACACAAAATTCATTGACTCATCTCAACCAGGATTTTATTCTAGGGGGTGGTATCAAGTAACAACCCCAGTCACACTATCAGAACCTCGGCTGATGGTGTACTCCTCCTCTATCGAGTACAGTGGGTCTGCCGCATCACATAGAGGTGCTTCCCACTATCCTTGGACTACTGAGGTACTCCTCCTGTCGAGTACCGTGGGTCTGTTGCGTCACACAGAGGCGCTCCCCACCACGAGTCTGTCGTGCTCACACAGAGGTGCTCCCCCTTGTAGCCTACTGAGGTACTCCTCCTATCGAGTATAATGGGTCTGTCGCGCTCACACAGAGGCTCTTCCCACCGTGGGTCTTCCACGTCACACAGAGGCGCTCCCCACTGGGCCAGTCGAGTCACTCCGAGTCGAATCGGTCAAGCAGTCGTCAGGTCTCAGCCAGCTATTAGGTATTCGTACTCTATCCGCTCGCCTCTAGAAGAATCTGTTCCACGAGCTACTGTTAGATACTCCAACTGTCACTAAGTCCCATGTAGAAGTATCTCAAAGGTCAGCCTCGTCATAGGGGTCTCAACACAACAGACGGTGCGTCAATCGGACGCCCGGTCTGTGAGTTATTGGCAGTTCCGTCCTAGGGGCCCGGTTGGATTTTAGGTTCAAACCAACCCGATCATACCCCAGATATGTCCAAACCTCAAATGGGGTATTCCAAAATAACCTTCTCTCTCTAAGATTTCTGTTGTCGTAGACGGTTCGTCGATCAGACACCCGTAGCCCAAGATATGGGTGAAAAGGTGAATTGGGTCAAACCTGGGTCTGGGTCCGATCCGGCCCAGTCGGACCGACCTGACCCGACCCGGTCTGGGCGACCCGACCCGGCCCGCCGGAACCGGCCTGGCCTACGCTGGGCGGCCCGACCTGCGGGTGGCGCGGCCGGTGTGGCCCGCCCCGGTGGCCCATCCCACATGGCTGGGAGGCGTTCCGCCAGCCGAAGCCAGTGGGTGATGGAGCCCTGCGGGGCCCGCCCTAGCTGTGTGAAGGGGAGGGGTCAGCGCCCCCCATCTCCCTAAAACGGAATCGGTGCGTGGCATCGGTTCATTCGCCGCGGGACCCCCAGGGTCCCGCCTAGTGCGCTCCCCGCCGACGGCCGGCACAGCCGGCCGTCCCTGTCCATCTGTCGCGGCCCACCTGGCCACGGCTTTCCTTCCGCACGGTGCGACAGCATCGCACCCCACCGTCCGACCGCCACATCCCTCTTGGTCGCGGCCCTTCCACCTGCGCGGCGCGACGGCACTGCGCCCCTCCGGCGGCCGTCAGGCCGCCTTTCTCTACTGCAGTTCGCGCTGGCCGTGGCCCGTTTCTCTGCACGGTGTGAAGGCGTCACGCCCCTCCGGCGACCCGGCGACCCTTGCACCGCTGGTTCCCTTCACGGTCGGCCCGTCGCCGACCTCCATTGTTCCACCGCGGCCCGTCGGCCGCGGTCCGCTCCTCTAGCGGCACCGTTACACCACCACCATCATCAACAAAGTGAAGAAAAACATGGGGGTCAGGCTGTGTTTGTTTGGACTGCGCCCTCCGTGTTAGGGTGGAAACAATCGGCCTCAAAGAGTACAACTAACGATGAAGAAAGAAGGGTAAGACTCAATCATAAAACAACCCCCTACCTCAGACTCATTGATCGTTGACGAAGTCACAGAAAGGCGGGTGTCGATTCATCAATGTCGGAAAAAGAAGAGGATATTCGTCATTGGCGGATGAGCGTTCAGAGGTGACGAAGTCGAAGACGGCGTTCTTCACGGTAGACTCCTTCTCTTTTGACATGGTTGAATTTCATTCTTTGTTGGTGAGTTCTTTCTCTCCCAAGCTCCCTCTTTCCCCAAGCTCCACCAAATGGAAATGCCAACCAAAAATAATGGATTAAGTTAATCCATTATTTAATTGGTGGCTCCAAAAATTCAAAAAGATTCAAATGGGTTCAATTAATTAAATGAAAGGGTTAAATTAATTAATTGAGGGGGTTGGCACATAAGGAGGGAATTTCAAGGGTTCTCCCCACTTAAATGGTGGATTCCAAGGGTTACAAGCCCGGGTGGTCCCCACCCAAGATATCCTCCCAAGGGAGGTTATGTGCAGGTGGGCCCCACCACCATAACCTCTCATGGGAGGTTATGGTGTGGTGGCCTCCACCTCTAACCACCCCTTGGAGGTTTTAACCACCAAGCATAAAAATAAGTTCCACACTTATTTCTATTTAACTTTATTCTTAAAAAAACTCTAAAAACTAACTTTCATTCTTGACCAACTATCGTCGAGGTGAAAGTCTTCTTAAGAGAATATCGGCACTGCGAGTTCAACGGTGCCCTCAGATTTTAGTTTCGAGTACCAGTTCAAAAGTTATAAAATCCTGCTCGTACGTTTATTAAACGTACTCGAACAAAACTTCAGAAATTGATTCCGAGCACACTGGGCCTCGGAATCAAGCGCCGTAAATTTTCGCAGACTCGTAAAAAATCCCATGTATTAAAAAAAAAATCCACTGAATTTCTGGTTCTTTACATTGGACATGAAAATTTTGAGAATTTTTTCACAAAATGATGATAGTACCCAGCTAATCCAAATAAACTATGAATCTCCATCATGGATATTAGTCTGGTTTATCCTTTAATTTCCTCTGTTTTCGAAGGATCCACATATATCCCTTTATTGGTGGTAAAATTTCCTAGGAATTTTACTTGATCAATCCAAATATTGCATTTACTATACTTCACATATAAATTTTCCATTCATAAGTTATTCAGTACAGCATTCAAATACTCCTCATCCTCCTCCTTTCTTTTAGAGTGGATAAGAATATATTTTATAAATACTTCCACAAATTTTTCAAGGTAATCCCTAAAGACTCTATTAATTAATTCCATGAAGATAATCGGAGCATTATTGAGTCCAAATGACATCACCATGAACTCATAGTTCCTATACCTTGTATTAAAATCAATCTTGGGGATATCCTCCTTCAATTTTACTTGATAATATCTTGACCAAAGATTCACCTTAGAAAAGTATTAGGATCCACATAGCTAATCGAACAAGTCATCAATTTGTGGCAGAGGATACTTATTCTTTATCTTGATCTTATTGAGATCATGATAATCAAAGAAGAGGCACACTAACCCATCCTTCTTCTTGATGAGGAGGACCGACGCACCCCATGGTGAAGCACTTGGGCATATAAACCCTTTATCTAAATTCTCTTATAGTTGTTTTTTCAACTCTTCAAGTTTAATAGTGGACATTATATATAGAGTCTTGGATATTGGTAAAGATCTGGGTATGAGTTTGATTAAGAAATCAACCTATTGATTAAAAGGAAGACCAGAAAATTATTCAGGAAACACATTATCATATTCTATTACAATAGGAATGTCGTCAAGGATGATCTTTTCCGTAGTATCAATAATTTGATCTAGATACACTTTATCATAAAGGTAATAATATATGTTCTTAATATGATGATTCCAAAGTAGATTTATCCTTCTCCATACACTTTTATAGAATCTGAGAGATGTTATTAATACAGAGGGTAATTTTCTTCTACTGGAAATTTATGTTGGCTTTATACAAGGAAAACCAATCCATACCCCAAATTTCACCAATTACACTAAAGGGATTATCACAAGGTTCAATGGGAATTTTATCCCACAAATATGGACAAGGAAGGAGATATATACTTGGGATATAATAATTTCATCATTTTCCATTTTCACCAATAGATCCACTTCCATGTTTTGAGGTTGTGTTTGAATAGTTATAATAAATTTTAATGAGATGAAACAATGCATAGAACCATTATCACATAGGACATTTAAAGTTAATGAATGGAAAAAAAATCTTGTATTTTACTATTTGATTTCAGTTCTAATCATTCACTTCATCCAAAATAGTCTTAAGGGTGATAATTTTAAAACTATTGAACATATAAAAGAAAACTATGAAAATTGAAGGGATAACTCATAAATGAAAAACATTATTTAAAATATGAATTTCTAGGTTTTAATATAAGTTATCCATGGTCTATTACCTAACAAAAAATTTTATGGGAATTTTTGTTCCCTTCATAATGGTTCGTAAAGAGCTTGTGAATTTACCAAAGTATATCCCATGAGAGTGTCAAACTAGGTGTATAGTAAGGCATATTTGTTGTACACCAAATTATGATTGAGTTAATACTCAATGCACCCTTTTCATGGTTATTACCCCTAGGTAAAACTATGCCAAAGCCACATCCACTTGTAGTATCTAGACAGGGATTTTTTTTCTTAGAAACCACTTACTCTATACTTTACTAAAATTTAGGTAATTTTTCCTATGTTTAGAATTATCCATAAGGATTTCACTAGGGTTTTCTAATAATAATACCCAAAAATAACTTGACCTTACTCTGATACCAACTATAAAAAACCCAAGTCTTTTATATACCTTATTTCATGATTTATTACATAAAGATACACATAATAAAATTCCAAAAGAACAAGGGGCCAATTGTATTTGGGAAATTAGATACATAACACATTAACTTTAAATAGGGATATGAAGACATCATTTAAAACTTTATAGAATTCCCTTAAATTCCCTTGATCTTCAAATACTACACGAGATAACCTACATATATACATGAGAAAGGGGTGAGCTATAAAGATTGGTAAGGAAATTATCAAAGCATAAATGATGAAATTAATACATTTGATTCAAGAGGCATATCAAGGTGACATAAAAGGGTGAGAATCATAAATATAAACATTTAATCATGATATACGATGATAATATCAAGATAAAATAAGAATGTGGAAACAACATAAAACATGACATCATAAGTATAATTCAAGGATAGCTACCAAGAAATCGTAATATAGTGTGCTTCAGATAACCACTCAAGCACCATACATGGTATCTCATGAGATAAAAACATTACCTAATCCATTGGAGGGATATATAATTTCGATACCACCTGTTACATTCATATTATATACATGCATTTGTGTGTCATGCATATCATTCAACATAACAATGTCTTTCATCACTTTTAAACCCAATATTAAGGAGTGTGGGTTATATACATGAGAGTCCCTAATCAATAAAGTATGTTTACATCTAGGTGAATACCCTTGATTGGACACTAAAAAAATAGCAGATTAGAGGAGGTTATTTTTTTATTTAGAGGCGGTTATAACCCTAAATAAATAGTTTATTAATGGTTATGAAAAATCACTGCTAAAGTACTCGCCTACTCCTGTTAGCACCAATTTTTCATAACCGCTGGTAAACTTAAATGAATTTATAGGTGGTTAATTTAGAGGTGGTTTTAAACCCTTGTAAATTTTAGAAAAAAATATTTAAAACCACTACTAGAAGTTTGGATAGGGCGTTAAAAGTTTCAAAGTATTTAGGGGTGGTTATAACAACAACCTTTAAATACACCATATTAGGGGAAGTCGACCACCCCAAATTATTAGAATGATTTTAATATTAGGGTCGGTTGACAACCACCCCTAATTATTAAAATCGTTTTCAGGGATTTGCATGCAACCTCACACCCCCTACCAGGTGAAGATAGCCTGGTCAGTCAACTCGACTAGGGAACCTATGGGAGTCGCCTCAAGCATGCTTGAGATCTAACATAGTCGGCTAGAGTGTGGCAGCATAGGTGGGTGGCACACGTGTGCACGCACAAGTAGAGAGTTGTGTTGCGGTTCGGTAGCGAAGGGGAGGACGTCTCCAAAAAGGGGAGGGGTCGGTAAAGGTCAGGAGCGAACCCCAGTACTCACTTCTAGTAGTCAAGGGGTTCGTGTTAACTTATTAAGTGTGGACCATACTACTCACCAGTTCGATGTGGGATGGGAATGAAGTGGTAATGTTCCTCCTTCCTTAAACAATCCAACTCGTGGTTGTCGAGTGTGTCCAACAGGATTTGAACTCAAAACCCTCCACCAAGAATGTTGGGCTTTTCCCACTTTGATAGATAATGTTTTTGATATTATTGTACACATTTTGATATTTATATATATTAAAATATTCATATAAATAAATATTATTTGTATAATATATTTAAATACATTTAAATTTACAGCCTTACATATACATTTATATATATATTAATGTATTCATATAAATATTATGTATGCATTTATATTATATAAATTTATGTAATATATTAAATTCATTATATTAATGTATATACAACTATATTACATATTTATATGTAGACAACTCAAAAATACAAATATATATATGTATATATATATCATATATATATTTTATATTTTTTATATTTATTATTTTCCATATTTATATATATACAATATATATTCTATATTATATATTTATATATTACCAAATATATTATACATATATATATATATATATTATTTATATATACACAACTAAAAAATAATATATATATATATATATATATATATTACATATTTATATGAATACAAATATATATTATATATTTATATATGTATATAATTTAATATATTTATATTATATTGTATTTAATATACATACAATTAATATAATATATGCTTAATTTAATTATTATATATATAATTTTATATTATATATACATATAATATAATATAATATTTCTATATAGATAAAATTTTATGTATATTTATATATAAATATTATATATATATATATATATGTATGTATGTATGTATATACATATATTTATATATATAGTTATATTATGTATACAAATATATATTTAATATATTAAATTAAGTACTTATTTGTATATTAATAAAAAATTATTTATTTATTTTTAAATATTTATTTATATATTTATTTTTAAATATAATGTATTTATATATTTATTTATATATTTATTTGAACATGTATAATGTATTTATATATTTATTTGTATATAAATGTATTTGTATAATATATTACATATTTATGCATATAATTAAATGAATTTATATTATATATTATGTATATAAATATATATAATATACAGACAATCAAATACATTATTTGTATGCATATTTGTGTAAGTATCTATATGATCTATTATTATTATTATATAAATTATAAAAACTACAAAGGTTTTTATATGAAACATTTTTTAAATAAATTATATTTATGTATATATTTATAAAATATATTTATGCTTTTATATTATAATTAATATTATACGAGATACAATTTTATACAAATAAATATATATTTATGTACGCATTATACAATTATATTTATGTATACATATATATACGATTAAATACAATCATATAAATTATTTATATAAATATATTTATATAATATGTTCATAAAATGTATTTAAATACATTTATATATTTTATTATGTGTGTGTGTTTTATGGACTTTGTTTTTTTTTTAAGAAAATATTGGGGGTTCACAACCCCTGCTAATCTCAATGATTAGCGGTGGTTATGAACCCCCTCTAATTTCTTAAAATATTTAAATTCCATATATATATATATATAACACCTCTAAAATATGACCAAATATATAATATGTATATATATAGGGAAACTAATTATTAAATTAGCAGCGGTTTTGACATAACCACCTCTAAAATCCAACCAAATATTAAAAAAACGAAGATAAAAAATTTAGAGGGGGTTTAAAACCCCTTTAAATTTGATGATTGGTGGGGGTTGTGCATAAACCACTATAATTTATACAGAAAATTAATTTAGAGATGTTTTTACATAACCTCATCCAAATAACCACCTCTAATCTACTATTTTTTGTAGTGAGAAATGAGAAAGAGTATACACAATACAAATGTTTGGCATGGAAAATCATGGGATAATATCAGTAGCATAACGAGTGAACATAAAGGTCCATGGAAGGGTTTAATGAGAGTTAAAGGTGATCTCTTATTACTTTAGAATCATAAGGACAATAAAAATATGTGTAAAAATATGTGCCAACATGAAAAATTGGAAATCAAAAGGCATAATACAAAGAAAGTACTTGAATAAAGAGGAGGAAGATAATCCCTTACCTTGAGATAGAACTTCTAAAAGATTTAAAGGAGCTTCTTAAGAGATTGAGAAAACATTATGAGGGATTTAAATAGGTATAGGGGGAGTAACTTCATGTGCACTAGGTTTTGAGTGTAGAGGAGTGGGATTTTGGGTGGGTATTTATAGTAAAAGAGAGGGGAATTCTTTATTAATTTCTAAACTTAGGTTTTGGACTCTATATAATAAAATAATCAAAAACCCCAAACCTTCCCATGGTTTTTAAATATGGTTTATTCCAAATATGATTGATGTTAAATATTTTATAATTCCAAGAACTAAACATATTAAAATAATACCATTAGTGATGTGGAAGTGAGTCATGTTCATAAAGAATTGATTTTAAAATCTTATAATATAATATAGGTTTTGGAGGATTCATTAAAGTTTTATAAAATTAATCAAATAAATTCAAAAACACATTATTTTAAAGGGGAAACTTATATTTGTTCATGTATTCTTTTTATAGAATTTATTATAAGACTTTTGGGCTATTATGATGTCATAAAATAGATTGTATATTTATACCGTATTTAATTTTTACCCAAAAAATATACAATATCATAAAATTATGAAAAATTCACCATTGGATAATTTAAACATGATAATTTTAAAAATAAAATTTATTTTATAAAAAAAAATTCTAAATATGATACTTTATTCCTTTAAATAAAAAACCACATTTATTGAAAAATACTGATTTTTACAACAATGACAATTTCTTGTCCCTTATAAAGATTATGTTAGACCTAATTAAATTATTTTATAATGTGTATATAAATAAATATTATTTAATAATAATGTGATAATGAAATTTATTTCAAAATTCATGAATTTATCAAAAAGAGTGTTTTAATTAAAACCATATATTTTCCAAAAATACATTTTTGGTTTCTTTATATCAAAATCTATTTTTTATCAAACTCATTATATAATCATTTATAAAGTAATAATAAAAGAGATAAATATAATTATTATCTAGTTAAAATAAAAATATAAAATTCATATTACTGGGGTCTAGATACATAACCCCTTATTACACCAGTGTATGCCCTAAGGGTAATGTGTACGATGGTGGTACTTTATTGGGGTGGTTCGGTGAACATAGTTTGGGTTGCGATCTCTATAAGCTTGAACTTCTCCCATAAATGGTTTTGATTAAGCTTTAATTGTTAAATTTAATCTTGGTCTTGGTCACTAGAAAATCCCAATGATGTCATCTCCCTTAGAACCTCTAATAAATGGGATTTATAGGCTACAATCCTACTGGTCTAGGCCATTGCTTATTCCACCTATTTCAATTATAATTTATCATAACCCTTAATATATACTAGACTTAATAGTCATTATACAACACCTATATTATCAATGGTTATGATTATTAAATATATTTTAAATATGATAGTCTCTATTTTATAACGTTCCAAAAATAACCAAATTAGTTTATGTGTTTTCAATAACGACATTACTTAAAAGGGAATTTATTCATTCAAAAGAGAATTTCATTTATAAAAGTTCATATCATTACATGTTTTTTGTTTTTATTGGTTCCCATATCCAAATTGTGTTTTAGAATATTCTTTGAAACCTATATTGCTTGATATATTCTATTGGTATTGCCTCTAGAACATGACATCATGGATTTCTTGAACCTGTAGGCAACCATCAGTGTAGTGATCTAATGTAATGCCCCAACCCCAGTTACCTAGAGTTGGTGCATTATTACGTAACATTGGCATGATCACAAAAGATCAAGTCTCGAAATACCGATTAGTTTAGCAGCCTTGGAAACACAAGATACATTCATAATTCTTACATTACATCATAAAGTAAAACAAAACTACAAAAACATCCTATCTTCATATCCACTCATACTATCCCTGCAGGTCATTCATAATATACTTCATCACATCCTGGAAAAATTAAAACATTGAAAGGGGTGAGCTCAGATGCTCAGTAAGGATAACAATACAGCGGAAACTCTCATAAATAAACATAAACATTTAAGGCAATTTATAACTAAAACAAAAGCCTTTTAAACTTGAACTTCAGCATAATATGGGAAAAATAAAATGAAATAATTTCATTTACTTATTCACATGGATATTCTACCAGTCGAATAATCACATGCAATATCAATAACCACTTTCATAATGATGGAATGCATAATTCCAGACTATCATAACCACGTATCCAAGGCCTCGTGCCAAGACTAAAAATAATATTTTGTCAAGGCCTCGTGCCAAGAAACTAGTTTTTCTCATGAGACCTACCGATGCATCGAGGAGCTATAGCAGGCTCCACCCGTCACTTATTAAGTCCAATGCATTCCTTATATGAAAAGGTTTAAACATATCATAAACCATAACATAATCGTATCACATAAAACATGCATAAAGGAAACATAACATTTCCACATTTCAATCACAAGATATTATCAAAACCATTTTCAATACCAAAATAAAATAAAATTAAAAAATGGTATTTATTTTTCATTTAAAAAAAAGTTATGGCTTGTGGAGGAAGCCGAAACTCAAATAATGGTCACGGCGGCGGAGAAGTCGTTGTCACCGCATACGTACGACAAAAAAAACATTCCTTTTTGTCGTTTAGTAAAACGCTTCATATAAATAGATTCCTTTTGAATAAATGTAAAATTCAAAGGGGTTTATACACTGTATAAAGGAAAGTTGTGTATAAAACAAAGTATGCCTCAATGAAAGGATATTGAGACGAAGTCCCTTACAAAGATCATTTTTTAAATAAAATAGATCTATTATGTGTATTCACTATACATACATATAAATAAAGTAAAAATACAAGATAGGACATAATAATATCATGACATAATTTGAAAGTAGGAGATTAACCCAAAGAATGGAAATTGGGTTAAGAAGTTCCCTTACCTCGTGTCTGACTTGATTCGATCATTCTTTAACCTCCTGAATAATAAACTAGAGTTAATTTATACTTTCTTAAGAACCTTTTTCAATTTCATTATTCTTTTTATATTACTTATTACCATGTTATGAACATTATGTAATTATTTAAGTTAATAACGGTCGTTTTGTCGATCTTTGGTACTTGAGTCAAAAATAAACTACTTATAATTACAAGTTGTTCATGTGGTAAAATATCCATTATATCCAGAATTTTATTCATGATGTATGTATCATATATATCATATATATCCAGTATATACATTCATTTATAATATTACATAACACCTAGAGGTAAGAAATTAAATGCACCGTTCATGGAGACGGTAAGCCGTTCGTACGCATGAACGCTACTTTCATTTATATTTCGTATTTAATGGAATGAAATCATAATGATATAAAGGTGTATTATAATTCCAGTATAATATCATATATAATATCATTTACTCCATCCTTTACATGTCCCACATATGGCATTAACGATTCAAATCACTTTGAGGGGGCGGTAGTCCGCACTTCCTAAAATGAAATTATCGCATTTACCCATAATGGAAATCATAAAGTTATGACATAAATGAAAAATACAGAAGCATAAGGAAAACATAAACATAATATATATAATATATATAAATAGTTTCATAATAATGGCCACCATGAGAGGTGTTAAAATAATATTGAACAATCATCGTTTCGTGAGGCATTATTTCGCCACCCACAGAAACAGTATGTTTATTAACCATTAGATGGAGTTGTGTGTAATTGTAAATCAAATACTTCTCATAAAAACATCCTAGTATATTGTAGATACTAGTGTTGTTACAAAATAAAGTAATAAAAATATTTTAAGGGGTTGGAGAAGAAAAATAAAACAAAAGAACATAAGAGAAGACATTACCTTAAAATCAGGTAACTCTTTTTGATTTGAGCCAAAGGATTCCTTGGGAAGACTTCTGCCCAAAGTGAGGCTTCTAGGAGTAAGAGAGGGAATTTTATAGAGTATTTGGTCAGAGTTTGGCCGAGCCAAATGGCTTTGATGGTGTGAATAAGGTGGTAGAGGTGGGGGCCTTTTATAAGAGGAGAGGAGGGGCACTCTTGGAAAGTCATGAAATATTACATTATTATGAAATTATTTTCGGATTTTAGAGGTCCCACAATTATATATTTAGAGTATAAGGTGATAAGTGTTATAAATATACTCATACAATACGTTTTTGACAAGTGTAAGTCTTATATTTTACATTATCTTTTCATTTTATTTAAATGGTTAATAAATGAGGTAATCGTTGCATCAACATGGTGTTATAAAAAAAATTAATTTTTTTAATGTCTAAAAATTATAAAAAAAATACCATGATGTAGGAAATCTTTTTATAATTCCAATGAATATTTATAGTTGAAATGTTAACTTATATAACCCCATGTAATAATTGTTTTATTAAAACAAAACATGTTTATGACAATTTTATTTTTACTTTAAATAAAAAGTTATTAATGTCATTTTCTTACCCAAGTGGTTTCATGGGGTCCCCAAGTTGACCCATGGATTGTCTTGGTCGGCCATGACTCACCAAATAAGGTTAGGACAAGTGTAAAGGTAATTTCATATTATTATAACATTATATTTACCTTAAATTACACTAATTACCTTTAATCTTGATTAATAAAACTTAAAAGTTACTATTCACCAAAAATTATTTTCATCCCATTGAACCACATTTTACTTACTAATGACAACCATGTATGTCGGATTTTTAAAATTCAAATCACAGAGGTGGTAAAATTTCATTTAAATGAAAAATTAGTTTTTTAACTACCACTTAGTGGTTTCACTATTCATCAAAAATTGATGTTTTTCAGAAAAATACCAAAAATTCACCCTAAGCAATATTTGAAATTCCTAATTCAATAATTATGTCTATTTTATAAAATTAAAAACATATAATTTGAATTAATTAATTTAATAATTAATTCCTGCTGTCACAACAAATAGCGTGTTTTTAAGAAACAATATATATCAAAAGATTGATAATTGTTTATGTCCAATTTCAAAGTGAAATTAATTCTAATGAAAACCATTGGATAAAATGGTAAAATTATATTATAATTATACTTTAAAACCACTCAATAGTATAATTTATCACTATAAATTATTTTGATTAAAAATGTTGTTTTTAAGTATTTTTCACTATTCATCGAAAATTAGAAGTTCTCGGAAAAATACCAAAAATTCAACATAGGATAATTTCGATATTCCGAATCCAAAAATGAAGTCCAATTTGAATAATAAAATTTATAAAATTTAGAAAAGTGGGTATTACTATTCATAACGGCTACTTTGATTGGTCGCGGTGTGTTAGAATCTCGAACTTGCGTACAATGCAAGCTATTGCATTATTGAAAGGGAATCGTACCGCGGAAGATTGGGGTGTTACATTCTCCCCTCCTTCAATAAATTGCATCCTCGCAATTTTAAAATGTTCTTAAAAAATAAATGGTTGAAAATAGAAAATACCTTTGTGGAAAACCCACATCGGAAATAAGGTTAATAAAATTTAGCCTTGATAAGAGGGAAAGGGAAATGAAAAAGTCACCACCAAATTATGATCTCGATTAGGAGAACATTGGTGGCAATTAGAGACATATAATTGGAGGAAAAAACTTAAATATTTGTAGAGAGTGATTGAGGTCATCAATCACTAACAATTGTGAAATTGAGGGCCTCAAAGCCTTCAATCTATGTTGATTTAAAATATCATCAGTTCAACGAAACATAAGGTATTAGGATAACACATTTTTTTGTTTTAATATCCCTTTCCTAAAGTTTAATAATTAATTTATTCATAGAATAAGAGATAGGTGTATATATATATATGCTTGATAAGTAGAGTTTCAACCTTCAACTAATTTCTACCACAAACTCATCTTTCACTCAAAAAGATAATAGAACTAAAAAATATTATATTTATCCTAATCTTACAAGGTTCAAAATATTAACACATACCATTTAGATTAGGAAAACTATTTTTTAATAATCAGGGACTTCCTGTAGGCTAGTGGTAGGTAATAAAGGCATGTCGCACTATGGTTGTGGGTTCGATTCCTACAGCTTTGTCCGACGCGATGGGTTATCCCCTGACCTATAGGTTGTCCTTTTCCGAAAACAATAGTATTATAATATTCCAAAAATAATCTTCAGAAATTTTTTAACCTTAAATAATACTATCCAAAGTTCAACTTAATCCATTCCAACCTTTATAGTTATCCAAAATACTTCAGTCCAGAATTTCTCTAAAAGGCCTCTTAATTCCAAAATCAATTCATCAGATTCCCCAAAAAAAGTAAAGTTTCTCTTATTGTCGAATACTAAAAATATGATTACCTTCATCATATTAAAACCTTAATGAAAACAACAAGTACTACAGTACAATCCTTATATATATCACATTATTCTTATAACCATAATATAGTTCTTGATTCCAAAAACACAAATACAATAATTATTCCACTTCAACTGTAGTAATAGCATAAGATTGGCCTTTCTCCCTTGGCCTTTTCTGAGGTAAGTTTCTTTGGTGCTTAGGGCATTCATTTGCATAATGTCTCATTTCTCTATAATTGTAGCATTCAACATTGAAAACCTCTTTCTTTCCCTTGCAATCACGAGCCTGATGACCTTTTTCTCCACATTTATAACAAACTCCCATTCCTTTTAGGCAAGTACTGGGGTGATTCTTTCCACAATTATCACATAATGGAAAATCCTTCTTTCCATTTGTTCCTTTATTTGTCTCTTGTTCCACCGTTCTCTTCTTCTCTTTATTTACTTTATTATCATAAGATTTAGAGAATTCCTTTTCTGTCTTGATAGCACATGAGACAATATCTTCATACAACGAGAAAGATTGTGAGACTAAGGCTCGACGGAGAAACGGTTTTAACCCATAAAAGAAATGATCAATCTTACTTCTTGGGTTACGTATATAATCTATTGCATGCCTCGCTAACCTTATAAAGTTAGCCTCATACTTTGTGACGTTCTCATCCTCCTTTTGTATCAGACTCAGAAATTGCCTTTCCATATCTGCTATATGGTCAGGAGAAAAGTATTTTTCTAAGAAAAGCTCTTTGAACTCCCTCCACTCTATATTAGATACTTCTTCATCTTCTTTCGTGTTTTGAATCAATGACCACCATTGATCAGCATCTCCAGTGAGGCGGTAAATTGCCATGATAACTTTTTCCCTTTCATTACTCCACAAGGCATGGAATATTTTCTCTAGGGAACTTATCCATTGCCCAGCTACTAAATTATTTGTACTCCCATTTAATGTTGGTGGTTGCTGCCTCATGAAGCGATCTAACATTGATCCTCCACGCTGCGGATCAGGGTTCTCCATACGAGTAAGGTTATTATTCATAACCTGAGTGAGTTGTCCTAGTATGGTGATAAGCTGATCAACACCACTTGTATCACCAGGTCCATTATAATTATCTTGACCAGGAGGGAAATCCCTCCATGGAGTTCGTGCATTGATACGGTTTCCATTCCTTCCACTAGGTTCCATTTCTAAACAATGGCATAAACTAGATTAGTTTATGAATCAAAATACATAATTCCATACTTGTAAAAAACTTAACATAAATTGAACTATTTATGGATATAATCCATAATCATAAAAATGTTTTCTTTGAGGAAGTATATACTCATAAACCCTTCATAATTGTTTGTAAAGAAAATGAGAATTATCCTAATCATATCCCCTGGGAGTGTCGTAACCAAGAGTGCAGCAAGGCCCGTTTTCGTGCACCAGTTCTCGTTTGAGTCTACCTCAAAGCGGTGTTTTCGGGTTTTACCCCTAGGTACATTTGTTCCAGAGCCGCCTCTACCTGCTTGTATCCAGACAGGGATGTATTGCTCGGAAAACTCACAAAATCTCCATAATACCAAAATTCTAGGAAGTTCTTCTATACTAATCCTCAAAGTCTATCTTAGGGCTATGTTCTCTAATCAGATTTTATCTAAATATAGCTTCCAAGGTTAGTATTAAACTGCCTCTAATACCAACTATAACGCCCCGACCCTAGTTACCTAGAGTCGGTGCATTATTACGTAACATTGGCATGATCACAAAAGATGAAGTCTCAAAAGACCGATTAGTTTAGTAGCCTTGGAAACACCAGATACATTCATAAGTCTTACATTAGATCATAAAGTAAAACAAAACTACAAAAACATCCTGTCTTCATATCCCCTCATACTATCCCTGCAGGTCATTCATAATATACTTCATCACATCCTGGAAAAATTATAACATTGAAAGGGGTGAGCTCAGATGCTCAGTAAGGATAACAATACAGAGGAAACTTTCATAAATAAACATAAACATTTAAGGCAATTTATAACTAAAACAAAAGCCTTTAAAACTTGAACTTCAGAATAATATGGCAAAAATAAAATGAAATAATTCCATTTACTTATTCACATGGATATTCTACAAGTCTAATAATCACATGCAATATCAATATCCACTTTCATAATGATGGAATTCATAATGCCAGACTATCATAACCACGTAGCCAAGGCCTCGTGCCAAGACTACAAATAAGATTTTTTCAAGTCCTCATGCCAAGACACTAGTTTGTCTCATGAGACCTACCGATGCATCGAGGATCTATAGCGGGATTCACCCATCACTTATTAAGTCCAATGCATTCCTTATATGAAAAGGTTTAAACATATCATAATCCATAACATAATCATATCACATAAAACATGAATAAAGGAAACATAACATTTACACATTTCAATCACAAGATATTATCAAAACCATTTTCAATACCAAAATAAAAGAAAAGTAAAACATGGTATTTATTTTTCATTTAAAAAAGTTATGGCTTGTAGAGGAAGCCGAAACTCAAATAATGGTCACGGCGGCGGAGAAGTCGTTGTCGCCGCATACGTACGACAAAAAAACATTCCTTTTTTTCATTTAGTAAAACGCTTCGTATAAAAAGATTTCTTTTGAATAAACGTAAAAGTCAAAGGGGTTTATACACTGTATAAAGGAAAGTTGTGTATAAAACAAAGTATGCCTCAATGAAAGGATATTGAGACGAAGTCCCTTACAAAGATCATTTTTTAAATAAAATAGATCTATTATGCATATTCACTATACGTACACATAAATAAATTATAAATACAAGATAGTACATAATAATATCATGACATAATTTGAAAGTATGAGATTAACCCAAAGAATGGAAATTGGGTTAAGAAGTTCCCTTACCTCATGTCTGAATTGAGTCAATCGTTCTTTAACCTCCTGAATAATAAACTAGAGTAAATTTATACTTGCTTAAGAACCTTTTTCAATTTCTTTATTCCTTTTATATTACTTATTACCATGTTATGAACATTATGTAATTATTTAAGTTAATAACGGTTGTTTTGTCAATCTTTGGTACTTGAGTCAAAAATAAACTTATTATAATTACAAGTTGTTCATGTGGTAAAATATCCATTATATCCAGAATTTTATTCATGATGTATGTATCATATATATCATATATGTCCAGTATATACATGCATTTATAATATTATATAACACTTAGATGTAAGAAATGAAATGCACCGTTCATGGAGACGGTAAGCCGTACGTACGCATGAATGCTACTTTCATTTCTATTTCGTATTTAATGGAATGAAATAATAATGATATAAAGGTGTATTATAATTCCAGTATAATATAATAAATAATATCATTTAATCCATCCTTTACATGTCCCACATATGGCATTAACGATTCAAATCACTTTGAGGGGGCGGTAGTCCGCACTTCCTAAAATGAAATTATCGCGTTTACCCATAATGGAAATCATAAAGTTATGACATAAATGAAAAATACAGAAGTATAAGGAAAACATAAACATAATATATATCATATATAGAAATAGTGTCATAATAATGGCCACCATGAGAGGTGTTAAAATAATATTGAACAATCATCGTTTCGTGAGGCAGTATTTCGTCACCCACAGAAACAGTATGTTCTTTAACCATTAGACGGAGTTGTGTGTAAGTGTAAATCAAATAATTCTCATAAAAACATCGTAGTATATTTTATATACTGGTGTTGTTACAAAAAAAAGTAATAAAAATATTTTAAGGGGTTGGAGAAGCAAAATAAAACAAAAGAACATAAGAGAAGACATTACCTTAAAATCGGGTAACTCTTTTTGATTTGAGCCAAAGGCTTCCTTGGGAAGACTTCTACCCAAAGTGAGGCTTCTAGGAGTAATATAGAGAATTTTAGAGAGTATTTGGGTAGAGTTTGGCCGAGCCAAATGTCTTTGATGGTGTGAATAAGGTGGTAGAGGTGGGGGCCTTTTATAAGAGGAGAGGAGGGGCACTCTTGGAAAGTCATGAAATATTACATTATTATGAAATTTTTTTCGTATTTTAGAGGTCCCGCAATTATATATTTAGAGGATAAGGTGATAAGGGTTCGAAATCTACTCATCCAAAAAGTTTTTTACAAGTGTAAGTCTTATATTTTACATTATATTTTCATTTTATTTAAATCGTTAATTAATGAGGTAATCGTTGCATCAACATGGTGTTATAAAAAAATTTAATTTATTTAATGTCTAAAAATTATAAAAAAACTACCATGATGTAGGAAATATTTTTAGATTTCCAATGAATATTTATAGTCTAAAATTTAACTTATATAACCCCATGTAATAATTGTTTTAGTAAAACAACACATGTTTGTGACAATTTTATTTTTACTTTAAATAAAAAGTTATTAATGTCATTTTCTTACCCAAGTGGCTCCATGGGGTCCCCAAGTTGACCCATGGATTTTATTGGTTGGCCATGACTCACCAAATAAGGTTAGGACAAGTGTAAAGGTAATTTCATATTATTATAACATTCTATTTACCTTAAATTACACTAATTACCTTTAATCGTGATTAATAAAACTTAAAAGTTACTATTAACCAAAAATTATTTTCATACCATTGAACCACATTTTACTTACTAATAACAACCATGTATGTAGGATTTTTGAAATTCAAATCACAGAGGTGGTAAAATTTCATTTAAATGAAAAATTAGTTTTTTAACTACCACTTAGTGGTTTCACTATTCATCAAAAATTGATGTTTTTCAGAAAAATACCAAAAATTCACCCTAAGAAATATTTGATATTCCTAATTCAATAATGATGTCTATTTTACAAAATTAAAAACATATAAGTTGAATTAATTAATTTAATAATTAATTCATGTTGTCACAATAAATAGCGTGTTTTTAAGAAACAATATATATCAAAAGATTGATAATTGTTTATGTCCAATTTCAAAGTGAAATTAATTCTAATGACCACCATTGGATAAAATGGTAAAATTATATTATAATTATACTTTAAAACCACTAAATAGTATAATTTATCACTATAAATTATTTTGATTAAAAATGTTGTTTTTAAGTATTTTTCACTATTCATCGAAAATTGGAAGTTCTCGGAAAAATACCAAAAATTCAACATAGGCTAATTTTGATATTCCGAATCCAAAAATGAATTCCAATTTGAATAATAAAATTTATAAAATTTCAAAAAGTGGGTATTACTATTAAAAGTGAAATTAATTCTAATGACCACCATTAGATAAAATGGTAAAATTATATTATAATTATACTTTAAAACCACTAAATAGTATAATTTATCACTATAAATTATTTTGATTAAAAATGTTGTTTTTAAGTATTTTTCACTATTCATCGAAAATTGGAATTTCTTGGAAAAATACCAAAAATTCAACATAGGCTAATTTCGATATTCCGAATCCAAAAATGAAGTCCAATTTGAATAATAAAATTTATAAAATTTCAAAAAGTGGGTATTACTATTCATAACGGCTACTTTGATTGGTCGTGGTGTGTTAGAATCTCGTACTTGCGTACAATGCAAGTTATTGCATTATTGAAAGGGAATCGTACCTTGGAAGCTTGGGGTGTTACATTCTCCCCTCCTTTAATAAATTGCGTCCTCGCAATTTGAAAATGTTCTTCTAAAATAAATGGTTGAAAATAGAAAATACCTTTGTGGAAAACCCACATCGGAAATAAGGTTAATAAAATTTAGCCTTAATAAGAGGGAAATGGAAATGAAAAAGTCACCACCAAATTATGATCTCGATTATGATAACATTGGTGGAAATTAGAGACATATAATTGGAGAAAAAAACATAAATATTTGTAGGGAGTGATTGAGGTCATCAATCACTAACAAGTGTGAAATTGAGGGCCTCAAATCCTTCAATATATGTTGATTTAAAATGTCATTAGTTCAACAAAACATAAGGTATTAGGATAACACATTTTTTTGTTTTAATATACCTTTACTAAAGTTTAATAATTAATTTATTCATAGAATAAGAGATAGGTGTATATATATATATGCTTGATAAGTAGAGTTTCAACCTTCAACTAATTTCTACCACAAACTCATCTTTCACTCAAAAAGATAATAGAACTCAAAAATATTATATTTATCCTAATCGTACAAGGTTTAAAATATTAACACATACCATTTAGATTAGGAAAACTATTTTGTAATAACCATGGACTTCCTGTAGGCTAGTGGTAGGTAATAAAGGCCTGTCGCACTATGGTTGTGGGTTCGATTCCTACAGCTTTTTCCGACGCGACGGGTTATCCCCCGACCTGGAGGTTGTCCTTTTCCAAAAACAATAGTATTATAATATTCCAAAAATAATCTTCAGAAATGTTTTAACCTTAAACAATACTATCCAAAGTTCAACTTAATCCATTCCAACCTTTGTAGTTATCCAAAATACTTCAGTCCAGAATTTCTCTAAAAGGTCTCTAAATTCCAAAATCAATTCATCAGATTCCCCAAACAAAGTAAAGTTTCTCTTATTGTCACGTACTAAAAATATGATTACCTTCATCATATTAAAACCTTAATGAAAACAACAAGTACTACAGTACAATCCTTATATATATCACATTATTCTTATAACCATAATATAGTTCTTGAGTCCAAAAACACAAATACAATAATTATTCCACTTCAACTGTAGTAATAGAATAAGATTGGCCTTGCTCCATTGGCCTTTTCTAAGGTAAGTTTCCTTGGCACTTAGGGAATTCATTTGCATAATGCCCCATTTCTCTACAATTGTAGCATTCAATATTGACAACCTCTTTCTTTCCCTTGCAATCACGAGCCTGGTGACATTTTTCTCTACATTTATAACAAACTCACATTCCCTTTAGACAAGTACTGGGGTGATTCTTCCCACAATTATCGCATAATGGAAAATCCTTCTTTCCGTATTTCCCTTTATCTGTCTCTTGTTCCACCGTTCTCTTCTTCTCTTGCTTTACTTTATTATTATATGATTTATAGAATTTCTTTTCGGTCTTGATAGCACATGAGAAAATATCTTCATACGACGAGAAAGATTGTGAGACTAAGGCTCGACGGAGAAACGGTTTTAACCCATCAAAGAAACGATCAATCTTACTTCTTGGGTTACGTATATAATTTTCTGCATGCCTCGCTAACCTTGTAAAGTTAGCCTCATACTTTGTGACATTCTCATCCTCGTTTTGTCTCAGACTCAGAAATTGCCTTTCCATATCTGCTCTATGGTCACGAGAAAAGTATTTTTCTAAGAAAAGATCTTTGAACTCCCTCCATTCTATATTAGATACTTCTTCATCTTCTTTCGTGTTTTGAATCAATGACCACCATTGATCAGCATCTCCAGTGAGGCGGTAAATTGCCATGATAATTTTTTCCCTTTCATTACTCTACAAGGCATGGAATATTTTCTCTAGGGAAATTATCCATTGCCCAGCTACTAATGGATTTGTACTCCCATTGAATGTTGGTGGTTGTTGCCTCATGAAGCAATCTAACATTGATCCTCCACACTGCGGATCAGGGTGCTCCATACGAGTAAGGTTATTATTCATAACCTGAGTGAGTTGTCCCAGTATGGTGATAAGATGATCAGCACCAGTTGTATCACCAGCTCCATTATAATTATCTTGAGCAGGAGGGAAATCCCTACATGGAGTGCGTGCATTGATACGGTTTCCATTCCTTCCACTAGGCACCATTTCTAAACAATGGCATAAACTAGATTTTTTTATGAATCAAAATACATAATTCCATACTTGTAAAACACTTAACATAAATTGAACTATTTATGGATATAATACACAATCATAAAAATGTTTTCTTTGAGGAAGTATATACTTATAAACCCTTCATAATTGTTTGTAAAGAAAATGAGAATTATCCTAAGCATATCCCCTAGGAGTGTCGTAACCAAGAGTGCAGCAAGGCCCGTTGTTGTGCACCAGTTCCCGTTTGAGTCTAGCTCAAAGCGGTGTTTTCGGGTTTTACCCCTAGGTACATCTGTGCCAGAGCCGCCTCTACCTTCTCATATCCAGACAGGGATGTATTGCTCGGAAAACTCACAAAATCTCCATAATACCAAAATTCTAGGAAGTTATTCTATATTAATACTCAAAGTCAATCTTAGGGATATGTTCTCTAATCAGAGTTTATCTAAATCTAGCTTCCAAGGTTAGTACTAAACTGCCTATGATACCAACTGTAATGCCCTGACCCCAGTTACCTAGAGTCGGTGCATTATAACGTAACATTGGCATGATCACAAAAGATCAAGTCTCAAAATACCGATTAGTTTAGTAGCCTTGGAAACACCAGATACATTCATAAGGCTTACATTACATCATAAAGTAAAACAAAACTACAAAAAAATCATGTCTCCATATCCCCTCATACTATCCCTACAGTTCATTCATAATATACTTCATCACATCCTGGAAAAATTAATACATTGAAAGGGGTGAGCTCAGATGCTCAGTAAGGATAACAATACAGCAGAAACTTTCATAAATAAACATAAACATTTAAGGCAATTTATAACTAAAACAAAAGCTTTTTAAACTTGAACTTCAGCATAATATGGAAAAAATAAAATGAAATAATGTCATTTACTTATTCACATGGATATTCTGCTAGTCGAATAATCACATGCAATATCAATAACCACTTTTGTAATGATGGAATTCATAATGCCATACTATCATAACCATGTATCCAAGGCCTCGTGCCAAGACTACAAATAATATTTTTTCAAGGCCTCGTTCCAAGACACTATTTTGTCTCGTGAGACCTACCGATGCATCGAGGAGCTATAGCGGGCTCCACCTGTCACTTATTAAGTCCAATGCATTCCTTATATAAAAAGTTTTAAACATATCATAATCCATAACATAATCGTATCACATAAAACATACATAAAGGAAACATAAAATTTCCACATTTCAATCACAAGATATTATCAAAACCATTTTCAATACCAAAATAAAAGAAAATTAAAACATGGTATTTATTTTTCATTTAAAAAAAGTTATGGCTTGTAGAGGAAGCTGAAACTCAAATAATGGTCACGGAGGCGGAGAAGTCATTGTCGCCGCATACGTACGACAAAAAAACATTCCTTTTTGTCATTTAGTAAAACACTTCATATAAAAATATTCCTTTTGAATAAATGTAAAAGTAAAAGGGGTTTATACACTGTATAAAGGAAAGTTGTGTATAAAACAAAGTATGCCTCAATGAAAGGATATTGAGACGAAGTCCCTTACAAAGATCATTTTTTAAATAAAATAGATTTATTATGTGTATTTACTATACGTAAACATAAAGAAAGTACAAATACAAGATAGGACATAATAATATCATGACATAATTTGAAAGTAGGAGATTAACCCAAAGAACGGAAATTGGGTTAAGAAGTCCCCTTACCTCGTGTCTGACTTGAGTCGATCGTTCTTTAACCTCCTGAATAATAGACTATAGTTAATTTCTACTTTCTTAAGAACCTTTTTCAAGTTCATTGTTCCTTTTATATTACTTATTACCATGTTATGAACATTATGTAATTATTTAAGTTAATAACGGTCGTTTTGTCGATCTTTGGTACTTGAGTCAAAAATAAACTTCTTATAATTACAAGTTGTTCATGTGGTAAAATATCCATTATATCCAGAATTTTATTCATGATGTATGTATCATATATATCATATATATACAGTATATACATGCATTTATAATATTACATAACACTTAGTGGTAAGAAATGAAATGCACCGTTCATGGAGACGGTAAGTCGTACGTACGCATGAACGCTACTTTCATTTCTATTTCGTATTTAATGGAATGAAATCATAATGATATAAAGGTGTATAATAATTCCAGTATAATATCATATGTAATATCATTTACTCCATCCTTTACATTTCCCACATATGGCATTAACGATTCAAATCACTTTGATGGGGCGGTAGTCCGCACTTCCTAAAATAAAATTATCGCGTTTACCCATAATGGAAATCATAAAGTTATGACATAAATGAAAAATAAATAAGCATAAGGAAAACATAAAAATAATATATATCATATATATAAATAGTGTCATCATAATGGCCACCATTAGAGGTGTTAAAAGTATATTTAACAATCATTATTTCGTGAGGCAGTATTTCGCCACCCACAGAAATAGTATGTTCTTTAACCATTAGACGAAGTTTTGTGTAAGTGTAAATCAAATACTTCTCATAAAAACATCCTAGTATATTTTAGATACTGGTTTTGTTACAAAATAAAGTAATAAAAAGATTTTAAGGGGTTTAAGAAGCAAAATAAAACAAAATAACATAAGAGAAGACATTACCTTAAAATCGGGTAACTATTTTTGATTTGATCCAAAGGCTTCCTTGGGAAGACTTCTGCCCAAATTGAGGCTTCTAGGAGTAATATAGGGAAGTTGAGATAGTATTTGGGTAGATTTTGGCCGATCCAAATTGCTTTGATGGTGTGAATAAGGTGGTAGAGGTGGGGGCATTTTATAAGAGGAGAGGAGGGGCACTCTTGGAAAATCATGAAATATTACATTATTATGAAATGATTTTCTGATTTTAGAGGTCCCACAATTATATATTTAGAGGATAAGGTGATAAGGGTTCGAAATCTACTCATCCAATAGGTTTTTGACAAGTTTAAGTCTTATATTTTACATTATCTTTTCATTTTATTTAAATCGTTAATTAATGAGGTAATCGTTGCATAATCATGGTGTTATAAAAAAATTTAATTTATTTAATGTCTAAAAATTATAAAAAAAATATAATGATGTAGGAAATTGTTTTAGATTTCCAATGAATAATTATAGTCGAAAAGTTAACTTATATAACCCTATGTAATAATTGTTTTAGTAAAACAACACATATTTGTGACAATTTTATTTTTACTTTAAATAAAAAGTTATTAATGTAATTTTCTTACCCAAGTGGCTCCATGGGGTCCCCAAGTTGACCCATGGATTTTCTTGTTCGGCCATGACTCACCAAATAAGGGTAAGACAAGTTTAAAGGTAATTTCATATTATTATAACATTATATTTACCTTAAATTACACTAATTACCTTTAATCGTGATTAATAAAACTTAAAAGTTACTATTCACCATAAATTATTTTCATCCCATTGAACCACATTTTACTTAATAATGACAACCATGTATGTCAGATTTTTGAAATTTAAATCACATAGGTGGTAAAATTTCATTTAAACAAAAAATTAGTTTTTTAACTACCACTTAGTGGTTTCACTATTCATCAAAATTGATGTTTTTCAGAAACATACCAAAAATTCACCCTAAGAAATATTTTATATTCCTAATTCAATAATGATGTCTATTTTAAAAAATTCAAAACATATAAGTTTAATTAATTAATTTAATAATTAATTCCCGCTGTCACAACAAATAGCGTGTTTTTAAGAAACAATATATATCAAAAGATTGACAATTGTTTATGTCCAATTTCAAAGTGAAATTAGTTCTAATGACCACCATTGGATAAAATGTTAAAATTATATTCTAATTATACTTTAAAACCACTCAATAGTATAATTTATCACTATAAATCATTTTGATTAAAAATGTTGTTCTTAAGTATTTTTCACTATTCATCAAAAATTGGAAGTTCTCGGAAAAATACCAAAAATTCAACATAGGATAATTTCGATATTAAGAATCCAAAAATGAAGTCCAATTTGAATAATAAAATTTATAAAATTTCAAAAAGTGGGTATTACTATTCATAACGGCTACTTTGATTGGTCGTGGTGTGTTAGAATCTCGAACTTGCATACAATGCAAGCTATTGTATTATTGAAAGGGAATTGTATCGCGGAAGCTTGGGGTGTTACATCTAAGGAGTGAAAAAGTTGGATAACCCGAGGAGGTGTGGTTGGTGATGTTTCATTTACCTTTTTCATAGCTAATTTTCTCACAAGTGATGTTAGTTATTCAATTTTATTTTCATGTAAAGGCAAGTTGGAACTTTTTCCCTCGTGTACTGCCCTTATTGTGGTTCATATGCCGAATTACTAAAAAATTTAGGAAATCATATTTATCAATTATCTAAATTCAGTAAATTAATTATCTAATAGTTCTCATACATAGTAAGTATCTATAAGTTTCTAGTCATTTATTATTAATCTTTGGTAAAATAATTCCATGAACTAATGTTCTTTAAATGTATTATGTGGATAGGAGGTTGTCAACTGCTTGAATATTCCCTAGAACTCGTAGAGGGTTTCTCTACTGGATTATTTGATTCTATGTATCTCTTTCATTGGTTGGGTACTCCTCAAAGAAGGGAAGAATTTATTAAGTAAATATTTCTATAACTCATCCCGGGTGGTGAATTATATAGGATGGAGGTTGTAGAGCCACTCCTTGGCTAATCCTTCAAGAGAGAAGGGGAAGGAATTCTAAATAATTTGAGCTTTGATGATTCCTCTAGGTCTGAATCTATTTCAGACTTCTCCAAATTCTCTCAAGTGCTTTTTTGGTTTCTTCTCCAAAAAAATAATGAAATTTTGGCATTAAACTAATCATTTTGGTTTTAAGATCGTAATCCTATTGATTATTTGGTTTTTGAATCCAATTATCATTATTGAAATTGGGTGCATAAAGTTCTCTTAAGGTTGTATTCAATTGAGCTAAATTTTATTCTATTTTTTTCTTCTTGGGGTTACTCTAGTGGATGAAGAAGATATGTAGGTAGAGTCAGTCAATAGATCGATTGAATGGCCCAAAGGCCTTCATTTTTTATAATCCACCTTTCAAGGGGTGAGGTGGAACACTTACAAGGCCCGAAGTCTTAGAGACAATTACATGACCTGTAGGTCTTAGAGGGAATCACCCAGACAAGACAACTTAGAACTACTCCTCCCCAGCATATGTCATGATATCAGCACTTCACCTTCACAGGGATGGTCAACTAGCTGTCCTATGAAAAGTTGCACAGGCCCAGTACCGATGGCAATGTCATTCCCTCTTATTCTTCCAATTCTGGTTAGCTTTTCTCTAGTGGAAGTGTATGTCCTGAACCTCATATGAAGCCTTGTCCCTTGTAGTCTGACTGGTACATCTGCATCATGTGGCCTGAAGGCCTTAGGGTGGGCCTAAGGCCTTAATGTGGCCCAAAGTCCTTGATAAAAAAATTTCCTGAAGGCCTTGGGTGGCCCAAAAGCCTTTCAGGACCCAAGGACCAAACCGGTGGCCCAGAGGCTTAAATGGATGAATAGTTCCAACTGCTACAGTATCTGCTACAGTTCCTGCTACAGTTCCTGCTACAATAACCCGAAAATATGTCTCCATCCAAATTTGATCTCGGATCTCTTAGATGCACTTTCTAAGTCCTCACCAACTGGGATGAGGAGCATGTGCAGAGTCAGTCAAAAGAATTATGATAAACTTTATCTCCACTTCTTCAGTGATTCTAAAATTTCTAATTCTTTCTAGTGTAGTTTTTTCAACCTATATACGAAAACCAACAAGGTGATATGAACTATTTTTAGTCATGTATTGAATTAATTTTTAAAAAAAAGTAAAAAATTAAACACTAAACTCCTTGAAAATAGCTCTAGGTTAATGAAAGGTGTGTCATGGGTCCCTTAGAAATAAAATTTTATAAACTTAAATTTAATATAGAAATAGTGAGAATTAGGTTGTCTTCAAAGAAGAAAGTGTTTTGGGTGTGTTCTTATCTTGATTAATGGGTTATGTGTGTAAAAACAATTATCAAATTAGATAGGTTTAAAATTTTGGTTTAAAGTAAAGTGTATTAACACTGGATATACCCTCACTTCTTATTAAATCATGATTTTGTTCTTTTACTCTCATGTTTTCTCTCTAATCAATCGAAACCTCACTTGATTACCCTTTATTAGTTGTTTTGGTTTAATCAGAGGGATGCAATATTCATTGTAACCTCTAATGTCACTTTTCCTAGTAATTGGATATTTCCAATCACCCTAAGATCATCCCACTACTCATTATTGAAAGTAGTAGAGAGAACCTAAGTAGAATGTTTGTGAAATCCAGTGAAAGAGGGAAGATGAATTCAAAATGCATAAAAATAAAAAAAAATCCTAATCATCTAAAAAATAAAAATAAATCCATAGTGATGAATATAATATGGATTCAATTAAAATTCCAGATTCAATATAGGGATGGGAGAATCTCTTTGGATCAGCCACTAATAGCTTAGTGTTCCATCACTAGATTCATTATAGAATAATAAAATTAAATAAAGGAAACAATAGTATCTCAACTCTAGATTGACTAATTATGGAATCATCCTCCCCTCCTTAATTAATAGTTCCTCATTTATAGTATAATGATCGTAGGTTCTCCATTCACTTCAAAATTTCATCCATGCGAGTAACATAGATCTCTTTTCCATCTATAATGATTGCAGTATTTCTAAAACATTCCTCAAATTCAACACCCAGCTTACTCTCCTTTGACTGTCACCACAAGTAATGCTCTAGGGTTTGGATCTTCCCTTGTGGGCTCACATCAAATATTCCCAGCTCAAATATTATTCCCTTGATTGATCTTTGTGTATATTTGAGAAGATTAGAGGTGATGTTATCTACTTATTTGTGGATCCATTAGAAATAAGTTATGCTTGGAGGAGTTCCTTATATATAAATAAAACATGTGATTATGCATGATAGGTTCCTGGACCTGGCCTGGTGGATTTTTAATGTGTCGGGGTTGAACCTGCGCATGAGATTTAGTGAAAGATGACTCAGGACTAAACTTGAGATGGTGAATTTGAGCCTGGAATATGGCAGGAACCAGTTTTTTATTATTATTTTTTCTTGAGATTTATTTTAAATTTTCTCATAATGACCTCATTTTATTTCATGGTGACTAATCTCGGACTCCCTACATCAATCTCATACTCACTTTAAGTGATTTTTTCTTCAACTAGTGTGAATTTTTGCAAAAAAGGTTTGCATCAAAGCTAGATATAACTCAATTGGATAGTTTTGATGTTAGACTGAAACTGATACCTGTGATGTAGTAAATGAATGAAGTAATGTTATGTTCAAATTAATTACGAAATTCCATCAAACATGTTCTATGCATTAACTTCCAAACTCGTAGCTATATCATTAAGGAACAATGAGGCCCCCACTATTCTTCAACATCATCAAACTATATAGGGAACACTAGTCAATGAAACATATTCTTATGATCCATCTCAGTTGAAGCTTCTCAGTTTCAGTTGACCTTCCCTTGGTCGCATATGGTAATACCATTTTCATATCGGTTTGAATTTGGGTTGAGCTTAGTCTCCTCTTCAATGCCGAATCAAACATTGGAACCCCTTTTTTTGAAACCCCTACACTTGGCCAATATTCAACTCATTAGAATTATAACATCTCATTACCTATTTTAAGGTAATTATTGGCCATTATTTTGTACTTTCTCTATTGGTTCATGTTTTGGGTTCATTTCAGGATATTTTTAAAAAAATTGGAAGCCCATGGGGCTTTGCATAGTTGATGCACGGTTAGGATGCATGGTTACTACTAACCTTGTAGCCTGACCAAAAACCATGTGCGCGGGTTTTTAATCCCTTGAAAATTTTAATTAAAATATTAAGACCCTTGTTTTAACCTTTAATAAACTCTCATTTTACCCTAATTGAATTCCTTATCTTTTAGAGGCTCTCTAAAGGATTCCTTGTCTCCTCAAACCCCTCTATTACAAATCAAAGTTTTGATGGAAGATCTTGATCCCTCTCTATTATGTGGTTTATATCTTGATTTGGGTATTATTTCTCATATATTTCTCTCCCTTTTGAGATAGGTGAATCCTCTCATTTTTTATGTATTATATCTCAATTTTTATGGATCTTATTTGGATTGGGTTGTGACTCTAGGGATTTTTCCTAGATATTCTTTGCCTTTGTCTTTCCCTTGGTGTTTCTCATTGTAGGTGTTAATTTCTTTGATCTTGTGATTAAAGGTAGGTGGTTTCATAAGGATTTACCCTATAATTGAAACCCCAAATTTTTTTATTGAATTTAAATGAGTTTTCAATTTATTTTTAAAACCATAATTTGAGATGATTTGATGTTTGATTTGAAAATAGAATGAAAATTGTGAAAGACTAAAATTTAAATGGTATTGAGATTATTGTATAGAATTTAAGAAAATTGATGTATTAAAATTATATATTAGTTGATGTTAATTCTTGAGAAAATATGGATTTGAATGAAATATTATTTTAAAGGCATAAAATTGATAAAAAACTTTGATTTGGTTTTGAAATTGAAACAACATGTTAAAACCTGAAATTGGGAATTTTCCTAAATGGCCCAAAGGCATTCATTTTTTTATTATTTTGATAACACCACTTTTAAGGGTTGAAGGGGAAACCTAAAATTACATTTCCCATAGTCTTGGAGATATTACAGGACTCGTAGGTATTAAGAAAATCATACAAACTATGACTACTTGAAACCACCCCTCCCCAGCATCTGCATCATGATCAGCTCTCCACATTTGCATGGTTGTTCGGCTAGATATCATGTGCAGAGATGCACAGGCATGGTACCAATGGTAATTCCATACCCTCTCATTCTTCCAAATTTGTTTAGCCTTGTTCTGATGAATGTGTTATGCTCTTGAATCCTCCTCTAGAGCTGATTACTTGTAGAATATGTATGGGCATCTGCACATCAGGTGGCCTGAAGGCCTTGAGGTGGCCTGAAGGCCTTAAAGGTGTCTTGAAATCCTTACTGACGCGAAGGCTTGGGTGTCCCGAAGGCCTTAAGGACTCCAAGCTCAAACCAGTGGACCAAAGTGAATAGTTCTGGCTGCTACAGTACCGAATAATAGCTGCTACAGTACCTGCTATAGTGCCCACACAGCACTGCTACAGTGCCCGCTATAGTACCTGCTACAATACTGCTACAGTACCAGAATTATGCCTCCGCCTGGTTTCGAACCTGGGTCTTGTGGATGTACTTAGAGAGACCTCACTAACTGGGCTAAGGCTCATGTTCATTGGGAATTTTAACTATGAAGGATGAATTGAATTGAATTGAATTTATTGATTTCCCATGATTTATTTATTTATTAAAGTACATGAGAGCCTAAGTAGTTGGTGGGTGATTAGGAAAATCATGCTAGGACTCGGACTCCCTAGTAATGGATTGATGGTGACAACTCTAAATAAACCTAGTTTGGTATGATTTCCCAAATTATATGTTGATTTATTAGTCTTATAGGCCTAAGCCTAGGGATGTGTACATTCATACTTAATTCATGATTTATGATTGAGTGGTGTGAGGATCCAAGAGCCTATAACTAATGTAACTAAAGGAATATGACCATGGTGCTTTATTTCATTTGACTTGATTATGCATTCCATTATTTGAAGAAATAATTTATTAATGCCAATTATTTTATATAAATATTTTATATAAAATGTTCATTTAATCCTATTTTGATATATCTATAATCTACTAGATTTGAAAGCGTGTTTTTATTTAAAATATGTAAATTTTATTTCATGCATTTTTTTCTTAAACTAAAAGCATAAATGGTTTAATTGTTATGGAATTGATTATGGAATAATTTGAGAGACCCTATTGGGTTGTTTAGTTCATACCCTACCTTTTTCTTTGGTAATTTGAATATATTTATATGTCAGGTCTAGGTAAATGGAAAGTGCCACTTGGAGGTGGTGGGTGTGCTTGATCCATGAGACTCTGGGTGATGGTGGTGACCATTGGAGCTATGGTCTACTTATTGCATGGGGGTTTTGAAACTTTTTTTCAAGGGATGTTGTGTTGTCATTTAGTTTATGTTTTACCTTTTTATTTTTATCTATATTCTTATGGTACTTTTCTCCTTGAGGAGTGTTTCATATACTAAATGTTTATTGTTTTATTTTCCGCTATTTTTCCTATAAAGAATTGTTTTTATGGAAAAAATGTTCCCTTTAATGTTTGATATGATTCCAAATGTTAGTCACCAACCCATGGAGATTGGTAACACCCTTTGGGATATGTAAGGGTCATATAGGGTATCAGTGTACAAGTTTAATTAGGTTTTTTTATGAAAAAATAATATTAGAGGAGGTTTTTTCATCTTTCCTTTATGTCAGTATACAGTTTGGGTTTATCCTGGTAGATAGGAGGTAGGATTTACTGACTTATGAGGTATTTATGTGAAAGTTCCTAGCCAGCTCTCATCGTAATGAGCCTTAAGTTACCATGGATTTTTGGGAAAAGTTTCTTTAATGAATAATGTAACATCCCCTGATTTGGAAATCTCTTACAAGGACAAATCAGGTTGGTTACTAGACCTCAAGTGTGCCTCCCCATATGCTAGAGGCTACCAACTAGCAGTGGGGGTGTAGAGAACATAGTGGGGAGACTATACCCCCTGGTATAGAGTTACAATACAACAAAAAATAAACAAATATCATAGTATTGTAAATAGAGAAAAAAAATTACATTATACAACTATAAGATAAAGGATGAACCAAGTAAACTAAATAATAATGAACCATATAATTTCAGGATGAAATGTAACTAAATGACATGTTATAAGTCATATAGATAAAAGACCAATCTGAAATAAATAAAATAAAAAGACTCTGGTCCTAAATACCTGGTTGGTCCCATATTCAAGCTCTAACCCATCCAACAAGAAATAATCAACAAGTTCTTTTTCCATTTTCCAAACCCGCATCCATGTTATCTACTTGGATACCAAGCAGTGTCCCATATAGGGTGAGAGTAAAACTCAGTAGGTTGACACCACCATGTCTAAACAAAACTAGTCTGATAGTAAGTTCATGCAATAAAATGATAAATAGGGGTATTAATTAATAAATTAATACAATACAACAATCAACCTACTTCAAAACCATGCCAATATATCTTTGATCATGTAGCATAACCATGCCAACTACAAACACAAGTCCATGGAATAATCACATAAATAAGAAAAATATCTTTGTATAATCATTTCAGTATAACTGGGCCAAGCCCTATAATCATTATAGCATAATCAAGCCAATACCTATAAGCACTACAACATATTTAGGCCAAACCCTCTATATAATCATTTTAGCATAATCAGTCCAATCCCTATACACATTACAGCATAACTGGGCCAAGGCCTATAAGAATTATAGCATAATTGGACTAATACCTATAATAATTTCAGCATAACTGGGTCAAGACCTATAATAATTACAATATAATCGGGCCAAGACCTCTATATAAGAACTAAAACTTAAATCAAAACATAATTCATAACAGCAGGAATAAAACAACATAACATCATAAGTCAAAATGGTCAATCTATCCAATTACCAATTTTCATTCAATTACCCTTTCATTCATTAAATTATATCTTATGTTGTTATCATGCTAGTATACACACCCATATCATGTCAAAGTATCACCGGTCATTTTATTAAACAAGTAATCCATTTTCTAAAGTGATCCGATCACAAGCAATCACCTAAGTTCTCATGCCATGCTAAAACATATGTTAATCCAAAAGCGAGTTTATTATTGGTCAAGGGTAGGCTCACCCTACAGGTATCCACATGTTAGGTCTCAACACTAATGGATCCTAAAGTATCCAAGGAGTATATCAAACACATGATTATAATCACCCATTATTTTTTTATTTAACATTCATGTTGAGTTAGTGCAATCACATACTATTGCGTACACTTAAACAAATAGAAACAAACCATAGGTATTTTCTCTAGACCACCTACCTTTATCTAAAGATCAAAGAAACACTCTCAATAGGGGACACCAATGAAGAATGAAGGTGGGGGAGATCAAAAGGAAAAAATCAGAGATTAAACGCTAGACTAAAATATTCAGAAGGTAAGTAATATCTCAAAAATCTCCTAGAGTCGCCCTAGGGTTCGAGAGAGAAGGCTGCATGATGGATGAAAATAAAATCACACGCACAGTGTGGTTTAAAAATACTAGTCTTGATATATTCATGATGTGAAACCCTTTCATGACATGAATTTCTCAATTTATAAGATACACAGAAAAGTGTGTCACCTTGGGTTAAAATAACCTCGATCGACCATTTCATAACATGAACTAGTTTCACAACATGTAAAAATTTCATGCTCTAAACCGGTTCATGGAATCTTCATGATAATTGGTTCATGTCATGTAAACCATTCACGATATGAAAGTGTCTAGTAGATTTCTCTTAGACCAACTTCTATAGAAGGAACCCTATGAAGCTTTCCAGACCTATGGAGAACTCCCATAATCCCCTTTAACACATTTATACCCAGAATTTATTAATTCAAAAAAACATACATCCCCTAACTTTAGGTCATTTTCTATGAAAAAATATCTCCATCCCCAAAGAAAATTCTCTAACACCAATATTTTAAGAATAAAATAAAACCCAACTAAAATAGGTTCAAACAAAACTCAAAAGGGACATACCTAGAAAATATGGGATCTGACAATCTCCCCACTATATAATATCTCATCCCTGAGATGCTATAAACATCATTGTGGGGTCTCAGAGAATAATTCTAGCCACTATTCTTACATATCAAATTCCCTCTCCTAGGTATCCTCTTTAAAATTCTCATGCTACCACTACACTCAAACTAGAGGTATAGTATTTCCCTAGAGATACTTCTCACTATAGTCCACAATCCATATCAGATGATCCTTAAAGGATGCATTTATACTAAGCTCAAATTCATCAATGTATATCACATGAGAAGGGTCAATTTGATATCTTTGAAGCTACACTATGAAAAACACATCATGAATAGAGTAGTATCATTGTGGAAGGGCCAATCAATATGCCACTAGACTGACCCTTTCCACTATCTTAATTGTCCTAAAAAACCTAGGTGCTAGATTTCCCTATTTCTTAATACAGCGTTGCCCCAACCTAGGAGACACCCGAAGGAAAACACTATGGCCCACCTAAAACTCCATAGGTCATCTCCACTGGTAAATGTAAGATTTATATTGGGTATGTGTGGTCACCAACTACTTCCTGATCAACTGAACCTGCCCATATGTCTCCTACATGATACTAGGTCCAACGAGCACTCACTTACCTACCTCTAACCAACAAAGAGGTGAATGAAATGACCTTACATACAAATCCTCATAATATTCCATTTATATTGATTCTTGGAATCTATTATTATATAAAAACTCTATAAGTTTCAAATGTTTCTCACACAAACCACCGAAATTCAAAACACAAGCTTGTAACATATCCTCCATAATATGAATAATCTATTTAGATTGGATGTTTATCTGAGGATTATAGGTTGTTCTTATAAGAACCTAAAATACTAGAGCCTTCTGTAGACCCTTCCAGAATTGAGATATAAAATGAGGATATCTAACAAAAATTATACTTCTCAGAACACTGTGCAATCAAACTATATCCCACTCATAAAGACTACCTAAATAATCAATAGTGGAGGTATCCCTAATAGGAAAGAAGTGGGATACATTCATAAGTTAATATAAAATCACCCATACTACATCATTATTTTCCTTTGTAATCCTGTCATAAAATCCATAGTGACATCATCCCATTTTCATTCTAGAATGGAAAGAGGCTACAACATCCCAGTAGGCCTCTAATACTCAGCCTTCCCCTATTGATAGGTGAAACATCTCACCACGAATCCCACTAAAACCATATTAATTCTTGGACACCATTAATATATTCATAGATCATGATACATCTTTTTCAAACCTGGATATACCACTCATCTAGAATCATGAAACTCTCCCATCAGCTCCTCACGCAAGCCCATAGGAACACATACTCATCCATAGAAAAGAAGAGTATTATCACTACTAAGAGACCATCCTGGTGGTGTATCCCCACCATATATGTTTTCCCTTAGATAAATACCCTCTGGATTAGATAACTTCTCACTCTTTATCTAGTTGAAAAGCATGGTTATAACAAATTTCAAAGTCAAAGATACTCATCCCTCAGACACTTGAACATCTTAATGCATGTTTGCAAAGAGTTCTATCATCTGTCACTTGTCACAAGAATACCACACTACCTCCATCTATGTCTTATGGATCAAGGAAATAGAAATTATGTTGCCCTTACCCAGTGTATAATCCATCTCTAAGTCGAAAGACTGTAGATACTCAACCCACCTCCTCTGTCAAAGGTTTAGGTCCTGCTGAGAAAATATGTACCTCAGGCTCTTGTGGTCTGTGTGCACCAAAAACCTCTCACCCAAAAGATATTGTATTTAGAATATCAGGGTGTGTACTACCATTGATAACTCCAGATCGTGAGTAGGATAAATCTTATCATGCGGTCTCATTTATCTGAAGTCATAAGAAACCACTCAGTCCTCCTACATCAGAACTACTCCAAGTACAAATATGGATGTGTCATATTACATGGTATATGCCTTACCTAGAATAGGTAAGATGAGGATCGGTGTTGAGGTCTTCCTACCCTTCATCTCCTAAAAAGATCTCTCACAAATATCTAACCAAACAAACTTCATCCCTTTCTTGGTCAGCCCGGACATCGGTGGTTCCAGACTAGAGAAGTCCTAGGTGAAGCACTGGTACTAAAGCGATAAACCTAGAAAACTCTAAATATAAAATATATTTTTGGGCCACTCCCAATATACCAAAACTATAACCTTATCTGGGTATACTAACACTGTAGCCTCTGAGATAACATGGCCCAATAAGTACACTTTATCAATTCAGAAACTGCATTTGGTTAGATTTACGTAAAGTTAATTCTATCTCAATATACTCAAGATGATGTCAAGATTTTGGGAATGATCATCTACAAACTGGGATTACACTAAGATATTTTCAACAAAAACTACCACAAACTAATCTAGGAAAGGATAAAATATCTGATTCATCAAGGCTATGAATATTGTCAGTGTATTTGTCAGATTGAACAACATCACCACAAACTCGTACAAGCCATAACTACACCTAAATATAGTCTAAGGTTTGTTTGATGGTCTCAATATCAACTGATGATAACCTGATCTCAATTCAATATTATATAAAATCCTGGAACCTCTCAATTGATTGAAGATACCATCGATGCATGGAATGGGATACTAGTTCTTTACCATCATCTAGTTCAATCATTGATATTCTACACACAAGTGAAAAGTATCTTAATCCTTCTTGGAGAAAATAATAAGAGAAATCCATGGTGATGTACTAATTCATATGAAACCCTTATCTTCTAGATCTTCTAGTTAAAACTTCAATTCCCAAAGCTCTATTAGTTCTATCATGTAAATTAAGATAGAAATTGGTTCTGCTTCTAGAACCAACTTGATCGTGAACTCAATCTCCCACTCAGGTGGTAATATGTAGAAATCATCTGAAAAAAACATCCTAAAAATAGTTTAACACTGGAGTAAAAGTATCTTTCCACATCCCACCATCATCTAGAGAAATAGCTACTAACTGAGTTGTGAGAAAATCCAATATGCGTTGAATTGGTCTTGTACAACTATCCTGAAGATCTCACTCACCCTGGTAAAAATAGTTACCTCCTTCTGGAGAAAAAAAGGTAACTCTCCTCCAATAATAGTTGATATGATCTTGGTATAGAACTAACCAATACATACCCATAATCAAATTGAAACCTTTCATTTTCATTATAAATAGTTCCCAAAAAAATAACCACCAATATGCTGGAGAACATGTCTTGCAATGTTTGATATCCTCTGACCACACTCCCAATGGTGTATTGATGGTCAAAACACCATCCAAGATTTACAAAACCAATAAAAAACATTTTCAAAAAGATCATATATAAATGAATGCGATGATCCTGTATCAAAAAAAACACATACAAGGGTATATGATACAAGAATCATACCTCTGACGATAAAAGGTCCTATATCCAAACTAGCTAGAGTAGACTACATAGCGTGCGGCTGACTTTCCCCTCTACCCTGAGCTATAGTCTGGCTCCCTTTTTCTACTCCCCATATATGGTATTACCACTCCTACACTAGGGTACCATGTCTCCTACCTCGACCTGAACATCTAGTGGAAATCTAGCTACTAGTCTACTGAGGGATAGCTGAGTCCTTCCTAGACTCTAGTACCTGTCCTAATACCCTTACACTATTATGCTACTTCATGCCCCTAAAAAACATCTACAGTTGGCCCAACCTTCTACAAGCATGAAACTCCAAATTAGGGTATGGACATTGAGTCTTATTGTGTCTAAACTTTCCACACTTATATCACTATAATGGAATGTGGTCCTAAGATGGATACCCATTGTCCTGAATAATCTACCAACTATTGCTTTGGTGATAACTATCATAGTGGTGCTTTTTTCACCAAAATAAGTTCTCCCATTTTTTTCCTGCTAAAATAGCATATCCACTGCTTAGAGAATCTCTCATATTCCCTTACATAATGAGAATCTGATTCATCACATTTAAAATTCTACTAAAGTAAAAAATGTTTGTCTGTGACCTGATCTTATAATGAATCCCATCCTGGAAACACCTTTCCCTAACTATCTCATCAGCTACTAAATATGGCGTAAAGCACTGCAAGTTGGTGAAATGTCAAACATAGTCATCACTAATGTGCCCTCCTGTATAAGGTGCATGAACTCATGAGCCTTATCATCCCTCAACGTTTCAGGATAGAAGTGTCTTGGAAACTTTTTCTTGAAGTCCTTCTAGGATAACTCCTCTTACTAGACAACTTGCACTAAAGTGTCCCATGAACTCTTGGCTGGTCTATGAATCATATATGTGGTAAGATTAAACCTCTTGTCTATGGGTGTCTCGATGTGCTTAAAGATTATATATACTAATTTTATCCAGAACTCGACTGCCTGGGGGCCTCCCTCCCCAGTGAATGTAGGTGGATGCTATAGATGAAACTCTCTCATAATCTCATACATCAAAGGTACAATGTGAGAAGTATCCCTTTCCATGGATCTCATTACCCTCATGAATTTTTCATGGAGATGAAAATCCATATATCCTAATAAGCTATATAAATCTCTAGTTCATCTATGTTAGGAGCATGATGATTTCCACTCTCCTGATACTCAATTTAAAGATGACGAGGAGCTGTTTTCTCTACAATACAAATTCACTTCTTAGAAAACTAGATAACAAAATGGTCAACCTAAAAAGGTGACAACAATAGAGAACCATAAGCTAATGTTATCTCTAAACATGTCTTAACACGTGAATTATTATGCCATAAATATTCTTTCATTTCATTTATCTGATATAAAAGGCATCTCATTTCACAGTTCATATAGGCAAATATATCACATGAAATAAATATGTGCCTATGATAAACAATGCATGTCAATATATATCTCTATGTTCCTATCATGATTCATGCATACTCATAGCACACCATACCATCCATGAGTAAAAATATCAAGAAACAATAACATCACACAACATGTGAATCACCCAAGGATAAATAATATCAACTATAACAAGTGAACAACATAAAAAACAATCCCATCTCTGGGAACTCAAATTTTCCTCCATACAAGGGTTAGCTACTCCCATGCACAAGATCATTACCAATTACTTACACATACTAGTCTCCTTTCTACCTTTCTAAAGTAGTAAAGTAATAGAAAAGAAACTTGACCCCTCTGATGCCACTCTGTAACATGCCCCGATCCAACACTCACTCACGTGGCCAAATCAGGTCGGTTATAAGACCTTAAACATGTCTAACTGTAAGCCAGAGTCCACTGACTAGCGGAAAGGGTGTAGAGAACATAGTGGGGATACTATACCCCCTAGTACATAGTTTCAATACAAAATAAATATAAAAATATCAAATTAATGGACATATCAGAAATAGTATATCATACAAATGGAAGATAAAGGATGAACCAAGTAAACCATGTAATTTCATGATGAAATGTAACTAAATTACATGTTAGAATTCATATAGATAAAAGACCATGCTGGAATAAATAAACTCAAAATACCCCAATCCTGAATCCTTGGTCAGTCTCATCTCTAAGCTTCAACCCATCCATAAAGAAAAAATCAATAAAAATTTCATTTTCTCTTTCCCAAACCTACATCCATATAATCTTCTTGGGCACCAAGCGGTGGCCTGAATAGGGCGTGATAAAAACATAGTAGTTTAACACCAACATGTTTAAACAAAACTAGTTTGATAGTAATTTCTTGAAATAAAGTGATAAACAAGAGTATTAATTAATCAATTAATACAATACAACAATCAACCTACTTCATAACCATGTTGGGATATCTCTAAGCATATAGAATAACCATGCCAACCATAGCCACAATTCCATGTAATAATCTCTTAACCTAGAAAAAGACATTTGTATAATCATCTCAATATAATCGGGCCAAGACTTATAAGAATTATAGAATAATCGATCCAAGCCCCATAAGCATTACAGTATATCCAAGCCAAGCCCTCTATATAAGCATTTCAAAATAATTATGCCAATACCTATAACAATCACAATATTCTAGGCTAGTCCCTCTATATAAGCATTTCAGCATAATTGGTTCAAGAACTATAAGTATTATAGCATAATAGGTCCAATCCCTATAAGTATTACAGCCTAACTAGGCCAAGCCCTATAAGTATTTCAGTATAACCAGGTCAAGCCCTATAAGCATTACAACATAACCAAGCCAAGCCCTTTATATAATCATTACAACAAAAATCATAACATAGGTCATAACAGTAGTAATAACACAACATAAAATCATAATCCATAATGGTCAATCCATCCAATTATCATTTGTATTTCAATTACCTTTTCATTCATAAAATTATATATTAAGTCGTTATCATGCTAGTATAAAAACCCATCTCATAACAAATTATCTCCATTCATTTCAATAAAAAATTAATCCATTTTCCAAAGTGATCCTATCACAAGCAATCACTTAAGGTCTCATGTCATCCTAAAACATATTTTAAGCCAAAATACGGTTCATTATTGTTCAAGGGTATTGTCACCTTATAGGTATCCACAAGATAGGGCTCAATACTAATGGATCCTAAGGAATCCAAGGAGTATACCAAACACTAATTATCATTACCCATTATTCTATTAGTTAATTAACATTTTGTGTTGGCGCAATCCCTTAATATTTCCCACACTTAAAAAATAGAAAAAAGACCATTGGGATTTTCTCTAGACCACCTAAATTTATCAAATGATAATAGAAACACTATCAATGGTGAATTCTAATAAATAATGAAGGAAAAGTAGAACATAAGGAAAACTAGAGATTAAATTCTAGACCAAGACATTTGGAAGGGAAGGAAGCACTCCAAAATTTCCTAGAGTCTTCCTAGGGTTTGAGAGATAAGGATTCACGGAGGATGAAAATAAAATCATACTCACAATGTGGTTTAAAACCATGGGTCTAGATATATTCATGATGTGAACCCCTTTCATTATGAGAATTTTTTATTTATAAGATACACCAAAAAAACATCACCTCAGGTTAAAATAACCATGATCGACTATTTCATGATGTGAACTAGTTTCACAACATGTAAATGTTTCACACTCTGATCTAGTTTATGACATCTTACTAGAAATAGGTTCATGTCGTGTAAATCATTCATGATGTGAAAGTGTCTGGTAGGAAGTTACCAACCCAGCTTCTGTAGAAGGAACCCAAACCACTTTCAAAGCTTTCCAAACCCACATAGAACTATTTTAATCCCCTTTGGAACATTTATACCATAACTCTATTAATTAAACCAAACATACATCCCCAAACTTTAGGTCATTTTCCCTAGTAAAATATCTCCACCCCCAAATAAAATGATATACCATCAAGGTTTTAAGAATAAAATAAAACCCAACTAAAATAGGTTCAACCAAAACTCAAGAGGGACATAACTAGAAAATATTGTATCTTAAAAATAATTTTATCCAATTATATTCCTTCTTCTGAACTTAATCTAAGTATGTTTAAATCCTAAAAACTTGAATCACTTGATTGAACTGATGATTTTAGAAATATTTATGATGTTTTGTTGTTGTCAGTTGATGTTGTATAGCATCATTCCTATAAGGAGATGTTTGAATAGGTTACAGGAGGAAGCCGATGGTGAACCACAATAATAAAATCTTCTAGTGGACTATAATCTTATTGAGATAGTGGTGTGTGTTTTCCAAGATTTAGGATAGGTACCCATTCCTGTTCAGGCTCCTATAGTGGGACATCAAAGGGACTAAACCAGAGATCATACTTAGGAGTTTCTTCATTAAAATCCTCTAGCTTTACAAGGATCAAATGATCCTCAAGAGGTTAAGGATTGGTTAAAAAACATTGATATACTTTTTTGTTCTTGTAAATTCCTAATTCAATAAAGGTTAAATATGCTACCTTCAAGATTGAAGGTCCTAATAGGAGATAGTGGTATTTGATGGTGATAGTGAAGAAACATGAGGGAATAGAGTGGAAAGAATTTAGAGTTTTTTTCATAGAATAGTTCTATCTAGAATCCATGGTGTTGGAAAAGTCTATAGAGTTTCTCAGCCTCCAGTAGGGTGATAGAACCATGACTCAATTTGAAAACTGCTTTGTTAAACTTGTTTATTTTTCTCCTGGGGTGGTGAAAAATTAGAATTTAAAGGCTTTAATATTTGATATGGGTCTTCTACATGAAATTTGATCTCAATTTTTCATGTTTAAACTCACTTATTATGTAGATATGTTAGATAGAGATTTGATGGCAGAGCTTGACCTAGCATGTAAGTCAAGGTTGATGGGATTTCCTCTTACTCTGAATGGTAGTTCTGTTAGTTATTTTAAAGGAAGGAGGAAGTGTGATGATTATTTTGGTGTTTTTCGATAATAGCCTTCATACAAACCTTATGTGGTTCCTAGAAGAGTCTCGTTGACTTTCTTTCATTATATAAAGATCAATAATTCAAAATGATTTTGTAATGAGGCACCAAAGATCTATAGTTTGTGCGGCCACTTAGGCCACCTATAGAATTTATTCTATATATTTTCTACCCCATTCAGTGGCATAGGCTCATCATCTACTAAAATTATTGTGTTTCAATTATATTCTTCAAGAACTAAGGTTTTCCAACCATTGGAATCTGGAATGAATCTTCTTCATGCATTGGAAGAGTCTCTAGAGGAAGTTAATGTGGGTCCAACAATAGTGAGGGGCATCATCATTATAGATTCATCTTTAGTGACTACTTTATTTGATGTTGGTTCACCTTATTCATTTCTATCAACTCATTTGTGAATTTTATAAATCTTCATATGAAGCTTATGTCTTATATGATGGATATTACTACGCCCCCTAGAATGAAGATAGAGCAGGGTCTTGGATGTCCCTATTTCATTTTATCTCTATTAGATATTTAGATCACTTGGAATTTTTTGGTTTTTAACATGAAACCACTTGATGTTTTTTTCAGGATGGATTTGATGATTGCTTATAAGGTCTGGTTTGACTTTTATCTTTTTTAGATCTCTTTTACTGTGTCTGATGGGGTGTTTCATGTCTTTTAGGGAGAATGGGACCCAAGGTATAGTAGATTTGGACCTTCTTTTATGGGGTTGGGTAGGGTAATATCTATTTTTTCTTTTGACTTAGATTGAGAACCTTTGATTGGTGATCTCCCTCTAGTTATCATCATGTTTCCTGATGTGTTTTCATCTGATTTTTATGGCTTTACACTAGTCTAGGAGTTGTATTTTTTCATTAATTTGGTACATGGTACTCAGCCAATGTCTATTATGTATTATCAGATGGAACCAACTAAATTAAAAGAGTTGAAAACCCAGTTGGATGATTTTATGGGAAAAGGATTTATATTCCCAGGTGTGTCACCTTGGGCGGTGCCTACTCTTTTTGAAAATAAAGTTGATGGATCACTTCATATTTGTGTTGATTACCAAAAAATAAATCAAGTTATAGTGAATAAAAAGTAACTGTTATCATGGATTGATGATCTATTTGACCAGTTTAAAGGGGTGAGTGGTACTCAAAGGTTTATCTTTGGTCTGGTTAGCAATAGTTGAGAATCAAATGATATAACATCTCAAAGACCGTCTTTCGAAGTAGGTATGGCCATTTTGAGTTTGGCCTCACCAATGATCCTATAGTTTTTATGGCACCAATGAACATGATATTCCATGAGTATCTTAATTTATTCATGGTGGTTTTTGTGGAAGAAATTTTGGTTTACTCTAAAACCTAAGAATACCATGTGTTCCATATAAGAGTAGTTCTAGAAGCCTTTATAGATCACTGAATTTACGCAAACAATTCAAAATATAATTTTTGGATTCGGGAAGTGAAGTTGCTGGGACACATTGTATTGAAACATGGTATCTTAGTTGACCCTAATAAGTTGAATAATACTATTATGACATGAGATCATCCATTTAATGTTTTTGATATTTGGTGCTTCTTGGGATTGGCTGGGTATTACTCCAGGTTTTTTAGTTATTACTCAAATTTTTCTTCTCCAATGACTACTCTCACTCGGAAAGGGTTGAAGTTCTTGTGGGATTAAAAATATAAGAGTTATTTTAATTATTTTAAGTGTATTTTCCAATATATGATAGTGTTGACTCTTCTAGAAATTGGGCAGGTCTATGTGGTCTTTTTTTATGTATCTAGTTTAGGTTTAAGTTTTGTTCTTATGCAGGGTGATCACATGATATCCTATGGTTCCAGTCAACTTAGGCCTCACAATAATAACTATACTACCCATGATCTTGATCTTACTTCCATGATGAATGATCTTAATATTTTTAAAAATTACCTTTTTAGATAAAGGTTTACCATTTATTCAAACAAAAAAATATTGAGTTATATCTTATCTCAAAAATATTTGAACCTTTAGTAGAGATAATGGGTAGAGTGCCTATAATATTTTAATTTAAATATGTCTAACACACCTGGTAATGTAAATGTAATTGTTGATGCTTTTAGTAGGAAAATTATGACCTGGTCTATGAAAGAATTATCAAAATAGTGGAATCTGATAGCTCTCTTTTCTCATTTTCATTTGGGAGTCTGGGAGGATGTGATGCGATTGTTCTATCAAATGTTTGGTTGGACTGATCTATTCTTGTGATGATTATTTAGGATTATTATCTTGATGGTTAATTCTATGGAATTAGGTTCTCTCTTTATAGTAGGTAGACCATTAGTGAGTGGTCATTCTCCTCTAAGGGTGTCCTATGTTTCTAGAACCTGTATGTTGTATCTTTTCCAGTGATAAAAGTTGTGATGGGGGAATAATTCCTATTGGGTGATGAAACCAATACCACAAAAGATGTTCTATGGTATATGAAAATGATTTTGGTGGCTAGGTATGAGTTGATACATCACTGACTTTGTTTATCATTATTATACTTGTTAATAGGTCAAATATAAGCACTAGAAACCTTTGGGTTTGATTCAACCCCTTTCAATGCCAACTTGGAAGTGGGATAATATTTGTATGGATTTCATGGTGGGGTTTCCGCATAACCCTCAATGGAAGAATGCAATATGGGTAGTGATCGATTGATTGAATAAATCATATCCTTTTATACCCATTCTTGATATTTCCAAAGTTGAGGATTTTGAAAGTCTCTATATGAAAGAGATTGTCAAATTACATGGAGTCTCATCTATTATAGTCTCTGATAGGGATCCCTAGTTCACTTATCATTTTTTGGAGATGCCTCTAGGATGTTATGGTATCCCATGTTAGATTGATCACAGCATATCATCCATAGATGGATGGCCAGATATAACGAGCTATGCAAATCCTTGAGGACATGATACGCGCTTACGTTCTTGACTTTGGTGGAGCTTGGGGTGACCATTTGGGACTAGTTGAGTTTTCCTATAACAACATTTACTAGTTATACATCAATATGTAACCCTTTAAGTCCTTTTATGACCAGCCTTGTAGATCTCTGTTGTGTTGGTCGGAGATTGGTGAAGCTTCCTTGGTTGGGCCTAGTTTCATCCAAAAGTCTATAATGAAGATTCAATTGATTTGTTAGAGGATGGTGATGGAATAGAGATGGTGAAAATCCTATACTGGTCATTGATGTATACCTTTGGATTTTTCAGTTTGTGACCAAGTGTCTTTGATAGCTTCACCTTGTTTGGTTCACCAATGGATTGGAAAATATGGAAAGATTACTCTAAGATTTTTGGGTCCTTTTGATATTTTTGAGTGGGTGGAAAATTTGTCTTGTATTTTAGCATTTCCACCGTATTTTATGTCGATCCAAAATATGTTTCATGTATCAAAACTTAGAATATATATTTCTGAACCTTCTCATATTTTGATCTTGAAAGATCTTGATGTGGAATCTGGTTTATCTATGACTGAACATCCAGTTGGGATTGTTGATTCTAAGATAAAGGTTCTTCATGGGAATTATATAACTTTAAAATATGTGTTACGGAAGAATGGTTCTAATTATCATGAGAATTGGGAGTGTGAGATAGTAATGGGAGAGAAGTTGCCTCATCTCTTTGGCATGGAGTCTTATTGGCAGGCTTTCTAGGAATAAAAGGTGTTTATGGTGTGAAGGTTGTAACATCCCATTACTTGATTTTTAGGTACATAATGACCCTTGTTTTGATATTTCTTTATTGGGTCTTGTTTTGGGGTCATTTTTTGGATATTTTTTAAAATTTTGGAGGCCCATGGGGTTGTGCACGGTTGGCACATGGTTAGGGTGCATGGTTAATACTAACAGTGAAACCCAACCTACAAACCATACACGTGGGTTTTAATCCCTTGAAATTTTTAATTAAAATACTGAGACCCTCAGTTTAACATCTAATAACCCCCATCCCCCATTCAACCCTAATCAAATTATTTGGATTTTGGAGGCTCTCTAAAGGATTCATTGGCTCCTCAAACCTATGCTCTTACAAATTGAAGTGTCGGTGGAAGATCTTGATCCCTCTCTAGTATATGGTTTATCTCTTGATTTTGGTTTTCTATCTCATATATTTTTATCCCTTTTAAGAGTATTGAATTATCATGTTGTTGATGGATTATATCTCAATTTTGATAGATCGTGTTTTGATTGGGTTATAACTCTAGGGATTGTTCCTAGATCTTCTTTTCCTTTGTCTTTATGATGGTATTTCCTCTTGAATTGTTTGATCGCATGATTAAAGGTATGTGGTTCCATAAGTATTTACCCTATAATTAAAACCCTAAATTACTTTATTGAATTGAATTTATTTTTTAAATGATTTTTAAAACCTTTATTTGATATGATTTGATGTTTGATTTGAAAAAGGCATGAAAATTGTGAAAAATACAATTTTAATGGTATTTAGATTTTTGGGTAGAATTTGAGGAAAAATATGGATTGAAATGATAAATGATTTGATTTTGATTCTTGATAAAATATATATTTAAATTAAATATGGTTTGAAAGGCATGAAATTGATAAAAACCTATGATTTGGTTTTGAAATTGAAATGGCATGTTAAAACCTGATATTGGGCATTTGAACTGTAAAGGATGAATTGAATTGAAATGGATGATTTCCCATGATTTATTTTTTATTATTGATTTATTGATTGAATCACATGATATCTTGAGTAGTTATTGGGTGATTAGGATAAGCACTCTAGGACTCTAACTCCCTAGAAAATAGACTGATGATGAAAAATCTAACTAAGCCTGGTCTAGCATGATTTACCCTGATGGGATGTTGATTGATTAGTCCCATAGGCCTAATCCTAGGGATGTTTGCATACATACTTGATCCATGATTGATGATTGAGTAGTGTGAGGATACAAGAGCCTAGTACTAACATAACTCAGGACATATAACCATGGGGCTTTGTTTTGTTTTACTTGATTAGGCATGCCATTATTTAAAGTATTGATTTATTCATTCTAGTTGATTTATATAAATGTTTTATATAAAATTTTCATTTAAGACTATTTTGATATATCTACCATCTTCTTTATTTGAAATTATGTTTTAATTTAAAATATGTAAATGTTATTCCATGACTTATTTTGTTAAATTGAAAACATAAATGGTTTAATTGTTACAGAATTGTTTATAGAACACTTGGTAAGAACCTACTGGGTTGTTTAGCTCACACCCTACCTTTACCTTTTGGAATTTATATATCTTATTATTCCAGGTCTAGGGAAATGGAAAGAACCACTTGGATATGGTGGGTATGCTTGATCTGGGAGACTCTAGAGTGATGGTGGTAATAGATGGAGCTAAGGTCCACTTGCTGCATAGGGGTTTTGAGACTTTGTCTTGATGAATGTTTTTTTTCATTTAGTTTATGTTTTACCTTGGGATTTTTGTCTATTTTAATGTCATACTCTTCTCCTTTAAGAGTGTTTGGAATACTGACTGGTTATTGTTTTATTAACTATTTTTGTACTAGATATGGGTTATTATTATGGAAAAATTGTTCCCTTCAATGTTTTATATGATGTAAGGTGCTAGTAGCCAACCCATGGGGATCGAGAATTCCCTTCGGGATATGTCAGGGTTGGATTGGGTGTCATTGTACTAGGGTGTCCAAGTTGTTTCATTAAAATACGTACTCCCCTTTAGCCTTGAGTTACATCTGTTTCTTCATTCCATGTGAACAGATTAGGGAAACCTAGCTTTGGTTGACTCTTTATCATGATGTGCATGGTGGTATTCAATTTGGTCTTGGTCTGCCTACTTCAAATTTAGTTTGTTCAAAGACTTGAGTTGAATCCTTGGTCATAATCTCCTTGGTAGGTTGCCTAGTTCATGGTCAATTGAGACTCCCTCCCCATGGTCACTTGGCACTTCAGGTTGATGAAGGAGGAGGTGTGGTCGATTGATTTAATAGTGTAACAACTTGTCCTGCTGTGAGAAGGGGTAGTGACTTGGGCTTGTGAATATCACGGTCAGTTTTCTAAATTCATGTGTTTGGTGTTATTCCTTATAGTATCTTGGGGTATTTTCACTTGTGATCAGTTGCAACATAGTAGGTTGGGAGATTGAGGTTGATCGTGAGTGCTTATTGTGGTCAATTTCCATGGCCAGTTGAGTAACTGTGAGAGGGTTCCTCATGGTAGGTCCACTCCCCTTCTTCTAGTCAGTCTAAATCTCCTCGTGTTTTCTTAGATTACAACATGTGGTGTCTTGATGGATTTTCTGAATTTTCATGTATGGTCACTCCAGGAATGGTAAGTGGATTGACCGTATGAAGTAATTTGTGATTGTTTGTGAGCTTGGTGCAATAGCATGCCTTTGTTACTTTTTTAGCTTCAACCTATAAAATTGAAAACCAAATTTAGTATAGGATTATTCAGGATTAAAATAAAAATAAATTTAAACATTAAAAACTATAATTAAAATCCTTTAAAATTAAATTCCAAAAAAACATCGAATCAATAAATGGATTTCAATAAATTCCAAAATGTTTAAAATAAATAAAATTAATGATTTAATCCATTTAAAATATTAATTCAAGATTTTATAATTAAATTATGGAGTTACATTAATGTATAAAAATAATAAAAAACCAACAAAAGATATTTAATCCATTTATCTAAATAAATTCAACTTTCAAAAAGGTATAAAAATGTATGATTTACTTGAGATTTAAATTAATTAGGGGGTTAATTTCTATGAAAAGTAGACAAAAATTTTGGAAATATTTGGCTCACATCAAGCAGCCTTGGTGGCATATGATTCTTCTTGGATCAATTTTAAATTTTGGGTTACTTGATTTTAGGGTCTGAATTGGTTCTTTGAGGGTCGTTCTTTCCTTATAAGGATGGATTAGCACCTCTCTTATGGATGCAATGTGATTATGGTAGTTTTCCCCTTATATTATACTTTAAATTATAGAACCATGATTACTTTATTATTTAAATTATTTTTTTGTATCAAATGATATTATTAAATATTTTTTAGGGTTGTTTGGGAATAAACCCAATTTTTACTCAATTTTCAAAGAATATGAAGGGTTTTCCCATTAAAACATATAGTATAAATATTTTTTACTTAACATTACACACTAAATGTTTTAGGAAGTGCTTTAATGGATTTTATAAAGGGATTTTGAAACCTCAAAAGGTGTTTTGGTATTCTCACCAATTCTTCCAAAGTTTAACTTAAAGTTAAAGGTGTTCTTGGTTATTAAAAGGGTGTCTTTCAACCTTTATAATGTTTTGAAGTTTATTTTATAATTTTAATTCTATTGATTTATTATGAGGATCCATTGAAACATTTTTAAAGAGTATTTTCTTAGTGAAAACACACCCTTAGGTTGTTCTGTTTTCCTTATTTCTTTTAGAAGAATGGAAGTGTCCTTGGGATATAATGTGTTTCTCATATTGCTATGCTTGATGAATAAGGGTTCAAGTCCATGAGAGGTTCTAAAAGGTGAGGCCTTGTTTATGATTTAAATTTCATGTAACTATATATATATATAATTATGTTCATACTATTACTTGTCCCTATTTAATTGGATGGCCTCAATTTTATATATACCATGGGAATGAGGAGTAACTATTGGAACTTTTGAGAACACATACTGCACTAGTTTAGGATTATTCTCTCCCTAGTGGCCCTTAATATAGTGTTCTCCATGTTTTGAGAATTTTACCCTTAGTTATACCAATTGGGGAAATATCAAGTGTTGGGGTGATTGGATTAAATCAAGTGTTTCAATTTAGATGGATTCCATTTCAATATATTCTAGATTTCCCCTCAACTCCTAGTTATTCCCATGATTATTGGTGCTTGGTTATTTTATATTAGTTATATTACCTTTAATATTGTGATAGTAGGATATCTATTATTTCCCATTACCCTTGTATTATTTTCATTACCATCATCATTGTTATGATTTCTCCTTATTTTCATTGTAATCCTTTTGTTTTAAACAAAATTGGTGATTTAATGCCTATGAAAAATGATTTGGAAATATTATTTCATCTTATAATATATATGTGAAACTTTTAAATAAAGTATTTAAAAACACCATTTATCTTAATTAAGTTTTAAAGGATTGCCTCTTCTAAACATTAAATTCTTCATGTTTTAAATGATACTATTTTAAGAAGGGGTAACATATTGTTATTGATTTTAAAACTAGAAGTGAAAAACCTATGTTTGTAAACTGTGTTTTCAAACTAGAGATAATTTGATCTTTTGTTTATAATTTATACATGGTGTGTGTTTTCCTCAGAATACTTAATAAGATTTGTGATCACACCTATATACGTGTTAGGTTCAAACTTATTTTGACTCTGAACACCATAGAGAGATGGTTATTTTTAGGATAGACGGTGACCTTGGAATCACACGGAGACTGGTTTGAGTATTTTGATTTTATTTTTTATTTGGTTATATTGGTTATTTATGCATTACTATTACTTGGTTCCTGTTATATTCTTGCCTTATTTATGTAGAGATATTCTTTATTTTGTTATTCATATTTCATTCTTATGATTTATTTAGTTTTAATTTATTTATAAAGGTGTTTATTCGATTTGGATTGGATGTACAACATATGGATAGGTGATGTTGTGATTTTTAGAGGAATTTTTCTTCTTATTAAACCATTTTTATTGGGTTAAATCATTCTCATGAGATATATTTGATGACTTGGCACTGGTTTCCAACCTATAGCGATCGAGAATGGGCTCTGGGTATATCTTGGGCTGGCTCGGTCACCTGATTTAGGGGTGGATGAGATTTTGTTCATGAAAAATACCCAATTAACACTTCAAAATTTGAATGAATTAAATGATTAAGGGAAGTAAAATATATTAATAAGGAGGAATAATTATAGTTACTAGGGAAAAGGCAGTGATCACATACCCTAATCAATTTAAATGTCACTTGATAACTTAGATTAAGAAAACCAGAAATAATAAAAACTCATATGAACTCAAGGAATAAATTGTACCTCCCTTGGAACAACAAGAGTTAGTTATATATTAGTTTAGAGAAAAAAATCATAATGGGAGAGACACGATGAATCAATAAGAGAGAGATATAGAGAGATAAAATTGTTATTAAAATAAAAAAATATAACAGAACAAAATTATAGTAACCCTAATCTATATCATATGGGATAGAATCCTTTATATTTTGAGGGAATAATTTGTTTAAATAGATAGTGTCTTTAATTAGTCTTTGATTTGTATGGAGAGGGTCACCATTCATGCATTGTGCTTTAAGGTGAGTTCTATAGGTAACATAAATATTTTAATAATATTTTAAATTCTTCCATGATCTTAAAATTTTCATCTTATAATTTTAATGAATGTACATGGTCTTAAAAAGATATATAAATATATTAATTAAAAATCACAGGATGCATTCCATGCTATAACAACTATCTTTACCCCATGACTAACATTGGTTCTTTAGATTTTTTAAAATTTGGAACCTTTATGTATGCATTTATGAGTCTTTAATATTAGGGGATTCTTCTTTATGGAAAAGTATAGGACTCTTACATATGGATCTTGGATGAATTTTTTCTAAGTTCATGACCCTTATGTGTCCTTATCTAAATAGAAGTTTCCTTTACACATCATTAAAATTTTCTCTTATATATTACATGTGAGTTCAAAAATGATCATATGTATCACTTCAATCATTCCCATGGAAAAGGAATAGACCTTTATACATCACTTTACTATGGGGTTACTCTTATGTATGCACCCTGGTGACCTTTATGTATACAATATATTACTCTCTAGTGACAAAGGCATTTAATTTTACACATTGGTTGAGGACTCTTATGCATTATGTTGCTTACTTTTACGCATACCCAAACATGTCCAAATTTCTCTCTTATTCAATTTATCTAGCTTTTATGTATGGACTCAGAGACTCTTATACATCCCAGACCTTCTTCAAATTCTATCCAAATTAGTTATCTTCTAGAAGTTATAACTCATAATTTTGATTCTTTTAACAAAATTAAAAAAAATGATTTTTTTATGTACTTATCTACCTTACTTCAAAAGACTCTTACACAAGAGCATATGACTCTTGTGTATTCCAATGAGTTCCCCCTTTTTAATTTTCTAGAGTAAATAAACTTCTAGAAGTTGTTGCAACCAAGATTATGCCTAACTTTTTGATTAACCTATTATAATCTAGATTACCTACAATTACATAAAAACAAAAAAAAATCAATGTAGGCATTATTCTAATAATTCCAAAAATAAATAAAACAATTAAAAATTAATATTTAATCCATTTTCACAATAAAGTCCAAATTATTCCTATAAACTAAATAGGTGAAAATTACCCATAAAACATTAAAATTGTGGGGATAAAATTATTTAATTGCAAAGTAAAATTGATGAAATATTGAGCTACATAAATCATATTCTACAATATATAAATTAATTCCCAGTAAAACCACATAATTATTCAAGCATTCATCATCATAAAAATCTATATTATGAACTATGACTATGTGTCACCCCATTAATTTAGATAATTTCCTTTCAAATCATTCATACCAATGGTTTAATAAAATTTCAAAACAATTCAAATAAACTCATATCAAATAATAATTTCAAAAACCATGTGAAATATCAAAACCATAGAGTCATTAGAAAACCATTTTCATGCAAGAAAATAATTTTATTTCAAAACCATGTTCATTAGACACAGTCTCTACTATGTCTATCATGATGCATGAAATATTACTAGTTTACACCCATCATGGGTTAACATGACAAAAATATCAATCCTACGTGGTTATCTCCAACCTTTCATTTATCCACACATCTTAATGACTAAATTTTTTCTATAAAAATGTTAGATTCATATTTTTTTTATATATTTTGAGTCCTAACAATCCTATTATCTAGGCATACCGAAATTCCTATAACAAGACTCAAAAACCTTGCCATGATATAATTTTATAACACCCTGACCAAGGATCCTGAATCCTAAGATCTGATTAGGGGTTTCACATGGACTCAATTGAATTCCCCAATCACTGGAGGCTATCGACAAGTGATGAGGAATAAATAAAATATATAGAGAATGATTTTCCATTGAGTAAAAATTATATCCCATACACGATCCTTAACAATCCATTTATATGCAACTAATTTTAAAATAAAATTTATCAAATCAATCCAGTTTTTTATGAAAAAATCAAAATCTATAGTATGATGTAAAATAATAAAGACACATCAACATCAAAGAACAATACTCAAATAATGATCTATTATAACTTTTGTTAAATCTATGTGGTGTAAGTATGATTCACTATTGATTAAGAAAAATGTCTTACTCTTACCTACATCATGACCAATCATGTCTACATGTCCAACAAAGTGAACATGTAGGTGGTGAATATAAAGTTTCTTTATATAGAATTCCACTTTTTACCAAAATTATTTTCTTCAAAATATAATTTATCAACTTTATAAAACCAAGTTTACATTATGTAAAAACAAATCATGGAAAAAATACCATTTTTCATTCCAAATTTAAAAAAAACACAAATTATCACGAACTAATGGAAGATCCCTATTTTCTAAAATCTAGTAGAAAATCCCCCTTATCCCAAATCTGTTGGAAAATCCCCATTTCCCAATATCTCATAGAAAATCACTATTTTTTCAAAACAATCAACTGTGATAAGTATTTTCAAGATCACTTAATGTAAAATACTCATATTCTAATAATCCCAACTATCTAGATTTACATTAGTATAAACTCTATTTATACATATAAACTATCTCCATAGTGAGTTTCTCCTTTTAGCCCTAGTTATCTTAAATGTTGTCTACCTTAACACACAATCCCTATGCCACCCATCATCGTAGATACAACTTAGAGATTTTAAAATAAGGTCTTAGTAAAACATATTAAATACACATGCATGCTTGGTGTGAAATATACCATTACCCATGTTCAAAACCATAAAGAAAAATTCAATCCATTCACAAGACAAATTATAGAAATCAATTTAATATAAAATTATATAATTTTCATAAAATTAAAATCATTTAAAAAAACCACAATCTATAATTGAAATTAATGTTTTAAACTTTAAAAAAACACATCAACTCCCTTTAGAAAAACCCCTTTATGAAAATATAAAATAAAATCAATTCTCATATTTAAAAGTCTTCATTTTCAAATTACTAATTTATTTTTGAAATCATTGGTTGTAAAAAACCCTAAATTTTCCATCAAAATAAACTATGAAAAAAATACTTGTATTGTATAAAATCATAATCTCACAAGAAATCATTCAGTGCAGTCCTCAATAGATCATAATTTATCAACAATGCTTATGAAAATAGCTAATTCATAGAAGGATCTGAGCCACCTAACAAGTCATGTTGTTCACAAAAATTTCATGATTCCAAAAACTAAATCTCATGGAAAATGGATGAATTCTCCAAATACCTATCAAGATAAATAATAAACCTTGGTCCTTAAACAGATATTTAAATATTCAACATCCCCGTGTCTATATTATAGGGAGATAATGAGAGAAAATAAGTGAGAGAAAGTACATCTAATTTTTACCTAAGATCCCATATTCAATCAAACAATAATGCCTTTAATCATTTTATGATAGTTTTGGATATCACCAAAAACTCCCTAAATCACAATATAAATTACCCATCAAAGTTTGGTAGAAGAATTAGTTATTTCATAAGAGTTTTATGTGTAAACAGATGGATCTAGATAACTTATGACTAACTGTATGATCACTATGAATAGTCCTCAAGACCATGCGGTAATTGTGTAGACCTCTATACCTCGGAAATAGAGTGAATGGAATTTGAGACTATTCTAAGATCGTGATGGTACCATGTATGTATCTGTGTCCAAAATTTCATACACTCTATGGTTTCATAGATTTTTTTGTGACAATTTAGGGGACCATGAAACATAGAAAAACTTCTCCCAACTTCTATCTAAAACTCAAATTCACATAAAACTTCTTTTTATTATGGCAAACGTCCAATTTTGGATGCAATGGTATCTTAAAAACTCACTTTGAGTTCATAAAAGTATCCATTTCTCAACATTAATCAAGAATACACCATCAAACCCTCTTTAAACATCAATATTTCATCCCACGACTATAAAAAATAAATCCTAAAAACCCAAGAATTGTATAAGTAGTTATTTTATAGTTTGAGTTATGATTATTTTATTAGGATACTATGATCCAAGTCAATGGTCTAAGTCCAATAAATTAGTTTTAATATAATTTTATAAATTAATTATTTCATGGGATATTTTTTTAGGACTTAAAGTAATTATTTTTTATAAATTTATATCTTTAAATAAATATGTTACATGAGGTCTTTTAATTGTTTTGATTAAAATAAGGGTATTTGAGAAATTATTTAAACTTAATATTAAATATTTAAATAATCTAATGTTCCATACTTTCAAGACCCTCTCCTTCCAAATATTTAGCAATGAGGGAGAGAGATAATGATCCCTGAGTCTCACCTCCAGTAGGCCCTAGGTTGGTGACTAGCACCAAGGGTATAAAAATCTCATGAAATGGGAGGCATTACCCTCTATAATAATATAGGATCAGAAGATAAGATGAATCATCCACAAGAAACACCATGAAATAATATAAAAAGAAACCAAAACCATACCACATGCATGTATAAATAAAACTGATATAGATAAAAGTCTCCAAAGTAAATACCCAAAAGAAAAGTTAAAACAGCGACATAATAGTTATCCAAAGGTCCAAGCTAGTAATGTCTAGTACATTCTATGTAATAAACATGGAAACTTGAAAATAGTTTATATGCATAGGGTGAGCATACAAGTATACTCAGTAGGAAAACCAAAGTCTCTCATGCACATGTGAAAAGAATCATACTAATGCACATATGAGTAAACAACATAACCAAACAACACTTATACAGGTATACTAACCAAACCCAACCTCACCAAGGCATCCTCACCAAATAATGAAAGTCAAGTAATATAATATAACATGAGTCACATCAATAAAGGGTACCCCGCATCGCTTTCTTACTGGTATTCCACTCTCACACCCCAACGTCATACATCCTAACACTCTCATATCTTCTAAATACCACACCATTCCATGGGCATGGTCACATTACATCATGACCATAGACACCTGGGCTCTCTTCCCCACAAGTACATCCACATCACGTCTCACCCAAAAACACATGGGCCACAAAACATCCACTATCATAACAAAATCAATAGGGTACCATGAACATGAAGGGCATCAACCCCATGCCCTCCTCCTACCATGCATGACCCCCACCATAAGCCACCTCATCCATCTCATCCTACCCATAGACACATGGGCTATATATAATCTTTCCTGAAGACATATAGGCTCACCACCTCATAAGAAAATATATATCGCAACTCACCCTAAGACACCTGGTTTATCACAACCATCATCTAGTGCACTAACAGACCTTTGGACATCATATTCTATGCAATAAATACATCTCCTAGAAGAGACATTTGGAAAGAGTGGGTACCTAACCATCTATCCCACTCACCAGATGTCAGGAAAAATACCCTTGTGTTACTATGCAAGTGTCGAAACATAGCGATTGATGTGGGTTGGGTGTGTGTAGAAATAAAAAGGAATATACAAGTATATATATATATATAGACACACACAAGACCAGCCTATGGGTTCAAAACCAAACACTAACCAACTCACAATATCCCCACTTTCACTGCCACCTCTAAATATATAAACATTATACAATCCACAAGCCACATTTCACATTTCCAATCAAACCCATTATCCAGACCATTAATTTCATTATTAAATATCATCACATTTAACCACACAACCCATAATTTATTTATTCATTAGCCATTTCCATCCCATTAACCAAACCAAACCCCATATATTTCAATCATTATTAACTAATTAATTATTCCATCACTACCCAGGAATCTTTTACAAAGAAACCACCACCTTACCTCCCCAAAAGCACAACCAAACAACAACCACCACACCATCCCAAAAGCACATCCAAACAGTAACCACCTCATCACCCCAAAAGCATGGCCAAACAACAACCACCTCGCCACCCCAGAAGCATGGAAAAACAACAAACACCTCAATGCCCCAAAAGCACATCCAAAGAATAACCACCTCACCACCCCAAAAGTATAACCAAACAACAACCACCTCACTGTTCCACATGCCCCAACCACATATCAACCACATGTCACCACCCCAAAAGTACAACCACACGTCATAGCACATCAAAATCTATTTTACATATTTACAAAGAGAATTTATCACATTCCACTTTATTTTTAGGGGTGTTGTCACACAAACTATAATCCAGGGGAAATCATTTAATTATCCAAATATAAGTGATTAATAAATTTCTATTTTAGGGTGATATAATAATAATCACAACAGATATAGTTTCCATAATGAATATCATACATAGCAAACAAATCCCCCAACAACCACAATTTTCAATGGGGTATCAAGCCCATACAATTACAATATGAAAATCATATCAAATCTATAAAATCATGAGAAAGATTCTTCTTTTCCCATTTAATTTGAATTAACCATTTATTTATCTTTGATCAATCCAGCACAACCATAACCCATAGATGGAAAAAATATGACCCCTCCCACATGATATAAAATAAAGAGAAATGATGGATTCTCTACCTCAAGGATATTTTCTAACTCATTGTGCACCCCAATGTGAAGAAGAAACTCCCACAAACCACAACCACAATATGAGAAACTATGGATCAACCTATACCACTCCCAAAGATCATCAAAACACATACCAACATACACCCCAAACCAAAACAATCTTGCCATAGTGAAACCATAAAAGAATAATGGAAGGGGAACAACAAAGAAAGGGAGGATAACCTACCATGGATTCTAATGGGGATCAACCAGAATTAAGGAATCGAAGTAGGATGAAGAGAGCTGAAAGATCCTCCTAAGGCGCCTAGGGATCTTCCAAAATGATAGGGAGAAGGGGTATGGATTAAAGAAAGGAAAATAGACTGGAAAAAACTTAAAAAATGGATCCATCCATTCATAAATTGTGTAAACTTTATGTGGCATGTAATTCATGGGATTCCAAAAATTCCAGATTTCACTAAAAAACACATCGCCTCATCCTTTATTTAATACACATTGTGAATTAAACTTACATGATGTATACTTGTTTCATAGGATACCCCTTAGCTGCATGAAATCCATGAACCACCCAGTTACATAAGTCATCAATCATCATTACACATTATGTAATACATTTTCATGGTGTGTATTTCCTATAGTATCTCTACTACAACTCCAACCTCCACCAAAAACTCTTTGAACCTCCCCCGAACACCTCCAACTACCAAAACTGAAAAATTAACAGACTGGGAAGGCATATACTATTATATCATATACCCCTAAAATTATTCTCACTCTCAAAAATAAAAAACCAAGCCCATAAGGAAATGGGTTCAAACAACCACCCTGTGAGATACCTCTTGTAATGACCCCAACCTCAGTAGCCCAGAGTCGGTGTTGTACTTTAATACATTGGCATAAGATACAAGGAATCACATATCAAGGGACTGAATAGTTTAGTAGTCTTGGTAAACTAGATACATGCTTGTAATTTACATTACATTTTGAAACATAAAATACACAAATAATTTCATTGAGTATGTCGTTATTCCCCCTTTGTGTAACCCTACATATCAATCATAACATACTTCTCATAATCCTAAGAAAAATGAAACATATGAAAGGGGTGAGCTCAAATGCATGGTAAGGGTAAGAGTATAATTAAATCTATGAGTAAATATGACATAAACAATATGGAAAGGTAAATAATTGATACACATTCCATTTAAATAATCACATGAGTTGGGAAACTTAACCATGGATATTCTAACTAATAAAATAATCACATGGAATAATAATGATGATGGAATGAATAATGTTGGATGTCTTCACTATCAAGATCTATTCTCAAGATAGTTACTTTCAAGATCTATCCTCATGATAGTTTAAGTCAGTGGGTAGAAACCATTCTGATTTTTGTTAAGATTTATCCTCCTGGCAATTTAAAATGGCTTAGAAACAAATGTGAAGGGTTTTTTACCAAGTGATTTCATCTCATGAGATCTATTAATGCATTGAGGGGATATAGTGATCCCCAAAATTAACTTAATAAGTCTGATGCATTCCTTGTATGAAAACATAAACAACATAAACATTCATATTGAAAAACTATCATACGAAATGTGAATACTTTAACCATAAACCATGAATGGTATCAAAATAGCACATCCATAGTCAAACTGATCATAAACCCTTCAATAAAATATGGTATATGGTGTCATAAGAGATAAAACTCAATGAAGTAAAGGATTAAACAAAGTATTTTTACATAGATGGAGATACTTTTAAATGATACCATTGAAAATTTATTGAGGAAAATGATCTTTAAACATTACAAAGTGTCTCATACCACTTTGAAACAATTAAATCATAATCCCTATGAATGAATAAAATTAAATGAAACTTAGAATATAATTAGAATAAGGATATTCAAGATATAATATATAAAAGGGTAGTACATACACCACACATAAGGAATAAGTGGTAAACAAGTCATATATCTCACAGAAGTAAAAGTGAGATGAGAAAACCCTTACCTCGCACTTACTTTTTAGTTGTACGTGCTTTAACCTCCTGTATAATGGTTTAAAGAATGTTATTAATTTAAATAAAACCATATTCATGTTTATTATATAATATATGATATTATTTTATTATTTTATCACCTGTTAATAGTCTTTCATTATTTTCACTATTTCGGGTGTTAATTGCCTAGTTTCTTGAGTAAGTTTTGACATGTTATTTGTCCTTCCTATTACTTAGATCATGATTTAATCATCTCAACAATGTAAAACATGATGTAATTGTCATATATATTCATTATATATGTATTTATAATAATACATAATATTTTGAGATAAGAAATGAAATGCACCATTCACAGAGACGGTAGGTCATACGTATGCATGAACGCTACTTTTATTTCTTGGTCATATTAAAATAATGAAAAGAAAATGATATATATGTATATTATAATTCCAGTATAATATTTATGTCATATATGTTACATATGATCATTAAAACCATCCTTTATGCATTCCATGTATATCATGAACAAATCACGTCGCTTTGAGGAGGCGGTAGTCCACACTTCCACAAATGATGTTATCATATTTATAAAAAATGGAAAGCATAGGGGTATATTTTATAAAAGAATTAAAGAAGAATAAAAACATAATAAATGTCATATATAACATATATAAACATAGTTTCCATCATAATTCCCAACCATGAAATGTGGTAAAGGAAAAAACAAACAATCATCGTTTCGTGAGGCAGAAGTTCTCTGTACACATAAACAATATGTTTGTAACCCATTAGATGGAATTGTGTGTAAGTGTAGGTAGAATAATTAGAATAAAAATATATCAGTATATTTATTATGCTATTTTTTTATATAAGAATGAAATAAGGATATTTTAGTGGGTGTGTAATGGAAATAAAACTAAAGATCTTGAGGAAAGATGTTACCTCTTCTTTGGGTAACTTCTTTTGGTTTGCATCAAAGGGATTCCTTGGATGGATTTGTGCCCAAAGTTAGGCTTCTAGGATGAATAGAGAGTAGTCAGTAGATTATTTGGGTAGGTTTTGTTTGATCTAGAAGTCTTAAATTGGTGTAATAAAGTGAGGGAGGAGGTGCCCTTTTATAATTGAGGTGAGGGTACTTTTGGAAACTCTCAAGCTATTAAATTAATATAAATCAATTTTCTATTTAAAATGGCTCAAAAGTAATTTATTTATAATATAATATTATTATGGGTCGAAATACTCTCAACCAATAATTTTAGACAAGTTTAGGTCACATTATTACCCTTATTTTTTAGCTTTAACACTTAGTTAAACCCTTTAACTCTTACCGTGACATCTTGACTTTTTACTCTTTAAGGGTTAATATAGTTGCTCTAAAATTATAAAAGAACATAAATGAACCATTTATAAAATATTTAACTTCATACCAATAATTTATATGAATTTTATATTTTTATGAATTTTATATCATTGAATAAAATATTGTTTATTTTAAAATATCATTAGTGTCAATTTTGACACTATTCATTACTTGAATTTTTAAAAAAGTATCATAACAACAAGATATCTTCGAAACAACTATTTTAAATCATCACTAATATGTAAAATTAATCTATAATTTTTTTATTACATTAATTTGATCAAATTATATTTATTTTAATATTTTTAATATCATTTATTTGATTATTCCATTAATTAAATAATTATTGCATCATCATCGTGTCACCATTTAATTTAATTATTTATTTCCTATAAATTATAAATAAATTACCATAATTAAGATAAAAATTTTAGATTTCAATTGACTATTTATAGTCAAGGTTATCCTCTAAATAACCATATATTAAAAAAATGTAATACTTATTAAAACAAGAGTGTGACATATTGGACTTCCCTTAGAATAAAATACTATAAGGGACTTAAAGTCATCCAATTGGCTCCAAAATGCCATAAAATAGGCTTAATTATGATTTTGGTCGAATTTATATCATCTAATAAAATTATTACATGTGTTAGGGTTATTTTATAATATTATTTTTACCCTTAATTATCTGATTACCCTTAACTGTGGTGATTAAAATATTACTAAATTTACTATTCATATATCCAAAAATAAAAGAAGCATGTTTATATAATTTGGAACCGCTAATTCCAAATATGAAATCCATTTTTCAAAATTAAAAACACATAAATTTTAGTAATTAATCTAAAATTAATCACGTTGACGGAATGAGAAAACAAGTTTTAAAAGTGAAAATGTTTAAAAGATTGAAATGTTTTTATATCAAAATTAAATGTGAAATTTATTCCAAGGAAATAAATTGGATTAAATGATAAAAAAATAATATAATTATAATTTAATACTAATAAAAATTATAATTTAACACTATAAATTATTTCAATGAAAAAAATTGTTTTGAATTAAAATTTAGTATTTTTCACTATTCATCAAAACATGAAACTTATCATAAAAATACCAAAAATTTAATCATAGTAAATTTTTATATTCCACTTTAAAAGAGTAAGTTTATTTTATCAAATATAATATATAAAAGTTTCAAAAATTGGATTTAAAATAGGTTTTCCATTAAAAGGTGGTAAAATTGCCTTTAGAGAAATATAGGTTTGTATATATAAACTTGGGTTTGTTCATATATTATGCTTATAAAATCTATTGGATGAATGTAAAAAATATTTGATTGAATATATAACATATATATTTCATTAATATCATTTAATAATTGTAATTAATTTAATTTATTAAGTCAAAACACCTTTGGAATCATAAAAATAAAAATATTTCTTTTATATTCAATTGGTTTATATTTTTGTTTCTAATTAATTGGTAACCAATGAATTCATATTATATTTTTATAAACCATATATTTTCATAAGTTGGGTAATATTATTCATAACTGCTAATTTAACGGCTAGGTTATAATGGTAACACTTAAATAATAATATTTAGTCGTTTGTTTAAGCTTATTGTTGCATGTAACGTAAGCTATCAAGGAAAAAAATAAACTTACCATAAAAAATATTAGGGTGTTACACCTCTAAAGGATCTCATAGTATCCTAAATGTTAATTCCAGCCAAACATACCAAACCAAATGGCCACAACCACCTCACATAACCTCACCACCACATAGCCACATCACCACAACCATCCAACCTCCACACAACCCCAACCAACAACCACTAAAACCAAAAAACCACACTACCCCAAATTATGGAATTTTATCCTCTATATCAAGATATTATCCACTCTAGTTGGAATAGACTTTCCCACATGGATTTGATTGCATCATAGTATAATGCATCTCAATTATGAATTAGGTCCTCCCCTTTTTATGTTTTGAAACTTTATCACAGATCATACAACACAAAACAAGGAAAATAGATCATCTCATAAAACAAAAAAGGTCTCAAACATCACATCATAAAGAAAAATAGAGAAAATAAAACTTAAAACAACTATGGGTACTGGGAACAAATCTGTATATATCGCTCCCAACTACTCTCCTTTGGGACACCATGCCTCCACAATACAAGAACAAAAGGAATGGTCCGTTTACGTAGCACCTTTTCTTGGTGATCTCGAATCTCTATTGGCTGCTCTATAAACATCACATCATCCTAGATATCTAACTCACCTAATTAAATTACATGTAAGTCATTGTGAATATGTTGAAGAAGCTGAGATATGTGGAAGACATTGTGGATCCTCTCTAGCCACGGTGGAAATGCCAACTGATACGCCACCTTGCCAACTCATCCCAACACCTTAAAGGGCCCAAAAAATCTGGGAGAAAGATTACTCCCTATTAAAAACCTCCACTACCCACATTCAGGTGAAAAATTAAAGAATACATGGTCCCTAACCTCGAAATATAAGGGCCTCTTCCTGTAATTGGCATAAGACTTATGTTGGTTCTATGCTACTTTCACCCTCTCATAAATGAACCTTTTTTGTTTTGATCTGAACTGCATCAGGTTTAAGAACTTCTACCTCAACAACCTTTATCCAATACATTAGAGAAAAACATGTTCTCCCATACAAATCCTCAAATGAATCCATGCCAATGGATGAGTGATAGCTATTATTATAAGAAAACTAAACCACAGTCAAGTGTTGTTGGAGTTGGTTCCCTGGAACCAACTTCTTTTGTACTTTATGATAACTTATATTCATGGTTTTGAATATTAATAAATTCCTTATCATGTCATGATTGTTATTCTATGTAACATTGTATGTGATAATTTATTAAGAGTAACTGTCACACTAAAAGGTCATAGTGTATCCCTACTATGATGAGAACCTGGAAGTGTTATGACACTATTCTTGGATATATGTTCTATATCTAGATGATATCATTTGAGGGACACAGATGATACAGGCTATTAAGGGTGGATACTTATAGGACTTTGAGGCACCTTCTCGTGGTGTACACCCTTGGTGATATCCAGTATGATATTATGATAACAAGACCCAACATTAGTAAATCCACATTTATAAGTGTCATTGGATGTTCCTATCAGCGAATGTGTGTATTGGTCATTAGACTTTAAGATTATTATTAATGGATATTAAGAGTCGCACACTTAGTTGTATTGACTAAAACCATGATGACAGATGTTCGCAACGAGGTAGGATATGTTGGGTGCATCATGAGTAATATTACATTAATGAATAATGCGAGAAAGGATTTATCCCTTATATTGTTTAATAGAAGATAATATATTAGGCCCTTTGATGGAAATGATATATCCTAAATAAATCCATGGCCATGGTGATAAATATGAAAGTTCTATTTTCATAAAGTCAAAGAAAGAGATATAGAGCATATAGGTTGATGGAACTAGCATGCAACCTGATCGATTATAGATATTGTGATAAAGGAATTATATTACATGGTAAGCATTCATATTAGGTGACATGTCATTGCAGTAATAACTTCTTTCTCTATGGGTGCCTTGGTGTGTTGTTATATGCTAACCTTGTAATTTAGGTAGGTTTGCCTAATGTCACTGATAAAGATGCCTAAAGGTTCACACACTAAGTGTATCCAGTATCTCAGTTAAATAATTTATTATCTAAAAAGTTGAATAAATATTATTCCTAGTAGTGGTTTAATAATTATTCATGTATGATTGATCGCATTTATTTTGTCACTAGTTATTCGAGAGAATATATTGTGGGTAGAATAATTAATAAATATTGAGGAGGATTTTTGGACTGAATTTAATGGTTTAGTGAGAAATAATAATATTGAATATTATTTGATTAAATAATATTTAATTATAACTCACAATTTAATCACATCTCAGGAAATAACAATATTGTTATTGTTATTTGGCATGGGGGTTTCTCTAGGATTAATGAAATAATTAAATCCACTTGTGAAAATTATTTATTATTAACCTGTTGAAATAAATGCCCAGTTATATTATTCTCTCATTAATGAAGTAAAAACCAAGTTATGCCTATTCGGTTGTGCACAATGAATTGGAGAAAAGCTCTCAAGCCTAGAGAGTTATTTCCTCTCCAAGAACCCTCTTAAGAACGAGAGCGATCCTCCTCCACCGGATCAAGGAGAAAAATTTGGAAGTGGTTCTCAAGGAGATCGAAGGTAGACATTTCAAGCGCAAGGATATTCCATGATAGCACCCGGAGACTCCTTCAGTGATTTCTAGAGATACGTGGAACATGTGTGTATCACTGCTAGAGGAATACTACACTTGGATTCTATAACGCAATAGCGGCGCACTATAGATCTGTGGTCGGATGCATTAACAGAGAAAGAATAACCTTGGATATAATTCTTATTTAATTAAATTAATTGTAAACAATATGTGTTGATCTACTCTCTCTTGGTTTTGGGTTTTATATCCCTTTCTTGTTCTTTGATTCAATTTCATTGGTCATGAAGTTCTTCATCAGAATAGTCCTCGGATTGATTATCAATAACAAAAAAAAATCAAAGTTGGGAATCATCCCTCCCATGCTTTCACTACACCCAGAACCTACAAGTGTCATACCCAAGATCCACCAAAGTCCATGAAACACTCGTGTAACATATCCTACAATGTATGGATAGTCCACTCTATCTACCCATCCATCTGAGGGTGAAAAGCAGTTCTAAGGTGTAACTGAGTTATAAAAGCATGTTGTAATCCCCTCCTAACTCATGAGGTAAAACATGCATCTCAATTCAATAAAATGTACCTAAAAACTCCATATAACCACACCACCTCATCCACATACCTCCTATCCAAAACATCCATTGCACCCGACTCCTTAATTGCTAAGAATTGGGCTGATTCCATCAGCTGATCCACGATCACCCAGATAGCATCACAACCACCCTAAGCTCGGGGTAACCCTATGAAAAAATCCATTTATATTTTATCAAATTTACACTCAGGAACATTCAAGGGATGCAAAAAACCACAAGGAACATGATACTTAGCCTTTACCTGTTGGAAACCCAAGAACTTTCCCACAAACTCTGACACTACCAATTTCATCCTGGGCCACCAAAATTTCATCCTTAAACCACAGTGCATCTTGTAAACTCTTGGGTGTACCAAAAACTGTGATATATGAAACTCATGAAGGACTCCCCCACTCATCAATATCAGAACAAAAAACCTATCATGAAATAACATCTGGTTCCAACCATCCTCTGATCATCCCTCAGGAGCATTTCCATGGCCAATACGATCACGCATCACCTTTGCCTCTGAGTCTCCCCACTGAGACCCCTCCACCCACTTCATTAAAGAAGACTACACTATCATCTGAAACAAGTATCATCTACCACCATCCACCCTTACATCTAAGTGAAAGGCTACCAACTCCTCCATTTCTCTCCAATCATCCCCAAACTCCCGAAAAACATCCTTCCCTTACTTCTTACTCAAAGTGCCAGCCACAACATTCCATTTTCCTAAGGTGTGGGAGATATCAAAATCATAATCCTGAATAAACTCCATCCCCCTCTACTGTCTCAAATTCAAATCATGCTGAGAAATGATATACCTCTAGATCTTGTGATATGTGAAGATCATAAGTCTCTTCCCAATGAGATAATGCGACCACAACTTCAATGAAAAAACCTCTTCTATCTCTAGAACATGGGTGGTATAGTTAATCTCATGTGGATGTAACTTACTAGACCCATAAAAGATCACTTACCTCTTATGCATCATCACACATCCCAAACCTAGATAGGAAGCATCATAAAACACCTCAAACATCACCCCCTCCTCATGAAACTAAAGTGCTGGAGTACTGAAAAACTTCCCATTTAGGTAACCAAATGTTGTCTAGAAATGATCGGTCCACACAAAAGCCTGGTCCTTCCTAGTCAAAGTTTTCAATGGGTTTTAAATTGAGATAAATCAAGTAAAAATCTCTGATAATAACCCATAAGACCAAGAAAATTGTGAACCTATACCAGGTTCTTGGGTACTGCTCAAGAAACAATTGCCTCTACTTTCAATAGTTCCACTGCCATGCCTTGTTAAGACATCACATGCCCAATGAAATGAACCTCTTATGTCTAAAAATTACACTTTCCCGCTGGTATACTGCTCTCACACCCTAATGGTGTATGTCCTGAAACTCCCATCTCTTCTGAATACCATACTGTCACACAAGAATGGTCACATTACATCACACCCATATACATTTGGGCTCACCACCCCATAAGCATGGCCACATCACATATTTCCTAAAAACACATGGGCCACAACACCTCCACAACCATAACCAAAGCAATAGGGTATCATGAACATGAAGGAAATCAACCTTGTTCCATCCTCATACCTTGAATGGACCCCACTATAAGACACCTCATCCCATCTCATCTTACCCACAAACACCTGGGTTACATCACATCTTTCTCAAAGACACTCGAGCTCACCGCCCCACAAGCATGACCACATCACAACTCGCACGATGAAACATGGGCTATTAAAACCACCATCTAGTGCACTAATAGACCTTCTTCCATCACAACCTGTGTAATATATACCTCATCTAGAAAATAGAGTGGGAAAGAGAGAGTACCCATCCATATTTCCTCCTCATCAGATGTTGGAAAAAACACTCCTTGTGTGACTATGCGGGTGTCACCGCATAGTGCTTGATGTGGGTGGGGTGATTATAGAAATTATAATGAATATAAAAGTATATATATATATATATCCACACATAATCCCAACCTATGGGTTCACAACATAACACTAACCAACTCACAACATCCCCACTTTTTTTACCACTTCTAAATGCATAACACCAAACAAGCCACAAGACACAGGACACATTTCACATTTCCAATCAAACCCATTATCCAGCACATTCATTTCATTATTAATAATCATCACATTTAACCACACAACCCATAATTTATTTATTCATTATACATTTCCATACCATTAACCAAATTAAACCCCAGCCATTTCAATCATTATTAACCTATTAATTATTCCACTACTACTTGGGAATCTAGCACAAAGAAACCACCACCTTGCTTCCTCAAAAGCATAGTCAAACAATAATTGCCTCATCACCCCAAAAGAAAGGAGAAACAACAACCACCTCACCACCCTAAAAGCACATCCAAACAAAAACCACCTTAATGCACCAAAATCATGGACAAACAATAACCACATCGCTGCCCCAAAAGCATAGCCAAACAACAACCACCTCACCACCCCAAAATCACAGCCAAACAACAACCACCTTGCTGCTTCAAAATAACATACAAACAGCAACCACCTCTCCACCCCACATGCCCCAACCACACATCAACCACATATCATTGCCCCAAAAGCACAATCACGCATCACAACACATCAAAATCCATTTTATTGATTTTCAAAAGGGATTTTATCACATTACACTTTATTTTTAGGGGCGTTCATAATCCTAGGGAAACCATTTCAATATCCAAATATAATTGGTTAATTAATTTCCATTTTAGGGTGATATCACAACAATCATAACAGACACAACAGTCATAATACATATCATCCAGCATAAACAAATCCCTCAACAAACACAATTTTCAGTGAGGCATCAATCCTGTAAAATAATGATATCATAATCTTATCAAAGATATAAAATCATGTGAAACATTCACCTTTTACCCCTTTAATTTCAATTAACCAATTCTTTATCTTTGATTAAGCCAACATAACCATAACCCATAGATGAACAAAAGAAAACCCCTTGATAGAGATAATATTTTCCTCATTATATATATATATATATCAATTATTTAAACCCTATAAATTTATTAATTTGTGATTATTTACTTCAAATTGGGATTTATGGTGTGTTTTGGGCTAAAATGTGAAAATTACTTAATTCTAAAATTTTATCATATTTTAATCACTTTGGTATTTTGGTCATAAAATTTAAAATATAATTCCAATTTGAGTGATTATTCTTTTTTAGGATTACTTTATGTATTTTCTACAAATTTTTATTTTGTAAAAATAGCTTATTCGAATAAATAAAGACCCGAAAAAATCAATCAAGTTGGAAAATTGTTCGGGCAAACAGGATGGACCCCTCCTCCGGAAATGAGGCATAAATCAGGATACACACATCCAATTGAGGTAATTAAAAATTAATTTGAAATAGGATTCATTTACTCATTCCCAAATTAATTTTAAAGTAGTTATTCACTCGTTAAGGGTTCCATTGAATGCTCAAAATTGAAGGATTATTTAGGATGCATTCAATCAGAATAAAAATCTCAGAGTAATCGAGCCATAACTTCTTTTAAATATTGAGTATGGAGCCGAAATTTAGAGTTAAAAAGTGTAAGAAAGCTTTTAAAAACTTTATATAATATTTCATTTTAAAATTCATTAATTAATGGGGTCAACCATGTATAAAATTTCAAAGGAATAATTCTGGAACAAAAAATATCACCACTTTTTCCAATAAAAATGTATCCACTGTCCTTATAAAAATATTGGCAAATCTGTGTGGAAATTTTCAATAGTTTTTTAGTTTATTTTACATGTAATAGTATTATCCATTTTTAATATATTTTACTATTCTTATTCCTCTCATTCTTTTATTTTTATCTTTTATGTTTCCCCCTCAATCTTCTCCACTACGATCTCTTATACTCGTGATCATGAGTAACTAGCCCAAGAAAGTTCTTGGGGGATCAATATAGTGTTTAAACCAAGTCATTACACATTAATTTTTATTTTTTAATATTCTCTTATAGTTAGTTCAAGGGGGATCTTAGTGGGTAAGGCATCTTTGTGCCTCCATTTGTCACTTGAAGCTTAACTTTCTCTTCTGTAATATTTTATGTCGACCGAGGAGGTGGATGTGTGGTCTCTCAGTGATCATTGAGTGAACCATATATTCAAAACATGTGTAGGAGAGTATTTTCATGCATAATATGGAGAATTTTCATTAAATTTATTTGTAACTAATAAAGAGATGATGAAGGTTCACTATATGTAATTTATTGGGAGGATTTCCTTTATGTATGACATCATCCCGTCTACATTCATTTTGCTCAAATTAAATTATATATATATATATATATATCATGGATATTTAAAACCCACTTCTTCATATTATTTATTTTTATATTAGTTATAATATAAATAATGATAATTGAAATTCGATGTTGTGTGAGCTGCCTCCTTGAGACCGACCCTGGGTGTGCACTATATTGCATGCTTAGGTAAATAAAGTATTGATTGGGGATTCATGAAAAATCCTCACACATCAATCTGACACTATTTTTGGATAGGCACAACACTTTCACGCACCTTTTTTCATAAAAAAACAAAAAAAAATCATAAATTTCAAAAATTCAAAAAAAAACTTTTGTCATGTTGTTTTCAAATGATTATTTCTTTAATTCATGGAATAATTACCCACATGTGAAAGAAATAATTAATATCTCACCCTTTTATATGGAGGATGGTGTTTCTGTTATTGTTAGACTGGTGAGGATATTTTTGGAATCAAATAGTGGGGAGCAGGTATTTAAAGAATTCATAACTGGACTGAGGGAGGACATGAACAAACAAATTTTTGAAGCAATAGCATGGGATCTAACTGAGTTCTCCCATTACTTTCTATAATTTTATCAAGTGGACAAGGTCCAAGTAGAGTCCCCCTTAGTCTTCTCTAATTTTTCTGAGGAGATACATGAAATGGAGGAGCCTGAATACCCGCCTCCATCTTCTACTACTGAACTCCAAGAGGTGATTTCTAATGAAGAAGAGATTCAGGCCAAAACAACTCAGGGAGATGATACATTCTTGAATTCAAACTCATTTGATTTTAATGTAACTAATTTTAGTATAACTACAAATAGTTTTAAATTTTATATTCATCCAACTCATATTACTCCCTGGAGAAATATGATGAAAAACAAAATGTACCTATTGAGGAACATTTAGAGCTCCCTAAACACAATGAACACTACTGGATAGAGTATAAGAAAAGATCCAAGGGGCTCTACCTAAGGAAACCAAGACAAGAGATACTTACTTTGATGGGGAATAATTTGATATTGATACTTCATGTTTTAATTTTATTCAAATAAAATTACACTTTGAAATTCCCTTTGATTATTCTTTTGATGAAGCATGCCTTGAGAAACCACTAGACAGAGAAGAATATGTTTCACAAGTATCAACTAAATAGTAGGAGGTTCTATAATTCATCCTATCCCCACCATGAAAAATATACCTCATTGCGAAGGGGGAAGATCTAGTGTATTCTCTACATGGAAATCTCATCAACAAGAACAAAGAAGTGTAAGCTGGGAAGAACAACATGTGGTGGTTCAAGTCCAAGAAGATCTACCCAAAATCTGATTATGGATAATAGATGATACTTACCTCTAGAGGTAGTAAAAAATTAGTGATTTCTTGGGGATCATACCAAGATTTATCCTTTACTTTTTTTCTTTTACTTTCAATTTCAATCATAGGAAATTAGATTTCAATTTCATTTTTTGGATTAGTCCAGCATGCATCCCATCTCCCTCCAATCTTTTTTAACTTAAATGAAATGATCTTTGTGATTAATTGTATAATTTTATTTAATAGGTTCATGATGTCAGAAGGAAGCCCCAAACTATGGATGAAAATGACCAAGCTTCATTTTCAAAGGGAGTTCGCTTATATTTTTTATCTTTAACTTCCTACATTTTTTTCTGTAAACATGTTTTGAGCTTTAAATTGGAAAATCGTGTACCCACATTTGAATTATTGTCTTACTTGACTTATCTAGGAGACATGAGTTTCTTAATAATCCTATGATTTCATGTTTTAGATTTCAATGTTAATGAAATTGAATGAGTAAAATGGATAATTGTATAATTAAAGTGAAGCATGGATATTAAAATGAGGACTCATAATTTGAGGGAATTAATTGATTCATGTAAATGAAATTTCCCTACCAATTTTCATGATTTGAATTTAAAAAATTCATATAAATTGATTTGTTATTATTAATCATTCCTTGAGTGATTGTCTAATATCATATTTCTCATTTCTAAGAGGATTTCTAGACCAAATACTTTCTATTTATTCTTGAGTATATTTCCTGAGTGATATTGGGACATGTCATCAAACAAAACTTTCATTTGAACCTATCAAATCTATGACTATACAAAAACACATTTAAAATGATTGAGGAAACTTTTGAAAACCCACTTATCCTTAAAATACCACCTTTTAATTAATCATTTTTTAGCTCATAGAGACCATGAATGACCTTTATAGGAAAGATCCATTTTTCAAGTCATTTTTATTCATTCCTACCCTACTCTAGGTATTTTTATGATATTTTAAAGTTAATGTGTGGGGTAAAGGGAATCATGGTGGAAGGGATGATTTACATTATAAGGAAAAATTATGGGGGTTCTTATTATGGGAATAAATTAAGGTTGTTAATTTATTCATGATACTTCATTATTTACCCCTCATGGATTAAAAAAAGTGAAAATGAAAAAAAGAAAAAAAAATGAGAAAAATGGTTCGCGACTTAGAAGAATCAAAAATCATCATTACTAGACTGATGATTTTTATCATATGTGGTTGGGTGGTGTATGTGAGATTTATTCTAAACATAACTTTCAAAAAGGAAAAAAATTAAAAGGTTCTTTGAAAACTAAAAAAAAATTATAAAAGTAAAAAATATTCAATAGGGTGCACAAATAATTCATTATGATTTATTTGATCATAACCTTTACTTTGAGTTTTGGGGAAATGGGTGTTGCTAATTTGAAGGGGATAATTTCATTACACTTTTATTTTTAATATCATGCATTGTACTTAAGAGATAAACCTCCTCCTTGAGCCTTAATTTTTAAAGAATTAAATCCTACCAACCTTAAGTCTCATATTCATTTGAACCTTAATTAAAAATTCCTCATGATTTTATGTGCCTTTCATCTTTACAAAGTGGATAAAATAGTTCCTTTACAAGCATATAGATAAGGATCATGTATTCATGATATGAGTATAAATATACTTTAATTTTATCATGAGTTATGAGAGAAAATATTCAAAGGTGAGTTAAATCGTGATTTGGCATGTTTAATAATAATTAATTGAGGAAATTAAATGAATGAAAGGAGAAGTTCCATCATTTTTCAAAGGGATAAAGTAAAATACATGAATTGATAGTTTATTTGGAAAATAGAAAATTAAATTGATATTTTATGTTACATTTTAAAATTTGATTTTACATTTATGATTGTTTAATTTTATTACTTTGGATTTTAAATATTGGTAACATTGGTGCTCTCTGAATTCCATGTTGATATTATATGATTGAGGACAATCATGGTTTAAACATGGTGGAATTGATAGAGTTGGTATTTTCCTCATTTTTATATATATTTAAATTATTTAAACCCTCCAAATTTATCAATTTGAGCTTATTTACATCAAATTGGGATTTATGGTGTGTTTTGGGCTAAAATGTGAAAAATGCTTAATTTTGGAATTTCAAAAGATTTTAATCACTTTGGTATTTTGGTCATAAAATTTAAAATATAATTCCAATTTGAGTGATTATTATTTTTTAGGATTAATTGATTTATTTTCTCCAACTTTGTATTTTTTTAGAGAGATTATTCGAACAACTAGAGGCCCAAAAAATCAATTAAGTTGGAAAATTGTTAGGGAAGACATGGTGGAACTCACCTCCAGAAATGAGGCATAAATCAAGATACACATATCCAATTTAGGTGATTAAAAATTAATTTTAAAGAGTGTTAATTGAATCGTTTACTCATTAATTTTCAAGGAGTGTTTCTCTTATTAAGGGGGTCATTTAACGATCAAAATTGAAGGATGATTCAGGATGCATTCGATCGGAATAAAAATATCAGAGTAATTGGGCCATAACTTCTTCTACACGTGGATGGTGGAGTTTAAATTTAGATATAAAACGTGTAAGACAATTTTTAACAACTTTATAGAATTCTACATTTTCAAATTCGGTCATTAATGGGGTTAACCATGTGTAAAATTTAGGGGGATGAATTTTGAATCCAAAAATCTCACCTCTTTTGCCTATAAAAATGTATCCATCATTCTCAAAATATTGGAAACTCTATGTGGAAATTTTGAATATTTTTTTATTTTATTTTACATGTAATATTATTATACATTTTTAATATATTTTACTCTTCTTCTTCCTCTCATTATTTTATTTTTATCTTTTGTGTTTCCTCCCCAATCTTCTCCACTACGATCTCTTATACTCGTGATCATGAGTAACTAACCTGAGGAAGTTCCCAAGGGATCAATTCAGTGTTGAACCCAAGTCATTACACATTAATTTTTGTTATTTAATTTTCTCTTAGCATTATTTAAAGGGGGTCTTAGTGGGTATGGAACCTTTGTGTATCTACTTGTCACTCGAAGCTTAACTTTCTCTTATACAATATTTTACGTCAATTGAGGAGGTGGATATGTGGTATCTAAGTGATCATTGAGTGAAAAAATATATTCAAAATATGGGTAGGATATAATGTTCATGTTTATTATGTTGTATGTTCATTAATTTGATTGGGAACTAATAAGGAGATGATGAAGGTTCGCTGTGGGTAATCTCCTGGGAGGATTGCCTTTCTATCCAACATTACATCATCCTATTTGCATTCATTTTGTCCACATTTCATTATATATATATATATATATTAATATTTCATGCATATTTAAAACCCACTTATTCATATTATTTAGTTTTATATTAGTTATAATATAAATAGTTACAATAAAAATTTGATATCATGTGAATTGTCTCCTTGAGACCGACCCTAGGTGTGTGTTATATTGCATGCTTAGGTAAATAAAGTATTGACTGGGGGTTCATGAAAAATCCCAACACATCACACCTCACACATGATACAAAATAAAGATAAACAAGTAATTTACTACCTTAAGGAGATTTTATGACTCGTTGTGCACCATAGGGTGAAGAAGAAATGCACGTAAACCATAACCACACCACAATAAACCATAGATCAACCTATTACACACCCAAAGATCATAAAAACACATCCCAACACACACCCTAAACCAAAATAACATCACTGTAGAAAATCCCCAAAAGAATAATAGAAGGGGGAACAACCGAGAAAGGGAGGAGAACCTACCACAGATTACCAATGGGGATCAACCAAAATCAATAGAGTGAAGCATAAGGAAGAGGGCTAGAAGATCATTATGAGTCACCTAAGGCCCTTCTAAAATGAGAGGGAGAAGGGGTATGACTGAATGAAAGGAAAATCAGCTGGAAAAGAACTTTAAAACATGGATCCCACCATTTACATGTCGTGTAAACTTTACATTATTTGTAATTCATGGGATTACAAAAATTCAAGATTTCACCAAAAAACACATCACCTCATCCTTTATTTAATACACATTGTGAGTTAAACTTACACAATGTGTACTTATTTAACATGCTACACCTTATCCATGTGCAAGTCATGAACCACCCAGCTATACGGGCTATGAACCACCATTACACATTGTGTAATACATTTACACAAAATGTATTTTCTACAGTAGCTTTACTCCAACTCCAGTCTCCACCAAAAACTCTTGGAATCTCCCATGAACACCTCCAACCATCAAAATAGGAGAAGTAATAGACTGATAAGGAATAGACCATTACACATTCCATTTGTGAGAGTCATATTTGATTAATTAATTTCACAAGTGTAAGGGAGAGAAATTGTGGGATGTTTTCCCCATATTATCACAAGTTCTAAAGAGAGGATATAGGGATAGATTCTGAAATGATAAACACAAGACATTTTAAAGAATATGGTTTCAACATGATCATTCCCATGAAATCCATATTAATGTCTCATACATGGTGGAGCCCATGTGGATATCACTATAGTGACTCTAGTTTGGATTCTTAAAGCAACCAAACCATTAAAAATGAGTAAATATGGAATCATAAAACATTTCATTAAGGTAATTTAACTATGTGTAATTAATTATAAATTATGTTTGATGATATTGTTTATGGATTCAAGAGTTATTAATTTGAATAATTAATTTTATCATGAGATTTTAAAAGGAAGATATTAAATGGAAATAAATCCCCAACACTTTTATGGTGCATGTTTCATTCAATTTATGCATTTGAGGATATTTTATGATTTTTATACAAGTTAAAAAAAGTTATAATTTGAAGTATGGCTAGTTTTGAACTGTAGTTTTCTATTTTTTATTTGAAATTATTTGGATACATTTAGTCTAATATTTATATTAAAGATGTATTTTTGGATTTAGTGATGTTTTAGAGGGTATTTTGGTTTTTTTCTCTGAGAGAATTTTGTTTAATTTATACCTTTTATGTCTAAAGGTATTTAGAGATTATATAATTTTTAAAAAAAATCTTTAGTATTTTTTAGTATGTTAAATGGTATTTTGGTCATTTTAAATTTTAATTTCTTAGTCATTTAGTCATTTAAAAGTATTTTGGGAATTTTTTAAGTTTAGGATATTCTCATTAATGAGTCTGGGAATTTTTTAAAGTAATTTCTATAATATTTTATTTGAGGATATTTAATTTATTTTATAATTTTTATATTTTAGGGGATTTTAGGAGTTTTTGAGTTTTTGATTGGGGATTATATAAATTTTTAAAGGGTGTGTTGTTCATCTTTCATTGAAGGTTAATTTAGTAATTTTAGTTATTTTTATATTTAGGGTATTTTGGGAGTTTTTTTATGTTTTTGGAATTATGGTTTTGGAATTTATAAACCATTGAAGGTTTTGTAGGTCATTTTTTCATTTGAGTGTGTTTTGACTAATTTAGTCACTTTTTCATTTGAAATAATTTAGGATTTTGTGAAGTTTTGGAAATTCTGGTTTAGATTTTGTGATGTTTTGAAGAATATTTTGGTCATTATTTTAATTTAAGGTTTTTTTCATTTTAATTATTTTTAAATTTGTGGGTATTTTATAGTTTTTTATGGTTCTTAAATTCTACTTTAGGGTGTTTTAGATGTTTTTAAGGGTATGTTATTCATTTTTCATTTGATATTGTTTTTATCATTTTAGTGATCATTGTATTTAATGAAATATTATGATATTTTAAAGTTTTATTAATTTTAATTTAGGGTATTGTGATGTTTTAAGGGGTACTATCAATATTTTACATTTGAGGGTATATATTCCACTTTAGTAAATTTTTCAATTGTGGGTATTATGAGATTTTGTAAAGTTTTATAAATTCTATATCAGGGGGTTATAAATTTTTGAAAGGTGTTTTGATCATTTTTCATTTTCATGTATTTTTATCATTTTAGTTATTTTTTCATTTGAGATTATTTTTGGAGTTTGTAATGTTTTAAAATTAATCATTGAGATTCTATTATTAATTGATGGATATTTGGGTTATTTTATATTTTTGGGTATTTTGTTAATTTTAGTCATTTTTTCATTTAAGGGTATTTTTATAATTTTTTTTAATTTTTGTTATTATCTTTTCATGGTTTGTGAAGTTTTAGAGGGTTATTTTAGTCATTTATATTTTGAGGGTATTTCAACAATTTTCATTATTTTTAATTTATTAGTATTTTGTATATTTGTGGGGTTTTGGAAAAAAACTAAGCCACGATGTGGGGTTTTGTATTTCTCTCATGACGCACATTAGCATTGAGGAGAGTTGATCTTCTCTAATAGCTAGTTTGTCACGAGTGATATGGAGTGAAAGAAGCTAATATTGAAGAGAGAAATATATTTCTGATGTTTGGTGAGGTAATGTTAAGAGGGGAGAAATGATAAGGGGGTAAATGGATAGAAATAGATTTATCTACTATAATTTTTTTTAAATCATCCCAAAATTGGGATGATTTAGAATGAAATTATGGAGGAGGGTTATTAATATTTTAAAATTACAATTTTATCCCTATTTTCTAAATGTATCATAAAAGAATTTCTTTTCTTTTATTTTAAAAAGATTCACTAAATAGGATGGAGAGAAATCCAAATCATTTCATTTCTTTTACTAATTTATTGATCCAAACACAAGGATAGAAATTACAATCATTTATTTTTTTTATTTTCTTTTATAGACTATCAAATATTTTTATTTATTTTAATAAACATGGAATAAATCCATTTTTAGGGAAAGGAATGACGTGTTTCTTTCTTTTCTTCATTATTTTATTATTTAATCTTTAGAATTTCTTTATTTTGATCATTTCTTATTAGATATATTCACATAAATATATTCCTCTTGCGGTTGGTGACACAATATTTCACCCTTGTTTACCTTGCCTCACTACTCATATTAGTGTTATTGTTGCAATTTATAGATTCATTTGTTGTGGTATTTTTTATCTCTAGATCTTGAATAAGGAGAACTAGCGTGAAGTGCATCAATTGATGGTTTGGGTGTTTCATACCTTAACAAAAAGTGTCTAGTTTCTTCTCTAGTGGACTATTGGTTGTGTGGTGCATTGATTATTCTATGGTCTACTATTATTTTGATAGAATTGGTAGCATTTCTTTGTATATTGATGCTTTAGATCTTCCTCTTCATTATTTTTGGGTTGGTAGGTTTTCGATGGCTTAGAGATAGTGAGGAAATCAAACCCTCTTTCATCTGACTCTCATGGTTCTTCTTCTTCTTCTTCCTAGTGGTGGATTTTGGATTTGGTATAACTGTTGATATGGTTGATCGATGGCTTATTTCTAGTCTTAACATTTGGTTTGTTCTATGATGGTCTATGGTTTTTCTTCATAAGGTTCTTGATAATACTTCTTGATTAGAAATTTTTTGTAGATGATGTGGTTTTTGGGGCCTATATGCCTCAGTTTTATGATTCCAAATTGAACGGTGCTTCCAATGATCAAGTTTTATTAACTTTTTTCAAACTTTCTTCAGGTTATATGGTTAAGGTGGTCCTACTTTTTTGGAGATGGGGTGGCCATAACAACCTAGTCACCCAAAAAAAGAAAATCACAGAACAAAAAATAAAATAAACATAGTGTGGAAAACAAAAATGAATCCAAGCACCAACCTTGTTCCTATTCATCCTCTATGGAGTCCATGAAAGTAAGGATCTTATCATACATTGTAAGAACCAAGGATTTATGTTGTCTGGGATATTTCTTTTAAGAAGAATTTTTCAACTTGAACTCCTTAAACTATCCTCTTAGAGAATCACTCACAGTATCCACCACTTTATATGTAATATCATTATTCAAAGTAATAAGATTTTTATCCCTAATATTGTAACATACTTCTCCTTCATAACCTCTGGTGTTATTGAATGAATTATGGGGGTGAGGATGCTTTTAATATAACCTTAAGAGTAGTCATCAAATAAATTATATATCCATCATCTTGACTATCCTCTAGAAAGGCTAAAGAGTCACCCAAGTTTCTAATGCCCCCATTTTCCATGATCTCATCAATATTTGTCTTAGAAACAAATCGAGTGATCATTGTTCTTTGTATACTAGAGTAACGATTTCTTTATCTTAAACTCTTTTTTGTATGGGATTCTATGAGCCTATTGATACATCCCTCGCTAGTGACAATAATCTATTCATCCTTAGGGTTTTTCTGCATTCAAGGATTATCAACTTCCTCCTGACTCGAAGCCTTAAGAAGATCCCTAGGTGTTTCATATTGAACAACTAAAAAATTTCCATTTGCATGATCAATAGTTTGATCTTGTTCAGTCTCTTTGACTTGAGGCTTGGAATCATCCAGATTAGTATAGGTTATCAATACCACAAACTTTTTATTTATAAAAAAGATGTTGAAGATCATCATTGTCATGATCATTGATGATATCAGTATTTATCTCCAGGGTGTCAGAATCATGGACACCATCCTTCTTCCACTGAACCATTCGATCTTTGCAAACCATAAATTGTGCCTAAGTTGTACACTAATTTCCCACCATGGTAGGTATCTCAACCACATATTCAACCTAGAAATTATAAAGATTAACCATGGAATCACCGACTTGGACAATAGAAATAACCTTGTACTGAAATTTCTTAGAAACAACCATGCTAGACTTATATTGATCATAATATTTGAACTATTATTCATCATTAAAGGAAGTAAAAAATAGCCTCTTGTTCCTTAGTCATGGTCTTTAGTTCTTCACTAATAGTAACAATTCCTATTCTAACCTGTAATGGCCCCTTCTTCATTAATATCATAGGATCATCCTCCACATACTTGCCTTTCTGATCTCTCACTGGGTGAGACAAACCAAGAGGAAGACCATCCCTATCAGAGAGAATTGTGCCATTAATGGTGGGTTTATTTTTTTCCTTCTCATTATGACACACAACATTAGTGTGGCCCAATAATATATATAGATTGTAATATCTTATATTTGACTCATAATCAATTTTTTTAAAGAAACCATCACCACTATAAACAATAATTTAAATAAAATCTGGAAGGGGGGTAACCAAATCCATCTCCACACACAATAAAGGAGAGATAAGGTATTTAATATTATTCATTCAATTTTCTAGTCATAAGAATCTACCAATATGACCTCCAATTTCCTCTAGAATTGATGGGTTATGTAATGTAAATGGTAATCTGAGTAAATGAATCTATGCAGCTTCAAAGGTAGAGTCCTTTCTTGAATATATCTTGCTTATACATCATATTAAAATAAATATTCAGTTCTCAAAGAAGTTGGATTCCTGGGACCATGTCATGGAAAATTCTTGATCAAATTAAAGGTGAATAAAAAATGGCAGACATCAAGAATCCCTACTATGGTGTGATTTAAGAGAATCTAAGAAGCTTTACCATGACTCTTTAACTGATCCACCGAATTTCTATTGAAATAAAATTTCATAATTAGCACCAAATTACAAAACTTCACTGCATCATCATATTTATCCAATGAGATTCTTAGAAGTATTCATCCATCTGATTATTGCACTAACTTCTAAACTAACTTGATCCTTGTTATGTTAGGTAAATCCATAATAGGCACGAAGGGGGGGGGGATTAAGTTCTCTCTAGGGAGAATCTTGAAGGCTTTCCACCCTCTTTGTACAAAGTTGTTAGAGTTGGTTTCCTTGGACCAACTGTTTATACTTTGATTACATGTATATTTTTTGTATTGAATATTAATAAAACTTCTTATTACATATTTTTCATTGTTCTATATGACTTTAATGTAGTAATTTTCTTGATTATACATCACATTGATAAGGTCATAGAAGTCCCCCGCTATGATGAAAACCTTAAAGTGCTATGGCGATATTTTTAAATATAGTTTTGTGGTTGGATAACATACTATTATGGGACACATAGTATATAGACTATCAAGTGTGAGTACTCATAAGCATATGAGACTTATTATCATGAAGTTAACACTTGGTAATCTCTAAGACGATGTATTATAAGAACGGAAATGCCAGTAGGAATTCTTTATATTTTGGTATCATCAAATATTTCTATCTATGAGTGCATGTAATGGTTCTTGGACTTTAAAATTATTATTAATTCATGTTATTACTAGAATACTTAGATGTATTTTGTAAACCATAATGATAATAGTTTATGGAAAATTTGGATTCATTGGGTGCGTCAAGAGTGACAGGTTATTAATGGATAAGTTGAAGAAGAATTTGTCCCTTAAATCTTTATGGAAGTTGAAATCTTGACCCTTTGATTGGAATAGAACTATCACCCTAAATTTCATGGACATAGCATAATGATGTGTTTATTTCAAATAGTCAAAGAAAAACATATCGAGCATATAGGTTGATGACACAGATGTGTGGCCTTTTTGATGATATATTGTGATAAAGGGATTATATTATATAGTGAGTTTTTGTATGTGGTTTTCATTGTTGTGACATTAAGTTCTCTAACTTAGGTGTCTTAACTCGTTGCTAGATAGTAATCTTGGACTTTAGTAAAGACCACCTAATGTCAATGAGAAACAATCCTAGAGGATTGCACACTAAGTATTTCTGTTGTTCTCGATTAAATTATATTTGAATTTAATTAATATAATAAATATTATTCTCAACACTGAGGAATAAATTCATTCACATTTTATTGATTGAGAATATTTATTGATGAATGAAATATTTAATATTTATTTGAATGTTCAATAAATGTTAGAGGAGTTCGAATAGACTAAGACTGTGCTTGGTGACAAATACCAATTAACAAGCTGGTTAAATAATATTTTTTATTGTGAAAGTTGGAACACACCACAAGATAATAATAATAATAATAATAATACCATTATTATTATGAGACATGTTGTTTATTAAAGGTTATAATATTGTTTAAGGTTCATCATGTAATTAAATAATATTTGAACCTAAACCCCATCTCTATAAATAGATGGTTATGTCTATTGTGTAGTTAGTTAAAAAAAATAGAGAATCATTGCACACAAAGAAATTATTTCTTGACTCCTCTCTCTCCCTCTCAACAATTAGAAACACAAGAGATATTTCTTTAAGGCCGAAGAAAGAGCAATCAAGATGAAAAATGCAAAACAATCGATTCATCGTGCTAGCACCTGAAAATCGATTGGTGTTGCTTGAAGATTAAAGGAGCATGTTTGGATTACCGCTAGAGGGATTCTACTCCTGGATCCTCACATCACAATAAAGATGATCTAAAAAGGGTCTTTTGGAAGATCAATATTGTCAATGAAGAAAGTATCCTAAGCCGATGAATTTATTTTATTTATATTTAAATAAATTAATTATAAATTTAACATGAAATATCCTTACTCGGGGTTTCAGACAACTAAATATTAAAAGAAATTTTAATATATCACCCACTGCCACATGCTTTTGCTATGTCTGGAATCTTCAAGTGGTATCAGAGTAGTCACATTTAAAATTTATAATTATTTATTTGATTGTTGATCTATGAAAAATAGTGATTAAATTTTCATTTCATATTATTTGTTTTTAATCCAATTTGAATTAACATGTTATCAACATATTAATCATGTTTGTTCAGTATTTCATTTTCTTAAAGGTATAATAACATATGAAGAATGACTAGAGATTCCATTGGGAAGTATGGAATTTTTTATTGGTAAGACTGGGTTACACAACGTATAGCCAGAGTACATGCTAGGTTCACTACACCTGGATGTGTCGAGGGATACATGGCATGTCAAGCAGTTAATTACACACAGTGCATTTATTTCACACTGTGTGTAGACTGGGCCAACCCAGCACATGAGATGTTGAATTACATGGTGTGTAGCTGGTTTACACTCCATGTATTCTACATGAGTTAGCGATGTAAATCATGCAATCTGTGTGGTCATTATACATGGTCAAACTGTTTGAGACTAACTGTCTGGAAAATTTATGATATACACGACGTGTATGCAGTTTACACAACATTTACATCATTATTTCCTACATCCAAAATACTCATCGAGCCATTCAGTGAGAAAATTAGACGCACAACATAAGTGATACACAACATGTACACGTCGTGTTGCCTCGACCAATGAACACACCAAGTTCTTCGGTGTGTTGCGCGATCACATGGTATTTAGACCACACAACATATGGATGGATTGTACACACCGTGTGATCCCACTGAGATACACTTAGAAGACCCAGATGAGCATCTCGAGCACACGGCAAGCGGATACACAACATGTAGCTGACATGTACACACAGTGTAGTCTGGCTGAGTCAACACACCGAAGCCCCATATGTGTAACCCAGATACACATCAACTGAGGTACATAGTGTGTAACTGAACAATACACATCATGTAGTCTCCCAATTAATGGAAGAATTAAAAATTATATTAAATTAAAAAGTGAAACATTAAAACCTTATTAATTTTATTGACATTTTAAGTGTTTGAAAGTTTAATAATGGTTTTAAAGAATTTTAAATGCTTAATTAATTTCTTACATTAATCTGTAAAAACTAGTTCTGCTATTTTTTGATTAATGCCTTAATGATGGTTATCTCCAAGAGAATTCATATGGTCATTAAGATAAAGGAGAATTAATTAATTAATTAATTAAATCATTTTTATCTTAATAATAAATATTGAATAAGAAATTAATATTAACCGGTTTACTTTTGCGTATGCATTGCACGTAGGGTCATTCATGAGCTAGAACAAGACCAGTGTATGTGTTGACATTTATTTAATTTAATTTATTACATGAGTTGGAAATATTTATTATTAATTTAATTTTATGGTCTTCATATCATCCCTCTCTCCATTATTATGTAATACATGTGTGTAAAAGGTTATTTATGTAATCCCCCTTTAACCAATCCTTTGGTTCCTCTTGCCTGCGTACGAGTTATAAATACATGTAATTAATGGATTTTCTCAAGGTGTGTGGAGGCGGTTCAAGATGGAACCATACTAATGCTAACTAAGGTGATACATGGGTGGGTAGATGGAATATTGTAGCTTGTGCCAAGTCTAGCACAAGGAGTTATTCCCTCTAGGTCATGGGTTGATTTAATGTCCTATAATTAAATTAATCATTAGATATACTCATGATCAATTCATTTAATTATTTATTTATTTTTGTATATGCATTATTTATTTTATTGATGCAAGACCAAAATCACATAAATAAATGAATTAATGTGAAAAGACGAGATTTAAATAAATATATTATGTGTAAATGTTTTATCTAGAATGGTTAATTAATTAAGTAACATCCAATTAATATTAAAAATACATGTAAATGAAAAAAAAAGATAAAATTTATACATAATTAAAATAAAATCCCTCAAACTAAATATTAAGTTAGACTTCTCCTTCCATTACTTGATTTGGAATGAAACCAATAAAACTAAGTGTTTGACCAACCCTGTTGGGACACTTATTTTTATAAGGGGTGTTTTTATAAAGGTTTTGGGTTGAATTAACCATATTACATCGAGAGGAGTAGCCCTTGTTAGATTTGGTGTAATTTGGAGGCAAGTTTTGACGAAATTCAAGTCTAGATTTCAGGATTAGGTAATTCACTCAATGGATCAAGGAGCTTCAAGCTCACACTTGGCAAAGACCTACCTACCTAAATACCTTCAAATAGCTTAATCAACCCTTGTTGGGTTTATGTGAAAGGGGATATGGATATTTTCCACTATAATTTTATAGCAACTAGACATTCTGAGTTCAATGTTGAGGGTTATTGGGACTTGATAAAATAGTGGGAGAATTAATAAAATCAATCAATTTATTATTTCTCGCATAATTTGTAATCAAATAAAAGTACTAAAAATCCACACTTTTAATTGTAGAATAAAATGGTAATTTATTCTATACTATCCCTTCAATATATATTAAAGAAAGGAAATCTTCTCACTGGTAGTAAATTCTAGGAATGGTTCAGATGCCTTTGGGTTATGTTGTGTTGTGAAGGGAAATATTACATGCTAGAATCATTATTTCCCAATCCACCGACCAAAGAGGCGAGTGATGTAGAGTTCCTTGTCTATGAAAAACATTTGAGTGATACGGTTGGCATTCAATGTTTGGTGCTTTTTTCTATGTATAGTGAATTCATAAAGTCTCATGAAAACATGGATCTGTATAACATGCTTGAGAACCTTAGAGGTTTATACCAGGAGAGAGATGGACAAGAACAGTTGGAGATCTCCAAGAATCTTTTTAAGAGAAAACTTAGAGAGGGTGCCCCAGTTGGGCCTCACGTATTCAATATCATTGGCTACATTGAGTGCCTAGAAGTTCTAGGGTTTAAACTCCCTGAAGAACTAGGCATGGATCTCATTCTTGCATCACTCCCTCAGAGCTTCTCCAGCTTTATTTTAAATTTTAATATGAACAACATTGTGAAGTCTATCCCTGATCTACTTACTCTCCTTCATCAAGTAGATAAGGATATGAAGTGCAGAAATCCTTCTATTCTTATGGAGAATAAATGGAAAGACCAAGTGAAAATCCCTAAGGCCAAGGCTTCTTCACAAAGCCCTTCTGAGAAGAGGAAGATTAAGGGGCAAGTAAGGGAACATGATGTTGTCTATTTCGCATGTGGTAAGAAGGGCCACTGGAAGAAAAACCGCACCCAGACAAAGAAGTAAGGGGAAGATTCAGGTGCGTTTGTTATCGAGTACAATTTATTCATTTCTACAAATTGGGTATTAGATATAACTTATGGTGATCACATATGTATTCATATATAGGAACTAAGTAGATTCAGAGTGATTGTCCGAGGGGAGGTAGATTTATGAGCAACCAATGTAGCTAAACTTATTGTATCTATCGGGGACTACTACCTCAGGTTGCTGACCAGAATGATCTTAGTTTTGAAGTGTTGTTATTACGTGTCATCTATTACTAAAAATGTTATTTCTTCATCTATAATTGATACAAATGAATTTATTTTCAAATTTTGGAATAAAATGTTAATTCTTTTATAAATATAAAATTTGTTATGGTAAGGTACATTTAAATAATAGTCTTTATGTGTTGGATTACATGAACCAAGTAATGACAATCAATATCAAAGTTACTTCACACGATTCATGTCATACCAAACTTTGGTATCACTAGCTAGGTCATGTAAATAAAAAATTCTTGGCTGAATTACATCAAGATGGGTATTTAAATATTTTTGAACTAAAACCACTTGGTGTATGTCACACATGTTTATGAGGAAAAATGACCAAAGCCCCATTTAGTGAGAAAGGTGAAAGGGCTAAAGAGCTTATTGAGTGTGTGGACCATTTCCTTTTGAAGAAAGGGATGGGTACTCATACTTCATGATTTTTATTGATGATTTTTGTAGATATGGATATGTTTATTTAATGAGATATAAGTAGGATTCTTTAGAAAAATTCAAGGAATACAAGAATGAAGTTGAGAACAAGCTTGATAAGAACATTAAAAAACTTCACTCAAACCATGGTGGAGAATATCTTAATCATGACTTCATTGATTACTTAGAAGAGTTCGAGATCCTATCCCAACTCACTCCTTATACACCTCAGTGGAATGGTGTAAACGAAAGGAGGAACCACACCTTGTTGGATATGGTGAGATCAATGATGAGTCATGTGAGTCTTCCATTATCCTTTTGGGGATATTCATTGTAAACAACAGTACACATACTAAACCAAGTATCAATTAAATTGATAAATGGTATTCCATATGAATTTTAGAGTGGAAGAAAAACCATGTTTTCGAATTTACATGTGTGGAGAAGCGAAGCGTTGGTTAAGGCCTCTTCAGGTAATAAACTTGTACCTCAAGGCACAAAGTGTACCTTTATAGGATACCCCAAGGAAATAAGGGGATATTACCTATACGATCCCTTAGAAAAAAGGTAATAGTGGTAAGATACGTCATATTCCTTGAGAAGAAGCACATCTCTAAAAGAGATAGTTAGAGTGAGATAGACTTTGATGAAGTCGAGGCTCAAGGTACACAAGAGTTGGTACAAGAATAGATTACACAAAGCCCCGTGGAAGAATAAATTATTCCAGAGACACAAGTACTGTGTAGGAGTACTAGAGAAGTTAAAGTACCAGAACGATATGTTTTTCTAGTCACCGTGGATGATGACTCATTATTAGTTGATAACAATGATCCTCTAACCTAAAAAGAAATAGTAAGTGACACAGATGTTTTCTAGTGGCAAGAAGCCATGAATTCTGAAATGGATTCCATGTATCAAAACCAAGACTAGATTTTTTTAGATCCTGTAGTGGATGCAAATCCCATTGGTTATAAATGGGTGTTCAAGAAGAAACTAGACATGGAATGATAAGTCAGTACCTGTAAGGCATGACTAGTTGCAAAAGGGTTTAAACAATGTCAAGGAATTGACTATAACAAAACCTTTTCATCAATTTCAATACTGAAATCCATCAGAATTTTACTTACCATTGTGGGTTACCATGATTATGATATTTGACAAATGGATGTCAATATAACATTCCTCAACAGGAACCTTCAGGAAGGCATCTATATGACACATCCTGAAGGGTTTGTGACTCCAATGGATTCCAACAAGATATGCAAATTGAAAAAAAACCATTTATGTATTAAAGCAAGCATCTAGGTCATGGAACATTCATTTTAATAAAGTCATAATGTAATTTAGTTTCATAAAGAATGAGTGTGAGCCTTGTGTCTACAAATGGTTTAGTGGGAGTACAGTCATTTTCTTAATAGTATATATTTATGACATATTACTCAGTGGAAATGAAATATTAGTCTTACAGTCTGTTAAGGCATGGTAGAATAAATTCTTATCTATGAATGACTTGGTCGAGACAACATATATTATTGGGATCAAGATCCATCATGATAGATCCAAGAGGCTGCTCGGCCTAAGTCAAAATACACACATTGACAAGATATTGAAGAGATTCGGTATGGAACAACCCAAGAGGGGATTTTTGTTAGTATCACATGGCATTCATCTTTCTAGGAAAATGTATCCTCAGACACATTAGGAAAGAAATAGAATGACAAGGATTTCATACGCATAAGTGATTGGGTCAGTCGTGTATGATATGCTATGTACTAGGCTAGATGTCACTTACGCATTAAGTTCGGTTGGAAGATATCAAGATGACCCAAATGACCACCATTGGATGGCAATTAAGACTATCCTTAAGTATCTGATACGTATTAAAGATATGTTTCTGGTTTATGGAGGATATGAGGAACTAGTCATCAGAGGATATGTAGTTGCTAGTTTCCAAACTAATCAAAATGTCATGAAGTTGCAAACAAGATACAACATCACGTTAAATGGAGGCGTTGTGGGTTGGAAGAGATTAAAGTAGGTTGTGGTCATAGATTCTACAACAGGTTCTAATTATATTATGGATTTTGAGGCAGCTAAAGAAGCAGTATGGATGTGCAACTTCGTCTAAGAGTTTGACGTGGTACCTAGTAGTAAAGATCCTATCATACTCTATTGTGATAATACTTCAGCGGTGGCTCTCGCAAAAGAGTCATAGTCACATCAGCGAACAAACACATACTTCAGAAGTATCATTTATTGTGGAATTTTTCTCAGAGAGGTGAGGTTGTGGTGATCAGTATTTCCATGGAAGACAACATGACAACCCCCTTGACTGAAGCCTTGACTTAGTAGAAACATGATTATCATGTGAGGTCTAGCAAACTGAAAGTCGTAGGTAGTTGGTTCTAATCCAAGTTGGAGTTTGTTAGAGTTGGTGTCTTAGGACAAGCTGTTTATACTTTGATTACATGTATATTCGATATATTGAATATTAATAAAACTTGTTATTATATATTATTCATTGTTCTGCATGAATTTAATGTAATAATGTCATCGAGTATACGTCACATTGATAAGGTCACAGCAGTTCCCCATTATGATGAGAACCTTAAAGTGCTATGAAGATATTTTTAAATATAGTTATGTGATTGGATAACATGCTATGATGAGACACATGATATATAGACTATCAGGTGTGAGTACTTGTAAACGGATGAATCTTCTTCTCATGAAGTTCGCACTTGGTAATCTTATAAACGAGAGATTATGAGAACAGACCCGCCATTAGGAATCCTTCATGTTTTGGTGTCATCAGATATTTCTATCTGCAAGTGTGTGCAGCTGTCCTTGAACTTTAAGATTATTATTAATGCATGTTACAAATCGCGTACTTGGATGCATTTCGTAAACCATGGTGATAACAATTCATGAAAAAATTATATATGTTGGGTGTGTTGACATGTTATTAATGGATAAGTCGATAAATGATTTGTCCCTTCCATCTTTATGGAAGTTGATATACCGATCCTTTGATTAAATTAGAAACATCGCCCTAAATTACATGGTTATGGTGTAATAATGTGTTTATTTGAGATAGTTAAGGAAATATGTATCAAGCACATAGGTTGGTGACACGTATGTGCAACCTGTTTAATGAGATATTGTGATAAAGATATTATATTATACAATGAACATTCATATGTGGTTTTTGTTGTTGCAACGTTAAGTTCTTTATCTTAAATGCCTTGACACATTGCTAGACGGTAATCTTGAACTTTAGACAAGTCCACTTAATACCAATGAGAGAGAATCTTAAAAGGTCACACACTAGGCGTTTCTGTTGATCTCGATTGAATTCTATTTTAATTTAATTAATAGAATAAATATCATTCATACAGGTTGTTGACACAGATGTGCAACTTGTTTGATGAGATATTGTGATAAAGAGATTATATTACACAGTGAACGTTCATATGTGGTTTTCGTTGTTGCGACATTAAGTTATTTCGCCTGGGTGTCTTGACACATTACTAGATATTAATCTTGGACTTTAGGCAAGTCTACCTAATGCCAACGAGAAAAAATCTTAAAGGGCCACACACTGAGAGTTTTTATTGATTTCGATTAAATTATATTTGAATTTAATTAATATAATAAATACCATTCTCAAGACCGAAGAATAATTTTATTTATGTTTTATTGATCGCAGATATTTATCGATGAATAAAACATTTAATATTTATTCGAATGTTCAATAAATGGTAGATGGGTTCGAACGAACCAATACCGTGTTCGGTGACAGATATTAATTAACAAGCCGGTTAAATAATATTTGTTATTGCGCAAGTTGGCACGCACCACAAAATAATAATAATAGTATTAATAATAATAATAATAATAATAATAATAATAATATTATTATTATTATTATGAGAAGGGGTTTATTAAGGGTTGTAATATTGTTTAAGGGCTGACATGCAATTAAATAATATTTTAACCTAAACTCTATCTCTATAAATAAACAGTTGTGTCTGTTGTGTAGTTAGTGCAAACAACAGAGAGTCGTTGCGTACAACGAAATTTTATCTCGACTCCTCGACCCCCCTCCCAAGAACGAGAAACACGAGAAATTCCTTCAACATCAAAGGATGATCGATCAACACAAGATAATCGATTCGTCGCACTAGCACCCGGAAATCGATTGGTCTTGCTCGAAGATCAAAAGAGTAAGCGTGGATCACTGTTAGAAAGATTCTACCATTGCATCTTCACATCGCAACGAAGACAATCCGAAAAAAAGTATTTCAGAAGATCAATATCATCAACGAAGAAAGGATCTTAGACTGCGATATTTATTTTCTTCAGATTTAAATAAATAAATTAAAATTTTAACGTGAAAAATCTTTACTCGGGGTTTCCGACAATTAAATATTAAAAGAAATTTTAATAAATCACTCACCATCGCACGCTTCCGTTGTATCCGAAACCTTCAACATTTACATCCACCCCACTCTTCATTTAAAAAGGTGGAGAGGTATGGGGATGAGACGCCATGAATTAGTGGGTCTTTTGATGGGAATCTATATTATTTTTTATTTGAGAGTATTTTGGAACTTTTATTTTATTTTATTTTATTTTATTACATTTTTGGGCATTTTGTGAGTTTGCGATGCTCTTACCGCCGCCTCCAGATCTATCGATTTCTCAGGCTTCTCTCCGGCATAGTACTACTATACTGATTCAGGCTATGCCCCGCTTACGCTCCATCGCAGCAGGAGTTCGAGGCGGTTTCGGGCTACCACTGTCATGCCTTGATTGTGATGTTCAGTGTAGATCGGCCCTTGGTTGACTCCTTCAAGCGCTTCATCAACTCTTCTTCGGGTCTCTCTTCCCCAGCGACGGTAGGCCCCCACCAGGTCTATGCTATTTTTTCATTCTCTTATTTTCGGATAAGGATTTTGCACTGGCCTGGTCCTTTGAATTTATAATCTTCGGGAAGCATCAGTTCTTACTGTTTAGGTGGTTTCTGGACTCTGTGGCGTGACCCACGGATGGAGGCATTGTGGTTCTGGCTCCCATGACTCCCCCTCCTCTTTCAAAATCCTTCAATGGTTCAATGAACTGGGGATTCTCTTGGGAGGTTCCTTTGAACCGATGACCAGTCCTTTTTTGGTCACAAAAATTTGCGATGAGATGGATTTTTCTTAGGATCTTCCTAGCCGCATTCACCTGTTAGGGGGCGAAGATCTGATTCATTTGCAAAGGGTGTTGTATGATTCAAAGCAGGGCTTTCGCTCTTCATGTCACTTGCGAGGACACGACAAGTCCCACTTCCGGAAGCATGGCCGCCAGTAGAGAAGACCAGTCCACAGAGATCTGGGCCTACAATCAGCTCCCCGCAGGGGAAAAGAGGTGTCTCAAGCCCCTGATTCTTCTGGGCCGCCCTATGTGATTCTGTCCCCCACAGGTTTAGATGGTGCTGTAACTTCTCCTTTGGTGGTCGATCCAGTTGGTCCTCCGGGCCTGTCCTCTGACCAGGTGATGGTTCTCCCTCTAGACCCGGTTATAAGCCCAAAACCTGTGCATCAGGAGTTGTGGGTCTACTTTCTGACCAGATGGTGGCTTCCCCTCCAGAACAGGTTGTTTTCCTGGAACACGTGCACTAGGAGTTGGCTTCCCCTGCAAATCCAATGGGTTTCTTAGAGCCTCCTTTGAGCTTGGCTGCTGTGCTGTATAACACTGAAGAGCGGTGTAGTTTGGCGGCTCTGCAGAGTCATTCGGAAGCTGATCCCCCACTTTTAGGGGTGCCAGTGAAGATGGCCTCCTTCCCACTTCCCCTGGTTATCCCTCTCGCACTGCTACAGGAATTGGTGGTTGTTAAGGATGCCCCTCCTCTGCTAGACCCCTTTGTTCTTTCAGCCGGTCTGCTTGAGGGATCAATGGTCGGTGTCATTGTGTCTCTCTATTATTTGAATAAGCTGGCTAAGAGGAAAGGATGGTAAAAGTCCTCCTATCGGGCTGAGGCTTCTGAGGATCCTTGTTTTATACAGGACAAGAGGATTACCAGGTCCAACTCTCAAAAAATTCTAAAGGATTAGGCACTATACTTGGATGGTCAAGAAGACTCTTGCGCCCTTATTTTCAAAAGGAATCCTTCTTTCTAAGGCCGATTCTTGCATGGAACATTAGGGGGTAGGTGCCTCTGCTAATGCCGGATACCATATCAAATAATCGTTGGCTTCTAAAATTGCGATTATTGCTTAGCTGGAACCTAAACAAAAATTAGATTTCCTCATTTCTTTTGCGATGAGTATTAGGTTTCCCAACATCCTTCATGTGGCTCCAACCAAGGATCATTTCTAGATTCTCTGAAAAAAATGGGATTGATGTGGACTTCATCAACACTTCTTCTCAGCGCATTACCATCAAGGCCTCAATTTGAAAATCTCTGTTTTACCTTTCATCTATGTAAAATGTGACACGACAAGCAGAATGAAGCTATGGATTTCCCTGTCTGGATTTCATCTTGGCCCACTACCATGGATAGTGGGTGGATATTTTAATTCCATTGTTGACCCAATAGAGAAAAAAGAGGAAATTCTTTCTCCAGGGAAGCCATAGAGGATTTTAGCAACTTCCTCGTGGCTAATCAGCTTCTGGACTTAAGTTACAATAGAGATTATTTCACTTGGTGCAAAAATTAAAAACAGGGCTTGAGAATATGGGTTTGACAGGATTGCTTTGTTTCCAATCTTAAAGGCATTAATGTGTTTCCTAATGCACAGGTTATGCACCTCCTTAGGCAGGTATCTGATCACCCCCCACTCCTTGTCAAGTTAGGGGATCTATCAGCCTATAAGAAATGGTTCAGGTTCTCTCCGCTTTGGACTTCCAATGCTGACTTCAATCAAGTTGTTGCTACCACTTGGAATGTGAATGAGCAGGTCCCACCATGGGAGGTCTTTCAACCGAAAGTTAAATCCCTCTAAACTGTCCTACATGAATGGGATCTCCAGCAAGAGAAAGACAAGGCTAGCATTTTGGAAATCAATAAGGAAATTTACAACCTGGACCTGCAACTCCAATTTCGATGGGGTGATCAAACCTTTGATTCTTTGATATCAAAGCAAAAAAGCCTTGTTACTCTTTTAGATGAGTAAGAGTCTCAGGTAAGAGATAAATCCACAGCTTTATGGCTTTGGAGGGGGACCATAACATGATGTACTTTCATGACTGTATCCAAGAAAGGAAATTATATGGTAAGTTTAACCTCCAGAGAGGTGATGACTCATTCACTAACAACAGTGAGAAGCAGGGTCTTATGCCAGTGGAGTACCTTTCAGCCTTTTTAACGGCTGAAAGGGATGTTCCTGTTCTCCGGGGGTCCTCAAAGCATTTTGATTTTTTTATGACGGTCCCTGTAATTATCAGCAATCATCATAGTGCCAGGTTGGAATCCTTTCCATCGAAGGAAGAAGTTTTTCAAGCAGTGGTGGGCCTGGGAAAGGATAGTGTACTTGGGCACTTGGGTGACCATCAAGCTGGACCTTCTTTTAGCTGTGCTTTCAAACATTTGAGACCCATCAATATATGTAACTTCTCCTACAAGATCATGGCCAAGATCCTCAATGACCATTTAACTAGCCTCCTTACACATCTTATTTCTAATAATCAACATGGGTTCATTGCAGGCAGACACATTCAAGGGGTGGTGGGTCTAGCTAGGGAATGACGCCGGACCTAGATAAAAAAAAATGCACAGGGGGAACATTGGAGGTTCTAGATGCAGTGGAAGCGCCTTTTGGACAATAGCCATCTTGGATTTTTGTCATAATCAACGAATAATCCGAAGTATACATGATAAAGAATCATCGTGATCAATTAATTAATTCGAAGATTAATTGACATAAATGCTGGAACTAAGAAGAGAAGATATTTTTCACGTTAAATTTATAATTAATTCATAAATAATTACCTTGGTCTTGAGAATTCTTTCTTCGAAGGACAGGTTGATCATCTGAACGCCAATGCGTTGTGCTATGATGATTCAAGGATAAAATCTCTCTAACGGTGATCCACACTTGCTCCTTTGATTTTGAAGCATCATCGATGATGCTTTGGTTGCTAGCGTGACAATACCGATCGTCTTGCATTGTTCCATTTGATCGCTACCACGATCTCTTCGATTTGAAAGGATTGTCTCTTGGTCTCTCTGACTTGAGAGGAAGGAGGAATAATGTCACTTCTCTCGTTCTTGATAGAAACCCTGGAGGTATTTTTGGTGGAGAGAAATCTCTAGGGAGAAGATGAGAGGTGTTGTAAATAGCAAAACTCCAACCATCTCACAAATGACATAACATGGTATATATAGAGCTAATGTTATGGTTGAACATTAATTAATTGCATAAAGTTCGTAATCATATGTTAATCCCATAATATACATACCCCTTGCCATATAAAATAATAGTAATATTATTTTATCCCATGGCGTGCGCTATCTCGCGCAATGATAAAAAATATTTTATAATTTGGTAAATAAATATTTATTATCGGGCCCAAAACTCGGTTCACTTTTCCTCAACTTTTATTGAATCCCCGAATAAAAATTTTAAATAAATATTTTTCATTCAATAAACAAATAAATATTTATAATATTCATGGTCTTATGAATAAATATTTATTTTAATACATGATGCATCTTTGACTTTGTATTTTCTGCCATGAAGACGTGTGGACTACACAGCGTGTAAGCGAGTTACATGATGTGTAGTCTAGCAAACCGCGTGCCACCTTGGCCTAGTAAACATGCAGTGTTTTAATGACACCATGTATGATTCAATGCATACGCTCTAAAATAAATTCGAGGTTCATCCTGGTGCATTGAACATAGGTACACGACGCGTACCTTCCGACTACACACTCTGTAGTCCCATGCTATCTGTTAGAATTCTCGGCACCTCTAGATGGGTTATTCAGATGTTTTTCGTATGTTTTAACCTATTCATGGTTATATGAGTGAGAAAGAAAAAGAAGAAGAAGATGAAGAAAAAGAAGAGATCTCGACGTTCGGATTTAAAGAACGATTTTCTCGAAATGAAAAACTAATGATAAATGCGGATACTGATCAATAATTAAAAATAATTATAAATTTAAACATGATCGTCTTGATACAACTTGAAGGTTCCAAACGTAGCGGAAATGCTTATTGGACAATAGCCAACTTGGATTTTTTGTCGTAATCAATGAATAATTCGAGATGTACATGATAAAGAATCATTGTGACGAATGAATTAATTCTAAGATAAATTGACATAAACATCGAAACCAAGAAGAGATGATCTTTTCACGTTAAATTTATAATGAATTTATAAATAAAAAATTACATCGGTCTTAAGAATTCTTTCTTCATAGGTGAGGTCGATCGTCCAAACACTGTTCGGTTGCACCGTCATTGTGCTATGAGGATCCAAGAATAAAATCTCTATAGTTGTGACCCCCACACGCTTCTTTGATCTTAAAGCGTCGCCAATAGTACTTCGGGTGCTAGTGTGGCGGATTGATTGTCTTGCGTCACTCTCTTTGATCGCTATCACCATCCTTTGGATTTGGACGGATCATCTCTTGGTCTCTTTGACTTGAGAGGGAGGAAGAATTTACTTCTCTGGTTTCTGATATAAACCCTAGAGATGTTTTTGGTGGAGAGAAATCACCAGGGAGGAGAGGAGAGGTGTTGTGCACAACAAAACTCCAACCGTCTCACAAATGACATAACAAGGTATATATAGAGCCAATGCTACAGTTTAACATTAATTAATTTCATAAAAGGTCCTTAATCATATATTAATCCCATAACATACCCCATGCCATGTAAAATAATAATAATATTATTTTATCTCATAATGTGTGCTAACTCGTACAATGATAAATATTATTTTACAGTTTGGTAAATAAATATTCATCACCGGAGCCAAAACTTAGTCCGCTCGTCCTCAACATTTATTGAATTCTCAAATAAATATTTTAAATCAATATTATTCATTCAATAAATAAATAAATATTTATAATATTCATGGTCTATTGAATAAATATTTATTTTAATATTTATGATCAATAAATCCTGAATAAATTTTATTTCTCGGACTGAAGAATGATATTTATTCCAATAATTAAAGTCAAATAAAATATAATTGAAATAAGTAGAAACACTAAGTGTGTGACCAGCTAGGCTTCTTCCTTAGTTCTTGCATCAAGTGAGTTGCCTTAAAGTCCAATATTAATGTCTAGAAACATGTGAATGCACACAAGAGGAAAATCTTAATGTCACAACATCGAAAACCTCATATGAATGCTTATTGTGTAATATAATTCTTTTGTCTCGATATCCCATCAAGAAGGCTGCGTAACTGTTCCATCGATCTATATGTTTGATATGTCTTTCTTTGACTTCCTAAAATGAACTCTTCAATACACCATAACCATGAAATTTAATATCACAGTTCCATTTCATTCAAAGGGCTGAGATATCAACTTCCATAAAGATGAAAAAGATAAATCCTTCACCGACTTATTGATTAATAACATATCACTCGTGACGCACCCAAGATACGTAACTTTGCTGTGAACATATGTCGTCACGGTTTATGAAAATACATCTAAGTGCGCGTGTCATTATATGTATTAATAATAATCGCGTATGTCATCATAATCTCCCGTCTTGGAGAAACCCAAATGCGAACTTTATGAGATGAAGTCTCATCCGCTTACGAGTACTTTCACCTGACAGTCTATATTATCCGTGTCCTATCAGATGAAGTCATGCGACCATAAGTCTAAGTTTAAGAATATCGTCATAGCATTTCAAGGTTCTTATCATTGCAGGGAATTACTTATGACCTTTTCAATGCGACAAATACTCTAAGACATTATCACATTAAAGTCACGTAGAAGAACAATCAATATGCGATAAGACATCTATTAATATTCACGTATTTGAATATATACAGGTAATCTAAGAAAAGGTGTCTGAAAAAATGGAGTTGGGCTTCAACCTTGAAGCCCACAAGATCTTTGGACTCTCTGAGGCTTATTGTGACCTTCTTTTAAGGTGGTGCCCATTGCTATGGTTTAGTTTCTTTGTAATGGGGAAAATGTGCGACTTTTACAAATCCTCGAGTGGTCTTCGTCAAGGGGACCCATTGTCCGTTAGGCTGTTCATTATTTCCCAGGAAACATTATGTAGGAACCTCAATAACCTGATGGAAGGTGATAATATCGAGCCTTTCAAAGGAAAATTTGGAAGGTCGGGTATCCCACACCTGCTTTTATTGATGACTTGTTGGTCATCCAAAATAGAAATCAATGGTCTTTGAGCTGCTTTAATTAAATTAGTGCCACTTATCAGGGTTGGAGTGAACATGCTTCCAACCTAGAAAAAAGCAGTTTATTAATTTCCCTGAGATTATCTGAGAGAAATGTCTCTCAACTAGAGAATTGGTCTGGTTTTCATAGAAGATCCTTCCCTTTTGAGTGTTAATGTGCTCCTCTCATTCATGTGCATGTCCACATTCATCATTTTGATTCCTTGATCAATAAATTGGCTTCCCGTATCAGGAATAGGAAGAATAGGAAGAGCTGCGTCCTCTCTTTTGGTGGTAAGATCATTTTAATTCATAGCAAACCCATTAATATTCTTTTAATATTGGATGCACTTGAGGGAATGATTCACTCCATGGTAAATATTTCCTTAGATTTTCTAAGGGACTCATGGTTAGATTGAAGGTACCACTGGTTGAGTTAGAAGAAAATGGCTTTTCCTCTAGAGGAGGGCGGTGTCAATCTCACTCAACTCCAGGATTATTTGGTAGTGCCGAATTTGACATGAGAACTGATGGAGGGAACTTCTCTTTAGGCGAGGTATATGCAATACAAGTATGGGCACCCTCATGATATTTCCCTCAAGGGTAGTTGGCAACACACAACACCTATTTGGAGGAGGGTTGTCTGGGCCCTTCCTAACATTCTCAGAGACTCAAGAATGGGAAGATAAACGCCGGTGTGGGTTATGTTTTCACTGTGGCCTACCTTATTCCCCACTCTATAAATGTTCCATAAATGTGCTGACCCTAAGTTACGGGTTTTGTTGCTCGGTGAAGATGATGTTCTTCTTGACGGGGATGAGTCCGTGTTGGACACTCTGGAGCAGGGTGCACCCCTGAACGACACAACAGAGGCAGAATGTAAGGTTGTTGCTTATTAGGACCTCAACACTCATTACTCTCCTTCTCGATAGCCGCTGCACGACTTGACTTCCATGAAAATCGAGGGTCATCTTGAGGACGCCTCTATTCTTATTTTGATTGACAGCGGTGCCACACGCAATTTTATATCCCCCAAGTTAATCCAATTTCTTGGTTTTTCAGTACAAACAACAAAGGCGCTGGGCGTTAGACTCGGGGATGGCTACAAAATGCGTACCCATGGGCTATGTCAACATGTCAGCCTCACAGTGGGTGCGTATGCTTGTGTCATTGATACATAAGTTATGGATTTTGGTGGGTTGGACCTTATTCTCGGCATCGCTTGGCTGCGGACCCTCGGTGATGTGCACACAAATAGGTTATCTGTGACCATGAAATTTCGGGCAGCCGGACAGGATTACACTCTTCGCGGGGTTGCTCCAACAAATCCAGCTGCTCTTTCCTTGGGTGCTATTTTCCGCACTCCCCGGGCTGTTTCGGGACATGGGGCTCTGTTCGGCTCACCAACAAGAAGCCCACATTTTTCCCTCACTGAGCAATAACAACGGGACTTACAGGGGATGCTTGCCCAGTTTAACCCGGTGTTTGCTGTACGTAGCTGGCTTCCTCCAGCCTGACAACATGTCAATAGCATTCATTTATTACCTGGTTAGGGTCTCGTTATAGTTCGCTCGTATCGCTACCAACATTTTCAGAAAACTGAGATTGAGCGGCAAGTCCGGGACATGTTAACTTATGGAATTATTCGTAACAGTTCCAGTGCCTATTCCAGCCCCGTGCTTCTTGTTAAAAAGAAGGATAATTCTTGGAGACTTTGTGTTGATTACCATGCTCTCAACAAGGTCACCATCTCGGACAAATTCCCCATTCCGGTGGTTGACGAACTCCTTGATGAATTACATGACGCCTCTTATTTTTCAAAGTTGGATCTTAAATCGGGTTATCACCAAATTCGGATGCGGGCTGAGGATATTGATGTAGGTTCCGGGCGCAGCGGAAGCGCGTTGGTGGGTTAACCCAACTTTAATTTTAACGTTAAACAACGTTCAATCCGAGATCCGTCACGATATAAAACGCCGAATCTTCGGAATAGAACGAAGAACGAAAAGAAAAGAAGAGTCCCAGAACCCTTGAGGAGGATCATCATATGTTGATTATAATTAATTTAATTAATGCATAAGAATTACCTCGTTGAAATTCTTTCTTCGTTGATGTGTCCGGTCACGATTCGGTGATCCGTCGTTGCGTCGTAGAATCCAAGTGTAGGATTCCTCTAGCGGTGATCCAAACGTGTGTCACGTATCTCTGGACGTCGCCGAAGGGATCTCCGGGTGCTAGCGCGGAAGAACCTTCGCTTGCGATGTCCGCCTTCGACCGCCTTGATCCGGTGGAGGATCTTGCTCTCGTAACTTGAGGGCGTTCTTGGTGGAAAGAGAATTCTCTCTTGGCTTGAGAGTATTTCCAAATCCGTTGTGCACAACAATGGCTCTTTAAAATGTTGGGGTTGCGAGGATATTTATAATCGGGTTTGAGGTTAACAGAGTTATGACAATAAATAAACGCGTTGCGCGTTTTATTTATTTCATTAACTCTTATTGAAAACCCCCATGTCGAATTATTAATTCCTTGACATGCGCCCACGCTGATTATAATAAATATCATTTAATAAAACAATATTAAATCCTCAAAATCCCAACTGGAAAAACTACACGGCGTGTAATAATTAATACACGACGTGTACTTGTTTTCCATAAAACTACACGGCGTGTATATTTAATATACACGGCGTGTACTTTTATTTTCCATTTTTCTCCACCACATTTATTAGACCTTGAGTAATGACTATTTATTTCTTAAATAAATGTAACTGCATTACTCGCTAATAAATATATTATTTCGTCCACAATATATATTCTCTCGAATAACTAGTGTCAAAATAAATGCGATCAGATATCCTTAAATAATTATTAAACCACAGTCGGGAATAATATTTATTTAACTTGTTAAATTAATATTTAACTGAGATACATGGACACACTTAGTGTGTGACCCTCTAGGCCTCTTTCTCAGTGGCATTAGGCTGAGCCTGCCTAAAGTTCAAGGTTAGCGTCTAGCAACACGCCAAGACACCCATAGAGAAAGAAGTTAACGCCGCAATGACGTGTCACCTCCTACGAACGCTTACCGTGTAATATAATCCCTTTGTCTCGATATCTCCAATCAAGCGGGTTGCATGCTAGTGCCATCAACCCGTGTGCTTGATTATTCTTTCTTTGACTTCTCGGAACTGAACTTGCCCATACCTTACCATGGCCATGGATTTATTTAGGCTATATCAATTCCATCAAAGGGCCTGAGATATCTACTTCCGTTATGGAACGGAAGGGACAAATCCTTTCTCGCATTATCTATTAATGCGGTATTACTCGTGACGCACCCAACGTATCCTACCTCGCTGCGAACAGTGTGTCGTCACAGTTTTCGTCAATACATCTAAGTGCGCGAGTTGTAATACCCATTAATAATAATCTTAAAGTCTAAGGACCAATACACACGTCCGCAGATAGGAACATCCAATGACTATGAAATGTGGATTTCCTACTGGCGGGTCTCGTTCTCATAATATCCTCCTGGATATTACCAAGGGCGCACACCATGAGAAAGTGCCTCAAAGTTTTATGAGTCCTCACCCCTAATGACTTGTATTATTTGTGTCCCTCAAATAATATCATCCGGCCATAGAACATGCATTCAAGAACAGTGTTGTGGCACTTCCGGATTTTCATCATAGCAGGGATCCGCTACGACCCTTTAATGCAACTAACTGTCCTTAGGACATTATCACATGACATGTCATGCAGAAGAACAATCAAGATGTGATAAGGCTTTTATTTAATGAATAAAGTACAAAGTAGTTGGTTCTAGACCACCAACTCCAACAATTGACAAGACCGCCTTTCGCACTCAGTGACCATTATGAATTTTTGGTTATGCCCTTTGGTCTTATGAATGCTCTTGCTACGTTCCAAGACATCATGAACGACCTTTTCTGGCATTTGCTTCGTAAGTTTGTCCTTATCTTTTTTGATGACATATTAATTTACAACAGTGATTGGGCTGCCCATTTGGGCCATTTGGCGGCTGTCTTACAGGTACCACTTCAGCATTCTTTCCTTGCCAATAGTGGAAAATGTTCTTGGGCAAAGCAGGATATTGATTACTTGGGACATATCATTTCAAAAAATGGGGTCTCCATGAACTTTACCAAAATTCAAGCGGTTTTGGACTGGCCACACCCATCCACAGTAAAGGGGGTTCGGGGATTTTTGGGCCTCATGATTACTACTGAAAATTCATTCGGAATTATGAAAAAATTGCCCAACCACTCATCGCTCTCACCAAACGGGACAATTTCTAGTGGAATACCGATGCCTCCCAAGCATTTGACAGCCTCAAACACCACATTACCACAACCCCTATTCTTGCATTACCAAATTTTTCTGCTCAATTTAAGATCGAATGTAATGCTTCCGGCCGTGGTGTTGGTGCTGTCCTCATGCAAAACCGTAGGCCTATCGTCTTCTTTAGTAAAGCTTTGGCAGCTAAACACCTTTCCAAATCAACATATGAAAAGGAGATTATGGCTTTGGCTTTGGCTATCCAACATTGGTGACACCCTATTTACTCGGCTAGCCCTTTACTGTTTTTTCGGATCATCGGGGCCTCAGATACCTTCTTCAGCAGTGGATTACTACCGTTGACTAACAATGTCGGATCTCCAAATTGTTGGGTTTTCAATTTGATGTCCAGTTCAAGCCGGGTCGCTAAAATTCAATGACTGATGCTCTTTCTCGTTGCCATGACACTGCCCTATTATGTGCAGTTCGGTCCTCCCCCATTTGGCAGCAAGACCAACATTTTCTGGTGGGAGTCGCTGATGATCCTTACAAAAGATTATTTCCGCCCTTCGCGCGAGCAGCTCGACCTATAAACATTTTTCGACCAGGGTATTCTCCGTTATAAAGGGTGACTAGTTCTTCCGGGCTCCTCCCCATGGATCCCCTAAATGCTGGCCGAATTTCATCAAACCCCTCGGGGGGGGGGGGCACATGGGATTTTACCGCACTTACTGCAAGCTGGCGGCGAATTTATACTGGCTTGGCATGAAGAAAACGGTCCCTGATCATGTCCGCCACTGTGACACTTGTCAGCGGAATAAGTATTCCACCTTGTCCCCCGCTGGTCTCTTACAACTGCTGGATATTCCACAAGCTGTATGGACTGACTTATCCATGGATTTCATCACTGGCTTGCCTAAATCACACGACGTCATTTTTGTGGTGGTGGACCGCCTCTCTAAATACTGTCATTTTCTACTCCTTAAACACCCTTAAATAGCCTCAGGAGTAGCTGAGATTTTCATGCGGGATGTGGTCCGCCTCCATGGCATTCTAAATTCTATCGTCAGTGATCGTGATCCTATTTTTCTAGCCACTTCTGGACTGGATTATTCCAACTCCAAGGCACCTTATTGAAGTTCAGTTCGACATATCATCCATAAACGGACGACCAAACTGAGGTCATTAACAGGAGCCTTAAAGCCTATTTGCGGTGTTTTGTTGGTGAACATTCTAAACAATGGTCTTATTGGATTCCCTGGGTTGAATTTTGTTATAACACTACATGGCATGCCTCCATCAACACTACTCCTTCTGAAGTAGTTTACGCCCAGCCCCTGCCCACTGTTTTGAATTTCTTACCTTCAGAAATTTGTGTGGCTGCCGTAGCACAGGCCCTTTCAGACCGCAAGGAAGCCTTACAACAACTAAAATTCCATCTCCACCGCTCTCAACAGGCTATGAAGTTACAGGCTGACCCACACTGTCGCCCCCTTGAATTCCAAGTAAGCAATCAGGTCTATTTGAGGTTGCGCCCTCATTAACAGTTATCCATCAGCCACCGACTTAATCAAAAGTTGTCCCCATGATATTATGGCCCGTTTCCTATTCTAAAACGAATCGGTCCAGTGGCATATCAACTCCAGTTGCCGCCTGCTGCTCGTATACATCCTGTTTTTCACGTTTTCCAGTTGAAACAGCTGCATGGTCCTCCTACACAACCCATTCTTCCACCAGATTTATCGGACGATGGGGTGGATTGGCTTATTCCAGAGGCCGTCCTGTCCAGCCGCACCCACACCTAGGACAATATTACCCAACCACAATCATTGATCAAATGGCAGGGCTCCTCCGAGGATGCTATTTGGGAAGACGACTAACCAGTTTCCGTCCTTCAACCTTGAGGACAACTTTGTTTCTCAAGCGGCGAAGAGTAATAGAGGCCGTTACTAGCCTGGTGAATGGGTGGTATATACTCGCAGGGGTAGGGGCATTTCTGCCTTAGCAGCAACAAAGAAGGGAAGTGGTCCCATCGAGGCAGTTCAGCATGGTCCCATTGTGGCAGTTTAGCAAGCGGTTACCCTTAAGATAGTGGAGCTGGGGGAATCTCCACATGGGGTAGGAGAGGCACGTTTAGCCTTTCTGTTATAAGGGGAAGGAAGTAGGGGTGGGTAGGTAGGTTGGTTTTGGGTGTTTCCTCGGCTTGGGAGCTTGGGAGCTTGGGCGGGAGAGCAAGGGCCTCCTGAGTTTTCTGTTTTCCCTTATCTCCTTGTTTCACCTTGTAATTCTCTGTTTGGTTGAATATAATTACTCTACAGTAGTTCCCCATTGGGAACTGGCGTCTTCAGTCCGTAACACACTCCCACTTCTCTTGGATACGTCTATGTTACTGTTGCACATGTGCCATGGGAACCATCTTCCCATGAAGATCCTTCTCGCTCTGATCCACTATATGGACTGGTCACTCCTCGATTAATGTCTCCAGATCCAACAACAGGCAGCATTGGCTTGCCGGTGTAGTGCACCGACCAGCTGGTGACATGAGGCAATATCTCCTGTTTTGCAGAAGACCCACCAGCCAGTCGATGGAGTCCCATTGGCTGGCTGATGGTGAAGGTGGTAGTCTCCTCAAGCAGCTGTTGTCCACAGGCTAATCGGCGAAGGAGCACCGACCAACAAGTGGTAGAAAATATAAGCAATGCAACAATAGGTAGTCCACCGACTACCCTGTGGAGGCTACCGGGTGATCGGTGGAATCGCTACAACAGCTTTGAGCCCAACATTTATTATGGTCAAAATACATTGAATCCGATCTTCAATAACTTCATGACACCCGGTGAATTCCTGAACATTCCTGAAGGTTTTAAAGGCTATAAATAGACCCCTTGGTGGCCTTGACAACTCACTTTCTCATCCAATCTCCAGTGGTAACGTGCTACGATCGCCAAATCTCTCTCAAAGTGCTCTCATTTCCAATTCCTCTCTTCTAATCTAGAGTGTGAGCTAATTGCATTATATTTCTCACTCATCTTATTTCTCATTCTCTCATAGTTGTTCTTCATATTGTTTAGAGAGAATCGAGACTAAGCTAAAACACGATTGCTTCTTGTAGAAGATGAAATCTCTTTACCTCAAGGTGAGGCGGATGCCTTCTTTTATAGATTGAGAAAACATAATACATAGGGGAGTATCTCGATGTGGGACTCGGAAATACCCAGAATAATAAAAACAGGGTTTAACACTCCCCCTCAAGCTGGATATGCCTAGCTTGGACCACGAGTCCCACAAAAGAAAGATGACATTAGATAAAACCAGAAAGACTCCCCTTCAAGCTGGGTCGTAGATGCTGTGGATGCCCAACTTGGAACTGAGTGAGGCCAGACGAGCTCCTGGGAGGCCCTTGGTGAAGATGTCAGCAAGCTGGTCCGCCGTTGGGATGTGGCTAAAGCTGACATGATTGTGCTCCAAGTGGTGGCGAAGAAAGTTGTAGTTCACCTCGATATGCTTTGTGCGTTCATGGAAAACGGGATTCGAAGCAATCTTGGTGGCTGTCTGATTGTCACACTAGATATGTGCAGATGTCTGTGGAGGAAAGCCAAACTCCTGGAGGAGATGTCGAAGCCAAATGATCTTCGTAGTGATAATGGCCATGACACGGTACTCAGACTCCGCACTGGATCGGGAGACGACAGTCTGTTTCTTGCTGCGCCAAGAGATGAGGTTGCCTGCCAAGAACACGACAAAGTCAGAAGTAGATTTTCGGGTAGCAAGACAACCAACATAGTCAACATCACAGAAGACCTCAATATTTAGATGAGCGTGGTGGGAGCAGCGAAAACCATGGGCAAGATCTCTCTTGATGTATTTGGCGATGCGGAGGACAACATCCCACTGAGAGGTGGTCAGATGCTTCATAAATTGGCTCACTTTGCCGATAGCGCAGGCTATGTCGGGACAGGTCATGGTGAGATAATTGAGTTTGCCCGCCAGCTGACGGTACCGCTCTGGGTGTGAATATGGTTCTGAGGAGTAATAGAGAGACCGTTCCCCAAGCTCAAGAGGAGTGTCAGCAGTGGTGGCTTGGGTCAACCCAACATCCTGTAGAATATCCATCGCATATTTCCGTTGGCAGAGGAAGGTGGTGTCCGGAGAACGGGAGGCCTCGATGCCAAAGAAGTATGTGAGAGGACCGAGATCTTTGGTGTGGAAGTGATGGTGAAGATGCTCCTTGAGGTGGGCGATTCCAGCAGAGTCGCTTCCGGTGATGATGATATTATCCACATATACGACCAACATGATGCAGCCGATGGATGCCGTCCTGTAGAACATGGTGTGGTCCTTCATGGTGCGAGAGAGCGCAAAGTTGGTGACGACGGTGCTGAATTGGCCAAACCAAGCACGAGGAGACTGCTTGAGACCATATAGAGAGTGGCGTAGTCGATAGACTTGGGATTTGACACCAGATGCACAAAATCCGGGGGGCTGCTGCAGATAAACCTCTTCCTCAAGAAATCTATGAAGGAAAGCATTCTTAACGTCTAGTTGATGAAGCGACCGATGACGATGAGCGACCAAAGAGATGAATAATCGAACGGATGCCATCTTGGCAACTGGAGAGAAGGTATCAAAATAGTTGACACCATATGTCTGAGCAAAGCCCTTGACCACAAGGCGGACTTTGAGTCGATGGAGAGTGCCATCGGCGTTCAGACAGACTGTGTAAATTAGGGGTGTCCATGGGTCGGGTTGGAGGCTTTTTTGGACCCAACCTAATAAAAAAATGTCGGGTCGGGTCGTGTCTGAGATGATTTCCCGTTCAGACCCGACCCAACCCAACCGATCTTAGATCGGGTTGGGTCGGGTGGGGTCCATTGGGTCACCGGGGAAAAAAATTCGCTGAACAAAAACAACCACGCTTGCAATGCGGCGACCTGTCCTCCCCCACAAGATTCGTCTTCCACGCCTGCTATTGGAAGAATCCGGTTGGATCTAGGTGCTGGATCGGATATACGGGGCATGCGTACCTCACTGGCACCAAGAGAGGCCAACACCCAAATCTGATGGGGGGAGGCGCACCTACGACGATGACTCAGTGGCGGTCCTGACCTCGGTAGCGGAGGACCTTGAGGGGGTGGCTCTGACGTCAGTGATGACAAGCCATGATGGAGGCGGGCCCGAAAGGGCAGGTCCGGGTGGCGGTCACCGAACGGTGGGTGTGCAGCTGCGGGTAGGGCGGTGCCGCGCTGAAGGGCCAAATCTGCCTCACTGGACCAGATAGTGGTGCGTATGGGCCGTCGGCCGGCTTCTGAGGCAACGATCCACGTCGCGACAGCGGAGGAGGACAACGCCAGGGAGGTCTGGCGACCCATGGAGGTGGCGGCGGGGATCCAGCGAGACTCACCCAAGCATTAAATCAAACACATAGTGCACACGAGCCTCCGGTAACGCAACCTTAACATTGGGGACGAACGATGCCCTGCCGAACCTGCAACAAAGCCAGCGAACAAAAATGTGTTCAATAGTTTCGGTCAATCGGCTTGGGTCGAAGTTCATCATCAACCTCGAGCAAGTCTTCTTACCCGACATCAAGTTCTCAGCCTCATGCCGCATCTTTCTTCGATACGAACCAGAATCGGGGCATCAAGAATCAATCCTCCTTCCATTGTTGTTTGCATTAGGGCTTGTTGTGGTTCATCTTCGTCTGCAGGCATCGGTGTCGAACTGATCTGCTTCGGACTCGGCCTCGGTTCTCTTCCAACATTAGCTTCGAGCTCGTGCTCGGATCTGATTCGTCTTCTTCATCGGTTTCGACTCACCCTGCGGGATCCTGCCGCGACGGTGGAGGTGGTGGCCATGCAGTGCGTGGAGGGGAAGACAACGCCGGAGACCGAATCTGACAGGACAATGGTGGGCAGACCAGGCGGTACCGCGGTCGGATGGTGCAGATGGATGGGCTGAGGCGGTGCACGCCGGTGCGAGGGAGGGGAAGAGGCAGTGCGTCGAGCGAAGTCCCGAACCGAAGCGAGGCAGCCAAAAAAAATGAAGGTCGGGTCGATGGGTCAGGTTGGGTCATTATACTTCCAACCCGTGACCTGACCCAACCCGACCCAAACAGACTCGACCCATCTATATACCTGTGTAACCCAACCCAACCTGACCCAACCCGGTCGGGTCGAGTCGATCGGGTTGGGTCGGGTTTGGACACCCCTAGTGTAAATCCATTTGCTGCCGACTGCCTATTTACCTGCAGGGAGGGGGACCAGATCTCAAGTATGATTGTCTTCCAGAGCCTGCAATTCATCTCGCATTGCTTGCAACCACCTCAGATGAGATTTGGCATCGCCAACTGTGCGGGGAATAAATATCATCTCTAGAGCTGATAGACCTCTTATGAAGATGTAAATAGAGGAGTGTTCTGGCAAGAACGAGTACCTTTCCACAGTACAATGGGTAGGTCGTCTGGTGGCGGTGCAGGAGCATCAGACGAAGCTGGGACAATGGTTTCCTCGGCCTGGATGGGGGCACATTCGATGAGCGACGGGAGTAAACCGTACCAAACCGGAGATCAGCAGGGGGCAACACCGAAGGAGGATGGACGATGAGTGGAATACAATTATCGATGTCAGTATCTGGACGGGGAGAGGGAAGTGAGAATGGAGAACTCTCAACAAATGAGACGTCAGCAGAGGTGATATAACGTTGTAGGTCCGGAGAGAAGCACCGGTATCCGCGCTGAATGCGTGAATATCCAAGGAATATGCAGCGGAGGGATTTGGGAGAGAGTTTGGAGAGGTCAGGACGAGTGTCACAGACATAACATAGACATCAAAACACACGAAGTTGAAGTGAGTGAGGAGGGAGAGAGGAGAATAGAGTCCGAAAAGGGGTCTCTCCCTGAAGGATAGAAGAAGGTAGTCGGTTTAGAAGGTAGGTGACAGTCAGGATGACATTGGTCCAAAAGAGGAGGGACACCTGCATGTGGAATAGGAGGGCACGAGCAATCTCCAGAATATGGCGATGTTTCCGCTCCGCCACTCCATTCCGCTGAGGTGTATCAGGACAAGATGTTTGATTAATGATGCCGCGATCCTTGAGAAACTGTTGGAAAGGAAGTTGATAAATATTCTCGTCCATTGTCGGAGCGGAGATATTTGATGGAGATGGAGAATTGAGTATGAATTTCATTGTAGAAGGTTTGAAAGGTAGGAAATACTTTAGACCGATCCCGAAACATGCAAAGCCATGTCATGCGGGAGTAGTCATCAATAAAGGTGATATAATAGCGGTACGCGGACTGGCTAGGAACCCTGCAAGGACCCCATACATCGGAATAGACAAGATTGAAAAGATTCACTGCACGTGGTTTCCATCGAGGAGCATATGTCACCCGATGATGTTTAGCAAACTTGCAGGATTCACAATGGAAGGATAGGTGGTAATTGAATTGGGGGCACATTTTATGTAGGATGGAAGCCGGTGGATGACCAAGACGGGAATGTAGGTTATGAGTACGGGCCGAGGTGGATGAGCAAGCGAGATATGGTGGGGTATCGAACATGTACACCCCATTCCGTAGATGACCTCGACCAAGCTTCCGATTCGCCTTCTGCTCCTGAAAAACAACACCAGAAGAAGTAAAAGTAGCAACACAATTTAAATCTTTGGTTAGTTTGCTGATGGAGAGAAGATTAAATGGACTTTGAGGAATATGAGCAATCGAATCTAGGCGAATAGATGGGGTTAAGTGGCATGTGCCAAAGCTGGCGATGGGGATTGTTGATCCATTTGCAATAGTAATTGTAGAGGCACCGGTGTACGGATAATAGGTAGTGAACATACTAGAGTCCCCTATGAGATGTTCCGACGCACCAGAATCAAGCATCCAAGCTGTCTGTCGATGAGAAGCACAGACTGTAGAGCTGTTAGTCTGCGCAATGGGGGCTGGAGAAGAGGACGGTGATACAGTCACTTGATAAGATTGTATCAAGGCAATCTCCTCCGTCTAGAGTGCCGTTCTGTAATGGGTATTGGATGAAGGGGGGGGGGCGTCGTGCGGGATAGCCGAAGGCGGATCATGGGACAACAGCTCAGGCGGGCGCATCGATGCACGGATGATGCGTGGGGTTGTACCACGGAATGGCGGGCCGGGAGTTGCTGAGTAGGGCGGGGGCCGGGAAGCCGCTGCAGGAGTGTCGAGGAGGGAAGGGCCAGGATGCATCGTTGAAGGCTGGCCAGGGAGCGCTGAGGAGCGTCGTTCTGGTGCACAGGAGGCCGGGATGCTGCGGAAGATGTCAGGATCCGTGGTGCGCTGTGGAGAGCGGGACGCCGTGATGATAGGCTGCAAGAAGGCTGGGCCGGTTGAAGCCGGGAAGCCGCAGGTTCAGACGGGCAGCGCCGCTGGGAGGGGGGGCTGTACGCAGCGGGGCCGAAAGGTTGTGGGAGGGCGGAGCCGAGCGTTTGCGTCGGAGGCAGTTGGGATGTGCCGCGGAGGGGCGGAGCCGGGCGATGCGCAGAGGAGGTGGGGCCAGCGTCGTTGGGAAGCCGCAGGAGAGGCGGCTGCGAATGCGCGACTGGATCCCGTCGGGATCTGGAGGCGCGACGGGATCGGGAGGGACGGGTTTGGCGCACGCAGCGGGGAGGAGATGCCGGGGAAGGAGGGGACGCTGGGGAAGGGAGTCGTCGGGAGGAGGCGCATCGGGAGGAGAACTAGCCGCGGCTGGCCGTCGGGATCGCAGGAGGGCGCCGGTCATCCAGGCACACAGAGCGCAGGGGAGAACTGTCGGACAGAACCGGGAGGAGGGCAGAGGCGGGGCCGGACACAACCGAGAATCCGCAGGGGTTTTTTTCTCGCAACCCCAGACTGGAGAGAAAAAAGAGAGGGAGGGAGGGTTCGGGTTAGAGAATACCCTTTGATACCATGTAGAAGATGAAATCTCTTTACCTCAAGGTGAGGCAAATGCCTTCTTTTATAGATTGAAAAAACGGAATACATAGTGGAGTATCCCGATGTGAGACTCGGAAATACCCAGAATAATAAAAACAGGGTTTAACACTTCTTATCAATCTTCCATTCCTCTTCTATATTTGCTTCCCACTGCCGTTAAAGTGAGGGACTCGAGTTTTCTTGCCATGACCGTTAAAAGGCAATGAACTATTCTTTTTGAGGTTCCTAGCTATATCCGTTAAAAAGCTAGTGTCTATTGTAAATCTGGTTTCTTTCTATAACCTAAAATACAAGGGAGTTTTGGTTTCTTGACTACCATTAAAGCCGTTAAATCCTCAAGCGATTGAGGTGGTAGACACAAGATCCCTTTTAGAGCTATTGCTGAACTTCCTCACCAAATATTGTGCCTCATTTACTTTCCACATTTTCCATTTATTTACTCGTTCAATTAATCAATCGCTTAATCCATCAATTTGCTTCGCTTATTTCTCAAATCGCTCTTTATTTTATTCTTCTATTTTTATAATCATATATTATTATATTGTTCCACTTTCAACTTTGAGTTGTTTATCTCTTCAAAAGGTTTTAATTATCTTTAATATTTCTAAAAGGAAATTTTAGATTTTAAGGCTTTGTGTTTTTCCTTTTATTTTTTAAAGGGAAATTCACCCCCCTATTGCCATTTTACTCTACTCCGAAATACATTTGGTATCAAATTAGTCTTGAATTACTTTATTGATTTGTTTTCAAATTCTTTTAAAGCTTATTTTAATTTCAAAATCTTGAATTGATTTTTCAAGGAACATTCTTTTTTAAAATGTTTTTTCAAACACCCATGGTGCTCTTGAAGTACACACGGTCATGCTTTTTTTTTTATGGTAATAATTATTCTTTTTTGGAACTCACATGTCTAATTTTTTTAGATATATTGGTTCTTGTATGGAAAATTGTTATACATGGTTATATTCCAACAACTGAAAAAGAAGAAAAATGGACTTCTGAAGATATTTCTGCTTTTGAATTAGATGGTAAAGTTATGAATGTCTTTCATTGTGGTTTGGATCAAAACGAATTTAATCGGGTTTCTACATGCAAAACGACTCATGAAATTTGAGAACTCTTAGAAGTAACTCATGAAGGAACTAACAAAGTCAAAGATATTTGTTTAGATATGTTTAGACAAGACTTTGAAAGTTTATCTATGTGTCCTAATAAATCTATCACCTTACTCGATTTACTGGTATTTGTAATAGGGGAAAGGCTCTTGGTGATTCTCTTCCTCAATAAAATTTAGTCAAGAAAATTCTTTGGGTTTTACCAAGTAATTGGGCACCCAAATTCACCGCAATCTAAAAAGCTAAAAACATAAAGAATATGATAGTTATGAGTCATCGGTTATCTCATGGCGTATGAGATAACCATGGATAGACAAGCAAAAAAGCAAGCAAAGGAGGTCAAAGAAACTAGAAAGAACATCGCTTTCAAGGCAATCAATTATGACTCATCCAAAAGCGAATCCGAGACCGCAAAAACAGCCAAAAGGGTGAGCAAGTTCATTAATAAGAAAATATCTACTCAATGCTTCAAAAAGGAAAAATCAAGAAATGGAAGTTAGTTACTTCAGTTGCAAAAAGGACTATATTAGGCCGGATTGTCCCTTGGAACAAAAAGAAGCAAGGTAAGAAAGTTTTAGAAGTTTCAACTTGGAGTGCTAGCGAGGACACAATTTTAACTTATGAATCAAGCGATGAAAGTCCCAAGCGCCTCATGGCCAATGTCAAGGTATGTAATGAAGTAAATTCAGCTTGTTCTAGCTCTTACTCTTTTTCTTCTTCTTCAACCTCTTCTTTAAGCTATGGAGATCTTCTTTATGCTAGAGATCAACTTGAAGATGGTTTTTTGAACTTCTTTCAAAATTTAAAGATCTTAAACAAAATTTTAATTAAGCTTTTTTTGAAAAAGCTCTGCTTTTAAAAGAAAAAATGATTTTATTTTAAAACTAAAAGATCAACCAAACGTCGAGAATTTGGAATTTTAAATTAAAGATCTCGAAAATACTCTTTCTTGTTTTACACAAGATGAAGAGACCTTGAATAAAATTTTGGGATCTTAATGTTTTATTAAAAGTAATTTCGGGATTGGGTTTTCAAAACAATCTATTTTTTCCAAAATTTCTAAAAAGATTACTTTTGTGAAAGGAATTTCTCAAAATAAATTTTGTAATTATTATAAGAAATCTGATAATCTTGTTTATGAATATAATTGTAAAAATGCTAGATATGGTTGACCAAAGAGCACTCATCTCTATTCTCATTTTTCACGCTCTTGTCAAACTCAACTGTAACCAACTAGTATGAGATTTTCTGAAATTGTTTTTCAAAGATAACTTATTTTGTGAACCTTGCCAACTTGACAAGTAACACAAATCCTCTTTCAAATATAAAAAGGTTGTTTCCTCTTCTAAAGCCTTAGAGTTAGTATACCTTGACCTTTTTGGACCAACTCAAGTTGCTAGTATCGGAGGTAAACATTATACCTTTGTAATTATTGATGTCTATACTAGATTTACATGAGTTTTCTTATTACTCGTAAGAATGAGGCTTATAATGTATTTATCAAAATTTCAAAGAAAGTTGAAAATGAAAAAGGCTACAAACTTTTTTCCCCTTAGAAGTGATCATGGTGTAAAATTTGACAATAAAGACTTTGATGAGTTTTGTGCTTCTCAAGGTTATCATTACTCCTTCGCTCCTAGAGCACCTAACAAAAAATGATGCTGTCAAAAAATGAACCAGGATCCTCCAAGAAATGTATGGGACCCTCTTGAATGAGGTCAACCTTCCTCAATTCTTTTGGGTTGTGGCGATCAATACCGCTTGTTTATTCTCAACTGTATTCTCATAAGACATGTCTTAGGGAAAACCCTTTATGAACTTTGGAAAGGCAAAATTCCAAATGTTGGATTCTTTAAAGTCTTCGGTTGAAGAATGCTTTGTCTTTAATACCAAGTATAATTTTGGAAAGTTTGACCCTAAATCCGATGAAGGTATATTTCTTGAGTACCAAACTTAAGTAAAGCCTATGAAGTCTTCAATAAGAGGACCAAGACCGTAGGATAGTCAATTCACATCAAGTTCGGTGAGAATCTTCCTAAATCACATCCTCAAAGTGCTAATGATTTTGACCAACCTAGTTTGACCTTACCTACACGTCAGTCTTCTAAAGTAAATGAAGATGTTCAAGAACCCCCTTCTACTCCTTTACCTAAGGCATGAGTTCAATCCAAAGACCACCCCCTTGAGAATGTTATCGGTGAATTATAATTTGAAACTCGTACTAGAAGGTCGGTCTTACATGAGGTTGAACATCAAGATTTTCTCTCACCTTGAACTTCATTCCCTTGATGACATTATTAATGATGGGAATTGGATACTTGCCAAGCAAGAGGAGTTGAACTAATTTCAAAGGAAAAATGTTTGGATTCTCATGGAACATCCTGATAATCATTCTATTATTGGCACTAAGTGGGTTTTTTGAAACAAACTTGATGATCAAGGAATAATCATCAGTAACAAGGATCAATTTGATGTTAAAGGATATAATCAAGAAGAAGATATTGATTATGGTGAAACCTTGCACCTGTTGTTTGATTAGAATCCATTAAAATCTTATTGGCATTCACCACTCATTTTAATTTCAAACTTTTTCAATGGATGTCAAAAGTGATTTTCTAAATGGTTTTATTTCCAAAAATGTATTTGTGGAGAAACCACCCAGTTTTGAAAATCCTAAATTTCCAAATCATATTTTCAAGTTAACCAAAACTCTTTTAGTTTAAAACAAGCCCCTCAGACTTAGTATGAGAGGTTAACTAAATTTATTTTATCAAATGATTTTAGAATGAGAAAAGCTGATTCTACTTCTTTTCTCAAAACTTTTTCAAATGATCTATTAATTGTTCAAATTTATGTTGACGATGTTATTTTTGGCTCAACTAAAGATACTATTTGTAATGAATTTTTCGATTTAATGAATAAAGAGTTTGAAATGAGTTTTATGAGAGAACTCAAATTCTTCGTTTGTTTTCAAATTTCCCAAAATTCCGATGAAACTTTTTAAAACCAAAGTAAATACATTACTGAACTTCCAGAGAAGTTTGAAATGGATCATGCCAAGGAAATTAGAACACCCATGAGTACAACTTATAAGCTAACGTCGGATGAAGCCGATCAATTGGTTGACAACAAGCTTTATTGAAATATGATTGGAAGTCTACTCTACCTTACTGCGACCTGACCGAACATCATGTTTAGTGTATGCCTTTGTGCCTGTTTTAAATCAAATATAAAAGAATCTCATTTAAAATCCCTTAAATTTTTTTTTTGATATTTTAAAGGAACTAAAAACATTGGTTTATTTTATCCTAAAGAAACCTATTTTGAACTTTCTTGTTTCTCCGATGTTGATTTTGGAGGATTCCAACTAGATAGAAAAAGTACTAGTAGAACTTTTCATCTATTAGGAAAATCCCTCATCTCATGGAGTAGTAAGAAGAAAAACTTTGTTGCTCTTTCTATAGTCGAAGCAGATTACATAGCCACTAGGAGCTATTGCACCCAAGTTATATGGATGAAACATACTCTCTTAGACTCTGGGTTAACATATTCTTTTGTCCCTATCAAGTGTGACAACACTAGTGAAATTAGCATCTCAAAAAATTTTATCCAACACTCTCTCACTAAGAACATTGATTCGAGACACCGTTTTCTTTGATATAATTTTCAAAAAGGTGATAACATTCTTGACTTTGTTTGCACCAACTTTCAACTTGTCAATATCTTCACCAAACCTCTTCCTCTTGATCGCTTTAAATTTATCAAAGGCAAGTTGGGGTATGATTTGCTTGCGATACTTATATCTTAAAATTGGCAAGCTTGAGAAAATTTTAATTTGTTTTTCCATTTAAAATCTATTTTCAAAATAAAATACTTTCTTTGTTTTCAAACTTTTCATAATTTTGGAAAAATAAAGCGTGTGTGATACTCTATGAAAAACATTCATGTATGGATACAAACAAATGAATATTTTTATGGCACTGATTCTCCTTGGGATTTTATCCCGAAAAGAGTTGATTAGGTTTTAACCCTATCTTCATCCTAGTCATGGTGAATAGGGCTTTACTGCACACTTGGTTCGATACTTCCGAGGAATTTTCTATGGTTTATTAACACAATATTTTATAAACCTTAATCATGGAATGGTTTTTAAAATGATTTCTATTATTTTATTTCTTTATTTAGTTTTACTTATATTGACATGACCCCTTTATCTCACCTTGTGCATTATTTGAGGGGGAGCTAATCTTGTTAATATTGAAACGATCCTAGAAGTGACACCTTTTTTCTAAATTGTTTTTCAAAATCTTATTTTAACTCTTGATCTTTTTCAAAAATTTAATTTTCAAAGTTTCATCTCTCCTTATCTGTATTTAAATGAAAATTTGTTTATTTATTTTTCAAAGTTTTATCTCTCTTTCTAAATTTTGTAGTTTTCAATTTTTCCAAACTTTTTTTTCGTTCATTAAGGACGATAAACTTAGTTTTAAATATAACTTCTCTTATTTTACTCCAACACCATATTTGAATCCTTTTTGATAATCTGAAAGGGGGAGAAATCTTTGATAATTTTGATTTTAAATCTTGAGAATCCTGATATCTTATTGTTATGGGGGAGAAGTTTTATATGGGGATAAGTTTTATAAGGAGAAGTTTTATATGTGGGAGAAGTTTTATGTTTGGGAGATTTTTTATGTTGTTTTTCAAAGGGGGAGACATCTCATGTATTTATGTTTACTTTGTATAGAAAAATCTTTTCAAGTCTTATCATGTTATATTCTTGGTTGAATCACTTATTATTTAATTGTTTGTGATTATCAAAAAGGGGATATTGTTGTGCTTTTCACCGTATTTTATTTTAATGATCACAAACACTCTTTAAAGCGTTTAATGTCTTCTTTTAAGTGTTGTGCAACTAGCCTTGATGTTATCTTGTTAGATTCTTGTAAGAACCTTGAAGAAACCTTGTTGAGATCTCAATGGTCTTGCTAAAGCATCCTTTCGAAGGCATGGAAGGAAGCTAGGAGGTCCTTGAAGTTGTTTGGACAACAACAGGAAGCATCAGCTTGCTGATGCAGTGCACCGACCAGTCGGTGATATGAGGCAGTATCTCCTGTTTTGTAGAAGACCCACTGGCCGGTCTGTGGAGACCCATTGACCAGCCTGTGGTGAAGGCAGTAGTCTCCATGAGCAACAGTTGTCTTCCAACCAACCAGTGGAGGGGAACTGACCAACCGGTGGTAGAAAACTGAAGCAGTGCGACGGCAGGTAGTCCATCAGCTACCCAGTGGAAGCTACCAAGTAACCGGTGGAGTCGCAACTGTAGCTCCAAGCCCAGCATTTATTATGGTCAAAATACATTGAATCTGGTCTTCAATGTCTTCATTACACCTAATGAATTCCAGAACATTCTTGAAAGTTCTAAAGGCTATAAATAGACCCCTTGGCGGTCTTGATAACTCACTTCTCATCCAATCTCTAACGCCAATGTGCTACGATTGCCAAATCTCTTTCAAAGTGATCTCATTTCCAATTTCCTTATCTTCTAATCTAGAGTGTTTGCAAATTGTATTATCTTTCTCACTCTCATTTTATTTCTCGTTGTCTCATAGTTTTCTTTATATTCTTTAGAGATAATCGAGACTAAGCTAAAATGTGATTGCTTCCTAGCAATGCCCCCTTCTTCCATTTTCTTCTATATTTGGTGCTCACTACTGTTAAAGTGAGGGACTCGGGTTTTCTTTCCATAACCATTAAAAGACAAGGGACTATTCTCTTTGAGGATTCTAGATATACCCGTTCAAAAGATAACGTCTATTGTAATTCTGATTTCTTGCTATAACCTAAAAAGCCAGGGAGTTTTGTTATCTTGTCTATCGTTAAAGACAAGGGACTAATACATTAAATCCTTAAGCAATTGAGGGTGTAGACATAGGAGATCTTTTAGAGATATTGTTGAACTTCCTTACAAAATATTGTGCCATATTTACTTTCCGCATTTTTCATTTATTTACTGTGTTCATTCATTCAATTAATCAATCGCTTAATCCATCAATTCGCTTAATCACTTATTTCTCGAATTGATCTATTTTATTCTTCCACTTATAATCTTATATTATTTTATTACTGCACTTTCAACTTGGATTTTTTTGTTTATCTATTCAAAAGGTTTTAATTATCTTTATTCTTTCTAAAATAAGTTTTTAGTCTTTAAGGATTTGTGTTTTTCCTTTTATTTTTTAAAGAGAAATTCACTCCCCTCTTTCCATTTTATCCTATTCCAACCTATAACTACATCACTTCCCTTAGGTGTCATTGATAACCCCATCACAAAATCCATAGTCGCATGATCCCACTCACTCGGGAATGAGTAGTGACTGGACAAGACCTATGGGTCACTGATGCTCATCCTTTACTCCCTGATAGGTAAATCATCGCGAAAAGAACCTTACTATGTCTTTCTTCATCACGTGACACCACCACCACCTATGAATATCGTGGTATATCTTGGTAATCCCTGGGTGGAAGCCCATCTCAAGGCATGTGAATCTTGCATCATCTTCTGATGCGTGCTTATAGAATTCACAACCTAACCTTAAGCATAAAGGACCTCATCAGAATAAAGGGACCAATCAGTTGGTTTCTCCCCATCATATATATTGTCCCTCATCACCAAGAAATCTAAATCAAATAACCGAATCTTCTTCACTTTCTCAAGGAGTGAGGATGAAATACTTAGAGATGTTAGGGTCACTCTTCCCTGATACTCTTGAACATCAAGGCTCATATTAGTGAAGAAGCTCATCATTTTCCATTCGCTACTAGCTACCTTCACCGCATGCACCTGAGTCTTCTTACTCAGCACATCACCAATAACATTCCCCATTCTAAGGATATATTCCATCTTGAAATAAAAAGACTGAAGGTATTCAACCCAACTCTACTATCGAAGGTTCAGGTCGCACTGTGAAAATATATGCTTGAGCCTCTTATGGTTTGTATATACGATGAACCTCTCGCCTAGAAGATAGTGATTCCAACATCTTAAATTGCACACTACCACTACCAACTCCAAGTCACGAGCCAGATAATTCCGACCATGTAACCTCAACTGCCTGAAGCCACAGTAAACCTCATGCCCATCCTGTATCAGAATTGCTTCTAGAACTTCCCCTGATGCGTCATAATACAGGGTGTACTTATTACTCGACTCACATAAGTTCAAAACCAACATAAATTTCAACCTAACCTTCATCTCTTAGAAGAATCTATCATAAGAACCAGACCTCACATTCTTCTCCCTCTTCTTAGCTAGGGTCATCATCGGCGTTTCCAGTCGAGAGAAGTCCTGAATGAATCTCTTGTAATGGCCCGCTAATCCCATAAATCTATGGATCTCAAAAATTTTCTCGGACCATTCCTAAGAAACTATAGCATAAACCTTCATAAGGTATACTTATATGCCTACCTTTATCACGTTCCCTAAGAAGAAGAACTCACTGATCCAGAATTGAAACTTTGAAAGCTTGTTATACAGCTGATGCTCTCTTAAGTTTTTTTAGAATGATATCTAGATGCCTTATGTGGTCCTTTGGTGACCATGAGTACACTCGAATATCACCAACAAAAACCACCAAAAATGAATTCAAAAAGGGGTGAAAGACCCAATTTATTAGGGCTATAAACACCACCTTTTCATTTGTTAATATAAACGACATCACAAGATATTCATACATGCCACACCTATTGTTAAAAGAAGTAAAAGGAATATCAGAAGGCCTCACATACATCTAATGATAACCTGACCTCAAGTAGATCTTGGAGAACCACTTGGCTCCCTTCAGCTAGTCAAAAAGATCATCAATATGAGGAATATGCTACCAGTTATTGACCATCACCCGGTTCAACCTCCGTTAATCCTCACATAAGCACAATGATTTTTCCTACTTGGTGAACAAAAAAAGAGAACACCAAGGGGGTGTGCTCAGGAGAATAAAACCTTTTAGCTCAAGATCCTTAGCCGGGTCTTCAGCTCTCGAAGCTCAAAAGGAGCTATCCTATAAGCGGGAATGGATACGGTCTCCGTATTTGGTATAGATTGATCATAAAATCGACCTCTCTCTTGGGAGTTATCCCCAAGAAGTTCTCAGGAAATACATTCTGGAACTGGTCAACAATAGGAGGAAAGAACGCATGACGCATCTCCTCATCATCCAAAAAAAGTCTGGCCAACTGGGATGAAAGCATCCCCTACTTATGGTCAGGTCCCAAATGAATTGCCTGTAAATCCCACTCACTGAAAAAGTTACAAGAGTCACCTTCAAAAAATATAAAAAATACGTATTGGTGATAATAGTTGATGTGAGCTCGATACCAAGTCATCCAATCCAAAACTCAAATAGCATCAAAACTGCACATCTAACACAAAGAAATCCCAAATATTTCGATGGCAGCTGATCATGAAGGAACACTTAGAACATCCCCTCAGATCTTACCTCTAAGGGTGTATCAATAGAAATCACTCCATACAGATACTCAATGGGCAGCCCCAGATCACTAACATACTGAGAAAATATAAATGAATGTGATGCACTTGTATCAAATAAAGTTGAAATAAGGGTAGATGCCATGAAGATTGTACCTTGAATGGTCAATGGTCCCTCATCATGATCATTAGGCTCGAGATCAATATCTCGGAGTTGGCCTGACCACAAGCCTTTGCTTTGTCCCCCAAATCCATGGATACCTTGATGAGCTTCACCTTGCTTTCTCTACAGACCTTGAGAACCATGACATCCTCCATGCCCTGACTAGTCAGAAGAACTCCACCTACCACCTTGTGGTGCTGCACCAAATCTAGCTACTGATCCTTGATCTTGGTCATCACCACAACCACTAGTTGGCTAATAAAATCTTTGAAAAAAGCGCTATAGATGTCCCATCTTCCCCCAAGTCCGAAACTCCATAGGTGCTTGATGAAAATGCAGTTGTGCATTCCCCACTCTACCTCACTAATAACACATGGGAGGAACTCTTCCATGATGGAAAGAAGATGAACCATGACCCTGAATGACTTGCCTATAGTTGATCCAGTGAGAACAATTGAAACGATGTTTCTAGCTGCCTAAAAATACACTCCTGGACCCAACATAAGAACCCGACTGCCTAGAGGGTCTATCCTTGTCTAAGTTTCTCTCTGTAATACGGGTCTGGGTTCATAGCATTTGAAAAATATATAATCCTGAAGATGCTCACCTGAGAAAAAAACAAATGTTTCAACCCATCCTCAAAATGGCGAACCCTTAGTGGTCTCACCACCCGCCAATGAAGGAGAAAAATGAGGTAACTCAGTTAAAAGAGCAGCATAGTTCATCACCAATGTTCGACCTTGAGGAAAATGTATAAAATCTTGAGCTTTATCAGCTCTCAGTGTCTTGGGAAAGTAATACTTATAAAAGAAAGCTTGAAAGTCCTTCTAGGACAGTCGCATATACTGCTCAACCTGGGCAAGGACATCCCATTAGCGCCTTGCTGGTCTTCGAAGCATATACACTAAAAGCTTCACCAACATCTCAAGGGGTGTCTTGATAATTGAAGATAGCCTGCAGAGACTCAATCCACATTTCAGCAGCCTAAGGTCCACCCTCTCTAGTAAATAGAGGTGGGTGCTGTAATTGAAACTCCTCGGTCAGATCAGACATGGAAGGATCACCTCTCGGAGATCCGCGTCCCATAGATTGAATAACATCAAGAAGAATCTCATGGATATACTGATCAATAATAGTTACAAGCATAACTAAGGTCTCTGACTGAACAATCGGTGAATTTTGTTCATCCCTGCCCTCTCGACACACAACTGACGGTCGTCGTGGTGGCATGCCACTACAATGTTAAATCCACGTATCAGAATCACATATATAACATGTCTAAATAAAACATATAGGGTAAGAAGAAATAGGCAGGGCATCCCACTATGCTATACAAACCTAACATACTGGGGGTCTCACATAACCTCAGATGTTCTTTTTAACCTCGATCACCCACTCTAACTTAGGGGTATAAATAGATACAAAAGGATTCACTTATCAATTTAATAATTGCGAAACATAATCATGGTTCAGTTAAGTAGAATGCCACCATCAAGTTATATAGAAAATACTATATAAGTTGTAGATGATACTTTAAATAACCGAACCTCATATCATAATCAGGATGTTCAATCACAGGAAAGCACACAAATGCCATTTGAATCTCATGTGCCAACAATGATGTATGAACGCATGCTCTCATTCCATTTTGATCCAAGAGTAAAACCAGTGAGTCATAAATCAATATCACAATGCATTGAATTTGGAAAAGTAACTCAACTACAAGCGAAAACCAAGAATAAGAGTCCCATCCCTAGTAACTTGGATTTCCCTCATACTTGAGTTAGCTACGCCCATGCATCAAGATTCATACCAAGCCGTAACAACATCCTATCTCCTATCTATCATATCCCAATTAGTAAGAAAAAAGAAAAATAATGATTTGACACTAATCGGTAGCGCCCTTAATCCGGTTCACCTCCAGCGTGACTGAAATGAGCGCCACATACCTCAAGCATGCCTCCCTATATGCTAGAGGCTACCGAACAACGACAAGTGTCTATGTATAGAGCAGGGTGGTTATATCCGCTTCAACACAACTATCCATAAATCAAAGTGGAATAATAATAATAAACTACAACACATAAGTAAAATTTTGATAATTAAGGACATCACAACTAGATTCTATATATAGTAATAACATCACACATGCTATAACAAAATGAGAAGTTGCAATGTCAGGCAATCATACATAAACACAAGATCTCCCATGGGCAGATCATATAACAAAAGTTCCAAAAGTAATTAAATGATTATAGATAATAGAAAAACAAGTCTAAAGTCTATGCCCAGTCCCATATCCCATCTCCTACCATGATCTACAACTCAATAGTTAGCAGTGGGGTCCTTTCCCCTACCTAGATCCCAAATTATAAAGTTTGCTCGAGTGCTAAGGGGATTAAGAAGGGTGTGGATACAACTCAGTAAGCTACCACGAACGGTGTCCCTAAATAGACCAGTAAATATAGTGCATGGTTAAAGTGATATTCCATAATAATAATAATCAAACAATAACAACTATAATAAAAGTCACACCCTTGAGTGCTTAATTAGCCACTTGGGTTTTGACTGTATCTGCTTCGACCAGTGTCGGGGAGTCTCTGAACATATCAGAATAAATCTTAAGGTTGATGGGTAGTACATTCCCATGCCTATAAAATCTCAACTCGAGTCATCACAACCCCCACAGAACAATAAAAGTCTAAGGGGAAAGGCGAGACCCACCTATATGATCTCATCCCTTGACATCTTGATCCTAGCTCAAATCAGTGTAAGCCCAATAGAAAGGTGGCCAATAGATGTAAAGATCTCAACCCAATGATATATTGATTACAAAATCACACCAACTGACAAAGGGGAGGAGCGTCTTCTATCTATATATGCCCTCACACCATGGAATCTTGACCATTGCATAGAAACATCAAACAAAAGGGAGAAGCGACCCCCATCTATATATGGTATCACCCCATGGAATCTAGACCGTTGCATAACAACTTCAAACAAAGGGGGGAAGTAGCCTTTTCTATGAGGTATCACCCCATGAACATCTCAATCATGACGTGCTAGCATTATATCAAGGGGAGAAGCAACCCCTAATCTAGACAATGATGTCCAACAGGAAAATGGAATGGGTCTAGAGTGATCTTAGTCTTGATCCCAATCCATATAAAATAAAAGGACAACATGGAAGGGTAGCCCTAACCTATCATGATCTCAGCTCGAAGTGTCTCGATCCAGAGCCTGACAGTAAGAAGACCATGGGAAAAGCGGCCCTGGTCTATATCGGTATCAACACTTAGGTTTCTCAACCCCTCACATTCACCCATTAGGGTTTACAATACAACAAGATTAAGTGAGCATTGAAGGATGGTCATACATCTATATCCATACCTCTATAAATCATTTTCAGCTCTACCCTCACCACCCAACCCCTTTCCTATAATCTAACCCAAGGCCTAACCCCTCAGTGAACTTGATCAAAGTGGGATCCACTCACCCCTCATATGCAACATCAAGCCAAAGTGGCTGAAATAGTTCAAAAGATCACCTTAAGGTTAATCAAAGGCAACCCTTAAGATATAAAAGCAACTCAATAAATAATGGAGTCTAAAGGCACCCTACTAGATCTGTCGTACCAAAATATAACTCAACCCACGGTTAGACTAGTATAAGGCACATCCCACTTTAAATCAAGCACATAACCATCGACGACCACAACATTAGGGAATAATAATTATGGGGTCCTTCATGGCCCTAGACAGCCTTGTCCTACTCATATAGGTTGAGGAAAGATCATTCAGATTAGTTTAGGGTCAATCAATCAAGAGTGGTGAGATCATATATCATACGGTGCATGAAAACATGTATAAACTATAGGGAATGGTTAGGGACCACCTACCTCGATCCACTAGAAGCCATCTCTTCAAACAAATCCGAATGAATTAGCTCCTATCGGTAGATGACCCAAAATCTGGAAAAACCCCCAAATTAGGGAATAAATGAAGAAACACATTTAAATCTCAAATGGAACATCAAATAAGTCAAAAGGAATCTTAGCCTTACTGTAGGTGACTCACATGGACCGATGAAACTTGAAACTAATAATAAACGAGGGATATACAAACTTTGGAATGGAAGAAGGAAGACGAGAGAGAGAGAGGAGATCGCGACTTGGCACTGGAAAAAATAATATAAGGGTCTCATTTGAAGTAAATAATTAAAATAATTAATTAATTTAGTAAAAAATATAAGAAAACAAAATAGGTGGCCATCAGGTACCTGACCACCCATCACTGTGTACCCAGCACCCCATTGGGTACCTACTCCAGGGTCACCGAGTGACCAGTGACCCACCTGGAGCGACAAGATCACTGCTTGCTGCACTGGGTACTCGATACTAAACCACCAGGTACCCGACGACATCTATCAAAAGACATATATCCCAGTTTTGGGTCCGTCTTCCCAAAACAAGCCCCTAAGCCCCTGCCAACACCTGAAACATCCATAATGAACCAAAATATATATGGTTTGATGAAAATTCATACCTCGTATAGATGTGGGGTGTTACACTTTTCATTTTTCATTTGAGCTTTTTTTCCATTTTTTCATTTATTGCATTTGAAGGCATTTCAAGAGTTTTTGAAGTTTTTTCAATTATAATTTGGGGGTTTGTGGCGTTTTGAAGGGGGGTTTTGGTCATTTTGTATTGAAGGGTATTTTGGTTATTTTAGTCAATTCATATAATTAGTGGGATTTAAATATTTCATGAAGTTTTTAGAGTAATACATTGGGAGTTTTTGATGTCTTGAGTATTTTAGAGCTGTTTCATTTTAGGGTATTTTAGTAATTTTTGATGTTTTTGAAATTCCACTTTAGGCATTTGTAAAACTTTAAGGCGAATCCTTTTTTCATTTTTTTATATTAAAGGGAATTTTGGGAGTTAGTGAAATTTTAGAAATTATGCTTAGGGAGTTGGGGAAGCTTTCAAGGATATTTTGTTCATTTTACATTTGAGGATGTTACAGCCCAATATACTTGAGTGTGGGGGGGTGTGAATCATAGTGTTTCCCAACATAAACATATTCTTGTACTCGTTTGTTCTTCTTTTAGGATCATGTTCCTGTGTTAGTAGGAATGACATTCAAACATTCACTCTTGATGGTGCCCTCACTAAAACATGCACAAAATATGTAGGAAAGTAAAACATGCACGTGAAACAAGGAATTTTTCTTGGTTCACCGTAATTGGATACGTTCAAGAAGCATGCATCAATGACGTGCCAATGTGACAAATCCACAACTGCACTAGTTCAGTGGACACCGATTTGCTCATGGCCACTCCATGCTAAGGATCGCTTCCTTATAATGTTTTTTGGGTTTGGTCACTCCTCACCTAAGGCACAATGCATTTTATTGAATCTTGAATTCCGCACTAATGATCCCAAGGGAACTCCCTCTTCTTCTCCTTTACACACACTACTTCATGGAAGGGTATTCAACAGTTTATAGACATGCAAGTCTCTCTATGTGCATCGTAGAAAGCATTACTCCATGCATCTTCAACTCTAGATAGATGCTCTGTTGATCTCCACGTTCGCTACACTCTTCTTCTTCAAATCGAATGAGAGTATCTTTCTTTGGTGAGAAAATACTCCATGTATTCTAGAAAATACAACAGTAAAACTTATTCTCCAAACTAGGATAATTCTGCACTGGAATTATCCTGTTATATTCTTTCTTCAATGACCAAATTTAGCAAGGGGACTCCTTTCGAGCCTTCTCTCTCAGACTGAACTAGATCTGTCAATGGTACTCTTGTATGGATTGCTTCTTTTCTTCTTTCTATGAACAAGATGTAGTAGTATGTTCCACCCTCTCTTCTTTCTTCCTGAATAGATTTGCCAATGGCACTCTCTTTTACAAAACCAGGTATTCTATGATAACAGTATCACCCCCTTTTCCTCCTCTTCTCTTCTTATTAATACATAGAGAATTCCCAAGGATATTATTTAAATATACAAATATAGAAATTTTTCTTAAATATCTTCCTTGTGATCTTCTATTCAAGTTTTCATAAATATCAGTGTAATATGCTCTTCATTATTTCATGAGAGATTTTTCTATATTTCAAATATGGAAACATCATAAAAACAACACTGAAAAATCCTTCCTTTCAATTCCTCACAATCCTCATGATTTTCCTAAACAATCATGGTCTTCATTCTTCCACGAAATCATAGAGTTTCCTTAATCTTGCCTGACCAAATTATTAATTGTATATTATGATTAATAATACATCCATGCATACAAACACATGATACATAGCTCTAAGTCACGGTGTGATATTTGTCAAGTCCAAATATTCATAAATATTTCATTTTAAATCACTAAAAATATCACATTATGATCCTCCTTCAACCCCAACATGATTTCATCCACCATGGAATTAGAATTATGATATGCAGATGGACGAATTCACCGAAGAAATGACTCTTACGAATTGCCTTTGATATGAAACTTCACCACAAATAACAAAGAGAATGACCCTTACACTTTCTTCTTATACTACAGAGACGACTCTTATGTACCGCCCTGATGAATCTCATGTTGCATCCCAGTTAACTTTACACATCATTTAGATCTCCCTTACGAATTGAGTGATCCTTACGATTCCATGCATTTTTCATTTTCACTGCTTGGAATTAAAATTACTCTTATGTTTCATCTTAAATACTCTTATGAATTTTCTTTATTAAGGAAATGACGCTTACATTTCTATGCTGTCATGAAAATGACTGTTACACATTCCTCCAAGTCATGTAAACAGCCCTTATGAATTCTCCCTGATTACCTTTACATATATAGTTTTCCTTTACCACTTTTCCACTTTCCCCGAGTTCAGTTTGGATGACTCTTACATTCTGGAAAGGTTACCTTTACGCATAAAGGGAAGGTTCTTCCCTTTTTCAAATATCAAGTTTGGCCAGTTTCTAGTGGCTCTTATGAATACAAAGAGGGTCTTTAGTACTTTTTCAAATTCCTAGAATCACTTCTATCTTCTGAAACTCTCCTCAACTAGAACTTCCACTTCATTAACTCCCAGTTATCCAATCTTCCACCTATCCTTAACCTGTTATTCCATGCATGAATTCTCCACAACTGTCGAATGTGGTTTCCATGTATTTGGTAACTATCTTATTCTACATTCCTTCACCCAAGACACCATGTCTTCTAAATCCATTATTCACACACTAGTCAAAAAATCCACACTTATTGTCAACTGTTGGAGTCTGCATCCCACATCGGACTTGAGGTTCGGTGTGGTCTTTAGTATTTGTTATAAAAGAACCTCAATGCCTCCTTTAGAGAGAACCTTGGGGGTTCAGGTCTCTCATTTTATCATTTAACATGGTATCAGAGGGAAATTAATCCCGAACCCTCCTCCCCCCGTTTTATTTCTTTTTTCCCGTCGGCCTCTAGGGTTTCTCCCGATTGGGGGGCGACGGCCTCCATGGCCAGCAAGCCATAAGTATCTCCCCCCTGCCGACTATCCCTCCCATCCGGCGGAATCCTCCCGCGGCGATTATCCCCGACGACGCTCCTCCCGCAGCGCCCCTCCTCGCGGCGCACTCTCTTCCCGGCTCTCCCGCGACTCCTCCCGTCCGCGGCCCTCCGGCTTCTCCTGCGACCCTACGTCCCGCCCGAGAAGAGCCCTCCCGCCGACCCCATCTTTGGTGCGACATCTCCCGGCCCCCGCATCTAGCGCGGGTTCCCGGCCGACCTCCGCAATGCGACTACCGGCTCCGCCCTCTCCGTTCGGACCTCCCGCCGCGGCCATCTATTCCCGCCACGGCGCCTCTCCCGCGTTACTCCCGACGCCAGATCCCGACGTCCCTCCCCATCCGATGCGGCTCCACGCCTCCAGCCTGACCTCCACTCCAGGCAAACTTCTGACGGACCTCTGCAACATGCCCCCTCCTGCGACGGTTTCCACTGGCTCTGCCTCCCCGCTGCGCACTTCCCCGACGACAGCCGCGCCTCCTGCTGTCCATGGCTTCCAGGCGCAGGCTCTCTCCTCCGGCAGATCTCCTGCTGCCGTCCTCTACCATTGCGGCTCCACCCCCTCCCAGAGCTGCTTCCGCCTCCCAGCGGCTGCCCTGCTTCCAGATCCGGATCTCCGGCACCTCCTTTTCCAGCAGCGCCTCCCGTCGCCAGCACGTCCTGCGGAATCCCCGCCTCCCACCGCCGACATCTCCCGACGACTCCCAGCAGCCGCCTCCCTGTTCGCTGACACGCCCTCGCACTTCCTCCACCATGGCGCAACACTTCGATCGCTTAGGCTCCTGGCCCTTTGGCGCCGCCAGATCCCGCAACGACTCTGCGGAATCACCGCCTCCCGTCGCTGGCCCCGCAAGTGCGGCTTTCCCGGTGCTATTGTGGTTTTCCCGGCGTATCATTGACTGACCCCATTAGTGCGGCATTCTTGGCGCTCCGTCAACCGGCCTGGTCTGTGTGGTTCCTCTGCTGCGCCCGTGATAACTTCATCCATCCATCATCCTGAGGGGGAGTTGCGATCTTGAGGGGGAGATACGATCGTTGTTTGTTTCTTTTTTTTCATCTTGTTTTGTAATCAAGCTGGGTATGTCCAGCTTGAGGGGGAGTGTTTGCAGTCTGTTGATTGCTTTGTTTTTTCTTTATGTATTCAGTCTGTTGATTGCTTTGTTTTTTCTTTATGTATTCAAGTTAGGTACACCTAGCTTGAGGGGGAGTGTTGAAGTCTGCATCCCACATCGGACTTGAGGTCCGGTGTGGTCTTTAGTATTTGTTATAAAAGAACCTCAAGACCTCCTTTAGAGAAACCTCTTTTAGAGAGAATCTTGGGGGTTCGGGTCTCTCTCATTTTATCATTTAACATCAACAAATTCAACTTGCAACCTTATGGTTGTGACATCCTCCCCCTTTGGATTTTTTTGACAATACTTCCATAAAATCAATGTACCTTCAAGGGATGGAGATGATATCTCCCCCTTTCTCTTTTAATCCAAGGTCTTTCCAAGATTCAGATTTTATGATCTGCTTTTCTCCACCTTTGGCAATAAAATGTGAAGGGTCTTTTCTATCCAAAATTTTCCTTCAATTTTCTTCCTATTTGGGTTTCTCCAAATTCTTCATTAAGATCCCCCCCATATCTCTAAATTCCATAGGGGTATCAACTCAGCTTCACTCTCCCTTTTGTCAGTATAATGTTCATGCTGGATAGTCTTCATGTACTCCATAAATATTTAAGATCCAAATAGAGAGAATTTGTTTTATCTTTTTTTCATGCACATATTTTACAACCCAATTGAGACAGGGCTATCCAGAATAATTTCAAAACTACATCCTCTTCACAGCCTGGTCAAAAGCACTCCACAAGCAACTCAAGTTCTTGATCATTCAGTTTTATACACCACTAGTTGGTATAATATTCTCTCTCTTCCACTTACTGATCAAACCCTCAACCTCTTTTACTACTGGTGAGACTCCAGATTCTATCCATGATACCGCTTGTTGATGCCACTTATTGATACCACTTGTTGATATTACTTGTTAGAAAAAACACTTGAAATTCAGCCTCTAACCCAGTTGCTGGACAAAAAATAATGTCACTTGTTAAATGAAAATAAATCTATATTTTTCACCATCGAAATGAAGAACCATTTCCTCTTTTTAGTTGATTTCTACTCATATATTTTCAACAAGTGAACTTACCACATGGAAACAAGTAATTGAAACATTCTATAAGCCTAATGAGTCAAAACTTGGTGTAGGAAACAAGAGTTTATTTCAACAACATCAAAGTTGTCCATGTCACTTTAATGAACATATGTAGCTTGATCTCTTACTTTATTTAACAAATATTCCTATGACCTCAATCACATTTTCACCAAACCATCAGCAAATAAATAATAAATTATGAAGTGTGGGAGGAATACCACATACTGTACCCGCTAATTTCACTTGTTTGTGATAACCTTATGATACCACTTTATATTCATATATCTTCCTCTCTTCACATGGAAACTTCTTTTTAAGATGAGGCTAAACATCCTTTTAACCTCCATCGCAAACTCATCCTGAATTCTTTCAACTCCTTTCCCATATCTTGAGATAATCTTTGGTCTAGGGAAACCATTTGTTGGTCATGACACCTCTTTTCTTCAGCTTTTGCTATCCTATCAATAAATCAGATGATACCATTGTTGTCAGAGTATAAAAAAATAAACATGATTTCTACGCATGTCATTACTTCTTCTTTAGTGGTTTGATACCACTAGATATATGGATTGATATCACTTATTGAACAACCAATATGGCTTGACACCACTGGAACTTTCAAATCATGTTTTTGTAAGGGTTGGTGTTCTGAGAACCAACTGTTTTGTACTTTGATTACATGAATGTACACTTATTATATATTGTTTATTGTTCTGCATGACTATAATATAATATAATAATGTCCTGGAATATTTGTTGCATTGATAAGGTCATGGCAGATCCCCGCTATGATGAGAACTTTGAAATGCTATAACAATATTTTTAAATAAAGTTTTACGGTTGGATGACATACTATGATAGGACACATAGTATACAGACCGTCATGTGCGAGTACTCGTAAGAAGACGACTCTCTCTCATGGAGTTCGCACTTGGTAATCTCCAAGATGGGAGATTATGAGAACAGACTCGCCAGTAGTAATTCCGCATGTTTTGGTGTCATCGGACATTACTATCTACGAGCGTGTGTAATGGTCCTTAGACTGGAAGATTATCATTAACTCATGTCATGACTCGCGCACTTAGATTTGCTGACGAAAACCGTCACGAAGAGAGTTGGCAGGAAGTAGGGTACGTTGGGTGCGTCACGAATGACATGTTGTTAATCGATAAGTCGAGGAAGGATTTGTCCCTCCCATATTTATGGAAGTAGATATCTCGGACCCTTTGATTGAAATAGAACTGTCGAACAAATTCCATGGCCATGGTGACACGACGAGTTTATTTCTGGAAGTCAAAGAATGACAGATCAAGCATATAGGTTTATGACACTGCCATGAAACCTGCTTGATGAGATATTGAGACAAAGGGATTAAATTACACAGCAAGCGTTCGTATGAGGTGACACGTCAATGCGGCGTCAACTTCTTTCTCTTGGGTGCCTTGACCCGTTGCTAGACAGTAATCTTGGATTTTAGGCAGACCCGCCTAGTGCCAATGAGAAAGAGGCCTAGAGGGTCACACACTAAGTGTATCCAAGTATCTTAAGAAGAATAAAGATTATTCCCGTACGTGGTTTAATAATTATTCAAAGAAGCCTAAATCGTTTTAATGATGGAGGAAGAATAAAATGAAAACAAGATATACATGCCGTGTATAGTTTTCATGGAAAACAAGTACACGCCGTGTATTAATGATTACACGCCGTGTAGTTTTCATTTTGGAAAGGAAATGAATAAATGAAAACATGATATACACGCCGTGTACATTGAATATACACGCTGTGTAGTTTTCAATGAAAAACAAGTACATGCCGTGTATTTATGATTACACGCCGTGTAGTTTTTTCAGTCGGGATTTTGAGGAAATAATATCATTTTATTATATGATATTTATTATAATCAGTGTGGGCGCATGTCAAGGAATTAATGACTCGACACGGGGTTTTCAAAAGAGTTAATGAAATAAATAAAACGCGTAACGCGTTTATTTATTGTCATAACTCTACAACCTCAAACCCGATTATAAATATCCTCACAACCCCAATTCTTTTGCTAAGAGAGAATCGTTGTGCACAACAATTCTGGAGAATTCTCTTAAGACCGAAAGAACTCCGTCCTCCAAGAACACTCTTAAGACCGAGAGAGATCCACCTCCATCGGATCAAGGCGATCTAAGGCGGACAACGCAAGCAAAGGATTCTCCACGCTAGCACCCGGAGATTCCTTTGGTGACGTCCAGAGATACGTGGTGCACGTGTGGATCACCGCTAGAGGAAGTCTACACTTGGCTTCTGCGACGCAACGACGAATCACCTCAGAACGTGATCAGAAATATCAACGAAGAAAGAACGCCATAAAAGGTACTTCTTGTCAATTAATTAAATTAATTATAATCAACCTGTGATGATCTTTCCTTTATGGTTCCGAGACCCTTTTCTTTGTCTATTTCTGTGATTCGATCCGTGGAGACTGACGTTTATCGTCGTATTGATCCCGAATTGATCATCGCAAATGACAAAAAGCCAAGTGGGCACATCCACCAACGAGCTTCCGTTGCGCCCGAGACCTTCAGTTTTGACACCATTTTAACTCTAGATCAAGCTCTACATCATTTTTACTTCCTTATCACATCATGACACTTACAGATTCGGATTAGAAAGCCAAAGTGGTTTCTTGATACCACTTGTTGATTTATATCTGGTCCTTAACACCATTTGGGATTTTTTGTTCAGGCCTGATAACAATTAAGAACTTAATTAATTCTGACTCCTCTTGTTGCATCCCATGGATTGTATCTCTCTGTTAAGACTGCACTACTTCCAACAACTATTAAAAATATTTAAATGAATTGGGAGAGGGGTACCTACAACATCCTCAAGTTGAGGATTGTGGTTGGTCTTGGTGAACCAAACCTTTGTTAGTAGTTTCCTTTGAAGCCTTTGTAGTGGTGTTTCATTGTATGACACTGCTCATACAAGCTTCATCCCTGACATTTTCTCTGGGATTCTTCAATTTCCTTGGCTCAGGTTCCATTTCAGTTGTGAGACTAATCCCAATTGTACAAGTTTCCTCCAATGATGTATTTTTCTTGCATCCTTCAACATGCTTCCTCCACCGTAGGAGGGATCTTCTACCAACCTTCACCTCTTTCCCGTGGTATGATTTTTGAAATCACCAAGTCATTCTTCATGTCTATCCTCTTAAATTTCCATTAGAATCACTTTGGACTTAATTGTCCTTAGTTAATATTTTTTGACATGTTCATCCACCTTTCTCATAGCTGGTGAAACTTCCTTCTTTTTCTTCTAGATTTTTTTTTCATTTTCTCCGGAGGGATGCTTTGATTAATCCATTTTGGTGCTTGACGCACCTTTCATTTAACTCCATATTTATTTTACTCAAGGACAATGAATCTGTTTTCGATATTAACAGATTCTATTTCAGTGCAAGTTTTCTTCCTGTTAGTCATAGGAATGGAGGAATTCATTATGTATCTTTTTTTGATCCTCTCTTATTGTACAAGTTTCCTCCAATGATGTATTTTTCTTGCATCCTTCAACATGCTTCCTCCACCATAGGAGGGATCTTCTACCAACCTTCACCTCTTTCCCGTGGTATGATTTTTGAAATCACCAAGTCATTCTTCATGTCTATCCTCTTAAATTTCCATTAGAATCACTTTGGACTTAATTGTCCTTAGTTAATATTTTTTGACATGTTCATCCACCTTTCTCATAGCTGGTGAAACTTCCTTCTTTTTCTTCTAGATTTTTTTTTTCATTTTCTCCGGAGGGATGCTTTGATTAATCTATTTTGGTGCTTGACGCACCTTTCATTTAACTCCATATTTATTTTACTCAAGGACAATGAATCTGTTTTCGAGATTAACAGATTCTATTTCAGTGCAAGTTTTCTTCCTGTTAGTCACATAGGAATGGAGGAATTCATTATGTATCTTTTTTGATCCTCTCTTGTTGCAATTCCTATCCATATGGCTCTGATCAGCACAATCAAAACATCTCCCATAATGGTCATTCCTCATGTCACTTCTTGGTTGAGATATTGATGTAACGGTTTTCCTTCCTCCTCTGAGCCCTTAGGCTTCCAGACACAACCCATAGCGTGCCCTATTATTCCACAGAAGTATCACTTTGTTGCCACCTTTCTAGAGTCTTTTATTCAAGGTTTTTCAAGAAACTTCCTTATGTTCATTAATTCCAAATTTGAAATTTTACACACTCCACTTGTTGAGGCTAATTTAGAGTGAATCTCTAGCTTCTTCTTTCCCTTTGACAATATGGGCTTTGATTCAAGCTTCTTTATGTTCTCATATTTCTCTTTCAATTGGGAAACCATCTTCTTTAGCCTTGATCTAGATTCAATCCCATATTTTCTCCTCTTTTCAAGTTGTGTCTTGAGAGGAATAATTCTTTCTTTAAACTCATTATATGTGGACATTTGAACACCAAACTATTTTTTTGTATTTTTCAAATAAAAAACACTTTAGGTTAAGTGAGAACTGTACAAGGAAAAACACCAATAGTCAGGTTAGCGTGACCCCCAAGGAGATCCGCCATTGCAGACACGATCCTCTCAAACCTCGGGGCCACTGCTCACACTGATCAAAGAGCCACCGATGCATCCCATCCATCCACGCGCCGCGACATCACACCACATTCCTCATCACGCCTCGGGACACACAACATTGTGACGCACCGGATTAAACGACCCTGGATGCCGGCGAGGCACCAAAGACCGCCGTGATTGCCACATAGATGGCATGCCAAGCAGGAAACACAACAAAAAATGTTGAATGATAAAATGAGGCAGACCCGAACCCCAAGGTTCTCTCTAAAGGAGGCCTTGAGGTTCTTTTATAACAAATACTAAAGACCACACCGGACCTCAAGTCCGATGTGAGATGCAGACTCCAACACTCCCCCTCAAGCTAGGTGTACCTAGCTTGAACACATAAAGAAAAAACAAAGCAATCAACAGGCTGTAAACACTTCCCCTCAAGCTGGACATACTCAGCTTGAATACAAAACAAGATGAAATAAAAGGAAACAATCGACGATCGTAGCTCCCCTCAGGATGATGGATGGATGAAGTTGTCGCGGGCGCAATAGAGGATCCACACAGACCGGGCCGGTTGACAGAGCGCTAGGAATGCCTCACTTGTGGGGCTGATCAATGATATGTCGGGAAAACCACACTAACACTGGGAAAGCCGCACTTGCGGGGCCGGCGACGGGAGGCGGTGATTCCGCAGAGTTATTGCGGGATCTGGTGGCGCCAAAGGGCCTGGAGCCTAGGCGGTTGAAGTGCTGCGCCATGGTGGAGGAAGTGCAAGGGCATGCCGGCGGATAGGGAGGCGGCTGCCGGGAGTCGTCAGGAGATGCCGACGACGGGAGGCGGGGAGTCCGCAGGAGGTGCCGACGATGGGAGGTGCCGCTAGAAAAGGAGGTTTCGGAGATCCGGATCTGGAAGCAGGGTAGCCGCTGGGAGAGCCGAGAGGGGGGGGGGTAGGGTAGGAGCCGGTTTGGGAGTCCTGCACAGGAGCAGCGGACTGGGAGTTTGGTCCGTTGGGAAGTCCGCACAGGAGGCGGGCTGGGAGTTTCCGACGCGAGGGAGGTCTGTCGGCCGTCGCGCGCAGGAAGGTGAGGAGGTTTGTCGACCGTCGCGCGGGAGGGGTTAGGAGCCGCGACAAAGGCGGAGGTTGGGAGCCGTGACGAGAAGTGAGGGAGCCACGAACCACGACGGGAGGAGAAGTGCACAGCATGGGCGCCGGGATGTGCTGCAGAAGGGCGAGCAGAGGCGTCGCACAGGGTAGCGGCGCAACGGATGATCAAACGACGCTGGAGGGCTGTCGCGCACAGTGGGGAGGGGACGCTGGGCAAGGAGGCGCCGACACGAGGGAGAGCTGCCGGACAGAACCTGGTGGGAGCTGCGCGACAGGAGTCACGCGCAAGGAGGGAGGGGTGACGACAGACCTTGCTGGCCATGGAGGCCGCCCCCCCCCCCCCCACAAAGGAATTATCATCGGAAACCCTAGATGGGGAAATAAAATATTGGAGGGAGAGTTCGGCATTAATTTCCCTCTGATACCATGTTGAACGATAAAACGAGGTAGACTCGAACCACCAAGGTTCTCTCTAAAGGAGGTTTTGAGATTCTTTTATAACAAATACTAAAGACCACACCGGACCTAAAGTTCGATGTGGGATGCAGACTCCAACAAAAACGATGCAGGATAAACCTAGGCAATAGATCCAAAAAACCAAAAAACACAAGGGGGAAGCGAGCAAATCCGCTGAGGAGGATGGAACCAGAACACATCGACCTTCGGAGGAGGATGACCAATGGTGAGTGCTTCATCGACCGAGCTCCTGAATGAGGAACCACAGGACCGCCGAGCCACTGCGATCACCAAGCCAAAAGAGCACCCCAACAAATCTACCTCCACCAAAGCCACCAGCACGATCCAAAATGTCATGGAATCCGTCTCACTCGGCCAAAATGGGGTCGTACGTGAAGGAACATTCAATCTTTTATTCTCCATGTACAGATCTTCAATGGATTCATAGTCCACTTCATGGATAATTCCCAATTGATCTAACTTTTCTTATAAAGATTGGGTCTCATCTTGGTTAATGCATGGATAACCTCAAGATTGGAAACTTGATGTATTTTCATGTCATCATTGGATTCTCCTCTTCTATCAATTTTTTGGGGTCTCTGGATTTTCAGATTTTCAAGCATATTCCAAAAGATTATTAGAATCATATTTAGTAATAGAATTAGAAATATTCACCTCAATCAAAGAGTCCATATTCTTGGGAGTTCTTCTTCTTATTTCTCCTTTTCTTATTTCCTTTTTTTTTCAAGGTAGTCTTCTTCATCAGGATTGTTTACTAGTTTCTCATCATGACTGGTTTTGTGTTTCTATATTTGCACATACAATTCTTTCATTATGTTTAGTCTAGTCAACATCTCAAAAAATGTACTACATTACCTCCTTGTTGCAAGCCTGTAGAAACATAATCATCTCCTTCTACTAATCATCAAAGTTAGTACCATTGAATAATAGTGGTTTCATTATAGAATCCACGTGCTCAAAAAATCCAAAGCATATTTAGAGATTGAAATTCAAGTCAGAACCTTTTGGCTTTGATACCACTTGTTACAACCCGAGACACATTGGGGGGGTGAATCAAGGTGTTTCCCAATTTAAACCTATTCCTTTGCTCGTTTGTTCTTCTTTTAGAATCTTGTTTCTATGTTAGAAGGAACAAAGTTCAACCTTTTAATCTTGATTACACCCTTATTGAAATATAAACAAAATATATAGGAATGTAAAACATGCACATGACAATGATTTTTACTTGGTTCGCTACAAAGGGATATGCCCAAAGAACACACATCAAAGATGTGTCAATGTTTCAAATCCACTATCGTGTTAGTTTGGTGGATATAGTTTTGATCATGGCCACTCTGCCAAGGATTACTTCCTTGCAATGTTTTTTTTTGTGGGTCTGGTCAATTCTCACCCAAGATGCACTACCTTTTCTTGATTTCGGAAAGTCGCACTGACTGCAACGGGAAATGCCTCTTCTCATGTATGACGATTAATATCACATCCATGCTTGATCTTGGTCAAGAACCAAAACTGTTCAAATATTTTATTTTAAATCACAAAAAATATTACAGCATGATCCTCCATTAGTATCCTCACTATTTCTTCAACCATGGAATTAGAATTGTGATTTGTAGCTAGCCAAATTCACCTAAGCAACGACTCTTACAAATTGCCTTTGAACTGCAACTTCACCACAAATAACAAAGGAAATGACCCTTACACTTGCTTCCCGTGCTGTAGCGATGAATCTTATGCACCGCCCTGATGATGCTTACATTGCATCCCAGCTTTACGCATCATTCATACCCCCCTTACGAATTGAGCGACCCTGACAATTCCATACTTTACCATTTCCACTGCTCCGCATCAAAATTACTCTTACGTTCCAACTTAAAACTTTTACACATTTCCTCTATTAAGAAAATGAATCTCATGTTTCATCCTATGTCATACAAATGAATCTTACGCATTCTTCTCCCTGGCTACCTTAATGTGTACAGTTCTCCAATATTTTTACGTTTTCCTCTCTGAGTTCGGCCTGGATGACTCTTTAAATGAAAAAAATCATAAATGAAAAAAAAAACCCTTTAAAACATTATAAACTCCCAAAGAAGAATTCCTAAAACTTCATGATCTACCCAAAAACCCTTAAACGCAAATGGATGAAGTACACTTCAAAATATCAAAATCTCCAGAAGAATAAATTCCAAAACATCAAAAACACGTTAAATACCAATAAATGAAAAAATGAATAAAATAAACAAAATACTATTCAAAACAACACAAAACTAAAAGAAAAACAATTTTCGAAACTTTAAAAATTCTAAATATATCATCAAATGAAAAAATTACGAAGTTGAAAAAAACAATCTTAAATGAAAAATGACTACATTGCCCTTCAAAACATCACACTGAATAATTTTTAACTCAAAAAACCCCCAAAATACACTCAAATAAAAAAGTGACAAATAAACAAAATACCCATAATTTTATGATGACTAGAGCACCTTTACAAAATTCATAAACTCTCGAAGATTAATTTCCAAAATTTCACAAACTCCCAAAATTCCATGCAATTCAAAAAATGAAAAATAATTACCAAAATACCTTCAAATAAAAAATGGATCAGGTACCCTTTAAAACATGACAAACTACACAAGTTGGATGTTAAAAACATCACAAAATAAAAAAAGTACCCTCATGAAAAAAATTATTAAAATGACCACAATCCCTCATGAAAATCATCCAAAATAATCTTCTAAAATATCAAGAAGCACCCAAAAAAGAATTTCCAAATTGTCACAATTCCCAAAATATATTCACATGAAAATAGACTAGAATAAACTAAACCCTTTAAAACTTCAAACTCCTCATTATTTTTTTTTGCAAAACATCATAAACTCCAAAAATACCCTCAACTACGAACATGACTAAAGTGAAAAAATACCATCAAATGGTAATCGACAAAAATACCATCTAAATCATTACAAGCTAATAAAGAAAAATTCTCAAAAAAATTTAAACTCACAAAATACCCTCAAATTCAAGATTGACCAAATTGATCAAAACACCCTCAAATGAGAAATGACCAGAATACCCTTCAAAATGTCAAAACTCTCAAAACAAAATTTCAAACACTTACATAAGCTCCTAAAATTCCCTCATATGAAAAATTCACAAAACTAACCATAGTATCGTGAAATGTAAAATGACTAAAATACTCTTTAAAACATCATAAACCGCCAAAGAAAAAATTCTAATGATATATAAACTTACAAGATAACTTGAAATGAAGAAATGACTAAAATGATTATAATACCATAAAATTGAAATTAACGAAATTACAATTTGAAACATAACAAACTTCCATAATTGAATTTCCAAAACAATAAGAACTCAAAAAATACCCTTTAATGAAAAATGACTAAAATTACCAAAATATCCTCATAAAACTCTTATTACAATGTAGAAAAAGCATGCTAAATCCTCAATGAATGGATAGAAAAATTGACTCGTTACCAATCCTAGCTTAAACACTAATCTATCTCACTAAGGCTTGCTCACCGAATCCACATACATAATACATAAATTAAAATCATGAAAATATATCAAGAGAAGGTAACCTGCACCCGTTTACCCATTAATCTAGTCACCCTCACATCCCAACGATAAACATCCTTGAACTCCCATACAATCAATATCCACATACCATAACTGAATACCACATCACAACCACATATCTACTTCCACATACCATATCCATATACCATATCCCCACACTACATCCATGAGAGATGGTGGGAGAGGGAAAGTAGTCATCCATCCATATAACCCACATCTTAGATGTTGGGGGTACACCAGGAACCCAAAACCTTATATGAGCATCAGTAAGGTTGCTTGACTTGATGGTGGTGCATAAGAAGTCACTAAACACATAATGGGTTTATAATATAGCATATAATCCAATCTTGGGGTTAACTTTCTATCACAACACCACCAAAACTATGACCCATCACTATACAATAAGAACCGTTGCCACTGCTAGATGCATCTATCTCAAGTCCATGATACAAACACACAACAACACAATCAACCTAAACTACCCAATTAACATCCCATCACAAACATAACATTAATTCCAACCACATTTATTCATTAAACACATTAATTTCCATCAACTAATATTTCATATAAACCACTTCTACTTTCATGTTATACAATTCAATTACTACACATTAATTCTACCACTTTAATTTAAATTATTCAACACTACCTTATCCCACAAAATCCACTATCATTCCACATTATTTAATTTATTGAATTATTCCAGCATACTTCCATATCCAAAGCATCCACCAAACACTGCTCACACTAACTACATCAATTGCTTCACACCACTACAACAAAGAACCACACAAACATTTATTCTTCATTCCAAAAAATAACCACCCCTAACCCTTCACCGAAACCAAAATAATCCAGCAATACATTTTCCCCATAATAGAAATCAAACAAAAATCCCAATTTTCTCATCTCTTCTCTATCAAAATTACTACTTCATGTATAACTTAAACAAAATAGCACAATAATTTCTTGTTTTCCACTTTTTTTTTATCATATTACTCACTTAAAGTTAATCCAATAAATTCAAACATGTTTCCTCATATAAACAAAAACTTTTGACCACAACATTCTTAGAGAAATAACACACACAATAATATAAAAATAGCAAGGAAAAGAAAGTAAAACAAATGTGATTTACTTTCCCCTTAAATTCATTTAATATATCTTCATTAGGCCAATTTCATTTCCTTATCCAAGGAAAACCAAAGTATGATAATTTAACATTAATAACAATAAATAAAATAGGTAATCCAAATCACCTACCTCAAACTAAAGCTTAAACTACTATGATGCTAAAAAGAGATGGGAATCAATATCAAGTGCCATCAAATGTGCAATAATCCTCTACTAAACCTATGATCCATAATCCACACATTAACCCTCCTTCAACTCAATATTCTAAGAATGAAATAGGAACCTCAAGAGGAAAAAAGGAGGATGAAGAAGATGTAGAAGAAGAAGACGAAAAATAAGCAAGGAAGAATTACCTCGATCGATACAATTCTGACTAAGCGAGTAGAAGGAATCGATGGTGATCAAAATTTCATTTTGATTCACTTAGGAAATACCTAGGGTCACCAAAAATTATGAGGAAGAAAGAGAATCCAAATATAATTTTAAAAAACATTCAAATTTATAAATAAAAAGAAAAAAAATCATGGTCAAATGCTCTATGTTACAATGTAACAAGGATTTTCTCGTAGGAAAACTGAAAACCTTGTTGCAAACTACTTTATCCTTTCCCATATCTTAAGGTAAAAAATGATTACATTTAGATGATATTAAGGGTCATTATAGTGTAATGATCCTTTTTATATAGAAATAGTAAAACCATTGAATTTCATGATGGAAACCTCATCTCTCTTAAATTTCATAACCACCTCATCATTTTAACTCAAAATCTACCAGAAAAAATCACAAGGTAATGATAATAATCATGGAACAATAAAAAAATCTATTGAATTAAGGGATTAAAACCATGGAAAAAATAATCACCCATAGATCCCAAAAAAAACAATGAAACATTCCGCCAATGACATTATAACATTATATAACACTTCATGTTACAATGCCATAATTTTCTCTGCAAAGAATATGATGCAATGAATAAAGGAAACAATTCTTCCCTAACTCCTGGAAACATATTATAATGCGATTTGTCAATCATGAATTTTTTGTATTAACCCAACTTCTCTCCCACCACCTGTATCCAAACACACTCATAATACTTGTAGCACTTAAAAATAAAAAAGGAGGGGTGTACACGATTTTTTAAATCGGTAAAGGACAATGATATCAATCAATCGATTTAAAAAATATTTTAATTGAAAACAGAAACTGATCGATGATTAGTCCAAAACTGACATAAACCGAATCGATCAATTTATATCGGTTAAAATCAGTTTAGATTGGTTAAAAAATGATGGGAAAGAATTAAATGATGTAAAAGTGGCTCATAAAAAAGTATAAAACCTTAAATTTTCATAACCAAGGGTTCTAGGATAATGCAAATCCATGATAAAATAAACCATAGAGTGAGAATATCTCTAAAAAATGATCAATTAAATATTAAAATAAAGGTAATACTTTAGTAAATAACTAATCCATCAACATTGAAAGGATTTAAAGGGGTTTAATAATGTAAGGGAAAATTTTTAATGTGGTTTAATGAATTTTATTCACTTAATCATCATATATGTTCATCACGTTTCATGATATTGAAAAATTAATAATGATTTATGTTACATTAAACCTTGATTATAGAAAGTTAACCATCACTCCCACTTTCAATTATGATTCATATATTTATTTAATTGTTTAGTTTCAGTTAATATCAATTAGGAATGGTTATGGTTATGAAAGATGAATTGAACTAGAAAATTGAAATATACAATATTTATAAACCGACACAAACCAATTAACTGATTTAAAATGAATTTTAGTGGTTTAGGGAAGTTTGGTTTAGTTAGTTGAAATCAATCAATTTAATCCTTCACACCCCTATCATAGATTAAAGGGCTAGAAAAATATGAGCCTCTACATTAGATACCCCTTAAAAAATTATCATCCTTGAGAATAAAACCCCCCTGGAAGAATGAAACAAACTTGAAAACCAAATACTTTACATGATACCTTTTAAATAAGTATTTCTCCGTCATAAGAGCTCAAACACAATTCAACAGAGAAAGGAAAACTATAATCCTACCATCTTAAAAATCGCCAACATCACCACAAGAATCTATGATCAAAACAACTCTAGATACTGAGTCCATAATTGAAACTCTTACCCCAATGTACTTTATTCTAATCCAACAAGCCTCCACAAGACATGAAGAAAATAAATGATGCATCCTTGCATCACCTTCTCCTGGATATCCTATTGGAAATGTATAAAAATGGGATATCGTATTCTACGACATCCTTGAATCGTATTAAGTAAGATAGGAATACATATGCTTTATTCATAGCTTATGATAGGTTTCTATCATATTGTACCATAGAAACATGATATGCGATATCACATGTATCCATTTAACCATGTCTTCCTACATGGTTTTATCGGCAAAGACTCAATAGATTGATTCATTCATTTCTTGAGAAACAATTTGAAATGTTTAAGAAATAACTCTCTAATGGGAAATGATGTGTGACTTCCATGAGATGGAATCCAGTGTATTGATGCTATGACTCCCTTAATTTAATGAAGAGAGTCTATAAAAGGGATGTGATCCCTCCCGGTGTTGGTACCTTGATGCATGCAAGCAATAAGCCAAAGCTCTTTTCATCCCGAATCATTATTGTTCTTTGAGATGAAGGTACTAATGCCCCTTTGGTGATTCAGGATCCTCTCATTATGAATGAAGATCCAAAATCTGGTGTAATCCCTTAGAGTCAAGAGTTATTTTCCTACTTCTATAGTGATCCCTATCAAGAATACATTGTTGAAGAGTAAAATATGGACCTCATAAAAATAAAGGTATACTCATTTTATGTTCTTCACTTATGTATATTGAATCAGTTGAAGAAAGACCAGGAATATTATGAATTTCTTCCATTTATAAAGTTCATTTGATGAAAACCCTAAATCCCATCAGTGGTATCAGAGTATTTATATTCAATGGATCAATATGTTTTTCATATTATTTTTGAAGAACATGTTTGTCATAAGGCGTTTAGGGCTATATAATAGCGTACAATATGAATAAATACTTCTGTTTTGCTTAGTTGTAATGTATGAATGATATATATCATAAGGTATGATGTACTTGAAACCCATGGTTTTTTTATATTTCATAGGATATGATATACGATATCATAAGATATGGACGAACCCTGAGTTTCACAAAAATAGAGCATTAGGTCATATTGATGATATAGGTTATATCATCAAATATGAATAGATCCTTTTGACATTGCATACCATAAGAGATGATATCAATCATATTTTATGATTTATAATCCCCATTAACAATCATAAAATATGATATAGGCTAAAAAATGTTAAAAATTTAATATTTTTCTTGAAATGCTTACAATTTATGAACAATTTAAAAATGATAAGTATTAGAAATTGTAAAATGAGATTTTAATTCCTAAATTAAATACGAAAAGTTCATATTTATGTCTCATGTTTTGGAAAATTAATGATGTTTTTATTGATTCAACAAGGTTTTATTATGAATTTTCCATTCCTTATGTTTTGTAAATCAAAAACACATTTTCTTAAGGAAAAATTCCTTTCTCTAAGAAACCTTTTCTTAAGGAAAATTTCCTTTCTCTAAGAAACCATTTCTTAAGGAAATTTTTATTTCTCTAAGATTTTTTATCTTTACCTACAATTTCCTATTCCTTATCTAATGTTTTCTTAAACTAAGTCTAACCATCTTTTTCTTAAGTCTACAATCAGATCTTTACCTTACTCAAAACCCTACAATTCTTGTGAATCCAATTTTCCTGGAATTATGAATCCGATATAGTTAGAATTATGAATTTGATTTCTCCTAAAATCAATCTCCGATTTCCTTAGAAATCAGAATATGATTTCCTTAGAAATCAGACTCCGATTCCATTAGAAATTAGAATCTGATTTCCTCAGAAATCAGAATCTGATTTCCTTAGAAATCAGAATCTTATTTCCTTCGAAATCTGAATCCGATTTTCTTAGAAATCAGAATCTAATTTCCATAGAAATCAGAATCCGATTTCCTTAAAAATCATAATCTGATTGATAACTTTGTTAGAATATGATTTTCATTACATTTAGAATCCGATTAAATTCTTATGTTATAGTTTCATATTTCTTTAAAGTTGAATTCCATTTTATTGGATCCCATATGTTTCTTAAACTTATTAACGTTTCTTAAACGTAGCAATGTTTCTTAAACTTAGAATTATTTCTTAAACTTAGCAATGTTTCTTAAACTTAACATTATTTCTTAAAATTAGCAATGTTTCCTAAACTTAGCAATTTTTCTTAAACATGGTAATTTTTCTTAAACATGGTAATGTTTCTTAAGCTTATTAATGTTTCTTAAACATGGTAATGATTCTTACAAAACGATTCCATACAATCTGTTATAAGCTAACTACTGTTGGAGTTCCACCTGTACAGGTCCCTCTGAGATTTAAGGAAAAATATGACCTTTGGAGGAGGGAACCGACCATTGAAACTTTGCTTATAAATACTGAAGAACCTTTGTGGTGTTTTGTTTTAACAAAGTTTTGTATTTGTTGACAACTAATCTTTTTGTTGAAGAATGTTTTTGAATTACAGAATGTTGAAGTTGCTGGTTGTTGAAGTTTTTCTTAAAGAGGATATTGTTGAAGAATAAGAAGTCAGAAGTTAAGAAAGTGTCTCAAACTTTCTTAACAAAATTAGACGATGCTTTACTGATCTTAAAGTCCTCAAAAATCATGAAAAGTTTCATGATAAAAGCTGTTGAAGAAATGCTGGAAAGGGTTGAAGGTTTTTGAGCAACATTATGAAAAATTCGGAACCTGAATTTTGAGAAACCATATAAGGAAACCCAGATCCTACTTCTGAGCATGTTACCCGGATCCTAATTCTGAACATGTTACCCCAGATCCTACTTCTGAGCATGTTACCCGGATCCTACCTTTGAATATGTTACCTGGATCCTACTTCTGAGCATGTTACCCGGATCCTACTTCTGAACATGTTACCTCGAATCCTACTTCTGAGCATGTTACCCGGATCCTACTTCTGAACATGTTACCTGAATCCTACTTCTGATCATGTTACCTAGATCCTACTTCTGAGCAAGTTACTGAGAAACCCAGATCCTACTTCTGAGCATGTTACCTGGATCCTACTTCTAAACATGTTACCCAGATCCTACTTCTGAGCATGTTACCCATATCATACTTCTGAGCAAGTTATTGGGAAACCCGAATCCTACTTCTAAGCATGTTACCCAGATCCTACTTCTAAGCATGTTACTGGGAAACAAAGATCATACTTCTAAGCATGTTACTGGGATACTCAGATCCTACTTCTGAGCATATTGCTGGGAAACTTGGATCCTGCATTCTGAGGATGTTGATGAGCTTAAGGAAATGTTTCTTATAAAAGACTTCCTTATGCAAGGAAATGTTTCTTACAACAAACTTTCTTAAATAAGGAAAAGTTCCTTAGAGAAAGAAAATTTCCTTAGAGAAAGAAAATTTTCTTACAGAAAAGGATTGTCAAAAAGATTGAAGAGTTAAAGAAGTCAAAAGAAGATCAAGAAAAGTTTAGAACCTGAATTCAGAACCTTATGACAATATTGAGAAACATGTTGAGAAAACCGGAATAACAATTTTGAGAAACATATTGAGAAAACCAGAACCAGAATTTGGAACCATATGACAATCCTGATCAACATGTTGAGAAAACTGAAATGAAAATTCTCAGCAACATATTGAGAAAACTGGAACCTGAATTCTTAAGAAACAGATCTTCCTTAATGAAAATATATTCCTTGAGAAAGATACGAATATTTCAAGAAGTCAATCCTGAATTTCAACTTTGTGTAAATATTGGATAAATTTAAGGAGGTTTGAAGAAGTCAAATATTGAAAATTAAATGCGAGAGATTTGCGGAGTTTTTAAGATTTGAGGAAGCAGAAAAGATTTTCAAGATTCCTGCCTTTGTTTTCTGAGTTGCCTATAAATATGTGCCCAGATCATTCGCTCATTTGTAACTTTTACACATGCAGAAAAGGCAGAGCATTGGAGAATTCAAAGTGAAAAGTTCCTACCATCTTGAATAAGTTTTCGTGAGTGTTTGAGAATAAGAGAATCAGAATCATCTTACCTTGCTAAGAAGATCAAAATTATCTTAAAGAAGTTTTCTTGAGTTTTTTAGCAGAAGGAAATTCGAACCATCATTACCTTGCTGAGAAGACCGGTTTCAGAAAACCAGATTCAAGAAAACCGGATTGAAGATTCAGAGTGAGCATTTGTGGAGAAAATTCAACAAAGTTCTTATTCTTGTGTTTGGATCATTTTTTCTTTAAGAAAACATTGTAAACTGATAGGAGTCAGTATAATATTTCCTATCGAGAGATAAAAGGTGTCTAACAGGAGTTGGCATAAGTTATATTCACTTCTTTATTATAGTGGATTTTCATAGACCCACGGGAGTGGCTATGGAAAGGACGTAGGTTCTCTTATTGAGGCCGAACCTTGTAAATCTTGTGCGCCTTTCTTGATTTACCTTTCTTGCATGCTTGAGTTTCTTGCTAAAGGTTGATAGGGAAATAAATATTAATAGGTTTCAAGGGTTATGTTTCTTAATGTTTTGAAACTTATAAAAAGTTAAACAACTGATTCAACCCCCCCTTCTCAGTTGTTATTCGATCCTTGGAACTTCAAATGGTATCAGAGCGAGGTTCCCTTGTTGAATCCTTATCATGGATAATATAAATTCTGTCAATAGTAGAGGAGTTCCTATATTCGATAGGAATAATTATTATGGATGAAAAAATAGGATGATTCCTTATCTCCTATCTCTTGGCTTGGAAGTTGTTGATGCTGCCACTATTTGTTTTCCCCCTATTGAGAAAGATGCCCCCATGACAGATACTGATAAAAAGAACATAGAAGTTGATGGAAAGGAAAGAAATGCAATCCTCATGTCCTTATCAGAGAATGTTTATCAAAAGGTGATGGGTCTTAAATCTGCCAAAAGTATGTGGGACATGCTTGAGAGTGTTTTTGAAGGGAATACTAAAGTTAAGGAAGAAAAGCTACAGATCTGGTGTAGTAAGTATGAAGACATCACAATGAGAGATGAAGAAAAAATTGATGGATACTTCACCAGAGTGAATGAAATTGTATGCAACATCATGGGGTTTGGATATGTTTTGGAAGACTCAACAATTGTGAAGAAACTTATGAGAAACTTTCCAGACAGGTTTGATTCTAAAATTTCAGCTTTAGAAGATAAGGATGATTTATCTCTTGATGAACTACATAACTTTCTTATTACTTATGAAATGAGGAAAGCACCAATATTTAAGAAGAAGATGAAAGATGAAATGGATTTTGAAGCTATGAGAAAGATGAATATCCAAGATGATGATGAAGCTGATCCTTGTGAGTCCGATGATAAGGAAGATGAATAGTTGAATGAAAAAATAATGTCTCTCATATCTAAGAACTATCAAAGAGGAAGATGGAAGTATGGAGGGAAAATTCCTCTCAAATGTTTTGAGTGTGGTGGAATCAAAAAATTTTCTATGAATTTCTCTAAGAAGAAAGTTGGAGAATATCAATATGTTTCTGATGAGAATCCTCAATGGAAGAAGTATAACATGAATGAAAAAGAAGAGAAGACTTCTAAAAAATTCAAGAAGAAGTTTTTTGGAAAGAAAAGAAGTATGTTGAGCATGGAGGTTGAATCAGAATTATCTGACAATGATTCCTCAGAAGATGAAAGTAAAGAAATATTTAGAACCTTCATTGCAAAAGTTGAGAAAACAAATGTTTCCTTAGAGAATGAAGAAGGTGGTGAAGAATCTTATAGATAATATCAGCTAAGATTCGAACTTCTTTCATATCTTGAGCAAAAAAAATCTCTCAAGAAAGAAATTCGTGTGATGAAGAAGAATCATGAAGAAGTTCATGACAGAAGTAAAGATGTCACCAAGAAGGAAGATGAATACATTCAAGAAATTTTAAGTTATAATCTTAGAATTGCTGAACAGGGAAAGATGATTGAAGATCTTAGATAAAAGATGGAAAATAAAGAATAATAGGTCAACAAGTTTCAATAAAAATTTATTGAGTCTGAAAATACTCTAAGGAAGATGAATGAAAACTTTAACAAAGCCACTAAAGTAAAAGCTGAGACTTTCAAGATTGCTGAGAAGGCCTACCATGAGAATCGGGTGAAATCTTCTCCTATCAAAAATAATGTTTTATCTGATTATTCTAACATTTCAGGTTATGGAAAAAGTATTAGTAAATCTTGGGTGGAGAAAGGATGTGATGAAACTATCAATCCTACAAAAGTAGAAAACTCACTCAAAAGAAGAGATGGCCTACATCCTGAGTTTTCTAGAGCTGAAAGAAGTTATCAACTTCAACAAAGTTTCTATAAAGAAAGATCATTATTTAATAGAAAATTAAGATTTGAGGGCTATTGCTGGTGCTGCGGAATATATGGGCATAAATCTTATAATTTTCGACACAATTTATCTCTACCCAAAAGAAGGTTTGAGCAAAGTGGAATAAATAGTGAAAGAAGAATGAGTAACTTTCCGTACTCACAGAAAGTTGAAAAAGTGAATTCTCAAGATGTTAGAAACATTCCAACGAAGAATCAATTTGAATGTTTGGAAGAAGTTTGTGGAAGATGTGATCAGTCTAGTCATCATGTCGAAAGATGTATGACACTCCTTCCGGGACAAGTTTCTTATGATAAGAAAGAAAAGAAAGTTGAAAATAAGAAGGTTGATGAGAGAGATTTTGTTGTTGAGACAACTTTGAAAGCAAGTAAGAGGAACAAACCATGTATTATTGATATTGGTTGTTCTTCACACATGATAGGTGATATAAAAATCTTGGAACACGTTGAAAGTCATGATGGAGGAGTAGTTACTTTTGGCAATGACAGTTCCTTAAAAATTAAGGGAATCAGAATGGTAGAGATTGAAGCAGAAAAATTGAAATCTAAGGAAGTCTTGCTTGTTTATGGGCTAAAACATAACTTACTTAGTGTAAGTCAACTTTATGATGTTGGAAAAGAAGTTATCTTTAGAAAGGATTCTTGCATCATCAAAAGTGTAAAAAATAGAAAAGTGATTACAAAAGGAGAAAGAACCAGTGGGAATCTCTTTCAAATTGGAGAATCTAATAACTCTTATTATTTGAGCGCTGAAGATGAAAACAAGTTGTGAGACTGAAGACTTGGCCACCTTGGGTAGAATAACATGAGTAAGCTTTCTAAATTTGATGTTGTTCGGAATTTTACAGAACTGAAAAGAAGAGATGAAGATGTTTTTATTACTTTACAGAAAGAAAAGATGACTAACAAAAGTCATAAAAGAGTTTATATTCAATCTAACAAACCACTTGAGATTATTCATTCTGATCTGTGTGGGCCAATGAGACATCAATAAAAAAAACAAGATTTATACTTTATCACTTTTATTGATGATTTCAATCAGATGAAAAACATCATGTTCATGAAGCTTAAGTCAGAGGCTATTGAAATGTTTAAATTCTTCAAAAAAGATGTTGAGAAAGAACTGGGAGCTTCTATAAAGAAGTTGAGAACATAGAATGGTACTGAATTCACAAGCAATGATTTTGAAACTTATCTAAGGAAGCATGGTATCAAACATCAGTATAGTGCTCCTTATACTCCACAATAAAATGGAGCAGTAGAAAGGAATAATAGAAGCTTGGTTGAAATGGGAAGAATTATATTATCAGAATACAAACTTTCAAAATTATTTTGGAGAGAAGCTGTTAGCACTGTTGTACATGTTCAAAATAGATGCTTGTTGAGACTGGAAACCAACATGACTCCTTATGAGATGTGGTATAAAAAAAAACCTTCATTGAAATACTTTAAAGTTTTTGGAAGTCCATGCTTGGTCAAAATAAAAAATCCAGACTTAGGGAAGTTTGATGAGAAAGCTGAAGAAAGAATATTTATGGGTCATTCACCAAATGGAAGAAGTTACAAATGCTGGAACAAATGTTTACAGAAGTTGGTGGACTCATATGATGTGAAGGTAATTGAAAATTCAAGTTCCTTCACAAAATCTATTAAGAATACTGAGGAAGATAAATTATAGAATCCCCACAAAAGTGAAAGTGACTCAGATGAGTCACATGAGGAAGAAAGTGATGCAGGGAAAGGAAATGTGAGTTTTCCTACCTTACGAAAACATATTGAATCTGGAAATATTATTGGGAATCAGAAGGCTCTATTTTAGGCAAGAAGGAAGTTAAGATTAGAAAATCATACTTCCCTTATCTCAAAAGTTGAACTAGAATCAGTTTCAGAAGATATTCAACATAAATAATAGGTGGATGCTATGAATGAAGAACTAGATCAGATTGAGAAGAATGAAACATGGGAACTTTTTCCAAGGCCAACAAATAAAAATGTTATTGGAACCAAGTGGGTTTACAAAAATAAATTGAATGAGCATGGAGAAGTTACAAGAAACAAATCAAGGCTTGTGTGTAAAGGATATGCATATGTGGAAGGTGTGGATTTTGATGAAACCTTTGCCCCTGTTGCAAGGTTGGAAACTATTTAAATGTTTCTTGCAGTGGCTGCTCATCAGAATTATAAGGTTTATCAGATGGATGTAAATTCAGATTTCTTAAATGGTGAGATTGAGGAAGAAGTTTACATTGAACAACCTTGTGGGTTTTTACTTGATGAGTATGAAAACAAAGTTTGCAAATTGAAGAAAGCCTTATATGGGATGAAATAAGCTCCACGAGCATGGTATTCGAAGCTTGAAAATTCTTTGAGAAAGATGAACTTTTCTAAAGGAAAGGTTGATAGAAACTTGTTTGTTAAAAATGTTGACTCCAGAACTTTTATTGTAATAATTTATGTGGATAATATAATTTTTGCTGGAGACGAAGAAAAGGTTTGTGATGAGTTTTCTGAAGAGATGACGAATTTTTTTGAAATGTCAATGTTGGGAGAATTAACTTTCTTCCTTGGATTACAAGTTCAACAACAAGAAAACTACATTTTCTTATCCCAAGAAAATTATGCCAAGGAATTTTTAAAGAAGTTTGGGATGGAAGAATCAAAGGAAGTTTCGACTCCTATCTTAGTGAGCACAAAGTTGAGCAAAGATGAATCAGGGAATAGTTTGAATCAGAAAGACTTTCAAAAGTTGATAATAAGTATTCTTTATCTTACATCTTCAAGACCTGATATTGCTTCTGCTGTAACTCTATGTTCCTGATATCAAAGTAATCCAAAAGAATCACACATGTTGGAAGTTAAGAGGATTCTGAGATATGTTAAAGGAACAAATTCATATGGGTTGTTATATAAGAGAAATAATGAGATAAAGTTTCATGGATATACTGATGCTGATTGGGATGGTGATTGTAATGATAGAAAATCAACATCAAGAGGAACATTTTTCTTAGGGTAATTCTGTGTGAGTTGGCACAGTAAGAAACAAAGTTCAGTAACTTTAAGCACAACTGAATCCGAATATGTTGTAGCTACACTCAGGATTGTAATCAAATGATGTGGATGAATGTTGAGCTGGAAGATTTGAAAGTGAAAGTTTCTAAACCTTTGAAGATACTCTGTGATAATAAAAGGTCCATTGATCTTTTTAAGAATCCTGTTCAACATTCAAGATCAAAACACATTGATATAAAGTATCACTTTTTAAAAGAGAAAGCTACTGCTGGAGAAGTCTTGATGGAATATATTTCAAAAAAGTATCAAATTGTTAATATTTTTACAAAAGCAATGTCAAAGGAAAGGTTTGTTGAACTGAGGCTGTAACTCCATGTTCAGCCTCCTCCTGTGACTTCCTAAAACTCATAAGGAAGTGTCCCCCACCGTGATTTGGATTATGTTAACAAAGGGGGTGAGTAAGTAACAACTTTATACATTGAAATTTTTGTTTACTTGGATTTATTTTATCAATATGAAGCTGTGGTTATCATATAATGGGAGAGAGAGAAAGAAAAATGAGAGAGTAAAAGAGAAGTGAGAAAGAGAAAGATAAAAGTTGAGGGGGAGTTTGAGTAAGGTGAAGTTTATCCTTACATGGCCACAAAATTTTCTTGTCATTGAGGGATGGAAATCCTTCAAAAAATTACTTTATCTAGTAGTGTGGTGTTAGGACTCTTTTTTTGAGAAAGTCTATGTTTTGGTAAAGTTCAAGAACTTGAGATGTTGAAATTTTTGAGAGGTGAAAATTTGTTAATAAGGGTTGCCAATAAATCTAAAGGGTGAGATTGAAGAACCTTTGTGGTGTTTTGTTTTAACAAAGTTTTTTATATTTTGACAACTAATATTTTTGTTGAATAATGTTTTTGAATTACAGAATGTTGAAGTTTCTGGTTGCTGAATATTTTCTTAAAGAGGATATTGTTGACGAATAAGAAGTCAGAAGTTAAGAAAGTGTCTCAAACTTTCTTAACAAAATCAGACGATGTTTTTCTGATCTTAAAGTTCTAAAAAATCATGAAAATTTTCATGATAAAAGTTGTTCAAGAAATGCTATAAAGGGTTGATGTTTTTTGAGAAGCATTATGAGAAATTCAGAACCTATATTTTGAGAAACCTTATGAGTAAACCCGGATCATACTTATGAGCATGTTACTCGGATCCTACTTTTGAACATGTTACTCCTAATCCTACTTCTGATCATGTTACCCAGATCCTACTTCTGAACTTGTTACCTAGATCCTACTTTTGAGCATGTTACCCAGATCCTACTTCTGAACATGTTACCCCGAATCCTACTTCTGAGCATGTTACCCAGATCCTACTTTTGAACATGTTACCCCGATCCTACTTCTGAGCATGTTACCCAAATCCTACTTCTGAGAAAGTTACTAGGAAACCCGGATCCTACTTCTGAGCATGTTACCCAGATCCTACTTCTGAACATGTTACCGAGATCCTACTTCTGAGCATGTTACCCAGATCCTACTTCTGAGCAAGTTATTGGGAAACCCAGATCCTACTTTTGAGCATGTTACTTAGATCATACTTCTGATCATGTTACTGGGAAACATGGATCCTACTTCTGAGCATGTTATTGGGATACTTGGATCCCACTTCTGAGCATGTTGCTGGGAAACTCGGATCCTGCATTATGAGGATGTTGTTGAGCTTAATGAAATGTTTCTTATAGAATACTTCCTTATGCAAGGAAATATTTCTTACAACAAACTTTCTTAAATAAGGAAAAGTTCCTTAGAGAAAGAAAAGTTCCTTAGGGAAAAAAGAGTTTCCTATAGAAAAGGTTTGTCAAGAAGATTGAAGAGTTGAAGAAGTCAAAGGAAGATCAAGAAAAGTTTGAAACCTGAATTTGGAACCTTATGACAATCTTGAGCAATATGTTGAGAAAATCGAAAAGACAATTCTGAGCAATATGTTGAGAAAACAGGAACCTGAATTCGGAACCTTATGACAATCCTAAGAAACATGTTGAGAAAACCAGAATGATAATTCTGAGAAACATGTTGAGTAAACCGGAACATGAATTCTTAAGAAATAGATCTTTCCTAAGGAAAAGATATTCCTTGAGAAAGATATGAATATTTCAAGAATTCAAGCCCAAATTTCAACTTTGATTAAATTTAGGATAAATTTAAGGAGGTTTGAAGAAGTCAAAGATTGAAGATTAAATGCAAGAGATTTGTGGATTTTTTAAGATTTGAGGAAGTAGGAAAGATTTTCAAGATTCCCACCTCTGTTTTCTGAGTTGCCTATAAATATTTGCTCAGATCATTTACTCATTTGTAACTTTTACACATGTAGAAAAGGTGGAGCATTGGAGAATTAAAAGTGAAAATTTCCTACCATCTTGAAGAAGTTTTCTTGAGTATTTGAGAATAAGAGAATCAGAATCATCTTACCTTGCTAAGAAGATCAGAATTATCTTGAAGAAGTTTTCTTGAGTTTTTTAGCAAAAGGAAATCGAAACCATTACCTTGTAGAGAAGACCGGTTTTAGAAAATCAGATTCAAGAAAACCGGATTGAAGATTCAGAGTGAGAATTTGTGGAGTAGCTTCAAAAAAGTTATTATTATTGTGTTTGTCTCATTTGTTCTTTAAGAAAACATTGTAAAATGACTAGAGTCAGTATAATCTTTCATATCATGAGATAAAAGGTGTCTAACGGGAGTTGGCACATGTTGTATTCACTTCTTTATTATAGTGGATTTCCATAGACCCATGGGAGTGGCTATGGCAAGGATGTAGGTTCTCTTATTGAGGTCAAACCTTGTAAATCTTGTGCGCCTTTCTTGATTACCTTTCTTTCATACTTGAGTTTCTTGCTAAAGGTTGATAAGGAAATAAATATTAACAGGTTACAAGAGTTAAGTTTCTTAACGTTTTGAAACTTATTAAAAGTTAAACAACTGATTCAACCCCCCCTTCTCAGTTGTTATTCGATCCTTAGAACTTCAAATACCCCAGCCATTTGAATATTTCAACACATGTTGATACATCGATCAAGAGATTATATGATGTGATGCTGTAAAGTGATTTCTAGAGAGAGATACTCTTGTGCCTTGTGTGATCTGTGAACATCTTGTTCAACTGTGAACAACTCGATCAAATTTGATTAGTGTGACTCTGATTTTTGTTGTGTACAATTGATGGATTCTAGGGATGGGAAACAGAGGTGCCAACTACCTTAAAATTTGAGGGCTTGTAGGGATAGCAAGACATATTTCAATATTCTTATCAAAGGCTTACCCTAGTGTGGGTAAGACAGACTTTCTTGAAAGTATAAATCAAGGGACCTTTATTCAAGGTTGTTGGATACCCTTCTCTTTGGGTTAAAAGATTTCCTACTTGTTTACTTGTTGTTACAAGTTTTATTTTCACTGTATTTTTTTAAAGAAAGAAAGTACAATTTTCTTATACTTTCTTATACTTGTATACTTTGATAAATAAGATTCTATACGCTTTATTGTAGAATATTTCCCTAAGATAAACTTACTTAAGTTTCTTAAAGATAAACTTGTTTAAGTGTATGTTATTTATAATTGGACGTAGGCCCTTACAATTATCCCTTTGTTTAAGAACCAAATAGGGTTTGTGGATTTACCTTGTTTAACTTTGTTAAATATAATTTTCCTTTTTGACTTAAATGGGAAAAGTTTTTAAACTTACAATTCACCCCCTCTTGTATTTGAGCATCTACATCTATATTTTGATCCTACAATTGGTATTAGAGTAGGTCTCTGAATACTTATACTCACATATAATTTTTCTTGCTCAACCTTTTCTTGCTCAACTTTTTCTTCCTCAACTTTTTCTTGCTTAAACTTTCTCAACCTTTACTTGCTTAACTATTAGCTTTTCTTAAGAAAGTTTTTCTTAAATATTTTTTATAAACTTTTACTACTAATGAGTTTTTTGGAAAAGATATTTTCTTATAGATGACAGAAATGAATGTTGGTTCTATAGACAATATTAATCCTACCATACCACCAATTTTTGATGGTAATGATTATGAGTATTGGAGAGATAGGATGAAGAATTTTGTTATTAACACTGGAGTGGATAACTTTGTTATGCTCACTGGTGAATACAAGATTCCTGACAAAGAAATATGAACATTCACAAATCAAGAAAAACAAGAATATCAACTAAACTATAAGGTACACAATACTCTTTTATGTTTCTTTACTAAGAATACTTACAGTCAAATATCCTCTTGTGAAGCTTCTAATAGCATCTGGAAGAAACTTGAAGTTACACATTTTGGTACATCCAAGGTCATTAAAACAAGAAGAGATATGCTTAGAACTGAATATCATGGATTTATGTTTCCTTATGGAGAACCTGTATGAAAAGTGTAACAAAGATTTATGAAAATAATTAACAATCCTTAATCTATGGGAGAAAAAGGACTTGATGATAAAGTTCTTGTGGAAAAGACAATTGATATCATGCCCAATGAGTGATAATCTAAAAGGACAACTATTGATAAAAATAGTAAAGTATCTAACATTACTATGATTAATTATTTGGGACTCTTATTCAACATGAAACAAGAATGAAGAGAGATGCAGATATTAATAAGAAGAAGAATGATAATGGAAGCATTGATTTTACTTATACATCTTAATCTAAGACTACGAAAAGGGCAACTAGATCTAAAGTTAAGAAAACTGTTGTAGTATCCGAATCAAGTGACAGTGATCAATCTAAGAATGAACTAGCCAATCTTGCTCTAAGGATGAACACGATTGTGGGAATGAAAGATTTTCAGTATAGATATAAGAAGAAAGACAGAAAGGATTAGAAAGATTATGAATTAACGTGTTATGAATGCAAAAGGGATGGACATATCAAACCTGATTGTCCTATGCTCAAGAGAAAAATAGAAAGGATAGGAATTATGAAAGGAATAAAAATAATTACTACAAAATTAAGGCTAAGAAATTCTTGAAGGCTAATGACACCTGGAGTGCCAGTGGTGGTGACTCTTCAGATGAATCTTCAGATTATGAATCTTCTAGTTAGAAGAATATTGGTCTTATAGCCATATTACCTATTGAAAATCATTGTCTTATGGATAAGGTATGCAATGATAAATCTCTAACCAATATTTCTTTAAATACAAATTTTCCTAATGAAGAATATTATGAATCTTTAGATGATGAATCTTCCTCATCAGAAGATAATACCTTACCTTCATTTGAAGAAGTCTCTAAATTTTCTAAATTACTTGAGAATGAAAACTGTAAGATAAAAAAGAAGTTATAGAAAGTAAATTCTATAATTTCTATTTTAACAAAAGAAGTATGAGATATTTCAAAGGATCTTGATCAGAAAACTCTTGATTTTGAAAATGTTTCTAAAAACCTTAAGGAAGTTAATTCTTAAAAGGATAAACTTTATAAAGATTTTGAAAATGTTATTTCTAAGAATTTTTTTAGAGAATAACTTAAACTAAAAGGCTAATAACTATGTGGATATGAATTTATCCATTAGACTAAAATCTGAAATATTTTTCTTAAATAAACTTTTATAAAATTTAACTAATGGAAGGAAAGAATTTGATAAAATGTACTCACAACTTCATCCTATTAGGAATAAATCTGCATTTGGTTATACTAGTAAAAACCTATTTTTATTCATAATTATTTTTTACCAAACGTGCTTCTTTTTTTCACTAAGTGTCAATGTGGTGGACATTGGGAGAAAATTTTTTCTTTAAATAAAACCAAATCCTTAGGTTTTCATAAAGCTTATTTTTCTACGAAAATGTGGATACCTAAGATTTTACTTTCTAAAAATTTTGGATCCAAGAAAGTTTGGATTCTGAAAGTCTAACTATTTTATTGTTAGGAAAATAGAGGAGATATCATTTTTCAATTTATTGGAATGCATGATCAACTTGCTAACATTTTTACAAAATCTTTACCCTTTGATAGATTTAAATTCATTAAACAAAAGTTAGGAATGATAACCGTAAGGTAATCATCCATATTAACTTTTTTTTGAAACCTAACACCTTACATTAAAATACTCATTTTCACAGGGGGAGTACATATGTTTATTCTTTCCCTTTTGATTTTTTTTTTAGAACCTAAATTTTTTTCTTTCCTTAATAAAATTTTCGAAACCTATTTTTTTTCTTTCCTTAATAAAAATTTTAGACCCTAAAAAAATTTCTTTCCTTAATAAATTTTTTTGGAACCTAAAATTTTTCTTTCCTTAATAAGATTTTCGGAACCTAAATTTTTTTCTTTGCTTAATAATTTTTTTTCGGAACCTAAAAAATTTTCTTTCCTTAATAAAATTTTCCGAACCTAAATTTTTTTATTTCCTTAATAAAACATTTTTCAGAAACTATGTTCTTCAAGAAGAAGCTTATCAATATTGAAAATTCTTATTGATCAATCTAGAACACATGTTTCCTTACTTAACTCTTCGTAGTTGCATTATTTTTTACTGGTTGGTATTTTTATCTTGTTTTAATAAAAACCTCATTGGATTCACTTTCCTTAAATCCAATTTTTCCTTAAAAACTCAAAAGATAAAAATCTATATAAGGAGAAAAATTCCAAGATGATCATAAGGAGCTGAAGAAGCTAAAGAAAACCCTAAAGAAGACGATGCTCGAGAAGAAGAAAAATGATTGATTTTCTATTCCAAAATTTTATTGAAAAATCTTTGTAATATTTTTAATATTTGTAATGTTTGTAATGTTTTGTATCGTATTGTTGTATATTGCATCTTATCTAACCATTATAGGTACAAAATATATACCCCTCCCTTCCTTTTTGAAAATCAAAAAGGGGGAGAATAATTCAAAAAGAATATTTTCATAAAGGGGGAGAGGTTTACTAAAGGGGGAGAATAATTCAGTAAAGAAAGATTATCTAAGAAAATATAACATTCAAGTAAGGGGGAGTTATACTCAAAGAAGACTTTCTTAAGTAAAGGAAAGTGATTTCAAGATAAACCCTTAAAAGTCAAGAATACGATCCTTTGGGGAACATAACCTAAGGGGGAGTTAGTCGTATTCATTCTAAGTCATAAAAAAGGGAGATAAGTATTTCTTATGAATTCATGTATTAATATTATTTTATGAAAGGTTGTTTGTGCTTTCCCAAAAGGGGGAGATTATTGAGTCAATAAGGCTTCCTTATGACTTTTCCATTCCTTATGTTTTGGAAATCACAAACACATTTTCTTAAGGAAAAATTCCTTTCTCTAAGAAACATTTTTTGAAGGAAAATTTCCTTTCTATAAGAAGCATTTTCTTAAGGAAAAATTCCTTTATCTAAGAAACATTTTCTTAAGGAAAATTTCCTTTCTTTAAGAAAACCTTTCTTAAGGAAAATTTTCTTTCTATAAGAATGTTTTTATATTTAACTGTGGTTTCATATTATTTATCTAATGTTTTCTTAAACTAAGTTTAACCATATTTTTCTTAAGTCTACAATCAGATCCTTACCTAACTCAGAACCTTACAATTCTTATGAATCCGATTTATCTAGAATTCTGAATCTGATTTAGTCAGAATTGTGTATCTGATTTCTCCTGAAATAAATCTCTGATTTCTTTAGAAATCATAATCCGATTTCCATAGAAATCATAATATGATTTTCTTAGAAATCAGAATCTGATTTCCTTAGAAATCCGAATCTGATTTCCTTAGAAATCCGAATCTGATTTCCTTAGAAACCAGAATCTGATTTCTATAGAAATCAGAATCTGATTTCCTTAGAAATCAGAATCTGATTTTCTTAGAAATCCAAATATGATTCCTTAAAAATCAGAATCTGATTGAAAACTTTGTTAGACTACTATTTCCATTATATTTAGAATCGTATTAAATGATTATGTTATAGTTTCATATTTCCTTAAAGTTGAATTCCATTTTATCAGATCCCATATGTTTCTTAAACTTAGTAATGTTTATTAAATGTAACAATGTTTCTTAAACTTAGCATTGTTTCTTAAACTTAGCATTGTTTCTTAAAATTATAAATGTTTTTTAATCTTAGAATTGTTTTTTAAAATTAGCAATGTTTCTTAAACTTATAAAATTTTCTTAAACATGGTAATGTTTCTTAAACATGGTAATGCTTCTTACAAAACGATTCCATACAATCTATTATAAGTTATTCATTATTTGAGTTCCACCTTTATAGGTCCCTTTAAGATTTAAGGAAAAATATGATTGTTGGATGAGGGAGGAAACCATTGTAACTTTTCCTATAAATACCCCAGCTATTTGAAGAGTTAAACACATGTTGATACATCAATCAAGAGATTACATGCTGTGATGCTGTGAAGTGATTTATAGAGAGAGATACTCTCGTGTCTTGTGTGATCTGTGAACATCTTTTTCAGCTGTGAATAACTTGGTCAAAATTTCTTAGTGCAACTCCGATTTTTTTTGTATACAATCGAGGGCTTTCGAGGATAAGAAGATAGAGGTGCTGACTACCTTAAAGTTCGAGGGATTTCAGGTATAGTAAGATAGATTCTAATATTCTTATCGAGGGCTTAACTTGGTGTGGGTAAGACAAACTTTCTTTAAAATATAAATCAAGGGATCTTTATCCAAGGTTGTTGGATAACCTTCTCTTTGGGTTAAAAATATTTCCTACTTGTTTACTTGTTGTTGTTATAAGTTTTATTTATGCTGTATTTTTTTAAATAAATAAAGTATAATTATCTTATAATTTCTTATACTTGTATACTATGACAAATAAGTTTCTATATGCTTTAAGGTAGAATCTTACCCTAATATAAACTTACTTAAGTTTCTTAAAGATAAAAATGTTTAAGTGTAGGTTCTTTATAATTGGACTTGGGCCCTTCTAATTATCCCTTTGTTTAAGAACCAAACAGGGTTTGTGGATTTACCATGTTTAACTTTGTTAAACATAGTTTCCTTTTTGAATTAAAAGGGGAAAGTTTTTAAACTTACAATTAACCTCCTCTTTTATTTGAGCATCTACATATATATTTCAATCCTACAATTGGTATCAGAGTAGGTCTCTAAATACTTATACTCACATATAATTTTTCTTGCTCAACCTTTTCTTGCTCAAAATATTTTTACTCAACTTTTTCTTACTTAAACTTTCTCAACCTTTACTTGCTTAACTATTTTATTTTCTTAAGAAAGTTTTTCTTAAAGTTTTTCTTTATAAACTTTTACTACTAATGAGTTTTATGGAAAAAATATTTTCTTATAGATGCCAGGAATGAATGTTGGTTCTATAGATAATCTTAATCCTACCATACCACCAATTATTGATGGTAATAATTATGAGTACTGGAGATATAGGATGAATAATTTTGTTATTAACACTAGAGTGGATAAATTTGTTATGATCACTAATGAATACAAGATTCCTGAAAAAGAAATTATAACATAAAAAAAAACAAGAATATCAACTAAACTACAAGGTATGAAATACTCTTTTATGTTCTATGACCAGGAATATTTATAGTCAAATATCCTCTTATGAAGCTGCTAATAACATATGGAAGAAACTTGAAGTTACACATTTTGGTACATCCAAGGTCATTGAAACAAGAAGAGCTATGCTTATAATTGAATATAATGGATTTATCTTTCTTTATGGAGAAACTGTATGCAAAGTGCAACAAAGATTTATGAAAATCGTCAACAATATTAAATCTATGGGAGAAAAAGGACTTGATGATGAAGTTCTTATGGAAAAGATAATTTATATCATGACCAATGAGTGTGAATCTAAAAGAAAAAATACTGATGAAAATAGGAAAGTATCTAAAATTACTCTTGATGAGTTATTTGGAACTCTTCTTTAACCTGAAACAAGAACGAAGAGAGATGCATATATTAATAAGAAGAAAAATGGTAATGTAAGTGTTTCTTTTACTACTACATCTAAATACAAGACTCCAGAAAGGGTAACAAGATCTAAAGCTAAGAAAGATATTGTAGTATCCAAATCAAATGAAAGTGATCAGTCTAAGAATGAACTATCCAATATTTCTTGAAGGATGAACAAGATTGCAGGAAAGAAATATTTTTAGTATAAATATAATAAGAAAGACAGAAAGGACAAGAAAGATTCTAAAGTAACTTGTTAGGAATGCAAAAGGGCTGGACATATCAGACCTGATTGTCCTATGCTCAAGAGAAAAAATAGAAAGTATAGGCATTATGAAAGGAAATGAAAGAAGTACTACAAAACTAAGGCTAAGAAAGTCCTAAAGGCTAATGACACCTGGAGTGCTAGTAGTGGTGACTCTTAAGATGTATCTTCAGATTATGAATCTTCTAGTCAGAAGAGTATTGGTCCTATAGCTAGATTACCTATTGAAAATAATTTTCTTATGGATAAGGTACACAATGCTGAATCTCTAACCAATATTTATTTAAATGAAAATTTTCCTAATGAAGAATATTATGAATCTTTGGATGATGAATCTTCCTCATTAGAAGATAATACCTTACCTTCATTTGAAGAAGTCTCTATATTTTCTAAATTAATTGAGAATGAAAACTGTAAGATAAAAAAGAAGTTATAGAAATCAAATTATAGAATTTTTATTTTAACAAAAGAAGTATTAGATATTTCAAAGGATCTTGATCAGAAATATCTTGATTTTGAAAATGTTTCTAAAAACCTTAAGGAAGTTAATTCTAAAAAGGATAAACTTTATAAGGATATTGAAAATGTTATTTCTAAGAAATTCTTTTTAGAGAATAACTTAAACTCAAAGACTAATTACTATGAGGATAAGAATATAGTCATTAGACTAAAATCCAAAATATTTTACTTAAAGAAACTTTTATCAAATTTCACTACTGGAAGGAAAGAATTTGATAAAATGTATTCAAAACTTCGTCCTCTTAGGAATAGTTCTATATTTGGTTATAATCAGTCAAAACCTATTTTTAGTCATAATTATTTTGTTCCCTAAAGTGCTTCTTTTTTCACTAAGTGTCAATGTGGTGGACATTGGGAGAAAAAATGTTCTCTAAATAAAACCCAATCCTTAGGTTTTCATAAATATTATTTTTCTATGAAAATGTGGATACCTAAGATTTTAATTTCTAAAAATTCTAGATCCAAGAAAGTTTGTATTTCGAAAGTATAACTATTTTATTTTCAGGAAAATAGAGGAGATATCATTATTCAATTTGTTGGAATGCATGATCAACTTGCTGATATTTTTACAAAATCTTTACCCTCTGATAGATTTGAAATCATTAAACAAAAGTCAGTAATGATAACCACAAGGTAATCATCTATATTAACTTTTTTTTGAAACCTATCTCCTTACATTAAAATACACCTTTTCACAGGAGGAGTACATATGTTTTTTCTTTCCCTTCCAATTTTTTTTAGAACCTAAATTTTTTCTTTCCTTAATAAAATTTTCAGAACCAAAAAATATTTCTTTCCTTAATAAAATTGTTTTAGGAACCTAACTTTTTTCTTTCCTTAATAAAATTTTTGGAACCTAAAATTTTTCTTTCTTTAATAAAATTTTCAGAACCAATTTTTTTTTATTTCTTTAATAAAATTTTCGAAACCTAAATTTTTTTATTTCCCTAATAATTTTTTTCGAACCTGAATTTTTTTATTTCCTTAATAATTTTTTTTGGAACCTATGTTCTTCAAGAAGAACCTTATCAATATTGACAATTATTACTGAGCAATCTGTAACACATGTTTCCTTACTTAACTCTTCGTAATTGCATTATTTTTTACTTGTTGGTATTTTTATCTTGTTTTAATAAAAACCTCATAGGATTCAATTTCCTTAAATCCAATTTTTCCTTAAAACCTAAAAAGTTCAGAATCTATATAAGGATCCAAATTCCAAGATGATCATAAGGATTTGAAGAATTTTAAGAAAACACTAAAGAAGATGATGCTTGATAAGAAGAAAAATGATTGATTTTTTTATTTCGAATTTTTATTAAAAAATATTTGTAATGTTTGTAATCTTTGTAATGTTTTGTCTCATATTATTGTATATTTCATCTTCTCTAACCATTATAGGTACAATTTATATGCCCCTCCATTCCTTTTTGAAAATCAAAAAGGGGGAGAATAATTCAAAAAGAATATTTTCATAAAGGGGGAGAAGTTTACTAAAGGGGGAGAAAAGTTCAATAAAGAAAGATTATCTAAGAAAGGATAATGTTCAAGTAAGGGGGAGTTATACTCAAAGAAGTATTTCTTAATTAAAGGAAAGTGATTTCGATACAAACCCTTAACAGTAAAGAATACGATCCTTAGGGGAATATAACCTAAGGGGTAGTTAGTCTTATTCATTCTAAGTCATAAAAAAGGGAGATAATTATTTCTTATGAATTTATGTCTTAATATTCTTTTATGAAAGTTTGTTCGTGCTTTCTAAAAAGGGGGATATTTTTGAGTCAATAAGGTTTCCTTATGACTTTTCCATTCATTATATTTTATAAATCACAAACACATTTTCTTAAGGAATTTTTTTTTCTCTAAGAAACATTTTCTTTAGAAAAATTTCCTTTCTCTAAGAAACATTTTCTTAAGGAAAATTTTCTTTCTCTAAGAATTTTTTTATCTTTACCTACAGGTTTCTATTCCTTATATAATTTTTTCTTAAACTAAGTCTAACCATATTTTTCTTATGTCTACAATTAGATCCTTACCTAACTCATAACCTTACAGTTCTTGTGAATCCTATTTTTCTGGAATTCTGAATCTGATTTAGTCAGAATTGTGAATTTGATTTCTCTTGAAATCAGTCTTCAATTTTCTTAGAAATAAAAATCCAATTTCCTTAGAAATAAAACTCCGATTTCCTTAAAATAAGAATTTGTTTTCCTTAGAAATCAGAATCCTATTTCCATAGAAATTAGAATCTGATTTTATTAGAAATCAGAATCTGATTTCCTTAGAAATTCGAGTCCAATTTCTTTAGAAATCAGAATCCGATTTCTATAGAAATATGAATCCGATTTCCTTAGAAATCAGAATCCAATTTCCTTAGAAATCCAAATCTGATTGATAACTTTTTTGGACTCTGATTTTCATTATATTTAGAATCTGACTAAATTCTTATGTTACAGTTTCATATTTCCTTAAAGTTGAATTCCATTTTATCAGATCCCATATGTTTCTTAAACTTAGTAATGTTTCTTAAACGTAGAAATATTTCTTAAACTTAGCAATGTTTTTTAAACTTAGCAATGTTTCTTAAACTTATCATTGTTTATAAAACTTAGAAATGTTTCTTAAACTTATCATTGTTTCTTAAAATTCGCAATGTTTCTCTTAAACTTAGCAATTTATCTTAAACATGGAAATGTTCCTTAAAAATGGTAATGTTTCTTAAGATTAGTAATGTTTCTTAAACATGGTAATGATTCTTATAAAATGATGCCGTACAATCTGTTATAAGATAACTATTGTTTGAGTGCCGCCTGTATTGGTCCCTTTGAGATTTAAGTAAAAATATGTCCGTTGGAGGAGGGAGCTGACCGTTGGAACTTTTCCTATAAATACCCCATCCATTTGAAGAGTTAAACACATGTTGATACATCGATCAAGATATTACATGCTTTGGTGCTGTGAAGTGATTTCTAGAGAGAGATACTCTTATGAATTGTGTGATCTATGAACATCTTGTTCAGCCATGAACAACTTATTCAAAATTTCTTAGTGTGACTCTGATTGTTGCTGTGTACAATTGAGGGCTTCTGGGGATAGGAAGAAAGAGGTTCCGACTACCTTAAAGTTCAAGGTCTTGCAGGAATAACAAGAAAGATTTTGATATTATAATCTAGGGATTATCCTGGTGTGGGTAAGATAGAATTTCTTGAAAGTATAAATCAAGGGACCTTTATCCAAGGTTGTTGGATACCCTTCTCTTTTGGTTAAAATATTTCCTACTTGTTTACTTGTTTTTGTTACAAGTTTTATTTACACTGTATTTTGTTAAAGAAAGAAACTATAATTTTATTATACTTTCTTATACTTGTATACTATGATAAATAAGATTCTATATGCTTTAATTTAGAATCTCTCCCTAAGATAAACTTACTGAATATTCTTGAAGATAAATTTGTTTAAGTGTAGGTTCTTTATAATTGGACCTGGTCCCTTCCAATTATCCCTCTGTTTAAGAAACAAAGAGGGTTTTTGGATTTACCTTGTTTAACTTTGTTAAACATAGTTTTACTTTTTAACTTAAAAGGGGAAAGTTTTTAAACTTATAATTCACCCCTATTGTATTTAAACATCTACATCTATATTTCGATCCTACATTTTTTATTTATTTGTTTATTTATTTTGGAATATTCATGTTTATAATTTCTTTTTGAAATATGAATATTGTGTATGCTTTAATTTATGTGATAAATTTATTCTTATAAAATTTTCTAGCCGTGCATTACATACAAGGTACAAAAAAAATAAGATTTAGTTTTCATATACAATGGAATTAGTTTGTAATTAAAGTTATTATCTTGAATTTAGTTGTTAAATATATTTTATAAATATCTGGTTTTATAATTATTATGAATTAAATTCTCCCATGATTAAAGTATCCATGAGCAGTGGGACTTTGGGCTGTACCTCCCACTAGCCTAGAGGCTTATGAATTGTTCTAAGAAAGGTGGGGGTTGGCTATCTATGGCTCCATACTTATATGGAGATTATTAATCTCATATAATTCGAAATATTTACATGAAATTTTTATATACCTTATGCATAGGATACATTTGGATATGTATGAATATGTTTGGAATTTATTTTAGGGTGAGTAATAGAAACTGTGGATTGTGTAAAGAGTTACATATTAATATGCTATGAACATATTAATTTTTTGGACAGAATAGGGATTCCAAAACTAAATCCTCAGAAGCACACATACACAAAGGAGTAAAACATAAGATAACCAATATTTAATATGGTGTAATAGTTATGAATTTAATATTCATATGACATGTATTATAATAATGATACTTTAAAATAAGACCCCTCAAACACTAATCATGTGATTCCTTCTAAAGTTTCACTTGTCAAGAGCTCGATCATCTAACTGGGTAGGTCATGCATAGATGGGTTCCCCTGAATAATCTTGTGTAAGTCAATAAAGTAATGGGTGATCATAATTTGATCATATGCTTTTTTTGGAATTTTCTCTAGGTTATACTAGTTAGGAGACCCTAATAAGATTAGGTTACTAGAGAAATAGAGTTGATTTTATCCATATGATAGATTGGTCAAATGATTTTCCACTCAACTAATCAAAAATCACAACTTTTATGATTGGGATTATTCCTTACCTAAACAACTAAGTAGTGAGAGAAATGCCATAACATTCTCATTACTTAGTGAACTATGGATCTTGGATCACTAAATGAATATGATATATTGGTTCATCATTTTTTGTGGGAGTAATTTCATTAAAATTACTTGATGAGAATATATAATACATGATACCCACACATAGATATATCCTTGTTATAGATTATCTAATACATCATGATGATCATTTTGAGATATCATATAGGTATGTCCTATAAAAAAAATTCAAGATTGGTATTGAAGGTTGATAAGTGTTTTCAATGAGAATCATTTTGAGCATATGAATTTAAATGTTATAGAGATTAATTTCCATAACTCCAACTCATGGTTATTAGATACTAGGTTTGCATCACACAATATGCTAATAAGAATAGAATCAATGATTAGAGGTAATTGAAGAAGGGTGAATTAGATCTATATGTCGGTAATGGAGCAAGAGTTACTATATTAGAAGTTGAAACATGTGATTTAAGTCTACCTAGTGGATTAGTTCTATAATTAAAGAACTGTAATTATGTTCCTGATATAAGTATAAACTTTATTTCTATATCTTTTTTGGACAAGGCGATATTTTTATTCATTATTAAGAATAAGTGTTATTTTATGTATAATAATGAAATATTTTATAGCATTGGGAATATAGTAAATGGTTTATACATTATGGATATGGATAATCCTATCTATAGAATTCATAATAAGAAGGTTAGAGTTGATTCTAATACCACCTACATTTTTTATTGTTGCCTTGGTTATATAAATGAGAAACACATCCAAAGGTTCCATAGAGATGGATTATTGGACTCACTTGATTTTGAATCATTTAACATGTTTAAATATTGTTTATTAGTCAAGTTGACTAAATAACCTTTTAGTGGAAAAGTTAAAAGATCAAGTGGATTGTTGGATCTAATACATAGTGATGTATGTGGACTAATGAGCATGCAATAAATTGGTGGTTTTAGGTACTTTGTTACCTTTATCGATGAATTTAGTCGGTATGGTTATGTGTTTCAGATGAGACAAAAGTATAAAACTTTTGAAAAGTTCAATGTGTTTTAAAATGAAGTACATAATCAATTGGAAAAATTTATCAATATTCTCTAATTAGATCAAGGTGGTAAATACTTAAGACAATAATTCATTGATCATCTAAGAGATTATGGAAGTGTTCCACAACTCACTCCACTTGGAGTACCTCAGTGTAATGTTATGTTATAGAGGTGAAATCATACTCTATTAGACATGGTTCAATTAATGATGGGTCAATGTGAACTTCCTATTTATTTATGGGGTTATTCTTTGGATATTTATGCATTCTTACTTGACCGTGTTCCATATAAATCATTATTAAATACACTATATGATATATGGTATGAGAAATTTACCTATTTATCTTTTATAAATACTTAGGGTTGTGAAGCACTCATATAATGAATGGATTCTAAAAAACTCAACCCTAATATGAAAATTTATTATTTATTTATTATCCCAAGGAAACCAAGAAATATTATTTCTATAATCCTTCCAAACATAATGTTTTTGTGGAATAAAATGGTTTATTTCTTGAGAAGGAATATATAATTTGAGGAGTTAATGGAAGGAATATTGAACTTAGAGAATATTGAGACCAATAAACTTGAAGTGTTCTTGAGAAATAAGTTGAGTTAGTTTCACAAAGTGTTGTGGAAGAAGAACCGACTCGAGTTATATATAAACCTCAAAGGCCTAGTAGGATTTGTTAGGTGGCCAAGAGATATGGATTTTGTTATAGAAAATGATGATGAATTAATTTTTATAGTTAGTGAACCTAATACATACTATGATTCCATTGAGAGTTATGATTTTGAGATTTTTTTGTAATAATCTGCATCCATATGGGTGTTTGAATTTCAAGAGAAATTTAAAATTTTGGTTTGGTGGGTGAATCATTTTGAGAACCAGGATTCAGATTGATGATATAAGAGTTTGAGTGTCCTGATATGATATTTTTGGATAAGGTTTAGGGCTTGAGAGGTGCCTCAGATTCTTGGGTGAGTATTGAGAGTTTCAGGTTAAGTTTCATGAGTTTTTTGAGTTTTATTCCCTGGTGCATGGTTTGGTGTACATGATTTAGGAGAAACCATATGTCAACCTAAGTTTGATGGTTTTTTAGTTTAATTTATATAGATCATGGTTGACTAGCATGATTAGTGCATAATTTTGAAGAAATATTATGGGATCTTAGAGTAAACCATGTGAGGTGGATTGGACCTAGGGCTTAGATCATGACTTGATCATGGTTTTAAAAAAACTGCGAGAAGTGTTACAGAGGGGTTCCAGAGTCATTGGCATAGTTGGTACATAGTTAGTAAACCATGTGACCAAACTATGTGAGGTGGGTTTTCTTGGGAAGTGTCTAGCACACGGTTATCACATGGTTTGGTAAACCATGTGGCCTAGCCAATTTTGTTAAAAATAGATATTTTACCATTTACACCTTCAAAAATTAAAATAGGGAAGCCCCCTTTCTTATCCTCTCATGTATGAATGGGCCAACCAACCCCTCCCCTCTTACTCCTTGATTCCTCCTCTGTTTTGGGTGTTTTAGGGTGTGATTCTTTGGTGTTCTTGGTGAGTTCCTACCTCTGGTGGTATCCTATCATCTTCTCCTCCATTTACCTCTAATTTTATTCTTATCTAGTTTATATTTTATGGTCAATTTCACTATAGCATGGTAGAATCATCCCGATATAGTGGGACTTCCATGCATCCTGGCTAGAGGGCATCCCAAGAGGTTGTCTGCATGCCGAAATTTTCTGTTTTGATGGTGGTATATCACAATTTAAAATTTTATTAGGTTTTCACTTAAAATTAATTAGATTAATTATTGGTATGGATCCATGGTTTAGGTATTTGGCCCAAGTTAGTGTTGGGTGTCCATTGTGGGCCTCCTATAGGTGTTAGATTTTGATTCTGGAGTGATGAGATCATTGGTGAGTCTTTCGGCATATGTTCCATTTTAGAATTATATTGGTAAACAAATTATAATTTATTTTATTAAATAATTATTTTTTTGGGCATGATTTAGGATCTTGGGATGGTTGGATGATATTGGATGAGCTTAGTCAGGCCTTGGCAGAGCTGTCGACCTGTGATTTTAAAAAGGGAAAAGTACCACTTGAGGTAAGTAGTCTTGGTACTATCCCTATAGCCTTATACATTATGTTTATCTGAATGTGTATGTGTGGTCACTCCACTAAAGAAAAAAACCCTTTTTATTAATTGTATTAGTTGATTTAATCCAAATAGTTTAGTTTAAATTAAATTATTAAATGTACATGAGCACCTGAGAATAAAAGGAACAAAGTTCTTAGTCCACCAAAAACCTAGTGCTCTGGAAATATGCCTCAGATGCCAATGGTCGAGGCTTGGAATAATGGTAAACTTTGGATCTTGAACCCCTTGATTGATGTTAATAAAATGACTTGAATTTGGTAAGGCCCAGTGTCTATTGCCTAAAAATTTATAAACACCTTTAAGAGGGGGGGGGGGTGATGGATTGTGTGGGGTGACCCTAGTGAGACTTTTAGGACTTTAATATAGAGACCCTTGGATCCCTTATTGTTTAGGAGGGTGGTTTATCAGTATTGTTTGGACCTTAAAGGAAATTTTTGTTAAGTGTGTTTCCATATACTGGTAGGCATGGTCGCCTCCTTTGGCATAACCAAGGGGACCCCAGTAGGTACCCTGATGAAAGACTGACCCTAAGATGGTATGTATGGGAACATATAGTGATGATCGTAGGTATCACCTTAGAACTCGAATCGATACTTTGGGCCTGTTATGGCTGTGGTGAGCTGTTTCATGTTTTTGTGAGTCTAACCTTGGGATTATAAATAGGTTAGGCTAATGATCACCTGTGTCATGATATATGTACATATATATATATATTGATGATTGATATATCATATCCCCTTAGGGATTTATGATAATATAATTAGAAAACACTCATGGAGCAAATTGGTTAATGCCCTAGGTGCGGTCATGATGCATTCATGGATGCCCAAATATTCCCCTTAAGATCTGGATTTTGTGCCCATATACGATATGGGGACAAATTTTCAATGATCGACAATGATTCTTGATACTATTGGGTTCCTAGGGTGATTCCCATAGGAAATGGAAATAGAACCTAATACTATTGAATACAAAGGACATTAGGATTCAACCTTTGAGGTCTAAATTGATTGACTAGGGTGATTCCCCTAGGAATTGGCTATGGACCCCGATACTCATGGATTCCTTAGACACATTCCCTAGATCCAACGATGATTCCTACTACTATGGGATGCCTTGGTCATGCTCCTTGGATATGAAAGTTATGCCTAATACTATGGATCACCTAGGATAACATCACGGGGATTGAAGTTTATACCTTATACTGGTAGGCATGGTCACCTGAAATTCTTAGATACACCCCAACATTGGTTGAAGTTGTCATGGTCGATCAAGGTTTCAATCTTGAGGATCAATGCCAGTTACTAGTACCAGGGTAGGAATTGGTACCCTAGAGTGGTTATGGTTGGCATGGTCATTATTATGTGCTCAGAGACACCCTAAAAATGTATGAATCAAGTATTTATTTATTCATTTACAAAAAATATTTATTTATTTAGAGCATGTCATGTGAACATATCACTTAATTACTAGATATGTATGAGACCATGTTGGTGGTTCCCTACCAAGTTATGTACTGATTTTTTGCTCGAGATACTATTGCACTTGGGTACCATAAAAAACCTTCACTTGTTCATAGGTACAAGTTTGGATAAGGCCCAACATTTCATGATTGAGAAGGATACCTCAGACAGGATTGGAGATTGGAGTATGGTATGAGCCAGTGATATAATAGGGCCTAGTGTTTATTTTATTTCTTCTGTTTATTCTATATATGTGATCATCCTAGTAGGCAACCAGACTTGTATTTCCATATGTTAACATTTATTTTATTGTATCATTATTTAGTTTGTTTATTTTTTAATCATACTATAATATATATTATGCTTGGGTATTTTATTATTATTATGCACTCTGATACATGGGGTATATTATCCCCACAGTACCTACTTACACTGCTAGAAACTTATGATATGCCAACGGTTTAAAACCATTGGTATAGGCTGGACAACCATTGGTATAACCTATACCAATGGTTTTCCAAACCATTGGCTGTTGAGGCATGGGGATAGACATATTACAATGATTATTCAATAACTGTTGGTATATGGCACCAAAAATCACATTATACCAATGGTTTGTAGTAACCGATGGTATAACTTTTTACCAACAGTTTGATACCGTTGCTATATAACTCACCTTATATCTATACTAATGGTTCATGAACCGTTGGTATAGATTTTTACCAACAGTTTGATGTAAACCATTGGTAAATTTTGAGTTTTCAAGTCTATACCAATGGTTTAAAAACTATTGGAATAGACTTTTACCAACAGTTCACTATAAACTGTTGGTATAGATTCGGTTTTCACATCTATACTAACAGTTTTTAAACTGTTGGCATAGAGTTGCTACAAATCCAGCAACATGAAGTATCCTGCCTCCCCCCTATGAAATTACCTACAAAAATAACACCAATGTAATTACTTGTACATAATTCAGAATTCAAAATTATAGGTATTTACTTTCAATTACATGTGCAATTACCTGCAATTTCAATACACTATACATAATTCAGAATAACATCAATGTAGAAAAATATGATCCAAATAGTATTCCATCGGAATAACACCAATGAAATTGCAGTACACTATATAGAATTCAAAATAACACTAATTCAGAATAACACCAATACACCCAATAGAATACCCCACTGGAAACCACAACACCCCGAAAACAAACATCTCTATAAAAAACACTTGAAAATATGATCCAAATAGTGATGGAAGTTTATTTCTCTCATTTGGGAAGTTGATGAAACAATCATTATATGATCTTGATTCAATTTTAATGGATGGAATTATATAGATTCGGGCCAGTAAAGTTTGTCAGCAATGGTGTCTCATTAAAGCTAATATTATAATCTAGTTTATAGGTAGTATATAATCATTGATGATCTAGTTCTAAGGGATTATTGGGATAGTTCCCAATATGTGGGGAGTGGAAACCCACATTAAAGTGTGGTGTAATATATAGGGTTTTGATATACCCTTAATAGATTATAGTGTGGTATAATATCTAGGGGTTGATAGATGATGTTCTTAATGTAATTTCATGTGAATTTTGGCCATGAGTTTTGAATGAGAAATTGAAATGTACCTCCATGGTAGAGAATATATTGGAAATGAATCAGGTTTTTTTTAGATAATTTACTTGATATGAGGCCTTGGCACATATTTTACAAGAGAAATAGTGTCAAGATTTGTAAGTGTATTTGAATAGATTGGGAGGAGTGGCATGTGGTAGTGATAAATTTTGAGGTGGATTTTGAGGTGTAGTATAAGGTAAGGTATATAGTGGTGAGTATACAATTGGTGGTTTGAGGGAATGACCCTCATTATCTATAGAATTTGTTTAGGTTACTCACACCATGGTCACACTGAATAATGGATAGTTCATTGGATATTATGGCCATGATCTTGATATAATGATGCAGAAATAAGGACACTCCTATAGTGGGGATTTTGATTTAATTCATGGTAATGTAACCATCATGATAATCAATCATAGATTCATGGAATCAATAGTTGAAACCTCTTGCATGTCCTATGAATGAGGGAATCATGATTTCTTTATGAGGGGTAGGTTTTCCTTATATAATTGGGTAGATTATAGTTGTCTTTCAATTTTTGTTGGAAACTAAAGTTTTATCTTGGTTTAGGTTGGGGATTGTCATTATAGATTTGGTTATGAAATCCATGTGGGGTTATGGTCTATTAATTAATGAGATGTGATGTTCTTAGAGAGGCATGTTTTATAATTTCATGGGTTTTGGTTTCTAGTGGTTTGATAAACCTAGATATTTTGAATAGTTTATGTTTTGAGGAGAAATGGATGCGTCTTTTGAGAATGAAAATTAGGTGAGTAGCTTGGAATTGATGAGAATTTTCATTAAGCAGTTTCTCTCAGAACATCAATCATGATTTGGAAATGTCTCTAATGGGTAATACCTTTGGGAAACTAATATAATAAAGGGTGTTCTATGAATATTTAGAGATTTTAGTGGTGAGTTCATGAAGAGGTTTATGATTGTGTATCATCAAGGTTACCATGAGAATATTATTATATTCTCAAAGGATTACATGAGATCTATGGTGGTTTATGGGTGATTCCAAGTGCATTGCATCATGAAAATCTTCCATTGGAACATCAATTGTTGGAAATTCAGATTCAGATTCTTTATCCCTGAACATAAGGATAAAATACCTTATGTGTTTCAAAAAATACTCTATGAATCCCAAGCATTTTTCTATGTGACTTAATTCAGATACATGGTAGCCCATATTTTCATATGTAGTAGAATTCACCTATGTGGTTCTAGCTTCATCACTAAAATGGATATGTGAGTCCTTTTTTCTAGTTTTCTTAAATTTCTTAATGTTATTAGTTCATCTATATTAAGCTATCCAAAAGGCTTACATAGAATATTTGGATATGTGTTACAATTACATGATATATTTGGCTACATGAAATTCCTTTGTACTGGAAATTATTACATGAATCTGAAAAATTAAAGATTTCACTCAAATTCACCCATAGCCTCTCCAGATGAATTCCACATGACCTCAAAAACACCTTCTAGGATAATTAAACATTATAACATTATGTATCCATACAAACTAGATCAAGAAGATTCATAATTTTTTAGCAAAACAAAATATTTTTGGAAACAAATATAGTAACAAAAAGTATCAAGTACAACATGATCAGTGAATGATACTAGATAAAAATAGTGTCTCATAATGTAAAGCATCAAAATACAATGAATCCGAGAAAGATGAATAAGAAGTGGTATAATGAAAATGAATAAGATAAAGTTCCTCAATCAAGAGTTTGAGTGTATGTAAAAAGAGAATTGTGAAATATCTTTGATACCATGTAAAAAGAGAATTCATAGAATCCATACCTCCGTGTCAAGTCAAGTTTTATTATTTATAGATAAATAAATAAAGATAATGTGACCTACCTAATCACACATATATTTAGTGACAAAAAATCACCAAACATAAAATCTCAGTAATATCAGTCAAAAATGTAATAGATCAATATATCCCTCATCACCATCACTATCATCACTGTCATCATTAGCCTCATCCTCATCCTCATCCCTATCCCCATCATCATCCCCACCCTCATCACCATACTCATCCCCATCCTCATCCCCTCCTCCTCCTCTCCCTCCTCCTCTCCCTCCTCCTCGCCATCCTCCTCACCCTCGTCCTCTGCCTCAGCCTCCTCCTCACCCTCGTCCTTAACATCATCCTTGCCCTCGACCTCTTCCTCACCATCACCATCAGTATCTCTAGGAAACAAATCATCTTTAACACCACTATAACTTCCACCTGGTGCACTATATAATGAACACATCGATAACATAAATGAATCACAAGCCACACTGGTCTCTGGTGGATGTGATGGATATAAAAACTGCATCAATTTCATAAATTTAGTGTTTTCCCTTTCATCTCGTTCTTCCACCTGTGTGACCCTTTTTTCATCCTGTTCTACCTATGCCTTAACCTTTTCCAACTCAATGGAACTACAACCGGTACCTAAATAGGGCCAATACCTTGTCGAGACTATACTCTTCCCAGGTCGACAACGTACTCTTCCAGGGTGATCATCTCCCAACACCTAATGTAAGTGATCATTTGGCCAAAAGTTATCAGGTTCCTGGGAATCAAGGGCCTCCAAAGAATCCTATTAAAAATTTAAATAGATTATTAAGTTACAAAATATATATTAAAATTTGAAATAATCAATGTAAAACTTACAATCTACTATTATGTCGGTTCGTTAACCGCACTTCCATCATTTTTTCTTTCTACTCGAGCAAAACAGTTTTTCTCAAGACACATTGTAACGACCCAAACTTTTTAATAATTTTTGTTTCCTAATTTTGTGTGTTATTTTATTTTATACTCAACAAAACTATTTTATTTAATAAAATGAGTATAATTAAAATGAGACCATTGGGTTTCTACTGTTATATGACCATTGGAAACTAAATGTTACAATTATTTTCTATAAATACAAGTGATCTTGTTTAATATAGAAAGAAGATTCGATGGCCTCATCCAGTAGTCTCGGGCCGATCAAATCCCATCTGACGGAACTTGGGAAGGAGTTAGCACCACTAGGCTTTACTCTAGACCAAACCCAAGCCAAACTTCACCGTGTGAAGCTGGAACAGAATCAACTTTGGGAGAATTTCAAGCTGATAGAAATCACCACTCGGGCAATGTTGGCCGAGCCGCCCCAAGATTCTATCACCTTAGCACACCTTACACTCAGCTCCTATGCTAGTTTTATAAGGGGATATGTAACGAGACCTTATATTCTTTATGTAATCCTTTGATATAAATAAAAATTGTGATTTTTTCTTATGGTGAAGTTTGTGAATTTTCAAATGTCCGGATAAATATAGGATGTATATTATTGATGTTTTTTTTGAAAAAAAAGGATATTTTAAAATATTTTTGTAAACCTTAAATAATTAATAATGTGTAATGATTTTTAGAAAATGGTCTTCTACAGTTGTGTTCAGTAAGAAATTTAGAGTCTAATAAGATCAACTTAATTTTTGGTGAATAATAAATTATGAATAGTGATTTTACGCTTATGAATAGTAATTTGACCAAATGGATTAAGTAACCTCACTTAAGAAAGTATTAATATAATTTAGGCACCTTTATTAAGTAATGTGATTCAATAAAATAGGTAAATAACCGTTTCATAAATTATTAGTTAAGTATTAGTTTTTTTAGATGAATAATATTTTTTATTTAAAAATTATATTAAAAATATTTAGAAAATTATTTTTTTTAAAATGGAATTAATTTTTGAATTCAGAGCATCAATATTAGGTTAAAGTGATTTTTGGGGATTTTTCTGAAAAAGTTGAATTTTAGGTGAATAATGAAACCAGTTTTTAGTTTCAGGTGTTTAATGACATCATTAAGGATGTAATATTTATGTAATCATTTTGGTCTACTTATGAATAGTAATATAAGGTATTAGGTGTCCCAAGTGGCCAATACCATGGGAAAATACCATGGTCAAGCCCATGGTTTTTCCAATACCACCGATGAGGTGTCCTTTGGAAATTAATGATTTGTTCCCTCACTTCCCCTATAAATACCAAGACATTACCTTATCCATTTCATTCCAAAAATCCTCCTAAACGAAGTTATGGTCTTTTTACCTCCCAAAGAGTCCTCCCAAGGTTCCCTCAAGCCTCCCAAGGTCCCGAACTTCAAGCTTTCGAAGTTACTCTTCAAGGTAAGGGATCCTTTCACCCTCCTCTTTTAAGTAATGACTTCTTTTATGTTGTGTCTTATAATTTCCATCTCTTTATGTTTATGGTATGTTCTTATATGTTCTAATTTCTATCCATTTCATGTCTAATTTTTTAGAGACCCTTTTTTCTCTCATCAATTTGTTTTCTGAATTTTTAAGTGACGTCGTTAGGCTGTCGAATTTCTCGTAAAAGAAATCGCATCTTATCTTTTCTTTCATGTTTTCTTTTCATGTGGTATGTCATTAGAATATACATACCATGATATTATTATGTACCTATACTGAATTATTTATGAGTGGGTGACCCTTTTCCCCTCTCTTTTCAATGTTTTTTAAAACCATGCTATATAGCCGTTATGCTGCAGAAATTTCATCTCAAAATTTCTATCTCTTTCTCTCAAGAAATTCTCTTATTTTATTTATGTGAATACCCAGACCTATTTCGTTTCTATGGATGTTCATAAATATATAAATATGATATATTTTATTCTGGAATTGGCATACATATAACCCTCACTCCCTTTCCATGGGTTATAAATGACATAATGATCTTATTTTTAAGTACTCTTTAAAGCGTCATGAGTTTGAAATGAAACCCATTTCTTTTATTCTATATGGGTTATTTATGAAATGTTTTATTATGATCTATGTGGATCACATGAAAGTAGATACATATTAAGGTTGCTCCCTGATAACGCTCCAATGCATTGAGTAAAGAATTAATCTCTAGAGATGACAAGTTTCACGATACCTTGGTGAATAACCTTGGTAATTTTTTTATGACACCTTGGGGATGGACCTTGGTGATATGTTCATGAATGTCTAAATGAAATGTTTAATCCACATATTCAAGTTATGATTCAAGTTTTTTTCATTATGATATTCCTATTCTTTCATTTCTCTTGTCTTTATGTTTTATTCAAGTTCGTATTGATATCAAAAGTAAACTGATTCCCTTGCTTACCCTTACTGGGCCTTCTACTCACCCTTTCCTTTGAATGTATGTCTCCAGGTTATGAGATGCAGTAATTTTACTTAGGATGAACTTATGATGAATCCTTAAAAGTGAATTAGAAGAATGTTTTATTTTGTTTTCAATTTTTATTATTCCTGATTTCCAAGGCACTAGACTTTAAAGATCCTCTGTATGTAAAATGTAATGAAATGTTATGTATTAAAAAGGCGGGATGTTATACACATGTCCTTCAATATTTAATACCTACCTCTGCAATGAAATTAAATGTAGGAAAACATAATTTAAAATAAGTTACTAATAATTAATTTCATAACTAAATTTATATCAAAACTTTAGAAACCGAATAAATTATGGAGGAATCAATAGAAAGTGGAAGTCCTAAAAAAATTATAAACTATCATACCTGCTTCCTCTCATGATCTGACATCATAGTACGCCCCAAGGTGTGAAGGTATTTTTTATCATCAATGTTTTGTTTATTTTTTCCTGATTATTCCTAAATAAAATTAAATAATACAAAAGATAGTATTAATTCAAATCATGAAAATTTCATTTAAAAACCTCAAATGTGATTAATACCTTAAACTTGGTATTCATACAATGAGTAATAATTTTATGATACTGTTCTATTAGACAATAATCCATGACAAGTATCGCCTCTAACTCTGTTCCAACTCTAGCATGCTAGTCAGTATACAACTCATGTTTATAGGCTCTCTAAAGCTCACATAATTCCTGTAGATGTGATGGTTGTGCACCCTCACCATCGGGAAAATTAAACTGAAGTTGACATAAAAGTATTAATTTATAAGCATACAAAAATAATATATTACATTAAATCCAATAGATTTTTTTACCCATATCTGTGCTCAAGCATTATCCTTGACTTAATTTGGAAACTATTTCCATGAGAGCGGGCTGACAGAAATGATGTAAGAGTATTTGGCAAGCATCACAAAAAAAAAACTCTAACATTACTGCCCTATTTTTTTGATCATTTGATTGTCTTCATTGTAGTCCACCATCAACTGCGTGTGGAAATTCCACACCACATGCATGTGTGTACTCCCCCACCCCTACCTCCTATTAATAGATGTATCTTTTATAAAAGAATAAAAAATATTATATCAATACATGTTATAATGAAAATAAATTATGGTATAAATATTTATTAGGGTTCTATAAATATACCTGTGATAGTCTGATCAATGGTCACTGCTGGATCCAAAGAAACTAAAGGAACTCCCTGTACAGGTGGAGTGGGTCCCATTGTATGCTCCGTATGCATAGATTGTGGCGAATAAAGAGTTTAAGAATATAGAATGTATAAGATTAGAGAGAAGGAAGTAGAAGTAAAAGAATATGACATAGATGGCTGGACAAATGCATGATATGGATGAGGAGTTAGAATTATCATTGGATATAGTAAATATGGGTGAGGAGGCTCAAATGTATAGGGTGGTGAAAACACGGGAGTCCTAAATATCCCATGTGTCCCTAACGACACACCAGGATCTGAATGTCGGATAAATGGTATGTCAGTGGGAGGTTAGGGTCTAATCAGGTACGTCAACTAGATCACCTAGCTCTCGTACCACCCCCTCATACCACCGACCTGAGTATTGGGAACACTACTAGGCTGCTTGTTGAATAACTATTTCCTAAGTGTCAGATCCTACGAAAACATTTAAAGAAATTAATCACATGAAATTATATGTTATTTATATATAAATATTTGAAATAAAATACTCACAAAAAGCACTAGTGGAGGAACGCCCATCTCATCCTTGTGATGATTATTGTCCATCATCCTTTTTTGTTGCATCTCCTCAATAGGTTTCATTTCCTGCATTTTAAAACAAATATAGAAGGAGTAAAATCTTTTAAATAAGGAACAAGGTGTATCAAAGTAAACCCATTTAAAGAATAAGATAAGTGACAAGTAATTATAAATTAAACACAGGCACAACTCAAATGTAAAATGAAACATAGAGGGTGAATAGTGTATTGAGTTTTTGATGCAAATTAGTATTAGTTCAACTTTGGTTAATGAATTATCTTTAAATATATACCTCATATAAGATTAAATGATCCAATGAATCTTTTTCTTAGGTGTGGTAATAAATCTCAGAAAACAAAGCGTTATGTGGATAAGTAACATAGTACACTCATATGTTTCATACACCCATTTCATTTGAGGATTTATCTAATTTATACTCAACTACTAAAAAATTATCCACTGAGTAATAATCATAATTAATTAATAATATTTATAATCTTTTTTGAAAGTATTAAATGGTAAGATATTCATTAAAGGGTAATATATTCATTAATCATATTGACACTATACATAGTGTAAGTTGATAAAATTTCCAAAAATAAACTTTTCTATAAAAAATAGAATTCATTAGTAATAAAATAAACATGATTTCAAATCATTAAAATAAAAAATCATTAGGTTGTATTTTAATGCACCAACATGGTGGTTGTTGTGTCTAAAATCACCTCATCTTTTTTCTATTAAAATAAATTCTCCCAGATGAAAAACCTATATCACTATATTGTGAGTGTATTAGTGAAGGTATAAATTTATTATAGCATAAAGAAAATAATTAACCTTCAAGATAAATGAAGGGATAAATTCATGAATGTTAGAGGTCCTAACCAGGATAATAAATAAAAATTTAATAGAGGTCCACCACATTGTAATAAAAAAACCAATGAACATATATGTCCTCTATATGGTGAATAATATAAAATTAATGGAGTTACTCATGAATAAAAATAAAATTTCCATGAAGGTCCTCCCCTTGATTAAGAATTAATCCACCATGGAGATCCTCCCTACATTGAAGAATCCTACTGTAAAGGTAGACCATCCTCTGATAAATAATATAATCACCTTGGTGGTCATTATACCAAATTAAGAATCCAATGGTCATAGAGGTCCTTCTTGAGATAAAAAATCTAACCTTAATGGAGGCACTCTTGATGAAAAAGAAATCAAAATCCAGGGTTTTCCGCCCCCTAATAAAAGAAGAAACCACTATAGAGTTCCAAAAAACAATAATAATGAGGATATAAAGGGGTTAATAACTACTATATTAGAGAAGGTCCCACTATTCACTGAGTTGATTGAATTAGAGGAAGAGATACACACCTTTCCTAATTCCCTTTATATATATATTTGCATGAGAATTCATGGATAGTATTTTAAGATCTATTAGTTTTAGTATGAAGGGTTATTTTTTAGTTTGTGTCACAAAAACCCATTCTCTGGGTGATAGATGAAAATGCTCTCCAATTTTAATCCAAACAAGGGATTCTATAATTTAAAAGACATATGTCTACATTATAGAATGAAAATCCTTCCACTAAGAGTTACTCCAAAATACAAGACTAGTATTACCTGATGTTATGTAATTAAATTATAACAACATCTTTTATCCAATTGATGCATTAAGAAAATAATCCTCATTGGTACCTTTATTTAAACATTCAATCTTGCTGAAGATAAATATTCCAAAGGAGGTAAAAGAATATGATGAATGACCACATTAGTATAAGGGAACTCTCAGTTAGGCCAAATAAAAACATAAAAAAATAGATTCATAACATTAAAACTAAGTTAGAAATTACAGATTTGAAGTATAGAACAAAAAAAATGTCTTGATTGAAGATGGATTGATTGGTGGGAAGAAGTTCCACAGGCTAGGGAAGAGGGAGATTCAGTTTAGGGAAATAATTGCATGGAGGGGGAAACTGGAGGGATGATATGTTTTTGGGAAAAAATTTCCCAATGTTTTTAAAAAACCATTAGGATAGCTTTGTATATGGGAGACTATCCCAACAGTTTAATGAAACCATTGGGATAGGTTGTGTCTAAATAGACTATACCAACGTTTTGTACAAACTGTTGGTATAGTCTCCCTATACCAACCGTTTTTTCAAACTGTTGGTATAGAGTTTATTTCCACTAGTTTTAGACCCTTGCGACTAGTCGACAACATCTAGTGTACGAGGAGTCATGCTTAAGGTCATGTGGTGAACTGGTTTGGGTCACCGGTCGAGTGGAATCTGGGCTAAGATGTTACAATGTCATATCAAATGTTTTCTTTTTCTCTTATTTTATTATTTTAGATATGGTAGTAAGGTGATATAGGAATGTGTCAGATTATATGATGTATATTGGGATGGTGCATCATGAACACCTTTTCCAATAGGAATTATAGGTTACTAGGGATGGGATTTATGTTCTAGATTTGTGATGTTATGGTAATTTGTAATTTTCACCTCATATAATGAACATGATGTTTTTATTTATGATTTATTCTAGATTTTTCTCTTAGACATAGAGGCATGAGGTGTCTAATGCATCATGATTAGGTACATAAGATTCACATGACTTGTATATTACTATCTATGTGTGGTTATCACCAATGATGAGGTTGAGTTGTTTAAAGTGTTAGAAACATCACATACAATGTTTTCTTGTATAAGTTCTTGGTTTCATTCTAATCATATGGACCAAAATATATATATATATCATCTTCTGATGATAGTTTATGTGGATCTATGATGAGATTATCATTAATAATGATGATACATTCCATTAGTGCATGGGACATAGAGTGACCCTAGTAGTCTAGTAAGGAACATGAAGCCTTAGTGGGAAACCACTTGAGGGTGGTTATTATCTGGTTATTAGTTATTTAAAATTACAATAAAAAACTATATGTAATTTTCCTATATATCTTGGAATTGAAGTCTACTTGATTAAAAAAATTATTATGTTTCCCATGATACATATCATCTAGTATGATGTCGTCAGTTGTGGAAGTAGTGAATGATGAGATCGTGATTCTCAAGGGGAATTCCTGTACATGAATTCCTAGTGAGAATAAGTTCCCTAGTAGGATGATATACATATATATATATATGATACCCTTGAGTGGGAATTGGAATTTCTATTTCCTTGGACTTTGATATGGAAACAATATGTTTCCCATGATTTGTGACCTTATGAGATATGGTTGTGGGATCGATGGGAGGATCTAGTGACTCTTGGGATGTGACTTAGGTTTTTAAGTGAGCTGTCACCTAGTTATGTGTGAGGGTAACCTATTAGGATACTTACCATGATCGGTAAATTCCTTAAATATGGAAAACATGGGTATGTTATAGCTTTTAGGATCGATGCATGAGAGGTGCTATTGATGTTATGGGTTGGTATGATTTTTCATTATCTTTTATTTATAATAATAATGTTGAGTGCTAACACCTTGGGTTATGAGGAACTTAGAGTTTCATGGTGTTGGTATTATATTTGAAGGGCATGTCCATTTTGGTGCTAGGTCCTATTGACCTTGGATGTGCTCTAGTAGCGTGGTGAGTGCACAAGTGGATGCTTGTGATTTGAAAAAGCACTAGATAATGGTTAAGTGAATGGTTAAAATTAGAATGATAATAATGTTGGAATTTTAGATGATAAAATATTAGATGTTTTGGGCTTGATGTGTTGATATATCATGGAGAATGGTCATTCGAGTTCGATGATGTGTGACTCTTGGGATCTTGAGATGGGTTTTATAAATAAGGTGACATGGTAGTGTACACCCAATGCGTTTAGATAAAATAGAGGTGGTATGTAATTTTTAATAATGGGGCCTATTAAATTTATGAATTGGTGAGAAACCATGTGCCAGCCAAGGACTGATGAGAATTAGTGAGATTCTTACGGGCATGGAGGCTCAGAGTTTGGATGAAATGGGAAATTCTCCTCAATGGTATAGGAGACCTTGGAAATGGATTGGGTGCAGTGACATAGTTGATCTAGTAATTAATCCTAGTTAGATATTGATAAGATAGGGAAATGTGAATCTAAAGGACCGACATGTGTGTGTGAGTATGAATCTGATGAGGTTTCACTCAAGGAATGTTGTAAGTAAATATATATAGTGGGGAGTTCACTGGTAGATGGTTAAGGGCTGTGACCCTCATTATGAATTGATTTCTAGTGAGTGTTATGGGTGGTGTTTCCATGAGTTGGGAATGGGAAATAATTTTGTGTCTCATGATAGTGATCAATTATGAGTAATATTTCCCATGCTAGTTTTTATGTTTGGTGATAGATGGAGTGTGTGATATGATGATTGGGAATTTAATTCAGTGGTACAATAGTAAGAACGTTTTTGGGGTGGGTATCATGATATTAGTAATGGGTGTAATAACCCTTGTGTGAGAAGGGTCATGTAGGTATGACATTGGTCGTTGAACAATCATTTTGGCATTTTGATGATGGTGAGTAAATAGATATGAATAAATCTTGATTCCTCAGTGAATTCCAGGTATAAATTTAGGTATGGTGTTGGATGGAGACTAAGTATCAGCCATGTGATTGAGATAGATTGAGATGATTTGAGCGATATTGGGTTAGAGGTAAATTATTACTCATGGTATAGTAGAGTGATAATAGATTCAATCAGTTTATGATTCAACTAGATAGTTTTCATTAGAAGTTGGGTATGGACTTCATAGAGAATATTCAAACAATCACAGGATGCCTTTGTAGATAAAGGCATCATGATCAGGGAAATGGATGGTACGTCAATAGTAAAAACCAAGTGTTTTTGATAAAAGTTGTCCATAATAGGTTTGAATTGTGATATTTCATGTAATTGGATGCATAAAATTGGAATTCTTATTGGATTCATAATATTGGATACGACAGGTGTATTTTTTGGACTGGCTAAACTTTTTAGAAATATTTAACATGCATGGAGCTGTGTATAGATAGTGATAACTTGTATATATCAGTTAGGATTTGAGGGATGAGAAATAACCAACTTTTGACTATTTTTTTCACATATTTTTGGGTGCAGTATAATGTAAAATTCACCAAGAACATTGTTAGAATGAAATATGGGTGTCTCAGTAGGTGATTCCAATGGTGGGAAGCATCATAACTTATAATCATACATTATGGACTAAGTCATATGGCAGTGAGAACCATAGGGATGATCAATTTAATGATGAAATATTTTTTTCTTGGGGTGGAAACGCTTGAGTAAGTGTTGTTTTGGTGTCTCAGTGGTGAATTGTAAGTGTTATATTGGTTTTGGTGGCTTAATCACCTATGATTTAAGGTTATGATATGGGAGTGAGTTTGGAGTTCAAATATGAAACACATATGTTTAATAAAAAATTAGTGATTGATATAGGTTGGGAGATCCCATTGGATAATCACTAGGACTTCACAAGGGAATTAAGTGTTATGGTGGGGAGATTGTAATACCCTGTGTCTGTATGGGTATTTAAATTTCAAGAGAAATTTGAAATTTTGGTCTCGTGGATGGGTTGTTTTGAGAACTAGGATTTTAATGGATGATCTAATAGTTCAAAAACCCTAAGATGATGTTTTTTGGATAAGTTTTGGGTCCTAAGAGGTTCCATAGATGCTTGGGAAAGTCTCATGATCTTCAAGTTAAGTTTCAAGAGTTTTTGGAGGGTTCTTCCCAGGATGCATGGTTTGACGTGTAAGGTGTTGAAGAAGGGTTCCAGATTCATTTGGAATAGTTGGTGAATGATTAGTAAAACATATAGAAAAATATTTTGAGGTGGTTTTTCTTGGGAAGTGTCTGGTTTATGGTTGGTGCATAGTTTTGTAAACCTTGTGGTGAAACTGTGCATCATACCCAATTTTGTTAAAAATGGTATTTTTACCATCCCCCCTATAGAAATTAAAATATGGATCCCCCTTTTCTCCTCCTATCACACTCATGGGCCAACTAACCCCTCCCCTCTTCCTCTTTGTTTTTTTCCTCCATTTTGGGTGTTTTAGGGTTCAATTATTCAGCGTTCGTGGTGAGTTCCTACCTTCAGTGGCCTCCCCTCCTCTCTTTTCCTCCCTTTCACTCTAATCTTATTCTTCATTAGTTTAAAGTTTATGGATGATTCCCCCAGATCATGGTGGGATTATCCTTCTATGGTGGAGATTTTGTGCAACATATCTAGAGTGCATCTTGAGAGGTCTTCCCCATGCTGTCGTTTTTCATTTTTCTAGAGGTATATCATAGTTTGGAATTTTCATAGGTTTTAGATTGAAATTAATTAAATCAATTATTGGGATGGTTCCATGGGTCAAGGATTTGGATTGGGTTGGTGCCAGGAGTCTGTTGTAGGCCTCATATAGGTGTTAGGTTTTGGTTCTAGTGTAATGGGATCACTGATGAGTCATTCAACATATATGAATATTTATAATTAAATTGGTAAATAAATTATAAATGACGTGATCAACTAGTTATTGTTTTTATTTGTGAGTTAGGAGCCTAGTATGGTTGGATGAACTTGGATGGGCTTGGTTAGGCCTTGTAAGAGCTACTTGTATGTTTTTTTCAAAAAGGAAAAGTGCCATTTGAGGTAGGTGGTCTTGGTACTAGCCCTATGACCTTATGCACGATGTTTATCTACATGTGTATGTGCGGTCTTTCCACTAAGGTGACATACCTTTTTTATTAATTAAATTGGCGGATTTAATTTAAATAGTTCAGTTTAAATTAAATTATTAAATGTGTATGAACACCTCATAATAAAATGAATAAAGTGCCTAGGCCACTATAGGACTTATGCTCTAGCATTATGCCTCGACTGTCGATGGTTGAGGCTTGGAATAATTATTGACCTTGGATGTTTTACCCCCTGAGGGGTGTTAATAAAATGAGTTGAATTACACAAGGTCTAGTGTCCCTTTCCTAGAAATTATTGGACACCTCTAAGAGGGGGGGGGGGTGCATGATGGATTGTGTGGGGTGACCCTAGAGGGCCTTAGAGGACCTTGGTATAAGGACCCTTGGATCCCTCCCTATGTGGGAGGGTGGTTTGTAAATATTTTTTAGACCTTATACGCCATTTTGGTTTAGTGTGTCAACCTATAGCCTTAGTGTTAAGTGTGATAACCATAGGCATTAGATGGTCCATGAGACATATCTTTAGGTTTTTTCCTACAGGACTTACCCCTTAAGGACCATGAGGCCATGCTATGTTATGAACTTACCTAGGAAGATGAAATCCTCCATGATATGGTTTAGGCCTGAGTGACTTGACTAAGACCGCGGAACCCCAATAGGGTTCCTATCCTTTGATGTGACCTAGGGGACCTCATTAGGTACCCATATGACAAACTGATCCTAAGTAGGTATGTATGGTAATGGGTAGTGAAAATAAAAAGTGTCACCTTAGAACCCAGATCAATAATTTGGGTATGTTAACACCATGATGAGTTGGGTTGTGCTCCAGGTAGTCATACCTTGGAATTATAAATGGGTTAGGATAATGACCACCCTTGTCATGATATATGTACATATATATTAATGATTGACATGGAATACCCCCTAGGGGAATTATAATAATATAAATAGAAAATTATAATAGAGGTAATTGGTTAATTAACTAGGGGTTGTCATGATGCATTCATGGATACCCAGATGTGCCCCCTAAGATCTGGATTTTGAGAGTGTATATGATATAGGGATAAACTCCTAGTGATAAGTGATGACACCTGGTAATATTTATTACTTAGGGTAATTCCCTTAGGAATCGACCATGAATCCTCTTTTTACTAATTGACCTGGGTGATTTATATAGGAATATTCTATAGATAATGATACTGTTGATTTAATAGGGTGATTCACCTAGGAATTGGACTTGTTACCTGATACTGTTATATTCCCATGACTTTGGTATCAATATTTTGAGGTCTATATTGATTGCCTAAGGTGATTCCCCTAGGAATCGACCATGGATATTGATACACATGGATTCCTTGGAAACATTCCTTATATTTGATGATGATGATTCTACTATGGGATTAAGTAGACATAATCCTTGGATCCAAAAATTATAGATAATATTATGTATTTCCTAGGATAACCTCATAGGGATTGGAATTTGTAAGGGTCCAAATCCTTCTATCCCATTCCTTTCTGTGTTTTGAGGTCTGTGGTGCTTGGAAGAAGCCTAGAGAAGGATCAATGGAGTTTGGGAGCTAAAATCTGGAAGTAGGTGAAGTTCAAAATGTAAACTATATTTCATGATGTGAACTATAGTTCATGACATGAGAGTTCAATTCATGGACTGAATAGAAATGTTTCTCCCGAGAAGAGAAGTTCACAAGGTGTGATTCATGACGTGTATCATTAGTTCATGATGTGAAGGAATGAGGGGTGGAATTTGGTCAATATATATCTGAAAAATCATTATTTGAATTTCTTTTCATGATTTGAATTAATCCCAAGTTTTTTGGGTAATGACCCAAGTTTTTAAAAGAGAAAACTATGTTCGATAGCGTATGTGATACACAACACCGAACCCAAATAAACAATGATTATTTAAATATGAAAGTTTTAACCTTTCCATTAAATTTGTGGATATGAGTACGATTAAATACTTTATGAAATATATATAAATATATATCCTATATATATTGATAAATTCTTAGCAAATAATCAATCAATTTTTAGTAATGACTTTTCATTATTCAAAATATATTTTCTTTAAAAATGTTTTTTATTTCTTTTTATAAATATTATAATTATTTTCTAGAAAATTTAGAAATGTATTTTATAAAGAAACTCTATTTTTGATATCATCATATCAAAATTAACTTAGGATGAAGATTTAGGATTTTTCAAAAAATATAGATTTTTAGTGAATAGTGAAAAATACCATTTTTATATAAAATTTTCATTTATTTTGGTAAATGAATTAATCTAAAAGTTTAATTATTATTTTAATTGGATTTATAGGTAAAATAAGTATTATTTATTTGTATTTAATTCAATTAATTACATTTAAATCATCTTTATATCATATTTTAATATATATTTATTTTTAGGATTAAAAACACATTTTTATAAGAGTTGTTTTAAAATGCATAATGTTTATCTATTATAATTAATTAAAATAACCTATAATTATAAATGATTTAAATGAAATTTTTATATTATATATCTATCTTTGTTAATTTAAATTCATATAATGAATATTAATAGTTATAGAGTTAAAGTAAAATCATCTTTTCCTTAAAAAATGTATTTTTTTTGGAAAATCACTTTCCATCATACTTTCAGGTTTTATATTAAATTAAATTATTCCACCTATGTGAATTTATTTTTATAAAATATATTCCATATTTGGAATCACCATAATTAATATTAGTTAATACAGTCAACTTAATTTTTGAACAACATGAATAGTAACTGTAGTAAAATATTAATTACCAAGGTAAAAGGAAAATAGGTTAATTAAGGGTGAAAATAATTTAACAAAGAATAGAAAAAATAAACCTAATAGTATGGATATTTAAATTTCATATTTTTCTAAATTATTATTATATTTATTAATTATTAATTTTACTTTATAAATGATTATGTAATCAGTTTGATAAAAAATATATTTTTATACGCTAAAACAACAATTATATTTTTAAGTAACATGTAATTTCAATTAAGAAATTCCTTTTGAAGAATTAATATATTTTTGAAATAAATTATATTTTAATAAAATATCACTATTAAAATATGATTGATAAATATAATTGATAACATAATTTTTATGATGTCAAATGTAATTTATATAATGGTTTGAAAACTGTTATTGTCAAAAACCCAAAACTTCTCAATAAATGTTAATTATATTTTTAAAAGTGAAAATTCATATATTTATAAAATTATTTGGATAAAATAATTATTATTTTTGGAATCATAACTTCAAAATTATTCAATGGTGATATTTTCATAATTTTTTGAGACAATAAAATTTTCAGGTAAAAATTTAAATATGGTATAAATATAAGATTTGTATTTTGACATCATAAAGACCCAAAAATGATGTAATAAATATTATAAAGGGTATAAAAGACTAAATGTATGTTTTCCCTTTAAAATAATGTGATTTTAAGTTTATTTTTTTAATTTTGTAAATCCTTTATGAATCCTCAAAAACCTATAATATATTTTAGGTTTTTAAAATCATTTCTTTAAGAGTATGAATCACCTCCACATCACCAAGGGTAATATTTTAATAAGTTATTCCCTTATCCTAATAAAATAATTAAAACCACCTATATTTGGCAGAAACCATGGGAGAAAACCATATGAAAGTTTGTGGTTTTGGTTATTTTATTATATAGAGTCCAAAACCAAAATTTGAGAAATAATAAAGAATTCCCCACACATTTCCTATATAAACCCACCCAAGATCTCATTTCTCTTAATTGAAAAACCTTATAAAACATCCTTACCCTTCCCTCACCTCTCTATATTTCTCCCAAGGTTCCCCAATCTCTTAAGAATATCCTCTCAAGCATTTGGAATCACCCTCTCAATGTAAGGGATCCTATCCTTCTACTCTTTATTCAAGTATCTTTTTTATCTTATTCCTTTTATCTTCATTTACTAATGTTAGGATATATTCTTCCATAATATCACAACCAACCTTCTTTAAGATGAGGGTAGGGGCAGCAAAGTGCCACACCCTTCCTTCTTCAAGATGAAGGAGAGAAAATGACCCTCGAGACCTACCTTCAGTAAGCCCCAGAGTGGTGACTAGCACCAAGGGTATAAAATATCACACAAAATGGAAGGCATCATCCTTTTTAATGAAAACAAGACTGGGAGATAAGATGGTAAAATCCCAAAAAACACCAAAGTAAAGGTAAAAGTAAATCCAAAAACCATTCCCATATTCATGTTCAAATGTAACTATGACAAAAGTACAACCAAAGTACTAAAACAAGTACCAAACTAAAAGGGATAAAAAGCAGTATAAAAACTTTCCCAACACTCGAGCTAGTAAAGTCTAGCACAATCCTCAAAGTCCTCCCAGAAGCCTAGAAATAATTTTACAGACGTAGGGTGAGTATATAAGTATACTCAATAGGAAAAAATAAAGCTACCCATTCACAAGTGGGGGAACAAACTAATGCCTCTGTGATAAAATAGTAGAACATCAAAGCACCTACCAAGGAGTACTAACTAGCCTGACCTCACTAAGACACACTCACTAAATAACGCAAGTCAAGTAAATTAGTAGTATAAGAACATAAACATTTGGGTACCCCACACCACTTTCCCATTGGTTAACTTCTCATTCCTAACAGCTAATGTATTGATGCTACCACTCTTTAAAAATGAAATTCCACTACCACAACCTTCCCACACACATGTGGGCCTCAAACCATAGACAAAACCCACCCGCAGACACCTGGACCACAACCACACCTCTTTCCTAAAAACACTTGGGCCTCATCTCGAATACACTTGGGAAAACAATCATGGAATGAAAACACCTAGGCCCCTCATCCACAAGAAACCTACCCAAAGGATCTTGGACTATGGTAAGCCTCAAGCCATTACATACTTCCCATATATGCTTGAGTGGTAAGAACCAGAAGAGGGTGCGGGGAAGAAGTCAGTCACCAACCATCCATCCTCCCACCAGGATGTTGGGAAAGAAACCCTCCCTCATGAAATGGGGGTGTTCAGAGCATGGTGATCAACAAGGGTGGGGTGTGTATAGAAATCACAAGGAACTACAATTTATACATATAAGTAAAAAAATAGTCATCCCAACCTACATGTCCTCAAAAAAAAAACAACCAGACCACCATAACCACTTTTTCTACTACACCTATTTTCACAACCACACAAACAGCCACTGCCAAATCATAAAACCAACCCCTTTTCATTTAAACATTTTCTATTTATCAATTAAGGGGTTTACTTTAATTTATTCTAGCACTACCTAAGGAAACTAACAAGAAGAACATCTACAACCCCCAGAAGGATAAGAGTTTGATAACCAAACAAACATAAACTAACCCAATCCATTCCTCGGTACTCCAAACTATAATTATTTAGAGTTATACCACACAATCCTTTCACAACCCAGTCCTACAACCTCTCTTCCTGAAAATTTCCCAGATATATTCCCACTGCATAATAAGTTCATAACCACACCGCAATCCCACTTCCTAATGCCGTTCAATGACCACAATAAAAAAGGTAGTCCCACTACCTATAAGTCCATCCATTGAACAATCAATCATTATCTCAAAATGGGATACCAACATTCCCCTATACCACCCCATACACAAATCCCCACAATAAATACCATTAAACCACAATAATATGTTCAGGTTTAGAAAGAGGGTTCTTTAATTCCACTTTAGAATAACCAGGGTGATCACACAATAGGTTTGATCCTATGACATCCATTTCAATTAGCAAAGTATATGTGATTAACAGATTTCATGTCATATCCATTTATCAAGTATCATGAAAAAAACAGGATATCACTAGTGCACAAGCAAAGACCACCAACAACCATGATTTTCATAAGTCCTACAGCCACAAAAATCCATAAAATAAACAAGGATAACATAATAAAATAGGTGATCAAACATCGATCCTCTCCTAGCTTGTTATGTTATTAACCCCCATTATCTTTTGATCATATTATCTTTTTATTTATTTCTTTTTTTAAGAAAAGTATTCACCTGTTATTCAAAAAGAATCATTAGTACACCCAACCCAAATGATGCACAATTAAAGAGAAGCAGAAGGAATCCCTACCTAAAATAATAGGTGACCAAAACTCCCTATGCGCCAAGAATAGGGGATCATGTGAGCAGCAGGGAAGGACTCCAAGAAAACTGAGTAGGAGGGGGATCTAGCATAGGCACACAAATCGTCTATAGGGGAATACTTTAGGTACACCAAGAGGGAATAAAAAACACACTAGTAAGGGAAGATCTCAGCTTCGAAGAGCCAGATCCTATATTAAAGGAAGAACAGTTTCAAAATCCATTAATCATGGGATCTTGGTCAAGATTACACGGTTTGAATATCTCAAAGACTCCCTAAGAATTAGTATATTAAAGATATTCTTAATATCCTTTAAAACTCCCTAAACAAGGCTTTAAACTCGGTTTACATAAGATAATATGTAAATAGGGAAAAACTGGAAAACTAGGAAAAAATGGAAATGAGTCACCGATGGGTGAGTCATTAACACATAGCCATTGACGGGTGAGCTACCGATGTAACCTACCAATTCTAAGCCACCGACGCTGGGCTACTGACACAATGACCTACCGATGCCTCAACCTACTGACACCCTGACCTACTGATGCCGACGCCCCTAACTCACTAATACCGACGCCCCTAACTCACCGACACAATGACCTACCGATGCCTCGACCTACCAACACCCTGACCTACTGATGCTCACAACCCTGACTCGCCGATGCCGATGCCCCTAACTAACCAATTCCTTGACATACCAATGATATGACCTAATGAGTCCTTGATTCACTAATGTTGACACCCTTGACTCACTAATGCCAAAGACCATAACTCACCGATGTCAAAAATTCAAATTGTTTTTTTGGATAACTCTCGGAATGGGTCACCGACATTCCCCAGAACACCATAAACACTATTTTTTCACAAAGTAATGGACCAGAGGGGTATGGGTCATTACATCAGATACCTATCAAACTATTACTATCCTCGCTACTTCGAAACTAACCTAGAAGAAAGAGGGGTCCAAACAACTACCATGTAAGATACCTCTCAGGAAAAAATAACCCCGCATTGTTCAAAAACTAGAGTGGAAACCTCGACATCCAAGGACACCTTTTTGACATATATCTTCTGAAAAACTGTTCAAATGCTGAGGCCCCACTGTCTCAAACCACTACACAAACACCAAAGATTACACTATCCAGGCACATGGATTAGGGAGTTTCTATCTCCATGTCAAGATACTATCGACTTTGGGCGACACCGACTTTCCCGCATAGGTTTAATCACATCTGCATTAATGCATATTGATTAAGGATTAGTTCTCCTTCCCTATAGTCAGGAATTTTCACACACATTTAGAGAACAAGGAAACAACTCATCTCACAACAAACAAAGTCAAGCATTACATCATAAGAAAATCACAAAGAAAAAAACACAAGAGAAAAAATAAGAATAGTTCTAGGTACTGGTAACACATCTGTGCCTCCCACTAAAAAGTAATCACCTCAAGGACACCATGCCTCCATAAAAAACAGACCAAAGGAATGGATGGTCCACAAAGAAACTTCTCACAATGGTCCTGGATTTCCACCAGCCGCTCTGTGAACATTGCATCACCCTCGATATCCAACTCTCCCGATTCAATGACATGGGAGTCATCATGTAGATACCGAAGAAGATGAGATACATGAAAGACATTGTGGATCCTTTCTAACTGTGGTGGTAATGCCAACTGATGTGCCACCTTTCCAACTCTTCCCAACACCTCAAAAGTTTCAATGAACTTGGGAGAATGCTTTCTCCCTTTATCAAACCTCCACTGCCCACACCGAGGGGAAATATTTAAGAACATGTGGTCCCCAAACTAAAACTCCAAGGGACTCCTCATATGATTGGCATATAACTTATGCTGGTCCTAAGACGCCTTCACCCTCTCACAAACAAGTTGAACCTTCTCTGTCATGCTTTGCACTACCTCTGGTCCAAGAAGGGCTGCTTACCCAACCTCTGTCCAGCATACTGGTGAAAGATACGACCTTCCATACAAATCCTCAAATGGTACCATTACAATGGTAGAGTGATAGATATTATTGTAAGAAAACTCTATCAGGGGAAAGTGTCATACCCAAGATCCTCTGAAGTCTAAGACCCACACCCACAACATGTCCTCTAATGTTTGGATAGTCTTATCTATCTTCCCATTCATATGAGGGTGGAAAGCAATGCTAAGGTGTAACTGGGTGACAAAGTAATGATGTAATACCCTCCAGGCATGCGATGTAAAACATGTATCCTAATCCGAGAAAATGGATCTTAGAACTCCAGGAAGCCGCACCACCTCATCTACATACCTCCTTGATAAGGTATCTATTGTGCTCGACTCCTTGATTGCCAAGAAGTGAGATGATTTCATCAGCCGATCCACCACTACATAGATAACATCATAGAATCCCTAAGTATTGGTTAATACTGTGACAAAATCCATTAAGATGTCATCCCACTTCCACTTGAGAACATCTAAGGGCTGTAATAGAACTCCAGGAACATAGTTCCCAGCCTTCACCAGCTGACACAATAGGAAATTTTCCACAAACTCCACCACTACCTAGTTCATCCTAGGCCACCAAAACTGTTCCCTCAAGCCTCAGTACATCTTAGAGACTCCTAAATGAACCATTAGGGGTGAGCTATGAAACTCATGAAGAACTCCACCATGCATTTCCACTAGGAAAAATAGCTTCCCACATAACAGTATCCGATTCTTACTATCCTCTGACAATTCTTTCTGAGAATCACCCTGGTTAATGCAATCACGCAACACTTCAGTCTCTGAGTCTCCACAATGATACTCCTCCGCCTTCCACATTAAGGAAGATTGTACTATCATCTAAAATAGACAGCCTCTACCACCATCCACTTTTTCATCCAGATGCAAAGCGGAAAACTCCTCCATCACCTTCCAAGCATCCGTGGATTTCTAAACTACCTAATTTTGTGACTTTCTACTTAAGTCATTGGCCACCACATCCCCTTTTCCTAGGGTTCAAGAGATATATAATTCATATTCTTGGAGAAACTCCATCCACCTCTACTTTCACAAGTTCAGGTCTTACTGGGAGAAGATATTCCTCAAACTCTTGTGATATGTGAAGACCACAAAGCGCTCCCCGATGAGGTAATGTTTCCACAACTTCAACGCAAAAATGACCACAGAAATATCCAAATCATGGGTGGAATAGTTAAGTTCATGGTAAAATAACTTTATGGACCCATAAGAGATTACTCATTGATACTGAATCAGCACACACACCAAACCTAGGCTAGAAGCGTCACAGAAAACCTCAAACATCACCCCTTCCTCTGGAAACCTAAGCACTAGGGCACTGACCAACTTCCCCATCAGGTAGATGAAAGCTTCCTAACACTACTCAATCCACACAAAGACCTATTCTTTTCTGGTCAAAGCTATCAATGGAGATACAACTCGAGAGAAGTTGGGTACAAACCTCCAGTAATTTCCCACCAGACCCAGGAAGCTACGAACCTCTGCCACATTCTTGGGTACTTCCTAAGAAACAACTGCTTCAACCTTTGATGGGTCCACTAATATCCCCTAACGAGACACCACGTGTCCGAGGAAGTGCACCTATCACATCTAGAACATGCACTTTGATAACTTCCCATAGAGCTGGTGGTGTCGGAGGACCTCCAACATAGTCCTCAGATGTTTGACGTGATCCTCCTTTAACCTAGAGTAGATCAGGATGTTGTTGATGAACAAAAAGAAGAACTAGTCCAGGAACTCATGTAAAACAGAGTTCATGAGCCCCATGAAAACAAATGGTGCATTTTTTACACCGAACGACATGACCATGAACTCAAAATTCCCATACATGCACCTGAAAGAATTCTTTGGGATTTCACCCTCCTTTACCCTCAAATGGTGATATCCTAACTACAAATTGATCTTAGAGAACCAACCTTATACATTTAACTAATCTAAAAGATATTCAATCCTTATGAGGGGGTAACAGTTCTTGACCATCACTTGATTCAATATTTGATGGTCTATGCACAGTCTTAGACTACTATCTTCCTTCTTTTCAAACAAGACTGGACACCCCACAACGACACACTCGGCTAGATAAATCCCTTCTTTATTAGGTCATTAATCTGATTCTAAAACTCCCACAACTTAGAAGGTTCCATCCGATAGGGATCCATCAAAAGCGGGCGTGCACCGGATTGCAAGTCTATTATGAACTCAATGTAACATCAAGGGGGTAGAGTCACAACCTCCTCCGGGAAGATATCCAGGATCTCTCTGACAAACCCCAGAACCTCCACCATCTTTACATTTACTGATTCCACTAACATATTGGCTGACAAGTAGAGAAGAGGCTCCACACATAGACTGACCACCTAACAAATCTTCTCACCAAAAAATGCTACATGATGGCTGTACATATATAAAAACACAACTCTCTTCCGGAAGCAGTCAATAACAACATGAAAAAAAAACTAGTCGATGCCTAGGATGACATCGTATGGCTTTATTTGTAGAAAAAAAGATGCCCATAGGATTGATGCAGTCCCATCATTAGTCTATATCCCTAGAACATATCAAATAGATTGGTATGACCTCTAACTAGCATACTCAACACCAAGGGAACATAAAGTCTCTCCACTTATAGACCCAGATCATGGGATATACTGGTTGCAAAAAAGGAGTGTGAGGCTCCTGAATCAAACAAAGCACATGAAAGAGTAGTAAACAGACCGATCGTACCTCAAAAAACCTATGAAACTACTGGAACTGCTACCTCAGTGGCATGAAACTACCCACGCCTAGATCCTCTACATCTCTGTTGTCGATAGCCACCCTAACCATTCCCTATTTGAGGCCCCTTATGAGCACCCTGAGGTCAGCCTCCTCCAGCACCGTCTACCCTCAGTGGAGCGGGAGCCTTCTGCCCCTACTGCTAGAAGTCCTGACTAGAAACTGCTATTGCTAAGGTGGATGATGAACCTTCCCACCCCCACCGTACTATGATCAAACTAGACACTAGTTTAAACGATTTCTATGACCTCTATAGATAAATTACCTTGGTCCTGGGCCCATGGGAAAATGGTGATAACTAGGAGATCAGAACTGGAACTGCTAAGGTATACTCCCTGCTGGCAGAAACCTGGAAGGCCCTGAATCCGAAGACCTATTGCCAACTACTTTCCCCTTTGATGAACTTGTATGGATCCCATCTCATAGTACACCTCCCAGTGAGTTCATCCTTTCCACTACCTCATCCTTCTTCTGAACCTCTAAGTATGTCAATAGAGTGAAAGGAGTAACAACATACTAAAGAGAAGGTAGGAGAACCTCCTCTAAGCATCTCTCCTGTGACTTATCATCTAGAAATAGATCTGGATAAAAGTGTAGGAGCTCATTAAACTTGATCCCTAATTCCCTCACTAAAATAATCCCCTTTTGTAGGGTGATTAGCTTCTTTATATTCTTAGACTTCATTATTGAGGAAAAAAACTCCACCCAAAACTCCTTCTCAAAGTCATCCCACAAAACACTGGTCTCCTTCCTTTCCCTGAGGTAGAGCGTCCACCATTGACGTGCTGGTCCCCTCATTTGGATGATTTCCAATGGAACCCAGTACTCCCTTGGATCCCATATCAAGGTAAAGGTGATTGCCAGCTCCTCAAGCTAGACCTCCGTCTCTAAGTCTAAAATGATGCTCTCGTACCTTCCCAGGGTATGCTACTAGAAAGAACGAAGGGTCTTTTTCACTAAGTCATCTTTCTACTCTCGATCATCCCTCCAATGATCAACCGGTCCAACCTACTGGGTCTTAACTACTCGTAACACATGTGGGCGACGTCTAAGTTCCATAGATGAAAAGGGTAAACAAGGAACTACTATGTCTAGGTAGAAATGGAAATTTTCTTTTTTATTTTAAATCTTTATTTAAATTAAATCCTCAATACGCCCATGAAAGAAAATAAAAAAATTCATTATGATTCATGTAAATTTCCTAGGGTCTCTACCCTGCAACCAGTGCAGCCTCACTTGGTCATTCAGTAGGATTGAAGTCCTTTCATTGGATCACATAGACCCTAGAATCTTATGTCCTAGCCAGTATTCCCTAGCCTATTTCACATACCAAGATTTTTCTAACACCATTTTCCTACAATCCCATGCAAAAATCACTATGCCTAACTCCTAACTCCATCATATCCCTCAAACTTGCCTCTGATTTCATTTTTTTCATGACCCTCCTTCTTTAAGAAGAGGGAAGGGGTAGTAAAATACCACACCCTTCCCTTTTCAAGATGAAGGAGAGATAATGACCCCTCAAGTCCCACCTTTAGTAGGCCCCGAAGTGGTGACTAGCACCAAGGGTATAAAATCTCACACAAAATGAAGGAATCACTCTTTTTAATGAAAATAAGATCGAGAGATAAGATGGTAAAATCCCAAACAACACCAAATTAAAGGTAAAACTAAAGTAAAAAACCATTCCCATATGCATGTTCAAATGTAACTATGAAAAAAGTAAAACCAAAGTAATAAAAAAATTTCCAAAATAAAAGGGATAAATAGCAACACATCAACTATCCCAACACTCAAGCTAGTAAATTATAACATGATCCTCAACATCCTCCTAGAAGCCTGAAAATAATTTTATAGACATAGAGTGAGTATACAAGTATACTAAGTAGGAAAAACTAAAGCTACCCATGCACAAGTAGGGGAACATACTAATTACCCTATGTGAAAATAGTAGATCCTCAAAGCACCCACCAAGGAGTACTAACTAGCCCAACCTCACCAAGGTACACTCACCAAATAACACAATTCAAGTAAATTAGTAGTATAATCACAATGACATTTGTGTACCCCACACTACTTTCCCACTAGTTAACTTATCATTCCTAATGGATAATGTCTTAATGATACCACTCTTCCAAAATGTAGTCCCACTGCCACAATCTTCCTACACACACCTGAGCCTCAAACCCCAGACAAAATCCGCCCATAGACACCTGGGCCACAACCACACCTCTCACCCGAAAACACCTAGGCCTAATCTTGAAGACACTTGGGAAAACAATATTGGCCTAAAAACACCTCAGCCCCTCATCCACAACAAACCCACCCAAAGGATATTGGACTATGGTAAGCCTCAAGCCATTACATCCTGCCTATATATGCTCAAGCTGTAAGAACTGGAAGAGGGTGCAAGGAATAAAGTCAATAACCAACCATCCATCCTCCCACTAGGATGTTGGGAAGGACACCCTCCCCCATGAAATGGGGGCGTTAGGCACATGGTGCTCAATAAGGGAGGGGTGAATATAGAAATAAAAAGGAACTAAAATGTATACATATAAGTATAAAAACACTCAGATCAACCTTCAGGTCCCCAAAACAAACAACCAGACCACCAGAACCACTTTTTAGCTACCCCTATATGAACAACCACACAAACAGCCACTGCCAAATAATAAACCCAACCCCTTTTAATTTAACCACTTGACATTTATTAATTAAGGGGTTCACTTTAATTTATTCTATCACTACTTGGGGAAACTACCATGCACAACATATGCAACCATCCAGAAGGAGAAGATTCTGATAACTAAACACACATCAACTAAACCACTTTGTTCTTTGGTACTACCAACTATCATTCTTCAGATTTATACCACACAATCATTCTCTCACAACCCAGTCCTATAGCCCCACTACCCGAAAATTTCCCAGATGCAGTCCCACTGCATAACAAGTTCATAACCACACCACAGTCCCACTTCCCAATGCCGTTCAACGACAACATCACAAAAAAGGTAGTCCCACTACCTACAAGTCCATCCATTCACAATCATTCAGTCTCTCAAACTAGGATACCAACATGCTCCCTGTACTGCCCCATACACAAAGCCCCACAGTAACTATCATTAAACCACAACAACATGTTCAAGTTTAGCAAAAGGTTTCTTTAATTCCACTTTATAATAAATGGGGTGATCACACAACAGGTTTGTTCTTGGGGAATCCATTTCATTTATCCAAGTATACATGATTAACAAATTTCATGTCACAACCATTTATCAAGCATCATGAAAAAATAGGATATCAACAATGCACAATAAAAGACCACAAACTTCCATGATTTTCAGAAGGCCTATAACCAAAAAATATATAAAATAAAAAAGGACAATAGAATAAAATAGGTGATCAAACATAGATCCGCTCCCAGCCCATTATGTTATTAACCCCCATTATCTTTTGATCGTATTACCTTCTTATTTATTTCTTGTTTTAATAAATTTATTCACCTATTATTCACAAAGAATCATTAGTATACCCACCCCACATGATGCACAATTAAAGAGAGGCAAAAGAAATCCCTACCTGAAATAATAGGAAAACAAAACTCCCTATGAGCCAAGAACAGGGGATCACGCGAGTAGTAGGGTAGAAATCTAAGAAAAATGAGTAGGAGAGGGATCTAGAATAGGCACATGACTCTTCTAGAGAGGAAGAATTTATCTGCACCTAGAGGGAATGAAAAGTACATTGGGAAGGGAAGATCCCGACTTTGAAGACCCAAATACTATATTAAAGGAAGAATGGTTTAAAAATACATTAATCATGGAATCATGGTCAATATTACATGGTTTTAATATCTCAAATCCCCCCCCGAGCCTTAGGATATTAAAGATACACTTAATATTCTTTAAAACGCACTTAAAAATTCTCTAAACAAGGCTTTAAACTCAGTTTACATCAAATAAGACGTAAGAGGGGAGAAACTAGAAAACCGGGAAAAATTGGAAAAACTAGAAAGGAGTCACCGATGGGTGATTCACTGACACAGAGCCACCGACGAGTGAGCTACCGATGCAACCTACTGATGCTGATCCACTGACACTGGGCTTCCGATGCAATGACCTACCGACGCCTCGACCTACCAAAGTCCTGACCTACCGATGCTGATGCCCCTGACTCGTTGATGCTAATTCCTCTGAATCACCAATGCAATGACCTATCGATGCCTTGACCTATCGACACCCTAACCTACCGATGTGGATGCTTCAAACTCTCCGATGCTGATGCCCCTAACTCACTGATGCCTTAACCTACTGATGCTCTAGCCTACTGATGCCCCAACTCACCAACGCTGACACCCCAAACTCACCGATGTTGATGCCCTTGACTCATTGATGTTGAAAATTCAAAATGAATTTTTGGATAACTCTGGGAATGAGTCATTGACCATCCCCAAAACACCCCAAACATTGGTTTTTCACAAAGGAATGGCCCAGAGGGGTTTGGGTTATTACACATATCACCCTTACTATCCATTTTATTTCCAAATGATTAGATACCCCTTCCACTCTCATCAATCCCTTCCATGAACATTTATATTCCCCCGCTATGCTGCCAAAAATTCACTTCAAATTTCCATGCCAAACAATTGTTTAATGAATACTCATACCCATTTACTATCAAGTGTGTTCACCTTTATGCAATTATACTTCTTTGATTAGGGAATTAAAGATATGAATTCCACACTCCTTGATCATGGAATAAAATGTGATGAGAAATGATTCCATGTTTTATGATGTATGTGGCACACTTAAGTATGATAATGAAATAAAAGTGACAGGTGCACCCAGAATTATATAGTTCTCTAATGCATTGGCTAATGTTTTAGTCTCACGGGACATCATAAAATGGATTAGGGAGTTAAACTAACCCATGATGAGAATTTGTCCATCATGATGTCTTGGGAGTTAACCTTGACCTATGTTTATGATGCAGTGTTTTAAGTTATTGCCACATTTCGTATGTTGTCTTTATGATTATCATGCTATATCATTATTCATTGTTCATGTTTATGTTTTCACCCATTTTATATCTCATTGGTATGCCTATTGTTTAACATGTATTACTTTATTCATGTTATTCCAAATTTATTCCCTTACTAATTTTTATAGTTTTACCCCTTTCTTATGGATGTCCCCAGGTTATCCCATGTAGTTTTAAGTTTGAAGGAATATTATGATCATGTTAAGGAAGTTTTCCATAATGGCGATGTATTCCCTATTTTAATTTGTCATGTAATGTAACTAATTCCCAAATATACTAGACTTATCGATCTTTCAGGCTATATTATGTGTAATATTATGTAATAAATAATGAATTAATGTGTAATAAAGGGTAGGGTTATTATAGTTGGTATCAAAGGAAATTTTATTTATTTTTGGGATTAGGATTAGAAAACTTCAGCGAAAGCCTTAGGGATAAGACTAAGTATAAGAAAAAATACCTAAATTTTGGTAAGTATAGAGTATGTGGTTTATTAATAAAATTCATCTCTATTTGGATAAAACAAGTGGATGTGGCTCTGGAATAAGGGTACATAGGGTTAAAACCCAAAAAAACTACATTGATCTAGACTCTACTGGGGATTGGTGCATGAAAACGGGCCTTACTTAACACCTAGTTTGACACTCCCAGGGGATATGCTCTGGTAAATTAAAAATCTCATTAAAAACCATTATTAAGGGAATACAAATTCCCATAAGAAAATATGTTAGGAAATTTATCATGGATAATATAGACTGAAGACTAGAAATTAATAATTTAAGGAAATAAATTTCATTTAAAAGTTATCCTTTTATATCATTGTATTCCCATTTAAGATTTTAATAGTGTAAAAGTAATCATACCTAATTTTACCATTATTATATCCAATTTACAAAAATAGAAGGAATATCTTGTTATTATTTAGTGAATTATGTGATTTTTTAGAAACTTATTCTAGAGCTTCTGGCATAAAACCTTTTTTTTATCTCTACTTCTCATCATCTGGAGAAAAGATGAGAATATAGTGGAAATTGATTAAAGGATGAAATTATACTTGTAAATAAATTATATTTCTTAACGTTACTAGTTTTGATAATATAGTAATTACTTAAATCTATGAAAATAATCTTGAATCAAGAATGTTTCCATATTATGATCATTTCTGATGAATTGATAGTCATTTTATCCATCATAGATTTATGGTTTTGTGGTCATTTAATTTCTCCTAACTATGTTCTCTATTATACTCTATCAGTTATTTGGTGTCATTTTTCTCTTCCATGTATATTTTTTCGCTTCCCACTAATGTTCTACTACTTGGAAACATAGTTATGTGATGACCTTCATATTTCTCCTTTTCTCTTTTCAAGAAGATGTTTTATTAACCCTTTTTACGATGCGGGTTTTTAAGAAAACTATTTTTTTTCAAGTGTTAAAACATTTATTATAGAGTTCAAGTTTAAATTGTAAGGAAAAAATTTATTAAAGGGTGGAATAATTTAATGCCACAAGTTTTTAAAATAGAAAACTATGTTCGATAGTGTACGCGATGCACAACACTGAACCCAAACAAACAATGATGATTTAAATATGAAAATTTTAACCTTTCCATTAAATTTGATGATATGAGTAAAATTAACTAATTTATGATATATATATATATATGTCCTATATATATTGATAAATTCTTAGTAAATAATCAATCAATTTTTGGTAATGTCTTTTCATTCTTCAAAATATGTTTTCTTCAAAAATGTTTTTATTTATTTTTATAAATATTATAATTATTTTCTAGAACATTTAGAAAATTTATTTGATAAAAAAACTCTATTTTTTATATAATTACATAAAAATTAACTTAGGGTGAAAATTTGGGTTTTTTTCATAAAATATAGAATTTTTAGCAAATAGTGAAAAATACCAGCTTTATGTAAAATTGTCATTTATTTTGAAAAATTAATTAATTTAAAAGTACAATTATGATTTTATTTTTTTTAAATGTAAAATAAGTATTATTTATTTATATTTAATTCAATTAATTACATTTAAATAATATTTATATTAAATTTTAGTATAAGTTTATTTTTAGGATTAAAAACGCATTTTTCTGAAAAATGTTTTAAAATGCATAATGTTTATCTATTATAATTAATTAAAATAACACTTAATGAGAAATTATATAAATGAAAATTTTAGATTATATATCTATCTTTATGAATTAAAATTCATATAATGAAGATTACTAGTTATAGAGTTAAAGTAAAATCATCTTTTCCTTAAAAAATGTTTTTTAGAAAATCATTTTCTATAATGTTTGCGGAGTTTGTATTAAATTAAATTATTCCACCTCTGTGAATTTATTTTTATAAAATTAATTCCATATTTTAAATAATCATAATTAATATTAGTTAATAAGGCCAACTTAATTTTTGAATAATATGAATAATAAATGTAGTAAATATTAATTATCACGGTAAAAGGAAAACAGGTTAATTAAGGGTAAAAATTTGTTTGTTTAAGTAATATGAAATTTAAATTAAGACATTACTTTTGATGAATTAATATATATTTTTAAATAAATTATATTTTAGAAATATTATTATTAAATTATTATTGATAAATTTAATTGATAATATATTTTTTATGATGTCAAATGTGATTTATACAATGGTTCGAAAACTGTTATTGTCAAAAACCCAATATTTCTAAATAAATATCAATTATATTTTTAAAAGTAAAAATTCATATATTTATAAAATTATTTGCATAAAATAAATATTATTTTTGGAATTATAACGTTGAAATTATCCAATGGTAATTTTTTCATAATTTTCTGAGATAGTCAAATTTTCAGGTAAAAACTTAAATGCAGTATAAATATACACTATATATCATGACATCATAATGACCCAAAAATTATGTGATAAATACTATAAAAAGTATTCAAGACCAAATATATGTTTTACCTTTATAATAATGTGATTTTAATTTTATTTGATTCATTTTGTAAAGCCTTTATGAATCCTCCAAAACCTATAATATATTTTAATGTTTTAAAATTATTTCTTAAAGAGTATGGATCACCTTCACATCACCAAGGTTAATATTTTAATAATTTCATCCATTTTTCTAATAAAATAATTAAAACCATCCCTCTTTTTTAGAAACCATGGAAAAAAACCATGGTAAGGTTTGTGGTTTTGGTTATTTTATTATATAGAGTCTAAAAACCAAGTTTGAGAGATAATAAATAATTTCCCACTCATTTCATATATAAAACCACCCAATATCCCATTTATATTCACTCAAAACCTTGGATAATTTCCTTAATCTTCCCTCCTATCTCTATATTCCTCCCAAGGTTCCCCTAAGCTGTCAAGAATCTCCTCCCAAGCATTTGGAATCACCCTATCAAGGTAAGGAATCCTCTCTTTCTTCTCTTTATTCAAGTATCTTCTTTATCTTATGTCTTTTATCTTCATTTACTAATGTTGGGATATGTTATTCCATATATAATTAATGTTAATTTTATGTCTAAATTATTATATAACCCTTTCACTCTTATCAATTCCTTCTATGAACATTTATATGCCCCCATTATGCTGTTGAAATTTCACAACAAAATTTCCATGCCAAACAGTTGTGTAGTGAATACCCATACCCATTTCCTATCAAGGGTGTTCACCTTTATACAATTTTACAAGTATGTATTCCACAATACTTTATAGTGGAAAAATGTGATGATAAATTATTCCATGTTTTATGTTCTATATGGCATACTTAAGCATGAGAATGAAATAAAAGTTACAGGTGAGGCCAAAATTATATAGCTCTCCAATGAATCAAGTAATGTTTTAGTCTCTTGAGACATCATGTAAGGGGTTAGGGAGTGAACATAATCCATCACATGAATTTTTAAATAATTATTTCTTAGTATTTATCCTTAACCTATGTTTATTATGTAGTGTTCTAAGTTTTTTCCACATTTCCCATGTTGCCATTATGATTATCATTCTATATCATGCCTCATTATTCATGTTTATGATTCTCACACCTTTTACGTCTCATTGGTATTCCTATTTTCTAACATATATTAATTTCTTAATTTTATTACATTTTTATTCTCTTACTAGGATTTATGTCTCACCCCTTTCTTTTGTATGTCCCAAGGTTATCCCATGCAATTTTAAGTTCAAAGGAATATTATTATCATGTTAAGGAAGTTTTCAATAATGATGATGTATTTCCTATTTTAAGTTGTTATTTAATGTACCTAATTCCCAAATACACTAGAATTTTTGATCTCACGTGTTGTATTATGTGTAATATTATGTAATAAATCATGAATTAATGTGTAATAATGAGCAGGGTTTCCATATTTTAGATCTGGGTGATACATTTTTTGGTGGATCTTAAACTTAGGACATTCATGATATAAATGACCCATTAACACCATGAAAGTATGTCTAGAATAATTCCTATAAATCATCGTACACACTCAAATTTTTCTTAAAACCTTTGATTCTTTCCCAATCCTAGGTGGCCATAGGTTCTTCTTCTGGATGTTTTGAATCCCTTTCAATAGAGATTGATCCTCGGCTTCCCATGTTTGATTTTTGGAGACCCTAGATGAGTTTTCCACATCTCTCTATGGTTTCTTCTCTGATAGCTCTTTTTTCCTCCTATTTTTCTATGTTGGTTTATCTCCTTTGTTCTCATGGGCTTTATTTGTTGTTTTGTGGTGCAACGTCCTTAGAGGGTTATAGTTTCATTATGGGAGATGTGATTGGCGATTCACATTGTTGTTCCATTATCATTTGAAGGTTTTTGAAATCCTTAAGGTAGAATATTCATTTATTATCCTATTATTTTATGTGAAATTATAAAGTAATCAAAATTTATCTCTTTGGATGATAGTGGAATTAACCTTTATAAGGAATAAACTGGATTAATGAAAATAAATGGTTATGGTTGTAGCGATCACATGTATTTCCATTGTGATAACGATTTGCATTTTATTTTACTAGATATTGTATTATCTATGTTTATTCTTTGATTATCATGTTTTTTATCCTTGGGTTTATCATTTTAATTTGATTAAAATGGTTAAATAATGTAAAGCCTACAATGTTTTTGGAAAAAGAATTAAAGAGGCATGTTTATCGAATCCGTTGATTCTTATAATTTAATGGAAATAAAATGATTCCTGATGCATGTTTAATTAGAATTTTTATTCCATATTTTAATGTAATTGGATAAAGAAAATAAATCTAGAAATGTTTTTTGTTGATAATAATAAAGAGGTATGCTAATGAAATTATTCTTCCATAAAGTTTTTTGAAATTTGAAGTCATGATTTAGATAATGTTTAAATAAGTTATAGATTTTATAGCTTATGCCTTAGGTTTCATGTGGTTTTAACCTATGATAAATGAATCAGTTAATACAATATGGAAATAAAAATAGTTGTTTAAAAAAGATAAATGTTTGGTGCTGAGCAAGCCCATTTTCACATGAAGGTAGGATTCCTTATTTTTAAAGACTAGATTTCATATTGACTCTGTTTGTTTTTTAATGCCTTTTGTGTTTTCTCTTGATGTGAGCCTTGTGATTCAACGTGATGTGAGCCAGTGATGGATGATGGTTTGGAAATATATTGGAGGGGAGGTCTGAGTTTGTGGTAGTAGTTGGAACCTAACATAGTGGGATGCATGGTGGTTTTAGGGATGGAACTGAGATTGATAAAGTTAGTTAAATCCAAGATTTCCCATTTTTGTGCTGAAAGATTGATGCTTACTTGATAATGTTTTTATTTAAAGGCCAAATGGTCATATTTCTTTTTTACCCTTATTCCTTTCCCCACTGCTTGAGACATTTAGTTGTGCATGGTTTATGCATCTCTTTTATGGTAGATTAGGATGTTTCCTAGAGTACCTAGAATTATGGAATGATAATGATAATAAATGTTTTAACCTTTGGGGTTGGTGATTTAATGGAATGAAAATGATGATCATCTTGAGGAACTATGGAATCAGTTGGATTATACCTGGAGGGCATGCACTTTAGTTGGTTGTTAATGAAATGTGAAACAAAATAATGTTAATTAATGGATAATGAATTAATTAATGTAAAGTGAAATCTTAATAGGAAAGAATTAATTTAATTAAGTTTCTTGAAGTAACCATGTTCTTATAGGATACCTAGTCTTTAATAGTGGTAGCTGGGTGTCCGAGAGATGATAACTATAGTTGATACTAAGACTAGGTTAATTCCCATAGTGTGGTTGGGAGCTATATTATATATAGTATGTTATGTGATTTCATATGATACCCCACCCATGTAAATAAGAAGATTGAAACCCAATGGAATATAAGAGGGTGTTTTACCCAACATCCAGGTTGGTGAGGTATGGATGGCTAAGTACCCCCTCTGGCCCCACTCTCTTCTCCTGGTAGTGTTTTGTGCTAGTATGCATGATGGTTACCTTTACCATATATGTTCATAGAGGTTTTTAATGACTTTTGATTATTTCACACAAATTTATCTCTAGATATAGTATCCTATGGATTATTATAGGTATGAAGTGTTTGGGATATGATGAATTGAGGTATAATACATGATATGAAAGCTATGGCGACTCCTAGAAAATACTCAGTTACTATATGAAGATTTGGAACATGATGATGAGATGGTGTGATGAATGAGGTTCATGGTATGTGAGGATGAGATGTTGTGATGCATTGGGTTCATGATATGATACTTTAGACAAGGTGTCTTCGAGATTGATTCTTTTAGAGAGAGACACATCAAGATATGAGACATTGGGATAGAGTGGAAAACCAGTGGGGAAGTGGAAATGAGGTACCCTATCTTGATATTATATTATATGATTTCTTGTATATGATACTTGGTGAGAGTTATCCATAGTGATACTAGGAATATAGTATACCTTATTAGGTGATGAGTTAGCTTCACTTGTTGTTCACTGATATTTAGCCTATTTTATTTATTTTTACATGAGAGGCTCTAAGGAGGATCCTGTTGAGTATACCTATTATTTTAACCTATAATTATATAAACTGTTTTCAGGTTTTTAGGAGCTAGTTGGTGATCATCCTAGACTTTACAAGCCCGTGGGTTGTTTAGGACCTATTTGGGGTTTCATGGATTCTTTTGAGGATTATATTTTGGTACTTTTAGTTTTCTTATAGTTTTAAAGTTGTATGACACTACATGTATGTATTTAGGGTATTTTACTTTTATCTTGAACATGATTTTTTGTGTGTTTCCATATTATATCTCATATTCTCAAAATATTAGAGGGTAATGCCTATTATTTGTGTGTATGATATTGTAACACCCCAAGGTTTTAAAAAAATAAATGAAATGTACGAAACTTTGTTTTAAGTAGATATTTATAACTAGCCTTTAAACATAATTTTACTACTTCTATGTTTTGAATTTCAAAAAATTGTCATCTAAAATAGTGATCAGCAAGTTATTTAGAGTCTTATAAGACCAACTTATTTTTTTAATATTAACATACCCTTATGAATAGTAACATACTCTTATGAATAGTAACATACCCTTAAGAATAGTAATGTACCCTTATGAATAGTAATGTACCCTTCTGAGTAGAAACTTGACCCTAATGAATAATAATGTACCCTTATGAATAATAATGTTACCCTTATTAACAATAACATACCCTTATGAATAGTAACCCCACCTATGATAGTGTATATATAAGATTTAATTGAAAGTATGGTACACCCATATCTTTGAATAAGTAAATAAATGATTTAAAATTATTATTTTCTTAATAAAGTATTATTTTGTTTAAAAATTAATTTTCTCATATTTATAAAATTATTTTTATAAAATGGTGTTCATTTTTGTATTCTACACATCGAAAAATGGCTAGGGTGAATTTTTGGTATTTTTTTGAAATACTTGATTTTTTTGGTGAATAATGAATTTTTGGTATTTGACAAATAAATGAATTTCTACATCATGGAGGAGTCATCGATGACATGGTGATGATTTAAGCCCATTATCTCAAACTCACATGCCATTATTACTATTTTTAGTCATGTAAGACTCACTATTTCTTGTCTTGAGGCAAAATAATAAAATAATAATTAAAATAATGTGAAATCTCTCCCCTCCTCCACTATAAATACCACCCATTTCCCCATCTTCCTCACACACCTCTAAATCATTGATAATTGTATAATTTCTACTAAATTACCTCCCCAATCTCCTTCCCCACGCCCAATACCTTCTGGTCTCACCCAAAGGCCAAAATCAAAGGCCTTAAAGAGGATCTCAAGTAGAAGAGATCAAGAGGTAAGGAATCCTCTTCCTTTTTCATGTGTTTTCCTTTCCTTTACTTTTATTTTATTATAGTATCTTCCCATACTCTTATACAAGAGGCATGAAATATCCATAAATCTTTTATATTCTGTATGTTCTCATGTTCATGGAAAATTCATCATCATTCTTCCTCTCCTCTCCCACTTATTCAAGGAATAAAAACATTGTCCGTGATGTGTCGAATTACCGACATCATGGATGGTGTGATTTCAATTTTCTTTAATTCCTTAAAGTATGGTCATGAAACTATTTTTTTGGTTGAACCAGGTTATAATATATATATTATGTCTCATCCATGGTTCTGTAATCCTTTTGTACACATGGTTTTAATTTATAAAACAAAATGAGGTCATTATTATCAAAGAACCACTAAAATGATCTAAACAAACATCATTAATGTTTTAACTTATGAATCATAATTATTTAAGAATTCAAAATAATAAATGGTGTAATTTATTATTATTTAAATATTTAAATACCATTCCATTCCAATTCTGGAGTTTCACTTCCTATCGACAAGAGCATCCATCATAAACCGATCATAGAAATCATGTAAAGAACGCACCCGAAACAATGGAAGGAACAAAATACTAACAATTAAAGGATGAAATGATGTTATAAAATGATCATATAAGATGTTATAAAGATGAATATGTTTCTATAAGATAATAATAATACTCTTTTAACCATTATACAGGAGGTTTAAACAAGTTTTAAGTAAAACAAAACCGAGGTAAGGAAATTCTTAACTCGATTTCCATTCTTTGGGTTAACATTCTACTTCATTATTTATGCGGTATTAAAATTTATTGTGGGATGGGTTTTGTATATAATATGTTGAATTATGTTTATTTATAGTGTGTATACATATTCCATACACTATACTAAGTCTCACTTCAATTATATGATATTTATAATGAACTTTCCTTTTAAAATCCTCTTTTAAAATTCTATTTTACAAAATTCAAAAGAAAATTTTTATGCTATTATTCATGTTGTATGATTATGTTATGGTTATTGGGAATTATTTATGATGAATTTTGGGACCTATATCTCCCTCCAATTCATTGGGTATGTGTAATTTTGAGGTCGGCTGTATGGTTACTCCAAGTGTAACTGTGATGGTTTCACAAATTGTAAGGTAGACGTGAGGGTTAAAAATTATAAGGTATCCAAGAGGGTTTCAATATTGTGTAAGTAATTCCACAATATTCCTTTATGGTTATATTTATTTTATGGTATTTTCTGGTAATATTGTGGAAATATCATGTTTCACAAAGTATATATGGGTGAAAAGTATGTCTTTTAAAAATGATTTCATATATTACAAGTATTCATAGAATAATGTGTTATTTCCTTCTTTTATATCCCTTAATGAGATTTTTGTGCTCATACCAAGTTTTTAAATTATTTTCATAGGTTTTAAGGATGTTTAGGACAAATAATAATCCAAGTTAAATGATTGAATATTTATCAAATAAAATCATGTTATATTCGAAAATTTTTATAATCTGAGAGAAATGAGTACTGTTTTTTATGGTATCCACTCTATAATAATGTGTAATGTTATGAATTTATTATGTTATAATTCTATAAATATATAATCTTTAAAATATCCTAAATGTGAAATTAAGTGATTTTTGACTAAATTCAAGATTATGTAATGTAATAAGGTCGGGTATTTAAAGATATACCCTCATTTATTTTCACCGACCTATAGTCTATTAATAGTGGGATTCATGTGTCATTATCTCCCTTCACTCATTTCCAACCTAGGAGGGGTATGTTTTGGGGGATTAGGACGTGATATAGTGTTATCAAAGGTTTAAGTTTAGGGATAATATGGAGTTTTGAGGTAGGTATAGGTGAGGATTACATGGGATGGTAGGGAAAAAATGTCAGCTGTGTTTAGTAAGCAATGTAAATAGGGTAGACCGACTAAGACATGAGTAATTAGGTCCCTTTATGATCCAATGCATGAAACATTAAGTTTACTAATACTATTAATAGAACTGATACTATTTGTGTGGTAGAGACCTAGGAAAGGGTCATGAATCATTATTCTTATTCCTGTGTTTGAAATGATTTGACCTTGGGATTAGGGTAAACCTTAAATAAATTATTAATCTTAAATATTCTATAATTTAGGTTTATGATCGCTTAATATTTTTTTCTTTTGTAGGTATGACTCTAGGTTGATGTCCTCATTAGGTTCGTGCCAAAGATTCTTAGCAGGATGTGCTAGAAAATAGATGAATAATAGAGGTTGACAACAATGAAACTTGAAGTAGGACCTTCCAAGTTTTTTAGATCTAGAGTTTATAGAAGTATGAGGTATGTATTTTAGACTCAATTATTGCATAATAGTTGAAGGAGGTGAATATATACTTCAATTTGATCAATGATCGAAATAAGAATTGAGTTTCATTGGTGGTAACGATGTTTCATGGAGCAGTGAGGTAGTGGAAGTTCTTGTCCCTTGGGGATCATGAGGAGTTGGTAGTCTCATTGGAGAAGTTCTATGACCATTTTCGAACATATTTTATTTCTTTTAACACAAAGGAAACTATTATATAGGAGTTTCTTACCCTTTTATAGGGGATTCCCAGTGTGCGGGAGTATGAGATCCATTTCTGAACTATTCTATATTATGCTTCAAACCCATTTTCAGATGATGAGTCCAGAGAGAGGCATTTCAAGGAGGATTTGCATATAGATATCCAGTTCAAGTTCACCCTATTTATGTTGTCGAATTATCTCAATGTTTTGGTGATATTATAGGTCATTGAGAGAATTCTATCTAGGACTAGGTCATCATGAGAAGGGAGTCATCAAGATTCCTCATGTAGTAGATATGTGGCTTGAGGTTTCCATTTTCCAAGATATAAGAGCTTCCAGACAACCAAGGGTAGGTCCCAGGCCTCATCATCTCATTTATTTAGGGTTAGAAGTTCTCAGGACCCTACCAAGGTATCATACACATGTTTTTAGTGTGGAGGAAAAGGTCATTAGTGGCGAGAGTGCCTAGAATTTCTAAAAAGTAAGCATGAAACAAGTGTTCTGATTCAGGTTCGTTCATTGAGGAAGTTTCATCCGAGGAAGTAGTAACATAGTGTTTTAGATTTGGATCAATAGAGAGAATATGAGGTGGATCTATGATAGTCCTGAGATTCTCCCCATCCTTATAGATTAGAGCATGACCATGGATGTGGTCATAATCAAGGCTAGAGAGGCCTTAGAGAAGGTCATTGAAAGATGAATGAATTGGAGTTACCAGTGCCAGTAAAGTGAGACATCATTCGATGTAATATTTTATTATTTTCTAATTTTGTGAATACTATTTTTTTTGACTTAGGAGATACACACTCCTTTATTTCACCTTCCCTAGTCCATATTTTAGGATTTGAGGTAGAGAGGATTATAGTACCCTTTTCATTGACTATCCCAGTTGGAGGTTGAGCTTATATGTTTGAATTTTATAGTGATTGTGATATAGTTATAGGGTAGAACCACTCTTGGGGATAATTAATATATTTAAAGGTAAAATAACATGAAATAATCTTCAATGTGGATTAGCTATATTTAGTACAAAATATTGTGGATTTCTTGAAGAGATAGATTGTGTTCTATGATGCTGATAGTGATCCTATTATGTTCTTTGGTGAGAGAAACCCTCATATAGATCAACAGAGTGTTCTATAATTATATTCCTTGGGGACTAATATGATGTTAAGTTCATCAGAGGTTCAACCGACAATGTTTCCTAGGGTTATGGAGGAGTACCATGATGTATTTCCTGAGGAGGTTGTAGTGTTACCCCCTTGATGGGAGATCGAGTTTGGGATAGATCTATAGATGAAAACTTATTTGGACTCAATGTATCCACATAGGATGGATCTTCATGAGTTTTTATAGATATGGGTATAAATAAATTATATTTTTCAGTGAAGTTTTATTCGACCTAACATGTCAGCTTATGATGCACTAGTTCTATTAATAAAGAAGGATGATGAAAGTCTGCATCTCTATATCAATTATCATCACTTGAATCAGGAGACCATGAATAACCTCTATCCTCTTATGCAAATCGATGATTTATTTGATCAAATAAAAGGATCTAGTTAGTTCTTGAATATTGATCCATGGTCAAGATATCCTCATATGTGGGTAAAAGATGCGGATATTACAAAAACTTATTTCTGATGTCGTTATGAGAATCATGAGTTCATTTTCTTGCTGTTTTTTTAGAGAATGATCTAGTTGTGTTCATACAGTTTTGGATCAATTCATTGGGTTTTTTATTAACTATATACTTGTATAATCCATGTCTGAGGAGGAGTACACTAAGCATCTTCATGATGTTTTGAGAGTTTTTTTTATCAGAAACTTTTTGGGAAGCTATAGAAGTGTGAGTTCAGGGATTATGAAGTCATTTCCTAGAGATTATTATGTCTCAACATGGGGTATCTATAGATCCTTTAAATATCTATGTAGTCATTTCTTGGGAATCCCCTAAGACAGTTGCAGAAGTGCAAATTTTCCTTAGTCTTGCAGGCTATTATAGGAGGTTCATATCCAATTTATATCATGTTTTGAATCCTCTAACAACCTTTTCTAGGAAGGATCAAGAATTATTATTGACTGATAAATGTTATTAATCTTTCAAGTATCTAAATGAGAAGTTGTTTAGTGCTCCATTTCTTCATTTTCAAGAAGAGGGAGTTCTGTTTGAGGTTTTATGTGATGCTTAATATCTTGGTTTGGGCTATTTTCTAATGTAATAGAGATTAATTTTTTCTTATGGGTCTTGATAGTTTCATCCCCATGATCATTACTATTCCACACATGATCTAAAGTTGGCATAAATTGTGTTTTCCTTGAATTTTTGGTGACATTACCTCATCAATGATAATTTTTTAGTTTTTATCGATCATAAGCACCTATAGTATGTCTTCTCCTATCATGACCTGAACTTGTGACAATTATGGTGGATGGAAGTATTTCAAGATTATGAATTTTTGATTTTATATACATAAAGAAAGGGTAATGTTATATATTATGTGCTGAGTAGGAATTAATACAGTGATTCCATGTGTGAATATGGATATTTATAAAGAGTAATGGAAGAGCTCTCAGTGACACATCTTGATGTGGGAGTGGTTGGTGTTAGAGTTTTCCTTTTCCTAGATGATATTGTAGTAATATTTGGTGTAGTAGGTGGGATATTCTCAGTTGGGGGACTCCAAGGTTGAGTTTTGGAAAGACCGATTTGTCTTTGGTGATGCCCCTGATGGTTGTTTTGAGGCTGAACAACATCAGGTATTGTTCTATGGGAGTATTTTTTCCTTTTGGCGATGTGTGAGGTGGTTCTCTATGGTTTCCAATTCTCACCCTTAAAGGTATATATTAGTATGGACAAGATGTACCAATATTTTAGAGGTTAGTTTTATTGACCTGGGTATAGGAATTCAGTTATAGAGTTTGAGTCTCGATGTTTGGTTTTCCAGAAGGTGAAAACCAAGCACCGTATTCCCAGTAATTTGCTCCAGCCATTGGATGTTACTCATTGGAAGTGTGAGGACATCTTGATGGAATTTTCACAGGTTTACCTCAATCTCAATGAGACTTTAATTATATATGTGATATAGTCGACCGTTTGAAAAAATTATCCCACTTTATATAAATAAAGGAGTCAATCTCAGTAGAGGTTTTGTTAAGGCAGTGACTGGAGGAGGTGGAGAGACTCTACAGAGTCCTAATGGTGATCATCTCTAAACATGATCCTCATTTTACCTTTATGATGTGGAGAGGTATCTAGAAAGATTTTGGATCTTAGTAATTCATTAGCAATGCTTTTCATCTGTATACATATGGTCAGATAGAGTAGACTATCTATACTCTTGAAGACATGTTGTGTGCTTGTGTCCTAGATTTTAGAGGTTTGTGGATGAGGAAATTTCCTTTGGTCAAATTTTCTTATAATAATATTTTTCACTCCACTATTGGTATGTAACTGTTTGAAGCTTTTTACAACCGACCTTTATATTCTTCATTTTATTGGAATGGGGTTAGAGTGTTAGTAATTATCAGGATGAAACTAGTGTGGATCATGAAAAATATGGGTTAGGTGATTCATGAGAGGATAAAGGCAACACAAGATTGTCAAAATTACTATTCTGATCAAAGGAGGAGACCTTTAAAGTTTTATGTTAGAGATCATGTGTTCCTGAAGAATACTCTTTATCATGTGTGGTGAAGTTTTGGATGTGGGAGTAAGAATTATCCCCAATTTTTTTGGCTTTTAAAGGTGTTGGCTCATGTTGGATCCATTTAGTATTGAATATCACTTCACCATAGATGATACGAATACATGATGTCTTCTATGTGTTAAAGATTAAAAATTATCTTCATGATTAATATCACATCATCAAATGGGGTGATATTGATGTTGAAGATGATGTGACCTCCAAATACCATCTTATAGAGATCCATGAATGCTAGGATAAGGTGTTACCTGAACATTATATTCCTTTGATTCATGTACTTTGATGGAATGGTGGCATGGATGAGATTACTTAGGAATGTGATTTGAAAATACATGCTCAGTATCTTTATTTATTCGATGTTTAGATCTTATTTTGTATCAGTGTTTTGTGGTTTTTAACATCTATATATAATATGAGATTTTTTTTCTTATTTAATGCTTTGTTTGCAGCCTTTCTCTTTTTTGAGAGGCATCTCCCCTAGGAGAGTGTTTAAGAGCTGGTTGTTGGTGTTTTATGGTTTTTTTATTAGCTCCTAAGAATGACGTGGTTGATCTCCCACTATGGAAATATTATTTAGGTGTATACCATGTGGTGGGTATTCAAGCAAACCCTTTTCTTTTCCCTCTCTTTAGATTTGTTTTTAAATTATCAAGTATTGGAATTGTTTGAGAGGTATCTAGTGTAAAGTATTGAATCCTTCTAGCCTATTCCTTTTCATGTTTAGAGTTCCATGGTTCTTAGAGGAATCCTAGAGAAGTATTAGTAGAGTTTTGGAGTTAGAATATATAAGTAGGATAATTTCATGATGTGAACTATAGTTCACGACATGAGAGTTCAGTTCATAGATTGAATAGGAATTCATGAATTTAGAAGATACATTTATAGGGTGTGATTCACAATATGTACCATTATTTCATGATGTGAATGGATGAGAGGTCAAATTTGGTAAATATATCTCAAAAAAATCATGATTCGAAAGTTTGATTCATGTCATGAATTAATTACAGGTTTTTTGGATATGGGTGATTCATTTTTAGTAGGTCTTAAACTTAACACATTCATGATGCGAATTAACCATTCATGCTGTGAAAGTATGTATGGATGAATGCCTATAAATCCTCTTATAAAATTGATTTTTTATCAAATACATTTATTATCTCCTAACCCCAAGTTTCCAAATATTGTTCTTTAGGGGTTTTTGAATCCATTTCGATATAGATTTATCCTTGACTTCCCGTGTTTAATCTGTGGTGATATGAGATGATTTTTCCCTCTTTCTCTTGTGGTTTATTCTCCAATAGGTTTTGTTTCCTCTAATTCTATCCTTCCATGCTATGATTGTTTATTTACTTTGTTCACATAGGGTAAATTTTTTTTGTTATGGAGAAAATACCTTAGAGGGATGAAGTTTCCTTATGGGATAGGAAATCAAAGATCTTCATTATTATTCTTTTCTCATTTGAATAATTTTGAAATAATTAAGGCATGGGATTTTTTGATTATCATATTATTTTATGATCAATCATAAATTAATCATTATTTATCTCTTTGGGTGTTGGTGGAATTAACCTTAATAATGAATAAACCATATTAATGAAAATAAATGGTTATGGTTTTAGTGATCACATGTGTTTCTATCGTGATAATAGTTTACCTCATTTTTTACTAGAGAGTGTTCTATCCATGTTTATGCTTTGATTAGTATGTTTTTTATTCTTGGGTTTAGAATGATAATTAGATGAAAATTGTTAAAGAACATAAATCTAATAAATTTTTTTGCCTAAATAATTAAAGATTCATGTTTATTGAATCCATTGATTCTTATAATTTGATGGAAATTAAATGATTCCTGAGGCATGTTTAATTGAAATTTATCTTTCATATGTTAATGGAACTGGATAAATAACATGAATATGGAAATTCTTGTTGTTGATAATAATAAATATTCATGTTAATATAATTATTATTCCTTAAAGTTTTTTGAAATTGGAAGTTACGATTTATAGAATTTTTAGATAATTTATAGTTTTTACAGCTGATGCTTTAGGTTTCCTATGGCTTTAACCTATGATAAATGAATTGGTTAATCCAAGATGGAAATAAAAATATTTGTTTGATAAAGATAAATGTTTAGGGTTGAGCGAGCCCATTTTAATTCGAAGGCTAGTTTCCTTGGTTTTAGGGATTAGATGCCCTATTGAATCCATTTTTTATTTTCTACCTTCTGTGTTTTCTTTGGATGTGATCCTTACGATGCAACATGATGTGAACCTGAGATGGATGATAGTTTGATGAGATATGGTTAGGTAGGACCAAGTTTATGATAATATTTTTTGACTGATATGGAATGATGCATGGTGATATACATGGTAGTGTTGAGGATGAAATCATGATTGATGGAATGAGTTGAAGATGAGAATGGCTATTATTGCGATGAAAGTAGGATGCTTTATTGATAATGTTATGATTTAAAGGCTAGATGGATGGGTTGCCTGTTTACCTATATTCCTTTACTCACTACTTTAGGTAGTTGGTTGTGATTAGTTTATGAATCTCTTTTATGGTAGCTTAATATGTTTACTAAAGTCCCTGGAATTATGAAATGATAATGATAATAAATGTATTAACCCATAGCTTTGGTGCTTTAATGGAATGTAAATGATGATAATCTTGAGGAACCCTGGAATCAGTTGGATTATTCCTAGAGGGAATGGACTTAATTTGGTTCTTAATGAAACATGAAACAAAATGATGATAATTAATGAATAATGATTTAATTAACATAAAGTAAAATGTTAAAGGATTTAATTAATTTAATTAATATTATTGAAATGATTTTATTCTTATAGGATACCTAGTTTTTAGTAGTAGAAGATGGGTTTTCTAGAGATGATAACTTTATTTTAGACTAAGACTAGGTTAATTACCATTGTTTGGTTGTCAAATATATTATATCTTGTATGTTATGTGACTTTATATGCTACCCCACTCATGTCAGTAGGGTGAATGAAACCCAATGGACTCTAGGAGGGTGTTTTAAACAACATCCAAGTTGGCATGGAATGAATGGATGAATACCCCCTCTAGCCCCACTTTCTTCTCTTGGTAACAATATGTGTTGGTATGCATGGTTGTTACCTTTCCCATATATGTGTGTAGAGGGCTATAATGTCTTGCGGTCATTTCACACACATGTATATCCAGATATAGTATCATATGGATCATTATAGGTATGATGTGTATGGGATGTGATGTATTGAGGTATAATACATGAAATATGGGTTGTGGTGGCTCTTGGAAACTACTAAATTACTATATAGAGATATGGTCTATGATGATGAGATGATGTGGTGCATGGGTTGTATGGTACATAATGATGAGATATTGGGATGCGCATGGTTCATGATATGATACATTATCCCAGGTGTATTTGGGATGACTTTTTTGGAGAGAGATGGATTAGGATGTGCGATGTTAGTACAGAGTGAAAAATAAATGGGAAGTAGTAGCAGGGTAATCTCTTTGGATATTATATTATATTATATTTTTATGTGATACTTGGTGAGAGTTATCCATGGTGAGATTAGGAATATAGTATACCTACTTAAGTGATGAGTTATATTCACTTTTTTTCATTGGTATTTAACAATTTATTTATCTTTTTCATGAGAGGCTCCTGGGAGAATCCTACAAAGTATACATGTTATGATCACCCTATGTATATATAGACTATTTTTTAGGTTTGAAAGAGCTGGTTGGTGATAGGACTAGATATTACTAGCTCATGGGTTGTTCAGGAATTGTTTAGGCTTTCAAGGTCACTTTTGAGGATTATCTTTTAGTACCTATAGTTTTATTATACATGTTCAATTGTATGAAATTACATACATGTATTTGGGATATTTTACTTTTATCTTGAGTAGGAATTGTTGGGTGTTTCTATATTATCTCTCGTATTCTCAAATCTTAGAGGATAATGAATCCCATTTGTGTGTATGATATAACTTTGGTGCCTGTCGACAACCTATGGCTTATTAAAGGTGGGATTCAGGTGACATTATCTCCCTTCTCTCATTACCAACCAAAGAGGGTAACCTTCAGGGGGGTCATGAAAACATTTATTCCTTATACTGGTAGGCATGGACACATGAAATGTTTAGAGACAACCCAAAATTGACCAAAGTAGGTATGGTCAATTAGGGTTATAAACCTAAGGATTAACACCAGTTACTAGTACTAAGGTTGGACTTGGACCTCCTAAGTGGTTACGGTTGGCACAATAATTGTGATGTGCTCAGAGACACCTTAAAACAGACCGAAGCAGGTATTTATTTATTTATTTCTAGTAATTATTTATTTATTCAGAGCATGTTAGATGTATATATCACTACATTACTGGGTGTGTATGAGACATCATTGGTGGTTCCCTACCGAGTTATGTACTTAAACCCTGCTTAGTCCACCATTGTACTTGGGAATGTTGTAATAGTGGGTGACCTAGGCCCAACTTGAACATTACTTTTAATTACCATATCATATATACAACGAGTTATGTTTGATGTAATCTTACCATAATAGTGTTTATATTTATACCTCCACTATTTATATGGTAATACTCATAGATTATTTGTCATATTAAATGGCTATAGAAGTTCCCAAGATATAATGAGAACCTCAAGATACTATGAAATTAATCTTAAACATATGCCTTATGATATAGATGTATAATACCGATTGGATATAGATGATTTACAACTATCAAGTGCTGAGGGATCATAAGCATTGAGAATTCTTCTCATGAAGTTCACACTTCGTGATCTCGAGTAGATGAGATCATGAGGACTGACCCACCAATAGGAACACCACATTCTTAATGTGTCATTGGTAGTTCCTATATGAGAATACATGTAATGGTCTTCTAAATTGAGATTATAATCATTGTATACCATTTGATCATGTACTTTGATATAAGGAAAAAACTATGGCATTGGAGTCATAGCAAGGTAGATTGCATTGGGTGAATTATTGGTGGTATGAAATTGATTGAATAATCAAGATAAAATTTATTGATTACAATATGAAGTGATATCTTGGTCCCATTTGACTAGGATGATAGTGCATTCACTAAATCCATGGCCATGATAGAAGATGGTAAGTACATCCAGTTAGGTAAATGAATAATAAAGTAAGAAATTATGATGACATGAAGTGTGTGTCATGATTTATGAGATATCATGAGACAAAGAGATTATATTACATGGTGTGTGTTCACAAGAAAGGTTGTCATTACTATAAATATATATTATCTATTTAGGGGTCTTGATGATTTTCTAGACTCTGTTCCTAGTTTGTGAATAGTATTCACTACTATCGTGATAAGGGCCTAGAGGGTCATAGAGTAAGTGTATTCAAAAGTTTTTCCAATTCTGATGAATAGGAGTTGAGGAGATGGTGGGCCCCATCAAGGGGTATAGGATATGTACAAGTATATATGATTTCCAAGTAATAAATAAATTTATATTATTCAGGTTTAGAATAATTGGAATTTAATTTATTTATTGAAATTATTTACAAGTATTAAAGTAAGTACAAGGAAAACATTATACAAAGGAATATTATTTTAATATTCAAGGTTTATTTAATATTTGTAGGAACATCAAGTTGAGTTAATGACTCATTTTTATCATGTAATATATTTTAATATATTACAAGTAAGTGATAAAAATATAAATTATATTAATAGCACAATAAAGTAGTCAGAAAATATCGTTTCTAGTTTATTTAGTGGAAAATTAATAACTGGGGGAAATTAATACATTTCTAGGTGTATTTACATATCAATATATAAATTAGGAGAGTCTATCATGTAGGTAACTATTCACTACACAATATATGGGAGCCTCTCTCTCTTCTACCACTTCCTAGAGAGAGAAGTAGATGATCCGAACTTCAATCAATGTTCAACTTCATGGATTGATGGATCATTGATGCAGTGATCATTGGAACATCGAATGAATCATTAAATCTATGTGCTAGCACCTAGAATTTGATGATCGATGCTCTCATGTTCTTTTTAAGTGTTTGTGGATGATATATAGGGATTTAGCTTCTGATCCTTCAAGCAACGATCACTGGTGTTGAGTGGATGTCGAGTACAACTTCAAATCATTTGAGGTATTTATTCATTTTAATTTTGAGCCTAATTTATTCGTGTGAAGATACATAAGTTTTAATTGGGAAACACTTCATTAGTGATGACATAGTTACGTTGAATGCAGGTATTTTTTTTAAATCTCTAATTTTTGGGCTTTCGCTGCATGCTCAGTACCAACAATTGGTAGCCGAGAAAGAACATGATGCGTTAAGCTAAAGAAAAATTAAATTTGAATTTAATTTATGTATAGGGTGTAATTTCTGTCATAATTCCTCAAATAACATTTCAATTCGACACCAGTTGACTAGGTTATGGTCATACAAAGTTTTTAATATAGATTGAAATCATGTTTGTGGTGTTAATTTTCAATAAACACACACACACACATGTTTTCTATAAATATGATTCCCATTATTTTTTCTGGTGAAATCCATTTTCTGATTGGGAATCAGGTGGATGGAATAATGTTTTCAGACTGGGGTTCCTTCCATCAGTTTGTGAAAAAATTATATTATAATAATATTTATTTTATTCTAAAGGGCATGGAATAACCTTTTGGAAAGAATAATAAAACAAAAAAACCAATAAATAAAAAAGGCTGTGTGACACCTCATAGAGACTCATAGCAGGTAAAAATACACAAATAATTTTTTAAAAATAAAATATCATTAAAAATAAGAAAAAAGGTTGGGATGGATTCCTCAAAAAGTTAGAAAAAAATTCTTCTTCTATGTCGGCAGCCTAGTCAGCCCCTCCCTACCACCACCCACTCCCTCGACCTCCCTATTGAACTATGCCCCACCAATGGCCATAAACCCCACCACCGACCCTACTAGATAATGCCTCCCACCACTCAATTCTGAAAAAAAACCACAAAAAACCCTTCCAGTTCACCTCTGTGGCCGCCCCCGTCACGCCTCCCATGATCGTCCCCTACCCTAGATCCGCATCACCAATGACCTCCTCTACTTCAACCTCACTGACTATCGCATGCCAGCCTTCTATACACCCCTGTTCAATCTCTACACTTTGATTCACCCCATTGGCCAACTCCTTTCTATTATCAGGTCTCCCTGTGTGATCCCCCTTTTATATATTGGTTGATTTGAGGCCAATCCGGGTCAGTTCGACTTGGGATAGGTTTGGGTGAGTCCAGCCCGTGTAACGACCCAAACCTTTGTTAATGAAAATTCCTCTTGATATAATTAAATGTATTAATATGTGAAATGGTTATACCACATATGCACTTATTTTGTATTTGGATTTTAAAATACCATTAAGAATTTTGACCGTTGCTTTTGTATCCATTGAACAGTGATCACATGATTAGTATAAATATGAGTTTTAACAAATCCAATTTACTCAGATAAAGGAAGCGATGACATCATCCAGTAGAATTTCTCCATACGAATCCCAGTTGTTGAAGCTCAGAAAAGAGGTGGTGTCATTGGGCTTCACTCTTGACCAATCCCAAGCCGATCTTCAACAGGTTAAGCTCGAACGGAACCACCTATGGGAGAAGTGGAAGTTGATAGAGATCACCACGCAAGCAATGTTATCCGAGCCACCCCAAGAGCCTGTCACCATCGCACACCTCAATCTTTAGTCTTATGCGGGTGTTTTAAAGGGTTATTTAACAAGACCCCAGTATTATGGCTATGTACATTATTTTTGGTATATAATAATGAATATACTTTCATTTTATTATTGTTACCTTGTAAATAGTTTTTAAAGCACAAATAGTATTTTTAGTTAATATTCAACTAAGAAATCAATTTTTATGAATTAAAGATTTTTTTTATTAAATAATATTTTAATAAATTATTATTTTTATTATTATTAAATTAATTTTTATTAAATATAAATGATCATATAATTTTATGAATGTAATTGTAATTTTTATTAAGGTTCGAAAGCCATTTTTGTCAAAACCCGTGAATTTTCAATAAATGTAGATTTTTATTTTAAAAGTGAAAATTAACATATTTAGAAAATTATTTAGATAAAATAAATATTATTTCTAGAATTAGGACGTCGAAATTATCCAACGGTGAATTTTTCATAATTTTTTGAGACAGTCAAATTTTTGGGTAAAAAATAAATACTGTTTAAATATATAATGTGGTTTATGACATCATAATGACCAAATAGTGATGTAATAAAATACTATAAGCTTTATGTTCGTCCAATATATGTTTTACCAATAACATAATGTGATTTTGGGTTTTTTTGACTTATTTTACAAAGCCTTAATGGACCCTTCAAGGCTTATTAAACGTCTTGTCTTTTTAAATTGTTTTCCTTGGGAGTGTGACTCACCTCCAGATAAGCAACCCCATTATTTTAAGAAGTTTGAAAATTTTAATTATAAAATACTGTTTTCCAATTCCCTTTTCCAAAAACCATGGGCAAAAACCATGGGATGATTTGTGGTTTTCATTAGTTTAATGTGAGGTGTCCCAAACATAATAATAAAGAATTCCCTCACCTTTCCTATATAAACCCAACCTGGCTCCCACTTCCTCCTCACTCAAAGCCTTTGGAGTTCATCCAAACTCTACCCTCCTCTCTCTATAATCCTCCCAAGGTTCCCAAGCTCCCAATAAGCCTCTCTCAAGCCTCTCTCAAGCCTTTGGAAGCACACTTCCAAGTAAGGGTTTTTCTTCCTTTCTCATTTTTGTCCAATTTTCTTTAAGTTGTTATGCCCTTTTAATTTCAATTATAAATGTTGGGGTATGGTTTCAAACCTCCCCTATACTACCCTCTTTATGTTTTAATGATGGGATACCCCTTTCTCTCTCATTAAATTCCTCCCATGTACACCCGTTACTATGCCGAAATTTTGAAAGAAATTTCCCTCTCCTCATTTTCATTCAAGAAATTCTTTTGTATCATGAATATAAATTCCATTAGATTGTTGGAAATGTATCTAAATGACACCCCTTACTGTAAATGTCATGTAAATATGATGAGACACCCCTTTCTCTCTCATCAACCATTTTCATAACTTCTTATGTCACACTGTTATGCTACCGAAATTGCACCGCGTTTTTCCAAGCCAAAGTCATTGTGTAGTGAATACCATTCCCATTTCTCTATCAAGGGTATTCACCTTTTTACACATTTACTTATTGTTTAAAGAGTTTCATGTATGTATCCCACATTATTTTATCATGGAATAATTGATTATGTTTAATTATTCAATGTTTTATGATCCATGTGGCACACTTATGCATGAAATGAAATGTTTAAAGAAGGGTGCACCCTGATAGCACTCCAATACATTGGGTAAAGTATAGTATCATGATAAATTATATGAAACGAGGGTTTACTCATGATAATTAAAGTGTAAGGAGTGTTTACTCAAGATTCATGTGCAATTAGGGTTTACTCATGCTCTATGTGCAATGAGCCTTGGCTCATGCTAATTCCATGTTAAGAGTTGTTGCCACATTTCCATGTTATGATTATCATGATTTATCATGCATTTAAGTTTATAATTCCCTTATTCTCTATTGATATGCCTATTTTCTAACATTTATTGTATTCCTCATGTTATTCCATGTTTTTCCCTTACTGGGCTTTATAGCTCACCCTTTTCTTATGCATGTCCTCAGGTTATCCCATGCAATGCTAAGTATGAGGGAATGTAGTGGTCATGTAAAGGAAGTTTTCAATAAAGATGTTGTATGTAATGTTTTAAGTTGTTATGTAATGATCCTAAGCCCCAAAGATACTATACCTTTCGATCTTCTATATTATATCAAGTTAAGGTTTTATATAATAAATCAAGTTTAAGTTTGTAATAAAAGCAGGGTTGTTATAGTTGGTATCAGAGGATAGGTTTAGTTATTTTTGAGATTAGGATTAGAAAACCCTAGTAAATCCTTAGAGACAAGACTAAGTATAATAAAAAAATCCCTAAGTTTTTGTGAGTATTTAGTAAGTGGTTTATTGATAAAATACATCTCTGTCTGGATACGAGCAGGTAGAGGTGGCTCTGGCACAGATGTATCCTAGGGGTAAAACCCAAAAACACCGCTTTGAGCTAGACTCAAACGGGAATTGGTACACGACAACGGGCCTTAATACACTCTTGGTTACGACACTCTTTGGGGATATGCTTTAGTAGATTCATGAGCTTAGTATAAACTGTTATTGAGGGATAAAAAAAAATCCCATAAAAATATAAGTTAAGAAATAGATTGAGGATAACATAGATCACAAGATAGGATATACTTCTTCTTTATAAGTTTATACTTTTATGTTCAAAGTTTCTTTTTTTTATAAGTATTCAAGAACTCTAATTATACACCCTTTTTCTTAGTTAATGGAGGGAAATAGAAGGACACGTTCCAACAACCAATGTGATAGGAAATGTGAATATTTCCCTAATGATATGCCTGATATGACGGGAGTGGGTGCTCAAAACTTCATGATGGTACTTGCTCAGATGGATCGAGTTATGAATAATAACTTGAATCAGGCAGAACACCCTCCTACTCCATGGAAAGAGAAAGTTTCCGTTGAATCCTTTATGTGGAAAATGCCTCCCATGTTTAGCGGATCTTCTGATCCCCTCCTCGTGGAACAATGGATTAAATCTGTTGAGAAGATATTCTCCAACCTTCAGTGCTCGGAAGAGGGAAAAGTTGTACTGAAAGTCTATCGTTTTGATGGGGAAGCTGATCAGTGGTGGACACTGATCAAGAATACAAAGTCTGAAGAGGAAATTGATTCCATGAATTGGGAGGAATTCAAGAGGATGTTTTTCAACAAATATTTTCATCCAACCCTCTGTCTCAAGATGGAAAGAGAGTTCCTCAGACTCAAGAAGAAGGAAGATGAGTCCATCAGGGAGTATAAAGCAAACTTTACAAGGCTTGAAAGGTATGCCTCTGGCTTTTTCATGAACACTGAAAGCAAGGTGGATCGCTTCTTTAGCGGACTAAAGCCGAGTCTAGGAAAAGCGTTGGAAATTCGAGACTTCGATAGTTATGAGGATATTTTCCGTTGTTCCCTTAAGGTTGAAATGGATATTGGAGACTATCAGTGGTCTCTTGGGCCCAATGAAAAGAAGCGGAAGATGGAGAACAACATGGGTGGTCCATCAAACAAATTCCATGATGGAAAGAAGCCTGAATTTTCCCCTTGCAAAAATTGTTGGAAGAAACATCTTGGTAACTGTCTCAAGGGAACCAAGAATTGCTTCAAATGTGGAAAGTTTGTTCATCTGGCCAAGAAATGACGAGGGGATATGAGAAATACCACTAATATTGAAGAAGAAAGGAAGGTTCAGATCAACACTCGACTAGCAGTGTAGTGTTACAACTGTAAGGAGCTTGGGCATTATGCAAACCATTGTCCTAAGCTGAGGGTTGTCGGAGGCAATCAACAAAAACCTCCGAGGAAACAAGGAAGGGCCTATGCTATCACTACCGCTGAGGTGGAGCCAGAAAATGATGTGGTGACAGGTACGCTAGTTATTCATTCAAGAATAGTGAATGTACTATTTGATTCTAGTTCTACGCATTCTTTCATATCTTACAAGTTTAGTAGAACAATTCAAACACCAGATCAAAATTTGGAGGAAAACTTATCTGTGAGAACAGAAAATGGGGAAATCGTTGCATACATGATTTATAACTCCTCCCCGGTTAACATTTGTGGACTGAACCTCCCAAAAAATCTCGTCATACTTCCTTTATTAGAGTTTGACGCTATCTTGGACATGGATTGGCTGTCTTTATAAAAATCCACTATCAAATACCGAGAAAGGGAGATTACTCTTCATATCCCGAAGCATCCTCCAATTCTTTACAAGTGCAAGGAGGGAGATGAATCTCCTTTCGAATCATCATCTCAAGTGTGGATATTTCTGCCTTATGAGAAAGCATATCTTGCTCAAATGATTGAGACAAAGGAGAGAATCATGCTTGAAGACATTCCCATCATGAGGGATTACACTGATGTATTCCCTAAAGAGTTGCCTGGCATTCCTCTGGATAGATAGGTTGATTTCTCAATTGAACTTATCCCTGGATCTCTACCAATCTCAAAGACACCTTACAGAATAGCCACCGTAGAGCTGGAAGAGTTGAAGAAGCAGTTACAGGAGAATATGGAGAAGGGTTTTATACACCCGAGTGCTTCACCGTGGGGTTCACCGGTCCTCTTCATCAAGAAGAAGGATGGATCAATGCATCTCTACATTGATTATCATGAGATCAATAAAATCCCAATAAAGATCAATTATACCCTACCACGGAGAGATGAATTGTTTGATTAGGTTCATGGGGACATTTATTTCTCTAAGGTAGACCTTCGGTCGGGATATCACCAATTAAAGGTGAGGAAGGAAGATATTCCCAAGACTGCCTTTTGAATGATGTATGGACACTATGAGTTCATAGTGATGCCCTTTAGACTCACTAATGCTCCAGAAATTTTCATGGATTTAATGAATATATTCTTTAGAGATTACCTCAACAAATTTGTGGTAGTCTTTATCGATGATATTCTGATATACTCCAAGAGCAAGGAGGAACATGAGGAGCATTTGAAAACTATGTTAAAAACTTTGCGAAGGGAGAAGTTGTATGAAAAGTATAGTAAATGTGAGTTCTTGATGGAGGAATTATCATTCTTGGGGTATGTTATCACCAACAAAGGGATATCTGTGGACCCTACCAAGACGAAGGCAATTGAAGAGTGGCCCAGGAAAACTTCTGTAACGGAGATCCACATCTTTTTGGGTCTATCAGGGTATTATAAACGATTTGTGAATAACTTTTCACGATTTTCAAGCCCAATGACCATGCTGACATGGAAGGGAGTAAAGTTTTTCAGGACACAGGAATGTGAAGACTGTTTCAAGGAGTTGAAAAAGAGGCTTATCACTGTGCCAGTACTCACACTCCCTACAAGTGGAGAACTCTTTGTGGTGTATAGTGATGCTTCTACGAAGGTATTAGGATGTATACTGATTCAAAATGATAAAGTGATAGCCTATTCCTCAAGGCAGTTGAAAATACATGAGCAAAACTATCCAACGCATGATCTGGATTTTATGGCTGTGATCTTTGCCTTGAAAATCTGGCGGCATTATCTCTATGAGGAGAAATGTGAGATATATACTGAACAAAAGAGTCTCAAATATATATTCACACAAAAAGAGCTTAATATGAACCAGCGAAATGGATAGATCTCATTAAAGATTATGACTGCTCAATCCACTACCATCCCAGTAAGGAAAACAAGGTGGCAGATGCTCTATGTAGAAAGGATCCTGCATCTTTATCAATGATGAGAATTTAAAATGATCTGATCTTCTTAGATTTTCAAAGGATGGACATGGGAATCATTAAGGGAGGAACATCATCAATCCTTTCTCAAATGATTTCTCAACCATCCCTCATGTAGAGAATAAAGGATACTCAAAGAAAAGATGTGGAAATTCAGAAAAGGGTGGAAGCTGTTAGAAATGGGAAATCCTATGATTTCAAAGTTGATGAGGAAGGTGTTGTAAGATTTGGGATGCGAATATGTGTACCATCTGATCCAGATATAAATAAGGAGCTATTCAATGATGCACATAGCTTGACCTTCTCTATCCACCGAGGGAGCACAAAGATGTATCAAGATCTCCAATAAAACTTTTTGTGGGACAATATGAAAAGGGAGATTGCCGAATATACATCAAAGTGTCTGGTATGTCAACAAGTAAAGGCTAAGAGACAAAAGTCTAAGGGGATGATGCAACCACAACCCACACCAACATGGAAGTGGGAGAACATTACCATGGACTTTGTCACTGGACTTCTAAGGACATCCATAGGAAATAATGATATATGGGTTTTTGTGGATTGTCTTACAAATACATCACACTTTATCATGATTCGAGAGGACTTCTCATTGGATCAACTTGCGCGGATTTACTTCAAGGAAGTGGTAAGGCTGCATGGATTACCACTATCTATTGTATCTGACCATGATCCTAGATTCACCTCAAAGTTTTGGAAGAGTTTTCAACATGCTCTGGATACTGATTTGAACTTCAGTATGGCTTATCATCCTAAAACTGATGGCCAATCTGAGCAGACTATCCAAACACATGAGGACATGTTGAGAGCGTGCTCAATGGAATTAAAAGGAGGGTGGGATCAACATCTTCCTCTATTTGAGTTCTCTTATAATAATAGTTTCCACTCAAGCATCCAAATGGAACCTTATGAAGCCCTGTATGGGAAGAGGCACAGAACACCGACATGTGGGGATGAAGTCAGTGAGTGTAAGCTGTTAGGATCTTAAATGATCGAAAAAATGGTGGAGAAGGTTAAAACCATTCAGAAGCATACCAAGGCAACCCAGAGTTGACAGAAGAGTTATGCAGATAACCGTCGATGAGACCTTGAGTTTAAAGTAGGGGACATGGTATTTCTATGCATATCTCTGTGGAATAAGGTCATGAGGTTTGGAAAGAAAGGGAAGTTAAGTCATAGGTACATCGGCCCCTTTGAGATTCTTGATCGTGTCGGGGTTGTAGCCTATCGACTAGCACTTCCACCTACCATGGACAAAGTACATGATGTATTTAATGTATCCCTCTTAATGAAGTACATACTAGACCCTTCACATGTACTCTCTTCCGAGGTGGTACAGTTGGAGGATGATCTTTCCTATGAGGAGCATCTAGTGAAGATCTTGGATTGTAGAGACAAAGTTCTATACAACAAGACTACTCATCTGGTTAAGGTAGTATGGAGAAACCATAAGTATGAAGAGGAAACATGGGAACTGGAGGAAGAAATTAAGGAAAAGTACCCACATCCTTTTGTGGCCTAAAATGTAAAATGAAATTTCGAGGGAGAAATTTCTTAAGGGGGGAATATTGTAACGAACCAACCCTTTGTTAATGAAAATCCCTCTTGATATAATTAAATGTCTTAATATGTGAAATCGTTATAAAACATATTCACTTATTTTGTTTTTGGATTTTAAAATACCATTAATATTTGTGACCGTTGCTTTTGTAGCCGTTGAACAGTGATCACATGATTAGTATAAATGTGGGTTTTAACAAATCCAATTTACTCAGACAAAGGAAGCGATGGCCTCATCTAGTAGAATTACTCCATACGAAGCCCATTTTTCGGAGCTCGGAAAAGAGGTGGAATCATTGGGATTCGCTCTTGACCAAGCCCAAGCTGAGGTTCAACAGGTTAAGCTCGAACAGAACCACCTACGGGAGAAGTGGAAGTTGATAGAGATCACCACGCGAGCAATGTTATCCGAACCACCCCAAGAGTCTGTCACCTTCGCATACCTCACCCTTCGGTCTTATGTGGGTGTTTTAAGGGGTTATTTAACAAGACCCTAGTACTATGACTATGTACATTATTTTTGGTATATAATAATGAATATACTTTCATTTTATTATTGTTTCCTCTTAAATAGTTTTTAAAGCACAAATAGTATTTTTAGTTAATATTCAACTAAGAAATAAATTTTGATGAATTAATGGATTTTTGTATTAAATAATATTTTAATAAATTATTATTATTATTATTATTATTAAATTAATTTTTATTAAATATAAATGATCGTATAATTTTATGAATGCAATTGTAATTTTTATTAAGGTTCGAAAGCCATTTTTGTCAAAACCCATGAATTTTCGATAAATGTAGATTTTTATTTTAAAAGTTAAAATTAAAATATTTATAAAATTATTTAGATAAAATAAATATTATTTCTGGAATCAGGATGTCGAAATTATCCAACATTGAATTTTTCATAATTTTCTGAGGCAGTCAAATGTTTGGGTAAAAATAAAATACCGTTTAAATATATAATGTGTTTCATGACATCATAATGACCCAATAGTGATGTAATAAAATACTATAAGCTTTATGTTCGGCCAATATATCTTTTACCAATAAAATAATGTGATTTTGGGTTTGTTTGACTTATTTTACAAAGCATTAATGGACCCTTCAAGGCTTATTAAACATCTTGTCTTTTTAAATTGTTTTCCTTGGGAGTGTGACTCACCTCCACATAAGCAACCCCATTATTTTAAGAAGTTCGGACTTCGGAATTATAAAATATTTTTTTCCACTTCCATTTTCCAAAAACCATGGGCAAAATATATGGGATGGTTTTTAGTTTGGATTAGTTTAATGTGAGGTGTCCCAAACCTAAATAATAAAGAATTCCCTCACCTTTCCTATATAAACCCACCCAAGCTCCCACTTCCTCCTCACTCAAATCCTTTGGAGTTTGTCCAACCTCTAACATCCTCTCTCTATAATCCTCCCAAGGTTCCCCAATCTCCTAATAAGCCTCTCTCAAGCCTTTGGAAGCACACTTCAAAGTAAGGGTTTTACTTCCTTTCTCAATTTTGTCCAATTTTCTTTAAGTTGTTATGCCCTTTTAATTTCAATTATAAATGTTGGGGTATGGTTTCTCACATCCCCTATACTGCCCTATTTATGTTTGAATTATGGGAGACCCCTTTCTCTCTCATTAAATTCCTCCCATGTATACCTGTTACTATACTGAAATTCCGAAAGAAATTTCCCTCTCCTCATTTACATTCAAGCAATTCTTTTGTATCATGAATCTAAATTCCATTACATTGTTGGAAATGTATCTAAATTACCACCCCTTAATTTACATGTCATGTAAATATGATTAGACACCCCTTTCTATCTCATCAACCATTTTCATAAGTTCTTATGTCACACCGTTATGCTGCCGAAATTGCACCACGTTTTTCAAAGCCAAAGTCATTGTGTAGTGAATACTATACCCATTTCTCTATCAAGGGTATTCACCTTTTTACACATTTAATTGTTGTTTAAAGAGTTTCATGTATTTATTACACATTCTTTTATCATGTAATAAATGATTATGTTGAATTATTCAATGTTTTATGATCCATGTGGCACACCTATGCATGAAATGAAATGTTTAAAGAAGGGTGCGCCCTGATAGCACTCCAATGCATTGGGTAAAGTATAGTATCATGATAAGTTATGTGCAATGAGGGTTTACTCATGATAATTCAAGTGAAACGATGGTTTACTCATGATTCATGTGCAATAAGGGTTTACTCATGCTCTATGTGCAATGAGCCTTGGCTCATGCTAATTCCATGTTAAGAGTTGTTGACACATTTCCATGTTATGATTATCATGCTTTATCATGCCTTTATGTTTATGATTACATTGTGCTCTATTGATATGCCTATTTTCTAACATGTATTATATTCCTCATGTTATTCCATGTTTTTTCCCTTATTTAGATTTATAGCTCACCCTTTTCTTACGCATGTCCTCAGGTTATCCCATGCAATGCTAAGTATGAGAGAATGTAGTGGTCATGTAAAGGAAGTTTTCAATAAAGATGTTGTATCTCATGTTTTAAGTTGTTATGTAATGATCCTAAGACCCAAAGACACTAGTCCTTTTGATCTTCTATGTTGTATCAAGTGAAGGTTTTATTTAATAAATCTAGTTTATGTTTGTAATAAAAGCAGGGTTGCCATAGCCCGACCCTAATTTAGCCTACATAAACTCAAAAAAAAATTCGGGCTGTATGGGGTCCTTGTAAAAAAAGTGCACACACACACACACACACATATATCAAGATTAAGTTATAATTTTGAAAATATATATTTTAAAAAATTAATTAATTTAATAAGTAATATTTCAAAATTAAGTTAAATTGTGTGATATAATTAAATTAATTAAATGGATTGAACAACATAAATTTTTGAATTAAAATAAGAGTGAATTATTTTAATTCATTAAATTCACATTCAAAAAGAATTTATTGCAAGTTTAATTTTTTTATGATTTTAATTAATATACTTGAGTTTAATGCATATCAACTAATTAGGATCCTTAGGTCAAACAATGCATGTATTATGTTTGTTTATTTATTACTTTAATTATTTCAATTCATGGTTTGAAATAATTATTTAATAAATTATGATATGAGAATCATCTTATATGTCATTATTTGTATAAGGTCCTGTATGAACATATAAAAGTTAATTATCTATATTATGTATTCCTAATATCCCCTCTCCTACGTGAGATTATTTTTTATAATGATAAGGATGAAAATTGATGTATTTCACATCAAGATTTGGTGACACACAAGACTAGAGTTTAACGCATTGGATGGGTGAGCGCTGCAACTTGAGTCACATGTGTAGCGACTCAAGGAGTTACCCCTAGGGTCTAGGTTGATCTGTTATTCAATGTATCAACCATTAGTATCATCTCATGATCACATCTTTTAATTTTATATATGCATGGTTTATTATTTTATGCATGTATAGTTTTCTCACATGATCACATAAAATAACAAGAAAACATGAAAATATAAAATAAACATGATGAGATGAATATTTTTCTATTTACTATATAGTCATCCATGAGTGTGAACACATAATAAATGTATATTAGATAGAGAATTATTTCATTCATCAAGAAATATTAAAAATACTCAAGGAAATATTATGTCACAAATGCCTTCCATCGTTTGAATTTGAACAAAATTGGATGTATGGGGTGCTCGTCAGCCCTAGTTGAGGATGCCTCCCACTACTAGGGTGTTCTCATGAGATAGATGGGTTGTATCAACTAAATATGGAAACAAATAGGTATACAAATATAGTTTTTTTCATATTTAGAGGAATTTTTTTGAGTTAATCAAGTTTATGATTTCTAGAATCTAGGACTTTACTGAATAGTTCAAGGAACCAAAAGTCAATGTTGTTGGCCAGCCTAGTGCCTACCTTGAAACTCTTCGAGTAGTGGATTATCCAAATCTTGGAATATAAGGTGATTTTTTTGTGATTCTTTCCACTAGAATACTCTATAAATTGAGTATTCTAAGTCTAGTAGAGAGGGATACCGGGGTTTGATAAAATAGTGTGAGACATTTAATGATTTAATTAAATCGTAATGTATAATTATTAATTAAGATAAAAGTAATAATCTACTAGTATTTATTTTTGTATAAAATGGAAAGTAATACCATAGATATAATGCAATTAATGTTGAAAAAAGAACTTATCCAATGTGGCAAGAATTTCCAAAGAGTAGTACAAATGCTTGTACAAAGTACTACAGTATAGGAAATTCAAGGTGCTAGAGTTACCAATACCTATTGAGCTACCTTAAGAAGTGATAGTGTGATAGATGCTTACAGGAGACTCATGTATGGAACATTTTATGTTTACATCACAATTATATCATCAATGTCTAAAGTGTGTTGAGGATACAACATCAGGACTTGAATGATTTCACCTGTTATCTCATCTCAGAGAAGCTTGTGAGGAGAAAGTAAAGTGATATATGAATGAGGTGATGATTACACTGGATATGTGTAAATTAAAATATATATCAATACCTTTCAATACATCCCTTTTTAATATCATTTTCACTCAATCACTCCAGTTTCATTTAATATTAAAAAACAGATAGTGTGGTGAAAATTCTTCATTACCTTTTGGGTAAGGTTCACCAAGAAAATAAGAACTTAAAGAAAGTTTAATATTTATTTCTTATGGTGAACAAGATAAGATACAAGGTGAAATGTCTAATGGAAAGTGTGGAACAAAAATCACCTTCACAAAATCCTTGAACAAAATGATGTTGATCATTATACATGTGGTTATTTTCTTCATCTTTAATGAGATAAATCTATGAAATTTTAAATGCAGTGAACTGAATTAAAGAAACAAATAATTGCTTATTATTTAGGTTTATTCATCATTGTATGTGATGTTTCTATCAATAAAATATTTCTATCACATATATTTATTGAAATATAGTAACCTTGTAAGTATAGAAATGTTACAATAATTAAGGTAAATTATCCTAGAGGCTAAGAAAGGGTGATTCCTAAGTTAGTAGTGAGAATTACACAACTTCTAATTTCCCAAATTAATGATTATAGTTTAAATTTTATTGAGTATAACCAAAACATTTATCTCATGTGTCCATAAGATGCAAGGATACATTATTCCATTTTTGGAGTCAATATTGTTTGTGGTTTCTAATACTCAATGAATAGTTCAGTACTACTTGAATCATTAGAAATAACTGATGAATATAAAATGTAAGACTCTAATACCCAGTTGTGGAAAGATAAGTCGTTTTTAGGTAAAACTAAGTATTTTTCAAGGATTTACCCAGTATGGTTTTAGAATATTTGTAATTAAATACCTTAAGTATTGTCGACCCACTAATATTCTTAGTTTTATACAAAGAAACATTTAAAAATAATGGTAATCCATAAAGCTTTTAGAATTAGTTTATCCAAATAGGTTGAAATATTTCAAGGTTAAGATAGTGGTAAATATACTTTATTATATTTCTTTAATAATTTTATGGAATGTAAAAGTGACATATGGAATATGAATGGTTAAAATATATGAGTAGATTTGGTCTGTGCGCTGACGAATATCTTGACCAAGCATTCATAGATCATTATAATTTAGTGTGGAGTAATTACTAAATAAACATTACCTTATAACCTTTAAAGCTATGATATTAGTAAATAGGACTGATGATGAGTATTAAATGAAAACATTTGTTAATAAGATGTAGTGTAACGACCTAATCTATCCCATGATCATGATATTATCTACTTTGGGCCTAGCCTGTACGGTTTTGATTTATCTGGGATCTGGTCCTTAGGAATCCCCTAGGAAAAGGCCTCATGATGGGATAGGTATCCACACCACCTTATAAATGGGTGTTTCATTCTCCTCCTCCATCAATGTGGGATTTCCATAATCCTCCCCATAGAAGGGACCAACGTTCTTGCTGGCACATCGAATGGACATTGGATCTGATACCATTTGTAATGACCTAGTCTAGCTCACGATCATGATATTGTCCACTTTGGTCCTAAACCACACAATTTTTCTTTCCATAAGCTTTGTCCTTTAGGAATCCCCTAGAAAAAAGCCTCATGATGGGAGAGGTATCCACACCACCTTATAAAGGGGTGCTTCGTGCTCCTCCTCCTTCGATGTGAGATTTCCATAATCGAAAAGAAAGGTGCACCTTGTTAACATGAGTTATAAAAATATTAATGCACCAGATTCCATTAGAAATCTAATGTTAAGTGTGCTTGGGTGAGAGTATTACTAGGATGGGTGACCTCATGGTAAGTACTTGTGTTGATTATGGAAATCCCACATCAAAGGAGGAGGAGAAAAAAGCACCCCTTTATAAGGTGGTGTGGATACCTCTCCCATCATTAGGCCTTTTGTTGGGGGATTCTTGAGGGTCAAAGCCCAAGGAAAGAAAATCCATGCAGGCTATCCCCAAAGCGAACAATATCATGATCATGGGTTGGACTGGGCTGTTAAAAATGGTATCAGAGGTAGTGTCCATTTGATGTGCCATTGAGGATGTTGGGCCCTTATAAGGGGGGAGGATTATGGAAATCACATATCAAAGGAGGAGGAGCATGAAGCACCCATTTATAATGTGGTGTGGATACCTCTCCCATCATGAGTTATTTTTATAGGGGATTCTTGAGGGATATATCCTGGGGAAAGAAAAACCATGCAGGCTAGGCCCAAAGAAGATAATATCATGATTGTGGGATGGATTGGGCTATTAAATGTAGCATGGGGTAATTCTTTAATTCACATTTACTTATACACAACATAGTTATGATGTAATTAAAAGGATCTTCAATGTTGAAAATAAAATCATTGAAGAAACTTACATCATTTTTCATGACATGCTTCACAAATAGTGGAGTTATCCCATAACTATATACCAAATATAATGAAAAATGGACATCACATGAGTTATAGTATGATATAGATCCATTATTTCATAAGTATAAGTGTTTAGATGCAAATGGTGTTTTTATTAATATAAAAAAACTTTCATTAACCAAAACACAATGTGTATATAAAGTAATTATCCTAAAGTTTTCTAAGGATATTACATAAATACTTATGATATAAAACTATAGTCAAGTAATAAATGATATTTCTATAAAATGTATGCACATATCTATTTGAGATAACCTATATTTAGTAAAATATAGAGATGCAAAAATATTTGGCATAGTAACAAGTTTCACAAGATCCTATAGAAAAGGAATATTCTAGAGACACATACTGCATTGGAAGGATAAAACCATGGTAATGGTATTACATTCACCATGGCCATTGAAACTTTATTAATTAATAATAATGAATACTACAAGTAATTAGTAAATGGAAAACATATAAGATTACAAGACTAATTAAAATTAAATTATGGATTCCATGTATCAAATTTCATGGGCTTATTATTTTAAATATTTTAGAGGATATTCTAGTGACACTACACATGGGTGGTACAAGCATGGTACCAATAAGGCTCAATTGGTAGTAACAAGTAATTATGCCTAAATCCATTATAATTTTACTTATCATACATAATTTCTATGATTTTTAAAGTTGAACAATGGATTTAAATACCACAAATATTTGAAGGTGACTATACAACACAATTAGAAAGGGTTGGTGACACTATAGAATTCTAGTAATGGGTGAAAGTTACTAAAATATAGTTATGGATTGAAGTAAGAAACAAGATCATATAATATTCATTATAAATAATTTTTACATATGTCTACAAGATGTTAGTGGGAGTTCAACTATTTTCCAAGTAAAATATGTTTATAACACAGGGAAAATTATTTTTGTTCATACAATTAGTTAAGACCAGAATGAAAGCAACTCTCCATAGATTAACTTAAAGTACTAACCTAAGTTTTAGATAATGAGATATACTAATGTATATCTGATGGGTTTATTAGACCAAGTAAAAGTACACATACTAACAATTTATTGGATAAATATAAGTTGGAATAATTTGAGAGATAACTTTTACCAATGTGACATGGAATAAACTCTCTAAGAAGTCATGTATGGGACATACGAGGAGATTAATATGATAAGTTGAATTCTATAAACCTTTGTGATGGATCAATCACATATTAAATGCTATGTATTTAATGTTATATTTCTAACATATATTCTATAGTATAAAAATATCAATTCTATTCAGGAAAACAATATGGGAAGCAATCCGAACTATCCAAATGTACTTGAGAGAGTGTAAGGGATATCTACTCGGTACTTGGAGAGGAAGGTGGACTAGTTTAAGGGTAAAAAACTAGTCTTACTTGGATTAACATGATCTAATATTATAGTTAGGATAAGGTAATGAGAAAAAGTAGTCCATTAAATCCAGTGGTATCCATATCTAAAAATATCGAGTGTGTTGCAACTTTTGATGTATCTAGAGAAGTAGTATAAAATACACAATAAATTTTTCTAGTTCCTGGAATCACACCTTGTATGTAAATATTTATCATAATATTAATCATGATAATCAAAATACCTATAATAGAAAATATATCAAGTTTTTATAGTGGAAAAAAAGAATATACTCGAGGATATAATCTCTTGAGAAGTCTTACTCAAGGAGGTGAAGTCACAGATAAAATAATTTTCATGTAGTGAAGATGTGGAAGGCTCAACAACTAAATCCATAACTTAGTGGAAACATGATTTTATCATGTGAGTTATAACAATATTAGTTATAAAGTTGAATTTAGTGAAAGTGGGAGTGTTGCAATATTGGGTTCCCTATACCTAATTTGAAAAGTAATTTTGATTACCATATCATACATACAATGAGTTATTAATGATGTAATATTTTCATAATAGTGTTTATATTTCCACACTGATAATTTATATGGTAATTTTCATAGATTAATGTTCATATAAAAAGGTTATAGTAGTTAACATGCTATAATGAGAACCTCAAGATAATATGAAATTAATCTTAAATATATGTTCCATGGTCTAGATACCACATACTGACTGGACACAGATGTTTTTTGACTATCAGGTGCTGGGGGATCATAAGCATTGTGACTTTTTCTCATGAAGTTCGCACTTGGTGATCTCAAGTAGATGAGATCATAAGGATTGACATGCTAATAGGGACACCACATGTTTTAGGTGTCATTAGTAGTTCTTATTTACTGACACTTTTAATGATATCTTAAGTTGAGATTATTATCATTGCATACCATTTGATCATGTACTCTGATACAAGGTAAAAAATATAGAATTGAATTCGTAGTGAGGTAGCTTTCATTGGGTGTTTCATTGGTGGTATGACATTGATTAAATACTCAATATATAATTTTTCACTTATGATAGGAAGTGATATATCAGGACTAATTGATCAGGATGGTAGTACCTTTACTAAATCCATAAAATGGTAGAATAAGGTAAGTCTGTCTAGTTAGTTAAATAAATAATAAAATAATAAAGGATGATGACATGAAGTGTGCATCCCACTTTATGAGATATCACGAGACAAAGAGATTATATTACAAGACATGTGTTCAAAGGAAAGGTTATCATTACCCTGGCTATACCTTATTTATTTAGGGTCCTTAATGGGTTTCTAGACTCTACTCCTAGTGTGTGAATAGTATTCACTTCTATTGAGATAAAGGTCTAGAGGGATACACACTAAGCGTATTCAAATGTTGACCATATTCTGATAAATAAGAGTTGAGATGATATGGTGAGCCTCACCACGAGGTACATGATATATCCAAGCACCAAGGAATAAATAAATTCATATTATTTGAGTTTAGAATAATTGGAATTGAATTTATTTATTGAAAGTATTGACAAGTATTAAAGTAAACACAAGGAAAAAATTATTCAAATGAATATTTTTTTAATATTAAAGGTTTGTTTAATATTTTTAGAAATTTAAAGTCAAGTTAATGGCTTTCTTTTATCATATAATATATTTTAATATATTAAAAGTAAGTGATAAAAATATAAATGATATTTATGACTTAGTAAATTAGTCAGGAAATATCATTTATAGTTTATTTAGTGGAAAATTAATATCCGAGTGTAATTAATACATTTTGAGTGTTTTTCAACTCACTATATAAACGAGGAGTGTCTCTCATATAGGTTACTATTCACTACACAATGGATGGGAGACTCTATATCCTATCCCTCTTTTTAGAGAGAGAAGCTGACAATCTGAGCTTCGATCGAAGTTCATCTTCATAGATCGATGGATTGTCGATGCAGTTATTGTTAGGACACCAAAGGAATCATCGAATATCCATGATAGAACATGGAATTCAATGATCAATGCTCCCATATAATTTCAAAGTGTGTGTTGATGATCTAGTGGGATTTGGATTCAGATACTTTGAGGAACTATCATCAGTGAAGATAAAATGCTGAGAACATATTCAAATCAGATGAGGTATTTATTTATTTTAATTTTGTGCTTAATTTATTAGTGTGAATTTCCTTGGGCTGTAATTAGGATGAACTTCACTGATGACGATGTAGTTATGTTGACCTCCAGTAAAAAAATTGAAATCCCTGATTTTTTGGGATTCCACGGCGTGCTCAGTAACAATAGGGTAACTGAGAATACCTTCACTTATTCATTGGTACAAGATGGGTTGAGGCCCAATATTGTTTGGTCAAACATTATATATTAGATGGGATTTCATATTAGAGTGTGGTATGGACCTGTGATGTAGTAGGGATTAGTTTGTATTTTATTTATTTTGTTTATTATATATATGTGATTAGAATAGTGGCCTATCAACCTTATATACTCATATGTCATAATTTATATTATTGTAGCATTTTTTAGTTTGTTTATTCTTTCTGCATACTATTATATGTATAAATATTGGTTATTTTATTATTACTAGGAACATTGATACACAGGGTATAGTTTCCCCAGGGTACCTTCTTATACCCCCACTACTAGCCAATAGCCTCTAGCATACAGGGAGGCGTGCCATAGATGGTAGAGTGTCAACCTATAAAGCACGCCTAGTGAAAAAGGTTACAAAAAATATTTATGATATTGATTATGGAGAAAATTTTCACCTATTGGGATGATAAATCCCTTTCAAAAATTTCTTTCCATAATATCTCATTATGATTTTGAGATATATCAAATGGATATTAAAACCACTTTCATTAATGACAATTTAGTCAAGGACATGTATATGATACAACCTAAAGTTTTTAAGGTTCCAAATGAGTCTGCTAAGGTATGTAAGTTGTAATGGTATATTTATGGATTGAAGAAAGCTTGTTAGAGTTAGAATATATGGTTTGATGATGTAATCAAAGAGTTTCATTTTATCTAGATATGGACAATTCTTGTGTATACAAGTGGATTAGTGAGAGTGTTGTAGTGTAACAACCCAGGTACTTATAAAATATTTTTTTTCATTATGGAATTAAATATTTAGATTTATTATAAATTTATCATGAAATAATTAATATTTATAGTAATTAATGAATGTACACTGATGGAATAGTAACTTGAGCTTAGAAATAGTAAAATGACCATTATGAATAGTAATTTTGGCCAATAGAATAGTAAAAATACCTATGAGAGTATAAATACAATTTTTGTATCTTATAAGTGTAATCATGATATATTTATATCATGGAATAGGTAAATAAATGTTTTGGAGTTGATAAATTAACTGTTGGTATTTTTTCATGTCATAAATATTTAATTACAATTTTATAATTAATTTAATGATTTAAAAGATTTTTTTTCATAAAATAGATTCATAAATTATTTTTTTGTCTTATGATTATAAGATAATTTTATGAGACTTTAATTAATTTTTAAAGTGTTATGAAATTAGTTATAATTTTAAAATTGTTATTTTTTGAATAAATTATGATTTTATTTAAAAATTAAATTTATCATATTTAGAAAATTATTTTGATAAAATGGAGTTCATTTTTTAATTCTACACATCAAAAAATGGTAGGGGTGATTTTTTAGGATTTTTCTGAAATACTTGAATTTTTAGTGAATAGTGAAATACGGTAATTTACAGTATATATACATTATAAGTTAAATAAACTATTACAAACATCATGAATGATGTATTATCCATAATAAAAAAATTAAATTTATTATTTTAATATATTTTATGATAATACTCAAACTATTCATATTCTTGATCCAAATTAATAAACTATTGAATAAAATAATCAAAAAACCCTCCTCGCCTCCACTATAAATACCACCCATCACCCCTATTCTACTCACACCTCTCAAGATTTGATAATTTTAAAAATTATACCCAATAATATTACCAATACTCTTCCCCACATCAAATATCTTCTGGTCTCACCAAAAGGCCAAAACCAAAGGCCTTAAGGAGGTTCTCAAGTAGGATAATTCAAGAGGTAAAAATACTCTTTCATTTTCTTTTATTTCCTCTTCAATTATTTTTATTTTCTTATAATCTCTTCACATAAACATATAAAAGAGGAATTAAAACTCAATTATATTATATATACTGAAATTTTATCATGTTTATGGAAAAATTCATCATCATACTTCTTCCCCTCTCTCTTTTGTTCTAAAAATAAAAACATCGTCCGTGATGTGTTGATTTACCGACATCATGGATGATGTGTTTTCAATTTCACTCACCAACATCATGGATGGTCATAAAACCATTTTAATGTTTGAAATATATTTTAAATTGTATTATATAACCACTTTTATGTTATGTAATTAAAATATATACATAATATTAAATTATATAACAAAACTAGTTTGTGATTATCGAAGAACCTCCAACATGATCTAAACGAATATCATTAATGTTTTATCTAATGATTCATAATAATATTTGAAAAAAAATTATTTATGGTATCATTTAATATTATGAAAATATATTAATACCATTTTATTCTACTTCTGGAGTTTTTCTTTCATTCAACAATAAAATCTATTGCAAACTAACCATGGAAACCATGTAAAGAAAGCACCCAAAACAATAGAAATAACAAAATAATATAAATAAATTGCTGTGATGATGTTATAAAATGATAATATAAGGTGTTATAAAAATTAATATATTTCTTTAAAATATTAATAACACCTTTTTAACCATTATAAAATAGTTTTAAACACATTTTAAGTATGACGAGACTGAGGTAAGGGAATTCTTAACCCAATTTCTACTCTTTGGGTTAACCTTATACTCCATTAATTATGTGGTATTGAGATTTATTTGTGTAATAAATTTTATTTATATTATGTTTTATTATGTGTATTTATAGTTTATACACATGTTCCTTTCATTCTATTAATTTTCACTTCAATTATATGATATTTGTAAGAAAATTTTCTTTTAAAATCCTCTTTTAAACTTCTATTTTTATAAAATTAAAAAGGGATGTTTTTATGAAAGTATTAATCTATTATGATTATGTTATAGTTTTTGGATATTGTTTATGATGAAGGGCAGTAACTATATCTACCTACAATTCATTGGGTATGTTTAAGTTGGAGGTCGTTTGTATGGTTACTCCAAGTGTTACTACGATGGTTACACTATAAGGTAGCTATGAGGGTTACAAATCATAAGGTAGCTACGAGGGTTAAAATATTAAGTGATTCCATAAGTTAACTAAATTTATTTATTTATGTTTTATATGTTTTATGGAAATCTCTTGTTTCACAAAGTAAGTACATGATACTTTATGGGTGAGAAGTATGTCTTTGTGAAAATGATTTCATATGTTTATAAGTATTAATAGACTAATGGTTTCAATCCTTATTTATATATACCTTACTAAGATTTTTGTGCTCATACAAAGTTTTAAAATGTTTTTTAGGGTTTAATTATGGGTAAGAGAAAATGATAAGCTAAGATGAATGTTTTGAATACTTTTTATGAAAAGATTTCATGTTTTTATTATATACTTGTGTATTATGAAAAAAATGAATATTGTTTTAAGTTGTACCCACTTATTATACTTGTGTGATGATATGTATGAATAATTTCCTAAATTTCTAAAAATCTAAACTAAAAATATATTTAGGAATGTAAAGAAGTGGATTCTAAATGAATTTACTAGATTATGTAATGTTTAAGGCCAAATCCTTATAGTTAGTATCATATCACGATTTTGATAAATTTAGGGGGTTGGATGATGTTAATAGAAAACCATAAAATATTTTTACATTATGTTTATGTTTAAATAATATAGAATTTTATGATTAACATGTTGATTCATCTAATATATGTATGTTCAGAATGGTTTTTCATAGAAGAAGCAGGGAAGCTAAAGTTAGAAGGAACTGAGAGGGTGATATCTTTTCGAATCCGAAACCTGGAATGGTAGGGAATGGAATAGAGAAGTTTGTGAAAATAATGGCTTAGATGACACAAGAAATAAATGTTGGTGTCATCCATGTAAGAGAAAAACCATAACTAATTCAATGGAATATGAAAATAGTGGAACATTTTATGAGGCAACACCCTCTGTTCAATGGATCTTCTAACCTAGTGGTGGATGCAGGGTGGATTAAAGCCATTGAAAATATATTTGATGTCATGGGGTGTTTAGATAATGAAAAAATTAGTATTTCCATTTATCATTTTGAAGGTGAAGCTCACTAGTGGTGGTTAATGGTTAAGAATATTAGGGATAGTGATGAGATTTATGCCTTGGAATGAGACGAATTTACAAATATTTTCCTTGAAAAATATTTTCCTAAGGTTGTCTGAATTAGGATGGAAAATAAATTACTTGGATTTAAACAAAAATAATAGTATTTAGTGGTTGTGTATGAAGAAAAATTCACCATATTGGAAAGGTACACTTCAAATATTATTCAGGATCTTGATATAAAAATCAATCATTTTTAATCAGGATTAAAGCCAAGATATTGAAGGGCATTAGCTTCTATTTAATTAAAAAGTTATGATAAAAATTTTCAATGTGATGAGAGGGTAGAAATAGAGTTTTCAGAAGATCATGTGTAATTTGAAAACAAGAAGAATAATAGGTCCATATGGAAAGTTATGGGTAAGAATCAATCAATGAAATATGAAGGTATGAATGTTTAATTTCAAGTTTGTGAAAAGTGTGGTAAAAAGAACCTTGGGGAATGACTTAACAAAACTGGGAAGTTTTTTAGATGCGGTAAGATTGGACATATAGATCTAGATAGTAATAAAAATGAACTTAAGATCAATTCTAATAAGAAAATTATAAAGTGTTTAAAATGTGGTGAGATAGGTCATTATGAAAATACCTACCCAAAGAAAGATTCAAATGATGGAAAACTGATAGATTATAAGAAGAAAGGTGCAGTGAGATCATTTGCAACTACATCAGTAGATGTCAAGCCATCTAATGAAGTGGTATCAAATACTTTTTTTGTTTAATCATATTTTTTAATGTCTTGTTTGATACAGGGTCTATACATTCCTTTATTTCTGAGAAATTTTCTAGTAAATTGGAAATTTTACCTCAAGAAATGAGACCAAACCTTATGGTTAAAACACCAGGGGGAAATATTATAGAAAAAAGGAATTATATGAATCTTTTTATTGTTATTTGTGGAAATACATTACCTATAAATCTTGTTGTTTTAACTTTAGTAGATTTTGATGTCATTTTGGGTTTGTATTGGATTTATTTTTTATCATATTATGATTGATTATAGATCAAAAGAAGTTATTTGTCAAAAAAAGTTTCATTTTGTATATAATAATGAACCCATAAAATTGATAACATATCAGGAAGCTAAGAAAAAATTAAAATATGGAAATGAAATTTATCTTTCTAATATTGTTTAGAATAAGGGAATTTTTCAGATTAATAATGTACTAGTGGTAAATGAATACCTGGATGTTTTTACTAATAAGTTTCCCAATGTTTTAACCGATCGAGAAGTTGAATTTACCATTGAATTAGTTCCTGATGCTAAGATAATTTCAAAACCCCCTCACTAAATGGATCAAGTGGAACTTATTTAATTGAAAAATTAGTTGCAGGAGTTTCTTGATAAAGGGTTCATTCATCTTATCACATCACCATAGAATGATCCTATTTTATTTGTTAAAAAGAAAGATGGTTCTATGAGATTTTTCATTGATTATAGAGACTTTCGGGCCACCCAAGGCCTTCGGGCCACATGAATGCAGGCCCAGACACACTACAAAAAAAGAGCAGCCCCAGAAGAGGATGCAGAGCAGGTGCACTCACCAGAGCAGAGCCAAATGGATTGTCAGAATGAGAGGGTATAGCTATGCCATCGGTACCAGCCTGTGCTTGCACGGGAAGCCTAGCCAGATGATCATGCAAAGGTGGAGAGATACTATCAAGATGCAGATGCTGGGGAGGGGCAGTTCCTTGTAGATAGTCTGGTTGAATTCCCTTGAGACCTTCGGGTCATGTAATCTCTCAAGCCTACGGGCCATGTAATCTCTGAGCCTACGGGCCTTGTAAGGGTTCCCTCTCATCCCTTGAAAGAGGGGTTATCAAAAATCAATAAAAAATGAAGGCCTTCGGGCCATTCAGGCAATAAAATTACTATTAAGAATAAGTATCCTTTTCCTAATATTGATGACTTGTTTGATCAGATCTAGGGAGCTTAGTATTTTTACAAGATTGTCTTGAAATCTAGGTACCATCAGCTAAAGGTGAAGAAGGATGACATCTCAAAAATGGATTTTCATACGAGATATAGGCATTATGAGTTTATTGCTATGCCCTTTGGTTTGACTAATTCCCCTACTGTATTCATGAATATTATGAATAGAATATTCCATGAATATTTTGATAAGATTTTTGTTGTTTTTATTGATGACATTTTGGTATTTTCAAAAAGTTATGAGGATCATGAAATTTTTTTATGTATTGTCTTACAAAATCTCAAAAAAAAAAACAAGTTATACGAAAAATTTAGCGAATGTAATTTTTGGTTGCAAAAGATTTCTTTTCTTGGGAACATTTTCAATAAGGATGGAATAATAGTTGATTCTGAAAAAAAAAGTGGTTAATGAATGGACAAGACCTAAAAATGTTATAGAGATTCTTAGTTTTCTTGAATTAACAGGTTATTACTGAAGGTTTGTTAAAAACATTGCACGGTTTTCTAGCCCACTAACTAAGTTAACACCAAAAGGGGTTAAATTTATTTGGATAGAAGAGTGTGATGTTTTCTTTGAGGAACTAAAGAACAGATTGGTGAATGCTCTAGTTTTGGACCTGCCATCTAGAAATGGTGAGTTTGTTATCTACAGTGATGCTTCATTAAAGCGAATTGGTTGTGTTATAATGCAGAATGACCAGGTAATTGCTTATGCTTCAAGACAATAAAAAACTAATGAGTTAAATTATCCCACACATGATTTGGAATTTTCAGTTATGGTTTTTGATTTGAAAATTTAGAGGCATCATTTATACAGATCTAAAGGTGAAATATATAATGACCATAAAATTATGAAGTATATATTCAATCAGAAGGAATTAAACATGAGAGAGAGAATATGGGTTGAATTGATAAAGGATTATGATTGCATGATCAATTACCATCCAGGAAAAGAAAACAAAGTGGCTAATGCCTTGAGTTGAAAACATCATGCATCATTAACCATATTATGTTTGGAAAAAGACCACTTGATTACCGATTTAATGAATTTTTTCTTGGAAGTTGTTGGTGCAGGAAATTCCTCTATTTTGTTTCAGGTGTCAGTGCAGACATCTTTATCAGACAGAATTAAGAAAGTGAAAAAGTAAGATAATGAGTTATAGAAAAAGGTAGAATTGGGAAAAGGGTAAGTTTCTAGAATTTAATGTTGATAAATATTGTGTTTTGAGATTTGGGAATAGATTACGTGTGCCTTGTGATTCCTAGATGAAGAAATAATTGTTTTGTAAAGATCATAGTTCTCCATTTTCAGTTCTTCCTAGTAGTAATAAGATTTACAGAGACCTTCAGGAGTATTACTGGTGGGATGGAATTAAAAGAGACATTGCATATTTTACCGTGAAATGTTTGACATGTCAATAAGTTAAATCATAGTAAAAACTACCAAAGGGGATGCTTCGACCTTTTCCAGGGATAGAGTGGAAATGGGAAAATATATCCATAGACTTCATGGTGGAACTACCAAAGACTCCTTAAGGTAACAATGAAATTTGGGTTATTATTGACTAACTGACTAAATCTGCACATTTCCTTCCCATTCAAGATACTATGTCTTTGGATCATATTTCACGACTTCACCTAAAAGATATTGTCAGGTTACATGGAATACCTATTTCCATTATATCCAACCATGAACCTAGGTACACTTATAACTTTTGGAAAGGCCTTCAAAAGTTTCTGGGCACATAAATAAATTTCATCACAACCTTTCATCCTCAATCTGATGGATAGATCGAGTGAAAAATTCAGACATTAGAGAACATGATTAGAGCTTATTCAATGGATTACCAAGGAAGTTGGGATCAATATATTTCTTTATTTGAGTTTTCTTATAATAACAGTTTTCATTCCTATATATAGATAACACCTTTTGAGGAATTATATGGAAGGCGGTGTTGAACTCCATCCTTTTGGGATGAATTCGGGAAAAGGAAGTTGATGTAATGACCCGGACCCGAACAACCACCTGAACAGTGCTAAATGGGTCGGGTGTTACTACCTTAGGTGCACCTCTCTGAACTCAAAAGGATACTGACTAGCAGAAAGGGTCTTTATAGGTATAGTGGGAAGGATATACCCTCTTGGAGGATAATAATGGTACTAGTACAAGTATAATAATAAATATGCAGCGGAATAAATGACTCAGTAGACTCGAACCGGACCCGTAGAGTGGAAGCACATTCAATATCGATAAACAGCAGAAGAAATAAATATAAACAATGGCAGTGGAAAGTAAACACAACAGCATGCTGATCACTTGTAAATACCACTGAACAACAAACATGAATCCAAAGGAGGTCATACATATCCATATGTAAAGGCGCCAATGGCTAACCAACTATAGCTACAAAACAAGTAAGCATGCTGATACAGGAAAGTAAGCAAAACAAAGTAAAATCTAGCTAGGCAAGACCTCAAGGTCCATACCATCTCCATGCAACAACTAATGCAGCCTAGATCTTGAAGCTGGCCTCTTTCTAGCACGTAAATCCATAAAGTCTACACACGTCCTGAAGGGCCTGTGCAAGGTGTGAGATGAATATCAGTAGGACACCACCCAATGGTGCGTACCTAATATAAGTGTTTAAGTATGAATGCATTTATAAGTAAAACAGTAAACATTACAATGCACAAATAAACACAAAATCCACTGGTGCTCAGCAGTCACCATGGAGTGTCACCTGCTTCGGCTAACGCCGAAATCTCTGTCATGTAACCCAGAACCATGTTTCCCCTGACACCACGTGTCTCAAGTACCGATGTCCCAAAGGCATGCCTGAGAAATAGTAACCCAGAGGAACAACAATGGCTATCCTTAATATGTAACCGGAGGGACAACGATGTCTTCCCTCAAAATAAGTAACTGGAGGGACAATGATGTCTGCCCTCAAAATAAAGTAATCGGAGGGACAACGATGTCTGCCCTCAAATCATGACGAACCTCTACCCCCAACATGATAGCCTCACTTATATCCCTTTAAGGCTCCTCACCTTCCATGTGGCTTCCTACAGAAAGCACCCCCAAACTAATAGTACCTAAACCGAAACTAATGGGGGTCTCTACCCACACTAGTTGTCAAAACCACCTCATCATGGAGTCTCTCTTTGTGCACACTACTCATAGTTCTGGGTGAGAAATAATCACCAAAATAGTACCCAAGCCACAACATATCTGAAACCTCATGACCCTACGATCATGTCGCTCAAGTCTGATGGCCCAGCCATCCAAGTAACTTGGGCCATGCCCAACCTAACAGTCACACTACTTCAAGCTGACGTCCATAACACCCAATCTTGTGGTCAGAACCACCCAACATAACCTGGGGCAAGCCCAACTTGTGATCATCATCACTCAAGAATATCCGGGCCATGCCCAACACAACCCAAAGGTTCCAATATATGCAATTCAACAATTACATAAATAACAAATTTACTTAAAACACATAAACATGCAAGAAAATACAAACAGTTGAATTGCAGTAACCTAATGGTTATCAAACAATAGTACCGAGGTATTGAATGGCTCTAACAATTCATATCAAGGTTTAATAAACTAAACTCAACAGTTTAATCAAACAAAAACAATTATAACCATTTTGGCATCCCCCGACCAAAATGCCCCGATGAGAAAAGACCACTCACCCAACCCTGTTTAAGAAAAATAGGTAACAAGGCATACCCAAAGGCATACCATAGGTCAAATAACAGTTAAATAGACAATAATAGGTAAAATAGGGTCATGCTCAAAATACATGAAAACGCTCCAAAGGCCACACCACTTAAAAGTTTGCGAAAACACAAAAAGAGGTATGCACCACCTACTTGAGACTCGTATGATGATACTCCTCCGATAACAGCCTCCAATTAGGTCTAAAACACGATAGATCTATAAAAAATTAAAACCAATCAAACCCCTATAACTCATTCTTAAACAAAAATCAATAAGAACAGATCAATAGGAATCAAGGTCTTATCGAGGGGATTCCAACAGATTAAATGGTGTTTGAATCTGGTCTCGGACGAAGAAACAGGAGGAAATTGAAGCTCCAAAAACCTGGTTCGTGAAACCCGATGATCCTCTATTCCCTTTGCCTCAAAACGAGGCTACTAACCATTTTAATGAAAAAAATAAAGTACACGAAGTGTAATTTAAGAATACATGAAATGTTTCATTTTACTGTTCATAAGATGACTGATATTTCACCGAGGACTTGCCGACTGACTACACGGTGTGTACCTATGGTACATGACGTGTACCTATTTACTCGACCGACATTCCCAACACACCATGTATATCACCACACATGGACCCTCTACACGGTGTGTACAAATAGTACACGGCGTGTACTTGTTAAAAAAAATTCTACCTCGCCAACAGACCTACACACCATGTATGGCCTTCACATGGTCAAGGGTACACAACGTGTCTATAACTACACATCGTGTAGTAAGAAATTGTTACACAGTCATCAAACGACATGTACTCGGTGAGTACATGGCTAGTACTTGCCCAACCCATACACGGTGTGTACTCTAGAGTACACTATGTGTATTCTGAAAATTTCCATAACTTCCCAGATTTTCCCAGTTTTCTCAGAAACAAATCAAAAATTCAAACAGGGTTGGGATTTTGACCCATTCTAAAAACCCAAGTTCTAATAGTTGATGTGACCAGAATTAGTAGAGGAAGTGTCTGATAAAGTGAAGATGATCCAACAACACATGAGGACATCTCAGAGTAGGTAAAAAAGTTATGCTGATAACAGGAGGAAAAACTTTGCTTTTAAGGTAGGTGATCAGGTTTTCCTTAAAATATCTCTTTAAAAAAGTGCTATGTGCTTTGGTAAGAAAGGAAAGATAAATCCATGGTTCATTTAACCTTATGAAATACTAGATAAAGTTGTACAAGTCACCTACTAAGAATTTTTTCTTCTAAGTTTATCTCAGGTACACAATGTTTTTCATGTTTTGATGTTGAGAAAGTATGTTCCAGATCTACCTCATATTTTGAGCCTAGAAGTAGTTTAGTTGGAAAAGAACATTTCTTATGAAGAGAAACCTGTTCATATTCTTTATCATAGAGAGAAAGTATTATGAAATATGGTAATACACTATGTTAATGTTTTGTGGAGAAACCACATGGTTGAAGAAGCAACATGAGAATCTGAAAATGCTATGAAGGAAAGGGACCCTCACTTATTTAATAAGTAATTTTTTTTGCAAGGACACAATTTCTAAAAGATGGGGAGAATGTAAAAAACCAGGTACTTATAATTTTTTTTAATTATAGAAGTTAATATTTAAATTCATTATAAATTTATAATGAAATAATTGATATTTATAGAAATTAAAAAATTTACACTGATAAAATAGTAACTTGACCTTAGAAATAGTAAAATAACCATTAGGAATAGTAATTTTGGTCAATAGAATAGTAACCTCACCTATGAGAGTATAAATAATTTTTTTATCATATAAGTGTAATCATGATATATTTATATCTTGGAATAAGTAAATAAATGTTTTGGAGTTAATAAATCAAGTGTTGGTATTTTTATAAGTCATAAATATTTAATTAAAATTTTATAACTAATTTAATGATTTAAAAGAAAATTTATTTTCATAAAATATATTCATAAATTATTATTATTTTTTATTATGATTATAATATAATTTTAGGATACTTTAATTAATTTTTCAACATGTTATGAAATTAGTTACAATTTTAAACTTGTTATTTTTGAGTAAATTATGACTTTATTTAAAAATTAAATTTATCATATTTAGAAAATTATTTTGATAAAATTAAGTTCATTTTTGTATTATACATGTCAAAAAATGGTTGGGGTGAATTTTTGGTATTTTTATGAAATACATGAATTTTTGGTGAATAGTGAAATACGGTAATTTACGGTGTATATACATTATAAGTTGAATACACTATTCCTAACATCATGAATAATGTAAGAACCATAATCTAGAACTTACCTTTATTATTTTAATATATTTTATGATAATTATAAAACTATTCATAGTCTTGAGCTAAATTAATAAACTAATGAATAGAATAATAAAAAAACCCTCCTCTCCTCCGCTATAAATACCACCCCCACCCCCTATTTTCCTCACAAATCTCAAGCTTTGATAATTTTCTAAATAATTCCAAATCATCTTAACAATACTCTTACCCACGTCCAATACCTTCTGGTCTCACCAAAAGGCCAAAACCAAAGGCCTTAATGGGGTTCTCAAGGAGGATAATTCAAGAGGTAAAAACCCTCTTTCATTTTCTTTTGTTTTCTTTTCAATTATTTTTATTTTATTTTACTCTATTCCCCTCCCATTATCGAATAGTAATGAAAAATAAATTATTTTATATATTCTATAATTTTATCATGTTTATGTAAAAATTAATCATCATACTTCTTCTCCTCTCTCTTTTATTCTAAAAATAAAAACATCGTCCGTGATGTGTCAATTTACCGACATCATGGATGATGTGTTTTCAATTTCCATCACCGCCTTCATGAATGGTCATAAAACCATTTTAACGGTAGAAAAATATTGAAAATTTTATGATATAACCACTTTTATTTTATATAATTAACATATATACATAATATTAAATCATATAAGGAAACTAGTTTGTGATTATCGAAGAATCACCGAAATGACCTAAATGAATATAATTAATGTTTTATCTAAAGATTCATCATCATATCTGAAAAAATGATTTATGGTATCATTTAATATTATGGAAACATATTATTACCATTTCATTCCACTTCTGGAGTTTCTCTTACATTCAAAAAGAAAATCCATTCCAAACCGACCATGGAAACCATGTCAAGAACGCACCTGAAACAATGGAAATAACAAAATAACATTAATAAATGGGTGGAATGATGTTATGAAATGATCATATAAGGTATTATAAAAATGAATATGTTTATTTAAAATATTAAAAACACTATTTTAACCATTATACAGGAGGTTTAAACACATTTTAAGTAAGATGATCCCAAGGTAAGAAAATTCCTAACCCAATTTCCATTATTTGGGTTAACATATATTTCATTAATTATGTGGTACTGAGATTTATTTGTGTAATTATTATTTTTATATTATGTTGTATTATTTGTATTTGTAGTTTATACAAATATTCCTTTATTTATATTAATCCTCACTTCAATTATATGATATTTTTAAGATAATTTTCTTTTAAAATAATCTTTTAAACTTCTATTTTTATAAAATTCAAAAGGGATGTTTTTATGAAAGTATTATTATCTTATGATTATGTTATGGTTCTTGAGAATTTTTTATGATTAATGGTGTGACCTAAATATCCCTCCAATTTATTGGGTATGTTTAAGTTGGAGGTTGGCCGTATGGTTACTCCAAGTGTAACTATGATGGTTACACCATAAGGCAGCTGTGAGGGTTATATTGTAAGGTAGCCACCAAGGTTACAAATCATAAGGTATCCATGAGAGTTAAAATATAAATTAATTAATTCCCCAATTTACCTACATGGATTTATTTATGTTTTTTATGTTTTATGTAAATCTCTTATTTCACAAAGTAAGTATATGATACTTTATGGATGAGAAGTATGTCTTTGTGAAAGTGATTTCATATGTTTATAAGTATTCACAGAATAATGGTTTCTCTCTTTATTTATATATCCCTTACTGAGATTTTTGTGCTCATGACAAGTTTTAAAATGTTTTTTACAGGGTTTAAGGATTTTCAAGAGAAAAGGAGAATCCCATATGATTGTTGTGAAGACTTTTTATCAAAAGATTTCATGTTTTTATTATAAACTTGTATATTATGAAAAAATGGATATTGTTTTAAATTGTACCCACTTTTTATGATTATGGGTTGATATGTATGAATTATGTCCTAAATTTCTAAAAATATAAACCTAAAAGATATTTGAGAATGTAAAGAAGTTAATTTTAAAGGAATTTACTAGATTATGTAATGTTTAAGGCTAGGTCCTTTTATGTATTATTTTAGATATTGTATCTAGATGACACATTTCTTATCAAAAATGATATATTGACTTTATACTCTATAAATATGTGGTTGGGAAAATGATTCTCTATGAAAGACATGGGTGAAGCAGTCTATATATTGGGTATGAATATCTATAGAGATAGATTTAAGAGGCTAATTGGACTAAGTTAAACCACAAACATCATTAAAGCGATAAAGTAGTTTAAAATGGAGATGTAATGGACTAGATTCCAGTAAAGCATAGATTTTACTTTATTACATTTATATAAGATACAAGGAATAATAACATGAAGTATAAATTAGTTTAGTAGTATTGGGAGACTTGGTACATACTTTATTTCCATATTACATTGGAAAAATAAAACATAACATTAAAAAATTTCTTTCATCATTGAAAATCATTCAAATATTTATTATTCATATCCTAGGGAAAGGAAAAAAATAAAGTTTGAGATCAGATGCTCAGTAATGGAAAGAATACAATGGAATCTATCACGAGTATATAAGGAATAAACAATATAATAGAGTGGACAATCAATACATATTCCATTTAATCAATAACTAGAGCTTCAAAATATATCCATGGAAAATATCATCATAACAATAACATGAATAATAATAATTAAAATTTTGATGAAGGAAATGAATAATGCTCGACATAATGATATTTACATTACGGACTCATTCTTAGACATCATGAACCTTACCATCAGGTCCTTTTCCAAGACATTTCAATGAATGGGTATGTATACACCAAATATTCAACTAATTTGAAAAACTATTTGTGTCACGAGACTTTTCAATGCATCAAGGGTCTATATATAATTGGGCCCACACATCACTTACATATTTATAATTAATTACTCATATATTAAGTCAATAATATAATACATAATCAATATTCTTTATAAATAAATAAATATCTGTATTGAATTAAAAATACAATACCTCAATATTTCCCCAGTAAATGAAATAACTTTCTTAATAATCTTCATTAAAATAACACCATATGTAGTAATTATATATAGTTAAGAAAATATTGAAATTATTAATATATTCACGATACAAAAAATATGGATATGAAGGAGAAAAATAGTGTCTAATGAATAATGGAGAGTGATAGAGAACATAATAAAAAAAAGTGAATGATCATAATATAAGGTGTAATACATGAATCAATAAAGGATGATAAAAGACCATAAATTCATAAAAAATAAATGTTTTTGAGTAAAGGAAAGTATTTTTATAATTATATAGGAAAATGGAAGTGAAATTTTAAAAAAGAACTTTCCTTAAAAATTTTGTAACTATATAGTAAAAATGAAGTTATAAATTACTTTGATTTTTTTTCAACATTTTATAAAATAATGATTTTTTAATTTAATATAAATACAAAAAATTCATAAAATAATGGAAAATTATTTTCTTTAAAAAATTATATAAACTTTTATACTAATCTAATTAGTTAATAATAGGCATGGAGGAGGAAAATCCGTTTACACTGTATATATTAAAAATAATATTCCTTTCACACTTTTGTAAAAAGTAAAAAATAACTTGTTTAGAAAACTTTAAAAAGATTAATTTTAAAATATTATAAATAAAGTCAAAGGTAGGATAAAAATACCTTTAAAAATAATTTAAAATTATATAAAAACTTTTATAAATAAATTTTAAGAATACAGATATAAATGAGAAATATTCTCGACCAAAAGAAGTGAAATGAGATATGATTTTCTTAAAAAAATTATTTTAGCATTTTTGAGTACCAAATATGAAAAAATTTAAAATAAAAACATATAAAATCCATAAATAATCAAATAATAATAAAATATATGGGTTTTAATAAATAAAGAGTATATAATTCTTCCAATATAAATTTAAAGATGAACAATCTTGAATAATAATGAGATTGTAAAATAAATCCTTACGGTTTTAATAACTTTTGGGTTAGAATATATTAAAATAGAAAACATGAATTGAAATTTTAAATAACACTAATAAAGAATAATTAATGATATAATATTTCAAAGTGTAAGTATATAAACCATATAAAATAATCTTGGTGAATAATATAAAATACATCTCATTGGAGAGGAATTGAGATGAAAAAACCTTAACTTAGATTTTTTCTTGGTCAGATGCATTATATCCTCCTAAATAATTAATTTAAATTTATTAAATAATTTATTAAGAATATATTTATTCTATATTCCATTTTAAGTTCCTTTTATAATCATTTTCCATCCATTCATTGAGTAGTTCTTGCTTACATTAACCACTTAAGGTTGTTTAGTCAATTTCTCCAAAATTACATTAGTATATTGTCCATGGTTAAAGGTCTTATGAAATGGTTACATCATCTACATAATGTTAATAAATTCATTAATATAATTTATATCCATTTTATATAATTTTCTAAACATCCATTCAAGGTGGTAATAGAAAAATGAATCACATTACTTTTTGAAGGTGGTAGTCCACACGTATGCACAAAAAATGTTATCATTTTACAATAGATGGAAGGGTAAGAAAATTGATGATATATTATATTTCAGAAATTATAATTATTACATTAATATCATATATATTCATTAATTATATATTTATAACCATCCAAGTGAAGCGGTGATGGAAAATGAATTAAGATGCTACGTGGAGACGGTAGTCCGAATGTATTCACTAACATTGTTTTCATTTTCGATTAGATGGAAAGGAGGAAAAAAATAGATTTTCAGTTAACATGAAAAAATATTATTACATTAAATATATTTATTTAATTATGTTAATATGGATATTGAATATTTGGATGATGTTTAAGAAAAAAGGAACTTGGAAAAACTCAGTAAGAATATTTACCTTTTATTTTGGTAATGTCCTTTAGATTACACATCAAGGCTTCTTTAAGTGTTATTTTGAGAAGAACATAAACTCTAAGATAAAATATATGAATACTAGGAATATATTTTTTTATGTTTTTGTTGAGCTAAGTGGCTCAATAAGTGTGGGGGATTGGGGGGAGCAGGTTCTCTTTTATAAGAGAGGTTGGTGGAAAACTTCTAAATTCTTGAAACTTTATTAAATAATATATGTCTTACTAAATTCAAGTGGATCCATATTATTGTAGTTTCTATTATGATAAATTTAATTTATAAATCCATCCAACCAATGATATTTAATCAAGTTTTTTGTTTTATCTTGAAGCCTTATCCCTTTATACAACCCTTTTAACTTATTTTACCCTTAATCGAGGTGATAATTGTTTTTACCATTATTACTATTCATTATGAGCAGAAATTAATTTGAAATCATTAACTAATATTGATTATTCTGATTACAAATATGGAATCCATTTTATATGATTCAATTCCTTTATTTGTTGAAATTAATTTTAATATAAGTTTGTAAAACACAACAAAAAACTTTTTTAGAAAAATACATGTTTTAAGAATAAAAATGATTTTACAGAAAAATAAAGTATTATTTAAATTACAATGGAATGAATTATATTATGTTAAATAAAATTATACTTTTGAATAATTTATTAAAAGTGAATAGACAATTTTTTATTTTAATAAAAATGTTACTTAGACTTCCAAAATGTTAAACATATATTTCTATATTCAACATTATATTTTTAAATGCATTATATTTTTTCTTTAATATATATTTGATATATAAAAAAGGTTTCATAAACTTTAAAGTCATCATTATATCCTAATAATTTCATAAAAGCGACAATATTTATAAAATTGATATTTTTCACTATTCACCCAAAAATCAACCATTTCTAAAAAATCTCAAATATTTACCCTTATCCAATTCTGACATTCTAAATTTTAAAAATAAATTCATTTCATAAAATTAAGATTGTAAAATTTGGGAATTTATGTTTTAATCACATTCTTGAATAAATCTATGTACATTATGCTATAGTTTCTTTAGAATAAAAATATTACTTACTATAATTGAAGCTCAAGTGTTGCATTCTCCCCCCACAAAAATTTCATCCTCAAAATTTCTAGAATTTTACATCATAAAAAAATGTGAGTAGTTATTCATCATAACTTCTTCATATTACCATGTTGCCTCCTATATCTTATGATTTCTTCATAGTACCTTTTCCAGTCGAATATTCAGATTCCACAACACTTTTTCTATAGTATCAAGAATCTAGATAGGCACTTCATAATTATATAGATCATGCTCCAATTAAATTTCTAAATAAGTGAATAAATAAATTAGTTCTAGCATATAATTCCTCAATAATGATATATAACACACATCATGAACTTTAGAAAGGTTAGGTAGAATTTATAAACGGTAAGCTATAATTCCAATTCTTTCTAAAATATCAAAATCCTTGATGTACATGTGAATTAGTTTCCATTTCTTATAAAACCTTATATTACCCTTCCATGGGGATACTTTCATGAAGATATGACCCACCTACTTGAAATTATAGATCCTTCCTTCAGTTATCGATATAACTTTTTTTCTTGATTTGAGATGCCTTGATATGACTTTGAATAGTTATCACTTTTTCCATTGTCGATTCAATAAGTTCTAGGCCTAAAATCTTTCTTTCAATGACTTTATTCCAAAAAGTTGGTGTACAACATCTTTTCCTATAAAATTCTTCATACATTTCCATTTGAATGGTTTATTTGAAGCTATTATTATATAAAAATTCTACCAAAGGTAAATATTTATCCCACATACCTTGAAAGTTAAGTGTGAATGACCTTAATATGTCTTTTAATGTTTGAATAGTCCTTTTTAATTTTCCATCTGTCTAAGGATAATAAGTAGTGATCAAATATAGCTTAATGTCGAGGGAATTCTAAATAATTTTCCAAAATTTTGATGTAAATCATGGCTCACCACTAGATACAATTGAAATAGGTTCACCATGAAGTATCAGAAATTCATTAATATAGATTCATGCATGTCACTCATGTGGTAGATCCTTTATTATAGAGAGGAAATGTGAAAAATTAGTAAGGTGATAAAAACTAACCCATATGGAATCATTTATTTTAGGAGTATTTGGATATTCAGTGGAAAAGTTAATAGTAATATCATCCCACTTTCACATAGAAATAGAAAGAGGTTTCATGACTCCTTTAAGAAGTTGTATCTCAGCCTTTACCTCTTTAAAAATCAAGAATCTTGATATAGAGTCAATAATTTATTGCTTTATATTTTCCCACAAAAAAAGTTCTCAAAAATCCCTATACATCTTAGTGCTACCATGGTGTATAGATAAATTTGATCTATGGTATTAATCAATTAATTTCATCTTCACATTAGGTATTTATGGAACACATATCCTCTTTTTAAATTTCAGCACACCTTCTTCACAAACAAATTATTCCAATTTACTATCATTTATGGATTTAATTTCCTTTTGTAAAATATTATCCTCAATCTGATACTTTTTTATCTTCTCCAACAAATATGGTTCGGAAATCATTTAGAGAATGAGTGATGTTTCCACTTCCATAATGATTAACACATCTAACTTTACTAAATCCATGAATATAAGATATTTTTCAATCTTTATTTTAGTAATAATTCCATGATATTTATTAATTAATATATCAACCACCTTATTTACCTTCCCAGGGTGGTATTTTATTGAGAAATCATAATATTTGAGTTACTCCTACCATATCCTTTGTCTCATATTGAGCTATTTTTGTGAAAAGATGTATTTTATACTTTTGTGATCCATATATATCTCACATATTTCAACATATAGATAATTCCTTAATATTGTCAAGGAAAATATTACAACTACCAACTCAAGATGATGGGTTGGACAATTATATTCATGGATCTTTAACTATCTTGATGCATACGCAACAAATCTATCATTCTGTATAAGGACTCATTTAAGTCCTTTATTAAATGTATCACTATATATCATAAAACCATCCCTTCTTGATGTTAATTTAAATATTAGTGAATTGAAAAATATACTATTCAATTATTAAAAACAATATTTACATTATTATAAACATATTAACATAACCCCTTTACAAGTAAAACTAGTTAATGAGTCATATAATAAGTAAAAATTTTAAACAAAGCACTCATAGTAACATACTAATCTAATAAAACCAGGTATCTTGGTTATGTTCTTTGGTGTAGGAAATTATTTAACTACCTATATCTTTAAAGGATCAACTAATATTCCATACTTGGAGAAAATATAGAAGAGAAAAGAAACTTCCTGAATCCTACACTAACTAAATTTCCTATATAACTTTTTTCCTTTGACAGTTTCAAGAATTATTCTTAAATGGATTTTATTCAATTCAAATATTTTTGAGTATACCAAGATATAATTGGTAAGTACCATAATAAAATTATCAATATAATATTTGATTACTATATTTATTAGATCCATAAAAACAAAGGGTACATTAGTGTAGTTGGGGTTTGGCTTAGTGGTAAGCACCCCATAATCCTACATGAATTATGGGGGTTCAAAACCCATTGGGCATAGGTACTATAACAGTACTGCAACATACTGTAGCAGCGATGACATTATAGCAATGATGGGAACTGTAGTGGTCATAGGTCACTGTAGTAGCAGAATGGTACTATAGTAGCAGCAGGTACTGTACGATACTGTAGAAGACAAGTACTGGAGTAGTACTATTCACAGAATGGGCCTTGGGCCAAAATTTTGGGCCTACGGGCCATGTAATGGGCTAAATGACCACTGTGACTTCGAGCTATGTAATGGGTCTACCTCTACCTAGTTTAAAGTTGTCTTTACTTTAATTTAATTATAAATGAGGCTTCGATCCCAACCTTTAAAAAAACAAAGGGTACATTAGTCAATCTAATTAGAATTATAGTAAACTCATAATATCTATACCTTATGTGAAATGTTGTTTTTAAAATATCCTCATTTTTTACTCACAATTGATAATACCCATAATGAGGATCAATCTTTAAAAAATATTAATATCCTTTAAGTTGATCAAATAATTCATCAATGGGAGGTAGCTGATATGTTTTTTTTTATAGTAATGACATTGATTTAACTATAATCGATGCACAATCAAATTGACCCATACTTCTACTTAACAAAAAGAAAAATGAAACCCCAAGGTGAAACACCATGGAGAATGAATCCATTATTAAAAAAATATTTTATTTGTTTCTTTAGTTATACTAATTACATAGTGTCCATTCTATAGGGAGTCTTAGATATAGGTTTTACATCAGGGATGAGTTCAATAGAAAATAAACTTCACACTCAAGTGGATTTCTAGGTAACTCTTCAGGAAACACATTAATATATTTGTGCACAATAAGTATATATCCTATTCCATAGTTAACTTTACTATCCATAATCCATGTATACTATTTTTCTCCTATAATTTCATTAAGGTGAGATACTAGAGGTGGATCAAAACATGATACCAAAGATAAAGTCTCTCCTCTAAAGAAAATGGATTCCATATCTCCATTTTAAATCATAATATCCTTCTCTTGGAAATAATTTTTTATATTATACTTTGAAATCCAATCCATACCAAGGATTATATCAAAGTTAACCATGGGAATAATAACAAAGTTTTCAAATAGTTTATTTCTATGTATCATAATGGGGACTTACTAACATATCCTTATTGAAATAATATCTTCACAAGGCATCTTGAGTGACAACACCCTTCTCAAGGTGGTGGGGAATGATTTGATGTTCTTAGAAAACAGGGAAGATATAAAAGAGTGTGAAGATATAGAATAAAATAAATCATTAGATAAATTTGAGTTTACAATCAAATTACCTACCACCACATCATTAATAACTTCATATTCAGCTGTAGTAATCACATAATCTTGACCATCCCCCTTGGAATATTCTTTTACTGGTTCCCTTGATGCTAAGGGCATTGTTTTAAATAATGACCCATATACTTATAGCTAAATCACTTCATAGTAGTGGTTATTTATTTCCCTTACACCCATGAGATAAATGTACCTTTTCTCTACAAATTTAACAAACTCTCATTCCCTTTAAACATTTACTAGGATGCTTCTTTCCAAAATTATCACATTTTGTAAATCACATCATTAATTTATTATTTGTTAACACATTTATTTTTCCTTGGGGCCATTCTAACCACTTATTTTCTTAATTTTATTTTAATACATAATACCTATAGAATTATTTATCTTTCTTGACAGTACATGATACTATATCATCATATGATGAAAACGTTTTAGATACTAGTTCCCATCAAAGGTTAATCTTAATCCCATAAAATAAATATAAAATATTCATTTCAAAATTATGTATTTATAACATTACATGATTTTCTAATATTGTTAAGCTAACCTCATATTCAAAAATTATTTCCTATTCCTTCTTCTTTATGTTGAGTAAATTACTTTATATTTCAACTCATTACTCTCGAGGAAAATATTTCTCAAAGAATATCACATTAAATTTTTTCCATTACATACTTTCTATTTCATCATATTCTTTAGTATTATGGATCAATGACCACCATTGATAAATATATCCCTTTAAGATATATACTACTAGAATAACCTTTTTCCTTTCATTGATTCCAAAATCTAGGAATATCTTTTCATGGGACATGATCTGTTGTTTAGATACTAATGGATTAACAGTTCCATTGAAGGATTGAGGTATATATTTCATAAATAAATGAAACATAGGTTCATTTAACTATATAAAAATAAGTTTCTCCATTTGGGTAAGTTATTTTTCATAACCTGGGTCAGTTTCCCCAATATGTTCATGATCTTCTCATCTCTAAAATCCACTGTATTGATTTTTTGATAAATAAAATCCCTATATTGACTATAGGTGTTTATATTATTTCTCTTTATTTTTTAAGAACTATCTTAAAATAATATAACACACATAATTAGATTAAAAAATAATGAATATTGATCTATAACATAAAAATCTATAAAATTTATTGAACATTCTAGGGGTTTATCATAATGATCATGCGAGCTATATTATTCTAAAATCTAGTTCCCAAGGGTCATAATAAATTTTATTTGATAGAAAATGTAATGAAAACGAATCCAATAATATAGATCTTGTGTTTAATTTATTATAATGGTAAATGATACAAGGGATAAAAACATAAAGGATCAATAAGTTTTGTAGTCATGAGAGACTAGGTACATACATGATTTACATATTAAATTGGAAAAATAAAATATAACATGAAAAAAATTTCATCCTTGACAATCATTCAAATATTTATTATTCATATCACGGGGAAAGGAAAAAAATAAAGGTTAAGCTTATATGATCAATAAAGGAAAGAATAAAATGGAATCTACCACGAGTAGACAATACATAAAAAATATGTCAGAGTAGATTATCAATAAATATTCCATTTAATTAACAATTTGAGATTCAAAATATATATCCATGGAAAATATCAACATAACAATCACATATATAATAATAACTAGAATCTTAATAAAGGAAATGTACAATACTATATGTAATTATCCTTCCGTTGAGGCTTCATTCTAGTATATCATAAAACTTACCATTGGGGCATTGTTCTAATAAATTTCAATGAATGTGTAGGTATACACTGAATACCCAACTAATTTGGATAAAAGTTTGTATGATGTGACCTGTAAATGTATCAAGGGGATATTTATAACCAGGACCTAACCATCACTTATTGTTGTCCAATTTATTCTTCATACATTTAATCAAAAATACAACACGCACTCAATATTACTTATTAATAAATATATACCCATATTAAATCAAGAATATGAAACATGAATATTTCCCCAGTAAATGAAATAAATATCTAAATAAACTTCCTTCAACTAACACCATATTTAGTAATGATACATGGTTAATATAACATTAAAATGATAAATATATTCATGATACAAAATAATATGTATATAAATGAGAAATATAAATTCTAATGAAAAATAGAGAGTGATAGAGAATATGATTACAAGAAAGTGAATGATAAAAATATATGCTATAATCCATAAATTATTAAAGGATGATAGAAGATCATAAATTCATTATAAATAAATGTTTTAAATTAAAGAAAATTAATTTGATAATTAAAGATTAAAATGTAAGTGAAACTTTAAAAATAACCTTCCTTAAGGATTTTGTAACTTTATTATAAAAATGAAGTTATAAATTATTTCCAAAATTATTTTCAACCTTATAGAAAATAATGAATTTTTAATTTAATATAAAAACTAAAAATTCATATAATAATATAAAATTATTTTCTTTGAAAAACCATAGAAACTTGTATAGGAATATAAATTTATAATAATGGCCACTAAGGCGGGAAAATTTATTTATGTTGTATACATTAAAAGGAACACTCGTTTCACACTTTTGTAAAAAGTTAAAAATGAAGTATATGCATTTTTTAAAAAGAACACTTTTAAGAATTTTTTAAATAAATTAAAAGGTAGTATAAAAATAACTTTAAAAATAATTTTAATTTAGGTAAAAACTTCCATAATTTTTTTTTAAGAATATGGATATGGAAGAGAAAGATTTCTGACCAAAAGAAGAGAAATAAGGTCAGTTTTTCTTAAAAACATTATTTCAGCCATTATAAGTATCAAATAGAGTAAAATTTGGTATAAAAACATAGAAGATCCATAAATAACCATACATGAAGAAAATATATAATGTTTAATAAACAAATAGAGTATAATTCTTATAATATAAATTTAAACTTAAACAATCATAGAGAAGAGTGATATTATAAAATAAACCCTTAAGATTTTGATAAATTTTGAATCCAAACCCACTAAATGAGAAAAATTAAATTGAAACTTTAAATGAAATGAATAAAGAGGAATTAATGATATAATATGAAAAAAATTTAGTTTATATAATATATAAAATAAATTAGGTTTATAATATAAAATACGTTTCATTAGAGTGGAATTGAGATGAAAAACCCTTACCTTGGATTCCTATTTAGTCGAATTAATTATATCCTCCTAAATAATCAATTTAAATTTATTAAGAACCTTTTTCATATATATTCTATTTTTAATTTCCTTTAATAATCATTTGTCATCTATTTATTGAATAGTTCTTGCTTACGTTGACCAATTAAAGTTGTTCAGTCAATTTCTCTAATTTTTTTAGTATATTGACCATGGTTAAAGGTGTTATTAAATGGTTAAATAATATACCAAAATTTAAAAATTTCATAAATATATTTTTTATTTATTATATACAATTTTAGAATCAACCATGAAATTTGAGGATAGAAAAATGAATCACATTACTTCATGGTGGTGGTAGTCCACATGTATGCATGAGAGACATCATCATTTTCCAATGGATGGAAGAGTAATAATATTGATGATATATTATATTTATAGAATCATAATGGTGAAAAAAATATTATATATATTGATTGATTCTATATTTATAACCATCTATGTGAAGTGGGCATGAAAAACGAATTACACCGCTACATGGAGACGATAGTCCGTACATGCACACGAGTGATGTTTTCATTTTCCAGGTGGAGGCATATTTATGAGGACTATAGCAGTACTATAGCAACTGGAACTATTCATCCATATGGGCCTCTGGGCCACCGGTTTGGTCCTCGGGTCTTGCAAGGCTTTCGAGCAACCCAAGGCCTTCAGGCCAGTTATTTCTCAAGGCTTTTAGGCCATATTAAGGTCTTAGGGCCATCTAAGGACTTCGGGCCACATAAATGTAGATGTACCAGTTAGACTACATGGGACAAGGCTTCAGATGAGGATTCAAGGCAGACACATTCACTAGAGAAGAGCTAACTAGAATTGGAAGAATGAGAGGGTATGACTTTGTCATCGATACTGGGCCTGTGTAGCTTTTCATAGGACAACTAGTTGACTAGCCCTATGAAGGTGGAGTACTGATATCATGAAATATGCTGGGGAGGAGCAGTTCCAAGTTTTCTTGTCTAGGTGATTCCCTCTAAGACCTATGGGTTATGTAATTGTCTCTAAGCCTTAGGGCCTTGTAAGGGTTCCACCTCACCCCTTGAAAGGTGGATTATAAAAAATAATAAAAAAATGAAGGCCTTTAGTCTATTATGACCAATTTATTTATGTTAATATGGTTATTGATTATTTTGACGAGGTTTAGGAATAAACTAACTTGGAAAATCCCAGAAAGAACATATACTTATTCTTTTGGTAACCTCTTTTGGCTTACACCTTAATCCTTATTGAAGGGTTTTTTTGAGAATTAAAAAATCTCTAGGACATGTCTAAGGATGTTGGGAAGATATTTTTTTAGGGACTGGTTAAGATAAGTGTCTAAATAAGCATGGATAAGTGAGGGAGGAGGTTCCCTTTTATAAGATAAGTGGGCGAAAAACTTATAAATACTTGAAATATTTTTATATAATATATGTATTACTAAGGTAAAGTGGATTAAAATTGTCATATTTTATAATATAAAAAGTTTAATGTTGAAATAAAACTAAAAAAATGATTTTTAATCAAGTATTTTGTGTCATATTTAAGATTTATCCCTTTATTTAAACCCCTTTAACTAATTTTATCGTTAACTGAGGTGATATAGTTTTACCATGGTTACTATTATTTATGAATAAAAATTAAGTTAGCCACATTACCTAATAATAATTATTATGATAAAATATGGAATACATTTTACATTATTAAATTACTATAAGTGTCATAAAATACTTTTAATTTAATTTTGCAAAGCGCAATGAGAACCGTTTTTAGAAAAATGGTCTTTTTAATCATAAAAATGATTTTACAGTAAAATCAGTATAATATTGATTCCCATAGAATTAATTATATTATGTTAAATAAAAATGAGAATTATTTTTATTTTAAACTAAACCAAAATTGAAAATAACTTTTTGAATACTTGATTAAAATAGAAGAATAAAAAATAGTTTTTATTTGAATAAAAATATTACTTAGTTTTAAAAAATGTTAATCATAGATTTATAAGTTCAGAATTATACTTTTAAATGAATTATATTAATTATTAAATACATTAATATTATAGTAAAAAGGTTTCATAACCTTTAAATCCATTCTTATATCTTGATAATGTTATAAAAGTGACAGTTTTTGAAAAATCGGTATTTTTCACTATTGAACCAAATGTCAACTATTTCTATAAAATCTCAAAAAATCACCATAAGTTAATTTTAACTGGATAACTTCAAAAATTAAATTTATTTAATCAAATTAAAATTATAAAATTTTGGAATTTATGTTTTAATCACATTCTTGAATAAACCTTTGTGCATTATGCTATAGTTTATTTAGAATAAAAATATTATTTACTATAATTAAAACTTGGGTGTTTCAAGAGAACTCCAAAGAGGGGTATTTACCAGTGTTGCATGGAAAAAATATTTATAAGATTCAATATACTCATAAATAGTTATAAATTATAGATAGAATTCCCTATGCATCCACGGTAGTATTTATTATGCATGTCATGCTATGTACTCAACTCGATATTTCTTATGCTCTAAGCATTACTAGTAGATAGAAATAAAATCCCAGTGAGAGTCACTGAGTCATTTTTAAGAGAATATTTATGTACTTAAAAATAATTAAGGATATGTTCATTGTCCTTGGTGTAGAGGATGAGATCTATATAAATGGTTACACTAATGTTGGTTTCCAATCTCATAATGATGATATGAGATCATAATCTGGTTTTTTGTTTTTCATGAATGATGGAGCTATTAGTTGGAAGAGTTTCAAAAATAACACTGTAGTGGAATCTAAAATGGAGACATAGTACATCACTACATAAGATGCCATGAAGGAATCAGTTTGGATCCAGATGTTCAAATATGAACTTGGGATGGATCTTAATATAAAGAGAGAAATAAAAATTTATTATGACAACAATAAATCCATTTATCAGGATAAGAAACCTCAGTCTCACCAAAGGATGAAGAAAAAAAATTTGAAAATACCAATTCATACAATAGATCATTGAGAGAGTCAATGTTAGGATTTTTGGGTGGCTATATAGAAGAATGTAGTGGATCCGTTAATGAAATCATTACTTCAACAAAATCATGTGGTTCATAATGAATCTCTTGGTATAAAATACCAAAAAGATTTATTTTAACAGTTTTAAATGTTTCATGATTTTAAAATAAAAGAAATATCCATTTATCATTCATTCAATTGTGATGTAATTTATTTTACATGAATAGTGTAATGATAATATCACCACAAATTATGAATTTGATTTATCCCTAATCAATGATCATAAATGAGTATTATGGGTTTTAATGATATGTTATTATTAGAATGAGTATAATATTTTACTCAATAAAAATAGTTGTATATGAGATATGAATAATAGAATCACGAGGTAATAAGTTAAGTCATATTACTTGGAATGAACCACCAAAGTATATATAAGGCCCCAACCTTAAACCTTACTTAATCTTAAGGTATTACAAGATTACACATTGAGGATCTTTTCAGGTTTAGAGTTTTAGAGAATTATATCATAAAACATGCATTACATTCCACATTTAAACAAAGTAGTTATATAAAAGATAGTATTCATTTTTTACCATCAACGGAAACATATTTAAAATAAAACATGGATTATTTCTTGACACTTCCTTGACACTATCATCATATCATGTACCTTTCCCTTGACCTGTGAAAAAAATTTCAAAAACCTGGGATGAGCATAAAAAGCTCAGTAAGGGATATAAAAATATGGAAAGGAAACATGAGTACATGTATACATAAGAATCAATGAAATCATATTTTACTCATAAAACATAAGCACTTTAACATACCTCCTCAAAACATGAATAAATCATAGAAATCATAAGACATAAAGGTAACTTGAGGCATTCATAACATTCTTACATAGGGAGTAACCCTCTTGGTTACGTTTGGAATACCCATCACAATATATTCCCTAAATCTCTTCGGAGAAACCTTAACGTTTAACTCCTTCGCGTTACCCAATGCATTGGAGAGCTATATCGGGCTCACCCGCCCTTAGTTTATCACGGAACCACCCATCTTCATAAAAATTCCCAAGAACCATAACATAATCATAGCACATAACTTAATCATAAAGGAAAGATAACATTCCCACATTGCAATAACAATATAACATTTTAAGATATTGAAATAATGAATCCATTCCAAAAACCATTTTCAAAACCATTTAAAACATTTAATAAAGAGATTTTTAAATCAAAGTTTCCCATACCACATTGAGGCTTTTAACATTTTAAACCATTAATATCCATATAAATAAATCCTTAAAACCATTTTGAAAACATGTATATAAATGAGAAATATTTATAAGAATAATTCATTAAAACATTTAAAAAGATATTTTAGTTAAAGGGTTTTTAACAAAATCAGAGACACTTGAATACAATAATTGAGGAATACAATTTAATCAAAACTTTATAATATCATAAGAATAAAGGGATTCATGATATAATATTCCAAAGGACAGTATATACACCATATAAGAGTGAACTGGTGCATAACAACAATGAAGTCTCAATAGAAATTTAAAATGAGATGAAATCCATTATAAAGAAGGTATCCTTAAATTAAGGATAAATCAATCTCATAACTATATGTGAAAAATGAATACACCAAATATAAGTGGATATTAAGTGTAAAACAAACAGAGGTTATTCAAACATATTCATATAACTACATATTCAAGGAGTACAAGTTTATCCCAAATAATCAAAATTAGGTTAAGAAGTTCCCTTTCAAAAACTTGACAGCCTAACGACGTCACTAAAAAATTAAGAAAATGAGTTGATGAGAGATAAAAAGGGTATCCCATCACTTGGACATAAAATTTACATCAATAAGGATATATAAGAACATATCCCAACATTATAATATGTAAATTAAAAGACCCAACAAAAGAAGTCTTTTAAAAAGAGGAGGGTGAAAGTTTCCCTTACCGACTTGGGTATCTTTCGAAACATACACCCCATGAAAGAAGGAAAATACAAAATTGATGTAAATAATCATAAATGAAAGTATATTACACAAAGAGTAGAGTAATGGTCAGTACATATACCACTCAAAGGAAAGGGTGGAAAATGTAGCATAAATCTCATGGGAATAAAAGTGAGATGAAAAATCCTTTATGAAAACTCGGCAGCCTAACGGTGCCACTTAAAACTTTTAAAAAATTGATTGATGAGATCAAATAGGGTCTCTCATAATATTAAAATAAAATTTACAGAAATAGGAATATAAAATAACGTCCCCCAACATAACAAAGAGGAGCTTAAAAGAAGTGACATAAAGAAGAGTACTTAAAAAGAAAGAGAGAGGTTGGATCTCTTACAAAAATTCAGCAGCCTAACGGCGCCACTCACAACTTCCAAAATGGATTGATGAGAGAAAATAGGGTCTCTCATCATATTAACATAAAAAAATACAGTAAGATTAATATAAAAGAAAATCCAAATCAAAAGAAAGATGAGCTTAAAAGGAATGACATAAAAGAGTGTACTTAAAAAGAAAGAGAGGGGTAGGATCCCTTACCTCGGGTCCGACTTGACTCGATCGTTCTTTAACCTCCTGAATAATAAAGTTGAATTAATTTATACTTGATTAATAACCTTTTAAAATTTCATTATTCCTTTTATATCTCTTACTACCATGCTATGAACACTATGTAATTTTTTAAGTTAATAATGGTCGTTTTGTAGATCATTGCTACTTGAGTCAAAAATAAACTATTTATAATTACAAGTTGTTCATGTGGTAAAATATATATTATATCCAGAATTATATTAATTATTTAGATATCATATATATCATATATATCCATTATATACATGCATTGATAATATTACATAACATTTAGAGGTAAGAAATGAAATGCACCGTTCATAGAGACGGTAAGCCGTACGTACGCATGAACACTACTTCAATTTCTATTTCTTATTTAATGGAATTAAAACATAATGATAAATAATAGTATTATAATACCAGTATGGTATCATATATAATATCATTAAATCTATCCTTTATACATACCACATATGGTATTAACGAATCAAATCACTTTGAGGGGCGGTAGTCCGCACTTCCTAAAATGAAGATATCGCGTTTAACCATAATGGAAACCATAAAGGTATGCCATAAATGAAAAATAAAGAAGCTTAAGTAAAACATAAACATATTATATATCATATATAAATATAGTGACATCTTAATGGTCACCTTTGATGGTGTTAAAAGAATATTGAACAATCATCGTTTCGTGAGGCAGAAATTCACCATCCACAGAAACAATATGTTCTTTAACCATTAAATGTAGGTGTCTGTAAATGTAGCTCGAATACTTATTATAACAACATCCTAGTATATTGAATATACTGGATTTGTTACAAAATAAATTAGTAAAAAGAGTTTAGGGGGTTGGAGAAGCAAAATAAAACAAAAGAACACAAGTGAATACATTACCTTAAAATCAGGTATCTCTCTTTGATTTGAGCTCAAAGGCTTCCTTGGGAAGACTTATGCCCAAAGTGATGCTTTTATGAGTAATAAAGGGATGTGGAGAGACAAAATGAGCAGGGGTTGGCCGAGACAAAGGCTTGAGATGTGTGGGTAAGGTGGTAGAGTTGGGGGCCTTTTATAAGAGGAGAGGAGGGGCACTCTTGGAAAGTTACAAAATGTTACTTTATTTTCAAATGAGTTTCGGATTTTAAAGGTCCCATATTGATGTATTTCGAGGATAAGGTGGTAAGGGTTCTAAATATACTCATCCAATAGGTCTTTGACAAGTGTAAGTTATAGTTTTAACATTATCTTTTCATTTTATTTAAATCCTTTATTAATGAGGTAATCGCTGCATCATCATGATTTCATAAATAATTTAATTTATTTAATGTATAAAAATTATAAAAAAAATATCATGATGTAGGGAATATTTTTAGATTTATAATTAATATTTATAGTTAAAAATATTACTTGTATAACCCCATTTAAAAATTGTTGTAGTAAAACAACTCATGCTTGTGACATTTTTATTTTAACTTTAAATAAAAAGTTATTTATGTCATTTTCCAACCAAAGTGGCTCCATGGGGTCCCCAAGTTGACCCATGGATTGTATTTGTCGGAAATGACACATCCAATGACGGTAGGATATGTTTCTAGGTCATTTCATATTATTAAAACATTATTTTTACCTTAAATTACACTAATTACCTCTAATCGCGATTAAAAACTTAAAAGTTACTATTCACCAAAAAATTATTTTAATCCCATTGAACCACATTTTACATCCTAATGAAAACCATGTATGTAGTATTTTTGAAATTCAAATCACAGATTTGGTAAAGTTTCATTTAAACAAAAAATCAGTTTTTAAACTACCACTTAGTGGTTTCACTATTCATTAAAAATTGAAGTTTTTCAGAAAAATACCAAAAATTCTCCCTAAGCTATATTTGATATTCTGAATTCAATAATGATGTCTATTTTACAAAATTAAAAACATATATGTTGCATTAATTAATTTAATAATTAATCCCCGCTGTCAAAACAAATAGCATGTTTTTAAGAAACAATATCTATTAAAAGATTGACACTAGTTTAAGTCCAATTTCAAAGTGAAATTAATTCTAATGACCACCATTAGATTAAATGGTAAAAATATGTTATAAATAAACTTTAATCTAAATTAAAAATATAATATATCCATATAAATAAATCAGATTAAAAGGAGGTTTTGAATTAAAATGCAACATTTTCAATAAAAATGATCTTTATCGGAAAAACAAAATTTTACACAAAGTAAAATTTGATGTCCAGATTCTAAAGAAGGATTTTATTTTGTCAAAAACAACATATAAATTTTTTAAAAGTATATTTAAAAAGGGTTATCCATCAAAAGGTGGTTAATCGACCTTTTAAATAATATTATAAGATTTATGCTTAAAATTGGATTCATTTGCATTTTAAGCCTCTAACATTTATTGGATAAAAGTAAAAATATTTGACAAAAATATATAATCATTTTTTAGTTAGTTCCGTTCATTCCCACCATTATAACGGCTAAGCGTTAACTACCTTTTAAAATAATATTATTTTATTATTAGAGTGCAACGTAAGATTTATAAGAAACTCGTTGTTGCGTATTGGGTACGCCCTCGAGCATAGAATTCCCTTTAAAGTAATATTAATATTTTATTCAAAAAATATGGATAAATATGAAAATGTCATATTCTTTATTTACCTGGGGTGTTACATCCTTCCCCCCTTTTGGGAATTTCATCCTCGTAATTTTAAAATTGGGCTTGGAAGCTTCATTGAAAATCCCACATCGGAACAAGAGTCAGTAAAACTATCACTTTAAAAGAATGGGAGAGAAGTAAAAATGTCACCTGAGTTAACCAATACTAGGATTCTAAGTATGAAAATATGGATATGGAGGAAAAAACAAAGGGTCATGTTCTGATGGAGAGTGATAGTAAACATGTCTAGGAGAAAGTTAACAACAAGAAAATCACAAACTTGTGATGGGTTAAACGGTATTTGATTCCCCAGTAAGAAAAATTAACAAACAAAATTTTTGTTTTAAGTTACTTTTCATTGAGGAATTTATTTATGAGATTCACTAAAACATAAGGAAGCATTCTTAATTGTCATGTTGACTTTCATCTTTTACTAGATTTCTTACATGAACTCATATTTTCTCCAAAAGACGAGTATTTAGGATGACTTGTTCACATTAAGAGAGCTATAATCAACTTCTAGAGAATCACCTAATCCACAAAAGGGAACCATATACTTCCCATGTCTTTAAACCTTAACCAAAACTGAAAGCAAAAAGGATAGTATGAGATCAGATAATACCCAAAAAGGATAATCCTTTATATAAAAAAAAATCTATTCTTAATCTCCAAAATTTGTCAAACAAAACCCAAAGTTCAACAACGACCATTCAATAAACATCTATCCATAAAATTCTACAAAGTAAAAAAAACTAAGATTGAAACCCAAAATGTATTAACCAGTAATTGCCTCAAATTCAAGGATCATATAAACCCAAATGGTTCTTTATAACTATATCCACAAAAGAAAGGATAATTATTCCTTGAATAAAATTTTCGTATATCAAACATCAGGGTTACTATAAAAAGTCTTCTAATGTAACCCCATCATCAAAAGAGACTTAATACATCTAAGAATTTCACCATCCTAAAATCTACCATAACTCTTGAATCCCTTATATGATGACTTCTTACTCATTCAACATTCTTCATGATCCATTATCCATTCCTTTTCAACTTATTCTGAAATACTTCTTTCCTACAAACAAAATCATGAATCATATCCTAAGATTCCAATAATAATAAAAAATATGTTAAGAAATAATCCATACCTTTCATTATTCATTGTTAGTTTCTTCATCCTCAATCGGAATGGAATTAGGTATTGGTAAATGAATATTTTTACGATCTTGGTGACCCTATTCCCAAAACTTCTTCGTAGGACATGTGTTTGCATAATGACCATGTACACCACATTTAAAACATTCAACTGATCCTTCAGAAAGAACTTCTTTCCCTTTCCTAGAGTCAAATAGATGCTTCCTTTTTCCATGGCAGGTTCTTACTTTATGACCTTCATTTCCACACCTATAGCATCTTTCTGTCCCTTTGAAACATTTTCCTATGTGTTTATTTCCACATATTTGACACATAGGTTTTTGAACATTCTTACCTTTATGATTATTACCTGAACTTCCATAGGGATTTGTTTCTCGCATATACGATGCCTTATAAAAATCACTAAGGTTCAGGTGGTCAATCATGACTCCAGATAGTTGGTTGAGGATAACCAAAAGAGTTATCATTGTAGCTCCCATATCATTCAGTTGTTCTTTCATAAAACTGTCACAGTTTTCTTCAAATCCACTGTTACTTTGGTGCCTGCTAGATCCAACCATTTACTAAAACCAAAAAGGTCAGTGTGAGTATATCAGTAAAATCATCAAATAAAAAAGAGGAAGATAAACACCAAGATATACTTACCCAAGTTATCTCAAACTCATTCTAACTTTCAAAAAAAAACGATGACTCCATCTAATATACTAACCATTGTGGTTATACACAACTTGTCACTTTTTCTTAAACAACACTGTAACCTCTAAAGTTATCTAAAACGACCTCTGATACCAACTATAAGGCCCCAGCCTTAAACCTTACTTAATCTTAAGTTATTACAAGATTACACATTGAGGATCTTTTCAAGTTTAGAGTTTTAGAGAATTAGATCATAAAACATGCATTACATTCCACATTTAAACAAAGTAGTTACATAAAAGATAGTATTCATTTTTTACCATCAACAAAAACATATTTAAAATAAAACATGGATTCTTTCTTGATACTTCCTTGACACTATCATCATATCATGTACCTTTCCCTTGACCTATGAAAAACATTTCAAAAACCTGGGATGAGCATAAAAAGCCCAGTAAGGGATATAAAAATATGGAAAGGAAACATGAGTACATGTATACATAAGAATCAATGAAATCATACTTCACTCATAAAACACAATCACTTTAACATACCTCATCAGAACATGAATAAATCATAGAAATCATAAGACATAAAGGTAACTTGAGGAATTCATAACATTCTTACATAGGGAGAAACCCTCTTGGTTACGTTTGGAATACCCATCACAGTATATTCCCTAAATATCTTTGGAGAAACCTTAACGTTTAACTCCTTCGCGTTACCCAATGCATTAGAGAGCTATATCAGGCTCACCCGCCCTTAGTTTATCACGGAACCACCCATCTTCATAACAATTCCCAAGAACCATAACATAATAATATCACATAACTTAAGCATAAAGGAAAGATAACATTCCCACATTGCAATAACACTATAACATTTTAAGATATTGAAATAATGAATCCATTTCAAAAACCATTTTCAAAACCATTTAAAACATTTGATAAAGAGATTTTTAAATCAAAGTGTCCCATAACACATTGAAGCTTTTAAAATTTTAAACCATTAATATCCATATCAATAAATCATTAAAATCATTTTGAAAACATGGATATTAATGAGAAATATTTATAAGAATAAACCATTAAAACAATTAAAACAATATTTTATTTAAAGGGTTTTTAACAAAATGAGAGACACTTGAATACAATAATTGAGGAATAAAATTTAATCAAAACTTTATAATATCATGAGAATAAAGGGATTCATGATATAATATTCCAAAGGACAGTATATACACCATATAAGTGTGAACTGGTGCATAACAACAATTAAGTCTCAATAGAAATGTAAAATGAGATGAAATCCATTATAAAGAAGGTATCCTTAAATTAAGGATAAATCAATCTCATAACTATGTGTGAAAAACGAATACACCAAATATAAGTGGATATTAAGTGTAAAACAAACAGAGGTTATTCACGGATATTCATAGAACGACATATTCAAGGAGTACAAGTTTATCCCAAATAATCAAAATTGGGTTAAGAAGTTCCCTTTCAAAAATTTGACAGCCTAACGGTGTCACTACAAAATTCATAAAATGAGTTGATGAGAGATAAAAAGGGTATCTCATCACTTGTACATAAAATTTACATCAATAAGGATATAGAAGAACATATCCCAACATTATAATATGTAAATTAAAAGACCCAACAAAATAAGTCTTTTAAAAAGAGGAGGGTGAAAGTTTCCCTTACCGACTTGGGTATCTTTCGAAACATACACCCCATGAAATAAGGACAATAAAACATTGATGTAAATACTCAAAAAATAAAGTATATTACACAAATATTAGAATAATGGGAAGTAAATATACCACTCAAAGGAAAGGGTGGCAAATGTAGCATAAATATCACGAGAATAAAAGTGAGATGAAAAATCCTTTACGAAAACTCGGCAGCCTAACGATGCCACTTAAAACTTTTAAAAAATTGATTGATGAGATCAAATAGGATCTCTCATAATATTAACATAAAATGTTCAGAAATAGGAATATAAAATAACATCCCCCAACATAACAAAGAGGAGCTTAAAAGAAGTGACATAAAGAAGAGTACTTAAAAAGAAAGAGAGAGGTTGGATCTCTTACGAAAATTCAGCAGCCTAACGGCGCCACTCAAAACATCCAAAATGGGCTGATGAGAGAAAATAGGGTCTCTCATCATATGAACATAAAAAAAATATAGTAAGAGTAATATAAAAGAACATCCCAATCATAAGAAATATGAGCTTAAAAGGAATGACATAAAAGAGTGTACTTAAAAAGAAAGAGAGGGTAGGATCCCTTACCTCGGGTCCGACTTGACTCGATTGTTATTTAACCTCCTGAATAATAAACTTGAGTTAATTTATAATTTCTTAAGAACCTTTTCCAAGTTCATTATTCCTTTTATATCTCTTACTACCATGCTATGAACACTATGTATTTTTTTAAGTTAATAATGGTCGTTTTGTAGATCATTGCTACTTGAGTAAAAAATAAACTATTTATAATTACAAGTTGTTCATTTGGTAAAATATATATTATATCCAAAATTATATTCATTATTTATATATCATATATATCATATATATCCATTATATACAAACATTTATAATATTACATAACATTTAGAGGTAAGAAATGAAATGCACCGTTCATGGAGATGGTAAGCCGTACGTACGCATGAACGCTACTTCCATTTCTATTTCTTATTTAGTGGAATTAAAACATAATGATAAATAATAGTATTATAATTCCAGTATGGTATCATATATAATATCATTAAATCTATCCTTTATACGTACCACATATGGTATTAACGAATCAAATCACTTTGAGGGGCAGTAGTCCGCACTTCCTAAAATGAAGATATCGCGTTTAACCATAATGGAAACCATAAATGTATGCCATAAATGAAAAATACATAAGCTTAAGTAAAACATAAACATATTATATATCATATATAAATATAGTGACATCTTAATGGCCACCTTTGAGGGTGTTAAAATAATATTGAACAATCATCGTTTCGTGAGGCAGAAATTCACCATCCACAGAAACAATATGTTCTTTAACCATTAGATGTAGGTGTGTGTAAGTGTAGCTCTAATACTTATTATAAAAACATCCTAGTATATTGAATATACTGTATTTTTTACAAAAGAAATGAGTAAAAAGAGTTTAGGGGGTTGGAGAAGCGAAATAAAACAAAATAACACAAGTGAAGACATTACCTTAAAATCGGGTATCTCACTTTGATTTGAGATCAAAGGCTTCCTTGGGAAGACTTCTGCCCAAAGTGAGGCTTCTAGGAGTAAGATAGGGATGTGGAGAGACAAAATGAGCAGGGGTTGGCCGATTCAAAGGCTTGAGAGGTGTGGGTAAGGTGGTAGAGGTGGGGGCCTTTTATAAGAGGAGAGGAGGGGCACTCTTGGAAAGTTACAAAATGTTACTTTATTTTCAAATGAGTTTCGTATTTTAAAGGTCCCACATTGATGTATTTCGAGGATAAGGTGGTAAGGGTTCGAAATATACTCATCCAATAGGTCTTTGACAAGTGTAAGTTATAGTGTTAACATTATCTTTTCATTTTATTTAAATCCTTTATTAATGAGGTAATCGCTGCATCATCATAATGTCATAAATAATTTAATTTATTTAATGTCTAAAAATTATAAAAAAAATATCATGATGTAGGAAATATTTTTATATTTCTAATGAATATTTATAGTCAAAACTATTACTTGTATAACCCCATTTAAAAATTGTTTTAGTAAAACAACTCATGCTTGTGACATTTTTATTTTAACTTTAAATAAAAAGTTATTTATGTCATTTTCTAACCAAAGTGGCTCCATGAGGTCCCCAAGTTGACCCATGGATTGTCTTGGTCGGCCATGACACATCCAATGATGGAAGGACATGTGTCTAGGTCATTTAATATTATTGAAACATTATTTTTACCTTAAATTACACTAATTACCTCTAATCGCGATTAAAAACTTAAAAGTTACTATTCACCAAAAAATTATTTTAATCCCATTGAACCAAATTTTACATCCTAATGAAAACCATGTATGTCGGTTTTTTGAAATTCAAATCACAGAAGTGGTAAAGCTTCATTTAAACGAAAAATCAGTTTTTAAACTACCACTTAGTGGTTTCACTATTCATCAAAAATTGAAGTTTTTCAGAAAAATACCAAAAATTCACCCTAAGCTATATTTGATATTCCGAATTCAATAATGATGTCTATTTTACAAAATTCAAAACATATATTTTGCATTAATTAATTTAATAATTAATTCCCGCTGTCAAAACAAATAGCATGTTTTTAAGAAACAATATCTATTAAAAGATTGACACTAGTTTAAGTCCAATTTCAAAGTGAAATTAATTACAATGACCACCATTAGATTAAATGGTAAAAATATATTCTAAATAAACTTTAATATAAATTAAAAATATAATCTATCCATATAAATAAATCAGATTAAAAGGAGGTTTTGAATTAAAATGCAACATTTTCAATAAAAATGATCTTTATCGGAAAAATAACAAAATTTTACACAAAGTAAATTTTGATGTCCAGATTCTAAAGAAGGATTTTATTTTGTCAAAAAAAAAACATATAAAATTTTCAAAAGTATATTTAAAAAGGGTTCTCCATCAAAAGGCGGTTAATCGACCTTTTGAAAAATATCAGAAGATTTATGCTTAAAATTGGATTCATTTGCATTTTAAGCCTCTAACATTTATTGGATAAAAGTAAAAATATTTGACAAACATATATAATCATTTTGTAGTTAGTTCCGTTCATTCCCGCCATTATAACGGCTAGGCGTTGACTACCTTTTAAAATAATATTATTTTATTATTAGAGTGCAACGTAAGATTTCTAAGAAACTCGTTGTTGCGTATTGGGTACGCCCTTGAGCATAGCATTACCTTTAAAGTAATATTAATATTTTATTCAAAAAATATGGATAAATATGAAAAGGTCATATTCTTTATTTACCTGGGGTGTTACAGTATATCTCATGGAATGTCATACATTCATCAATATAAATCAGTATGTATGATTTTTATAAATTCCCATTACATGAGGTTGGAAAGATACCTAGAATGGGAACCTTCATAATTTTATAAATTTCTTATGCAATCTATGAGGGTTGTCTGATCAGGGGTGGTTGTGTATTTTGATGATCATTTAATTGGCTAGAACTCAACCAAGATGGGATTTTTCCACTCATATGACGTGATAAGACATCTAAACATTTTATTTAATTTTAATAAGGAATTAAATATCCATTCTTAATTTAGTGACATGTGATGTACACAACTAATTTCTACTGGGATGAGGGAAATGTGCTGTGATAATTTTCTAGATGAACGACATGTGATATATTTATCGACCTAGTCAGTCTATTTCAAAGAATCATTAATAAATAAGATAACCTATACTAGATTTACATGATATATGTCTATTTGTCACTCTGTGCTATAAAAAAGGGTTTATATTGGTATATATATGATGTATATGATACATCTTTTTCTGGATATATTTATATGAAGATATGAGTATGTTTGATCAAGATCACACTAGACCCCTTTATAGCTTGAGTTGCACTAATGCTTTGTTGTAATCCTCTCTTTACTTACATATATGAAATCATGATTTTATATTTGTTATTAATTATAAAAAGTCTTGTTTAGTCACATAGTTAGGTTTTTGGTAAATGATTAAATTTTATATAAATTATTTGTTCTAAAATGAAGAGAGTTTTGATAAGCCCTATAAAAAAGTGTTTTTTTACAGATTCATAGAGTTATGAAGTTTTTATAAATTCCTTATGGGATTTTTTTGCAAGTGGGAGATTTTTAGAAATGAAATAAAATAGTATATCATATTTTATGATAAACCTGAATCATATTAGGTGAGCTAGGCATAATGATGCTTGGTTTTTAACATACTATAAGTTTCTATCATATTGTATGATATACATGTGACATTCTATATCACATGCATGCATTAAACCATGTCCTATCACACAGTTATTATGAATTAGTAATATTGATTCATAAATGTCTTGAGAAAATATTTGAAATGTTGAAACTATAATAGAATTAATGTGCAACTACTATTAGATTGCAGCCAATGCACTGATGTTCTAACACTATCTATTTAAAAAGGATAGTCTATAAAAGGGATGAGTTCCCTCTCTTTATTGGTACCCTGATTCATTAAATCTATAAGATGAATCCATATTTATCCCAAATTATCATTTTTAGTTGAGAATAAGGCGATTTCACCCCTTTGGTGATCTGAGATCCTCTTTTTATGGAAAAGGATTCAAAGGACAATGTAATTCCTCTAAGTACGAATATTTTTTTCTACTATGGTGATCTCCATTAAGTGTACTACATTGAAGAGTAAATTATGGAACTAAAAATAGTAAATACATTCTATTTTTATGTTCTTAACTTATTCATATTGAATCATTTGAAGAAGTTTTGGACATATTTTGGGTTTCTTATGTTTATAAAGTTCATTTGATGATAACCCTAAATCATATCATATCCTTAATCAAAATAGGCCACTACACAGACATAACTTTCTCCTTAGTATCTAACTCACCCCAATAAATGACATGGAGTAATCATAAAGATATTTCCAAATATATGAAAAATATAAGAACTTACGAATATGATCTATTTTTTGGATGAATAACTAACCGATACACCATCTTTACAACTCTATCAGACACCTTGAGAGATCCAAAAAATTAAAGTAAAATCTAACTATCTCAATCAATCCTTTACTTCCCAAGATGAGGTGAAAATTTTAGAAACAACTAATCCACAACCTTAAACTTTAAAGTTTCCTCCAAATATCAACATATGAAATTTGGAAGTCTGGAGTAGCTTTAACTTACTTACAAATCACATGCATGTTATTTATCACACAATGCAACAAATTTGGTTAATAATGACCAAATATCCAACCTATGTATTATAAAATAATAATATCAAATTCCTCCTATAAAAAAACTCAAATTAATCTATATTAATGGAAGATTTATACCCAATGATATAGGAAAACTCTACATAAAGAAAATTAATCTTCTATTAAACTAAAATATTAAGAAAATATACATTTAACATTTATTATAGTGGATGAATTGTTCACTCTATCTGCTCGTCCATTTAAGGATGAAAATTAATGATGGGGCATAATTAAGAGATAAAATCATGTTAGAAACTATTCCAAACTCTTACATTAAAACAAGTATTGTATTCAAAAAACAAATCCCTATAAATCCCATGACACCTCACCAAATCATCCATATAAAGCCTCACTAATTTATCCACACAACTCTACTCTTTCAAAACCAATAAATGAGATGAATTCATTAGTTAATCAACCACTCATATAGATTCAAATCCACTCAAATGTCAATTCAATATAGTAATTAAACCCATCGAAATTTCCTCACACTTTTATTGAGGGATATATAATGGATGTACTAGAACAAATAAAGATCTATGTGCATATTTCACCCACAAACAGAACAACCATCATGATATGAACTCATCCACTACCTATTTATACCTATACACCAGTACTTATAATTCAAGAATTTAAAAATTTTATAAATACCAAGATACACTATAATAGGTGAGTTATAAAACTCATGAAAAAACACCCCTCAATTTTCCACCAAGACAAAGAGCATACCTTAGAAAAACTTATGATGTTGACCATCATATAACTATTATTTAGTAGAATATATACAAAAATGATCTCTCCATACCTATACCTCAATATTATCTAGATATAAATCTCACACATTATATAAAAATGAATAATTTACTATAAAATGGTATAATAAAACACCACCATCAACTTTCTATATATCCAAAAATAAAGTCACAAATAACTCCAATATCCTACATGCATATCCAGCTTTATGGGAAACATCACTGTGTGAATTTTTACTCAATACATCATCTACTAAATTTCATTTTCCCTGATTATAGAATTTTTCTAATAAATAATACTATATGAACTATATCCAACTCCACCAACACAAATTCAAATCCCTATGAGAGAAAATATACCATAGGATCTTATAATTGGTGAAGAATAAAAAGTTATCACTAATCAGATAATACAAATAGATCTTAGATCAAATAATTCCAGAAAAAGATTATGATAATGTGTTGTATAATTTTTCTCATGAGTATGTAATTAATAAAATCCATATGAGACCAGTTCTCTCTCTTATATTAGGAAATAACCTAGTCTAAGACGAGGAACGTCAAAAAATACATCAAACATAACTCTATCCTCTAGAAAGTAAAGGGAAGAAACATCAATAAAAATTTCCATTATTTATTAAAAATTTTTTTCACACTAATCATATCACATAAAATATTGATACTTCCTTCTAATGGTTGAAAAAGGGACCACAATTCGAGTTATATTAGACACAAACCTACTATAATATCCTTTAAGGAAAATGATACTTCTCACCTACCCAATATTCATTAGAGCTACCATAAAAATAACTAAATTAATATTTTAAAGATAAATAACAGTAACCTAATAAGAAATTACATGATCAAATATATTAAACTCACACATAAATAACTTACACTTGATATTACATATATCTAATGTTATCAAAGGGCCTCCAAGACATATATCAAATAATCAACATTATCCTTACATAAGTATTTTTTAGGGAAAACCACCATAAACTAATCTAATAAATCATGGGACACCGAGTTAATAAATCCCATGAAAATATTTGGGGTGTTTATTACTCTTAAGGGTATCACTATGAGCTCAAAAATGTATATATTAAAACCTAAAAGAAACCTTGAAAAAAACTTATTGTTTCAACCTCATATGCTAATACAAAAACCATAAATCAATATTAAAAAACTATATAGATCATTTAAATTGATAAAAATCTCATTAATCCTCTAGATAGGATAATACTTCCTCAATGTTACCTTGCTCAGTTGATGATAATCTATGTTTTGTCAGAAACTACCATCAACATTCTTTGTAAACAATACATGAGAACTCTAAGGAGACATGCTGGGTTAAATTAAACCCTTATATAGTAGATCATCAACATTAATTTAGTACATTTATATCACCTAATGTTATATCATATAAGTATAAAATTAAATTAGAGTGATAATGCGTTGAAAATATATCCTAAAATTTATGTCACATTGAGAGAGTATTTCTATAACATCTTCAGTGAAAACATATTGAAACCACACCACAAGTTGAAAAAAATCTATTCCCTATACTTTCATTGAACCCAATGTAAACTCTATTAACTAGGAAAAAAGAATATCTAATTATTTATGATCCATAAAATAATCTTGATCACTAATAAATGTCACATGACTGCTATTCATATCAAAGAAAACAACTCTTATTTGATAGTAATCAATAAAAAACTACACCAAGTGAATCTAATAAATGATAAGGATGAAATCATCTAGGTGTATGTGGAATTTGAAAAACACCCTAGTCAACTGATGCTACCCCTTCATCAATTAATATCCTCAACACACCTCATTCAAACATGACTAACTTCCCACTAGTGTAGTTTACACAAAGTTAATTGGAATCTTATACACCTTAATTCCTAATTATTTACCTAAGGAAGGTTAAATAAAATAGTGTTAGGCTCATTAATCAATAAAAGTATAAAATTAGTAAGAGTATATATAAAAATATACCTTGAATGATATAAATACCTCATAGTGATAGCAAATCCATCACATGAAACTGATCATTCATTGCTCCCCTACCTCACTAACCCTAATTACATCCACCACCTAATCCATATTTAGTTATTAGTACCAAAGGATTTAGAATATCCCTTAGTTTTCTTTTTCCTAATCCATCATCCCAATGTGGTCCAAAATCCTAGGTAACCTTTCGTGGCCAATTGGGCCTCATAGGGAACTAATGTTATGGATTTATTTGAAACTAGCCGCTAGCTACATGTTGGTATCTAATAAAGGATAGAAACTAGAACTGATGATGCCTCTACCCACCATATATATAGTAAATCACATTAGATCTCTCAGTAAAATCCTGCAAATAGATATTCATTGAGAAGTGATAAAATATGGATCAAAGTGACTCATCGTGGCCTAAATCCTCAAATATTTATATAAATAAAAATGTTCATCCCTAACACTACTCACTAGAAATTTTTGATGACTTACCTCTTAGGATGAACCTATATACACTAATTTATTCTCAATCACCTTATCCTTTTTCAACACCTCAATATAAGATGATAACATTAAATTATTGACATAATGGTGAATATATAGACACAAATACTCCTTAAAATTATGTTTTGGTACCTCATTATCTAGAAGTTGATTTGGGGTATAATAGATAAGGTTCATAAACCATAGTTTGAGCTCTCTCATACTATATATCCTCTAATAAAGGGTGAGAAACTCCTAACACTGAGCTACCTTCAGTGTCAAGGATAATAAGTCATCCTAAAACTTATTTCAAAACTTCTACCATGTCACCTATGATGCATCCCGACCATCTAAATAAATAATCCACCACTATTAAGATACACCAATACACAAGATAACTCGAATGGAATCCAATTATTCTTCCTCACATGAATCAAAATTAAGGGGATATTATGCTCCTCTATCCACCTATTTATCTCTTGATTGTAGACAATCCCCTAATAAATTGGAAAAAATTAATATTAAAACTCAAGAAAATAATCCTTCTATCAATTATACATCTTAAGATTATCCCACCTATGACCAACAGAAGTATCCAACTTCACATCACCCACTTGAACCACATGGGGACACCAAACACCATCCATATCTACAAACACAAACAATGCTCCCAAAAAAGGATATAGAATTCATTTAAATCCTTTTAATTAAACTCATTTTTATTTCTCAAACATCTTACCCAATTAAATAATTGGTGCAAACAAACAAGTTTCAAGTAATAAACCTAGGTATCTACCCCATAACCAGTATTATCACACTTTATTAGGTTTAGTAGTCTTAAGGTACTTATACTAAATAATAGAGACCCTTTTTATGTTTTATCTAGTCTCTTTTACTATATCATATTCTATGATTTAATGATATAGTTTCCCTACCACACCAATTCATTTCTCACTAGTGAATCAATCTAAACCCATTCCAAAAATGTCAAAATAAAGATCTAATACTACTCTATCATGATTTAAATCTATTAGAAACCCCCCTAGGTCAGTAATGAAGTTATGAGTGACCCTCAAATCCCACCTCCAATAGGACATAAGTTTTAAACTAGAACTACAGGTATAAATTCATATTATGGGAAACATTAAACTTTATATTCCTAGGAATGATCAAATAATCCAATAATAAACACTAATTTAATAAATAAAATAACCAATGATTCTTAAAATGACACTTGAAATTTCATATAGAAATAAATAAAATTTCTTGAAGATAAATAACAAATATAAACACCACCTATGGAAATAATTCCAACCCCAAATGATAAACCCATCATAAGTTATTAATTTCTAGCATGATCACCAACTCTATTTAATAAGTTTTTAAAAATAGTATATATAATTACGAGTGAGTATAAAAGTATAGTTATAAAGTTCATCCACTAAAAATTTCATTCCAATGTGAAAAAACATACTAAATACTATATTAATAAACACTAAAAATGAATAATTACTTATATTAGGTAAACTAACTACCTATCACACCAAGGATCTCTAACAAAATATGTATAGATTAACCATAAGTAATAATTCATAAAAATTTATCTAGAGAAGGTGACCTACTCCCACATACCACAACCACAACCACAATCCTAACCCCAACCCCAACCACACCAACAATCATAACCACCTATCCATATACCACAACCAAAACCACATCACATACAAATCCACATAAACATAGCCATATCTACATAACCACTACTAGATTTCACATGCCATAACTATATAACTACTTCCACATAACCACTACAACACACCATTGCAACATATTTCATAACCACACTATATTTGAAAGAGATATGGGGGGGGGGGTGAATTAGTCATCTATATTTATCACCCATATCCTAGATGATGTGGGTACACCCAAAACTGAAAACCTCATTTTGGAATTGGTAAGGTTAATTGACTTATGCGGTGGTGCTTAGAAAATAATAAAATATACAATGGGTATATAATATGTTACAAAAATTGAACCTAGGGCCATGTCCTTACCATAACACCCCTGAACCCATTTCCATACAAACCACTACCACCTCTAGACACATTAACACCATATCCACATGGAAACCACAAAAAATACAACATATACTTCATATTCCATTACTATATCTATATTAATCATTTTATAATCACATCTATTAAATAGAATGATTTATTAATAATCCACATTAATTTCAATTAACTAATATCTTATATAAAGTACTTCCACATTCATGTTATAAAATTCAATTACCACACTTTATTTACACTACTTTAAATAAATTCATTCAACACCACCTTAGTCTATATAACCTATTATTATTCCACATTATTAAATTTATTAAATTATTCTAGAATACTTCCATAACACATGCATTTACCATAAACTACCCAAAATAAACATACCAATCATATCTTACCATAATAATAAAGAACCATACCATCACTGTTTCATCAAGAAAAATAAATAACAATAAAAAACCTTCCACCACTACCAAAAATATTTAATAAAATAATTTTACCATAAAAAATCGAACAACAATCCCATTTTCTCATGTCTTATTTATCAAATTACCACACCTTACCTAACATAACAAAAACACATAATAATGTAATATTTTCTAGTTTATTTATCATATTTAAAGCTTAAATTTTATTTGAAAAATGGAAAACATGTTTTTTATATTGTATTTTTTTTAACATGAGAACTATTTTCTGGTTAGGTGTTGGAATTTTTGGAACATGACTTTCAAAAGCACACTTGTATAACTATATAGATACAATTACACTAAAACCTAAAAAGTGTAGAATAAGATGCTAAAGAAAAATCTAAATCTAGAACTGGTGGAAACAATATCTACTTTCATAGGTATTAATGCATGTGGTGTTCTAGATTCAACATTTTTCTAAAGGAAGTGGTGAAGTTAGTATAACAACTGATTCCAAATTATGAAGTTTGAAAGTGGAAGGATGTAAATCCACATTCTTAAAGGAATTAAGTTGGAATTAATCTAAAAGACACATAATATTATTTTGAGATTTATGATGACTATTTGAGATTCTTCATAGGGTTATGTAATAATAATTAACACTATTCACTTAAATTCAAAAGTTGAGGTGGTGCAGTTAATGTCTTCTTTGATCGAGAAAAGGTATGTTGGTAAATATCAGAAGGTATTATAATTGATATAACCAAATTATTAACATATATCTTATCTACAATAAATGGTTTGGAGTCCCTTGTTCAACATCACTGTGATAGAGAAACCAAACGACAAAGGATACAATGTCAAATATAGGAAGTTCATAGTTCAGAATGGTAGTAGATCAGACGAAATAAGAAGTGTATAATGGATAATTACTATAAGGATAGATGTATTCTAGAATAGGTCCACTATTATACCACATATAGTCGATATTCTAGGAGTGGTTTTGGTTGGAGTTTGTAATGGGAAGTGTTGGAATGATGTTCTTCCATATAACACCATCAGTTTGAAAAATTTATATATTTTTTGATGTATTTTTAATCTATGAAGTGGTTGTGGTTGGTTTCAGAAATTTATAAATGGTTTTTGGGAGTTTTGGAGATTTTTTTATGGGAATATGATTGGTGTGTGGTTAAAGGAAACCATAAATAATTATTGGGTCGCCGTGTAGGGTGAAATGAGGGCCTTAGGGAATTTTCATGGTTGGGTTCCTAGTTTGGGTAAATTGTGAGATAAAATATGAAACCATAGTCTGTTAGAATGGTTATGTGCATGGTTAGGGTATATGTTTTGGATAAACCATGTGGCCAAATCATGAAGCCCTGAATTTGTTTTACTATGAGGTTTTCACATTTTGTGCATAGTTTACCGATCATTCATCCTAATTGTGAGTGCCTTTAAAGAGTTATAAAAATTATATTTATAATTTAAACCTTCCAAAAAAACAATTATTTATTCTATACTTTATACAGATCCTAAACAAGAGGGTTACCTTGGATGATTTCAGTGGTTCTCTTCACTCTGAGGCTTCCTCTCTTTCTTAGAGAATCTAAACTAGGGATCGATGGTAAAATTCTTATCTCTCATACTCTATTCTATTATTGGTTTCCTTTGGAAGATTCATTAGTTTAGGGTTTCATTCTTAGATCTCTTAGTTAGGGTATACTTAGATTAATATTTTATTCTAAACCATAATAAGATTGTAATGTGATCCAAGATCTATAAGGGTATATAATGGTTCCATATTGAAAAAATTATTCATGGTTGGCGGATTTTATCCCACTTCCCCTTTTAAAGAACTAGAAATATTGATTTTTTAATGGTCAAATGCTTATTTTTATCTATTATAAATTACTTGGATAAATATTGGTTGAATAATACATTGGTGTAAAATGATTTTAGATAAATGTTATGAGTGAAACCCATAGTTTTTTTGATAAAATTAATATTTTATGAATTGGTTTTAAAAAAATGAATTTTTTATGAAATAAAATTTTCATTGGTTGCTGATCTTTAATAATGCATATAGAAAGGGACTTATTGGTTTAGACTTGATTGAGGTACCAAAATTAGGTCACATGGATTAGAATGGTTAGGTGTGCATTCATGATGTATTTTTGAAAGAGACTTATCGTCTCAAACTTGGATGAGTAGCCAAAATTGGGGCACATTAGATTATACCACCAAGTAATGACTTTGTTCTAGAGGTATGAGTTTCCACTTTCAAGTTTTTCCATCTAGTAAGGCACAATTTTTTGGAAAATTCATTGGGTTGAGGAATTGTATGAGTTTGTGTGTACATGGAATGGGTGTGTGATTTATTTAATGGGTTTCATTGTAGAAATAATGAGTTAAAATAAAGGTGAATTTTGAGTGTGAGATATTTACATGGTTGAATATGAATTTGTTTATTTATATTTTACTTATCTTTTGATTTATATAATATGTGATGTAACTTGTTCTAGTTTATATGGAATGTGTGGAAAGTCTATTGGGGATTACCTATTAGGCTTAGACACTCATCCTCTGATATATGAACTTTGTGCCTATGAAGTCATTGTTTGATATGATTTAAGGGGAGACCTCTTACCTTTATAGTGAAGCATATTAAAGTTATAGTCTAGGGTGATGGAGTTGAGAGCATAGAGGTAGATTTCATGTGAAGCATGAGAGAGTGAAATGTTCGCACTTTGTTTATACTTTTGAGTCTTTGGTCTTGTAGTTTTATTTGGTAATATTTTTGATTTCTATGACTTTGATTATAATTATTGTTATGTTTTGTTATTAGAGTTTCCTGGTGCTATGATACATCATACTATATTTTTCATTGGAGTTTTTTGTTGTAGTTTGTGTCATATATAAGTGTAAATATCCCCCCAATGATCTTATAAAACCATAAGAATTTATTTCCAACCTTTTCTGTCTGGTGGATGCACCTAAGGCTAGTGTAATTCTGATCCTATCCAAGGTGATGGATTTTCATCAGGATGTTACAAATGGAATCATTTTGGTATGGCCCGTCAGTTATAATTGTAGGTGTAGAGATAATATGTGTCGATATTTGAAATGTAGGGTATAAAAGGGCATAAATAACCTCTTTATTCCAAACTTCATGTTACAATGGTGGTTCGGGTACAAAATTTATTTATAAACACTTGTTGGTGTGTTATTACCTCATCATTATAGGTTTATCTATTTTGAGTTACATATCATTCATTAATAAGGATACTTACAACAAGGATTACATTAGTCATATGATATTTTATCGGTGATGTTTTGGTTAATTATGTCATGATAATCTTACTTCTACATTCATTGTTTGTGCTTGTAGATAAAGTTAGTATTTTTTAAGAAATGATTTCCGTATCATGGTAAAATTTTGTTTGGATCTATGTTGTATGTTACTTCTTACAAAAAATTATTTATATTTATATTTATTAAAGGAATAAAAATCTAATATTGAATTAAAAAATAAAATAATAATGAATATTATTTGAAATAATTTATTAAATGGTGATTATAATCCCTATTATTCTAATATCAGGTTAACAATTTTATGACGATTACTTAAATTAATAATTACATGTTTAATTTCCAACTTTATTATTGATTGGTAATATGTCTATAACTTAGAATACCTTTAAACATAATAGAGTGAATTGTTTCAGCCTCAAATTTTAATATTTCTATTACATTCCATACGTTAACTTAAATTTCATGGTTTAAAGGTTTGGTACATACTAAATTTGATTAGAAAAAAAAAAGAATTCTATAATCTTGGGTTAAATCTATTTAACTTAAAATTAAAGAAATATTAAAATAATAACGTGTTCTTATCACCACATGATATGAACACAACTAGATAAGCATCATTAACATAATGAGTAGCATAAAACGGAAAGTTGTTTTATATTAAATGGGATTTCTAGTTATAATGTTTAATGTGTTTTGTAACTATTAAATTTTTTAATTCATTGGTAATGGGATCATTATGGAATCTAAGTCATGTTAAATATGATTGTTTAAATTGTTCAATAATTGATCATATTTTTTTGGTAATTTAATTATTTTGAAAAAATGTTTATGTTTAGAGAATAATGAATTGAAATATAAAAGATGAGTATGTTTCTTATATATTTTATTCTTATTAGTTTAAAAATGTGGAAATGATAAATATTTTTGGAGTAGGATATAACTAGCTGTTTTATTATGTTGGTTTATTAATCATGAGTTAACAACAAGTTTAGTAACTCTTTTATTAAAATAAAATGATATGTGTGTATTTTTGAAGTGTTTTATATTATATTTTACATGTTTTTCTTGATTATCACATGTTTTGTTGATAATAGGGCTCTCAAATTAAATGATTTCACTGAAAAGTTTTGTTTTATTAAAAGTTTTATTGATTTTAACATGTCATTGTAAAAAGGATCATGTTGAATATTTTATAAAGGATTTTTTCTAGTGTTTGTATTCAAGAATAGATTCAAAGAGTTTTATTTAAATGGTATTTGGGGAAAGAACTTATAAAATAATACCTTTTCATTGTTTTGAAATCTATAGTATGACTGGTATTTAAGAAATAGCGTGATGTTTTGATTTCAAGTGTGAGAAATTTATAATGAAATGTTGGAATTTATGTTAGTGATTTTTTATTTTTGTGTAAAGTTATTTCTGGATATTTTCTTGTTGATTTTTTTTTTCATTTTGTGGTAGACATGATATATGGATGATGAAATAGAAATTTCATGTCAAAATGATACCAAATATGATGAGAATTAGAAAAACTCTCAAGAAATGGGATATCATGGGAGTTAAATTAGACACCATACTCAATCTTCATTACCATGTTCAAGTTTTTGTAGAGTTAATAATATTAGTGATAGTTATATACTATATAATTTTGGGGATGAAGTTGTTACAAGCATTAAAGTCTCATATTTATTTCTATGGATGGTGATTCACTTCCATATCTCTTGATGGAGTTAGTTATATTTTCAAAGTAGAATAGTACATAGATCTAAAAGTAGTAGAATATTTGCTAAAAGAATTTTAAACCATATCTTATTAACTAGTAACTAATCTACATGAACTGAAGTTTCAGTTAGAGTAGTCAGAAAACTAAGTTTTCCTTCCTTTTAGGAACTTACCATATTAAAACTATAAGTGTTCTTATTTTATATTAGTTTCGGGATGGGTTCCCACCTTGAAATTATTCTATTGTTCATGTTTGTGAGTATAATTAACACTAAAAGAACACATGTTGTCCTATGATTATGATAACACTAACTCTGGTTAAGGAGGGTTTTCATTACAAATATAAAATTTAGGAATTTCCTTAGTTACTAAGAATACATGGTAATTACCTTTATCCTTAGTAATGAGTGAGCTATGTTCTTGGAATAAATTACTAGGACCATTCATTGTTACCTTGAGGACCCTTACTCTATGTGCTTAGTGGGTTATTTCTTGTTATTATTTAGGATTTCTCATGTATAGTCTCACTATTGACTACTTTGGTAGGGAATAACACTTCATGATCAATTGAGTGGTGGATTACTTAACTCACATGTCTATAGATAACAGATTAATAAATTACAAAATCAATGATAATTCATTAGTCAAATAATTGACATGCACTTGGGTTACACATACCATGAGGATGTTATCATTTTATTTTGGGTAACTCTCATCCATGAATTGGTTTAACAAGTCTAAGTAATCTCAGTAGTCAAACTCTGATATCCTTGCTATGGGGTTAAGCCTCAATGGTGAGGATATATTAATGGATGGATAAAGGTTGGATATTCTCTCTAGAATTTTCAAGGATCCAATTTTGGTTCCTCCTTTATAATCTAATAGAAGCTCTATACTTATAATCACTCAAGTGGGTTATTAATAAATATGTTGGAAATATATACAAGTTAATAGATTAATTTTTTTAGTGGTCATCTATAAAATAGAAAGTGGCTGAGCATGGTGCTATGTGTCTTACCTTTCAATATGTAAAATAAAAACACCAATGATTGGTGGGTAGGTTGCAACTACTACTATATATTGAAGTGAAATTTAATTACCATATAATTTCTCACTATATTGAATAATATTCTTGTGAATCATGATTTAATTTGGATGATTATTGACCAAATCACCAAGTAATCACACTTTATTCCAATTAGGGAGATTAATTTTGCAAATGTTTTGTAAAGTTTTTTTTATCTATGATGTATTGTCACTTCATGGTGAAAAATTTTCTAAAATATTTGAAAAATACCCCAGATCTCCTTTAAGGTTTTGGTATCCATTTCATTAACCCTTTAGAAACTAGATAAGCACGAGCGTGACATACCATCCTCGAATGGATGGGCAGTCAGAGTGATCAAATCTATTAAATTAATGGATGCATATAGATAAAGTGGGATGAAATTTAATAGTTCATGGAAATTCCATTTTACTTTGTGGAATTTCATATAAATACAATCATATAGAAATGATTCACATGGTCCATCTGAGATCATTATATAGATTTCCATGAAAATCTCTACTTTTTAGGTGGAGGTTGGAAAAAGTGCTTTCGTTAGAGAAAGTATCTTACAAGATACTAATTTAATGAATGAATAACATAGAAAATAATGGAAATGGAATAAATATATTAATTATATCAATCATATTATCATGGTTTCTATTATTTTTATATTTGATGAATCATGTATTGTTGAGGGTATTTTCTAGGTTTAGGAACTATCACTTTTGTAATAACGGGTAGTCAACACCTTGGTGCATTGGAAACTTCAAGATCATTGATAATATCAATGAAGTTATTTATCAATTATCATAACCTCTATGATTCACTATAATGTATTATCATTTTCAAATATCTCAGTTATAGAAGTGAATTAATGATTTTGTTCACATGATTGGTTGGAATCACATTACCCTCAATCCAAAAAAACATTTTTTTCATAACCAAGATTTTATTTTGGATAATAAATGAAATATATTTAGAGGTATATATATCTCACCATGGACTATATTAGGGAATAATGGATAAGTTCCTGAGTATACTTGGGAGTGGGAAAACTTGATGTTGGAGAAATTGTCCATGAATTTGTAAGACACCACCAATCTCCAACTTTACAAATATGTAAATGCCTATAATAGGGAGAATTTAACTTCCCCATTTTGATATATTTATATGTTTTCAAATGTATTTATAATCTATTAATTGGTTAGGTTTTTTGGGAAGTTCTATAGGGTTTTCAGTAGTTATGGAGAGTTTTTGATAGGTGTATGGTTGGAAAATGGTTAGTGTAAACAATGAAAAATTCCCACATAACCATGAAATATGGAATTATGGTCTTTAGTAAGGCACATGGTTGGGTGAATTGTTTGGTTCAAATTTGTATAATTTTTTCCCTTTATTTTTTTGTATGGGAAGACACATAGTTGGAGAACATATTTTGGGTAAACTGTGTAGCCAAACCATGAAACCTTGGAATTTTTTGGACAGTTGAATCTATATGGTTGGTTCATGGTATACCAAACCATGCATAATAACCATAAAAAACTATATTATAATATAATATTTTTATCATTAAACTGCCCCCAAAACACTCATTTATTACCTCCATATTAGGGCTCTAAAACTAGAGGGCTGTCTTGTGTGATTTTGGTAGCTATCTTCACTATGGGGCTTCTTCTCTTGGATTCTTAGTGAATTTGATACATGGATCGATGGTAAAACTATCATATATCCTATTATCTTCTCAAAACCTTGTTTGTGTCTTCCATACTTGGATTTATTGGTCATGGTATGTATTTATAGGTATTTAATTACAAACCATCATAGGAAGGATATGAGATATTGGATCTATTAAGGCATAGAGTGGTTCTATATTGGTGTAATTTTTAGGTAAGTGGATTATCACTCACTTACCATTTTCAAGAACTAGAAATCATGTTGTTTTAAAGGTTAAATTCTTTTTTTATCTATGCTAAATGATTTGGATAAACCTTAGTTGAACACTCTCTTGGTGTAAAATGGTTTTATAAATGGTTATGGGTAACACCCAAAATGTGGTTGATAAAATTACTATTTGATAAATTGGTTTTAAAAATTATGATTTTGGTATGTAATAAAATTGGCATGGGTTAGTGTGTGTTAATGATTCTTATGTAAGTGCCTCATTTGTTTTGGTATTAGATGAGGTTCTAAAATTATTTTAGATGGATTAGAATGGGTTGGTATGCATTCATGATATATTTGGGTAGGTCCTTGTCTTTTTATACTTGAATGAGGTGCCAAAAAATGGGTAATAATGGATTGAACCTCCAATTCATGACTTGGTTATAAGGGTTTTACATATTCTCATGAGTTAGTCTTTTCAATTAGGCCTGCTTTTATGGGATATACATTAGGTTGGGTCATTTCATTGGTGTTTGTGTACATGTAATGGGTGTATGAGTTGTGGTGTGGGTTTCTTAGTTGAAATAATGGGTTAAAATAAATGTGTTTTTTGTGAGTTATTTACATGGTTTAATCTAGACTTATATTAATATTATGATTCTACATTGTTTTATATAAAATGTGAGTGAACTTGTTCTTGTTTAAGTGGAATGTGTGGTAATTCTATGGGGGATTTACTATTGGGTTTATATACTCACACCCTATATATGAATATTGGTGTATATGTGTTCATTTTTTGAATTTATGTAGTTATGGGGTGACCTATTACCTTTCTAGTGGGGTGTATTGAAGTTGTAGTCTTGGGTGATGGAGATAGAATAATGGAGGTAATAGTTATGTAGTGAATGAGAGAGTGCCATGTTGGAACATGGATCTTCCTTTTGAGTCTTTTGTCTTATAATATTATTTAGTAGTATTATTTTTTGTTACAAATCTAGTTATGATTATTATTATGTTATGTTTATGAAGTTTTTTGGTGTTATCGTAGATCATATCCATATTTTTCATTAGATTTTTATACTATAGGTTGTGTCATATATAATGGTACATCATCCCCCAAAAATATTATAAAGTCATAGGCACTTATTTCCATACTTTGGTTTTTGGAGGATGCACCTAAAACTAGTGTAATTATGTCTTATAGAAGGTGTTGGATTTTGGTTAGGATGTTGTATTATGTATCTAGGTAGGTAGTCTAGAATGTGGTTCCCTTGTAACTTAGTGTCTGGGTAGAGTACTAGAAGATTGGTCCTATGTAACTCAGGTGCTTACTTAATGTATAAGTTTTGGTGCTCTCTTATGTAATAAGATTAAGTTTGAAACTACATAATATTTTTTTTGTTTCTTTCATGTGATTTGTGTGATTTTTTATTTCCTATAACTAGTTTATGTAATGTATTATCTTCACCATGTGGAAAATTAGTGTAGTGATTAAGGTATAAAGACTTCCTAGTTCTAAACACTGATTCTGTAGGTACATGGTAGTTTTTGAGATTCTTAGATCAATGATTTTCACTTGAGGTTCCAAAAATACATTTCAGCTTAGTTAGAATATTTAATCTTCCAAATCATAGTTTCCTAACCCCCTAATAATTGGTATTAGATCATGTGTTATTATCTTCACTAATAACAAAAATGGTGGTATCAGATCTTGGTTATAGAAGCACTAGTTGACTATTTACTGATTTTTGGAAAAACCATAGTTGAGTGTCCTTGAGCTTGGCTGTATGGAACTAAAGTCTTCGAGGAAGATCATCAATTTATTTATTTTAGATTGTTTTGGAGTTAATTGTTTTTAGGGAATGGCGTTACAAGTGTGTAAGGTTTGGGTTGATGTGTTTCATCCAAAAACAAGGTCAAGGATGTATGTAAAGACTTGAATAAAAGAAACTAGGAGGTAGTTTTTAAAAGGTGTTGGTATGGAATGTGATTGCATGACCCAAAGGAGAAATTAATAGTGGAGTTGATGTAAATATTAATAAATTTATTTAAAGATAATGAGTTTATGTAATTTTTTTGGGTCTAGTGTCACATCTATTATTGTGTAAGGGGGATTTGAATTAGAATAAATTATGGGACTAGAAGGATTATTACAGAAGTTATATTCCTAGATATTCCAAGAATCTAATTTTTTAAGGGGAATAATATATTTTTATACTAATTATTTCTGGACCACTTGAGTTCTATTACTCTGAAGTTTTATGAGTGAGACATGTACCCTAGTTTATGGAATGTTTTTTTTTCCATTTATCATGTGAAGAATATATTTATATACATTGGTTTGAAGATAACATGCCAAAGTTCACATAGAGTTCCTTGATTTTTAAAAAGTGTTAGATATAATATTTTATAAAAACATGATTCAAAATGATCATTTCATGTCAGATAGTTTTATAGAAGAAGATATTAGTGGAATGGGAATCTTGGACACTTGGGTGAGAAGCGGGAGAAAATAATAGTTCAAAGGCACACGAGGGATTTAATGTTGGGAGTATGAAACCTGTAGGGAGTGAAAGCTTGGAAACCAATATAATATGATCTTTAATTACATATTATGGAGGCACTAATAATTACAATTTAACCAATTCATTATTATAAAATTTCACTGCATTATTTTGCAACCTTATTGATGTTACAACATGTATAAGTGCAAGTGTTTAATTTATTGAAGAAATCCTGAAGGAATTTTAGAATGTTTTTTGAATGAATAATCATAGTGAAAAGAAAATTTTATTTTTCTATATTGTGTTTTGTCTCATGATTAAGTCTTGGAGGATAAGATTCAGACCTCTCACTATAATGTATTTGGGAGATATTGTCTCAGACCACATCAATTCTAGAAATAAGAGGGATATCCCAAAGTACTTGGTGGGTTTATTTGAGATTATTTTTTGATGAATAAGTTGGTTTAAAAATATATAACAATGAATTATGGAAGGTCATTAGAGTTTTATAATACCCTCTTCATAATAAGGGTATCTGAGGATGGATAAGAAGAAGAATAATCTTGTGAAGGATTGGAATCAAGTTGAGATTCATTTGGGAATAAAGGACCAAGATAGGATAAGTTTCATGTAGGATAACTTTATATATTTACTAGGGATTTAATAAATTCAATTATATTGGAACTTTTAGAATGAAATTTTTATATGAAGGTCATTTTATATTGTTATTTCTAAAGCCAGAAGTACAAAAATCTCAAGAATGTTGAAGCCTGGTCAGGTGCTTCAGAATTTATAGTATTAGAAAGAGCTATTTTATTATAAGTTTTGAAGAGGTTTACAAGAGTTAATTACTTAGTGTTAAACACATTTATTTTTATTTTATTAAAAATGGAGAAAAACCTAGAATCCCCATGTGGTGGAATTATGAGTAGATAGAATTGGTGGTAGTAAGTTCCAAAATTTAGAGCTAGTAAGAATTCTAAATGGGAGAATAGAGCTTTAGGAAAAAGGGTTTATTGGTACATGGAATAAATGGATGGTTGAGGATCTATGTGAGGGGAAAAAATATTGATAGAGTTTATTAATTAAGATGGTCTTCAAGGTGAATTTTGTGTGGGGAATATTCATGGATAAATTAAATTAGTTTCATGAAAATGGAATGCGGTCATATTATGAAATGATGACTTTGATGACTGGTCGAAAAAAATTTGGTTATTTGGAGTTTTTTTATTAAAACTCCTCCTGATATTGGGTTTTAGGAGGAGTGTTCTGGTTTATGATATTTCAAGTACGTGATATCTTGGTCCAATGTGTTTCTATGATAAAGAGAGATCAATGATTAGGAAAATTTCAGGGTAGTTGTTTTGCCTCTCAATGGGTCTGGGATGATTAATGAAAAATGAAGGGACATCTAAAGTAGCCTGAGGACATGGAATAATCCTTAAGAATGGTATTTAATTTGTATATTATTAGGTTTTAACTATGAGAAAAATTCTCCAATGGGATATTTTTTGTATTTTTTATGTGAGAAATATTTTTTTGGTTAATTGTGGAATTTTTAGAGCAAGAATTTTTGAAGGATGCTTGTGAAACTAGATGAAGATAGTTCCACTGGTATCTATAAATTCTAAAAGTGTGATTTTAAGTGTAATATGATGTTTTAGGAGGTGGAAGAAATATACAATTCTATATGAAGTAACATATGAGGTGTTCCAGATACAACATGGTTTTTTGGAGAATGTGGTGAATTAGACATGGCAACTGATTCTAGATGATGAAGTATAGAATAGAGAGGAAGTGATTCCAAAAACTTTAAGGACTTATGTGGGAATTAATATGAAATATATATAAGAGTATACTTGGATTTACAAAGTCTATATGAGATTCCTCTGAGGGTTGTGTAAAACTATGTCACACTATTCATTATAAGTCAGAAGTTGAGGTGGTGTGGCTATCTTTGATTTAAATGAGCAGAGGGACATTAAAAAATATCAGAAATTAATAGAACCAGAATAATATGATATATTATATGAAGATCATCTATAAAAGGATGGTCCAATGTAAATTTTTCAGTTTTCATTATTTTAGTGAAACTAAGTGTCAAAGGTTATGGTGAAATGGGTAGGAAGGTCAGTATATGGAAGGATGGTAGATCTAAAGGATTAGAAAGCAGAATATATAGATATCCATGAGGGATCGATGGAGTCTAAAAAAAATTCATTAGATTACAATGTGTTCTCAACACAATGTGAGTACTTGTGATAAGATTTTGTCATGGGAAGAATTTGAGAAATATTATTCTATGTTTGAGTAGGGATTCTAGATGGTGGTTCCCTTATAAATCAGAATTTAGGTTGGGTATTGTAAGATATGACCCTTTTAACATAGGTGTTTACTTAATGTATAAGTTGTAGTATTCTTATATGAAATGAGATTAATTTCTTAAACATGTAATCTTCTATGTTGTTTCTGTGTAGTTTATGTCATTATTTATTTCTTTTCCAAGTTTTTAGAATGTATTTTCATCTTCATCTTTTTGATATGTGTGGAAATTAGGGTGAAAAGTTTTTATATTTTTGAATACAGATTTTATGGTTCCATGGAAATTTGGATCTTCTAGGACCCTTATTCCACACCCCAGGTTCTAGAAATATCTTTTAAGTTGGTCATAAGATGGAATATTATGAATAATAGTTCCCTGACCCCTCACATCATTATATAAAAAAACCATTAATAAAAACATTATTATTATAAAAAACAATGTAAAAATAACTATAAAATTCATGTAATGAAAATTTGATTCACACCCCCCTTAAATTCCCTAACTAATCTTCACAGGTTAAATTTTTCCTCTTTAAACAATTAAAACCAAATAATGATATTATTATATTAAATAAAATAAACTAAAATAAATAACACATATCACCTTCCTCAAACTGAAGTTTGAATGATCACAATATCGATTAGTGAGTGAAATTAAGACCATATACTAAAAAACTTATAATGAACCATCACCAAATAGATAATCCATTACACACACATGATCACTCCTTTAGTTCAACACTCCAAATAGTTCATAGGCACCTCAAGAGGATATATACGAAGAAGATGAAAAATAATAAGAATAATAACTATAGGAGAAAAAATATATTGAAACATGTCTAGATAATAGAGTAAAAGGAATTAAAGGTGTCCAAAATTGCATTTTAGATCCCCTAATAAATACCTAGTGTTTTAAAAATATTATAATAATAAAGTAAAACTAAATATAATTCAATAAAACATTAAAATTTATGAATAAAAATAGGATTCTAAAAATCATGGCGAAAATCCCTGTGTTATATTGAAATGAGGTTTAGCTAGTTAAAAATATAAAAACCATAGTGTAAACTCTTTTACCCTAACTCATATATCATTATCAATAATCATTATATATTTTTTGATATCAAGACATATTATTGTGCAATGATACTCTTTATTATTCATTGGATGATCCTTATAATTTCACATTTTAAACCTCAATTCCATTTAATTTGACAACAATATCATCCTTTAAACTTGAAATCCACTTAAAAGAATCATAGTGTAATGATAATAATCAAAACACAATGAAAAAATCTTCCAAATTCACTACTTAAAACCATAGTTCTATTAATTATTCTCAATGTTTACAAGTGGAAACAAAACATTCTACTCAAGTAATTATGATGTAATATAACACATCACATCGCAATGTCATAATTTACAAAACAATGAATAATCCACAATAGATAAATGAAACATTGATTTTCTAACTCTACCAATAAAAAAAAATAATAAAAGGTCATATGTTACAATGTTATTTGTTTTTTAGCTAAAATTTTAGCTTCAACTCAAATTATCTTCTAAAATTCACCCCAAACACACTACCAATACTTCAAGTACTTAAAAAGGAAAAAATATAAGACCAATAAAATCTAATCCTTTATAGAGTGCATTTTTATAGTTTTTAAATTATTATAAATTATTTATTGGGAGTTTACATAGTTTTAAGGTAAATTCTTGAAATTTTACTTTTAAGGGTATTTTGAACATCATAGTTATTTTTTGAATTTAAGGTTATTTTGGAAGTTAGTAAAGTTTTCAAAATTTTAAAATGTGAGATTATGATGTTTTAAAGGTTATTTTGTTAGTTTTAATTTTAGGGTATTTTTCTTATGTTTTCCTTTTTATACTGTTGAAAGTGTCCTGAGAGTTTTTGAAGTTTTAAAATTTCAATTTAATGATTTTGTAAAGATTTAAATAGTACTTTTTCTATTTTCATTCTAGAGTATTTTAGTCAATTTTTTAATTTTTTTCGTTAAATTATATTTTAGTTGTTTTTTGTTTTGAAATTTTAATTCATGAGTTTGATAAATTTGGATGGTATTTTTTTCATTTTCCCTTAAGGGTACTATAATCATTTTTGTCATATTTTTTTCATTTTAGGGAATTTTATAAGTTTTGTAATGTTTTTAAAAATTTTCATTAAATTTTTATCAATATGGGAAGGTTATTTATGTCATTTTCTATATAAGGGTATTTAGGTTATTTACTTTTTTTTTCATTTGACTATATTTTGGGTGTTAGTGAATTTATTGAAATTTTACTTTGGGAATTTTTGATGCTTTGAAGGGAAATTTTGGTCATTTTTCATTGAATAGAATTTTGAACATTTTAATCATTTTTTAAATTAAATGGTTTTTATATTCGAAAATGTTTTATAAATTCTATAAGTTTTTCATTTTATATTAAAATGTATTTTGGTTAGTTTTTTTTATTTTTACATTTGAGAGTATTTTTGTAGTTTGTGATGTTTTAAAAATTTTACTTTTTTTTAATCTTATAAAGGGTATTTTGTTCATTTATAATTTTTAGTTATTTTTTCATTGTATTCATTTTTTTAATTATGGGTATTTTTTATGAAGTTTTCAAAAATTATTTTTTGAGTTCTTGAATTTTTGAAGAGTATTTTGGTCATTTTTCAATTAAGGGTACTTTGTACATTTATATATTTTAGGGTATTTAGAGATTATTTTATGTTTTCTAAATTCCAATTCAGATGATTTTAATGTTTTGAATGGAATTTTATACATTTACCATTAAATATTATTGTGGTTGTATTAGAAAATTTTACTTTTGATGTTTTTTGGAGTTTTTTATTTTATTTAAAATTATTTTTTTAGCATTGGTGAATATTCAATATATATTCTTCTCATTTTTCTTTTAGGATTTTATTATAAATTTCATCCATTTTTTTCATTAGAATTTTTTTCTTTGTTTGTAAATTTTTTGAAATATGGTTTTTGGAGTCTATGAAGTTATAAAGGTAATTTTAATTATTTTATAGTTTAGGATTGTTATTCATTTTAATATATTTTTACAATTTGAGGGTATTTTCAGATTCTATTATTTTTTTAGAAATTATACTTTTTTATTTTGTGAAATTTTAAAGGATATTTTTTTTTCATTTTTCATTTGATGTTATTTAAACTATTTTTAATATTTTTTTCAATGTATTATGAGAGTTTATGAAATTTTGAAAAATATTTTTTAGAAGTTTGTGAGTTTTGAATGGTGTTTTTATCAATTTTCATTTTATGTTATATAATAAAGTTATATCATTTTAACATTTGAGGGAATTTTCAGAGTTTGTGAAGTTTTTTTAGTACTTATTTTGGAGTTTTTAAATATTGGAAGGGTATTTTAGTCATTTTTAATTAGAGGGTATTTTTGTCCATTAAAGTTTTTTTTTCATTTATTTTAGAAATTTTTATTTATGATTATGTGAAACCAATATGGGTATTTTAACCATTTTTCATTTTATGTAATTTTGGTTATTTAGTCTTTTTTTTATTCTAGGGTATTATGTATGTTCATAATATTTTGAAAATTATTCATTATGAGTTCCTTAATTTTTTTTAGTAATTTTTTTTATTTTTCATTTGAGGAAATTTTTGTTCTTTTTTTGATATTTTAAGAATCTATTTGTTTTGGGAAATTATTCTTTAGTAATTATTAAAGTTTTAATGAAAATTAAATAAACATACGAATGAATTGTTTTCTTATTTCTCACCATTTTTAGAGATACTTAACATGAAAATCTCTAGAAAATGTCATATTAACCTTTTATAATTATTATGTATGAAGCTCTAACATGAAATATAAAATAAGTCACAATCCCATAATGCAATTAATGTCTTACCTAAACATATGATCTCCAAAATAAATACCAGGATATAAATCCTATGGTAGTAAGAAGAATATATAAAGCACTACATCATGAGCTAGTATGGTTAATAATGATCTCCATCTCCACCCAGAAAATGTGTAAAAACGTTACATAGAATATAGGGGTGTGTATATAAGTATACTCAATAGTTTCCTCCTTAGACTCTGTGCTAAAAATGTGAAAAAAGTATACTACAGACTTAGTGAATAAAATAACCAACATGTCACCTATAATAAAAAGTAAATATACATAGATATGCATTTTATATCCATTTCCCCATTGAACTAGTCTCCCTAATACCCAAAATAAAAATTTCTTGGAACTCACATCCCTTTTTTGTAAGTATAACCTCATACTATGTAATCACATCACAACCATAACAATAATCCACAACTAAAACTATATTCTACAACCACATATCCCCATCACCACCTCATCATCATGTCATAACAAAAACTCCATATGATATAACCTCATTCTATCATATCCTATAATATTTCTAGTAGATAGAGCATGAAAGGAGGAGTTAGAAGTATTTTGTATCACCTATATCCTAGATGTTGGAGAAAACACCTAGAACCCAAAATAATATTTTGGTTTTTGGTCCCATTACTTGAATCAAGTGGGGGTGTATATGAAATAAAAAAACTACAATAGAAGACCAAACTAAGGTCAAATATTTATGATAACACATCTTTAACTTCTAAGCATCACCATACCATTGCCACCATACATCAATATTTAGTTCCAACTCTAGAAAACACAGTTAACCACATATAACTGCCCAAAAACCACATGAAATATTTTCGTTTAATATTCATTACCAATTCTACATTAACCATTCACCAACCACATTATATTCACTATTCCACATTTATTTCCATCCACTACAATTTAATTTAACCACCCTTACTTCTTCATTTATAATTCTTTTTTCCATATATCAATTTTACAACACTTTATTTATTATTTCAACCTATCATTCATATCATAACAACCCATTCACATTATTTATTTTATTTCCATTACAGATTATTGGGAAACTACCACACATAGCCACATCATCCACTCTATATTACATCCTTAATAGCTACAAAATTGTTATCTCCTTTTACAACACATCTATACAACCATAACAAGGTTACCAATATTACTGAAATGAAAATTCCTATAAAAAAATAAACTAATGAAATAGTAACACCATCTCTAAAACAAAAATCTCATTTTCTCATAAAATTATTACTAAAAAAACAACACCATAATTCAAGAAATAAAAATTCAAGGATTTCAACCCTTTTCATCATTTCAACCATTAAATTATTTTTCTAATTTCAATTTTTTAGCTCACCAATTCCAAAAGGTTATCACAATAGAAAAAATAATATCAATATTATTAAAAATTTCAATAACATGGAAAACATGCAAAAAATTTTGGAGTTGGTTCCTTATAACCAACTACTTTATAATTTAGATTACTTATATATATATATTAAAATATGTGAATATTAATAAATATATTATCAAATATTGATTGATATTTTATGTATATTTAATGTGATAATATCCTAGAGTATCTATCACATTAAAAAGGTCATTTATGTTCCCCACTATGATGAGAACTTTTAAGTATTATGATATAATTCTTAAACTTTGTCCTATGGTTGTATGAAGACATATGAAGGGGAAAAGATGATGTATTTTTTTAGGCATGATTACTCATAAGTGGATTATACTTCATCCCATTAAGTCAAAATTTGGTAATATTCATGATGGTAGATTATAAGGACAAACCCACTGGTAGGAAATCCATATGTTTAGGTGTCATTTTATATTCCTATTTGTAGAGATAAGTAGTGATCCTTAAAATTTAATATTGTTATTAATACATATTGTGACTAATATACTTTTATGTATTTCCCAAAATTATAATTCCATATGTTTTTTATGATATATGATACATTGGGTACATCACAAATGGCATGTTATTAATGAATAATTCGATGTAGGATTTTCCCTTCCATATTCATAGAAGTTGATATCTCAACTCTTTGATTAGAATGGATCTGTCAATATAAATTCCATGGAAATGGTTTATGATAGGTTCATTTAAGATAGTCAAATAAATAGTCATCAAGCATATAGGTTGATTAAATGAGTATGAAACCTACTTGATGAGATATTGAAACAAAGAAATTATACCACATAATGAGAATTCATATGTGATTTTCATTAGTGATCCATTAACCTTTTAATATATGAGTAACTTTATGTGTTTCTAGAATATATTATTGGTCTTTAGGTAAACCCACATAATGAAATTTAATAAGATTCCTAGAGGGTCACAACCTTAGTGCTTCTATTTATCTCAATTAAATTCTATTTGAATTTAATTATTGGAATAAATTATATTCTATAGATCGAGGAATAATACTTATTCAATAATTATTTATTTCATATATTGAGTCACTATTTTATATGATTTTAATATTAAAATAAATAAATTTATTTACTTATTTAATGAATATATTTAGTATTCAAGGTTCAGTAAAATCCAAGGAAGGTGGATGGGCCAAGTAAGGTACCCGATAATAGAAATGATATACTAAATATCATTTAAATAAATATTAATTTATTTATCGATATTTATGTTTTATGAAAGACATAAAAAAATCAAATAAATAATAATAATAATAATATTATTATTATTAGACACGGGGTTCTCTAAGGATTAAGATATTGGTTAAGGTTATTTGTATAATTACATAGCTCTATATATACTTGATTATATCCTTTCTATGTATGTGTGGAAATATTGTTGTTGTGAATAATGATTTCCTCTCTATAGAACCCCTAATGAATAAATTCTATAGGGGTTCTCTTATGATCAAGATAATTATTCCTCCTCCATCTAACCTCTCAAGAATAAGCATATAATAATTAGTCCTTCAATTCCAAAGGATTTTATAATGATTAATGGTGAGTGACACAAGATGATCAGTACCACCACATTTTCACTCAGAGTACCATCAATGATGGTTCAATATCAAAGGAGATTATGAAGATTATTTCTAGCAGGATTATACTTTGGATTCTATCAATGCGATGATAGTTCAACCCAAAAAGAGGTTCAATTGATCAACAACAACATCAAATAAAGTACTCAAGACCAAGGTAAATTCTTATAATTAAATTGATTTAAAAATTTAATGTGAAAGGATCCCCTCTATATTTTTAGAATTCATTATTTATGGTATTTATATATAATCATGATATGTGTAATTATTAATCATGTTCTTGTGATTTATTCATTGGATTAAATGAAAAAACATCATTGGGAATGGACTTGACTGACTTCTACTATACCCATAAGCTTTATGTGGAATCAGAGTGATCACATTAAAAAAATAGTTACTTATTAACAGTTGATTGATTCAAACTTTTTTATTTTAGTTTTTAATTTCTAGTTTATCATTATTTAATCCTAAATTCAATATTTATTCTTTTTTCACCTTCATATAAAAAAGGGTTAAAAACAGATAAAAAATTCAAATAACCTATCAATATATTCTAAATATTCTAGATAGACAATATGGGGCCAAATTACATATAACTAAAATACACAATCCATGTACCCATATTTTCCTCACCAAGATACAACCACATAATACACATTTGGTTTTGTGGAGGAATACACAATGTTACCACACACTTCTTTTTGACTTCAATAGGATGGCACACAACTTTAGGGACTACACATTATCTAGTACTACATAGTTTTTATTGTATATTTAGTGAAACTTTATGGTTAAATACAAATTGTGTAATAAATTCATAACACATAAAAACTTGCAGTAGAGAAACATAGGTAGATAATATTACATGGTGTGTTGTTGTCATACATGTCATATAGCCCATATATATCTGTATAAAATACACACCGACTCCATAGGCGTGTATCACTGAAAGAGTTACATGGTGAATATTCTCTCTGTACATGTTGTGCATTGAGTAACCATTTAATTTACACAGAAATAAATATTAATTATACATTTAAACCTAATTAACACAGTTTCAAGTTTCATTTATTGATAGTACATTTCATTTGATAGGTTTTAAGGAATATTATATACTAAATTAACTTCAATGATAAATTCAAAACTATACATTGTGAATAGTTATTACATCCTATTACTCAACATGAATTAAAAGTGGTACACACCATGTAATTTAACATATGTCCATGTGTTATTAATTGATAGCTCACACTGTGAAATTATGTGACATTACATGTATGCTATATTCCATGTGAGTTCACAGTAAATGACCATAAAACACACTGAGTAGTTCGAAAGGGTACATGATGTATGGAATCTAAGTAAAAAATGTGTACTTAGATTAATTTTAAATAAAATTAATTTATTTAACTTAATTAAAATTATAGTTAATCATAATCTACAATATTTTTTGGATGGATATTGAGATAAATAATGTAATTAATTCAATTATTAATTTGGGAAATTTATCTTAATAATGGACAATTGAAATGAATGCTAGTTGTTTGTTTAAAATGTACAAATATTCATGATCTTGAATGAAAAATTAATGAGTCGGATTTATTTTAATTTATTTTCATGAGTTTTATAATTATTAAGTTAAACTTATGTCCTATATGTTATCCCTTTCCCATTTATTATATAAGACTTTCATGTCCATAGTTTGTTTAAGTTAACCCCTTAACCATTCCAATGGTTCTCCTCACCCATGTGTGAGTAAACATATATAAAGGAAGGAGATACAAAGAGAGGATGCAACTTAGGACCTGAACCAAGGTGAAATCAACCTAGAAGAGACAATGGTTAATGTTGGAATTCTGCAACTCGAGCAAATACTGACTCAAGAAGTTTTCCCTTAGGGTTATTGGTTGATTTATTTTACACTCAATAAATAAACCATTATAAATATCATAGTCAAGTCACTCTATTAATTTTATTTTTTCAAATTCATGGTTATCTATTTTATGCAATGTTAAGCATGATCACATAAACTAAATAATATAACAATAACTTCAAGATAAAATTGAATAAATGGATTATGTGTAAATTTATTTTATCAAATACATGGTCAATTAATTATATAAAATACACATAATATTAACACTATATGTTTTACATATTAATAAAAAAATTCCACAAATAATTATTAAGTTGGAAAAGCCTTACATGATTTAAGTTATGAATGAAACCATCGTTCAAAGTTCTTTTCTAACCAAAGCCCAGGTTCTTTTACTTATTAGGTAATTATAAATATTGTTTTGGGCTAACTAAACTAAATTATTATTGAGGGTTGACTTCCAAATAAGGACTTGGTATAAATTAGAGTCATTTATTGAGTGAATTTGTATTAGGATTTTAGGATTGGGGAGTCAACTCAATGGATCAAGGAGCCGTAAACTAGCTGTTAGAAAGATTGGGTTATTTAAAATGGAAATATGGATCCTTGTCATGAGAATGACTATGTGATAGTATATTATAATTTTAATGGTGAGGGAATTTGGGACTTGATAAAATATTGGGTGAATAATATGAAAATAAAATTATTTCTTCTCACATATTTTAGTAATCATTATATAATACTTATTTCTTTTGTTATATTATTTTAGTAAAATGGAAATTTCATCAACCTAGTTATCCCTATGATCAATAATATAGAAAGAAAATATTCTACTATTTGTAACTTATAATAATTTTATAGGTTCTTATGTATTGTATTATGCCATGAATGGAAGATTTACATTCTAGTGTCCCTAGTTTCTGATCCACCTACTAAGGAGGAGAGTGAGAAAGAGATCAATGTCTATGATAAATACTTAAATTATGTGATATATTTCTAGTGTTTGATGCTTTCATACATGTATGATAAACTCCTGAAATATCATGAGAGCATGGATGCATATATCATTATCAAGAATGTATATGATATTTATAAATATAGAGATAAATATGATACATTTGATATACAAAGGGAATTATTTATATGAATACATAGAGAGGGAGTGCTAGATCCACCTCACCTATTCAAAATTATTAGATATATTGAGTGTCTAGGAATTATAGGATTTAAACTACCTAATTAATTGTAAACTGATCTCAATATTTCTTTACTCCCTAAGATATTATCCAACTTTATTATGATTTTTAATATAAAAAACATTGAGAAGACTCTACCAAATATCTTTACTTTGCATTTCCAAGTTGATAAGGATATATATCATGAGAATACTTATGTTCTTATGGTGAAAAAGAGGAATGGAAATGTAAAAACCATCAAGATTAAAACTAATTATAAGGCTTCTTTGAAATTCTCATCCTAGAGAAGAAAGATCAAGGGGAAAGAAAGGGAACATGATGTTGTCTATTTCACATGTGTAGAGAAGGACCACTGGAATAATAACTATACCTTGAAAGAGAATCCAGGGGAAGATTTTTGTGTATTCGTTATCTAGTGAAATATATCTATTTCTATAAAGTGGGTACTATATAAAATTTATGGTTCTTAACTTTGTATCCAATTATAATAACCAAGTAGATTAAAAAGAGTTGCATGAGGTGAGGTGGATCTATGAGCTTCTAATAAAGGTAGAATAATTTCAATAGATATTAGATATTAACACCTCATATTTTCAACTTGAATGATCTTGGTTTTAATTTTTTTTATTATGTGATATCCATTATAAAAAACATCATTCCTATATCCTATCTTTATATAGATAGTTTTATTTTAAAATTTGGGAATAAAAACCTTTAAAAAAAAATAAAACATTTGTCATGATAAGACAAATATTAATAATTATCTTTATGTATTGGATTACACAAATCAAGTAATAACAGTCTATAATGAATCTAGTTCACATGAATCATATCACACCAAACTATAGAATCACCATCTAGGTTATGTAAATAAAAGGAACATGAATTGGTTCATAATGATGCATGTGGACCATTTCCAATTTAAGGAAGAGTGGATACTCATACCTAATAAATTTTAATAATGAATTTATTAAATATGGATACGTATAATTAATGAGGTTTAAATTGGATTCCTTTTGATAAATTGAATTAATACAATATTGAAGTTTAGAACCAACTTTTTTAGAAGATAAATAAAATTTTATTATATCATGGAGGAGAATATCCTAACCAAGGGTTCATTGATTATTTATAGGAGTTTCATATTATATAATAACTCAATCCTATATATAAACTACAATGGAATGGTGTAAGTGAAAGGAGGAACCTCACCATGCTAGACATAGTGAGATCAATGATGATTCATGAAAGTCTTCCATTATTATCCTTTTGGAGATATGTATTATAAGTAGTAGAATAAAAACTAAACCGTGTGCCAAAAAAAGTGACAAACAATGTTCAATTTAAATTATAAAGTTTAAAAAATCCCATCTTATCACATATGTATCCTTAGAGATGAGAAGTGTTTGTTAAAGCCTATTCAGGTAACAAAATTAGACCCTGAGGTAAAAATAATATCTTTATAGGATATACTAAGGAAAATAAAGGGTATTGCGTACATGAACCCTCATAAAAGAAGTTAATTTTTGAAAGATAATACATAATTATTAATAGGGAGTGCATTTAAAAAAGAGATAGTGGGAGTGAGATAGATTTTGATGAAGTTATTACTCAGGATATACAATATGTTTCACAAGAATATATTACAAAATTCCCCATGTAAGAGGAAATTCCAAATACACAAGTAATTAATAGAGTATAAGATATGTTATAAAACCTATAAGATATGGTTTTATAGTCACTGAATATGGTGACTAATTATTAGTTTATAATAATGATCCCATAACCTATATGGAAGAAGTACGCAGTACATAATCTTGTAATTGGAAATAATTCATGAATTCTAGAATGTATTCCATGCACCAAAACCATATATGAATTTTGGTAGATCCTCTAGTGGATTTATATACTATTGGTTAAAAATGGGTATTTAATAAGAAACTAGACATGGATGGAAAAGTTAGTAATTATAAGGCATGAATGGCTGTAAAAGGGTTCAAACAACATCAAGGCATGTACTATAAAAAAACCTTTTACCTAGTTGTTATGATTAAATCAAAAAAATTTACTTTCCATAACATCTTACTATAACTAAGATATTTGGTATATGGATATCAAAACAACCTTATTTAATGAGAATATTTTGAAATATTTCCATATGACCTAACTAGAAGGCATTGTGACTCCAAAGGATTCCAATAAGTTATGGAAATTACAATGATCCATTTATGGATTAAAGAAATAATCCATCTCCCTGAACATTCATTTTGATGAATCCATAATAGAATTTGGTTTCATAAATAAAAAATTTGATCATTTTGTCTATAAATAATTTAGTGAGAGTGTAATAGTTTTCTTGATAGTATATGTTGATAACATATTACTAATGTATTATATTTTATTAAGAATTCGTTAAACACATGATTCTCCATGAAGGACATAAGTAAAGAATTATACATTATTAGGATCAAGATTTATCCTGATATATCCAAGAGGATTCTTAGAATAAGTCAAGGTACATACATTATTAATACACTTAAGATATTTAGTATAGATCAATCCAAAATGGGATTATTTACAATGTTACATGTCATACATATTTCCAAGAAAATGTGTCCTCATATTCATGAGGAGTGGAAGAGGATGATAAGGATCCCAGATGAATCTGTGATACAGATAGTCATGTATGTTATTATATATACTAGAAAAAATGTTTCCTATGACTTAATCATGGTAGTAAGATATTAATATGATCCATGAGTTTTCTATTGGATGGTAGTCAAGAATATCCTAAAGTACCTAAGGTACACTAAGGATATGATCCTGCTTTATAGAGGAGTTTAGGGGATAGTCATCAATGGATATAAAAAATCTAGTTTCTAAAATGATCAAGATGATATGAACACATAATTAGGATATATCTCCACTCTTAGTGGAGGTACTGTGAGATAGAAGAGCTCAAAGAAATACTTGGTTTTAAATTTTTTTATAGAGTTTGATTATATTTTATCTTTTTATATAGCTAAAGAAGAGGTTTGGATATAAAAATTCATCCAATATATTAATGTGGTTCCTAGAAGTAAATATCATATCACACTATATTGAGATAATACTACAATGGTGGATCTTGAAAAGGAGCCAAGGTCACATAATCTAATGAAGCACATAATTTGAAAGTATCATCTCTTGTGGTATTTTTCTCAGAGAAGAGAGGTTATAATAAGATGAGTTTCTATGGAAGACAATGAGGTAGTACCATTGACCAAATATCTATCTCAACATAAGTATAAACATCACATGGAAACTATAATACTAAAATTCATTAGTAGTTGGTTCTAGTCCAAGTGAGAGTCTGTTGAAGTTGGTTCCCTAGAACCAACTAATTTTTATTATAGATTAATTATATATATATATATTCAAATATGTTAATATTAATAAATGACTTATCAAATATTGATAATTATTCTACATAAATTTAAATTTTTAATGTCCTAGAGTATCTATTTTTTTAAAAAAGTTCAAAGAAGTTCTCTGCTATTACAAGAAACTTGAAGTGAAAAAAATATTCTTAAAATTATTCCTATATTGGTATGAAATAATCTAAAGGTAAACATATAATTCATACTATCAAGTGTGAGTAATTTTAAGAAAATGAGATGTAATCTCATGAAGTTTGAATTTAGTAATCTCTAAGGTGGTAGATTATAAGGACAAACCTACTAGTAGGAAATCTACATACTTACATGTTATTGGATAATATTGTCTATGAATGTGTGTAATGATACTTAGACTTTAATATTATTATCAACACATAACAAGACTCACATAAATTGATTTATTTCAAAAAAATGTGACTCCATATGTTTTTATAAATTCAGGACATGTTGGGTTTGTCACAAATGGTATGTTATTAATGATTAAGTTGAGGATGGATTGGTCTCTTCCATATTTATAGTTTTTTATTTCTCAGTTCTCTAATTGGAGTGGAACTATCAAACTAAATTCCATGGCCATAGTGTATTGAATAGTCCATTTTAGATAATCAAAGAAAGGTGTATCAAGAATATATGTTGATGACATGAGTATGAAAAATTCTGGATGATATATCAAGAAAACTAGATTATATTTTATAGTGAGCATTCATATGTGGTTTTTTATTGTGATATTAACTTCTCTATCTATAAGTTACTTTACCTATTACTAGACACTCATATTGTACTTTTGGAAAACCCACCTAATGACACTAAGAGGGAGGATTAAAGGGTCACATGATTAATATTTACATTAATCTATGTTAAATTCTATTTGAATTTAATTATTAGAATAAATGTCATTCTATAGATCAAGGAATAATATTTATTCAAGATTTATTGATTGTATATATTCAATCACTATTTTATTTGAGTTGAATATTAAAATAAATAAATAAATTTATTTATTGAATCAGTAATATTTATTTTTTTGTGGTTTTTTAAAGGTCGAGGAAGGTGTAAATACACAATAAGGTGACCAATAATGGAAATTATATTCTAAATATTGTTTAAATAAATATTAATTAATTTATTGATATTTATATTATCTGTGAGACATTCATGCATAAAATAAATAATAATAATAATATTATTATTTAACATGGGGTTTCTAATGATTGATAGATTGGGTAATGTCCATTGTGGAATTTCCAATCCACTAACCTTGGATCTATATATACCCAATAATATCATTTCAATATATGTGTGGAAATCATTTTGTTGTGAACAAAAATTTCCTCTCTAGAGAACTCTCCCCATGAAGAACATCTCCTGGGTTTCTATCAAAACTAAGGGAATTATCCCACCTCCCACAATCCTATCAAGAATGAGAGAAAAATAATAAATCTTTCAACCTTGAGGGATAATATAGAGATCAAAGGTGAGTGGTCTAAGATGATCGATACCACCACACTAACACTCATAGTACCATCAAAGTTTAGTTGATATAAAATAAGTACAAGGATTACAACTAGTGCTATTAAACATTGGATCCTCTCAATGAAATTATGGTTCAACCTAAATAGAGGTTCGATCAATCAACACCTACATCAAAGAAAGTACTCAAGACCATGGTGATTTATTATTATTAAATTTATTATAAATTTAATGTGAAAATATCCTCTTTAGAGTTCCAATATTTATTTCATTATGGTTCTTTAGATAAAATCATTAGAAGTGTCATTCTTCATTATGTTATTATGATTTATTTATTTAATTCAATGAAAAAACTTAATTAGAAATGGGTATGACTAACTTTCTTTGTACCTAAAACCTTCAAAACAGTCTCATAACATTATTACCATAATTTTATTTAAGTATAGTTTAATATTTTACATGGGAAAATCCAATATATTGACCCAATGAAAGGTAAATCATGAAAATTATACATCATCATAGTAAAAAAGTATAATGTTTGAATCAATTTTCCCAATTGAAGTTTTAATAAAAAGAAATAAAAAAAATCATGGGAATTAAAAATAAAATTCTAATGAACACCCAATGTTCCTACACTAAACCTAAAAAAAATCAATTCGTCATCACCCCTTTGACTAAAAGTCTCTAAAAATGAGCACTACCCACTTTCATAGCCTCCTCTATATAAACAATCAAGATAAAATAGGAAAATAGGAGATAAAGAGCCCCTTGGATCATAAGGAATTTGGTTTCATGAAGCCAAGGGATTTAGATCCACCATTTATGATAAAGACCACCAAAAAATAATCTTAAGATAACTTAGGGATTGAGAAAGATGAAGAAAATAGAAGGAATTCAAGAATTCAATCATTTTTATAATTATAAAATAAAGTTTTATGGATATAAAAATAACCAACATTTTCATAAAATTTTAACTTAATTTTAATTTATTATTATAACCATTTTTAATTTTTTATTATATTTTCATAATTTTATAGTATTATAAATTTATTTATAATTTTTACTAAATTATATATTAATATTATTTATTATTATTAATAATATATATTAATTTTATATATTATTACTATATATTATTTAACACTATATATTATTTTTAATATAAGTATCATTAATATTAGTATCATCATTATTATGATTATTATTTAATTATATTAACATTTATTATTAGTATTATATTTATTTTGTTATAATAATTATTATTTAATTATCAGTTTAATTTAAACTAATTTTTTATCTTTTTTATTTTAGATTTTAACCTAAGTATATCTGATTATATATATATATATATATATGTAATTCTTAAGAGGCATGTGCAATTATCCTTTTTTAAAATGGATTCCACTATGGACTAAATGGATTAAGGTGAACACTGATGGGGATACTCTTAGATCTATAGGACTAGTAGATTATGGTGGAATCTTTAGAAAATTCAAGGGTTTCATTAAATGATCTTTTGTTGAATACCTTGGTGTAATTTCCCAATTAGGATAATTGTATCACTGAGAGGGGGAGGGGGAGAATTAGTGATAAATTTTTATTTTATTTTTTCTTGAAAATGAAACAACCTTGACCTCCAGTTAAACATTTCTTTCTCTACTAAAAAAAATCAAACACACATCCATAGGAACAAAAGTATTTACAAGGATAAATATTCAATAAGAATGGCTATGTCCTTATCATGGTTTGGAAATGATCCAATACCACACAATCTACTAGAAAAAAATATATTTTTTGTGGAATAAAATGAGTAGGATATTTCCTTACATTCGTGTTGAACTATGTAAACAATTCAATAGTGCATGTTCTCCTTATAGAAAAAATGACGTAATAAAATGTTTATGTAACAACACATGTAACCTATGCTTATTTTTCAACTTCCATATATGTATTATTTTGAAAACAATTATTCACTTTCTTACCTAGAAGCTGGTGAAAACTTCAATGACTTTTGATATAAAACTTCAATACAATTATTAGTCAGATTATCCCAATACGAATCTCCAAATATGATTGCCCAATATGATTTTCCTAGTCCGAATGCACAATACAAAAATATGATTTTTTTAGAATATGGTTGTGACAATTTTGAACACCTTCTTTCTCAGTATAGAAATCCCAATACGATAACTGGCTGAATATGATAATCCTACCCAATACAATGATCAACTGAATACAATGACAAGCCGAATACAATAATCATCTAGATACGATGATTAGTTGAACACATTGATATCTTATCTATTATCCTTACACTTCTATCTAGAAACACTTCTTCAATAAATACTCAATATAGAGCCTCTTATTATCTCCCTAGAAATTTAGAGCTTCTCTCTCTTCTCATGAACAATACACTCATCATCAGTGAAGTACAATGTACTTGTCACCTTTTATAGGTTACCTAACTGTGGTTTGGGTGGTAATACTGAAAACATTCCCACTCAACAAAAATTACCCAAATTTTCATGTATCCTTGAATTTCGGATGCATTTAAGACTTCGTTAATGATACTTGATTCTTTTCGAATCAACTCCACGACTTCAACTCTTCTTTAGAATTTTTTTCCAACCACCAGTCCGATTCTAATTTACCAATATGATTTTCTCTATATGATTTCTTCATTATGATGTTTTTTTTACCAATTATATATATCTAGAAATAGGAACCTTTCATCTTCTTCACAAACTCTATTCTGATTCTTCATTACGATGCTCTTGTACCAATTGAAGAATTGAAATATATTCTTTGAATTTCAAGATCTCCCTTTGGAAATAAATCCAGTTATTTCCTTTACCTCTCTTCTGAGTTTCTTCACAAACACAAGTCCGATTTCAATTCACATTACTATTTTTTAATTACAATCATTAGGATGAATCAGTATCAACTCCAATACGATGGTCTTTGACTCAATTGATAAATCCATTTCAAATAACATCAAAATTTATTCTTCTCACTTTTGAATACAATACCCATAAAATTAATTATATGAATATTTATATCTTTTGGATTTTTTTGTGACTGAAAACTAGTACCTTTAATTTACCGGATTTGTCAAAAATCTACCAATCCTTCAAGATTCAATATCTGCCTTTGACAATACATTAAACCATCTTAAATTCTTGACAACATTGTTGATTAGTATCTTCCATTATGTTTTTCATCGTCTTTAACTCAATTCTTTTAAAATTTGTCCCATTGAAAATAATTCTACCAAAATATGACGATACACCAAATATGATGGACCGGTGTTAGAAACTTCAACTTCAACAACTTCCTTTAATTATAAAATTGTGCTTGTATCATGATTTATTTCATTATTTTGAATACATTTGAGAATAGTTTTTTCATAATTAGTATTTCATTGGAAATTATTGTAACTTCCCAATCAATTCCTTCCTTTCCTTATCATCCTGAATACAATTGATATGAATACAATTGGCATGATTACGATTAGGCTTAAGATGATCTCCAACACTCATTTTATCTTATCTAGATATGATCAATTCTGAATATGATTCATAACATCTGTTTCACTTCTCCTTTCTTTCATCAAACTTTCATCACAAGTTTACCAAATACTCATGATTTATGAGAACTCCATGACTAACAAAGCATTTTCACATTTTAATCATAGCCATGTAGACTCTGATTTTTCCCATTATGATCAAACCTTTTATTCCAGATTTAGAGTGAATCTGATGACTATTTACTTCCAGCAAGATTCTTCCTCAATATGATCAAAATTTTCAAGAAATGTAAGTCTAATTCCTTGAAAATGATGGTCAGTATGATTCAAATACAACGTGAGGTGATTTACCTTTCTTCTTAAAATTTATTTTTTCTTAAATTTTATTGACAAAAAAAAAGAAAATACCTTGAAAATGATCACCTTTATTATCATATTGGTCCTAACAATACCCCCCTTTGGATTTTATTGTCAAACAAGATTCATAAATCAATAAAATTTGTATATTCAAGCAATGTATTACTTATCAACAATTCTAAGTATACGTGAGCTACCTAATTATAGAAAACAAAAATAATTGACAACAAAACTATTCTATCCAATAGTAGTAATCATGAAACCTCTTCAAATTTTTGTAACAACTTTCCTCCTTAACTTTATCCACTTCTTAAATTTCTATAGAATACAATTTTATTTCCTAAAACTACTTCAAAAAATCGTTAGAATAGTTTAAACACACATACAATGATGGATTCACAGGTTACCCATATCTCTTACTATTTACATGCTTCCAGAAGGATAGATTTATAAATAAATTACCCCCCTTGACAACACTATTAAAAGGTATGATGAGAGAGGGAAAAAATAAACATACCTAAACCTTGATGAGAAAGAGGTTGGAAACCCATGTTCAACCTCAATTTAGAAAATGATTCTTATAGTAAAGGTTTAGTGAAAATATAATCAACTTTTTTTAAAGTAGGAACATACTCCAAATTCAATTCATCCACATGATCTTTGATGAAATGATATTTTATATCATTATGTTTTAAATGAGAATGTTGAACTGGATTATTGGTGATATTGATTTCACTTTGATTATCACAACCCAAGAGCAATTGTAACTTCACTTCAACAAGTAATTCTTCTAATTGAGTTTTTATCCACATAAGTTGGGTAGTGGATTGAGTAGAATTAAAATACTAATCTTAATCTATAATTAGAGTTATTGAATTTTATTTCTTTGAATTCAAAATAAAATAACTCTTTCACAGAAAGAATATTCCATAAAATTTGGATATTCTATCATTAAAATTTCATGCCTAATCAACATATAAATACCCAAAAAAATCAATACATTATAAGATATCATACTTGATTAAATTTTTTTTGTGCCTTAGATGTATCAAATAATTATTTTTCCAGTAAGTAAATGTGATTATTTTGAAGCACTCTGAAATCTTTTATATAAGGTAACAACATAAACAATGTCGGGTCTTGATGTAGTCAACAACAATAAACTTCTAATAAGATTTTGAAATTCTATGTGATTAACTTCATTAAATTATTAATAATTTGAAAACTTTGTTCCCACTGAAATTGGTGTGGAAATAGGTTTTGAGTTTTCCATGCCAAAATTCTTAAGAAGTTATTTAGCAGACTTTTCTTGATAAAGAAAAATGTAGTTTTTCTTTTTCAAAATTTGTAACCCAAGAAAGTATTTCATTTCCCCCAACATAGACATTTCAAAAAAATTCTTCATCTATTCAGAAAATATTTCACAAATTATTTCATCATTCCCCACAAAGATAATGTCATCATCATAAACAATTATGATGAGGGAAAAATCTTAACTTTATTTGATGTAAATATTTATCTCAACTCTTCCTTTCCTAAAACTCGTTTTCCTTAATCAAGTCTCCAATTTGGAATACCATGATCTTAGAGATTGTTTTAGCCCATTAAAATACTTCTACAATATGCATAAATTAATTTCATCTCTCCCAATAACAAATCCATAAGGTTTTTAAAAATAAACCTCCTCATCAAGATCACTATTCAAGAATAAAGATTTAACATCCATTTGAAAGATCTTGTAGCCTCATTTTGTAGAAATACAAAGAAAATTATGATTGTTTCTAATCTTAACACTGGAGAAATGGTTTCATAAAAACCAATACCTTCAATATTTAAGTAACCTTTTAACACTAATCTTTCTTTATTTCTAATCATTTCACCTTTTTTATTCATCTTGTTTCAGAAAACCCACTCCATGCTAATAATATTTTTATTATCAAGATTTGGTATGAGTTTCTATGTATAATTCTTTTCAATCTAATCTAACTCTTCATTCATGGATTGAACCCATTCCAGATACTCAAAAACTTCTTTCATATCATTTAGCTCAACTTTTTGAATATAAAGAAGTATGTGTAATATAATTTTTTGTTCTTATTTGAACCTTCTGATGTTGATCACCAATAATATTCTGGGATTCCACTTGCTTCCTTAGGCCAAGAAGAGATTTAAAGTACCTTCATCATCACTATAAATAGTTGAGTCTAATTATTATTGAATAAAATTTTCAATATCCTTATCAGAATTTTTATCAATACTTTCCTTCTCCTACTCAACTTCCTTATCAACCCGAGTATATTTGTCTTCCTCAGATCATTCAATGATGTTCACATCAATAGAATAAAAAATTCTTCCTATTTATTTGTTGAAATATCTATATCCTTTTACTCTAGGAGCATAGCCATGGAAAATTCCATATTCACCTTTCTTCTCAAACTTTCCATTGTTTCCACCTTTATTATTTATAATATATGGACTCCCAAAAACTCTTAAGTGTTTCAAAATTAGAGTTTTTCCATAAAAAATTCATATGGAGTCATATGTGATATTTTATTATAGAAAAATAAATTTTGAATATACACAATAGTACTCATGGCTTGCCTCCGATAGTAATGAGAAACAACATGTTCAAGTAACATAGTTATCCACATTTCCACCAAACTTATATTCTTTTTTTTAGAAAATCCATTTTGTTAAGGAGTGTATGGGGAACTATATGCATACTGAATTCAATGATTCTCAAAATAACTTTCAAATTCTTAATATCTATATTCACTACCATTGTCAGTTCTCAACTTCTTCACTGAATACTCATATTATTTCTCAACTTTCCTTCTGAAACTTTTAAACATTTTCAAAGCATCTAACTTTTGTTTCATATACATAAACAATTAATGAGAGTAAAATAACCAATGAAAGTAATAAAATACTTATCTAATTTTTTTTATTGTTTTAAAATTGGCCCACAAATATTGAAAAGAATAATCTCTAGGGGTTATTTTAAAAAAATATCAACTTTCTCATGAACTGAGTTTGTAATATTTACTTTCTAAAAAATAGTGCAACACCAATCTCTTATTATTGGAAAATAAGAAATGTCTCAGACACCATTTATTTTAGATAAATTTATCATGTTTTTTTTGACACATGTTTCCTATCCTTTTATGCCACAATTTTTTCTCTTCTACCATACTTAAGTAACAAGTGTTTTGTATTTCACAAACTTGAAACAAGTTTCGGTTTCTATATTGGCCTCTTGTAACTATCTTTACATCCTTCTCACTTTTCACAAAAAAATCATATTTTCTAAAAGTAATTGTGTTACCTTCATCACACAATTGTGAAACACTCAGTAGGTCATGTTTCATCACATCAACATATAAAGCCTTTTTGGATTTCAATTTTTCTTTTCTAATGATAGCTGATCCAACACATTTGATTCTTAGTGATTCATCATTTTCAAATATCATAGTTACTCCTTTGAAATATTTTACATTATTCAATAATATCAAATCTCCTTTTATATTATAAGAACACCCATTAACAAGAATCCAAGGTTTCTCTCCTTTTATAGATTTCAAATCGATTTCAACAACAAGAGATATTTCTTCCCCCTTTTATTTATTCATTTCCAGCTTCTGAGAATGGTTAAGTAACTTTTGTTATGATTGTAAAAAAATAAGACAACCCTTATCAAAATGCCCTGGTTTTTCAAATCTTTCACAAATATTTTCCAGGGGTTGGAACCTATTTTTAATTCTTACACCATCATTTTCAGATTTCTTTTGAACTTTCTTTTGAGACTTCCTATTTTGAGAGGATTGACTCCCCCTCAAACTTTTTCTTCCATAATATATCGAATAATAGTAATATTTTTGTTTTAACCAACAAATATTAGTCATCTATCCGAATCCACCACAATAACAATAGTATCAATAGAACGAGTGTTTTCCTCTAAAACTTCCATACTGACTGGAGTTGTAGACATGTTTCTTAGAAACCTTCTATCCTTTATTATCTGAACCACCAACCTTTCTACTATCAATATGAATATTCCTTTTTCTTTAATTACTTATAAAAATCATAATTAATATAAATATTTCCATATTCAGAATTTTTGGACTCATGGTTTTTAGAAACTTATGAATTATCCACCTTGCTACTCTTGGGCACATACATAACCTTTCCAGCTTTCTTCTTTTCCAAAATAATTCCATCTTTTTTCTAAAAATTAGAAGGTAACTTTAATAGATCCTTATTAGTTTTAACCTTTCCATAACATCACCAATTTCATAGATAGAGTTTTTGAAACTTGTACATTTCAGTTCAACTTTAGAAAGTTTTTATTGGATAAGCTTAAAATATTCTTCTTTTTTCCTTTAGCTTTACTTATAGATGTTTATTACAATTATTTTCTTCTTCAAGAGATTTATTAAAATCACCAATCTCTACCAACATATTTTTCTTCGCTTCTGAAAAGATTTCATGAATTATTGAGGAATATTCATTTTCTAACTTCTTGTTTTTATTTTCAAGTCTTATAATATTTCTCAAACATTCTTTCAACTCTTCTTTCAAATGTATTTCAAGTTGAGTTTCTTCTTCCTCAGAACTACTTCTTACAAATTCTTCATCATTCACTATTTAAATAAAAGTATTCTAAATACCATACTCAATAGAAATTTTTCATTCAACATTACTCCCTTATTATTATTCATCTTTGGAAAAAAAACTTATTCTTTTGTATTTGAAGAATTTTATATCTTTCCCTCTGGAATATAATTTTACTTTATCTCTCTATTTCTTTCATGACATTCTTGGTCTCCTTTATTCTTCATAAATGTCTTCTTATTTCTTTATTTGAGGAAAATTAGCCACAAAGTTCCCTATGAATCCATATTCATAAAATTTCAAGGGAAGTTTCTATTTGTATTTATCTATATCTTTTTTTTCACATTTTTAGAAAACTAGGATAAAATTTCGTCAAATTTTTTACATACCTCATTTTCAGAATCAGATTCACCAGCTTTATCTTCAATAAGAATATTCTTTGAATTTTCTTTCTTATAAGCCTTAAAAGACATTTCTCTATCAATTTTTTTTCTTTTCATAGTTTTCTTCCTTCTCATTTCATAAGTGATGATAATTCTATGCAAATATTCAAGAGACAATGTTTTAGGATCTCTATCTTACAATAAAGAAACTTTTACATCAAACTTATTAGGAAGGATTCTCAAAATGTTTTAAAAAAATATATAATATTATCACATTTCATCAATACATCTAATAGTTCTTGCAATGTTATTTACCTTGGTAAATAAGTCCCTAACAGATTCATACTCACCCATTTTTAAATCCTCATACTTCAGCCTCCATATTTTTAATTTTTTCCTTCTTAACTTTTGTATTGCCTTCATATATGTTTTTCAATTTTTCCCATATACCTTTGGCTGTGAAAAAAACATTTCACTCTTAAGAATTCACTTTTAAAGTAATGATAATAAATAATTCTGATCACTTCTACCATTCTCAATATTCTTCTTATCAACAGATGTAAGAGGAACTTTTTCATCAATAAGAGGAAACCCATCTGTTGCAACTTTAAGAACATCATATCCAATAGACATAAGATAAGGAAACATTTTATATTTACAGATATTATAATTATTACCATTGAAAACCATAATTACTTTACTATTAACAAAATTGAGATTCTCCATCAATTTCTCTTCAAAACTTCATCAAAGAATAAGGGAAGAGAACCTACCCTATGATACCAATTTTAATTTCCCAGTTTAGATAATTGTATCACTGAGAGGGGGATGGGTGAATCAGTGATAACTTTTTTTTATGTTTCCTTGAAAATGAAACAACCTTCACCTCCTATTAAATATTTATTTCCCTATTGAAAAAATCAAACACACATTCATAAGAGCATAAGTATTTACAAGGTTCACTATTCAATAAGAATCGATACGTCCCTAGTATGGTTTGGAAATGATCTAATACCTAAAATCCACTAGAAAACAATCTCTTTTCTATGGAATACAATGAGTAGGATATTCCCTTACACTCATGTAGCACTATGTAAATAATCCAATAGTGTGTGTGCTATTTATAGCACAAATGATGTAATAAAAAATTTGTGTAACAAAACACGTTTCCTATGATTATTTTTTAAATTATAAAAATATATTATTTTGAAAACAATTATTCACTTTATTACATAGAAGCTGGTAAGAACTTTAAGGAATTTTGATATAAAACTTCAATTCGATTATTAGTTCGATTCTCCAAATACAAATCTCCTTGTCTGATTTCCAAATATGATTTTCCCAGTACGAATGCTCAATACGGAATATATGATTCTTTTAGAATATGGTTGAGACAATTATTAACACCTTCTTTATTATTCTGGAAAACCTAATACAATAACCTGGTGAATACGGTAATACTACCTGATACAATAATCGACTAAATAAGATGATAAAAAATATATGATAATTAGTTGGATACGATGTTCAAATGAATACATTGCAATCTTATCTCTTCTCCTTATACTTTCTTTCGACAACACTTGTTCAAGAAATACTTTATCTATAACCTCTTATTCTCTCCCTAGAAATTCAAAGCTTCTCTCTCTTCCCATGAATAATACACTCATCATCAGGGAAGAACAATGTACTTCTCACCTTTATAGGTGACCCAAATGTGGTTTGAGAGAGAATATTTAAAACTTTCTTACTCAACCAAATTACCCAAATTTGTATGTTTTTTTTGAATTTTGGGTGAATTTAAGACTTTGTCAATGCTTATCAATTCTTTTCAAATATTATTGAATCAGCCCCAAGACTTTAACTCTTCTTAAGTCTTTAATTCCAACCACCAGTCTGATTTTGATCCCCCAATATAATTTTCTCAATATGATTTTTCATTAAAATGTTATATACCAATTATATATATGAATAAATAGGCATATTTCATCTCTTTTTACAAAATCTATTCCAATTATTCATTATGATGCTCTTGTACCAATTGAATAATCAAAACATCTTCTTTGAATTTCAAGCTCCCCATTTGGAAATACATCCATTTTTATTCTGCTGCTCTCTTTTAACTTTCTTTACAAACACACATCCAATTTCAATTCCCATACTGATTTTTTCATTACTATAATTAGGATGAATTGGTAACAACTCTAATATGATGGTCTTTGAATCAATTGATAAAGGAATTTCAAAGCACATCAGAGTTACTATTTTATCTTATGAATAAAATACCCATCAAATTCATTCTACAAAGATTTATATATTTTGGATTTTAGTCTAACTAAAAACCAGTACCTTTAGTTTCTTACATTTGTCAAAAATATTCCAAGCCTTCAAGACTCAATATCTACCTTTGAAAGCACATTGAACCATCTTAAATTGATGAATAAATTGCTGATCAGTCTCTATCATTATGTTTTGCATCATATTCAACTCAATTACTTTACCATCAATCTTGTTGAAAACTATTCTACCAGAATATGATGTTATTCCGAATACGATGGACTGGTTTCCGGAGCTTCAACTTTAGAAAATTCCATAAATTCCAAAATTTTTCTTGTATCATGAATTCCTTCATTATTTTAAATTCATTTGAGAACATATTTAGCATCATTAGTATTTAATTGTAAATTATTGTAACTTCTCGATCATTTCATTCCTTTCCTTCTCATCCTAAATATGATTGATATGAATACAATTGGAATTATTACGATTAGGTAGAATATGATCTCCAATACTCCTTTTCTCTTATCTAGACACGATCAATTTTGAATTTGATTCAAATAATATCTTTCAATCCTCCTTTATTTCATCAAGATTGCATCACAAGTTAATAAAATACTCATGATTTATGATAAATCCAAGATCAGTAAAGCATTGTCACATATTAATCATATACAAAGAGACTCTGATTCTTCCCATTACAATAAAAACTTTATTTCTGGATTTAGAGAGAATCTGATAAGCGTTTACTTAAAAAAAGATTCTTCCTCAACATTATCGATATTTTCAAGCAATGTAAGTCTAATTCCTTGAAAATGATGGTTAGTCTAATTCAAATAAAAATTAAGGCGATTTAACTTTCTTCTAAAACTTCATTTATTCATTTTAAACTTTCTTGAAAAAAATGAAAATACCTTGAAAATGATCACCTTCTTATCATCTTGGTCCTAACACTTAGTATCTACATTACTTATTAAGATGAATTTATTTATATTGTTTTTTATATGAAATATAGTGAGTATATTTTATGGGATTATCATTGGATAAAAAATTACTCAATGGAGGTTAAGGCTCTGGAAAACTGAACCTGAAATGTTTATTGGTCACTTTACATAGAGTGGATCAGTTTCTTAGAGACATTTGAAAAGATTAATGCTAGATTCTTCCACATATATAGGGAAGGGTACACAGTTTTAGATGCTATATCTAAGAAAGTGATCAAGGATCATGTCTCTTTTTGGTTTCATTATCTCTCTCAATACCTTTTATACTCACATAACTCAAATGTTAGAGGTGAAAAGTATACCCACCTACATAACTCTCATACAAGTGTTATTTTTTTGACCACATTTATTCTTTTTATTCTCCATAAGTATTTTAGGTGTATGTGTTTTTATTTTAATAAAAATTATCAGGATAATGGATCTACAAATACATGGTCTATACCATTTGTTTTTGTTATTACTATTTCACATCTATGGGGTGTTAGGGAGGACTCAAGTTCGATCCTACCTAGCTATGTGTGAGTTTTTTATTTGTATCCCCATGTTTATAAATATTTTTAATAATAAAATATGATCTGAGTAAGTAAAAAACCCACCCATATCAAATTAAAATTTAAAATATGACAATAACAAGAATGTTTAAAGAATGTGTGAATAAAATAGAGTTTTAATAATAATAGGAAAGGTTATTAAAAGTAAAATATTTCATGATCAAATTCAATAAATAAAAATAACAAGAGTTTTATGGTGGGAGTTTTACATTTTTCATGTTCCATTAAGCCATTCAAATCTTGTGGAAATCCATCTATAAAAATAAAAAAATTATAGATTATTCTTTTATTATCAAAGTAATATAATAATGAATTAGGCTCACTAAAGGTATGGGAAATTAAAAAATTAATGAAATAAAGATCATATAGACATGCGGTATTTTGTGAAAAAATATCCCATGAAAGAAATATTGTCCTTTTCTTGACTTCTTGAATAATTAATGTAGAGTTACATTAATTCCATAGGTTTTTCGAACACTTTTGGATGATAATATACTCCAAATTGATCATAGATTGAATTTAAAATTAATGATAATATGTGTGATCACAATTTTTAAATAATATTATAATAATGTTTCCCCCATGATATTAGAATACCTCTCTATAACCAGCTTTTCCTTTGTTCCCTTTCAATGCTCTATCACTGTTTACTTTTATCCATCCTTGAATAGGTGTTTTCTATATGATGTTTATGGTTATTTTAGACTTATTGTAATTATATTTTATTCCCAGTTGTTACAAAATAGTGAATTCATGAATTGTTTTATTAGTATTCCCCTTTTGAATATGGACAACTGCTTGAACCATAGTAATAATCCGCATTATGAACCTCCTCACCAAGAGGGATCTTGCATTATGAACGGTGTTGTTACTACATTTAAAAATAATATAATTATAATAAATGACACCACATGAAGTATTTTTGATATTTATGGGGAGATTACATTATTCCTAGTATCCTTGAAGACATCTTACAAGTCGATAACCTAGATTTGTGGTATTTCAAGTAGATTGACAATGATATTCTAGAGAGTCTTCATAAAAGGGTAAGGAAATAATAAATGTTATTCATCCTCAATATTAGAATAAAATAATACACAATAAAAATAACTATAGAATCTATAATTCATCATTATTTACTCTTTTTGATTCTAGAACAATATGAATTTTTATCTAATAGTTTAGATAAAAATTGAATTTTTATATTTAAATTTGTTTTTCATTTTTCATACTGCAGATATGATTTACATTTCTTCTAGGATAACCACCATATTTTTCTATCTCCACCACCATAAAACCAAAATATATTTCATAGTGTGATTTTACTTATTATCTCATCACATATTGACACCTATCCTCTCATATTCATAGACATCCATCCAGGCTCACATGACCCACTTTGTTATATGTGCACTAAAATATGCATGTGAATGAATTAAATTTAGGTGTATGTATTTTATCATGTATTTTAATCAGTTATAAATCATGATGAATGGATTAAATTACATCCATTATGAATGTATAAAATTAATTTCATTAATTGAATGAATTTAATGAATACTACCAATATGAATAAATGTATAACAATACATTAAATATAGTTGATGCATTTAATTAAATGAAATGAATCAAATATGGCTATATAAATGGATGATATTCCTCTTATTTGGTAGGAATGATTGTATTTAAGCCTCAAAATTATCAATTCCCCTTGAAATGAATTTTTTTACTATATAAATGTGCTAGTACCCCTTATGAATTTTTGGGATCCCTAAGAAACATTCTAGGATCCCTTATCCATTGTAATCCCTTAGTGGTTGGAAGCTTTCATTTTCGGCTATTGTGATCTTAAATAAATGTGCATCGAATAATAAAATATAGATTCATCACTTTAGGTAAACATGTTATGTTATTTATTTAATTTGTACAATTTAATTATTTCAATGATATATCACAAAAATATGGTTTTTTTTCTGCTGCTAAGTTTATCTAATGAACCCCTAAAACCCATTAGTGGTATTAGAGATATATTTCTCATCAAATAAAAATATTTATTACTCTATTAAATGAAGGACATGTTTTATGAAATTATAACTGGTTTTCCCATCTTGATTATATGATATATGTCAATGTAATATAAAGTTTGATACTCTACTATGACACTACATTATGAGACAACATAATTTCAAGTGGTTATACAAAATTTAATTAATTTAGCTTAAAATTTATAATTTTTTTATAAGTGATAAGTGTTAGAATTTTTAAAATTGGAATTTTCAAGTCTCAATTAAATATAAAAAAGTTTATATTTATTCCTCATATTTTAGATAAATAAATAAAATTTTATTTATTAAGAAAATTTAAGTATGAATTGAATTGGATAATTTATAAATAGTTTATAAATAATGGAAAGTTATTTTGGAATATTTATAAAATGTATAAAATTAATTTTTAAATTAACTACAAAATGGTTATGGTTTGTTGAATAAATGTTTTTGAAAAATTTATTAAAAATATTCCATTAATATTGAAGAGTTAATATTAAGAATATATATTTCAAATTTAAATGGTTTATAAAAAAATTATAAGTCATTGTAAAATTAATTTTGGGAATATATTAATTTATAAAAATTTAGTTAATTTATTAATTTTAAATAATTTATAATTAATTATATAAATAATTATGAAACATTTATTAATGAAATATTCTACATATTAAATGTTAATGTTTAAAATACCTTTTACCAAATTATATGGCATGCAATGTGATCTTGAAATAAAATGTTTATTTAGAGATCATAAGTGTAATTAATAAAGATTTTAAAAATTATATAAATAAGTCCTAAATAAAAAAGTGTTTATATTTATAATTATGAATTGTTCATAGTTAATTAATTTGACTTGTTTAAATAAATAAATATGAAAACCCATATCTTCAATACACTTTATTTAATGATTTATTACATAAATATACTCTTAGTATAAATCCATAATATTGTGAGGCCTAGTGTGTTTGGGAAATTAGGTACATGAAATAACAACATAAAACATGGGTATGACATCATTATTTAAAAACTCTAAAACATTCCCTTATATTCCTTGGATTTTTTAAACTATATGGGACAACTTGAGGGAATACATAAGAGAGGGATGAGATATAAATCATAGTAAGGGAATAATCAAATAATAACATGATTAAAGTAATATATATTAGTCAATATGAATATTAATGAGACATAAAATGGTTGAGAATCATAAAAATTAATATCAAATCATGATATAAGATGATAACATGAAGGTAACATAAGAATGTGGAAACAATATAAAACATGAAATCATAAACATAATTCAAGGATAAATGCTAAGACATTATAACATATTGTTATTAGGATAACCTCTTGTTCACCATACATGGAATCTCATGAGATAAAAACATTAACCAGTGCATTGGGGGGATATATAATTATGGGCCCACACGTCACTTTCATATCACGTACATGCATAAGTGTGGCACATAGATCATATAACATAAGGGTGAATTTAATCACTTTTGATCCCTTGATTAAGGATTTATGGTTAAATAAATGGAATCAACTAATAAATTATGGATATGTATATCTAGGTGAATACCTTTGAGTGGGAATTGGGATGATTATTCACAACCCAAGTGTTTGGCATGAAAAAAACATAGGTTAATTTCGACAGCATAATAGGGGTACATAAAGATTCATGGAAGGGTTAAATGAGAGGGAAATGGGTCTAAGATCACTTGAAAATCATAAAAAAAGTAATAGGTATGTGTGAAAACATATAATAATTTGAAAAATTAAAAATCGAAAGGCTTAATATATATTGAAGGTTCTTGAATAAAGAGGAGAAGGAGATGATCCCTTACATTGAAAGGGTGCTTCTAAAATCTTGGGAGGAGCTTAATCAGAGCCTGGGAGAACCTTGGTGGGGATATAGAGAGGTAAGGGTAGATTAGATTCATTCTAAAAGGGTTTTTAGTGAAGAGTAATGAGAGGTTTTGTGGGTTTATATAAAAAAATCAAGGGGAATTCTTTATAAATTTATTAACTTAGGTTTTGGAATCTATATGATAAACTAATCCAAACAACAAACCATACCATGATTTTTGCACATTATTTCTTCCAAATATGATGGTATTTAATTATTTTATAAGGCTAAAACTGAACTCATTAAAATAATACCCTTGTTGATGTGAAAGTGAGTCATGTTTATAAAGAGTTGATTTTAAAACCATAAAATATAATATAGGTTTTGGAGTATTCATTAAGGGATTATAAAATTAATAAAGTAATATGAAAATCACAATATTTTAATGATAAGAAATATTTTTTGGTCATGTGTACTATTTATAGTATTTATTACATCAATTTTGATCTTTTATGATGTCATACTACACATCATATATTTATACCATATTTAATTTTAACCCAAAAATTCGACTAACTTCAAAAATTATGAAAAATTAAAAGCTAGATAATTTCAATGTGATTATTTTAAAAATAATATATATTTGAATAAAATAATTCTATAAATTTCAGAATTATCATTTTAAATAAAATATCCCCATTTATTGAAAAATACTGTATTTTTTACAATAAAAGTTTTCTGATCCTTATTAAAATTAAAATTGACATTGTAGAATTATATTATAATTTATATATAATATATATTATTTAATAATTAAATTTTATTAAAATATAATTTATTTAAAAATATATTGAATTCATAAAAAAACTATATATTTTCCAAAAATTCAATATGTGTTTCATCATATCAAAATGTAATTTTTATCAATCTATTTATATAATCATTTAAAAAGTAATAATAAAAATGAAAAAAATATAATCATTATTTTATGAAAAGAAAATATAAAAATTCATACTATTAGGGTCTAGATACATAGACATTTTTTACACCCATGAATTCCCAAAGGGTAAGGTGTGCGATGGTGAGATTTTCTTATGGTGGTTCAGTGAACATGGATTGGTCCGTGATCTCGATGAGCTTGAACTTATACCATAAAATTTTTTTATCATGCTTTAGTTTTTTAATCTTGTATTGGGAATGGTCAATGGAAAATCCTAGTGATGCAATATCCCTGATAAGATCTAATAAATGGGCTTCATAGGGTACAATCCTGCTGGGTGAAGTCGTCACTCCTTCCTTCTATATCAATTAGACTTTATCATAACCTTTAATATACTAATATTAATGGTCACTATACAACAACTATATTATCAATTTTTATGATTCATTATGGTCTTTTAAATCTAACAAATTATAATTTTCTTAAATAACCAAAGTAGTAAATGTGTTTTCTATAAATATATTACTTAATAATTCATTTATTCTTTCAAAAAATGAAATTTCATTTATAAAAGTTTGGATTTTTATATTATTCCACCCTTTATAAATTTCACAATTGAAATTTTAATTTCCTACACTAAAATAGATTAGGGTACTTCTATTTCATCACCTCTTTTAGTTCCTATTTTGCTTCCTCAAACTTGTGGTTTTGTAATAATACTTTGAACAGGTGAGTTGTCTTATTTCATAGAACTTTTTCTCTATAATATAAGATCTTCCCTAGCTACTCCTAATATGAATCGTCATTCTATAATGGTACCACCTCTAGATTTAGTACTTGTGAGGGGTCTGGTATGAACTTCATCAATAGGGATACATGGAACACATCATGTACTTGAGATGAGTTAGGTGGAAGTGATAGTTGATAGGCCACCACTCCAATCTGATCAAGGATATCAAAGGGGCCAATGTATCTAGTACTAAGCTTTACCTCCTTCTAAAACCTCATGAATTTATTCCATAATGATATACAAAGGAAAACTTTATTTCCAATCTTAAATTCTATGTTTTATTAATGATTTTCTGTATAAATTTTCTATCAAATTTTCAAGGATTTTATATAATAATGAATTGTTTGAACCTTCTATTTCATCTATTGGATAAGATCTGGTCTCATCATATTCCACTATCCAACTTTATCCCATCATTCTAGAGTCTAAAAAATCTTCCCATATAGAGCCTTAAAAGGTGACATTTGAATGTTAGAATAGAAATTGTTGTTATATGAGAACTCCACTGGGAGAAGGTGTTGATCCCAATATACTTGGAAATCCATAGAACATGATATCAACATATCCTACAGAGTTTGAATGGTTCTTTTAGACTGACCATCTATTTGAGGGTGATAAGAAGTGATGAATCCAAACTCCATATACAACTCTTTTTGAAGGATTCTCTAGAACATCAATGTAAACATTAGATCTTGATTAGTTACAATAAAGAGTGAAACTCTATGTAGTATTACCAATTTACTTATGTATATCTTGGAGATTTGGTCAATAGAGAAATATTATTTGAGAGTAATGAAATACACTGACTTAGTAAGGTGATAAACTACCACCCAGATGGTGTTATTTCCTTTAGGGGTCCAGGAGAGTCCTATGATGAAATACATGGTTATGTATTCCCATTTCCATACTAGTATGAGAAATGATTTAATAATACCATTAGACTTATTTAATTCAATATTATCATGTTGGAATACCAAGCATCATGATGAAAATTCTGCAATCTCCCTCTTCATGTTATTCCACTATAAGTTTTACTTCAAATCTCTATACATCTTAGAGCTTACTGGATGAATAGTAAAGGATGATCTATGTGCATTATCCAAAATTTCCCTCTTTAGTTTAGTTTTTATGGGATATATATCTTGGTTCCAAACCTTATAACTCCATATTTAACAATGTTAAACTCCATAATGTTTACTACCTTTTTCTGTATTACCTCATCATCCTTCTGAGCCTCCTTGATCCTCTCATGAATGGATGTTTGAGTAGTAATTTGAGTAAAGTAAGATGAATATCCTTATATTATTCCCATATACATCCTTTTCATGTCCAAGAATAATGGGCCCCTTTCAATCCTCATCATGGATAGGGTTACTAGATCCTTTCTACTCAGAGTATCCACCACTTTATTCACCTTCCCAGGATGTTAATGGATAGAAAAATAATAATCCTTGATCATATCTAACCACATTTTTGGTATATATTAAGCCCATTTTGTATGAATATATACTTGGGGATTTTATGATCCATATATATGTCACAATCTTCTCTATATAGGTAATTTCATAAAATCTTCAATGTAAAGATCACTGTAACCAATTCAAGATCATGATCTAGGTAGTTATACTCATGGATCTTTAAGTGGTGGGAGGCATATGCTATCACTTTTTAATATTTCATGTGTACACACCCCAATACCATTTTGTATTCATCATTATAGATTACAAATACTTCCTCACTAGTGCGTAATATAATCATAGGTGAAATGAATAGAATATTCTTCAACTCTTTAAAGATATCTTTATATTCACCATTCTATAAAAACATGACTCCCTTCTGAGTTTTATTAGTTAGTGGGCTTGAAAATCATGAGAAGTTTCTCACAAATCGATGATAATAACTGGATAATCCAAGTAAACTATAGATTTCCATCATAGATATTGGTCTTGTAAATCATTCAATTGACTCAGTTTTTTAAGGATACACATATATCCCATTGCTGGTGATAATATGGCCCAAGAATGTTACATGCTCAATCTAGAACTCATGTTTATTTTACTTCACATAAAACATTTCTTTCGGCATGGTCTTAAGTACAACATTAAATTGATCCTCATGTTCCTCCTTGATTTTAGAGTATATAATAATATCATCTATAAATACTACAAATTTTTTTTCAAGGTAATCCGTAAAGACACTATTCATTAAGTCTATCTAGATTTCTAGAGAATTATTGTTGCAATAGTGAGTGACCTAGGCCAAACTATATAATAATATTCAATTACCATATTGTGTATATAGTTATATATGCATGATGTACATCATAATTATAGTGTATACATTTATACATCCACTATTTAAATGGTAATATCCATAGATTAATTATCATATCAAAAGGTTATAATAGATCTCAGGCTATAATGAGAACCTTGAGATACTGTGACATTATTATTTAATATATGTACTATGGTCTATATACATCAAACTGACTGGACATAATTGATGTTTTATATCAAGTGATGGGGTCTCATAAGTATAAATAATTCTTCTCATGAAGTTAACACTTAAGTGATATTTGATAGGTGAGATCATAAGGATGGACCCGCCATTAGGAACACCACATGTTTTGGGTGCCATTGGTTATTCCTATCTATGAACATGTGTATTGGTATCTTGACTTGATATCATTATCAATGTGTTCCATTTGATCACATACTTTGATTCAAGGAAAAAAACATGATAATAAAATCATGGCAAGGTATCTTGTGTTGTGTGCATCATTGGTGGTATGGAATTGTTTGAATGATCAAGATAGGATTTTTCACTATTGAGTTGAGGGAGAAATATATCTCAAGTCTGGTTGATTAGGATGTTAGTAACTTCATAAGTCCTTGGCCAAAAGAGTCATGGGTAAATCCATATATTTAGATTAAAAAATAATAAATTAAGAAAGGATGATGACACAAGTGTACATACTTCTTTATAAGATATATAAATAAAAATAGATTATATTACACAATGCATATTCGTAGGTTGGTTGTTATTTATATGACTATTACTTATCTCTTTAGGGGCCTTGATGGGTTTCTAGACTCTAGTATTGGTCTATGAATATTATTCATTGCTATCGAGATAATTTCCTAGAGGTTCAAAAAAATAGCATATTCAAGAATCTGCCCTATTTTAGTGAATATGTATATTGGTCATGGTGGGCCCCAACATGGGGTTTAAGTGTTGTACATGTTATCTATCACTGATAAATAAATAAATTTATCATTATCAATGTTAAGAGTAATTAGATTGAATTTATTTAAAGTATTTAAAAGTGTATGTAAATAGATAGAATACTACTATTCAAATGAACATTCTTTTAATATTCTAGGTTCGTTTGATATTAGTAGGAATTACAAGTTGAGATAAATTTCTCCGCTTTATCATGTATTATATTTAAATATTTATTATGGTATGTGATAAAATATAAATAATATTTATGATTCAGTTCACTTCTTCATAATTAATTAATTATTTCTTATTTAGTGGGTGTTTTATTTATAAGGGTAGGGGAACCCTATCCGGGTATTTACTCAACCCACTATATAAGTAGAAGAGGTGAAGCTCATCATTTAACTATTCATTCCAATGAAGTATGAGACCCTCTCCCCTCCAATATTCTATAGGGAGAGAGTGTGTCACCCTCTGAGCACCAATCCAGGATTTCCTTCAAAATATCAAACATAAGGGATCAAGGTGATCATCATGATGTCAAATGATTCATCAAAACTCTATACTAGCACCCGATTTACAATGAACCATGAGCATGCAGATTCTTGGAACATATATGGATGATGTAGAGGGATTTGAATTTGTATAATTTGATAAATGATCATTGATCATGAGCTGTAGTTGAGCAAGCTCTGATTTAGAATGATGTACACATTCTATTTATTTTATGCTCAATTTAATTCATGTGAGATCATTAGGATTGTACCAGGGATTAGATCACTAGAGATGAAAATTCTCGTTATCTTGATGTTGAAATTTTTTAAAATCCATGGCCCACCATCTTATTTTTCCACCCCCGGTACCTTGAATTGGTATCAGAGTGAGTTGCATTAAATTTCTAAGCCTGAAAAATTATTTTGCATTAAATTTAAGTAGATGGTTTGAAATTGATCCCAATGAATTCGACCATGCTTCAATCTGATCTCAAATGACCAAGTTACAAGCATCCCAAAAAAAATTTATGGATTGAAAGTGGTGAGTTTTTTGGTATTAAAATTTGGAACATATGTTATACATTTGAAATTCTATCTGGGTTGTATCATCAAAGACAGTATTCGGTGAAACACATTGTTTGGCAGGAACTCGAGCGGCTATAAGATTATTTTCCTATCGGAGTTCATTCCATTGTTTTGTGGAAATTATAACATTATAAAATCTGATTATTATAGTATTATAATAATTATAATAATATAATAATTATGATTATAATTTTATTTGAAAGTGAAATAATTTTTCAGAATCCTAAGTAGGCTTATGAAAAATTCAAATATGGACAAATTTGAAGGGAGAACTTACTTGGGATATTGGTTGTCCGATGTGGAGAAATCAACCCAATAATTAAAAAGGGGGTGGATTGAATTGATATGGAATCAAACAAAAAAACACTTTTTTGACTTTCTCACTAGGTGTAAGGAACTGGGAAATCCCTTCCTTGTCAGGGAAGCTTCTCCCCAACCACATGATGTCTCCCTCCTTGATCTGGCATCACATGGTCTTGCCTCAAACTCAGATCACTAGACCTTCATTTGAGTTTCTTTTTCCATAGATCACCTCCACATTGAACGAGCCATACTAGCTTGGTGCTCCTACCCCGCAACACCCACCCCCATTTCTTGATAGACAACTCCTCTTGACAACAACCACCTGAGCGACATTATCCCATCACCGTGGTTCCATCACCTCAGACAACTCCCTCCATGTGGCCGTCACGCAGATTTGGTGGCACCTCCCTCCTCTGAGTCCAATTCGACTAGATCATCTAGATCCATCATTCTCCAGCCTCGCCGATCACTCCTCCTACCTCCTTTACTACCGAGATGCCACCTCCCTTAGTCGTGGATTGTCCGACCACTACCTAGATTTGGACCGGGAGTCCCAGAATCCCTCCCATCGATCACCGATACCACCGACTCATGGAAAGATTTCCCCTGTTCTTAGAAGAACCCACCAGTCGACCCTCTTTGGTACCACTGCATCTGGTGGGCCTCTTCTCAGCCGACCCTCTTTGAGAAACACCTAGTTAGAGCACCTTGGACATCGACCTCCCATGAAATCCACCTTCCCGAATGACTTCAACACTATTTTCCAATGTCAAAACCCCTACCATGTGTGGTAACTAGTGGAATGGTCCCACTCAGTCTAGTTGGACCTGATCTACCCAAAAATGGGCTCATGCATATCTGACCAACCTAGTACGGGTCTAGGTAGACCAATCTAGCCCAAATAGGCCCTTCATGGGATTTTTATGGTTCAAAATGAGTTTTTGCAGGTTCAACGTGGCCCAAATCAGTCTAACGTGGAGTTTCAGGGACCGTGTTAGTCAAAATTAATTTAATTAATTAATTTAATTTTGTATTTAAGTTAAATTAATTTAAATATTAATTTTTAGTTCAAAATATTATTTTAGTACCACAAAAATATAAATTTTATTATTTTATTAAACCAATTAATTAATTAATTTTTTGGAATTAAAATTAAATTAATTATGGGATCGAATAAAATTAAATTATTTGAATATAATTAATTCATTTAATTTAATTAAATCCCCTCAAACTTTAATTTATTAAAATTTACTTTTTATCTTGAATTTATCTTACTCGCTGATCGGTCTTGAGCATTGACCAACCTGTGCATGTCTACTTTATTTTAATTAATTTTTTAATTACATGTGATGATTATAATTAATTATGATAATTTGTTTATCATTATTTTTTTGTTAAATATGTATAAGGGCCTATGTGTCCAAGTGTATATGTTGTATATTTCACCCCTAGTTCCCCTCGCCAATGTGTGAGTACATTTGTATGTTGATAAAGATGATGTATGAAATGGACCCTACCAATATGAGGTGGTACACCATGATGAGGATGGTGTAAGGCACAAACAACATCAAGTCAAGGTGAAATCCAGAGGAGAAGTGGACACACTGGCTAGGGGCAAGCTGCATCATGAGCCAAGCTACGAATCAGGTATGATACCCATATGTCGTGGTTGATCCATTGAGTTTAAATGGATCAACCAACTTTATATGCTCAAGTCCAGTTGGGTTTTTTATTTAAATTATGAATTCATTTATTATTTTATGCATTTTCATGACAACAAAAAATACATAAAATAACAAATAGTAAAATCTTTAAAGAAGTAATGAATAGTTTTCTATTAATGTTTAGTTGTGAGAACTAAAACATAGTATGAATAAGATTAATAGAAATGGATTATATTAATATATAAAAACATAAAACCATCAAATCAATATTAAGTCACAAATTCCTTTCTTCATTTGATTTTGAACAAAACCAGGTGTTCGGGGTGCTCCGTCAACCATAAATGAGGGTGCATCATACTATTGGGGAGTTCTTATGAGAAATATGGGATAACTTAACTGAAATTGGTAGTTAAGTATTATACATAGCTAAATTTATACCAATTTATAGGAAAATCATTAAGGTAATCAAGGTTTCGATTTTGAGAAGCTTAGACTTCACTCAACAAATCAAGGAGCCATGAGTTAATGCAGTTGGCCAGTCAAAATCCTAAAATGAAATCTCTGAGTAGTGGTATAGAAATATCTTGTATACTATGAGGGGAGTTTCAATTATCATTTACAATAGAATACTAAAGTTACAGAGTATTATGAATTTAGTACATTGGGTTCCTAGAATTAAATAAAATTGTGGGAGACATTTAATGATATAATTAATCAATATTGTCTAATTCAGTAATCAAGATAAAAGTGAAATATGCTAGATTTGTTTTGTATAAAATGGAAAGTAATAAAAAAAATACAATGTGATAATCATGGACAAAGAAAATTTAAAAATTAACACAAATTTCCAAGTGTATTACTAGCGCTTGTGCACAATACTACGATATTGGAAATTCAATGTGCTGGAGTCTCCAATACCTGTTTAAGCATCTCAAGAATTTAGGGTGTAAAAATTATTATAGAAGAATCATGTATGATAAATATGATGGTTATTTCATAATTCTATTATAAATTTTTGATGTTATTTGTGCTTACAACATCAGGAAATAGATGATTTTACATGTAGTCTCATCTCTAAGAAGCTTATAAGGAGAAAGTGAAGTGTTAATATGAATAAGTGATCTTTACACTAGTTATGTGTAAATGTGAAAGACAAACCATGATATTTCAAGAAATCCCATTCTTCTATCTTTTAACCTAATTAATTTAGTTTCATTTAAATATTACTACATGAATAGGATGGAGTAAACACTTCATTACCTTTTAGGTAAAGTTCTCCAAGCAATAAGAATATTAAAGACAAATTATTCTTTAATTCTTTTGGTGAACAAGTTGAAAGACAAGGTGAAAAGGTCAAATTTAAAGTGTAATTCCAAAGTAACATTCACAATATCCTTAAAAGAAATTGGTAATAAAAAATAGGTTATTCTCTTCGCATATCATGAAATATATCCATAGAAGTTTAAACTTAATGAACTAAATTAAAGAGGCAAGTAATAAATTCTTCTTTAGGTACATTAATCACTTGTAATTATTATTTCTGACATACTTATAGGGTATTAAATTAAATATGTTTATCAAATATTTTATTTGAAATATATTAACCAAGTAAGTATAGAAACATTATAACAAGTAATGTGTATTTACAAGCAGCTGAGAAAGGGTGGTTCCTAAGTCAGCGATGAGAAGTACACAACTTCTAATTTCTGTGTAATTAATTCTAGTTGAATATTTTGTTGAGTATAATGAAAAAATTTATCTCATGTGTCCATTGGACACTAGGGAACATTATTCCAAGTTCATAAATGAATTTTGTTTATGGAATTTCATACTCAACTAATAGTTTAGTGATACATGAATCATGGACAATAAGTGGTGAATATAAAATGTAATATTTATATAACTAGTAATGGTAAGAAATTTATTTTTCAATTAAAACTAAGAGTGGATGTTAAGGATATACCCTATATAGTATTTAGACTCAGTGAATCTAAAAACCTTAGGTATTATTGAATTATATGCATATTTGGTTTTGGATAAAAAAACCATTATAAATAAAGGTATTATATAAAACATTCAAAATTTGTTCAGAAAGAGAGCACATACTATTCCAAGGGTAAGATAGTGGTAAATATACTTTATTAAAATATTTTTAGGGTTTATTAAGGAATGATAAAGTGAATTATGTTATATGAATGGTTAGAAAATATGAGTTTCTGACCAAGAATTTATCGATCAATATAATGTAGCATGAAGTAATTCCTAAATGAACATTACCTTATCCAAATCAAAGATATAATGCCAATAAGGAATATTAATGATGATTATTTCATGATAAAATTGATAAATAAAATTTAGAGAGGAGAGATTCCAAAACACACATTTTATTTTACACATCAGAGTTATGATGTAAGTATAAAGAGCATCAATGTTGATTGAAAAAACTTTCATTATATTTCAAGACATGCTTCACAAATAGCAACAATATCCCATAACCATATTCCAAATATAATAAAAAATGGATATCATATGAGTCATAGTATATGGAAATAAATTATATTATAATATATGTGTTTAGATGAAAAGAGTTTGTTAGGTTATAAAAAAACTTTCATTAAGAAAAACAAAATGCGCATCTGTAGTAATCATCCTAAAAAGATTCTTAGGATATTACAACAATCCAAAATATAGGAAATATATAGACAAGTTATATAACATATTTCTATATATAAGGGTGAACATATCTACTTGAGATAGTGGGAGAAATATTACCTTGGTTTTAGTCAATGCTTGAGATTCAGAAGTAGTTGGCATAGGAATGAGTTCCAGAAGAGGAGTGGAAAAGAGAATGTTCTAGAGACACATACTACATAGGAAGGTCAAAAGAACAATGATGGTTTTATATTCACCATAGACAGTGATGAATTATTCATTATGAATAATAATTCCTACAAGTAGGAATTATATGGAAACAATATAAAATTTAAAAGATCAATTAAAATTCAATAATGGATTCCATGTATCAAAGTATAGAGGGAATATTGTTTTTGAATACTATAGTGGGTATTCAAGTGAGATGATACATGGGTGGTACCAATAAGACTCAATTGGTTATACCATGTCATTATGCCTAAATCCATTAGAATTTTACTTGTTATATCTATTTTCTAAGATCATTTTATAGAGTATTGGATGTCAAGACCACAAATCTTGGAAGGTGTATTTATAACACAAACAGAAAGAGATGGTGACATCATAGATGCCAATATGGTTAAAATTTAAGGATTAAAAGTAAGAAAAAATATCTTAGATTATTCATTTGAAATGAATATTTTCCATGTGTCTACTAGAGTTTAGTGGGAGAACTATTGTTTCCAGGTGAAATATGTTTGATAATATATGGAAAACAACTTTTGGTCTTGAAATTATTTAAGACTAGGATAAAATTAATACTCCAAATATTGACTTAAATTAGAAACCTAAGTTATAGAGAAAAACATCTATTGAGGCAGATCTAACAATTTCTTGGACCTAGTTAATTGTACATATATTGACATGGTATTGAAAAATACAAGATGGAACAATTCGAGAGAATTTTTTCCAGTGTAACATGGCATAAATCTCTACAAAGTAGATATGCATGGACATAGGATGAGATTAAAGTAGTGTGTTGAATACCATAAACTTCTGTGATGGATTAATCATGTATTCCATGATATGTATAAGAATTTAATATTTCCAATATATAATTTACGGTATAAAAATTTTAGTTATATCTAGAAGAAATGAAATCCAAGCAATCAAAACTATCCAACAGTACTAGAGTAAGTAGAAAGGATATTTACCTGGTATGTGGAGAAGATATGATACTAGTGTTTAGGGGACAAAAACCAGTATTAATTGGATCAATGTGATATAATATCATAGTCAGGAAAAGTTCATGATCCAGACAAGAACATACAAGCCAGTGGTATCTATACATACACATACCAAGTATGTTACAACTTCTGAGGTAACTAAGAAGTAGTTAATAAACAAAAATATTTGTTCCAGTTCTTGGAATCACACATAGTGAGTAAATTTTTATCATGAAAACAAATATTTTACTAGTAATAGAAAAGATTTCAAGTTATGATAGTGGAAACAATGGATATATTTGGGGATAACATCTCTTGAGACATTTTACTCAAGGAGGTTAGGTCACACATAATAGAATTTCCATGTAGTGGAGACATGGTAGAAACTAAAGATGTGAATCAGCAGAAACATGATATTTATCACATGATATCCAACAAGTATGGTTAGCAAGTAGAATCTAGTGCAAGTGGGAGTGTTGTAATATCGGGTTCCCTAAACCCAAATATACAATACTTTTTTATTACCATATCATGTATACTATAAGATATGTATGATGTATACTTACCATTATAGTGTAGAAATTTATGCATTCACTATTTAATTGGTAATTTATATAGATTAACTGTTGTATGAAAAGGTTATAGTATATCCCAGGATATAATGATAACCTTGGGATACTATGAAATTAATCTTAAATATATTTCATATGGTCTAGATACATCATACTATCTGGACATAGTAAATGTATGTCTATCAGATTCTACGGTCTTATAAGAATTTATACTTATTCTCATGAAGTACACATTTGGTGATCTCTAGAAGGTGGGATCATGAGGATAGAAACTCTAATAGGAACACCACATGTTTTGGGTGTTATTGGTTGTTTATATCTATAGATATGTGTATTGGTCTCCTGAATTGGGATCATTATCAATTTGTTCCATCTGATCGCGTGATATGTTACAAGGAAAAAACCATGATAATAAAATCATGGTGAGGTAGCTTCTATTGGGAGTGTCATTGGTGGTATGATCAAGATAGGATTTTTTGATTCTGTGTTGAGGATAAATATATATCAGGCCTTGTTGATCAGGATGGTAGTACCTTCATAAGTCCTTGGACAAGATAGTCAAGGGTAAATCCATCCAGTTAGATCAAAAAATAATAAATCAATAAAGGACAATGAAACAAGTTTGCATCCTGCTTTATGAAATATCTAAATACAAAGAGATTATATTTCATAGTGCATGTTTGTAGGTTGGTTGTCATTGCTATGACTACCCCTTATCTCTTTAGCAACCTTGATGGGTTATTAGACTATACTATTGGCTTGTAAATATTATTAACTATTATTGATATAAGGTCCTAGAGGGTCACACACAATAGTATATTTAATAATCTACCCTATTATGGTGAATAAGTATATTGGAGATGGTGGGCCCCACCATGAGGTTCTAGTGTTGACCAAGTTATCAATCACCGATAAATAAATAAATTCATTATTATTCAAGTTAATAATTATTAGTTTGAATTTATTTAAAGTATTTACAATTATAATAAAATACAAAGAATAATATCATTCAAACACATATTATTTTAATATTCCATGTTTGCTTAATATTAGTGGGAATTATGAGTTGAGATAAATGACTAGGTTTTATCATGAAATATATTTAAATATATATTTTAGGTATGTTATAAAATATAAATAATATTTATGACATAGTTTAGTTCTTCATACTTATTTATTTATTACTTATTTAGTGGTATTTTTATTTCTGAGGGCCGAGGAACCATTTCTAGGTATTTACTCAACCCACCATATAAGTAGGAGAGAAGAAGATCATCATTACACTATTAATTCCAATGAAGTGAGAGCCTCTCTCTTCTCCAATCTCCTAGAGAGATATATTCTCTCTCCAAGAACTGATCTAGGATCACCTTTGACGAATCGAAGGAAAGGGATAAAAGTGACCATCGTGACGCCGAAGGATTCATTAGAACTCCATGATAGCACCCATATTATGATGAACGCTGAGCGCATGGATTCTTGGAACATGTGTGGAAGATATATAGGGGTTTGGATTTGGATCCTTTGAGTAATGATCACCAACAAATATATTCAGTAGAGAACACTCTGATTCGAATGAGGTATACGTTCTATTTATTTTTTCCTCAATTTTAATTCACACGAGTTCCTCAAGACCGTACCTGGGCTTAGATCGCCAGAGACAAAAAATATCTTCATCCCAATGATGAATGTTTTTAAATCCCTATCCCAGTGGCTTCCTCTACAACCCTGATACCTTTAATTAGTGAGTCTAAAATGGATCACTATGAACTCATAGTGCCTGCACATTGTATGAAATGCAGTCTTAGGGATATCCTCCTTCTCCACCTTTACATGATAATATCCCAACCAAAGATCCACCATAGAGAAGTATTGCGCTCCACATAGTTGATATAAAAATTCATCTATCTATGGAAGCGGATAATTGTTATTTATCACGACTTTGTTAATATCATGATAATCAATGAAAATATGCATTGAACCATCTTTTTTCTTGATGAAGAGGACCAGTTTACCCCATGGTGAAGCACTTGGGAATATACACACTTTATCCTGATTCTATTATAGTTTCTTATTTAGATCTTAAATTTAAACATTAATAATTATATATAGAGTCTTGGATATTGGTAAATCTTAAACTATAATCTCAATTGAAAATTAAACCTCTTGTCTAGGAGGAAGACCAGATTTTTTTTGGGAAACACCTTAGTGTATTCTCTAATAATGGGAATGTCTTCAAGGATGATATTTCCTTAGTCTCAATTATTTAATAAAGATATGCTTGATCATAAGGAAATAATATCCATTCTTGAGATGATAATACCAAATGAGATCCATCCTCCTCCTTACACTTGTATAGAATCATAGGATGATTCGTGATACAGAGGGTGATTTCATTGTATCATCAATTTATGTTGTCTCTATATAAGTAAAACCAATACATACCCATAATTTCATCAAATTACACTAATGTGAGTATCATAAGATTCACTAGGAAGTTCATCCCACAAAATTTGATAGGGTATGAGTTATATTCTTGGGATTCAACAATTAACCCATTTTCTGTCTTCACCGATAACTCAACTTCCATGTTTTTATGTGGTGTTTGAATAATTATACTAAAATTTCATGATATAAAATAATATTTAGAACAAAAATAAAATATTACATTTATTATCATTGAATGAATTACTAGTGTTCCTATTACCAATTCATTATCAGGATCCACCCCAACAGTTTTGATGGAATATACTCACCCTTTCTCTCTAGGCCTTGGAGGTTGTTGTTGTTAATTATCATTGAAAACCTTTGCCTTAGTGAATTTATTTTCATAGTGTCCATATCTCATGTAGTTGAAACATTGGACAATATGTTGAGGGTTTATTGGAACATTCCTTTATTTCATCACATTGTTGGGTTTCTCCTATTGGAAACTTCTAGATTGGTTCCCTTACTTCTCACACCTAAATCATTTCCTTATACCCTTTAGGAAATTTTTGGGATGCTTCTTCATACACTTTTAATAAGTGGGGTGTTGAAATTTCCTTCCCCCATGATATTTCTCCATCACACTGCTAGAATTAAATTCAATTATCCACATCCTCTATCCAAACCTATGAGACCCTTGAGATTCACTAATATTCATTTAGAATTTTAGGGAACATCAATAAATTTCCACATAGATTTCAAAGTCCCAAATGGATATTTATTTTCATAGAATTGACTTTAACACACCAAAGAAGTGATCAAATTTACTTTCAGGGGTAATGAAAAATCTATAGGTGTATCAAGAATGTTTTGTGAAGTTTTCCTTATAATCTTTGATGGATTTATCATCCCTTTTCCTGAGAATAAATAATCCCCTCTATATTTAAAGTCAGAGAGTGTGAGGAAATTATTTATCAAAAAGTATTTTATATAATTCCTTCCATTACATTGCTTCAATATCCTACTTGGGCTTCATATTTTTGAACATTGTCCACCATTGATCAAATTTAATGTCTATATAGTAAAAAAAAACTGAACTTCTCTTGCTCATAAAGTTAAAGGATTGAGAATATATTTTCAATAGATTTGATACATTTTTATATAATTAAAGGATAAGAAGATACACTGAAAGTTAGAGGCCTTTATCAGATAAAGGTATCAATTGAAACATTATATTTCTTGGAGGGATTTGATAATTCCTCTTGATTCATGTTTCTATTTAAAACCTAATTCAATTGATAATATATTTTCAGGTAGTTTTCAATTCTTTATCTCATTGGTTTGGGCTTCTCATTTGAGCAGTCATCACGTTTTTCCTCACACTGGTTGTTGACTTTATTTCTTCTATTTTTAACTATTGACTAGAAATAAGGGGAAAATTGTGATGAGAATTTTTAAACTATCAAACACATAAAAGAAAAAATATGAACATTTATTAGATTACTAATAAATGACATATATTCCTTAACCTATGAATTTCTAGGATTAATTCTAAGTTTTCAATTATCTATTTCTAAATACAAAATTTTATGTGAATTTTTCCCCTCATAATGGTTTGTAAAGAGATTGTGAATTTACCCAAGAGTACCCCTTAGGAGTCTCAAACCAAGTGTGAAAAAATATCATTGTCATGAACGAGGTGATGATTGTGTTTGGCTCAATGAACCCTTTTTGGGGTTATTACCCCTAGGTATAACTGTGCCAGATTCCCACCCACTTGTATTATCTAGAAAAAATGCATTTTCTTAGAAACCACTTACTATATACTTCAACAAAATTTAGGGACTTTTCATATGTTTATTCTTATCCCTAAGTCTTTCACTAGAGTTTTATAATCTTAATTCTCCAAAATAACTATATTTTCCTTTGATACCAACTATGAAAACCCATATCTTCAATATACTTTATTTCATGATTTATTACATAAAGATACCCTTAATACAACCACAAAAGATTTTTTGTCCTAGTGTATTTGTAAAATTAGGTATATTACATAAAAAAATAAAACATGGATATAACATCATTATTTAAAAACTCCAAAACATGCCCTTATATTTCTCGGATATTCTAAAACCACATGGGATAACTTGGGGATGAATATAAGAAAGGGATGATCTATAAATACCAGTAATGGAATAATCAAAGCATAACATGATGAAAGTGATACATTTTATTCAGTAGGAATATCAATGAGACATTAAAGGGGTGAGAATCATAAATGTAAACATCGAAGCATGATATAAGATGATAACATAAAGGAAACATAAGAATGCGGTAACAACATAAAACATGACATCATAAATTCAAGTCAAGGCTAACCACTGAGACATCATAAAATTGCATTCTTAAGAAAACCTAAAAATCACTATACATGGAATATCATGAGATAAAATCATTACCCAATGAATTGTAGTACTATATAATTTAAGTCTCACCCATCACTTTCATATCATGTACATGAAAAGGTGTGACACATAGATAATACAATATAAGGGTGTATTTAAAAAAATTTAATCCCATTATTGAGAAGTGTGGATTAAATACATTAAAGTATAAAATACATTAAGTATAGGCACATCTAGGTAAATAATTTTGAGTGTAAATGGGGATGGGTATTCACAACACAAATTTTTGGCCTGAAAAAAATCATAGGATAATTTCGGTAGCATAAAGAGGGTACTTAAAGATGCATGGAAGGGATAAATGAGAGTGAAAAGGTTCTATAATCACTTTTAAATAATAAGGATAATAATAGGTATGTGTTAAAACATATCCCAACTTGAAAAATTGGTAATCAAAAGGCTTAATATAAATAAGGTTCTTGAGTTAAGAGGAGAAAGAGAGGATCCCTTACCTTGAGAGGGTGATTATAAAAGCTTGGGAGGAGCTTATTAAAAGATTGAAAGAACCTTGAGAATGATCTAGAGAGGGGAGGACAAGTAAAATTTGTTGTCAAAGGATTTTTAGTGAAGATTAATGGGAGGTTGTGTGGGTTTATATAGAACAAGAGAGGGTAATTGTTTATTAATTTCTAAACTTAGGTTTTGGACTCTATATGATAAATTAATCCAAACCAAAAACCACCCCATGGTTTTTCCAATGTTTTCTAGAAAAAAAGAGTTTATTTTATTATTTTATAAGGATAATAAATAAACTCATTAAAATAATACCCTTGGGGATGTGAAGTGAGTCATGTTTATAAATAATTATTTCAAAACATGAAAATATAATATAGGTTTTGGAGGATTCATTAATGGTTTATAAAATTAATCTAATAACATAAAAAAATTATTTTAAAGTTAAAACATAATTTTAGTCTTATAAACTCTTTATAGTATTTATTAAATCACTTTTGGGCTTTTATTATGTTATAATACACACCATATGTTTATATCATATTTAATTTTGACCCAATAATTTGACTATCCCTGAAATTATAAAGAATTCATTGTTAGATAATTTCAGAATAATGATTTCAAAAATAATATTTATTTTATCTAAATAATTCTCTAAATATTATAATTTACACTTTTAAATAAAAAATCCCAATTTATTAAAAAATATAGATTTTTATAACAATAACAGTTTTATGACCCTTATAAAAACTACATTTGACTTTGTAAAATCATATTATCATTTATTTTTAATAAATTTTTATTAAAATATAATTTATTTAAAAAATTATTAAATTCATCAGAAAGACTATATATTTCCCTTTTTTTTCATTTTATAGTATAAAAAACTAATTTTTTTATCAAACTCGTTATCTAATCATTAAAAAAGTAGTAATAAAAAGTTGAAAAATATAATTATTATTTTATTGAAATAATATATAAAAATTCATACTATTAGGGTCTAGATATACAACCCTTTATTACACTAGTGAATTCCCTAAGGGTAAGGTGTGTAATGGTGAGATTTTCTTGAGCTACTTCAGCAAACATGGTTGGGATGTGATCTTGATGAGCATGAAATTATCCCATAAATGGTTTTTCTCATGCATTAGTTATTTAATCTTTGATTGGGATTGATGAAGGGAAAATCCCATTGATTTTATCTCCCTCACATGATTTGATAAATGGGATTCATAGGGTATGATCTTATTGTTTGAGGCCATCTCTCATTCCTTATGTGTTAATTGGACTTTATCATAACCCTTAATATACTAGTCTTAATGGTCACTTTAAAATATCTATATTATTGATGGTTATGATTCTTAATGGTATTTTAAATCCAAAAAAATATAAATATCCAAAATAACCAAATTAGTGCATGTGTTTCCTATAAATATATTACTTAATAATGATTTTTTTCATTTAAAAAGGGAATTTAATTTATAAAATGTTGGGTCATTATAATAAAGGCCTTATTTAAGGTATTATTTAGACCACATAATTGTTTTTATAATTTATAGGTTTAAAAAATATAAATTATATGATATTTAGATCATATAATGTTTTTTCATAATATAATTTAAATTATAAAAATGTTTATAATTAAAATATCATTAAAATACCATATAATTTATAATATTAAATATTTCATATTGAAATTGACACAGTTGTAGCATTGTGTTCTTGGAGGGATGTAGTTTCCTTGAATGAGAGGAGATCATAGATTTTCTTGTTATTCTGCTCTCATTGAATAAAATTAAATTAATTAAGGTATGGGATTCATTGATTCTCCTAATATTTTATATAAAATGATAAAGTAATTAGGTTTTATCTCTTTAGGTGATAGTGGAATTGAACATAATGAAGATTAAATCAAAATAATGAAAATAAATGGTTATAGTTTTTTGTAAAGACCTAAAATTATTATCCATTAATGAAAGTCTTGTTTTTATCCTTGTTTAATATTAGGTCATGTTTGGAAGAGACTTTGAGGATTAAAGGGTGTTTTGTAAAGCATTCTTACAAAACTGAGGTCACTACACCATAGCTCTTAGAACCATGTAGCAAAGGAGGTGATTGTATTATAATGAAAATGGATATACCAGAGCCATTTGTTAAGATAAGTCCACACCATAATAATAAGGGTTTCATTGTAGTAGGTATATTTTAGTAGAGGCTGAACCATGGTGTTTTGGACCACACCATAGTGCAAGTTTCTGTGTTAGTTATATACAATCGGCTAGTCTTTAGTCTTCAGGATTTTCATCCTTAAACGAACATTAGACACTTGAATCTAGGGATTATTTTCAAATTGAATAATTTATTCAATTCATAATTGAATATAGAATTCAAGAGGGATTAAATTAATTCCTTACACATGGGTTGATCAATCCAAATGTCTAAATTATTTAAAGGAATTATAGAGATTTTAAGGATTAAAGATGTAACTTCACACCATAGTACCAGCCCTTACACCCATGACCTACTTCTAAAATATATAACCTCCCACTACACCATGGAGGGAGACCTCCAAGGAATCCCTATACCTTACTATTCTCCCCTATATCATGGTGGACTTATTTCAGCACACCTTTAAACTTTGGTGTCTCCCTTACATTGTGGTTAACTTCTTCCTAAACACCAATACACTATAGTGGTTTGTACCATGCCATGGTGTCTATTCTAGAGAACTCCACAATGCAGCCTTTATCATTACACCATGGATCATCCCTTCCCAAATCTCTTCTAATAGAGCTTGAAGTTCTTCTAGTGGTTGAATTTAGGATAGTTTTTGATTTACCCCTGGACTTGTTTATCCTCACCTTACTATAGAACCCATGACATGTTTGATTGGATCAGTTCAAGGAATACTTGATGAGAATTTATTCAGATTTGTGTGTGAATTTAACTTATATATTGACAAATTTTAAGGACCTTAATGTGGATGTCAACAAATTTTGGTAGGAATTTCATTACCTTCTTGGGCTTACATTAACAATTGTTTCCATGATGTCTATATTTGTTGGAATTTTGATGACCATGCTTGATTATGATCACATATGGGTGTGTGTATAGTTTTGAGACCCATTATTATTCAATGAGTGATATTAGTGCTTCCCTTTTCATGTTTTATTTGATCACATGCTGTTTTATATGCATCTATATACTCATGATGATATATTATGCTTACTTGTATTCTCACTCTTTATGTGGGTTTCCATGCCTTGTTAGTTATTAGTGATACCTAAGATAGGTGGAAAATCATGAAATATTTATCCATTATATGGGGAGTGAAATGATATGTGATTATGGTGAAAAGGGACCTAAGCATAGGGTGGAGGTATGAGGTATTCATGGTTTCATGTTGAGGATACACTTGAGGTAACCTAGATTTTCCAAGTTTTATACAAGATGAGGTAGCCTAGTTGATGTGGGTACTAGATATTCTCAATAAGAGGAAACCGGGTAATGCAGTCCTATTTATGGATATATGAATCTAAGTTTTAGGTTAAAATAACACCATGAAAACACCATATAGGAGAAGGTTTGTTTTCTGATGACTTATTCTATTTTCATTCTAGCATGGAGTTGAAGAAGGTATAAATGAGGCTTTGTTGAGGATTAGTTAGCACAAGACCAATCCGTTTTGGATTATATGTTTATGATATTACACATATATTTATTATTATGGAATAAATGTGTTATACATGAGAAAATATGGTTAATGACATATTAGAGGTGTCCTACTGAGTCTTGTACTCAAACCCAACTCAAGAATTTTGGTATGCTTGTAAAACTTTCACGAGGGATCTAGAGAAGGGATAGGGACCTATGGTGGGAAGTTGAGAAGAGAAGGATAGATCTTGTAGTGGACCAGGATGGACTCCAAAGGACCCCAAAATGCGTTATCAAGTTATCTTATTTTATTACTCTGTATAAGCTTTCCAAATTGGGACCCCTTTTAAGTATGCGAATTGTATTCCATTTATTTATTTTCTACATGTTTACTCAGATTGTTTATTATAATGTTTATTATTTTATTAAGGATACTAGGACATGATACAGAGGGTATAATATCTCCCATGATAGAATAAAACCCTCATTGCTAGTCGATATCCTCCTACCTATGATGAGGCATGCATAAGGTTACGTAGAACTCTAAATCAGGCCTAGTGGGTCGGGTCGGGATGTTACAAAATGTATCATAGGATAGAAACTCACTAACTTATTTATTATCTTAATATTGAATTGGGAAAAGATATATAGGAGATAGTATGGTTGGTACTTGAGCATGGGAGTTATGAAAGTTCCTAGATAGTACTATATAGTGGACCTCTGAGTTTCCAAAAAATGGTTAAATTATTTTTTTTGTGTTTACTGTTGATTAAATCACCTCAGGACATGCACATGGTGTTGATATGTGATTTATGAAATTTTAGGTAAATTCATGCATCATGACTAGGCACACAGGATCACATGCCACACACACACACACACACACATATATATATATTTATGCCATATAATAGTTTTTTAATTAAATTCCTAGTTTTTTACTATATATTTGGGATAGTTTCTCTTATTGTGATATATATTTATTGGAATTAATTAGTTTAACTAAGCATGAATTTGTGTTAGGATATATATATATATATATATATGATGACTATGAATAATATGCAGGGACAAAGATAAGGGTTAATGATAGGATGGTATACATTGTGCTGAGGGTAGACTCCCGAGGGAACCTTGTGTGATCGCATAAACTGATAAGGACTTAAAATGTTCCTAATGTTTCTTATGTTTCAAAATATTCCACCTTGTAGATATTTTATGGGACCACCACCTAATCAGGATTCTCCAGATATTATTCCCACATATACCCTATAGGTATATGCATTGGTTCCTTACCATCAACCACTGAGATCCATGGTTGACTATGCCATGGATTTCTATCTCCAACATCCTCTAGCCTTGTAGGGCCCTGGTGGACTGCAAGATATTGAGAACTATGTTGGAATAATTGAGAGCATATTCAACCTCATTGAGACACTGATATATAGTATGATGAATTTAGAATCATTCATGATGTAGGGACCTGCCAAACATTGGTGGGATGTTATGGGTCAGATTGGGGGACATGAGGGTCTCACTTGGGAGGCTTTCAAGGGATTGTTTTTTGGAGAGTTTTTACCTAGAATGATGAATCTTGAACAAGCACATTAGTTCTTGGAGTTGTAGTAGGGATATATGATAGTGTATTCCTACTCAACATGTTTTAATAAGATCCTTAGTTTCACATAAATTCTAGCCAGTAATGACCCTAAGAAGGTTAGGAAGTTTGAAATCAGACTTTGAACTGACCTTAGATAGTAAGTTCAGAGCTTCAAAATAGATATATACCTAGAGGTTCTACAGAAGGCTCTAAATATAAAGAGGATTATGAAGTATAGGAATAAAACTAATCTTTACTTACCCTTCAACACTCAGATGGGTGGACCTCCCACTACTATTGTGAGGACCTATTATAATGGAAAGTAGAGAAAGATTAGGTATGTAGAGAGAGATAGTGGAATGTAAGTATAGTAGAGTTTAGTCTCTTTTGTTACTTCTGGGGGTAACCCACATTTCTACAACTATGGGAAGTTTGGAAACTACAAGAGGGTTTGATCAGGACCCCAAAGCCAGTTCCAGAAGTGTGGAAAGACTGGACATATCCATCATTTTTCACCAGAGTTTCAACAAGGATCTAGTGATAGCTATGAATAGGAAGCCATAGGTCCATTAAGACTTATTATTAGTAGAATCAGGTTGGATATCCACTGTAGGGATAAATCCATGGAGTATAGATAAGTCTTGTTTATACAGTGGATCAGATTCTAGTAGATGGTGGAGAGGATCATTTACCATTCAAGGTAAAATTTTGATCATGTGTACCTTATATACTACTTTTTTGATATTGATGCTTCCCATTATTTTATATCTACTCAAGTAGTTTCTATACTTGATGTATCGATCAAGTTATCCTCTGATTTAGTCTCCCTTGATACAACACTAGTAATGAAAGTGGACCATCTCCAATGATTACCAAAGTATCCTATAGTTGTCTCCCATTATGGAAATCTATGATAGTTCATGATTATGGAGATAATGACCTTCGATGTGATACTTGACATAAATTGGCTAAATAGACTCTGAGATCACTTAGTCTCATATAGGAGGCACGTGTCATTCAATTCTCCAAATGGAGATAAGTTCATGATGATCAAAGAGTGGGAACCAAAAGCAAGCGGATTTTTATCGAACATGAGTTAGCTTAGGATGATTACAGTATAGATGGAAGGTTTGGATATTTTGGAAGGATCATTGAAAACCCCTAACTTCTCCCTTTAGTCATGGATCTATATTAGGACTTCTTCCCAGATGATTTTATAGGAATTCCTTCTGATAGAGGAGTTGAATTTGAGTTGGATCTCAGGATAGGTTCACTACTATTTCTATACCCCCATATCGTATGACACCAATTTAGGTGAAGGATATCAAGGTATAATTGTATGACTTAGAGTGAAAAGACTTTATCAGGCCAAGTACTTCATCGTGGGGTGCACTAGTGTTTTTCTCTAAGAAGGCGGATGGTAGTGTTCAACATTGTATTGATTACCAAAAGCTAAACTATGTAATGGTTAAGAATCAATATCCCTTCCCCATGATTTATGATATTTTTGATTATCTACAGGGAGGACAATGGTTCTCCAAGATTGATATTTGATAGGGATATCACCAGTTATGAGTTAGAGAGGATGGAATTTCAAAGATAATGGTTTATAGAATGTATGGGTTTTATGGGTACTTAGTGATGCTATTTGGGATGAATATCACATAGAAAGTGTTTAGGGAACTCATGAACAAGATATTTTACCCATATCTTGACTTTTTTTTCATAGTGTTTTTTGAAGACATCCTCATCTACTCATCAACACAAGAGTGGCATGCTAGGAACCTAGATATAGTCCTGAGTATGCTTATAGCACATAGGATTTATGAAAATTCCTTGAAGTGTGACATATGGATTGGAGAGGTGATGTTAATAGGATATGTGGCCTACGATATAGGTATATATATGGACTTAGATAAGGTTGAGGCAGTCATTTCTTAATAAGATATCTGGAATGTGTTTAAGATTAAGAGCTTTCTGATCCATATAGGAAATTACAGACATTTTATTTTGGACTTATCCTAATTATAAAAACCCATGACGGTGTTGATAAAGAAATTAGTTAAGTTATAGTGGTCATAATAGTGTTAAGATAAATTACTTAAGATAAATAAAAGGATTACAACAAATTCATTATTGACACTCCTTGATCCTTGGATTGGTTATGCAGTGTAATATGATGCATTGAGCATTGGTTTTGGAGCGATACTAATATAGGGAGAGAAGATAGTAGTTTTAGGGTCTCAAAAATTCAGTAAAGGGAAGGAAAATACTCCTAAAAGTTGGGTGAAGAAATGAAATAGAAGTTGGGTTAAAAATTTGAGAAGAAAGTTGAAGAAATAAATTTTTTAAAAGGGATCAGGCCTGGCCACGTACTGATTACCAAGAAAGGTTCGTAGAAGGCATAAACCGCGAAAAATTAGTACACAAATGGCCTATGATGTGCTAGCCCGTGAGGCATTGGCCATCGAATAATGCTATTCATGGTGAATTTCCACCCGTAAACTGAAGCCGCCATGAAATTTTTTCACTAGATAGAATCCGATGGAAGTGCGCCCCGTATACCATCCCCATGAACGATGTGGTTTATGGATGAGGAGAACCCAGAGGCATACCAAAATTCCACAAATCTCGGTTGACCGAGTTATTTGCGAGCCAGATTTTCTCTTTGGGATTCCACATAAGGTGCTGCATGAATTATATATATAGCTTCCCTAGCACTCTATAAGTGGGAGACGAAGAGAACAGGGGGGGGGACATAGAGGGTGCAGGAGAAATTTCTCCCACACCCTAAGTAGTTTGCAGATTCTATCCTGTGAACCATATGAACTTCATGGAACTCCTTTACACAAACTGTATGCGAAATATCCTCTACAGCCAACTAGAAAACCAATAAAAAATATATAATAAAAATTGTTCGTGGATGTCCTTATTTGGAAGACAGTACATGTAATCCCATATGTGGAACCCCATATATGGATGGTCCTTAGCAGACAACTCTTATTCTTACCATCCTTGGCAGATAGCTCTTCCACATGCCATCCTATGTGTCCAGCTACTTGTTGAAAAGATAGTTCATGACCAACTCCTACGTGAACAACATTATGCAAAAAACTGTTTGCACTCACTGGTCCATACCGCAGGTGCGCAGCCCCCGCACCCCACTTGGGCTCAGTGCCGAGCTGCAGTCTCGACCCTCTGAGCGGTCCCTTCACTTCTATTACTGACCCCCAGAAAAAATGGAGAGTCACACTGCGAACATTTTGGGATGGGTCGATGACATTTTCTATTGCGCCCTTATGCCATCCAAACATCCATCCATTAAATGCCATGAGAAGAGAAATTTCTCATGAACCTCCCAAAAACCCTGTCACCTACCTCATATTCCAGGTTGACCCAGAAATCCATGGACAATAAAAGACTGAATTTTTCTTAAATGCCCAAAAACATCCTTTCCATCCATCATACTCTAAGTATCTGGTGATTTTAGATCCTCATAAACCTCCATGGCCATCTAAATAAGAAGTACAGGGTCCTGAAGGCACCTCTTCTTGACTATGCACATCATTCCCCGATGGCTCTGTATATGTTTCCCACAAAAACAACCATCAACCAAAGGAAAATTTTTCCTCAAGAGAGTCCTTTCCTACCTCTATACACCTCAATGGATTCTATGACCCATATCATTTCTCTTAATTTGAGAATCCCTAAATTCACAGTTTATAATTTCCTTCCCTCTCATGTTTGAGGCATGCCAGAATATTCCAACCCGATTATACTACAACTAATCATGGGTTTCTATAATAATATGTCAAAACTCTATGACCTTAAACTATGAGTTATCATCCTGGCCACATGATGTTAAACATTATGGTATTTTTACAAGAAACACGACATTAAACATTGATACCTCGGTCCAAACTCTATGACCTTAAACTATGAGTTATCATCCTGACCACATGATGTTAAACTATATAGTATTTTTCCATGAAATACGACATTAAACTATGATGCCTCCTTCTAAGTTATATGACTTTAAACTGTTGTATACTGGGTGATTTTGGATCTTCATAAACATCCTTGACCATCAGAAATGGAAGGTCAGTGTCCTGAGGACACATCTGCTTGACTTTGCACATCATTCCTCGGTGGCTCTGCATATGTTGCCCATAAAAATGGCCTATCAACATGAGACAAATTTTTCCTTAGGAGAGTCCATTCCTACCTCTATATGCCTTAATGGATTCCATGCCTCATATCATTTCTCCTGATCCAAGATCCTCTAGAATCAAGGTTTGCACGTTCCTTCCCACTCATGCTTGAGGCATGTTGGAACATCCCAAGATTATTATTCTCCAGTTAATCATCATCCAAGCTATATGAATTTAAACTGTAGTAAACCCTACATGACATTCTGGGGTGCTCCCATTGAGGTATGTCCCAAATCTTCCGAGGCTGGGCTGCATGAACTTTAATGTCATCTCTGTATGACCCCGGGACACCTTGAGAGGGGAGGGGTGAATCAGGGCGACAACTTTTTCTTTTAAAAACAAGGATCTTGTTCCCATTTTGGTAGGAACAAGTTAAACCTATATGATGGATATGATCAAAAATGAAACATTCACATGCAAAGAGATGACACAACAATTTTTAATTGGTTCACAGCTAAGGGCTACGTCCAAGGAGCATATGCTGAAAAGTTTCCGGTCATACCAAATTCCACTATTCTTCACTAGATGTGGATTATAAAGGTTTGGGCATAGTCACTCTATCCCAGGCTCACTGCCTTTACAAAAGATCAGGGATAGCTCACTGCGTCCCTCGGGTCACTCCCATTGACTCCCCCTGGCTCACTACCTTTGGTGAAGTCACACTTAGTTTATAGACGTGAAGGTCTCTTCATCATTGCTAATGAGTACATCCTCTGTTGTATGTAGATACTCTATTGAATCCCAACTTTCACCCATAGACAAATCTCAATTTTCACCGAGGGTATCGGGAAAACTCCCAACCTTCACACAACTCAAAAACAATGTCTCACTTCTTTACTGCCTAGCGCGCAAGTCACTTGCGCGACCCAAATTAGGTGCGCAGGTGTCACCAAACCACATGCGCAACACCTCTTTTTTCAACTCCAAACTTGCACGACTCACCATCTTTTACTCCCAAACAACCTTTGACGTGCATCCAACAACTGGCGCACAACCTCTACTTGCGCGACCAAACTACCACTTGCGCGACTCCAACACTTGCGTGATGGGAGCTCAGAAAATCTCTAAGTCTTGAACTCCATCCAAAAAGAGGAGGGGTGGTCCCCTATTTATAGTCAAACTGGACACCCTATGCGGTGGCGTGAAAGCCTCCTCTCAGCACGCAAGTTCCGGCGTGGAACTCCAACCGCCCTAGCCCCTGTCGCGCTACTCACTTGCGCGACAAAACCAATACTTGTGAGACCCTCTTTTGTTTGCCATATTTTGAAGTTATCATCTTAAAAAACATATGGCATGCAACTTTCCAATCCTCCTAGGCACCGACACACAAGTCCTTTCTCGGCACGCAAGTCACTTGCACGACACATATCTGGCGCACAAGTCCCTTTCCCAAAAAACATTGTTTTATCCTTTTGTCAATTTTGAGGTCCAGAAATTTAGAAAACACTAGAAAATAGTGCCACCTTCAATACTATTATCTGCTTGACCTGTATGAGTACTCTACTAGAACACATTTTGAACCTCCTCTAAGGATTGACAATAAACACAAATCATAATCCAATTCATGCATATAAGACCATGGTTCCAACAATATCCCCCTTTGGGTTTGTTGGAAATTAGTAAATAAATTCAATAGATCACCATACACATGCAAAACAAAAATTCAAGAATCAACTCAGCCAACACTCAAAGTCTACGTGATAAATTCTTGGTGTAGGAAACAAGAGAGAAATCTTGAATTGGGTTCCCGTCCAATGAATTCCTTCCCATCCTATCACCAACACTGAATTCTCAATGTGTCAAAAAAGCATTACATGCCTGAATTTATTCCTTTCTCCCCCATTGACAATAAACCCAAAGACCGGTAATTGTTTATTTTTCAGCTCAAAAAACACTCCCACTGGATAGTTTCTCCCCCAAAAATCTTTATTGCATCCATAAACAGATTAAAAACAATTAACATAACTGGGGAGAGGGGATTTTCGTAACCTCCTTATGCACTGGGAGGTGGCTGAACACTGAGGTTCAACCGATGTTTCTCAAACATAGCCATTGACAGTGGCTTGGTCAGGATATCAACCACTTTCTCGTTAGTTCCTACATGATCCATTCTAATCACGCCTTGTTCAACTTTCTCTTTGATAAAGTGATACCTAATTTCAATATGTTTTGTACGAGGATGCTGTACCAGATTCTTCGTAATATCAATTGCACTCTTGTTATAACATTAAATCACCATTGGTTGCTTCACCTCATCACCAATATCTATTAATTCTTTCTTCATACATAGCAGTTGAGTGCATGCCTTTGTGGAAAAGATATACTCAGCTTCAGCAGTACTAAGAGAAGTACTTTCTTGTTTCTTGATCAATCAGCCAACACATTTATTCCCAATATAGAATGCTCCACCACTGGTGGAATTTCTGTCCACAACATCACCAGCCCAGTCAACATAAAAAAATGCTGATAATTCACTGTTCCTTCCGACAACAAATTATAAGCCACAATTGTGAGTACCTTGAATATACCCCATGATTCTTTTTACTACTTCCATATGTTCCTCCTTGGGATTACTCTGAAAGCGAGCTGCAAGACATGTAGAAAAGACAATATCTGGCCGTGTCGTTGTCATGTATAGTAGGCTCCCAATGATCCTTCTGTACATGGTGGGATCTACAGAGGTCCCATCTTCATGCTTTCCAAGTTTAGTTCCAACTGAAATCGGAGTTGACATTGGTTTGGAGTCTTGTATATTAAACTTCTTCAGCAGCTCTCTTTCATACTTTTCCTGATAAATGAAAGTGTAATCCTTCTTTTGAATCACCTGAAGCCCCAAGAAATATGTGATCTCCCCAATCATAGAAATTTCAAATTATGATTTCATGTGATTGGAAAATTCATCCACTGATTTCTGCCTGCTGCCACCAAATATGATATCATCAACTTAGAATAGAACCATGAATTGATCTTTTGGAGAATTCTTCACATATAGATTGTGATCTACTCCTCTTTTGAATTCTAGCTTCTTGAGATAAGAGTCCAGCTGGGAGTACCATGCCCATGGTTCCTATTTCAAGCCATAAAGTGCTTTCTTTAGTTTACAGACCTTTGTTTCATCAGTACCAAGAAGAAAACCCACTGGTTGTTCAATATATACTTCTTCTTCAAGTAAACCATTTAAGAATTTTGTCTTGACATCCATTTGATATAATTTATATCCTCTTTGGAGAGCCATGGAAAGGAACAACCTGATTGACTCCAGTCTAGCCACTAGAGAAAAGGTTTCTTCAACATCAACACCTTCAATCTGGGAATATCCCTTACATACCAGTCGATCCTTGTTTCTAAAAACCCTTCCATGATCATCAAACTTTTTTCTTAAAGATCCATTTTGTACCAATCACATTGTGATCTTCGGGTCTCTATACAAGATCCCATGTCTGATTCTTGTCAATCTGATCTAACTCTTCATTCATGGATTTCACCCAAGATTCATCCTTTGCAGCTTCTTCAAATGAGGATGGCTCCACAACTGACAGAAATGCAGATTGTGTGTTATTTCTCATCCTCTTTGTTTGAGTGAGTGCACTCCTATCCCCAATTATGTTAGATGGATCAATCTCAGCTCTATGATTTCTCCTGTGCAGTTCAGTTTCATTCTCTCTAGCCACAGTTTCTTCTTCAAATTCTTTTTCTGAGTCAACATCATGATGTGGCTGCTGAGTGTTTTGTAAAGCTTCTTCTATTTTCTGTATTTGTATTTTCTCCACGTTCACTTTGTTCCTCACTTTCTATCACATAAGCATATGACATCCTTGAAGCATTTGTGGTTTTCTCTTCGATTATCTTAACATCACTGATTTCCACAATCTTTCTTAATCTCTTGTTGAAACACTTGTAGGATTTTATTTTCATTGGATACCCAAGAAATATTCCTTCATTATCATTGTCACCAAACTTCCCTTGATTTCCTTCTTTATTTAGGATTAAACATCTACTTTCGAAAACACAAAAGTATTTCAACAAAGGCTTCCTTCCATGACATAATTCATATGGTGTATTTGTTTCTCCCATATAAAGCCCTGTTCAATTCTGAATGTGCACTACAGCTTCAACAACTTCCTTCTAGTAATGGCGAGAGATACCACTCTCAATACGCATAGTCTTGGCCATATTGTTAACCTGTCGATTTCGGCACTCAACAACCCCATTTTGTTGTGGAGTTCTCAGAAAAGCTACCTCATGCTTTATTCCATGTTTTTCTAGGTAATTTTCAAACTCAATGGATGTGTATTACCCTACATTTTCAGATCGCAAGACTTTTATTGTCCGTCCAGTATCATTCTCAGAAACTTGGTGATACGTTTTCATGCAATCAAGTACTTTTCGCTTCCTGTGAATCACCATTACACAATCCATTATACTATAATCATCAATGAAAAGGAAAAAGTACCTTTCTCCATGAGTTCCAACAAAATTTATCGGCCCACATACATCTATATGAATTAGATCAAGAAGATGGGATTCCCTTTTCTTCTCTGGCCAATATGAACTGCAGACCAGCTTCCCACGAATGCAAGCATAACAAGACTTTTTGCGCTCATGCTTCAGGTTGGGAATGTCCATGACAATCCTCAATTTTGATATTTTTTCAATGTCTTGTTGATTGATGTGTCCCAATATCCGATGCCACAAATTGTTTTCTTCTTCAGTAGTCATGTAACAAAAATTTTATTTACTATCAACCTGATACAAGTTACCTTCTGTTCTGAATCCCTTCATAAGTGAATTTCCTGTCTTTCCCTTGATAGTACATCCATTCTGATTAAAAGTAACTATAAGTCCCGAGTCACAGATTTGACTCACGCTGAGTAGATTATGACGTAGGCCATCTACATAAAGGACTTTAGTCTTCTTTATCTCTCCATTAACTAATTCAGTACTTCCACTGCCTTTGATTTTCAGAGCTCCATCATTACCAAATCGTACTATACCATCAAACTTTCTTTTGATATCTGTTAACAGGCCAACATTACCTGTCATATAACATGAACAACTGCTATCTAGAATCCAGGTACTGTTGCCTTTTGTAGCTTTGAGGGCCACCTCTCCAAGGTTGGATTTCTCAATTTTCTTCCTTTCTTTCCATGTGACATTGGATTGAGTGTAGATCACTGATGGACTTTCAATTATCTCTTCTATGTACCTAGGTTCTTTATAGTTGAAATATTCATTGAGAGGAGAAAACCTATTTGAAAGAGAAACACTATCTTGCTGATGAGACTTGAATTGTCTTGAACTTCGGTATGGGGTGTCCATGTCCCTTCTTTGCCTGCAATTAATAGCCTTATGACCAAAGTTAGAACAACAAAAACAATATCCATATAAATTGTTTCTTCTAAAAGAATTAGGATATGAATTTTTTCTCCTCTGTTGAACTCCTATATCTTCTCCATTCAGATAGCTTCTTGACTCTTCTCAATAAGACATGGTATGGCCCAAATATCCACAGAATTGACACTTCATGAGAGGAAATGTCTTCTTACTTCTATTTGTCCTCATTACTTCTTTTGTGGGATAATAGTATGAGGGATCCTTTTTTCCATGAGGCTCGAGGATAATCTTCTTTTATTATTTCAGATTGAATTGGGGATTTCTGTTTCATTACTTCAATAGTCTTTCCCACATCAACCAATTTCAGATTTCCTTTATTTTGGTCAACTTTATTTGCAGCATTTGACGATTCTGCCTCACAACCAATTCCACTATTTACCATGCAGGCAGGTCTTTGATCATTTAAAATCTTTTTAACTCCATTAGAGCCACATTTTTCTCTCTCCAACATCTCATCATCTGAGAAACTTCCAAACTATATTTTCTTCCTTGATTCTTTTGAAACTGAATCTTTTCAAGTTTACTCCTAACAGTAACAACTTATTCCTCAAGACACTCAACAGTCTTGGGCTTTTCCTCTAGTCTGGAGGTGAGTTCATTGATGACCTTTTCTTTCTCTTCAATTCTCAGCTTCAGATCCAATACATCATCATTTATTTCAAGAATTTTATACTGTAATTTCACCAATTCTTCCGATTGTTCAATTTCAGCTTCAAGTTGATCAACATATTCAGTTGATTCTTCTACAATTGATTTCCACTTATTGCAACTCTAACATTTAATCTTAAGCTTACTAACAACATCCTTAAGTTGAAACTCAGGATCTTCACTAGTTTTCAACTGATTTTCTCTACTAATATCTTCTGATTTTTCAACAGTAGCCATCATGGAAGCATGGTTTCCAGTTTAAAATTCTAGTTCTTCTTCATCACAGAATTCATTATCATCATCTTCCTCTTCACAGAAAAAGATCTTCTTTGGTACTTTCCTTCTGTATTTGAAGTCTGCCTTTTTGAAAAACCTTTTCTAAGGATTATCAATGCTTTCAGCATTGCTATTCTCATCATTGAACTTTCTTAAGCACTGAGAGGCAATGTGACCAACTTTGCCACAAAAAAAGAAAGCTAGAGGTAACTTCCCTTTGAATTTCCCTTTTACCTTCTGGAACTTATTTGCAATGAGAGAAAGAATTTATTTTTTCTCATCATCTTCACCACTACTATCTTTTGATATTTTTAGTTTCTAAATGGATTTGAACACCATTTCCTTACTCACTAGAGTCGTATCATCTTCTGGTTTGAATCTCATTTCATATGCCACCAGGCTGCTCAGTAGATCATCCAAAGAAAGTTTGGAAAGATCTCTTTCCTCAATGGCTGACACCTTTTCATTGTACAGGGGTGGAAGTCTTCTCAGTATTTTCTTCACAATGTCAACGTCTTTGATTTCTTCTCCTAGGGCCCGAATTGCTCCAACCACTTCAGTAATTCGATTGAAGAAGGAGTCTTCATTCTCATCAAGATGCATCTTCAGATCATCGAACCTATTGTGCAGCACTTGTAGTTTCACCTCCTTCACTTTGTTATCTCCTTCATAAATATTTTCAAGTTTATCCCACATGGACTTTTCTGAGGTGAAACACATCACTTTTAGATAGATCTAATAAGAAAGGGATGCGGTGAGAGCATTCTGTGCTTTAGCATCTGCATCGAGAATTTTCTTATCTGCATTAGTCATAGCCAGTCCTTTTGGATCCGAAACATTAATACCTTGCACAGTGGAAAACAGAACTTCCATTCCAAGGTATCTTAGATGAGATATCATTCTGTTCTTCCAAATCTGAAAATTACTTTCATAAAAGAGGGGGACTCCCCTAACACTGGCTGAATTTTCCATGACATCAAAGGACAGATCTAACACCATCAACCTTCCCTTTGATACCACTTATAGGACCCCGGGACACCATGAGAGGGGAGGGGTGAATCAGGGTGACAAATTTTTCTTTAAAAAAAAAGGATCTTGTTCCCAAGTTGGTAGGAACGAGTTAAACCTGTATTATGTATATGATCAGCAATGAAACATTCACATGCAAAGAGATTACACAACAATTTTTACTTGGTTCACCGCTAAGGGCTACTTCCAAGGAGCATACACCGACAAGTTTCCGGTCATACCAAATTCCACTATTCTTCACTAGATGTGGATTACAAAGGTTTGGGAACATTCACTCTGTCCCAGGCTCACTGCCTTTACAAAACATCAGAGATAGCTCACTGTGTCCCTCGGGTCACTCCCGTTGACTCCCCCTGGCTCACTGCCTTTGGTGAAGTCACACTTAGTTTATAGACTTGAAGGTCTCTTCATCATCGCTAATGAGTACATCCTCTATTGTATGTAGATGCTCTGTTGAATCCCAACTTTCAACCGTAGACGAATCTCACTTTTCACCAAGGGTACCAGGAAAACTCCCAACCTTCACGCAGATCAAAAACACTGTTGCGCTTCTCTAATACCTGGAACGCAAGTCATTTGCGCAGCACAAATTCAGTGTGTAGGTTTCACCAAAACACTTGCGTGACACCTCCTTTTTCAACTCCAAACTTTTATGACTCACTGTATTTTACTCCCAAACCACCTTGGATGCGCAGCCAACAACTGGCGCACATCCTCTACTTGCACGACCAAACTACCACTTGCGCGACTCCAACACTTGCGTGATGGGAGCTCGAAAAATATCTAATTCTTGAACTCCATCCAAAATGAGGAGGGGTGGTCCTCTATTTATAGGCAAACTAAATACCCTATGCGGTGGTACATAAGCCTCCTCTTGGCGCGCAGGTTCCGGCGCACAACTCCAACTACCCTAGCCTCTGTCGTGCTACTATCTTGAGCGACCAAACCAATACTTGTGCGACCCTCTTTCGTTTGACATATTTTGAAGTTCTGATCTTGAAAAACATATGGCGCACAACTTTCCAATCCTCTTAGGCACCTATACGGAAGTCTTTTCTCGGCATGCAAGTCACTTGCGTGACACATATCCGGCGCGAAAGTCCCTTACCCAAAAAACACTGTTTTCCCCTTTTGTCAATTTTGAGGTCCAGAAATTTGGCAAACACTGGAAAACAGCGCCACCTTCAATTCTTTTATCTGCTTGACCTGTATGAGTACTCTGCTGGCACAAATTTTTAACCTCCTCTGAGGATTGAAAACAAACACAAATCATACTCCAATTCATGAATATATGGCCATGGTTCCAACAATATCACATTAAAAGGTTCATTGCTCCAAACCCTCACCCACTATCGCCCTAACCTCTTCCACTATAGGCTCTCCCTCTCCCAGAAATAGGAGAGGAATCATGTGGTTGGTTGAATCCCTTGAATTTTCTTGTTTCTCACATTGATCATGACTCACGTGAGCTTAAAGGTTTGTGGTGATTACAACATCCACACCATCTAAACTATGAGAACTCTGATTCCTGATCAAACCAGGATATATAGGATTCCTACTTGAAGGCCCAAGATCAAAAGGGTACCCATCCAAAAGGGTTCACCCATAATGTCCCCTCAAATGGCAGTGTCCATGCGTAAGCCCCAACCAATCCGAACTACATGGGTTCTAATTCCTCTCTTGAGGATATGTAGGAAACCCATATTATGGGTCCGATCCCAACATCAAGTCACCTTCTGTCACCCCTGGATGACGATAAACTCTAGATAACCTTATTGTATGGCTCAATTCAACATCAACTTCATAGCATCAAATCCATATGTGCTTATGACTATCCTAAAAACCAGGGGTAACCCATAGATATACTCTTTCGGAATGAACCAAGTATTCATGAACATATAAACATGACATAAATATATAATAGAGTCCCTAAACAGGTGATAATCCTCCCCCAAAAGGGTGCGATGAGCCCGAATTCCCATCCTATCGACAAATAGAGTCCTTAAGTGTCATTGGCTGAATTATCAATCAACGAGTGCCTACCTTTGGAAAACAGGTCCATGAATCATGGATACCTGGGCTGTTAGGTGTTTCTAGCTCTACAAATAAACCCGTTGGAGACCATCTGAGGAATTTATATTCGATGAGGACTGATTTCACAAGTACTCAAACCCATGTAATTGCTCGCTAAGACCAAATGACTATGGCATCTCCTTCACAATGAGAAAGGTGTGAATTGACCATCCCTAGTGGGGTTAATCCAAACCTTCTTTAAAGGATAATGATGTATAATGGGTTGAAATAATAGAAATGGTGAACTTGATGAGAACTCGTCTCTATAGAAAAGAGGTGGGTAATGATTCTCGTCGGGCCATTCCATCATCACCTGAAACGCACCATCTGAGAAGCAGAAGTAAATGGTGAACCCATTGTGAATCCTTTACCAAGGTGGAATTTATACCCCACTGATAACAGACACAAAAGGATATTGCACGTCAGGCCATTTTTTTCACCCCTGTACACACGGAACGTGTCACCTCATAGGCGGAAAAAAATGGTGAAACCAACATGAATCCTTAACCAAGGTTCCCGCAGAGCAACCTTTGATCCAAATGACACCCCGAAGACTGATGCAGACACACACATTAGCGATATCGTAGGTGTAAGGAGCCCCACCGAAGAGAAGGACACCTCACCTACCCATCATCTTCAATTATAGGTATCCAACATGATGATTAGGGAGTACCACCAAAATGGTACTCCCCCCATAGTGGAGGCCACAAGACAGGCCCTCTAGTCTGAAAAGACTCACCAGCTGCCTCTTCATCCACGACCAGTACCCCAACACAGGGCATCCCTAGTGGTCGTCTTAGACCATTTTGGTAGCCTATCCCCATAACGTGACAACAAGTACCTTCGTTACCTTAGGGAGGCAGATGAAGTCAATGCTGACAACTTCATCTCAACTGCACAGGGGTCCTACTCACGGGCCCCTGCCAAAGAACGTAGAAGCTGACATCGGACGACCAAACCTCCGCCTGCTGAAGAGGACCTTATGCCAAGGGAACCTTATAAATTCCAAGAGACCTGGGCCCCTTGGTCTGCCCTCTAAGGGTGAGAAATATATAATCAGGAACATGCTATCACCCTGGTTCCTGAGGAGAAATTCCGCCGTACTGATGCAGTGGAATTCAACGGGTAGACATACAACTCTACCCCCTCCACTCAATCCCACCACAGAAATAGGGTGACACAATAAGAGCACATGAATGTTAATTTTAGTGATCTCTAGTCCCTCCGTGCAGACAGAACAGTGAACTATAGGCAGATACAGATATCTGCCGATGCACAACAAGCCCTTCCACCAGACAGGTTGGTAACTAGCTACACATGGGAAAAAATACCTACTGACACATTTCAATCCTTACATCTAAATAGTACAGAAATTGGCTACACATAGTCACAAGTACCTGATGATGCATATCAATCCCACTATCCAAATAGTATGGAAATAAAACATGAGTAGAGTCAAATTCCTGTAGATGCATACAAATCCCATGAGACAAATAGAGTGGAAAGAGAGTAAATCAAAATCCCTGCTCATGAATATGAAGACCACCATTCAAAGACAGTGGAAACTGGAGAAGAAAACCAGTGGAAGACTCATTCCTCTGTCTCAATACAAGAGAACTTCCAGTATCTACTAGAAACTTATGTAGGAATGAACAAGGAACAAACCCCTACTCTGATATCGGAATGAGCCTTAATACCTGTTCTATCCAAAGATGCATCTCAACACATTTTGGAAATTTTTTTAATATCATATGTCGATCCCAGACCATATCAACCAAACATTCCAAGAAATTATTACATCAGTGACAAAGGCAAGAAATTGGGCCCATGACCTGGTTTCCTTGAATGAAATGACTCACTTGCAAAATTATTTAGTCACTATAGAGTAGTTATGCATCCCTACTCTAGTTCAGGAGGGTTGACAATAATATCCCGTGATACATGGACAACCATATCTGGAATCAATACCCATTCCAACTGGGGGATGCTGGTACAACCTTATGCCCGCTCCAATGCATGTATATATCCCTTCCAAAACTCAAGATGTCTATCGGTGTATCCCAATGGAATCACATGACCCAACAAGACAGGGACCCGTATATGAAGGCTGTTACCAACAACAGGCGACCCCGATTATCCGCAAGAGAGTGCTCAAAAATGAAACACGCCAAATGCAATTGGAAAATGAAGAGAACATACAAGATCCTACTCTGCTAGAATATGGGGTTCTTAACACCATCAAACATATATCAATAAAGGATAAAGACCCAGTTAGTCCATTACCAAATTAAGAAAGTGGTAGTAGAAGTTGCGAAGGATGTCCCCACAATGTCACTACTAGCAGCTCTGAAGGTCCTCCCCAGGGCACCCATGGGGGCTCACTCCATGGGCCAGGAATGATCAATTATGAGAGCCTATCTCCTAATGCGCATTGGGGTATCCCTCACATAAACCTAATTATTAGACAACAGGAAGGTTCTCCCCTAACTGTCATCCACCTTGATGGTCCTCCCTAGGGAATATGCTGCAAATATGCTTCTCCCTGTAGTCAGACATCAATTCATGATGGTATTCCTTACCATGATGATAGTCATTGTGAAGGCCCTCCCTATAGTAAAATCAAGAAATGAGAAGGTCCTCCCCTCATTGTGGTACATCTTGAAGGCCCTCCCCAAGATTTTCACTATAGAAATTCTCCCTGCAGCAGGTATCAAGTCATGATGGTAGTACTCTCCATGATAATGGTCATTGTGAAGGCCCTCCCTGCAGTGATAGTTGCTTTGAAGACCCTCCCCACAGTGACATCAAGTGACAAGAAGGTCCTCCCCTTGCTGTAGATTTCCCTAAAGGTTCTCCCCAGGGTATACACCATAAAAACGTTTCCCATGGTTAGACATCAAGTTGCAATAGTATCCCTCTCCATTGCAGCACCAATTGAAAAGGTTGTCCCGACAACCAAAAGTCAGACTGGAAAGAATGTCCTCCCCTTTCTAGAACAAAGATAATAAATCCATCCTATGATGAGGTGCTTGGAAAGGTGGATTCAGACATATTAGGCACTCCATCCATCACGAGTGATATCCTTTCCCAACCAGAGGATGGCCTAGGGCCATGCTCATCCTCTGAGCCACCCTCGCACCGTTCACATATCCATGAGGCTCCCACTATCCCAGTTTCTTGGAATAAAATTAATAAGAAGAAATCGATGTGGGAATATCAAGTAAAGGAGCCCCCATAAGGACAAAAACATGATATGTTTATTGTGTGAAGAAAAATAGATAAAGGATAATATACTAGTGATGTATTGGACTACAACCACTTCTCACTTCGACATACCAGAGGAGTTGTCTGGGGAATATATACATGACATTCACCTCAATATATGGACAAATCTTCGTTATTTGAAAGAAAAATTCCTACCCTACGAAGGGTATGCAGACAATGTCAACACGATAGGGGAGCTTCATCCTCTAATTGACCTGAAATACCTCCCGTACACACGACAACCACAATGAGGAAGGCGAAAGAAAAACCTTGAACTGGCCTGCCTCCATGCACTGCATAAGTTGTGTTGCCTCATTGGTGATGCCCCAACTGGAGTTCACATTCTGGGATGGGGAGAACATGGAGCTCTAAACTTCACCCCACATCCCATCCAACAAAACCCACTGGAAATGAAATCATAAAATTTAATCACCCAAAGGAAGTAATCAAGTGAAACCCCTACTCATGAAAGATGGGATACTCAACAAAAACCAGCCCAAAGTAAGTCTCAAAAGAGTTAGGACCGAAGAGATCAAGCCATCGAAATGCTTCTAAGTCAGGTAACCAAGAACATCTAGAAGGATTCCCACCTAAGGGAAGACAACTAGAAAGCAGTGCTTATGTCATTAAAAGACCATAGAACCCATGCATCCCTAATTCCATACTCGGATCACACCTACGCTGGAGTACGTGAAATTGAAAAGGTGGCAATAACGGTAGATGCCGCCGCAATGCGGGAACAACCCGAACCCATAGGGATGGGAGAATTTTTAAATAAAATTTCCCCATAAGACCAAAAAATCCAGGATTCAGTGAATTAAAGGAAGAACGAGAACAACCCCAGCCTACAGGGCTGGGGGAATTTTTACTTCAAGTCCCCACACAAAGGACACCTATCTTATCTCATATAGGAATAATGATGGATAAAAGAGTCACCTGTTCCACCCATTCTCATGGTTCACACCCTCCGAGACAAAGGTGCATTATGAGGTCGTATCGGGGACCCCTTTGGGTTAAAATTATTCAAGGAACCCAAATAATACCATAGAATGGGAGTAGAAAGTCCAACAAAGGATGAAGAAATCCTTCCCACCATTTGGCATCGGGTACACTGCCTCTAAGGCGGTATGCCTCAGTGAATATGGAAAACATCAACCCTGAAGATCTCACAAAAAATGACATAGAGGGAGAGGATGTGAAGGAATATGGTTCCCTCCTAGACGCATCCCACTCTGAGCCTGATGGTGTGCATACCCGGAACCAGAGAGCGGTTCTAAATCTGGGCGCCCCTTCAGTTAATCTGACATTAACTCCCACAAGAAACCCCAAAAAATAGAATAATAAATCCAAGTTTGTCTATGAACCACATCCTCCTACCCCTAGAAATGAATCCCTCACTCTCAAGGAAATGTTTTCCAAGTAGGAGGAAGAAATAAAAGAGCTCAGGAGAATTAAGGTTGAGCTGTGTCGAGGGAGCTACCTCACCGGATGCATTCCCCCTACTGAATGTTAGCAGGTGCTCCCAGAAGAGGTGTTCTAGCCAAAGACAAAAATCTTGGTGAATGAAGCCAAGCTTGGAGGTCCATTCAACTTGGAACCAAAAGACAGCCGAAATATATTCAGGTAAACCCACAAATGATACCTTCGGCTGGGTATCAACCCCAAATTCCAACAGCATCGGCACTCCCAATTTTGGCCACTACCGCACCAGACCAAGCTCAAGCCTAAAAGTATATGAATCAAGGGATATTGAATACCATCGAGCAACTAACAACTTGACTAGAATCCATAGAGGACCGGCCTACTCTGAGACAACTAGAGTCAAAACCCTACCCTGATTGAGTAAGCAATGTTCTGCCACCAACAAAATTTTGAAACCCCTTATTCCCAGTATTCAATGGATCGAGGGAACCCAAACATAATTTAATGCACTATGAATCTTATTGTGACTCCATGATGGGAACTCTAGAGCAGCAAGAAGCTATAAAAATCAGGTGCTTTGTACAAACCCTATAGGGCTCATCCTTCATATGGTATACTAGCCTACCATCCAATTCAATCACAGGCTGGGAGGACCTTCGACGAAACTTTCTCTTGCAGTTCAGTTCAACGTTGCCTAAGACGATGGTCAGTGACCTCATGAACAAAAAAAAGTGAGAGGAGAGAAGAGTCTCAGACTTCATTTCCAAATGAAAAGGCCTAATTTATTCCCTAAACCAGCCCTTCCCCAGGATGAAATTCTCACCATGTGCATCGATAAACTTCAGGACAAATTGAGAACACCACTCATCGCAGTGAAGTACAAAAGTGGGTTTAGAGATTTCTCTTCCATTGCCTAAATAATAGAATAATCCTTGAAATAGACCAATCTTAAGTCCCGAGTAGCCCCATCAGACCTTGGGGAAATAATGGGAAAAGATGAAGCACATTTTGTCACGCTTAAGCCACCCCGACACCAGCTCCAGTTGCGAGGCTCCCACCGAACCATGAAGGACCCCCTGAACGCCAACAACCACCCCCACTTCGGCAAGATGAGTGATGAGGTTCTAAAAGAAATTTGTACAAAGAATGAAGAAATAAAGTTTATTCATTCTGAGATGACCAGGTCTGCGGATATTTCATAGATGCTATGAATTGAAATTTTCTCCGGCTGCCAGATCCAAAGCGAGCTGATGAAGTGGGTCTTAACAACCATACAAATTATTGTCCCTATTACCGAATTCAAGGACATACCATCCAGGAATGATTCTTTTTCAAGGATATCCTAAAAAATATAGTGGATTTCGAGCAACTCAAGTGGGCCCGCCACCATCATAGGTGGTGTATGTTTCTACCTCATACCCAAGAGAAGAAAAGGAATGGAAAAAACTCGCTAGTAAGAAGGAGAAAATGTTTAAAAATTAGATGACCTAGAAGTTTATAAACCAAAATCATGGAATCCTCAGGCACAGTTGAAACAATAAACTGTGCCCCCAAAATCTCCTAATACAACCCAACCATCCTCGTCGGCCCCGTAGCCCTCTAAAGTCTAGAAGGGTAGAGAGAAGTAGAAAAAAGATGCGATGACACCAAAGATGAAGTAAATATTGAAAATTTCAGACTTCATTACCACAGTATTGGTACAACAGGCACCGCCCTGCCCAATGGTACAATGGGAGCCACCCTTCCAAAAGGTACAACGGGAACTGCCCCACCAAATGGTACTACGGACACCACCCTACCAAACAACACCATCAAAAGGATACGGTCAGACAACAATATTGTCAGATCAAGAACTAATCTTCAGTTCTAGTAATTTCATTCAATTGATGGACCCCTTTTCAGTTGGAGATTATGGCCACAAACTCGCATTCCCCACTCTCAACCGGAGAGACGAAGGAAGAGGTCTTAGAGAAAGAATGTTTCCTAGAAGGCATGATTGTGGAAGGATTCATATTTCCTATCCACACCATAAGTCAAACCATTAACATCGCAGAAACTCGCGGAAGGACCCTTAGGCAGACACAAAAAGAACCAGAATGCTTCTCTTCCCCCGTCGAAAAAAATATAAGCCCAATTATCTTGGAATATCCATCAGGGGAAGAAAAAATATCCAATATCCCAAGGCATACGAGTGGATTAGTTTGTCCAAGATCAAAAAGGACCACAACACCACTGGCCCCAGTCACAGATTCCGAACCATCTACGTCCAAAGTCTGAAACCCTAAACTGTATGTGAAAGAGAAACCCCAAGATGGGAAGCACTATAATTTAGAGAAGAATTACGATATTCTAAAGAAGATGGATTCAGTACTATAAAATATATCAATCTTGGATGTGTTAAGCATGTGCGCAGATCTTAGGGAGGCACTCATAAAATCCTTACTAAGTCCCTAGGAATTCGAGGCCGAAGTAGCACCAGCCGAAGTCTATCGGATAGAGACCTACCTCGAAGAATGTCACACCGTTATCTTCTTCACAGACAGGGATAAAGACTCCAGCATGAAAGGGAACATCAAACCATCATATGTGTTTGGAAAGATTAATGGAATTGATGTCTGAAGGATATTTATTAACAACGGCTCAAGAGTTAACCTCCTCCCACTGTGAATTCTTCATCGGTTGATCCATGATGAAGATATCTTGAAACCCTGCACTACAACTCTACTGGGGAATTCCAAAAGTGAGTAGAAAAATTTGGGATGAATCAAGATTAAAACTTATCTTGGAGACCTCATTTCCAATTCTATTTCCTAGTAGTACGAAAAATTATGGCCTTCAATGTTCTGTTAGGGAGGCCTTGGCTGTATCAGCACTCTGCAATTCCGTCATCATACCCTCAGTGCATCAAATATTACACTAATGAAAAAAATCAGACATTTCATGCCGAAAAATCCCCATTTGAGTCCTCTGAGTAACATTATATTGACATAGGATTATATGAATCAGATGAAAAACATCCATCGACTGATGCTATTGATTGGATTACTACCCTGAATGGATTGGAAATGGCTCACGCTAACCCCCTACAATAGCTTTGGGAAGAGTATGTATTACCCAACAACCAAGTTGAATGCGAAAGTGAAAGTCCATATGAAAACTCAATTGTCTTCATGATCTCCATTATGGCCTCCAACTCCAAGGACACTGAAGAACATGCTAGTTTCTATGGTGATAGGAAAAGCTGTACCAAAAATGCTCCTGACCCATCCACATGACCCCAAATTTCCCCCGCCTCACTCACTAAGGAAAAAGATGATTTCTATATTGAAATTGGAAAGTTCTCCTCAAGAATAATCTCTCCATAAGAAGGGGAAGAAGAGAAAAAAGATAAAGATTATTAGGATGAAAAAGAAGAAGAAGAAGACCTCAAATATTCCACTCCTACATTCAAATAAGGTGTCTCCACCACAATCGATGAACTTAAGACAATAAACTTGGGAACTAAAGACGACTCGAGGAACAATTTGATTAGTGTGGCTATGCACATCGAGGAGGAGGCATATACCTCCTTCCTAAAGAAGAATGAAGAAGTGTTTTTCTGAAACTACACTGAAATTCCAAGCCTCGATCTGGAGGTCACCACTCATCATCCAGGCTTACTAGAAAATCACTAGGTCTATAAGCAGGCAGCCAGAAGGACCCACCTGATGCATGTTGCCAAAAAAGAGATTGAATTTGAAAATATGATCAAATACTACTTCATATGGGAAGTCCAATACTCAATCTAGCTGGAAAACATAGTCCCTGTTAAAAATAATAATGGACAGATTAGAATCTACATTGACTTCAGGGACCTTAATCGGTACTACCCAAAAGACGAATTCTCAATCCCAATCACATAATTGTTGATCGACACAACAACCAAATATGAGGCTCTATCCTTCATGGATGACTATTTTGGATACAACCTGATCCAGATGGCCTAAGGGGATGAAGAAGCTACTACTTTTAGGGCCCATTAGGGAGTGTTCTGTAATAAAGTGATTCCATTTGGTCTAAAGAATGTTGGTGCCACATATCAATGCGCCATTCATTTTATCTTCAATCCATTCTTGGGAAAATGTGTTGAGTGTTATGTCGATGATATGGTGGTTAAATCACAAAAGCGCTCAAACCACTTGGCTGATCATGAAGCTATCATCAACAAACTGTGACAACACAGTTTAAAGATGAATCCCCTAAAGTTATCCTTTGGCATTACCTATGGAAAATTTCTCAACTTATTCGTATGCCATCAAGACATAAAATCCGACCTCGAGAAGAAAAAAGACATCCTTGGCATGTCCCCGCCTCATAGCCTCACCGAGTTGAGAGGTCTTCACGGGCACCTCACCAACATCCGGTGCTTCATATACAATCTAGAAGGTAAATACTTACCTTTCACCAGGTTCATGAATAAAGAAGTTATGTATGAGTGGGATAATGACTTCCAAGAAGTGTTTGAAAATCTAAAAATATATCTCCTAATCCTGCTGATGCTGATGCCACCAGTTGATGGGAGACCACTCATTATGTAGGCAATTGTCCCGGAACAGTCATTAAGCACCGTCCTCGCATAGAAGAATGAAGATGGTAGTGAGAAAAACCTCTATTACCTCATTCAAACAATGATTTATGCTGAAACTTGTTATTCAAACATTAAAAAGAACTACGTAGCCCTAATCTTAGTAGTTCAGAAACTCCAGCATTACCTGTAGCACCATGAGGTCCAACTAGTCTCCCGCTACAACCCGCTCAAATATATCCTCAATTTTCCCATGCTAAATGGATGCCTATAATGTTGTGCGGTCATCCTAAAACATTTTGACATAAGGTACATACCACAGAAGGTCATAAAAAGCCTGAAATTAGAAAAATTCATAGAAGAGAACCCCTCAGAATAAAAAACACTATTGGATGCCAAACTTCAAGATGAAGAAGTGTTCTTCATCCAGGAGGACCCCCATACAAGGGAAATGTACTTCTATTGTGCTTCTAGAATACCTTAAGAAAAAATAATGGAGAATACTAAACTCAATAAGGTGGGTCTGAGAAATATACTCATATCCCAAAAAAATTCTTTCCTGCCTTATTCTTTCCTACTTTTGGAAGGGTGTACAAATAATGAAGCAGAATATCAGGCCCTCATTGCAGGCCTAGAACTAGTACTTCATGTGAAATCCAAATAACTAAAAATAAAGGGTGATTTAGAGATAGTCATCAAATAGGTCAGTGATGACTGCAACATTAAGAAAGATGTATTAGTTCCCTTGATAAACCTTTTTCAAGAACTGATGGAAGAATTCCCATCAGAACCAACTGTTGGTCGGGGTGGATACTCAAGAGGGGGATGAATTGAGTTCCAATAAAAATTTCTGTTAAAAAGATTATTATTAAAAATACCACAATTTATAAATCAAGTTAAACTGTATTTAATTTATAAAGATTGTAAATGTTCAATTAGTCTCTCAAAGATTGATTACTTCTCAGTTAACTTAATTTGAAGATTAAGTTAGCTTTTGAGACTAACTTATTGATTCACAATAAGTATAAACACTTTCTAGTTCAACTATCAGAGTTACTTTAAACCAAATTTATATTTAAATTACTTAGGAGAGGAATATTCAAAACAGGTTTTAACTAAGATAAAAGGCACAACACTTTGTAAAACAAGATGTTTAGTCTCAAGCCGAGACTTAGTCCTCTCAAACAGTTTATATAAACATTGATCCACACCCTGGATCGGGGTAAACAATAGTACAAAGACTGTCTAGGTACTAAGACCTCTACCACAGTTATACGTGGGAAAAATAGTAGCAACAGTTCTCAGACTTTCCAGGTCACACTTGACTTCTTCCACAATTCACAGTGGGATACAAGGAGTAGAAAGTTTGGTGTGAGGATTTAGTATCCTCCAGTTCATATCAGGAGTCAGTGTGTATTTAAAATAGATATATGCACACACACTAATCAGGATGTTAAGAGAAGGTATGAAACAAAGGAAATAAAATAGTTTAGAATGATTTGTGTAATTTCATATGAGCTCTGGAATTGTTTTGATGTTGCAGATGGAAGTCAAGTCCTTTCTAGTGAGGATGACACAAAACAGAGTATCGTTGTTCTTTTTAGCTACAACTATTCAGACTTGTGCATATGATCTTCAGTAAGGTACAACAACTCGTCCTTTTTGTTTGTTTTTCCCAGGTTAATGATCATCTTGAAGATCTCTGGTTTTCACAGGTGTTCTTCAAGTTCTTATTGTGTTTCGTGGGACTTCAATCACGTGCACCTTTTGTTCGTGTCTTTGTTTTTATTTTTATTTTTCTTGACCCCCTATTTTTCACCGCAGATCTTCCTTTTTATTCCTTGAGATCTGGAAAAAAGAATGATTACCTTCTTACAGGTACGAGGTATGGTTCCCTGATATCCAGAAACCAAAATTTAATTAATATCATGTGCATTAAATAAAGCAAATATGACCGTTGGAATTAAATAAGAGTTAATAGAAATTCAAACAGTTTTCATGAATATCGGTGAGTCATGATATCGGTAGGTCAAGTGATCAGCATCAGTGTCGGTAGCTATCATGTGATCAACATCAGCTTCGGTATCTCATTTGATAAGCATCAGCTTCAGGAGATCATTTGATCAGCATCGACTTTGGTAGCTATCATGTGATCAGCATCGGCTTTGGTAGCTCATTTGATCAGCATCATCTTTGGTAGATCATTTGATCATCATTGGATTCAGTAGCTATCATGTGATCAGAATCAGATTCAGTAGCTCATTTGATCAGCATCAGCTTTGGTAGATATCATGTGATCAACCATTCTCATTGGTGTGACCGTTTGTCATCGGTGTGACCGTTGTCATCAGTGTGACTATTTTCATTTGTGTGACCATTGTCATCGGTGCGACCATTGTCATCAGTGCAACTATTGTCATCGGTGCAGCCATTGTCATTGGTGCGTCCGTTGTCATCGGTGCGACCGTTGTCATCGGTGCAACCGTTGTCTTGCCTTTAACTAACGGTGAGTCTGAAACATAAAATTTGCACAAGTGTCTGTTCAATCTAGAACACTACCAGGTCAACAGTAAACCATAAATAATCATAGATAAACATCTATAAACATTATTAAACATATATAAACATATTTAGAACAGAATAAATAATTGACTAAATTGAATTATACACAAAGATAACAATGATTTGTGATTATTAAAATAACCATCTCACAGAGGGTTCAACAATCTCCCCTTTTTTATAATTACAAATATATGGCATAAATGAAGAGGGAGAAGAAGATATAACATTCAGTATGCTCCCCCTATGTAAATAGAATATATAAGTATTCATTTATTCCCTTTTATCTATGTATTCATTTATATAAGTAGTAGTCATTTCTCTCCCTTTATATATATATATTATTTTCTCCCCTTTATATATGTATATATACTTGTCTCCCCTTTATAGAAATTAATATACTCTTCTCCCCCTTACCGAGTATATATATTTTCTCCCCCTTTGGGATTATCAAAAAGAAAAAGAGAGTAGAGAGAGTAAAAAGAAGAAATTTTCATTAAAACAACCACTGAAAATGGTACACAAAAAAAGATACCCTATAAAAAATGATAGGCACAACTACTTCTTGGGGTGCAGAGGAGATTTTACTTTAGCAGAGGGTGGAATGGATGGGCCATAGGGTGGTTTGGTGGAAGATTGATCTGGCCGGATGGAGAGAGGAGGTAGCACAACTCGGGCTGGAAGTAGAGTGGGTGCTAGGGTCACTTGTGGTTGTGTAGAAGATCTTCTAGAAGGCAGCTACTGAATGACTGGCCGAATATTAGAGAGATCCTGAGAAACTGATAACTGACTAGGAGCAACACTGGATGGACCAAGAGGCTCAGCAGTAGGAAAAAAAATTGCCTTAGCTTTCACATGAAGATATGGTATGAGTAGATTGATAAAATCCTGAATGACTTCACCACCATATTTCATGGCCTTCTCAAAATCATCTTTGTTCTATATAAAACTCTCTAGAATGGGAGTAAAATATTTCGACTGCTGGACCTGAGCCTTAAAGTCTTGAGTGACTGGAGGAAGCCACAAATTCTCAGCCATGACTTTAAACTAATGGTTCAACTCATGCTTGGTATAGATTTTAGAAAAATAGTGATCTACTTTTTCTTTGATCTCTTTCTGAGCCTTAATAGCATCAGCTGAATAAAGATTTACTATCTTGTGAATACGATCATTGTGTTCTTTCAGCTTTTTCAATGAGTCCAAATCCAGAATCTGTCCAAGAGCTGCTAACTCTTCTTTTATAACATCTTTTAAATCATTTATCTAATGGCCAGTAATATTGGTCACTTTTGAGGAGATAGCTTGAGCAACAATATGAGTAATCTTAGACTTCAACTTTATCAAATCATATTTCTTCAGGTGTTCTATAAATTTCTCAAAACTTCCATCATGCCAATGATGGTTGATCTAAATTCACCTAACAGAGATACAAAGCCACTATTCAAATCCTTGAGTGCTTGATTCAGAGAGGTAATATTCCTACCAATCATCTCACCAGTATTGAACAGGTACGGCTTAATAATACTTACCACTCTTTGTGTTAAATAATCCATAGCAGCCTTAGATAAATTTACATGAGCAGGAGCAGGAGAATTAGATAATTCCTCTTTCACTATCTCTCTAACTGCATGAAGCAACTCATCTTTAAATCTATCCAAATCCGATCGAGAAACTGAAGGACCAGGTCTTTCTGCTGTCACTTGCACATTCTCAACAACTGGTCTAGCCTTAACTGAATGTCTTACCTTTGTAATATTCACTTCTTCTTCCTCTTCCTCTGAATAATCCAAAATAAGAACCACAAAACCTGGGTGTTCCTCCCATACAGATTTACAAGAGGTATACTAAGGATTTACAAAATCAGATTTTACAGAATTTTCATGTGAGACTTCCTCACCTACATCAATCTCTATCTGCATTGTCCTTTCAGCCTCAGGAACAGCTTCCTGCTCATCTAAATGAGGTTTTGGATCAACTTGAATTACACTGTGACCATCGACTGGTCGAGGAATCACATCATCATCATCATAATCACCATCTTCACCATCATCATCATCACCATGTCCATTATTGTTTACTGGGGTTTCATCGGTACTATCTTTTCTACTGGATTCATACTGCTCAGAATTTGATACTTCAGTATCAGCTTCTTCTTCATCACCTAGAAGGGGTTCTGATTCAGGTAACTTAAGAGGTGGACTAGCTGGTCCAAATTCCACTCTTCTTTTCTTAGGACTTACTGTATCAGGATCACTCATGTCGTTAGGAGGTGACTCAGGTTCCCTTTCAGTATCCTCATCATCATCAGATTCAACTTCCCTTGTTCCCTTCTTTTTGGACTCTCCATTTTCCTTAGGAACTTCTGTTTCTTCTTCTTCATCAGAGTAGACAACTTCATCATTAGGTTTTAAACCGGGATATCTCATCCTCTTTGGTCTCTTAGAATGGTCAGAAGGATTAAAGGAGTCATACAACTTATCTTCATCAGCAACCCATGACTTCTTCCATGGATTCCAATTAATTTTCATTCTCTTGTAGATATCCTTGTTAATACAAAAGATACTACTTGATGAGATACACTCATCTCCATCTTCAACACACCATAAAAACTTTAGTACGACTGAGATTTGTTTAGAATAGAATAGGTTTGTAGCCTTCTTTTATGGCTTTACCATCTCATAAATATGAACAGTAATATATATACACAAGTTGACCTTCTCACCATTCATCAATAAAAATAACAAGAAAACCTATTGATACTTTACAGTAGCAAAATCACCTTTTCTAGGATAGATTTGGTGCTGAATAAATTTAAACAAGATTCTACTTTCTCCATCTAACTCAGCAGCTGTTATTCTTCTGGATTCAGACTTGCTAGTCAGCATCTCCAGAGCAAGCTCATAAGAAAAATATTCAGCAGTAGGAGGAATGTTACCTGTGTAATCCTCATATCTACCATTATGTGGTACTCCCAAACATTCATCCCATTGATCCGATGAAAAAGTTATATTCTTCCCCTTGATCACTGAAGATAATCTCGCAGCTTCTGCTCCATCTAATACAATAGTTAAGTTCAGATAAAACTCATGCACTAGCTTTGGGTAGTAAACTCGGTTATTATCACAGAACCAGTCTTTTCATCCTTGCATATCCAATACTTTTAAAAGTGCAGACTTACTGGATAACACCCATTTGGAACTCACTTCCTTTTCCACGGTGACAACCCAAGTTTCCAACTCTGGGTTCATTGACCTTTGAGTCATGCTTCTAGATTCTCCTCGTTGGAGTTTCATAGGAGAGGAACCTTTAGATTCCTTGATTTGTCAGTTTTGATTTTCCATTTGGAGATTCGAGAAGTTTGAGAGGTTGGAAGGGTTAAAAAAGGTTCGGGATTTAGAAAAAGTAGAGTTCAGCAAGAGATGGAAGGTCAACTGTTTTTAGAGAAAGAAATAGCCGTGCGTCATAAATTTTATCATTTAGGGTTACAATAATAAACAATAAAAATTATTAAGTAAAACAATGTCATTTTGACAAATACTAACGGTTTCATATTCTGTAAAATTCCCTGATCGGTTTCACTGATTAGTTTCACTGATCGATCATACCTAACTATTGTTTAATAAAATATAACCTTTCTGAGCTCAAGGGTTTAGTGAAGATATCAGATAATTGATGTTCAGAGCCAATAAATTCCAGATAAATATCACCTTTTTGATAATGATCTCTCAAGAAGTGATGTTTGAAATCAATGTGTTTGGTCCTAGAGTGAGACACAGGATTCTTGGAGATTCTAATTGCACTAGTGTTATCACAATTTATAGACACATGTCTAAATTGATATCCATAGTCCAAAAAAGTTTGTTTCATCCATAGAATCTGTGCACAACAACTATCAGTAGCAATGTATTCTGCTTCAACAGTAGACAATGCAACGATTACTACACCAAGATACCAGGGACTTTCCCAAAAGATGAAATGTTCCAGATGTGCTATTCCTATCTAACTTACAACCATCAAATTCAACATCTGAATTACTCATTAAGTCAAAGGATGTTCCTTTTGGATAAAACAATCCTAAGTTATTAGTGTGTTTACAATATTTGAAGATCCTTTTAACAGCAAGTAAATGAGATTCTTTAGGATTATCTTGAAATCTTTCACACATGCATACACTAAACATAATATCTGGTCGACTAGCAGTAAGAAAAAGTAAACTTCCAATCATACCTTTATAATTGGTTTGATCAACTAGTTTCCCAGTTTCATCATCATCCAACTTACAGGTGGTACTCATAGGTGTGTCACTTCCCTTATTACTACCCAAACCAAAATGTTTTAAAAGATCCTTCGTATATTTACTTTGATTTAAAATAATACCATCTTTCTTTTGAAAAATTTGAAAACCAAGAAAATACTTGAGTTCTCCCATTAAACTCATTTCAAATTCATTTTGCATAATATTTGAAAAGTCAGTACATAAAGAATGTTTATAAGATCTAAAGATAATATCATCAACAAAGATTTGTACAATCAAAATATCTTTAGAAATTCTTTTAATGAAAAGACTGGGATCTACAATTCCTTTAGTAAAACCGTTTGAGAAAAGAAATTTTTTAGTCTTTCATACCAAGCTCTTGGAGCCTGTTTTAGGCAATATAAAGCTTTAGAAAGTTTAAAAACATGATTTTGAAAATGGGGGTTTCTAAATCTAGGTGGTTGTTCAAAAAAAAAACATCTTCAATTATAAAACCATTTAGAAAATCACTTTTAACATCCATTCTATATAACTTGAAATTCAGATGAACAACATAGGCAAGTAGAATCCTAATAGCTTCTAATCTAGCTACAGGTGAAATGGTTTCCTCATAGTCTATTCCTTCTTATTGATTGTAACCTTTTGCAACTAATCTAGCTTTGTTTCTGACTATATTTCCAGAATCATCAACTTTATTTCTAAAAACCCATTTAGTGCCTATTGTCAAAGTGTCCTTAGGTTTGTCAACTAATTCCCAGACTTTGTTTCTTTCAAATTGATTTAACTCTTCTTGCATAGCCATTACCCAAAATTCATCATTGATAGCCTTATTAATTTTTTTAGGTTCTAGCTATGAAATAAAGGCTTGATGTTCAAACTGGTTTCTTAGAGAAGCTCTAGTCTGTGTCTCTCTATCAAGATTACCAACAACAACATCTAAAGGGTGATTCTTTAGAATTTTAGTTGATCTAGTAAAGTTAGGACTATAAATTTCAGGTTCTTCTCTAGTTTTGGGTTAATCAGAAGCAGGTTTTGGTGTATTTATAGAACTAGTTGTCTTGACAATAGGGTCACCATTTTTGTCATTAATATTTGGAATTTACAAATCTTCTTCAAGGTTTTCAAGAGGGTTCTTAGGTTCATGTGGATCAGTTTCATAAAATTTTATGTGAACATATTCTTCCACACATTTGGTTCTCTTATTGAAAACTCTATAGGCTTTGCTAGTAATTGAATATCCTAAAAAAGTCCTTCATCACTCTTGGATGCAAATTTATCAAGATTATCCTTGGTGTTGAGAATAAAGACTTTGCAACCAAAAAATCTGAAGTAACTCACTTTAGGTTTCCTATTATTCCAAAATTCATAAGGGGTCTTTTTAAGAACAGGTCTAATCAAGAATTTATTTATAATATAACAAGTTTTATTGACAGCTTCAACCCAAAAATAAATAGGTAAGTCATATTCATTGAGCATAGTTCTTGCAATTTCCTGAAGGTATCTATTTCTTATTTCTACTACACCATTCTGTTGAGGTGTTATAGGGGTATAAAAGTAGTGATTATAGCCATTGTGTGAGAAGTAAGATTCAAACTCATGATTTTCAAACTCATGTCCATGATCACTTCTCAAGGTCTTAATCTTAAGTCCACTAAGGTTCTCTACAGACTTGGAGTATTTAATAAAATAAGAACAAGCTTCACTTTTGTGAGCTAAAAAGTATACCCAAGTGTATCTAGAAAAGTCATCTACTAGAACATAAACATAGTGCTTCCCATTTAAACTAGAAACTCTAGAAGGTCCAAACAAGTCCATGTGAACCAACTCGAGAGGTTGAGAAGTTGAAACTTCTTTCTTTGACTTAAAAGAAACTTTAGGTTTCTTTACCTTTTGTCAGGGATTACAAACTTTATCAGTTGGGAATTCAAGTTTAGGTAGGTCACTAACTAATTTTTTCCTAGTCAGTTTCCTAAGTGAGTGAACATTGCAGTGTCCTAATATTCTGTTCCAAAGCCAAGACTCTTTATGAAAAGCATTTAAACAAGTAACTTTTTTTGGATAAAGAATTAAAATCTACAGCATAGACATTTTCATTTATTAAGGCAGTAAATAACAAATCATTTTTAGAATAAAAAACATTGTAAGCATAATTTTCAAATTTAACATTGAAACCATTATCACACAACTGAGAAATACTTAAAAGGTCATATTTAAATTCATCAACAAGTAAAACTTTAGAAATTAAAATTGAATTAGTGTTACCAATCTGGTCTAAGACGCTGATTTTTACTTTTGAATTATCACCAAAGGTGACATGTCCTCCATCAACCTTGACTAATCTCTTAAAACAAGAAAAGTCTCCTGTCATATTTCTTGAACATCCACTGTCCAAGTACCATGTCTTCTTATAGGAACTCTTCAAGTAAGTCTCCTACAAAACGAGTTTAAACAGAAAATGATTTTGGTACCCAGATTTTCTTGGGTCCAGACAGGTTAGCAAGAAAAATTTTTGGTACCCAGATTTGTCTAATGGGTCTCATACAATCAATAGATTCAAAAGATTTTGACAAATAAACATTGTTTGATCTATAACCATGTGAATAACTAGTTGAATCATATGAATTTATAGAACTAGAACTAACAACATTCTATCCAGATTTAGTAATAAATCTATTTTTAGTAATCTTTCTTTGTCCAGGATGATAGCCTATTCCAGTGGTATATTTTGGTGCCAATTGTTTTCCAAGAATTTGTGTAAGAGTATCCTTTCCATTTGTGAATTTCTCTAATTCCTTCCTTAATTTCTCATTAGACAATTTCAGTTCAGTATTTTCCTTTAACAATTGAGAATTATTTTCCTTTTCTACTTCTAATGCAGATTGTATAGTATTAGATAGGGCATACTGTTTCTTTAATGACATGTACTTATCCTTTAGATCATTGCAGGTTTCTTCTAGCATATTACCGTATTCAAATAACTCTTCACTAGACATGTTTTTAGAATCAGAGTCATCTCCAGAATAATAAGAATTTCAAGTAGGAGTATTCAATGTTACCTCAGATGTGTTTGTCATGAAACACATATTATCTTTTTGAGATTTTTCATCCTAAGTGGAATCAGAATCACTTGAACTGTCTTCTGAAGCACTCTAGGTTGCTTTCATGGCTTTCTTGTATTTTCTGTCCTTATAGTCATATTTCCTTTTGAATTTTAACTTTAGACAGTCAACTTTAACATGTCCTTTCCTTTTTCATTCGTAGCAGACTATGTCATTACCCTTGTCAATTCTTTTCCAATCTTTCTTCCAATGACATTTGTTGTCATATTTTCCCTTGTAGTTTGATTTTCGGAAAAACTTATTCTTACTATAAAAATTCTTAAATCATCTAGCTATTTGAGCCATCTCTTCATCACTATCAGAATCTGAACTTCCACTTGTTGAGTTTTTATTAGGTATGTGAACTTTCTCCTTGTCCTTTCTCTTTGAGGCATCAAACTTAAATGACACTGACTTCCTCTTTGGTTCATCATCTTCCTCCTAGTTTACTTTCAATTACTCTTCATACATCATTATCTTACCAATCAGTTCTTTAACAGGCGGAGCACCAATGTCACAAGATTCACTAATTGAAACTGATGTGCCTCTCCAAATGTCAAGCAGACATCTTAGTATCCTCATGATTTTCTCTTTTGCAGGAACAAATTTTCCAAGTGAGCTCATTGTATTTACAATTTTGTTGAACCTGAGAAACATGTCAAAAATAGGTTCATCAGGCTTAATTTTAAAGTAATCATATTTAATAGTGTAGGTATTCAATGTCATTTCCTTAATATTGGTTGTTCCCTCATGAGAAACACCCAAAGTATCCCAAATTTCATAAGCAGTTTTATAAGCATATATTCGATTAAATTATTCATCGCCTAAAGCACAATATAAAGCATTCATTTATTTACAATTATTATTGTAAGATATTTTACTAGGTTCATCACAAGTAGTTATTTCAGTATCTAGAATCTTATACTGAGTCTCTATAGTAGTCTAGATATTGAATCCGATACTTTCTAAATGAATTTTCATTTTCAGTTTCCATTGAGAATAATTAACACCATTAAAGAAAGGTAGCATGTTGGTAACCGAACCTTCTAGTCTCTTATCCATAACTAGATTTTAGAAAGTATATTTAAATAGATAAAATTTAGAACTAACAGAAATTTAAGATCTTTAAGATACAACTAAAATCACAGTTTAAAAACAGAGTATTTAGAAATCCTTTGAAAACGACCTTTGATACCAAATGTTGGTCGGAGTGGATACTCAAGAGGGGGGTGAATTGAGTTCCAATAAAAATTTCTGTTAAAAATATTATTATTAAAAATACCCCAATTTATAAATCAAGTTAAACTATAGTGAATTTATAAAGATTGTAAATGTTCAATTAGTCTCTCAAAGATTGATTACTTCTCAGTTAACTTAATCTGAAGATTAAGTTAGCTTTTGAGACCAACTTACTGGTTCACAATAAGTATAAATACTTGCTAGTTCAACTATTAGAGTTACTTTAAACCAGATTTATATTCAAAGTACTTAGCAGCGGAATATTCAAAATAGGTTTTAACAAAGATAAAAGGCACAACAATTTGTAAAACTAGAGGTTCATTCTCAAGCCGAGACTTAGTCCTCTCAAACAGTTTATATAAATTTTGATCCACACCCTGGATTGGGGTAAACAACAGTATGCAGACTGTCCAGGTACTAAGACCTCTACCACAGTTCTATATGGGAAAAACAGTAGCAAAAGTTCTCAGACTGTCCAGGTCACACTTGACTTCTTCCACAATTCACAGTGGGATACAAGGAGTAGAAATTTTGGTGTGAGGATTTAGTATCCTCCAGTTCAGCTCATGAGTTAGTGTGTATTTAAAATAGACAGATGCACCCACACTGCTCAGGATGTTAAGCAAAGGGATACAACAGAGGAAATAAAAGAGTTTAGAATGCTCTGTGTAATTACAGATGAGCTCTAGACTCATTTTGATGTTGCAGATGTAAGTCAAGTCCTTTTTAGTGAGGATGACACAAAACAAAGTATCATTGTTCTTTTTAGCTAAAACTATTCAGACTTGTGCATATGATCTTCAGTAAGGAACAAAAACTGGTCCTTTTTGTTTTTTTTCCCAGGTTAATGATCAGCTTGAATCTCTCTGGTTTTCACAGGTTTTCTTCAAGTTATTCTTGTGTTCTGTGGGACTTCACTCACGTTCACCTTTTGTTCGTGTCTTTTTTTCTTTTTCTTTTTCTTGACCCCCTCTTTTTCACTGCAGATCTTCCTTTTTATTCCTTGAGATCTGGAAAAAAGAATGATTACATTTTTACAGGTACGAGGTATGGTTCTCTGATATCCAACAACCAAAATTTAATTAATAGTAGGTGCATTAAATAAAGCAAATATGACCGTTGGAATTAAATAAGAGTTAACAGAAATTCAAATAGTTTTCATGACTATCGGTGAGTCATGATATCAGTAGTTCAAGTGATCAGCATCGACGTCGGTAGCTATCATGTGATCAGCATCGGCTTCGGTAGCTCATTTGATCAGCATCAGCTTTAGTAGATCATTTGATGAGCATCATCATCGGTAGCTATCATGTGATCAGCATCGGATTCGGTAGCTCATTTGATCAGCATCAGCTTTGATATCTCATTTGATCAACATCATCTTCGATAGCTATCATGTGATCAGCATCATCTTCATTAGCTCATTTGATCAGCATCGGCTTCGGTAGCTATCATGTGATCAACCGTTATCATCGGTGTGGCCGTTTGTCATCAGTGCGACCGTTGTTATCGGTGCGACTGCTGTCATTGGTGCGACCGTTGTCATCGGTGCGACCGTTGTCATCGGTGGGACCATTGTCATCGGTGCGACCGTTGTCATCGGTGTGACCGTTTTCATCGGTGCGACCGTTGTCATCGATGTGACCATTGTCATCGGTGCGACCATTGTCTTGCCTTTAACTAACGGTGACTCAAGACAATAACTATCGGTGAGTCAGAAACATAAAATTCACACAAAGTGTTTGTTCAATCCAGAAAACTTCCAAGTCAATAGTAAATCATAAATAATCATAGATAAACATCTGTAGACATGATTAAACATATATAAACATATTTAGAACAGAATAAATAATTGACTAAATTGACTTATACACTAAGACAACAATGATTTGTGATTATTAAAATAACCATCTCACAGAGGGTTCAACACCAACATTGACCTATTTCCCTCGGTCTCAAAATTTCCAAGTTGACACTTCAGTGAATGCAACCATGACCTTGGCTGATCCAGACCAGTATGATATAGTCATTAACATTTCCCACTGCTGGATGGTCTTTCCATTTATCCAGATAAATATAGAGGAAATCGATGAAATTAGTCTTGTTTATAATCCTTATGGTCACACCACTGTCTGGATGATGCCCATTGAAAATTACCCTTGGAAGGGGGAAATCCCCCTAGATAGGGATGGAAGGGAGCAGGTCCAATGATGGGCAAATCAAAATTTTCTTGTACAATGGGGTAAACCAAGAAAATTTTCTCTACAAATGAGTCATTGACAGAGTCATTCTCAGGTGTATTGACGGAGAAGAGACAGCTTCCTTCATGAAAGAAGTGCACTCCACAGCTTGTGGAGCGCACCAATCAGCAACCAAGCTCTCTCACCAAATCAGAAGGCTTGGTATTACTGGCCCACTATGATATATGATTATTCCATATTCACCAAAAAGTGCCATTCCTACAAAGTTCATGATAATTTAATACACCAAACCCCAGGGTTACTTCATACAACTAAGTACTCCTAGACATTTTCTACCGGGGGGATGGATGTTTTGGGACCATATCCTCCTACCACAACCAAACAATTCAAGTTCGTAATCACAGTGACCGACTTCTTTTCCAAATGGGTCGAAGCCATACCCCTTAAATAAGTTGGGAAAAACCCATCATTAACTTTGTGAAGGCCAACATCATTACAAGATTTGGTGTCCCTTATACAATACTAACAGACAACAACACCAACTTCTGCTCTAATGAGTTAGACAAGTTATACCAGGAGTATAGAATTAAAGCCAACCGTTCGTCCCATTACCACGCAGTAGCCAATGGGAAGATAAAAGATTTAAACGAGACTTTGTCCAACATACTATAAAATATGGTTTATAAGGATAAGAAACCATTTCTAGACAAGCTCCTTCATGCTTTGTGGGCTTACCAGACCACGACCCATACTTCCACCTAGGAAACCCCATACTCACTAGTATATGGGGCATAAGAAGTTTTGCCTTTCAAAATCCATGTTCCATCACTTAGCATGGCCATTTGATATCAACTATACATGGATGAGAAATACTAGAGATGGTTTGATTATTTGGAGTATCTTGATGAAAAAAGGATGCAGAATTAACACCATTTTGAAATCTACCAAAACCGAATTGCACGAGCCTTCAACAAAAATGTTTACCTTTGATCTTTCCTCGACGGAGAAATGGTGTTAGTCCTTAGAGACCCAATGATACTCAGGAAGAAGTCCCCAATGCTTAAAACAAAGTGGGAAGGAACATATATCATACATAGGGTCTATTCCAATGGAGCATATGCCCTGATATCAATGGACGGATAGCTCATCATGACTCCCACAAACGCAGAGTTCCTGATGAAGAACTTCATGTAATATCAATAAAGTGAAGTCATGGTCCAAACTCTAAGACCTTAAACTATGAGCAGAAATAAAATTAAGTCATGGTCCAAACTCTAAGACCATAAACTATGAACCATTGTCCTTTCCACATGACATTAAACTGTAAGGAACTAGCCCCTAAAACATGACATTAAACTGTGACTCACGTCCTCGCTGTAAGGCGTTAAAATACATGTCACAAAGCATCCTAATTGAATGAAAATAAACTACATGATCTCTCATAGAAATACGTATGCATTGATTCCCTCCCTCGTAGGATACGTAGAGGTGCCTCGATCCTTGATCTTGGCCCATCCCCCACCAAAAATGCCCCGTTATATCCTCTACCTCCCAACACTTACGCAGGAAATCCTATGTCCACTCCTTATTTATCACATCGAGTATAACTCATGTGATCTTAGGATTAGTCGCAAGGATTCTATTACCCAAAAAAGATTATAGAAAAGTATGGTAGACCCGGTACCCATAGAGAATGAAAAAAATGTTCCCACCCCCATGTTTGAGTCAGATCGGTATAGGAAACGTTCAGAACTATATATGGCTTGATTTCTACCCTTTTAGAATATGTAGTGATGCTCGAATTTGGCATCCCATCCCAGCCACTGAAAAAAATCCCTCACATGTGCCAAAAAATCGAGAAATTTTTTTAGGGAACATTAAGAACTATATACTGCTTGATTCCTGTGCTCGCAGGATATGTATTGACACCCAGATTTGGCATCCCGGCCTAGACACCATAAAAAAATGACCCTTTCCCTGTGCGTAGGTTATACTTGTATGGGGATTCCATAAAAGGTCCTAATCGCATGACAATAAACTGAAAAATTATTCAAGAGTTATGTGTGGCCCAGTCCTCGGTGTTATGAGATCCCGCACATGCCCCCCACTCATGAGAAGTCAAAAGATCCTGCTTCCCCCTATACATATGAGTAAAACCTATGTGGAAGCTCCATTAGTCACAATTAATCATGGTCTGGGTATTCTTTACAATCACAGGTACATATTTTCCATTTTTCAAACTCCATACCCCAAGAAAACTTAGATCCCCATAATTATTCAAGGCCATCTAAGACGGAAGGCTAGTGTCCTGCGAACACCTTTGTTTGACTATGAAAATCATGCCCCGGAGGCTCTATAAATGTTGACCAAAAAACGGCTAATAATCAAAGGAAAATTCATCCCCATGAGAGTCCTATCCCATCTTAGTATGCACAATGGATTCCAATCCCTATGTCATTCCTCCTGGTTCAAGTTCCCCCCAGGACTATGGTTTACACCTTATATCATCACTCACATATAAGGAAATCCATAACATCCTAATTATGATTAAATCAAAACTATTAAAGGTCTTTATGATAGCATAATTTTCCTCACTGCATGAATCTAAACTGCAAAACATCACGTCCTCACCGCACGATATTAAACACCAAAATCATCCTTTTTGTATGGAGTTAAACTGCATATCAATGATTTAAGCCAAAATTCCCCTCTGATGCTGATTTTTCTATTCCTAGGTAATGACTTGGAATCCTTGTAATCCTTTTTTTTCTCACACTGAGCATAGCTCATGTGATCTTAGGGATCTTAGAAAGAGATCCACCATGACATTATGGAAAAACATCCTAGGAATTTGGTCTTAGAAGCACAACCCTAAAATGCATGTCCGGGTTCCTGCCCTTGAGAGAAACCCCCGTGCTGGCCATGTGACGTTAAATGACCAGGTACACTAAAAATGGGATGAACACATCACCCTACGTGTGATCCAGATATATATAAGGGAAACCTAATTCCATGAGTAAATCACAGCCCAAATGTTTCCAATATGTCTAGATACACTCCTACCATACCTCAAACTCCATGATCTGAGTGATTTTGAATTCCCATAATCCTCCATGGCCATCTGAGATGGAATGCTAGTGTCCTACAGACACCTTTTTTTGACTATGCACATCATGCCCTGGTGGATCTGCATATGTTTCCCACAAAAACAACCATCAATCAAAGGAAAATTCAACCCAAGGAGAGTACTCTCTTATCTCAGTACACCCAATGGATTCCAAGCCTCACACCATCCCTCCTGATTTAAGGGCCCTCAAAGTCATGGTTTACATTTTCCTTCCTACACACATCTGAGATATATCAAAACATACGGGCCCGATTCATCCCTAATCTCTTTTGAGGTTTCTAAAGATACCCCATCCATGTGCGCGAAGTTGATCTGCATATAGAAGAAGAGTGACCCACTCATTTTCTCATTTCCCTGAAGAAGTTTAGTTAAAATTTCACCCTTTTTGTGATCAGGTGAACCCCTTGTCGAAGGTCATGTGTCGTATTTAGAAAGTTCCCAATCTTCATAATCCTTCATATTCATTAAATATAGAAGGCCAGTTTCCTATAGAAACCTTTTATTGACTATGTACATCATGCCCCAACGGCTCTACATATGTTTCCCACAAAATGGAAATCAATCAAAGGAAAATTCATTCTCATAAGAGTCCTTCCCAGTCTCTGTATGCTCAAATGACATTCATGTCCTGTCAAACCCCCAGATTTGGAAAACCCTAGACAATGACTTACATAACTTCTACTTTAAAAAATACCTTAACATAAAAGAGGTATTTCTAACTAAACTGACCATTCACTAGATCTCCCTTATGTAAGTGAGAATCGTGCATGAACAGTTGCACAATCAAAGCTGATATGAATGTACCTACTGTTTTTAGAAACCACTACGCAGGCCATCCACCCATTGTGGCTCCTGAAATCAAAATAAATTTAAAGTGTTGCATAACCCTACCAGGCCATTGGAGATGGAAGGCCATTGTCCTGCATACACCATTTATTGATTATGCACATCATTCCTCAGTGGCTATGCATATGTTTTCCAAAGAAAATTGCTGTCAATCAAAGGAAAATTTGTCCCTAGGAAAGTCCTTTCCTACTTCCATACACATAAAATGAATCCCAAGCATCATGCATGTCCAAAATTTACAAATCTAGGGTCAAGAAAAATCCCTATTTCATGTATTCATGATATTAGAACATTCTCTAAAAATGATCTTGAATTAGGGCCTTGCCCTGTTAAGTTTGGTCAAAGCTGTTCGACCTAAAACATCAGTGATGAGTTTTATTGGCAGGACTGTAAAATACAATAGAAATAAAATGACTCCATATTTTATGGAGGGAAAATACAAATAAGGAACCTATGGGTAAAAGTCAAGTATTGGTTCTTTAAAAAACATTGAGCCAACAAAAAAGGCGTAAATCTTGTTAGGTCAAAAACCCACAAAAGGAATCCCAAGAAAAAGTCAAGTTATACCCGCTAAGAACATGTCAAACAGGCTTAGGAAAAAATTAGGTTAAAAATGAAAAAGACATTAAAGTTTGTGAGGTGTTCCATAAAACCTCATCAATAGTCGAACTACGCTCACTGAGTCCCTTGGCACAGGCAAAAATTAGAGCATCATCTTACCATTCAAGTCGGGATTGCTTCTACATCAGAATAGACTCCTCTTCATTCTGATCAGACCCCATTCCGATGAGGGGAATTTTTAGGGTCCCGAAAATTCTTCAGAGGGAAGGAAAATACTCCTGCATGTTGGGGGAAGCAAAGAAATACAAGTTGGGTTGAAAATTTGAGAAGAAAGTTGAAGAAATAAAATTGTTCAAAGGGATCCGGCCTGGATAAGTATCGATTATCGAGAAAGGTTATCGGAAGGTATAAATTGCAAACCATCGATACACAGATAGCCTATAATGCACTGGTCTGTGAGGCGTTTTCTAGCGAATGAAGTTGTTCATGGTGAATTTCCACCCGCGAACTGAAGCCGTCAAGAACTGTTTTCACTAGGGAGAATCTGATGGAAGTGCACCTTGCTTACCATCCTTGTGAATGATGTGGTTCACATATGAGAAGAACCCAATGAAATTCTGCACCTCCACAAATCACAGTTAACCAAGTCATCCATGAGCTATATTTCCTCTATGGGCTTCCACATATGGGGTCATGCGAATCATAGATACATCTTTCCCAACACTCTATAAGAGGGATATGGGGAGAACAAAAAGGGGAAGGGGAATATAGAGGATGAGGGAGAAATTTATCCCACACCTGAAGCAGTTCGCAGATTCCATCCCACGAACCATATGCACTTAATGGAACTCCTTCCCGCGAACTATATTCAGAAGACCCTCCATAACCAACCAGTATACCAAAAAAATATATATAATAAAAATGGTTCATGGATTCCCATATGAAAAATATAGTATTCAAAATCCCATATGTGGAACCCTGTATGAAGACGGTCCTTGGACACCAGCTCTTCCATGTATCATCCTTGGCAGCCAACTATTCTATATACCATCCTACGCGGACAACTACTTGGTGAACTGAGTGTTTGTGGCTAGATCCTATGTGAACAACCTTATGCGGAAAACTGTTCACACTCACCAGTCCATACCATGGGGTGAAACCCCTGCACCCCTCTCGGGATCAGTGTCGGGCTACGGTCTCGGCCCTTTAGGCCAATCCCTTCGCTTCAGTCTCTAACCCTCATGAAAAATGGAGAGTCACACTATAAGATTTTCGGGCCGGGTTGACGACATTTTCCATTGTGCCCTAATTCCATGAAAACATCCATACCTTAAATTCCATGAGAAGATACATTCTTCATGCACCTCTCAAAAACCCTATCACCTACCTCCTATGCCAGGTTGACCCAAAACTCCATGGACAATCACAACCTGAATGATTCTTAAATTCCTAGACACATCCTTTCAATCCATTAAAATCTGTGTCTATGGTGATTCCAGATCCACATAAACCTCCATGGCCATCATAATAGGAAGGCCATTGTTCTGAAGGAACCTCTTCTTGACTATGCACATCATGCTCTGGTGGCTTTGAATATGTTGCCCAAAAAAATGGCCGTCAACCAAAGGAAAATTTGTCCTCAGGAGAGTCCTTTTCTACCTCTATACACCTTAATGTCTTCCATGCCCCATATCATTTTTCCTGATATGAGAATCCCTAAATTCACGCTTTACACTTTCCTTCCCTCTCATGTTCAAGGCATGTCAGATAATCCCAGCCCGATTATCCTACAACTAATCATTTGTTTCTATAATAACCAGTCCAAACTATATAAACCTAAACTATGAGTTATCATCCTAACCACATGACATTAAATTGTATGATATTTTTCCATGAAACATGACATTAAACTACGATGCCTTGGTCTAAAATCTATGATCTTAAACTATGTGTTATCATCCTGACCACATGACATTAAACTATATAGTATTTTTTCATGCAACATGATATTAAACTATAATGCCTCCGTCCAAGATATATGAATTTAAACTATAATATAATAAGTGATTTCATATCTTTATTGAGGACACCTCTACTTGACTATGCACATCATGCCCCAGTGGCTCTACATATATTGCCCACAAAAATGGCCTATCAACAAGAGACAAATTCTTCCTCAGGAGAGTCCATTACTACCTCTATATGCCTTAATGGATTCCATGCCTCATATCATTTCTCTTGATCTGAGATCCTCTTGAATCATGGCTTTCACATTCCTTCCCTCTCATGCTCAATGCATGTCTGAAAATCCCAACATGATTATTCTATAGTTAACCATTTTCAAAGCTATATGAATTAAAAATTGTAGTATACCTCACATGACATTCTGGGGTGCTCCCACTGAGGTAATTCCCCAATATTCTAAGGCTAGTCCATATGACCTTTAATGTCATCTCACATTAAAAGGTTCATTTCTCCGCACCCTCTCCCACCATCGCCCCAGTCTCTTCCGCCATAGGATCTCCCTCTCCCACCAACAAGAGAGGAATCATGTGGTTAGTTTAATCCCTCACATCCTCTTTTTTCTCACATCGATCAATACTCATGTGGTCTTAGAGGTTTGTGTATATTACAACATCCACAACATATGAACTATGATAAATTTGATTCATGATCAAACCAGGATACGTAGGATACCTACTTGAAGGCTCGAGCTCAAAAGGGTTCCAATCCAAAAGGGTTCACCCATAATGTCCCATCAAATGGGTAGTGTCCATGCGTAAGCCCCAACTAATCCAAACTACGTGGGTTCTAATTCCTCTCTTGAGGATACATAGGAAACCCATCTTATGGGTCTCATCCCAACATCAAGTCACCTTCCGTCCCCTAGATGATAATAAAATCCATAGTACCTTATTGTATGGATCAAGTCACCATCACCTCTATAGAATCAAATCCATATGTGCTTATGATGATCCTACAAACAAGGGGTAGCCCATGGACACACTCTTTGGGAATGAACCAAGGATTCATGGACATATGAACCTGATTTAATCTATAATAGAGTCCCAAAACAGGCGATAATCCTCCCCTAGAAGGGTGCAGTGAGCCTGACTTCCCATCCTCTCGACCAATGGAGTCCTTAAGTGTTGTTGTCTGAATAATAAATCAACGAGTGCTTACCTTTGGAAAGAAGGTCCATGAATCATTTATACCATGACCGTTGGGTGTTTCTAGCTCCATGAATAAACCCGTTGGATACCATTCGAGGAAGTTATATTTGAGGAGGATTGATTTCACAAGTACTTGACCCCATAAAATCACCCAATAATAGCAACTAACTATGGAATATCTTTCAAAATGCGCAAGGGGTGAATTAATCAGCCCCAACGGGGTTAATCCAAACCTCCTTTAAAGGATAATGATGTAGAATGGGTAAAAAAAGAAATGGTGAACTTGAAGAGAACTCGTCTATATAGAAAAGAGGTTGGTGATGATTCTCATCGATCCATTCCATCATCACCCAAAACACGCCACCATAGAGGCAGAACAATATAATATGGGTTTTTTCATCTACAACCCCACAATAGGAACTAACCTACACTTTTCTTGGAGGTATAAGTTGTGTTTCACACTCTAATGTTTTGGAGACACTATCTCTTTGGTGAGGATTTATTATTTACATAGACCATAGGATCCTTCGCTATATATTCACCCAAAAGGACCTAAACTTGAGACATAGGTTCTAGGTTGAGTATTTAAAAATGTTCAATTTTGAGATGGCAATTGAACCTAGGAAGGGTAACATCATTGTAGATTCTCTTAGCTATATGACACAGGCTAAGCTATAGGTTGGTGAGCGACCTTCATAGGAGAAGTGGAACTTGGTAATCTTGTTGGGTGATTGGAGGATGGATGCTTTTGAGGATCAAGGATCTATGAATTGTGACCCTTTGGTGATCACATAATCACTTTTGGAATAGAGTAATATTGGTTAGGAGTCTGACCTAGAGTGAGTTGTGATGAGAGAACAACTGGATGGTAGTGATTTGATGCCCAGATGGTCGATGGATGATGATGATGTGATCTTGGTACACAAGAGAGTAGTATTCCCTTCATCAATTAGATAGGAGATGATGAGAGATTACCATACTTCTATATGGGAAGAACATCATGGTGGGAACAGGATGTATCATGACTTCAGAAGAAATTTTTGGTGGCCAAGGATAAAGAGGGTCGTTTCTAGTTTCATCTCCAGTTTCCCTACCTATCAAAGGGTGAAGGTCGAGCACTATCAACCTATCTATTTATTACATCCACTTATGGAACCCTTATGTAAAAGGTAATACACCATGATATAATTATTTAATGGGTTACCCAAGAGCCCTAGAATTCATGTCATGGTTTGGGTGATTGTCGATTAGCTCACAAAGACTACTCACTTCTTACTGTCCAGAGAGACTCACTCAGTGGAGGATCTAAGAAACTCTATGTTCGTGATATCATACAACTTTATTGATTTCCCTTGATATTTTTTAGATATATACTCATGTTTTACATTGTATTATTGACAGGTCTTGTAGAAGTCCCAAGGGACACATGTGACATTCATGATGGTGTACCATCCTCAGATAGAAGAATACTCTGAGCACACTATACACATATTAAGGGATATGATGTGGTCTTTTGTCCTAGATTTTAGAGTAGTGTGGTATGATAAACTATCCTTGGTTGAGTTTTCAAAAAAAAAAGGTTACCAGGATTCGATTCAGATGACACCTTACAAGGATCTTTACGGGAGGCCATGTCATTCACTACTCTTTTGGAATGAGTTTGGTGGGGTAGTAGTTGTAGGCCCTAATATTGTTTAGGAGACCTCTGAAAGAGTACATCTAATTCATAATATGTTGACTTAGATTAGACATGGATCTTATGATGACTATAGGAGGAGACCTTTGGAGTTTATTGTGGGCGATCATGTTTTTTTGGGAGTGACTCTTTTGGTTAGGGAACATACATTTGAGGAAGCAGGTCAAGATATAACGTAATTTTGTGGGACCCTTTGAGATCAATGAGCATGTTGAGAAAGTAGAATACACTCTAGACCTTACTTCCCACTATTGAGGTATATATGATGTGTTTTATGTGTCACAACTTTGGAGGTATATACCTGAATCTTCACATGTTATCAATGGTGAGGAAACTGCGTTGGAGAGTGATGCATCTTATGTGGAGCATCCTATGTTGGTATTAGATTTCATAGAGAAATTCCTTTGAGATAATAAAATAACACTTTTCTAGATTCAATGGCAGTATGGGTGGATCCAAGAGGAGACTTGGGAACGAGAGGCTAATGTTTGAGCCTAGTGACTTGAGTTATTTGAGAAGGATCCCTAGAGACACCTCTCAAGGATGAAAAGTTTTTAAATGGGGAGAATTTCAAATCCATATAATTATTTTCCTTTAATAAAATTATATTTTTACTCATTTTTTACTATTAGGACATGTTTGGAAGATACTTTGAGGCTTAAAGGGTGTTTTGGAAAACTTGTTGCCAAAACTGGGGTCACTACACCATAGTTATTTGAACCACACTTCAAGGGAGGTGGTCCAAATAATGAAAATGGAAACTCCATAACCATTTGTTAACATGAGTCTATGCCATATTAAAAAGGTCTATTCCATAGTAGGTCCATTTTGGTGGATGTTGTGCCATGTGTTTTGGACCATAACACATTGCAAGTTTCCACATCAATTATAGATGGATGGATTAACTTTAATATTTAGGAATTTTAACCTTAAATAATCATTAGAAACTTTAATTTAGGTATTTGTTTCAAATTTAATGAGTTATTCAATTCATAATTGAATAGACAATTCAAGATGCCTTAAACAAAGGCCTTTCATGTAACATCCCCAAAATGATAAAGGGTTAAATGACTAAATGATATGACTCATGTCAACAAGGTGCACCTTCCTTTTCGGGAGCCTACCTGGTTAGAACTCCACAGTTAAGCGTGCTTGGCCTGGAGTAGTGATCAGGATGGGTGACCTCCTGGGAATTTTCTCAGGGTGTGTGTGAGTGAGGACAAAGCACACTGGAAAGGACATGTGTTGGCCTGTGTGGACTGTCATTAGTCAGATGACCCGTTCGGGCATGTGGGTGGACCCTGGGGTGGGCCCCACGTGTCTGTGGGGGCAACTGGGGGTACCTGGTAGGCCAGAACCCGACGACCATGTTAAGGCGGGGTGGCTGTGTTGTGACCGGGGCCCGGTTGTCACATTTGGTATCAGAGGAGGAACCCAGCCTTAAGTGCGCGGTGCACTGCCTGGGTTGATATGTAGGGCCCACAACGAGGGCGTTGTGGTCTAAAGGGGGGGTGATTGTAACATCCCCAAAATGATAAAGGGTTAAATGACTAAATGATATGACTCATGTCAACAAGGTGCACCTTCCTTTTCGGGAGCCTACCTGGTTAGAACTCCACAGTTAAGCGTGCTTGGCTTGGAGTAGTGATCAGGATGGGTGACCTCCTGAGAAGTTTCTCAGGGTGTGTGTGAGTGAGGACAAAGAACACTGGAAAGGACATGTGTTGGCCTGTGGGGACTGTCATTAGTCAGATGACCCGTTCGGGCACGTGGGTGGACCCTGGGGTGGGCCCCACGTGTCTGCGGGGGCAACTGGGGGTACCTGGTAGGCCAGAACCCGACGACCATGTTAAGGCGGGGTGGCTGTGCTGTGACCGGGGCTCGGTTGTCACATTTCATACGAGTTGATCCCTCCAAATACTATGATTATTATCCTTGTTTGAAGGAATTATAAAGATATAAAGGACTATAGATTAAAATCCACTCTGTAGTTGTTAAGACCCATAAATTTCAAGGGAATTTTTTTCTTAAATTATTTGGGATTTTACGTGTATGCAGTTTTTGACGACACCTGATTCTGAGGCCCGGTGTGCCCAGAATCAATTTACGAAGTTTAGCTCGGGTACGTTCAGTGAACGAACGAGCGGGTTTTTCTAACTTTTGAACCGGTGCTCAGAATCGAAATCCGAGGGCACCGATGAAACCGCAGTGCCGGTAATTGCTTAAGAAGACCTTTATTGGAGTTGCGTTTACTCGGGAAGAGTTGTTTAATTTTTTTTGGATTAAGTATAAAGAGAAATAAAATTGTGTTACAAATTTTATTTCACTTATAAGTGGTTAAACCCCATGTGTGGGAGTTGGGGTGGGACCCACTAAAATTCTAACTCCTCTTGATAAGATATTAGTGAGGTGGGGCCCACACGAGCCCCACCCCTTCAAATTCCCTAACAACTCTAACACCCCCCCCCCACATGAGTTAAGTAACTCTTCCACATTAATGCATGCCAACTAAACACCTAATTAATTTGACAACACAAGTTTAATTAATTAGGTGAATACAATTTTTGAAATTTTAAAAATGTTGGCATGTGTAAATAAAATAAGGCAAAGACTTATTTTATTTGGGTTTGATGTGTTGTGTGGAGAATTGAGAGAGGGAGAATTCTTTACTTAGAATAACTTCATCTTCCTCATTGAAGAACGCGAAGAACGCCATCACGCCTTCCATCTTCCCTCCGCGTCAAAGAAAGGGAGACACCGATTCTTCCACGGACATTCTTCGTCGACGTATACGGAGCCTCACCCAGGACGCTAGCTTCCTCGAACTTCTTTGAGGTATGAGTTGTTTAATCATTCTAGTTTTATTTTGACGTTCATCGTTATTTTCCTTTGGACGCCTGTTATCAATATAACGGAAGGGGGTCGGAATCCTCTGTGGGTTCGGTAGCGACGACGACCGTACTCGAATCCTTCGTGGGTTCGACGGCGATGATTACTGTTCTTTTATCCTATGTGGGTCCAGCAGTATTTGACTCTCTACTTGTATCCTATGTGGGTCCGACAGAGTAGCTGGTCTTGTATCCTTTGTGGGTCCGACAGCTTAGCTGGTCTTGTATCCTATGTGGGTCCGACAGCTTAGATGAATCAGTGGATACATCTGATCATCTCTATCACCTTACAAAGTGTATACCTGTGTGAGCTGAGTCTTGATTTTCAATCAATAACTTCATTATGATTGACTTTCTATCCTGTGTGGATTGGGTTGTGCTTTCCTGTGTGGACTGGGTTATACTTTCCTATGCGGACTGTGTTGAACTTGGGCTCATGTGCTGGAGCCGAGCTGGAATTGATGACTTAGGTATTTGTATGGGAATATACCTAAGTAGAGTTGGTTGATACTTCGTGATTGTATCTTTCCTTTTTGGTTTATCCTTCATGGATTCTGGGAGACCTTTAGGGGTCTCAGGGTCCCTACTGAGTATCGTATACTCACCCCTACACGGGTTATGCACGCACTACGTTGTGTTGGATGCAGACGACAGACAGCGCTGATCGAGGTGGAGGCTCGTGGAGCTGGACGATACCTGGAGGTGGAACACTGGACGAGACGTACACAGAGCGGACGACTAGAGCCGAGGAGCTGAGGAAACTATCTGTACCTACCCTTCAGGTGGGGTTACCAGAGGATGGCTCGGAGTTGCTGCTTTACCTTTCTGCTGCTGTAATTTCTTTTCAGTTGCACTTTACTTTCAGTTGGGTTTGTATTATGGCCCATTTACTTTCCAACACTTAATTTTGTACTCAGTTTACTTAGTGTTTACTTTAGCTTGAATACTATGTGGTGTTTGTTTACTTTATAAAGGCAATGCCTTCCCTTTTATCGGGATTTACGCCTTTGGTGATAGTCCCTAGCCCCTTTCATATGGAAGGCGGGCTTGGGGTAGTCACGACACGGGCCCCAAGGACGGGTCGTGACAAATTGGTATCAGAGGAGTTGGTTATACCATAGAACTCAGGACTCTGATAATTTCTTATGTGTGAAGCAATAATGTTTAGGGTATTGAGTGTGGTTATCAGTCCAGGGAGTCTAGTGTTGGTGCGGTGGCCAACGTATCCATACACCAGGACCCTGACTTCTGATTTCCGACTCAATGCATGAAAACATTGATTGCATGTGTGTTTCAAAAGTTTTGTTTGTGATTACTTTGTGTCAGCTCACCATGTATACTGTATTGACCGTGGCACACCTGTCTCTTTTCAGGATGGCCCCACGATGGCAGCCAGCTAGGGTTCCGAGCTTTGTGCGAGACGACAGCCCACCGAGCGACGAGGCCTCGGTGTAGGGCCCCATTACAGCAGAGGCACTGACGGTACCTCTACCCGCTGAGCCACCGATGCCACCAGCCCCAACAGCTTAGAGTGAACGTCGCCTGAGTGCACTGCACAAGTTTTAGCGTCATAGAACACCTAGGATCCGTAGGGAGAGGGACCCTCGGGCAGCTGGGGATTGGCTGGAGGCTGTTGTTCGAGTTTTCAGATTAGTAGGGACACCATCAGACCTCATGGTGATCCTTGCAGCGAGTCTCCTGCATGCGACATCAGGTAGATGGTGGAGCTTGATGCTCCAGGTGCATGATGAGGCATATCTTCTTTGAACGGATTTCGAGAGACTCCTCCGCTCGGAGTTCGTTCCCGCCACCCTCCGTGCGGTGCACATTCAAGAGCTACTACAACTGCGGCAGGGCAGTATGAAAGTAGCCCAGTACTCGGCGAGATTTTTCGACCTCTCACGCTACTCCATGAACATGGTATGGGACCCATTCTTCCGGGCCCGGACCTTCGAGCAGGGATTGATGCATGAGATCAAGGCATCAATGATCTCCGTCAGCATTCCGATGCAGGCATGAGGACTGGAGCGAGCCCTTCTTGTAGAGAGTTTTCTTGCTGAGCCTACACCAGCAGCGAGACCTGCCGCAGGGCAGCACGTAGCAGAGTCTTCTGTAGCTGGAAGTCGACAGATGTCACAAGGGTCCAAGAAGACCAGAACATCAGGAGGAAGACCTTAGGATATTGGCTCAGAGGTGTGGGGAACATGGCGCAAAGTCAACCTTCCGAGGAGAAGATAGTGTTATAAATGTGGCGGGCAGGGCCACATGGCTCATGACTGCCTGAACCACCATGTAGAGGAGCAACAGATGGTTGAGAGACCACCCAGGCAGAGATAGAGGTTCGACCGTGGTGGTCCACAGGGAGAAGGAGGACGAGGTAGAGGAGCTGGCCGAGCGACAGGTGGTGGATGAAGTTTTGAGGCTCTACCACCACCACCACTTGGAGGTGCACCTCGACCACAGGGAGTTGGCGGACAGAGGCAGGCTCAGCTTCAGGCAGTGGATGCCTATGACCACGGCGCACCAGAGATGCTTCGAGGTACTATTTGTGTCTACTCCACCCTTGCTGCAATTATTATAGACACAGGAGCGAGTCATTCTTTCATTGCCGCTGCCCTAGTTCGGAGCTCAGAGACTCCGACTGAGCCGTTGGCTCAATCCTTATGGCTAGAGACTCCTACGGGACCAGACTCGATGATTACACACGTGTGCCGGCAGTGTGAGCTTACTCTAAGAGGTGAGAGCTTCGGCTGAGATCTTCTTGTAGTGGCGTCGAGGCCTGACGACATCATCTTGGTCATATATTGGTTATCTACAATCCATGCTCAGATCGACTGTATTAGGCACATGGTGTGGTGTGTCCGCACATATGGGAGTAGGTTCACCTTCACCGGCGAGAAGGGAGCCTTTTCAGCGTAGGATGGACTCACGAAGAGGATAGGATAGCCGATCAATCATAAGTTGGCTAGCCTCATCCTAGGAGCAGTTGACGTGCAGAGTCCGAGTTTTCCTGTTGTGGTGGATCAGTATGCAGACATTTTTCCTGACGACATTCTAGGACTACCTCCTCGTAGAGAGGTATACTTATACATTGAAATGTACCCCAGGATAGCCCCAATATATACTCCAGAATATTAGATGGCTCCCGCTGAGCTTCGAGAGCTATGGGTACAGCTGGAGGACTTGTAGGGCAAGAGATTCATTCGACCCAGTGTTTCACCCTGGGCTTCACCGATTTTGTTCACCAAGAAGGCAGATGGGAGCTTGCAATTGTGTGTTGATTACTATCGCCTGAATCAGGTGACCATGAAGAACAAGTATCCACTTATAAGGATTGACAACCTCTTCGATCAGCTCAAGGGAGCACGGTGGTTCTCAAAGATAGACCTCAGGTCAGGATATCATCTGCTCAGAGTTTGGGATGAGGTTGTGTAGAAGACGGACTTCAGGTGTCAGTATGGCCACTATGAGTTCTTGATTATGTCTTTTGGAATAACCAACACTCCAGCAGTGTTCATGAGTCTCATGAACAGGATCTTCCAGCCTTACCTCGATCGATTTGTCGTAGTATTCATCGAAGACATATTGATTTACTCAACTACTAAGGAGGAGCACGCCTGCCACTTGCGGGTTGTACTGAACACACTCCGAGATCACCAGCTTTATGGTAAGCTCTCGAAGTGTCAGTTCTGGATTCGGGAGGTCCACTTCTTGGGGCACGTCATCTCTGAGGCAGGAGTTGCGGTGGATCCTGCGAAGATCAAGGCAGTTCTAGCTTGGGAGCCACCTAGGAGTGTGATGGAGGTGCGGAGTTTCCTAGGTCTGGATGGGTACTATTGGAGATTTGTGCCAGACTTCTCCAGAGTTGCGGCCCTGCTTTTAGCTTTGACAAAGAAGGGGAAACCCTTTGTGTGGTTAGATAGATGTCAACAGAGCTTCCAGGAGCTGAGATAGAGATTTACCAGTGCACCCATCTTGAGGCTACCAGAGGAGGGAGTAGGGTAAGTAGTCTACTACGATGCATCAGGGACCGAACTCGGGTGTGTCTTGATGCAGGAGCGGGGAAGTGATCGCCTATGGATCACGACAGTTGAGGCAGCATGAGCAGAACTATGCTACCCATGACCTAGAGTTAGCAGCAGTGGTATTAACCCTGAAGATGTGGCAGCACTATCTGATGGGCGAGCACTTTATAGTCTACTCTGACCACCAGAGTCTCAGGTACATCTTTACATAGAAGGACCTGAACTTGAGACAATGACGATGGCTCAAGTTCCTCCAGGACTATGACTTTGATATAGTCTATACTCCTGGAAAGGGGAATGTAGTAGCCGATGCTCTCAGCAGGAGGACGGGCATTCAGCTACTTGGAGAGGCGATGGAGTAGTTAGGTGCTTTACAGATATCCTTCATGGATAGAGATGGGGAAACCTTTCTTCAGTCGCTCACAGTCACTCCTCCACTTCTTCAGCGGATCAGAGAGGCACAGCGTGGGGACGTTGACTGTGAGACGCGGCGTGCATAGATTTCCACAGGACATGCACCTGATGGATTTTCTGTAGGAGGAGAGCACATCATCCTTCTCAGAGGACGTACTATGGTACCAGCTTCTTTACAGGAGGAGGTGTTGAGAGAGTTTTACACTTCCCCTTTAGCGGTACATCCAGGAGTATCAAAGATGTACCAGGATCTCAGACGATAGCACTAGTGGCTGGGTATGAAGAAGGTTGTGGCAGAGTTCGTTTCTCGATGCCTCAACTGCCAGTAGGTGATGGTGGAACACCAGGTACCAGGAGGCTTGGTACAACCCTTGGAGGTCCCGGAGTGGAAGTGGGATGGGATATCTATGTATTTCGTGACTGGACTTCCACATACTTCCGAAGGTCATGACTCCATTTGGGTGATTGTCGACCGACTCACCAAGTCGGCCCACTTCTTACCCATCAGAGAGCAGGGCTTAGTGGAGATCTTGGGACACCTCTACATTTAGGAGATCGTATGACTTCATGGTGTGCCATCATCTATCGTCTCTGATCGAGATGCCCACTTTACTTCCCGGCTTTGGAAGGGGTTTCAGGAGGCATTCGGGATACAGCTACGCCTGAGCACCGCCTTTCACCCTCAGACAGATGGTCAGACGGAGAGGACCATTCAGACTCTTGAGGAAATGCTCCGTGCATGTGCCCTCAACTTTGGTCGCATTTGGGAGGATAACCTACCTTTGTTAGAGTTTGTGTAAAACAACAACTACCACTCCACCATCGAGATGACACCATACAAGGCATTGTACATACGACCTTGCATATCACCTCTGTGCTGGACAGACCCTGGGGAGTCAGCACTTGTGGGACCAGAGATGGTCCAGGCCATGACAGAGAAGGTTCAGGTCATCCAGGAGCAGATGAGGACAGCTCAGAGCCGACAGAAGTCTTCTTCTGACAGGAGGTGGAGACCACTAGAGTTCGAGGATGGAGACCACGTTTTCTTATGGGTCTCACCTCGACGTGGATTACTGAGATTTGACCGGGGCAACAAGTTATCTCCACGCTTCATCGGACCATTTTAGGTTCTCAGCAGGATAGGTGAGGTGGCTTATCACCTGGATCTTCCACCTCAGTTACACTGGGTTCACGACGTCTTCCATGTGTCTTAGCTGAGGAGATACGTGCACGACCCAACGCATATCATCGACCATGGGGAGCTCGACATTGATGACGAGGCGAATTTTGCGGAGGTCCCGATGGAGATCAAGGATCGACAAGAGCGGGTCCTATGTGGGCGGTCGATTCCTCTAGTGCGCATCAGGTGGCAACACAGGAACCTACAGGAGAGCACTTGGGAGTGGGATGCTCAGATGCGTGCACAATACCCTCATTTGTTTCCCTAGTTTGTGATGTATCTTTATGGGGACGTAAATCCCTGAGGTGGGATTAATGTAAAGACCCGTAAATTTCAAGGAAAATATTTTCTTAAATTATTTGTGATTTTACGAGTACGCAGTTTCTGACGGCACCTGATTCCAAGGCCCGGTGTGCCTGAAATCAATTTCTGAAGTTTAGCTCGGGTATGTTCAGTGAAAGAACGAGTGGGTTTTTCTAACTTTTGAACCGGTGCTCGGAATCGAAATCTGAGGGCACCGATGAAACTGCAGCGCTGGTAATTTCTTAAGAAGACCATTATTGGAGTTGCATTTACTCGGGAAAAGTTGTTTAAAAAAATGTGGATTAAGTATAAAGTGAAATAAAATTGTGTTACAAATTTTATTTCACTTATAAGTGGTTAAACCCCATGTGTGGGAGTTGGGGTGGGACCCACGAAAATTCTAACTCCTCTTGATAGGATATTAGTGAGGTGGGGCCCACACGAGCCCCACCCCTTCAAATTCCCTAACACCTCTAACCCCCCCCCCACATGAGTTAAGTAACTCTTCCACATTAATGCATTCCAACTAAACAACTAATTAATTTGACAACAAAGGTTTAATTAATTAGGTGAATTCAACTTTTGAAATTTTAAAAATGTTGGCATGTGTAAATAAAATAAGGCAAAGCCTTATTTTATTTGGGGTTGATGTGTTGTGTGGAGAATTGAGAGAGGGAGAATTCTTTACTTAGAATAACTTCATCTTCCACGTTGAAGAACGAGAAGAACTCCGTCACGCCTTCCATCTTCCCTCCGCATCAAAGAAAGGGAGACACCGCTTCTTCCACAGACGTTCTCCGTCGACGTATACGAAGCCTCACCCGCGACATCGTATTCCGCGATGCTAGATTCCTCGAACTTCTTTGAGGTATGGGTTGTTTCATCATTCTAGTTTTATTTTGACATTTATTGTTATTTTCTTTTGGCCGCCTGTTATCAATATAACGAGAGGGGGTCAGACCGAACAAACCCGGCCGAACCTCCTCCCCTTTTTATGTTGATCACCGTCGTGGTTTGGAAAGGAGGCGGTGCGGTGCAACGACACTGCGAGGGAACGAGGGAACTGCGGCCGGAGCGGGCCACAAAGAAGGAGCGCGGCACAGTCGCGTTGCACCGGTGAAGTATAAGGAATCCGCAGCCAAGGGTAGGCCACGGTGGAGGGGCACGGCGCCGTCGCGCCGTGCCGGTCGGACAGGGGCCGCGACAGTGCAGAGGAGGGCGGCTGCGCCGGCGCTCCATGAGGCGGGACCAATAGGTCCCGCGACGGCACTTCGGCCGACCATTTTCTGAAAGTCTGGGGGTCATAACCCCCGACAGGTGGCAAGGGAGGGCCCCCCCAAGAGGGGCCGCCATTTCTAAATCATGGGGGGCAATGCCCCCCCGCATTCCGCTCGGCCAAAGGCGCGCCGCCGGCCACGCAGGCCGGGCCACTCGCGCCGGGCCGGGCCAGCCGTGCCGGGCCGGGCCGCACCGGCTGGGCCGGGCCGCACCACCCAGGCCGGGCCGTGCCCAAACGGGCCAGACTCAGACCCGTGTCAGGTCGACCCACTTCGGGCCGACCCAAGGGGTATTGGGCCGGGTCAGACCGGTCCCAAACCCCCTGTTTTCAGACAGATCCGTTCAAATGCCCATAACTTGGGCTACAAAACTCCGATCGATGAACCATCAGTTGCATTGGGATCCTTAGATCGAGATGATCATTTAGGTATATTACACTTAAGGTTTCAGAGAACTTTGGGTATGGCTGGGTTGGTTCGAACATGAAACCAACCAGGCCCTCGGAGCGGAAACGCTCATAACTTGAGCTCCGGACGTCCGATTGACGTGCCGTCGCCTTTTTTGGATTCCTCTTAGTGAGGCAATTCTTTTGGATTACTCTGATCGAGGTTTGGACGTAGATGGAGTATGGTCGGGTTGGTTTTAGCTTAAAAATCAATCGGGCCCCTGGGACGAAAAACCCAATAACTCTCAGACCGGGCGTCCGATCGACGCGCCGTCTGTCACGCTGAGTTCCCATTGATGAGACAGAACTTTGTGATACATCAACTCTGGACTTCATGACAGTTGATGTATTGACCCCCTTGGCTCGTGGAGCGGACCCTCTTTGAATCGAGCATGCTGTGTGTAGGAACCCTAGAGATGGCTGCGACTACAACGACGATGACGACTGTACTTGGATCCTACGTGGGTTCGGCATCGATGACGACTGTACTTGGATCCTCCGTGGGTTCGGTAGCGATGACGATTGTACTAGAATCCTCCGTGGCTTCGACGACGATGATTACTATTCTTGTATCCTATGTGGGTCCGACAGTATTTGACTCTGTACTTGTATCCTATGTGGGTCCGATAGAGTAGCTTGTCTTGTATCCTTTGTGGGTCCAACATCTTAGCTGGTCTTGTATCCTATGTGGGTCCGACAGCTTAGATGAATCAGTGGCTACATCTGATCATCTCTATCACCTTACGAAGTGTATACCTGTGTGATCTGTGTCTTGATTTTCAATCAATAACTTCATTATGATTGACTTGCTATCCTGTGTGGATTGGGTTGTGCTTTCCTGTGTGGAATAGGTTGTACTTTCCTGTGTGGACTGGGTTGAACTTGGGCTCGTGTGCTAGAGCCGAGCTGGAATTGATGCCTTAGGTATATGTATGGGAATATATCTAAGTAGAGTTGGTTGATACTTCGTGATTCTATCTTTCCTTTGTGGTTTATCCTTCGTGGATTCTGGGAGACCTTCGGGGGTCTCGGGGTCCCTACTGAGTATCGTATACTCACCCCTGCACGAGCTATGCCCGCACTACATTGTGTTGGATGCAGACAATAGACAACGCTGATCGAGGTGGAGGCTCGTGGAGCTGGATGGTACCTAGAGGTGGAACACTGGACGGGACGTACATGGAGCAGACGGCTGGAGCCGAGGAGCTGAGAAGACTATCTGTACCTACCCTTCAGGTGAGATTACCAGAGGATAGCTCGAAGTTGCTGCTTTAACTTTCTGCTGCTGTACTTTCTTTTCAGTTGTACTTTACTTTTAGTTGGGTTTGTATTCTGGCCCATTTACTTTCCAACACTTACTTTTGTACTCAGTTTACTTAGTGTTTACTCCATCTTGCGTACTCTGTGGTGTTTGTTTTCTTTATAAAGGCTATGCCTTCCCTTTTATTGGGATTTACGCCTTTGGTGCTAGTTGCCAGCCCCTGGCCTATGGAAGGTGGGCTTGGGTAGTCACGGCACGGACCCCGAGGATGGGTCATGACAGTAGTACCATCCCTTATGTCATAGTGGTGCATTACATGGCATGCTTATACACCATAACACCTCCCAATACACCATGGAGGGAAACCTTCAGTTCACTTTTACACCATAGCAGTGTCCCCTACACCATGGTGGCCTTCTTCCAGTGCACCCTTTCACAGTTGTGTCTCCATTACACCATGGTAACATTCCTCATCAACACCAATAATATATAGTGGTTTTTCCTCCACTATGGTGTCTGTTTTAGTGCACCTCCATACCACGACCTTCCATCTTGCACCATGAAGCTTCCCTTCCAAAAGATCTTCCAGGAGAACATGGAGTTCTTTTATCGACTGTCTTCAAGTAATTATTGGATTTAACCCATGGAATTATTTATCCTCACCTTAATATAGAACCCATGACTTGTTTGATTAGATTGGTTCAAGGAATCCTTGATGAGAATTTGTTTTGGTTGGTGTCTGAACTTAACTCAAACATCGAAACCTCTGACAGAACATAACTTGGAGGTCAACAAATTATGGTAGGAAGTTACTTACCATATTGGGATTGTGATTATACTTATTTCAAAGATGATTATATTTTTAGTCATTTTTATGACTGTTATTGATTGCGATCACATTTGGGTGTGTGTGTATCAATGAGACCCATTGTGATTTCATGAGTGATATTAGTATAGCCCTTTCCATGTTTTATTTTATCACATGATGTTACATATGATACTATATACTCATGATTATATACTATGCCTACTTGTTTCCTCACCCTGTATGTGAGTTATTATGCCTTGTTGGTTGTTAGTGGTACTGGAGATAGGTAGACTACCATGGCATATGTATCCCTTAGAGGGGGAGTGAACTGATATGATACGATGGCGATGAAGTACCTAAGAACATGGTAGAGGTTATAGGTAGAAATGGTTCCATGTTGAGTATTACCTCTACATAGCCTTGATTTGAAAAGTTCCAAACACCATGAGGTAGCCTGGTTGATGTGACTACCATATATTCTCAACAAAAAACACTGAGTAACATGGTGATTTTGATGGATAAATGATGCCAGGTTTCATGTTTACACGACATAGTGAGGACACAATACATGGTATGGTTTGGTTACTATCAACTTATTTCATTATCATTCCTACATAGATATGAAGTAGGTACAATTTAGGATTTGGGGCTACTTGGTTAATGTACAATCAATCTCTTTTGGATTTTATGTTTATGAAATTATTCATTTATTTATTTTGAGAAAAGTTCATTTATTTATTATTATAGAATACACATGTTATACATGATCACATCAGGTTTAGGTAGCATTTTTGGTGTCCTACTGAGTCTTGGGATCACACCTTACTCAGGAATTTTAGTGCCCTTATAGATTTCATGAGGGATTTGGTGAAGGGAAAGGGACCTATGGTGGACAGTTGATCAGAGAAGGATAGAGCTTATAGTAGATTAGGATGTATTTTGGAGGGCCCAAAATATCTTTATTTATTTATCTACTTTAATTACTATAGATGGTATTTCTACATTTGGAGACCTTTTATGTATGTGTCATGTATTCTATTTATTTAGTTTCCACATGTTTACTCTAATTTTTATTATATTTTTTATTGTTTTATTAATGATCCTAGGACATGATATAGATGGTATTTTTTCCCCACTGAGGAAATCAGACCCTCACTACTAGCCACAACCTCTTGTGGGAGGTTCACATGAGGTTATATATCACTCAGGATTAGGCCCAATGGTTTGGGTTGGGATGTTATAATTGTAAGATCACATTATTTTACACCATAATAATGAGTTTCCTCTTGATTTTATAGAGAGTGTTTTATCAATTTTTAGGTATTGTTCAACATGATTATTATTCTATGAATTATCATGTTTAATCTAATTAAAATGATTAAATAACATAAGGTTGGTAATGTTTATGTCCAAATAATTAAAGAGGCCTATTTATTGAATCCATTAATTCTTATAATTTTATAGAAATAAAATGATTCCTAATGCATTTTCAATTGAATTTTTATTCCATATTTTAATGGAATTTCATAATGAACATGAAGTTGGAAATTCTTGTTGTTGATAATAATAAAGAGTCATGTTAATAGAATTGTTCTTTTATAAAGTTTTCTGAAATAAGAAGGTACACTTTAGAGCATGTTTTAAATAATTTATAGCTTTTAATAGATAATTCCATAGGTTACATGTGGTTTTAACCTATGAAAAATGAATCAGCTAATATATAATGATAATAAAACCAATTGTTTGATAAATACAAAAGTGTATGGTTGAGAAATCACATTTACTTAAAAATAATGGATTCCTTGGTTTTTAGGGTCTAGATTCCCTATTGACTCTGTTTTTTGTTTTTTTCATTCTATGTTAGCTCTAGATGTGAGCATTGATATGAAACATTTTGTGAGACAAATATGGATGATGGTTGATGAGATATGGGCATAAAGGCTTGGATTTGTGGTAGAAGTTGACACCTATAATAGTGAGATGCATGGTGTTATACATAGTGGTGTTGAGGATGGTATAAGGATTGATGAAATAGGTTGAATCTATGATTTTGTATTTTTGTGCAGAAATATGGACACTTTCTTGTTAATAAATATGTTTTAAAGGATGGTTGGTAGATTTTCTTGTTCATTCATTTCTTTCCCCACTATTTGGGAAAACTAGTTATGCTTGTTTATGCATCTATTTTATAGTAGATTAGGATGTTTCCTAGAGTACATAAAATTATGGAATGATAATGATTAATAAATGTTTTAACCCATTAGGTTGGTGACTGAATGGAATAAAAATGATGATAATATTGAGGAACCATGGAATCGGTTGGATTATGACTAGAGGGAATGGAATTCATTTGGTGGTTAATGAAATGTGAATGTAATAATGATAATCAATGGATAATGAATCAATTAACATAATGTGAATGTTAAAAGGAAATATTAATTAAATTAAGCTCCTTGATTGCTTGTGTGCTTATAGGATACCTAGTCCTTAGCAGTAGTAGTTGGGTGTCTAAGAGACAATAACTGTAGATGATCCTAAGACTAGTTTAATGATCATAATGTGATTATTATCAATATTATATCTTGTATGTTGTGTGATTTGATACATTAACTCACCCATTTTGGCAGGGAGACTAACACCTAGTGGACTTTGGGAGGGTGTTTTCCCCAACATCTAGGTCAAAGAGAAATGGATGGATGACTACACCATCTGACCCAAATCTCTTCTCATAGTAGTTTTTTGTATTTTTTTTCATGGTGCATATCTTTATTCACATATTTGTGTAGATATTTTTAATGAATTATGGTAATTTAACACACATTTATCTATATATATAATATCGTATGGATTACTATAGGTATGGTTTGTATGATCTGTGATGGCTTGAGGTATAATACATGATATAAAGACTATGGTGGACCTGATAAACTACTCAGCAACTTTGTGGAGATGTGTCATAGGATGATGTGATGTTGTGATGAATAGTGTGCATGGTATGCGATGCACATGATGAATGTTATGATACATTACCCCATGTGTCTTTGAGATATCTTACTTTTGGAGAGAGATGTCTTAGGATGTGCAATGTTGGGGTAGAGTAGAAAACTAGTGGGGAAGTGGAAGCAGAGTACCTTCTTTTGGTATTATATTATATGATATCTTATATGTGATTCTTGGTGAGAGATATCCATAAAGAGGCTATGAAATTAACATACCCGTTTAGATGATGATTTAGATTTACTTTATATTCACTAGTCTTTATCTTGATTTCTTTATATTTTTCACAAGAGGCTATAGGGAGGATCCTATTAAGTATACATGTTATGATCACAATATGTATATATAAACTATTTTTCAAGTAAGTTGTAGAGGGTTGGTGATCGGGCTGGACATTACTATATCATGGGTTATTAGAGAGTTATTTGAGATTTCATGGTCACTACCGATGATTATATTTTTGGTACTTATAGTTACTTTTATAGTTTTATTAGATATATTACATTACATGCATGTATTTTGAATCTTTTACTTTTATCCTAAGATGATGTTGATGGGAATTTTTATCTTATCTCTATTTCGTGATGTAATTTTAGAGGGTAATGCCTCCCATTTGTGTGCATGATATGCCCTCAGTGCTTTTTGCCAACTCGTGACCTATTTGAGGTGGGATTCAGTCATAATTATATCTATTACCTTATTTCTAGCCCCAAAGGGGTACCTTTGGGCTTAGGGGGTCATGAAAGAGTGGTATCAAAGGCTCAAGTATAGGGATAAGATAGAGTTCAGAAGTTGGCATTGGTGAGGACTTCATGGGTTAGTATGAAAACATTATTAGCTAATTTTAGTAACCAATATAATCAAGGGAGTCTAGCTTGGACATTGGTATTTTGGACACCCCATGATATGATTTATAGAATTTTAAGTTTATTGATCCTAATAAAAATAGTGATACTAGTTTTAGGGTAGAGAAATAGTTAATGATCATGCATTATTCTTCTTTTTGAATGTGTTTGAAGTGGGTCGAATTTGGTATTATATTTAAACCTTTAATAAATAAATAAATAAATAATATAATTTATTCCGAATTATAGGTTTAGGAGTCCTTAATTGTTTTTTGTTTTCCTATTATGGATTTAGGTTGATTTCCTTATCATTTTCATGTCGAATATGTTCAATAGGATGTGCTAGAAGATTTCCATAGAATAGAGTTAAATGATGATGACACTTGGAGGAGGTCATTCTAAGAGATTCAACACCTTATTCTATATAAGTATGAGAACTCTATTTTTCACTCAGTGATAGTGGATTGGTTTAAGGATGAAAAGATAACCTTAAATTTTATTTATTCTCAGAAGGATCATTGAGTTTCATTGGCAGTGATGATGCTTCATGAAGTAGCAAGTTAGCGATAGTTATTATTACTTGGGGATTGTGAGGAGTTGAATATCTCATGGAAGAATTTATGAGACCAATTACAACATGAGTTTCTTTCATTGAAAAAAAGGAATCCTATCTCTTGGAGATTATTACTCTTATAAAGGGAAGTTCTAGTGTGTAGAAGTTTGAGATCCATTTCCAAACCCTTCTCTATTATGCTTTAGGACTCTAGATGAGGAGGCAAGGGTGTGACATTTCTAGAAATATTTTATTCTAGAGATCCAGTGCCAGGTCACCCCATTTATACCGTCGACACATTTCTTGGTACTAGTTATATAATAGTTTCTTGAGAGGATACTGGATAGGACCATATCATTATGATATGTAATTCATTAGGAATACCCATGTAGTAGAACTATGGTATGGGGTTCCCAATTTCCTGGAAAAAATAGGTTTTGGGAAACCAGAGGTAGGTCTCGACCCTCATAATCTTATTTCTATGTTGGTGACAGATCTTAGTACCCTACCAAGGTATCATATTCATGTTTACCATGTGGAGGTTTAGGTCATCATAAATGAGAGTTCTTGAACTTTTTGAGAAGGAAACATGCAACATGATTTCTACTTCAGGTTACTATGTTGAGGGAATTTTAGCTGAGGAAATAGTAGAAGGGTGCTCTAGATTTCTATCAGTAGAGAGGAGACATGTTAGGCATAGAAAAACCCCATGATTCTCCTCGTCCCAAGAGAGTATATCATGATTATGGAGGTGGTATCTGTTAGGGTTAGAGAGGCTGTGGAGTGGGTCATAGTTAGTTGAATGCTTTGGAGTTGCTAGTGCCAGATGAACCATACATCATTTGAGGTAGTATTATCTTATTTTCTACTTGAGTGAATGATTTTTTTGAATTTGGAGCTATGAAATTATTTATATCACCTACCCTATTCAATGATTTTGGACTTTAGGTGGAGAGTCCTCTAGTGGCCTTATCATTGACTGCACCAGTTGCAGGTCAATATTATCTATATGAAATATGTATTAACTATGAGATATTCTGGGTAAATACCACTCTTTGGAATAATTACTATGTTTATGGATACATTCATATGACATAATTATTATAATAGACTGGATTTATTTGGTACAAGCAATTGTGGATTGCTTAAGGAAAAAAATTGTGTTCTATGATGATGATGGAGAACCTTCAATGTTTTTTGGTGAATGAGACCATCATATGGGTTAGAGACATGTTTTGTGCTTATCTCCCTTTATGTATGAATTGATTTTTGAGTTCTTTAGAGGCTGAGTAGGTGGCGTTTCCTAGGGTTGTAGAAGAGTACCATGATGTCTTTCATGAGGAGGTTGTGGAATTACCCCCTCTACATGAGATCGAGTTTGAGATAGATATATAACCAAGTGATTATTTGGTATCAATGTCTCTGTAAAGGTTAGAACCTTTTGAGTTGTGATAACTACGGGTACAGATTTATGATCTTTTGTAGTACGGTTTTTTTGGTTGAGTGTGTCACCTTAGGGTGATCCAGTTCTATTTGTGAAGACAGATGATGTCAATTTTCATCTTTGTATTGATTGTCATCACTTAAAATGTGTGATAGTTAAGAAACACTATCCCCTTTTGTGGATTGATGGTTTATTTGATCAGCTAAAAGGAGCTGGATAGTTTTCAAAGATTGATATGAGGTATTGATATCATCAAATGCCTGTAAAAATGAAGATATTTTGAATAAAAATTTCTGATTTCATTATGGGAAATAAACATTCATGGTAATGTATTTGGGTGTGAATAATGGTCTATAAATGTTCATGGGTTTGATAAACAATATTTTTAGAGAGTTCTTGGATCAGTTCATGGTGGTTTTCATTAAAAAATCATTTTATACTCTACAATTGAGGAGGATCACATAGAGCATATGAATTCTATTTTACGAGTTCTTCATTATTAGAAGTTGTTCAGGAAGCTTTAAAAGTGTGATTTTTGGGATCATGATTTTTTTTCTTAGGGAATTTCATGTCCCATCGAGGTGTGGTTGTGTATCCTTTTAGGATTGAGGCAATAATTTCTTGGGAAGTATCTAGGATAGTTACAGAGGCGTGGAGTTTCCATGGACTTACAAGCTATTATAAGATATTTTTATCCTATTTCTCTCAAGTTTTTAATCCTATGATATCCTTTACTAGAAATGATCAGGAATTATTGAGGTCTAATCAATGTCAATAATCTTTTGAGTACCTAAAAAATAAGTTGTTCAGTGCTATGTTACTTCATTTTCTAAAAGAGAGAGTTTGGTTTGAGGTTTTTTTTGTGATTCTTTATGTCATGTTTTGGGTTGTGTTCTAATATAGCATAGATCAATTTTTTATAATGGTTATTAGAAGTTACAAACCCATGAGAATAACTATGATACCCATGATCTCAAGTTGGAATTTGTCATTTTTTACTTGATTTTTTGTCACCATTACCTCACCGATGAACATTTTTTGTTTTTTTTCAATTGTAATAGCCCGAGGTATGTATTCTCTTAGCATGACTTAAAAATGTGACAATGATGATGGATGGAATTATTTTAGGACATTGAATTTGATATTTTCATATACAATGGGAAAGGGTAATATTTTAGCTAATATTATAAGAGGTAAGTCATGTAGTGATGTCGTGCATGAATCTGGAGATTCCTAGAGAGTAATGGAAGAACTCTCAGTAATCCATCTTAACATGGGAGAGGTTGGTGGGTATAGGTTTCCTTTTTAGATGATAGTGTAATCATCCTTGGTGTATATTGTGGAGGATTCCTAGCTGGGGGATTATATGGTGGAGGTCTAGAGACACCGAGCTGTCTATGGTGATTCCTTTGATGGTTGGTCTATGTATGAACAACACTGAGTGTTGTTCGATGGGAGGATTTTCATCCCTTTGGTGATGCATTAATTGGTTATCCATGAGTTCCATATATCACTCTTATTAGTGAAACTTAGTGTGATAAAGATGTACCAAGCTCTAAAAGGTTAGTTTTGGTATCTTGGATTGAAACATTTAGTTGTAGAGGTTGATTTTTGATGTTTAGTCTACCAGAAGGTGAAGGTTGTGCATCATATTATCGATTTTTTCTCCAGTTATTGGATGTTCCTCAGTGGAGGTGGGAGTAAGTTTTTATGGAATTCATCACTGGTTTAACTTGATACTAGAGAGTCTTTGATTATATATGTGTGATAGTGAATAATTTTATTAAATCATCCCACCTTATAGAGATCAATGAGTCAATCTAAGTGGAGTTTTTATTAAGGTAGTACTCGAAATAGGCGGTGAGACTGCATGAATTCCTAAGGATGATTATATCTGATAATAATCATTGATTTTCTTCTATGGTATCGATATTTCTCCAACATGATTTTGGATCTTAGTTGCACCTTGTCATTTCTTTTCATCCATAGAGGGATGGTCAGATAATACATACTTTTCAGACTCTTTAGGATGTGCTATGAACTTGTGTTCTAGATTTTAGAGGTTTGTGGATGAGGAACCTTATTTTAGTCAAGTTTTCTTACAAAAATAGTTTTCACTCCGCCATTGGTATGCCCCTTTTTGAATATTTCTATGAAATAAATTTCTATTATACATTCTGTTGGATTAAGGTTGGAGTGTTAGTAATTCTTGGGATAGAACTAGTAAAAATAATGATAGAGATCTTTTAGGTGACTTTAGAGATGTTGAAAAGAACACATGATCATCATAATTCCTATTCTTATCAGAGTAGGAGACCTCTAGAGTTCAACATTAGAGATCATGTTTTCTAGAAGGAGACTCCTCATCATGGGAAGTTAAGGTTTGGATGTGGGAGTAAGAATTATACCTAGTTTGTCGGTACTTTCAAGGTGTTGGGTCATGTTAGAGCCAATGTGTATTATATAGAACTTTTATTATAAATGATATAGATACAATATTTATTCTAAGTGTCACAACATCTCTTTTATATTAATGTTGAGTCTAACAATAGTGATTGGGTAGAGATCAAAATTGATGATGGTGCAACCTTTGAGGAGTGGACTGTAGAGATCCATAACCACCAAGACAAGGTGTTTCACAAGTGTAATATTTGTTTGTTTTGTGTCCTTTAGTGGCATGGTGGTGTGGAGGATATCACCTAGGAATTTGAGTCATAGATGCATGATAAGTATCCCAAGATGTTTAATGTTTACCTATTGTTTTATAGCATTTTTCATTTTTTGGTTTTTGACCTTTGTCAGGTTTATGAGATGGTTTTATCTTCTTAGATGCTTTCTTTGTATCCCTGATATTTTTGATAGGTATCTCCCCTATGGTAGTTTTTAAGTGTTGGTTTCTAGTGTTTATTTTTTTTCTTTTTCCACTAAGCGAGGTGGTTGGATTGTGCGATGGAGATATTCTTGAGAGGTATAACGTGGGGTGGCTACTCATACAAGACCTTTTCTTTCTTTCTCTCTAGTTTTAGTTTTAAATTATCATGGATGATAATTTTCTTAATGGAATTTTATGTAAGGGTTTAAATCCTTCTATCCCATCCCATTTCAGGTTTTTGAATCCCTTGGTTCTTAGAGGAAGCTATAGAGGACCAATCCAGGTTTCCATCTTCCTGATTCCTGAATCAATTTTCCATTAGTCTTTAAGGTCATTCCCAATCCCTATGGGATGGAAAATAGTTCTTGTAAATCATAAGAATCCCTTTTGGAATTTTTTCACCCAAATCAAATATAAAAAGATAATGGAACTTTAACATATAATAAACCAAGATAAATAAACATTCCAAATAGGTCATAACCAACCACACTGATCCAACCCATTTAAATAAATATAATCATCATCCATAAATAGAAATATACTTCATGTAATAACAACTAAAATACTAACAAAAAATAAAATAACAACAAACTATCTCTATCTGAGCTTGAAACCATCTCCATGCAGCCTCTGGTTTCTCACCACCACCCAAATCACCCGACATTGGCCTCAAGAAATGAAAACTAAATCCATTTGAAAACTTAGAACCCAAAAGATATAAGTGTGAGATAAAAATAAAAAAATTTCACCACAACCCATTGAGACTATGAGATTCATTTCATAAGGAAATTCATAAATGATAGTTTAAAAATAAACTAAAAAATATGATTTTTAATTATAACATATGAAAAACCAAACATGTATATAAGAACCTTTAAAATATTCCATATTATTTTATTAAACTGAAAAATATTCCTTGAAAACATTTTCATAGGTCCAAGCTATTTCAAAACTGCACACCCATCAACATTTCTAAAAAAACTCATTTGTTTATTTCAAATGAAGACAATCACTTTGTAAACATTCAACTGGATGAATCCTTCTTTAAATCAAAACACCCATTTTGAAATCCACTTTAAAAATCCACACAAGAGTCTTTAAATTCAAAATAGTTTTTTCAAAAATCTTTGAAAAGTCATTTTACAAAGGAAATGATCTAACACACAAGGTTCACATAGAAAAATGAAGGAAACATATATTACAAGGAATATAACAAACATAAGAAAGATATGAATGCCACAACAATATAAGAGGAAGTTATATAATAAATAATTGGATCAAAATCCCCTATATCAATAACCAAACAAGAAATAAAATATGTCATGGGATCTACCCTGAATCCCCAATTCAATACACATATAATATTTTTAAGAGTTTTCTCACTCACAGACCAGCTACTATACTATACTAAAATCCCAACAACAAGTCATCCAACTATCCTACACAAGCATCAATACGATGAAACTCCCTTATTTATATAGTTCCTAGCATGATTGGAGGGCTACACCAACTAGTGCAATATAGATATAGATATCCCATTTAGTACCTAGGTTCCCATGACCAATAAATATGTGAAGTGAAAGATAATGAAATCTAAGATTAACACACAAGGCATAAAAAATGACTAAACCTCACCACCAATAACAAAAAAATAAATAAACCTATATATCTCATGCACCCACAACATAAACATGAATATTCCCACACAAGGGGATATACCAGTTTCATTTAGTGATAAAAAACCTACACAAGGGGTAAAAAACTCAAAGGGAAAATCAAGGTTTGTTTTTCACATAAAACATTTAGATACAAATTCACAACCATTCCTTAATCATAAAAAATGACCTGTAATTCCAATCCCTTTCACATTCAAAAAACACCACTCTAAACACTCATTGGAAGTTGATGGAAATCACAGAATCATTTAAAACATTTTCAATCCACCCTTAAAACATGGGTCTTACCCTTTGAAATATAAAATAAGGAAAAAGTAAAACCATTTACATCAAATAAATTTTAAAATATCCATTAATGAATATTCCCAAGGGGTAAACAAGATATACATTTCAAACTAATATTTTAAATTCAATAAATAACCCCTTTATAAATAATTTTGAGATCAACACCTCGCTTTTGAACAAAACTCTCTTTAAAACACATTTTTCAATCATAAAAAACAAAAAAAGAATAATAATCCCACACACACCATTAAAACCATTTCAAAAATCCTCATAGGTGTTTCAAAAAATCTTAGAACATGAAAAACATACCATTTCAAACATGAAAACATGGAATTTATAAGAGAAACCCTTTATGCCAATCTCAAAACATAACAAATAATATTTAAATCATTATAAAGATATCAGATATATGACCTTAATAAGAACACTTTTAATTCCAAAAAATGAAATGATTTCATAAAATTACCTACTTACAAGAAGTAGAAATCAAGTCAAAATATATGACCTTCATTGACAACCACTCAATCAAGAAATAAGACCTCCTCTACAAGAAATAAGATATCAAATCCATATGTTAGAACCATCCTAAACCAAATCCCTATATTTCATACGGGAAAAGGGTTCTAAGGGGAAATGAGATCCTAGGAAATAAGGAAGAAGGATGAGTAGAGGATAAATAGAGAAATAAATTCCTTGGAATCACTTGAAAAACACTAAAGGAAGGACAAATATCAAAATGGGAGGAGGTTGGATCTCCACATTGGGCTCCCTGGGGCCAGCTAACACAAATGGGGGAGAATAGGAATAAAAAACTTTTAATTTAAAAAAGTAATTTTGAAAATTACTAATGTTTTAATACTTGAGAAATCCACGTGGTTTGGTTTAATTGTTTTCAAAATGGTGTCCCAACCATGCACTGAACAATAACTAGAACAAAATGAACCGAAGAATTTTTAGGTACCTCCAAATAGTTTGAAAAACCATTATAAATTAATGAAAAATGGATCTATCACTATGATAGGGTCCACCACACATCCACCACATGGTTTATCCTAACTATGCGGGTAAACCATGATACCCCCCAAAGCCTCCAAAAACTCAAAATTATAGTCTAAAAACTACAAGATTATTGAATGAACCAAGATAAGATAAAATAGGGTAATTTAATATCTATAATGATATGTGGGTGTCACAATTCTCCCTACCATGAAACCTTTTCCCCAAAAAAGTTTGTAGTTGAAAAAAAGGTGAGATAAAATTAAAGACCAAAGAGGACCTAACCATAAGAACCACTCAATATGATTAAACCTCAAATCCAAAAACCAATATCCTAAAAAATTATCAAACATATCAACCAAATGATTTCCAAATTTATCCAACAATAACTAAAACATGAACCTCAAACCAGAAGTCTTAAAAATCAATGGAGACCTAACATGGTCTCCCCACAATTTACAATTTCTCTAAAATAGTGGAACCAAAGAAAAATATTGAGATAAAAAACATTAAAATAATCAATAAAATATGATAGAAACTCAATATAACTCCAAAATAACTCCCAAATAAAATAAAGGAAGAGAAAACACAAGAAAACTAAAAATATTGAAATAAGTTCCCACCTCGGGTCATGACATGCATAAATAATATGGGTTCAAAATTGGTTCACCCTCACATGGTGGATCCCAAATAGAACAAGAAAAACAATAGATAGTATAAAAAACTAACTAGTAGATCACAAACCCGAGTCACCCAATCATTCACCTAAGGCCTTTATCATGTTCAAACAATGAGAAGATTAAAGCCTTGTCAAAAATTGAAATCACAACCAAATATATCAAGGAAGGTTCACCCAAGCAACGAGGCGTAAAAAAATTACACTCACCACAACCCCAAAATACACATATATGGGTTATTCAATTAAATAAACTAGGAATTCCAGAAAAAAACATACAAATCCACCCATAAGAAGCATATCAAAAGGAACTATCCACATGATTACAAACAATAACCAAAGATCCAAAGGCTCAAAAAAAATTACAACCATTTAAGGAAAGGTCCCAAAATGAAATGTCTATAAAAAGATTAAACCTGGGACCTCTTTTAAAAACACATTTTGAAACACTTATGAAGATAACCCAAATTTCTATAATAGAGGCAAAATCCCAGAGACAAAATATAGGAGGGTTTAAAATTACCTAGAGACTCATCCCTCTTCTGCTACTCACTTTCTAGGTTACCCTCATTCCCATTAGATGGAATCAAGGCATCACCCACCACTAGATACCTAGATTGGTCAACTTACACTTAAATATCCTTATATACACATTTTTGAAAGATTTTAGAAAAAACAAATTATAAATGGGCCAAAATTTTGGCGAATAACACATCTCAAGAAATGTGATTTATTAGTATCGTTGATGACCAACCTTAGAGAAAAGATGACCAAATCTAAAAAGTGATCGACATACTCCCTCATTGACCGATCACCCTGATGAAGTCTCACAAACTCAAGTGCTCTCTCCCATTTCAAAATATCAAGAGTAAACCACATGATAAACAAAAACTAAACTAACTTCTAAAAAACACCTTTTCACAATTGTGAAAGTACCAAAACCCCCCACCAAAATCGACTAAAACCGACAAGAAATATCTTGAATGATTTTACCCATAATTCTTATGTATTCCTAAGAGAATCAAGGATCACATCAGTCTCTTCTAACCAACTTGCCAAATTAACTGAACCTTGATCATCACAAAAATAAGTTAGATTTTTATTAAAGAAGTTTGAGATGGGGTCTAAGCATAAGGGAGGTTCTATATCCACCACTCCACTAGGATTTTGGGTAGATACCAGAACTGAAGATACCTTTTTAACAATTATGGGAGGAATAAAAAAATAGAATACATGAAAAACATCAATTCATACCCAAAAACATAAACCTAATAATTCCATTATAAGATAGGAATCGAGCAAAAAAAAGAGCCACCAATAAAGGAACATCACATTCACACAAAGAAAAGAATCATTTATTTTTAAATCACCAAATTTTACCATGGAATTTTAAAATCACCATCCACCAAGGTGTATTCTTAAAATTCAATAATCTGGAGAATGATCATCCAAAACATTCTTTCCTTTTTTCAATGCAACATTCAAAATAGTTTTAAAAAAAATCCCCATTTTAATACCAAAAGGCATTCAAAACTCATTTTTGAGATCAATTTCTTTCAAGAATACCCATGTAATAAAATTTGAAACATCACACTTTCCAAACACCATAAGGTAAACAAATAATTTATAAATAATTTCATGAAAACCAAGGGAATATCCTCTTACCAATAATTTATAAAACTGGGATTTGATTTTTTCCTCAAAATTTCCCTTTATTTTCTAAAACAAGGATATAAGAACACTCAAATTAACACACAATACTTCAAGAAAGGTTCCAAATAACCACATATAAAAAGGTCATAAAAACATATCAATAAACCTACAATTGGTGATAATAACTTTAGGATAAATCTAGAATCGAGAGGATCTAAAAAACTAAACCGGGGAAGAAATAGTACTTCACATGGTTTGGACACATAGGCTAAAAAACTACGATCTATCCATGAAACATGCTTTTTGAAGGAGGGATAATCAACCAAATAGGCACCGATCAGTTTACCAATCTATATGATCTAACCATTTAGCTCAAGGTCTAATTTATTTTCACCTAAAATACAAGGAACAACCCCCAATATAACTTTTATACTCAAAGGGGATGAAAAAAACAAAAATAAAATAAAAATACACAAGAAACATATAAAAAAACATGAATTAACAATTTGATACCCAAATTTCCCTAGCTTCTTGATGTTCACTATGAGAAAGATATAACTACAATCTCCGCACCCCTACCGCTTAATCCCCGATAACCTTAGTCCCCTTTCTACTAGGACATCTACAAATATAAAATTTATTCTTAAGGATCTTAGGATATCAACAATAAACCTAATGTGATACTATTTTATAGAAAACCAATATGGTTTTCCATATATCTGACACTTGAATAAGTTTTCCATAAGGACCGAATAGAAGTCCTAATCTCCATGGGCTAGAAACTAGTGCCTATAAATCATAAGAATCCCTTTTGAAATTATTCCATCCAAATCACAGATACAATATTAGTGTAACATTAATATGTAATAAACCAAGATAAATAAACATATAGAACAAGTCATAACCAACAACACTAATCCAACCCATTTACATAACATCATATATAAATAGAAAGATACATAATGGTATTACTGATACTATACTAATACAAATTTAAATAACTACAAACCAACTTGATCCAATAACAAAACAGTCTCCAAAAAACCCATGATTTATCAACACTAACCAAATCACCCCATGTCGGAATTAAGAAGTGAAAAAAAATCCAGCTAAAAACCCATAACCTTAAAGATATAGGTGTGAGTTAAAAATCTTATTAGGTCACCCAAACTCATAGAGGATATGAGATTAATTTCGTAAGGAAATTCATAAATTAGTGTTTGAAAATAAAATAGAAAGTAGGATGTTTAATACAACTTATTAAAAACCAAAGAAGTCTATAAGAACCTTTAAAATATTCAATATTATTTTCTTAAACTTAAAACACACATCTTGAAAAAATTTCCACCAAACCAAGACATTTCAAAACCACAAACCTATTAAAATTTATCAAAACAACTCATTTGTTTATTTCAAATGAAAATGATCAATTTTTAAACATTCAATAGGCCAAATACTTCTTTAAATAAAAACACCCATTTTTAAATCCACTTAAAATTCCCACACAAGAGTTTTTATTTTCAAAATAGGTTTCTCAAACATCTTTGAAAACTTATTTTCTAAAGGAAATGTCCTGAGACATATGGGAAAGACATAAAAAATATAGGCACCATATATTGTAAGTAATATAAAAAATATAAGTAAGGAATGAATGACACAATAATATAAGGTGAAATGATATAATCAAGCACTAGATGAAAGTCCCCTACATCAAAAACTGAACAAAAAATTAATTTTTTATGGGATTTACCCTAAACCCCTAATTTGAGACATATCTAATATTTTTAAGAGTTTTATCACTTAGGTACTATCTATTGACCTATTCTAAAATCCAAACAATAATTCATCCAAATATCCCACACAATCATCACTACATTGACACCCATCCTAACCCTATTTCCTAGAAAAAATGGAGGAACACTAGTGGTGTGTGGACTAACTAGTTCCATATACACAAACACACACACACACACACACACGCATATATATATGTATGTATGTATGTGTATAGATCTCCCAATTAGTACCTAAGTTCCCATGACTAATAAATAAGTGAGGTGAAAGAGAATGCAAGACAAGATTAACACACAAGCTAGAAGCAATGACTAACCCTCACCCCCAACACCCAAACAATGAAATGACCCCATATATCTCATTCAATAATAGAATAAACAATCATATTCCCACACAAGTGGAGAGACAAGTTTCACATAGTGATAAACAACCCACATAAGGCATAGAAAAATCAAAGGGGAAATCAAGGGGGTGTATTTCACATAAACCATTTAAAAACAAAGTTCCAACCATGACTTTATTGTAAAACATAGGTCTAAAGGCCATGATTTTTCAAATTTCATAAAAAACTTCTACAAAAACTCTTTGTAAGTTTATGTAAATCATACAAACATATAATTTTTTTTCAAATCCACCCTTAAAACATGGGTGTTACCCTTTGAAATCCATAATAAGGAAAAATGAAAACCATTTCCATCAAATAAATTTGAAAAGATACATAAAGGAATTTCAAAAGGGGTAAACCACACAAAAATTTAAAACCCAAATTTTAAATACAATAAATAATCTATTTTAGATTTATTTTTAGGTCAACAACTCACTTTATAACAAAACAATCCTTAAAACATTTTGTTCACTCACTAGAAACCAAAACAAGTTAAAAATATAACACAAACCATTAAAATCATTTCAACAAACCTCATAGGCATTACAAAAAAGCTTAACACATGAAAAAATTCCATTTCAAAAATACAAACATGGAATTTATAAGATAAACCCTTTATAACAATCTCAAAACATAATAAAATAGTTTTAAATCATCAAAAAGATATCACATATATTCATACTTTCATAAAAAAAGGAATTTAGAAAGCACAAGAATACTTTGAATTCGAAAATGAAATGATTTCATAGAGAAACCAACTTGGAAGAAGTGGAGAATAAGATGAAACAAGTCGACTTCAATGAAGACAGCCCAAACAAGCAAGAAGACCTCCTCTACAAGTCATAAGAGACTAAAGACCTAGGTTAGAACCACATTGAACATAATCTCTATCTTGTATAGTGAACTAGGTTTCCAAGAGGAATTGGGAACCTTGGAAAAAAAGGGAGTAATATTAGAGGAGAAAAAGAGGAATGAATACCTTATAATCATTTGAAAAAACCAAAATAAGGGGAAGAATCAAAAGTGGATGGGGTTTGAGTTCCTTTTTGGACTCTCAGGGGTAGGATAATGAAAATGAGGGAGATGAGGGGTAAAAAACATTTAAATTCAATAAGGTAATTTTGGTAAATTCAAAATTTTTTACACGTGAGTACACCACATGGTTTTCTAAACCATTCATTGGATACTTCCTAGGAAAAAATTAACCACAAACAAACCATGCAGAAGTTGTGAGAAATAGACCTTTCACCATGATAGGATCTAATGAATGGGAAATTAATGGTTTATTCTAACCATTTGGATAAAATGTGCTACCACAAAAACACCTCAAAAAGCTTAAAATTTATATCCAGAAACTACTAGAACCTTAAAAAAACCATGATAAGATAAAATGGTAAAATTTAAGCTGTGTAGTGATATGTGGGTGTCAAAGAATCCTAGAGAAGTTTCATTGGTGTTTGGGAGCTGGAATATAGTTTTATAAGGAGTTAAAAATGTGAAACAAATTTCATGTCATCATTGGATAGCTCATGGTCTGAAGTTTTATTCATAGTCTACATAAGAGTAATTCATGGACAAAGTAGAAGTTTCCAGCTTGTGTGAGTGTGGTTCATAGGGTAAATTCAGGACATGTGTGATATATTCAGGATGTGAAAGGGTGAAGTATCAGCTTTGATAAATCTATCTTTAAAAACACATGATGTTAACATAAACATAATGATTTGATTTGATCTTGGTATATTGGATTGAGGATACTTGTTTTTTGGAAAGTTTTAAAACTATAACCTTTTAGGAAATGAATGACACATTCATTCCCTGAAATTACGCATAATAGTGTGCCTATAAATCCTTTATCACCCTTATTTTCTCTCAAATACCCTGATTTAATCCCAAACATAAGAGGTTATAGGATATCTCTTAATGTATTTTGAATTCCATTTGAAAGGTATTGATCCCTGACTTCCCATGTTCAATTTATAGTGATACAGGGTTAGTATTCCATGTTACTCTTGTGGTTTATTCTCTGATTGTTCTTGTTTTCTCTTGTCATTTATTTCCATTATCTGATAGTTTATTTACATTTTTCTTATGGAGTTATTTTGGTGTTTGTTATCATGGTTGTGGTGAAGCATTCTTGGAGGGATGTAGTTTCCTTGCGGGAGAGGATATCAAAGATCCACTTGTTGTTTCATTCTCATTGAAGACCGTTGAAATCCTTGAGGTAGGTGATTCATTGATTCTCCTATTATATTATGTTCAATCATAAATTAATCATGGTTATAAATTTGAGTGATGGTGGAATTAACCATAATAAAGATTAAAAGAGAATAGTAAAAATAAATGGTTATGGTTATAGTGATCACATGTTTTTCCACTTTGATAATTATTTTCCTTTTAATTTTATAGATAGTGTTATATCTATGTTTATGATTTTTTATAATATATTTTGTTCTATTGTTTATCATGTTTAATTTTATGAAAATTTTCTATAATGTATATATTGTAATGTTGACGGCTAAATAATTAAAAAGGCATGTTTATGGAATATGTTAATTATTATAATTCGATGTAAATAAAATGATGATTTATTTTTTTTTAATTTAACTATTATTCTATATATTAAAATAATTTATTAAAGAACATGATTTTTCAAATAATTATTATTGATAATGATAAAAATTCACGTTAATGTAATTTTTCTTTCCTAAATTTCTTTAAAACTATAAGTTATGATTTAGAGTATATTTTAAATAATTTATATATTTTAATTATTGATGCCTTAGGTTACCTATGGATTAAACCAATGATAAATGAATCAGTTAATTCAACATGGTAATAAAACTAGTTGTTTGATAAGTATAAATATTTAGTTCTGAGTGAGATTATTTTTTTAAAAAGGATAGATGAATTGGGTTTTTGGGTCTAGATTTCTATTGACACTATTTAGTGTTTTCTATATTCTATGTTTAATTTGGATGTTATCCTTGCTATGCAACATGATGTGAGCCTAATATGGATGGTGGTTGATGAGATATGGGAAAGGAGGCCTGGGTTTTTGGCTGCAGTTGATGACTATGATGGAAATATGCATGATATTATGAATGGTGGTGTTGGGGATGGAACCAAGATTTATAGAATGGTTTGAAGCTAGGATTGACCATTCTTGTGCTTAAAACTAGATGATTACTTGTTAAAAAATATGTTTTAAAGGCTGGTTGGGTAGGTTTCTTATCTTTTCATTTCTTTCCACACTACTTGAGGTATTTATTTTTTTGGCTATGCATATCTTTTATGCTAGATTAGGATGTTTCCTAGAGTACCTAGAATTATGGAATGATAATGATTAATGAATGTTTTAACCCATGGGGATGGTGCTTGAATGAAATGAAAATGCTGATAATCTTGAGGAACCATGGAATTGGTTCAATTATGACTAGAGGGAGTGGACTTTACTTGGTGGTTAATGAAATGTGAATAGAATAATTTTAATTAATGTCAAATGAAACAATTAACATAATGTGAATGTTAAAAGGAAAGAATTAATTAAATAAATATCATTGAGTTCTTGTGTTCTTATAGGATACCTAGTCCTTAATAGTAGAAACTGGGTGTTCGAGAGAGGATAGTTACAGATGAGACTTAGACTAGGTTAATTTCCATAGTGTTGTTGTTATATGTATATATATTATCATACATGTTATGTGATTTTATACACTACCCTACCCATTTCAGCAGGGTGATTGACACCTAGTGGACTTTGGGAGGCTATTTTACCCAACATCCAGGTTGGTGAGGAACAAATGACATACTACCCCTTCTAACCCCGATATCTTCTACTAGTAGTATTATGTTATGGTATGAATAATGGTTATCTTTCCTCATATATGTTTGTAGATGGTTGTAATGGATTTTTGATATTTCACACACATGTATCTCTAGATATAGTATCCTATGAATTATTATAGGTATAACATGTATGTGATGTGATGACTTGAGGTATAATAAACAACATACTCACTAGGATGGATCTTAAAAAATAATTGGTTACTATCTAGATATGTATAATGGGATGATGTGATGATTTTATGCATAGAGTTCATGGTATGTGATGAGATGATGTCATACATGATATCCATGCTATAATAAATTATCCCAAGTGTCTTCAGGATGGATTAGTTTTGGAGAGATATGGCTTAGAAAATGAAATGTTGGGGAAGAGAGAAAAACCAGTGGGGAAGTGGTATCAAGATACCTACTTTTGATATTATATTTGATGTACGGAGTGAGTAACTCAATAGGGGTGAATTGAGTTACCCAAAAAAATTTCTATTCAAAACTAGTTTAAATAAAATACCCCAGTTAAGATAAATTTTCCAAGTTAATCAAAATATTATTTTAATATAATTTTTATCTTTTAAAACATCCATCAAAGATTGATTATTTCTCATTTGAAACAATATGAACGTTACTTTAAATTTTGAAATCAATTTACTCAATCAAATAATTATATAAACATTGATTAATATCAACTATCAAAGTACCATTTTTTTACTATTTAAAGATAAATATAGTTTAATGATTTGAAATTATTAAAATAAAACAAGAACACCCAACAGAATAAAACAAGGGGTTTAGTCTCAAGACAAAAACTAGTCCCCTCTACTTGTAAATCACCTGCTTCCAAGAATATTATATAACTATAATATGATCCACAACCAAGATAAAGGTCCTGGGCGCAACATAAGATCATGAGGGGATGTGCCCACTTGATTTTTTATCACTAGTAATGATCAATACATGATCAATATGACGATAAACGCTAGAATCCATGAATTGAATCACAGAAATAGACAAAGAAGAAGAATAGTCCCGGAACCAAAAAATAGGATCATCATAGGTTGATTATACTTAATTTAATTAATTGAAAATAAGTACCTTTTATGGTGTTATTTATTCGTTGATATTTCTGATAACGTTCTGATGTGATTCGTAATTGTGTCACCGAAGCCAAGTGTAGACTTCCTCTAGTAGTGATCCACAGATACACCATGTATCTCTGGACGTCGCCAAAGGAACCTCTGGGTGCTAGCATGGAGAATCCTTTGCTTACGTTGTCTGCCTTAGATCACCTTGATCCAATGGAGGAGGATCTCTCTTGGTCTTGAGAGCATTCTTCGAAGAATGAGTTCTTTCGGCCTTGATAGAATTCTCCAGAATTGTTGTGCACAACGATTAGGGAAAAGTGTTGGGGTTTTTAGGATATTTATAATTGGGTTTGAGATTATAGAGTTATGACAATAAATAAATGTGTTACACGTTTTATTTACTTAATTAACTCTTATTAAAAACCCCCATATCAAATCATTAATTCCTTGACATGCACCCACACTGATTATAATAAATATCATTTAATAAAACGATATTATTTCCTCAAAATCACGACTAGAAAAACTACATGGCGTGTAATCATTATTACACGATGTGTACTCATTTTTCATTTTCTTTCCAAAATGAAAACTACACAGAATTTACATTAAATGTACATGGTGTGTATTTCTTGTTTTTATTTTCTTTCCAAAATGAAAACTACACGGCGTGTACATTCAATGTACATGACATGTATACCTTGTTTTCATTTTATTCTTCCTCCAACATTAAAACAATTTAGGCTTCCTTGAATAATTATTAAACCACATACAGGAATATTGTTTATTCTACTTGAGATACTTGTATACACTTAGTGTGTAACCCTCTAGGCCTATTTCTCATTAGCATTAAGTAGGCTTTTCTAAAGTCCAATATTACTGTCTAGAAATGGGTCAAGGAACCCAATAGAAAGAGGTTGATACTGCATTGATGTGTCACCTCATACGAATGCTTACCATGTAATTTAATCCCTTTGTCTCAATATCTCATCAAGCAGTTTTCATGGAAGTGTCATAAACCTATATGCTTGATCCGTCATTCTTTAAATTCCTAAAATAAACTCATCGTGACACCATGTCCATGGAATTTGGGTGATAGTTCTATTTCAATCAAAGGGCCTAAGATATAAACTTTCATAAATATGGAAGGGATAGATCCTTACTCGACTTATCCATTAACAACATTTCATTCGTGATGCACCCAACACACCCTACTTCTCGCCAAATGTCTTTGTGATGGTTTTCATCAGCCAATCAAAGTACATGAGTCATGAAATGAGTTAATGATAATATTCCTGTCTAAGGACCATTACACATGCTCGTAGATAGCAATTTCCGATGACACCAAGACATGCAGAATTACTACTGGCGGGCCTATTCTCATAATCTCCCATCTTAGAGATTACCAAGTGTGAACTACATGAGAGAGAGTCTCATCTTGTTACAAGTACTCGCACATGACGGTCTGTATACTATGTGTCCTATCATAGTATGTCATCCAACCATAGAACTTTATTTAAGAATATTGTTATAGAATTTCAAGGTTCTAATCATAGAGGGGATCTACCATGACCTTATTAATGCAATAAATATTCTAGGACATTATTATATTATAGTCATGCAGAACAATGAACAATATATAATAAGTGTACATTAATGAAATCAAAGTAAAACTAGTTGTTTCTCAGGACACCAACTCTAAAAAACTCCCACTTGGACTAGAGCCAAATGCCTACGAATTTTAGTCCTCTAGAACTCACATGATGATCATGTTTCTGCCGAGTCAAAGATTTAGTCAAGGGGTCCGCCACATTGTATTCTATGGAAATACTTCTCACTGAAACTTCACCTCTCTGAGAAAAATCTCTCAAAAGATGATACTTATAAAGTATGTTCTTTGTCCGCTGATGCGACCTTGGATCTTTTTCAAGTTCCACTGTTGCAGTATTATCACAATAGAGTGTGATAGGATCTTTACTTCTAGGTATTACATCTAGATCTTGAATGAAGCTTCGCCTTCATACTGCTTGTTTAGCTGCCTTAGAAGCTGTGATATACTCTGACTCTGCTGTAGAATCTGTGACCACACCTTGCTTTGAGCTCTTCCATCTCACTGCACCTCCATTCAAACTGAAGATGTATCCAGTCTGTGACTTCATGTCATCTTAATCAGTCTGGAAAAGAGCATATACATGTCCTATGATGACTAGTTCCTCATCTCTTCCATAAACCAGGATCATATCATTAGTACGCCTCAGATACTTAAGGATAGTCTTGACTGCCATCTAATGGCGGTCTCCTGGATCAGCTTGATATCTGCCTACCACACTTAATTCATAAGTAACATCTTTTCTTGTACATAGCATAGCATACATGACTGACCTAATCACGGATGGGTAAGGGATCCTTGCCATTTTCTTTATTTCATCATGTGTCTGAGGACACATTTTCTTGGAAAGATGAATGTCACATAAAACTGGTAACAATCCCCTCTTGGACTATTCCATATTGAATCTCTTCAGTATTCTGTCAATGTATGTACTTTGACTCAGACCCAACATTCTCTTGGATCTATCACGATGGATCTTGATCCCATGAATATATGATTCCTCACCCAAGTCTTTCATAGATAATCATTTATCCAACCATGCCTTAACTGACTGTAAGACAGGTACTTTGTTTCCAAATAGTAATATGTCATCAACATATACTATTAGGAAAATGACTGCACTTCCTCTAAACATTTTGTAGACACAAGGATCACATTCGTTCTTAACAAATCCAAATTCCATTAAGGCTTCATCAAAATGGATATTCCATGACCATGATGCTTTCTTTAATCCATAAATGGATTTCTACAACTTGCATACCTTGTTGGAATCCTTTGGAGTCACAAAACCTTCAGGTTGTGTCATTTAGACATCTTCATGGAGGTTCCCGTTAAGGAATGCTATTTTGAAATCCATTTACCAAATTTCATAGTCATGGTAAGAGGTAATGGTCAATAGGATTCTGATGGATTTCTACATCGCAACCGGTGAAAAGGTTTCATCATAGTCAATTACTGGATCCTGTCTAAAACCTTTTTCCACCAGTTGTGACTTATAGGTGATGAATTTTCCCTATATGTCCAATTTCTTCTTGAATACCCATTTATTACCAACATGCTTTACATCAACTGAAGGATCTACCAAATTCCAGACTTGGTTTTGGTACATGGAATCCATTTTAAAATTCATGGATTCTTTCCACTTGGAAACATCCATGCCTTCAACTGCTTCCTTGTAGGTAAGAGGATCATCACTATCAACCAATAATGTGTCACCATCCTCGGTGAAAAGAAAACCATATTGTTCTGGTTGTCTTACCCATTTGGTGATCCTACATAGTTCTTGTGTCTCTGGAACATATTTTTCTTCCTTGGGGATTTGTGGAATCTGTACTTGTACCAACTCCTATGTATCTTGAGCCTCAAATTCATGAATGTCTATCTCGGTCCCACTATATATTTTGGAGATGTGTTATCTCTCAAGGAATATGGAATGTATTTCCACTGTTACCTTTTTATCTAAGGGGTTGTATAGGTAATATCCCCTTATTTCCTTGGGATATCCTATAAAGGTACACTTTGTGCCTTGGGGTGCAAGTTTGTTACCTGAAGAGGCCTTAACAAATGCTTCACCACCCCACACATATAAATTTGATAACATGGATTTGCGTCCACTCCATTACTCATATGGAATACCATTTATCGATTTAGTTGGTACTTGGTTTAGTATGTGTGCTGCTATTTGTAATGAATATCCCCAAAAGGATAATGGAAGACACACATGACTCATCATTGATCTCACCATTTACAACAGGGTGTGGTTCCTCCTTTCACTTACACCATTCCAATAAGGCGTGTAAGGAGGAGTGAGTTGAGATAGAATCCCAAAATCCCATAAGAAATCAATGAAGTCTTGATTAAGATATTATCCTCCTCTATCTGAGCAGAGTTTATTAATCTTCTTACCAAGATGGTTCTCAAGTTCATTATGGTATTCTTTGAACCAATCAAAATAATATGAATTATACCTCATTAAGAAAATATATCCATATCTACTAAAATCATTAGTAAAAGTTATGAAGTACAAGAACCCACCCCTTGCTTCAACTGGAAATGGTCCACACACATCTGTGTGAACTAATTCTAGAATCTCTTTATCCCTTTCACCTTTCCCACTAAATGGGGATTTGTTCATTTTTCCTTGTAGACACGCATGACATACACCAAGTGGTTTTAGTTCGAAAGAATCTAAATACCCATCTTGATGTAATTTTGTCAAACATTTCTCATTGACACGACCTATCTGGTGATGCTAAATTTGGGTGTAGTGTGAGTCATGTGAATTAACTTTGTCATCGATTTCTATTACTTGGTTTGTGTAGTCTAACACATAAAAGCTGTTATATAAATGTGCCATACCAAAACAAATGCTATCTTTATAAAATTAGCAACATTCATTTCTAAACTTGAAGATGAATCCACCAGTATCTAATCTGGATACTGAAATAATTTTTTTTGGTTATAGAGGGTATATAATAATATCCTTTTAATACCAAGACCATCCCAGTAAACAATGTGAGGTGGTAGTCTCCGACAACTACAAAAAAAAGTCTGGCTCTGTTGGATGCTCGCAGATCCACCTCACCTCAGTCAATCTTTCTGAATCCTCTTGGTTCCTATATTTGTATATAGATGTGAGCACCAAAAGCAGTATCTAATACCCAATTGGTAGAAATAGATATATTTCATTCGATAACAAACACACCTGAAGCTTCCCCTTGCTTCCTTGGATGGGTGCAATTTTTCTTCTAGTGGCCCTTCTTGCCACATGCGAAACAAATAGCCTCATGTTCTCTTGCCTCCCCTTTGATCTTCCTTTTCCTGGAAGGCCATGAAGAAGCTTTGTGATTAAATCTCTTCAACCTCCCTTTCCTTTTATTCACCATAGGGACATAAGGTTTTTCACGCTTCATATCATTGTCCACTTGGTGAATGAGGATAAGAAGACCAGATAGAGAATTCTCAATGTTGTTCATATTGAAATTTATAAAAAAGTTAGAGAAGATCTGGAGGAGTGATGCAAGAATGAGATCAGTACCCAGTTCTTCAGAGAGTTTAAACCCTAGAACCTCCTAGCGCTCAATGTAGCCAATGAGCTTGACTACATGAGGCCTAACTGAGGAACCCTCTCCAAGCTTGCTCTGAAATAGAGCCTTGGAGATCTCAAACCCTTCCTGTCTTACTCTCTCCTGGTATAGACCACAGAGGTGCTCGATCATGCTATAGGGATATGTGTCTTCATGAGACTTCATGAGCTCACTAGACATTAATGACAACATCAAACATTGAACGTCGAGTGCATCGTTCAAATTTTTATCATAGACTAGAAAATCTTCATCACTCGCCCCTTGGGTAGGCGAATCATAAAGTGAGGACTCCAACACATAATTTTTTAGTTCATAGCGTAGGATAACCTAAAGGCGCCTAAAACATTCCTAAAAGTTACTTCCATTGATGATATTTCCTTTATCTAGAATTGATCATAGAGAAAATGTGGTTGACAAGTTTGTCATATTGATTCTATAAATTAAAAGAGCAGATTTATCAGTGCCATCTGATTACATTTTATGAAAAATAATAAATGAATATATTATTTATCCCACTATTTTATCATGTCCCAATATCCCCCACCATTGAACATAGAATTACTAGTTTTTATGATATTATAGTGGCAATGATCCATATTCCCCTTTGCATAACCCCAACAAGGGTTGGTCAAGATATTTAAAGGTATTTAGGTTGGTAGGTCTTTTCCAACTTTGAGCTTATAGTTCCTTGATCTGTTGAGTGGACTCCCCAACCCTAAAATTCTGAATTGGATTTCCTCAACACTTTCCTCCATTTTACAACAAGTCTAGCAAGGGATACTCCTCTTGATGTAAAATGTTTAAGTCAACCCGAAACTTTCATAAGATCTTCCTTTATAAAAGTAAGTGTCCCAACAAGGGTTGTTCAAACACATAGTTTTATTGAGTATTGCCCTTAATCAAGTAACAGAAGGTTTGGTCTGACTTAATATGGTTTTTGAAGGATTTAAATCCTTTATGCGTAGTTTTTCATTATCACATGCTTGATAATATTAAGTGATTCTTGCTTAACTGATTAACCATGTTTTGATAATGTTTACGCATAGTCTAGTTTTTATTTTATTCCATCTTTGCATGATTTTTTATTTCATTAACTATGCGATCATGACAACATATACATAATAAATAAACCATGAAATCAGATAGAAATAAAATAAGATGTCATGATCAAAAGCTTTATTGGTTATCTTATCTAGAGATTTTGATAAGCTAACCCTGACCTAGGTAAAAACACCTTGAACCTGATGGTTCATGTTTTTCAACTCCCACCTGTCCACCTTTGTATCTTCTTAGGTTGGTTTTTCCTCAGCTTCGGATTTTGAACCGTCTACTCTAGATTGGGATATCCTCTATTACATGGGGTTTACATTAAAGAAACCATGGGCATGCATGCACTAAATTTTATTGGAATAAGGCTCGCAGGACAACGAATTTAAATTAAATAAATTTAAATGAAACCATACAAACACAAAGGGTATTTGGTCTAGCTCATGATCATCCATAACATGCAATGACATTTATGCTTATTTAGTATTCAAATTCTTTTAATCATTATTTTATTCAAGATAAGTCATGCTTGAATTCAATTAATTATGATCTTATAATTAATCAATTCTTAATCTTAAATTCCTTTCTGAATTTCCTTGAGATTATTCTCATCCATATTCCTTGTACGGGTCTTTGTACTTTGTAGGAAACCTGGTGAAATTCTATTTCTAGAAAGTACACAATGTGTAGGTTATATTACACGGCGTGTATTTGTTTTCACCCTTTATCCAAAGTACACACCAGGGATTTGGCGTGTTTTTTGTACTTTGAAAATTTTGGAGTACACGGTGTGTAGATTAATCTAACATGGCATGTACTTCCTTGTTATGCGATTACCAGCCTGGAAATCCCATGTACGCGGTTACAAAGATTCTCCTTGTACATGGTTTCACCTGGGCCGGATCGGACTACACAGCGTGTTGATTCAACATACACTATGTGTATTCCAGTTTCCACACGCTGTTCAGTTCTGGTCAACATGTTGTATTAAAAAACTTAGGTATGCTCAATTCACATGACGTGGTTTGGAGGACCAGTACCGGATCGTTGAACCTAAGTACACAGCGTGTATATTTCACTACACACTATGTATTCCAGTGTTGTATAGACAGAATGAGTGAATCCTCCGGATGAGTTCCTCATTTTTATATTAATCAAAATTAAAATTAAAAGGTCGTTTTTGTGATGTGAATCGAGAAACTAAGGAGGAAGAACAGATCTCGTTCATTCAGTTTTATAGAATGATTTATCTTGAATTGAATCAAATATAAATGTGTAAATTATCAATGAAAATTAAATAACTATAATCAATGTTGTGACCCCTCTGATTCCACTTTAAGGTCCCGGGCATAGTAGGATCTCATTGGTGGATGTGCCCACTTGACTTTTTGTCATTAGAAATGATCAATCTGGGATCAATATGATGATAAACGCTAGACTCCAGGGATCGAATCACAGAAATAGGCAAAGAAGAAGAATATTCCTAGAACCAAAAATAAGGATCATCATAGGTTGATTATAATTAATTTAATTAATTGAAAAGAAGTACCTTTTATGGCGTTCTTTCTTCATTGATATTTATAATGATGTTCCGATGCGATTCATCGTTGCGTCGCAGTAGCCAAGTATAGACTTCCTCTAGTAGTGATCCACACATGCACTACGTATCTCAAGGCATCGCCAAAGGAATATATGGGTGCTAGCATAGAGAATCCTTTGCTTTCATTTTCCAACTTAGATCGCCTTGATATGATGGGGGAGGATCTCTCTCGGTCTTGAGAGCATTCTTGGAGGAAGGAGTTCTTTTGGCCTTGAGAGGATTCTCTAGAATTGTTGTGAACAATGATTAGGGAAAAGTGTTGGGGTTGTGAAGATATTTGTAATCGGGTTTGAGGTTATAGAGTTATGATAATAAATAAACACATTATGCATTTTATTTATTTCATTAAATCTTATTTAAAACCCCCCAAGTCAAATCATTGATTCCTTGACATATGCCCATGCTGATTATAATAAATATCATTTAATAAAATGATATTATTTCCTCAAAATACCAACTGGAAAAACAACATGGTGTGTAATAATTAATACATGGCATGTACTCGTTTTTCATTTCCTTTCTAAAATGAAAACTACATGGAGTGTACAATAAATTTACACAACTTTTATATCTTGTTTTCATTTTCATTCCAAAATGAAAACTACATGGCGTGTTGAATCAATGTACACGACGTGTATACATTGTTTTAATTTTATTCTTCCTCTAACATTAAAATGATTTAGGCTTCCTAGAATAATTATTAAACCACATATGGAAATAATATTTATTCTACTTGAGATACTTGGATACACTTAGTGTGTGACCCTCTAGGCCTCTTTCTCATTCCCATTAAGCAGGCTTGCCTAAAGTCCAAGATTACTATCTAGCAACGGGTCAAGGCACCCAAGAGAAATAAGTTGATGTTTCATTGACGTGTCACCTCATACAAACACTTACCATGTAATTTTATCCCTTTGTCTCAATATATCATCAAGTAGGTTTCATGGCAGTGTCATAAACCTATATGCTTGATCCATCATTCTTTGACTTCTAGAAATAAACTCGTCGTGACACCATGGCCATGAAATTTGGGTGACAGTTCTATTTCAATAATAGGGCCCAAGATGTATACTTCCATAAATATGGAAGGGTCAAATCCTTCCTCAACTTATCTATTAACAACATGTCATTCATGATGCACCCAACATACCCTACTTTCCGCCAACTGTCTTTGTGATGATTTTCGTCAGAAAATCTAAGTGCGTGAGTCATGACATGAGTTAATGATAATCTTCCAGTCTAAGGACCATTACACATGCTCATAGATAGCAATGTCTGATGACACCAAGACATGCATAATTACTACTAGTGGGTTTGTTCTCATAATCTCCCATCTTGGATATTACCATGTGCGAACTCTATGAGAGAGAGTCTCATATTCTTACGAGTACTCGCACATGACGGTCTGTATACTATGTGTCCTATCATAGTATGTCATCCAAACATAGAACTTTATTTAAGAATATTGTTATAGCATTTCAAGGTTCTCATCATAGAGGGGATTTTCCATGACCTTATTAACACAACAAATATTCCAGGACATTATTATATTATAGTCATGAAGAACAATGAACAATATATAATAAGTGTACATTCATGTAATCAAAGTAAAACCAGTTGGTTCTCAGGACACCAACTCTAACACTAGATTGGGTATACACAACGACTTACAAGCTATCCAGGTTACACAAGAACCTCTTCTACAATAATTAAGGGAAGAAAAACAATCACATGACACACATGGGCCTCTTCTACAAACACGTGGTTAAGAATGTAAAAAGATATAGAATAGAATATCTAGTATTCTCTAGTTCTACCGTAAGAGATAGTGTGTGTTGATAAACAGAGAAATCAACACACTGATAAAATTTTAAATAAAATAGTATAAATAGAAAAAAAGAAGATATAGAAAAGGTAATTGTTCTAGATATAAATTTCTCTAGATTATCAGGTATCCTCAAATGTGGTTTAGTGAGAATCTAAAGTTTTTTCTATGAAATTAGTTATAAAATATAGCATAATAAATATCTCTTTCTTCTGAATATAGGAAAGGATCTGGATGTTTTTTGTTATCCAATATTTCATAGTCAAATGCGAGTAAGTATGCAATATGCAAGTTCTTAATTTATGATCCTTCAAGTATTCAGTAAGTGCACTTCTGGATCATGCATCATCCACACATGAGGGAGACTTTTGAGAATATAAAGCACTACATGAAGGAGTGCCCATTTGGATAATAATCATCAAGGTCTTCTGTATCTTCATACTGAAATCTGAAATTTCCTTTAATGCATCCCAAAAATAGTTTAGTATATAATAATAAAATAACACTTTTCATTAATTTCATTAATATAGATGTCTAAGAATTCAATTAAAAATAGACAGAATAGAGATAATAGCACTTCTAGAGGTAAGAAATTCTAGGGGAAAGACATATCTAGTGGTGAAACTATTTGTAAGTGACTCATTTGAACTAATGGTGAGTTAGGTCTGATAGTGAATCATTTGAACTAATAGTGAGTTTGGTTTGGTGATAGTGACCCATTTGAACTAATGGTGAGTTAGGTCTGATAGTGACTCACTTGAACTAATAGGAGTGAAAACTCCAACAAGGATTTTCGGGCTTGACCCGGGGTATACTGCTGCATGACAACGGGCCTTGCTGCACTCTTGGGTATTACACTCCCATGGGATATGCTTAGGATAATTCATATTTTCATTACAAGACATTATGAAGGATTTATGAGTAAATACTCCTCAAATATTTGTTTTTTATGATTATGCATTATATGCATAAACTTTTCAATTTACGTTAGGTATTTTACAAGTTTGGAATTATGAATTGTGATTCATAAACTAACCTAGAGTATATCATTGTTTAGAAATGGTACCTAGTAGATGGAATGAGAACTCCAGCAATACACATGATCCAAAGAGTAAGAAGGATCATATCTTTCATAGTCTTAAGCCATCATTTAGAAGGGAAATAGTCACCCACAAATTTTCATCATATGAATAAATAATATCATGTGTTAATAAGATAAGTGAAAAATTATCTATGTCTTATGTCTTTGAAGGAAAGCAAGAGAAGAAAAGGATGGTATAGAGAAATATGGATAAAGGGAAGAGGGGAAAGAAGGATTTTAACATATGTGATAACTGTGGAAAGAATCACCTTGGTAAAAATGCTTCAAGGGAATGAGAGTTTGTTTTAAGTGTGGATAAAAAGGACACCATGTAAGTGATTGAAAGGGTAAGAAAAAGGTTTCAAATGTAAAATGCTTCATCTGTAAAGAGTTGGGACACTACATGAATCAATGTACAAATCATCAGAGTATACCCCAAATGCTGCTATTGGATAATAATCAAGTTATGATACTACTGAAGGTGAAGAGGAATGATTAAGAGTTCTTATGTTGTTATTAATGGATTGTACCATTTTAGTATTTTATTAATGTTGTACATGTTATAAGAATTATAGATTATATAAGGGTTGTATTGGAGTACTATTTCATTAAGGACTTGAGATTGTGTGGAACCAAGAAAAGTGACTCAATGGCAGGTTAAATTTTTGGAAAATTTATATTTGAGATAAAGATAAAGCTTAATATGATTCTGATACTGAGGTAGTAATTTTGGAATAAAATATGATGGATTTAGATAAATTATATTGGATATTATTGACATCCTTGGAACTGATTAATGATTTGTATATTCCATCATTGTTGGAGTTTACTAAATTTTTAGATAGAAGGAGTATATCCAGTATTCTATAAGGAATAAGGGAGCATGAATGTAATCAATAAGGTTTTATGGAAATTAAAGGTGTTACAATGTTTTAAAAGAATACATGATGAAGGTATTCACATGTTATTACGTGGAAAAAGGATCTTCATTGTGTTTACCTTCCTTATAAATTTTGGACTGTGAGTCTGGACAGAAGTATTTTGGATAAGTCTAAAGGTTGGAATCGATTAAGTTGGAAAATGGATACTATTGTTAAGTTTAAATGATTTCTTGAGATTATTTTTGGATTTTTATAAAAAGGACAACCCGGTGGTCAGGCGACAACCCATCACGTCCTGCAAGGCCGCGAGACTTGAACCCGTAATTGAAGGGTGACAAGGGTGCATCACCTACCATTGGCCTACGTGATGTCCTGGATTGTATAATGCAATTTTTTTAAATAGTCTGAAAAATGAATATAAATTCATTTTTTAACCCTATAAGATTATGATAAATAGAATATTTTTGAATTCTATTCTCTTTTGAAGTGAAAGATGAGTTTGTGGTAGGAATTAGTTGAAGTATGAAACTCTACATGTCAAGTATATAAATATATATATATTCCTCTTATTATATGAATAAATAAATTCTTAAACCTTAGGGAAGGGATCTTAAAACCAAAAATGTGTTATCCCAATACCATATTTTTTTTTGAACCAATGATATTTCATATCATCTTAGATTGATGGCTTTGAGGCCCTCAATTTTACACCTGTTTATGATTGATGACCTCAATCACTCCCTATAAATATTTACGTTTTCCTTCAATTATGTGTCTAATTTACACCAATGTTCTCCTAATCGAGATCATAATTTGGTGGTGACTTTTTCATTTCCCTTTCCCTCTTATTAAGACTAAATTTCATTAACCCAATTTCTGATGTGGGTTTTCCACAAAGCTATTTTTCTATTTTAACCATTTATTTTCGAAGAACAATTTAAAATTGTGAGGATGCAATTTATTGAAGGAGGGGAGAATGTGACACCCCAAGACTTCATAGTACGTTATCTCATTAAAGCAATTCAACAGTTTTCGCTACACACAACACTGAGTTTGAGCGCACCACAACTTACTAAATGAACCGTTAAAAAAGCAGTTATGAATAGTATTAACTAAATTTTTAATCTTATATACTCTATATAATTTTAACATCCATATTATGTGTTTCTTCGATATAATATAATAAAAAATTCATTTTTTTCGGATAAAATAAGTATTTTTTAAAAAATGAAATTTTACCACCTTTTAATAGAGAACCATTTTTAAAACCAATATTTGAAACTTTTATACATTCAATTTAATGAATTTAAATTCTTCTTTAGACGTAGGACATAAAAATTTAGTTTGGATAAATTTTTGGTACTTTTCTGATAACTTTCATATTTTGATCAATAGTGAAAAATACTATGTTTTAATTGAAAACAACTTTTTAATCGACACAATTTATAGTGATAAAATATGTATTTGAATGGTTTGGAAGTTTAATTAAATTATATTTTTATTATTTAATACAATTTAGTTTATTATAAGTAATTTTACAATTAAATTTGACATAATCACATGTCAATCTTTTGATAGTTTTTACTTTTTAAAAACCTGCTTTTTGATTTGGACAATGAATATTAATTTTAAATTAATAAATGCAGATTATATATTTTGAATTTGGTAAAATAGAATTAATTTTTATATTTGTAATATAAAAATTATCTTAGGGTAAATTTTTGGTTTTTTCTGAAAACTTTCAATTTTTTATGAATAGTAAAAAACACTACGTTATTATTTAAAACCGAATTTTTATTTAAATAATTAGTTATTTTATTTTCATTTATTTTAGTTAAAAATAGATACATAATACCTATATATTTTCAACATAATTCATTGGATTCATTTTATAATAAGTTTAGATATATAAAATTTTATCGAACATTTTACCGTCTTTTACCCACCTTCTAGGAGCATTTACAAATTTGCATAAAACATAATTTTACCACTTCTGTGAGTTTAATTTCAAAAATCTGAGAGAATGGTTAATATAATTAAGTAAAATGTGGTTCAATAAGATGGAAATAATTTTTGTGTAATAGTAACTTTTGACTTTTATTTACCACGGTTAAAAGTAAATAGGGAAATTAAAGATAAAAATGATATCATAATTACCCTAAAACATGTACTAATTATATTTTATAAATATAATTCGACCCAAAAAAACCTTAGTAATAAAATATTACCCCCTTTAGTCCACTTGGATAAAATTAGTACATTTATTATTATTTTATTTAAAGAAGAGTTAAAAGAGTTAAATTTAATTTTTAATAACTAAACAATTTTTAATATTGGGTTATACATAAGATAAATTTGAATATAAATATTAATTTGAAATCTAAAAAATTTCCTACATAATGGTATTTTATTTATAATTTTTAGACATTAAATAATTTAATTTATTTGGTACACAATGATGATGTGGTAATTACCTTATTAACCAAAGATTAAAATAATTGATTTTATAAATATCCAGATAAATTTAAATTGAGAATTATGATGAATTAAACTAATTTTATAGGTTAATATGAAATTTTAGGGTTGGTTAAATAAATTTTATTCAAAGTTATAATGTTTTTATGGCTTTGAAAAAAGTCAAATACTAAATTGTGTCAAAATTGACATAATTGAGTTTTAAAAACAAATATTACATTATTAATTGATATAATATTCCTAAAAATCTAATGATCTGCCCAAGGACTTAGATAAGGTTATATATATTAATAATGAACCACATGGGGTTCTCTTGGCTTGTTATAGTAAGTTTATTAGCCATATAATATAAAAATACAAAAAGACATGGTAAATGTCAAACTATTTAACTAAGAGTTAAATCTAAAAGATAAGGTCAATATGATAACCTAAACCTGTCTAAAACATATTGGTTGAGAGTTTTTCGAGACATAAACACCTTATCCTTTAAATAATTCATTTTGGATCCATTAGAAACCGAAAATTATTTTATTATAAAATAATATTTCATGATTTTCCTAAAGTGACCCTCACCTCTCTTATAAAAGGGAACTTCCCATTCTATTAATTTCACATCTCCAAAGCCCTTTGGATCGGCCAAACCCTGCCCAAATATCCTCCCAACTTTCCTCCCTTCATCCTACAGTCCTTCCTTTGGTCATAAATACAACCTAAAGACCCATTTTGATCAAATCAAAAGGTAGAACCTGAAGACGAGGTAAATATTTCATCACCTCTTTCAAGTTCTTTTCTTCTCCCACTTCCACTTTATTTGTTGTTTCCATTCTAAAATAATAAATCCACTATCTTCTATATAATTTTATGTTATTATAAAAATTGTACAACAATATTCATTATTCTATCCATCCTATAAATGACGAAGTCACCATATGTGCGTACGTACGGATTACCGTCTCCACCTCGTGATGTAGTTTGTTATTCAAACACTTCATTATTTGGATGGGTATAATAATGAGTATAACCAATTTAAATAATAAATATAACATTTTAATGATTATATATATATGATATACCATCCAATTACATACAATTTATCCATCAATTTAATGATATTGTCGCTCGTGCATACGTACGGATTACCGTCTCCACGACGCGATGAGATTCATTTCCACGTTCACCACTCAATGATGATTATAAAATATATATCATTAATAAGTTTGTAATATATGAAATAATAATTATACTATATATATATATATATTTATTTACTTACATATATCTTATTCACTTAGTTCCATTCAATACGATATGAAAACGGAAACAACATTTATGCGTATGTACGACCTACCATCTCCATAAACGGTGTTTTCCATTTCATATATATGTCTATTTTACATATTTATATTGTAAATATATATGATATATAAATCATATTTTATATTATTTAAGTATTTAAATCATGTTATAAGTGATACAATCAAGATTAACAAGTTAAGACACATACGATAAAGAAAACAATTATTACCCAAAATGTTAATTTAACATTGAAATTATTATTAAATGGGTATTATAAAGTCATAAATGAATAATGTATGATATCATAAATATTAATATTTTTCTTTTATAATTTAATAACATAATACTATCTTTACATAGGAGTTTAAACGTACCCTCGACTAAAGGAAAGTGCAGGGTAAGGGTTAATTTCACAATCTCTTTTTTATCTGAGGTTGTTTTTACGTAAGTATCTACTAGGACCTATTTATTTTCCGTGTTTCATGAAAGAGTTTTTAAAGGGATTATTTTTAAGGTACTTTTTTAATAAATCATCATTTTAATTTTTTTAAATATTTATTCTTCTAAATAATTCTCATTAATGTCCATGTTTTCAAAAATGGTTTTTAAGGATTTATTTATATGGACATGAATGTTTTTAAAATGTTAATTCCTTTAAAAAGTTTCAAAGTGTTATAGGAAACTTTGATTCAAAAATGTCTTTAAATTTCTTCCTTTCTAAATTTTGTGACTTTTAAATGTTTTTATGGAAACGAGATATTTCTCTCGAATATTTTTACAAATTATTTTCATATATATCAACATCCATTGATGGATTTTAAACTTGTTTGAAGTTGATTTATTATGATACAAATATTATATATTGTATTGAAGGTTTTGTGATATGTTTGACTGTGGATGTGTTATTTTTTATACCATTCATGGTTTATGGATAAAGTATTTAAAATTCGTATGATAGTCTTAATACGAATGTTTATGTTATGTTTAAACATTTTCATATGAGAAATGCATTGGACTTAGTAAGTGACGGGTGGAGCTCGGTATAGCTCCTTGATGCATCGGTAGGTCTCATGAGAAAAACTAGTGTCTTGGCACAAGTCCTTGACAAAATCTTATTTTTAGTCTTGGCACAATGCCTTGACTATATGGTTATGAAGTCTGGAATTATTCATTCCATCATTATGAAAGTGGCTATTGATATTGCATGTGATTATTTGACTAGTAGAATATCCATGTGAATAAGTAAATGGAATTATTTTATTTTATCTTTTCCATATTATGCTGAAGTTTATGTTTCAATGGATTTTGTTTTAGTCATATACATTTACTTAAATTTTTATTATTATTTATGAAAGTTTACTCTATATTGTTATAGTTACTGAGCATCTGAGATCACCCATTTCTATGTTTTAAATTTCCTAGGATTCCCTGATGTGTATTATTATCGATAATTAGGGTTAAGATAAGGGATTAATGACATTCTCAGAGGATAATTTTATGTTGTGTTTTATTTTCTAATGTGTAATGTAACATTCATGTATGTAATTTATTTTCAAAGACTGCTAAACTGATCGGTATTTTGGGACATGATTCCTTGTAATCATGCTGATGTATGAAAATAATGCACTGACTCTAGGTTTCTGGAGTCGGGGCATTACAATATTTATATAGAATAATATTTTAAATCAATTAATTCCATACCATAGAGAAAAAAATGATAGGTTGGATGGTATCTAATTTAAAAGATAAAATCCTTAAAATCTATAATCACATAATACATATTAAAGATAATTCCAAAATATGTAATAGGATGAAATGATTCTCAATACCTCCTATGAAAGAATTCATCATGAAATAAGTGATTAAACTTTTCAATAGTGGATAAATGTTACCTATGTATGACATTTAATGGACTATACCATAGAAAATGTTTCAAAAAATGCATAGATCTACAATGGTCGAAAATGAAAAGGGAGAATTAATACCCCCTAGAATAGTGACTGGATAGAGAGTGTCCATCAACTACAATAAATTAAATTATGTAACTAGAAATAATTACTTACCATTAACGATTACTGATCAAATTATCAAATGAATAGTAGGAATAGATTATTATTGTCTTCTAGATGGATTATCCAGGTATAATCAAATTATGGCCACACCATAAGATTAATAGAGAATAGAATTCACTTATTAACATGTTACATTTTCTTATCAATGAATTCCATTTAAAATGTGCAATGAACCAACCATGTTTTAATGATGCATGATGAAAATATTCCATAACAGGATTTAAGAATTCATAGAAATATTCACGGATGAATTATATATTTACAGAAACTCTTTGATGAATGTCTAACACATTTTTATAAAGTTTTAGAAATATATGAGGAAAATAATGTTCTACTCAATTAGGAAAAGTATCAATTCATAGTACAAAGTGGGATGGTTTTAGTATATCAAATTTCAAATAAATGTAATTAAGTTTACCCAAAAAATATTGTTATAATTTCTCTTCCACCCATGCCTATATCCATTCATGCTATCAGAGGGTTTCTTCAACATGGGGGATTCTACCAACATTATTTAAGTATTTATATATAATTATACACCCCTAACCACCCTTTTAGGACTATATATCACCATCTATTTTGGGATATATTGTCAAGAAGATTTTCGATTATTAATGAAAACCTTACTAGAAGCTCCAATTATGATTTTAACTAATTTTTAATAACCATTTGAATTAATGTCTGATGTAATTTACTAGGAAATTATAGCTTCCTTGGGAAAAAGGAAAGAAAATATCTTCAAAATAATATATTATTCTAGATGAAGATTTAATTATTCTCAATAAAAGTATAGAAAAAGTAAAAAAGTGTTACTAATAGTAGTCTTCATATTTCGTAAATTTTAGTGATACTTATTTTTCCCAAATGTAATGGTTTATATAAATCACTCTTAACTAAGGAATTTAATGACCAAGAATAATGAAACTCATAGACATAATTGTTTTATATTTCTACTCTAAGAATTTTACATTGGAATCAATGATAAAAATTGTATTGAAAATGTAATAACTAAACATTTATCATCCCTGGAACTGGGCACATGTGATATCAATATAAAATAGTTAAATAAAAATTTCCCATTGAGTAAATATATTCCAATGATACCATCACACCATGCTATTACAATATAATTAAGTACTTAGATTAATTTTTGGTGTATCCAAATTTATTAAAGTATCAGAGGATAAAATTTTTAAATGAAGTATTCCATTACTTCTTGGAGGATACGTTACTTTTTAAGGATGGTGTTTCTAGAATGATTAAAAGATGTATCCCCAAAGAAGAAGTTGAAAATATTAATTTTTTTTCTATTTTGGAGAGGTTTGAGGTCATCCTGTAGTTCAATTCATAATCTATAAATTTTTACAATACATTTTATATAGTCCCACATTACATCAATATAATCAAGTATTTATCTTGAATTATGATAAATATCCGTAAATTGGAAGAAACAGTTTGAAGTGTTAGATTCTATGACACCTCATTATGGGTGTTGAAATTTTTCCTATATTAAATTGAATTTATGAGTCTCATTTCCCTAAATAATTTGGAAAATTATACATCCAATTTTTTGTTGAATATATGTCAAAGTTGGTGGAAGTTGAAGAATGAGTGGAGAAAACTACTTGAGTGGTAATTAAATTTCCAAAACAATAAATATTTACTCAATTTGGAATTCCAAGACTAATCATTAGTGATTGATGCACTCACTTCAACAATGTTATGTTTTAGAAGCTAATAAATCACAATGGATACCACCATTATATGAACACTCTATATCATCCACATACCAATAACTAAGTTAAAATTTAAAATTAATATATCAAGGGAATTTAGGAGAATACTGTGAATATACCTAAAATGTAATAGGCTACCAAAAATGATGAATCAATTTGGGCATATAATACAGTATAAAAAGTTTCAATTATAATATCCATATATGTATTAGTCTTTTTAAAATCATGTCACTTACATACAGAGGTAGAAAAATAAGGTTTAACGGGCTATAGAAACTATAAACATGGATTTCAAAACCTCATAGGAAAAGTGTTTTATACAGATAAATAAACTAGATGAGATAAGGAGAGAATATTAAAAAAATTATATGAATAATAAAGATAAACCCATGTGTTTCATGATAAGATAATTCAACAATGATATTTTTTACCAGGTGAATTTTTTTTTCTCTTCAACTCAAGGATTTGAGTTATAGCATGAAAACTTATATGGATGTGGTTAGGGATATACATATTCATAATTGTATATCCCTATTATGCGGATAAATTTTTTTATGTAAAGATGCCTAAATTTAACATAAATGGAAAACACCTCAAACTTTAGTACACTTTAGATACGATATGAGTCATTAAAGAAATTCATTTAAAATGAGAGGTTTCTCTTCTAAATATTGACTTTAAAGTAAGTTACAGAAAGAAGGAAACTGGATTATTTTGAATTCCATGATCTCTGCTTACTGACACTCAACCTTTGGGTTGTATTTAATGATAATTAATCACTCAAATTAATTATAGATGATGGTAAATTCCTTGAATGATATTCAGATCAGTATTCCTCATGAGATATGCTAGAGGGATAAGAATACAAAATTCAAACTGCCTCATGAGTGGTTCCTTGATGATAAGTTAAATTATATGAACATCAAGAAAAGATATTTTTGAAGTTGAAGAAACCAATACTATAAAAAAAAATAATCCAAGTAATTATAAGCTAATGAATCTAATAGATTATTTTCCATCTATTTATCTAGTTGAAGATGTTAAAGTTAATGCTTAATGAGAGACAACCCATCATATGTTCCTTTTCATTGTTTTTGTTTTATTTTTGATGAAATAATTTAGAATGTTTTATTTCAATATTTTAGTAGATTATTTATTCAACAATTTTTTTATTATCCACATGATCCTTTTTTAGTGTTATCTTTCTGATATGATGTGGGTTTGTGTTGACTCATTTATATTTTTATAGGTACATAATTTGTAGAGATCCCTAGGATACAAACAACTTATTTGTGTCTATCTATAATTACTTAGGGAAGTTATATATTCTTCTTTATCATTTATTGACACCTAAAAAAACCATATAAAATAACAAATTTTAATAAAAAATTAAAAAACTACCATCCCTATCATTTTTGAACACATAAGATTTTTTTTGTAATTATGTAGTAACACATCCAGGTTCATACCACTTATGTCCCTAGTCATGGATTTAACACATGATTCTATATTTAATTAACTTTATTCTCTATGTAATTATTTTATACAATTAATGATATTATCCCATTATTTAAGAATTTTCATGAAAATTATTTATTTTGGAGAAACTTATTTTCACTCATGGCCATCCGTTTTGTCCAAAATTATTTTTCCATACTCAAGAGGACGATGAACCATTTTTACATCACTTAAAATTTCAAATTTTATGGAGTGCATATCAACCATATTATTTATCCTATAATTTTACATGTTTTAACATATAAATAATAGGAATTTTGAATGTTTCCTAAAAATTAATGAGAAATTTTTTTGTTTTATTTATCACCTTTGACCCTCTAAGACACCCTTACATTTTATTTACTGAATAGACATTAAAATCCACAAAGAAACCTTTTTAGGATGATCCCATTGCTGATACCCTTCACCACCCTTATCTGGAAAATATGTATAATGATTTTCAATATATATATTGTGTGGGGGGGAGTCATTCATAGAGAGGTTAGTTTGAGGGATTGTGAGTCATTTTATGCATGTGAATATAAATCATCTCATTATGTTATCTATTTTTTATTTTAATAGTATTAATTGAATTTATGTTTTTAATGGGAGTTTTAATTATTTTTTGTTCCAATAATGATTATATTTTTGGTTATTACTTAGTAATATTCACCTTCAGGGATACCTATAAAAGTGGAAACCCATTACTTCCCTGGATAAAGATTTTTTATATGTATTATCTTCACTATTATTTTATATAGTATGATAAACTTCTATAATTATTATTAGTGATATTTTCTTATATATATTTCTTTGTATTTTGGATTTGATGATCACATATTTATATTCTCATTGTATTTCAGTGAGTTATGATCCATTTTATCTTTATAGTATTTACATTATCATTTTTAGGGGAAAAGTAAAATTTTATGTATGGGGGAGTGAGATTTGTAGGGAGACACTTCGATTGAAACTATTTATGTATTTATTTAAATATACAACCACATTTGTTTTCCAAAAAATGTTATTTAATCTATGATCCATCATTCCATAGCCTTATATATCCTTTGAATCTAATTTTATGCACTTAATATTAATGTAGTATTTTTATTTCAAATATGGTTGATATGAAATTCATACCAATAATATGGTAAGCATTATTATCTTATTGAATTGAGAATATATTTTATTAAATTATCTTGAGAAATGAAAGTGATGGTGAGGTAGGTTATATTATTCACGATTTTAGGTATATGTTTGGAAAATTATATGAGTATAAGAGATTTTTTTTTTAAAATTATAATTTTAACCGGAGAATAATATTTAATGGGATAACATGTTGAAAATTTTGAACATGTAATTGTGATGTTTTGACCTATCTATGGGTGTTTTCATGTGTTGGTTTCTTTTTACTTTTCTTAGGAGTAAACATGTTTATGTGTGGGGGATTTAATACACATTTAAATCACTATTTTTTTGTATATTTTTTATTTTAATATAATGGAACTGTAGATGATACTATAATAATCACTATAGAAGGAACTATATCAGCTAAGAAACTGTCTAAAAGGCATATTAGTACATATTTTTAAGGCCTTCGATTCATTATTGTAAGGCCTTTAATACATGGTATGTATGTATCTTGGTCTAACATAATAAAATAGAGGTAATTGGAGCTGGTTTATCCCTTTGAAGAAGGGGGGGGGGGTAGTGGAAGGGTCCAATTGAACCATGTGTAGGTGTGTGTAACTTCTATTCCTTATACCGCCAAATTATACTATAAATTATTATTATATTTTTTTTCATTATTATTACTTATATTATCTAATTATGATTTGGATGGTGTTGTAATGATGAGTGTAAGGTGATTTTCATGACTCGACTTTTGATTGAATTTAATAACCTAATCATGTTCCAAAATAAGATCAAAATGATGGCATTTTTTACATTAAGGATCTCATTTATCTCTATAATCATGGTGTTCCCCAAAAGGATCATCAATTGACCAATGATACCCTAATAAATCATGAATTATATAATTTTGTAATTTTTTTCTCTATTAATGATGATTCAACATAGTGAATAATTTATAAGGGTAATACTGGACTCGTCTTTATAAATAAGGTTGATTTTATAGAAGGTTAATCGATTTTTAAATTTTCTATTATCATATGGATTTGAAATCCTTAAGGGATGAAACCATGGAAACCTGGTGATCTCTTTGAAAGGATCTATTGATTCGTTACTTTTATGATTGGAATCTTATATCTATTAGATGATAATTATTTCACATTATTATCCCCTAGGATAATTTTAAAAGGTCAATAATAAATTTTTTATCTCTACCACTTACACCTATTCTACTTTATATTTAATAATGAGGTCTACATTTTAATTCTTCTAAATTTTGGAACTCTTTCACTTTGGTGTAGGTTAAATTTTTTAGATTGAATTGAATTTATTGGAATGCAGGGATTTTTAAAGATATTTATTATGTTATTTTAACCTAATTTGAATGGTAATGAAGAATGAAGCATTCTAGTTTGGTCACTTTACTAGATTTTTAGTTGATATTAATCTTTGTAATTACCTCATCATTAATGTGGTTCTATCTACCAATGATGATAATTAAATTATAATGTTTAAATATAAATGATTAATCAGGTTTTTTCATGATTATAAAATTATTAGGAATACTATTTTGAATTATATAATATAATACCCTGATATTTTAAAAAGAACACTATATTTGATAGCATACACAACACACAACACCGAGTTAAAATGAACCACAAAATATTATTATTTAACTAATATTAGTATAAAATATATGTTTAATTGGTGGTATGAATAGGGTTAACCACATATTAAAATATTTATAAAGGTTTTAAATAATTTTTTTATTAATGATAAATAAGTAATTAATTTTTAGTAAAATCATTTTATACTTAAAAAATACAATTTCTTCAAAAAATGATTTTTTTTTTCATTTTGTGTGTGGAAATTATAATTAATTTAATTGATTTTTGATAAATTTTATTTGATAAAATAGACTATATTTTTTTAATCATCATATCAAAATTAACCCAGGGTAAATTTTTTGATTTTTTCTGAAAAGATTGATTTTCTAGTGAATAGTGAAAAATATTGATTTTCATTGAAAAATTTATTTTTTTATCAATAATTTATAAGGATACATTTGGTTTTAAGATTTATTCAAACTAAAATTAGTTCTCATATATATTTAATAATCTAATTAAGTTCATTGGAATCAATTTTATGGTTAATTTAGTATACAAACATTTTTATAGTTAAAAGGCATTTTTTTTTCTGAAAAATTGTTTTTGTTGAATTTTAATCTTATTATAAAAGTTTAATCTTTAAAAATTTATTCAATATTTTTAATTAGGTTTTATGAAATTTTTAAATAGGCCATTTTTTTCCGTTATGAATAGTAACCATAGTAAATAATTGTCACCACAGTAATGGTAAATTAGGAAATCAAAGTTACAAATAATATGAAAAGGAATAAAAAAGGATTTTAAAACATTACTTATCCTATTGGATGGTTTTATTTCATACATATCCATCCATGTATCATATATATGGCCACTCAGTTACATATTTCTTTGATTATGACCTTTATATTAATTTATGAAAAGAATTAATACAAAATGCCAGTCTCTTGAATTTAATAACTCTAAATTTATATAATAAGGATAAAAATGAGAAAATTTTATTTATAAATGTTTATTTGGAAGTTATTTATTTATCATGGTAATTTATTTATAATATTTAGGGACTAAATAATTACCTTTAATTCTTACTTAATGCTGATATAATGTATATATTCAATTAACAGAAAAATAAAATATATTATTTTAAAAACTCTACAAGTAATATTTTTTGATTGAATTACAATGAACAATGAATTATATATATATATATATGAAATATTATATATGTTTTAAAATACTATATTATAATTAATTTTTTTCTTGACGTCTTTAATGTAAAATTAAATGAATAATATCAAAAAACACATTAATGATATTTTATGAAAATTAAATTTTATTAAATAATTTAAAAAATTAAAAAATATTTAAATAAGATAATTAGGATAATATATGGTTTAAAATGTAATTATTTGGTAATTTCTGGGAAATTTTTTACCATATATGTAAAATTATAACCCATTAAGAGTGAAAAAGTTGTTAGTGCTGTTAAGGTTAAAATAGGTTAAATAAGGGGTTAAACAAAAAGATAAAGTTTAAAATACAACATAAACATGTCTATATTTTATTGGTTTAATATAATTTAATAATATACTATATTACCTTTGAAATTATGTGCACATGATTCTACTGTCACATGAAAATTAATTTATTACATTAAATTTTTTTATTAACTCCATGTCTGTCCTTTCATTCACTATAAAAAGGTACAACATCTCCTCTCTTATATGCACCACCTATAGCATCTTATATTGACTAAAAACTACCAAAAAATCTTATAAAAATACTTATACAGGTTTTATTGGTGATGGTATTTCCAAAAGACCAACCCTAGGCCCCTTAAGAAAAAATATAAAGGATCCCTTTCGAAGAAGGGGCAATCATCTTTACCCACTCATTCAAATTTATTTCTTCTTAAAATTAATATAAATATGTTGTAAAAATAAAAAAGTAATAACTATAGTATCATAAATATATTTATAGTTTATTACTATTATTGTATAATAATTTTCCATTTCTTTTCTATCCAATGAAAAATGAAAACATTGCTAGTGCGTACGTATGAATTACCATCTCCACATAATTGTGTAATTCATTTTTCATCACTAATCTACTTAGATTTTTATAAACAAAGAAATAATTAATATATATTATTTTTATTATATAACTATTATTTTAGAATTATAATATTATATATACCTTCTTACCTTCCAATTCATTGGAAAACGATAACGTTTCTCATGCATACGTGTGAACTACCACCTCCAAAATGCGACAAGATCCATTTTTCATTTATAGTTTACATGGATGGTAATAAGAATATGTTTAATTAATATATAATTTATTTATATCATTATTTACACTCTAGATATGATGTAACCATGATCAAAGTATAAGGACCAAAACTATCGAACCAAAGAATAAATGAAAAATGAAGCAAATATCACTTGAAATAATGATTTTAATAAATAATTGTTAATAAATATGTGTTAAAGGGTTATAATTAAATAATATATGTTATTATAAACATGAGTATGTTTTAAATAGATTTATAATAGATTTATAATTATTTTATAATTGGTTTAAATTATTTTCTTGAGGACATATGTTATGTTATAAACCTATATTGTTTTATTAGGTGTATCTACTAACCTTTTGATATGTAATATCAATAATCTATTTATATTCCTAGAATTTAATGAATAATTTGATTTTATTTGGGATTTTTTATGTTTAAGTATCATTTTGGGGGAAATATTTGATATCTTTATCTTAAAATCAATAAATTTTATTATCCTCAAGTTATTTTTGGAAATTAAAAGTTTTCCTTTCATTTTACTCTCTTTAAGTACTAAATATAATAAAATAATGTTTTTAATGTAAATATGCGTTCTTTTTCTACTAGTCAAAAAAATATTTTTATCTAGTGTATATATTTTCCTTAAAACGTTTTAAAGAATATTTTTAATATTATCTAATAGATTATTAAAGAAAACTTTACCTATGTTTTAATTTTTACCAAATAGTTTGAAAGGAATTATCATTTCATTTTGTGAATGGGGTACTTTTTGACTTTTTTTTATAAAAGTGTGAAAGGAATGTTTTTTACCTTATACAACATGAATGAAATTTCTCACCATCAAGACCACTCAATGTTTTGAATCTTACTTTATAAATTTCTATGATTATTTTTTAAGAAAATGTTTTTTCTAATATTCTATAATTTTTTAGTTTTTAAAAGTTAATTTCAAATTGAAATGGGTATTTTCCCTAAGAATGTTTTTAATTATATTTTTATGGTATTGCTATTTATATTTGATAAAACCCCTTCAATTATTATATGGGTATATGTTATAATGATACCATCCTTATTTTTTATCTTAATGGTTTATGATCAGTTTGACTAGTGAAAGTATTGATATTTCATATGACAATTTTTAAATACAAATGTTTATGTTGATTATGTTTCACCAATTTAAAATGATGAATTCATTAGACACAGAATGTGATGGGTGGGACCGTATATATCCTCTCGATTCTTCGGCATGTCTCATGAGACAAACTATTTTGGGTATTTCGCTGAGGTCTTACCCATTTATGTAAGATGTCTTATCATGATGCCTTGATGGTAAGTTTATGATGTCTTTAATTATGAATTCCATCATTATGAAATGAGTTATTGATGTACATATGATTATTTTAATAGTTATGATATCCATATATAAGTTTTAATCTCACGTGATTATGGAATTATTTTATCATTATTAACTATTTCCATATTATTATTCATGATCAAGTTATTAATTAAATGGATTGCATTTTTAGTTATTTAACATTACATATTAATTATGATTTATTTATTCATTATAGATTCTACGATATGTAACCCTTACTGATAATTTGATATCAAAATTATTTTTTTATTTACCTAGGATATGAAGAAGGAATATTTGAATGAATTAAAGGATGCAAGATATTTACTCTCACCATGTTTTGTATTTTAATTTTTCAAATGTAATGTCGGATTCAAATATATATCTAGTTTACCAAGACTAATAAACTATTTGGTCTATTGGGATGTGATTTATTCTATCTAGTGGAAATGTAATAAAGGAACTACAAACTCTAGGATATTGGGGTTGTGGTATTTACAATTGGTATCATAGAAAGTTTAGTAGAAACCTGGTGAACTAGATTTAAAAAAACATAGATTAGGGAACATAACCTAATGATTTAAATTGATGATAATTCTAATTATATGATAACATCTTAAAATTTTGGTAAGCAAGAAATTATATGTGTTTCCTAGAAATAAATCCATGTTTGGATATTATATGTGGGTGCGGTTTTGGAATAGATTTATCTAGGGGTAATAACCCCAAAAAGGGTTGTCCAAGTTTATCTTGGCCATCATTATAGTGCACAATTAGTGTTACCTTACTGAAAACCTAGTTTGACACTCCCGAGGGATATTTTGTACTAATTCATATTTTCTTTACAAACCATTACGAATGATTTGAATAGATGATGACAATTAATGAAATAGGATAAACCTAATGTGTCTTCAATTGAAGAGAAGTTGTCATGATTTGGACATCCTAGAAATTATTTTTATGATTATGCATTTTACCACTGTGATTATTGTTTCTCATACTATAGATTTTGGATTTAATAAATGGATGGAAGTAGGAGGGATAATGTTAACACTAAATGTGATGGATAATGTGGTGACAATGAGTAACCAAATTTGACAATCACTGGAGTGAACAATATTGTGATTATTCCTATAGAGACCTAGAAATTCCATGTAATTTTTTTAATTATATGGGAATTTTATGAGCCCATGAAAATTGATGGCACATGATTATGAGGCCTGGTGTGCCCAAAATGAATTTATGATTTTTTTTCGGGTACGTTCAGTAAACATGCGAGCTGGTTTTTGTAACTTTTAAACCGGTGCTTAGAATTGAAATATGAGGGCACCATTGAACTCACAGTGCCGATATTCCCTTAAGGAGACCATCACCTCAATCGCAGTGGGTTGAGAGTAAAAGATAAAATTTTGTGCTTTTTATGAAATAATAAAATAAAATAAAAATTTCTAACATTTTTATTTTAAAAACCCCCTCAACATGGGTTATGGTGGGGAGGAGCACCCGAGCCTAAACCTCCCATGTGAATGTTAAGAGGTGGGGACCACCTAAACTAAACCCATTTTGAATTTATAGGTGGGGACCTCCCGAACCCCTTTACTGAGAGAAAACCTATCAACTCCTCCAAATTTAATTATGCCAACACAAATCCATTCAATTAGGCCAATTAAATGAGCTAATTAATAGTGCCAATGCAGTACATTAATTATTCCAACTTTGTTGTGACAAATCAATTTATTTTGATAAACTTAGATTAACAAGTTGGATATTTCACATTTTGGTGGAATTGGGAGAGGATAACTATTGGAGGATTATTCTCTCAAATGAATAACGCGCTCCCCAACAAAGAATGATATCACCAATGAGGAACGTCTTCAATTAAAACGAACCAACGATTGAGGAAATACCAACGTCACCGACATCCATCTATCCCCAATGAAATTTTCTCTTTCCTCGTGACCTCCGTCAACAAATCTATGAGGTAGGGTTTTTATTATGTCTGATTATGGATTCCCATGTTCCTCACTTCTAAAAAAAATGAGGATCAACTCTCTAACTAGTTGATCCATGGATGATTTATTTTCATGCGAGTTTGGGAATAATCATTACCAGGGGTTGTAGAGTTTGACGTTCTTCATTCAAGGTTTTTGTTGAGCTGCTTGCTACCACTCTAACGTAGAGGGTGTGAGCCAAAAAATCATGGCCCGACCCCTCCGTCATTCTCCATTATTGGTGAGTTATTTTATATGGAATAAGATGACTTTGTGCCATGACAGTGAACAGACAACGACCAGCCGAACCAGCCACTAATGAAGGCACAACTCATGACTGCACCGTGCGGAGAGGATGGCTGGCTGTCCGGCTAGGCATGGTGGACCGCTGCACCACAACTGCCCTATCTCACCGCGGTTCCCCATAGCTCCACCCCCGACCTCTGCCGCCCCGCAACCTCTACCACCCTGCGGCCTCTGTGGCCTCTACCACCCCGTGACCTCCATGGACTCCCCCGCCCCGCAGCCTCCATTACCCCACGGCCTCCACCGCCCTACGACCACTGCGGCCCCTACGACTCCCACGGCCTTTGCGGCCCCCGTGACCTTCGTGTCGTCTCACACCACCCAGACTGGGTTGCGCAGCGTGGGCCAGACCGCCTAGCGTGGGCCGGGCCACCCATCATAGGCCGAGCCAGACCCATCGGGTCAGGACGGGTCGATCTTACTGGGTCGGACCAGACCCAGACCCACTTCGACCCATTTACACTCTTTTGGCCATAACTTTGGCACCAGATGTCCATTTGAAGAACTGTCTATGGCGCCATAAACCCTAGAGTGAGAAGGTACCTTTGGTATACACTACTTGAGATTCAGATAAAGTTGGGATACGGTCGGGTTGGATCGGGCACGAATCCAACTGGGCCCTTAAGACTTATAGTCTAATAACTTATAGACCGAGCATCCGATTGATGCACCGTCTATTGCGTTGAGACCCCTAAGACATGGAGGTTCTTTGGGTTACTTCTTTGTGGGAATTCGTGGAAGTTGGAGTATCTACCAGTGTCTTGAGGAGTGGAACCTTTTGGAGATGAGAAAGCTTAGTGCGGGAACCCAGTAGCTAGTTGTGAAGTGAAAAATGAATAGAAATCCAGTGTGGGTTAGCACTGGGAGATCCTGTGCAGGTCAGCACTGAGCGATCCTATCTGGGTTAGTACCAAGTGATCATCTGTCGGTCAGCACCAAGCGATCTGGTGTGGGTCAACACTGAGCGATCTTATGTGGGTCAACACCTAGCGATCCTATTTGGGTCAGCACCGAGCGATCCTGTGTGGGTCAGCATCGAGCGATCCTATGTGGGTACGCACTGAGTGATCCTTTGTGGGTATACACGTAGCGATTCTATGTGGGTCAACATCGAGTGATCCTATGTGTGTTAGTAGTAGATCCTCTTGATAGAATAAGATGATATAACTTTATGACTAATCATTTGTACTTTTGTACTTAAGGTATACCTGGTGTGAGCTGAGCCAGTACCCTTGTGGTATTCTTTTGTGTGGCATACCTGTGTGGTACTGACCTTCTTGGTATTCCTTACTTTGTGGAACAATTGATCTTTGGTATTTTGAGTTGGACTCTGTGATTCGTCATGATTGAGATGGGTATACTTGATAACTTAGCTATATGTATGGGCATATAACTAAGTTTGGTTGACATTTGATTTCATGCTTTGTGGTTTATCCTTTGTGGATTTTCTGAGACCTTGAGGGTCTCAGGGTCCCTACAGAGTATCATTATACTCACCCCTACATGGGCTATGCCCGCACCTCGTTGTGTTGGGTGCAGATGACAGACATCTCTAACTGAGGAAGAGAGTAGTCGGACTAGAGGTAGATCGAAGGTGGACCTTAGATGAGGGATACCACATAGACAACTATTCGAGAGCCGTACCTACCATTCAGGTAGGATCCTTGGCGGGTGATCACATGATCTATTCTAGTTTACCTGTTCTTTTAGTTTCTTGTACTTTCCAGTTGGGCTTGTATTCTGGCCCCTTTTACTTACTATACTCACTCTATTAACTATTCAGTTTACTTGAGTTCGTATCTTGCTGTGTGATTGGTTGCCTGTGTTTAAAGGTTATAAAGGAAATTCCTTTCTAGTTTTAGGGAATACACCTTCGGTTCTAGTCGCAGGCCCTTAGCCTGTGGAAGGTGGGCTTGGGGTAGTCACGACACATACCCAGGGGGATGGGTTGTGACAAATTAGTATCAAAGGATTCGGTTCTACCATAGAATATTGGAATCTGATCTTTTAACAGCAATAGTGTTAAGTATAGTTAGTGTGCTTATCAGTTTAGGGAATCCAGTGTTGGTGCGGCGACCGATGTATCCATACACCAGGACCCTGACTTCTGATTTCTAACTCAGTGCATGAAAACACTGATTGCGTGTGTGTCTTGAAAAGTTTTCTTTGTGATCTCTTTGAGTCAGCTCACCAGGTATAACTTATTTACCACGTCGCAACTGTTTCTTTTTAGGATGCCTCCACACAGACAACCAACTAGGGTTCCAGGTATAGTACACACTGATAGCCCACCGAGCAAAGAGGCCTCGGTGCAGGGCCCTCTTCCAGTAGAGGCACAACCGGAGGCACCATCGATACCATTACCCATTGGGCCACTGATTCCACTAACCCCAGCAGCAGAGGGTTCACGCCGCATGAGTGCATTGCATGAGTTCTAGATCCAGAGGCCACCTAGGTCCAGGGGAGAGAGAAACCCACAAGAAGCTGAGGATTAGCTGGAGGCTGTAGTAAGAGTCTTACGACTGGTAGGGACACCATCCGATCTCATGGTGATCCTTGCCGCCATCATTCTATAGGAATTAGCAGGTATATGGTGGAGCTTGATGCTCTATGTTCACGACGAGGTGACTCTTCTCTGGACAGACTTCGTGAGCCTGTTTTGGGCATAGTTTGTTCCAGCGACTCTTCCCGCAATCCGCACACAGGAGCTACTTCATCCGCAGCAGGGCAACATGACTATGGCTCAGTACTTAGAGAGGTTCACTGACCTCTCACGCTACTCCATTGATATGGTGAGGGACCTATTCTTCAGGGCCTGGACCTTTGAGAAGGGACTCTGGTGGGAGATCAGAGTTTTGATGATTTCTCTTACCATCTCGATGGAGGCAGAGGTATTAGAGAGAGCCCTCTTAGTGGAGAGTTTTCTTGCTGAGAAGTCACCAATAGCAAGACCCACCACCAGTCGTCACGTAGTGGAGTCTTCTATAGCTAGAAACAGATAGATGTCACCGAGGTCCAAGAGGACCAGACTTATAGGTGGATGAACGCATGAATCAGGGTCAGTTGTGCAGGGAACCCAAGGCAGTGCCAATCATTCCAGGAGTGGGAAGTGTTACGCCTGCAGAAGGCATGGTCACATGGCTCATAACTGTCCGACCCTCCATACTAATGATCATCAGATGGTTGAAGGACCACCTAGGCAAGGATGGAGGTTTGAACGAGGAGGTCCACATGGGACAGGCAGTCGTGGAAGAGGATTTGGCCGTGTAGTTGGCGGTGGGTGATGATTCGAGATGTTACCGCCACCACCACTAGGTGGTCCACCCCGACCACAGGGAGCAGGAGGATAGGGGAAAGCGAAACTCTATGCAGTTGAGGTGTACGATCACAGAACTCCAGAGATGATATGAGGTACGATCTATGTCTACTCCACCTTAGCTGCAGTACTTATAGACACATGTTCCAGTCATTCTTTTATTTCCACTTCCCTTGTTCGGAGCTCGGAGATTCCTATGGAGCCGTTGGCTCGATCCTTACAGTTAAATACTCCTACGAGAGAGAATTCTATGATTACACACTGGTGATGGTAGTGTGATCTTACTTTAAGAGGCAAGATCTTCGGTTGGGATCTCCTAGTAGCGGCGTCGAGGCATTACGACATCATCTTGGGTATGGACTGGTTATCTACAGTCCATGATCAGATTGACTGTATTAGGCGCAAAGTGCGGTTCGTCTGCATGGATGGGACTAGGTTTACCTACACCAGTGAGAAGGGATCCTTTGCAGCAAAGGATGGACTTACTTGGAGGAGAGTGTTGCCGGTCACTCATCAGTTGGCTAGCCTTACCCTCAGAGTTGTTGATGTGGGGAGTCCGAGATATCATATAGTGGTGGACCAGTATGCAGATGTCTTCCCTGATGATGATCCAGTTGAACTCCACATAGAGAGGTGGAATTTTACATTGAATTTTACCCCAGGACGACACTGATATCTACCCCAGCATATTGGATGGGTCCGATGGAGCTTCGTGAGCTGCGGGTACAGTTGAAGGACTTACAGGGGAAGGGGTTCACTCGCCCAGTGTTTCTCCTTGGGCAGCCTCGATTTTGTTCTCTAAGAAGGCAGATGGGAGATTGATACTTTGTGTTGAGTATTAGTGCCAGAACCAGGTGACTGTGAAAAACAAGTACCCACTTTCGAGGATTGATGACCTCTTTGATCAACTGAAGGGAGCACATTGGTTCTCGAAGATAGACCTTAGATCAGGCTATCACCAGCTCAGAGTACAAGATAAGGATGTGCAGAAGACAGATTTCAGAAGTCGGTACGACCATTATGAGTTATTGGTTATGCCATTCGGTGTAACTAACTCTCTAGTAGTGTTGATGAGACTCATGAATAAGATCTTTCAGCCATACCTTGATCACTTTGTAGTAGTCTTCATCGACGACATTCTGATCTACTCAGATACTGAGGAGGAGCATAACTAGCATTTACAGGTAGTATATGGCACACTCCAAGAGCACCAGATTTATGTTAAACTCTCGAAGTGCCAGTTTTGGATCTGGGAGGTTCACTTTCTGGGACATGTCATATCATTGGCTGGAGTTGTAGTAGATTCAGCGAAGATTGAGGTAGTACTTTCTTGGGAGCCACCCAAGAGTGTGGCAGAGGTACACAGTTTCTTCGATTTGGCTAGATAATACCAGAGATTTGTGCCAGATTTCTCTAGAGTTGCAGCACCACTATCAGTGTTGACGAAGAAGGTGCGACCCTTCATGTGGTCAGAGAGATTCCGGTGGATTTTTCAAGATCAGAGGCAGAGGATGACTAGTTCCCCCATCTTGAGGCTTCTGGAGGAGGGCGTAGGGTACATAGTCTACTACGCCACATTAGGGACTGAGCTCAAATGTGTCCTGATTCAGGAGCGAGCTGTGATCACATATGGTTCTCGACAGATGAGACATCTTGAGAAGAACTACGCTACCCGTGACCTGGAGTTAGCATCAATGGTATTTTCCTTGAAGATGTGGAGACATTACTTGATGGGTGAACGTTTTATAGTGTACTCTGACCAAAAGAGTCTCAGGTATTTCTTCTCTCAGAAGGACCTAAACTTGAGACTATGACATTGGATTGAGTTCCTCCTGGACTAAGACTTCAAGAAAGTCTATACTCCTGGGATGGGGAAAGTTGTAGCAGATGCACCCATCAGGAGATCTGGTATATAACTGCTAGGTGAGGCGACAGAGCAGCTGGCCGTTTTTTGATATCCTTTGTGGATTGAGATGGAGCGGCTTTCCTTCAGTCTCTTATAGTCACTCCCACACTTCTTCAGTGATTTAGGGAGGCACAGAATGGGGAAATTGACTACGAGGCTCGACAAGCTCAGATATCCATAACAAAGGCACCTGATAGATTTTATGAAGGTGAGGAGCAAGTCATACTCTTCAGAGGATGTACCATGGTACCGGTTCACTTCAAGAGGAAGTGTTGAGGGAGTTCCACACATTCCCTTTATCGGTACATCCAGGAGTGGTGAAGATGTACCAGGATCTCTGACGACAGTACTGGTGGCTAGGAATAAAGAAAGAAGTAGCATAGTTTGTCTCTCGGTGCCTCACTTGTCCGCAAGTGAAGGTGGAGCATCAGGTACCAGCAGGCTGGGTTCATCCTTTGAATGTCCCAGAGTGGAAGTGGGATGAGATATACGTGGAATTCATGACAGGACTTTCATGTACATCCATAGGTCATGACTCTATCTGGGTGACCGTTGACCGACTCAGCAAGTCATCCCACTTCCTACCGATCAGAGAACAGGGTTCAGCAGAGAGCTTGGGACGCCTCTATGTGCATGAGATTTTGCGGCTAAATGGAGAACCCTCGACGATTGTCTCTGATCGTGATGCACATTTCACTTCCTGGATATGGAAGGGGCTGTAGGAGGATTTCAGGACATAACTTTGTTTGAGCACCGCCTTCCATCCATAGATAGATGGCCATACTGAGCACAACATTCAGACTCTTGAGGACATGCTGCGTTCTTGTGTCCTCGACTTCTGTCGTAGCTAGGAGGATCACTTTAATTTGGTGGAGTTTTCATACAAAAACAACCATCACTACACCATTGGGATGGAACCTTTTTAGGAATTGTATGGGAGACCTTGAAGATCACCTTTTTGCTGGACTGACTCAGGGGAGTCAGCACTAGTGGGACTTGAGATGGTACGGGCTACCACAGAGAAGGTGCAGATCATCTAGGAGCAGATGAAGACTACACAGATCAGGCAGAATTCTTATGCCGACAGGAGATAGAGACCTTTAGAGTTAGAGGATGGTGACCATGTCTTTCAATGGGTCTCACCTCGATGAGGTTTGTAGAGATTTGGCCAAGGCAGAAAGTTATCTCTGAGGTTCATCAGACCCTTCTAGGTCCTTAGTAGATTTGGCGAGGTGTATTATCGCTTAGCTCTTCCACCTCAATTTCACCGGCTGCACAACGTATTCCACGTATCCCAGCTAAGGAGATACATGAATGACCCTTCTCACATCATCAAACATGGTGAGTTGGACGTCAACAGTGGGGAGACTTTTACGGAGGTTCCAATAGATATTTAGGATCGAAAGGACAGGGTCCTCCATGGGCAGTCGATACCTCTAGTGCGCATTCACTGGCAGCATGGAAACCTCCAGGAGAGCACATGAGAGTGGTAGGCACAAATTCTAGCTTAGTACCCCCACTTGTTTCCTTAGTTTATGTTGTGGATTATGGGGATGAAAATCCATGAGGTGGGGAGAATGTAAAGACCCGGAAATTCCACATAATTTTTTTAAGTACATGGGAAATTTAGGAGTCTGCAAAAATTGACAGCACGTGATTCTGAGGCCTGATTTTCCCGGAATGAATTTATGAACTTTTTTTTCGGGTACATTCAGTTAATGTGTGAGTGAGTTTTTGTAACTTTTAAACCAGTGCTCAGAATTGAAATCCAAGGGCACTGTTGAACTCACATCATCGATATTCACTTAAGGATACCATCACCTCAACCATAGTGGGTCGAGAGTGAAAGATAAAATTTTGTGCTTTTTGTGAAAGAATTATATACAATAAAAATATATATAATTTTTATTTTAGAAACCCTCTCAACATGGGTTATGGTGGTGGGGACCACCCAAGACTAAACCTCCCATGTGAATGTTAAGAGGTGGGGACCACCTGAACTAACCCCCATTTTGAATTTAGAGGTGGGGACCACTCGAAACCCTTTAATGAGAGAAAACCTCTCAACTCCTCCAACTTTAATTATGCCAACACAAATCCATTTAATTGGGCCAATTAAATGAGATAATTAATGGTTCCAATGTAGTACATTAATTATTCCAATTTTGTTGTGCCAAATTAATTTATTTTGATAAACTTAAATTAACAAGTTGGCTATTTCACATTTTGGTGGAATTGTAAGAGGATAACTATTGGAGGATTATTCTCTCCAATGAAGAACAAGCTCCCCAATGAAGAATGCTCTTGCCAACGAGGAACGTCTTCAACAACAATGAACTGATGATTGAGGAAACACTGGCATCACCGATGTCTGTCTATCCTCAACGACATCATCTCCTTCCTCGCGACCTCCATCAAAAAATCTCCAAGTTAGGGTTTTTATTATGTGTGATTATGGATCCCATGTTCCTCCCTTCGAAACAAAGAACTCGGATCAACTCTCTAACTAGTTGATCCTCGAATGATTTCTTATTCTGCGTGTTTGGGAATAATATTTGTTGGGGGTTGTAGAGTTTTACATTCTTCATTTAAGGTTTTTGTTGAGCCCCTTGCTACCGCTCTAACGTGGAGGGTGCGGTCCAAATAAACATGGCCCACCCCTCCACTGTTCTCCATTTTTGGTGTGTTTTTCATGATGGAAGAAGATGGATTTGTGCCACGACAGTGAACAGATATTGGCTAGCCAAACCAGGCATAGGAGAAGGTGCGACGCATGACCGCACCATGCAGAGAGGATGGCTGGCCATCCGGCCAGCCGCGGCGGACCGCCACACAGCGACCACCTCGCAACACCTCGGCCACCTCCGCCGCCCCGCGGCATCCGCCGCCCTGCGGCCTCCGCCGCCCCGCGGCCTCTACCGCCCCGCAACCCTCTTGCAACCTATGGTTTCCACTACCCCGTGGCCTCCACTACGGCACCTGCGGCGCCCACGGCCCCCGTGGCCCCCGCGGCTCCCGCGACCTTCGTGGCACCCGCGACCTCCACGCCGTCTCATGCCGCCCAGGCCGGGCCACCAGGTCGGCCACCCCGTGAAGGCCAGGACAGACCTAGCGGGTCGGGCCTGACCCAGTAGTTCATGTCATGTCGACCCAAACTGGGTCAGGCCGGGTCGGTCTAACTGGGTCGGACCGGACCCGGACCCACTTCGACCCATTTATGCTATTTCAGCTATAACTTTGGCACTAGACATCCGTTTGATGAACCGTCTGTGGTTCCAGAAACCCTGGAGAGAGACAGTCCGTTTGGTATACCCCACTTGAGATTTGGATAAAGTTGGGAAATGGTTGGGTTGGATCGAGCACGAATTCATCCGGGCCCTTGCGAGTAAAAGCCTAATAACTTACAGACCATGCGTCCGATTGACGCACTGTCTATTGCGTTGAGAACCCTAAGACATGGCAGTCCTTTAGGTTACTTCTTCGTGGGACTTAGTGGTAGTTGGAGTATCAAACAGTGGCTTGAAGGGCAGACCCTCCCAGAGATGAGAAAGCTTAGTGCAGGAACCCGGTAGCTGGCTGTGAAGTGAAAAATGAATAGCGATCCTGTGCGGGTCAGCACCGAGCGATCCTATGCGGGTAAGCACCGTGCGATTATGTCTGGGTTAGTACCGAGCGATCTTTTGTTGGTCAGCACCGAGTGATCTTGTGTGGGTCAACATTGAGCAATCTTGTGTGGGTTAGCACCTAGCGATCCTGTGTGGGTCAACACTGAGCGATCCTATCAAGGTTAGCACTGAGCGATCCTGTGTGGGTTAGCACCGAGTGATCCTATGTGGGTCAGCACCTAGAAATCCTATGTGGGTCAACACCGAGTGATCTTGTGTGGGTTATTAATAGAGCCTCATCATAGAATAAGATGATATATCTTTACAAATAATCATTTTTACTTTTGTACTTAAGTTATACCTGATGTGAGATGATTCAATACCTTTGTGGTATTATTCTATGTGGCATACCTATATGGTACTCACTTTAATGGTATTCCATCCTTTGTAGAATAGTTGATCATGGGGATTTTGAGTTGGACTCTATGATTCCTCATGATTGAGATGGGTATACTTGATAACTTATGTATATGTATGGGAATATACCTAAGTTGGGTTGACAGTTGATTTCATGCTTCTAGGTTTATCCTTTGTAAATTTTGTGAGACCTTGAGGGTATCAGGGTCCCTACTGAGTATCGTTATACTCACCCCTGCATGGGCTATGCCCACACCTCATCGTGTTTGGTACAGATGACGGACAACGCTGACTGAGGAATAGAGTACCAGGACTAGAGGTAGATCGAAGGTGGACCTTAGACGAGGCATACCACAGAGACGACCGTTCAAGAGCTGTACCTACACTTCTGGTAGGATCATTGGTAGGTGATCACAAGAGCTGTTCCAGTTCACATGTACTTTCAGTTTCTTGTACATTGTAGTTGTACTTGTATTCTGGCCCCTTTTACTTACTGTACTCACTCTGTTTACTATTCAGTTTACTTGAGTTCATATCTTGTTGTGTTCTTGGTTGCCTATGTTTACAGGTTATAAAGAAAATGCCTTCCCAGTTATAGGGAATACACATTCCATGCTAGTCGCCAGCCCCTAGCCTATGGAAGGCAGGCTTGGGGTAGTCAGGGCACGGGCCCCGGGGGACGGGTCATGATAATTCCTAATCAATTATCATGATATATGATTAACAAGCTACACATTAACCAACTCTTATAATCACTAAATAATAAAAATATAGGGTCTAATAAGATTTCAACTCTTAGAGACCAAGGTGGAAAGAAAGATCAATTTCATTCATGCTATAAATATGGAAAGAGACACCCCATGGGATGTATTAATGGAATGAGAAAATGTTTTATATTTGGAACATAAGGGCATAGAACATAGAACTGTTGAGTAAAAATGAGAAGTTTGATTGAGGGATATGAATTTTATCCCAAGGTACCATTTATTATTTAATGTCTTATGTATAGAGAATATGGGCATTATCCAAGTCAATAACCTAATCCAGTAATTAACTTATAGAACAAGGAAGAACCTATCCATTTGAATCATTAAATTGTAAGGATTTAGGTTTTTGTGTATTGGTATATTATAATTATGTTGTAGAAGTGTTATATCAATGATATTTTGGATATATGAATCATGAGACATCTAAGGAATGTTACATTGTAGATTTCATTTAAGGTTTTTAAAACATATCTTCAAAGGTATAAATAAAAAAGAAAATTTATTTTTTGGTAATGTCATGATTAATATTCATCATTAAATGGGATAGTTTTGATGACATTGAAATTGGTTATTGATTTGATGTTAAGGTGATTCATTCTATCTGTGATGAAGTTTATTGAATTTTTGGATTTATGTTAATAATATGTGATTTTATTTGAATAATAAGGATTGTGTTAGTTTTTGGAAGAATATATGTTTTCAAATGAGGCTAACTTAAGATTTAAAGATATCATCATTGGATTATAATTTTAAGGTTGATCATAAGTTCAAAAATAAAAGATACCACTTTTGAGGTTTTATGTGATAGAATCTTGAGGTGATTTGAAATGTTTACTGGGTTTTGGGAAGAATACACTATTACGGTTTTAATAACCCTTTAGGACTATATATGATTTGATAATAATTTAATTTTTGTCTATTGGATAGTGGGATATATATAATCTTTATAGTTAAATGGTATTCATTAATAAGGTGATATCTTTAGAGATATTTATGGTCAAGCCAAGGATTACCTTTTAGGTCAGTATAAAAATTTTATTCATGATATTCTAGTGAATTTAACTTTAATATAGATTATATAGTGATTTATCATAGTTATTAATTATATTTTTATAATGATTAATTGGTTTGAATTATTTGTAACTTTTAGGAATTACATCTGGTTTAACATGAAATATTTTTTGGGAAGAAATAAATTAAATTTTGGGTGTGTAACTTAATGGTATGAGATAAACATTTATGGTAAAACATTATTTAATGTTATGGTTATTGAGTCTAAATGGGATTTTAATGTTAGTGTGGTTAATTTTGAAATAATCTAAGTTTAACTTATTTTGTTATTGAGGAAATTTTAAAGTAAATGCATTATTTTTTCATATGAAGGATTATACAATTTGCATATTATCATTTCTTTTGGTAAAAATTTCATTTTTGGTAAAAATATAAAGATAGTAGAAATATATTTTTATACTTTTATGTATTATATGACCCATTATAAGTTTATTCTAGTGCTTCATGAATAAAAAATTCATCTTGAATACTCATATTTTGGAGGAAGGATGAGATTTTTGTAGAAATTTTTTAATGGATGAAATTATACTTTAAAATTAAGTATATTACCTTATTTTCTTTGTCTATATGTTAAAATAAATACTAAACTATAGGAAAATTATGTTGAAAGAAAAATGGTATCTTATTGGGATCATTTTTAATGAATTGATGATCTTTTCACCTAGCACATATCTATGGTTTTATGGCCATTGACTTTATCCTCACCATGTTCTATATCAATATCTATTAGTACTTGGGAATTATATTTATACCCCGTGTTCATATTTTCAATTCCCACTAATATTTTATGAATTTTAAAATTAGTTTTGTGTTATTACATATGACCTCTGTATTTCCCTTTCCCTCTTTTAAGATGATGTTTTATTAACCTTTTTTATAATGTGAGTTTTCCATAAAGGATTTTTCAAATGTAAAACCGTCAATTACCAAGAAAAAGTTTAAATTGAAAAGATACTATTTTTTAATTTGGGAGAATGAAAAACCATAATATTTTAGAAAAACACTTTATTCGATAGAGTATACAACATGCAAGACTGAGTATAAACAAACCAAAAAATATCATTATTTAAATATGACCATTATAACCTAGATGTTGAATTGGTGGGTATGAATATGGTAAACTATATTTTGAAAAAAATTTATAAAGTTTTTATATATTTTATTAATTAATAATAAATAAATAAATAATTTTCAGTGAAATCATTTAATACTTTAAAAATAATTTTTCTTAAAAATGGTTTTATTTATAATTTTTTGTGTATGAATTATAATTAATTTATTCTACTTTTATAAATTTTATTTTTTTAAATTTAAATCATTTTTTTAATCATCATATTAAGATTAACCCGGGGAGAAATTTTGGAATTTTTCTTAAAAGATCAAATTTCCAATGAACAGTGAAAAATGTTGATTTTCATTGAAAATTGTATTTTTTTTCTCAAGAATTTATAAAGATCAATTTTCTTTGAAAATTGTTTCAAAGTAAAATTAGTTCAATTATATTATTAAAAATCCAATTAAGTTCATTTAAATTAATTTTAAGGTTTAATTTACTATAAAAAAGTTTAATACTTAAAAGGAATGTTTCTAAAAAACAATTTTTTTTTCATTTTGTGTTTTAATATTAAATTAATTTATTCCACTTATAGAAATTGAATCTCAAAAAATGGATTCCATATTTTGTAATTATTATCTTCTTATTTTTTGAATAAGTACTTTTTGTCATTATAAATAGTAACCATAGTAAATATTTGTTACCATGGTAAGGGTAAATTGAGTACTTAATGTTAAAAATAATATGATAAATACTAAAATATGACCCTAAAACTTTTATTCATTCTATTTAATATATTGAGTTTGGATATTTCTATATAATTCTATAATATATGGCCACTATGTTCCATATTCATTTGATTATGATTTTTAAATTAATTTATGAAAATAATAATTACAAAATGTCACTCTTCTGACTTTAATAAATATAAATTTTTTTATAAGGATAAGAATGGGAAAATTAAAGTTATAAATATTTTTTTAAATGTAAAATAATTTTTTTGTCATGTAATTTTATTTAAAAAAATTAGTGTTTAAATAATTAACTTAAGCACACAACACCAATATAGTATTTATTCAATTAATAGAAAAATAAAATAAATTATTTTAAAAACACTACAAGTAACTTTTTTTAGTGAATTTCAATGAAGAAAAAAATTTATAGATATATATTATATATTATATATTATATAGGTTTTAAAAGTACATATTCAAATTATATATTTATCTTGATGTCTTTAAATTCAAATTCAATGAATAGTGTAAAAAATGACACTAATGAAATTTTATGAAAATAATATTTTATTAAATTATTAAAAAATTATAAAAATGTTTCAATAGGACAAGTAGGATAATAAATTTTCTCAAATTTTATTCATTTTCCATTTATTGGATATTTTTCACCTTATATGTAAAATTAAAAATATTTAAGGGTGAAAAAGGAATTACCATAGTTAAGGTTAAAATAGGTTAACTAAGAAAGTAAACCAAAAGATATGGTTTAAAATACTACATAAACATTTAAAAATTTTATTGGTTGAATGGATTTAAACCATATAATATATTATGTCTAAAAATATGTCCACATTGTTCCACTTACACATGAAAATTAATTTAGTATATTTTAAAATTTTAATTAAATCCATGTGTGTCCTTTCATTCACTATAAAAAAGGTACCAACACTCAACTATTATATACACAACCTAGAGCCTCTTATCTCAAAAACACCCTATAAAAAATATTTGATACATAATTATACAAGTTATATAGTTGATTCTTCTAAATGATCAACCCTAGGTCCCTTAAGAGAAGATCTAAATGATCTATTTTGAAGAAGAGGTAATCGTCTTTGGCGACTCATTCAAATTTATTTCATCGTAAAGTGATTATAAATACATTTTAAGAATAATAAAATAATAACAATAGTATAATAAAAATATTAATAATTTATTATGATTATGGTACAATAATTTTACATCTCTTTTCCATCATAGAAAAAATGAAAATATCGCTCTTCCATACGTACTACTTACCATCTCCACATAAATGTGTAATTTATTTTCATCATCAATTTACTTGAATATTTATAAATATGAAAATAATAAATATATAAGATATTTATGAAATAAATATTTTTATGGAACTATAATATCAAATATAGTTTCTTACCTTCAAATCCATTGGAAAACCATAATGTCATCCATTCATACGTATGGACTACCACCTCCACAAAGCGATGTAATCCATTTTTCATTTACACTTTATATGGATGGTAATAAGGATAGATTTAAAGAATATATATGATATTTATATAATTATTAAAATTCTCGATATTATGTAACTACAATCAAAGTATAAGGATAAAAAATATTGAAGCAAGACATACAAGATAAATGAAGCAGTTATCACCCATAATAATGATTTTAATAAATAATTGTTAGTAAATGGGTGATAAAAGGTTATAAGTAAATAATATATGGTATGATATATTTGATAATGTTTCTATAATATATATTTAATAAATATTGATTTATTATATAGGAGGTTCGGACACATATGAAGGAAGTCAGACCTGAGGTAAGGGTTCTTCATCTCAAATAGTATTCTTTGGGATATATGTTATATTATACACCTATCTTGTTTTATTAATTTTATATGCTGAAAATTTGATATTTTATATCATTATTATATTTATATTCATTATATTTAATGATTCATTTTATGTTATTTCTTTTATATGGGTTATAATTCAAAATTTACCAAAATGATAAGGGTGTATTCCATAATCGCACCATTATTCAGGATTATCTTTGTTTAAGTATCCAATGGGGGAAATATTTAATATTTCTATATTAAAACAAATATATATTTATAATATGTTTATTTATTGAAATTAAATGTTTTCCTTTCACTTTTATATCTTTATGTACTTAATATACTGAACAAATGTTTTTAAAGAAAACCGACATGTTTTTCTACTTGGTCAGAACAATTTATCTTCAGTGTCAATATTTTATTTAAATGTTTTAAATAATTATTTTTATATTATAACATAAAATATTAAATTTATTTATACCCTTTTTAATTTTTAAAAAATGGTTTTAAATGAATCTTCTTATCTTTTTCTGAATGAGGTACTTTTTGACTTTTCTTACAAAAGTGTAAAAGAAATTTTTTTAACTTATAAATCATGAATAGAATTTATATATGTAATGATCACTAAATTATTTGAATATTAATTTAAAATTTCCCAAGATCCTTTTAAAATAATATGTTTTTTTTAATATTTTATAAATTTTTAGTTTTTAAAATTTAATTTCAAATTGAAAAAGGTATTTTCCTCAAAAATATTTTTAATGATATTTTTATGGTATTTCTATTTATTGATGAGAATAATACTCTTATTACCGAATGAGTATATGTTGTAATGATATCATCCTTATTATTTATAATAATGTCTTATTATCAGTTTGAATAGGTAAAGTGTTGACATTTCATATGCTAGTTTTTTGATACGATTGTTTACACAGATTATGTTTCAACAATTTTAAATGATGAATGAATTAAACTTAGTATTTTATGAGAGGGGACCACTATACCCCTTAAATTAATTTTTTGGAATATTATACAAACTAATTTGGGTATTTGGATGGGTCCTGGCCCATTTATATAATATATCTTGGAATAAGGCCTTGATGGTAAGTTTATGATGTCCAAAATTATGCATTCCATCCATATAAAAATAGTTATTAATATCCATATGATTATTTTAATAGTTACGATATCCATGTATAAGTTTAAAGATAATTTTATTATGGTGTAATTTTATCATTATTCACTCTGGCCATATTATTATTCTAGATCAATTTATTAATTGAACGATATATGTTTTTAGTTATTTACCTTTCCATTTTGAGTATGCCTCATTAATTTATGATATATTTTACTATAAGTAACATTTAATAAGCATATAATATAACAATTATTTTGTTTCTTTTCCACAATATATGAATAAGGAGTATTTTAATGAGTTAAATGATGAATAATATTCACTCTCACTATGTTTTTTATTTTATATTTTAAAACGTAATGTGGGATTCAAGTATGTGTCTAGTTTACTAAGACTATTAAACTACTTGATCCTTTGGGATTTTATTTCTTATATCTATAAAAATGTAAAACATAAACCACTAGATCTCAGATAATAGGTTTAGTGACTTTACAAAAAAATGACCTAAGATGATTTTTTTAATTTAAAAGATTAGTGGGGAAACGGTTTTGGATTGTAAAAAATTAGAATTTCTATAAGAAAAAAGGAAAGAAATCCCAGGTTGATGATTCAATATCATTTAAAAAATATATGTAGGAAAACCTAAACATTAGAAGTATTTAAATAGGATTATTTCATGTAAAGAACAATATAAAACTAGAGGAGAATCATGGGGTCCTCAACCTGAATAAGTTCAATAAAGAAACACATAAGAAAATGGTGAATTAACTTAACTTGGGAAAGGATAGAAATGATGATGATAATGATCTAAAAAAGTTTGATAAGGTTTATAAAATTTCAATAGTCATGGATAATCATGGAACACATGAATAAGCTGGTAATGTGGATTTTGAGAATTGAGATTTAGATAATGCAATGTTAAATTAGATACAAGGACATGAGTTTTAAGCTCCTATAAATTTGAATTCCATTAATGTTGACATTATATAAAAATAAGTGATCCATGATGTTATTACCATTTCTATTAAATTTTATGACCTAGGTAGACTAGGAAAGACTATAGGAATATGAGTAGATAAAGGTTTTAAGAAAGATAAACAAGACCATATGAAGGGTAGAGGTATTTCTCCTAAATATGACCCCATTTAAAGGGCCATATAAATATTAGAATAGATGTTATATTCTAAAAATTTAAAAGAATTAAAAAATCTACAAATTTTATAGACTATAGACATTTCTTTGATTCCCAAAAATATTATTGGTAGGTATTTCCAAATCTATGATGAGATATGATAACTTTCAAGACTTTATTTTTTTAATTGGATATAATTTTGTTTCTAATAATTATTTTGATAGTACATTTGAAAAAATTATGTGTAATTATTCATGATATTATTTATATTGTATCTTGGTTTTCTTGTTTTAAACATGTTCCATTTCTATGATTACTTAGAATACTTGTAACAAATCAAGATTTTAAAAGAAGAAAATCATGTTGAATAACATATATGACACACAAAACCAAGATTATAGGAGAATATAACACCCTGAGACTTTAGGATACATATCTTTTTAAATAAATTAAATATTTTTGATAGCTTATTATACATGTAAAACTGGGTTTAAATGAAATATGATACTCCATTAAAATATTATTATTTAAATATGACCATTATAAACTAATAATTAAATTAGTGGATATAAATAGGATTAAATAAATTATGAAACATATGATTTAAAAATTTATAAAATACATTCAATAGTTATCTATTTATAATTAATAAAATATGAACCTTTTTAAAGAGACAAAAATATTTTCTGAAAAAATATATTTTTAGGAAAGGCGGATTAGTCGCGCTTTGCACACATAATTTAATATTAATTTTTATGAATTTAAAAGAATTTATTTTAAAAAATAAACTTAATTTTTTAAATATACATTTCAAAATTATCTATGGGTGAATTTTTGAGAATTTTTTGAAAATATTTATTTGTTTGATGAATAGTGAAAAATACTAGTATTTATTGAAATCTGCATTTTCATTTAAATTATTTAAAAATGTAAATTATTTTTTAAATTGGGTTTAAATTAAAATTAGTTCAATTAAATTAAATTTTAACAAATTTATGTCATTTTAATCAATTTAATATTTACTTTTTATACAAAAACATTTTAAACTTGTGAAATTTTTTCATTAGAAAAATCATTTTTCGACACGTCTGCAAGTTTAATTTTAAATTAAAATCTGAAAATCATGTGAGTTTAATTTGATAAAATATATTATATATTTTGAATCAATATTTAATAATTTCAAATTATTTTTTACCATAATGAATAGTGAAAAAGTAAAAATTATTTATTACGGTTAAGGTAAAGCTGAGTTTACCGGGGGGGGGGGTAACTAAACAATAAGGGTTAAAAATAAACCAAAAATTGTATAATACATATTTTATGGTAATAGTTTAACCTTATATAATATAAGGTTTTACAATAGTCTATTTTTGAGCATTTTTAATGAGAAAAATGTTGGTGAAATTCTTTCTTTTAAAAAATTTCAAGTGTGTCCTCTCCCCCACTTATAAAAGGCCACCCACCATCATCTCCATCAAACACTACTAAAACCCATTAGTTCAGAAATAAATGCCTGAATAACTTCCTTAATTATTTTCCATAATCCTAGAATCATTTTTTGTCATATATCTATCTTATGAAGGATTTTTGGGCAAACTAAAATAATTTGTTCGAAGAAGAGGTAACAACATTGACCAAACATTTTATATTATTTCTTCTTCAACCTCCTTAAAATATTATTGAACCATGATGATATAATAAAAAATTTATACTACATATAATTATATGTTTTTATTTTAAGTTAATTAACTACAACCTTATCCTCCCCCCTCAAATGGTAAACAAAATTGTTAATCGTGTGTATGCCGGACTAATGACTCGAGAAACTATATAATTAGTCTTCCATCACTACTTATCATAGATGGATATAATGATGTATCTAATGTTTATAAATTATATTTATGATATAATAATACTTTTTTAATTATAATATCATATATAACTTCTTACATTCCATTCTATAGAAAATTAAATAACGTCGTTCCTGTGTACGACAGACTACCACCTTGCGAAACGATGTGATTTATTTTTCACTTTAACATAAATGGAAAGTAATATGGATAAATTTTATGTTTATATATGATATTAATGGAATATTAATAATTATTTAAAATAAATATATCATATAAATTCTTACCTTATTATCCATTGAATAAATAATAACTTTCTTCACGTGTAAGACAGACTACCACCTCAATATGGGATATGATTTGTTTTTAACTAACAATTTACATGGAGGGTAAAAAAGGATAAATTTAATGAATATATATAATATATATGAAATAATATTAATTATATAAAATTAATATACAATCCACTTCATTACCCTTTCACCCGTTAAGGAGATGAAAATGTTGCTTGTGTGTACATATGAACTACCGTCTCCATAAAGTGATTTAATTCATTCTCAATGTTTTAAATTAAATAATGATTATAATGATATATCTACTAGAAAAAAATATATTATAACATTAATATAAATGTTTATATCATGGAAATATAACCTATGTTCAATATTAGGAACTTTCATGAGGAAATATTTTTGAGAAAATAAGGAAATTAACACCCGAAATAATTGTGATAATGAAATATTATTAACGAACGAGTAATAAGATGTTATAAAATAATAAATATGATATAATAAATAATAATATGAAAATTTTATAAGTTAATAAAGTTTTTAAAAACACTATAAAAGTGGTTAAATAGAATACAACTAAAGGTAAGTGTGAGGTAAGGGGTTTCTTACCTCAATTCCCATTCATTGGGTTATACGACTAATTCATTGATTATATTATACCCAAATTACGTGTTAAATTAATTTTTATTTATTTATTATTCATTTAAAATTTTATTTTTGTGGATATATATTTTTTACACATAATCACATTACTTATTAACTGTCACCTCAATGATATGAACTTTGTAAGGGCTTCATATCAAACTACCTTCTTTGAGACACATATTATTTTATGATCCTAATTTATTTTGAACAATGTATATAATAACCATTTACATAATATATCACAAATAATTCAAACATCATAATATTTTAATTTACAATTCTTATAATTCATTCATGGGAAGTTATGATTCACAAGATACCAAAGAGGTGAGGGTTTATTTTGTAATCTCATTTTAATTAGGATTTCTTATACTTGAATTTACATTGAAAGAAATTATTTGATCATTGTACAATAAAACCATACAATTTTATCATCCTTTGGTTATTCATAAAATTTTCAAGTAATAGTAACATTTTTCACACTTTTTTATTTAAAATTATTGAGAAAACATTTATAAGAAAATCTGACCTCATTTCTCTCTTAGGCCGAAAATCCTTCTTATTCTGAATCCATGCTTTTAAAAAAGATTTTCAAAAGTGTTGTACTATTATTTTTTAATTTATTTTTTATCCTTAATTATCTTTTTAATTTTTTTAAAGGAATATTCCTAGTATTTTCAAAATAAGGTGATTTTTGACATTTCTTATAAAAATGTGAAAGGAATTGTTATTTTTTTAATATATTAATCATGAATGGAACTGTTCTATAATCAAGAAAACTAAATGTTTTAAAGTTACCCTTTTTAGGTTTAGAAGGTTATTTTAATTTTTTTAATGTTTGAGAATGATATATATTTTAAATATATTTTTTTAATATAAACAATATTTTATTCAAGAAATGTTCAAAATAATATTTCCAAATCATTTTTCATCTAAGATGACATCCTTTGATGTTACTAAAAGTGAAAAGGTTATTTTTATAAAGAATGTTTTTCTTAAAATTATTTTCATCAATAATAATAACCTTTGATGTTATGGATTACATATAAATCATGTAAATATGTCTTACACATATATACCTAGTTTATTATCCATTCCTTTGATAGTGTAATACATGAATTATGATCCTTTATAAAATTCATTCATTATGAAATTTCATTTGAATATGATATGAAGAAAAATTATTCAACCTATTTTCATTCCATAAGAATTTATTATGTTATACCTTATGATAGATTTCATTTATATAGAATACATAGACCATGAAATATTTATGATTTGTGTCCCTAGATAAATCCCCAATTAATAGGGTAATGTTTTAGGCTCATGAGATGACATGTATGGGATCAGGGAGTAAAGCTAATACATTATTAAAATTTTTCCACTATGTGATATTCTATGGACAATTATCCTTGACTCATGTTTATAGAAGGATTTATATTTTTTCCTCATTTCCTATAATTCCAAGATATTATGATACCATATACTTTATGATATGATTCCATGAAATTACCCACGAGACTTATATTTTATGATATCATGTTATACCTTTGACTCACATTTTATGTTTCCTTAATAGTTTTATTCCCTTATTGGGTTTTTATACCACCCCTTTCTTTTTATATCCCCTAGGTTATCCCATGCAGTTTTAGAAGCTCAAATGAATTTTAGGAGCTCACTATAGAGAATAAAATAAAGATTCCATGTTTTAGTTTACTTTTATGTAATATGAACTTAGTATTCTAAGGACACTAGGACATTATGATCCTTGTATTTTATTAGTGTATATTTATGTTTAAAAATCATTTAATAAAATGTGTAAAAGTAATGGGTGATCATAGTCAGTATTAGATGAAATATTTTGTTAACCTTTGTAACTAGGATGAGAAAATTGTAGTGAGAACCCTAAGTATATGTTTAATAATAAGAATAAGTATAAACAAATATCCTAGAATCATGGTGATGTATATAGTGAGTGGTTTGTAAGAAATTACATACCTATCTAGATACTATAAGTGGACATGGTTCTAGTACATATGTACCTAGGGGTAATAACTTGGAAAAGGGAATATTATGATTGACTCGAGCATTACCAGGTACATGACAGAATGCCTTACTATAAACTTGTTTTAAAACTGCCAGGGGATATGCTTTCAAAATTCACAAACTCTTTACAAAACATCATGAATGTTTTGAATAGATTATGATCACGACTGACCTAGGTTAAAAATAAGGTTTCTTAGATTTAAATAAAAGGGTCATGATATATAAATATTATAAATAATTTATCCTGATAACGTTGTTTCAGAATATGAATATTGTTTCTCACACTATGATTTTTGGTTTTAGTCAATGACAGGAACTGGAAGGAAATGGGTTAATGTTGAATGTGATAGAAATTTTTTTCATGAAAAATAAAATGGGATGAGTACTTGAGTGACAAATATTGTGATTATAACTAATTAGTTATCATAATATATGATTAATAACCTAAACCTTAACCAAATCACATACTCAACAAAGAATAGAAGGACAACATTTTCTAAGAGATTATGTGGTGGATACCATATAGGAAAGAAGATTTGGTTTCCTATATATTAATAATGTGGAAAGAAACACCCAAGAGAATATATCATAGGAACAAAAAGATGTGTTGGGTGTGGAAAATAAGGACACAAAGAAATTAATTTCCTAGGAAAAATGAAATGTTTGGTTAATATAATGCATTATAATAATGGTATCCCTAAGGTATCATAGATAGTTAAATGTTTAAAATAAAAAAATTATAAGTATTATAAAAATTGATTTCTTATGGGGAAATCTCAAGAAGATGATAAACATTGTTTTATGAGAAAAGTTTTTTCTATTTATGATAAAAATAATACAATTGACTTATGAAAGTAAGGTGGTATTAAGAAATAAGATGATGAATCTCAGTTAATGTTTTAATAATGAAGATGAATTATTAAAATTTTTATGTATATGAATTAAAGAATTATGTGAATAATGATATATATATATAAGGATTGTTCTATAGAAGTTTTGTGTTTGTAATTTTAAGGAATATGTTGATTAAACTTGAAAGGTTACTTAATGGAAAGGTGATACTCCATGGGAAAACATATAATTGGGGAAAATATAATCTTCAATATGTGCTTGATGTGGAGGTAATTAGTTAATTTAATTGAAATGAATTAATTGTATATAAATCCCTAGTGGTTAAGAAAAATGATTTGATGACTAATGTTATTTTTTAATATGATAAAAATATTCTTGAGAACACTATAGGATCACAGTGTATTATGAATACGATTATCACATAAGTTTTTCCATATTTTTAAGAAAAGGAAAAAATGCAAGTCAGGTTAGAACCCATCACATGTGGTAAGGTTATGGGGCTTAAACCCAAAACTGAAGGTCGATAAGGGTATATTGCCTACAATTGGAATACATGATGTACAAGTTATTATAAAATTGTTTTCATATATATGGTTTAAAGGATAAATATTAATTTGATTATGGGAAACATATTATAGGATCAATTTATTCAATTTTTGTGTGAATAATGATATTTTAGGATACATTTTAGGTTTAAGTATATATAACCATTTTTAAAGGATTATTTGGGAAGAATGCTATTATGTTTTGGGAAATGTATGTTGAAAGTGTATTTCATAACATTTGAGTTTAAAACCTCATTTTACATTGAGGTTATTTGGTTTATAGAGTTATTTATTTATGGAATGGTCTATTATAAAATTTTGGTTTCATTGTTGAATTTTGGAAATTAATATATTTATATTCATTTTTCTTATTATCTTACGTTATTCAAACCATTTTGGTTTTAACTAATATAGGAGGAATAACTTAGTACTCTTTTATGTATCTTATTATTTTTTAAAAGTTAATTTTAGTGATTCAGGAATAAGAATAATTCATATTGGACATTTAATTCCTAAGAGTAATAGGTAAATTGAAAATTAATCTAAGCACAATGAAATGATTAAATTTTTTTGATGAAATAAAAATTCATTAAGTATATTTTTCGATGTTCTCTATATTGATAGAATAATAATCCCTCAACTCTAAGAGAAATATCCTAAAATAAAAATGTTACCCTATTACCATCATATATGATGAATCAATGGTATTTTAATTCTCCCCAAATTTATGGCCTTATGGTTGTTTAATTTCACATGAACATTCTCTTTCTTGTGATCAATGATCACTATCACACTCTATTAATCATTGTGTGTTAGTATTCTATTCCATGTCCATATTTTCATTTCCCACCAATGTTCTCAAACATTGAAACCTAATAATGTATTATTCTGGATGACCATAATACAAATATTTCTCTCTTACAAATAGGAGGTTTTATTAGTTTTTTTATGATGTTAGTTTCCAAAAAATGTATTTTAAAATTTCAAAACCTTGATTATAGATATCAAGATTATATTATGGGACATCAATTTATTTATGGGGTTAGAATGTAAAAACATGAAATTTTAAAATAGGGAAATCATTTTGGATAAAATATATGATATATAACACCCCAATACATTATAATATTTTTTTTAAATAAATACAATACCTAAAATATCTTTTTATGCTCACAATAGTAGGTTTAAAAGAAACATGTTGCTCTATTAAAATATTATTATTTAAACATTAACATTATAACATAGCTGATAAATTGGTGGGTATGAATAGGTGTAAAACAATAATGAAAAAAATGTTTTAGAAATTTATAAAATAAATTCAATGGTTTTATATTGATTATTAATTAAATAATAACCATCTGAAAGAGAAAGAAATGTTTTATGAAAAACTATATTTTTTGAAAGGCAAATTAGTCACACATATCCAATATAATTTAAAATTAATTTTTACTGATCTTATATAATTTATTTTAAAAAATAATTTTTTTTAAATATACTTGTAAAAATTCCATTTGGGTGAAATTTTTTAATTTTTTTGAAAAGATTTATTTTTTTGATGAATTGTGAAAAATAATTTTTTTTTGTTGAAAACTCCCTTTTGTTTAAATTATTTATAAAGGTAAATTATGTTCTAAATTTCTTTTAAAGTAAAATTAGTTCAATTATAATACAATATAAATAAATTTACTTCATTATAATTAATTTCATGTTGAATTATTGTATAAAAACTTTTTAAACTTTTTTAATTTTTTTCTTTCAAAAAACACTTTTTTAGCACATCTACATGTTTAATTTTAAATTAAATCCTGCCACTTATGTGTATTAAATTTTTTAAAAATAGATTCAATAATTTTAATAATAATTTCTATATTATATAATATGTTATAATTAATTTTTTATCACAATGAATAGTGAAAATAGTAAAAATTATTTATTGTGCTTAAGGTAAAAATGGGTTTACCTGGAGTTAAACTAAAAATATAATGGTTTAAAATGACGAAAAAATTGTATACTTCCTAGTGTATACTAATATTTAGACCATATATATTATAAATTTATAAAATAGTATGTTTTTAATCCATTTATCATTATAAAAATTTGGCTGTAATTCTTTCTTTTCCAAAATGGTAATATGTCCTCTCCCACACAAATAAAAGAATAACCACTCCCCACTTCTTTACATAGTTAAAAACTTATTATTTCTTCCAATAAATACCCAAATCACTTATTTAATTCCATCACCTCATCCTATAAGATTTTTTTTCATTAGAAAGACAAGATAGGAATGCTTTTGGTGCAAATTAAATGAAGCTTCCCAGAGAAGAGGTAACATCCTTAACCGATAATTTTATTTTATTTCTTCTTCCCACTGATTCCTATATTATTAAATCATTATGATATAAAAACCTCATTTTCATCCATATAATTAGATATTTTAATGTTTAGGTAATTACCAATATCCATATCCTCCTCCTTAAAATGGGAAACAAAACCGTTGATCATGTGTACGACAGGCTATCGCCATGCGAACCAATGTAATTTTTTTCCCATCGCCATTTCTCACAGCTAGATATAATTATGTATATAATTTTTATATATTATATTTTTGATATAATTATAATTTTTTAATTACAATATTAAATATACCTTATTACTTTCCTTTCAATAGAGAATGCAATAATGTCATTCGTGTGTACGACATACTATCTCCTTTCGAAGCGTTGTGATTCACTTTTCACTTATGATTTACATATAAGGTAATAAGGACTAATTTTATGTTTATATATTATATTCATGAAATATTTATATTCTTGAAAATAAATATATCATATAATTTCTTACCTTATCATCCACTGAATAAATGATAACACCATTTATGTGTATGGCAGAGTACCGCCTTGCGAAGCGATGTGATTCATTTTCCACTAATGATTTCCATGGAAGTAAAAAAAGGATAAATTTTATGAAAATATGTGATATATATGATATTAAATTTATTAAGTAAAATTAATATACAATCTACTTACCCTTTCACCCGTTAAGGAAATGATAATGCCGCTCATGCATACATATGGCCTACTATGTTCACGAAGCGATGTGATTCATTCTCCATGTTCAACAATAAATAATGATTATAAAGATGTATAAAATTAAAAGAATTATATCCATAAAAATAATATAATTTTTATATGATTTAACTATAACCCATGTTCAAAATATAGAACTTTCATGATGAAACACACATGAGAAAATAAGGAAATTAACACCTGAAACAATATTGATAACGAAAAATTATCAACAAACGAGTAAGAAAATGTTATAAAAGGATCATATATGATATTATAGATAATAATATGATTCTAGTATAAGTTAATAATATTTTTAAAACTTCTATATGATATTTTTAAGAGCATTAAACTAAATGGAAATTCAAGGTAATGGGTTTTTTTAACTAAATTTCCATTCATTATGTTATACAACTAATTAATTGATTATGTAATGAAAAAATTATCTATAAAATGAATTTTAATTAATTTATTTCGTATTTAAACTTTATTTTTTGTTGATATACATTTTTACATATAATCACTTCATTGGTTAACTCTCACCTCAATGATACAAATTTTATAAGGTTTTTGACTCAAATTTTTTTCTTTGAGACACATGTTATTTTATGTACCTATTTTCTTTTAAATAGTGTATATAATTACACTTCACATAATATATAATTAATCCTTACAAAATCATGATATTTTAAGTTAAAATTCACTTATTTCATTCATGGGAAGTTATGATTCAAAATTTAGCAAAGTGGTAAGGGTTTTTGTTTTAGTCTTATTTTAATCAGAATTGCTTACACTTATATTTACATTGAAGGAAATTATTTGATAAATATAAAATAAAACTATTTAATTTTATCATCCTCTATATATTCATAAATTTTTAAAGTAATAATATTATTTTCCACTATTTATAACTTAAAATTATTGAGAAAATGTTTTGAAGTAAATTTTACTACACGTCTCTCTTTGGTGAAAAATCCATCTTCTTCCAAATCCTTATTTTCTAAAAATGTTTTAAAAAAGTTTTTACTATGATTTTTTAATTAATTTTTAACCATAACTTTATTTTTACAATTTTTTTAAATTAATCTTCTTTTCATTTTCCGAACAAGGTACCTTTTGACTTTTCTTATAAAAAAGTGAATGTAATCTTTGTTTTTTAACATATTTTTCATGAACAAAAATCCTCCACCATCCCAAACACAATTATTTAAATCTTCCTTTTTAAGTTTCAAATGTTATTTTAAAAATAATTTTTTCTTTAATGTGTTAGGATGTTTATATTTTAAATAAGTGTTTTATAAGTTGAAAGGATATTTTCCTCCAGAAATGTTCAAAGTGTTATATTAATATAATTTTCTATATAAGATGACATCCTTTTATGTTACTCAAAGTGAAAATGTTATTTTCATAAATAATGTTTTATAAAGTATTTCCATCAAATTAAATAACCTCTAATATTATGGATTTCTTCTAAAATATGTATATATGTATCTCACATATATACCTAGTTTATTATCCCTTCCTTTTATGGGATAATACATGCCTTATGATCATTTATCAAATACCTTCATTATGAAATTTATTTTAAATATGAGATGAAGTAATACTGTGAAACACATTTTCTTTCCATGATTAATTATTATGTCATGCCTTATGATTAATTTCCTTTATGTGGTACACATAGATCATGGACATATTATGATGGGTGTGCCTAAAAATCCCTATAATGCATTGAGAAATATTTTAATCCCATGATATGTCATGTATAAGATCATGGAGTAAACCTAATACATTATCAGATTTTTCACCATGTTATATATTCTAGGAATTAATCCTTGACTCATTATTATATCATGTTTTTAATTTCTTCCACAATTCCTTTAATTCGATGATCTTAAGATACCATGTTCTTTATGATATTCTTCTATGAAATTACTCTTGATTCTTTTCTTTTAGTAGATCACGTTATACCTTTGAATAATATGTTATATTTCTTTAATAGGTTTGTTCTATTACTAGGATTTTATCTCACCAATTTATTTATGTATTCCCTTGGTTATCCCATTGAGTTTTAGGAGCTCAAATTAATTTTACTTGCTCATTATAGAGAATAAAATAAATATTCCCTGTTTAAGTTTCCTTTTAAATAATATGAACCTAGTATTCCAAATACACATGGACTTTGTGATCCTTGTGTTGTATTAATTTATATTTATTTTTAAGAATCATGTAATAAAATGCGTAAAATACATGGGTCATTATAACATTTCTATAATATATTCTATTATATTTATCCCTAAATATTATATAAAAAACATGGAGTTGTGAAATAATATATTATTTATTTATGATAATCTTAAGGAAAATTAAATTATCATTAGGGATATTAATACTATCCTTAATATTGAAGAGAATTTTGTTCCTAAGTTATTTAGTATTTCTTTTTATGAATTTAATTATTGGATTGAAATTTATAATATTTTGGAGGCCATTATATCTCATGATGATCTCACTTGGATCAGGAATACAGTGAATGGAAAGTAGGATATTTGTTTTAAGAAATGATTATATCAAATTTATTATAGCTATCTAGTAATTGAAATATTTAGAGTCTTGTTTTCAATTTTTCATTAACATTGTACAAATCTTTTTATTAAATATAATGTTAAATATTTGAGGTACTACACATTAACTTTTAAATTTAAAAATCAACAGATCCCTATTCCTATATATCTCAATTTTGTGAATAAATATTGGATGACAAAGATTCACAGAAGACATATTTCGATCTGTACTAGGATATTTAGAAGGGTAATAGGTACTCTCATAAGTAGGAGTATTGAATTAATATCAAATATTAATGATGACCTAAAATAAGATGATAAATAGTTTTCCTCTTATCAAACTTATAACTAGTAAATTTATTCTCATATTCAAGAAGATCTTTATATTTTCTTTAAGATTGATCATTTATTATAACTCAAGGAGAAGATAGAAACAGATTAGTCAAACGTTAGGTAAAACCAATATGGTGACTGTAATACCAGAACTATATTAACTTAGAGCCATTTTCAATTTTACTAATTTAGAAAAAATAAAATTGATTGCAACCTAAAGGATAAAATAATTTATTAGTTTTGGGAGAATATATATGTACATGATTCTCATATTAAATAGAAAATCATGAAATACAAGTTAAAATTATAATGATTAGTTTTTTATTTCTTCTAATAAACACATGAAATCATTCATAGATATCTTCTTAGTATCATGGGAAAAGGAAAACGTAATAAAGGGTGTTATTTGATTCCTAGTAAGGGAAACAATATAAAAAATATATTATAGAATACATAAAGAATGAATAACTTGGAAGAGATAAATAATAATAAAATATGCCATATAAATTATATCATAAAAGGGTAATAAATCCATGGATGAAATAACAACATAAATAATAAAATGAATAATAAAAAATAATTTCATAATGGTCGAATGTATAATTTCAAACATCATAATCTTACCATTAAGGCCTTGTTCCAAGACATTATATGTAAATAGGTAATGCATATGCCAAATACCCAAACTAGTTTGTCTCATGAGACCTAATAATTAATCTAGGGGATATAAAACCCCCACACGTCACTTAATTAGTCCAATAATATGAAAATGTGTGAATAATAAATAAATTAAATAATCAATATAAATATCCATATTTGAAAACTAGTATACAGAATATCAATCTTTTTCCCCAGTTAAAATTATAACATCATGATCATAATCCATCTAGAGTGCAATGGTGGATGATATCATTTTATAATATCCCAAATAAATCAAAATATTATTTAAATTATATTTAAATATATTCAAGTACTTTTAAAACACCATCAAAACATTTATTAAGGAAAATACCCTTTTTATTTTGAAATCACATATTTAAAATCTAAATTTTTTCAGAATATTTAGAAAAGAGTTTCCTTGAAAATAAAAATAGAAAATTTTAAATTAATAGGTAAAGAAAATATTAATAATGTATCAATATAATATTTTATATGTGTTTCCTTTGAAATAAAAACTAAAGTATTCGATAGATTGCCTTACATGCAATGTCGAGTCTATATGAACAATGATATAGTAAACTATTATACCAAAGTTATTAAATTAGAATGAATGAATAATAACAGTAATTTTATATAAAATATTTATAAGGGTTTTTAATAATTCAAATTTATTTATTAATTCATAATAAATAAGTACTGAATTTTTAGTAAAGTCATTTTACAATTAAAAAATATGTTTTCTTAAAAAATGATTTTGTAACCTTTTTTCATGTGAAAATTATAATTAATTTATGCTATTTATAGAATATATTTTTATTTATAATATTATAATATTAATTTTATGGTTTTTACAAGGAAATAAATATAATTAAATTATAGTTTATGCTTCAAAATTCATTTTTTGAAAATGGGTTTTTGTTGTGGTTTGCACGCATAATTAAAATTAAATTCTACCAATTATAGAAATTGAGTCTAGTAAAATGGATTTAATATTTTTAATCATAATAATCAATATAATTCAATAGGTTTAACTTAATTTTTTTCATAGATAACTATAAAAACTATAAAATTTTATTACCATATTTAAGGTTAAAACAGATTTACGCGTGGGTTAATCCATGCGATAAGGGTAGTATTTCCACCCAACTAAAAAAAATTATAGGTTGAACATATTGAAATCTTATCTTATACTAAATTTTAATCCCTAACCATTTTTATTAAATTTCCATGAAAGTGAACTTAAATCATTTAAATATTTTAAGAGATTCAATGTGTATTCCTCCCCTCACTTGTAATAGGGTACCTCTCCTCCTCACTTATTCACACCATTTGAGACTTCCTGCTAAGAAAATACCAACTAAATAGCCTTATTAGAATACTTAAATTCATCTTTTATCTTCAGTTATTCTCCTAAGACCAATCTTTCAAGTATTAAGTAGTAAGATAAAGTAGGTCTCTCAAAGAAGAGGTATAGAGCTTAACGAAGCTCTTTCAATTTTATTTCTTCTTCTACTTACTCTAAAATTGATGTAGCTCTAAAAACATGATGAATATAGTATGAAAAATATACTTATATGTTATTATGATTATTTAATAACCATTTACCACCTCTTATCAATACAATGGGATATGAAAGTATCTCTCATGCGTATGTGTGGACTACCACATCCACGCAACAATACAAATAATTTTCCACCACTATAGCGATATAACTTATTTACACCACCATTATTAATTGTAGGTTATTATGATATATTTAATATTTATATATTATATTTATGTTATAATAATTATTCTATAAATATGAATTAATATTTACCTTTTTTTTTCAATATATCAATCAAAAAATTTAAACACCACTTGTGCGTGTGTGCGAACTACGATCTCCACATAGTGGTGTAATTTATTTTTCATCACTTATTTATATGAATGGTTATAAACATGTATATATTGAATTTATATTATATTTATATCATTATTAATATTATTAATAGGAAGGGACTATAATTATTATGCAATGACCATAACCGAAAAACCAAAAACATGCATGAAAAATTAAGTAGTTAACACTGAAAATGAAGATGATAATAAAAGATTGTTAATAAATAGGTGATAAGATATTATAAGTAAACAATAAATGGTATTATAGGATTGAATATAGTTATTTCATAGAATCATAATAAATTTAAATCTATTATACAGTATGTTAGAGCACTTACAAAGTATATGGACATGTGGTATGTGGTTTTCATCTTTATTTATATCCATTAAGACATGATTTAATATTATGCCCCCATTTATTATCTCCATGGTGTATATACTACAAAATAATTTTTTTTTATAATAAATAATTTAATTCATGGTATTTAATTGTCTATATGATTTTCAAATATTAAATTACTTTGCATTCAAATATTACTAAAGTTGTAAGGGTTTTATGTTACAATCTCATTTTTAACAAGATTGTTTATGCTTAAATTTATGATTAAGAAATTATATAATCTATGTCTCAAAAATATTATTTTTTTCTTAGAATTTTATTATTTATATATATTACATGTTTCTATTTAATTTTCCTCACTTTAAATTCTCAAAATACTAAAAGGATGTTTTTAAGGAAAGTCGACTTCATTTCTCTCTTTGGTCGATAACATTTTCTTCCATGTCAATATTTTCTTTAAATTTTTTTAGTAATATTTTTATTATTATAAAAAGATTATTTAATATCATTTTTAACTGTATTTTACTTTATTTTCCAATGTTAAAAAGTAATTTTATTTAATTTTCCAAATCTGGAACTATTGAATTTTCGTGAAAAATGTGAAAGTAATTTTTGTTTTAATATATAACACATGAATAGATTTTCACGCCATCATGAATACAATTTTATTTAAATATTCCTTTACAAGTTTTCTTTTTTATTTTCAAATAAATTGGATTTATCAGTTTTTTTTAAATTTCAAGATCCTAAATAAGTAATTTCAGATGAGAATTGTATTTTCCTCAAGAAATGTTCTTGTGATCTTTTAAAGTTATTTTTTATTTTTAACAAAATACTTTGATGTTTATTTTGATTTACTAGGGATATGATCCAATTTTACCATATTTATTGTTTCTATTTATGGTTTATAATTATTATTATGAAATATTTATAAAAATCATATCCTTTCTATAAGTTATGTCATGATGATATAATGGGTGATTTGTGATATTGTGGTAGATATATGTATGGTTTGGATTATGTGATGGTTAGTTCTATTATAAACCAAGGATGAGTGGTTATGTTATATACCAAGTCTATGTAGGTCTGTTATAACTCTCTAATGAATTACATAACATTGAATATCTCATGAGATAATAAAGATTGGAATGGGGGTGGACACAGTTTGTTAAGGGAGTTTGTATGATAAGATAGTCTTGATAGTTAACCTTGATTAAGGAAATAATAGAATAGGGAGTGAATATGATGTATTATGATAGTCTTGGTAGTGATCCTTAACTAAAGAAATGATTTTCATAGCTTGTGTGTATTCCCTAACTTATATATTGTGCTTATGATATGTTTTCAGGGATCGTGATTGATTATTTATGATTCCACGCTCTTATATCTTATGAATTATGTATTTTTATTGATAAAATTTTCCATGTTTAATGATTATGATATATGAATTGATGGGTATGATTTTCTAATGTTTATATCATGTTATCATGCCCTCATTTTTATCATATGCTCACTTGTGATCATTTATTGACATCTCTTATGTTTACCCTTACTGAGAATCTAAGCTCTCTATTTATTATGTTTCCATTACCCATGTTATAAAGAATGGTTTTAAGTATTTTAAATCTAATAAGGGTTGTAGTTGTGATGAAATAAATAGGAAGTGATGTAAATTGTTTATATACCAGTTGTTTACGTATCCATGTTTACAAAGACATTAAATAAATATTGTCCTCAATCACGTATTATTGTGAAATGTATTTAATATTCATCTAAAATGATGAAATATTTATGTATGAAAAGAATGGGACTCCATAGTTGGTATCAGAGGTAAGGGTTAGTATGTTTTGGAAATTGGTATGAGGGAACATTAGTTAAAACCCTTAGAAAAATTATAATTAATGATAGCATCTGAATTTATGTTAAAGGAGTGTGGTTTCCATAAGGAAATATATCCCTATATTGATACTATAAGTGGACATTATTTTGGAATAGATGTTTCTTGAGAAAATAACCCCAAAATAGTTGGTCAAGTATATCATGGAAATTACTATACTTCATGGTGAATGATCCTTTACTCCACACCTGGTTTGATATTCCTGGGAGATATTCTTAGGTTAATTAACATTCTCTTTAAGAGACATTATGAAGGATTTGAATAGATATTAACCATATATAACCTAGGTTAAATGTAAGGATTCATATATTGGAAATAAAGTGTTAATATTTATACATCCTATGGCTGATTTTTCATGATTAATCACTGTTATCAATGATGCTTGATGTTCTTACAGACAATTTTTATTTTAGAAAAGGATTGAAGATAGAACGATTCAGTTGAAGTGGTGACAGGTAAGCTTAGAGAATTAAGAATCTATTCAATCATATTCAAATGAATTAATTTATATCATGAAAAGTAATTTTTTTTTCATGTCCTCAATGATTTGACGTTAAACTAATAGTAAAAACTCTTAATGGTATGATGATCACATCTTAATTCTATAATTCCTATCATAATGAAGTTTGTGGGAATATGATACCTTAAAATATTTTTATTATACCTCTATTTGAATTTGATTTGATTTTGGAAATGGATTTGATTATTTTATATAAATCCCATGTCCATTTCTAAGGAATATAATTGACATTTGATATCCCAAATAATCCTATAATTTTATACCCGTGTGAGTATAAATGTGAACTTCCAATAGAAATTATAAATATTACATTGGTCCTTATTCCTATTAAAAGTTGGAATTTATCTTAAATGGTTTGGAAAAAACTCAACATCAATGATATACCTATTATACAATAGTTTTTTTTATGTCTTTATATAAGAGTTACATAGTTTTCCTCAAAATCATGGATTTGATTCTTTTATAGAAATGATAACCGATGCTACACATTTTTTAAAGGATCTATATAGAATAGCCCTGATTGATTTGTTGGAATTAAAGATGAAACACAAAGGGAATCCTGATATGGGATTTATTTATCCAAGTGTGTCACCTTGGGGAACCCCTATAATTTTTATTAAGAATAATGATGGATCAATGTGACTCTATATTAATTATCTGGAACATAATATGATCAAAATCAAGAATAAGTATCTTTTTCCACATATTGAGGATTTTTGATCCATTATACAAAGATCAATATTTTTAAAAGAGTGATCTTTGATCTAGATACTATTATTTGAGGTTTAAAAGTGAAGAAATACCCAAGACAAATTTCTATTCAAGGTATGAAAACTATGAATTTATATTGACGCCATTGGGTCTTACCAATTCCCCAATAATTTTTATATATTTAATGAATAGAGTTTTAAGAGAATACCTTGATCACTTTATGGTAGTATTTATAAATGATATTAATATGTATTCCAATAGAAAGGCATGGAATGAATATCATTAGATGATTGTACTATAGACTTTATGGGAGGATAATTTGTATGAAAAATTTACCAAGTATGAATTTTGGGTACAAAAGGTTTCATTTGTGGTTCATATTTTCTCTAGAAAGTGTATATCAGTGGATCCATCAAAGATGAAAGTTATTTTACTTTGTCCCAGACCACCCACAATGATTGAAATCTATAGTTTTCTTTGATTGGATAGATATTATCGGTTCTTTGTGATATATTTCTCAAGTACATCTAATCCACTCACCATGTTAACTTATAAGGGAATTGAGTTCCTTTAGATGGATGAATATGAATAAAAATTTAAGGAACTGAAGAGAAGGTTGGTTAGAAAACCTATGCTCACACTACCCTACATTGGAGAAGGATTTTTGATTTACATTTATGCATTAAATAAAATAACAGGGGTGTGATCTTATGAAAAATGATATAGTGATAGATTATGCCTCATTCTAATTGAAGTTTAATGAGAAAAATTACCCAACTTTTGATTTGGTGTTAGCAGTGGTAATCTAATAATTAATGATATGGAAGAATTATTTATACAAATAATGGTGTGATATATATAATGATCAGAAAATTTTAATGTATTTATTCACCCACAAATATTTGAATATGAACTAAAGAAGATGGTTGGAGTTGATTAACGATTATGACTACTCAATACACTACCACCATAGGAAAGAGAAAAAGGTGGATGATACTTTGATTTGGAATGATCAAGCTAACTTATCTATGATATGGATAAAAAAGATCCAATATTTTTGGATTTGAAAAGGATAGACCTTGAAATATTGAAGTAATGGGAGAAATATTATCTTTCACAAATGGGTGTCCAACCATTTAAAGGGGGGTTTGTATTTTTACCATGATATAAAGTATTATAAATCATTATAATAAAATAAAAATAATTAAATGGTATACCAATTAAGAAACTATTCATAAAAAATATAAAACATTGAAAAATAATTACAAATACCTTGATGAGATTGTAGAAAAGAAATAGTGGATTCACGCGGAAGATAAAAAAAGTCGAGTCGATGGAAAGATGATGTTTTAAAGAAATTTTCATTAAATGGTATATCAATTAAGAAAAAAAATCATCAAAACCATAAATCATGGATAAATAATTACAAATACCTTGATGAGATCGTAGAAAGAAGAAATAATTCATTCATGTTGAAGATTAAACAAGTTGAGTTGGGGGAACAATGATGGTTGAAATAAATGATCATTAAATTAAGAAATGTGTATAATGAAAACATATAATTTATATGATAAAATAAAACATGGTATATAAAAATTTAGGTGGTAATTGGAAATTTCGATGCTGCAATGTAAAAAAATTGAAATTTCGCATTGGCGGGATTTTAAAATTATCTTTCACATCAGTTTTATGATAACCGTCATGAAAATATATTAAAATTTTCACTGATTTTTTACATTGGTTCCTATATAACTGACTTGAAAAATCAAATTTCATCACTATTCACTTAGGTTATTAAATAACCAAGGTAAAAAAGGATATTTTAAGACTTTTTCACGTCGGTTTATTAATAACCAAAGTTGAAAGGTATTGTTCATGTAGGTTATTTAATAAATGGAATGATAATTGTTTTAAAACATGTAGTTAATTTTCCATTCTTAGATTTGACAGTTCATGGAGCTCAAATGGAGTTACGAATCTATAGTTATGGCCATTAAAAATTGGCCTTCCCTGAGACTTTGTTTAGAGATATTCAACTTCCGATGACCATAACTGTTGATCTATAACTACGTTTGAGCTTCGTGAACTATGAAATCGAATATTTGGAAATTAAATACATGTTTGAAAACATTTTTCATGTAATCTATTAAATAACCAACGTGAAAAGTACCTTTTATCATCAGTTATTAAATAACTGATGCGAAAAAGTCATGAAAATTTATTTTCACATCGATTATTTAGAACCGATGTGAAAAAGTCAGAAAAATGGTTTTTTTCATATCATTTAAATAATAAAAAACATTAAAAAAATCAATTTTCAATGATTTTCATGACTGTTCCAAAAAAACCAACATGAAAAATGGCGACATTAAAAATAGTTTTTGTAATAGTGATCTCTATTCTTTAATGGAACAAATTATGCCCAATGGAAAATTAAAATGAAAATGAACTAAAAAGTATGGGTATTGAAATTTGGTCTTCAATTGTAGATTTATATAATATTCCCACTAGTTCTAAAACTACTTGGGAATACCCAACTAAGACTACTTATAACACTAATTGCAAAGCTATGAATGCCTTATACTATTCTTTAGAAGATGGGGGTATTTAACATAATTTCTGCATGTAAAACAGCACATGAAATATGCAATTCTTTTTTGGTTTCACATGAAGGAACCTCTAGTATTAAGGAGATAAGACTTAAAACATATACTATTAAATATGATAACTTTAAAATGAAGCCTTATGAACCTATTTAAAACATGTATCTCTGGTTTAATAAAATTGTGAAAACGATGAACTCTTTGGGAAGAGATGTAACTGCCAAAGAAAAAATCACGAGGTTTCTCATATGCTTACCTAATAAATGGAGAGAAACATATATATCCATTAGATAATCATGTGACATCAGCAAAAACCCTATCAAATAACTCATTAGAAAATTGATGATGTGTGAGGAAGATTTGAAAGTCAACAAAGAAGAAGAGGTTGAACCTAAGGGAAAATATGAAGCCTTCAAGACTATTACCTCTAAAAATAAGGAAAAAGAAAAGGTTATAGACTATGTTGAATGATAAAGTAATGTTGAATCAACATTAGATAATGATGAATAGATGGATCAGCTGGACAGAAGACTCAAGAAATTCTATATAAAGAGGAAGTTTTTCAAGAAGTCAAATTATAAAGGAAGATATGATAATAAGGGAAACTGGAAAAAAGGATGGAAAATAAATAAAAAATCAGAGGAGGTTGTCTGCTAGGAATAAAAGAGAAGAGGACATGTCAAAGCTGACTGTATAAAATTAAAATACAAAAATAAGTATGAAGATAAAGACAATAAGTATAAGAAATATATGAAGGCCACCTAGAGTGCCTTTGAAGATATCTCTAGTGAATCAGTGTCATCTCATGATGAGAAAAATAACATAACAAATATGGGTTTTATGATAAGAACATTTAAGGTAACCTTAGACTCCCCTTCACACAATTCTTATTATTCGGAATATGAAATTGATTCAGAAAATATGGCAAGTGATGAAATATTTGAAGAATATAACATACTGGAAGACACTTGTAATGAACTAAAAGATAATTATAAATATTTAAAGAAACAAAATAATCTTACTTTAACTATTAATTCTTAACTTACTTCTTAAAAGGAAAAGAATACTCAACTTCACAAAGAGAACAATGAATTGAAAATGTCTAATGAACAATTGAAGAAATATCTATAAATGTATACCAATGAGAAAAATAATATTACTAAGATCCTTAGTAAACAGATATATCCTATGTACACTTATGGTATTGGATCTCACCATGGAAAAAGAAAATTATCTAAAACACATTTGGTAACTAAATCTGGTAAATCTATTTTTCTACCAAATAATCAAAATTCTAATTCTTGTTTCAGTTATGGAAAATATTTTACTACCTCTAGCTTTTCTAGACTAAGTGGAGACTATTTTTCAAACATGTTACTTAATTGTTATAGGAAACCTATAAGGAAAATATCGGTACCTAAAGCATTAATTACTAATGTAACTAGACCCAATAAAGTCTGGGAACCAAAATCTGTTTTTGTTTAATTATTTTGTAGAAAATATATTTGAAGAGCTCCTATAAGAGCTTATGGTATTTGGATAGTGGATGGTCAAGACATATGATATGATATTATTCAAGCTTCAAGAACCTAATCAAGATTTATGGTGGATATTTCACCTTTGGTGACAATTCTAAAGTAAAAATATTTGTCTTAGGCGAGATTGGTAACTCAAACTTAGTTTTAATTTCTAAATTACTTTTTGTTGATGGATTGAAATAAAATTTTCTTAATATTTTACAATTTTGTGATTATGGATTTCATGTTAAATTTTAAAATTATGCTTTCAATATTTTCAACTCTAATAATGAATTAATATTTTATACTTTTAGAAAATAAAATGTATATTTTGTTAATTTTTATTATTTAATTTTTCAAAATTTTTCTTTTTTAAGTTCCTTCCATAAAAGTCTAGGATTTGAATTAAGAAATTTGAACACTATAATGTATAATCTCGTATAAATCATACTAGAAAAGGAATAGTCAAGGATCTTCCCAAACTTGAGTTTCCAAATGACAAAGTCTGTAATCCTTGTTAAAAGGGTAAAAAACACAAGATATTTTTCAAATCAAAGAAAGTTTTTTCAACTTCTTAACCTATAGATTTGTCTTTCATGGACCTGTTTGGACCATATCGATTTTCTAGTTAAAATGGGAAGCACTATGTTTATGTTATTTTATATTACTATTCTATGTATAATTGGACTTATTTCTTATCTCACAAAAGTGAAGCATTTACTTACTTCACCTAGTATGCTAAAAAATTTGAAAATCTAAGTGGACTTAGAATAAAATCTTTAAGAAGTGATCATGGAAGTGAGTTTGAAAATCAAGACTTTGGGTCTTTTTTCTCACACAATGTCTATAGTCATAACTTATCTTCCCCTAGGACACCTCAACAAAATGGAGTTGTGTAAAGAAAAAATAGAACCTTACAAGAGATATCTATAGCAATGTTTAATGAATATGATCTTCCTATTTTTTTAGATGAGGCTATGAATAAAACTTTCTACATAATTAATAGATTCTTAATTAGATCTATCCTCAAGAGGAATCCTTATGATTTATGGAAAAATAGAAAACCCAATGTTATCTATTTTAAATTTTTTGGTTGTAATGTCTACATTCATAATACTAAGTATAATCTTGAAAAATTCATATCCAAGAGTGATGAAGAAATATTATTAGGTTACTCAACATATAGTAAAGATTGTAGAGTCTTTAATAAAATAACCAAGTGTATGGAAGAATCTATGATTATCAAATTTGATGAAACAGATCCACATGAACCTAATACATCTCTAGAAAACCTTGAAGATGATATGTTAAACTTGGGCATAAATGAAAAATCATCTAATCCTCATGTCAATAAATCTGTTAAATGAAATAGTTCTAGAAATTATTCAGAATCTGAACATAATGAACCCAAACCTATAGATGAACCGCAGTTACTAGCCCATCCATTTATAGACCAACTAGAACATTCAAGAACCATCCTTTAGATGCTGTTGTTTGAGACTTAGATAAAGGGACACAAACTCAAGATTCTATTAGAAATCAGGTTGAACATCAAGCCTTTTTGTCACAACTTGATCCTAATAAAATCAATGATTCAATTAAATATTAATTTATAGTGATGGCTATGCAATAGTAACTTAATCAATTTGAAAGAAATTTACTTTAGAAACTTTTGGATATACCCAAAGACACCCTGACCATAGGCACTAAGTGGGTGTTTATGAACAAAGTAGATGAATCTGGTAATATTTTTTAGAAATAAAGAAATATTGGATACACAAGGTTATAGTCAAGAAGAAGGAATTGACTATGAAGAAACTTTTTCACCTAATGCTATAATTGAAAAAATCATAATCATACCTTATTATGCTACCCATATTAATTTCAAACATTATCAAATGGATGTAAAAAAGTGGCTTCCTAAATGGATATATAGTTGAAGACTTTTTTTGTTGAAAAACCCTTGGTTTAAAAAACCCTCACTTTCTAAATCATGTTTTGAAATTAAAATAAATATTTATATGGTTTAAAAAAAGATGAAAGAGATTTGTATGATATATTAAGTAGTTTTCTTATTTCAAAAGTTTTTACAAAAAGGAATTGCTGATCTTACACTTTTTATAAAACCAATTTCTAAAGAATTTTTAGTTGTTCAAATCTATGTGGATGATAATATTTTTGGATCTTCAAAAAATTCCTTATGTATTTATTTTTCTAAATTGATGTAAAGTGATTTTGAAATTAGTTTGATGGGTGAACTCAAATTCTTCCTCGGATTTCAGATTTTTCAAAATAAAGAAGGTATCATTTTAAATCAAATTAAATACACAAAAGATCTTTTAAAAATATTTGGCTTTGATAGAATCAAAAGTAGTGACACTCAAATGAGAATTACTTGTAAGTTGGATCTTGATGATGATGGTAAATTTGTTGATCATACCACTTAAAAAGTAATGATTGGATGTTTTCTCCACCTGACTTCTAGTAGGATAGATATAATGTTTAGTGTGTGTATGTGTGCCCATTTTCAGGCTAACCCAAAAGAATCTCACTTAAACGATGTTAAAATAATTTTTATGTACCTCAAACATACTATCAACTTAGATTTGTTTTACATTAAATGATAATCATTTGATATAGTGAGTTATTATGATATTGATTTCAATGGATGTAAGTTATATAGAAAGAGAACCTCTTGAACATGTCACTTTTTGAGAAATTCTATGGATTCATGGTATAGTAAGAAAGAAAATTATGTTGCATTATCTACTATCGAAGCAGAATACATAGCTACTGGTATCTATTGTACAAAAATTCAGTGGATGAAACACACTCTTCTAGACTATGGATATCAATATATACATGTGCCTATAAATTGTGAGAATACCTATGATATTAACATTTCTAAGAACCCAGTTTCTCATTATAGAACAAAAAATATTGATGTAAGACATAAATTTTTGGGATATCATTATCAAAAGGGTGATATCACTTTAGAATTTATTGGAATTTAATATCAGTTTACTATCATATTCACCAAGACATAGAACTTTGAAATAATGAATTACATCAGACATGAGTTAGAAGGGATAAATCAATAAGACCTTGTGTATCCTTTCCTTGAACTTTTTCTGTGAAGTTTTCATGCCAACACCATTGTTACACTAACACCATTGTCATGCTGACACTATTTTCATCCCAACACTGTTGTCATGTCGATATAGTTTCCATGCCAACACCGTTTTCATGTCGACACTGATGCATTGTCATGACGACACCGTTAGTGTTATACAATGTCTATCATACCGACACCAATAACTCACTTTTTCTATATGTTTTATATTTTTATCAAAATGACTCTATTTAATTAATTTTGTTGACCCCAGATCATGATTTAATGATTTTTTAATTTTAGAAGACCAAATGATATAAATTTGAATCGATCCACTCTAATCCTTCGCTGCTACTCTCTACCGGCCACCACTATCTCTCTTTACTCTCGACCTTTCACCTTCTGACCTCTAGATAGAACTGATTAGATTGGAATGCGTGAAGAAAGATCATGAATATGGTGAGTCTCATGATTCTAAGAAACAAAAAGGTGAATTGAGAAAATCTTCAACTCCTGTAAATCCTGGTCTGGAAAACCATGTTGTAACCTCAGAGAAAGATATATTGGTGGAATGGCTCTTAGAGAGAAATTATTTGTTGTTAAAGGTGCTACACGATGAAGGATGGATTTAATGGTTTGAAAAAAATGATAGAGTCTTCTACCTGAAGCTGGTATTTTAATTTTTCATGAATATAGAACTTTTTTGGAAGGAAGTGATATAGCTTGGGTCAAGTCGACAATAAAAGGGAAGATAATCACTTTCTCTTCAAGACATTGGGATAAATGTCTTAAGGATCCTCATGAAGTTAATTTTGATGATTATCAAGGTACCTCCCCACCTGAAAGTGAATTATTTTTTTATGAGACAGCTCTGAATGAGTTAACTAGAAATGGGGAATATAGGAGAACCATTTCCTTAGAATTAAATGGCGAGTGAAGAATTTTATTTAAGTTTATTAAGAACCAGATTTTTCATAAGAAAGTGTAATTTTCTTCACTCAAGTATCAAGATGTATAAATGGTGTATTTTCTACATAAAAGAGTTAAATGGAATCTATGAAGATATCTGATGGTGCACATAAATGAGATGATAAAACCAGGTTGTAACTAAAATTCTCTTTTTCACTTCCGAATGATTTCTAGATTGATAAAGGAGAAAGGCTATGTAAGTGAATTTGATGATGTTGTAGTTAGTGAATGTAGTGGAATTCTCTTAAGTTCCAATATTTTTAAGAGAATGAAAATTTACTAGAACCCATGGAAAAAGGAATGGGTTAGTGATGAAGATAGACTGTATGATTAGTTCAATACTATATATCATCCATTTGGACCAAGAAATATAGTGGATGATAGCCTCAGTCTAGATGAACGTGTAATTTATAATTCAGTTGAAGAGGAGGGGCCTTATACTTCTATCAAAGATGTGGGATCATTAATTGATGATAGAAGTGACCCAGACACAATTGGACCAACAAAAAGAGTTTCTATTGAACCTGTAACTCCACCTTTGGACTTACCTTCTCATGAACATGTTCTCAACTATACTGTAAGTGAAGAAACAAATGTTCAAGGATGTGTAGAATATTCTAGGGAGTTCAGTGAAGAAGAGTATGAATAAGATGAATCTGGTAGTGCTGAAAGTGGTTTAGAATCAAGTAGATAAGAATAAGATGATAAATTTGATGATGAAAATGGAAACTAAAAGTATGAAGATGGTGATAACAAATAATGTAGTGAAAGTGACAGTGATAGTGAATCTGATCATCCTAATGGGAATCTAGATGCTGTTAGTATAGAGATTGTTAAAGCTAATGCTGGTGCATCTATTGAGAGTGCAGTTCAAGAAGAAAATGTTTCTCTAGCTGAACCAATTTCTCAAGATATATATACTAGAAAAGAAACTCTACATAAGGAGAAGAAACCAAGAAATGAAGAATTAAATGAGGGGGATAAAAATGCAAAAAAAATATGACATTGAGGGGGAGACACAAAAAGAGAAACTTAAGCTGATTAAGATCATCAAATAGGAAGAGTAAGGATTGATACTCTTAGTCCTCTAGATTCTGATATAATGGATGAATGGGCACAGAATATGGGGTATCTGGCCCTGGGGTTAGATTATGATGATTTAGATGATGAATTGTTTTCACTTATTGCAAGGGAACCAATGGATAAGACCTATTCTAGTGACTATGTAACTAAGGATGATTTTGATCAATTAAATAAAGAAATTAGTTCCTCTACAAGACACTCAATATAATCTCAAATAATATATGAGATTGATAAATCTAGGAGTGATAACACTGAGATGACATGAAATTTGAAAGTTATTTCATCTATGGTTGAAGGTGTAAATAAAGCTAGAACTTCAAGTTTTACTCCTGCGTCAACCAGTACATCTTAATCCAATGCTTCTTCAGTTTCCAAGATGGTGAGAAATGAAATTCAGAAAATTTGATTTCAACTACTGAAAAAATTGTGACAAGAAAAACCAAATCGGGAATGAGATGAAGAATTTAACCACTGGCATCAATTCCTTGACCACAGAGTACATGATTACAATGGAAAGTATTATAAAATGAATTTAGAACATTGTTTCTCCTTATAAATCTATTTATTTTTTCATACATAGAAACGAAATTAAGGAACATTCCTCCTCTTCTCTTGCTTCAACCACTGCTCCACCTACTTAGCCTTCACAATCTTTGGATCTTTCTACCATCAATTTAGTTTTAAAAGAAGTGTTGAAATCTTTAATTGCCAATATGGACAAGTTTGGGGGAACTTTTGATAAGGTGCATTACCATGTGATGTATTATACAAAGATTTTCTCAAACACTCTGGATGAGATGAACAAAAATATTAATGATTGTTTATCCAAAATCATCACAAATCATGAAATGAACAATTTGTTTAAGTATTTGGGAACCGATCTGACTCTTCCTCCGGTGATAATAGATTTTATGGACCAGATTTATAAGATTAGACAATTCACTCCCTTGTTGAAAAAATTCATTGAAAACTAAGATGATTTTTAAAAGGCAATGAAATATAGTGGTGAGATCATTGAATATTTCATCAAGATATTACAACCATATCTCCATGTCCAAAGTGAATCTATTGTGGTTCCTCCTACTACACCACTTGGACCTACTGGTTTAGTTCGCGCTCATGCTTAGATGTCAGTTTCTCAGGATTTATCTCAGATGAGACCCATGATTACAGAGCCTATTTTGTATCGACTTCTTTCTCAGCACCGACCTACCGTGGCTTCTACCATTCCTAAAGGAGTGCCTCTACCTCATCTGAAAATCCATTCCGACCCACCTACTTCCCAGCCTATTCCTTTTACTAAACCATCCATTGATTCTTTTGATAAAGGGAAGAAACCCCTTGAACCTACTAAGTAGCGTGGAGTGATATTTTTTATAGCTATGATTTCTTGTAAATTTGGAAATTCAGTATCATTTTCTAATGAATGACATTTCATTGTTTCTACCATTCTGTTTTTAGTGTTCTTTTCAACTTCCACTTTTTGCTAATCCCAAAAGTGAGAGAACTTTATTAAGAATTATTAAAAGGGGGAGAAAATTATTAATAATTATTATGTGTTTATGCATTATTATCTCTGATAAATTCTTTTATAGTAATCCAATTGTTTACTTTAATCTTTCTCTATTGGTATTTAATAATTCCATGAATTGTGATCATAAAAAAGGGGGAGATTGTTGGCTCCTAGATATTTTTTTCCACTATCTATGAATATAATGGTTTTAATTATCACAAATCATGTCATATATTAACATATATCTTACATCATGTTAGATCTAAAATTATATCAAAAGCATTATCTTGAGTACCATATCATTTCAATCACATAACTATTTATGTGTGTTTAAGTATGAACAATCTTATAACTGATTATTTATGTATACTTTTTGGTATTTATACTCTCTGACTTTACTGAAATATGATATAGATAGAACATCTAAAATTATATAAGTATCTGTCATTGACATCGAAAAATAAACGACTCACCGACATATATATGACTCACTCAAAGATAGTCCAAATAGGCATATGTTCTAAGTATGTGAAGGTGACACTGTTGGAATGACACACCATTTCATATGAATCACTGACAAAGACGACCTACCATCAATCCAAGTGACCTACCATTGCATGGTGCTACCAATACAAGTACTCAATTTTAGTTGAAATGAGTCACCATTGGACCAACTATCTCACTAATAGAAGAAATAACTCACCTTTCAAATGAGTCACTAATAGATCAACTATCTCACTGATAGAAGGAAGGAATCACCATTGAAACAAGTCACCGATGTAATGAGTCACCGACGTATGAAAAGACCGAAAGAATGAAATAACAATGGGTTGAGTCACAGATAGGAGGAGACACCGACATACATGTCCCTGATAGACTGCTTAAATATGCATTTAATAATATTATTTCTAACGGTCATATTTGAGTCATTTAAGGATATTGAAATATTTTATAATCCTTTTTATGAATTTTAGTAGATAGTAATAGGTACAATGAACCTATATATATGGAATATACATGATCTTTTTCGGCCCTAAAAAATGAGAAGAATTTTAAAATAGAGAAGAGATATATAGAAGGAAGTAGGAGTGGTGGTGCATGTCGTGTGCGAGTGAGACATATTGAAGAACATCTCCAACACTCATGCAACCACGGTGCACTCAAGAACAAAAGAAGAACACATGAGGCAATCTCAATCAAATGGAACATAAAATTGATAAAACCACTTCAGTATATCATAGAAGGAGAAGAATATACTTGTAGAACCATACCTGTACCTAAATGCCAGAATACAACAGTCTATTTTTGTGTCAACCTTTGGAAGAGGACTCAGACTTTATGTCAACTACATCTGAAGAGTCAAGAGATAAATCTCAAGACATAGAGAGCCTTAAAAATCCTTTATCATATTTGTTTGCTATATTTTGTGCATTCTTACATACATTTGAGCTGTGTGTGTCTTTTTCTTTTAAGAACTCACTGTCTCTTGTATCAAACTGAAGGATATAAGATATCCTTCCAATCAAAACTTCTTATATTTGTTTACTCCCACAGATAAGTGTGGAAGATTTCCTTGTGTGACCTGGTAGTTTGTACCCACGAAGAACTATGGTAGAGGTCTTGGGAACTTGATAGTATGTGTGCTATTGTGAACCCCGATCTAGAGTGTGGATCACACTATTTATTGATTTAAACATTTTGGTGGTAGGTGATCACCAAGTGGAGAGGATTAAGTCTCTACTAGAGACTGAACCTCTTGTTTTATTTCCACTAGGTTTTTAAATTTTAATTTTACTCTGTTTTATCACATATTTCACAAAACTCAATTAAACTTTGATAGTCAGTCTTAGTAAGTGTTTATAATAGTATTGACTAATTAGGTTAGTTTGAAAAGCTGTATTAATTTTCAAATTGATACAAAGGAAATCTAATCAATCTTTTGAGAAATTAATTGAACAATCATGCTCTTATAAATTCACTATTGGATAATAGGGTAATGTAATTTTAAATTTGGTGTAATTTTAATTAATACTATTGAACAAATTTTTTTATAGATACTCAATTCACCCCCTCTTTAGTACTTAACTCCGACCAAAAAGTCCTATAAAGAATATAATATTACATTTTAGACCAAATATTTCCCTAGTTATCCTTATTCCATATATTTTTGATTTTTAAAAAAAATTAATAAAATATTGTATTCATGAAATACCATTTTTGTCAAATTTAACATCATTCAGTACTATGACTTAAAAAACATAAAAAAGACAAAAATTTAAAATAAATATTTTATTATATCTTAAAAATATCATATCCATATATATAATTCATGGATAACCCTTAAAATCATAAAATAAATTTATTTTATTTTTTAATATCATTTATTTGATTTTTTTATTAATTTATTAATTTATGTATCATCATCATATAAGAATTTAAGGTATTTATTTTTCCCCTAAAAATTAAAAATAACATTACAGGAAAAATATAAATATTTTATCTTTTTAGAGACTATTTATACTTGAATATCTCTCTTATAAATCTATATATTAAAATGTCATACTAATTAAAGATGAAATTGTGCCTCAACTTTTAAAAAAATGTATATTTACTAACATTTGTGTCCGAAATAGTTATTTAATTTTTTAATTGTACTTTTCTTACCTTGTGCAAGCATTGCAAAAGCATTTGGATAAGATTCATGTTATATAAATATAAAATTTGAAATTATCAATCAAAAACATAAATTATATATAATAATAAATAAATACGTCTTGAAAATTCTTATTAAAAGTCAATTATTATCTATAAGGAACCAAATTTGACTTATCTAACACTGTGCACACACTTCATCAACACTGAAAATGATTTTTATATTTATCAAGAAATAAATTATAATTTAAATGTTTTTATTTTTTTTGTAAAATATTTATATTATAATATGATAATTTTATTCATTAAATAAATTTTAAAAAATATATATCCTAATTATGTCTTGATGATATCACATTAATATTATATTTTATTAAATTTATATTATTTTCTATTCACAAAAAAATTAATTTTTTTCAAAATATTCTCAAAACTAAATCTAAGATAATTTTAACATTCTGAATTAAAAAATGAAATTATTTTTAAAATTAAAATTCAATAATTTTAAAATTAATCTTATAAATATAACTATATAAGAAATTAGTTTAATAAAACGATTTATTTTAAGAATTAATTAACTATTTAATTCATAAATACTAATAAATTTGAGAAAAATTATTCTATCCAAACCTAGGTTATTAAATTCTAACCCTTTATTAATTTAGTCCTTTAAATTTAATCACTTATTAAACAAATTATGTCACATTTCCCTCATATCATTTCAGATTCCCATGTTGCTTCTTCAACTATATGGTTTCTCCAGAAAACTCTAACCAGATGAATTAACTTTTTCTGAAATAATTACTCCCAACAATCAAGAATATTAACATGATGTTTCTCATAATAAAATTTCTCTTCCAACTTAACTACTTCATGTATCAAAACATGAGATTAATTGGACACATTATTTCTTAACATCGAAACATGAAAAACATCATGTACCTAGGATAAAATCAGAGGAAAATCTACTCGGTAGGTAATTGGTCCAAATATATACAAGAATTCATAAGTTCTAATGAACTATGAACTTAAATTTAACTTCTTACTAAAACGAATAACACTTCTCCATTGATATATTTTTTGAGAAACATGATCACCTACATCGAAAGAAAGGTATTTCCTCCAGTAATCTGCAAAACTTTTCTACCTTTTATGAGTTGTCCTTATATATTGTTGAATCATTTTCACCTTATCAAACACTTAATCTACCAATTATTCTACCATTAACTTCCTTTCACCAACTTCAACCCAAAATCCTAGAGTTCAACAACAGTTTCCATTTAATTCTTGAAACAGTGTCATCTGTATACTAAAATGAAAACTTTTATTATAAAAAATTTAACTAAAGAAAGTTTTTGTTCCCAAATTCCCAATAAATTCATTGAAAAAGTAGGTAAAATTTCTTACAAGGTATTAATTATTTATTCTAATTAACCATTATACTGAGGATGAAAGGTTTTAGTGAAATTTAATTTAGTTCCCAATGACTTCTCAAGGCCTTTTCAAAAGTTAGAAGTATACCTGAGATCATGTCTAGCTACAATAAAGAGAGGAAATACATGTAACATGAATATCTCCTTAAACATTAGTTGATAAATTTGATCCAAATATAGGTTTTCTTTTATAGGAAATAAATTTGTAGATTTAGTCTGTCGACCAATAATTATCGAAATCACATTGTTACCTTGAGAAGTATTTGGTAGTCCCACCACAAAATCCATGAATATATTTTTACATTTACACTCTAGAACTGAAAGATGTTGAAGCATCCCATTTGGTAATTATTATTCTACTTTAACCTATTGACATGTCAAAAATTTCATAGTGAAGTTCGAAATATCACTTTTCATTCCATCCCAATAGTAATACCCCTGAAGATCTCTTTACATCTTAGTACTGTCAGAAAGAATGAAAAATAAGAATATAGGAGATCCAATTAATAAATAGTTATTTATATAGAAATCAAATGGCACACATAATCTCTTTCCAATTCTCAAGACACAAACTTTATCAATATTAAATTCAGGCAACATAATTTTTTTGAACAATTATACCTTTTTCGATAACTCGTAGTCTTTATTATGAGCATGATTAATTCTATCTGATATAGATGATTTCACTCACACCTTAAAAAAGATAGAGAAGTTTCTTTCACCCAAAACTTACAAGAAAAAAAAATCAAATCATTAATCAAGGGCCATGTTCTACACAAATCATATTTAATTATGCATGATGTTTTAAATCAATGCATACAACACATTTTTTCACTTTTATTGTATGGTAGTTAATATTGAAACAATAATACTTTATCAATTTCAAACACATTATCTATTTCATGTTCAAATACTTCTATGTAAATATATACTTTAACCTTTTATGATTAGTATATATTTCTCACTTGGTTCCATATAAATTATTTCTCCAATTTTTTCAAGAAAAAACAATAGTAGTTAATTAAAAATAATGAGTAGTATAATATAAATCATTAGATTTTAGTTGTCTTGAGTCATAAGAAATTAATTGATAATTATTCACAAAAACACAACCATTTACCTTCAATGAAGAATCAATGTTGATGAAAAAATCACCGTTTCTTGAGGGAACCTCAAAAACTAGATCATTAAAAAATCTTCTTTATTAATTACTGAAAACAAACATCATAACATTTTGTCGAGATAAATTTTACTCCATATAGTTTTAACTTAGTTAGTGGGTTATATAATCATGAATTTTTTTAAAAAAACTACCGATAATAGCCTACTAATAGAAGAAATATTTGAATCTCTATAATATTTGAAGGTCTTGGACATTCATAAAACACTTTTTTTGGTGTGATCAGATACTATGCCATATTTATTAACAATGTGCCCAAGGAAATAAGTATGTTATAACCAAAAATTACATTTTATGAATTTCTATATAAATTATTTTCTTTTAGGATTTGTAGAAATATACTTAAATTTTTTTCAAGATCCTAATAACATTTTAAAGAAACCAAAATATCAACAATAAAAACAACCAAAAAACTTATATAAATATTAACTAAATATTCTATTCATAAGATACATAAATACAACATGGGAATTTTTTCGACTAAAGGGAATAACAACAAACTCATAATTCCCATATATAGTACAAAATTATATTTTGTAATGTCATACTCCATCAACTATAGATGATGGTGCCTAGATCTCAAGTAAATCCTGGAAAGATACCAATCTCCCTAGATCTAATAAAAAAAGTCACTGATATGCAGAAACAAAAACTTACTCTTAATAACAATGTTATTAAAAGACAAATAATCAACAAAAACATCATGGAACCATCTTTATTTTTTTAAAAAAATTAATAGAACCCCATTTTTAAGTTCTAGGATGAATAAAAACTTTATTAAACAACTCCTTCAACTACATTTTAAATTATATAAGTTCCACTTGATCCATTTGAAAAGGGTGTTTTCAAATTGGCATAACATCAGGAACTAAGTCAATAGTAAATTAAAATTTCTGATCATGTATAACCCTAGGAAAATCATATGAAAAAACATCTATGTATTCATTTACCACTAACAAATCATTAATCTAAACAATTCCCTTGCTTTTAACAATATGTGAAGAATAACATTCATTTACATATTTTAATAGTTTCTCAGATTCCTGATATGTTATCAATGGTATGGGTTAATTATTGTATAAAAACTAAAACTATTTCAAAAAACAATAATTTAGATCTAAAATCTATCTTAACATGGTAAATAGAAACGCAATCCATACACAAAATAACGTCAAACTATACTTGGTAAAAATAAGTTTTTCTTATAATGTATTTGCATAGAAAACAACATGAAGATTCTTATAATTCCTTTTTCCCTTAATATTCCCCTATTTATTTACCATATTCCCTAGTTTCATTTATTGAGTTGAAATTTATAATTTACTAGAAAATGTTTCATAAAAAATGGAATGTGTAGATCTCGTATCAAACAAAACATTATCATAATCTGAGTAAAAAAAAGTACCTGATATCACTACATTGGATGTCCCAACATCTACTAAAGTATCTATAAAGGATTTCACTACACTTTTTCCTTATAGTATACCTGAATCCTAACATTTAGATCCTTCATTGGGTGGGTATGTTCATAATTTACCATCTCACCACATTTAAAACACTTTTCAGTTTTCTTATCTGAATTGACCTTACCAACACCAATATATTTTTCATTAAAATCTCATGCCATATTTCAAAGAACACCACACCAGAATCACTTATTATATATTTTAATTCATTAACTAGGGTTTTTTACCGTAATTTCCAAAAAATGAAAAAATGATTTTCTAACCATCAGATTTTATTGATTGATTCTTACCCATTTCATGCCTTCTATACGTTTTCTTCTACTTTTTTTCAAAGTACATGTGATAATCATAAAAATACATTTCTTCCCTCTCATCACATCAAAAAAGTTTCTCATAACATTTTAATTCACATGAATCTAATTCCCTTTGATATATTGGATTTAATCCTAATTAAAAACAATTGATGTTTATATTAAAATCCAAAATGAGATTTGGAGAGCACCTTGCCAATCGTGTGATGTTTTCTTCATACATAACCACTTAAACATTCTATTTTGTTTTTCAATTGTAGTATTTTCTTTTCCATACTATGTTGAACCAAATTAGGCATATATTTTTCAAGGAAAAAATTCTTAAATCCTTCTTATTCTATGGAATCAATCTCTTCTCTATCCCTGATATTCTTGACCATTGAACACCACTAGTCAGGTTTACCTTCATAATGAACAATTTCAAGGCTTTCCTTTTTATTATCTAAACACTCCATGACATAGAATATATTTTGAAGGGATTTAACTCATCCTTCTTCTACCACTGGGTTAGAGGATCCATTGAAAGCAGGAGGGTGCTACCTTATAAAATGTTCCACTATCATCATGTTTTTTTGTAGTATCTCTAGATGTTTTATTGAATGGATTCCACTACCATTTATAGTCTACATCAATTGATCCATTACCATCACAAACTTCTTGATTCATTTTCCCAACAATCTAGGTTATATATTCGGAGAAATATATTCCTCTCGGTGCCTTCCTACTTCATCTTCCCTATTTCTTATGCCCAAAACCATTCTGAACAAAAATTATTTAGACGAAGAAACTTGGTAATATTAAAATGATATATACTTTCAACTTAAATAAAAAGTAAAAAAATCATTTATGGTATTCTATTAACATTATCCTAACCCTTAAAATTATCAAAACCTTTATCTGACACCAACAGTAAGGACCCATGCTGAACCATTACATATTCCAGTGACTTTAAAATAGAATTTTATTTCATTCTCAAAGGTATTTTAGGTTTAGAGTTTTAGATAATTATTTCACAATTCATAAATAGCAACCCACAAGCATATTAAAGTGGATACTACTAAAAGAATATCCATTTTTCCAAAATATAAAATTCTTTAAAATAAAACATGACTTAATTTCATGAAAAATATTCACTATATTCATCTTGGATTATTAGTTTATATTACCCATCCATAATAACATGAGATTTTTTTAAAATTTGGGATGAGCATCGAAAACTCAGTAATGTACCTAAAAGGAAGGAAAGAAACCATTAGTCCATGAATACTTATAAACACACGAAGTAATTTTCACAAAGATATACTTCTCACACTTAAAAGTAACATATAATTACATTGAGAAAACATGAGGTTTCCATAGAACAAAAAAAGTATAAATAAACTGTTTAGGTAGCTTGGGGAATCAGTTTTTGTTACCATACTAAATTATGATCGTAACCTTCATGACTACTATATGATTTATAACATTCATGGCTACCTTATGATGGAACCCTGATGACTACCTTATGATGTAATTATCATAGTTATAATTGGAACAACCATTATAATAAACATACGACATACCCAATGAATTATAGGTCTATTATGAACCCAACTATATTTGGTTTATAATAGAACCACCAATAATCATACACAATTCTCAAGAACTAGAACATAATCATAAAACATGAATACTTGCATCAAAAAAATAATTCCTTGAAGAAAAATCACTTATTTTAAAAGAATACTTGCACACATTCAAAAGAAAAAAATTTATTTTTTTAAAACATGTGATATTATAAATTAGGATTCAAAACAATAAGGTTTAATGAATTTAGGAAAATCCACTGATGGCGTATTAGATAAAAAACATTAATTTTGAATTTTTTAACAAGAGTCATTAAAGAGTATTTTAAAAGGAAATCCCTTACCTCTGGTTTGAATTCCATAAAGTATTTTTAAACCTCCTTGATAATGATTTATAGAATACTATTAATTTATTATATTACTATATACATATTTTTAATACCTTATATGATCTTTTTATGGAATATTTACACATATTTATTAATAATACGTCATTATTTTCATTGTTTCGGGTGCACCGCTTTCATGGTCAGTTCATTATGGTTTTTTCTCAAATGGAAAAAATAATCAAAAAGTGGAATTATATGGTATTAATATAATTCTAGAAGTTTAAATAGTCCCATATACCCTTCATTCTGAAACGAGGATGATTCATTAGATAAAATGTTAAAAATATTGTTTTAGTTTAGTATGGTGGATTTTTTGACAATCTAGAACTTGTTTTGTTTTCTTTAATATTATGGGAATATATTAATAGCATATGTGGGACCATATATAATATATATATTTTGGTCATTTTAAAAATTATAAGTGAATTTATATTTTCCATGAATTCGATAATGGGAAACAAAACTCATCATCCACGAAGGTAATGAATCGACAAACCATGGATGTCGATTTCATTTTTAAGAATAAAAAGAGAAGATAAGAGATTTTATGATTAATATAACATTAAAGAAATATAATTATAGTATATATATATATATATATTTTTTTTTTCTAGTGTTATAAAAATACATTTTATAGGGGGTAAGTATAAGGTATAAGAGAGAATTAATTAAAAATAAAAAGACAGAGGATTTTACCTCTTGAATAATGTCTCCTTGATAACCACCTTAAAGAACTTAGAGTTAGTATTTTTTGTGGGAAAAGAAACTATAGAATCTGTCTAGGGATGAGGAGAAAATAATTTGGTATAGGATGGTCGAGATACAAGGATTAATTTGATGAAATTAAGCGAATGAATGAGTCCGGTTTAATAATTGAGGTGAGGGGCATTTTAATAATTTCTTAATAAAATATAATATAATAAGGTTATTCTAGGGGTAAAGAGTTCCAAAAGTAATATAAAGGAAATGCATTAAATTTTCGAAAAAATATTACCCCATTTGGACTTATTCAATATTTTGTGATTTTTAAATAATTTAATAAAATATTATATTCATGAAACATTTTTTTTTTCAAATTTAACACTATTCATTACTAAGAATTAAACAAAATAAAAAAATATTCAAATAAAAAATGTTTTATTATATCTTATAAATATTATATTCATCTATATAATTCATGAATCACCTTGAAAATATCAAATTATAATTATTTTAATTTTTTAATATCATTTCTTTGATTTTCCATTAATTTAATAAATACTATATATTCATCGTGTATGAAATTATGGTTTTTATTTGTTTCCTAAAAATTAAAAATAAAATTAAATGAATAATATAAATATTTTATATTTACATAAACTATTCATAATTTATTATCCATACAGAAAAATATTTTAAAAAGTCATACTAATTAAAAACCACATTGTGAATTACTGGACAATCTTTTAAATAAAATATATTAAGGGGATTAAAGTCCTCCAAGAGGATCTAAATGGTACGAATTTAAAATTAAGGATGTTTATGGTAAAACATTGATCATAAAAATATTTTTATACAAATTTTTGGGTAATTTAATTTTACTTATAATTTTAATTAAAAATACTTTATTTTTTTTCTACTTGTAGAAGCACAACATCAGCGTTGCATAAAAGTTAAAGTTAATTATTTCACATTTAAAAAATAAAATAAATTAAGATCTTAAAAATAAAATAATTATTATCAATATAATACTTACATTCATTCACTATGTATATTTACTCAGATCCATGTTAATAAAACTTATTTAATTTGTTAATTTTACTTTTTCTACCTTGCGTAAGCATTGCACAAGAATTTGTATAATATTTATGTTATATAACTCTAAAATTAGAAAATATCATCCAAAAATAGAAATTATACATAATAATTAATAAAATATTCATGAGAATTATTTTTAGCACTCAATTATTATCTATATGGAACCAAATTTTACTTTTCCAATGCTGTGTAGGCGCTACGTCGGAACTGCAAATGGTTTTTATATTTACCAAGAAATAAATTTTAATTCACATGTTCTAAATTAATATTGTAAAATATTTATATTATATTATCATAATTTTAGTAATTATTTAAGTTTAATAAATTATATACCATAATTATGTTTTGATGATGTCACCAAAATTAATGTATTTTATAAAAAACTATATTTTTTACTATTCACCCAAAATTAACTTTTAAGAAAAATATCAAAAAATCATACTGCGATTATTTTTAAATGACGAGTTTTAAAAATAAAATTATATTTTTGAAATTAAAAATATATTATTTTAAAATTAGTAATTTAAATATAACTATATTTGAAATTAGTTTACTAAATATTTTTTTTTTAGAATTACTTATCTATTTAATTCATGAATACTAATAAAGATGAAAAAAAATATTTAATAAATAAATGAGTTTTTATAGATACTTTTTATACCATAAAAATAATAAAATCTAATTATATGTTTGATAATTATGTGATTATATTGTAATTACTAATACACTAATGCTGGTGGTAAGAGAATTTGTAAAAAATAACGCGTTTAGTGAAGAAAATTACATTTTCTTAGAACAACCCACTTTAAATATCTTTTTAAGGATGCTATATTTATATGTTTTGGATTATAATAAGTTTGAAAAAATGTATGAGGATGTTTTTTAATGATTTTTAAGGGTTTTTTTGTTCAAAATGGCTTGATAAGTATGAAGAAGTGAGGGGAGGAGGTGTCCTTTTATAATGGAGGAGTGACATATTTGTAAATACACAAAAATATTAAATAATGTGGAGTCACCCTCAATAAAAATTCCTATAAAATTGATCACTAATATAGTGATGTGATTATTTGGTTGATCCACACCTCAACTAATTTTTTTTTGAAATTGTTGTTCCCTTACTTCTAAGTATCTTTACTTTTACTATTTTAGTTTTCACTACGGTAACTAGACTTTTTTATTTAGGTAATTTATCATTTAATACTAGAAATAAAATGATCCTTATTAGATAATTTGTACACACTATTTATAAATATTAAATAAAATTTATAAAATATAGATCCTATTTGTGTAGAAAATTAAACTTAACACAAGAAAATGAAACCCACAAAACCCCTATTTTAATCTTTACATTGGTAACAAATATTTTATTATATAGGGGTCAATATAATTCTTATAAATTGACTATTGGTCCATTAATGTATCATGATTTATATTTTTAATCATATATCAATTACTTGGAATGCGATATGTTTTTTAAGAATTTTAAATCATTCAAAAAAAATTATTTATTATAAAATAATATTAATGTCAATTTTTCCACTATTCATTTAATTTGACTTTAAAAAACATCAAAAAAATGGTTGAATTCAAATATTATATTTTCACACTAGTATATCATGTTATATTTTCCTATAAAATTCATGGAATACCATAATTCATTCAATTTCTATTACTTTTAATATTTTTAGCATCATTTATTTTATTTTTCTATTAATTAAATAATTATTGTGTTAGTGTTTCTTAAGAATTTATGGTGATTATATAATTACTAAAAAAATTACCCTTATGAAATTAATTTCTTTATTCACAAAATTACCATCAATATTATTTTACATACTTCTCTTATCTCTATTTGAACACATAATTGAAATTTAAAAGCAAGACATTGAAATTTTATCTTTTCTCATTATATAAATTATTATATTGGTCACTTTTAAGAAAAAGTGTCCCAAAATAACATAAAAATAGAGAACAAGGTTAAAAGGGTATAAATATGGTAAAAAATAGGAATTTTAAAAGTTTTTAGGTTATTTTAACGCTTATATTTTTAGTTTAACCCCTAGTAAACCCGTTTTAACCTTAAATGTGATAATTAATTTTTTTTTACTATTTTTATTATAAATTTTGACCAAAAATTAAATTTATCTTTCTATAAAACAATTATTATAGGAATTAAAAAAACCAAACCCATTTTTTCATATTACATTAATATAAGTGGAATAATTTAATTTAAAACTATACCCACAAATGTGACGAATTTGTTTTTTCAAAAAGAAAATGTTCTCAAGTATATGAATATTTAATATAAAAATCCAACATGAAATTGATTCCATTGAAATAAATTGGATGAATAAATATATAATTTAACTAATTTTTCTTTTAAAAAATTTCTAAATAATATGGAACTCTCTAAATGTTTAAAAAAACAGTTTTTTTAATAAAAATCAGTATTTTAAATATTCACTAAAATATAATATTTTCATAAAATTATCAAAAATTAACTCTAATTTAATTTTCACATGTTTATTAAAAAAATGAAGTTATATTTATCTATTTTTTTAAAATGATAAAATTCAATTTCATAATTCGTTTATAAAAATAAGTAAAAACATTTTTATGAGAAAAATATATTTTTGAAGCATATAAAGACTTTATTAAAAATTTAGTACTTATTTATAAATATATTATCATTATATAGAAGATTTATAATTTATTTTTAAAATTGGGATATTTCTATTCATGTTGGTGAATCTAATTGTAAGGTTTTACAGTGAATTTTAAATAATAACATTAAGAGTATATTTCTATTCATTAAAACTCAGTGTTGCGTGAAATGTAAGCTATTAAAGAAATTAAATTTATTCAAAAAATATATTTCATAAAATATTAGGTTATTATATGGGAATTCCTTTAACATGATTCCATCCATCTAGTGTTAATAAAATTCAATATTCTAGTCAAACATGGAAAATAATTCTTAATACTTCTTCCACTATAAGTATGGGTCACTATATAGGGTTCCATAAAGTATAGGGTGGGTGGGGTAGATAGAGTAAGGTGTAGATGCATAGAAATGGATGGGATGGATGTTTGGGTTGTGGTATAGTTCAATGGAGTGTGTAATTCCTGCATAGGTGGAGGGGTATGAAGGGGAACATTGGGTGGAGGTGGGACTTATTGGGAAACTGCATGGGCCTCCTCATGGGATCCTCTTATTTGGTAATGTTTCCCATTGTATTCAATAATTATAATATTCTTCACCATAGTGATGAAAAATAAAATAGGTAGAGAAATCTCAATGGAGGCTCTCTTGTTAAAATGGATTTCAAGTCACTCAGCCAAGAGAATAGTATAGAGGCCTCCAAAAAATGTATCCCTTAGGCTTGGTAAGCATTCACATTATCTATTGGGTGAAAACATATACATATTTTATGGGATACATAGAAATCATAGAATAAAGAATAAATAAGTCCCAGAGTTTCATATTACCTTTATTATCAGTGTCATCAATGAATAAAGTTATAATAACCTGATAGAATACATGATAGATTGGGTTGATCAATTTTGAGGCCTTAGCTATTTGGATATTCTAGCCCTAGATGTGAAATGGTGGCCCAAAATTCTAGTGAAACATTAGGGTCCCAAGTTAGGGGATCATTGTTATAGTCCAATCTATTCACACAATCCTCTTTATAAATGTAAAAAAGGTAGAAAATATCCCCAGTTGGAGACTGTAGAATTTATTAAGAAGGAAAATTGTCACATCAACTTTGATCTCAGTAAAATCACCTTCACTTTTAGTAATATATTGATAATGGAAGAAAAATATTTCTGAAAACTCTATAATGAGATCCTTGTATGTGGGATTTCTCATGGTGAGGGCTTTGGTAAGGTTACCATTGGAAATTAGACCATTTACCTTATCATCAATTCTAAACACATTAAAGTAATTGTGCTTAAAAAAGTAGTAGGGGATGAATTACCTAGTAGCAATGGCTCAATACCATTGATTATCCTCATGATTAGATAATTTCATATGAAATATGGATAGGTTTTCCAAGCTTTATCCATAGTCCCACTTGGTTGAGGAGGCTGTGGAGAGGTTGGGAAGAAATATTCTAGGTATTATAATAAAATATTACACAAATATTACAAAGTAAGAGACATATAATTAAATCTAAATTATAAAAATATTAAGTACAACCTATGGTAGCCTTAAAATCATAGCGATGGATGAATAAAAATTGGTGTTTTTGAAAAACATAGTTCTCAAATAATGTTCCATGGTGTGCTGGAGAAATTATGCATGGAAATTCGTAGAAAAATGTTTATAAATGAATTCAAAAAAATCAAAAAGGGGATGAGGAAAATTGATTTTCCAAACCTAGGGGAAGAAGAAGAATAAAATGGGAATTAAGAGAATAAGATAGAATAATGAGGAGGATGAGTAGGAAAACACCTTAGGGATCTAAACTCAAAAATATGAATATTCAAGTGAAAGGTAGGTTAAGATGAGAGGGAAGAGGGGAGGTAGGTGTGTGGGATGGGTGCGGTGTGTGGAATGATTTTAGGGTTAAAAGGGGGATATTTTTATTTTTAGTTTTGAAAATTTGAGGGTCCATTAAATGTCACAATGTTATAAAGAATGGTTTGATAAACCATTTGGTAACCATGCACATGCCACTATAATGTGAGTACCCCCTTTAATATTTTAAGTGGACAATTTTTTTAACAATGTGCATATACTTCTAGAATGAGTTCCCATATTACATGGTTAAAGAACATGACTTTTTAACCATGTACATACCATGCATGTTGGTATGTTTTTAGAATTTTTTGGGGGTGTTTTCCAATTTTGAGACTAATTTATTCACCCAAAATGAAAAATTAAGTTCTCTAACTATTTTAAAATGTAATTTGAGGTAGCCATAGAAAATATAAAGACCCAAATAAATGAATTCAATCATAAATCCATTACTTCATAATTATCCAATAATTAACAAAAAAACACACTAACATGTTTTCTTAGGTAACACCCCAACAAGAAATAATTTAATGTAATTTTATAAAATTTAGGGCTACCTCCTAGTTAGTGACACATTAAATGTCTTGAGCTCAACATACTCGATCCTTTTATTTACACAAAATTCATGGTGGAGATTGTTCCCACCATGTCATCCATTTAATAATATGTATTGAGGCATTATCCATTGAATTTAAAGTATTTTCTATATTCTCCTATAATTTACACAACACCATGGTGGACCACTATGATCACTTTAAATGGTCCAGACAATTAGAACATTCACTTTCTTAGAAAAATTCACAACCATGAATTGAAAATAAATACCTATTCATCAGGTTGAAATGATTTCCTATAAAGAAAGAAGTCATGAATCGCCTTCTCCTCCTCCTTATAAATCTTGTAATTTTCATATTCCTCTCATCTAATCTCATTTAGAACATATATTTATAGTATTTTCTTCTCTTATTCCGATTGAATATTGAAATTATGTGTCTTGATGTCCCAATATGCTTTGTGTTCATGTTCCATTGGTAAATGAAATGACTTACTAAAAATTAATCAAAAAGGTTACATACCTAATGAAGACTTAAAAGATACCAGATGAGACCAAAAATCATCATTAATATTTTTAAGTAGTATTTCCTTGATGCTCCCACCATCTTTTCCAAACTTTTATTTAACTCTCAATTGAGTACTTTACTTTCCCACTAGATTTGAGATACTATAGTGTTACCATATTATAATTCACCCCACACTTCATCAAAATTTTCCTCAACAATGAGTTATGAAAATGAGTTACTCTATCACTAATGAGAAACCATAGAAATCCAAATACCATAAACACATTCTTTTTGATAAAAAAATTATAAACCTTTATTGTGTTTCAAGTTGTAGAAGTAACATCCACCAACTTGGAGATATAAGCCACACATAACTGAATATAAATGTTACTGTAGGATGGTGGAAATAGTACCATAAAATCAATACCACATACATCAAAGAATTAAAATTATAGCATAGGATATTTCAGTATTTTTACTCTATGCCTAATATTTCATGTACGTTGGAATCTAGGACATCGTGATGCAAAGTTTTTGGAATCCATATGAATAGTTTTAAGTAAAATATAGATTATCATAATTTATAAAATTTTCATTCTATCTCATGGTGTCCTATAGATGTAGAAGAGTGTGAAAAACTCATAAATTCCTTGTAAATCTGTTTCAGGAACACATTGAAATAATATTCCATCTCCACATAATCCCAACAACATTGTATATTCCTAGAAATAACAATTCATTTTCAACTGAATTTTTTCCATATTAGTATGAGTGATTATGGTGGATAACTCATAGGTATAAATAGTTATAAATATATTTAATCCATGATCAAGGTGGAACAATTACTAAACAAATGGGTTCTACTAGGAAAGCATCTTGAATCTCTCTGTCATCTTCTTCGTCAAGGCGAGGTAACTCCAAGTGGGATAAATAGACAAAAATGAGGTTCTCGATCCAATTTTATCATGAATTTCCAAGTAGAATTTCTATTGTAACAGTACGAAATTAATCAAACATGGACTAACATCCTTCCTTGTAAAGACATACTTGAGTGTTATAAGATCTCAGGGGATAATGAATCTTGGAAATGACAAGTATGAATGAAATATATAAAATATAAATACCACCACAAACATATCCTTCTTATTAGTTGTATAATTAATTTGAGCTTCATTCAAAGTTTATTGTTTATAGTAAATTGGGTTTAAAGTTTGATCATCATGCTATCCTAGGACTACTCCCACTATATAGTTTCTCACATCACACATTAGCTCAAATTGTTCATCCTATACTAGAATGGTCAAAATTGGATCTTCCACTAGATTATATTTAATGAGATGATTTTTTTGAGAAATGGTTCATAAAACTCATAAATGGAATCCTTTTTGAAAATATTTTTCAATGGTTGAGAAATTTTGGAAAAATACTTAACAAATAGGAGGTATAAGTGATTGGTCAAACGAATATTAGGATGGTAAGGTTGGACATGATTTTAACATTTTATGGATAAACTTATATCCCTTTTTTAAGAAATTATATGTCCCAAAACTATACCATGTTTCACCATAAAATGAAATTTATCTCACTTTGAAACTAATTTGGTATACTCACAACATTATAGAACTAGTTCTAGATTCCTCATGCACATATACAATGATTTAACATAAACTGATAAATTATAGATAAAAAATTATGTAAATGATCCACCATATCATGGAAAATATCCAACAAGTAGTGTTAAAATGTGTCCAGATTTTTACACATCTTGAAAGACATGTGATGATAATAAAATGTGCGTACAAGCACGTAATGGTTCTATTATCATGACCTTTAGAAGAAACTGATATCATGTTATATCCTGAGTACCCATACAAGAAATAATAAAAAGTATTCCTTATGGTCCACTCTAACATTTGATTCATAAAAGGGATCACGAAATTACATTTCTATGTTTCCTTATTCAATTTCCTATTTTCCACACATACCCACAAATCCCTAAACATACATATGGGAATAATCTCATTTTTCTCATAGGATATCACAATAATACATATTTTATTTGGAACTACTTTTATATGACTAACCCATAGACTATATAAAATTGGATATATGATTCTATAATCTAACAATATAATCATCTATTTTTCTCACAAACTCTTTCATTAAAGGGATAATACTTCACTAAAACTATCTAGATAGTTTCCCACTTCCACTAAAAGAATATTGTGTATGCATATGTTAGGGTTGATTCCCTTAAGAAACACAACAGTCTATTTGATAGTTTCTTATTTTTTTAATAACTATCAATAATTACTATATCTTGATCTTCTGTGAGGTATGATTTGAGAATGACATGAATTGTATCCTTCTCTCCCAAATAACCATACTCTAGAGATGATGAGAGACGATTTATTTCCAAATGAGGAACCTTAAAAACTAAGGGTACTAAGGGATCCATCGTTTCTCTTTCTAAATAATTTCGATCAACTTATCACTACCAATAATGACTGACCTAGCTAGAAACACACTTCAACTATTATTGTTCATGTTTGGGATAGAATTATTTTGTATCCTAACAATCAATTAATCAATAATATCCCATGAAATTTTCTATGAAATGTATAGATTTTCCAATATGGATAAGGTGTAACATTCCTTACATTCCACATGTGAGGATTTATTAAAAAACTTGATGATGTAGTAGGATACCTTTCCTTCCCCACTTATAAACTCAATTCCCCTAGATGAACATCATTCATAATATTCCCAATTTAAAAATATACTTTATAATATTATAAGAATATATTCTTACTCCCCCATGTAGAGTATAATAATGTTGGCTATAAGAACCAATTTTCCAACCTTCACTAACACATATTCTAGTATCCCTTTGGGGTATTTGATATAAAAATTGGCCAGTTCCAAAACTTCTTTGTAGGTTTTAATTAATTTATACCCAAATTATTAAATACATTGAAATGAATAAAATTGACACTAACTCACAAGTTATAAAGGTCCTTACTAAACTTACATGATTCTATCATTCATGCGATAGAAAATATTATAGGACATTTAATCTTAGGTGGAATCAAATGCTAGACCACTATGAGGTATTCCTTATCAAGAGGAATGGTACCTAAATCCATTATATTGTTTTTTATTTCATAAAATTTCCTTCATTAATTTCATATAAGTTTTCATTTGAGTTAATTCTTCAATAAGACGAATGTTGATGTGGAGTTTTTAGAACACCTTTTTGAATTTTCAAAATTACTAATATAAATTCCCCTAATTCATTCACTACAGAAAGGGTGAGGGTGGTACATAAAGTTTTATCACTCCATTTCATTTTCATTCACAATTTAATTCCATTTATATAAATCCTTATATGATGAAAATTATTTTGATCCATCTTATTTCTTAATATATTGGGATGTTATGTCATCGTTCTCAACTTCAACATCATTTTTCTTTTTTTCACTAGTTGAAGGATCACTATTCCACTCCTCAATATGACTTCTTTTTCTTCAAACCAAGGATTATTTTCCACATTACCTAGTAGTTTTATAGGTTTCCTAAAAAATATTTCGTTATCTTGTTACCCAATATATTATTCAAGGATTCACATGGTCACCTACTAATTTTAAAACCTTATTTCTATAGTAGTACTAAATTTAGACATCATTTCCTCTAAGTTCAACTTAGGTTCCTATAGTGGTGGAAGAGGTTGTTTTTGATGCTATCATAGAAACTATACTAGTAAATGGTTTTTATTTATTTTCTGATAGGAACCCTACTAGTATTTATTTCCTTTTTTTTCCTTGGTTATAGATTCATATGTTGAGGCTTGGCATATCTTGGAGGCATTTGGGGCCTTGGTTATGAAATATGTTGTTTATGTCTACCCCAACTAGCATTATAATTTTATTTACATGTGGAAATATAATATCTTAGAATGTTTTTAGCCCATTATTTTGTAAAACATAGCTATCTTCACTTATAGAAGGACCAATACTGGTGCTTTTACATTAAACCATGGCATGGTTATCTCTATATTCACTAAATTTAAGATGTTTCATTGATTAAAATAGAGAATTTTTATGGATATTGAGGGACTCAAATTTATTTGAAATTTCATCAAGTTGGGTAGTGAGAATTTTAGTGGAATCAACATTATTCATTCCCCATTTAGGGTTCCTCTTTATGTGTTCCATTGGAAGCTATTAGATGACATATCTTATAATAAATTGAACAATTATTTAGGTTATTTTCTCATTACTATTTATCTAACCATGAAATCCACCAAATATTGGGGTTTCATAGTGATTTCCCCATGAAATTTATGGATTTTCATCCATATCGAAGACCATGATGAGTAAAAGTTCTCATAATTTCTTTTAAATTATCCCACGACTCCTAGAGGGACTCACTTTCAGTTTACTTGAAATTATGGATGTCATTCCCCAACATCAGTTTCTTGGATGGGGGAAAACATTTATTAAGGAAGAATAGATCAATATCCTCCCATTTAAGAATAGATCATTGTGACATCCCCTTTATCATATCATTGGACTTATCCCTATGTAAAACTGGAAATAATGAAAGTGTAATAACGTAATCTTATACTCCATTATAGCGAAACATATCACCAATCCAAATAATATTTGAATAATTAGCATTGGGATATTCACTTGGTAGACCACCAAACTAAACCATATTCTATATAAACTATATGATAACCAGTCTGATCTTAGAATTTTTATCCTAAATGGGTGGATGAACAATACTTTAATCAGTGCCATGATTTGACAGAAAACCAACTACTATAAGGGCACATTGAGGTGGAAGATGAACTAGAGGAACTTAGTGATCTTTTGGAACATATCTCATCATATATCAACATGGTGGGTATTGGTATTGGGGAGGATACTTCTAAATGCTTTTTGGGTTGTATTTTTTTAGTTCTGGAGGTATATATTCTTGTGGCTATTGTAGAGAAAATTGTTTCACCAATTATGATGAAATCTATTACTGATTCCATGGAATATATTCCAAAAATGGGGGTGGATATTATTCAAGTTCCCCTATTGGTGAAAACTATTCATTATATGATTCTTCTTATACACCATGTTTTCCAAATAAATGGAAAATATTAGGGTTTCCAATTCATTGTTTGGTATGAGAGTTTTTTGGGTGTGCTCTCCCATAAATGATTGATGATGACTTGATATCTATCGATCAATATCTCGGTCATAGAGGAGTCCTACTAATGTCTTAGACCTATTTGAATGAGTAAAAAAACACATCACAAAACTATAATTTGAAAAAAAAATAGGAAAACAAAAATTAAATGAAAAATAAAATGCTATTTACAAAATAATTATTATATTTTCAGATTTTGTTTTCAAATTAATTTAATTAAACAATATAAAAAATAAATAATAAAAATAAAAATTACGTAGAAACTATATTTTAATTTGGTGTCTTTCTGGATGAATGGTTACTTTTGATGGCCCAAATTGAATTTTAACCCAACTTTACAATTATTATAATGGATGTATGGGGTTGATAAAAATGAAAATTTTTAGGTGTTTATCGATGTGAATTAGGTAGTCAATTATTTAAAGAATCATTCAATGTTTTTTTTTGAAAATAATCCAATATTAAATTGACCCTAAATTTAAACTTATAAAAGATTACATCATCAAAAATGTAGTTTACTAAATTGGATTTTTAAAATAATAATGAGGTTTCATGGAGATCTATCATAAAATGTAGGTTATAGGGATGATACGTTGTTGAGTGTTGTTTTGTTTATAATAAATCATCACCATAGGGATTAAAGTGTATAAAAACATCCTTGGTCTAGTATAGTTAAATTAAATTCAAATAATTTAACATCTTGGTTAGATAGTTAATTTCATGAAATTTTTATTAAGATGAAACCCATGGAGATGATGATTATACCTAATGGTAATAGGTATAATCATCATAACTTGTTTAGATATCCCTAGAAATGTAGTTATTGTTTTTAGATAATGTGTCTAGTGAATTAAAGTATGATTACATGAATGAGATGAAGGTAAAATAAGATAATTGCACAATCACAACAACAAAACATCAATTGCCACAAATGATGCTCTATTATCATCTACACTCCCAACACATAGGGGGAATTAACTACTCACGTAATAAGTTATGAAAAAACACTTATTACATTTTGTTTTCAAAATATTAAGGTAGGGATGAAGAAATTACAATCCACCATAAGACAAATCTCCAAATATTTCATAGGATGGGTTTCAAGCTCTCCTCCATAAAAGATTTTTTCCTCTTGAATGTTTTATTCACTCTAAAATGGCCATCTATTATTAATTTTATGACCCCCAATGTATTGGGGTGGTTTGGGGTCATAATACCAGGTCAAAGGGTGGTTATGGGGGTAGATTGTATGTTAGTGGTTGTCTGTTGACTGGAGCATGGTTAAGGAACATGATTAGTTTTACTATTTTCAAAACATGCTATTTATTCTACCCATTCTATTTTGAGTTACATATCTTGTTGGAATGTTCACATGGTTTAGTTAACCATATAGTTTCCATTCACACAGTGGTTTCTTCTATAGTCCCACCTCACTTAGAAGGGCTGGTCTTCATGATTTTAGTAACTGTATGGAGATTTTGAAATCTATATTGCATCCTCAAATAGACCCCCACATATTTTACTATTGAATATATATGGTTTGTTTAATCATTCAAATAACTTGCGATTGAGACTATTTAAATTCATCATCCCTTTAATTATATCTTGGGTTGGGGTGCATGGTTTGTGTGACTTAGTAGAAACTATGAACCATGGAAAATGGGTCCAAACAGCTCTGATATTCCACTGAAATTTCTGATTCATGAAAAATATTATAAACTATTCATTAGATAACCAAATATCACCTATAAAAACAAGTTAAGGTTATAAATACATGAAAAATGATCTTAGAAACCATTTCCAATGTAATTTTACATATGTAAATGCTCCATTCACACAAGTGAATCACTAATAATTTCCCAAAATAACATGAATCATCATAAAACTACTATAAAAAACATATTTACTTTTATAATTTAACTCAATATTTATTCCTCAAATGAAATATCATCCTAGAAAATATAATTCCATTTATCTTAATCATATAATGTTTCCAAAAAACATAGTGAACTTCTTTCCAAAAAACATTAATCATGTTTTTATCCCATGGTTATCTATATGATAAAAAATATGTTCCCAAAATGTAATCACCCATAGTTACCCAAACATCAAAGATCATATTAACCAATAAGTTTATCAATATCTTTAAACATATGTTTATAAAATATAAAATCATTATTCCTCTAATAACCTTTTTCACAAAAATACATACAAAACCTAGGGATCTTATTCTCATAAATGTCTCCCAAAACATTTTTAATCATCTTAAAATCACATCACATAAAACCTAAAAAGAAGAATATATGCCTTTAACCTTATTACCAACAATACAATTATCAACCCATGAAAATTTTGGTTTATCCAATAATACTATGTATTATCATAGGTTTCCATACATTATATCCTATCATTCATCATAATTCTTCATAAATATAAGGTGAATTAACTAAGCATATACCATAGGAGTGTCTAGTTAGGTGTGTAATCTATAGGCCCACCCATTGTAAAGTGGTGATGATTTAGTTTATAACTAATCCTATTATTTCCATGTTGTTACCCCTTGGTTAATATGTTACATAGAGTCATCCACATTCTAGTATCCATACATGGGTTTTTTCTAGGAAAAACACACAATACCCACTTTACCAAAGCATCATTATATATCTCTATACGTAGTGTTATCCCAATAATATTTCATAGGTTAATGTTATATAATCTATGTTTTATTAAATATTATTCCTAAGGTTCCTAATAAGATTTATTTGATACCATCTATAATAAATAGACTCCAGTAACCTAGTTTTGATGAATATTTTACTATATTGGAATAAAATACACGGGGTCACAACTGGAAGGATCAAATAGTTTAGTAGTCATAGAAGTCTTGATACACACATGATTCACACATTAAATTTGAACACATGAAATAAAACATAAAAATTATAGTGAGTACTTTATTTTTTTTCTAATAATCCCTTGAAATAATTTATATATTCTTTCTTGGAATTCAGGGTAAATGAAAACAAAATAAAGGGAGAAATCAGATGGTCAGTAAGGGAAAGCATATAATAAAATATATTATATAATAAATAAATAATGAATAATATTTTAGAGATAAACAATAATAATATATAAAATATAATTAATATCATAAAATGTGACTAAATCCATGGATTACACAACAACATAAATAATAACATGGATAATAAAATATGGTTTCATAATAATAGAATGGATAATGTCATACATCAAAATATTTCCATCAAGGACTTGTTCCAATACATCTTTTATAAATAGGAAAGAGATTCAAAAATACCCAAACTAGTTTGTCTAATGAGATATATAAATTCATCAAGAAGCTATAACATTCCCCACCCATCACTTACTTAGTCCAATTCATTCATCATATAAAATGGGTTAATAATCAATACATTACATAACCGATATAAATATTGGTATTTGAAAACTAAAATAATAAATGCCAATTTTCCCCCTACCAAAAATAGATATTAATGATAATGAACAATCCATAGTAATATGTTGGATGGTATCGTTAGATTATATACCCAGTAAATCATAAGATTCCAAAAATTTTGTTGATATATATTAAAATACTTTTAAAATATCATTAAAACATTTATTGAGGAAATTACCCTTTTTAATTTTAAGATAACTTATTTAAAATCTAAATTTTTTGAGAATATTAATAAATTTTATTTAAAAAGAACCAAAAAAACAACTAAAATAATATTTACTGAAAATATTATTTAGGATGGCGGAAAGAGGTAGCCAATCTTTATATGTCAAAACATGCTTTTTTCTCGTTGTAAATAATTTTTAAATGTCCAATACAAGACACATTAAAAATATAGATTTTTGAAACTTTTAAAATAATGTTTAAGATAGTATAAAATTACCTTAATAAATAATTTAAATTTAAATTTTAATATTCTTTAAATATTTTTAAAATACATGGACATGGAAGAAAACGTTTGTCAACCAAAGTGGAATAAGGTCAGTTTCTATTAAATTTTTTTTTCTCAATTGTATTATGTACAAAAGATAAGAAAATTAATGGAAGAAATATAAAATCTTCATATAAACAGTGAATACTAATTTATATTGAGTTTAAAATATAATGATATTATAATTTCCTTTAATGGAAATTAAAATATAAACAACCCCGGATAAAAATGAGATTGTATAATAAGTCCATACCACTTTCATAACTCTTAAATCATAACTCGGTTGAAATAAATAACATCAAAAAAAACTTTAAATTCCTTGGATATAAATATATTAATGATATAAATTATCAAAGGTCTAGTATAAACAACACACAAAATAAAAAATCTGGTGAATATGTCATATGTCTCATGAAAACCAAAGTGAGGAAAGTAACCCATACAATGATCATAACATTGAAGTGGAAATTAATAAATGAAGTTATTATGTATAAATTTTTTAATCCACACAATTTTTTTAAATACAATATAAAGAAATAATATGTAATTTTTCACACAATCTTGGCATAAAATAGAAAATTAAGAAGTAATATAACCCAATGAAACAATTTGTTTTAGAAACCCCATATCTCAAGTCTAACTCACCACAAAAATAATTAATATCTTATATAATAAAATTATATTAATTTACCACCTAATTAAGAACCATTTTCATGTGTATTAACTCAATATTATCCCTTTTACTTCATTACCTACCATGACTAATATGGTTATCAAATTAGTTAAGTTTATGTCGGACATTTTGAGGACGCTCAGTTCATAATCACAAAAAAACTTCGATAGGTTGACCATGGTAAAAGGGGACATGTTAAAATTATATAAAGAGTATTGATCTATAATTTAATATAATTTTTATTCATTAAATACAATTTTATAATCATCCATGATAGTTGGACATGAAAAATGAATCACATCGCTCATAGAGGTGGTAGTTAACTTGTACGCACGAGCGATATTATCATTTTTTAACACATGGAAGGCTAGGAAGGTAAATGATATATTATATTTTAAGAATCATAATTTTATCATAAATATAATATATACCATATTATTTCATTTGGATCTATCCTTATGACCATCTATAAGAAGTTTACATGAAAAATGTAATACATCATCTTTGCGAGGCAGTAGTCTGCATGCACACATGAAAGATATTTTCAAATTGTATTATATGAATAAGTAGATTAAAAAGTGTTATAATATCAATATAATATCATTTAATTATATGTTATATACTTTTTTATTATATCAAAATGGTTATGAGAATTTTTAATGAGATAAAAGAATAAAGAAAAATAAAACACTTTGTTAAGCATTATACCTCTACTTCAAAAAACCTCCTTAGGTTTGTAACTAAAGCCTTCTTAGGATGATAATATGATCAAAATAAGACCTATATAAAGTGGTAATGTATTTTAGAAAAGTATTTAGTTATTTATTTTCTGATCTAAGAGTATCTTCAAGTTAATAAAAGAGAGAAGAGGTGGTGTCCTTTTATATGTGTGGGGGAGGACATACATAAACTTTTCCAAAAGATTAAAATATATTAACATCTTACTCATGCCAAATAGCTCTAAAATGAATCATATAATAAGTGTGAATTTTATAGGGTATAAATATTATTTTAAAATAGTATTTATAATTTTTTCTTCATTTTAACCCATACCGTTCTTGTTTTTACCCTTTTAACATGTTTTAACTCTTACCTTGGTAATTGACTTTTTTTCCAATGTTACTATTCCCAATAACAAAAAATGAAGACAGAAACATTAAAAAATGCGGACATTATGATTCAAAATATGGATTCTATTTTATCAAATTTAACTTCTATAAGTTAAATAAATTAATTTAAAAACAAACTACCAAAATGTGATGAAAAGCAGTTTTCTAGAAAAAAAATATTTTTAAGTATAAAAATGTATTTTAAATAAAAATTAAGAAAATTTTCAATTATAATGAAATTAATTGGATTATTTTTAATCAAAAATAACTATGTTTTATAACTAATTCACAAAACATAAACTTTTTAATTACCTCAAAAGAAATGATAGTTCTCTATGAAATCGATTTTTTCACTATTCACTAAAAAAACATCCTTTTTTGAAAAATACCACATATTCATCTTAAGTGTAATATGAAATTTTGATTTAAAAAATTATATTATTTCCCTAAAATAAAATTTCTAATAAGGTATAAAATTAATTATAGTGTTCTTGTACAACATGCAATGAAAACCATTTTTGAAGATAATATATTTTTGAAGTATAAATTGACTTTATTCTTATTTTTTGACTAGTAACAATAATTAGATGAATGTTAAATTTATTTATTTATTTAATTATTTTTATTAAAGAAATTATTTTTATATATTTTTCATAATTTATTTATTAATATTCATACATAAAATTTTACATTTTGGTTATAATGGTAACATTTAAATAATAATTTTTTTATAGTATAACATGGTTCTATTAAATCTCAGTGTTGTGAATTAAGAAAGACATCAAGAATAATAATATTTTAAACTAAATTATTAGGTTTCTACATTCTCCCCCATAAATAAATTACATCCTTGTAATTTTTTTCTCTGTAATCAAGGGTTAAATTTTTTAAAATACTTTTTGTTGAAAACCCACATTATATAAAAGAATAATAAAACATCCTTTGAAAATTTAACATGAGAAACATGAATGTTACCCCCAATAACACATAATTGGATTCCCAAATAAGGATAACATTTGTGGTGATGGATAATAAAGACATAGAAGGGAAAAAACATTATATGATTAATAAGGAGTGATAAATAACGTGGTCATGATAAAGTTATTGACTACAAAACCATAAATCAGTAAGGGATAATAAAGACCATAAATTCTTAAAACATGAAGAAAAAATGATAAATTTTTTATTTTAAAATCATTTTCTTTGATTTGAGGTATTATTTTACTATAAAGTTAGATTACATGAGAAAATATATTTACTTTAATTATTTTCAATTAATAAGAACAATTTTATCCTTTTATTGTGTTTTAATTGATTTAAACTTATATCTCATCTCTCATACCAAGAAATAAACATTAAAGATTAAATTTTTATGTATAAAGAAATAAAATTAACTTTTAATAGATCAAAAGGTCTATAAAAGGATAAATAATTTTTCATCATGATTCCCTATATTAACCAAAACCAAAATGATAAGAACAATATAAGATAATAAAATATATGAATAAACTCTCATATGGAGAAATACTAAATTTATATCCATGGATTCAAAAACCACACCAAAATTTAAGGTCACTTTAAAACCCATTTAAATATTTTGGACTAAATTGAAACCCAAAGATTATAATGATTTTATTATTTATTATTCAAATATCATCATAATATTATATTTAAACAATTTTAATCACTCATAAATTCATATACCAAAATTTAAATACCCGAATAATATATTCTCTTGAATATAATTATTATTTTAAAAAATAACCTAAATCACCATAAAATTTGTAATGTCCCTACTCGGTCTAGTATAACTAGAAATCGAATCGGTTGGCAATATGACCTCAAATGTTCCTCCCCGTATACTAGAGAATGATGAATAGTAGAGAGGGACTAAATTAAAACATGGGAAGACTATAGACTCATTATCATAGTGATAAAAAAATTAAAATAATATGAAAAAATGGAAATAATATCCAAAAATTTCCATACATACAATAACCAAGTCAAAAAACTGGCACTACTGGAAATTCAGGCTATAGCCACAGTTTTAAACTGTGGCTATAGGTCCTCAAACTATGGCTATAGGTAATAGATACAGTTTGAGGAACCACGACTATGTTTGGTATGGCTATAGGCCTAGAGCTATAGTCATGATTTCTAACATTGGATATAGGTATACATCCATAGTTCAAATCGTGGTAATATCACTATAGCCATGGTTTATAACTGTGGCTATACCAGAGGACATACACACTTTTTTCCATGGTTTATAACCAAAAAATTAGACCTATACTCAGGGTTAAAACCATATAAATAGACCTATAGCCACGATTAGAAACTCTGGCTATAGGGTCAAAAAATCCATAAAAAATAACCCCCACCCCCGGCACAACCCCCAACTCCCCATGTAGTAGCCAACCCTCTACACCCCCCGAAAATCCTCTAGATAGCCCCCACCCTCTCCCCTGCACATCCCCCTTATAGTAGCCCCGCCTGAAAAGCCTCCCCTAGACAACCCCCTTACAAAGCCCCCCTGAAAAGTCCCCCTCCGAGACAACCCCCTCCCTACAAAGCCTCCCCTGGATAGCCCCCCCCCCCATAAAGCCCCCCTCCTAGAGAACCCCCTATGGAACCCTCCCTCCTGGACACCCCATCCCCCTGTAGACCCCTCCCTCCTGGACACTCGATACCCAACCCTACAAAACCCCTCTCCCCCCTCGACTGGACAACCCATCCCCCTGGACACCCCTACAAATCCCCCACACTCCCCTTGTAGTAGCCCACCCCCACTTCCCTTACAGTAGGCAACACCCATACAACCCCCTCCCCCTGAAAATCCCCTCTTTCTAGACAGCTCCCCCTCCCTCAAAATAGCCCCACTCTCTCCCCTAGAAATTCCCCACCCCCTTGCAGGACAACCCCTCTCCTGGACTGCCCCCTCCCCCCAAAAAATTTCCCCCACCCTCTCCCCTACATAGCCCCTCCCCCTGCAGTAGCCCACCCTTGGACAACCCCCCCACAAATCCCCTCTGAACAACCCCCCTACAACCCCCTTCCCCATTGTAAAGCCCCCCTCTTGGACACCCCCCTCCAGGACACCCCCTCCCCCTCCCATGGATATCCCCTCCCCCTGAACCCCCCTATAGCCCCATTCCCCCTACAAATATCCCATCTAGGACAACCTCCCTAGACACCCTTCCCTCCCGGACACTGGACACCCCCTCCCTACATAACCCACCCTCCCCCTAGAGATCCCCCTCTCCCCTAAAAAGCTCCCCTAGATAACCCCTTTTCCATGAAAAGCCTCCCTCACCCCTACCAAGCCCCCTGAATATCCCCCACTGCAGCCCCCTTTCCCTCGGCAAAGCCTCCACTCCTAAAAACCTCCCTCCTGCAGACCCCTCCCTCCTAGATAGCCCCTTCCCCCTACAAAGCCCCATGGACACCCCCGACAAAGTTCCCCTCTTGGAAAACCCCCCAACTTGGACACCCCTCCCCCTGGATAGCACCCCCTAGAGCCCCCTTCCTCCCTACAAAGCCCCCCTCTTGGACAGCCCCCCTGTAGACCCCCCCCGAAGAGTGGATATGCCACCCTACATAAACCCCCTCCCCCTCCCCCGGAAAACCCCTCCCCCCTACAAAGCTCCCCTAGAAAGGCCCCCTACAGCCCCCTTCCCCTGAAGATCCCCCCTCATGGACAACCCCCACCCCCCCCCCCACCGCCTGGAGACCCCTCCCTCCTAGATAGCCCCCACCCTACATAAACCCCCCTACCCTAGACAACCCTCCCCCTGGATAGCCCCCTCCTTGACAACCACCCTCTTACAGACTCCACCCTCCTTGACACCCCCTTCAGGGACAACCCTTCCTTCATACAGACACCTCCCCCCTGGACACCCCCTCTCCCATGAAGACCCCTCCCCTCCTGAACACCCCCTCCTGGACCCCCACCCAACATAACCCCTCCCCCCCTCTTGGACCCCCCACCATGAATACCCCCTTCTCTCCTAAAAAACCCTCCCCCTAGAAACCCACACCCTCCCTACTAGACACCCCACCATCCCATCCTAGACCCTCCCCCCTGCGCAACCCCTTACCTCACCCCCTGACCTACCCCTCCCTCCTGGACACCCCCTGCAACATCCCATGCATTCCAAAAAAGGTTTCATGCTTATTACAATCCTCTCTAGCCCAAAAACAAAGTTCCTGTAGAAATGAGAGGAAGTCTTCGGGTGGAACACCGAACACATCCCCCTTCCCCCAACACACCCCATGCTCCCTGCCCCCTCCTGCAAACCCCCACCCCTACCCACCAGAACACCCCCTACCCCCTTCCCCCCACTTGCACACCCCTCCCCCTACCCCCAACACACCCCTATACCCTTCCCCCATACCTGCACACCCCATCCCATGCCCCCCGCACACACCCCCTGCCCCTTCCCCCCCTTCTGCACATCCACCCACCCCCTGACCACCCACGCATCCCCTGAAAGAGTTCAGTATGAAGAAAAAATTATTGACTCAACTGTTCTTATTCCGGAAATTTGCCAATTGTGACTATGCCTCGTGTTTAAACTGATGAAGGAAGAGCTAAACTGGAAGTGGATCATGATTCAATAGATCCAACTATCCCTGGATCACTTTCTAATGGAGATCAAACTAATTATGTGGTTATGAAAACTATTGAACATTATCATACACCACCTATATCATCACCACCTCTTATTGTGCATGAGGAATCACCCTCTATTAGTAAGATCTCAAAAATATTTAAAATGGAATATTTTTCCTCTGATATTCTAAATGAGATGGATAATATTTGAAGAGATTATAATGAGCAGAAACAGGAGTTAAAATATACTAATTATGAGATTAGATAACTTAATACGTCCTCTATTCCCAAGGTAGATTTTGAAACATTGGTTGGTTTAATGAATACCCAAACAATGTTGATTAAAAATCTCCAATCATTACATCCTATTCAAAAATTTGTTTATGAAGTATGTTTCAAAGAATATAAGGATGTGAATGGTCTATTTAGATAATTGAAAGATGTTTATACTACCAAGTTTTAGTTCAATGATCTTGGTGTTATGGTTGTATCTCAAAGGTACATGTTCTAAAATCTTTCAATGTTGCAATTACACATGTCTCCAGATGTTCTTGATGAGGTTATGTCATTCAGGACTGAAATGAAGGGAAAACTACAAACTTTATAAAGTGTTATATTAAGATAGTTTGAGTTCATCAAATGGTTTCAACCCTATATAACTTCAACCTCAGAACCTTCATTTGTTCCAGTTTTTTAGAGATGGGTTGATCAATTTCTCTCAAAATTGAATTAGGTATCCTTACAGATTTAGTAGATATAGTGTGATATGTTCACACCATTCCTTATACAGTATTTCAATAGGAATATTATCGGTGAGTTCCATGATACCAGAGAAAATTTCAGGAATCTTGGTATAGGAACTTATAGATCCGTAAAATTAATTAGTGGTGTTTTTTGATGAATTTGATGGGAAGTTTAATGAGATCATTAATGTATCTAAGGATGATCAATGTATGGTTTTAAGATATCTTGTTCTAGTATCTAGAAACTACTAGAATTTGTTAACCTCTTTGAATAAGGTCTATAAATAAGTTCAAGGGCTGTATTCATATTCATTATTGACAAAGCTAGTGGTTATTAGAAACCCTTTTTTTAAAACAATAAAGTAATTATGGAAACAATTTTTTAAAATAATCATGCAATTGTAGAATTCAAATTAACGGTTTAGGCAGTGGGAACCTACCTCAACCTCAAGTTGTTTTGCTTTTAACGACAACAACTCGAATCTTCCTTTTTCCTGCTTGCACACATATGCAACATTACATATATATAAGGACACCTAGAATCTATGTACATATTTTCATGTCCCAATATGCACAAGGGGGTCCTTAGATATATGTTTATACTTTCATATACCCCATTACACTTACACATGTATTCATTTTCATATCTATATATAAGAACACCTAGCCCCGATATATATATTCATACTTCCATGAGTGAATATATATAAAGGGGGAACATATAGAGGTATATGCCTACCTATGCATACACATGTAAGTCTTCATCAACGATGACTCGAATCGACCTCAACAAAATCCAAAACATACTGCAAAAATGTAAGGAACCCAAAAATCACAAATGATCTAATTAAAATTGGGTCAAAGAATATAAATGGAATAAAACATACCTAAATCCGATGATGAAATCACTATCATCGATGGTGGTGCATAGAACCATCCCCATCATAAGAAACCACCTATAAAAAATAGTTGGAAAAAATGAGATATAACAACTTCTTATATATATGTGATCAGTGTGTCAACTGTACATGATAAATGATACATGAATCCATAAAAAACAATGAACAAATATTATTGATATTGATATGTAAATACCAATACTAAATAACATGATCATTAATAAACCTCTTTATTTTTCAAACATCACCTTCAATTTCCTATCCAAAAATCAAAAATCACCAAAATATGGGAATAAATTAAACTTCCATCAGCACTAAAATGTGAAAAATAGGGATTATACATTGTTATTAACCAATAAAATATATTCCTTGAATGTATAAAATCTATACCCTTCTTGATTTTCTAGATTGAAAGCTCATTTTTAGCATGTTATTCTTCTAGAATTCACCTTTATTATTAGTTTATATAGGTTTATCAACTTATAAAGTAGAGAATTTTCATTCTTTTATTCTTACTCAATCCACTTGGATTTTTCAAACTAGTTTTCTAAAATTATTAGACAATATTTTGTTTCATGATCTTCCTTATTCTTTGTTGTGTATTTATTCTTTATAGAAAATATTTCCTCTACTTTGATATTGCATCTAGTTTGGGTTGTATTGTATTTAATTAAATGAATCATATTGAACAGGTTTTCTATGATTCATATTTAGTAGGTTATTCTCATATCTAGGAAAATCATACCCAAATAATCTAGTAACACCAAAGAACATATTTATAGACATTGATGTTTTGGGGATTCCACCTAAGGTTAATAACACCTCTTCCCATTCCCAATCCAATAGGTAAGGGGAAGGATGTTATACTGGGGGGAGGAAACTTTATTACACATATGGCAGATCACCTCATCATCTTTGAAGCCTCAATCCCACTATCATACTTGTTACAATTATATTTTATTGAATTTCATCTTCTACTTATGTTGGGCCTATTTATATTGATCTAGAAATAATATGATTTGGAACTCGAGTACACTATTATTGAGAGTGAGGATCTATATATAGGAACTTCACAATGTAGGATCACCCAAAAAGAGACTAAAAGGGGTATCTATTTCCTAAGCCTAACCATAATCACCCACCCCAACTTTTTAGGTGTGGTTTCACTAATTGGATGCCAATATCTAGTTCTATATCGATCAAATTCATATTCTATTATAGGGAAGTGGGTTATTGTTTACCGATCCACTAGTACACCCATTTTATCTCCCTAAGACCTCCCTAGCCTTGTAGACTTCTTCTTCCATTGACTTATCAACCCCTATCCCTATTCTGACTAAAATTAGTGGTCTGACATGACAACACTATATTCAAATTACCATTGATATCAGCAGCCCGACTGCCCAACATGAGTATTTGATGGCTTACCTAAGCAAGGGGAAGGGACATGACACCAAAAAAGGTGAAGTGAACTCCTTTTTTTAACCACAATACCGAGACTAGAACATATATTTAGATTATAAAGGTACTTAATGAGTAACCCTCAACATAAACTCCAACACCCACCATAACTACAATGTAGAGTTCCCTAATAGTATATGAGCAGGCTGCACCCAGTACCCTAGATTAGACCTCTCTTATTTTAGACCAACCTATTCTATAGGGGTAGTCAGTTTCCACCTTGGTTTTAAATTATTCATAATAGGTAACTATTCATTCTATTGATAATACATACCATCTTAAGTAGCTCTCTCCCAATGAGAAGGACACTCATAAGGAAGACACCATGCGAGAGCCTGTGGATGCAAACTTAGAGTCTTATGGACTCATACTCTCCAATTTTTATCTATTTTTAACTTAACTTGTGTTAGATATGTATTTCTTTACACTTTTGTTTATTGTTTTTCTATTTTATATACCTTTAATGAACATATAGGTTAATTTTTTAACCACCTATTCTTTTTATGCATCACTATTTATCTTTGTTGACCTCACCACTTTAATGTAAAGGAATTTTATTATTTTGGACTCGCATCCCCATGATCATAACTAAAAATAGGTTTCCAACCAGAACATATTCATTTTCTATTCACCACAAGCCCTACATATCCCATGAATCCATATATTGAAATATAAACATTATGGAGTGAGCATCTCAGAATAGCTAAACCAAATTAAGTGAAACCAAATGAAAACATAAAGGGTCATTCCAATTGGAAGCTAACTCAAGGATACAAGGATATAAATCAGGCACTAATCCCCAAAACTAACCGACACCTGCAAACATAAAGAGGTTGGTCCTCACTAGAACAGTTCACAAACATTACCGTCAATCATCTAAAAATGGTCAACAATTTCTCTCCGCTCTAAAAATTAGCAAGATCCATCAATATGGAAATGAATACCCATGAAGATAAACACCCCCTTTAACCCAATATATTTTGAGTAGGCATGGTTTAATAAAATAAAAACATGTACCACACTTTTTTATGTTTCTAAAAAAACATCAAATGGTCCCAAACTACAGGATGGGACAAAAACCATAAAGCACAAGAAAACAAGGAAACCCATATTCCAAAAATCACGTTTATTTAAAAAACACTACATTTCCAAATAAAAAAAAATCCATTTTCGGATAACTCCAATGTTCTTAGAAGCAAAAAACCATTTTGAAATTTTTTTATTTCTTTTAAAATTCATCGTTTATTCGGGAGTTCTAAAATATTTTATCCTGATTTTAAAAACCACTAATTTTCTTACAAAATAAGGAATCAACTCGAATGCTCAAATACAATTCTCCAAACCGTTTTCTAAAAAATTCACCAATAATTAATTTTGGTTTTAAATATTAACCGCATCATCATTATCCAATGAAAAGAAAAAATATTTTTTGGAACACAGCCCAAGGGATCTAAAATTATCATACAATTGTATAACCAATGATTTTTATAACTAAAACATTTTCCAGATTCCGTAACCAAATCAACCAATATAAAAAAGAAATAAAAAATGGGAAAATAAATTCCATTTTATAAACAAAAAAATAGAGTAACCCCCAAACCAAAAATATTTCATGAAATTTAAAACCATTTTTTAGACAAGCATAAATTATTTATTTCAAACCGAAATAAATTTCGTTGAAAAACTAACATTTTACTAAAAATGGTTTGAAAAATCACACAAAATGGGGGGAAAATCCATGTAAAAACCAATTTACATTATCAACAAATAATAAGACCCACCTTGACTGAACTGCTAGTGCATTAAATGTCTAAAGAGTAGTCTAAACATATAGTAAAACAAGATACAGAACCATGCTCTACTGAGCCATGTAGTTAGATAGGTTATGGGCCATTTAACTAACATTCCCTACAACATCATTAAGGTTGGGGGTTTGTTCATTGCCCTGTTTATCTGACTGTGTGAAGTAACATAATGCCATCAAATATTTTTTCCCATCACATAATTCAATCTAAGCCATAAGGAAACTCACGCAATTCAAATGAGGATTTTCAGATCATCACAAAAAATAAAGTGAGATTACAAATTCATACCACAAACCCCACTAACCATGGAAACTAATGTGTCATTATGATGTGTGGTGACTAAAAACCCACTCATGAGAAACCATCGAAGCCCTAATGGAAATACCAACTAAATCATACCCTATTTACCCAAATAACAAGAGATGGATTTGACAACCAAGCTCCCAACACTAAATCCTAGGATAAAATACCATTTATAATGAACTTTTAGGGAGATACCATCTTAATAGACACATAACCTAACCCACCACTTGCACAAAGGGGTTTCCTGAAACTCCCATGCTAGAAACTAGTACAAGTGTATTGAAAAAACCCTTTTGGAAATAATTTCTCCCATGAATATTAATGTAAAAATAAACAATGGAAAAAATTAAAAATACTTATAAACATAGTATAATAAAATATCTATAAAAGGATATAGATTCAAATGATATAAAACAATGTGGAAGAAGATACATAAATATAATAGGATAAAAAAGGCCGATAAAGCAATCCAAAATGAAAATAGATAGAGAAACCGAACCAAAAGAGCTCCGATAACACAAACTCTAAAATCTGAGCACTCATCACATCCCACTCGTCTATTCATAAATAATCCCAAACCAATGAATGGAAATAAACCACAAATTACTCATAAAATTTCTAGAAACGCTAAAAAATCCAGAAGAAAATATACCTCAAGTGAATAGATGAACTCTAGAAGAGGGGAGCTCAATAGAGAATAAGGGAAGTTCGATTGTGTAGAGGATGGGGAGCTCGATCGCGAAGAGGGGAAGCACTGGCCAACACACCAAAATTATAAGGAACACCCAAAGAAGGGTATGGAGGAGGGAAGAAATTTACGAGGGATGGAAAAATTGAGAATGGAGTAGCCGATGAGGTATGAAGGAACCACAAAGGAAAAGACAACAAGGATATAATGAGGGAGAATTGGTCGTGTGAAAATTTTCTGAGGATATGGGTTTTGGGAGAGGAAATATTGAGAGCGAGGGTGGGAGAGGAAACCCGAGCGTGAGGGCGGGAGAAGAAATCGTGAGCGTGAGGGTGGGAGAGGAAACCCGAGGGTGAGGGTGGGAGAGGAAAATTAGAAGGAGTTATTGCCACGAGGGAGAAACTATGAGTGGCATTATCTTACCTATATCCCTAAAAAAATTAAATTGTGGCTATTGATGTGTGGGTACATGCCATTTTTCTAGTAGTGTGGGTAAATGTAACATCTCAGTTAAATGTGGAATATGAAATTTTCTTATTTATTAATATTTGGGAATTAGATATTAGTTTTACTTTAAAAGGGATTCTATGTTCGATGGCATACTCGACATGAAATAATGGGTTTCTCTGAAATCTTATGTTGCACACAATGCTGAGTCATACTGAAAAAATAATAATATAATAATAATATTTTAAATGGTAGTTAACGCCTAGCCGTTGTACTACTGGTAATGAATATTACTAAATATATTATTATTAAACATGTTTGTTAAATGTTTTTACATTTATCTAATAAAAGTTAGAGACTTAAAATGAGAATTAATCCAATTTTAAGCATAAATACTTTAATATTTTAAAAGGTATTTTTACCGCCTTTTGATGGAGAACCCTTTTAAAATATAGTTTTGTCACTATATATGTTCCAATTTCCAAAATAAAATTAATATTTAGAGGGGGGACATAGAAAATTTACTTTGGGTAAAATTTTGGTATTTTTCTAATAATGTTTATTTTTTAATGAATAGTGAAAAATAATGCAATTTAAGTCAAAATTGTCTTTTCATATGATTTATTTATATGGATAGATTATATTTTTAATTGGTTTTAAATTGTAATTAGATTATGTTTTTAAAATTTAATCCAATTTTGGCCATTTTAAGCAATTTAACATTTAAATTATACACAAATACATGTCAATATTTTGATAGTTTTTACATCTTAAAACACATTTTTTGGTTTTGACAACGGAAATTAATTTTAAATTAAATTATGAAACTTATGGGATTTGAATTTTGAGAAAAGGATTCCATAGTTGGAATAATGGTGTCCAAATTATTTAAATATGTACCATATATTTTTAGACATTTGGAATAAAAACTTCAATAATTATTTTATTTACCATGGTTAAAGGGAAAATCTGGTAAAATAAGGGTAAAATAATAATATTATAATAATATAAAACTACCCTAAAACATGTCCTAACCCCATTTCATGAGATATTTCTAACCCTAGGAATCCTTTTATCTATTTTAGGACCCCATTGATCCATTAGTGTGTGAAAATGACATTTAATTACTTTTAATTTAAAGTTAAGGAAAATATAACCTAAACATGTATCTTTTACTAAAACAATTTTTATTTAGGATTATATAAGTGATCTCTTAGACTATAAATATTAATTATAAAGATAAAAAGATTTAATACATCATGGTATTTTATTTATAATTTATATAAATCATATAAGTAAATTTATTTATGACATAATGGTGATGTAGTGATTACCTTGTTAATGAATGTTTTAAATAAATGAGATTATAAAAATTAAAATAAATTTATTTTGAAACTTTTTATGACATAAAATAATTTTATGGATTATAATTAATTGATATATTTTAATTAATTAAGTTTTTAGAAAGAATCATGTTGTTATGGATTTGTTAAACAGTCATGATATGAATAGTATAAATATTGACATAAATGAGTTTTTAAATAAATTAATATTTTATTAAATGATATAATAGTCCTAAAAATATAATATTCGTCCAAATGAAATATATGATGTAAAAAAGGTCATTAATGATCTATTTTGGGATCTCTTGGTATTTTATAGTAACTATGGTAATAATATACTATGAATATACAAGAAGACATGGTAAAAGCTAAATAAGTTTACTAATGGTTAAAGCTAAAATATAAGGTTAATTTTTGAACCTAAACTTGTCTAAAACCAATTTTATGAGAGTATTTAGACCCATAATTATATGATATTAGAAATATATCAATTTTGTGTTATTATAATTTGAAAATCAATTAATAATAAAAAAATACATTCAAACTTTCCTAAAGTGCCCCTAATCTCTCTTATAAAAGGACACCACCTCTGACCCTTACTCACCACTCTCAAACCCCACCTGTCTTGTCCATCATATTCCCAAATAATCTCTCAACATCCCTAACTTCCTCCTATAATCCTTCCTCTTAGAATAAGTCAATTAAAGAAATCCCTTTGTCTTAAATCGAAATAAGTTACCCAATTTGTGGTAAACCCTTCTCTCAAGTTCCTTTCAATTATTTTTCCTTCTCCACTCCCAATTTGATTATTATTCATTGATTAAATAAAAAAAATATACTAAATATACTAGGTTGTTTTTTAGAAGGCTTCAAACTACACATACACACACCTCCATCGAATGGATTTAGAACATATTGTTTTTGTGGACGGTGAACTATTGCCTCATGAAACGATGATTGTTCAATTATATCCTAATGCCTCTCATGGGAGAAATTATGATGGAAATGTATTTATATATGATATATATTTTGTTTATATTGTCTTTATTCTTCATTAATTTTTATTTACAAAATACCTTTATGTTTTTCATGATGTGTAAACACAAGAATTTCATTTGAGGAAGTGCAAACTATCACCCCCTCGAAGTGATATGACTCGTTCATGACATACATGGAACATATAAGGGATGGAATTAATGAACTTATATATAATATTATACTTTAATTATAATATACCTATTTATCATTAAGTTTTCATTCCTTTAAATACTAAATAGAAATGAACTTAGCATTCATTCGTACGCATGACTTACCATCTCCTTGAATGGTGCACTTCATTTATTATCTCCAAATGTTATGGAATATTATAAATACATATATATAGAATATATCTGATATATATGAATTATATTCTAGAGATAATGTAATTTTGACCACATGAAAAAATTGTGATTATAATAAGATCATTTTTAACTCAAGTACCCAATATTGATAGAATAACCGATATTAACTTAAATAAATTTCATAACATGGTAATAAGTGATATAAAAGGAATAATAAAATTTAAAAGGGTTATGTAGAAATTAAAAATTAACTAATGTTTATTATCCAAAAAATTAAAGAAAGAATGAGTCCATTTGGACATGAGTTTAAGGACTTCATCTCAATCTTCTTTCATTGAGGCATATTTTGATAATATACACCTACTTCTTTTACTCAGTGTATAATAAACCGATTTTACTTTTACATTCATTCAAAGGGAATAGTTTATCTATGAATCCTTTTACTAATAAAAAAGTAATATTTTTAACATTTTTGTTGAAAATGACCTCTCTGCTGCTATAATCATTATTTTGATTCCTTTGTAAGCCTTAATGTTTTTAAAAGGAACCCTTTTCTAGTGTTTTGGTATTGAAAATTGTTTTTGAAATGGATTGAGAATATCAATTTATTGAAATGATTTCTTGTGATTGAAAATGAAATGTCATTAATGAAATGTTGATATTTGAAATATTTTATGTGTTATGATTATATAATGGTACTTGGACTTTTGATGGGTTGTTACATGATAAACCAAATGATGGGTGGTTCTGTGATAAACCAAGGATGGGTGGTTATGTTATAACCTCCAATGCATTGGGTATGGAAGTCGGCCGTATGGATATTCCATTTAGCGATATGTGTGGAAGTCGACCATATGGTTATTCCATTTAAGTATGTTTATTTTCCAAGTTACCTTATATGTTATATGTTTCTTTTTATGGGATATATGGTAATATTTTTGTTATAAAAGGTTAATAAATGAGCTTACTTTAAATGATTTTTTTCTAATTCTTTATGGAAAAAAGTATTACTTTATTTTAAAGTATTCATGGTTTAAATGTTGTTTTGAAAAACTAATACCTTTCCTTCTGTATGTATCCATTAATGAGCTTTTTATGCTCATCCCATGTTTTGGAAATGTTTTTCACAGGACTTAAAGATGAATAGGGTCAAGGATGGGATCAAGGAAAATTCATGATGTCTAAAACATGGAACCAAACATGTTTCCTTTTTTAGAGTTTTTGTTTCATGAAAACATTGATAGTGAGTAGAACTTTCTACTTGTAATATTTATGATGTTATGTATAAGTTATGATGTAATTCTCTAAATCTCTAAACCTGAAAAGATCCTCAATGTGAATTATTAACTTAAATCTAGATTAAGTAATGTTTAAGACTGGAGCCATAGAATTGGTATTAGAGGTCAGTTTAGATAAATTTAGGAGTTAGTATTTTGTTAATAGAATTTACATAAATGATTTTTACATTATAGTCAAATTGAAATGATATAGAATTTGAAGATTACCATGTTGCTTAGTTTAAGATATGATTTTCAGAATGGTTTTCTGCAGAGGAAAGATGGAATCTATATTGGGAAGGCATACAAAGGAGAATAACCTTCTAAATAAGCATATTGAGATGATCAGAATCATAACTAAGCAATTTTTTGTAGTGAAGGAAGTGTTGACTCAGGTGATAAATGGTGGTGGTTTCCATGCAAGAGATCAACCAGAACAACCTCAGAGAAAAATGTATATAGTGGATCATTTCATGAGGAAGTATCCCCCATCATTCCGAGGATCATCTGACCTTGTGCAAGAAGAAGAGTGGATCAAAGAACTCGAAAATATTTTCGTTGTCATGGGGTGTAAGATAATCAAAAGCTTAGTCTTTATATTTACCATTTGAAGGAGAAGATGATCAATGGTGGTTGATTGTTAAAAATATCAGATACAGTGAGGATATTGATGCTCTTTGTTGGGAAGAATTCAAATTTATGTTTCTTGACAAATATTTTCCTAAGGCGGTTTGACTTAGGATAGAAAAATTGTCCATGAAATTGAGGTATTAGGATGACTTAGTGGCAGATTACGAAGCAAAGTTCACTTGACTGACAATGTATTCTCCAAATTTCATCCATGATCTTGATAGTAAGATAAATTGGTTTTACTTAGGATTGATTCCATGATATTGAAATGAATTTGCCCCTTGTTAATTTATAACCTATGAGAAACTTTAAAAATGTGATGAGAAAGTAGAAATGGAGTTTTATAATGATTAGGTGTTCCATGAGGACAAGAAAAAGAAGAGGTCTAGTTGGTAGGCAAAAGGAAAGTATTCATCAAATAAGTCTGGATGTAATAAAATTAAATCTCTATCTTGTGAGAAGTGCGATAAAAACAATCTTGGAGAATGTCTCTCAAAATATGTAAAGTGATTTTGGTGTGGTAAGACTAGTCATATTGCTCATAATTGTAAGGAATATGATCAATAAGGAAACAAAAATCCAGTGGTATGATGTTTTAGTTGCAATGAGTTTGGGAATTATGATAATGTGTGCCCAAATTTGATTACCCAGGGTGGAAACTAGATAGATCAAAAGAAAAAGGGAGTGGATAAATATTTTTCTACAACTATAGTTGATGTGGAACCATCAAATGAATTAGTATCAGGCACTTTATTTGTTTTTTCAGATTATTCAAATGTGTTTTTAGATTTAGGGCCTACACATTATTTCATTTATGATAACGTTTCAGTTAAATTTGGAAATCAATCTCAAGATATGAATCCTAAACTTGTGGAAAAAACACCTAGAGTATATGTTGAGACAAAAATAAATTATAAGAACCTTCCTGTCCTTGTTTATGGAAATAATCTAGCTAAAAACCATATTGTTTTGCCTCTAGTAGAGTTTGATGTTATTTTGGGTATGGATAGGCTTTCCTTTTATCATGCTATGATTAGCTATAGATCTAAATAGGTATCTTTTCTGAAATAATTTTAGTCTATGTGCAAGAATGAACGATTAATTTTGATAACATATTTGGAAGCTGAGAAACTAGTAGAAGATGGTAATGAATGTTACCTTGCACATATTGATGAAAACAAAGGAACTTTTCATATTAATGATGTTCTAGTAGTAAATGAGTATCTAAATGTTTTTCCTGATGAGTTTCATTGTATTATACTTGATAGGGAATTTGAATTTACTGTTGACTTAGATCCTGATGCTAAGCAAATTTCAAAACCCCTTTATCAAATGGATTAAATTGAACTTTTAGAGTGAAAAAACAATTGATGGTGTTGCTAGATAAAGGTTTCATTTTACCTAGCACATCATCATGGGGTTCTCTAGTCTTGTTTGTTAAAATGAAATATGGTTCAATGAGACTATGCATTGATTATAGATCTTCGAATAATATCACTTTTATGAACAAGTATCCTTGGCCTCATATCGATGATTTTATGGATCAACTCCATAGAGCTCAATATTTTTCAATGATTGTCTTGTGTTCGGGGTACCATTAGTTGAAAGTAAAGGAAGTAGACATTCTGAAGACCTCATTTCGTACTAGATATGGTCATTATGAATTGGTAGTTATTTATTTGTGGTTATCCAATGCACCTAATGTATTCATATATCTTATGAATATAATTTTCTGTGAGTTCTTGGATAAGTTTATGGTTGTGTTTATTGATGATATTTTGTTGTATTCCAAAATTAAAGAGGAACATGAAAGTTATTTAAGGGGTGTATTGTAAACCTTAATGGAATATTAATTGTATGGGAAATTCAGAAAGTGTGAGTTTTGGTTGTATAAAAATTCATTCCTTAGAAATACTTTTTCTAAAGACGGTATAACTGTTGACCCTTCTAAAAAAAGTTATTGAAGAATGGCCAAGACCTACAAATATTATAGAGAATCATAGTTTCCTTGTTTTGGTAGGCTATTACCAAAGGTTTGTTGAAAAGTTTTCATGGTTATCTAACCCACTTACTAAGTTAACATGAAAAGGTGTTAAATTAGTCTGGATAGAAGAAGGTGATTATTTTTTTCAGGAATTGAGAAGAAGATTGGTGAATGCTCCAGTTTTGGCCATACCTTCCAAAAATAGTGATTTTTTATTTATAGTGATTCTTTGTTGAAAGGACTTGGTTTTGTCCTAATGAATAATGATCAAGTAATTTCTTATGCTTCACATCATTTGAAACCTCATGAGTTAAATTACCCTACACAATATTTGAAATTAGCTGTTGTTATTTTTGATTAAAAAATTTGGAGGCCTAATTTTTATGGAGTAAAGTGTAAAATATATACTAATAAAAAATGTTTGAAGTATATGTTCACTCTAAAAGAATTAAAAATGGGACATATGATATGGATAGAATTAATCAAAGACTATGATTTCATGATCCATTACCATTTAGGAAAAGAAAATAAAGTGGTCGATGCCTTAATTTGAAAGAGTAATACTACATTAACCATGTTACATTTGGAACAAGATCCATTGATTAAAAATCTGATGAACATTGGCATAAAAGTTGTTGGTGTAGGAAATTATGCAATTTTTTTCATGTGTTAGTGAAATCATCTCTCTCAAACATAATTAATAAAGTGGAAAATAAAGATAGTGAGTTTCAAAAAAATGTAGAATTGGTTTATAAGGGCAAGTTACCTAAATTTAACATTTATAAAGATTGTGTTTTGAGATTTTGGAAGAGATTATGTGTAACTTGCGATTCATAGTTGAAAAAAGAGTTGTTTTGTGATTCTCATAGTTCTTGGTTTTCAGTTCATCTTGGAAGTACTAATATGTACAGAGATATTCGAGAGTATTACCGGTGTGATAGAATGAAAAGAGATGTTGATAAATTTTCTTGGAAGTGTTTGACTTTTCAATAGGTTAAGTAAGAGAGACAGTTACTGAAATGGATGCTTCAGCCAATACTGGTGCCAGAGTGGAAATGAGAAAATATATCAATGGAATTCATTGTGGGATTACAGAAGACATCTAAAGGTAATAATTCTATTTGGGTTATTGTAGATCGATTGACTAAATCTGATCATTTTCTTCTTATTTGAGATACTATGTACGTAGATCAACTTTAGCGATTGTATATTAAAGAAATAGTTAGGTTACATGGAGTTACCCTCTGCATTGTGTCTGACCATTATCTGAGGTTCACTTATAAATTTTATAAAGGCCTGAAGAAGTTATTGGGTACTGAATTAAATTTGAATACAGCTTTTCATCCTCAATTATATGGGTAGTTAGAATGAACAATTTAGAAATTGTAAGATATGCTATTTTATTTTTCAATGGATTAACAAGTAAATTGGGACCAAAAACATTATTTAATTGAGTTTTCTTATAAAAACAATTTTCATTCTAGTTTACAGATGGAATGATTTGAGGCATTATATGAAAAGAGGTGTTGAAATCCAGCTTTTTGGGATGATGTAGGTGAAAGAAAGTTAATGGGAGCATAATTGGTAGAAGAGATAGAAGAAAATTTTCAGTTTATTCATAAGCACAAAAGAATATCTTAGAGCAGACATAAAATTTATGCGTATAATCGAAGGATGGATATTTATTTCGAGGTAGGTGATCATGTCTTTCTCAAATGTTTTCCATGGAAAAGTGTGATGCATTTTGGTAAGAAGGGAAATCAGAGTCCGAGGTTCATTGAACCTTATGAAATCCTAGAGAAAGTTGGATTAGTTGCCTACATAAAATCATTAACTCCATGTTTATCCTAGTTACACAATGTTTTTAATGTTTCTATGTTGAGAAAGTAAATTCCAGATCCATCTAATGTTTTTAGTCTAGAGATAATTAATTTATAAGAGAATATATCTTATGAGGAACAACCAGTCTAGATTCTTGACCAAAGAGGGAAAGTGTTGCAGAATAAGGTAATCTAGCAGGTAATAGTTTTTTGGAAAACCATATGGTTGAAGAGGCCACATGGGAAGATAAAAATTATACGAGGGATAAATACCACAACTTATTTGATAAGTGAATAAAATTTTGAGGACACAATTTCCAAAAGGAGGGAAGGATGTTACATCCCAGGTAAATAAAGAATATAACATTTTCATATTTATTAATATTTTTGAATAAGATATTAATTTCACTTTAAAGGGGATACTATGTTCGATGGCATACCTGACATGTAACAATGGGTTTCTCTGAAATCTTATGGTGCATACAATTCAGAGTCATACTGAAAAAAATAATATAATATTATTATTTTAAATGTTAGCAAACACCAATCTATTGTACTGAAGGGAATTAATAGAACTAACTATATTATGATTAAATATGTTTTTTAAATGTTTTAAAATTTATCCAATAAATTTTAGAGTCTTAAAATTGGAATGAATCCAATTTTAAGCATAAATACTCTAATATTTTTAAAAGGTTGTTTTACAGCCTTTTGATGGAGAAACCTTTTAAAAAATATTTTTGGTCACTTTTATATGTTTGAATTAAAAAATTAACTTTTTCTTTAGAAGTGGGAAATCAATATTTAATTTGGGAAAATGTTTTGTATTTTTCTAATAAATTTCATTTTTAATGAATAATGAAAAATACTGCATTTCATGTGAAAACTGTCTTTTAATCTGATTTGTTTATATGGTTAGATTATCTTTTTAGTTGGTTTTAAAGCTTAATTAGATTATATTTTTACCATTTAATCCAATTTAGGTCATTGGAGGTAATTTTACTTTTAAATTGGATATAAATACATGTCAATCATTTGGTAGTTTTTACTTCTTAAAATTATCCTTTTGGTTTCGACAATGAGAATTAATTTTAAATTAATTTCTGCCACTTATATGTTTTTAATTTTGAAAAATGGATTCAATATTTGGAATTAGAAGTTCAAAATATTTTAAATAGGTATCTTTTATTTTTATACATTATGAATTGTATGTTTAGTAATTGTTTTTTTACCATGGTTAAAGGGTAAATCTGGTAAAATAAGGGTAAAACAATAATATTATAATAATATAAAAATACCCTAAAAAATGTCCTAACACTATTGGATTTGATATGTCCGACCATGGGCATCCTTGGTTCGATTTTAGGACCCCATGGATCAACTTGTGTGTGAAAATCAAATTTAATTACTTTTAATTTAAAATTAAGGAAAATATAACCTAAACATGTATCTTTTACTAATTTTTTTATATGGAGTTATATAAGTGATCTATATGACTATGAAGAGTAATTAGTAAGATTAATATATTTAGTACATCATGGTATTTTATTTATAATTTATAGAAATAAAATAAATTTATTTATTTATGACATAATGGTGATGTAATGATTACCTTATTAATGAATGTTTTAAATAAATGAGATTATAAAAATTAAAAAAAAAATATTTTGAAACATTTTACTCCATAAAAGAATTTTATGGATGAGTATAACTTGTTATATTTAAATTAATGAAAATTTTTAGAATGAATCAAATTGTTTTGAATTTTTTAAAAAGTCGTGATATGAATAGTTTAAAATTTGACATAAATGATTTTTTAAATAAATTAATGTTTTATTAAATTATATAATCGTCCTAAAAATCTAATATTGGTACAACTGACATATATTATGTTACAAATGTCATTAATGATCCATTTTTTGGTCTCTTGTCATTTTATATTACCTATGGTAACCATATAATATGAATATACAAGAAGACATGGTAAAAGTTAAATAAGTTTACTAAGAGTTAAAGCTAAAAGATAAAGTAAATTTTGTGACCTAAACTTGAATAAAACCCATTGGAAAAGACAAAGTCAACCCATCCTCATATGATATTAGAAATATATCAATTTTGTGTTATTATAATTTGAAAATCAATTAATAATAAAATAATACTTTCAATCTTTCCTAAAGTACCTCTCCTCCTTCTTATAAATGGACACCACCTCTAATCCTTACTCACCCCTATAAATCCCACATGGAACGTCCAAAATCTACCTAAATAAGCTTCCAAAATCCCTAACTTCCTTCTATAAGCCTTCCCTTATGCATACAGAAATTCAAGAAATCCCTTTGGCTCAAATCAAAAGAAGTTACCTGATTTGAGGTAACGTCTTCTCTCAAGTTCCTTTTCCATTATTTTTCCTTCTCCATTCTCTATGATATTCTTATTCATTGATACAATAAGAACTCTAGTATCATCAATATACTTGGATTCTATTTTGAGAAGGATTATTACTACACTTACACACACCTCCATCTAATGGATTTAGAACATATTGAATCTATGGACGATGAGCTATTGCCTCCCGAAACGATGATTGTTCAATTATCTCGTACCGCCTCTTATGGTGAAATTTATGATGGAAATATACTTATATATGATATATATATTATTTTTATATTTTTTTATGCTTCTGTAATTTGTATTCACAACATACCTTTATGTTTTTCATGATGTGTAAACACGAAAATTTCATTTGAGGAAGTGCGGACTACTACCCCCTCGAAGAGATATGACTCGTTCATGCCATACATCGAACCTATAATGGATAGTGTTAATGAAATTATATATGATATTATAATGGAATTATAATATACCTATGTATCATTAATTTTTCATTATTTTAAATATGAAATAGAAATGAAAGTAGCATTCATGCGTACGTACGGTTTACCGTCTCCATGAATAGTGCATTTCATTTCTTATCTCCAAATGTTATGGAATATTATAAATACATATATACTAGATATATGTGATATATATGAATTATATTCTGGATATAATGGAATTTTCAACACATGGACAAATTTTGATTATAACAAGATCATTTTTGACTTAAGTACCCAATATCAACAAAACGATCGATATTATCTTAAATAAATTTTATAACGCAGTAATAAGTGATATAAAAGGAATAATAAAATTGAAAAAGGTTCCGATGAAAGTAGAAATTAAATTATGTTTATTATCTATTAAATTAAAGAATTAATGAGTCATTTTGGACCTTAGGTAAGGGACTTCATCTCAATATCCTTTTATTGAGGAATATTTTGATAATATACACCTCCTTCTTTTACACGGTATATAATAAAACATTTTGACTTTTATTTCCATTCATAGGGAATATTTTATCTACGAAGCCTTTTCCAAAATGAAAAAAGGAATGTTTTTAATTTTTATGGAAATAATGACCTCTCTGCCATTGAAATCATTATTTTTATTCCTATATATGCCTTGATGTTTTTAAAAGGAAAAAAAAATCCCTTATTCCTTTTTGGGTGTTTTGGTAATGATAATGGTTTTTGTAATGGATTGAGTATTTTAATATCTTAAAATTATTTATTGTGATTTAAAATTAAATTTTATTAGTGAAATGTTGATATTTGAAATATTTTATATTTTATGATTATATAATGATACTTGGACATTTGACAAGTGGTTTCATGATAAACCAAGTGACTGGTGGTTCTGTGATAAACCAAAGATGGGTGGTTATGTTATAACCTCCAATGCATTGGGTATTGAAGTCAGCTGCATGGATATTCCATTTAGTGATATGTGTGGAAGTCGAAAGTATGATTATTAAATTTATGTATGTTTATGTCCCATGTTTCCCTATTATGGTATATATTTCTTTTTATGGGCTATATTGTAATATTTTGGTTACAAAAGGGTAAAGAATGGGATTATATTCAGTAAATTGTTTTTACTAATTCATTAAGGTGAAACCTATTACTTTATGTTATAGTATTCATGGTTTACATATTGTTTTAAAAAACTAATAGGTTTCCTTATTTTTGTATCTCTTATTATGATTTTTATGCTCATCCCATGTTTTTATATGTTTTTTCACAGGACTTAAAGATGAATAGTGTCAAGGATGGGATCATGGAAAAGTCATGCTTTATAAAATATGGAACTAAACCTATTTATTTTTTTAGTGCTTTTGTTTAATGAAAAAATGGATAGTGAGTAGAAGTTTCTGCTTTTAATATTCAAGTTGTTATGTATATGTTATGAAATAATTATCTAAAGCTCTAAACCTGAAAGGATCCTCAATGTGAATTATTAACTTAATTCAAGATTAAGTAATTCTTAAGGTTAGGGCCTTATAGTAAAGGCTCACAACGAATATAGTAAATAATTCATGCCATAATAGTGTCATATTTTACTAGAATACCAAAATTAAAACACATTAATAATGCCTAAAATGGTTCCTAACAACATGTATGGTCCCCAAATCAATGCTCCATCCAATGTACCAAATTGGAAGTCTATCATAGTTCATTTTCTATTATCTAAACCTACAAACATGGAATCTACTCAGGTACCCATGATGACTCAAGTAGAGTGATATTACAACATAGTAAGCGACTAAAAATGGCGTCTAAAAAAATATACAGTCTAAAAAATAGTGTATATAGATGTAAAATGAATAAAAAAAAGTTATTAAATATACATAGGTTTTCATAAATAATCAATATTTAATAAGCCTCATTATCCCTTAGGTCCTAAGTGACACCTATGACAAACAAACCCACTTACACCCATCATGGTCATATGAATAATATACCAAAGGGGTTACACTTAGGGAATTCATTAATTAATTGAATTCAAGGTATTGATGTGCATCAGTACAAGTTCCCATGCCATGAAAAACCATTAGTTCCTAATGAATTAGTACAACAACCGTGATATGTATAACCTCAATGGTGCCTAGAGCATTAATTTGGACTGACCCAAAGATGATGAGCCTATATACAACAAAAAAACCATAAAATTATTTACATTTACCAAGGTTCATCATAAATCACTCTTCAATACATTACAATATCAATGGGGTTTATTTTTAACAATTAATATTTATCATGGTCTCACATACTCAACACCTTTTTAACAACTACACAATTCAACCATTTTATCATTTATTCACATAACACAATTATTAGATATCATTTAAAAACCATGTAACCACATGAAAATTACCCTTTATCTATTTACCAAGTATTCCCTTTATCATTTCATAACACATTACATTTTTAAAGTTAATCCAACACCCCATTATATCATTTTAACATTAAAAACATCAAATAAAACCAATTTATTATCAAAAAATCATCTATTCTATCATTTATAACCCATTTCACCATTTTCAAGTGACTGACACACCCTATGGGTGGCTATAGGCCTGATCTCATAATTTTCAACATACTCACTAGGATTCATAAAGAATCTAAAACACCAATTAGAAGACCAATATATTTTTACTAATTGATTAATTGAATACACAATAATTTGACCCATTTTACAAAGGGTATACACATGAAGAATAATGATAATTTAGAAAATATAACTCATACCACCATCTATATGCTCATTGATAGAAACTCATCCAACCCTAGACCTTGATTCTGGCAAAAATTTCAACAATCAAAATATTTAAGAAATATATATAAATAGGGATCATGATACTTAGAAAAGGAAGGAAACATAAGATATGAATCTTCCAAAAAATTGGAATATTTTTACATATATACATACGTAGGGATTGAATTGTATGAAAATACATTTTAAATACCTTAGGATAAAAGGAGATAAACCATTGGGAGAGGATGGAGATTTTGGTTCTCACCCTAGGCTATATAGAGTGGAATGTGGAGGAAAAAATAGATGGAAAAGATGTAATATCATGAGATAAATATTGTAAATCCTTGATTTTTAAACAGGTTTATGTTTTGGCAACATGGTTGGCCAAACAGTGCACCAACCATGTGTGATCCTTTGTCTAAGGTATTCATAGGCCACACGGTTTCCAATCTACGTGGAATACATGAGAATAGTGCTCAACCTATGCCACATGGTATCCAAGACACCCCACATAGTTTTCACAAACTTACTCTCCCTTGTAAAATTCTACACTAGCAACCATGTACTTACTATACTCTATTCACCATAACCCTATTTCCCCATTTTTTCATTTCCCGAACCCTCAATACACTCTTGATACCTTCCCTAATCACATAAATAATTTCTCACACTATTAAAATAGAGTTTAACCAATAAATTTAAATAGAAACATACCTTATGAAAAGGGTCAGGATATTATAATCTCCCCACTATATAATAGCATGTCTTTGAGTGGCACTCTCAAGAATCACTAACCCTCCAAGGTAAAAAGGTTAGGACCCTATGCCTATATATTAGATTCCTCTCCCAATTCACTTCTAGAATATGACCATACTACCATATAAATCTAACCAAAGGCATAGTCTTATCCAAAAAATTCTCATAGTGATCCACATCGTGAATTGGAATATCCATAAAATATAAATCAACCTCAATCTCAACATCATAAACATAAAATACAAGAGAAGGGTTGTGTGATACAATTAAATATGTGACATAGGGAACACATCTTTCATAACACTATACTATCATATAAGATCCAATTAATATGTTACCAGACCAATCCTCTCTATATTCTCTAATCGACCAACATATGTAGTCACCAATTTAACCTGATTTCATATCCAATGGTTATTCAATCTTGGTGAAACTATAAGGAACACATGATCACCCACAATAAAATCATGAGGCCAATAGAATCAATAAATATATGAATTCTATGTACTCTATGAAATTTTTATACACTTCCATATAAATTGGACCTTCTTTGATGTCTTCTACATAAGACTTAGCCCCAAAACTCTAAATCTCTTTCTTCCATCCATTATAAAGGTGACATGGATGGTTTACCATTGAGTGCCTTGTATGGTGTCATCTGGATAGTCTAATGATAAGTATTACTATAGTAAAAATAAAAAAATTATAGATTATTCTCCAAAATACCACTAAAATATAAGATTAATTTTCTTAGAATGTACTTTAACACCTTGATGGTATATTCTAATTTCCTTTTCATTTTTGGGTGGTAATCTATACCTAAAAACATCTGAGTACCAAGAACCTTATGAAACCCCTTCTAAAAGAATAAAGTAATATGTAGATCATTATCTTAAAACAATACTCTAAGTCACCAAGTGAAAATATACTATACCCAGATATATAATTCTCCCAACTAATCAATGGTGAAAGTTTCCTAAATTAGTAAAAAATGGGATACCATTTCCAATTTATCCACAATCACCCATATCGCTTCATTCTTATTTGGTTCCCTCGGTAGAATCCCCAATATGTCCATGGTAATATCATCCCACTTCTATTTTGGAATGAGAAATGTCTATAAAATATTAGATAGTCACTAATGCTCGACATTAACCTACTGAAAGGAAAAAAATCATGTCACAAAATCTGCAACGTCCTTCATCCTTTATGGACACCAATACTATCTATGAAGACTGTGGTACATTTTGGTCAAAGCATGGTGTGACACCCACTTCAAAGCATGAAAATCAGGTATAAAAACATACCTCATTAAAGTAGATGTGAATAAATTGCCCTGAATGTGAATTATATCATCATTAACGATGATCCAATCGGGAGGTAGCTCACAACCATCAATGTTTTACCTCAATACCAACTACTCTGGATCCTCATACGATATCATCTTGATTTATTTTAGAAGAGATATTATAATATACAAATATGTTAGTGTCAACAGTTCATACTCCTCAAAAACCTCTATATACATATTTGTGAACAAGTTAATCATTTTCCACTCAATGCTTAACTCTTGAACTACCTATGTTTGTGTCTTTCGAGTCAAATAAAAAACAACACTATTTTCATTTCCCAAAATTTATGATAGATAAAAGTAAAAAATATTTCATATACACAACCCATATATACTATTAGAGATTTATATCATGCTATGGAAATATATATTTTAGGCTCTTGTATTTAGTATAAATAGTAAACTTATCATCGAGGAGATAATTTCACCATCATTTTAAGGCATGAAATCCTATGGATAACTGAAGGGTTTTCATAGGATATTTCCTTTTGTGTACCCTCAACTTTCATGATCCATCAACCATGACTCAATCTACCTATATCAATACTACACAAATTCCATTCCTGGATTCATCCCAATACGGAGTATACTCTTTACCCCATTTGAATAAAATCAAGTTTAATGATGTTTTCAAAAACCTCATCAACTCCTGGAAAAGAATTATTTCATGTTTTAGAACACTCAATATTTATGTCATCCCTAGTTTGGCCAAAGAGAAACATGATAAAGAAATAAAATTTCCCAATGATTTTGTGATAATAACTCACAAAACCCAAAAATTTTCAGATATCAAAAACATTCTTATGATAATCCCAAGAAATAACCACTCATACCTTTTGAAGGCCTACAAACACAGCTTCTTTCGAGATTATATGACCCATGAAATTTACCCAGTCCATCCAGAAATGAATCTTAGATATATTGACATATAACCTATGCTCTCTCAATGTATTCAAGTTGATATCAAGATGTTTTACATGATCATATTGAGTTTTTGAGTACAATAAGATATTATCAACAAATATTACCTGAAACTAATCCATCTACAGGTGAAGTATTTAATTCATCATGTCCATAAACATAGAATAAGAATTCATCAACCCAAATGGAATCACAATGAATTCATATAATCCATACCATCTTCTGTAAACAGTCTATGGAATATCAAAAGGTATCACCATCTGCTGATGATACCCTAATCTCAAATCAATCAACGAGAAAACATATACACCCCTTAGATGGTTAAAAATATCATCAATATATAGAAGTGGTTATTGGTTCTTATCCATTATCTAGTTTTCTTCATATAATGGACACAACAAGTGAAACATTCTGTCATCCTTCTTAGAAAATAGAACTGGAGATCCCCAATGTGATGTACTTTGATAGATTAACTCTTAAGATTACAATTCCTTTAGTTGAGTATTAATATCCTAAGTTTGTACTGTAATTATTAAATAAGTTGGAATGAAATTGGATCAACTCCAAGAATCAACTCAATAGTCAACTGAAATTCCATATCTGGTGCAAATCATGAGAAATCCTCTAGAAATTTGTCCTGAAACTTATCCCATATAGGAGTTAATACATCATTATGCACTCAACCATCATATAGAAATAGACTCACAAATTGGGCTATGATCTCACCCAGTTTCTAAAGAACTAAACTTTCCTGAACTTCTTGAAAATATCATTCCCCATGATGAGTATAGGTTCCACCCTCAGAAGATGTGGAAGTCACTCTCCTAAGGTAAAAATCAATTTAATCATGATACAAAATCGACTAATCCATACCCTATATCATGTAAAAACCAGACATATGAAGTATATTAAAGTCATAGAGAAAATAGTACTCTCCAACATTGAGGGAACAGACCTTACAAACACAAATTCTCTCTGATCACACCACCAATGGAGTATCAATTAACAAAACCCTATATAATAAATCAAACTCCAGGCACAAACAGTTCAAAATGTGAGTTGATATAAAATAATGGAATGATATAGTATCAAATAAAACCCAAGAAATCCTAGAATTTAAAATAATTGAACCTCATACAGTTGAGGAACCAAACTCACAACTCCCGAGTATAGAATAAACTACTTGAAACTGACAAGTCCCTCCACCTTGAACTCCTATATAACTCTCTTACATTAAACATCCCTACTCATATGACCACTCTTGTCCTAAATCACCTCATCCCCAAACCCAACTAAAATTTCAAGTAAAAATATAACTACCATAATGATACAGGGTAGAAGATCCCCTTATAGTGTTTTTCGTCAACCTAGGAACTCCAACTCTACCAACCTCTTGAGGGTTCCTACATAACCTCTATATGTGAACCATATTTCCACATACATAAAACTCTACTAGTGGTCAAGGGAAATGATCATGTATGTGACCCAAACTTCTATACTGGTAAAAAACACAAAATCACAACCTTAAGGGGTCGATTGTTTTCCTTAGAAACAATTACCACCACCACATTTGTAAAAATTATCATATAGATGCTTCCTACTATATGAGGATGCACCTTATGACCAAAAAACTAAAACCATCATTCCACCACTAGAATACTCCATTGGGTTCCCCTAATAAAATGATATCTTAATTTATCATCTCATAAAACTTCTTCAAACAATGGAAATTTACTAGTGACATGATCTCATTTATAATTATACCCTAAAATTGTTTATCTCAAGTTGCCTTGTCTCGTACAAATATTGGGGGAAAAAATTTAGGATAACGATGAGACCAAAATAATAAAGTACTAATATATTTACCTAGTTTAAACAAATAAACTACATATCTCTCTAAAATATTAGATTTATTGGGTATAAATGATCCAATAAATTCTCTTGGAAGTCCTTACAAGCCATTCCTTCTAGCTTCTTATCCTAGAATTGAATATCCCACCAGTGCTTCTGCAATCCTTGCAAAATATAAGCTACCGAATTAACACTATTACCTGGAGGAGTCTCTATGTGATCCATAATATTCTGGATGAAATCAATACAAAAATATTCTACCTTAGTTCCACCATCTTCAGTGAACATCAGAGGATTATGCAGTTGGAACTCACTATTTAGGAAAAACTTACTTGACACAACCTTCCCTATGTATCTTTCCATAAACTGCATAAAATGAATGATATTATCGTGGAAATTTCCATTAGACCTATCTCCAAGAATCAATGAAGAATTTGGTATTACTATTAGAAGTACATTCATAGTGATATCCTCATATCACCCAACCAGTAAGCACCATTACGGAGGCATCCATCTAAAATTATAAATAAATATCTTAGGAAACACAACATATTGTTATCATAGTTAAAAAAAGTGGTTTTACAATTATCCAAATTAAGATAACCCACATTCACTATCCTAATATCCATAAAAACAATACCATCTTTCACCCAACCATCCCAATAAAGGGCAACTAATTAACTCAAGGTACAACAACCTTCCAAATAAAAATATTTCCATTTCAATACATTTTAACCATTTTTCAAATAGGTAGGTGGAATTACCAATTTTTTTATTGAAATAAATACCTATATTTTTATTCTAGGTAAAGTTTTCCCATTACAAGAAAATTATAGGCCCAATGGGTGTTAAAATCCAATACAAATGTCCTGTAGGCCCAAACCTGTAGGTCTAAACATGCTGCACCGTTTGTCGTGTTTTTAACAATGTTATCACACCGCCCAAGCCTCCAGTCATCCATTTATCCAATAAATGACATCACTTGTATCATCCTCTCATGATAGCACCACACTCATGGCCAATAAATTCCATCACAATATTCATGGTTTTTCCTATTACAATGATTATTCTCTCATAGCCAAACCATTTCAATTTACATACTTAAAATAAAAATAGTTACAGCTTCTTTGTTAGACACTATTACCTTAAAACCATAAACAATATATAAAATCATTTCATTACACTAAACACAACCATAATATTCACTTCATTGTGTGCCTAATATGATTCATGTTATATAAAATTTTAAGTGCCTAAAACGATGAATGAATAAAAAATCACTTTTAAGGCCAATATATGAGTAAAATCATATAAATTGGAAACATTTAACAACAAGTGTATCAACCAATGTTAAATAACATTTCATCTTTAATAATAAAACATAAAGAACAAAAATACCGCACTAGGAATGTAGGTTTTCTACCACACATGAGTTAGATACTCCCATGAAAAATCTCATTTCCAAATCCCAAAACACCCTAGTGGCATGTCAACCTTTCTCAAATTTTAAATCAATAAAAATAAACCTATATGATATCACTTTGTAATTCCTCATACAAGTGTGCTCAAACTAATAGATAAATTGGTTTTAAAAATAACCTTAGACATGTCTCCCCATATTCCATAGGCTACAGACTAATAGTGAGTGCCGAATGTAAAACATGGGAGGCTATACCCTCTTCATAAGTGTAATAAAAAAACATAAATAATAATAAATAAATAGAAATAGTATCAAAAAACTACCATACATTATGTAACGAAATACCAAAATTGGGTAAAGGCTCACAATTAATATAGTAAATACACCAGTCCATAATAGTGTCATGTGTCCAAAAAACAAAAAATAAAGACACTGATAATCCCCAAAATGGGTCCCAACATCATGTCTGGTCCCCTCATCCATGTTCCATCCATTGTCCCAAATCACCCTTTTATCTTAGGGACTTTTACCTTATTTATATCTGTAACCATGAAATATTATCAAGTACCCACAGGGACCCAAGAAGAGTGTGAGTAAAATTGAGTAGGACACCACCAATGATGTTTAAAAATTTATCTAGTGTAAACAATAGTTTATATATATTTACAACAAATAAAATAAAATCCAATAAATTCATTTTTTATTAATAATAATATTAAATTATCCACATTGGCCCTTAGGTTCCAAGTGACACCTAATCCACACAAACCCATATCATCCCATGCCTGTCATTTGAAAAATATAATAAAGGGGTTACACTTTAATTTATAGTGGGGGATTATTTAATCAATAAAATTCATGTTATCAAGAAGCATCAGTACATGTAAACATATCATGTGAAACCATTAGTTCCCAAAGCATCAGTCCAAAAACCAAGACATGAAAAACCTTGGCAGTGCTTATAGAATCTGATTGGAACAATAAAAATATAAGGATCCTCATTTAAATATCTAATCCATACCATTATTCACATTTACTAAGGTTCATCATCATTGAACCATTAACAAATTACAATAATACAGGGGCCCCTTTTCAATAATTAATACTCACCATGGTTTAACATATTGAACACCATTTTACCCAACTATAAATTTCAATCATTCCATATTTTATTCATATAACACAAACATTATATATCTATTAAAAACCATGTAACCATATAAACATTTCTCATTAACTATATACTAATTCTTCCCTTGATAATTTCATAACACATTAAATTTTCAAAGTTAATCCAACACCCCCTTATTTCATCTAAACATGAAAATAATTTAATTAAATTGGTTTACTGTCCTAAATCCCCTATTACAACATTCATAACCTATTTTACCATTTTAAACGGTTCGGAACACCCCATGGGTGGTTATAGGAATGGTCTCATAATGTTTAACAGACTCATCAAGATCTATAAAGGGTCTAAGACATCAATTAGAAGCCCAATATATTTTTCAGAATTTAGGAATCAAATTTACAACTATTCTACCAATTACACATAAGATATACACATAAAGAATAACATGACATTGGGAAATATCACTTAGACCACTAAACTTATTATTATAGATAACCACTCTTCCATACTAGACCATTGATTCAAGATAAAATGGATTCAATAAAAAAGTTAAGAACACACTAAAAATAGGGATCATGAGACTTAAAACAATAGGGAAAATTGATATGTGAATCTTCTAGAAAATTTAAGGAAACATAATCCTAAATGTAAACAGGAATAAGAAGAAACGACACACCAAATTCCATAGAATCGAAGGAGTTTCACCCATGGGAGAGGTTGGAGATCTGTTTTACACAAAAAACTTATTGGAGTGGAATAAGGAGATAAAATAGAGTGTAAATGATATAATATAGGGAGGGAAAAATGATAAAACATTAATTTTTAAAGAGGGGTATGGTTTGGCCGCATGCTTGGCTAAACCGTGAAGCAACCATGCATGCTCCCCTATCCATGGAAATCACATGCCAAATGGTTTCCTAAGAACCATTCATGGTACAAAAAATTATTCTAAATCTTTGTGAATTACTCTATATATATACTACATGGTCATCAGATTGCACGTATAGTTTTCAAAACTTTTTTTCCACCTTGAACCATGCCACATAGTCACGATGAACAGTTGGAACAAACTATACACTAACCATAATCCATTCACCATAACCTTATTACAAATTTTATTCAATTACTAAACCGTTGGTATTCTCCAAATATATTCTATATTCCTAGAAATAATTTCAAAAAACATTAAAAGGGAGTATATCCACAAAAATAAAAGTAAAAATAAAAAATAAATAGAAACATACCTCATAAAAGGGTTGGGATCTGACAAAACCACTAAAAAACATTTTATTCCACAAGTAAACTCAATACTTATTCATATAATGAAATAACATACTATAAAATATTATTATATTTACCTTAATCTTTTAATTTTCTCCAAAAATATATTAATCTTCTTATAGAATGTCTTTAAGAACTTATTCCCCAAATCACATTGTAATCGCATGGTTATCTATATGTTAATTATATGTTCTCAAATTATAATAAGCCATAATTACCTCTATATAAAAAATAATATTTACCCATAAGGTTGTAAATAACTTTTAACATACGACCATAAAATATAAAATCATTAATCCGAAAATAACTTTTTTACTAAAATACATACTAAACTCAAGGGTTGTGTTCCCACAAATGTCTCCCAAAATATTCTTAATTATATTAAAATCAAATCACACAAAACCTTTAAAAGGTAATCTATTCTTTTAATATTTTATTAAATAATAGACTTATAAACCCATGAAAATTTAGGTTTATCCCATATTACTATGGAATAACAATGGTTACAATAGGTTCAGTCCTCTCATTTATCACAATTCTTCACATATAAAATATAAATTACACCAAGAATATTTTCCAAAAGTGTCTAAACATGTGTTTATTATTAGGTACACTCATCATGACCCAATGATGATTGAGTTAATACCCAATATACTCCTTTTAGAGTTTTTACCCCTAGGTTCTTATGAACCTCAGTCACATCTACTCTGTAGTATCCAGATGTGGATATATTTTATAGATAAACCATGCAATATCCACTTTACTAAATATTCATCATGTTAATCTATACATATACTTATACATAGAATCTATCATAGGTTTATTTTCTCTAATCCATGTTTTTCTAATTATTTCTCACAATTGTTATACTAAACTTATTTAATACCAAATATAACACAGTAAATCTATTTAACCATACCAGATGATTATTTTACTACATTGGCACAAAATACATGGGATCACAACCTGAAGGATCAAATAGTTTAGTAGTATTGGGAGAATAAATACATATATTATTCGCACATTCCATACTAAACTAATAAATATAAATTAAAAATTATAGTGAGGACATTATTTTTTTATACCAAACCCTTAAAATCATTCATAGATCCCTTATTTGTATCCTAGGAAATTAAAACATAATAAAGGAAGATCTTATATGCTCATTAAGTGAAAGAGTAAAGAAAAATATAAAATAGAATAGATAAAGAATGAATAATATGATAAAGATAAAAAATAATCAAATAATAAATATAACCATTAACATAAAGGGGAAAAAATCCATAGATTACATAACAACCTAAGTGATATCATGGAAAATAAAAACAAGTTTCATAATGATATAATTCATAATTCTAGACATCATAATCTTATTGTCATGGAATTATTCAAGACACCATACATAAATAGCTAAGGTATACTCCAAATACCAAAACTATATTTACTCAAGATACCTATTGATGAATCGAGGTTCAATAATAGTCCCTTCACATCACTTACTAAGTCTAATGCATTCATCATATGAAAATGAGTGAATAATCAGTATAAATATCTGTATTTGAAAACTAGCATACATGATGTCAACTTTTTCCCAAGTAAAAAATAAAACATCATGATCCTAATAAATCTAGAGTAATATAGTGGATGGTATCAATATATTATATCCCCAATACTTGTTAATATTCATCAAAGGATGTTTACATAGATAAAAGTAAATTTAAAATATCACTGAAACATTTCTAGAGGAAAATACAATTTTTCATTTTGAAATCTAAAAATTTATAAAATACAAGGATAATAATTATATTTTAAAATAATCATGGATAAAATAAAAAAATATTTAAATAAAATATTAGTCATGATGGTGGGAAGAGGTATAAAAGCTGTATACATTAAAAAACCATTCTTTTTTACACTTTTTAATGAAATTGAAAATGTTCCTTATAGGTCATATTAAAAAGTTTCCTTTTAATTTTTTTAAAAATAAAGCCATGTATAGATAAAATTACCTTAATAAATAATTTAATTGTAAATAAAAAAATTATTGAATGTTTTTTAGAAAACATGGACATGGAATAAAAATTTCATCAATCAAAAAGGGAATAAGGTCGAATTTTCATAAAATACGTTTTCTCGGTCGTATTAAGTAATATAGAGAGAAAAATGAAAGGAAAAAATGTAAACACCATAGAAAAAATTTGTATAAAAGACTTTATGGAGTTTAAAATATAAATATATTATAATTTGTTTGCATGAAAATTTAAGCATAAATAATTTAGAATAAAAAATAGATTATAGGATAAATCCTTATCACTTTAGAATATTTTGAATCATAATACCATTAAAATATATAACTTAAAATAAATCTTTTAATTCATTGAATATAAATATATTAATGATATAAATTATAAAATGGGTAGTATAACACCTTAAAAAAGAAATAAGTGGTTAATATGACATATATCACTGAGAAAAAAAAGTTTGATAGGAGACCGATAGAAAGACTATGACATTAAAGTGAGAATTAATCAGTGAATTGATTACGTGTAACAATGTAAAATACACATAAAAAGTTTAAATACAATATAAAATAATCCTAGGTCATTACACACATAATCATGACATAAAATTGACAATAAATAAGTAATATAACCTAGTGAAAAAATGGAGTTAGGAAACCCCTTATCTAGAGTCCAGCTCACTACGTACATACTTTTTCTCATATATAATAACATTAAATTAATTTTATAATTTCTTAAGGATATATTTAATTTTTATTTAATTATTATTATCCATTTTAATACATTTATTACCATGAATTATATAGTTATTAAACCAGTTATGTTCATGTCAGAAGTTTTGGGGACGTTCAATTCATAATCGCGAAACAACTTTGGTTGGTTGACCATAGTCAAAGGGTCATAATTACATCATATCCAAAAACTAATCATTACATAATTATTGTTTCTATATATTAATTAAAATTTAATAATCATCCATGAAATTAATACATGGAAAATGAATCATATCTCTTAGTGGAGGTGGTAGTCCACTCACACCCATGAGTGACATTATAATTTTCAACAGACATAATAGAAAAAAGGAAAATAATATATTATAGTCAAATAATAATAATTATTTAAAATTTATAATATATTTCATTTTATTTAATTTTTGATCCACCATTATTACCAACTATAATAGATGGTTATGAAAAATAAAAAACTTCATCTTCATAAGGTGGTAGTCCGCACCTACGCAAAAAAATATGTTTTCATTTTACATTAGATGTATATGTAGATGAAAAAGTGTTATAACATAAAAATAATAAAATTTAATTATATGAAAGATGTTTATTTTATTATATCACAATGTTTAGAAGAGGGTTGAAGAAGATTAAATAATAAATAAAAACAAAACCCTCAGTTAAGTACTATATATCTTCTTCAGACAACCTCCTTTGGTTTATTTTTAAAACCTTTTTAGGAAGGTATTATGATTAAACAAGGACCTACATAACCTAGGTATGGATGTTAGGAAAGTAATTTGGTAGGATTTTTCTGATATAATATGCTCTTTAACTGTGGATAATAGTGGAAAGGAGGCGTCCTTTTATAAGTGATAAAGAGGACCTACTTCAATTTTTTCAAAAGATTAAAATTTATTAATATCTTACTAATTAGAAATATATCAAAAATTAATTTTATTATAAGATGATATTGGGTCTAAATATTAATATAAAATAATACTTAGAGAAGTTTTGAGGTCATTTTAACCGTTACCATTTTATTTTTAACCTTTTCAACTCATTATAACTCTTACCATGGAAAGTGGATTTTTACCAATGTTAATATTTATAATGACCCAAAATGATAGTGGAATCATTTCCAAATTTTTGAATTATTATTCCAAATATATATTCCATTTTATATAATTTAATTTATATAAGTTGTAGAAAATAATTTTAAAAAAATTATAAAAATGTGATGAAAAATGATTTTCTAGAAAAATGCATTTTTAAGTACAAAAATGTTTTTACATAAAAATTAAGAATAATGTTGATTTAAATGAAATTAGTTGGATTATATTTAATGAAAATTAAATAATTAAATTTTAAAACCAATTCAAAATAAAATGGGACTTTGTAAATACTTTAAAATAAATGGTAGTTTTCTATACAGTCGAAATTTTTGTCTCTTCACTCAAAAATCGAACTTTTAAAAAAAATACAAAAAATTAATCCAAAGGATATTATGAAAAGATAATGTATATAAGATATTAATTACCTCATATAATATGTATTTAAATGTTATAAAATAATTATAATATTTATTCACAAAATTTAATAAAAACCATTTTTTAGACAATGTATTTTTGAATTATAAAATGACATTATTATTATTCTTTGACTAGAATCAAAAATTAGATGAATGTTAAATTTATTGATTTAATTTGTTATATTTATTATGTAATTAGTTTTTAAATATATTTCATAATTCTAATATTTTTATTCATACTAAAAATTTAATGGCAAAGTTATAATGTTCATGCTTAAATAATAATAGTTTTATAGTATATCATAGTTCTCGTAAGGATTATCATTTTGATGTTAATAAAGATATGAAGAATAATTTTATTTTAATCTAAATTTTTGGGGTGCTATAGTGATGGTAACTCCTTGTGTTTTTGTTTCTTATACAAGTAGGATAATGTTGAAAAATTACCAAACTCATTTCAAATAAATGGCTATTGGTATGAAATTTAGAGTGATGTTAATTCCATCACTGAATATTTATATAATTTATATAACACTGGGGGAAATTATGCTGGTTTTAGGTTTTTTGATATTATGACTCTTTTTACTGATTACTATCTTAATATGATTTTAACATATTCTCCAATAAAGGATGAAATCAATGTAACAATATTCTCTTTAAATATGGAAAATGTTTTTATCCAATATAGATTTAGTAATAATTTATTTACATTTAATTTAGATCCCATACTTATTGATATACATAATGGTATTAGGTTGTTATTTTATCATTATTTTGTGATTTATAGACTTAATTCTCATTTTATTTCTTTACAACCAAATAAGGAAAATTCTCTTGATATTAATAACAAAATTTTAGTACCTACATTAAATACTATGAATAAGATGATTAGTAAAATTATGGATTTAAGGATTGGGATTATTTTTGAAAAAATTATCACTCAACCAATTTTTGTTTTTTTCTAAAAGGAGTTTTCATCCATGCTTTCTCATTAACTAAAAGTGTGTCAATTCTCTAAATAAAGGGCTAATGAATAAATTATTTTCATTAAAACAAGATATATATAAGTATTTAGGCACAATAAAGTGGATCATAATACTTGATGGTTTTATATGGGTTGTATAGTTTTATACATTAATTAAACTGATAAATTTCATCCTTAATAATGCTAATTTTTTTAGTCCGATCAATGGATATCTAAGAGTAATTTTTGGATGTTTTAGAGGAGTTATATAAGGATACCCCTCTTGGGGATCATTTTTGGGATATTTGTGGATTATTTCAATATATTTCATCTTGAATTTACTTTGTCTAGAAAATTTTAACAAATCAAAGTTATCCAAAACTTCTTTTCATATACTCATGTATTTTATGATGGGGACCTCCTCCTTTGTAAAGCTTCAGAGAGGACATTGAAAACCATTATAGATGTATTTAATAATTATGAAAGTATTTTTTGGGAAGTCTGTTATTTGGATTTTTTCCTTCATGTTTTTATGGGAATGGATTTTTTTTCAAGTAAAAATTGGATTATAATGTTTATTAGAGTTAATAAGGGATCTCAAAATTTTGGTTTTCCTAGGATACCATTATTGTGAGGTAAGGGTAAAACATGAAATTTTTAGAATACTTTATATATAATTATCTCATAATTAGCCAAATGGAAAGGTAATAACAGATCCTAGGAAGGAAATATATTGTTGGTCTAATATTTCATAACATATGGGTTTATTTTTCTTTCTTTGTATATAGATGGACTATGTTACTTATCAAAATCCTTCATATTTTTAATAAGAATTTTATTTTGATATGTTTCATTCATGAAAATAAGGTTGTAACTACTCCATGGAATGACTGTTCTAATACCATTGAAATGGGAGGTATTGGTGTCAAAGACCTCCAAAATATTAATGACACAAGGATTTATAAATTCACATGGAATTTTCTTTCTTCCAATGATGATTTTTTTAGATTATTAAGGGGTATATAATTTATATATTACAGATATGATATTCATACTAATTTTATTACACTCTCTATACTACTTTGAATCTTTATTATTATTATGATATGATGATTGATTCCATATGGATAATAGGAATGGAATTTAGGGTTTTCTTTTGGAAAACTAAATGGTTTGACATTCCTTTATAATATATTATTGATGTTACAAACTATAAGAAGAATATTTTAATCAATGCTCTAGGGGATAATATTAGTAATGTTTGTTTCCCTAATTTGGATATTAGTGAAATTCAAATATTCTTGTTAATTGATAATGATATTCAAATCTAGAAACCAAGTTCTACAAGAATTTTAAATGTTAGAGAATATTATAGTATTAATTGTGATGAAAATACTTATTGGATTATATAGATTGTTAAATATAAGAGAAAATTTATTTATTCTACTATAATGATCTTCTTATGTAAACTCTAGTGTAACCATTTTTGATTGGATGATCAAATATAGTGGGATATATATATAATTTCAATATTTTTTTCCAAGATTGAAATATGTTGAGAAGAAGGAAATTATATTTTCTCAAATAATGTTTTCCAAAATGTTATGAGACAATATCTATGATATATTCTAGGTCCTTCTTTACATTGAAAATTGTTTTAATGGATTTATGATTTCTATATTTAATCAATATCTCAGTGATAATTTGAGAAAAATATTATTAATTAGGGATAAAACTATTGTGTCATTTTCTTGAGAACTTGAAATGATGTGACTTTTTATCATAAACTAGATTATCTTAAATCTCAAATTACATTGATACCTAGAGATGTATAGGCCATGATAAATACTTATAAAGGTTTGATGTACAATGAAATATTGTTTTTAAATGTATTTTTCACTCTTGGTATACCTAGTAGTGAAAATAAATAATTTTCACTAAAGTTTATTAACTGAATGCCTTCCATTTCCATGTTGATTAAAATAAATATAGATAGTGCAACATCAGGTGCAGATATAACTTATGGATGAGGGACTGTGTTTCAGATATACCATTTATTTGTCAGATGTTTATTTCATAGATTTATGAGAAGTATCTTTTCATATTAAGTGTAATATTAGGTGTTGATTCATGCAATCAAATATGAACTCGAAATTGGTTTTGTACATATATGGATTGAATTAGACTCATAAGTTGTTGTGCATGCATTGAAGATAAGATCTAGTCATGTACCTTAGAGGTTTCTACTAAGTTAGTTGGGATCCCTTTACTCCATATATGGTATGTAAGTACACAAAAATCACACTTCTATTGAATATAATCTAGATATTTTTTCCTTATCAAAAAATCTTTGATTGAAGAATCTTATATGTGGCCTTTTTGCACATTTAATTTATATAAATATCTTATTGACTTATATGCCATGTGTTCCTTGTATACCCTAATATGAAAACATTATATATAATTATATATAATTTATTTTTTATTTAATAAATTATCAGGATAAGGATTTCTTGATGATTACATATATTTTTATTTTTATTATATAACAGATTAAAAAAATTAAATTTTAAATTTTAAATTGGTTTTATATTTTTCATAGAGGAGATATACTCACATTTTTATGTTGCCTCACAATCATATCTATCCATATACACCATAATAATATAAGCATATCATTTTCACTATGATTCTTATTCTCATATCATCATATTGGGATGTCCATAACAACTTATTCTCTGTCCTCCATCAAGGTTGACCCAACCTACTCTCATGCTCACAAAACCTAGTAGAAAACCTAATATACCTATTTATGTAAATCAAAATCCAATACTCCTCTATCTTAACCACACAATAACAGTCACTATAAACCTACTCATATCTATCTCTCAACTTTTATAGTATAGATTGAGACCCTCTTATTATAAATCACTAGACCACCTCCATACTATATCTGGTGAACTGAGAAACCCATCTTCCCAATAACCTATATCCACATGGGCCTCACCTGTATTATTCATTCCTTGTGAAACCTACCTCAATAATTCATTCCTTGTTTCATCATGTTTGCGGATGAAACATGTGGCGATTCAACTGTCCATTTTGGATATTGATAGAAACGATTAAAATTAATGTGGAGGGTGCTCAGTCTAACATTAAATTAGTTTGGTTACTTGATTATATTTTACATGGATTATTACTTTTTTTATCTTGTGTGTATGTTGGTTATAATTTTATGATAATAGTCTTTCTGTGTGGATGTTATCTAAGAAAGAACTATTATTGTGCATGCAATTTTAGTGCTTTATTTTTGTGATTAATTTGGAAATTAATTGTCTTTTAGATTAGTTTATTATTTTTATTAAATTATTTTTACTTCTAAATAGAGTTTAAAAATAAAATCTATCCATTTTATTTATATTATGATTAATAGATATTAAATATATTCACCTTTTCAACTAATTATAACAAAAAAATAAATGGATTTGATTTGTGATAAATTGGAATCTTTATTTTACAAAATAACTTGGAATTGAAATTATTATACTAATTAATTTATGATAGAAGATAATCAAACTTTAAATAAATTAGGAGATAAAATAAATTTTTAACAATAACTAATAAATTTAAAATTTTAAATAATTAAGATAAATAATTATTTAATTATTGGTAAAATATATTTTTATGGGGTGTGTAATAGTTTCCCTATGAATTTAGCATCCCAAAAATATTTCATTGATTAAGGATAAATTCTTTATGTTTCATTGTTTTAGTGCCATTATTTCTCGTTAAATTTTTAGTTTTACAAAAAAGCTAAAAACAATACTAATAGATTTCCAAGTAAACATTATTAAAAAAGAGATACCTTAAATAACTAGACTAATGTTTCCTATGGGTCATCCATTATTTCAATGACTAAAGTAGTTATTTAGACAAAAAATATTGTAAAGTTGGTTCACCCTGGTAGTGTGTAACAAAAACCATAAGAATATTGACATGATTGATTTTATCATTATTCAATGGTGTATGTATCTAAGAATCATGGTACGATATCCCCGAAAGAATAGGTTCAATAACCATTCAATATCAAAAAAACTGAAGAGGATCACTGTGGATCACCCCTCATCACAGAATAATGATTTAAAATTTATAAATCATGGTGTAAGTCTTGAACTTCATAAATATTTATAATTGAATCCCATTCCTCTTTTAAGACACCCCATTCATATACTAATGCAATTAAAAAATCATGATGTAAATACCATAATAATTAAATAACAAATACTCATGGTTGAAATTTATCATGGCATGATGAAAGCCCTCACACTATAATGTATAAAAACATAGTATAACTAAATACCCACACCAACTAGATATACCAAAAAATATCATGCCTTATGATTCATGATGCTACCTAACTATCCATTCCACAACCACTTAAACCATGACTTAAAGTCTAGGATTCAAAAAACTATTCTTTATCTATCTCATTTGTTAAAAAATCATGATGTAATTAAATTATATCATAAAATTATTGGTGTTGATATCTAATATTATAGATAAATATCTTCTTGTACACCACCATCATTCTCCAAAATCATTCCCAATATACTCAGAACCACAATGTAGAGGTCTAGGAGATATCTGGGACTCTATATTTGATCCATCTCAATTGAAAATCATTCTATAGAATCAAATGAAAATCCATGATGAAACAAATAAATTTACAAAACCAATAACCAAGTGATATACTTCTCAAATTGGAATCTTTAAATCATAAGTGAAAAATCACAACATAAGAAAATAAAAAAAATTTAATTCTAGAAAAAAATATCAAAATCACAAAAAAACACAATATTTAAAATAAATTCAGATACTAAGCACGAATCTATTACTCATGTTCCCACATACACACTTCCATGAAATTTTCCCTCCATAAGATACGAAAGTGAGGAATATTGTGCCCACGCAATACCTTTTTCAAAAGATCCTAGATCTTAACAACCCACTCTACAAATATTTCATCCTACTCAATATCTCACTTTCCCCAATAAATTTGTATAGAGTAATCCTAAATATATGATCAATTTTTTAACAAATGGAATCCATCATTAATATAATCCATCTATGAAGAAATATATAACCGAAATTCCAACACACTCACATGATCCAACACCTTGAATGGGCTGAAAAACCAAGGAGAAATTTTACTAACTCAACAATAAATTAAATTCCTATTCTAAGGAGTAAAACTTAAACATTCATGATCACTAACCATAAATTCCAAATTCCATCGCTTCTAATCATCATAATAATTTTTTATCATAAGTGGATTCCATCAACTCATGAATCACCTATACTTTCTCCATCATTATGAGTAGTAAGTATTTTCAAATAATCACTTGATCTTTTACATTTATCCAATACAATAGAGATCTATAAGACCACCTATACAATTCCTTGAATTGATCCATAACAATGGATGAGTAATAATTATCCTTATAAAAAAACTCAAAAAAAGGAAAATGATTCAACCAAGATCCTACAAAATCAAGGACACATGAACTCAAATTTTCTGTCACCATCATGGTCACTCAATCCATTTGATTGTCTATATGAGGATAAAATATAGTGTTAAATAATTTCTGAGATCCAAAATAACACTGTACAATATTCCATACTTGGGAGTTAAAACAAAGATATTGATCATAGATGATCATCCAAATCACCCCATGAATCCATGAAATATCTTATGTATAAAGATGTTTAAATCATTAACCATGCCTGAGTTTTTGATCTCCATGAAATGATTCGACATTTTCAACTGATCAGGAATTACATAGATGGTGTAATATCCACCTAAATATTATTAAAAATTGATAATGAAATACATCAAAATTTACGACCACTTCCTTCAAGTAAAAATAAATTGATTAAAAAAATATGAGCATGATTCCAAGCATTCTATTTTTTACAGACGAAATATTGATAATCAAACTCTACCATTGACTACTTTATCCCTGAAAAAATTGACACCTCAATGCATGATATATCTTGGATATAGTAGGATAAACTACAAGTAGAAAAAATATATTCCAACTCCCAAATCATATATGGAACAAAGATATTATCCTAAATGTGACAAAGACTTTTATCATCCTCTTACTTCACATTTAGAGAATCATTATAGACCAAATTATCTTTCCACACCCATACTTCAGGATTCACCAAATGAGATTATTCTACATATTTGAACAAAATTCATTCCCTATCATCTTGTATAATTAAAATCTATTTATGTTATCCTCTATTTCAAGATAAAACATTGAAAGTTCCTCCATCATTCTCCATATATCTATATACTCTTAAGAAATACTATGTTGAGTATTCCTACCTAATGAATTAGACACCATATTTACATTATCCAAATATGAGATGATATTGGAGTTATATTCCAATAATAATTATATCCATATTCACTGATATATATTTATATCCTACATAGATGAAATATACTATAAAAATTTATGATTAATAATAACTGCAAAGAATTCACTGATAAGATAATGATACCATATCAAGTAAAATGAAACCACTGCAAGATTCAAATCATTTATGGAATAATTATTCTTATTAGAAATAAACTATTTAAACCCTTGGGAGGTGAATTATATCTACTATAATATAAAAATCCAAGGATAATATGAGAGGAATAAAAAACAACTTTAAACATGGCTACTTTATTATGTAAAAAAATAATGAGAGCAATAATAAGATTCACTTTTTAAGTACTAATATGATTCCTAACACCGATTTTTCCATAAAAAGGAATAATAATTCCTTTTAAGGGATTTTAAAGGATCATTAATCCAATATCAATTCAACACAAACCTCATATAATATACAAAAAGAAAATAAAACTACAAAACATTACAATATTCTTGGGAGGAAGCCAAGAAAAAACCGATTCAATATTTAAAGGATTAAATTTCACTCTTGACTGAGACACAAAGTTAAGTTTAAAATAGATCTTTAACATTCAAAAAATTTTCTTAGAAAATTTCCCTAAAAGATAATGTTATTGAAGCATTAAGAAGATAATTATGAAATGCTAAGCATAATCCTCTTTTTATCACAAATATAAGATAATTTTATCAATGAAAAAACCATAATCAAATCTAGTAACTCATGAAACCATGAGTTCATTACTCCTATTAAATAATATGGTGTATTTAGGAAATTTAAAATAATAAACAAGAACCGAAAATATACATAATAAAAATTGAAGTTAGTATTTTTTATACCTTCCTCCTTCAACCTTATTTGAGGATACCTATATTGGAGATAGATATTTGAGAATCCACTATCTCTCTTAAACCGAACGAATAATCCACTAATCATTATAAGAGGATAATGGATTATTACCATCATCTTATTAAACTAATGGTAATTGATATATAAATTTAAAATATAACCCAAATTCCTTATAAACAACATAAGATCACCTCAAGGAGACAGATTGGTCCAAATGAAACACTTCTATAATTAATTTTCTATCAAAAATTGAAAGTCTCACATCTCTAAGGGAATATTCCTATAATAAGATATAGATATTAGATAGAATAAAGGATAAAACCATATCAGAAAGATAATATAAATTCCATGTGGAATAATCAAAAACTATTTGTGAAAATCATTATGAAACTCATCTATAACCCTAAAAAACATCATTTTATAAACATTCATTGATCCAAAAATAAACTCTTAATAGGGACATGAAAATATTTACTGATATACACGATCTATACAATGACCCCAATCACCAACAAACACTACAATCTCGCCTTATATTTTAATAAAAACAACTCTTCTTAGAAAGTAATGAAGAATATCCTACACCAAATAAAGCCAATACATGTTAATAGTGAAATGTTATGGTTGTATCTGAAATAATAGAAGCTACCTAATAAACTAATATTACCCCATTAATATATTATAGCCTCAAAAAAACTTAAAAAATTTACATCGACCACAAACTAGTTTAGTAAACATCAATTTAACAAAAGGTATCCCTACCTTAGTCCAAAGGATTGTAGGAAAGAATGAGAAAGAAAAGATTTTGAAACTTTTGAATCAAAAAAATAATATACCATTTATATGGTACCCTGAACAATATATCATCCTTTTTTTTCAGGAAATATATTAAATTCAACTAAAAAAACCTAGGTTTCTACCTCACTATCCCTAATGACATCCACCTACACAAACATATTCATCCATATTCCCTAGAAGATATGGAATAACATAAGTCTATACACTACCATCCTTATCACCTGTCTTTTTAAAAAAAAATACCAAAATATTTTATATTTTTGATAAGGCCATAGAGGTAACTATTACGGATCCTATAAAAATAACTATCCACCTTACCTATTTTACCTCTAAGGATGGTAAAAAAACAAGAACTCTTGATGGATAGGGAACCCAAAGAAGTGAAAGAAACACAAATAATATTGGTAGAGTCTTGAGAACTACTAGATCTCGAGAAATTGGAAGAAGAGAGTAGATAATAACCCCTTACAAGATAAATCCTAAACTTCCCATAAATATGTGATCTATTAACCATATGCCTACTCCTTAGGATGTTATGATGAATTAAATATCAAGATAATTCATCCTATACTAGCATCTTCTCTATCACCCTAATCTTCAAAAACACCCCAAGATATGCTAAAAACATAAATATGGGGATTTGGTAACAAATATGAGGATGAAATTTCTCTTTGAAATTCCTTTCCTTATCCCCACATCTGGGAAAATATTAGTAGCATAGTGAAGATGATACATAAATATAATTCCAATCTTCCCCACACTCAAGATCCCCTTAGAAAACTAACAACCAATGAAATACAATTTTACTTCCATTAATAGATAAAAATGAAATAAATATAAAGCTCCTCCAACAACCATTCAATCTCGAAATTTGAGATAGTACCCTCATACATTAATGAGGTCTAAGGTATAAACCCATGAAATAATCTCCTTCAAGAATAATTTTTATTGGCATCAACCCTACAATAATAAATTAAATAATCCTAATATACCTCCCCAACCTGGAAAACATGAATATGAATCACACCACCTATATCTAAAAATAATGAGCACCTAACACTATAATACAAAATCCATTTAATATAATTTATTTAAATTTATTTTAACAATCTAACATTTCTTAATTTAAAAACTGGTACAAAGAAGAATTATGAATGCACCATTCCTAGTTCGCTACTGCACAATCAGAATTATCTAAATTTATAATTCATTGTATTCTTAAGGTCCTTACATAAATCATAGAGTCCCTATACATATATTTACTATTTAATACCATTTTTATAGATTATACACTATATCATATTAATACATTTCCACTACCAAAACAATGCAATATTTATAAATGTCTAACTCAAGACTCTATCCTAACTCTCAACTGTAGCATTAATAACACTTTATTATTCCACCACTACTAGAAACTCTCATGGGTGCATAAAGAAACTGATTGTGTCCAATAAAAATTTCCTCTGATATCCCATGGAGTGTTAAATAACACCAATGTCATGAAAAAAATGTATAAAAATAATTAACCCATTAAACCAAGGAACAATAGAAATAAACTACCGATCATGTCTAAAATTAGAAAAGTAATCCATAATCCCATAATACCTGTAATTTAATATAAAAATATAAATCCATTAAAATAAATACAAATTTAGAAATGCTTTAAACACAACCCAAATCATGTAAGAACCACATCATGATATATTTACATCTAACACCATCCTTAAATACATCTTGAAAAACTATAAAAATAGTATATGAAAAATAGGGTTGAGTATAAAATTATAATCAATAGATTCCTCTATAGTTCCTCTTATGAAAATATTAATGAATAATACTAGTATGTAAATGAATAAATATAAAACTTCTATATCACCTATAATAGTTCAACTATCAACCCAAACTCTCTAAAGTTCCACCCACCAAATTCATATATAGTAACAATGATATAATAATAAAAATAATATATATAGAGAAAGGTTCACCACACAAACATCCCCATTGAAATAATCACCCTCATTCTCTAATAACATACATCATGACACTCTAATCCCTTCCATATGAACATGACATCATACCACATAGCCACATCACAACCACAATTATATAACTACAACCACTAATGAATACCACATCCACACAAACAAATCACTAAATAATTATCACTTTATCACCATAATTCCATACACCATAACATATGACCATAATAGACCATACTATGTCTAAAATTGAGACTGGGGAAATGGGATTATTCAACCATATATATAACCTATTATCTGAATGTTTGGTAAATAATATATAACCTAAAAATACACATGGGAATCCAAATAATTACATAAATAGACTGGTGGTTTATAAGAAATATCAATAAAATTAAATGATATATAATAATCACAAATTCATAACCTAACGTAAACTACATACCATAACACCTCTTCAAATAATTCCCATTACCATATTATCACCATTTCATATAAAAATTCACTTACACCTCTAGAAACCAAAACCAACCACACATAAGCACAAAAAATCCATACAATATCGACATATTTCTTACTAGTTACCAATTACACATTAATAATTTACCAACAACATTATATTCATTATTAAAAATTTATATCTAGAAAATAAAATTTATTTAGTCACCCTTACTTCTTCATGTATAATTCCATTTACCACATATCAATTATCAACCATTTAATTTAATATTTCTAGCCAATCATTCACATTATAATACACCATTCCCAATATTCATTTCATTTATTTTAGAATTAATCCATATCACTATGAAACTACCACACATTGCCTCATGATCCTCTATATATTTCATTTAAAACAACCAAAAAACCAGCATATCCTCATGAACCACATCTATCCAACCAAAATATAGCTACTACTATCAATGTATTTATAATTTAAACAAAATAGAAAGCATATAGTAATCACATCATCAGTAAAACACAATTTTTTTCCTCATCTACTATTTATTGATAAAAAATAAAATAAATAATGAAACAGTGATTCTAAATTTCTACCCCTTTTACTCATTACTGTATTTATATTTCTAATCCTATTACAATATGATTTAGTACACCAATACCAAGATGGATTCAAAAAAATTAATATAAAACAATGTTTAAATGACAATAGAGATTACAATAAAAAAATATAAACCATTCTTGTTACATGATTAATACTATTTTGTTTAAGTTTATATTATTATATCCCATGGATGAATCAAATATATCCACTAAATTGAATATATATAATGAATATTTCACATCAAAAAGTTAAAAAATGAGAGAGATTGAATCACCTTTCGGAATTGAAGCTTCAAACATAGCCGATATCCCAAGTGGGGGAACTAATTATTAGATACCAATAGACTCACAAGGATCATGAAAAAAACATAAAATGTTACAATTATACATCATCAAATTTAGATAACACTAAAGAAACAAAAAAACCCACTTCTATATCCTCATATAGGTAAATGAATAAGAGAGTGTAGGGGAAGAAGATCATATGGTCTGCTTAGATCACCTGAAATTTTATTACAATTAGGTCGAGGATTTATATCCAGCAATGATGCCAAATATGACAAAAACCCCATATAAATATTGAATATATTTCAATAAATACAAAGGAAATTGATATAATTTGATAATTCACATGAATTTATAATATAAAAAGAATAACAAATTAATCACAATGTAGAATTATTTTTCATGACGTAATAATTTGTGGCTTTGAGAATCATGACATAATCTCCCCAGAATCCCATAGTCAATACATTTTCAAAATATAAAAAATGACGGAGAAAAAAAGTGTGAATCACTTAGTAATTTAATAGTTATAAAACTTAAATAAATCAAGGATTGAACCTTGGACTACATATATATCTACAACTGACTATTTATTCTATTTAAAATCAAACCAATAAACATTACAGTGAAAAAAATAATCATGAAATAAAAATCCAAATTTGGAAAAAATAAATAATCATTCCTTAAAGGATTCATTGAATGATTGAAACCCTTATGCCTATAATATAATCTAACACATCATATGAAAACCAACTACCCATAAAAACTAGATGTATACTAAAATATCAGGACTCGGGATTCTGAGTGAAACCTAAGTTGTTAATCCATAACCATCCAAACAAAAGTTAAATGTACAATACACACTAAATATTCATTTTATAGACCCTTTTACCATAAAAATATATTCAAATGTAATAGTATCAATTTTATTTATGATAAAAATAAATAAAATTTAGCTAAAAATCATCTTCTCCTCTACCATCCATCCATTAACTCACTATTAACATCACAAAAACATTACAAAAACTAATTAAAATACAAGGATACATTTGGAACTCTGTAATAATAATACTAAAATTCATGTATGAATGAATTATATATAAATATATAGGATAATTATTTCCAATGGGTGATAATATTGTCTAACACCATGTTTCCATAACTCTAAAATACTAAAAAAATTAAAAATTTTGGAACATGCCCATTACATTGGAAGACAACTACTCAAACATACTAAAAGTATGAACCTACCAATGACTTTTAAAATAATAATAGAACAATAAATGATTTTTTTTCTCTATCATAATCTTTTAAGGTGGTTTGGTGGGATTAGGAAATAACTTCATAGCACCCCTTAGATTGGTTATTTAAGAGCATGTTATGGACTTAATCAGAGTAATTATATTCATTATTTAGTTCTATAAGGAAAATAGTTTGAGATACTCTATGAACTTATTGATTAGGAATAAAAACAAATCTTCGTTATTTTTATCCATTCTCATTTAAAATTTATTATAAATCAAATAAACTGGTCTTGTGAATTTATGGGACTCATTTCTTGATGAATATTCATGAAAACATATCTCCAATGTCACTTTTATAGATATGTGTTACACACTCATCATCATACCCTCCCTCATAAGAAGGATTCACCCTCTAATATATAAATCATACCAAAGAAAAATATTAACATCGTTAACAACATCACATACATTACAATACTTATCAACAATTTTAATAATGAATGAGTTATCACTGTTCTTCTCAAAAATATAAAATGAACCATATCCCCTTGGATTAATTCATTTTTTCCTTTTCTAGGGAATTTTTTTTTCATATTTATGTGCAAGAGAACCCAATATCTAAATTAAACTATCATATTTTTAGGTATCGTTATGTGCATATTTAATAACTTTCCATTCATAAACATAGTACATGCCTTTAAATTTTCATGAAACTCATGTATAAATTTTTAATTTTATCATCTACAATATTATAAAAGTTATATGTATGAAATAAAATAATATTTATCAAAGTCAATGAGATAAATACATAGATAACATTAAAAGGGGAATAATATGTTGTTAAATTTATTTACTAATTATAACCAAAGAAAATATGAGGAAACCACATTTTAAAAGTTTATAACATTTCCAAATAAAGCAACCAAATAATTTATAAAATGTTATATTGTCCGCCTCAATTATTCCATTTGTTTGATCATGTGAACTACTGGATAATAAATTTTTTTCCTAGTTTTTTCCATGATGTTATATAAAAATGACTTAGAATTTTTGAATACATTTTAGTCATAATGATTATGGGTAATTCTTGTAACCTAAAAACATCCATAAAAAATAAATAAAAAATATGAGATATACCATTAGAGTAAAAAATAATAATAAAATGATTATTTTTTTCAAATATTTTGCAACAATTTTTTTTATCCTTCAAAGATCATGACCTAGGAATGTTATTTACCAAATACCACAAAATTTAAACCCAAGGATGTGTAGAATTAGGTAAATGTGTGTGCATACACTATAGAGGGACACTGTATATACCATGATTATAAACATTTCAATTTATATAAAAAATAATTTCACGTCTCATGTGATTTAAAAAAAATCTAAACAATATAGTAAAAGTAATTTTAACCCTAAAGTGGCCAATTTTACTATTACCATGAGTTTTTAATAAGTTATTTATTATTGTAAAAAAATAGAATTAAAAATTTCTGAAAAAAATTATATATAAAAAAACTTATTACCATAATCTTCTTATATCTTATTGATTTAAAAAAAACCATCACTATTATCATAAAATATCTTCGACTATTTAAATTAAGTCCTTTTACACACACAGAGGGATATATATACATATATATAAATAGAATAAATCATAGAAAAATAATTGGATAACAAATTCTATTTTCCTTGTTTTTTCTTTATTATAGTAGGAAAAAATTTAATGAATCCAATCCATATTAAATACCACTAATTAAATTTTCCTTATTAAATCAAAAATATTTTTTTATATGATTTGAAAGGATAAAAAATAGTTTGTATTGAATTCAAAATTTCAATTTTATGAAATATATTTGATGAAATATTATTTATTTTCGTAGTTGTATTATTTTAATACTACTCTAATAAATTTACCACTAAAATAAGTGCTAGTGTTAGAGTCATTCATTATAGTAGTTCAAATTTTTACTATAGAGGTGTCACATTGAGCATCAAATATAATATAAAATTTATAAAACATTAAAATAGAGGAATTAACCAATATATATTTGAGAGTAGATAAGGAATTTTATTCATCTTTACAAACATAAATTTAAATCCTTTACTAACTAATTAATTCATATTTACCCCAATGGTAAAAATTTATCTCAAGAAAAATCAATCAAAAATAAAAATTCTATAGAAGTATCACACCATATTAAAATTATTATAATTTTCCCACCCTAAAATTTCACAAATATTATTCTATTATATAATCATTCCACTAACACATATAAAAAATTAAAAATTAAAATATAAATAGAAATGAATATTATTTTTTTCAAACATTTCTAACAAATGTTTTTCTTAGTTGTATCAAATAATTTTTTTAATTAGAAGATATATTCATTAAGGGATATAAAATAAATAGATATTTCATAAAATAAAATTACCATAAATATCATAAGTATTGAAAGAAACATCAGATTCATTGTTTTCAAGAATGAAATGAGATTTTAAATTAGTCTAAATGGCATAACAATCCATTCATAAAACATAAATTTGTTACTAAATAATGTTTTCCTTTCATCCCCTTCATTCACTGTAATATTTTAGTATCCATACCTCAGATTAATTTTAGTGAACATGAATTTACTATGGAGTTCATTATGAATATCTTACAAAAGAGGGATGAGATCAATGTACTTTACCCTTAGTTTTTTTATATAATGGAAATAATCGAACAATATAAACTAAATTATTTACTAGAACTATGATTACCAGTATCATATAATGAAAGAATATTAATTATATAAATTATATATCAATAATAACAACCATATTTTATGAATCAATTTAATTTTCATGATATGGTTTTTGATTTTAATGTATTATACTAGGTAATAAATCAATATGGTGTTCAATAATATTCATGATAAATAATCTATTCTATATTTCCACAGGAAATGCATCACCAAATTTTATCAAAAATTGAGACATCTCTAGAATAATTTAGTTGGTGAAGTGTGTTAATATTAAAACATTCTATCTTATATTAAAGAATAAGAATTATCACAAATAATGAATATATCATTGTCTATTATTTCTGAAGGAATTTTTTTTAACCATAATCAATTATCTAATCATTGTTTTCCTTATTTATTTTTACTTCACTCTTAACTCCATTTCACTCTTATTTTCCACTCTCTTTTAATTATGTATTTTTTTCTCTCTTTTAGTTTTCTCCTATTTCACATTTTCTATAAATCATTGCATAAAATTTATATAATTTAAAAGGAATAAAGGGGATATTTCTCTACTCAATACTTTTAAAGAACCTTCCAAATACCCCTATAATTGATGAAATCCTCTTGAACCATTCATATATTCCACATTATATTGTATTTATTGGAAAAAACTATATCACCTGATGTTTCATGAGGATTTTAAATAATCATTTTTTGATCTTCATCCTAATAATGTACATGAAACTTATATTTTTAATGATTTATTTTTTCACATATCTTGGTTTATGTTTAGTTATTATGTTGTATAATTTGTTTTTGAATTTTATAAGTTATGATCTATTTTATAAAAATAAAATGTTTCGGGAAATATTTTATTATATAATGTTCCTAATACCAACATTTTATTAGATTTTAGGGAGATATGTTACTATAATATAGTTTAAATTTTATTTTTTATGATTTTTTATGGTATGAATTGAATATAATTTAATTTTTTTCACATTCTAGAGACCCTGATAATGAATTATGTGGCCTAGTTTTATACCAATGATGGTGGGAGGCCTCTTTCCTTTACGATTCACATTCCATTGATGGATTATTCTCATGAAGTAAACATTCCATTGTGAAAGTAGTTATGACTCAGTATATGATGTGGATCTGATATCTTATGAGGTGGAGTTGTATTTTCAATTACTAATGGAACGTGTAAAATTGAAGTGATTATAAGAAGAATCGGGATTATAAGTCATTTCATTAATGTGTCAATGCATCTCACCTTTCTTGGATATTTAAAATGGGTTTATTATCAACCTTATCCAAGAAAAAATATGTTGTATAAAAAATAAATAGATTATATGTTGAATTAGGATCATATATTTCAATAAATGTTCAATATATATTAACATTTATATATAGGTAAAATAAGTTTATTATCACCCTTAACTAAGAAAAAAATGATGTATAAATCCCAAGACTCGTGGTTTCATAAATCATGTATCCTATTCCACATGGAGAATCCAAAAATGTCATAATTAGGGATATATTATTCAAATATAGTATGATGTGGAATAAATATAAATATATATACATTTACAGTTATGCGTCTCATATCTTTATTGTGAATATTATAGTTCTACTTTAATAAAATATTCTCATTAGAGATAGGTTTTTTCAGCATTAATTGTAGAAATTTGCATATTATGTATAAAATTTAGGGATAATAAATTTTAAAATTATATTTCCCCTTGTTTTTAAATACCTACTCGTATTAAACTTATAATTTGTCAACATTTTATTAGTGAGATTCTTCTAGTTTATTTTCTCTCAATTGTGCATGGAATGAATTTATACTCTCTTTTTATTTTGTACAATAGAATATTCAATATATTTATAATTTTGATGATATGAGATAATTAATCCCTAAATACGTTCCTCAAACAATGTGATAAAATATGTATATTGGTTAACCTATTCAATATTGAGTGATTTTTCTATATAATAGGTCAAAAATTTATAGAGTTTGTTGAACACATGATTATGTGAATCCTTAAACCTTTCCCTTGGTATACTATAATATTATATGAATATTAGTACACTATATACATCTATAATTAGTTGGTATCAGATATTTTATTTACATTATATTAAAGATATCATTTCCATCTTTACCTTATATAAATTATCCATCAATATTTTCTATTTTTTTCACCCATTCCAAAAGTCACTTTTTTGTAAAATGTCTATAATATTCACATTTTGTGTAGTATTTTTATATTATTCCTAGATATAATTAATTAATAATATTTACATAAAAATCTAAAGAACTATATGTGAATTGTGTACTAAAAATTAAAAAAATCAAATCAAATCAAATTGTATCAACTAAAAATCTTATGAATGAAAATAATAAAAAAATCTATTTCTTATGTGGATTTAAAAAGTTAAGGATGAATTTTCTCCTTTATTAATTTTTTATTTAAATAATTATCAAAATTTTATATCTCATTATATTTCATCATTTTCTATATAATTTTTCTTCATATACATAATATATAATATATACCTTATATTTTCATAAAATTGTTATTTTAAATAATTTTTTTTCAAAATATACATATCATATCTCTATAATTTTTATACAATTTAATTATCTTATAAATCCATTTCTCCCTAATTGTGAATGTTAATCCATTCCCTAATTCTATATTAATTATTTTTGGATTAATGGCATGATATTTCCAAAAACACGGTAAGGAATCCAAAATATATCAATAGTTAATTTAAGAACTAAGAGTGTAGATAAACGTGGAAAATAATTGGCCATATGTACAATTTGTCTTCGAATGTGTACCATTATATTTTTGATTATGTGTATTTTTTTATAATAAATGAGAAACATTTAATGAAATGAATTATTTGATTATAAAAAGAGGCTCACATTGAAAGAATTTTTCCAAACAATTTTTTCTAAAAACTACCAACAACATCAAAAACAAAACTTGGTACAACAATAATCCCATGAAACCTCCAAAGAAGGAACTAAATGTCAAGAAAAATAATAGAAACCCCCCCCCCAAATTCCTATAAATCCAATAGTTACTAGAACATTAATATAATCCATCCTAGATATGGGTCCATAAGATAACCCCTCCCAATGAATACATATTAGTAAAATGTTAACATGATCATACAAAAACTAATATAGAAACTTGAATTTACAATGAACATTCATTGAAATATTGCACATCCTTTATGGATATAAAGAATATAATTAATTAATCTTGTAATCTATAATGGGTTTCCATCCAGGAGCTACTAATCATTGACCAGCTAAATAGAACATTTTAGGACCAAGTTGTGTTTTGGTTTTATTTGTTGTCAATATAAGATTTATGTTCGATGTTAAGAAAAGAATAAGTTTTTGGTTTTTGGACCCAGACCATCGGTATGAATAATAAGACTCATATCTTCAGCGAGTCATCAAATATAATCCATCGGATTTAGATTTTGATAGATAGAAAAAATTTGATGTAAATTTTATTATGTCTGGAATGAATGTGTTGATTATAGTGAGGAAGTGTTTTGATGTCTGAATTCCTCTGATGTTAAACCCAACGATGCTTTGTAGTTTCAGATTTCAAAAAATTCATATGTTTTCAAAGAAACATGTGATGAAAGACTTATTAAATAAATGGTGATATGGAAAGAATGAAGATGCCAAAAAGGATACAATGTTACGATACTTCCCAATGAAAGTCAGACGATGACATTCCAAACATGAATGTTTCCAAAGTCATGAGGAATTCGTGATACAAGGTGACGTTTTTGGAAGTAATAATAATATGTTGAAAATTATTTTAGATTTTGACCCTTAGTATGATAATAATAGGTGTAACAAAAATATAATTCTATAAGATTGGTCATACTAAAGTAAAAGAAGTCACTATTGACACTAATTTATCGTAATGAATTTTAACTATGTTAAGATTGATATAACATAAGAGATCAGATACTGATCAATCATATGATAGTTAATAATGTAGTCAACCATGACCATAATTTTGAATTGTCTCTCAAATGGTTCACGAAAACAAGAATTCGTACTGTGGTCTCTTAAAATTGGGACAAGAGAAAAAGAACAAAAGTATCAATTGTTTTTCAAGAAGACACGAGGAATCCTCAAAATGGCACAAAAAATGTTCCTCAGAGTGAAGAAAAGACCAATATATATGGATCATCCTGTCACTAATAATGTCATTGTATTTGGAATCATCTGTTTGTGGAATATAAGAGAAGTTTAAAGAGTTTGGAGATATTTTAGATGTTCTTTTTATGAGTTGATTCAGATAATCTACTTGAGAATGATCTCAGTGTTTAAAAGATTTTATCATAATGGTCCATCTTGAGTATTTAATTTTTTTTCATTATAAAGATATTTCCTTTGGTTTTCATATATGATCATTTGGTACAATGAAAATTTAATGAAAAATCCATTTTATGAATTCATTGTAATAATGAATTGGACTGAATAAATGATTTTTAAACATGAAGAAGGATGAGGATTTAAGTAGATTCAATAATATCTAATAAAGACTGAGAAGAGTTGAGGATGTCAAAGTTGTAGATTTAAATTAACAAGAAATCCAGGATTTAAAAATTTTATTGATCGGGAAGTGAAATTGGCTTTCCTTCCATTAATTTTCTGGGGTTTCGATAAAAGGAGAGAACAATAAATTCCTAAAGTATGAAAATCTAGAATTGTTAATATGAATTGAGTTCTATAAAAATAATTTCTCAAAGTATTGAGTTTTCAACCAGAGTTTGTTTTTCAGGTTTATGCTGAGGAAGTTCCATCAGAATGAGTCCATCAGAGTGAGGTCCAATTCAATTTTTGAAGAAAGTTCCAACTAATGACACTTCATCAAATAAATTCCATCATAGTGATCCCATCAGAGACACATCCTTCATATAAAGGTTCATCAGACCGAGTTCTATAATATAGAAGAATTGTTAGATACTGATTGAGTTCCTACTCAGTTGGAGAAGGAACAATAGAAGTAGAATCAGCCTAGGGCCAATCCGACAAAGATCATAATATAGAGGTTACTAGAATGATTTAGATCAAACTTACTCTTACTGAGGAAGAATTAAGAACTGAGTTTCTGAAAGAAGTTTCAATGCCAACAATCTTTTTAGATAATTTTTGAAGTTCTTGAATATTTTACATAGGTAAATTTTGATTCATCATAATTTTAAAGGAAGTGAAGAATTTATGAATTGGTTCAGAAAAGAATAAGGAAAGAGAATCCCGTAACTATGTATTCTTACTAGTTTCTGAAAAGGATTGATTTTTATGGGGTGTATAACCAGCTATAGGGATGTGGATACTAAAAATGATAGTTTGGGGGTATAACCAACTATTGCAGGAAAGATACTACTAGGATTTTAGAATTGCTCATTACTTCTTCCTCTGTATTCTGTAAATAATATAGTTGAAGAATCTATGTTGGTGGGACTATCCAACATTGAAAGGAGTATGTATTTGTACTGAACCTTTTAAATATCATGTTATTCCTTCTCTTTATACTTTATGCATATGAAAGGTGAGTTTGATAAGTTTTATTTGAGTGGATAGTTACTTTAACTAGTTTTATTTTTTAATAATGTTTACTAAATAATATAGGAAACATTAATATAGAAGAAAAACAAACCACTGATTCACCCCCACCCCTTAGGGGTATCAATCCGATATGGGAAAAACAATTGGTATTAGAGAAGGTTACCTCTAAAAGGAAAATATCTGCCAATATAAAATTTGAATTACATGAATTATAAAGGGATTCCATTTTTCAATAGTAGGAACTATCATATCTGGAAAGATATAATATTTCCATATCTTATGTATCTTGGGTATGATGTTTTGGAAGAAAATACAAATAGATTTCATCCTCATATTGAGAATTCTCATCTTACTGCTACTAATAAGGAAAATATTGAGAATGATGGATGAGAGAAAATGATTTAATCTCATCACAAAATAAAAGTGAGTTTCTTAGAATAATGGAAGTCAGAACATCCAAAGGAATTTAGTATAAGTTTGAGAAAATTTATGAAGGAAATATAAAGCTGAATAAGGAAAAGTTAAAAATTTTGAGGCAAATTTTTGATAATATGAAATTGGATGAGTATGAATTTATTAGTGACTGCTTTACAAGAGTGAATAATATTGTTATCACTATAGGTTATCTTGGTTAGAAATTCGAAAACTCAAATATTTATGAAAAAATATTGATATTTCTTCTTGATATATTTGATGCCAAAGTTTATTCATTAGAAGATAGTGATCCTAAAACTCTATCTTTTTATGATCTTCACAGAACTCTAATTACTTATAAAATTAGAATAGATAAGGTTATGAAAGATAAATAAAATTTTTATCAATAAATAACCTTTCAATATTGGTTAAAATGGAAAAAAAAGATAAATAAGTTAAATAAGAATCATCTGATTTAGAATCAAAGGAAGAATCTCACATTTTCAATTTGATTTTTTCCCACCTTTATAAGAAATACAATAAGTAAAAATATAAAATAAAAACCCAAAAATGTGAGAATTTTGAAAGGAAAGGTCATTTTTCACAAAATTTTATTATATATAAAGTTTAAGAATATAAATATGGGAAAGATAATGATAAATATCAGAAAAAAATTGGAATAAATATAAAGAAATATTTACTTATGATAAGAATAATACAAGTTATCTAAGAAGAAGAAACAAGGATGATTCCTCATCTAATGATGAATCAGATCATCAAATCAAAATTGTTGATCAAGTTATAAATGTAAGTAATTATTTAGATAGTGATGTTTATGATAAAGAAATTATTGGAATGGAATGGATTATTAAATGAAATTTAGAATAATAAATTGAGTAGAATACTCAACTCAAGAAAGAATGAAGCTGATGTAAGATGTTGAAAAAATAAATTTTTAGAATAATGACTATATGAAGAAAGAAGAGATAAATATCATTGTTATTACATCTTAAAATATGAATATTAGTTATATTGAAATGAAATTTAAAAGAAATAAATAAATATTATCTATATATGAGGACCTCATCATTAAAGAATTGACACTTATTAAACAAAATAAGTAGAAAAAAATGAATATAGAAGAATTCAAAAAAATGATATATGTTCAGAAAGATAGTATGAATGATAAAAAAGATGATTTTTTTTAAAAACTAATTAATTATTATATCAAAATGAAGTGAGATTTTAAATATTTGTGAAAACTTCAAAAAGGAAATTTATGATAAAGGTGAAACTTATAAATAAGGTGAAAATAGGGGTTTAAAGAAATAGGTTTTTGAGAAAAACCTTTCACCATGAAAGGTAGGAATTATTCAAGAAAATACCCTCCTGAGAAATGTGGTCTATGATTTGTGATGAAAAAACAACATCATCTACAAGAACAATAATTTTTTGTAACATGTTCATTATCAGTCTGAAAAATCAATATTTTGAGGTCACTGTTGGTGTTTTGGAGTTCTCATACACAGAGATTATTCATGCTGGTACAACATGACTCTACCAAAAAATTGTTATGAATCAAGGGAAATCTATGATGAGAAAAAAATATCCAATGTTACAAATAATTTTGATGACCTAGAAAGGGAAACTAAGAAGATATAGAAAGATGAGTATGTTATGAAAGTAGAGAAAAATAAACCTGATGAGTATGAAAATAAGTAGTGCTTAGTTATTTCTAGAATAAGTTGACATATCTAGAAAGTTAGAAGAAGAAAAAAACATCAGGTGAATAAACGGGAAAGAAAATAGTTTATGAAGATATGAGAAAAGTTTATAAAAATATATCAAAAGATTGTGGTTTGAAAATTTAGAAAATATAAAAGAGATGTGAGAAAGAAGGGAATGTTAATAAATGTTGTTTTACTAGCCTAATATAACAAGAGGAATTCATGAAAGAATTGTTTAAAACAAACTATGATAAAAATGTTACCATAAGGGAAGAGAAATTGAAATCTTTATCAAAAGAGTCTATAATTGAAAATAAACTTTTTAAAAAATCTGAGAAGGATAAATAGATAAAAGAAAAAACATCCAATGATATATACAAGAATAAGAATAAAAATTAAATTCTAGGAGAGGACTCTCAGTGTGAAATATGTTTCTAATGAACTACTGAGGTTCCTCCTTATTCAAAAAAAATTGTGTATTTGAACTAAATTTTAGGCAACTGAAGGAGTTGAAATAAGAAAGATAATGATTTTGAGTCTTTTACATTTCTTAAAAAATAAAGTAATGAGGTTAAAAATACTATATTTCTAATGTTGTGTGTATACATCTAAACATTATGATATGTTTTTTGATATAGGTTCATGTTTCTTTTATCCATTCAAGATTTTCCACAAAAATGAGAATGTTTAAAAAAATATATCAATGTATTATATGATATTTTTTTATGGAAAACATTGATAAACATGATTATGTTCTTTTTTTTCTACACTGGGTTCATGCACATTGAATTAGAGTTATTTAGCTAAAGGCTATTTGTTTAGAAAATCATGTGATACTTATGTTCTCATAAAGAAGAATTTCAATATTTTAAGATGAAAATTTCCAACCATTGGAAATGAGATTATTTTTCAATAAGGGGAAAAACATGTCATGATGGCCCCTTTGAATTTGATTTTCAATAAGCGGAGGAGATAAGAGAAAGGGGTAGAAAATGATATTGGGTCGAAAGAAAGGAATGAGAGAAGACAAAAGCGGGGAAAGAAAAAAACAATTAGTATTATTTTTGAGGTGGTTGAAGTGGGTATTGATAAAAAGGGGGGATATTTTTAGGCCCAAGTTTTGTTTGTTTGTTTGTTTTTCAATAGATGATGTATGTTTGAAGTTAAAAAAATAATAAGTTTTGTGTTTCCTAACATAGCCCATCAGTATGAAGAATCAAACTAAGATTATCAGTTATTCAGTAACTAAAATCCATTGGATGGATATTTTTATAGATCAATATAAGCTTCTGAAAAATGTATTAAGTCTGGAATGAAAGTAGTGATTATTATAAAGGAGTGTTCTAGAAACTGAATTGCTTTGATGTTAAACGTGATTATGTTTTTCTATTTCTTATTTCAAAAATTTCATAAGTTTTCTGAGAAATATTTGATGTAAGCCTTATGAGGTAAATGGGGATATGGAAATAAAAAAGATGTCAGAAAGGATGGGATGTTACAACAATTCCCAATGGAAGGAATATGACTCAATTCCAAACATGAGCATTTTCAAAGTCATGAGGAAGTAATGATACAAGATGAATTTTGTTGAAGTAAGGAAAATATAGTGAGAAGTATTTTGTCTATAAATCATTGGTATGAGAATCACTAGAGTAATAATAATAGAAGGCTATAAGATTGATCTTGTTGTAGTAAAATTTGTTACTCTTGACACCATTTCATCGTAATGAAATTTGAAATTTTGGTGATTGATGAAACAAATGAGATCATAGACCGATCAACAAGGTGAAAATAAAAAATGTAGTCAACCATGTTCATAAGGCTGAAATTTATTTCAAATGGGCCAATAAGATAATAAGTCATACTTTGTTCTCTTACTATTGGGTGATGAAAAAAAGAAAATAATATTGATTGAATCTCAAGAAGAGGTAAAAATTCATTAGACTGAGACTGATAATGTTCATCATAGTGAAGAAGATAATGATCCATCAGGTGAATGAAAAACTAGATAAATTAATAGGATGTGGGACCATCATTAATAGGAATATATGAAAATGATAATGAATTTTAATATATATCTTAAGTGATGATTAAGTTTTGACTTAGAGCATCTACATGATAAGAAAATTAGTTTTTACAATAGGTCATCATAATAACCTGTCTTTTGTATTTCATATGTTTTCATCATAGTGAGAAGTCATCTAGTTTTCATATATGATCATTTGGTATGAAAAAACATAATTAAAAATATATTGTATGTCTTCACTATATTGAATAATCATATGGATGATTTTTTTTAATCATAAAGATGTATGAAGATTTTGGAATATTCAAGAAGCACCCAGAAGGAATGAGAAGAATTGAATAAGTCAAATATGAAGACTTAAATGAATGAGAAATTATGGATTTAAAAATTTCATTGAGTGGGAAGTGAAATTGGATTTCCCTCCATTACCATCTAGGTGTACCTATAAAATTAGAGCACAATAAATTCGTAATGAATGTGAAACTTGAATTGTTAATGTGCACCAAGATATATGAAATTTATTTTTTATGGTATTGAGTTTCCTACTAGATTTTTTTAGGTTTATGAGGAGGAAGTTCCATCAGAACAATTCAATCAGAGTGAGGTTCAACCTTATCATGAGATCAAGTTTCATCATACGACTCTTCATCGAAGGAAGTCCATCAGAGTGATCCTGTCTAAGAGACATCTATTAGATCAAGGTTAATCGGGCTGAGATTTATTATATGGTGGAATTTTGAGATATTTATTGAGTTCATACTCTGTTTGATAATGAATAGAGAGAATAGAATCAGAATGAGTCCAATCAGATGGAGACTATCAGATATAGGTTACTGGACTCAGATAGATCAAACTGACTCTTTTTTAGGAATTTTTCAAGAATTATTTTTTAGAAGAAGTTTCATGGAAAATTATTTTCTTAGATATTTTTTGAAGTTATTGATACTTGTATATAATTAATGTTTGATTAAGCCTACTTGTGGAGTAAATTAAGACTTTCAGAAGTTCATCAACAAAGAATAAGGAAAATTAATCTTGTAACTTTGGATACTTACCAGTTTTTAAAAAGGATTGACTATTTTTATGGGGTATATAAATATATATGGGTAAGTGGATACTGGAAAGGATGTTTGGTGGGGGAGGTATAATCAACTATTGTAGGAAGGTTTATATTAGGATTTTTGAATTTTTCATTGTTTGTGCCCCAGTTTTCTTAAAATAAGATATTGAAAGAATCAATGTTGGTGGGACTATCCAACATGGGAAAGAGTATGAATTTGTACCAAACCTTGAAAATATCATATGCTATTTTCAATTTATATTTTATTAATATTAATGGTGTGGTTGAGATGATTTATTTGAGTGTATAATAACCAAAAAAAGTTTTAGAGGTTTAGAAATATTACTAACGAAGTTAAGAAATATTCTTATAATAGAAAGTAAAACCACTAATTCACCCCTCCCAGTGGTCACAATACCATTTTGGGATAATAGTAAATAATAATATTATTAAAAAAAATGATATAAGATATATATCTACATTATAGTTAGGTTTTTAGTCCAACAAACCTTAATTAATATTTCCCCCTTTTGAATTCATCAAAGTGGTGACTGCATGGTTGTCTCTTGAGAAGGTTGCAGTCTGAGGTTCAATACTGTCACTATTTTCTGAGTATTTTTTTAACGAAATGAAAATGGGATATCCAATTAATAGTTTAAAAAAAGGAAACTAAAATTAAATAAATTTAATGTGAAATAAATAAAAAATGATGAAAAAAAGTTGTTTGAAAATCAGATTTAAAACAGCGGTCACAGACAAGATTCCACCTCCCGGACACTCCCCTCTTCCCCATTTAAAAATATTTTAGAATTGAATTTCTCAATACACCCCAAGTATCCCCAGGTGAACACACAAACTTATATATATATATAATATTAAGATCTTAATATGATTTTTGTCCCACATATTGATGTGATTCTATTACTTTAATATCTTTAAGAAACAAAACCTAATTGAAACCACTATGTTAAACAGAAATATATTTCCAAAGAAGTTTAAATAGAGAATTTGATTATTTTAATTCATAGATAGATTAACCATGTAACGCCCGACCCTAGAAGCCCAGAGTCCGTGAATTATTACATATCATTGGCATGATCACAAAAGATCATGTCTCGAAAGATCGATTAGTTTAGTATCCTTGGAAGTACTTGATATATTCATAAGGTTTAAATTATATCATAAAATGGAAAAAATACAACAATATTGTTTCCACAGACAACACTGAGATCCCATAGACTATCCCTGTAGGTCAATCATAATATATTTCTTCACATCCTGAAAACAAAATAGAAAGAGGTGAGATCAGATGCTCAGTAAGGATAACAATATAGCGAAAAATTTCATAAATAAGCATAAAAATTTAAGGCAATGTATATGACTAAATCAAAAGCCTTTTAAACTAGAAATTCAGAATAATATTGTAAAGATAAAATCAAATAATTCCATTTACTTATTCACTTGTATATTCTACTAGTCGAATAATCACATGAAATATCAATATCCACTTTCATAATGATGGAATGCATAATGCCAGAATTTCATAACCACATAGTCTAGGCCTAGTGCTAAGACTACAAATAAGATTTTGTTAAGGCCTTGTCCCAAGACACTAGTTTGTCTCATGAGACCTACCGATGCATCAAGGAGCTATAGCGGGCTGCACCCGTTACTTACTATGTCCAATGCATTCCTCATATGAAAAGGTTTAAACATCACATAAACATTCGTATTAAAACTAGCATAAGAAATGTCAATAATTTATCTATAAACCATGAATGGTATAAAAATAGCACATCCATAGTCAAACATATCACAAAACCTTAAATACAATATGGAAGTTTTGTATCATAATAAATCAACTTCAAATAAGCTTACAATCCATCAAAGGATGTTGACATAGATGAAATCAAATCATTTTTTGAGAAATATATCTTTCTATTTTGAAATCATATAAAAGACATATAATTATAAAAGAAAACATTTATTTTGAAAATATTATTATAATCTTGTAAGGGAATATTTGACGATGTTATAATGGCAGAAAATAGCCGCACCTGCCGTATAAGATAAAAAAACATTCTTACCTTAAATTTTTCGAAAAGGTCAAAAAGTACCTTGTTTGGAAAACAATGGAAAGATTCCTTTAAAAAAATATAAGGTAAAATAATGGTATAAATGACTTTAACCCATTGTCTAGTAAATAGTAAAAATGTTTTGAAATACATTTTTAAGAAGCATGGATGTGGATGATAAAGAGGTCCGACTAGATAATTACGTATAAACAACCTCAGATAATGAAGAGATTGTGAAATTAACCCTTACCTTGTACTTTTACTTGGTCAATGGTAGGTTAACCTCATATATAATGGTTAAATAATTGTAATTAAATTATACAAGAATCATATACATTAATATGATATCATATATGATCTTTAAACATTGCTTTGTTAATAATATATTTGTATTATCATTATTTCAGCTGTTAATAGATTTTTTTTCCATTATATTATTTATTATGTGAGTAATATTTGTTATGTATGGGATGTAACTTATTCATATCCAGAATGATATCAAGTCTTTAAACATTATTTTTAATCATAAATTGAAAATTAGTCTTGAATGGATATGATGGGGAATGAATCTCACCACGTTTGTGGAGACGGTAATCCGTACATATGCACAAGCGACAATATCATTATTTTGATATTAAAATAATATATAATTGGATGGTATATCATATATAAAAAATCATTATCATGTTATAGTTATTATTTACATCAATTAAAATTCATTATTATACGCATCCAAATAATAATGTATTGAATAACAATTACACCACGACGTGGAGACGGTATGCCGTACTTACACATGTATGGTGACATGTCATTCAAAGGATGGATAGAATAAGGAATAGGGTTATAACATATTTATAATAACATCACATTATATATAAGATACTAGATTTATTATTTTAGAAAGGAAACAACAATGAAAGAGGAAGTGGAAGTTGAAAGGAATTTGAAAGAGGTGATGAAATATTTACCTCTTATTCAGGTTCTTCCTTTTGGTTTGATCAAAAGGGCTCCATAGGCTAGATTTATGACTAAAGGACGGCCTCTATGGTGAAGGTATAATGGTTGATATGGTATTTTCACAGGGGTTTTCTGATCCAAATGGATTTGAAGGTGTGAATTAGAGATAAGGGGGAGTGCCCTTTTATAAGAGGGGTGAGGGGCACCTTAGGAAAAGCTAGAAATATTATTTTATAATAAAATAATTTTCGGTTTCTAATGGCGCCAATGTGGGTTATTTAAAGTATAAGGTGGGGATGGGTATAAAACCACTCAACCAATAGGTTTTATATAGGTTTGGGTCACTATATTAACCTTATCTTTTAGACTTAACTCTTAGTTAAATAGTTTGACATTTACCATGTCTCTTTGTATTTATATATTATATGGTTATTAAACTTACTATATACTTTCAAGAGAAACCCAACTGGTTAATTATGATACACCTATTATTATATATGTTTTTTGTCTGAACCTTTTATTTTTATGAATAGAATATCAATTAATAATATAATATTTGTTTTAAAAACTCTTTTATGTCAATTTTGACACTATTTTGTATTTTTTTGCTAAATTCATAACAGCATTATTAATTCAAAAAAAAAAATCATCTAACCAACCCTAATATTTCATATTAACCTAGAAAATTAGTGGGATTCCTAAAAAGTCTCAAATTACATTTATTTGGATATTTAAAATATCAATTATTTTAATATTTCATTAATTAGGTAATTACTACATCATCATTGTGTCATAAATAAATTAAATTATTTAATATCTAAAAAATATAAATAAAGTACTATTATGTAGGAAATCTATTTATATTTTTAATGAATATTTATTTTCGAATTTACCTTCTGTGTAACCCTATATTAATATTTTTTAGTTATTAAACATTGATTTTTAACTCTTTTAACTCTTCTTTGAATTAAATAATAATAAATGTCCTAATATAATTAAAGAGGACAAAATAGGTTCATATTTTATTCCCAAGGTTATTTTTGTTGAAGTATACTTATCCAATAGAATTATGACATGTGTTAGGGTAATAATAATATCATTTTTACCCTTAATTACCCTATTTACTTTTAACCGTGGTAAATAAATGTGAAAAGTTACAATTCACCAAAAATTATTTTCATCTTATTGAACCACATTTTAAATACTGATATCAATCGTGTCTCTCAGATTTTTGAAATTCAACTCATAGAAGAGGTAAAATTAAGTTTTATGTAAATTTGCAAATGCTCTTAGGAGGTGGGTAATAGAAGGTAAAAAGTTCAATAAAATTTTTATATATCTAAAATTATTATAAACTAACTCCAATGAATTAAATTGAACTTATATTGGTATTATGTATCTATTTTGACCTGAAATAAAATTAAATAAAATAATTAATTTTTTAAATAAAAATTCGGTTTTAAACTATAACTCAATGTTTTTCACTATTAATCAAAATTTGAAAGTTTTCAGAAAAATACCGAAAATTCACCCTAAGATAATTTCGATATTCCGAATCCAAAAATGAAGTCCATTTCGAAATATAAAAGTTATAAAATTTCAAAAAGTGGGTATTACTATTCATAACGGCTAGTTTGATTGGTTGTGGTGTGTTAAAACTCGACGTTGCGTACAACACACACTATTGTATTATTCAAAAAGAAGCATTCCATGGAATCTAGGGGTGTTACATTATCCCCTCCTTAAATCAATTTCATCCTCAAGATTTCTAGGATCTTAATGCATAAAAAGACTCGGGTGGTTCTTCATCATAAGTTCCTCGGGTTCTAACGTTGCCTCTTCCACCTTATGGTTTCTCCATAATACTTTTAGCAGACGAGTCATCCAGTTTCTCCGAACTTGTTTTATTGTATCAAGAATATTGGAAGGCTCTTTACAATAAGATAGATCAGGTTCCAGTTCTAATTCTTCAAAGGTGAGTAAATGCGATTAGTCAGGCATGTATTTTTTCAACAGTGATATGTGGAACACATCGTGAACTTTGGAGAGACTTGGCGGCATTACCAAACGGTAAGCTACATCCCCAATTCTTTCTAAAATTTCGAAAGGTCCAATGTATATGAGACTCAATTTTCCCTTCCTACTGAAACTTATAACACCCTTCCATGGAGATACCTTCAAGAAAACATGTTCTCCAACATGAAATTACAAATCCTTCCTTCAGTTATTGGCATAGATCTTCTGCCTACTTTGGGCTGCTTTGATGTGGTTTTTGATTACTTCCACCTTTTCCATTGTTTCCTCCACCATTTCTGGGCCTAAGAGTTTTCTTTCACCAACATCATCTCAACAGTTTGGTGTGCAACATCTCTTTCCGTATAATGCTTCATATGGTGCCATCTGAATACTTCAATGGAAGATATTTTTATAGGAAAATTCTACCATAGGTAAATATTGATCCTACATACCTTGAAATTCAAGTGAGAATGATCTCAACATGTCTTCTAAGGTTTGAATTGTCCGTTCTGATTGTCCATCAGTTTGAGGGTGGTAGGCAGTGCTCAAACAAAATTCAGTATCCAGGGCTTTCTGAAGACTTATCCATAATCTTGATGTAAAATGGGGATCACGATTAGAAACAATCGATAAGGGTACTCCATGAAGTCTTACAAAATCATTAATATATAGTCTTGCTAAACATTCAAGTTGTAAATCTTCCCTTATACCAAGAAAAAGTGCTGACTTGGTAAGACGATCAATAATGACCCATATTGCATCGTTCCTTCCATGAGTCTTTTGGTACCCTCATGACAAATTCCATCATGATATCATCTCATTTCCACTCAGGTATGGGAATAGGTTGCATGACTCCTCCAGGATGTTGCCTTCCAACTTTCACATGTGGACAAACCATACATCTTGACACAAAATCAGAAATCTCCCTCTTCATGTTGTCCCTCCAAAAATGTTCCTTCAAATATCTATACATCTTAGTGCTACTAGGGTGTATAGAGAAATTGGAACTATGAGCATCATCCAACAATTCCTTTTTTAGACCAGGTATATAAAGATCACAAAAGTATCTTCCCAAATTTCAAAATTCCATCTTCATACACATTGTCACTCAATCTCCCATCATTCATCGCTTTAATCTTATTTTGAAACTCTTTATCACCAGTCTGAGAACTCTTTATCCTTTCTATTAAAGATGGTTTGGAAACCATTTTAAAAATTATTTATGTTTCACCTTCCATGGTTATTCCCATATCCATATTTACTAGATCCATGAAAACATAGGGTTCATTAGTCAATCCTAAAGGCATTACTATAAACTCGTAATGCCCATACCTGGTTCAAAATGTTGTCTTCAGAGTGTCTTCCTTCTTCACGCACAACTCATGATATCTAGATCTAAGGTCAATATTTGAAAAGTATTGAGGTCCATGAAGTTGGTCGAATAAATCATCAATGCGAGGTAGGGGATACTTGTTCTTTATTGTTATAACATTGATCTCCCTGTAGTCGATGCACAACCTCATAGATCCATCTTTTTTCCTAACAAAAAGGACAGGAGATCCCCATGGAGAAACACTAGGGAAAGTAAATACCTTATTACTCAATTCCTTTAGTTGTTTCTTTAGTTCCACTAATTCCACATTGTCCATTCTATAAGCGGTCTTCGATATGGGCCTTGAACCAGGAAATAAATCAATGGAAAACTCAATTTCTCATTCTAGAGGATGTCCAGGTAAATCTTCTGGAAACACATCAACATATTCTTTCACAATAGGTACATCCTCTATTTGAACATTCCTTTCCTGAAACACATTTATTTCATTCTCTACCTCCCTAATAATTGAATTTAGTTGAGCTACTGGGTATGGATCTAGATAAAAATCTGCTGGTGATGATTCTGCTCTAAAGATAAGGTGTTCTTTATCATCGTCGTAAGAAATAGTAACCTCCTTCTTATTACAGTAAATTTTCACATCATGGTCTGAAATCTAATCCATTCCGAGGATTATATCAAATTCAATCATGGGTATGATGATGAGATCAATAGATAAATAACGTTTATTTGCCTTAATGATAACTGATTCACAAAACATTGTGGCGATGATAATTCCCTTAAGAGTTTTGACTAACAACTCCCTTGTAAAATAAAATTTAAAATATCTAATTTTCGTAACAAAATTGGAAGATATGAAACAATGCGATGATCCAGAATCAAATAAAGCATTGGATAAAATTGAGGAAACCATTAAATTACTTGTCACTACGTCGTTCAGAGCTTCAACCTCATCAATAATGATGACATAAGCTTATCCATGATCCCTTGGACTTTTTTGAGGTATGTTACCCTGACACATAGGACATTCATTCTCATAATTCCCCCTTTCTCTAAAATTGTATCATTCAACATCAACAGCCTCTTTCTTCTCCTAGAAATCACGAGCTTGGTGGCCTTTTTCACAACACTTGTAACAGAATCTCATTGTCTTCAGGCAAGTTCCAGGGTGTTTCTTCCCACATTTACTACAGGATGGATATGAAAATTTTCCCTTCTTCCCCTTATTTTCATTTCCAGAGTTCTCAAAAGATCTCTTCTTCTATTGATTTTCATTAAATTCATAAGACATAGAGAATTCTTTTTCTGTCTTGATAGAACATGAGACAATATCTTCGTATGATGAGAAGGATTGTGAGACTAATGCACAAAAACGAAATGGTTTTAACCCATAAAAAATGATAAATCTTACTTCTTGGGTTATGTATATAATCTGCAACATGCCTCACTAACCTTGTAAAGTTAGCTTCATAATTTGTGACATTCTCATCCTCCTTTTTCCTCAGACTTAGAAATTACATTTCCATATCTGCTCGATGGTCATGAGGAAAGAATTTTTCTAAGAAAATTTCTTTAAACTCCCTCCATTATATATTTGATACTTCATCATCTTCATTTGTGTTTTGAATCAAAGACCACCATTGATCAGTATCTCTAGTGAGGCAGTAAACCGCCATGACACATTTTTCCCTTTCACTACTCCCCGAGGCGTGGAATATTTTCTATAAAGAATTTATCCATTCCTCAGCTACTAATGGATTTGTAATCCCATTGAATGTTGGTGTTTTTTGCCTCATGAAGAGATCTAACATTGATCCTCCATGCTGTGGATCAGGGTGCTCCATACAGGTAAGGTCATTATTCATAACCTGAGTGAGTTGTCCCAGTATAGTGATTAGCTAATCAGCACCAGTTGCATCACCAGTTCCACTATAATTATCTTGAGTAGGAGGAAAATCCCAACATGGAGTGCGTGCATTGATACTATTTCCATTCCTTCCACTAGGCACCTTTTCTAAACAATGGCATAATGTAGATTAGTTTATGAATCGCAATACATAAATCCAAACTTTTAAAACACTTAACATAAATTGAATAGTTTAGGGATATAATCCATAATCATAAAAATATTTTCTTTGAGGAAGTATATACTCATAAACCCTTCATAATGGTTTGTAAAGAAAATAAGAATTATCCTAAGCATATCCCCTGGGAGTGTTGTAACCAAGAGTGCAACAAGGCCCGTTGTCATGCACTAGTTCCCATTCGAGTCTATCTCAAAGTAGTGTTTTCAGGTTTCACCCCTAGGTACATCTGTGCTAGATCCGCCTCTACCTGCTCGTATCCAGACAGGGATGTATTTCTTGGAAAACTCACAAAATCTCTATAATACCAAAATTCTAGGAAGTTCTTCTATACTAATCCTCAAAGTCTATCTTAGTGTAATGTGCTCTAATCAGAGTTTATCTAAATCTAGATTCCATGGTTTGTACTAAAATTCCTCTGATACTAACTATAACTTCCCAACCCCAGAAGCCTAGAGTTGGTGCATTATTATTTATCATTAGCATGATCACAAAAGATCAATTCTTGAAAGATCGATTAGTTTAGTATCCTTATAAGCACCAGATATATTCATAAGGTTTACATTACATTATAAAATTGAAAACTACAACAACATTTTCTCCGTAGACAACACTTAGATCCCATAGACTATCACTACAGGTTAGTCATAATATACTTCTTCACATCCTTGAGAAAACATAGAAAGGGGTGAGCTCAGATGCCCAGTAAGGATAACAATATAATGAGAACTTTCATAAATAAGAAAAATCATTTAAGGCAATGTATAAGACTAAAATAAAAGCCTTTTAAACTAGAAACTCAGCATAATATGGAAAATATAAAATCAAATAATTCCATTTACTTATTCACGTAAATATTCAACTAGTCGAATCATCACATGAAAAATCAATAGCCACTTTCATAATGATGGAATGCATAATGCTAGACGTTCATAACCACATAGTCAAGGTATTGTGCCAAGACTAAAAATAATATTTTGTCAAGTACTTGTTCCGAGACACTAGTTTGTCTCATGAGACCTACCAATGCATCGAGGATCTATTGCGAGATCCACCCATCACTTACTAATTCCAATGCATTCCTCATATGAAAAGGTTTAAATATAACATGAACATTCGTATTAAAACTTTCATATGAAATGTCAATACTTTATCCATAAACCGTGAATGGTATAAAAATAGCACATCCACAGTCAAACATATCACAAAACCTTTAATACAAAATGGATGTTTTTTATCATAATAAGTTAACTTCAAATAATCTTACAATCCATCAAAGGATGTTGACATAGATGAAATCAAAACATTTTTTGAGAAATATCTCTTTTTATTTTGAAATCATTTAAAAGTCATATAATTATAAAAGAAAATATTTAATTTGAAAATATTCTTATAATCTTGTAAGGGAATCTTTGATGATGTTATATTAACGGAAAATAGCCTCACCCACCGTATAAGCTAAAAAAACATTCTTACCTTAAATTTGTCGAAAAGGTCAAAAAGTACCTTATTTGGAAAACGCCGGAAAGATTATTTTGAAAACATATAAGGTCAAATAAGGGTATAAGTGACTTTAACCCATTTTCAAGTAAATAGTTAAAATGTTTTGAAATACATTTTTAAGAAGCATGTATGTGGATGATAAAGAGGTCCCAGTATATAATTATGTATAAACAACCTCTGATAATGAAGAGATTGTAACATTAACCCTTACCTTGTACTTTTCATTGGTCGAGGGTAGGTTAACCTCATGTATAATGGTGAAATAATTGTTATTAAATTATACAAGAATGATATACATTAATATGATATAATATATGATCTTTTAACGTTTCTTTGTTAATAATATCTTAGTATTATCGTCATTTTGTGTGTTAACAGATTCATTTTACTTTATATTCATTATTATGTGAGTCATATTTGTTATGGATGGGATGTATCTTATTCATATCCAGAATTATATCAAGTCTTTAAACATTATTTTTAATTATAAAATGAAAATTAGTCTTGAATGGATACGATGGGGAATGAATCTCATCGCGTTCGTGGAGACGGTAATCCGTACGTACGCACGATCGACAATATCATTCATTTGATATTAAAATAATATATAATTGGATGGTATATAATATATATAGTATCATTATAATGTTATAGTTATTATTTACATCAATTACACTTCATCATTATACACATCCAAATAATAATGTATTGAATAACAATTACACGACGACGTGGAGACGGTAAGCCGTACATACCCATGTATGGTGACATGTCATTCAAAGGATCGATAGAATAAAAAATATGGTTTTACCTTATTTATAATAACATAAAAGTATATAGATAATACTGTAGATATTATTTTAGAATGGAAAAAACAAAGAAAGAGGACGTGGAAGAAGAAATGAACTTGAAAGAGGTGATGAAATATTTACCTCTTCTTCAGGTTCTTCCTTTTGATTTGATCAAAAGGGCTCCTTAGGTTGGATTTATGACTAACAAAATCCATCTATGATGAAGGTAGGATAGTTTATAGGGAACATGGGCTGTTTTTGGACAATCCAAATGGATTTTAATGTGTGAATTAAAGAGAATGGGGAGTGCCCTTTTATAAGAGGGGTGAGGGGCACCTTAGGAAAAGCTAGAAATATTATTTTATAATAAAATAATTTTCGGTTTATAATGGATCCAAAGTGGATTATTTATTGCATAAGGTGGGGATGGGTCGAAAACCACTCAACCAATAGGTTTTATACAGGTTTGGGTCACTATATTAACCTTATCTTTTAGATTTAACTCTAAGTTAAATAGTTTTACATTTACCATGTCTCTTCGTATTTTTATATTATATGGTTATGAAACATATTATATAATACAAAGAGAACCCCAAGTGGTTCAATAATGATACACCTATAATTATATAAGTCCTTTGGCTGAGCCTTATATTTTTAGAAATAGAATATCAATTAATAATGTAATATTTGTTTTAAAAACACTTTTATATCAATTTTGACATTATTTGCTATTTTGTTTTTTCTAAATTCATAACAGAATTATTACTTAGAAAAAAATTCTTTTAACCAACCCTAATATGTCATACTAACATATAAAATTAGTGGGATTCATAAAAAATCTAAAATTACATTTATTTGGATATTTATAATAATAATTATTTTAATATTTCATTAATTAGGTAATTACTACATCATCATTGTTTCATAAATAAATTAAATTATTTAATGTCTAAAAAATATAAAAAAATACAATTATATAGGAAATATTTTTAGCTTCCTAATTAATATTTATAGTTGAATTTATCTTATGTGTAACCCAATATTAAAAATATTTTAGTTATTAAAATTTGATTCAAACTCTTTTAACTCTTCTTTGAATTAAATAATAATAAAGGTCCTAATCTAATCCAAGTGGACCAAAGAGGTTAATATTTTATTCCTAAGGTTTTTATGGTCGAATTATACTTATACAATAGAATTAGGACATGTGTTAGGGTAATAATAATATCATTTTTACCCTTAAATACCCTATTTACTTTAAATCGTGGTAAATAAATGTAAAACATTACTATTGACCAAAAAAAAATTCATCTTATTGAACCACATTTTACTTACTGATATCAACCATGTCTCTAGGATTTTTTAAATTCAACTCACAGAAGCGGTAAAATTATATTTTAATAAAATTTGTAAATGCTCCTAGGAGGTGGGTAAAAGATGGTAAAAAGTTCAATAAAATTTTTATATATCTAAAATTATTATAAACTGACTCCAATGAATTACATTAAACTTATATAGGTATTATGTATCTATTTTGACATAAAACAAATTTAAATAAAATAAATAATTATTTAAATAAAAATTCGGTTTTAAACTATAAATCAATGTTTTTCACTATTCATCAAAAATTGAATGTTTTCAGAAAAATACAAAAAATTTACCCTAAGCTATTTTCGATATTCTGAATCCAAAAATGAAGACCATTTTGAAATATAAAATTTATTAAATTTTAAAAAGTGTGTATTACTATTCATACCGGCTAGTTTGATTGGTTGAGGTGTGTTAGAACTCGATGTTCCGTACAACACATGCTATTGTATTATTCAAAGAGAAGCGTACCGTGGAAGCTTGGGGTGTTACAAACCATCCAAACTAATTTGTTGATATTTTTTTTTAAAAAAATTCAAAAAACACATTTATTTAAGAAATATGAGTTCAAGAGAAATTCAATGGGAAGTTACCCATTAAGATCGAAACTCAGAAGAGGGTGTCTGTCGGGTGTTATTGTCTGCAACCATGTGGGGATTATCCTCTCATAGCTAAAGAAGCCTCCATGTTCTTCATTATATCTCTGATGGATAGAATATTGATCAAGATATCAATATCCACCGAGGAAAAGAAGACAGTGGTGGATCATCAGGTGGTTGGTCGCTATACTATTTGGTTTGGAATGCCACGAAATAGCGGCCATGGGGTGCCTTTTATAGGCACTCCTATCAAAATATTGGGTCGCATCACCTTTATTTTTTTACACATCAATGGGTACATGATGTGTACTGAGGGTTCACGATGTGTTCCCTCCATTGTGTCTTCTGGATATGCACAAATTTCTCAAGAAAATATCGTACGCTGGTTTGACTGGTTGACTAACCACATGACATGTACTCAGAGTATACGAAGTATGATTTCCATTCATGGTGTGTTATAAAGTCACGACGTGTCCTGTATGGAAAATTATTTTTTTGAAAAGGTCACAATGTGTTCTTGGGGTACACAATGTGTAGGAGTTCCCCTTCATTTTTACAGCACCACTTCTCTTTTCCAAAATCCGTTGTCACACCACTTCGCTTCGCTCGCGACATAAAGATTCCTTTACCTTCAATCATAGAATACATAAGACAATTGAAAACCATGAAGAATCTTGAATTACTGTATTTTCACAATTAAGCTCAAAACATTCCATTACTCTAAAAATGATTAAATTTCACATGAAATGGAAAATTGGTGGGGTTTAAAACATTTACTGATAGAATAAAATATGTGGGAATCTTAGCTTCATCACAGTGCACTATAAGATATAGATTAAATACCAAAAGACAAAACTAGTGGCACTGATAATGTGTATCAGTTTAGAAATTCAAATCCCAATTTATAACCATTATTATTTTTAACATCATTGTCTTTTATCACTAAATTAAACAACTACAAGTGGTTTGAGAAAATTGAGCTTATAATGTAATTAATTGAATTGATATTAACCCATTTGGGGATGGTAGTAAAGATAAATTGATCCCTCAAAGACCTCCTCAAATAGACCACGATTTTGAGACAAAAATTGAAGTATTATAAGATGAAAAAATTGGATCTATTACCATATAAATTCATAATAAATTAATAGAAACAACCAATAAATACTAACCAAAATAGATGAATAAACGAAATATATAAACAAGAATAAGAAAATTGCATAAGTTCTATAAAACTAAAACATCTGAAAACAATAATACCATGTAAAATATATCCTAATAAGGTAGTGACTTGAACAATACCAAATGATCATGTTTTAATATTATATATATGTCTAGATAAATTTATAACATCTTATAGAAAATTTATAAATATAAAACATAGATATTGGGGTGATTATACAAGTAATATTAGTCAGATTCTCCTTGGTAACTTTCAAATCAATATGGAATAATAATAATAAATATCCAGTAAATAAACAAAGATACTAGCATTTTCCCATCCCATTTCATATATAAATCCATACTACAATAAGTTCACTATCCAAATATTTATATAATATAAAGAAATCAATTTAAGATATTATTTTAATTAATTTATTCTACACCCACTTAACCATTTACCTAGTCTCTCTCACATCCCATTAATATATATCAAAGCCCTAATATACCTTCCCATATTAGGATTCCACAACCACATAAACACTACCATATAAATGAAACCATATACCACAACCTGATAACATATTCACATGCTAAAATATCGCACCACTAACATGTAACCACAACTATAAAACACAACCATATGACTAAAATATAACCAAAATTAAGAGTATAAGGGGGGGATTATCCATCCCTTTCACCCACATACTAGATGTACAACATTTCCTTGGCACATAAAACAATATATAGGCATCAGTTAGGTTATCAAAATTGGGTGGGGGTGTGTAAGAAATGAAAAATGGTAAAATGATATATAAATTAACAAATTAATATGTTAATAAGTTTTATATATCATTTTTTCAACATCAAGAACCATTTCCCATAACCCAAATCTTCATTGTTGCATAATTATTACCACCTACAATAACAAAAAAACAAGTCAAAAATATAGTTGCACAATTCAATGAATTTTTTTTATATCTTTCCCCCAAATCATAGTTATATACCACTTCTACATAATTCATCACTTACAATTTCACATCCTGTTAAACTCATCAATTATTCCACTTCATATACATTTATTAATTATATATATATTAATGACCTCATTAAATCAATAATGTCACATTTGTTTACATCACAAATATGCATATCTGATCACATTCCCATTGTAAATTAATTAGTTAATTTAGTTTTTATCCATAAAACTCTATAAAATCCAATTAAATACAACCTCATAATATAGAAAAAATATATAAAACCATTCATATTAATTTATAACTTATTTTTATTATAACCACTCATTCAAATATACATCCATTTACTAGGGTAATATATATTATAACAATAATGTTGTAAATTAAAATAATAAAACCAAAACACCAATGATGGATTACTCACCACCTAGATTTTTTTTTAATATTATTTGGAAAAACCCCATATATCTACCTAATTATATTATAACCATGATACATACCCCTCAAGAAAAAAAATAAAAGATATGTTTTTGAATCATTTAATATAATTGACGCTTGATTCACCAAACCGTTTAAAAAAGAAGATCAATCCTTGATATATTACATTATCTAATAAAAATTACATAAGTAATATATAAAACATCAAACCTAGTAAATTTATTAATGCATAAACATCACTATAATGACCTTATACACCCTAATAAGACATATAAAAAAGGATAAAGGATAATTCAAACGTAATTGCATAAATCTATGAAATTTTGCCCATATAAATTATTGAAATAAAAAATTATCATTGAGGTTCTATAGAAAATTGTACAATATTCCACTATCACTAAAGGTAGAGAAATGAAATAATTAATTGAGAAAAAATGGAAAAAAATCAATTTTATAAATAGAAATGAATCTTTAAAAATCTCAAAGTAACGATATTTATTACATGGTGTAATTCATAGAAATCTTGAAAATCAGAGTACAAACTCCCTTAATCCACATTGATTTTTAGAGCCACTAAATTTACATATCAATTTGTATTAATGAATAATATATACAATTACTTCCAAATGTAACCTATCAATGTACTAAGATGAGTTTCACAATAAAATTAACTCTTCCATATAAAAATCCCTCTAAAAATTCAATTTATATTCACCAGGGGATAATAATTTTATAAATCTAAATATCATAGTGTAATGAATATATTTTCATGAAAATTATGACCTAAAACATTGAACAAATGGATCTCCCTATAACACCTAGTTATAACATCAAATCATCCCTATTATCATATCATGCCATAATTTAATCCTATTATACAAAAGTGTCGTAAACTATAAGAAAATACATAAGATATAAGGGATAGTGAGGTTACTTTCCTTATATTTCAACAATTATAGTAAATTTTATTCCCTATTAAAAAAATGGCATAATTACGTGTCATTATGAAGAGATATTTTTTTTATAAAAATCAAATATCTTCAAAACATGCACCTCCAAACCCACTCCTACCTTCTATAATACAACCCAAATTAAAAATTAAAGGAATATAATTTATATGACTTGACATAATATACCTATCAAATGATTCATGTTCTTAATAATTAAAACCAAATCTAGAATAAATTAATGTAAATCAAGAAACATAAATTTTGTGGGAGATACATCTGAAAAAATAATTTCACTATAAATGGGTATAAAACAAAATATAGAAAGGAAAGGAAAATACAAATCACTTATACCAAAAAAAAATCATTACATAACTATAATAATCATGATTCACATAAGCTCATTTCACTTAACCCACATCTAAAAATCCTTCCCCAATATGTATTCCTCCAAACCACAATGCATACAAAAAACATACAACATGGGAATAAATTGTCTCTATAAATCCTTATATAGTTGATCCTGAATTTCAAAGGTCATTGAAAAAATGTGACATCCACATTGATATCCAAATCAATTAAATAAATTAAATGATATTATACCTAATAATATCTATGAAACATTGAATCATGACGAAAATTATGAATCCAATTCATTAATAGTTGAAGTGCTAATATGGGAATATGGATTCTTTCTCTCCCATGAACCCCCTCTTCTAGTCGATTTAGGACTTTTACCATGTGATTACCTCATCCATATATTTAGTTAGTGATGTTGAAGCTCACATATACCTTCATTCACTATTAATCAAGTCTTAATAATCATCTACATGTGATATTTTGGAATTTATTACATTAACACCCCTCACTCCATCAGTAGTTGTATATTAGATATTATTGTTACAATAGGGGTGAAGTTAATTGAGTTATGGATCTAACCCTCCTTCAAAAATATATTGTTTAATGTCCATTCATGTTAAAAACCATTTTTTTGAAGCATGGGGGAGTTTTAGGAATATTAGGATGTGTTGGTGGATCGTGTGTTTGGGTGTCTCAGTGCTCTAGTTTTTCTATTTTTAGTTTCGGTGGTTCTATTCTGGTGGATGTTGATTAATGTTATGAACTTTATTTACTTCTAATATATTATTTATTCCTGATCCTATATACTAGTCCCCATTTTGGTTTGGTTTTAGGGATCTTGTAAAGACATGAGTTTTTTCCAAAATGAGCTCAATTTTGAGTTTCATATTATAAGATAGCTACAAGTGTAAACTAATAATTTTAATAAAGTGGAAGACCTCATAAAAATTATTAGATGGATCTAATTATTTTTTGGATTGGTTTTTACCGTCATGTTGGGACAACACATAATTTAAAGTGTAGTGGGGCATTAAAAGAAAAGTATAAAAATTTTATTCTTAGGACGTAAAAATGTTTTTGTGATAAAATGATTATATCTATTGAATGGAGAATCATATGGGAAAACTAACACAATGATTGATTCTAAAATTGGGGTACTGCCTAAATTATTATATTATATTAGTTCGAGTCAAAACCCTTGAATGTATGTATTCACATTTGGAATTATTAAATTAATCAATTAAGTAATTAGTTAATTTATTATGGATAAACTCTAATACCTTTATTCAGTGTTATCAAATTTCTTTCTATGTTTACCTATTATAATTGTATCTTGATATAGATTGAGAGAGATAAGAGGATGTAGAAGATCATGGGGAACCACTAGAATTTGGAATCAGAGAAGGAAATTATGATGTCATCGATAATTAAATTATGTGTCGATGAAAAATGTAATCACAATGTCAAAAATAGATTAAAGCATTAGAGATTTATGTTGATTTATGGATTTTTATTTTTTATGCTTTCTTCTTCAGGTAATTTCAATTTGAAATATTTATAGAAAATGGATTTCCTCCATTATTTAAGGATTATTTTATGTATTTATAACATAATTGAGTTCTCCATTTTTAGTTATTAATATAGAGGCACGAAGATTGAATTTATTTCCTTTTAAAAACCCTATTATTGGTTCCTAATATCTAAATTCATTAAATTTATAAGGAATAATTTTGTATATTTTTTTTGTTTTAACGATGAACCCAATGGCACGTGAAAAGGAAAATAGGGATACCCATTTATTCTCCCCCCCTCATTTTTCTATATTTTCTTCCCATCACACTCTTAACTTTATATCCCCTATCATGTATATCTATATTTTCTCTATACAAGAAAAGATTATGTCCCTTGATATGGACAAGGGTAGTGAGGGGTGACATGCCAGTGGGTGTGTGGGAGGGGAGGCATCACACATCGAGAATGGTGGCCCAAGTAGAGAGGCATTATTAGGTAGCCGATAGTCCACATGAAGTAGGTCATGCATCTCAATAGTTTCATACAATTTTGAGGAGTCTTTCTGTCAAACATGGGAAATAATGAAGTGTCTTGAAGAAGGTGATGCATAGATTTATAGAGGTAAAGAGGCATGTATCACAACATATTTTTTTAATGTTGTCTAGGTAATTTAGGGTTGTTATATTAAGTTGTCTAGTGATGTCCAAGACGCCATATTGTTAATCTATATAAGGAATCACAACCCTAACATTAATAATAATGATTTATGACAAATATTTAGTACCTAAATGAAACTTTTGGCATAATCCTTGGGACCTATCATGTAAAATTTCACATTTTGGATATAATGAAATATAGGTTTTTCATTTATTTAACATTTTAAATAAATATATGGCCCATATTGAGTATTTTTTATGATTAAATCACAATTGAGTGGTCTATTCATCCATATAAGGATATTTTAAATGTTATATAGTCATATTTACAATTTATCCCTTCAGGACCAAAGGTTGGATTCATACATGATATTCGAAGTGAAATTAGTGTTGGTTTCCTATCTAGTAAGGTGTATCTCAATGAAGTGTGGAACCACCAATTAATTTATATAGATAGGTTCATTACCCCCCCCCCCATGAATTATATATATTTTATGAGTCGATATACCCCCATCTTAGACCTAAAGTGGGATATCGATCCTCCACCAGGGTTGGTATCTTATCGACCATTTTGTATCTATCAAAATGGCATGGGTAACTAACCACCATTATATATAGGTTACATGGATTTATATCATGGGTATTTTAAAATGAAGGATTAATGTCACCAAATTAATAGATATGAGGATATGGTTGTCCCTTACCTAATGTGCATGCTTTAGCGATGAATGATCTCCCCATTATGGATTATGGAAGAGATGTGATTGTTGGAAGTTTTTAGATTGTAAACCCCTTTGAGAATTGTGATTGATCAATACTCCAATGGTTTCCTTTGAGATATGGTACATATATGGCACTCAAATTTTTGATTTTAAGTCTATTATGTATTTTTAGCATCTTCATTTTCTCATGTGGTGCGACTAATGAGGATTTTTACAGAAATGATTGAGACCTCAATTACCTCCTTGAAAATTATTACTATAGATCATATATGTATTATTATTCCTTATCATTCAACTAGTTACTCTATAGTACCAAAATATTTGAGCTAACATGGTATTATTGTATTCCCAGTACTTCTTCCTCCTAGTTACTTCATATACTAGGATTTGATTTGTTTTTTTTCTTCTATTTAGTTTATGGTAATTTTACCATGTATATTTATTCTCACAAAAAAACGAGCCTTTTTCACACACATGTTGTGTCTGTGAAGATGAAGAATAGGTTCAGATATGGGTTAGATAGACATGCATATTGGATATCTTGTTCAGAGATGATTCTTGGTGATTCTTAGTGATGAATTATGGGGAATGGTGATTCATGATGGTGGAAGTGACCACTGTGGCTAGAGAGTGATGAAGGATTACATGCTGTTTAGAGGAGCTTCTCAGATCATCATGTTTTGGAGACTTTTTTAGATGTTCTATTTCACTTTTATTTACCCCATGGGATATATTTATATTCATTATCTTATGTATGGATTTTATAATGATCAGTTGATTATATATATCATGATGGTATTTTGGATTATCTTGTGTATAAGAAATGTGTTCATCATGTTTGTTATTGGATAATTCCTCTAATGTTGTGAGATATTCCTACTTAATGCTATTCACCATCCATTTTCTATTGGAGGTGGAATTAGAGTGTTATTCTTGGCCTAATACTATCCCATGTAGGGTCCAAGTGGGTCATATCATGTCAAATTGGTGTTAGAGTAGATTGTCCTAAGGATATAGCTTGGTGTTAGTAGTCATTTGACTGAAAATTAAAAAATATAGGGAAATGATGGTAAAGGGTTCATAATTTTAGTTATTATATCTTTGAGACTTATATAGGTTTGGTGGCTGACATATCGTTTTCATAGGACTTTGATAATCTGTTAGTTTACATGGAGCCTTAACACATCATTGTGAGGTACAATTAAGTTGGTACATGCATCATATATTGGTCAGTTAATACTATCCATTCCCTTCCTATGTTAGACCATCTTGTTATTCTCCAATCCTTATGGGTTCACCCTATTGAATGATGAGTTCCAACTTCTGATTACCAACTAAAATATAGATATATGACCTTGAAGATCTTATTCCTATAGTTAATCGTCTTTCCATCAACTAGTGAGAAATGTGGTATTTTTTGAGTCTTGGTTGAGAGACATTATTTCCTTGTGAACTTGTGATTTTTATCTCCCTTTTTTCTAGTAACGACCATTCTTACAAAGTGGAGTGTAGTTCCCAATACGTAGGATGGGTCTAAATATTTATTGGATATACTATGAGGGTTATGATGATAATGAACTCATGGGTTTATGAGGAGTGTGACCCTCAAGTGGTAGAGGTTTTTATGAAGTTTGAGACTCTTATTTTCATTAGGATCGGGTTTTTTAGTAATGAGATATCAATTTTTGTATCGAGATTTATATGTTATACGGGATTCCATTAGAATATGAAATATTTAAAAATTAATGAAAGGACTACTCTACCATGTTGAACCCTACATAGGGATGCATGACCATGGAAAAGTTTGTCTTGAGGTCTGCGAACCTCATGTGGTGTTCCCAAGACATGTTACACAGTGTAATTGTTTGAGCTCAGATGTCTGGGTGGAGATTCTAGGGGTTATCAAGAAGTGGTTGTGTATTCATGAAAATCACATTTGGATAGATTTTTTGGTGTTGATTGATGATAATATGAGTTTTGAGATGATGTATGTGATGGATGGATATGATTGTGCATTATCGGGTGGAGTTCAGGGTATGATTCATGTTATTTACTCATAAACATTCATATTAGTCAATGTCAGCATGAGTTGGCAATACAACACCATTTTTTCTAGTTTCAAATATTCCATTGGTACCCCTAGATAGAACCTGGTCAGGTAGAGAGTTTCCTCTGATAGTGAAATTCATTAACGCACCCCTTCTAGTTAAGAGAGTATGTCTTTATTAGAGAAAGAGGCCCTTTCAAAGAATTGCTTCTATTAAGGAATAAGTGAAGTTTTACCCACATCATAAAGTTTTGGTTATCTTTATATCGTGTCATGAGGTGATTATATGTTGGGTTTATGAGGTGGGTTCCTTATTAAACATTAAGAACACCCCTCTTCGGTATAGCGAAAATGATCACTGCAATAGTAGTTAAGATAAACTACCTTATTGGTGGTTAGTGTAGCTTGGTGTCTAATGTGAGTGGATGAAATTTTTAATTTTATAAGATTGGGGTAATACATGGATAGTTTTAATGTGTAACCCATGGTTTACCCTTATTTAATTGATGATGCATGCATCACCTTTAATTACTAGAATGATTTTTAATGTTTCTAAGTTGGATGATGAGTACCCTTGTGGAATTTGAAGGCATGTGGACCCAACCTTCGAAGAATAGGTTTATGGAGGAGCCTATTGGGTGTATGGGGGTTTTCTCTTATATTTCCCTGATATTTCCTATTGTGTTGTAAAATCTAAAATAATTGAATATAGATTCATGGGGTAAAAATTTTCTTCATTGTGTTGAAGCGATGAAAGCTGGTGAGATTAGAGTAGAACAATAGAGTTTTAGTGGTTAATACTTCTAGAAGAGGAATATATGTTTGGATAATAGATGAGATGTTTTGGTAAATATTTTTAGGGATATTGTTTCTCAGCGTAGAGAGGGATACATAATTTTGAATTGAACAATGATAGGTTTTTCCACACTCTTTTATTATGTGATAGAAACCCACAATGTTAATTTCTACCTTTTGGTTTAGTGTAATCACATGTTCTATGGTCATGGATATAAAGTTTTTTCTGTAGGTGGGGAGCATGTCAACCCCTTTCATATGTGGATAGTGATTTTCCCTTAGTTTTCATTGTAGATATTGAGTATGAAATCCTTAGTGGGGAAACCCATACTGAAATGAGACCACCAATGAGGAATGTACTATACATCTTTATGGTTGTAACTATTTCATATAAAATCCTACTATGTGGTGGAGGAAGTGGGTTTTATGAAAGGTTATGGATTTTGGTAACTCAAGAAACTATTATCAAGGGTTATAGAGACAAAAGAGTAGGTTCATATAAAATTTTTGGACTATCTACTTTATCTTTTTGTTGATTGGGACACTGTCTAGGATGCGGCTTGATGTAATGTGGTTGAGTGAGGTTGGTTCTGTTCATATGGTTATTATCTATAGCTTTCATGAAAGAGTGATTCCAACACAACTAGGTTATCCTAAATAGTGAATGTGAAACCTGATGAGAATTGAGATGTGGAAGGAGGATTACAAGGAATATTAAGGTTGGTGATAATGACTATATCTCATTTATGTTGGAATCTCGTGAAATAGGTTCCCATGAATTGTGATCAGAAGATGATGGTAGAGATGGAGTCAAATTGAGGGAGCTTGTAGCTTCTGAAACATACAGATTTTAGAATGGAATTTTTTGAAGCACTCAGGGATGTGTGTGACTTGGATGGGATTTTCTCATATAAAAAATCAATAATTCTCATTAATGTTGTTAAAATTGGTACACCCCCATTGATACTAGGTCTATAAACCATTTTAGGATAAATTATGTTGGTCTGTTGCTTCATTTTTTTCCAAGTGGTAGGATGGAATTCTGATGAAAAAAAATTAAGTGTCATGTCTTGGAAGGAATCACATGTTGTATATGTTTTTTTACTTAGTTATGGTTTTTTAATTCTTGGAAATAGTATCCTTATATATGGGAATGGATGTTTCATTTCTTTGATGATTATGTATTAAGTTTTTTAAACTCAGATCATTATAGGTTAATAATGTCTTTGCAATGGTGGGTAATTTTATATATTAGTTTGTTTCAAGATATTACCTATTTAGTAGCTCCACTAATTTTTATTTTTTATTGATGAAATTATATTTTAGTTGAGGATTTTGTAAAGTCTGGGGTTTTCCCCAATCAAGATGCAGCTCAATTGCAGTTCCAAATTTGAGGACCTATATAGGTGTAAAATGGTAATTTCAACCTTTCTAATGAACTTGAGAAAAATATATGATGGTTATCTTGATTCCAAGGAATGATTTTTACCCTTGGGAGAATATAATATGGTACATGAGCACGACATAGTCTTGAAATTAAATATTAATTATAAAAATATTATTTTAATCGTACATACATTTTTTATATTGAAACACTTATATATCTTGAATGGAGAATCAAATAGGAAAAATAACTCTACTATTGAGTTTGGAATGAGGTTTTTATCATAAGGATGGTTTAATTTTCATTTGCACTGAAACCATGGGTTTTTTCTGTCAAGGGTGGATTAATTAATTAACATATCTGACTTAATAAATTAATCAATCAATCAATTTTCTATGAACAAATGTAAATACACCAAACCCAGTAGCCCAGAGTAAGCGGTTACTTCATTTCATTTGAACGATATACAAGGAGTCATATCCTGAAGGACTAAACAGTTTAGTTTTTTTAGAAAATTGAATGTATTTTCAAACTACATATTATAATTGAAAATATAAAATACATCATATTGAATACTTTGAGGACACCCGTATTCTCCTATCTCAACCCTGTATATCAATTCTAAAAATCTGTTTGGAATCTAGGGAAAATTTAAAAAATAACAAAGGGGTGATATCATATGATCTGTTAGGGTATATACACATTGGAATATTTTATAAATAACAAATGTAAATTATGGTAAGGTAAATAAAATAAACACGTGTCATTTAATCAATAACTTGAGCATAATATGATCGTAATAAAAGATGATCAAATAATGCCATATAAATAATCACATTATCAAGAAAACATAACCAAGGATATTCTAATAATTAAATAATTAAATTGAAATCAATAACTAATATCATAACGAGGGAATAAATAATGCAGTGCATCATAACCTACCATCAAGGCTTCAACCAAGACACCATACATAAACGGGTAGGATATAAGCCAATACCCAAACTATTTTGTGTCCTAAGACATACTGATGCATCGAGGGGAAAAAATGCCCCCCACCCATTATTTTTTAAGTCTAATGAATTCCTCATATAAAAGGGGTGAACATAATTGACGTATATATTTTAATTGAAACTATAATGTGTAATAACATTCCCCAATAAGTAAACATAATCACAAACCATCCTGAGTAATTTGATTAATGGTATTAAAATAATAAACCCCCCATCAAAATAATTATAAATGATCTAATAAAACGAGGGTGATGGAATCATAAGATATCAAATTCTGTGAATAATAAGAATCAATAAATTATTTTTTACATAGATAAAAATAATTTAAATTAGATCATTGAAAATGTATTGAGGTAAATACCCTTTTCAATTTGAAAAATAATTGTGTAAAAAATGCCTTAAAATTATAAAATAAAATATTTTATTTCAATATAAACTTGTAAACATTTAAAGGATACTTAAAATCATCAAGAAATCATGATGGTTGAGAAATAATCTCATGCTGTATATGTTGAAAAACATTCCTTCCGTATTTTTGTAGAAAAATTATCATATAACCTAGTTTAGAAAATGACCAATAATACCCTTAAAATCATTTTTTAAATTTAAAAATGAGTAAAAATGACTTTAAATAATCATATGAGAATATTAAAAAAATTAAATAATTATATAAAATATATTCATGGATTAAAAGAGAAGTTTAATAGAAATTTATAGAAAATATTTTTTAAAAAAAAGTTTCTTAAAAATATCTTATCATTTAAGTGAATACTAATAAAATTATTTGATTATTGTGAATAATATTGAAATCAACCTAAAACTAGTATAAATTCAACATAAGACAATCAAAATAAATTTCATACAAAAAAGTTTCATGAAAGAATCAATAAAGTAGAAGTTTAACCCAATGAATGGAAATTTAGTAAAAAAAATCCCTTACCACTTATAATCAGTTGAATCATATGCCACATAAATGTAATAATTATAAAATGAAAGATTTAATACATTGAATATAACTAAATTCATGACATTATATGTAAAAGGGTAGTATATATACTACACAAAATATATTTTTTGTGAAAGGGGTGTATATATCACAGAAGTAAATGTGAGACGAGAAGCCCTTACCTCACACTTCACATTAATTTTTCCTACTATACCCTATTTTATGATGGTTTAAAGAATTTTATTAATTCATTAAATAAATAAATTCATATTTATAATACCTAATGTGATACGTTTATAAAATCTCTCCACCAATTCATTAATATTATTCCATTATTATCATTATTTGGGTGCATTCTTTTCGTGGGTTCATGATTGGTTAATTTGTGCATAATAATTTATTTTCTTGTAATATGGAAATAAAAATAAATAAGTTAAATGAAATGTAATTCCTGAAATTATATATTATTTAATGTTCCCCTATCATCTTTTCTAGAAAATTACCAAAAAATTACCGTAAGATAATTTTGATGGACTAAGTTAAAAAATAAATTTATTTTGTCAAATAAATTTTCTAAAAGTAAAAAAAATAATTATATATATTTTCTCATCGAAATTAATAAAAATAACTTTTTAAAGAAAACATATATTTTAAAAATAAAATGAATTTACGAAAAATCATGTTTTCATTTCCTAGGAATAATTACAAATTTATTTAATATGAAATTCATATTTATTTCAGAATATTGTTAATATTATATAAAAATGCCAATTTAGCTGCTAGTTTTCAATGGGCATGTTAAAATAATAATATTTTGGAGTTCGTTTAAGCTTAGTGTTTCTTTTTAAATGTAATATATCAAACATAGTGTTTTCTAAGTTCTGGGGGTGTTATAAGAAACACCAAAATACTAGATTTAATCCTATCTAATATCTCTTTATTTTTAACCACCATAAACATATCCTGATATATAGAGAGTGGAAGAGAGGTGGGGTATATGGAAGATCACGAGAAATCATTAGATCCAGGAATCAATGAACATAATCAAGTCCTCATGGGTGATCATACCACAATTCATTGAAAAAACTAACTACAATGCTAATGATAGATTGAAGCATCAAAGATCAAAAATAAGGATGGCCTCATTATTTATTTGCGTGTTATTGTTCTTAAAATTTCAATTTGAAATATTTAGAGAATATAGATTACTTAATTCTTAATTTGATTATGTTATTTATTCATAATAGAACCATGTTCTCTATTTTTTATCGTGGATATGGGTGGAATGTGGATTTAATTCATTTCCTTCTAAAATAGGATTATTGAATCCCAATATCTTGATTGATTAAATTTCAAGGGAATAACTATTTATCCTAAATTTTTTTATTGTTTTGATGATGAACCCGTAAAATATAAAGAAAAATATGGAAATACTATTTATTCCTCACCATTCTCACTCTATATTCTCTTCCACTACCAATATTCCCTTTTTCTACTTTCTTAAACCTCTCCCTATTTCCCTTATAGACAAAGGTCCACTAAACTTAGAAATTGATAGTGGTTACGAGGGGTGATGTAATGATGGGTGTGTGGAAGGATAGGAATCATGCAATGTGGATGATAACCCAACCATTAATACATCCATCAGTAGTTGGTGTGAAGAAGTCCAAGTAGATCAGTAGTTGTAAAAATCTTTGAGGAGTTTGTTTTTTGAAGAAATGCATTATTGAAGTGGCCTCAGGAAGAAGATGCATAGATTTTTGGTGGGGAAAGATCTTTCTGGAATAACATATTTTTAGGTAGGAATGAATGCCATCTTGGATTATAGTACTACACATCTGAGGTCCTACAATAGATAATACTTTGTTTTTAGAAAAAAATTAATTAAAAAATAGATATTATTACACATAGAAAAAATTAATAAAATAATGAGAAAAGAGTCTTGATTGGAGGGTAGTGGGTTCCACCTAAATCTTTCACAATTTTTATATAAAAATTTAATAGAATAATAATAATAATACAATAATTATTATTAATATAATTGTAAATACCTAATTTATTTGAATACTATTACTATGAAGTTATAATGATGATTTTTCTACATAATCGTGAACTAGATATCAAGATAAATGATTCAAAACCTATATTCAAAACCTAAATCTTTTTTATTTCACTAGACTTTGGTCCCGTCATATAATGTATCATGTGTTTGATATGATTAAATACATTTTTCATTATTTTCACATTTTTAATAAATGGGAAGCTTTACTTTAGTATTTTTATATATAGATCACAATGGTATAATTTATTTGGAAACTTGAGGCCAATTACAAGGAATGATAGGATGGTTTATGGTTTATCCCAATAAATAAAATGATGGGATTCATGTGTTATATTAGATGATATATTGTGGTGTGTGTCCTCTAGACTAAGTTGTCTACCTATGAGGCTTGAATACCCAACTTAATATATATATAAGGTAGGTATCCCCGCACACAAACATGATACATATGTCTTATGTATATAGATTTTTATCCCCGCATCTAAGATCTCATACAGGATGAAAACCTTCCATTAAGGTCGATATCCTCTCAAAAATTACATATCCATCATCGAGGAATGTGTCCTCAAAAAATAGTATGTAGATGTTGCGTGGATTGATATACTAGTCTATTTGGGAAGATGGATTTATGGTGAAGTATTAATAGACATGAGGATGCAATTCTCACATTTATAATGAGCATGCTTTAGTGATGATAATATACTTCTTCATGGATTATAGTTGTGGTGTTATTGTTGGAATACTATATTTTGTAGACTCTTACAAGACATGTGACTCCATAGAACCCTTGGAGTTTCCTTCGAGATGGTGCACAAAACTGGTGACCGACTTTAGGATTTATGGTCTCTTTATTATTATTATAATATTTAGTTTATCATGTGGTATGAGCACTAAGGATTGTATCAGTGATGATTTGAACCTTTATTATTTTTGTGATTGTTATTTCTATAGATAATATCTATATTTATCTTCTTTATCATTGAACAAGCTACTCTCTACTATCCAGAGCATGGATTCGACTAGGTGGTTTGGTTCCCCCCTATGTCTTCCTCTAGGATACCTCATGTACTAGGAGTTGAGCTGACTTGTTTCTTTTTGTTTCATTTTCATCTTCTAGGGATCTTACATGGTATATTTATACACTCCCTATTAGGGGACATGTGACTAAACATGTTTTGTATTTGCAGACAATAAATAAGTTTAGATATGGGATGGATAAACATGGAGAATGTGTGTCTTGTTCATATTCAGTACCTTATAATTCTTATTAATGCATTATGAGTCATTGTGATTACTGATGGTGTCAATTATCACTATAGATGAAGAATGATCTAGGTTTACATTCAGTATAGAGTATATTGTTATTAATTTGTGTTTTGGAGCCTTTTAAGATGTTATATTTCCCATTTATTTACCTTATGAGGTGTATTTTTATTCATTTTTATATGCATTCATTATATACTGTTTAGTTGATTATTTATATCCTGCAAGTATTTTCTATTTTATTTTGTATTAGATTTTTTTTGTTACATGTACTTATTAGATAAATCCTCCCTTATTGTGAGATGTGACTTCTCGGTGCTAGTCTCTAGTCCCTAGCCTATTATAGGGTGGCATGGGATGGTACTCTCAACCTATTACCCACCCATGAGAGGACCTAGTGGTTCATGTCATATCAGCTCTCATGGAGGCTTGGGATGTGTTGATTGAGCATTCGATGGTGGTTTAGGATCTATAAAATAAGTTGTTTCATCCTCTATTAGATTTATAGACATGTTTTCATTAAAGGTATGGCGAACTTTGTTTACAATAAGTAGATTTGGTTTGTGGTGTTTTTCCATTTTTGTGGAACATTTATGATGATTTCTCTTTGCTTTCCCTTAGTAAAGTGATTTGATATTTTAATAGTTCTTCTTCTATAATTCTCTACTAATATATTGGTAAAAAATATAGTCATTTGATGTAGTTCCAAAAATGATGATCTCTAGTGGGGTCTGTCAGTTTTTTCCAGTGTAATTTATATGGTATTTATTTTTCTAGAACAAACTATTTATACTTCAAAGTACATATAAATTCAAATAATATAATATTAACTACAACATCATGTTACATATCATTCATAGTTCTATATGACTTTAATATAATAATGTCATTGAGTAACAATCACATTATAAGGGTATCAAAATTCTCCTCTATGATGAGAACCTTGAAATATCATGAAAATATTTTTGAATCCTTATTCAATGGTTACACAACATTCTTTTATAGGGAACTGTTTTTGTTGACTATCAGGTGTGTGTAATCATAATCAGTTGAGACTTTATCTCATTATGTTTTCACTTGGCATTCTTCAATATAGAACATTATGAGAATATACCATCCATTAAGAAATTAACATGTTTATGTATCACTGGATATTCCTATCTATGAGTGTGTGTAATGGTCTTTATACTTTACTATTATTTCTAATGCATTTCATGAGTCATGTATTTAGATGTACTGACCAAAATTCTAACACAATACGTTCATCTAAAGTAGGGTGAATTGGTTGAATCATGAATGAAATATTATTAACAAATATATTGTGGAAGAAATTTTCCCTTAAATATTCATGGAATTTGATATCTCGACAATTTTATCGAAATATAAATGTCGTATTAAATTTCATGTTCAAGGTGTAACAATAAGTTTATTTTAAACAGTCATTGAATGACATATCTTGCATATGGGCTGATGACATGGGTAGTAAACCTACTTGATAACATATTATGAAAAAGGGATTAAAATACACAATGAGATCTTGTATGGGGTTGTTGAATCTACAAAAATAATTTCTTTCTTTTGGGTTCCATTAAATGTTGCTAGATTGTAATCATAGAATTTAGGAAATAACACTAAATTCAGTTGAGAAAGAATCCTAGAGGGTTACACACTAAGTGTTTCCATTTACCTCAATTAAATTAAATTTTAAATTAATTATTTAAATAAATAATATTTACAAGACTGAGAAATAATTTATTTATGATTTATTTATCACATAAATTTGATAAATATTTATTCACATGGTATTTAATTATTACATAGATATATAATATTTATTCATAAATATCAAGGAGGACCAGCAGACCAAGATTATGTCTGGTGATAAATATTAATTTACAAGATAGTCAAATAATATTTATCAGTGTGTAAGTGAGAACATGCCATGAGAAAATAATAATAATAATAATAATAATATTATCACGTGGCATGGGTTATATTAGGATTATTATATTATTTATGAGATTTTTGTGTAGTTAAATATTATTTTAACCCTAATTTTATATCTATAAATAGATGATTATGTATATTATTTTGAGATTTATTGAAATTGAGAATCTTTGTGCATAATTTAATATAGATCTTCCTCTCAAGGATAAAGAATTCTCTAGGGACTCCACCATATCAAGAATGAAAGTGATTTGATGATTCTTCAAGCTTGAAGGAATAATCTTAGTGATTAACTTGAACACTTCAAGATGATTGATTTACTATTCTAGCACATAATAATCCACAAACGTTGTTTGGAGATCAATAAAGCTTGTGTGGATCACCACTAGATGGATTCTACACATGGATCTTATAATTGTTGGGATGGATGAACAAATATTATTTCAGATGATCAATATCTTTATCAAATAAATATGTAACGTAACAAATTTTTCCTTATATTATTCTTAGAAATTATATGGATTTATTTGGAGTTCAGGTGATGAGATTATGGGTGATTCTGAGGCCTGGTTTTCCCAGAACAATTGTTTGAAATATAATAAAATTTTAATTGCATGCATGGATGGTTTTCCTAAAAAAGTGGAATAAATCTTAAATGGTTTCTCAAATAAGAAATATTAGGGAAATTTTGAGCTTAGAATGACGAATTTACCATAGACATGAATTAACTTTGGTCGGTGTGGGTTTTTTTTTAAAAACATAAAAAGGAAATACTCATCATTAAATAATTTAAATAAAATGTTATGTTGACATAGAGAAAATTTCTTTTTATTAAGCCTTTTTAGGAATTTAGTGTTATCACTATAACCCTTGAAATATTCTAAGATGTGGTGAAGAACCTTATTGACAAAAGGTAAAAGATCATGGATCGATGATCAATGCACAAAAAAAATGAAGGAATATCACAATTGAAGGTGAAACAATGATTATTCCTCAGTGACTGATCCAAATTGATATAGGGAAGTTATTTATTTTTGATCTTTTCCCATTATTAATTTTCATGACAAACTCGGGTCAGTCCATGAAGAGAATTATCTACGCTTTGATCGTTGTGGGATGATTATGATTTCGGGGTTTATTTTGGGGAATTTTATAAATTGTATCTTCATTCTTCATTCTTTGTTCAATGAGAACAAGCTAAGGATGAAACTAAAAAGTAAGAGATTCATTCCTTAGGATGTTCTTGTGCCTTTTTCTCCCTTTTCAACAAGTTCTTCACCGTTGGACCCCCATGGCCATGGTTCAAGTTTCCGGGTGGCTCCAAACACGATCAGACCCCTAAATTGGAAGAAAAACGATAGTATAGGCTAGATATTTGTTGATCGGGACCCAAAAAACATGGATCTATGAATGTTTTGAGATTTGGGAATAGGAGGAGGCTCGGTGGTCTATGAAAGGGACCACCGGTACGGGTCCAGCGTAATGGTCTGATGAGGCAGCGTGATGGTACGGTGACTAGAGGAAATGAACACCATTGTGATCATGAAATAAAATGATAGAGATAGTGAAGACTACGTGGCATGTGGCGGAGCAGGATGTGGGATACAGTGGAGTAGATCCGAGGACACAGAGTTGGCACAATGCAGTGTCGTGGACGCGGTAGAGCCGCATGATGCAGTGGTGGCGACGACTGCATGGTATAAAACCGACGGCGACATGGGCTAGGCCAAGTCTCATGGCCCACATGTGGGTGGTATGGGCTAAGGGAGATAATTCAAGATTAGGGAGAACGATATGGACTAGGTGGAGATGGCCAGGGATTAGAGGAGATGCAATGGGCCTAGGTGGAGTAGGCTGAGTCGGCCCGACGGACTGGGGTGGATTTGGGTTTGACCTCGGGTCGACCCAAGGTGGTCGCATGGTCTACCATACAGTATTCACATGGTATACCATAGGGAAGATCGACCAAATCAGTTAACCACCACAGTCGGTGGATCGACCGTGCGGTCGGTCCACAACCTAGTGACCCCTTACTTCTAAATCTTTAAACCACTATATCATTCAGATGGCATGTCTGTTTGACGAGCCATCTATGGCATTGGGATCCTGATGATGATACTCAAATTTTTTCATATTGTGGTGAGTTTTTAGTTTGGACCATTATAGATTGAGAGAATTTACATTTTTCCTTTACTTGAGGGTTTAGTAAAGTATTATATCTACATCACTGGATTCTAATCCCCTCTAGTGGCCAAGTCCGAAATAGAGTCCGGAATCCATCCCCATGACTATAGTGTGATACTCTATAACCCCTAGTAGAGTATATGTAATCGCGTAACCTGAATGAGTAGGGTGATGATCCTCAACCTAGAATGTAAGGTCTTAGTTCACTGTTCCACCCAAAGGTGCCTCAAACCTAGTTGTTCACATGGCCTTAAGTTCATTTCACCAGATGCTAGAGGATGTAGAATAGTAGAGAGGGCCTTGGGTGTGATTTTGGGAAAAAAAATTCCCTTATTGGGAGAGTAACACATTAGAATAACAATAATATACTACAGTGGATGTAGTAAAAACATAAAATAAGTAAACATTAGAAGACTAATAATATAATCAACTGAAACCTATATATATAAATAATGATGCATGCCAAAAGTATTTAGGAAAGAATCCAGACAAGTCACAATGCTGGAAATACAACACTAAAACCAAAGTAACAAAAATAATAAATAACTCAAAATACATTGCAAGACTTAGCTTGGTCCCATGCTCTCCCACTCCACGAAAATCATGTACCTGACGTAAAAGGGTGATATCCCTCATCTATACCTACAACCATAATCGGTTTGGGTCCAAAAGCATTACCCAAATAGGGTTTGGGAGGAATCCCAGTAGGCAACCACCACAAGATATGTGCCTAAGTATCAGTGAGTATATATAGTAGGTAATGATGGAAATGATGCAAAGAAACTTGGAGTACACAAAAGTAACCAAATCCTACTGTTTCCATTTACATTCATTAGTATTTAATGTTCAACATTTAATTAATTATCACAAATAAGTATCTCAAAAGTCTACATAATAGGGCCAAATTTAAGATTGTGCTTTGTCTTGGAAGACGCATCACAACCATTCAATATTTACATTAACCCTCTATGTAGATCACATAGTTTAACCCCTCTGGCCAAATAAGGAAATAATTAGGAAAAGACACTCTAAGGAAGCACTCACTATCAATTCCCCTATGGTCTTTCCAAAATAAATTTAGACTCTCTTGGGAAACACTCAACATAAATTCTACCTATCATATAATAACGTAATCATTAGACACTATGAGAAACCACTCACCATAAATCCCCATTGTGGTCTTGTAGCATGAAAAATAACAGACACTCTGAGGAAGCAATCAATGTCAATTTCCCCTGTGATCTAACTACACTAGGTTCTCACAGCCTTGTGAAATTCAATTGTGCATATATGATATCAAGAAGCTGAAAGTAATCTCAACTACTACATGGATAAATGTATCCAATGAATGTCACAAGCTTTTAACAAGATGCAAAAGTCAGACAGTTCCATCCTATCAAGAAAGGCAAGGAATCAAGGTTTGCCTCTTAGGCAACCCAAACCAAATGACCCTAAATAGTCAAACAAAGAAACACAACCATGGGGTGTTTTGTAAACATGAAATTTCATATAATTACACAACAACAACCCTTAGTCCAACAATCAATCTAAAGAAGATAAAATAGGGTTCAATTTCCATAACCCAAAATACCCAAATCATGGGTAATCGACACTTTGGAATATAAAACTCAAAGACAAAAAGTGAAAGAAAAAAAACACCTACCTCAACATTTTTGGAAGGGAACTCTTGAATTTCAGCCCTGAAATTGGACTAGAATGTTATATATCTACATTAAGGTCAAACACGTTTAACCTTGGATAACTTGAGAGAGAGGAGAAATCAGGAGGAGAGGCTCTAGAATATGGAAGGACACACTAGTTGGATGCCAACACACCCACCAAATATTGAATCGAACAACAGAAGATAGATCGATGGCTTGGAGATGATTTGTCACTCTTGGCCACTCCTGGATGAACCAAGGCAAGAAGAAGATGAATATGAGGGTTATACATGATCATAGTCTGATAAATCAAATAAAAGAAAAAGTATAGGATGTGTACTCTTAATGAACACACCGTGTATTTGTCTCAACTGGCCCCTGACATTAGTAGTATGCCACATCACCCAATGTGGCCATGTCTCGGCTATTACATACCCAAGACCCAGTTTTATGTGGCAACAGGGTAGACAGTGTGTACTTATAAATTTCCAAATTCTACCCTTTCTAAAAAAACTCGGATATCAAGATCCATAATAGAAATTAAGATCTGGGTTCTTAAAAACTTCCCCCCTTAATTAAATTTATCCCCAATTTCAGAAAAAGGTGGTGAAGAAGGATCCTGGAATAGCTTCTGCCACTATAGTCGCACATCAGTCTCCCTCTCACAAGTCTCGTCTGGCACTTGGCTGTACATCCACAAAAACTGTACCTGAGGAATAGAATGACCACAGAGAACCTTCGTGCTATGATCAACAATCTAGATAGGATTCTCCTATAATTATGTGTCCACCTCCAACTCAACATCCCTGAAGGACCCCGGGACACCCTGGGAGGGGATGGGTGAATCAGGGTGACAACCTTTTCTTTTAATGTGATGGATCTTGTTCCCACGTTGGTAGGAACTTTTTGAACTTGTATGATGAATATGATCAGAAATCAAACATTCACATGCACAGAGAAGACACAAAACTTTTTACTTGGTTCACCACTAAGGGCTACATCCAAGGATCATACGCCGACAAGTTTTCGGTCATACCAAATTCCACTAGTCTTCACTAGATGTGGATTGCAAAGGTTTGGGCACAATCACTCTGTCCTAGGCTCACTGCCTTTACAAAGGTTCAAGGATAACTCACTGCTTCCCTCGGGTCACTCCCGTTGACTCCCCCTGGCTCCCTGCCCTTGGTGAAGTCACACTCAGTTTATAGACGTGAAGGTCTTCTCATCATTGCATAAGAATGCATCCTCTTTTGTATGTAGATGCTCTGTTAAAGTCCAAATCTCACCTGAAGACGAATCTCACTTTGCGCTGAGGGTACCGGATGATCCTCCAGCTTTCGTGCAGCTTCAAAAGGATGTATGTACTTTAACAAATCTAGCGCACTTCTCCAAGCTCCAGCAAAATTTTCAGGAATGGCTTGCAAATCACTTGAGCGGTACAAACTCGGCACACAGGTGACTCCAAAAAACTTGCACGACACTGCCTATTTGAACTCCAAACTTGCGCGACTCAGCACCTCTAAATCCCAAACCACTTTGGACATGCAGCCAACAACCGGTGCGCAGCCTCTTCTTGTGCGACCCAACAACCACTTGCGCGACTCAACCACTTGCGGGACGAGAGCTTGAAAAATTTCTAAGTCTCGAACTTCATTACAAATGAGCAGGGGGGTCATCTATTTATAGGAAAACTGGACGCCCTGCGCGGTGGCGCACAAGTCTTCCCTCGGCGTGTAGGTTCTGGCACGCAGCTCATCCTCCCTAGCCTATGGAACGCTACTTACTTGCGCGACCACACAAATACTTGCACGACCTTCTTCCCTTTGCCGTATTTTGAAGTTATAATCTTGAAAAACAATAGACGCGCAAGTTTCCAATCCTCCTAGGAATCGATGCACAAGTCTCTTCACGGCGCGCATGTCACTTGCGCAACCAACCCAAAACATGCGCGACCCTTATCCATTTTCCATTTTCCCATGTTCTGATCTTGAAAAACATATGGCGTGCAAGTTTCCTCTCCTTCAAGTACACTGGGAAGTGGCTCCACCTTCAATACTGTTGTCTTCTTGAACTGTATGATCTCTTTTTTGGTACACATTCTGAACTTCCACTGAGGATTGACAAAAAACACAAACCATACTCCAAATAATGCATAGAAGAACATGGTTCCAAAAATACCCCCCTTTGGGTTTGTTGAAAATCAGAAAATAAATTCAATAGATCTCCATCCATGTGAAAACCAAAAACACAAGAATCAACTCAGCCAACACTCTAAGTCTACGTGAGAAATGCTCGGTGTAGAAAACAAGAGAGGTAGCTTGAATTGAGTTCCAATGTTTTGGAATTCTCAATGATGCCCAAGAAACGTTACATGACTAATGAATTCTTTCTTATACTTCTCATACTAACACTGAATTCGCATTGTGTCACAGGAGTATTACAAGTCTGAACATGACTGAATTTATTCCTTTCTCCCCCGTTGACAATAAACCCAAAGCCTGGTAATTTGTTCAATGTTCAGCTCAAACCATACTCCCCCTGGATAATATCTCCCCCACAAACCTTCATCACACCCATAAACAGATAAAAATAGTTATTAGAATCGGGGAGAGGGGTATTGCGTAACCTCTTTATGCACTGGGAGGTGGCTGAACACCGAGGTTCAACCGATGCTTCTCAAACATAGCCGCTGACAGTGGCTTGGTCAGGATATTAGCCAGTTGCTCATCAGTTCCCACATGATCCATTATAATCACCCCTTGTTCAACTGTTTCTTTGATAAAGTGATACTTGATTTCAATATATTTTATACGGTAATGCTGAACATGATTCTTCGTAAGATCAATTGCGCTCTTGTTATCATAGTAAATCACCATTGGTTGCTTTACCTCATCACAAATATCTGTTAATTGTTGCTTCATCCACAGTAGTTGAGTGCATGCCTTTGTGGAAGATATATAATCAACTTCAGTAGTACTAAGAGAAGTACTTTCTTGTTTCCTTCTCAACCAGCCAATACATTTATGCCCAATATTGAAGGCTCCACCACTAGTGGACTTTCTGTCTACTACATCACCAGCCCAACCAGCCTCAGAAAATGCTGATAATTCACTATCCTTGCCTGCAGCAAAAAATAACCTGAAGGTATGTGTACCTTCAATGTACCTCATGATTCTTTTTACTGCTGCCATATGTTCCTCCTTTGGATTACTCTGAAAGAGGTATGCAAGGCATGTGGAAAAGACAATATCTGGTCATGTCGCTGTCAGGTACAGTAGGATCCCAATGATCCTCCTGTACATGGTGGGATCAACAGAGGCCCCATCCTCATGCTTTCCAAGCTTAGTTCCAACTGTAGTGGGAGTTGACATTGGTTTGGAGTCTTGCATATTAAACTTCTTCAGCATCTCTCTTGCATACTTTTCCTGAGAAATGAAAGTTTATTCCTTCTTTTGAATCACCTGCAGCCCCAAGAAATATGTGAGCTCCCCAATCATAGACATTTCAAATTCTGATTTCATGTGGTTGGAAAATTCGTCCACTGATTTCTTCCTGCTACCACTAAATATGATATCATCAAGGTAGACTAGAACCATGAATTTATCTTTTGGAGAATTATTCACATAGAGATTGTGATATACTCCTCCCATTTTGAATTCTAGCATCTTGAGATATGAATCCCGCCGTGAGTACCACATCCATGGTGCCTGCTTCAAACCATATAGAGCTTTCTTCAATTTGCAGACCTTAATTTCATCAGTACCAAAAACAATCCCACTGGTTATTCAATGTAGACTTTTTATACGAGTACACCATTCAAGAATGCTATCTTGACATCCATTTGAAATACTTTATATCCTCTTTGGAGTTCCATGGCAAGGAAAAACCTGATTGACTCCAGTCTAGCCACTGGAGAAAAGGTTACTTCAACATCAATGTCTTCAATCTAGGAGTATTTTTTACATACCAGTTGTGCCTTTTTTTTATGACACTTCCATGCTCATCAAACGTATTTTTGAAGATCCATTTGGTACCAATCACATTGTGACCTTTGGGTCTCTAGACAAGATCCCATGTCTGATTCTTTTCAATCTGATCTAATTCATCATTCATGGATTTCACCCAAGATTCATCATTTACAGCTTCTTCAAATGAGGATGGCTCTACAACTGATAGAAATGTAGATTGTGTGTTATTACTCATCCTTCTTGTTTGATTGGGTGCACTCTTGTCCCCAATTATGTTGGATGGATCAATCTCAGCTCTACGATTTCTCCTGCGAGGTTCAGTTGCATTCTCTTCATCCATAGTTTCTTCTTTAGATTCTTCTTCTGAGTCAAAATCATGATGTGACTGATGAATGTTTTGTACAATTTCCTCTATTTCTGCATTTGTATTTTCTTCACGTTCACTTTCTTCCTGAATTTCTATCACATCAGCATATCACATCCTTGAAGCATTTGTGGTTTTCTCAATTATCTTAACATCACTGCTTTCCAAAATCCTTCCTAAATTCTTGTTGAAACACTTGTAGGCTTTGCTATTCATTGAGTAACCGAGGAAATTTTTTTCATCTGTATTGTCTCCATACTTCCCTTGATTTCCTTATTTGTTCCTGATGAAGCATTTACTTCCAAAGACATGAAAGTATTTTAAAGAGGGATTCCTTCCATGCCACAATTCATATTGTGTCTTTGTCTCACCCATATAAAGTCTTGTTTGATTCTGAATGTACACTGCAACTTGTACAACCTCTTTCTAGTAATGTCATGGAATACGACTCTCAATCAGCATAGTTCGTGCCATGTTGTTCACCTGTCGATTCCTATGTTCAACAACTATATTTTTTATGGAGTTCTCACATCAGCTACCTCATGCTGTATCCCATGCTTCTCCAGATAATTTTCAAATTCAATGGATGTGTATTCTCCTCCATTGTCAGATCTCAGCACTTTGATTGTTCATCCAGTATCATTTTCGGCGATTCACCGATATGTTTTCATGCAGTCAAGGACTTTTCGTTTCCTGTGAATAACGATCACACAAGCCATTCTACTGTAATCATCTATGAAAAGGACAAAGTACCTTTCTCCATGAGTTCCAGCAACATTTATCGGCCCACATACATCTATATGAATCAGATCAAGAAGGTGAGATAACCTTTTCTTCTTTGGCTGATATGAACCGCAGACCGGCTTCCCACGAATGCAAGCATCACAATATTTTTCACGTTCACACTTCAGGTTGGGAATGTCCATGACAATTCTCAATTTTGATATTTTCTCCATTTCTTGTTGATTGATGTGTCCCAGTCTCCAATGCCACAAATTGTTTTCTTCTTCAACAATCATGTAACAGAAATTTTCTTCACTATCAACCTGATACAAGTTGCCTTTTGTTCTGCATCCCTTTATAAGTGAATTGCCTGTCTTTCCCTTGATAGTGCAGCCTTTCTGATTAAAAGTAACTATAAGTCCTGGGTCACAGAGTTGATTCACGCTGAGGAGATTATGATGTATGCCATCTACGTAAAGGACTACATTCTTCTTTAGTTCTCCATTAGCTAATTCGGTACATCCACTCCCTTTGATTTTCAGAGCTCCATCATTACCAAATCGTACTGTACCATAAACCTTCCTTTTGATATCTGTTAGCAGGCCGACATTACCTGTCATATGAGATGAACAACCGCTATCTATAATCCAGGTACTGTTGTTCTTTGTAGCTTTGAGGGCCACCTCTGCCTGGTTTGATTTCTCAATCTTCTTCCTTTCCTTCCATGAGACATTGGATTTAGTATATAGTACTGATGGCCTTTCAATTATCTCTTCCACATACCCAGGTTCTTCATAGTAAAAATATTTTTTGAGAGGAGAAAACCTTTTTGAAAGACCAACGTTGTCTTGCTGACGATACTTGACTTGTATTTAAAATAGTTATGAGGTTTCCATGTCCCTTCTTTGCCTGCAATTAGCAGCCTTATGACCAATGTTAGAACAACGATAACAATATCCATATAAATTGTTTCTTCTATAATAATTAGGATATGAATTTGTTCTCCTTTTCTTGAACTTCTATATCTTCTCCATTCAGATTGCTTATTGCCTCTTCGTGATAAGATATGGTATGACCGAGATAGCCACAGAACTGATACTTCATGAGAGGAAATGACTTCTCACTTTAATTTCTCCTCATACCTTCTTCCTTGGGAGAATATTTAGACTGTCTGTCATTTCTGAATGTTTGAGAATAATTTTCAGTTCTCCTTTTAGTTTGGATTGAGGTTTCCTTTTTTAGCACTTTAGGAAATGTTTCAACATGTTCAACTTTCATCTTATCTTTATTTTGGATCTTTTCACTTCCAGCAGTTGATGTCTCAGCCTCACAACCAGTTCCACTCTTTCCCATGCAAGCGGGTCTTTGATCACTCAAGATTTTTCCAACCCCATCTGAACCACACTTGGCTCTTGCTAGTAATTCTGCATATGAGAATCTTCCAAACTGTATTTTCTTCCTCGATTCTTTTGGAATTGATTTCCATCTCAAGTTTACTCCTTAGAGTAACAACTTCCTCCTCAAGACCCTCAGCAGTCTTGGATTTTTCATCTAGTCTGGAGGTGAGGTCTTTGATAACCTTTTCCTGCTCTTCAATTCTCAGCTTTAGATCCACTACATCATCATTGCTTTCAATTATTTTAGACTATACCTTCAAAAATTATTCCAGTCATTCAATTTCAGCTTGAAGTTGATCAACATATTCTGTTGATTCTTCTACAATTGATTTCCACTTATTACAACTCTTAAATTTAATCTTAAGCTTAATAACCGCATCCTTAAGTTGCATATTGGGATCTACACAAGTTCTCAGTTGTTTTTCTCCACCAGTATCTTCTGACTTTTCAACAGTGGCCATCATGGAAGCATGGTTCCTAGTTTTGAATTCTGGTTCTTCTTCTTCACAGAATTCATTATCATCTTCTTCCTCTTCATAGACAAAACACTTCCTTTTCATTTTCTTTCCTGATTTGAAGTCTCCCTTTTTGAAGAACCTTCTATGAGGCTTCTAAAAGATTTCATATTCACTATCTTCATCATTGATCTTTCTTAAGAACTGAAAGGAAATGTGCCCTACTTTTCCACAATGAATACATGCAAGAGTTTACTTCCCTTTGAATTTTTATTTTCCCTTCTGGAACTTCTTTGCAATGAGAGAAAGAATTTATTTTTCTTTGTCATCTTCACCGCTACTATCTTTTGATATTTTCAGTTTATCCATGGCCTTGAATTCCATTTCCTTGCTCACATGAGTCGTAGCATCTTCTGGTTTGCCTCTCATTTCATATGCTACCAAGCTGGTCATTAGATCATATAGAGAAAGTTTGGAAAGATCTCTTTCCTCAAGGGCTGACACCTTTGCATTGTACAGAGGTGGAAGTCTTATTAATATTTTATTTAGAATATCAATGTCTTTGATTTCTTCGCCTAGACCCCGAACTTCTCCAACCACTTCAGTAATTCGATTGAAGAATGAGTCTTCATTCTCGTCTCGATGCATCTTCAGATGATCAAACCGATTGTGCAGCACTTGCAGTTTTTCCTCCTTCACTTTGCTATCTCCTTCATAAATATTCTAGAGTTTATCCCACATGGATTTTAATGAGGTGCAATTCATCACCTTTAGGTAGATCTGATCAGAAAGGGCTACAGTGAGTGCATTTTTTGCTTTAGCATCTACATCAAGAATTTTCCTATCTGTTTCAGTCATAGCCAGGCCTGTTGGATCGGTGACTTGTATTCCTTGCATAGTAGAAAAGAGAACTTCCATTCCAAGAGATCTTAGATGAGATCTCATTCTTTTCTTCTAGATCTGGAAATTAATTCCATCTAAGTGAGGGACTCCCATGAAATTTATTGCATTCTCCATGAAGATAGAGGACAGATTCAACACCAGCAACCTTTACCCTCTAATACCACTTGATGGACCCCGGGACACCCTGAGAGGGGAAGGGTGAATCAGGGTGACAACTTTTTCTTTTAATGTGATGGATCTTGTTCCCACGTTGGTAGGAACTTGTTGAACCTATATGATGAATATGATCAGAAAGAAAACATTCACATGCACAGAGAAGACACAACACTTTTTACTTGGTTCACCACTAAGGGATACGTCCAAGGAGCACACGTCGACAAGTTTTCGGTCATACCAAATTACACTAATATTCACTAGCTATGGATTACAAAGGTTTCGGCACAATCAATCTATACCAGGGTCACTGACTTTACAAAGGTTCAGGGATAGCTTACTGCTTCCCTCGGGTCACTCCCGTTGACTCCCCCTGGCTCACTACCCTTGGTGAAGTCACACTTAGTTTATAGACATGAAGGTATCTTCATCATTGCATAAGAATGAATCCTCTGTTGTATGTAGATGCTCTGTTTAAGTCCAACTCTCACCTGAAGATGAATCTCACTTTGCGCTGAGGGTACCGGATGATCCTCCAGCTTTCGTGCAGCTTCAAAAGGATGGATGTACTTTAACAACCATGGCACGCTTCTCCAAGCTCCGGCGCGCAAGTTTTATGAATGCCGTGCAAGTCACTTGCACGGTAAAAACATGGCGCACAGGTGACTCTAAACAACTTGCGCGACACTGCCTCTTTGAACTCCAAACATGCGGGGCTCAGTGCCTCTAAATCCCAAACCACTTTGGACGTGTAGCCAACAGCCGGCATGCATCCTCTACTTGCACGACCCAACAACCACTTGCGTGACTCAACCACTTTTGCGATGAGAGCTCGAAAAATATATAACTCTCTAACTTCTTTACAAATGAGGATGGGGGTCCTCTATTTATAGGCAAACTAGACCCCCTGCACGGTGGAGCGCAAGTCTTCCATCGGCATGCAGGTTCCGGCGCACAACTCATCCTCCCTAGCCTATGTCACGCTACTCACTTGTGTGACCACACAAATACTTGCGCGAACTTCTTTACTTTTCCATATTTTGAAGTTATAATCTTGAAAAACAATAGACGTGCAAGTTTCCAATACTCCTAGGCATCGGCGTGCAAGTCTCTTCACGCCGCGCATGTCATTTGCGCGACCAGCCCAAAACTTGCACGGCCCATATCCCTTTTCCATTTTCCCCTGTTCTGATCTTGAGAAACATATGGTGCGCAAGTTTCCAATCCTTCAAGTACATGGCGCACAAGGTTATTTTCCAAAAACACTTTTCTCCATTTTTCGATTTTCATGCTCAAAAATTTGGCAAACACTGGGAAACGACGCCACCTTCAATACTGTTGTCAGCTTGAACTGTATGATCTCTTTGCTGGTACACATTCTGAACTTCCACTGAGGATTGACAACAAACACAAACCACACTCCAAATCATGCATAGAAATCCATAGTTCCAACAATCCTTTGGTTGAAAAACATGAGATGGGTCTGAGAAGTAATGTCGTAGGTGAGAAACATGAAAGACATCATGCATAGTCCGGTACCTCTGAGCTAACTGCAACCTATAGGCAACCAGCCCGACTCTCTCCAAAACCTCAAAAGGACTGACATATCTCAATGAGTGATTCCATTTTCTGTTAATCCTTCTGTGCCCCAACCACATTTTGACACGTATGAACACCTAATCTCCGTCCTCGATCTATAGAGGTCGCCTCCATCGATCAGAATAATTCTTCTTCTATGACTATGCAGTAGCCATACTCTTCCGAATCAACTCCACCTGTTATGTGGTCTCATAGAGAAGATGAGGTCCCAGCAAAGCCACCTCTCCTACCTCCAATCAGCACAGGGGTGATTGGCATGGCCTACGATACAAAGCCTCATAAGGTTCCATATGAATAGTTTCCTGAAAACTATTATTGCAGGAAAACTCTACAATATGTATGTTCTTCTCCCAAGAACCTCTAAAATCTAGGACGCATGCTCGAATCATGTCCTCTAGAACCTGAATCCTGCACTCAGACTAGCCATCTTTCTAGGGATGGAATGATGTACATAGATGTACTAGTTTATCCAAAGCCCTCTATAGTCCCTGCTAGACACGAGAAGTAAAACCTTTATCTCTTTCTAAAACGATAGAGCACAGAACCACATGCAAATATACAATATATTGGATTTACAAACATACAATCTCATCAACACTGAATGTATCATTGATCAATAATAAGTGTACAAACTTCGTGATCCGATTGATAAAAACCCAAACTGCATCATTCCCTCGAGGTGATCTCTGTAACCCTGTCATAAAATCGATCACGACTTCATTCCACTTCCAATCAGGAATGGTTAACTGATGTAAAACCCTGTTGGTTTCTAGTGCTCCACCTTCACCTGCTGATAGGTGGAACGTCTCATCACAAAACTAGGAACACCCCTATTTATACTTGGACACCAATACTGATGATTTTGATCTTGATACATATTGCGGACACCAGGATGAACTTCCCAAACTGAGGAATGTATATCCCACATCTGCTCCTCACATATGTCTGCTGTCACCCATACACATCCATGAAAACGTAAGATTTTGTCCACGCCTATGGTTCATTGACCACACTGTCATGACACACCAAATTTATTATGTTATTAAGTTTGATTTATAGTCTAGGTAAGAACCTAGTTTTTCTCTCAAAGAGTGATGATAGGTTTTGGGTGTGTACTTTTAATAAGAATAACAAAAGAGGGGGTGATTTTGTAAATTTTTTTAAGAATGTTTCTTATTGTAAAGAGTCATAAAATTGAAATACAGAGTGGATTTTGAAAAATATGAGATAAATATGTGATCATTTATAAGTTACTAAAACACTTGAAGAGATCCTTGTTCTCAATTGGTTATTAGGATTTATTTTAATCATTTGGATGAGGGATGACCAGGATCTTGGCTCCCCTCTTTCCTCTTAAAATAATTCACTAAGTCCCACCCCTGGACACAAAAATAGTGTTTTCAAGGTTTGTACGTCAAGAAAAGAGTGAGGACTACAAAAGCATACTTAAATCTCATGTATGTGAGTGAGAAAGAGGATGCTTGTGTTGTAAAATCAGAACAACTCAAAATTCCCACTTGAATCTCAACCCAATCTGTATTGAAATGATAAAGGTTTCACCTAATTAAACTAAATAAATGCATTTAGATAATAAGAATATAAAGATTAAACATAAGTAAAAACATTAAAACACAAATAACACAAAACCAGTAGAATATAAGCTGCCAGAATTCCCTCTTCGAGTGTATACCTCCCTTGTACTGATCACCCACTATTTATCTCTCCATCAAGAGTAGGAGAAGGCTCAGGTGGAACTATTTCATAATTGTTGACCCCCCTATGATGATAGGGGCCTCCAGAACTTCTTTTATGAAGAGATAAATGTTTTGGGTCTCCAAAAATCCATAGCCTTTTCTCCTGGTCGAACTTTCAAATGGGGAGCCCAAGGTTCCATTTTATAGGAAAATGGGAAGGTGGTTTTGAGCACATATATTTCATAAAACCACGTGTCACATGGGTTTCATCCTCTAGACAACCTTATCTTTCTCTGGAGAAAATAATAAAGTTTTATCGCCACCTCTTGGCTATATCCACCTAATGTTTGGCATAATTTGGACAAATAGAGCCTGAGATATGGACATATCACAATACACCACTTTTGACTTCGTGTAGATTTGGTGTGTTGGATAGATCAGGTTATTTGGGCCAACCGATAGATGAATGAGTCTTGGGTTCATTCAGTTCTAATTTATCACAATGAATTTTGGACCATCCCAAAAAAATTCATCCCATTTGGATTCACAGTTCAAGAGCAGTGCATGGACTGATCCACCGGTGTGCATGGATCTTGCGCAGTTTGGCCCATTTTTCTTGGACATCATCATGGGTCCTCCAAATCACCTCCTCCTACAATGAAATCATCAAAACAAGTAAAAATGACCTTTTTGAAACTGATAAACACAAAATAATTAATTAAAACATGGAATTAAATTTGTTATTATTTTTATAATTTTCAATATAAAACATGTTTAACATAGTGGTGTAAGGGAGAAAATGAAATGGTGAATTGCGGTGCGATCACACCCCCAGACCTAAACATTTTCACTCCTGGGAAAAGTCATGATTCCTAAAATTATTCCTGTAGATATTTCCAACTTAATAAATATTTAACATTCAATGAAAATTTAATTCCTGATAGAAATGTGATCAAAGAAAAAATCACACCAAGGAGTTATATTCTTAATGATCATTGAAAAGACATCTCCAAAATTGTATCCAAATGAAATTCCAAGGGATTCATGATACCAATAAAATAAAATAATTCAAAAGTTAATCATGTCACTTATTCTCCACGTGTGTGTGTGAAAATTATTTCATTCCATTATTTCTACTTTTTATCGATTAAATATATGTTATTTTAATAATTTTCTATTTAAAAGATCCTTTCCACCAAAATTTCCCCACATCCTTTGAAATAAAATTTCAAGACCCACTCAATTAAGCATTCCCAAAAGTCAAACCATAAGCTTATAACCTAGATATTCCAATATGTTATACATTTCCTCACTCCCCTCATTTATTTATTTTTCAAAAGATGTACTTGTAAAAAATCTCACACTCTTCTCCAAACCCATGTTTGATCTCCTCACGATACTAATTGTAATAGTTTTAATAAGATCAAAGATCAAGGAAGGGTGATTTTTGACCTACTTGATATAAAACCCTTTTTTATATTTTCTTGAGGGTGTATAATAGTTGGATGATAGCCACACACACATAAGTCAATATGGTATAGTAATGAAATACATTGGAAAAGGAATGAATAAATATAATAATGATTTCAGAAAGTAGAGAAAATTAAACCTAACTTATATTTACCTTGCATTAAGTAAGAAATTTTACCACATCATGGTTGGGTGAAAAAATGTGTGGAAAGATTAAGTGACATAATTTTCCATTAAACTATTCACAAAAGGGAACCATTATTCTCAAAGGTTTCAAAATGATACAACCATTTATATCATCGACATAGAACTAAATATCAAAATAAAGCCACACTGTAGTATTAAATTCTTGATGAAATGAACATTTCACAAGAATTTTTTTGAATGTTAAAACAACATGAAATATATAAATTCCACAAGTATTTTCAATAACATCCATGATTAAATGGGAATCATTTTCCATGATAAAGTTGGAATAAAAAAATAAATAATATTCCAGCACAAAGGTTAGTAGGAGAGAAAGGGGGAAAACAACAATACTATTCAACAAGCTAAAAATAGAAAATGAAGAAAGATGATGAAAATTAATAACTAACCTAAGAATATACCCATCCCACCAAACCTAGAGTGTGTAGTGTTATCACTGTAAAAATATAATACAGGAAGGAAGGGAAAAACTTTGTGGGTGTCATTTGTAGACTGCTTCTTGAATTGGGAGTTCCTCCATCGGGGACTCTGGAAGGGTTCCATGAAAGTGCTTTTGTCGTTTCCCATTAACTGTGGTGGTTTTCTTGGTTTCTTCATTTTGAACCTAGACAACACCAAATGGAATGATGTTTGTAATAGTGTATGGTCTAAACCATCAGGAACAATGTTTACCTAGATGAATCTTCAGCCTCACATTACAGTGGAGGAACTTCTGCACAATATGGAACTGACGATGAAGGATGAGACCGTAGTGGGAAGCCTTGGTTCACTCCTTGTAAATACTATAGTTCTCATATACATCTCATCTCATTTCCTCCATCTCTTGAATTTGCATCTTCCTTTGAGCACCTGCACCAGAAATAATAGAGTTTCATTGTTTGATGGCCCAGTAGGCCCAATGGTCAATGTCAACAGGAAGGTGACAACTGTTTCCGAACACAAGCCGATAAGGTGACATTCTAATGGGATTTTTAAATTAGTACAGTATGACCATATTGAATCATCAAGATGAAGACTCCAATATTTTCTATTTAGTTGAACCGTTTTATCAAGAATCTATTTTACCTTTTTATTTTATACCTCGTTATGAATATTGGCCTGTGGGTGATATGTAGTAGACACTCTATGCCTGACCCCATACCAATGCAAATGTGATTGCATTGTTCAGTTGCAGAAATAATAACCCTGGTAACTAATGATGAACCTAGGTAAGCTAAAACTAATAAAAAATTGGGATCTCAAAAATTTAATAACTTCCTTAGAATCATCAGTCCTTATAGCTCGTTCCTCTACCCATTTGGAAACATAATCAACTAACAAAATAATGTACATGTTACCAAATGAATTGGGGAATGGTTCCATAAAGTAAATTCCCCAAACATAAAAAATATCAAGAAAGATCAATAGTTCTTGTGCCTTCTCATTTATTTTAGAGCCATTCCCAATTTATTGATAGTGAGGAAAAGATTTACAAAATTCATGTGCATCCCGAAACAGTGTGGACCAAAAGAGACCATAATCAAGGACCTTGAGAGCAGTCTGTTGGGGACCAAAGTGTCCCCCACAAGAAAGAGTGTGGTAGAAACTAAGGAAGGACTGAAACTCACTATCCGGAACACAACACCTGAGGACTTGATCACTACAGGTGCTCCAAAGGTAGGTGTCATCCCTAATGTACCAACAAGACTCATGTTTTAGGGGGTCAACCTAGTTTTTGTTGAAATTAGTAATAATTAAATATGCTAACAAATAATTTTCAATTTCATCACACTAAGAAATAACATCTTTCACTCGGTACAGTTTATCATCAGGAAACATTTCATTTATAGGAATACAGGGAGATGAGTCATTGTCAAAGGATGGGTGGATCCTACTGATATTATTAGCCACCACATTCTCTGCTAATTTTTTGTCTATAATTTCTAGATTTAATTATTGAATGAGGATCATCCATCAAATAAGCTATTGTTAGGATTTCAGTTTCTTAACGAGATACCAGAGGGCTGTATGGTTAGAGAATATAATGACTTTGGACCCTAAAAGGTATAAACTATATTTATCCAAGGAAAACACTATGGAAAAGAATTATTTTTTAGTTTTGGTGTAGTTTTCTTGGGTAGTGTCCAAAGTAAGTTAGGCATAGGAAATGGAATGTGGAGCTCGATCGACCCTTTGTGACAAGACTTCCCCAACTGCACAGTTAGAGGCATCACATGTGAGCCCAAATGGTAAATCCCGCTGAGGTGGTTGGATTACCAGGATCAGGTGAGACTCTATTTAAACATATTAAAATCTTCCTCACATTCATTATAAAAAATAAATTCTTTTTCTTTTTTGAGTAACCGGGAGAGTGGGAGTGAAATCTTACTAAAGTCACGAATGAAACGACGGTAAAATCTAGCATGACCTAGGAAAGAATGCACATCTAATACATTTTTGGGTAATGGTAAAGAAGAAATTACATACACTTTTGATTTATCTACTTGGATACCATCCCCAGAAAATACATGCCCCAAAACTATACCTTATCGCACCATGAAATGGCATTGCTCATAATTTAATAAAAAATTATTTTCAATACTGTGACATAGGACTAAACCAAGACTACTCAAACATTGTTCAAAATAGGATCCCTAAATAGTGAAATCAACAATGAAAAAATCCATGTAATTCACCAGGTAATCCAAAAAATAGTAACCATACATCACTGGATATTACCCGGAGCATTGCACAGACCAAATGGCATCCTCTTATATGAAAATGTGCCAAAGGGGAAAGTGAAGGTTGTCTTTTCCTAATCCTCAGGGGAAATATGGATCTGAACGTATCCAGAATACCCAAAAAGGAAATTGTAGTTGGAATTACCCGCTAGCCTCTCTAGAATTTGGACAATTAATGGAAAAGGGAAATGGTCCTTCCTAGTGTGTTGGTTTAGTCGGCAATAGTCTATGCAGACTTGCCAACTATTCTGCAGATGAGTTGGAAGAAATTTGTGGTTTTCATTTTTTATTACTGTAAGGAAAATTTTTTAGGATCTTCTTGAATGAGACTGAACCATTGGCTATTAGATATGGGGTAAATGATTCAAGAAGCCACTAATTCTATTACCACCTTTTTTACAACTTCTAGGAGGTTTGGGTTCAATCGACGTTGTGCCTGCCTCACTTGTTTAGCCACATCATTTAGTAAAATATGATGTGTACAAATTTATGTGATAATACCAGGAATTCTAGTAAGTGTCCATACCAAATCTTGTTTATCCACCCTCAAAAGTTAAAGCAGTCACAATTCATGCTCAGGAGGAAGTGAACTAGTAGTGATGACTTACAATTTGTTTCCATTCTCAAGATATGAATATTTTAAATCCTGAGGCAGTTGTTTTAATTCCAATTATGAAGGATTTTGGATTGATGGGAGTGTGTGTGAAAGTGAGAGGTCACTAATATCAACTAACTTCTCAATGATATCATCTTCGTATGAGGAATTAGATTTTACAAGATTAACAGTATCATTGATGATCATTAGATCCTCAGTGTTCAAGAAATCATCAATCGATAAAAATGCGTGAAACATTTCTAGACCACTACAACCATAAATGCATGAATCATTTCCTTGAATTTCTATCAACGAAGAAAACTCAGAAAGGGGATTAGGGTAATGAAATAATGTTTTTTCATGGGAAGGGAGTACATCTATAGAATTAAAAGAGAGAGGAATGTTCTTCTGAGTGGTGCTTCATGGAATCAAGGATATTGAAGTGGACAATGTCACCACCAAAATATATAGATAACGTACCATTGTGGACATTAAATATGGTTTTGGTAGTTTTCAAAAAGGTTCTCCCCAATATAATCAGGACATGTCCATTCATCCTATCATCCTCCATTTTAAGCACAAAAAAGTCAGAAGGAAAAATTAAATTTTGAACCCTCACAAGAAAATCCACTAACACATCAGAGGGGTGTGCGGTACTCAGGTTATCCATTTGAACAATAATTCCATTGGGATTCATTTCTCCAACCTGAAATGTAGAGTAAATGGAGTGAGGGATCATATTTATAGAAACACCTAAATCAAGCATAACATTAGAAAAAAATACTCCCCTATGGTGCATGGAATTGAGAATGTTCCGGGATCATTAAACTTGGTGGGAAGTGATGGCTCTATCAATGTTGAAACATTCCTCCCCATGCTCACATTCTCATCACTTTGAATTTTCCTTTGGTGTATACACATCTATTTTATAAACATGGAATATCATGGATTTTTTCCAACATAAATCAAGTGAATTTTTACCTGCACTTTTTTGAAAGTCCCCAAAATTTCAAAAACAATTACTTGCACTTTTTTGGGCTAGGAGGCTCATCAATAGACACAATCATTAATTTATAGGGGATTATCTCAAGACAATGTTCTACCTCATTTTGATCATTTCTAGTAGTTCAGATGGTAGTTTCATTAGGAGGGAAATCCTCTAGTGAAAGAGTCATTTGGATTTTTAGTTTTGTTCCTCTCTGAAGGGTGATGGAAATAAAATTTCCTTAATCTCTAGGGATAACTACTGGTTGATATGGTATTTTACCTGTCCCATGTCTCTAGACTTCCCCCACTGAGTTTCCAAGCTATCATAATTGGGTTTTTAGGTCTTGTATGGTAGCTTGAGTGATTTTTTGAAATTGGTTATTGTTGGAAGCCATTTATTTCATCATGTATTTTATTCTAGGATCGAGTTTTGTAGGGGTTTGATGGAAAGAAATTTTTTGGGTTGATGATTTCTAGGTGGTGGTGGTTGACTACTCTGACCTGGTTGGTTCCATGGTTGTTGATGTTCATTTGAATACCCCCTTATCTATAGGATTGGTTGTATGTCCCCCCAGGATTGGATGGATAGTATGGTTCTTTCCTAAAGGGTTGTTTATTGGGGAAGCCTGGAAAGATTGCCTCACAACTCCAAGAAGATTCTCTTAGTTGGGGGTACTGATCAGAATACTGAGTTTCAGAAGAACATATACCACAATGGATGGGAGGAGGATATTGGGATTTCCCTTAGGAAAGAGAAAGTTTTCGAAGAAGGGTACTTACCTTTTCAAACTTTGTGACCACCTTCCTTTTGAATTTGATACTTTTCACCTCATTGAAACCTCAAATGGGTACATTGGACCTCAAATATAATTTTTGAGTGTTTTGTTACATGTTCCAAATTAATGTCCATGCAGCTATTGGGGTTTTATCAACTAGCACACCACTTGCAGTAGCATCAATCATATTTCAGTTAATAAGAATTAAACCTTCATAAAAATATTGAATTAAAAGTTGATCACTTATTTGGTGGTGTGGACAGTTTGAACATAACCTTTTAAAGAGTTACCTATATTCATGTAATTACCCCCTTGATATTTCCTTATACCACATATTTATTTTCTTATAGTTTTAGTTCGAGAGGCTGGGGAATATTTTAAAAGAAAAAATGTGTTTAATGTCTGCCCAACCTCTAATTGGTGAATTAACTTAATAAAGTCAGTCTTTTGTAGTGACTTCTAATGAAAATGGGAATTCTTTGCGCTTTACTTGTTTTCATCCACATTTTAATGTTTTAATTTATAACACATGGAATGAAATTATTTAATATTATTCTGTGGATCTTATCCAGAAAGTCCATGGAATCTTGGTAATAAATATATTAAACCAGATTTAAGTTCAAAATTGGGTGCTTCACCTTGAATTTAAATGTAAGTGGGTTGGATATCAACATATGGTGACGTTAATTAATTTAGTGTTCTATTGTTTCCATCCATTTTAAACACATTAATTTTAGGTTCTAATTTTTTTCTAGAAGAAGAAGAAGAAGTATCAAGGTGAGTGTTGATGTTTTGTGTGTCCTCCTTCAAAGGGTTTTCTTATGTATCTCAGTGTCGCTGATGTACGATCCTCTTCAGTTCGGGCTCGAAAGGATATAAGTCTCTTAGATTAGAACATGTCATATAAAAAACCTACACTAGAAATAAATTATAACACAAAAATAAATGTAAAGGTAGAAGACAAAACAAATAAATATTCACAAAAAAATACATAACTCTTATAAAAAACACGCACTAAAACCAAAGCGCCCCTGACAACGATGCCAAAATTTGACCACTATATCATAAAGTGTCAAATTAATTATGTTTTTATGGTTTATTTATAGTCTAGGGAAGACCCTAGGGTGTCTATCAAGGATCATTTATAGGTTTTTAGTGAGTACTTTTAATAAGAAGAACAAAAGAGGTGGTGATTTTGTAAACAATTTTAAGAAAGTAAGTTAATGTAAAGAGTTGTAATGTTTAAAGACAAAGTGAATTTTGAAAAATATGAGATAAATAAGTGATCATTACTAAGTTACCAAATCATTTAAAGAGTTCCTTGTTCTCAGTTGGTTATTAGGTTTTGTTGTAATCCTTTGGTTGAGGGATGCCCAAGATCTTGGTTCCCCTCTTTCCTCTTAAAATAATGCACAATGAACCACACCTTGACACAAAAATCATGTTGTCAAGGTTTGGACCACAAGCATAGAGTGAGGTCTACCAATGAATACTGAAATCTCATGTATGTGTGAGAGAAGGAATATTCTTGGGTTGTCCAATAAGAAAAACTCAATATTCCCACTTGAATCTCAACCTAACCGATATTGAAATGAGAAAAGTTTTACTTAATTAAACCAAATAAATGAATTCATAGAAGATGAATATAAATATTAAACATAATTTAAAAAATTCACACACAAATTACAAAAAACAAGTTTAATATAAGGTACTGAAATTCACTCTTCAAGTGTGTAGCTCCCTCGCAATGATGACCCATTGTTTAGCTCGCCATCGAGAGGAGGAGAAGGTTCGGTTGAACTCCTTCATCATTTTTGATTCCCCTATGATGATAGGGGCCTGCAAAACATCATGGATGAGGATAGGAATCCATTGGGTCTCCAAAATACTAGTTCTTTGTCTCCTGGTCGAACTTGCAAATGGGGAGATCAATGTGCCATTTTATAGGAAAATGGGAAGGTGTTTTTGAGCACACATATTTCTTAACACCATTTCTCAAAGGGTTTTCGATCTCCATACAACCTTATCTCTCTTTATAGAAAATAAAAAAGTTGTATCCACGCTTCTTGGCTTTCTCCACTGAACGTGTGGCATAATTTGGACAACTAGTGCCTGATATTTGGACAGATCACAACACACCACTTTTGAATTATTGCAGATTCGGTGTGGTGGACATATCAGGCCAGTTAGGCCACCCGATTGACAAATGAGTCTTGGGTTCATTTAGATGAAAAGTATACCAATTATGTTTTGACCAGCCCATAAATGTTCAGCCCATTTGGATGCACGGTTCAGGAGAAGTGCACGGATGAGTCCGCTGGTGTCCATGGATATTGCGCAGTTTGGCCCATTTTTCTTAGACATCATCATGGGTCCCCCAAATCACCTCCTCTTGCAATGGAATCATCAAAACAAGTAACATAGACCTTTTTAACAGTGATAAAAAAAATAATTAAAAATGGAATGAAATTTGTTATTAATGTTATCATTTTCAATATAAAATAAGTTTAACAAAGTGGTGTAAGGGTGAAAGTGAAACTATGAATCGCGATGCAATCATTCTTCAAGGAGTGGGGTCCTCTCTTGACACACTTTCCCATAAGACTAGGCCTTCGGAGTATGATACCTTCCTCATTAGAACCTAATATAATAGAGTATAGGTAACGAATATAGAAGAAAGCAACATCTTCCTTTGTTTTTTGTGTCCCTCCAAATGCATCTTAGAGAATAGAGAAATAAATTGCCACTCATTACTGACCTCCTAAAATGATTGTAGCTAAGTACTCTAGCTCAACGCATCAGCCACTGTGTGTCCTTTCCCAACTATGTAGAAAATATCAAAGTCAAAGGACTAAAGGTATTCAAGCCACCTTCACTATCTCAAATTTAGATCACGCTAAGTAAGGATATACTTGAGACTTTTGTGGTCAGTGAAAAACAAAAAATTCTCTCCCAAAATAAAATGTCTTCGACAAAAAAATCATGCACAACTACAGCTGACTCTAGATCATGCATTGGGTATGTCCTATCATGTGGCCTCAACTATAATGACTCATACATAATGAATTTTTTCACCCTATATAATCGCTGCACCTATCCCGATACCTAATTCATCACAGCAAACAATATAACTCTTTCTAGGCTCTGGTTAGATCAATATGGGTGCAAAATTCAACCTCCCTTTTAAACCCTGAAAGTGTGAATTGCATGAATCTATCCCCAAGTAATTCACACCCTTCTTAGTTAGGCCTTTCAGTGGTGCTTCTATGTGTGAAAAGTCACGTATAAAGCGCATGTAGTAACCAGCCATCCCTAGAAAACTCTGTACCTCAATGTCGTCATAACAACCTTGGTCTTTATTACAAACTTAGAAATGATATGTTACATAAACCCTTAACTTGATACAAGATAGAAGATTGAGATTTTTAGTGTCTTTGGGGATTATGAAGATTAAATAACAAATCAGAACATAAACCCCAACATCATTATTAAAAACATCTTTTACATGACCACAACATTCCTTCACACTTAGCATTGTATGGGATTACCTGAGGACTTTAATATTAAAAGGGTGAGCTATAAATCCAAAAAAGGGAGTTAAAAAGGCATAACATAAATAATACAGGACATTTTAGGAAATAGTAATATCAATGGAGAAAAATATAAACATGAACATAAAGGCATGATATAGCATGATTATCATAACATGGAAATGTGGCAACAACATTTAACAAAATATTAGCATGATCCAATGCTCATTGCACATAGAGCATTATTAAACCCTCATTACACTTGAATTATAATGACTAAACCATAATTACACTCGACATATCCTGATACTAATCTTTACCCAATGCATTGGAGCGTTATCAGGCCACACCCTTCTTAATCGTTTCATTTCATTCATTAGTGTTCACATGTATCATATAACCTGAATTCATTAAACATAATAATTTATTCCATGATTAAGGAATGTGAAATTAATAAATGAAAATATATAATCAATATTCTAAATTTTTATAAAGGTGAATAACCTTGATAGAGAAATGATTGTCGTATTCACTATACAATGACTTTGGCTTAGAAAATCACGGTGCAATTTCGGCAGCATAATGACATGACATAAGAATTCATAAAAAATGGTTGATGAGATAGAAATAGTGTATCATCATATGTAAATGCAATGAACAATAACTGGGTCATATAGAAACATGTCCCAACACATTTACTAGAATTTAGACACATAATAAAAAATAATTTCTCCAATGTAAATGAGAAGAGAGAAATTCCTTACGGAATTTTGGCATGGTAACAGGTGTACATGGGAGGATTCAATGAGAGAGAAATAGGTCTCTAATTATTCAAACATAAGGAGGAATGTATGGGGGAGGAGATAAATCATACTCTAACATTTTTAATTCAAAATAAATGTGCATAACAACATAGTAAAATTTGGACAAAAATGAGAAAGGAAGAAATCCCTTACTTGGAAGTGTGATCCCAAAGGCTTAGAAGGGGATTGAGCGAGGCTTCTTGGGAGATTGGGGAGCCTTGGTTGGACTTTATAGAGGTGATTACAGGTTAGGAACGTTCTCCATGTTATTTTATTGAATATGAAGTGGGATCTTGGGTGGGTTTATATAGGAAAAGAGAGGGAATTCTTTATTATTTAGGTTTTGGACAACACACATTAAACTAATCAAAACCACAAACCAACCCATGAGGATTTCCTAGGGTTTTTTCCAAATGGGAGAGGAAAAAATTATTTTATAAGTCCAATTTCCTAATGTCTTAAAATTTTAGTCTTACTTAGGTAGAGGTGAGTCACACTCTCAAAGAAATCAATTTAAAAAGTTAAATTGTTTTATAAGTCTTGGAGGGTCCACTAAGGCACCATAAAATTAACCAAAAAATATAAAATCACATTATTTTAAATTTAAAACATATATTTTACGAAGAATCTCATTTATATTATTTTAGTACATCACTATTATGTCATTATGATGACATAAAACACATAAAATATTTAAATGGTATTTAATTTTTACCTAAATATTTGACAGTCTTAGAAAATAATGAAAAATTCATCATTGGATAATTTTGATTTCCTGATTACAAACATAATATTAATTTTATCTATATAATTTTCTTAATATATGAATTTTTTACTTTTAAAATAAAAACTGCCTTTTATCGAAAATTCATGGGTTTTGAAAAAAATAGCTTTCAAACTAGAATAAAAATCAAAATTGTATTTATAAAACTTATGTGGTAATTTATATTTAATAAAACATAATTTTGTAATAATATTTTATTAAAATAATATTTAATTAAAAAATCCATTAATTCATCAAACTAGATTTCTTAATTGAATATTAAGTAAAAATACTATTTTCACTTTAAAAACAATTTACAAAGTAACAATAAAAAAATGAATGTTTATTCTTTATTCTATACAAAAATTTACATAATAAAAGTGTAAGGTTCATTTTACATAACCCCTTATAACACCCACATAATTCCTAAGGGTAAGGTGTGAAATGGAGATAGACTCTTGGGGAGGCTTAGATAACATCACTTGAGTGGTAATCTATTTAAACTTTCACTTCTCCTTTAAATAGCTCCATTAAAGCTTAATGTGTTGAATCTCAGCTTGGGATTTGTCTTGAGAGAAGCCCAGTGACACCACCTCCATTCTAAGCTCTGAAAAATCAGCTTTGTATGGAGTAATTCTACTAGAAGATGCCATTACTTCCTTTTTCTGATTTAATTGGATTTGTTAAAGCCCTATATTTATAGTAATCATGTGATAACTGTTTAATGGCAATATTATCAATTGTAAAAATTCTTAATGGTATTTTAAAATCCAAATACATAAAACCAAGAAGGTTCATATGTTTTATATAACCATTTTACATAACAATACATTTAAATAGATCCAGAAATATTTTCATTAATAAAATTTTGGGTCGTTACAATCTTATCCCTTTAGAAATTTCCCCCTAAAAATTTCCTTTTCCAAAACTAAAAAAGATGCAGGTAGCTCTGCTTCATGACGTCCACTAATTACCACATTTCTTCTTTAAACTTGTAGTTTCTCCACAACACCTTGACGAGGGGCATTGGCTTATCTTATAGAACTTTTTCCCATGATCTAATATCTTCACCGGCTTCTCTTCATAGGATAGGTCATTCTCCAATTGTACAACCACTAGATTGAGTATATATGATGGGATAAGTATGTACTTCCTCAATAGTGATACATGGAATACATCAAGTAATTAAGATAGGTTTTGTGAGAGTTCTAGTCGATAGGCCACTGCTCCAATGTGATCAAGGATCTCAAAAGAGCCTATGTACCTTAGACTAAGATTTCCCTTCTACCCAAATATTATAACTCTCTTCCATATTTATAGGTGGATGAATACCATTTCACCGACATCAAACCCTAGGTCTCATCGACGATTATCAACTTATCTCCTTTGTCGACTCTGATTAGATTTAATGTGCTGCTGGATGGTCTTAATCTTGTCCACCATTTCATTGACCATTTCATGACCAAGGAGTTTTTTCTCCCCAACTTCATCCCAACAAGCCAGTGTTCTACAACTCTTCCAATACAGGGCTTAATTAGGAGCCATTTGGATGCTTGAGAGGAAACTTTTATTATAAGATAACTCAACCAGAGGATAATGTTGATCACATCCTCCTTTGAAGTTCATTGAGAATGATCTCAAAATGTCTTCAAGTGTCTGTATTGTCTGATTAGATTGTCCATTAGAAGATGATAACCCATACTGAAGTTCATCTCAGTATTCAGAGCATGTTTAAGACTCTTACAGAACTAATAAGTGAATCTTGTATCTCGATCGGATATAATAAATAGTGGTTATCCATGCAGCCTTACCACTTATCTAATATATATTCGTGCTAGTTGATCCAATGATAAATCCTCTCGAATTGAAATGAATTGTGAAGTATTTATAAGACAATCCACAATAACCCAGATAGAATTGTTTTCTTTTGATGTCCTCATAATTTCGGCGACAATGTCCATGGTTATGTTCCCCCATTTCCATGCTGGTATGAGTAATGGTTTCATCATCCCCTTAGTCTTATGCACCTCATCCTTCACTTTCTAAAATACTAGGAACCTTTCTATATACTCATTAATCTCTTTCTTCATGTTATCCCAACAATAAATCTCTTGGAGATCTCAAAACATATTTATGTTTCTTGAGTGAATGGAGAAATTGGAACTTTGTGCATCATCTTAAAGTTAATTCTTTATCTACGGATTTTATAGAAAAAATAGTCTTGTCCTAAATCTCACAATTCCCTCTTCATTAACATTGAACTCCGATGATTTACATTTTCGAATAATTTTCAATTTCTTCTAAATTCCAACATAATCCTTTTGATAATACTTTAACCTTTACAAAAGAGATGGATTAAAAATCATCAGTAAAAGGATTGATGATGTTCCCTTTATTATGATTCCTTTTTCCATATTCATCAAATATAAGAATATTGGATCCTTTTCAATTCTCAATAATGATAGAATCACTGGGTCCCTTCTACTTATAGCATTTTCCACCTTGTTCGCTTTCCCAGGGTGGTAATAGATTGAGTAGTCATAGTCTATGATCAGATCTAACCATCTTTGTTGGTGCATGTTCAACTCTTTATGTGTGAATATATACTTGAGGATTTTTTGATCTGTATATATTTCACACTTCTCTCCAAAGCGGAAATGTTGACAAATTTAAAAAGATAATATTACTTCAGCCGACTCTTGATCATGTGTTGGGTAGGTTTTCTCAAGAACATTCAATTTCCTTGAAGCATAGGCAATGACATTGTCATTTTTCATCAACACACACCCCATACCCTTCTTATAAACCTCACTAAATACCAAAAAAAGTTATCAACTTGGTGGTAGTGTGAGAACAAGCACAGTGATAAGCCTCCTTTTCAACTCCATGAATCTCTCTTTGCATTCATCACTCCAAGAAATCATTACAACCTTACGAGTTGGCTTGGTAAGAGGGTTGGAAAATCGTGAGATATTTCTCACAAATCGATGATAATATCTAGTTAACCCCATGAATCTATGGATATCCGTTACTGATGTTAGCCATGAACATCCTTCAATTGTAGCTCTCTTGGAGGGATCGATATATATCGTATTTCTTAAGATGATGTGACCCAAAAATGAGACTTCCTTCAACAAGAACTCAAACTTGTTGCACTTTTCATAGAGGTTATCCTTTCACAAGGTCTCTAGTATAGTGCGTAGATTCTCCTCATGCTCCTCCTTGGTTTTGGAGTGTATTAGAATATCGTCTATAATGACTACCACAAGTTTGTCAAGGTAATATCTAAAGACTTTATTCATTATGTCCATGAAGATTTATCCAGCATTAGTGAGTCCAAAATACATTACTATGAATTCATAGTGCTCGTAACTTGTACGAAAAGAAATATTGGGGATATCCACCTTTTTCACCTTTACTTGGTAATATCCCGACTGAAAATACACCTTGGAGAAGTATTGTACTCTACATAGATGATCAAAAAAGTCATCAATTCATGGTAGAGGATACTTGGTCTTTATCATGATTTTTTTGAGCTCACGATAATCAATTCAAAGGCACATTTACCCATCACTCTTCTTGATGAAGAGGACTGGTGCACCCCATGGTGAAGCACTTGGGTGTATAAACCCTTTATCTAGATTCTCCTTTAGTTGTTTTCATCTCCTAATTCCCCACAACATCCATTTTATATGGAGTCTTGGATATTGGCAACTTTCTAGGTATAAGATTAATTGAGAATTCAACATCTCTTCTAGGAGGAAGACTAGGAAATTCCCCATGAAACACTTCAGCGAATTCCCTCTCAATAGGCATATATTCAAGGATGGTAGCATCCTTGTACTCAATCATCTAAGAAAGATACTCATGCTCATAGAGCAGTAATATCCACACTTGAGGTGATGATTCTAAGGACTATTCATCGACCTCCTTGCACTTATAAAAAATCGGGGGTCGATTAGCCATATGGAGAGTGATTTATCTCTCATGAAAATTTATGTAGGATACATGTAGGGAAAGCCATTACATGCCAAGAATTGCATCAAATTTTACCAGAGAGAGTATTATGAGGTTTACCGGGAAGTTGAATCCACAAATTATGAATGGGGATGAGTTATATTCATGGGATGCAATGATTTCCCCATTTTTCATTCTCATAAACAACTTTTCTTCCGTGATTTGTTGTGACGTTGGGATTTTTCTACTAAACTATCAAGATATAAAAGAATGCGTAGAACTAGAATAAAAAAGTATGTTCTTTATTCTTAAATGAATAACTAGTGTACATGTCACCACTTCGTTGTTGGGGTTCAGTTTGGTAGTAGTGATGGTAAAAGATCACACTTTCTACCTTGGAGGTTTTTGGTTGCCTCCTAAAACCGTTGGCATAGGGAACTGGTTTACAATGTTCCCAGGCTCTTTACAGTTGAAGCAATGAACAACTCATTGAGGGTCGGATAGAGCATTTGTATCCTCTATCGCAACTGCAGATTTTTTTGTTGGTAGTTAATAGCTATGTTCCCTTCTCTTCCACAACTTAATCATTTACTCTTCTCATTCAAGAAATTTTTGGGGTGCTTCTTTCCTCACCTTTGATAAGTGGGGTGCTAGATTTTCTTAGCACCAGTGGATTTATCCATCGGATAGAATGAATTAAAGTCCACCTTACACTTCTTATCCCTATGACACCCCTGAGATTCGTTGATCTTAATTTCGACATTGATGGCTCATGATAAAATTTCCTCATAGCACCCAATGTCATGGATTTCTAGGGCTTTACATAGGCTAGGTTTTAGCCCACCAAAGAAGTGGTAAACCTTGGATTTGGTGGTAATGAAAAAGCATGATGCATATTTTTCATGTTTTGTGAAGTTTTTCACTTACGATCCAATGGATTCATTGTCTTTTTTTCTTGAGTGTAATGATGTCCCTTTCCATCTTACTTCATAGGGTGAGAGGAAAATATTTATCAAAAAATATTTTCTAGAAATCCTTCCATTCCAACGCCTCGATCTCTTTCTCAGGCTTTGTATTTTTGATAAATTTCCACTATTGATCAAATACACCCTCCATATGGTAATCATTTATAAAAAACATGTCTTGTTAGGAACAGTGAAGGTTGGAGAAGATATTTTCAATGGAGTTGATCCATTTTTTGATAATTGAGGGATCAGATGATCCATTAAAAGTTGGAGGAATTTGTCTCATGATGCTCTTGATTGTGACTTTTTCTTTCTAGGGGGGGGGGGTTGAATATTCCTCTTGAACCGTGTTTCTATTCAAAACATTAGTTAACTGAGAGAGTATCATGAAAAAGTTCACGATTCCCACTCCCATCAGATTGGGAATCTCATTAGAATAGTTATCACATTGATCTTCGCATAGGTTATTAGCCCAAGTCCTATTATAGACCATTGACTAGAATAAAAGGAATGTCAGGGGTAACACATAAAGGGTAATCGAAAGACAAAAATATATGAATTATAAATTAATTTTATTCCCTTAACTTATGAATTTACAGGCTTTAATCTATACTATACATTATAATCTACCCAACATATATTCTTAGGGGAATTTTTTTATTCCCATAATTATGGTTCGTACTATGATTATGAATTTACCAAAAAATACCCCTTGGGAGTTTCATAACCAATAGTGAATCAATTCCCATTTTCATGTACCATTTTTCATTTGAGTCTAGATCAAAGTAGTGTTTTCATGTTTTACCCCAAGAAACATCTGTGCCAGAGCTGCCTCTACCTGATCTTATCAATAAAGGGACGTATTTTCTTGATAAACCACTTACTCATTACTCACCAAAATTTTGGGATGTTTTTATTATACATAGTCTTATCCAAAAGGATTTCTCTACAGTTTTCTAATATTAATCTCACAAATAACTAGACATATCCTCTTATACCCGCTACAACAACCCTTTCCTTTATTACACACTTAAACATGATTTATTACATAAAATATTCACTTGATAAAACATAGAAGATCTAGAGGTATATTGTATTTTTGGATTAGGAACATTACATAACAACTTAGAACATAAAAACCAACATCATTATTTAAAACATTGTTTACATGACCACATCATTCCTTCTTACTTAGCATTTCATGGGATAACCTGGGGACATTCATAAGAAAAGGGAGAGATATAAAGACCATTAAGGGAGTAAATAAATAATAACATGATGAATATAGTAAATGTTAGGAAATAATAATATCAATGTATCATAAGAGAAACATTAACATAAACACATGATATAGGATGATTATCGTAACATGGAAATGTTGAAACAACATTTAACATGATGTTAGCATGATACAAGGATCTTTGAACACAGAGAATGAGTAAAATGTCATTGAAATTGAATTAGAATGATTAAAACCTCATTACAATTGATGTATCATGATACTAATCTTTAACCAATGCATTGGAGCGTTATCAGGGTACACCCTTCATAATCATTTTATTTCGTACATAAGTGTGCCACATGGATCATACAACATAGATTAATTGAACATAATAATTTATTCCATGATAAAAGAATGTTTAATTAATACATGAAACTTTGTAATCAATAATAAAATGTGCATAAAGGTGAATATAATTGATAGGGAAATGAGCATGGTATTCACTACAAAATGACTTTGGCTTGGAAAATTAGGGTGAAATTTCAGCAACATAACGACGTGAAATAAGAATTCATAAAATGGTTGATGAGAGGGAAAGGGGTGTCTCATAATATGTACATTAAATGGACAGTAAGGGGTTCATATAGATACATGTCCCAACATATGTAATGTAATTTAGATTCATAATAAAAAATAATTCCTTGAATGTAAATTAGAAGAGAGAAATTCCTTACAGAATTTCGGCATGGTAACGAGTGTACATGGGAGGAATTAATGAGAGATAAAAAGGTATATCATTATTCAAACATAAGGAAGGCAGTATGGGGGTGGTCTGAAATTGTAACCCAACATTTTTAATTGAAAATAAAGGGCCTACCAATATAGTGAAATTTAGACAAAAATGATTAAGGAAGAACTCCCTTACAAGGAAGTGTGATCCCAAAGGCTTGGGAGGGGCTTGAGAGAAAATTATTGGGAAATTGGAGAATAATGGGAGGATTTTTGAGAGAGGATTTAAGGGTAGAAACGTTCTTTAAGGTATTTGAGTGAAGAGGCAGTGGGAGCTTGGGAGGGGTTATATAGGAAAAGAGAGATAATTCTATATTATTTAGGTTTTGGACACCACAAATTAAACTAATGAAAACCACAAACCAAACCATGGTTTTTTAAAAAGGTGAGTATAAAATATAATTTTAGTATTACAATGGAATAAATTCTTAAAATATTAGGCTTTTTTTTATTTGGAGTTGAGTCACACTGTCAAGGAAACCAATTTAAAAAGTTTAAATGTTTTATATGTCTTGAATGGTTCACTAAGGAACTATAAAATTAACAAAAAAAAAATAAAATCACATTATTTTAAAAATGAAACACATATGTACCGAAAATATCATTTATAGTGTTTTATTACATCACTATTGGGTCATTATGAGGTCATAAAACATATTATATATTTAAGCGGTATTTAATTTTTACCTAAAAATTCGACTGTCTCCGAAAATTATGAAAAATACACATTTGGATAATTTCAATGTCTTGATTCCAAAAATAATATTCATTTTATCTAAATAATTTTCTAAATATCTTATTTTTTTACTTTTAAAATAAAAACTGACATTTATCGAAAACTCATGGGTTTTGACAAAAATGGCTTTCAAATATTAATACAAATCACAATTGTATTAATAAAAATTATTTCATCAGCTATATTTAATAAAAATTACTATAGTAATAATATTTTATTAAAATATTATTTAATTAAAAAAATCAATTAGTTCTTCAAAATATATTTCTTAATTGAATATTAACTAAAAATACTATTTGTGCATTAAAAACTATTTGAAAAGTAAAAATAATAAAATGAATGTATATTAATTATTCTATACAAAAATAATTCACATAATCATAGTGGTAGGGTATTGTTACATAACCCCTTATAACTCCCACATAAGACCTAAGGGTAATGTGTGTGATGGTGACATACTCTTGAGGAGGCTCATATAACATCGCTCAAGCGGTAATCTCTGTCGACTTCCACTTCTCCTGTAGGCGGTTCCATTAAAGATTAATGTGTTGAACCTTGGCTTGGGATTGGTCAAGAGAGAAGCCTAGTGACACCACCTCCTTTCTGAGCTTTGAAAAAATGGGATTCGTATGGAGAAATTCTACTAGATGAGTCAATCGCTTCCTTTTTCTGAGAAAATTAGATTTGTTAAAGGCCTATATTTATGATAATCATGTGATCCCTATTAAATGACTATATTTTCAATGATAACAATTATTAATGATATTTTAAGATAAAAAACATAAAATTGAGGAATTGCGTATGTTTTATATAACTATTTTACATAATAAGACCTTTAAATAGATCAAGAATAATTTTAATTAATAAAAGTTTGGGTTGCTACAGAAGATCTTCGACTGGTCAAAGGAAAATATTGTTCTCACTTTCACTGGGACTACTGATACTATTTTATCTGAGATAAAATGACCTAAGAAGTGAATATGGTTCATCCAAAAGTAAAACTTCGAGAGCTTAGCATATAACAGATGCTCTGTCAATGTACTCAATATGATCTCTAGATGGGTGGCATGGTCATGTCAAATGTGAGAGTACACCAAGATATCACCCAAAAAAACCACCACAAAGGAGTCCAGGTATTGATGGAACACTTGGTTCATCAGTGCCATTAAAACCGTAGGCGCTTTTGTGAGACTGAATGGCATTACCACATAATCCAATAGACCATAACTACTCTGAAAAGCTATAAGAGGTATATCTAATGGTATAACATGTAATTGATGACAACCAGATCTCATGTCAATCTTCAAGAACACCCAGGATCTTCTAAGCTGATCAAAGTGATCATCATTCCTCAGAAAAAGATATTGGTTCTTGACCATCAACTGGTTCAGCTTACAATAATCCATGAAAATTATGAGGGTACTGTCCACTTTCATTGCAAAAAAGACAGGCGAACCCCAAGGAGAAGTACTAGGTCTGATGAAACCATTTTCTAGTAACTCATCTAACTGCTTCTTGGTCCCATATAACTTTGGTGTAGCTATCCAATAAGGAGGAATGGACACCGATACTGCTCCTATAACAAGTTCAATAGAAAAATCTACCTATCACTCCTTAGGAAAACATGAAAAGTCATCTAGAAAATCAACAAGAAAATGATCAACCACTGGAGAAAAATACTTATGGGAAGTTCTTTGGTCATCATGATACAGACTAGCAATATGGGTTGTAACACCTCTTAACTCATGATGCTCAAGTCTAGCTCTGCTTTCCTAGACATCTCATTCTCACCCTCTAGTGATGTAAAACTCACCCTACGACGATAGCAGTCAACCAAGGCCTAGAAAAATAGTAACTGGTCCATTCCAAGAATGACGTCATAGCCAGTCATCTCTAAGACAAAAAGGTCCCATAAGAAGTGGCACCCACCAACCTCAAGATACTACTCCTTGCACTAACATACACTAGCCGTTCTAGACCCCAACAGAGTGACCAATGTCATGATATCAGTAGAAGTAAATATATAGATCCCAAGGCTCTCTATATCAAGAGCAAATATAAAGCTATGGGAAGACCCTGTATAGAAAAGGGAATAAGATAAAAATGAGGTAACTAGAATCATACCTCTAACTATAGAGGGTCCAGGATCCTACTCCTACTTGGTCTGCTCCACAGAAAAAGTATGACATGTAACTCATCCCTCTGACCCTTCCAGACTACCCTAATCTGGTCCTCCCTAAGATCGCTAAAAACATGCCATCTAACTACCAAGGCCATGACCTCCTCCTCAACCAAAACGGCTGGATGAACTTCAGTTCCCTAACTGATGAGAAACTGGTGGTCCTGCTCTTGAACGCGGAGTCGCTACAGAACACATATCACCAACTAACACTACCTAAAATTGAAGTTATAGCCACTGATCTATAGACACAATTTTATTGATCCATGTCTATATTATTTCTATATCCACAGTTTAATTATATAACCGTGGAAATTCATTTTTTTCTTCATAAGCGTCGAGCGCCTCCTCCCCCGATACGAAACCCCTCCTCCCTCGACCTCTTCGTGCCCTCCTCCTCCCTCGATCTCCTCCTCGCCGAACACCATAGTGACCTCCTCCCTTGAGCTCCTCCCCACCGAACACTGCTACGACCTCCTCCATCGAGCTCTCTACAACCTCTTCCCCAACGAACAACACCGCTCCTCCCCCGATTTGTGACCCTATTCTTCCCTCTACCTCTCCATGCCCTCCTCCTCCCTCGACCACTTCATGCCCTCCTCCCCGACATACATTTCCACTATCGGTGGAACCTGATTGTTCACTCGGGGAATGAATCACTTTTTTTATTCCTCTAGGTTTGGATTCTTTAGTTTTATCTTTCTTTAAAAAATCTATCAGTTCTTAAGCATTGCGGTTTAATTCTTAGAAATATTTGGTGCATCAATTAGAAAATACATGAAGGGAAACATCCTATTTAGGCTCATTTGTATATAGTGTTCAACTTATCTAGGAAGTATTAAGATTTTATTTGATTCTATATCAAGAATGAATTCAATGTTAAGAAACATATTATCTAAGAAAATCAAGTGTATTATTGTTCTTCATGTTTTATTCAAGGCTGTTATTTACTAAATTATAAGAGGAAGTCTTGGTCTATGGGAAAGCTCAAGTCTTCGGTTCTCACTCAAATTGAGGAGGGATGAATTTTTTATTATTCTTTTTCTAGTGATACACTAGATATCAAGAACCAAAGTCATATACAAGGGATGTTATCTAGTGCTGGTGAGGATCATCCAACCACAACGACCATGTATCATGGTAAGGTAGAATTCCATGATTGTATTGGCACAATTAATTTGAAATCTGATCAGAAATATTTTTCTTAGGCTTCATCTAACTCTTAACTTGAGGAGGGATGAGTGAGTTCTTCTTATTTTACTAGTGAGGCATTGGTGGTCATAGTATGAATGGAACATGCATGGGTGGTCATCCAAACTTAGGAATCATCATAGGTGAAACCTTGAGCTTGTGAGAATAATTCAGCCACATAGGGAATTGTTCTCTTAAAGGAATCATACTATGATAGTTTTGGAGAAGGTAGAATTTAATATGATTAGATGGAGTCCCAATTATCAGATGTTTCTCCTTATCACATATAGACTACATCTCAAAGGAGTTCACCAATTTTTTTTCTTGAAACTGATTTGGTAAGTAATAATATGGGTGAAAGGTCTTTAAAATATTGTGATTCTAGTAACAATACAAAGGGTAAAATCAAGGATACGAAAGGAAGATACAGAGAGAATAAGGGGAATCTCCTGATGATATTAGGGGGGGGGATGAGGGCTGGGTGGGGGGGTTGCGAGGGAGTGGTGCATGGGGGCTGGTGTAGGGGGGGGGGCGTGCAGGGGGATGGTGGTGTAGGGGGGAAGTGGGTTGGGGGGATGGGGCAGGGGGGTGGGGTGCTGGGGAGGCTAGAGCAGGAGGGTGGGGGGTGTTGGGTGCTGGGTGCTGGTGCAGGAGTGGAAAAAATATTTTAAAACATAAACCATTTATTCCTAAACCATGAGAGTCTTCAAAATCATATGAAAAAACTGAATAACCATCATTAGAAACTAAACAATCAGAGTTGGATAATGAGTGAATTGGTTAGGGAATTTTGAAATTCAACTAAAGGAATATGAGGAAATTGTTGATGGGTGTTAAAATCTGGAGAAAAATGATTTTTCTATATTCAAAAGAGAGAAATATACTATTTTGGAAGATTTTTCTAAATATTATTGTATTGTTTATGGGAGAGTGTCAAGAAAATATTGGAGATTCAAGAGTTTAGATAAGGACATACCAACCCTCAAAGATAGACACATGTAACCCATCCGATGAATAAGGAGATTGATCTTTCATATTGACATTGAAATTATATGTGGAATATGGACTTGATGTGTCCATTAGATAAATAACCTCATTCCCACTTAAAAATAGATTGATCTCAAACAAAATTATAATATATCATAATGGTTTTTGATTAGTTAATTGTTTTATATGGTGATGGTGTTTAGACTATTATGATGTGGCCGAGAAAAAATTCTCCCATCACAATCCATGGATTTAAATGATTTTTTATTTTCATTTCTCTAGTTTGATTTTCATGAATTCATATTTTTTCTATATGAGTAGTAGATTATTATCCATGCAATTTTAAATTTTATCATGGTTTTATCTATTAATTTTGTTTACACAAAATACTACCACAATTTTCATTCATTTCTAATATGATACAGGGGAGTGAGGGTTGATAAAGGAGTGATTAAGCATTCTCAATTACAATGGGTAGGTAAAAGTATCATATGAAAATTATTTTTTTTCAATACCTAACCTAACACACTAAAGAAAGAGTGAATGGATTGAGATCTTGGGTCATTCCAGAGTATTATTTAGGGCGTGAATTTTTTTATAAGATATTATTATATAATTAATTAGAGAATTATATAAGGGCACCCTTCATTATATTCATCATTTTTCACTTTTATTTTATTGCTTCCTTGCACTTGTGGTCCCACTCCTTCATTATTTCATTATTTTAAAATTAATAGTGTAATATTAGTGTAGGTGTGGGGAGAATTAATGATTATATCCTTCCATGCACTTGTGGTTCCTAATTTCTATTCACCATAAAATGTAGTATTTTTTAATTTTCTATTGAATTAAATTTTCAGATTGGAGTTTCAAATGAGTGGAAATCATGTTTTGTGGTCTTAATTGTATCTACCTATTAAATTAGAAATCACTGATGTTTTTCTGGATACACTTTGACCATCCTTTTGGAATCATTCTTTTGTTTAAGGACATACTTATTAAAGACTATCTGTTAATTCTTATCTGATAGAAGGATTTAAATTTATTTTTCATTTAATCTTGCTCAGTTGAATCTGCGTTCGATTAACTTAGACAGAGGGCTGGATAGTTCTTATTTACTTGATTTTCAGGTTGGTCCAAGAGGAATATGAAGACTTTTTGTTAATGAAGTGAAACACTTCTAATTATGTAAGAGCAGAAAAAGTGGCTGTTGCAATAGGATTTTCTATATGGATTTTGGCTGTGATTTTTGGCTCATATGGTGATTACTTTTCCTCATTATATGAAGTTTTATTATATTTCATGATTATATCCTCTTTCAATTACTTGATGGTGCATGATCAGTGCTTCTCATGGTTTCACTGTATCTTGAACCTTTAATTTTTCCCCGGGGTATGGGTTGTAAAACCAACTCATTCATTATGTCACTATTGTAGTTCATTTATTTGCATCGAATATTTAACTATTAGAAATAGTGAGTTTAAAATGGGTGTTGCGCAGCCTGTGGTCTAGGGTTTTCATTACTAGATTGAAAAGAGGAATTTTGACTTCTGATTGTCTGCCTGGACAAGTTCAACTTTTTAATTGATATTAATTGTATATATTCATCTTTTTAATTATTATTATATCTACTGGAAAATTTTCAAGCTCATGATTTGTTACAAGAACAATTTTTCCAGGAGGTGGGGGGGGGGGGGCTTTTCCAAGGGAGGTTTGTCTTGGAGGGGGGTGTCCAGGGGGGTGGCGGGGGTGTCCAAGAAGGTGGGGGGGGGGGATGTCCCATGGAGTGTCCAGGAGGGGGTGTGGGGGGGGGGCTATCCAGGGGGTGTATTGGAGGGAGGGGGGTCCAGGTGGGATGGGGTGTTCAAGGGAGTGTCCATGAGGGGGGGGGGGTGTCTAGCGGGGTGTCTAGGGGGGGTCCAAGGGAGTGTCCAGGAGGGAGGGGTGTGCAGGGTGAGGGGGAGGGGTGCAAGGGGCAGGGGAGGGGTGCAAGGTGGGGAGGGGGTGTGTTAGGGGCTGGTGGGGGTGAAGGGGGGGGGGGGGGGTTCAGGGTCATGGTGGGTGAAAGGGCCCCTTGATAAAAAATAAAAAAACATCATGAGTTTTTAAGAATAACATAGATAATGTTGATTCGATGATTGGGATACTCATCATAGCTTAAATCATTATGATTTGAGATAAATGAGGGATGTTTGAAAAATAAATTGATTTATTAGTGATCATGTTATTTAGTATTGGGATATACATATCAATAAGAATATTATTTGTTCATTTTTGGTTATGCATTCATGTATCAATTATTATATATAGTTGACACACTGATCATATATATATATATATATATATAAGAAGTTTTTATTTATCATTTCTTTTCTAACTATTTTCTTTTAGTTGGATTCTTATGGTGAGGTCAGTTCTATCAACCACCATCAAAGACAATGAGTTCAACAGCAGATTTGGGTATGGTTTATTCCGTTTTTATTATTTGGCCCAATTTTAATTAGGGATTTTTTGATTTTTGGGTTCCTTATATTTTTGTAGTGCGTTTTGTATTTCGTTGAGGTAGATTCGAGTCTCCGTTGAAAAAGGCTTACATGTGTATGCATAGGCAGGCATATACATATATAAGTTCCACCATTATATATATTCACTCGTGGTAGTATGAATATATATATTGGGGCTAGGTTTCCTTATTAGTAGATATGAAAAATGCATACACGTGTAAGTGTAAAGGGGTATATGAAAATATAAACATATATCTAAGGACCCCCTTGTGCATATTTGGTCATGCAAATATGTACTTAGGGGCTAGGTGTCCTTATATATATGTGAAGTTTCATATGTGTGGAAGAGGAATAAAAGGAATATTCGAGTTGTAGTCAAAATCTAACACGCCTTTGGGTTGATGTATTTTCCCTCTGCCTAAATCTTTAATTTTAATTCTATAATTAGCTGATTGATTTGAAAACTTGTTTTAATAATTGCTTTATTTTTTTAGAAAATGGTTTTCTAATAACCACTAGCTTTATTATGGAAGAACATGAATGTAGCCCTTGAAATTATTTATATACCTTTTTTTTTGGACAAATTAAGAGTTTAATTCAACTAACAAAAATGATGGTATCATCCACGAACATCAGTTGATATTTTCCCAGTACAAGATTCCAGAACAGAAATGAAGCCACATTTCCTTCATGGATGTTCTTATTAATATTTATATAATGGTTATCTTGAGATATAATGAATAAGTTTAGGGATAGGGTATCTCCATTCCTAGTCCCCAAACATATTTGAAGAATCTGATGTTCTTCCCCAAGAAATAAATGGAAATCCATGGTAAACTAAAACACCTAAAAATAGATTCAATAAATCCACTAGAAAAACCCATTCATGATAACACCTTGACGATGAAAGTCTATTCTACCTGATCATATTCTTTGTCTATGTCCAACATAATGGAAATATTGGATCCAATTTCCCTTTGTTTCTAATAACCAATCATCTCTTGTGCAAACCAATAACACCCTGGATTGTCCTGCCATTCACAAAATAATGTTGTTCATCTAAAATCCATTGAGGTAGAAGCTGGGACAGATGCATGTTGACCACACTAGACAAAACAATATAGGAAAATTTACAAAGGATGATTGGTCTCTATTGACTCAAAGAAGAAGGATCTATATGTTTAGAGATATGAACCAAGGAGGTGGATCTAGCCATGTGTAGGATGCTTCCACCCCAGAAGATGTCATGCACCCCTACCACTAGATATTTCTTAACCAGTTCCCATGAGTCAACATAGAATAAACCATGATAAATTTTTGGAAAAGGTGCACTAGAATGGTAATGATAAAGCACTAAATCATGTATCTCAGGCTCCAATGAAACTAAAACCAAGATGAAATAATCAATAATAGTCAATACTCTAGGTAAGGCTTCAAAGTGATCTTCATCAAAACTCTGATATCCACTAAGCAGGACTGGTCCCTATAAGAATAGACTAAAATTATCATCGTCCATACCTATGACTTCTTTATGACCAATAGATAATGAACCATCCTCCCATAGAATATTGGTTGTTATAATTATCTACTTATCTTTGAAGAAATCATGAAAAAATGTGGTGTTTTTGTGTCCTTTTCCAAGATAGGTAACCCAAGATTGCTTGTGAGTTGACCGTTCATGATCCATGATCTTTTCCACTAATATATTCTAATTTTGAACCTGGTCTTTAAAAATAACATCATTCCATCCTTTCTTGGTAGGGGTCTGGCAGGGGGAGGTAAAACTGGTAAGGGGGTGGTCTGCAGGGTAGGGGGAGGGAGAGGGGGGGGGGGGGAGGGGGGGAGGGTATAGGGGGCAGGGGGTAGTGGGGGTTCTACACGGCAGGGGGAGGGTGGAGGTGGGATGGGGGCGGTGGCAGGGGGAGTGGGGGGGGGGGTCTGCAAAGTAGGGGGGTGCAGGTGTGGTAAAAGGGGGAGGGGTGGGGTAGGGGGTGAAAGGGGTTGTGGCAGGGGGTGCAAGGGGGTGGGGAAGGGGGTGCAAGGGGGTCTACAGGGCATTGGGGAGGGTGCAGGTGTGGGGTAAGGGGGGGAGGGGGTGCAAGGGGGTGGGGCATGGGGTGTAAGGGGGTGTAAGGGGGGTGGGGCAGGGGGTGTAATTAATCTATATAGGATTCTTTAATCTTAGATAAGGTTGAATAACCATTACAATCCATCTTTAACATCCCCATTTCTTTATGATTTGGTTTCTTCGAATATTCCCTCCTATTTAAAACAGATTTATTTCAGTAAATCATGGCTTGATATCACTTGAAACAGATTAATGTGCAGGGGGGGTCTGTCCAGTGGGTGTTCAGGAGCGAGGGGGGATGTCCGGGGGGGGGGGGGTCTGGGTTAATAGGCCACTAGATCATAGGGGGAAGTTTAGTTTATTCTAAATGGGGATTAAGAGATAATTAGAAAAATAAATGACCAAGGGAAAATCTGTAAATCACTACTATTAGTTATTCATATTGAGGAGAAATGTTAAGACATTTGGTAAAGTAGAGGGTGAACCAACAGTTTATGGATAACTGCGCTATGGAAAAACATGTCTCACAATTACTTGGGGTGAAATGTTAGGACATTTGGTAAGGAATAGGTTGATCCAACAGTTTATGGAAACTTCCCCATTGAAAAACATGTCTCACAATTACCTAGTATTGGCCACACGATATTGGAAAACCACACTCAAACCATGTGACACATCTGGAAAACTACCAATACAATCACATAGTTTCCTTAGTGAGAAACATGGTTTGAAAAATCATGATAAAACCATGAGAAATAACCTTGGAGCCTCATAGTGCAATATTGGACAGTTACTACATAGTTATTACAAATTTTCCAAAGTTTCTATTTTCCTGAACTGTTTCTCCCAAAAATTCTAGATTTCATTCCAAATGTATATAAAACCTAGAAAAATATCCTATGGATCAACCAAGATCAAACTAATTTATAACTTTTTCTTAACGGGAATCAAAATTCTCCCAACCAAAAAGATTTATATCCATAGAAAGTGCTCAGTATTGTAGAGTCACAATTAGAGAAGACCACTACATACTCATTAATGATTCACACTCCCACATACCATGGATATCCCATTTGCATGTCAATATTACAAAAACAATGGGAATTGTTTTACCATGTTGTACCATTTCATGGAGATCCATAATCCAAACTCCAGTAATATTTGTGTTGGAGGGGGGGTGTCTAGGGGGGTCCAAGGGGGGGTGTCCATTGGGGGGGGTGGATCCAGGAGGGGTGTTTGGGGGGTGCCAATGGGGGGTGTCCAAGGGGGGTGTACAGTGGGGGTGTTTAGCGGGAGAGGGGGTGTCCAGTGGGGGTGTTTAGCAGGGGAGGGGGTGTCCAGGGGGAGTCCAAGGGGGGTGTCCATGGGGGTCCAGGGGGTGTATCAGGTATGGTGTTTATGTAAAAATTTGTAATCATTATTCTATTACCCTTAGATTCATTCATGCTTTGTTGTTGAATGCCAAATCAATGTTTCTGGAATCTGTATGCACTTATGTGTTTTCATATTCTATATTTAATTATTCTTTATATAGCTTTGAATTTATATTTAATGGTGATATTGACTCATGCCATATCAAGATTCAATCTTTCTTCATCAATATTTTTGATTCAATTTCATGCTGTCAGGTCTTCTAAAGTAGTTGAAGTCTCTTCTCACCCTTGATTGGTCTCTATTCATGCGATATTTAAAATCCACAACCCAACACTGTTGACATTGACTTAAGAAGAAAGACATTCGAAGGATGGGGAAATGTCATTGTGTCCTAATTCTATGGAGCAGGATCATGCTATTGTAGCTTTGTAGCAAGTTCCAATCTTTCATTGATGTGACTGCAGTTTCCATTAAAAATTTCTTAACATTTGTTTTCAGATGTAAACTCTAAATCTCCTTTTTAACTGCCTTCATGAATTCATGTTGATGTTATTAGAATGAAAATGGAATATAAATATATATGTTTTGAATGAATATATAATAGTAGAATATTTATATGATTTCAAATAAAATTGAACAGTCCCGTCCATTTTCACGGGTGGAGTATTAGATAGATTTATTTTCCGAAATTTTATGACTATTTGACATCTAGGTTCAACCAATCCCTTAATGTTTTTTGTACAAACATTGATCGTCAGGAGCTTTTTATCCAACCATATAACTAGAGTTGTATACTATCATGTAGAAAATTGGAATTTATTGATAACTCATCATAGCATTTCATTATATTGATATAGTAGTGTTCATTTACAGAGGCGGTGTTTATCAGGGGGGCTGTCCAGGGGGGTGCAAGGGGGTGGGGTGTCTAGCTGGGGGGGCTGCTGTCCAGTGGGGGGGGGGGATGGTGTCCAGGGGGTCCAGCAGGGGGGGGGGGATGCTTTCCAGGGGGTCCAGCAAGGGGGGCTCCTATCTAGAGGGGTCCAGTAGGGGGAGGGGGGGGGGGCTGCCGTCCAGGGGGGTATAGTAGGGGGGAGGTTGCTGTCTAGGGGGGGCCAGTAGGGGGTGGGGAGTTCAGCAGGTGTAACACCCCAAGCTTCCACGGTACGCTTACTTTTGAATAATACAATAGTGTGTATTGTACACAACTTAGAGTTCTAACACACACCACATCCAATCAAACTAACCGTTATGAATAGTAGAACCCACTTTTTGAAATTTTATAAATTTTATCTTTCAAAATGGACTTCATTTTTGGATTTGGAATATCTAAATTAGCTTAGGGTGAATTTTTGGTATTTTTTTGAAAACATTCAATTTTGGATTAATAGTGAAAAAATTCTGAGTTATAGTTTATAACCAAATTTTTATTTAATAATTATTTATTTTATTTAAATTTAATTAAGGTAAAAATGGATAAATAATACCTATATATGTTCAATGTAATTCATTGGAGTTAGTTTATAATAATTTTAGACATATAAAAATTTCATTGAAATTTTCACCGTCTTTTACCCATCTCCTGGGAGAATTTGCAAATTCACATAAAACATAATTTTACCGCTTCTGTGAATGGAATTTAGAAAATCTAAGAGACATAGTTAATATCAAGGAGTAAAATTTGGTTCAATAAGATAAAAATATTTTTTTGGTGAATAGTAACTTTTTACTTTTATTTGCCACGATAAAAAGTAAATAGGGTAATTAAGGGTAAAAATGATATTATTATTACCCTAACACATGTCCTAATTCTATTGGCTAATTATAATTTGACCAAAAACAACCTTAGTAATAAAATATGAACCTCTTTGGTCTACTTGTATTAGAATATGACATTTCTTATTTTTTAATTCAAAGAAGAGTTAAAAGAGTTAAAATCAAAGTTTAATAACTAATACATTTTCAATATAGGGTTATACATAAGATAAATTCGATTATAAATGTTAATTAGAAAGATAAAACTATTTACTACATAATGGTATTTTATTTATAATTTTTAGACATTAAATAATTTAATTTATTTATGTCACAATGGTGATGGAGTAATTACCTAATTAATGAAATATTAAAATAATTGATATTATAAATATCCTAATAAATATAGTTTGACACTTTTTATGAATTACAATTATTTTATAGGTTGATATGATATATTACGATTGGTTATATGAATTTTTTTCGAAGTAATAATGATGTTATGAATTTATCAAAAACAAAATACCCAATTGTGTCAAAACTGACATAAAATAGTTTTTTTAAAAAAATATTATATTATCAATTGATATTATATTCCTAAAAATATAAGGATCGGAAAAAGGACTTATATAATGATATTTGTATCCTTAATGGACTAATCGGTGGTCTCTTGGATGTATATAGTATGTTTACTAACTATATAATATAAAAATACAAAGTGAAATGGTAAATGTCAAACTAATTAACTAAGAGTTAAAAATAAAAGATAAGGTTAATATGGTGACCCAAAACTATCTAAAATATTTTGGTTGAATGGATTTCGACCAATCCCCACCTTAGACTTTGAATAATCCACTTTGGATCCATTAGAAACCAAATATGAATTTATTATAAAATAATATTTCTTGCTTTTCCTAAGGTGCCTCTCACCACTCTTATAAAAGGACACTCCCCCTTATCACTAATTAACAACTTCAAAGCCTTTTGGCTCGGCCAACCTAAGCCCAAATATTCTCTAAACTTCCCTCAATTCTACCTAGAGGCCTTATTTTGATCATAAAGTCATCTTAAGGATCCCTTTTGATCAAATCAAAATGAAGAACCCAATTAAGAGGTAATGTTTTCACCACCCTCTTTCATTGTTATTCCCATTCTAAAATAATAACTCTAGTATCCTCTATATAATGTGATGTTATTATAAATATGGTACAACCATATTCATTATTCTATCTATCATTTTAATGACATGTCACCATATGTGCGTAAATACGGCTTACCGTCTCCACGTCGTGATGTAATTGTTATTCAATAAATTATTATTTGGATGGGTATAATAATGATTTTTAATTCATGTAAATAATAAATATAACATTATAATGATTCTTTATATATGATATAACATCCAATTATATATTATTCTAATATCAAAAGAATGATATTGTCGCTCGTGCGTACGTACGGACTACCGTCTCCATGAACGTGATGAGATTCATTCCCCATTATATCCATTGAAGACTAATTCTCATTTAATGATTAAAAATAATGTTCAAGGACTTGATATAATTCTGGATATTAATAAGATACAACCTATCCATAACAAAAACAACTTATGTAACAAAACATATAAAAGAAAACGAGTAAGTTAACACTCGAAACGACGATAATACTAAGATATTATTAACAAAGAAATGTTAAAATATCATATATGATATCATATTAATGTATATTATTTTTGTATAATTTAATAACAATTATTTCACCATTATACAGGATGTTAAACTACCCTCAACCAAAGAAAAGTACAAGGTAAGATTTTATTTCACAATCTCTTCATTATCCGAGGTTGTTTATACGTAATTATCTACCGGGACCTCTTTATCATCCTCATCCGTGTTTCATAAAAAATTTATTTCAAATAATTCTTACTGTTTTACAGAATATTGGTTAAATTCATTTATACCCTTGATGAATTTTTATAATAATTTTATAAAGGAATCTTTCTGTAATTTTTCAAACAAGGACATTTTTAATATTTTCGACATAATTAAGTTAAGAATGTATTTTTTAACTTAGACGGCATGTGCAGCTATTTTCCACCATTATAAAATCGTCGAAGCATCCCTTACAAGATTATAAGAATATTTTCAAAGTAAATGTTTTCTTTTATAATTATGTGACTTTTAAATGATTTAAAAAAAAGAGATATTTCTCTCAAATAGTTTGGATTTCATCCATGTCAACATCCATTGATGGATTTTAAGCTTATTTGAAGTTTATTTATTTTGATAAAAAACATCCATATTGTATTGAAGGTTTTGTGATATGTTTGACTGTGGATGTGTTAGTTTTATACCATTCATGGTTTATGGAGAATGTATTGACATTTCGTATGCTAGTTTTAATACGAATATTTATGTTATGTTTAAACCTTTTCATACGAGGAATGCATTGGACTTAATAAGTGACGGGTGGAGCCCGCTATAGCTCCTCAATGCATCGGTAGGTATCATGAGACAAACTAGTGTCCTGTCATGAGGCCTTGACAAAATCTTATTTTTAGTCTTGGCACGAGGCCTTGGCTACGTGGTTATGATAGTCTGGCATTATGCATTCCATCATTATGAAAGTGGTTATTGGTATTGTATGTTATTATTCGACTAGTAGAATATCCAGGTGAATAAGTAAATGGAATTATTTCATTTTATTTCTGCCATATTATGCTGATGTTCAAGATTAAAAGGCTTTTGTTTTAGTTATACATTGCCTTAAATGTTTATGCTTATTTATGAAAGTTTCCGCTATATTGTTATCCTTACTGGGAATTTGAGCTCACCCCCTTCTATGTTTTATTTTTTCCAGGATGTGAAGAAGTATTTTATGAATGACCTGCATGGATAGTATAAGGGGATATGAGTGTGGAGACAAGATGTTGTTGTAGTTTTCACTTTATGATGGAATGTAAACATTATGAATGTATCTAGTGTTTCCAAGGCTACTAAACTAATCGGTATTTCGAGACTTGATCTTTTGTGATCATGCCAATGTTATGTAATAATGCACTGACTCTGGGTAACTGGGGTCAGGGAATTACAATTGGTATCATAGGAAGTTTAGTACAAACCTTGGAAGATAGATTTAGATAAACTCTGATTAGAGCACATAGACCTAAGATGGACTTTGAGGATTAGTATAGAAGAACTTCCTATAATTTTGTTATTATAGAGATTTTGTGAGTTTTCCAAGCAATACATCCCTGTCTAGATTCGAGCAGGTAGAGGTGGCTCTGGAAAAGATGTACCTAGGGGCAAAACCTGTAAACACCGCTTTGAGCTAGACTCAAACGAGAACTGGTGCACGAAAACGGGCCTTGCTGCACTCTTGGTTACAACACTCCCAGAGGATATGCTTAGGATAATTCTTATTTTCTTTAAAAAACATTATGAAGGGTTTATGAGTACATACATCCTCAAAGAAAACATTTTTATGATTATGGATTATATCCATAAATAGTTCAATTTATGTTAAGTGTTTTACAAGTATGGAATTATGTATTTTGATTCATAAACCGATCTAGTTTATGCCATTGTTTAGAAATGGAGCCTAGTAGAAGAAATGGAAACAGTATCAATACACGCACTCCATGTAGGGATTTCCCTAATTCTCAACATAATTATAGTGGAGATGGTGATACAACTAGTGCTGATCAGCTAATCACCATACTGGGACAACTCACCCAGGTTATAAAGAATAACCTTACCCATATGGAGCACACAGATCCAAAGCATGGAGGAACAAAGTTAGATCGCTTCATGAGGAAACATCCACCAACATTCAATGGGAGTACAAATCCATTGGTAGCTGAGAAATGGATAAGTTCCCTAGAGAAAATATTTCAGGCTTTAGGGAGTAGTGAAATGGAAAAAGTTATCATGGCAGTTTACCGCCTCAATGGAGATGCTGATCAATGGTGGCCGTTGATTCAAAACACAAAGTAAGAGGATGAAGTATCAAATATGTAATGGAGGGAGTTCAAAGATCGGTTTTTAGAAAAATACTTTCCTCGTGACCATCGAGCAGATATGGAAAGGCATTTTCTATGTCTAAGACAAAAGGAGGATGAGAATGTCGCAATGTATGAGGCTAAATTTACAAGGTTAGCAAGGTATGTTGCAGATTATATACATAACCCAAGAAGTAATATTGATCATTTCTTTGATGGGTTAAAATTGTTTCTCCGTCGAGCATTGGTCTCACAATCCTTTTCGTCATATGAAGATATTGTCTCGAGTGCTATCAAGACAGAAAAATAATTATCTAAGTCTTGTGACTTTAAAGCAAAGCAAGAGAAGAGGAGATCTACTGATCACTCTAGAAATGGAAATAAGGGGAAGAATGGAAAAGTTGAATATCCATCCTGTAGTAAATGTGGGAAGAAAAACCCTGGTACTTGCTTGAAGGGAATGGGAGTCTCTTACAAGTGTGGTGAAAAAGGTCACCAAGCTCGTTATTTCAAGGGGAAGAAAGAATCTACCAATGTTCAATACTAAAACTGCAGAGAGCTGGGAAATTATTCAAATGAATATCCTAAGCATCAGTGGAACTTACCTCAGAAAAGGCGAAGGGATCAAGGCCAAGCTTATGCTATCACTACTGCTGAGGTAGAATCTTTGAAAGACGTGGTGTAAGGTAATTTAATGGTTTCCTCAAGTTTAGAAAATGCATTATTTGATTCTGGATCATCGCATTGTTTCATATCTTCCCAGTTTCCTAAGAAAATTAGATATTTACATTTTGTTTTAATAAGGGAGTTGTTAGTCAAAAATCCTAAGGGAAGTATCATTGCTACAGAGTTCTATTAATCAGTCCCCATTAGAGCATATAAATGTTCTTTATCTGTTGATCTCAGCATCATACCCTTGATTGAACTTGATATAATCCTCAGTATGGATTGGATTTCAGACCATGATGCAAAGATTTATTGTAAGAAGAAGGAGGTTATGATTTTTGATGATGACGATTAGGAACACCTTATCTTTAGAGTGGAATCATCACCACCTAATTCTCACATAGATCCACCCCCAGTAGCTCAACTAAATTCAATTATTGGGGAGGAAGAGATTGAAATGACTGTGGGTGGGGAAAGGAATGTTCAAATAGAGTATGTAACAATTGTGAGAGAATATTTTAATGTGTTTCCAGAAGATTTACCTGGACATCCTCAAGAACGAGAGATTGCGTTTTACATTGATTTAATTCCTGGTTCAAGGCCTATATCGAAGACCCCTTATAGAATGGCCATTGTGGAATTAGTTGAACTAATGAAACAACTAGAGGAATTTAGTAATAAGGGATTTATTCTCCCTAGTGTTTCTCCATGGGGAGCCCCTATCCTTTTTGTTAAGAAGAAATATGGATCTATGAGGTTGTGCATTGACTACAGGGAGATCAATGCTATAACAATAAAGAACATGTATCACCTACCTCACATTGATTATTTATTATACCAACAGCATGGAGCTCAATACTTTTCAAAGATTTACCTTTTATCTGGATACCATCAGTTGTGTGTGAAGAAGGAAGGCATTCCGAAGATAGCATTTTAAACCAAGTACGGGCATTACGAGTTTACAGTAATGCCTTTTGGATTGACTAATGCACCCTCTATAGTCATGGATCTAATGAATAGATTTTTCAAGGAATATCTCGATGATTGTGTGCTAGTATTTATTGATGATATCTTGGTATACTCCAAAAGCTACGAAGATCATCACTTGCGCATTATCCTGAAGACTCTTAGAAGACATGAATTATATGGGAAGTTTATCAAGTGTGAATTTTGGCTTCAGAAGATCTCTTTTCTTGGTCATATTTTCTCCAAAGATTGAATCTATGTTTATCTTTATAATACCAATTCAATCCATGAATGGCCATCACCGACGAGTATATCTGAGGTATATAGTTTTATTGGTTTAGCAGGTTATTATCGACGTTTCGTCCATAATTTTTCCCGATTGGCTAACCCATTAACGAAGATCACATGTAAAGGGGTAAAATTTGTTTGGAAAAAAGAGTGTGAAGAATGTTTTAAAAAACTGAAGAGAAGATTAGTCAATGCTCCTATATTGACTCTACCATTGGGGAATGATGGGTTTGTTATTTATACTGATTCATCGAAGAAAGGACTTGGTTTTGTCCTTATGAAGAATGATAGAGTTATTTTCTATGTATCACGATATCTAAAAATTTAGGATCAAAACTATCATACTCAAGATCTTGAGTTAGATGCTGTAGTATTTTCTTTGAAGATATGGAGACATTATCTCTATGGTGAAAAATGTGAGATATATACCGATCACAAGAGTTTGAAGTACATTTTCTCACAGAAAGAACTCAACATGAGGGAAAGGCGATGGCTTGAACTACTCAAGGATTGTGATTGCACGATACACTACCACCCAGGGAAGGAAAATAAGGTGGCAGATTCTTTGAGTAGAAAGGATCATGGATTTTTGAATAAGATGAGGGTTGAAAAGGATCCTATATAAAAGGATATAGTAAAGTTGGATATGGGAATAACCATGGAAGGTGAAACATCAATGATTTTTCAAATGGTTGCCAAACCATATTTACTAGAAAGGATAAAGAGTTCTCAGACCAATGATGAAAAATTTCAAATGATGATTAAAGCTGTGAATGATGGGAGATTGAATGACTTTGTGTATGAAGATAGAATTTTGAAATTTGGGAAGAGACTTTGTGTTCCTGATATACCTGATCTAAAAAGGGAATTGTTGGAAGATGCTCATAGTTCCAATGTCTCTATACACCCTAGGAGAACCAAAATGTATAAGGATTTGAGGGAACATTTTTGGTGGGACAACATGAAGATGGAGATTGCTGATTTTGTGTCAAGATGTATGGTTTGTCAACAAGTGAGCGCTGGAAGGAAACAACCTAGATGAGTCATGCAACCTCTTCCCATACCTGAGTGGAAATGAGATAATATCACGATGGACTTTGTCATGGGACTACCAAAGACTCCTAGAAAGAACGATGCAATATAGGTTATTATTGATCGTCTTACCAAGTCAGCGAATTTTCTTGCTATAAAGAAGATCTAACACTTGAACTTCTAGCAAGACTATATATTAATGAAGTTGTGAGACTGCATGAAGTACCCCTATCGATTATTTCAGATCGTGATCCCCATTTTACTTCAAGATTATGGAAGTGTCTTCAGAAGGCCTTGGATACTGAACTTCGTTTGAGCACTGCCTACCACCCTCAAACAGATGGACAATCAGAACGGACTATTCAAACCTTAGAAGACATGTTGAGATCATGCTCACTTGACTTTCAGGGTATGTGGGATCAATATTTACCTCTGGTGGAATTTTCCTATAACAATAGTTTCCATTCGAGTATTTAGATGGAACCATATGAAGCGTTATACGGAAAGAGATGTGACACACCAACCTCTTCAGATGATGTTGGTGAAAGAAAACTCGTAGGACTAGAACTGGTGGAGGAAACGATGGAAAAGGTGAAGGTAATCAAAAACCACATCAAAGTAGCTCAAAGTAGGCAGAAGAGCTATGCTGACAATCGAAGGAAGGATTTGGAATTTCAGGTGGGAGATCATGTTTTCTTGAAGGTATCTCCATAGAAGGGTGTTATACGTTTCGGTAAGAAAGGAAAATTGAGTCCCAGGTACATCAGACCTTTTGAAATTCTAGAACGAATTGGTGTTGTAGCTTACCATTTGGCAATGCCGCCAAATCTCTCCAAAGTTCACGATGTGTTCCGCATATCACAGTTGAGAAAATACATGCCTGACCCAACGCATATACTCACCTATGAGGAATTATAATTGGAACCTAATATATCTTATTGTGAAGAGCCCATTAGGATTCTTGATACAAGAGAACAAGTGCTGAGAAACCGGACAACTCGTTTGGTAAAAGTTCTACGGAGAAACTATAAGATGGAAGAGGCAACATGGGATCCCAAGGAACTTATGATGAAGATCCACCCGAGTCTTTTTATGTAGTAATATTCTAGAAATTTCAAGGACAAAGTTATTTTAAGGTGTGCAGAATGTAACACCCCAAGCATCCACAATACGCTTCCTTTTGAATAATACTGTAGTGTGTATTGTACAAAACTTCGAGTTCTAACACACACCACAACCAATCAAATTAGCCCTTATGAATAGTAATACCCACTTTTTGAAATTTTATAAATTTTATCTTTCAAAATAGACTTCATTTTTGGATTCAGAATATCGAAATTATCTTAGGGTGAATTTTTGGTATTTTTCTGAAAACATTCAATTTTTGTTGAATAGTGAAAAAACATTGAGTTATAGTTTAAAACTGAATATTTATTTAAATAATTATTTATTTTATTTAAATTTAATTAAGGACAAAATGGATACATAATACCTATATAAGTTCAATGTAATTCATTGGAGTTAGTTTATAATAATTTTAGACATAAAAATTTTATTGAAATTTTCACCGTCTTTTACCCATCTCCTAGAAGAATTTGAAAATTCACAAAAAAAATAATTTTACCGCTTCTATGAGTGGAATTTCGAAAATCCGAGAGAGACAGTTAATATCATGTAGTAAAATGTGGTTCAATAAGATAGAAATATTTTTTGGTGAATAGTAACTTTTTACTTTTATTTACCACGGTAAAAAGTAAATAGGGTAATTAAGGGTAAAAATGATATTATTAATACCCTAAAACATGTCCTAATTGTATTATATAAGTATAATTAGACCCAAAACAACCAAAGGAATAAAATACGAACCTCTTTGGTCCACATGGATTGGAATAGGACATTTATTATTATTTAATTCAAAGAAGAGTTAAAAGAGTTAAAATCAATGTTTAATAACTAAAACATTTTTAATATAGGGTTATACATAAGATATATTAAATTATAAATGTTAATTAAAAAGATAAAACTATTTTATATATAACGGTATTTTATTTATACTTTTTAGACATTAAATAATTTAATTTTTTATGACATAATGGTGATGTAGTAATTACCTAATTAATGAAATATTAAAATAATTGATATTATAAATATCCAAATAAATGTAATTTGAGACTTTTTATGAATTCCAATAATTTTCTAGGTTAATATTACATATTATTATTGGTTATATGAATTTTTTTCTAAGTAATAATGTTGTTATGAATTTATCAAAAACAAAATACCCAATAGTGTCAAAATTTACATAAAAGAGTTTAAAAAAATATTATATTATTAATTGATATTATATTCCTAAAAATCTATGGATTGGAAAAAGGGATTATATAATGATAGGTGTATCATTAATGGACCAATTGGGGGTCGCTTGGATGTATATAGTATGTTTATTAACAATATAATATAAAAATACTAACTGACATGGTAAATGTCAAACTAATTAACTAAGAGTTAAAACTAAAAGATAAGGTTAATATAGTGACCCAAACCCATCTAAAATCTATTTTTTGAATGTATTTAGACCCATACCCACCTTAGAGTTTGAATAATCCACTTTGGAGCCATTATAAACTGAATATGAATTTATTATAAAATAATATTTCTATCTTTTCCTAAGGTGCCCCTCAACACTATTATAAAAAGAAATTCCACCTTCTCACTAATTCACACCTTCGAAGCCTTTTGTCTCGACCAACCTCTACCCAAATATTCTCTCAACTTCCCTCACTTAGACCTGGAGGCCTTAGTTTGATCAGAATCATAACCTAAGGAGCCCTTTTATCAAATCAAAAGGAAGAACCTGATTAAGAGGTAATGTTTTCACCACCCTCTTTCAAGTTCTTTTCTTCTTCAACTTCTTCTTTGTTTGTTATTACCATACCAAAATAATAACTCCAGTAACTTCTATATACTGTGATTTTATTATAAATATGGTACAACTATATTAATTATTCTATCCATCATTTGAATGACATGTGACCAAACGTGCGTACATACAGCTTACCGTCTCCACATTGTGGTGTAATTGTTATTCAATAAATTATTATTTGGATGGGTATAATAATGATGTGTAATTAATGTAAATAATAAATATAACCTGATAATGATTCTTTATATATTATATAACATCCAATTAAATATTATTTTAATATCAAAAGAATGTTATTGTCGCTAATGCGTACGTACGGACTACCGTATCCACGAACACGATGAGATTCATTCCCCATCGTATCTATTCAAGACTAATTGTCATTTAATGATTAAAAATAATGTTTAAGGAATTGATATCATTATGGATATGAAAAATATACAACCTATACATAAAAAACATGGCTTACGTAACAAAACATATAAAATAAAACAAGTAAGTTAACACCCGAAACGACGATAACACTAAGATATTATTAACAAATAAATGTTAAAAGATCATATATGATATCATATTAATGTATATTATTTTTGTATAATTTAATAACAATTATTTAACTATTATAAAAAACGTTAACCTACCCTCAACAAAGGAAAAGTAAAAGGTAAGGGTTTATTTCAAAATCTCTTCATTATCCGAGGTTGTTTATACGTAATTATCTACTAGGACCTCTTTATCATCCACATCCGTGTTTCTTAAAAAATGTATTTCAAATAATTCTTACTATTTTACAGACTATTGGTTAAATTCATTTATACCCTTGATGACTTTTTATAAGAAGTTTATAAATTAATCATTCTGTCGTTTTCCAAACAAGGCCCTTTTTAACCTTTTCGACAGAATTAAGGTAAGAGCGTATTTTTTAACTTATACGGAGGGTGCGGATATTTTCTGCCCTTATAAAATTGTTGAAGCCTCACTTACAAGATTATAAGAATATTTTCAAAGTAAATGTTTTCTTTTATAATTATGTGACATTTAAATGATTTCAAAAAAAGAGATATTTCTCTCAAATAGTTTTGATTTCATCTATGTCAACATCCTTTGATGGATTTTAAGCTTATTTGAAGTTTATTTATTATGATACAAAACTTCCATATTGTATTGAAGGTTTTGTGATATGCTTTACTGTGGATGTGTTATTTTTATACCATTAATGGTTTACGGTGAAAGTATTGACATTTTGTATGCTAGTTTTAATATGAATGTTTATGTTATGTTTAAACCTGTTAATATGAGGAATGCATTTGACTTGATAAGTGATAGGTGGAGACAAATATAGCTCCTTGATGCATCGGTAGGTCTCATGAGACAAACTAGTGTCTTGGCACGAGGCCTTGACAAAATCTTATTTGTAGTCTTGGCACGAGGCCTTGGCTACATGGTTATGATAGTATGGCATTATGCATTCCATCAATATGAAAGTGGTTATTGGTATTTCATGTGATTATTCGACTAGTAGAATATCCATGTGAGTAAGTAAATGGAATTATTTCATTTTATTTCTTTCATATTATGCTGATGTTCAAGATTAAAAGAATTTTTTTTAGTTATACATTGCCTTAAATGTTTATTCTTATTTATGAAAGTTTCCTCTATACTGGTTTCCTTACTAGGCATTTGAGATCACCCCTTTCAATGTTTTATTTTTCCGAGGATGTGAAGAAGTATTTTACGAATGACCTATAGGGATAGTAAAAGGGGATATGAGTGTAGAGACAAGATGTTTTTGTAGTTTTCACTTTATGATGTAATGTAAACATTATGAATGTATCTAGTGTTTCCAAGGATACTAAACTAATCGGTCTTTCGAGACTTGATCTTTTGAGATCATGCCAATGTTATGTAATAATGCACCGAATTTGGGTAACTGAGGTCGGGGCGTTACAGCAGGGATGGTGAAAGGGGGTCCAGCATGGGGGGGGGGTAAGGGGTGTGAAAGGGGACCTAGGGGTGTAAGGGATGTGTGTGTGTGTGTGGGGGGGGGGGGTGTTCTCCAGGGGATCCAACATAGGGGGATGCTGTCTCGAGGGGTCCAGTAGGGGGGGGGGATGTTGTCCAGGGGGGGCCATCCAGGGGGGTCCAGCAGGGGGGTGGTTGTCTAGGGAGTCCAGTGGGGGGGGGGGAAGGGGTGTGTAAAGGGACCTAGGGGTGTAAGGGATGTGTGTGTGTGGAGTATGTGTGTGTGTGTGGGGGGGGGGGGGTGCTGTCTATGGGGGTCCAACATGGGGGCTGCCATGTAGGGGGGTCCAGTAGGGGGGGATTCCATCCAGGGGTCCAATAGGGGGGGGGGGGGGTTGTCATCCAGGGGGTCCAACAGGGGGGGCTGCTGTCCAGGGGGTCCTGTAGGGGGGAAAGGGGTTTTCAAGGGGACCTAGGGTGTAAGGGATGTGTGTGTGTATCTGGGGGGCTGCTATCCAGGGGGTCCAGTAGGGGGGTTTCTATCCAGGGGGGTCTAGCAGGGGGGGGCTGCTGTCCAGGGGGTCCAGCAGGGGGGCCTGCTGTCCAGGGGTGGTTCAGTAGGGGGGTTTCTAGTAAGGGTGGTGCAAGGGGGTCCAGCAGGGGGGGCAGGTGTGTGCAAGGGGACTTGGGTGTGCAAGGGATGTGTGGGTGTGTGTGTGTGGGGGGGGGGGGTGGCTTCATTCTAGGAGGAGTAGGGGGTGTCCATCAGGGAGCAGGGGTGCTGCAAGGGGGTCCAGTAGGGGGGCTGCTATCCAGCGGGGTGCGGGGTGGGTGGGGGGAGGGGTGTCCAACAGGGGTGGTGCAAGGGGGTCTAGCATGTGGGGAAAGGGGTGTGCAGGGGATGTGCAAGGGTGGTCTATCCATGGGTGCACAAGGGGCCTATCTAGGGGTACAGGGGGTCTGTACGTGGGGGGGGAAAGCGGTCTATGGGTGCCAGGGGGGTATGTCCAGGGGTGAAAGGGTGTTCTACAGGGGTTAAAGGGTGGTCTGTCCAGGGGTGCAAGGGGGTTCTGCAGGGGGGGGTCTATTGAGGGGTGAATGGGGGGGTGGGGGGTTATGAAATGGGGAAGGATATAGGAACAATTTCAAACTGTGGATAAAGCCTGATATCCACAGTTCAGGGAACCGTGGATAAAACCTATAGCCATAGTTTTTGGACTTATAGCCATGGTGCCAAACTGTGGTAATAACCTAAATTTCTAGTAGTGAGATGGTGAGAAAAACTGGAAAAAATGTTGAAGATGGACCATATTTCCATAAGATAAGAATTTTTCAAGGTCTCTCTGGTACTGAGGTCTCATATTACCAAACTGGTATCATACCACCTAACTACCTAAAGAATTATCCCGTCTACTGGGATCTCTTTTCCTAGACTCCCTAAAGTGCTTCCTACTATGAGTCAGAGAAGTTCCAACTGTGGATGTCGAACCAACCTAGCTCACAGCTCTAGAATCCCTTAGGTTGCACTTGTGGAGAAGCACCTGGTTGACTATAGAATATATGGAACTAAACCTGAATATTTTCACCTTAGATTGGATGCCATTCCTTAAACCATGCTTAAACTTCTTCGCTAGATATAAATCCTCACCCCCATAGAATGGGTGTGAAGTGCTGCAACTCTATAAAGCGAGATGAATACCGCCTGACTGAGAGCGTAACCTATTCCAAACTCATGAACTCTAGGGATTGGTCAGAACTCAAGGTATCTAGGTATAACTCGTCATAAAAGGATTTTTGGAACTCATCCCAAGACATAACTCATTAGTGTCCCTCCTATTAAATCCCATCCAACCATCTCTTGGAGGAATCCTAAAGCATTTATGTATAATGTTTCACCCTCCTATCTGGGGGTTTCTCTAGATGATCGAAGATAGACAACATGGCTTCTAACCATGACTCTACAGCCTAAGGTCCACCATCCCCTAAGAATTTAACAGGATGATACTGCTAAAAAACCCATGTCCACTATACCATAGATAGGGTAGGATGTAGTACTCCCTATAAGGTATGAATAAACCTCATGACGGATTCATGGAATTGTGTATCAGCACCTGTGTCTGGTATAATAGCTAGTTCCCAGATGATCACAACATGAGGATCTACTAGTAGTCTTTGGTCCATCGTTTTTGGTGTCTGATAGTTTCTCTATATCTGGTGCACAACTAGAGGATGTCTCGATGACGTGAATCAGGAATGTCAAGCACAAACATCATTTTATGATTATCAAGGACTGAAACATGAAGTACAGGAAGGGAAAAGGAGGAACACATGTTCAATTTTTCAAAACAGAATTACACAGCAAGTATACCTCCCACACGATGTGTTCCCTCAACCCCAGTCATGTATCACCCATACACACTGAGTGTTCCTCCTATCACACATCAAGTACATGAATCATCCCCCCTGCTCGAGTTTTTCTACATAGATAAACACATGTTTCCCTCATGTGTAACACTACACAACTTTTTCAACCTAGACATGGTGGGTACCCATAAAGTTTTAACTACCTGTGTCATTAGTCACCTGGATAGAAACATGGTCTCTATAACATGATGTGTACTCCCAGTACACAGCCTATTCCACCAAACATTTACCCACTCCGTGTCTCTGCCCACACAGTCACACGGTTAAAAACTACATAGCGTGTACATATAGTACATGGTGTGTACTTAATAAAAGTTATTTATTTCAAAATAGAAGAACACATGGTGTGTGTTCATAACACAACATGTTGTGTTGTCTGGGTTTCTGGAAATTAGACCTCTAAAACTTCCCTTGAACCCTTAAAAACATAAAATTTTGCTGTTGGAATGAAAAATTATGACCCGTGAGACCCCATAAAACCACAAATCAATGTTTGGAATCCTTATTCACATCATAACTAGAACAAATTCCACTAAATTTCATACATGATCCGCCAAATTCTGATCCAAGAGGGCCCACAACACCTCAAGAACCAAGTTTTGGCATCCACCTAAAAGAAACTTTACATTTCCCAATACCCTATCAAAATAGAAGTTATTATATTATGTCATCTATCAAAACAACATTCATATCAAGCACAACATCTATCACAGTAGAATTCAATCAATAATGCATCCTAAATGGCATAACAAAATGCCTGACAAGTGCTCTCTAGCAAGTGCATATATGATGCATGGGATGGAATACCCTCAACTAATCGGGTTGCAACAGAAATAGAACCTCAATGATATAAAGCATAACAACATAAATCATGTGAACCAACCAACGGTGAAATCAAATCAACTGCTATGATTGTTAAACCTAAAAAATTTCCATAATCGAGGTAAATTAGATTTTCCCTATACATGGGTTAGCTACTACTGGGCATAGATTATTACCAACTACCAATTCCTTTCTATCCCTATTTATAAGCTCCAAAGAGTAAGTCAAAGAAAAAAATAATTCCCTTTGATACCACTTTCTAAAATCCTGTTTCTTGGTGCTGCCCAAAGGTGCCCCATACTCGGTTGGTCACATGGCCTCAACCACATTTCCCCAAATGCCACGCGCTATCGACTAGCAGCGAGGGACTGAGTGTCATAGTGGGGAAACTATGCCCTCATTGGCAGTGTAACACAATGGAATAACAAAAATATACAATAGAGGAAGCAATAATACCATACAATAAGTCAATAATTGACGACTGATAATCTAAACAACTACAACATATATATATATAATGATTCAAGTCATAATTATTTTGGAAAGCATCCAAACAAGTCCTAATTATGGAAATAAAATACTAAAACCATTGTACTAAAAACAGTAAATAACTCTAATAGCATCGCAAACATCCACTTGGTCCCATGCTCTCCATCTCCACGACAATCATGTACCTGATGTAGGAATGTGATTTCCCTTATCTATACCTGCAACCATATAATATGTTTCGGTCCCAAAGCATAACCCAAACAAGGTGTGAGACGATTACCAGTAGGCAACCATCACAAGATCTGTTCCTAACTATAAGTGAGTATATATGACATGTAATGATTGAAATGTAGCAAAGAAACTATGAGTACAGAAAAATAACAAAATACTACAGTTTCCATATACATTCCTTCGAATATAATGTTCAACATTTAATAAAGTATAACAAATAGGTATCTCAGAAGACTACCTAACAGGACCAAATCCAAGCTTGTGCTTTGGCTTGGCAGACATGTCACAACCATTCAATATTTACATTAACCCTATGTGTAACTCACACTGTCCAACCCCTCTGGCCAAATAATGCAATAAAAAGGCAAAGACACTCCGAGGAAGCACTCACCGTCAATTATACCTATGGCCTTTCCACAATAACTTCAGAAACTATGGGTAAGAATAGAACATCAATTCCCCATGTGGTCTCGTAATGTAATCTATAGACACTCTGATGGAGCACTCATCGTCAATCCCCCTTTTGGTCTCGTAGCTTGAAAAATAACAAACACTCTAAGGAAGCACTCAACGTCAATTCCCCCAATGGTCTAACTACATTAGGTTGTCACAGCCCTGTGTAATTTGATCGTGCATATATGATATCAAAAAGCCCAAATTAATTTCAACTACTACATGGCTAAACAAAACCAATTCATATCACAAGAATTTAACTATTATAAGAAATTAGACAGTTCAATCCTGTCAATCTAGGCAAAGAAACAAGGTTTGCCTCATAGGCAACCTAGACTAAACAACCCTAAATAGTCAAATAAGTAATGGGGTGTTCCTTAAACATGAAATTTCACATAAATCCAAAATAATAAACACTTAGTCCAATAATAAATCTATGGAAAATAAAATACAGCTCAATTCCCTTATCCCAAAATACCCGAATCATGGGTAATCGACACTTTGTCATATAAAACTCAAAGACAAACAATGAAAGGCACCCAACCACCAACCTTGATTTTGAAAAAAGGACACCCTCAAACATCATCCCTTGAATCGGACCAGAACGTATTAGATCTATAAAAAGGTCCAAAAAATTCAACCTTGGATAACTTGAGAGAGAAGACAAATCAGGTGGAGAGGCTCTAGAAGAAGGAAGGACTCACTTATGGGATTCTAACACATGCACTGGAGATCGAACCAAATAACGAATGATGGATCGTTGTATTAGAGAAGATTCATTGCTCTTGGTCACTCTTAGACAAACCAAGTCCGGAAGAAGATGAGTATGAGGGTTAGACGTGACCCCAATATGATATATCAAATAAAAGAAAAAGTACACAGTGTTAAATGTTAATGAACATGCTGTGAATTTTCCTCAACTGGCCCGAAACATTAGCAGTCTGCTATGTCACCCACATGGACATTTCTTAGCCCTTTCATGCCCAAACACGACTGCGTGTGATAATAGGGTACACAGTTTGTACTCCTAAGTATAGGGTGTATACTTAACAAATTTTCAAATTATCCCCATTCTAAAAAACACCAGAAATCAAGATCCATACCTAAATTGAAGATCTGTGTTCTCACATACTGGGTCACATTGGTAGGGTCTGTGGTACCCATAGTGTGACTGGGCGTGATCCCCTATGTTGAAAATTGATCTAGATTGGGTCTGTGGTATCACCCAATGTGTTTGGGAAGGATCCCCTCTTTGTGGTATCCGAATCTTCCTTGAAAAATATGTTCTCATTTTGGAAGGGACCGAATGAGATAGTTCTCTTTGTGAGTGTCTATGATGATAACTTTTCTCGGGGAGTGATATCTCCTAGAATGAGCATGATTTGAGAATAATCCTATGTCTGACACTTGGATAAGACTTCCTGATGGAATGTGGTTTCTCATGAGTATAACTTGATTATCTCGGTAATTTTGCTCTTAACATATAACTATGTCGAGATGACTGGTATTTATTTTATGTTGTTTTCTTCATGGTATTTCCTTTTTGGTTTTGGGGCGTCCTACTAGGTATTGTGTTAATCACCCCTGCACGGGATTTTTTTGTACATGTAGTGTCTTGTTAAGACGAACGAGACTTTGATGAAGTCCTAGGTGGAACAGGACCAGGCGATGCTTAGAGAGGTCAGACAAATGAGGTGTGCTCCGACATCTACAGATAGTAGTCCCTAAACCATTCCCTTTATGTTGTCTTAGGTAGGGTTTTCTGTGAATGATTCTCAAGAAATTATGCATTCACTTTCCTAGACTAGGACAACGCAGGAAAAACATCACCATATTTATTTAGACTTGTTTATAGACTCTTTTTGCTGGTATTTTATTTTTTCCCTATTTATTTTACTTTACTTCATATCATTCACAATTGTGGGATCTTAGTGTCATGAATTTTTAACGTAGTGTATTTACATTTCAGCCTTAGTGTCTTGGAGATGTGTGCATGTGTAAATGTACTTAGTCTAATGCCTCAAGTTTATGGTATATTTCTACCCGATGCTAGTCAGTAGCCCCTGGCCTATTGGAGGGGGGCTTAGGGTAGTCCTAGCCCGTGACCCTCTAGGACGGGTCATGACATAGTAGTATCAAATAGGGGTAGTTCTACTTTAAGACCAAGAGCCTACAAGATTAGTTTGGGTAAATATTGTTAAGTGTTTTGAGTTCATCTTTCAGGCTAGGGAATCTAGTGATGGTGCGACGACTGACATAACCATACACCAAGACTACGAGAAGTTTCTTTTCGACTCGGTACATGAAAACATTGGTTATAGGAAAAAATAATGGTACATTCATAATGAAAGAATGGATGTTTTTTCCATGTCCTTTTTGAGTCATCTATCCATATATAATATATTTATTGGGGAACAACCTGTTTTTTTAGGATGCATCCACAAAGATAGCCTACTCAGATTTCACTATGATATCATGAGGATGATATTATTAGTGACGAGGCATCACTATAGGGTCATTTACCAAAGATAGAGCCTCTAGGGGGTTTACCAACTTTACCACCAACCGTTGAGAAGAAACTAAAACTATAACTAGAAGCTAAGGATGCACACTAGATGAGTGCATTTCACGTGTTTCAAAGGCAGTGGACTCCCATGTTTCGGGTGGAGCCCAAGCCCTAGTTGGCTGAGGATTGGATAGAGGCATTCATCAATGTTTTCTACCGTGTGAGGATGCTTTCCATCTAGATGGTAGTATTTTCTGCGAGTCTTCTTCAAGGATCTATAAGATGATGGGGGAGCTTGGAGATACAGTCTCACAATGAGACAACACTCTCCTAGAATGACTTCGAGCGTCTCCTCAGGGAGGATTTATACCCAGACAAGTTGTGATCAATGCGCACATAGGATCTTCTGCATCTACAACAGGGATACATGTCTATGGTGGAGTACTCAGTGAGGTTTATTGATATTTCACTGTAATCCATGTTAATGGATTGAGAGTAGTTTTTCAGTTCTTGGTCCTTCGAGTAGGGCTTACACCAGGACATTAGGGAATCATTAACATCCCTTGTCATTACTAATTATGATGGGGTTCTCGATCATGCCCTACTTGTGGGGAGTTACTTAGTGGAGCAGACAATGGTAGTGGGAGCTAGTAGTAGTTGCTAGGTAGATGAGACCTTGGAAGTGGGAAGCCAACTATGGTCTTAGGGACCCAAGTGGATAAGTATCTTAGGGGATGATCATATGATGTAGGTTTAGAGATATAGGGATCTCAGGGTGTATTGAGTGAACATAGAGATTGATGGCGTTACACATGTGGCAGTCAGGGACACCTGTAATGAGATTACCTATCCCATCATACATCTGAGTGGGAGACAGTTAAGGGACCACTGAGGTAGAGGTAGATATAGGAGCAGTGTGGTCCATAAGGTGTTGGATGTGGAAGAGGATCATGCGGGGTAGTAGGAGGCGGTCAATGGTTTTACCCATTACCACCACCACCCCTGGTAGTCCTCTCTAGGATTAGGGAGCTTGTGGTCAGGGATGAGGCCAGCTGTAGGTGATGGAGGCTTATGACCCAAGCATTCTAGGGATGATACATGTTATGATCTGTGTTTCTTCCACCATGGATACAATTTTGATAGACACAATTACTAGTAATTCCTTTCTTGCTAAAAACCTTGTTTGGATTATGGAGACTCCCATTAAACCATTGACTCGACCCTTATGATTAGAGAATCCAACAAGATAAGATTTTATGACCACACACAGGTGCTAAAATATTAACCAGACTCTTAGAGGCCATAAATTCAGTTTGGATATCTTGGAAACAGTTTCGAGGCCTTACGAAATCATTCTTGGTATGTAAAAGTTATCCATAGTTGATGCTCAGATTGAATATTTTAGGCATAGAGTGTGGTGTGTCCATAGTGATTGAACCATGTTTTCAATTATTGGTGAAATGTAAATACATGCTGCATAAGATGGACTCACACATAGGTGGGCTCAACCAATTACACATCAGTTATTTAGCCTCACCTTAGTACAATGGATGATATGAGTCCTTAGTTTCTTGTAGTGGTGTTGGAGTATAAGGATGTATTTCCTGAATATGTTCTTGGTTTACCTCTCTGTAGGGAGATTTACTTATATATTGATCTACACCTTGGGAAAACTCTGATATCTTCACCTTAATATACGATGTCTCTCATTGAGCTTCACCATCTATGGATGTAGTTGAATGAATTTCATAAGAACAACTTTGCGAGACCTAATGTTTTTTCCTGGGCAACCCCTATTTGGTTTTCCAAGAAGGAAGACAGAAGACTGAGGTTATGTGTTGATTTTCGCCACATGAAAAAAGTGACTATGATAAAAAAGTATCCCATACCATGGATCAACAACCACTTTGATCAATTGAATGTGGGAATGAAGGTTCTTAATGATCGACCTCAGATCATGCTATCACTATTTGCAAGTGTGGGATGAGGATACACTAAAGATGGAATTTAGATTTCGTTACAGTCACTATGATTACATGGTGAATAAATTTGAAATGAAGAACACCCTAATAGTGTTTCTGGGACTCAAAAACCATATATTTTAACCTTAATTAGACTAGTATGTGGTGGCCTTCAACGATGACATCCTAGTGTACTCAGCGTCATAGGAGGAGCACATGATACAATTGTGGATGGTCTTGGACACACTCCAGGAGGAACAGATATAGGGCTCTTGAAGTGTTCCTACTGGAATTGAGAGGTCAATTTTTCAGGACAAAACATCTCTGATGCTGGAGTTGTAGTGGATCCAGTAAACATTTATGTAGTTCTTTCTTGGGAACCACCCAAGAGTGTTACTGAGGTGCGTAGTTTACTTGATTTGGAAGGGTACTATTAGAGGTTAGTTCCTGACTTCTCAAGAGTAGCATCACCTTCTACAAGTTTGATGCAAATGGGATATCCTTTAATGTGGACATAGAAGTGTCAACAGTACTTTCAGGAGTTGCGGCAAGGTTGAAGAGCAGTCACATATTGAGATTTTTAGAGGAGGGTGTTGAGTACTTGGTGTTCTACAATGCATCACAGACCAGGCTTTGTTGTGTCCTAGTGTATGGGAAAGCGGTGATTTCCTATGGTTCACTTCAGTTGAGGCCACATGAGAATAACTATGCGACCTCTGATCTTGATCTAGTAGTGTTAGTATTTGTATTAAAGTTGTGGAGACACTACCTTAAGGGAAAGTAGTTTATCATCTACTATGATTAAAAGAGTCTCAAGTATATCTTCTCTCATAAGGATCCGATCTTGAGATAGAGGCGATGGATAGAGTTCCTCTAGGAAAATGTATTTGAGATTTTCTATACTCTTGGGAATGGGAAAATGAGGGCAGGTTCTCTCAACAAGAGATCTAGCTTGTATTTTCGGAATGAGGCATCAGATATGTTAGTCTCATTGTAGATATCCTTCGTGGATGGATATGTTGCAGCCTACATCCAGTCGATGGTTTTCAATCCTACACTCTTACATTGAGTTAAGGAGGCGCATATCAGGGACACCAACTATGAGACTTTATGTGATCCGATATCTATAGGTCACACACCTAATGGATATTCAAAAGGTAGTGAGCACATTGTTCTATTAAGAGGGCGTACTGTTGTGCCAGTGGCATTGTAGGAGGAGGGTGTGAGGGAGCACCAGACATACCCTTTAGTGGTAAATCATAGCATGGTGGAGATATACTAGGACCAATGATGTCAGTTTTGGGGGCCTGGTATGGAGAATTGATTTTCGAATTTCATCTGTCGATGCCTCACTTATCATGAAATGAAGGTTGAGCACTATGTTCCAGCGAGTTTAACGCAAACCCTTGAGGTGACAGAATGGAAGTGGGATGGGATATTGATGGTCTCCATGATGGGATTACCACATACTTCTAGGGGACATGATTCTATCTGGGTGATCATTGACTAACTTACCATGTTGGCCCACATTCTAGCTACTTGGGTGGAGAGTTTGGTAGAGAGATTGGGGAACCTCAATGTAATAGAAATAGTTCGAATCCATGGAGTCCCATCGATGATAGTTTCAGATCATGAAAATCACTTCACATTCTAGTTTTGGAAGGGATTTAAGGATGAATTTGGGACTTAGTTACACTTGATAATAGCATTTCACCCATAGAAGGACGGCTAGACTAAGCAGACCATTCATGTTCTGGAGGACATAATGCTGGCATGTACGTTGAATTTTTTCCATAGTTGGGAGGATATCCTAAAATTAATGGAGTTTTCATACACCAATAGATATCACTCCACCATCTTTATGTTACCATTTGAGGCATTATATGAGAAAACCAATAGTTCTCCACTTTATTGGACTATCCTAGGTGAGTCTGCACTCATGGGCCTAGAGTTGGTGCGAGATACTATAGAAAAGGTGTGGATCATCCAGGAGCTGATGGAGACAACACAGAGCTGACATAATTCTTATGATGATAGGTGGTGGAAGCATTTAATGTTTGAGGAAGGATACCACATGTTCATTTAGGTCTCACCTTGATGCAGATTATGGATATTTGGCTGGGGCAACATGCTATCTCAGAGGTTTATTAGCCCTTTCTAGAAACTGCAAAGAGTTGGTGAGGTGGCATACAACTTGGATCTGCCACCATAGTTATATATGGTATATGATGTCTTCCACATGTAACATCTGAGTATGTACATGAATTACCCATCACATGTCATCGAATGGGGAGACCTAGACATCAATGATGGAGGGAATTATGCTGAGTACCTAGTGAAAATCAAGTATCAGAAGGAGAGGATCCTTCATTAGAAGCCAATTCTTTTGGTACATGTTCAGTGGTAGCACATGAATCTCCATGAGAGCACATGGGAGTGGGTGGATCAGATTAGTGCTCTATACCCTTATCTATTTGTGTAGCATTTGTATTGGATTTCAGGGATGTAAATCCCCAAGGTGAGGAGAATGTAACATCTCATATTATTCCAGTTATTATTTTTTGAAATTATATGGATTGATTTGGGGAATAAGTGCTGAGGATAAATGTGATACTGAGTCTTATTTTTCCCAGAATAATTTTTTAAAAAATATTAATCTTTTAATAGAACATGCTAATGGTTTTCCTGAAAAAGTGGACTAAATATTAAACGGGTGCCTGAAACAGAAATTTTAGGGAATCGTCAGCAAAAACCTTATATGATGAAACTCTAAAAGGTCATAATCATTTTTAAATAATTTAAATAAAAATTTATTTTGATGAAACATCATTTTCTTTTTATTAAGGCTTTGTATGGAATTTATGGTTATCACCATAACCCTAGAATTACTTTGAGTTGTGGATAATAACTCTCTAGAGAAACAATGATGGATCATGGGTTGATGATTGACGTGCAACCGATTCTAAGGAATATCACAGATGATAACGATGATGCAATGATCCTTCATTAGTAAATAATCTGAATCTAGGTAGGGTGGTTATTTCATTGTGATCATTCCCCATTCTTGATTATCATGATGAACATGAGCCAATCCATGAACAGATTGATTCATGATTTAATTGTTGAAGGATGGTAATGATTTCGAGGTTTATTTCAGTTACTTTTCAGAATTGGTTCTTCATTCTTCATTCCTTATCTAATGAGAATGGATTGAGGACACAAGAAGAAGGCAGAGGTTTGTCCCTTCAGGTGTTCTTCTTCTTTTCTCTCCCCTGTTCTTTGCGTTCTTCATTGTTGGAACCACATGAACATGGTTCAACTTTCTTGGTGGGTCCCAATGCGATCAGAACCCCAGATTGAAAGAAAACCAATAATAGGGGATTCATTCATGTAGATTGGGACCCAAAGAACCCGGATATATGAATGTTATATATGTTGGAATCATAGGTGGCTCAGTGGTCTATGGAAAGGATCACCATTGAGGGTCTGGTGCGATGGTCTGACAAAGAAATGCAATGACCAGAGGAGACGTCCTTGACGGTGGCCACAGAAGACAATGGAGGTGAGTGTGTGGGTCATGAGAATTGTGGAATAGTGGAGATGGGGATGAGGAGGTGGTGCAAAGTAGGGCTAAGGATGTGGTGGAGCCATGGCATGCAGTTGCGACGATGAATTCATGGTATGTGAACGACAACTTCATAGGCTAGCCCATGCCAGGTGTCCCATGCATGTGTGGGAGAGGCTAGTGTAGAAGGTTCGAGACAAGGAAGAATGGTTTAGGCCTAATAGAGACATGCCATTCTAGGTGAAAGAGTCTAGGCCCATGAGGAGTATGCATGGTCGGACCCATCGGGTTGGGTCAGACCCAGTAGATCCAAACAGATCCAAGTCAGACCCATGTTGGACCTGGGTCGACCCAAGGTAGTCACTTGGTCAACTGAGGGATGATCGACCTTGGTCATCGACCACCATGATAGCTCGAGTCGTCATGGTTTAGTTGTCTATGATCCAATCACACAGTCAACCGTGGACGGTCGACAATGGGGAAAATTAACCATTGTGGTCGACCACCATGGTGGGTGGATCAACCATTTTGTTTTTCTATATCCCAATGACCACCCTTTCTTCTGAATCTTCAGACCCCAAAACCATTCAAACGGTACGTCTTTTTGATGACACATATATGACATTGGGAACCAGATGATGAAATAGTCCTTTTACAATATTATGGTGAGATTTTAGTTTGGACTAGTATTGGGTGATAAAATTTCCCTTAGTCCTTTCCATGAGGGTTCAGTGGTATTTTACGTCCACATCACTAGATTGTAATCCCCTCTAGAGGTTGAGTCCCAGATACAGACAGACATCCCTCCCTGGTACTTGAGTGCAATCCTCTATCACCCCTAGTAGATTATGTGGAATCGTGTAACCTCTATGAGCAGGGTTTTGATCCTCCACCTAGAAGGACACATCATTATGGTCCATGGTATCTCCCAGTGTGACTGGGTGTAAACCCCTACAATGTGAATTTATCCAGATTGGGTATGTGGTATCCCCTAGTGAGTTTGGGTAGGATCCCCTCTCTGGGGTATTATAATCTTCCATGACCAATACATTCAGATTTGGGAGGGGCCTAAATATTCTATACCTCTTCTTGAGTGTATCTGATGCCAACATGGCTTGAGGAGTGAGATCTCCCAGAACGAGTGTGCTTTGAGAAGAATCCTATGGTTGACACATGGATAAGACCACCTAATGGAATAGGATTTCTCATGAGTATATATAGATTTTCTTGATATACGTGATGCTGAAACATACCAATGTGGATCTGATTGGTATTTCCTTTATGGTATTTATTTTGTGGTATTTATTTCAGGGTATTTACTTTGTGGTTCCAAGGAGTCCAATTGGGTATTTTTATAATCACTCCGACATTGGTTTTTCAAACACGCCTCATGTCTTGTGCAGGCAATCGACCCTTTGATGGAGTCCTAGGAGGACCATAATCACGTGGTTCTTAATAAGGACAGACAAATGAGGTGTGCCCAGTTGGCTTCTGATATCATCCCCAGAACCATTGCCTTCAGGTTAGATCAGGTTGGGTTTTATGCCGACAAGTTTCAGGAACATGTGCATTCACATTCCTAGAATATGACAACGTGGGAAACATATCACGAGGTTTTGTTGGACTTGTTTGTAGAATCTTTTGGGTGGGATTGTATTCTAGCCTTATTTACATTATTTTACTTCCTGTTATACTATGTTGTGGGATCTTAGTAGTTTTCATGCATTGTTTACATAGTGTTTCTACATTTCATCATTTTTGGCTTAAAGATGTGTGTGTGCATACAGGTACATAGGCAAATGCCTCCCATTTATGGGATATTCATACTCAGTGATAGCCACTAGACCTTGTCCTATTGAATTCAGGCTTGGGGTATTCCGAAAACGGGCCCCTCTAGGAGAAGTCCCGATAGAATATATCATGAATATGTTATTTTTGTCAGATTTGTATTAATTAATTATAAATTAATTATGTAAAGGTGTTGTATTTGTTTTGGAAACCTTTTTTGAACATTTTTTTTGAAAACAATTTATTTTTCATGATGTTTATATCTTGTAAAATATGTGCATGGTCCCTCAAATCCAACAATTATTATATAGGGCACGACCTTGATAAGCACTTCTACTACACTTAGAATCGTTAAGTGGTACCACAACTTCCATGTTCATGTTTAAAATTACTTATTTGTTTTTTAGACATTATGCATTTAAAATTTAAATTTTATTTCATATTTTAATTCATTCTGAATCCATCATTGAAATCCCTTCTTTATCCTCTTCATTTTACTTTCACATAACCTAGATTTGTTTGTAATTAATGAATAACACATCTGAGGAACCCATAAATAGGCACCAAGAATTATGGCCAGATAATACCAGATTTCATGACATATAATACCTTTTAACACACCATATATACTTTTTCGATTCACCATGACACCCTATATGTAATTCACATCATCATGTAATGAATACATGTAATGTGTATTAAATAAATTATGTGTTGACAAGCCAGGGTGGCACACAGATTTTATAAACCACCCACTATGTATATTTCCTACACACCATGTACTCAACATGTTTTTTTGTGTAAAATAAATGGTTAATAAATGTCACACAATTAATACATTTCATGTATTTTAAACACGATTTTTATAAGCTGGTATTCATATAACTTGAAGTATATTCTTTGTATATTTTCTACAAGCCATTTACTTTATAAATGTACACTAGAAGAACATAACAAGTCTCTAGGCATTTACTGTGGATATTCTATAAAGTGAATAACAATATGTGTAGCCATCACGCACACATTGTGCACTTTAGCTGTCAACATGGAAATATTATATTTAATTAATTGCTCTATTAAACCTCATAGACGTTTATCCAATCTATAATTAATTTGATATTACACATTAGTTGTTCGATTTATATTATTTTCAATGAATAATTAATTTTGAATAATACTTTAAACTATTATTAATGTAATCACATTGTATAGTAATGATGCAACACATTATATTATAAAGGTAACATAATACTCTTGTGTTCCATGTGTCATTAATTTGGAATTACACACTATGAAATTATGAAATATGATGTATACATAATATATTGTGTCAGATCATTGTATACAACTAGAACCACATTAAGTAGTTTATATAGATACTCCCTGGTTTCTTCCAAGTAAAAAGATTTGTGAAATTTTATTATGTTTTAAATAAAATAAAATAATTTAATTTATTTTAAATCATAGTGGATGAGAAGTTTTGGATGATAGGAATGAATAATATAAAATGAATTTATTGATTAATAAAACAATTTATTAGATTAATTTAAGTTTGTTTTATCTTATGAAGAATGAATTGAAAAAATGCTACCTAGTTGTTTTAAATGTGTAATCATTGCATTTTTATGACCGATCATGATCTTTGAAAAAATATATGCATGTGTCAGTTTTATTTAATTTAATTTTATTACATGGTTTTGTAGTAATTTGTTATTAAATAAAATATAATGGCATACATTCTATCCCTCATGACTTTAGTATGTAGAACCTGCATGTCCAAGGTGATTTTATATAATTCCCAATAACCAATACTTTTTATCTACTCACTCATGTGTGTGATATAAATAATATATAAAAAAATGAGTATATAAAAGGTCATGGAATCAGGTCAAGGTGTAGTTGAGTCCATGATAGTTCAAGACCAAATTGAGATGAAACCAACATGAGTGGTACATAAGGGGATATGTGGAATGCGGCAGCTCATTCCATGACTAGAATGAGTAGTTTTCCTCTTAGGGCCATAGATTGATTTATTTCCCCCATAAGAAATAAAACATTAGAAAAGATCATGATTGAATTATTAATTTATTTGTTTTATTTCTATCTATAGATGATATATTTTATCGATAAAAAACCTCTACTATATGAATAAATAGTTTAATATTCATATATCAAATTAAAATAAATGGGTTATGCATATATGTATCATTAGAACATGTTTAATTACAAATGTAAAATACTATTTATATTAGTAATAAATTTAAATTATAAAACAAGAAAAAATTTAGGCAAAATAAATTATATCCACCAATATAATATTAAGTCAGACCGACCCATTCAATACTTGAGTAGGAATGAAACCATAGTTCATAGGGTTTGATGAACCACCATTGGGAGAAATAATTTTATCAAGGAGTTTTTATAAAATTTTTAGGTTGACTAAACCAAATTACATCAAGATAATTAACCCTTTCCAATTTTGATAAAACTTGGAAACAAGTGTTGATGGATCCTAAGCAATGTTTTCTAGATTGGAGAGTTCAATCAATGATTCAAGGTTCCAAAAGGCTAAAATTAGAGAAGAACCTCCTCCCTAAATACATAGGAATAATTAACCAATACATCATTTGGTTTATTAAAAGGGGAATACAGATCCTTTACAATAGAATTAATATGGTTATGGGCCATTCTGAGTTCAGTGGAAACAGCTTTTAAGACATGATAAAATAATAGAAGACTTAAAAAAATTAAAAATATTATTATGCCTGAAATAAATTGTATTCAAGTAAAGTATTAATGGCCTTAATTTTTTTCATATAAAAATGAACAGGTATCTAACCACATTATCCCTATGATCAATTCTAGATAATGTCCATCTCATAACAGGTAGCAACTTCATGGATTGGTTCATATGCTTAGAACAAAAATCTTACATGATATAATACCCAATGTTTGATATGCCTAAAAAGAGGTTAGTTATGAATAATTTTTGGTCTATGATAAAATATATAGTGATGTAGTTTAAATTTAGTGTTTAATACTTATATCCATGTCTAATGAACTCATGGAGTCACATGAAGACATGGATGGTTATTGCATGATCCATCATCTCTATGGTATTTATCAAAAGTGATAAAGATAATAATGTATTGAGATATCCCTGATTCTATTTAATATAAAACATGAATATGGTTCTCCTAATAGTACTCATGTAGTCATACTCGTTGGATATATTGAGTGCCAATATTTTTTAGGATTTAAGCTATCTAAGTATCTTCACAACAAACTCATTCTTTCATCAACTCCTGAGATCTTCTCTAATTTTGTTTTCAATTTTAATACCCATAATATGGATAAGTATATCTTATATCTTATCACTATATATCTCCATATTGATAAATATATGAAGCATGAAAAGCCTTATATCCCTATTCTAAATAAAAGCAATAGCCAGGTGAAGAACTCTAAGTCTAAAGCCTCGTTTTAATTAACTTCTAGGAAAAGAAGGGTGAAGGTACAAGAAATGGAACCTGATGTTATATATTTCACATATGGATAGAAGGTCCAATAGAATAAAAACTACACCCATGAAAATAATAAAGAGGAATCATTAAGTGAAATTTTTATGGAGTTCAATTTATATATTTTTATAAATTGGTTATTATATTTATCATGTGCTGGTCATATATGTATTCAAATACATGAACCATGTATATTATTAAAGATTTTTTTAGGGTGATATAGATCTATGAGAATCCAAAAGATCTAGAATTTTGGTTGTGGATATTGAGGACTGCCAACTTACATTTCTGACAAGAATGATCATGGATTGAAAAGACTATTTTTATTTTCCTTTAGTCCGCAAAAAATTATATCTATATCCAAACATGGTTTTGATGGATTTATTTCCATGTTTGGGAAATAATGTTTATTATTTTATAAGGAAAAAATATGTTATGGTAAGGTTTATTTAAATGATGATATTTATTTATTTGACTATACAATCCATGTAGTGGTAATCAGTAATGAAAGTAGTTTACATGACTCAATCCACACCAAACTATGGAATCACCAACTAGGTCTGGTAAATGATTTATTTGAATATATTATACCAATATGGAATTGTATATTAATTTTAACTAAAACAACATGGTGTTTTTCATGCATTTTAAAAGGAAAAAGTACTAAATCACCCATTTGTAGAAGAGGTTAAAGGGAAATTGAGCTTCTTGAGTTAGTTCAAATGGTCATGTTTTAACCATTTCATGTTGAAGGCAGGGGTGGGTAATCATACTTTATAAATTTCACTAATGAATTTAATAGATATAGATATTTTTCATAATTAGGTATAATACATATTCATTTGACATATTCAATAAAATATAATAATGATGTTAAAAACAAGCTTGGTAATAAGATTAAAAAACAACACTCTAATTATAGTGGAGAATATATTAATCAAAAATTGGTTTATTATTTATGGTATTTTGGCATTTTATCCAAAATAAATCATCCTTGTAAACCAAAATATCATAGTGTTTGTTAAAGGAGGAACTAAACCCATTTAGACATGGTTAGATCAAGGATGAGTTATATGACTCTTTTATTATCCTTTTGGGGATACTATTCATAAAAATTAGCACATATACTAAACTCTGTTATAACTAAAGAAGAATATAGAATTATATACCAATTAATTAGTAAAATTAAACTTTTTTTGTAATAATTACATGTGTGGGGATGTGAAAATTTTGGTAAGGCCCCTCAGGAAAAAAATTCACCCTGAGGCACAAAGTGTATCTTTATAGGATACCCTATGGAAATAAGAAGATGTTACCTATATGAATCCTCAAATGAAATTTCAATAGTATAAAGAAATTTAATATTACTTGAGAGGAGGAAAATCTCTAAAATATATTTTATGAGTGAGATAGAATTAGATGATGTTGTGGTTCAATATACATAAGAGTTCAAAAAATAATAGATTCCACAAGACCCCATAAAAGAAGTTGTTCTAGAGACAAAAGTACTATGTTGGACTACAAGAGAAGTTAGAGAGAAAAAATGATATGTTTTTATAGTCATTAATGATTGTGTCTCTTTAATAGTTGAAAGTAATTATACTATAACTTATAAGTAAGATGTAAGTGGAAAAGAAGTTTTCTAGCGTAAATGAAGATTTAAATTATGAAATGGATTCCATGTGTTGAAACCAATTCTTGAGTTTGGTAGATTCAACAGAGGATGTGAATATCATTGTTTTTAAAAGGGTACTCATGAAGAAACTTGTATTAGATGTATATGTAAATACCTATAAGGAAAAAATTGTAACAAAAGGGTTCAAACGGTGTTAAATAATAGACTATGATGAAAATATTCCAATAATTTCTGTGCTAAAATAAATTACAATCATTATTTCCACAACATATTTCCCTAAAAATGAGATTTTACATATTAATGTCAAAAAAAATTTAAAAAACAAGAAAAATTAGGAAGATGTCAATAAGAAACAACCGAAAGATATTATGACTTGAAAGGATTAAAAAAGGTATATCAGTTGAAAAGACCCATTTATGTATTAAAATAAACATTAATGTCATTGAAAGTTATATTTTATAAATCCCTAATTTAATTTAGTTTCATAAATAATTAATGTTATCCTTGTGTTTATAAGTGGTTTAGTGAGAGTGTATTCATTTTTCTAATAGTTTATATCAATGTCATACTTATAATTGCCTACAAAATACTAGTCTTATAGTCTATTAATGCCCGATTCAAGACATGTTTCTCTGTGAAGGAATTAAGAGACGCTTAATATATTATTAGGATCAAGATATATCATAATAGATCCAAGATACTGCTTGTTATATGTCAAAATCCATGCACTAAAAATATACTGAAGAGATGTATGGAATAATCCAAGAGGGGATTGTTACTAGCGTGACATGACATTCATCTTTCCAATAAAATTCGTCCTCAAACATATTATAAAATAGAATGAATGGAAATGATTCCTATAATGACTAAAACTTATTCCAAATAGATATTAAATCTTAATAGAAAAATATTCATAACACAACATAAAAACCAATGCCAAAACCGTTGAGGTATAGTACCTTTAGAAACATGGACATGTATACAACTGGTCCATAAGTGAGTCACATAATCTCCCACTATGTTATTCATAACTAGTATCCTTCTTAGTCATATTATAGATAATCCCTTTCATCATAACCATGGTAAAGGAAAGATGAGAAAGGGTGAGATTATTTGATCAGTATGGGTAAACAAGGCAGATATCAACATATTAAGAACATACGTGTATGATAAAATGAGAATAACATTTGAAAATAATACCCTAAATATCATAGATTATAATATTGAGTCATGGTATAAATAATGTCAGTTCATAAGACATGAATCATAATGTAATCATAGAACATGAACTATGAGAATATAGCATTGGCATAATACATAGATTTGTGGAATACACATAAGCTAATTACACCATGAACTTGTGTAAATAAAAATTGGTTCACTAATTATGTTAAGGATATGAAATCAGGACCACACATTAAATAGTGGACAAGAAACAAGGTCAACACAAAACCTTATGAAAAAAATTATAGGTCTATAGATAACACTATGAACACGTAATCAGGTTTAAGCACAATATTTTGAACATATAATTTGGTTCTTCAAAATCATATTTATTCATGATTTATCCATATTTAACCAATTTATTATAGGGATATATAGGTTATAAACTACACGTAATTAAAATAATACATACATGTTCCATTATATCATAAAAAAATAATTATATTAGAGCCTAGGAAATGAAATGTTTTTCATAAACATTTCATCATATCACAACCTGTGGAAAAGGAACAAGTTTCATAATCACTTTATCAATTCATCATAGCATAAAACATGGAAAATGAAGTTGTTTTCCTAAGATTATCATCATGGTATAACCCATGGAAGGTAAAAATGTTTAATATACCGAATTTCATTAAAAAAAATAAACAATTCAGTGGATGGATAAAAATTGTATCCTTGGATCATAACCTCATTAAAGAATAATTAACATCAAAGCTTTTCATCTTATATGGAAAATGATTTTCAAAGACCACATGGAACATTTCATAATAAAAATAGACTTTATACTTTAAAAAACACTTTTTTAAAATGTAAAATATTTTCAAAATCATTTTATGTAAAAAACCTTAGAAACGTATATAGGAATATTTAAAAATCAAAGATAACATTTCCTATGGAAAATAAAAAAATCACAGAATATCAAATTTTTAAAAATAAATGTTAACAAAAAATTATGAAAATAATTTTATTTGAAAATAACTTTTTAATGTGATAATAGAAGCATTAAAACATTGATTGGTCATGGTGGGGAAAAATTATTTTAATGTCGTACATTTTAAGAAAAAAGTTTCGTTTCATATTTTCAGTAAAATAAAAACAACCATTGTTTAAAAAATGACTTGAAGATTCCATTAATTTTTTTAAAAAAATGAAACATGGGTAAAAATTTATTTAATAAAATATTTGGATAATTTTAAAAACATTTTTTTAAAACCATTTAGAATACATGATTTTGGAAGAAAAATGATTTTCGACTAACGAGAGTAATAAAAATGTTTTTTATTAACAAGATTTTTTTGAACTCTTGAGTACATAAAGGGAGTATAATGAATGGAAACATGTATTATTATGAAATAAAAAAATATAATAATATTTATGTGTGTCATAAAAGATAAATAATAAAATTTCATCATTGAAATCATAATCATAAATGATCGTGATAAGTAATGAGATTGTACCATCAAACCATTTCCACATTGGTATATTTTCAATCATAGGCCTTATTAATGAATTAATTCTAATTTAACTATTTTATTAAAATATTTATTCTAATGATGCTACATGTTAAGGGGTTAGTATATTCACCTCATAGAAGAACATAGGTCTATAACATAACCTTTTTGCTAAACAAAACAATTTGATACAAAAATCTCTTACCAGTATGGTAATTTTTGAACCGTAAACCCCCTGGAATATATATCCTTAAAAGGATATGTAAATCCCAATAATTTTTAGTAAAATAATCATAAAATACATTATTTGTAATCATATACACCATATAGTGGAAATAGCTCGTGAATATGGAATGTGTCTCACAAAAGTAAATAGTGAGACATAAATCCATTACCTTAAGTGTCAAATTTTCTGATACACATTCAAAACATCTGCATAATAAATATAATCTTATTTTGAATATATTTAAGAACAATAATTATATATATCATACCATATATTATTTACTTAGCCCCTTTTATTACCCATTTATTAACTAATTGTTGTTAAAATCTCATTTTGGGTCATGCCCGCTTTGTTTTTCTACAATGCTTTGATTTTTTATTTGTGGTCCACTTATATTGACCACGATTCAATAATATATATAATTATAACCATGATATAAATAAAAAAATACATTCAGTATACATGTGTATTTAGTAATCCATAACATTTAGAGATAGAAAATGAAATACACCGTTCATAGAGATGGTATGTTGTACGTACGCATGAACACCGTTTCCATTTTCTCTATGGATAAAATAAAATACGGGAAAATAATATATTAAAATTAAATATTTATTTTTAGGTAATATATGTCAAATTTTCCATTAAAAACATCCTTATTACCATCCATATAAACTGTGAATGAATCACATCGCTTCACGAGGTAGTAGTCCTTCGTACACACGAATGACATTATAATACCCCTCATGGAATGGAAAGTAAAAAAAGTAATATGTGATATAATAATTTCATAAATATAGTTATATTATAAATATAATATTTATCAATTTAATCTATCATTTTTACAAACCAACAAAAATAAAAATGAAAGACATATCACATCGATTTGTAAGGCGGTAGTCCACCATATGCACACGAAAAATTATTATTTTCCAATAGGTTGGGAGGTAATAAGTTATATGTTGCATTATAAATAAATAGGTATAATAATATTATTAATATTATATATAAATAATAAATCCATCATTATATCCATTCATGATAGGTGGTGATGGAAAATGAATAACATCGGTTAGCATGGCGGTAGTTCGTTGTACACAAGAATGGTGATTTCGTATCCCTTTTGATGGAAGTGGTGATGGTTTTAGGTAATTAAATTAAAATAAAAAAATATAAGTATATTTAATATACTGATGTTATTATTTCATCATGGTTTAATAATAATTGAAGGTGGTGTGGGAAGAAATAAAATAAAATGCCCGGTTAGGGACATTACCACTTCTTCCAAACAACTGCATTTAATATTCTCTAAAAGATGTACTAGGTTGAATTTATGAATGAAATAAGGATAATAGATTCGGAATAGGGATTTAATTAAGTTATTTTTTAATTTATTTGAATTAAAAAAATTGTTTATGAGGTGTTCATTAAAGAGGATAGGGGGTGGGGTTTTATAATTCAGGTTCGTGGAACACTTGTAATTTTTAAAAAGAAAACTATCTTCACACAATTTCATATTAAAAAAGACTCTAAAATGATTCATTATGAAACCTTATAGGTGATAATGTATATATATTCCAATAAAATTGGTTTTTGGAAATTATATATGTCATTTTACTCTACCTTTTTAGATTAATCCACAGTAGGCCTGTTTCAACCTTAAACACAATAATCAATTTTTATTGTTTTTACTATTAATTATGGAAAAAAATAAGTTGATGTTATTAGATAATATAAATGATAATTTTTAAAAATATTTAACCAATTTTTTCAAATTAAATTCACATAAGTGAAAAAAATTTAATTTAAAATTAATGTCAAAGATGTGATGAAAATGCGGTTTTCCAAAGAGAAAATTTTAAGCATTTAAAAGTTTTGATATAAATATTCTATAAAAAAATTATTTTTATAAAATCAACTGGATTAGTAATTTAAATAATTTTACTTTTAAAACCATATAATAATATAATCTATCTTTTAAATTCCTTGCATGAAAAGAATGTTTTTTTTATAAAAACCAATATTTTTCACTTTTCACTGAAAAATTTATTATTTCAGAAAATCATTGAAAGTAAATCGAAGATAATTTTTAAATTATTATTTAAAAAATTAAGTTCATTTTTTTAAAATAAATTTACTAAAAATTTGAAAAAATTATTTAAAAAATTATTTTACAAAATTAAACAAAACGGTTTTTAGAGAAGTACAGTTTTGAACATTAAATTGGATTTATTTTATCTCATGACTAGAAAAAACATAAGATGAATGTTAATTATTAAATTAAATATATAATATATTAATTTAATTAATATAATTCTCAATTATTTTAATTTTTTGATTTAAAACACATTTTTTCACATAAAAACTTTTTCTATGAAAAATATTCCCTTTATTTTCAAACTGATTTTATTTTAATATATAATTAATTAGTACCTAAATAATTATATATATATATATATATATATATATATGTAATTAATATATTTTCATAATTTATTTAATATTATTAATATGAACCATTCCAATTGATAGGTTATAACTATCATATTGAATAATAATATTTTACTAGTATGTCACATTTCATCGAATCTTAGTGATGTGTGTAACATAATCTAAACTCGATATTGTGTGTAATGAAATCTAAAATCTTAGTTTTGTGTAACAAAAGATAAACTACAATTTCTATATAACATTAGTTAAACTTGATGTTGCATGTAATGAAAAATATCAAAAATATGCAATTTATTTGAAAAAAGAATATTTCACAAAATCATGTGATGCCACATTCTAACCATTTAAATAAATTGCATCCCCAAAATAGAACATGTGGTTGATAAAATTTGAAAATAATATTATGGGAAACCCACATAATAAAAATTGTTAATTTGAAATTCATTTTAAAAAGACAGAAATGGATGTGTGAAGGTCATCAATAATAACACATCCTAGGTTTCCAAATAGAAGAACATATGTGGGAAGATAATATTTGGACATGAAAGAAAAGTTTAATGTAAAAATAATTATGGAGAGTGATAGAGATCATTGATCCCTAAAAAGAAAATAATATTTATAAAATCAAGAAACTACAAAAAACAAGGAAGGCCTGCAGACCTCTCACTTTTCTAAAGGATGGGGATTTTATTATTGACAAAGAAGATGAAATTGCTAATCAAATAGTCTCCTATTATGAGACCCTCTTCAATGGACCTGATAATAACAAAGACCTCCTAACTGGGGTCATTCCTCTAGTGATCACTAATGGAGAAAATTATTTCCTTCTTAACACATCATTGGATCATGAAATTGAAGAAACTATATTTAGTGGGAATCCTAATAGTGATCCTAGTCATGATGGTTTTAACAATGGTTTCTTCCAAAACATTTGGTATTTGGTGGATATCGATGTTCTTAATCTAGTTAAATAGTTTTTCACCAATGAGGTGCTAACCCATGCTCTTAATTATAAGCTCCTCACCTTGATCCCTAAAGTTGATAATGCCTCTAAAATTCCCCTTTTTAAACCCATTGCACTTATCAACACTCCTTTAAAAATTGTCACCAAAATCCTTTCTAATAAGCTCTCAATTATTACTGACAAAATTTTCTCATGGAATCAATTAGCCTTTATAAAGGGAAGATCCATTCAAGATTTTATCTGTCTTGCCACTTTTTTTATCAACAACTTGAATAAACCTTATATAGGAGGAAACATAGCTATTAAACATGACATCAAAAAAGCTTTTGACACCATGGAATGAATCTTTATCTTTAATGTCCTTCAAAGTTTTGGTTTTAATGACTCCTTTATCATTGCTATCAAAACACTCTTTAACCTGGACACTATCTCCATATTGATCAATAATTCTCCCAAAGGGTACTTTAAATACACCAATGGTGTCAGACAAGGTGAATCCATCTCTACCATTGTCTTCTCAATAGCGGATGACTACCTCAGTCATCTAATCAATCGGCTGGTGGTCCAAAATAAACTAAAATGAATCCATGTCTTTAGGAATGTATATGCTCCCACTCACCTCTTTTATGTTGATGACATAATCCTTTTCCTCCAAGGTTACAAAAGAACCATTCTTAACCTCTAGACTGCACTAGCTCACTATAAATATGTTTCTAGTCAAAACATAAGTTGGAACAAATCCTGCATCTTCTTTGGGAAGAACTTCCCCCTCAATAGAAAATGTAACATCATGAGTGATTTGTGGATGAAGGAAGCATCTATACCCTTCACATACCATGGTGTCCCCATATTTTGGGGTAGACCCAAGTCTTTCCACTTGGTGACTATTGTTGAGAAGGTTCGCATCCAACTTTCCACCTGGAAGGGTAAGGCTCTCTTTATGGCTAGCAGGACTTGCCTTGTTAAATCCACTATTGTTTCCAAAATGGTCTAGTCCATGATGGTCAACAAATGGCCTATTGGTCTTATCATTAAAAATGAACACAGATATTAAAAACATCATATGGACTGGTAGTATTCTAGATAGAAAGCTTGTGATGGTCCCCTGGTCCATTTATTTCAAACCCATTAAAGTCCTTTAACGATGCTCTTCAAGCTCAGCTCACATGGAACCTTTTTCACAATAATTCTAATTCTATCACCTTTATAAAGAATAGATTCCTAGAAAAACATAATACTGTCAATTTGAACTTCATTAATTCCCCCATCTGGCCCGCCCTTAAGCTCTCCTTCGCTAACATTATGAAGAATTCCAGATGGATGGTTTCTAGAGATTCTTCCATGAAATTCTGACTAGAAAACAGGATTGTCATGCCTTTAATCTCCATGATTCCTCTTGATCAAACTCTTGAAAACGTCAATAGGTCTCTCAAAGAAGCTTTAAATTATCAATATGATCATCTTCCTCCAACTATTTTGTATCTCATTGAAAACTATCATTTTTCTTAAAATTATTATTTCTTAATTTGGGAGCCTGATCACAATGGTATGCTTATCTCAAAGAATTACTACAATCATACTTTCTATTACAATGAAAATTACTTCAGATGGATTAAGCACATAAAAAACCTTGGATAAACCCCCATGAGTCAGTCTCATCTAGAGACTTGCTCACAACATAATTCCCACTGAGGTTTATCATCAATTGTTTGGAATTCAGCTTTTCTCTAAATGTAAAATCTGTAACCAACACCGAGAATATTCTAACCTCCAATTCATTTTTTGTGCGACTACCTCTACTATTTGGAACAATATCTTTGACCTCTTTGATTGCATATGTTTGACACTTGACTCTGCAAAAACTCAACATATGAAATGTGCAGAGATGGAGGGATCTCAGCAAATCAGGAATCACTTTCTTGTTGCAGTTGCTAAACCCCACCACGTGATTTGGTATGATCTAAATGTTATTATTTATATCAACTACTCACTCAATCTTAATTCAGGTCTGTCCAGAATCATCATTTTCATAAAGGAAACTGAGTTGCTACAAAAAGTTCATTGCCACAACTCCGTGCATGAATTTGGAATCCTAAAGCATCTACAAATAAATGGAAACTTTTGTCAGCCATATAGAACTCTATAGGTGTTCTAGATATCCTCTCTCCCTGGATGGATGAAAATCAGCATTGATGGTGCCACCAAGGGAAATCCAGGGCTTTCAGGGTGTGGTGCTGTCTTCAGGAACCACCTCGGCCAGATTCTAGGCTACTTCATGGGAAATTGTGGCGTTTACACATCCCTTTAAGCTGATATGATGATTTTTATTTATGTGATAAATTTTTATATGGTTTTTAGTTAGAACAACCTTGGGATTGAATGTGACTTGAGAACAATCGTATAAGCTATTTGGAATGGTGTAACTCATCTAGATTGGCTGATTACAACACATTTGATGGAATGAAACTGTTCGCTAACTAATCTGAACTACATCACAAGACATGTCTATTAGGAAGAAAACATGGTTGCTTATGGCTTGGCCAACTTTGGAGTTAATCAAGACATTACCTAGTGCAAAGACCTCCCTGGTGGTCTTATTCCATTCCATGTGAAATATTGTAATATGATCCCGTACGTTTGACTCTTGTAAACTTTCTTTTAATAAATTTTGTTCTTTGGTCACTTAGGTCATGGAATCATCCTTTTAAAAAACCACATATATGTTTAAAAGGGTATTTATATCATAAGAAATTATAGTAATAGGACAAAAGTTTATTTCCAGATTCTTTTTCTAATGTTGGGGAATTTTCATGATAACTTCTACTTACTTGATTTTATTCCATTTTATAAGAACAATATGATTGTTTGGTTATAACTTGTTCAATTTACCCTTCACCTCTCAAACTAAGAGATTAATGTTTCATGAATGAAGCACTATCGGATAATAATATCCATAAAATAATGATAATACATTATTTTTATCTCTAGTTATTATAAAAAATATGCTAAGCATCAGTTATGCATAAATATTCATATGGTAAAATGATACATTAATCTCAAAAACCTAATCCAAAGTTCCACTTAAACCAATCCATTAATAGCTAACCTTATGACCCTTCCAAAAATTAATATTTATATATAAGGACAATAAATTTTTCAATATCAATTTAACATTAATCCCAAAAATATTATAATGTAGATCTTTGTTATCACATACCAAATAGGTGAATACCTCAGTCATAAAATTTCTAAAAACATGGTAATGACTAGAATTACCTTAAAACATTAATGAGAATATACAAACTACCTAATTACTTGAGTAAAACCACAAATTATTAAATATATTCCATAAATCCAATAATGTTGTAAAGTCCAATATTGACAACCTACACCATTTGTCCATAAATCATTAATCAGCTCCAAGGTCATCAATACTATCCCATATACTTTATTCGTATCCATTACCTCTTTATGCTAAAAGCATTATCTTAATATCAATAACTTATTAATGGTTATCTTCCTTTAATCATGTGTTTTCCAAAAAAATATCACATTTCCATTAAATCAATTTTATAGGTCATCAGTACCATTCAACATATTCTTGTAAATCCTTAATTAATAACTTCTACATAACAATACTAATATATTTCATGATTCATATAAAATAATTATTTAATTCCCATACACAAATATATCAATCATTGCACTTTATTCTTAAACCATTAACTTGGATTTATTATATTTTTCATTAATATATATTTTTTAAAATATAATATATGAATCATGTATTAAAATTAATAAACATAAATTTAATCATTCATCTAATGTTTAACATTAAAAATACCGTTAGAACAACCCAAACCTTTCACATTTCATTCGTGGTCTCTTCATATTCAGAAGTATAACCATTACTCACACTGCCTTGATGATTACATTCATGATACTTCACCCTAGGACAATGATTTTCATAGCACCCATATTTTACATTTATAAAACATTCATTTATTGATAATACTTTTAGGAGACCAATATTCCCATCCATTGTGCTAACTAATCTTTTCATTTCCCCTAAGAAATTGATTACTCTTTTTCCTTCTTCTTCACATATAAAAAACCTTTTCATTCATTGGATACATTCCATGGAGTCGTAATTCATACATTTTTGACATTAAAGAAGTTTATTTTTTTACTCCAATGGTCTCCACAACCCAAAATCTCAACGAACAATATCCTTCCCTTCTGTGGTGAGTTTTAGAGTTTGTTAAAGTGAAATTTGTTAATCATAGATCATGATACTTGATTATTCATAATCAAAATATCATTCACTCAATTAATAATACATTTTTGTATATCATCAACACATTTTCTATAACATTCAATATTAATCAAATTTATTATGGTTATCACCATTGAATAAAATCAAAAAGCATAGTGTGAGTAATAATATTCATAGTGGGAACCCACATAATCATGAAAAATCATTTATATGATGACTAAATCAGGAAAAAAACTTTTATATTTAGGACACATTAGGCGTAATAATGGTCATTATTAAAATCAGTATTTATGGTTTATAAAGTGATTGTGAATTTACAAAAACATATACACCGAGAGTGTCAAACTAGGTGTGAAGTAAGACCTATTTCTTACACTAGGTGATGACTGAGTCGGACTAAATGTTTCCTTTTTTGAATTATTACTGAAAGGTACCTCTATGAAATATCCACATCCACATTTAGTATCATAATAGAGATTTAATTTCATAAAAACCACTCACTATATCCTTTTCAAAAAATTATTAGAAATTTTCCAATACTTTGACTCACCCATAGAATTATCCTTAGAAAAATCCATAGATATATCCATAAAAATATCTATAGGTGTCTCACTAAAGTTTTCCCATCATAGTTTCCAAAGGCTAACTAAACCTTTCTCTAATACCAACTGTAATGAAACAAACTTATCATACATAGATATTATATCTTAATAGGTCACTATTCATTAAATAACAAAAATGCTCCATTCCAAAATCATTTAGGTCTAGTGCCTTTAGAAAAATTGGCATATAAAAAACTTGTCTATAAGTGAGATAAGTCATATCCCACTATGTTAATCATAAATATAACCCTTCTTATACTTATTATATATTAAACCTTTCATCATAACCTATGGAAATGATACAAAATAAAGAGTGATCTCTGATTCTATGTAGGGGTAAATAAAAAAGATATCAACATATCAGGATAATAAGGGCATGATAACATTAGAATAAAATTTTAAAACCATAACCTTCATATCATAGATTATAAACTTAAGTCATGGCATAAATAATGGTATTTTATAATACATGAATCATAATAGAATCAAAGAACATGATCCATGATAACATAACATTAGCATAAGATATAGATTTTTGGTATACACACAAGATTATAACAATGTGGACATGTATAAATTGAAATAGGTTCACTCATTATGTTAAGGGAATGAAATATCCCCCCACATAATCTTATAGATGTGCAATTAGGTCCACACATAACCTTATGGACATGAAACTCAAGTCCACACATAAAATTACGAATTTGTAATTTGGTTCTCACATATCATTGTTAACATGTAATTAGGAGAAAAAAATATCATATTTTCTCATGATTTATCCATATTTGTACAATTTATTGGAGTAAGATATAGGTTTCACCATTCACATAATGAAAATCATTCATACACATTTCACATGATCTAAAAACATTCATTATATCTGAATCCATGAAAAGAAATGGGGTTAAAAAACATTTCAATATAGAATAACCTATATAAAAGAAATAGGTTTCATAATAATTTTATCATTTCATCAGTACATAACCCATTTAAAATTAAGTGAGTTTCAGAAGAATTTTATCATGGTATAGCCCATTAAATAGAAACGTGTTTCATAAAAAACATTTCATCATAAATAAGAACCATTCAGAGGATGAATAAGAATTGTATCCTCTGATCATATACCTAGTAAAAAAAATGTAACATAAATGGATCAAATATTATATATAAAATGATTTGGATTGATTTTTTTGAATATTTATTTATGAAAATAGCATTTACTTCTTGGAAAATATTTTTTTTAAATAAAACTTTTTAAATATATTTTTCATTGAAAATAAACATAGAAACTTCTAAAGGAATATTTAAATATCATTTATAAATTTTCTTGACTAAAATAACCTTTTTACATTGAAAAAATATTTTTAAAACTAAATGTTCAAAAAATCACGTGAAGATTCTTTTATTTGAAATTAAACATTGAAAAAATAATTGAATTTTTAAAATATTGAGTTTTAATGATGGAAGAAAATTATGTTAATGTTGTACATGTTTAAGAAAATGGTTCCTTTAACATTTTTTGTAAAATAAAAATGGCCATTATTTAAGAAATTAAATTACGTTTTATTCAAATATTTTTGGTAAAAATTAAAAAATGGGTGAAAATATATATAATGAATAATTTGAATAACTATAAAAATATTTTTATTTTTTTAAGTAACATGATTATGGATGAATAATATCTAATTAAAAATTTAATATCTTTATAATAAGGATATTAATGATACAATATGTCAAATGGTAATTAAATAATCCTTATATAATAAGATAGGTGCATAATTCATCTTTTTCCTCAAAATAGGACATTTGAGACAAAAATCTGGTACCTCTTTGGTAATTTTAAATTTTAAACCCCATGAAAGAGAAATACTATAATGGATATTTAAATACAAATAATTTTAATGAGAATAATCATATAACAAAATTCATGGTAAGTATATACACCACATAAATGAAATATTTGGTGAATATGGAAGGTGTCTTAGAGAAGTAAATATTGAGACGAAAATTCATTAACTTAATTATCAAATTCCATATTACAAATTAAAAACTCCTATATAATAAATAATTTATATATATATACATATATATATATATATATTTAATAACCATAAATATAAATATAATACCACATATTATTTACTTATTATATTTTATTACCCATTTATTAAAAATTTCTTGTTAAAATCATGTTTCATGTAATGACTACTTTGTTTTTTGTCCATGTTTTAATTTTATATTTTAAATGATATTAAATATATCATGGTAAAATAATATATAAAATTATAAAAATTATATAAATATCATATATAATAATTATATATGTATTTATAATAATCCATAAAAGTTAGAGATAAAAATGAAATACATCATTTCGGGAGACAGTAGGTTATACGTACAAATAATTTCTATTTCTATTTTCTCAGTAGATGAAATAGAATAATGGTTAATAATAAATTAATATTATATAATCAATTTTGTTTCATATTTATCACATATTTTCATTAAACTCATCCTAATTACCTAGTATGTAAATCATGAATGAATTACATCGCTTTATAAGTTGGTAGTCCGCTGTACTAACAAATGACATTATCATATCCCCCAAAAAATAAAATGAAATAAGGTATATATGATATATTAATTATATAATTATAAATATATTAAAAATATTTTATTTATTCATTTAATATATCCTAATTACCATTCATGTAAAACAAAAAATGAAAAACACATCACCTCGGTTCGTAGGGTGGTAATCTGTCGTACACAAAAGTGATGTTATTGTTTTCTAAAGGGTTGGTAGGTAAATAGGAAGATATTGATTTATAATTAAAAGGGTATAATATCATAAATATCATATAAACTATTTAATCCATCATTATATCCATTCATTAGGGGTGGTGATGGAAAATTAATTACAACAGTTTGGGAGGCGATAATAAGTTGTACACACAAATGATGATTTCATATCCCATATGATGGAAGTGGAGAAGATTTTAGGTCATGAAATTAACAAAAAAAGTATATTTATTATACTAATGTTATTATATCTTAAGTTTTGAATAATAATTTATGGAGGTGGAGGAAGAAATATAATAAAAAGCTCAGTTATGGTAGTTACCTCTTTTCAGACATCTTCTTTTTTTGTTTTCACCAAAATCCTTCATAAGTTTGATTTATTACCAAAATAAGGATTATAGGATTATATAATTGAATTTATAATGTTATATGGGTAGTTATTTTATGTGAAAAATGGGTTTTGAGGTGTTAAGAGGATAGGTGAGGGGGTGGCATTTAATAAGTCAGGTGAGTGGCACACATGTTTTTTTTAAAATAAAAAGTTTTAACCACATTTTTTGCATGTAAAAAAGATCCACATATGGTTAATTAACAAATATTAGAGGTTATAAGGTCTAAATTAAGAAATAAAATTGTCTTTTAGCAATTTTGTTGTTTATTTTATCCCTTATCGTTTTAGTTTAACCCCTAGTAAACTCGTTTAACCTTAACAACAATTGTTATTTTTCAAATGTTTTTACTATGAACTATGTTCAAAAATTAAATTTAAATTATTATAAAATATAAATTATACTGATTCAAAATTGGAATACATTTTTTAAAATTAAATTCAGTGATGTTTAAAAATCTAAATTAAAATTAATCTCACAGATGTGATGAAAAAGTAGTTTTTTATAGAGAAACGTTTCAATGGTTTAAAAATATTTAATATAAAAATTTGATTTGAAATTTATCAAAATAAATCAAATTGTATTAAAAATTATATAATTTAACAAATTTTAATTTAAAATCCATATTAAAATAAATGTTTTCTGGAAAATTCCTTGAATGAAAAGGTACTATTTTATTAAAAACTTGAATTCTCACTATTCGTAGAATTATTTATATTTTTAGAATATTATCAAAAAATCACTCCAAGATAATTTTTACTTATGATTTATAAAATGAATTCTATTTTTTGAAATCAATTTTATTAAAATATAAAAATTTAATTTTAAAAATATATTCACAAAATTAGTGAATTTTTTTTTTAGAAAAATACATCTCTTAAGCATAAAATTGGATTTATTTTATCTAATGCATAGAAAAAAATATAATATAATATGAAATACGTTCTTTTTTCAGAAAAAGATTTATTTTATTTTCAAATGGTAATTATTTTCATTTATAAATTAATTTTCACTAAATAAATAAGTATATATATATGTTTAAAGAATATAATTTCATAATTTATTTGATGTTATTCATACTCTCCATTCCAATGGCTAGGTGATAACTGTGATATGAAATAATTACATTTTAATAGTATGTCACATTTTGTTTAAACTCATTGTTTCATGTAAAAAAAGATAAACTTATTGTTGTGTGTAACAAAAGATAAACTTCGTGTTGAACGTAATGAAATATAAAATCAATGTTTTATGAAACACAAGATTAACTCAGTGTTGGGTGTAATGAAAAATATCTAAAAGATAAAATTTATTTTGAAAACAATATATTTCAAAAAATATTAAGGTTTTACATTCTACCCCATTAAATAAATTTCATAATCACAATTTGAACTTGTGATTGGTAAACAGGTGTTCAACATTTCAAAATACCATTGTGGGATACCCAAAACATTAAAAGTGTTAATAGAACAACGTCCTGAAAAGCGAGAAATGGGTATACAATGGTCATATGGAATAAAAAATACTTGGTCTTAAAATACAAGAACATAGGTGAGAAGTAAATAATTTGACATTGATGAAAATTTTAATGACCAAATAATGATGGATAGTGAGAGAGATCATTGATCACAAGAAAGTGAATGATAATTTCAAAATCAAAAACCAAATAACCCTAAACCAAAGAGGTTTGAAAAAGGTTATTGATATTATAAAAAAAGTAGTAATAAGAGAACATTTTATATCAAGATCATTTTCTTAAATATGGGGAATTTTCATGAGAATTTAAACTTACTTGATTTCATTCCACTTCATGAGAACAATATCAACGCTTGGTTGTTTCTTAAACAATTTCCACTTCATCTCTCACTCTAAGAGTTAAATTTTTATTTTCATAAGAACTAATGTATAATATAATCCATAAAAGAATTTTTATTCATTCATTCTATATCTAGTTATTATAAAAAACAAAATGGTTATCACAATTTATGTAAAAATATTTATATGATGAAATAATACCTCAATCTATAAAACCACATGCAATGTTTAAATTAAACTATTCAATAATTGGTTAACCTAATGACCCTTCCAAAACTAAAAAATTATAAACAATGTCACCAAATTTTCCAAATTCAACTTAACCTTAATCCCAAAAATATTGTAAAGTATCTTTTAATTGTCACATAATAAATATGTGAATACCTTGGTAATATATTTTCTTGAAACATGGTAATAACCAAAATTACCATAAAACCTTCCTCATTCCTTGAATAAAATGAAATATTATTTAATATATTGTTTATGTTTAATAATACTATAAACACAATCAATGATAATATAAACTACTATGTCCAGAAATCAGTAATCAGTTCTAAGGTCATTAATACTATCAAATGTACTTTATTAATATCCATCATCTCTTTATCCCAACATCATTATCAAAACACCAAGGGAATATTAAGGGATATGTAACATTAATCATCTATTTTTTTTATAAATTATCACATTTCCATTAAACCACATTGGTAGGTTAGCGGTTCCATTCAACATATTCTTTATAATTATTAATAAAAAACTAATATATAAAAATCAGTATATATTTTATGATTCATATCACATAATTCTTTAATTACCATACAAAAACACATAAAACATTCTAGTTAATTCTTAAACAATTAACAATGTTTCATCATCTTATTCCTTAATACATCTTTCATGTAATATGAAATATGAATTATATATTAAAATTTATCTACCTCAAATTTAATCATTATTTTAATTTTTAACATTAAAAATAATGTTAGAATATCCCATACCATTAATATATCATTCGTGTTATCTTTATCATGATCATCAATATAACAATTACTCACACCACCTTGCTAATTATCTTTCTAAGATTTCCTATAGGGAATAAATTTGACTAATTCCCATACATTTATCATCTAAAACATTCATCCATTAGTAATACTTTAGGGAGACCAATATTCCCATCAATTGAATTAATCAAAATTTTCATTTTACCACATAAATTTCTTAATCTATGCCCTTATTATCTAAATATAAAACATCTTCTAATTCCAATGAGACATTCCCAAGAGTGATTACTCACAAATTCTTAGAATAAACTAAATTTAATCTTCTTCCCTCCATCTTCTCCACCACCCAAACTCTCAAAAAACTACATCCATTTCATAGGTGGGTCAAATATTTGGTTATAGTTTATGTTATTAATCATATATCGTGAAAAATGATTAGGAATAAACACAATACCTTTCACTCCAATCATCTTCACATTTGGTTGCTCATCAACACATTTTCTATCACATTAAACTTTAATCCATTTCTTCTTGTTTTATACATTGAATAAAACTAAGAATCATAGTGTGAGTAATAATATTAATAAGGGGAAACCACATGATCATGAAAAATATTTCATTGGATGACTAAATCATTAAACCATAATTTCAATTTATGAAAGCTTAGGTTTAACTTAGGATATTCATTTTAATTATTCAAATCCTTCATGATGGTTCATAAAGAGTTTGTGAATTCAAAAAAAAATATCCCCTATGAGTGTCAAACTAGGTGTACCTTAAGACCCATTATTATGCACCAAGTAAAGATTGGGTCTATCTAAATACACCCTTTTAGAGTTATTTATCCTAGGTACCTTTATGCTAGATCCAAATTCACATAGAATATATACAAAGGGATATACATTCATAGAAACCACTCACTCGATCCTTAACCAAAATTCATGTAAATTATCATATAATATGAATCATAATTAAACTTATCCTTTGAAATATAACTTGATATATCCATATAAATATATATGGGGATCTCACTAATGTTTTCTCATCTTAGTTTATAAAAGTTATTTAAACCTTTCATAGATACCAACTTTAAAGTCCCCATCTTATCATTCATAGATATTACATCTTAATAGAAGAATATTAATTACATAACATAAAAATACATGCTAGAAACTTTTAAGTATTATTCCATTAGAAACATGGTTGCATAAAAAATGTATTCATAAGTGAGCTACATCATCTTCCACTTTGTCCTTCATAACTAGAACCCTTATTATACAAATTATACATAATAAATTTCATTATAATCTGGGGAAAGGGAACATAAGAAATGGAGAGCTCAGATACTCAGTTAGGGTAAACAAAGGATATATAAATATATCATGAGTATATAGGTATGAGAATATGAGAATAAAATTTGAAAACAATACCTTGATTATAATATATCATAAACATGATTCGTGGAATAAATCAAGGATTTTCATAAGACATGAATAATATTGGAATCAAATAACAAGAACCATGAGAACAAAACATTGGAATTGTTCATAGATTTTTGGCATACACATAATGTTTTAACATTGTGAACATGTATAAATAGAAACATGTTCAATAATTAATTCATGTAGATGAAATTAGGCCCTCACCTAAACTTATGAACATGCAACCAGGTCCACACATAACCTTATGGACATAAAATCTAGGTCCATGGATAACATTAGGGACATTTAATCTATTTAATGCATAAAATTATGAATATGTAATCAAGTTCATGTATATAATATTAACTTATGATTTATCAATATTTATCCAATTCATTAGATGGAGATATGGGTCCCACCCATCACATAATTAAAATCATACATATGTGTGCATAAGATCATAAAACAACCATTATATAAGAACCCATGAAAAGAAATGGGTTTTATAAACCTTTACTTATACAATAAAATTTGTAAAAAAACATAATTCATAATCATTTTATCATTTCATCATATTAGAAAGCATTGAAAATGAAGTGGGTTTCATAATAATTTTATCATGGTATAACCTGTAGAAGATAAAATAGTTTAATAAACAACATTTCATAATAAACCCAAACCATTCGAAAGATTTATAAGAATGGTATCCTTTGATAATATCCTCAGTAAAGTATAAATTAAGTCAAAGCATATTATATTTCATGGAAAATGTTTTTTAAATATCACATGGTACATTTATTGAGGAAAATAACCCTTTAATTTAATTTTTTTTAAACATAATTTTTTTTCATAATAATTATCTTTTGAACATTACCTTGGAAACATTTAAAGAAATATTTAAAAATTATTTAAAACATTTCCTGGGGAAACTAAATTATTAACTATATAAATAAACGTAAAATAATTTACAAAAAATTTTAAAAATATTTTTTAAAAAAATACCATTGAAATAGATAATGGAATCTTTAAAACATTGATAGGTCATGATGGTGTAAAATTCTATTCTTGTCACACATGTTTAAAATAAATATTCCATTCATAATTTCTGTAAAATCTAAAGGGTCATTATTTGGAAAAGAATTGAAGATTCATTTTAGAATATTTTTCAAAAGGTAAAACATGGGTTAAAATGTCTTTAATAAATAATTTTTATATTTTTAAAAATATTTTTTTAAAACATTTTTATAAAACATGATTTTGAAATAAAAATGCTTTTCAAGTGAAGAGAGAAATAAAGATGATTTTTATTAAAAACATTCTATTGAAATCTTGAGTACATTAAGCGAGGAAAAAAGGGAAAAAATTTATTATTATGAAATTACCATTGGATAAGAAATTTCCTGTATTTATTGAGAGATATAATATAAAATTCTATCATTGAATTCATAATCATAAACAATCTCGATAAACAATGAAATTTTAACATCAAACCTTTACCACTTTGGTATTTTTGGAATCATAGGCCCTATTAAAGAATGGAACATTATAAAAATTTTAATACCATTAAGGGAATTATATTCATGATACAATATTTCAAAGGGGAAGTATATACACCATATAGAAGAATATAGGTTCATAACATAACTTTTGTTCCAATGAACGTGATTTGAGAAACAATCCCTTACAACTTAGGTAAAATTTGAACCATAAGACCCATAAAAATATAGATACTAAAATGGACTTGTAATTACCAATAATATTCTTTATAATCATCATAAAACACATTTCTGGGCATTATATAGAACATATAAAAAGTAATAGGTGGTGAATATGGCAGGTGTCTCAGAAAAGATAAAAGGGAGATAGAAATCCCTTACCATAAGTATTGAATTACTTCAAACACATTAGAACCTAATATATAATAAAAATAAGTTTATTATACATCTATTTAAGAACCCTAATTATATATATAATACCATATATGATTTAGTTATAACCTTTTATTACCTTTTGATTAACAATTCTTTACTAAAATCATGTTAGAGGTAATAACCGCTTTGTTTTTCATATATGATTATAATTTTTATTTTAAGTCCTATTAATTTTATCATAGTTAGATAATATCTAGAATTATAATAATGATATAATTATCCTATACAGGCATTATATATTTATTTATAGTAATCCATAAAAATAGAGATGGAAAATGAAATTTATCGTTCATGGAGACGGTATGTCGTATGTACGCATGAATTCTATTTACATTTTCTAAAAGGATGAAATTAAATAAGGATAAAAAATATATTACCATTATATATTTTTTTTCATAAATATAATATATATTTATTAAACCCACTATTATCACCTTCCATGTAAAGCTTGAATGAATCACATCGCTTCATAAGGCGATGATCCTCCAACACACGAATAAAGTTATCGTATCCCCAATGAAATGGAATTTAAGTAGGTATATGTGAAATAATAATTATATAAGTATAATTATTTTAAAAATATAATATATATTAATTTAAGTTATCTTTGTTCCTGGAAAAATAATCCAAAAATGTAAAAACATGTCATATTGGTTTGCGAAGCATTATTCCTCTGTTCACAGGAGAGATGTTATTATTTTCCAATTAATTATGAGGAAAGAAGTTAAATCATATATTATATATAAATAGGAATAATAATATCCTAAATATCAAATAAAATATTTAAATCCATTATTTTATCTAGTCGTGAGAGGTGGTGATGTAAAACAAATAACATCGGTTCACAGGGCGGTAATCCAACTCACACACAAATAATGATATCATATCCAATTTGATGGATTTTGAGATAGATATAGGAAATTAAATTATCTAAAAAATATAAGTATATGAAATATATTGATGTTTATATATATATATATATATTTTTAATAATAATTAAAGGAGGTGGAGAAATAAATAAAATAGAAGGATCGGTTATGGATGTTACTTATTCATCAAAATAAGTCATTTTATTTACACAAAAATATCTCATAGGTTAGATTTATGAGAAAATTAAGTATTATAGTATTATATTAGGGAATTATGTATGTTATTTGGGTATTTATTTTTCAAAACAATGTGTTTTTGAGCTATGAATAGAAGATGAGAGGAGTGGCCTTTTTTAAGTAAGGTGAATGGAGCACTTATAAATTTAAAATGAAAAAGGTTTAAAAATAGTTTTCACATTCCAAAAGGCTCTAAATTGTCCATTATTGAATCTTAGAGGTGATAAAGTTTAAATATGTCTATAAGATGTGTTTTTATAATTTTCTAGGTCATTTCCCTCCTTATATTTTTACTTTAAATCCCCAGTAATCCTGTTTTAACCTTAACCAGAGTAATAAATTTTTTATTGTATTTACTATTCATTATGGTAAAAAATTATGTTGAACATATTATATAATATAATATATTCTTATTCATAATATTTAATAAATTTTTTCCAAATTTCATTAACTTAAGTAGAAAATTTTAATCTAAAATTAATCCTATAGACATGATGAAAAAGTGTGTTTTTAGAGAGAAAAGTTTCAAAAGATTAAAATGTTTTTATATCAAAATTCTATAATAAATTTGTTAAAATAAGTTTAATTTTAATAATATATATATAATTTAACTAATATTAATTATGAAAAAATATTAAAATTAAATTATCCCGTAAATTACTTGAATGAATATGTAGTTTTTTAATAAAAGAAAATATTTTTCACTAATCACTGGAAAGTTGATCTTTTCAGAAAATTTTCAAAAAATCACTCAAATATAATTATTACAATCTGGTTTAAAAAAAGAAGTGAATTTTCAAAAATATGTTTTTTAAAGGATAAAAAATTAAATTTAAAAAAAAAGTGAGAAAAATGTGACACATCTACTTTTTATAAAAATACAGTTTTTAGGCAGAAAATTGGATTTTCTTTATCTCATGCCGAGAAAAAAATATGAATATTAATAATTAAATTAAATATATGATATATTAATTTCATTAATATCATTCTCTAAAAGTTATATTTTTTAATTTCTTTATATATACCCCATTTGTGCACATGATTATAATTTTGTAGAAAAATATTTCCTTTATTTTCAAATGGTTCTTATTTTCATTTCCAATTTATTTGAAACTAATGAATTAAATTTATATAAATCTGTAAAGAATATATGCACATAATTTTTTAAATATTATTAATAACCACCATTCAATCGACTATGTGATAACTATCATATTTAATAGTAATAGTTTTATAGTGTGTCAATTTTTTAAAAGTTTATATTGCGTGTAATAGAAGCTAAAAAAATTGTTTCATATAACTCAATAAAAAATTAATGTTCCAGGTAATTAAATCTAAAAACAATTTCACATGTAACAAAAGATAAACTCAATGTTGCGTGTAATGTAAAATATCAAAAACATAAAATTTATTTGGAAAAAATATTGCACAAAATCTCAGGATGTTTCAATTCTATACATGTCAACAATTGGGTTAGTCAGGTATGACATCTTTTATAATAGGCTATATGTCTCCTAAACCATAAGTGTGGTAGGAAGTTATCAAAATGACCTAGGTGAGCACTATTTCCTACGAGTCAAGACTATCCTGAATTATCTAAGGTGAACTATGTATATATTCCTTGTTTATAAAGGAGATATAGAGCTAGTAATCATAGGATATACAGATGCTAGTTTTCAAATAGGTCAAGCCATTTTGAAATTGTATTCAGGATATATCTCCACTCTCAATAGAGGTATTTGGATCTAGAATATCTGAACATGGTCCAAAGTTATAGATTTTGTTTTAAATTCCTATTATATTCGGTCTTTCGAGTCAGCTAAAGAATATATTTGGATATGAAACTTCATCCTGGTACATAATGTTATTCCTAACAGTAAAGACCCTATCACACTCTATTGTGATAAATTGAAGTGGTGGATCTTAAATAGGGTTTAAGGTCACATCGGTAGATGAAGAAAATACTTTATAATTATCATATCTTGAGATATTTTTCTCAGAATGGTGAATTTATTATGAGGCAATGTGAAATATCCCTTGAATAATTCCATAACTCAGCAAAAACAAGATATTCATTTGAGGTTGGAAGAAATAAATTTGTTGGTAGTTGTCTCTTATCTAATATTGAGTCTGTTGGAGTTAGTGTTTTAGAATGAAGTATTTTTTTTAATTAGGATTACATGTATATTCAATGATGTGAATAAATATTAAAACACCTTATTACATCTCATTCATAGTTCTGCAATACATTATTGTAATAATGTCCTAGAGTATATAACATATTAAAATGGAACAGTATTTCCTCACAATTATGAGATCCTTAAAATTCATTAATGTTATTATTAAAACCTTATTCTATGGTTATATAAAATTCTATGATGGGGAACATAGTATGTTTTCCATCAAGTGTTATTACTTGTAAATAAATGAATGTTTATCTCATGAAGTTTACACATTGTAGTATCCAAGATGGGATATAATGAGAACAACCCCACTAGTAAGAATGTCACATGTTTTTGTGTCATGGACATTCCAATTTTTGAGCATCTATAATAGTCTATAAATATTAATAATATTATTAAGGCTTTCCATGACTCATGTACTTTGATGTACATACCAAACCAATGACACCATATGTTTTTGGGAAGTAGGGTGTGTTGGATGCATAAATAATAAGATATTATTATTGAATAAGTCAGGGAAGGATTTTCTATTCTATAATCACGAAATTCAATATCTAGAACCTTTTATGGAAATTGAATTGTCAAATTAAATTACATGTCATTAGTATAAACAAAAGTTTCTATCATATAGTAAAAAAGTTATAATAAGTATATAGGTTGATGGTATGAGTGTGAAGGATTCTTAAAGAGATATAATTACAAAAATATTATATTAAAATACGAGTGCTTAAATGTATTTTCCAATTTTGTGACATTAACTTCATTATGATGGGTATATTCTCCCTTTTATTTATAGTAATCTTGGAATTTTATGAAGTTTGTCTAATTCAAAGGATAAAGAATCCTAGAGGGTCACATAAAATGTGTTTTTTTATTTCAATTAAATTACATCCGAATTTAATTATTGTAATAAATATTGTTCTCATGTTTGATAAATTATTTTATTTAGGATTTACTTATCACAAAAATTAAATAAATATGTAACTTCAACTTAATTATTTTTTATGTTGATTTGTAATTTTAAATTATAAATATCATGGAAGACTAGAAGTCTAATATTTTTTCCGATGATAAATATTAATTTACAAGTCTTAAAATAATAATTATCATTTCTCCTGTAAGTATATGACATGAGAAAATAATATTATAATTATTTTTACATTGTATGGGTTCATATATGTTTAATTATATTATTTAAGGGTTTTGTGAAATTAAATAATATATTAACCCTAACTATATCAATATAAACTAATGATTATTTCTATAATGTAGATATTTAGGGAAATTGAGAATTGTTGTGCACAAAGAAATATAGATCTCTCTCTCAAGACGGAAGAATGATCTATGGATTCAGATTATTCATCAACGATCTAAAGAATGAGATTGATAGGATGGTTCTTTATTCTTGAAGTAATCTTCAAAGTGATCAAGTTGAATAACACGAGATGATTGATCAATTTTTGTAGCACCTTCCAATCCATCAGCTTTTTTGGAGATCAAACGAACACTTATAGACCACTGAAAGAGGGATTCTACACATGGATCCTATAAACACAATGTTGGATGATCAGAAAGGGATTCAAATGATAATGATATTTATTGATGAAATATCTCACGATAGAACCATTATTTCTTCGGATATATTTATTTTAATTATATATTTTAAGGTGATAAAATATTTTCATAGTTCTACAGACCTTATTTTTCAATATTATTTTAAAAAAATCAATTTTTTCAAAACATTTTCACCTTCTAAAATATGTGAATGTTCCATCGGGTTTGTAATTTCTATGACTTTTTTTGGCCCTAATAAGTTCATTTGTAGCACCTAGAGCCATCACTTTCTAGATATATGAGTTTTATTAGTGTAGTGAGGGGATTGAGGTTCATAACTGAGGAAGGTTTGGCTTCAACTAAAGGTGTATGATGAATATTAAAATGATTTGTGGTTCATTCAGTGATTTATCTTAGATAATGAAGATAATAGTTTATGATTCTGGTTATGTTCATATTTTTTACTCTTTATTTTTGTGATAGTTCTAATGGGTCAATATTTTTTGTTTTATATTTGGATTTTTGTTTTCATAGAAAAGGAACTTGAGGTGTCTAGTTCTTCAAAATTAGTATATGTGCTAGAAAAGATTAGGGATTAAGGTGAGCGGTGTCAGGAATAATTGCAGTATTGGGCATAGGGTGGTCATCAGCTAAGAAAAATTGAATTTTGAAAATCAAAATTTATCATTTGATTTTGAATTATTATTTATTTTAATTTTCTATTTTTTCAAATTGGGACTTTGAAAAAGTTATAACTTAACTTAAAAACATGGATTCAATGAAAATACCCCAAAAGGATTAAAGTGGGGTGTGTTATTAATAATATGTTCACCATATTTCCTATCCACATCAATATATAAAAAGGGATAATAGAATAAAGAGAAATATTATAAGATGTTCCAAATATCTACTATATATGATGAGAATAAACATTTATGAACACATGATCACCAAACTTGATCTTTAAATGGGTCCTCTTCAAATCCGCATAATACTTATGGTGACTAAGACTAGCCTTCACATGCCTCAAATCACCTATAATTTCTCAAGTATATTATATATAAAATAAATCCAAATTATTGATGATTATCCAACCACAAAACCACGCAATGATGATTTAAATGGGCACTCATTAAATTCCTGATATAGTTCCATAAAAATGGAATATTTATAATTTTTATCCAAAGAAAACTCATACAATGTAAGTTAATCATCCACAATTATATATAATATAAAATACATTTAGAAAACATTCCTTCTAATATTAATATCATCCAATTTTTCTACCAATCCCTCTGAGGATAAAATTATAAACTATGGAATATATTAGAGCTAAAATAACTCTATAATCCCTTAAATATTCACCATGTAAAGAAAGGGTCTAAATTGTAATTAATCCACTTTGTAATCTTTTTAAGTATCACCACCTATTCCACTTAAATCCTCACTAACTCATACACTACACTCAACTATTTAATCTCTTATAAATAATTCAATATCATCAGTTCCAAAAGTATTGCATAAATAAAATTATTCTCAAGGATATCCTATGATAAAATCACTTGATATGTCATTAAACATCTATAGTGGAATATTTAAGGGTTTTAGAAAAATTATAGGTACATGATATTAAACATTAAATTTCTAAAAAAAGGCATTGATACATTAAGATCAATATAAACGTTTTCAAAACCGAACACCAAGACTTATCCTTTAAGTCATGTTTTATCTTAGAAATTCAAAAATAAATTGTTTTATTTAAGATAAAGAACCCACACAAAAAATAACTCTTTAATTTCCAATATAATAAAAATATTTCCAAGAGAGAAAACATTATTCTCCCTATCATCTATCCATCTATACAATGTATCTACATAAATGAAGCGATATCTCAATATATTTATCTCAAGATGTCCTTGATGAAACACCTCCACATACTAAAATAAAGGAGAGTGGAACATCATCTAATATAGGAAAATTATTAGGTTTCATATGAATCTAATAACACTTATTAGATACATAATGAGAAATTAGAAACCAAATACAAGGATCTCTCTTGAATGAAATATGAAATTGAAATTAAAGATAGAAATGAAGAATCATTATAAATTTGGCATAACTTATACTGATGAGATTTTTCTACCCTGTATCTTTATTTGATGTGTTTTATGTATATCAATAAATTGAAAAAAAAATCATAACACCTTCATGGTGTATCTATATGTTTCACCTAAATCACATGAAATTTAGGTGAGATCAAATATTATCTCCATGGTATAATAATACCTTCATAGACAAAAGAAAAAGATAAAAGATTGATTTTGGGTGTTTGGGAGTTCAGTCAGACATTATAAAAAAACACACACATAATCCCATAGCATGATAGTAACATAGTCAGTCACACACACACACACACATATTTAAATCGCTAATAACATTTATTGGGATTTTTCATTTATTTATACATTTAAAACACATGAATAAATATTGCTTCAACGAACACATTCATCCAATGCATGTGTAACTCCCAATCCATTACACCTTATATTACAAATTATATAAATGGTAGATTTTAATGAAGTTGATCCATTAAAAAATTAACACACATACTATTTGGTTGCTTATATAATTAAATGTATTTTTATGGATAAAATATTAGTTCAGGATTTCATATTGATATACCATACAATTGATATAGCCATTCATTATATACTAGCTATAGAATTGGGTCATCTCTTATTAAATATCACACTATATCTAAATAATAATAGAATTTATGAAATTTCACCTTATATTGTACTGTATGAAGTAACTCTTGAAACAATATCCAACAATTATTTTAGATATCTTCTAAGAACGTTTAGAAATCTATCTTCAACATCACCTTATTTCACATCATATGATATACCTTGTGAAAACCCATATAAATCACCTTTGGATTAAATATATTTTTAGAGTATCTCTTTGATTCAAACTCAATCCCCATTCATTCAATCAGAATGTGTGCCCCATGGTGATTTATATAATTGAAAACAAATATGAGTATCATAATCTATAAGTTTAAGAAAAGAGTTTTCTTTAGAAAAGTTTCAATTTTACTCAATCTATAAAGGGATCTAGAATTTTATCAATCCAAAACATGTATATCTATACATGTGTAATCCAGTATACATCTTATGACAATATGAATTCTCATATTTTACCTTTTTCCAAGACATCAATTGACCATATAATATAGATAATATTAATCCCATAAAGCTATCTTATTTTTTTATCATCTCTCAGGGTGAAGAATCTTCTGATAGATGAATAAATAAAATGTCATTCATTCTTATAGATAATTATAATACATGTCTCTTGTCCAAATAAATATATAATATCTATGTGTGGCTGCACACTCCCACATTTTAACTTAATTGAGAGTGCAAATGTCATACTCTTCATACGAGAGGAAAAATACCATCTTAGTAATGTTTTGACTAATGAAATGATTGAAAACATACCAAACCAACCCTGTTTTAGTTAGCTTTTAGCCTCATGTAGTGAGGAATCAAATAATATCCATTCACCCATATTATAACAAAGTCATTTGTATGACACTCCATGTAGTATACTTTGTGGGTCATCTAGTGAACACAAAGCATCTGATTTTTTATCTGGTGTCCCATGATCATATTCTATATCTCTATACAATAATCCTACTTACTGTAACCTTAAAACATAATCAGAACCTATAATAATCTATTATAGTCATTATTTAGGGATAAAATAAAAGTCATACTTTGAGAGGTCAATTATTATTTCAATTCATGAAATGTATATATATTTATAAATATGATTCCAATGTGAAATATTAATAAAATAGTGGTTTAATTTCAATTTGATACAATTTAATAAACTTAAAATTTGTATGAATATTTAACAAAATAACACAATAACCTTTTTTTATACAATATAATATAAACTTCCAGATCATCCTTATCTTTACTTTAATTTCTGGGTTTTTTACACATTATATAATATGTTATCCATGTAACATCTCTATGTGACCATTTGATAAAAATACCCCAATAATCATTTTAGTTATAAACATCTATGAAGTAATCCAGTTTGAATAATGGTAAGATTTATGAATCACATATCTAATTATTCAACTCTTTGATCAAACTAATTTTTTTAACTTTACAACATCAAATGTTATGATGTAAACTTAGATTATCTATATAGAAAACTTTCTAAGTTCATCATCATCATTTTTGGAACCCTATTTCTTTAAATTTTTTCCATGGGATATTGTATCTACTAACATTACTGTTTAATAATACATCCTAACTCTCATATGATATTAATTAAAATTAACATTAAATATAGATCAGTGTTATAATTTTTTGTTAATATTGAGATTATTTATGTCTAAAAATACTACCAATATATTCATGAAATTATATAATTATTATAGCATATTTCTAAGATACACAAAACATGTTGTGTTAAGAAATATAAATTATTTATTTTCAATTGGAATTTATATTTTTGGTGTTTGGGAAAATAATTACATCAAACACTAACACACATCCCACATAGGCTAGAAAGGAAATCCATGTACCATACAAGGGGATAACTGAACCATCAAGTCATATTTTTATTTATATGGATGGGTCGAAGGCCTAATGGGTGAAGATACCCATATTATACTACCCAAATGCCGAAACCAATGTTAATCATCTTTTCAAAGCATGATAGCCCAAATTCACGGTTTCTATACATGTTCTCCCATGTCCACAGATTTAGACCTCACCACCACCTCCCACTAGGTCGCATGCTTCCTTCGTGCCACCACCACCAAGAATTTTCATCATCACTCACTATCACTACTACAAGAGTGGTGGGCTCTGACGCGGCCGCCAATGAAGAACCACCACATTCACTACCACCGTCTATCCTTTAAAAATTAATTTCTAGAACAATCATAATTCATTTATAAATTCAAAAAAGTTTCAGAAACTCTTTTAGGTACATCTCGGATAATATAATCATATATAATTATTACCATACCTTTTAGGAAACTCTAGGTTTCAATGACAATGATTGGATTCTTAAAGAAACATTTTAGAACTTTTCAACCAAATTTTGTTCTTATGGTTTGAAATTTTACCTATCTAACCTATATAAAAAACACTTTATAATATAGAAATAATATTCATAGTTCATATATATTCTCATATTTTATATATTATTATGTAAAATATCTTTAAAATCAATAATATTGTTATAACATTTCCATAGATGATAATATGATAAATTACCTGACTAGAAAAAGACACTTTAGTTCTCCCTTAAAGAATGTTATAGAACCGAATGAATGAAAAATATACATATAAAAAATCATCCCATTTTATTAAACAACAATTATTTTTATGATATTCTAAAGAGATAAACGAGGTAAAATCATTGATTTACCCAATCATATTTAGTACATGAGTGGAGACAGGTATTCCTTTGGTCATTACAAATATAATTCATTTTATACCGTAAAGGAATCACTATATGTTTAAATAAGAATCTATATTAACTTTTTGAATAATTTAAACACATGATTACTGGGGAAAGAACTATTCTAACACATAATTTTTCCTTCATAACTTTTCTTGAATTACCAATCTTGCTTAAGAAATTATTTTAAGTTACCAGACGTTTGAGTAACACAAATTAATTTCATCTTAATCAAGGATTATTTACAAAGATTATATTGATTATGAGGATAATGAAGATGATATTATCTAAAAGAGAAGATTTTATTATATGAGTATAATTTATTATTCACCATTTAATAAGGAAATTTATTAAACGGTATCCCACTAAAAGGATAACTCCTTTTGAAAAATACATCATATCCATTAGTGAAAAAATAACCATATTATTCACATAAAATGAGTCCAATATAGAATTAATATCACAAATTAGTTATTTAGGTAGGTAATAATGTAATACTGCTAGATTTTAATTGTAGATACTTTGTTTTATAGTGCATAAGATTCATAATACTGAGATTAAAAGAACACTAAAATATTATTATTTTAGTAACATAGTTATAATCTAGAAGTTAAATTGGTGGGTTTGAATATGATTTAATAATTTATGAAATAAATATATTGATACTAATTAAAAAAAATTATTGGTAAATTATCATAAAATAATAACATATTGTTTTCATAAAATCATTTTATTCTTCAGAAATACATTTTCTTTAAAAATAAGTTTTCTTTATTTTTATGAGTTAATATTCCAAATAATTTTTGGAAGTTATAGAAAATATATTTTATGAAATTATTATTAGTTTTTAAACAAAAATATCAAAATCAAATAATGGAAATTTTTTGATAATTTTCTAAAAAAATAAATTTTTGGTGAATAGTAAAAAAATACAATTTTTTACAAAAAACCCGTATCTTTTGAGATATCATAAAGAAATAATGATTATAAAAAAATTATTAAACTAATTTAATAAATAATTTAATATATTATAATATAAATATGATAAAAAAAATAATTCATAACATTAAAATTATAATTTATTTCATGATAAATATAAAAATCATTTTTAATGCTGATGTTGTTCTTGTGCTAAACTACCAAAGTAAAAATTGAAGTCTTATGGATAATAATTGACAGTTATAAATACTTTTAATGAAAATTTTATTTAATATAAAATTTAATTAATTATGTTTATTGATAAATTTTTATTTTTAAGTTATATAATTAGAATCTTATCCAAATGGTTTTGTAATGCTTGCTCAAGGTTAGAATTGTCAAAATACAAAATTAAATAAGTTTTCTTGATAGGGATATGAGTAAATATACATAATAAATGAATATAAATGATTATACTTAGCCTAATTAATATATTTTAATGAATTTAATTTTTTTATAATTTTATATATGAAATTATTACCATAAATTGTGACGAATCATTGACATAATTGTTGTGCAAGGAGACAAAAAAAAACTATAAAATGATATTAAAAACATTAAAATAAAATTATAAGAACCATTAAATGACTAAAAAACTTCAATAAATCATATTTCATGAGTATATAACGACCATAATCATCCAAGCGTATAATTTATGATATTTTTGATCCACTTAGATAAGATTATGACTAATATAATATTTTATTTAATGAAAAGTTAAATACGTCACACTCTTGTTTTTAATAACTAAAATATTTTTAATATGATTTTATCTATAGTATATGTTCTATTATAAATATTATTTTTAAATCTAAAAAATTTATCATCATCATGGTAATTTATTTATAGTTTCTAATGAAGAAATAATTACCTTAAATGCTTACACAACTCTGATGTAGTAAATATTCAATTAATGGAAAAATCAAATAAATGATATTAAAAATATTAAAATAAATAAAATTTGAGATATTTAATTTGACCCCTAAATTTTATAAATAAAATTAAAAAATTTAGGATATAAAAAAATTGTATTTTTTTAATTGTATTTTTTTTCATTATGTTTTTAAATTCATTGTAGTGAATTATATCAAAATTGAAATTATTGATATTTTACGGTATTTCTATTTTATTGTATTATTTAAAAATAATAAAAAAATTAAATAACCACAGAGGGGATAATATATGGTCAAAATTGTAATTGTTTGGGCATTTAAAGGCTAATTGGCATGATGTTTCTCTTTAATATTCATATTATTTTTTAAATATTTTGAGAAATTCCTAAAGTGCACTTCACATCCACAATAAAATGTAATCTATTACCTATTTTCATTAAAAAATTGAGCCTTATATATCAATGAACATCTTAAAAATTATCTTATATAATTTTCTATCCACATTATGGAGATGCTGGTATTCACAAAATTCCATTCCTATATCCATTTATAAGACATCTGAAGAAGTTTCTTTTAGGAAGAGGTAATCGCTCAAAATAATGAATTTCATTTTACACTCTTATTTATATCCTATAATATATAATATTTATCATAACATAACCAATTTATTATATTAAATATTCTTAAAATTAATTATTATTTTGAAAACAACATTATATACCCTTTCTCTCAACAAACAAAAAATAAAAGTATCGCTCATATATATGTAAGGCATACCGTCACCACATAATGATACAATTAATTTTTTACCACCATATTTAATTTAAGGTTATTATAAAGAATATTATTTTTATATATTTTTTTTGATATAACAATGCTTCATGAATGATAATATAATTTATTCTTCTAATCATCCAATCATTTGGGAAACAATAATGTCACTCATGTGTATGTATGGATTTCCATCTCCACGATGTGATGCGATTAGTTTTCATTTTTATTTCACATGTATGAAAATAAGGATATATTTTATGAATATTAATGATATATATAACATAATGATTATTCTTTAAATATGTATTATTATTTAACTTTCATTTATTCCATCATTCCAAAAATAGAAAAAACATTTATGTGAACGTATAACCTACCATATCTATGAAATATGTAATTATTATTTCTATTTTTACATCTTATGAATGAATAAAAATATTTATATAATGAATATATATTATTTTAATAACATTATTAATCATATTTTAATTATGGGATCAAGATCATTTTATAAGGACCGAGACATCTGATCCAAAACATACATGAAAAATGAAGCAGCTACCACATAAAAATAATGATTTTAACAAATAATTCACAATAAAAGGGGATGAAAATATTATAAGTAAATAATATATGGTATGATATATATGAGTACAGTTATATAATATATGTATAATAAATATATATTTATTATACATTAGTTTCAAACTTGTACAATGGAAATCGAACCTGAGGTAAGGGGATTCATTTCAATTTTCTTTCTTTGAGGCATAGTTTGATGATATGAACCTATATTATATTATGAGGTGTATATAACACCAAATTTAGATGTTATATCATAAATTATTTTATTATAATGTTATTTAATTTTTTTAAAGATATTCTTTCATGTGGAATAAGATTCAATTGATTAAAAAGTTGTAAGGGATTTTTGTATCACATTTACTTCTGTGGTAAATATGTCGTATACAAAACTTGTTTCTTTTATGTGGTGTGTACAATACCCATGTAAATATTTTATGATTATTTTTAATAAAATTATTTTATTTCCATATACATATATTTTGCTTTATATAATGGTTCTAATGATTCAAATGATACCCAAGCGGTAAGGTTTTATTTCACAATCTCATCATTATTAATCATTTTTTATGTTTAAGTCTCTACTAGGTAATATTTTACTCTATTTTCCATGTTTTATGATTTTTTTTATTAAATAGTATTTTAATAGTGTCATAAAATGGTTTGAAATCATTTTTTCCCATTTTTTAATTTTTATAAAATGTTTTTAATGGTTTATATTTTTTATTCCCAAAATAAGGCACTTTATAAATTTTCTGAAAAAAATATATAAGAAATGCTTTTTCATCTAATAAAACATGAGTTGATTTTTTTTGGTGTCATGACACCTCAATTATTTAAATATTTATGTATATTATTAAAAGATTATTTTCAAATAAAATATATCCATTTATAATTGTGTAACATTTTTTTAAAAGGATATGATTTTAAAATTGAAATGTTATTTTCTGCAATAATTATTCCATGTGACCTTTATAAATCATTTTCCATCTAAGATAAATTTCTTTGATGCTACATACGATTTTTTGGGGATACAATCCAAGAATACCATCTTTATTATCTATATATGTTGTTTATGTTTACGATGTAAGTTTGAAATATTTATGGAACTCATTTATTTTTATGGGTTATGTTATGAAGAAATGTTTATAAAACAAATTTATTTTACATTACTTACGTTATGATGAAATATTTATGAAACCCATTTCTTTTCAGGGGTTTGATTATGATGAATGATTTATGATATTGTTCCACACATATTTGTGGTTATCAATATGTGAAGGGTGATACATGTATTGTCATGACCCATCCTAGAGGGGCCCATGCTATGACTACCCCAAACCCGCCTCCAAGAGGTCAGCGGATAGTGACTAGAACCAAGTAGGAATATACAAAAAATGGGAGGCATTTAAATAAGTACCTATACACATGAACACATCTCCAAGCCCAAAATGCTGAAATGTAAAATCACTAAGTAAAAACTGCTTTCATACCACCATTTCTCAAAACCATAGTAAAACAATGAAATAACTGAAAATTAAACAGGTCCCAAACAATCCCACCAAATGAAAAGATTATTCAGCCACAATTCAAATCTTTAATGTAATAGGTACTAGGACTATCATTAGAAATGATACCAGAACATAATTCGGCCTGTCCAGTCTCACAAGGAACCACCTTCTCCTCGTCTTCCATGAACCCCATAGAAGAGTCAATCATCTTCACAAAACATGACATGTGAAGTCAAATACCGTGCATGGGTGATTAAAACAATACTCAGTAGGAAACCCCAAAAACACAAAGGAATACAACAAAGTAAATACTAGAAAATAAATACCATGAAAGAACACCAAAAAAATACCACAAAGGATATTCGATGAAGGTATACCACAAAGTAAATACCACAAAATAATAACAAAAATTATACACCGTGAAGGAATACCATAGAGAAAATAACATGAAGGAATACCAAAAAGAAAATACCGTGAAAAAATAATTCTAAGTAATACCATACAACAATTCATAGTCAGTTCCGCACAGGTATATGTATACAATAAATATATCAATAACATCTAGATATACTCAATCTAATAAGGCACATAATCTCCACAAGACACTTAGTCTCTATAAGACACATATTATCCATAAGACACATTGTCTCTAAAAGACACATAGTCTCTATAAGATTCATAGTCTCTATAAGACACATAGTCTCTTGGCCACAACCAGAAACAAAAAAAGTATTCGTGAAGCACAATCGTTCTAGGTGAAACCACTCCTCTTGTAATTAGGTCATATACACACTCCCAAAAAAACCCACTTAGTATATCTCAAAATGACTATATCCTCGTTAGGGTCCCAACACTATAGACAACTCATCAAATGAATGTCTCATTTGAAAGTTAAGGGAATTTCAAAATTTTAGAAGGGGATACTCTAGGTCATGGACCAACCGTGTCGGTCGACCACCATGGTCAACTATACCACGGCCGTGCGACATATCAGTTGAACGCAACTCATGGTTGACCATCATAGTCGAATATGGCCTAGGTCGACTGTCTTGGTCGACCGTGGACAGGTTTAATTGCCTTGGGGCTGCTCCATCCTTCTGGGACTTACATGACCCACTATAACAAACCCGGTCATCTAGGTTGACCCATTCCACTAGGACTGACTCGCTCTATCTAGGCCCAGCCCACCTCGGTGGACTGTCCATTCAGGCCGGTTTGGCCCAATCACCTGACCTGGTCCAGTTTCCAGGTCATATTGGATAACATGATCACCTGTGAAGACCGACACCAATCGAAGAAGACACCCATCCATGTCACGTAGCCACCCCATCACATCACACAGCCGGCAGCCATGTTGTCGTTTACAGCTTTCTAAGTGGTGCTGAACGTTCCGCACCACAGTACACCACCACTGCCAATGCCAACCACCGACGCCCTTCCTTCCACAATCTTTTGTTCTTCCTCTGGTGATCTATTCTCTAAAACTAAAATACCTTTGTGATCCTCATGTCCTGAGAAAAACTTATCCAGACCCTGTTTCTTATTTCCACCATTCCAGGGGTTCGATCACATTTAGAGCCTCTTTAGAAGTCGAGCTACAATCAAGAGGATCCAACGGTAAAGAACATCATGAACTAGGGAGACAAATAACAAGAACACATGAAGAATTAACCTTTTACATTGTTCTTGTTGGCCTTAGTTTGTTCTCATTAGAAGGATAAATGAAGAGGATAAACTAATTTTCTAATAATCCTACAACAATAACCGGTCCAACAATAATGATCAAACCACCAATCAAAGTATTTATTGACTGACCTGAGCTCTCCATGGAATTAAATAATGGGGAATGTAAATCATAAATCAAACACTCTATCGGGGATATGAATCATTCAACATTGATGATTTATTTCAATTGGTGATCCGTCAAGAATGATCTTTGATCATGGTGTTTGTATTCATTTCTGAGATAATTCTCTAAGGATTGATTCCATATACTCTAGGGAATTTTGTAATAACCTAGATCTTCTTTTCAGGTATGTTTTAGTTTTTTGGTCATCTTTGAGAAAAATAGGAATTTCTGGAAATTTTTGAAGTACACACCGTGTACATTATGAGTACTCACTGTGTACTCAGTTACCGCGAGTAGCTAGGTGATGGCCATGTAGCAGACCTGCACATGGCCGTGTGTGGTGACCTAGATACCGCTTAATGCGGTGGCTAGTGAAGGCAAGTATATGCCATGGACTTATAAATTACTTGTCGTGTACTTTATTTTTTTTCATTAAACACACCGGGGTCACGTCTGACGGAAAGAACCACCTTCATCTAGGGTTGGTTTGTCCGAGAGCGAGAGAATTTCACCGATCTTCCTCCAAGCCCCCGACTGAGCATTCGACCTCTGATTCGACCTGCATCGATTGCTTTGGAATCTCCTTGTAACGCTATTCCTTCATGTATAGTTTTGTTTCATGATTCTTCCTCTTTCTCAAGATATCATCGATTGAAATTTGTAGATGTTTTCTTAGATCTACAGTGTTCTTGGGGGATTCTGGGTTTCAAGTTCGCTTACAGCGATCTGACAACACTACGATAGGTGGTTTGTGCCTTTCTGTTGAATGTCTTTGAGTTAAATGTGCAAAAGTGCCCAACACCCTTGAACGGGGTATTGTGTGTTTACCATTTTAGCTCTGTTGTTTTCCTTCCATACATTTGTGCTTTAGTAGAGGTTAATTGATTATTAATAGGGTAAATTACAATTATTTCGAGGTGTTTTCCCATGCATGTATTTTTTATGACCTTTTGGTACTGTTTAAACTGTTAGGATGCCTTGTTTTTTCATGCCTAGTATTGTAGGATGGCGTGACTATTGTTTTGACATGCTGTTATGCTGTAGAATGTTTATCCAAGTAGTTCTTGCGGTTAACTTGGGCCGATACGCACTTCTATTATTTCTTTACTTACACAAGGCCGTGAGAACCTGGGGTAGTAGACTATAGGGAGAATGGATAGAAGGGCATCTCTAGAGTGTTTATTTTTGGCTTACAATGTGAGACCACATGGGGAATTGACGTAAGTGCTTCCTTAGAGTTTCTGTAGTTCCTCAACACGATCCATAGGGGGAATGTGACGTATGTAATTCCCTAGAGAGCATTTAGTTACTGATATGAGACTACTGGAGGAATTGACGGTGAGTTATTCCTAAGAGAGTCTATTATAAAGCTGAACTAGAGGGGTTAGCATGAGTGTACTACCTAGAGGGTTGCTTGTGTTGCTAGGTAGGAGCAGAGGGGATAGGTTGTGAGTACTTCCCAGAGGGTTATTTTTTATGTTTAGCTGCTTTCTTGTGTTTTCTAGGTAGGGCCAGAGGGGATAAGCTGTGAGTACTTCCCAGAGGGTTAACTTTTGTGTTTAGTTTCTTGCTTGTGTTATTAGGTAGTACCATAGGGGATGAAATGTGAGTACTTCCCAGAGGGTTACCTATTTGTGTTTACTTACTTTGGTTAGCTGTTGGTTGATTTATGAAACTGAATGCTTTGAAAATGTGTATTGGTTACAGTTGAGTACTTCTTTTTTGGGGATTTCTGTTATTTATTACCTAACATATATTCAATGACAGTTAGGCACAAATATTGTTGTCGTTTCCTATTGGTATTTAGTCTCACACCATGTTTGGGCCATGCTTTTGGGTCCAAACATATTATATTAATATAGTTATAGATAAGGGTAAGCACCCTTCTACTTCCGGTACTTGATTTTTGGGGAGCTGGAGAGCATGGAACCAAGCTGAGGCTTGTGATGCTGAAAAGTTTACTTGTTTTATTTTTTACTTTGGTTTAGTACTGTATTCAAACATTGTGATGTGTTTGGGTAATTTTCTAGACATATGAACCATGCATCATTTATATATATATGCTCCAGCTGTTTATTTCTTCATAATTCCGTTGTTTCTTGTTATTTGATATTATTACTGCTTTTGCTATTGTTATCTATTTCTCTTCCACTCTATTACTCTGCCAATGAGGGAATAGTTTCCCCACTATTGCACCCAAGGCATTTGCTGCTAGTCAGCAGCCTACGGAGTTAGGGTAAATGTGCTTGAGGCCATGTGACCAAACGGGTACAGGGCACCTCTGGGTGGATTCCGGAACCAGGACGTTATAATGTGGTATCAGAGGAGATTCTTTTCTTTGACTTACTATTTGAAGCCTATAGTCCAGGATAGGATGGAATAAGTACTTGGTAATAAGCTTTTCCCGAGAGTAGCTAACCCATGTACAGGGAAAAAGCAATTTACCTCGTATTTCAATTTTTCAGTTTTTACAATTTTATAGTTGATTTGATTTTCACTATTGGGTGACTCACATATATTGTGCTATCATTTTTTATGTTTTTGAGGTTCTAATTATGATCCAACCCAATGAGATGAGGTTATTACATCTCATTTATCATATAGGTACTTGCTATAAATCACAAGTCATGCATACTTTCCATTCCATTTAGGGTGAATTAGTGGTTGCATGTTTTTGTGATAGGTGTTGTACTAAATTTGCATGATGTTGTGATGGATTCCTTGATAAAAATACATGCTGTTTGATAGGGTATTGTTTGTGTATGCTTTTGTTTGAATGAATTCCAAACTTTGGTTCTGGAGGTGTTATGGTTCCTCTTGGACTAGAATTTGGTGCATCATTGCCTTGTTTTTTCTTGTTATAACATGTATAAGATGGAAATATTTGATTCGCGGGGAGTATGGTCCCTTACGGATCAGAATTTAGCACCTTGGTGTTCGTTTCAGTGCTTTTATGGACATTGGAGTTGTTTTTTAGTCTTATGGTCTGAAAAAACCCAGAATATACACCGTGTAGTTTTGAATACACACCATGTGTTATCTTGTTTTGGAAGAAACTGTTTTTCATAAGTACACGTTGTGTACCATATGTACATGCAGTGTAGTCTCTAACTATTCCATAGGCCGTGTGGGTAGATACATGGGATAGAGAAATTCTTGTTGGAACATGTCGTGTACTGGTTGTACATGTCGTGTCATGTGGACCCTATGTATGCCTATGAGACTAACAACACAGGAAAAAAATCTTAGGTTATACATGCCGTGTCAGCTCTAAACACTCCGTGTAGTGTAATCTTGGTATCCACCCATGTCATGAACAACACGGGTTGGTGAAGCACGTATATTACACACTGTTTCTAGAACAAACACACCACGTAATCCCATTATAAGAAAAATCCTATGGCTTAGATGTGTAGAAGGACTCGGGCAGGGGAAGAGAATTCAAGTACATGTCATGTGTAAGGATAACATGCTGTGTATTTGGGGGTGTTACAAGACTAGTTATGGAAGAAGTACATGCCCATTTTAAAGGCTTAAGGGAACATGTTGTGTTGTAATATACATGCCATGTAGTCTAGTTTTGTAAAACATGAATGTTTTCTTTTTCTAGTTCCTTTCTTACACTTCCAGTTTTAAGTCATTAATGATTTTGTTCTAAGGTGTGCATTGAACTTGCTGAGTCATGCCGTCGAGACGTCCTCTGGTCGTATGCCAGTTTCAAGGCGAAGATCAAACACCAGACGTTACTGATCAACGACTTCCAGAAGATCCTCTAGTAGTTCCAGTCTTGGAACCAGCCATCATTCAGGACACATGTGTTGTTTCATAGTTCTGAGAGGGTTTTATGAGGTTCATGTAGACCTTCCATGGGGTACCGCATCCTGCCCCGTCTATGACAGAGTTGACATGGGTCTTTCAGCAACAGCATCCTTCCACTCTCATAGGGGAAGGAAAACCTCATGCTGTAGAGTCATGGTTAGATTCCATGACGTCTGTCTTCGAGCATCTGGAGACGCCTCTAGAGAGGATGATCAAGATCACTACATACATGCTTCGGGATTCCACCAAGAGATGGTGGGATGTGATCTCCCAGATGAGATGCCTGTAGGTTATGTATTGGGATGAGTTCCAACATGCCTTCTATGACTACTTCTACCCAGAGACCTTAAGGGATGATTGATCCTGAGATTTTATGTGTCTGGAGCAGGGTACTCTTTCAGTTATGGAGTATTCCTCTCACTTCACCGAGCTTCAGCACTTCACCCCTATTCTATCGGGTGATGAGTTATTCCTAGAATAAATGTATGAGGATGTTTTGAGGAACTACATTTATCAAAAGTGAATATCTTTAGTTTGAATCCTATCACATCTATTTTCAACCATGCACTGATCATAGAGCACAATCTGAGAGATTCTGGAGGTGTGAGCCAGGGAGGCTCAGCATCCAGAGTTAGTATCCCTCCTACTGACATTAGGAAGCACCATAGGGATTCTATGCGTGGAGATCCAAGGAGGTGAGATATATCTTCTAGTATCTATGGGGTGTTCTACAAGTGTGGGAAGAGTGGAAATAAGAGGCCACATTGCCCAAGAGACATGGTGGAGTGCCGATCGTGTGGAAAGATGGGTCATCTTCAGCGCTTCTATCAGATATTCTCACCAGCAGCTGCTGATGAGGATTCTTCTATGACTCCTCATTATGGGGCAGCACCACCAGTTTTTTACTAGTCTAGGGATTGCAGTTCTTCCGGTCATTCAAGCTGAGGTGGAGTTCATGGTCATGCTAGCCAGTCGCCCGGTTTTCAGTGACATCTGGGCAGATCAACTTAGAGTGGTCAGGAAGGTTCACAGGGCCATGGTACATGCTAGATTTTTGCAGTGGAGCACACCCAGCATGAGTAGGATCCCATATCTTCTACAGTTCGAGGTACAATCTTAGTTGCCTCAGTTTTATCATCTTCTTTTTTCGATACAGGGGCTTCCCATAGATTTATATCTGTTGTTGTTATGGAGAGCCTTGGGATCTGTATCTTTTATTCTACTGATATCATGACACTGAACACTCTATTGGGTACTAGAACAACAAGTGTGCATTAGTGCATGGAGTTCCATCTTGTGGTTGGTGGGTGTCACTTTTTATGGGACCTCTATGTCCTAGAGATGATAGGCTATGATGTCATTCTAGGAATAGACTTGTTGGTTCCCTTCCAGGCAGTCGTTGATTGCTACCGCCATAGGGTGAGTTTCACATCACCAGAAGGCAGATCATTTCCTCATAAGGACGAGTGGGATGTCCAGGTGAGAAGAGTGGGACCCGAGCATCATGGGTTGGGAGGAGTTACAGTCTAGATTGCTAGTCTATATCTGGATGACCAGGGGACTTCTCAGATAGACTTTCCTCTAGTGGTGGATCCTTTCAGGGATGTCTTTCTAGAGGACTTATCATTTTTACCTATGGATAGAGAGGTATAATTTTCTATTGATCTCATTATAGGAGTGGCACCAGTGTCGATTACTATTTATAGGATGACTACACCAGAGTTGGAGGAGCTCAAGAAGCAGTTGGAGGATTTACAGGAAAACGGTTTCATCCTAACCGGTACTTCTCCTTAGGGTTTTCCTATCCGGTTTTCAAAGAAGGAAGACAATACCCTCAGGAATTGTGTGGATTATCAGAAGCTAAAATAGTTGACAGTCAAGAACTGATATCCCTTACTGAGGATTAATGATCTATTTGATCAGCTTCGAGGGGCCCAGGTGTTCTCAAATATTGACATGAGATACGGTTATCATCATTTGCATGTTTGACCATCCGATATACCTCTTATAGCCTTCCGGAGAAGGTATGGTCTATACGAGTATATGGTTATGTCATTCGGTCTCACTAATGCACCTATAGTTTTCATGCCATTGATGAACCGAGTGTTCAATCCATACTTGGATTCTTTCGCGGTAGTCTTTGTGGGAAATATCTTGGTGTACTCTCACACTCAACAAGACCATGCTACCCATCTTGAGATCGTTTTGAGTACACTGAGAGAGCATCAGTAATATGCTAAGCTCTCAAAATTCCACTTTTGGATGGACTAGATTTACTTCTAGGGTCATGTTATCTCAGAGACAAGAGTATCAGTAGACCCAGATAAAGTGAGAGTAATAGTTTCCTGGGAGCATTCGAAGAACATATTTGTGGTACGGAGTTTTCTAGGGATGAATGGATACTACAGAAGTTTTATACAAGACTTTTCATGCTTAGAAGCACCACTAATGGGTTTGACTAAGAAGGGTGCAAGGTTCTTGTGGTAAAATTATTGTGAGTCATCCTTTCAGGAGCTGAAGGATAGGTTTACTTCTACACTAATACTAGTTTTTTGGGAGCTGGGAAAGAGCTATAATGTGTACTGGGATGCTTTAGGTATTGGGATGGGAGCTGTTCTTATGCAGGGAGAAGTAGTCGTCGCTTACGAGTCTCAACACTTGAGGCCACATGAGAGGAATTACCCGACACACAATCTTGAGTTGGCTTCTGTTATTCATGACTTTAATTTTTGGATACATTATCTTCTGTTAGATCATATTTTGGTTTTCACGGACCACCAGAGTCTCAAGTATATCTTCACTCAGCGTGACTTGAATTTTAGAGAGCGAATGTTGGTTGAGGACCTTTAGTCCTTTGAATTTGATCTTGCCAATAGTCGAGGGAAAGGCAACACAGTGGCTGATGAATTGAGCAGGAGGACTCAGATAAAGGTAGTCCAGGAGGCCAGTAGTGAGTGACAGGTTATGGATCTATACTATGAGATGCATTTGGAGGTGCACGACAGACATGGGCAGACTTTTATTTCTTCTTTGGCTGTTGCCTCTACTCTTCTTGATCGAATAAGAATGAGGCAGCTATCATATTCTAAATGACTAGTCCTATGAGAAAGCGTGTCAGGAGAGGACCCTATTCCGAGATAGACAATAGGCGAGGATGAGATATTTCATTTACAGGGGTGTGTTTGGGTGCCAGCAGACATACAAGAGGAGCAGATATTGGACTTTCATTCCTCAGTTTAGGCAGTTCATCATGGTGTCACCAAGATGTATCGTGATCTACACCATTAGTATTGGTGGCCAGGTATGAAGAGTGATGTTTCTGGTTTCATTATGAAGTGTTCCACCAGTCAGCAGGTGAAGGCAGAGCATCATCGACCAATAGGGATTTTGCAGTAGTTACCCATTCCTGAGTGGAAATGAAATGATGTCGTGATGGATTTCGTGACAGGTTTACTGAGGTCACCTCAAAGGAATGATGCAGTTTGATTTGTCATTGACAGAATCATGAAGTATTCTCACTTCTTGCTAATCAAGGAGACCTTTAGTGTTGATGAGTTGGGACAATTGTACCTCCGAGAGATTGTACGTCAACATGTGGTTCCTAATTCCATCATTTGAGATGGGGATTCTCATTTTACTTCTTAGGTCTGGTAGTGTCTTCAGAAAGCTTTGGGTACATAGGTACCTTTTAGTACAACCTACCTTCCCTAGATAGATAGCCAGTCCATGTGTACGATTCAGGTGCATGAGGACATGCTTCGTGCATGCATCCTAGATTTTGGATGTTATTGGGTGAAGGATATACCTCTTGTGGTGTTTTCCTATAATAATAGTTCTAAAGAAACTATCCATATGACACCTTTTGATGCTTTGTACGGTAGACCATGCCAATCACCTTTATGTTGGCTGGAGGCAGGAGAGGCAGCTATGCTGGGACCTCGTCTTGTTCATTAGACAATAGAGCAGATAGAGTTGTGTAACATCCTAGGTAAATAAAGAACATGAAATTTTAATATTTATTAATATTTGTTGATTAGGTATTAATTTTACTCTAAAGGGGATTCTATGTTTGTTGGCATACCCGATACAGAACAATGGGTTTCTTTGAAATCTTTCGTTGCACACTAATAAAATAATAATAATATTTTTAATGATTGTTTATGCCTAGCCATTGTATTGGCAGGAATGAGAATAACTAAAAAAATATAAATATAAATGTTTGTTAAATTCTTTTACATTAATCCAATAAATTTTAGAGGCTTAAAATGTTAATGAATCTAATTTAAGCATAAATACTCTAATATTTTTTAAAAGGTCAATTTACCGCCTTTTGATGGAAAACCCTCATTAAATTTAGTTTTGGATACTTTTATATGTTATATTTGACGGAATAAATTTTTTCTTTAGATTCGGGACATCAAAATTTATTGTTGGTAATGTTTTGGCATTTTTATGATAAAGTTCATTGTTTAATGAATAGTGAAAAATAATGTATTTTAATTCAAAAGTTCCTTTTAATATAATATATTTATATGGTTAGATTATATTTTTAATTGGTTTTAAAGTGTAATTAGATTATATTTTTTCCATTTAATCCAATTCTAGTCATTGTAATTAATTTCAATTTGAAATTACACATAAACAAGTGTCAATCTTTTGAAAGATATTATTTCACAAAAACATGCTATTTGTTTTTACAACAGAAATTAATTTTAAATTAATTAATGAAACTTTTATGTTTTCAGTTTTTTAAAACAGACATCATTTTTGAATTTGGAATATCAAATATAGCTTAGGCTGAATTCTTGGTATTTTTCTGAAAAACATCAATTTTTAATAAATAGTGAAACCACTTAGTAGTAGTTAAAAAACCGACTTTATCATTTAAATGAAATTTACCGCTTCTGTGAATTGAATTTCAAAAAATCTGACAAACATGGTTGTTATTATTAAGTAAAATTTCGTTCAATAAGATGAAAATAATTTTTGGTGAATAGTAACTTTTTGACATTTATTTACTGCGGTTAAAGGTAAATAAGGAAATTCAAGGTAAAAAAGAATATCATAATAATAAAAAATTACCTTAACACTTGTCCTAACCTTATTTTATGAGTCATGGCCTACCATGATCAACTTTGGGTCGATTTTGGGATCCAATGGAGCCACTTAAGAGTGATAATGACACTTTAGATTAATTAATTTAATGTAAATTAAAAATTACACAAACAAATATCTTTTAGTAAAATAATTTTTACATGGGGTTATATAAGTGATATTTTTGACTATAAATACTATTTGGAAAGAAAAAATGATTTCCTGCATCATGGTATTTTGTTTATAATTTTTAGACAACAAATAAATTTAAATATTTATGACACAATAATGATGTAGTATACACCTCATTAATAAATGATTTAAATAAATAAGATTATAAATATTAAAATAACATTCAAAACCGGTATAATTATTATTGGATGATTTTATTTCGACCATGAGTCAGCTTATCTTCTACTTTAATTAGTTTTGGACCTTTAGAAACCGAATATCAGTATATAATAAAATTATATTTTCACACTTTCCTAAAGAGACCCTCCTCCCCCTTATTAAAGGACACCACTTCTAACAAATTCCTCACACCTCTCAAGAATTTTTCCTCATCCAAAATCTACCAATTAATCTTTATACATCCCTATACTCCTCCTAGAAGCCTTACCATAGGCATAAGGCACTTCAGGAAGTCCTTTTGGTTCAAACCAAAGGAAGTTACCCAAATTAAAGGTAATGGTTCCTCTTAACTTCTTTTCTTTAATTTTACTTTTCCAAAACCTAAACTCTTTTTATTCCTTTATTTTATAACAAAAAAAGTATCCTAAATATATTAGGATGTTTTTATGAGATGTATTTTAGCTACACTTACACACACCTCCATCTAATGGGTGAAGAACATACTGTTTATGTGGATGGAAAACTAACGCCTCAGGAATCGATGATTGTTCGATTATCTCCGACCGCCTCTCATGGTAGCCATTAAGATGGAAATGTATTTATATATGATATATATTATGTTTATATTTTGTTTATTCTTCTGTGTTTTACATTTATATCCTACCTTTTTGGTTTCCATAATGGGTAAACACGATAATTTCATTTGAGGAAGTGCGAACTACCGCCCCCTCAAAGTGACATGACTCGTTAATGACATATGTGGGATGTATAAAGGATATAGTTAATGATATTATATTTGATATTATATTGGAATTATAATATACCTTTTTATCATTATGTTTTAATTCCATTAAAATATGAAATAGAAATGAAAGTAGCGTCCATGCGTACGTAGGACTTACCGTCTCCATGAATGGTGCATTTCATTTTTGATCTCCAAAATTTTTTGTACTATTATAAATACATATATATACTGGATATGTATTGTTTACAGGATATATAAATCATTAATATCATTCTGGAGATAATGGACTATTGAACACATGGACACCTTATAATTATAAGCTGTTCATTTTTGACTCAAGTACCAAATATCGACCAAACGACCATTACTGACTTAAATGATTTCATAATGTTTATAAAATGGTAATAAGTGATATAGAAAGGATAAAAAACTTGAAAAGGTTTTTAATCAAGTATAAATTATCTTTAGTTTAGTATTCAGGAAGAACAAGGAACAAAAGAGTCAAGTCGGACACGAGGTATGTGATTTTCTTATCTCACATTTAATTTCGTGATATTTCCATTGTTTTCCACTTATTCATTTCATGTGGTGTATTATGTACTGAAATTTGATATATACTGTCATTATTCTCATTATATTAATGATATTATATAATTACCTTAAATGCTTACACAAGTCTGATGTAGTAAATATTCAATTAATGGAAAAATCAAATAAATGATATTAAAAATATTAAAATAAATAATATTTGAGATATTTAATTTTACCCCTAAATTTTATAAATAAAATTAAAAAATTTAGGATATAAACAAATTGTATTTTTTTATTTTTAATTTTTTTCATTATGTTTTTAAATTCATTTTAGTGAATTATATCAAAATTGAAACTAATGATATTTTATGGGATTTCTATTTTATTGTATTATTTAAAAATAATAAAAATATTAAATAACCACAGATGGGATAATATATGGTCAAAATTGTAATTTTTTGGGCATTTATCGGCTAATTGGCATGATGTTTCTCTTTAATATTCCTATTATTTTTAAATATTTTGAGAAATTCCTAAAGTGCACTTCACATACACAATAAAATGTAATCTATTACCTGTTTTCATTAAAAAAATTGAGCCTTATATATCGACCATCATCTTAAAAATTATCTTATATAATTTTCTATCCACATTATGGAGATGATGGTATTCACAAAATACCAATCCTATATCCATTTATAGGACATCTAAAGGAGTTGCTTTTATGAAGAGGTAATCGCTCAAAATAATAAATTTCATTTTACACTCTTATTTAAATCCTATAATATATAATATTTATCATAAGATAACCAATTTAGTATATTAAATATTCTTAAAAGTTATTATTATTTTGAAAACAACATTATATACCCTTTCTCTCAACAAACAAAAAATAAAAGTATCACTCATATATATGTAAGGCATACCGTCACCACATACTAATACAATTAATTTTTTACCACAATATTTAATTTTAGGTTATTCTAAAGAATATTATTTTTATATAATTTTTTTTGATATAACAATTCTTCATGAATGATAATATAATTTATTCTTCTCATCATCCAATCATTTGGGAAACAATAATGTCACTCATGTGTATGTATGGATTTCCATCTCCACGATGTGATGCGATTCATTTTTCATTTTTATTTCACATGGATGAAAATAAGGATATATTTTATGAATATTAATGATATATATAACATAATGATGAGTCTTTAAATGTGTGTTATTATTTAACTTTCATTTATTCCATCATTCCAAAAATAGAAAAAACATTTATGTGTACGTATAACCTACCATATCTATGAACGATGTAATTAATATGTCTATTTGTACATCTTATGAATGAATAAAAATATTTATAAAATGAATATATATTATTTTAATAACATTATTAACCATATTTTAATTATGGGATCAAGATCAATTTATAAGGACCGATACATCTGATCCAAAACATACAAGAAAAATTAAGCAGCTACCACCTAAAAATAATGATTTTAACACATAATTCATAATAAAAGGGGATGAAAATATTATAAGTAAATAATATATGGTATGATATATATGAGTACAGTTATATAATATATTTATAATAAATATATATCTATTATACATTAGTTTCAAACTTGTACAGTGGAAATCGAACCTGAGGTAAGGGGATTCATTTCAATTTTCTTTCTTTGAGGCATAGTTTTATGATATGAACCTATATTATATTATGAGGTGTATATAACACCAAATTTAGATGTTATATAATCAATTATTTTATTATAATGTTATTTAATTTTTTTTAAAGATATTCTTTCATGTGGAACACGATTCAATTGATTAAAAATTTGTAAGGGATTTTTGTATCACATTTACTTCTCTGGTAAATATGTCGTATATAAAACTTGTTTCTTTTATGTGGTGTGTATAATACCCATGTAAATATTTTATGATTATTTTTAATAAAATTATTTTATTTCCATATACATAGATTTTTCTTTACATAATGGTTCTAATGATTCAAATGATACCCAAGCGGTAAGGTTTTATTTCACAATCTCATCATTATTCAACATTTTTTATGTTTAAGTCTCTACTAGGTAATATTTTCCTCTAATTTCCATGTTTTATGAATTTTTTTTAATAAATAGTATTTTAATAGTGTCATAAAGTGGTTTGAAATCATTTTTACCCATTTTTTACTTTTTATAAAATGTTTTGAATGGTTTAAATTTTTTATTTTAAAAATAGGTACTTTATAAATTTTCTGAAAAAAATATATAAGAAATATTTTTTCATCTAATAAAACATGAGTGGATTTTTTTTGGCGTCATGACACCTCAATTATTTTAATATTTATGTATATTATTAAAAGATTATTTTCAAATAAAATGTATCCATTTATATTTGTGTAACATTTTTTAAAAAATATATGATTTTAAAATGGAAATGTTATTTTCCAAAATAATTATTCCAAGTGACCTTTATAAATCATTTTCCATCTAAGATAAATTTCTTTGATGCTACATATGATTTTTTGGGGACACAATCCAAGAATACCATCTTTATTATCTCTATATGTTGTTTATTTTTACGATGTAAGGATAAAATATTTATGGAACACATTTATTTTTATGGGTTATGTTATGATGAAATGTTTATGAAACAAATTTCTTTCACATTACTTACATTATGATGAAATATTTATGAAACCCATTTCTTTTCAGGGGTTTGATTATGATGAATGATTTATGATGTTGTCCACACATATTTGTGGTTATCAAAATGGGAAGGGTGATACATGTATTGTCATGAACCATCCCAGAGGGGCCCATGCTATGACTACCCCAAACCGCCTCCAAGAGTTCAGGGGATAGTGACTAGAACCAAGTAAGAATATACCAAAAATGAGAGGCATTTAAATAAGTACCTATAAACATGAACACATCTCCAAGCCCAAAATGCTGAAATGTAAAAGCACTAAGTAAAAAATTCTTTCATACCACCATTTCCCAAAACCATAGTAAAACAATGAAATAACTAAAAATTAAATAGGTCCCAAACAATCCCACCAAATGAAAAGATTATTCAGCCACAATTCAAACCTTTAATGTAATAGGTACTAGGACTATCATTAGAAATGATACCAGAACACAATTCGGCCTGTCCAGTCTCACAAGGAACCACCTTCTCCTCGTCTTCCTTGAACCCCATAGAAGAGTCAATCATCTTCACAAAACATGACATGTGCAGTCAAAGACTGTTCATGGGTGATTAAAACAATACTTAGTAGGACAACCCAAAAACACAAAGGAATACAACAAAGGAAATACCAGAAAAGAAATACCATGAAAGAACACCAAAAAATACCACAAAGGATATTCGATGAAGGTATACCACAAAGGAAATACCAAAAAATAATACCAAAAAATAATAACAAAAATTATACACCGTGAAGGAATATCATATAGAAAATACCATGAAGGAATACCAAAAAAAATACCATGAAAAAATACAACTAAGTAATACCACACAACAATTCATAGTCAGTTCCGCACAGATATATGTCTACAATAAATATATCAATAACATCTAGATATACTCAATCTAATAAGACACATAGTCTCCACAAGACTCTTAGTCTCTATAAGACACATATTCTCCATAAGACACATTGTCTCTAAAAGGCACATAGTCTCTATAAGACTCATAGTCTCTATAAGACACATAGTCTCTTGGCCACAACCAGAAACAAAAAATTATTCGTGAAGCACACTCATTCTAGGAGAAAACACTCCTCTTGTAACTAGGTCATATACACACTCCCACAAAAACCCACTTAGTATATCTCAAAATGATTATATCCTCATTTGGGTCCCAACACTATAGACAACTCATCAAATGAATGTCTCATTTTAAAGTTAAGGGAATTTGAAAATTTTAGAATGGGATACTCTAGGTCATGGAACAACCCTGTCGGTCGACCACCATGGTCAACCATACCATGGCCGTGAGACATCTCAGTCGAACGCAACTCACGGTTGATCGTCATAGTCGACTATGGCCTAGGTCGACTGTCTTGGTCGACTGTGGACTGGTTTAATCACCTTGGGGCTGCTCCATCCTACTGGAACTTACACGACCCACTATAACAAACCCGGTCTTCTAGGATAACCCATTCCACTGGGACCGACTCACTCTATCTGGGCCCATCCCACCTCAGTGGACTGGCCATTTAGGCCGGTTTGGCCCAATCACCTGACCTGGTCTAGTTTCCAGGTCATATTGGATAACATGGTCACCCGTGAAGACTGACACCGATCGACGAAGACACCCATCAATGTCACGTAGCCACCCCATCACATCACACAGCTGGCAACCATGTTGGCGTTTGCCTCTTTCTAAGTGGTGCTGAATGTGCCACACCACTATGCACCGCCACTGCCAATGCCAACCATCGACGCCCTTCCTTCCACAATCTTTTGTTTTTCCTCTGGTGATCTATTCTCTAAAACGAAAATACCTTTGTGATACTCAAGTCCTGAGCAGCACTTATCCAGACCCTGTTTCTTATTTCCACCATTCTAGGGGTTCGATCACATTTAGAGCCTCTTTAGAAGTCGAGCTATGATCGAGAGGATCCAACGGTAAAGAACATCATGAACTAGGGAGATAAATAACTAGAACACATGAAGAATTAACCATGGACATTGTTCATGTTGGCCTCAATTTTTTCTCATTATAAGGATAAATGAAGAGGATAAACTAATCTTCTAATAATCCTACAACAATAACCGGTCCAACAATAATGATCAAACCACAAATAAAACTATTTATTGATTGACCTGAGTTCTCCATGGAATTAAATAATGGGGAATGGAAATCATAAATCAAACACTCTACCGGGGATATGAATTATTCACTATTGATGATTGATATCTATTGGTGATCCGTCAAGAATGATCTTTGATCATGGTGTTTGTCTTCATTTCTGAGATAATTCTCTAAGGATTGATTCCATATACTCCAGGGAATTTTGTAAGAACATGGATCTTCTTTTCAGGTATGTTTTAATTTTTTGGTCGTTTTTGAGAAAAATAGGACTTTCTGGAAATTTTTGAAGTACACGTCGTGTATATTATGAGTACACACTGTGTACTCAGTTACCGCGAGTAGCCAGGTGATGGCCGTGTAGCAGACCTGCACATGGCCGTGTGTGGTGACCTAGATACCGCATAATGTGGGGGCTGGTGAAGGCAAGTACATGCCAGGGACTTATAAATTACTTGTTGTGTACATTACCTTTTTTCATTAAATGCACAGGGGTCACGACTGACGGACAGAACCACCTTCATCTAGGGTTGGTTCGTCCAAGAGCGAGAGAATGGAACTGATCTTCCTCTGAGCCTCCGACTGAGCATCCGACCTCCGATTCGACCTCCATTGACTGCATTGGAATCGCCTTGTAACTCTATTCCTTCATGTATAGTTATGTTTCATGATTCTTCCTCTTTCTCAAGATATCATCAATTGAAATTTTTAGATGTTTTCTTAGATCTACTATGTTCTTGGGGGATTCAAGGATTCAAGTTCACTTACAGCGATCTCGCAACACTACGGTAGGTGGTTTGTGCCTTTCTGTTGAATGTCTTTGAGTTCAATGTGCAAAAGTGCCCAACACCCTTGAATGAGGTATTGCGTGTTTACCGTTTTAGCCCTATTGTTTTCCTGCCATGCTTGTGTGCTTGAGTAGAGGTTAATTGATTATGAATAGGGTAAATTACTATTATTTGGAGGTGTTTTCCCATGCATGTATTTGTTATGACCTTTTGGTACTGTTTAACCTGTTAGGATGCCTTGTTTTCTCATGCCTAGTATTGTAGGATGGTGTGACTATTGTTTTGACATGCTGTTATGTTACAGAATGTTTATCCAAGTAGTTCTTGCAGTTAACTTGGGCCTATACGCACTGATATTCTTACTTTACTTACACAAGGTCGTGAGAACCTGGGGTAGTAGACTATAGGGAGAATGGATAGAAGGGCTTCTCCAAAGTGTGTATTTTTTTCTTACGATGCGAGACCACATGGGGAATTGATGTAAGTGTTTCCTCAAAGTGTCTGAAGTTCCTCAACACGATCCACAGGGGGAATGTGACGCATGTACTTCCCTAGAGTGCATTTAGTTACTGATATGAGACTACTGGAGGAATTGACGGCGAGTGATTCCTCAGAGAGTCTATTATAAAGCTGAACTAGAGGGGTTAAACTGAGTGTAATACCCAAAGGGTTTCTTGTGTTTCTAGGTAGGAGCAGAAGGGATAGGTTGTGAGTACTTCCTAGAGGGTTACCTTTTATGTTTAGCTGCTTTCTTGTGTTTTCTAGGTAGGACTAGAGGGGATAAACTGTGAGTACTTACCAGAGGGTTACCTTTTTTGTTTAGATGCTTGCTTGTGTTATTAGGTAATACTAGAGGGGATAAAATGTGAGTACTTCCCAGAGGGTTACCTATTTGTGTTTACCTTCTTTGGTTAGCTGTTGCTTTATTGATGAAACTGAATGCTTTGAAAATGTGGATTGGTTACAGTTGAGTACTTCTTTTTTGGGGATTCCTGTTATTTATTACCTAAAATATATTCACTGACAGTTAGGCACAAATATTGTGGTAGTTTCCTACTGGTATTTAGTCTCACACCCTGTTTGGGCCATGCTTTTGGGCCCAAACATATTATATTACTATAGGTATAGATAAGGGCAATCACCCTCTACTTCTGGTACTTGATTGTTGGGGAGCTGGAGAGCATGGAACCAAGCTAAGGCTTGTGATGCTGAAAAGTTTACTTGTTTTATTTTTTACTTTGGTTTAGTACTGTATTCAAACATTGTGATGTGTTTGGGTACTTTCATAGATATATGAACCATGCATCATTTATATACATATGCTCCAGCTGTTTATTTCTTCATAATTACGTTGTTTCTTGTTGTTTGATATTATTACTGCTTCTGCTATTATTATCTATTTCTCTTCCACTCTGTTACTCTGCCAATGAGGGAATAGTTTCCCCACTATCGCACCCAAAGCATTTGATGCTAGTCAGTAGCCTATGGAGTTCGGGTAAATGTGCTTAAGGCCATGTGACCAAACGGGTACGGGGCGCGTCTAGGTGGATTCTGGAACCAGGATGTTACAATGTGGTATAAGAGGAGATTATTTTCTTTGACTTACTATTTGAAGCCTATAGTCCGGGATAGGATGGAATAATTACTTGGTAATAAGCTGTTCCCGAGAGTAGCTAACCCATGTATAGGGAAAAACCAATTTACCACGTATTTCAATTTTTCAGTTTTTACAATTTTATAGTTGATTAGATTTTCACTATTGGGTGACTCACATGTATTGTGTTATCATTGTTGATGTTGTTGAAGTTCTAATTCTGTTCCAGCCCGATGAGATGAGGTTATTCCATCTCATTTATCATATAGGCACTTGCTAGAAATCACAAGTCATGCATATTTCCATTCCATTTAGGGTGCATGAGTGGTTGCATGTTTTTGTGATAGGTGTTGTACTAAATTTGCATGATGTTGTGATAGACGCCTTGATAAAAATACATACTTTTTTATAAGGTATTGTATGTGTATGGTTTTGTTTGAATGAATTCCATACTTTGGTTCTTGAGGTGTTATGGTCCCTCTTGGACTGGAATTTGGTGGATCATTACCTTGTTTTTTCATGTTATAACATGTATAAGATGGAAATATTTGATTCGCGGGGAGTATGGTCCCTTACGGATTAGAATTTGGCACCTTGGTGTTCGTTTCAGTTCCTTTCTGGAAATTGGAGTAGTTTTTGAGTCTTATGGTCTGAAAAAACCCAGAATACACACCGTGTAGTTTTGACTACACACCATGTGTTCTCTTGTTTGGGAAGAAACTATTTTTCATAAGTACACGCCCTGTACCATATGTACATGCAGTGTAGTCTTTAACTGTTTCATAGGCCATGTGGGTAGATACACGGGATAGAGAAATTATTGTTGGAACATGTCGTGTACTAGTTGTACATGTCGTGTCATGTTGACCCTGGGTCTTCCAATGAGACTAACAACACGAGAAAAAAATCTTAGGTTATACATGCCGTGTCAGCTCTAAACACGTTGTGTAGTGTAATCTTGGTATCCACCCATGTCACGAACAACACGGGTTCGTGAAGCACGTATATTACATGCTGTTTCTAGAACAGAGACACCGCATAATCCCGTTGTAAGAAAAATCCTATGGCTTAGCCGTGTAGAAGGACTCGGGAAGGGGAAGAGAATTCAAGTACATGTCATGTGTAAGGATAACATGCTGTGTGTTTGGGGGTGTTACAAGAAAAGTTATGGAATAAGTACATGCCCATTTTAAAGGCTTAAGGGAACACGCTGTGTTGTAATATACATGCCATGTAGTCTAGTTTTTTAAAACATGAATGTTTTCTTTTTCCAGTTCCTTTCTTACACTTCCAGTTTTAAGTCATTGATGATTTTGTTCTAAGTTGTGCATTGAACTTGCTGAGTCATGCCGTCGAGACGTCCTCCGGTCGTATGCCAATTTCAAGGCGATGATCAAACACCAGACGTTACTGATCAAGGACTTCGAGAAGATCCTCTAGTAGTTCTAGTCTTGTAACTAGCCATCATTTAGGACATAGGTGTTATTTCATAGTCCCGAGAGGGTTTTATGAGGTTCATGTAGACCTTCCATTTGGTACTGCATCCTGCCCCGTCTATGGAAGAGTTGACACGGGTCTTTCAGCAGCAGAATCCTTCCACTCTCACAAGGGAAGGAGGACCTCATGCTATAGAGTCATGCTTAGATTCCATGATGTCTATCTTCGAGCATCTGGAGATGCCTCTAGAGAAGATGATCAAGATCCGTACAGACATGCTTCGGGATTCCACCAAGAGATGGTGGGATGTGATCTCACAGATGAGATGCCAGTAGGTTATGTATTGGGATGAGTTACAACATGCCTTCTATGACTACTTCTACCCAGATACCTTAAGGGACGATTGATCCTGAGAGTTTATGTGTCTGGAGCAGGGTACTCTTTCAGTTATGGAGTATTCCTCTCACTTCACTGACCTGTAGCACTTCACACTTATTCTATGGGGTGATGAGTTATTCCTAGAATGAGATTTTGAGGATGTTATGAGGAACAAAATATTATCACAAGTGAATATCTTCAGGTTGACTCCTATCACATCTATTTTCAACCATGCGCTGATCATAGAGAACAATCTGAGAGATTCTGGAGGTGTGAGCCATGGAGGCTCCGCATCCAGAGTTAGTATCCCTCCTACTGACATTAGGAAGCACCATAGGGATTCTACGCATAGAGATCCAAGGAGGTGAGATATATTTTCTAGTAGCTAGGTGGTGTTCTACCAGTGTGGGAAGAGTGGACATAAGATGCCAAATTTCCCAAGAGACATGGTGGAGTGCTGATCTTTTGGAAAGATGGGTTGTCTTCAGTGCTTCTATCAGATCTTCTCACTAGCAGCTGCTGATGAGGATTCTTTTATGACTCCTCATTCTCGGGCAGCACCACCAGTTTTTTACTAGTCTAGGGACGACAGTTCTTCCGACCATTCAGGCTGAGGTGGAGGTCATGGTCGTGGTAGCCAGTCGCCCAGTTTTCAGTGACATCTGGGTAGATCAACTCAGAGTGGTCAGGAAGGGTCACATGGCCATGGTACATGCCATATTTTTGTATTGGAGCACACCTAGCCTGAGTAGGATCCCATATCTTCTACAGTTCGAGGTACAATCTTATTTGCCTCAATTTTATCATCTACTTGTTTCGATACAGGGGGTTCCCATAGATTTATATCTATTTTTGTTATGGAGAGCCTTGGGATCTATATCTTTTATTCTACTGATATCATGACACTGAACACTCCATTGGGTACTAGAACGACAAGTGTGCATTAGTGCAAGGAGTTCCATCTTGAGGTTGGTGGGTGTCACTTTTTATGGGACCTCTATGTCCTAGAGATGATAGGCTATGATGTCATTCTAGGAATGGACTTTTTGGTTCCCTTCCAGGCAGTCATTGATTGCTACCTCCATAGGGTGAGTTTCACATCACCAGAAGGCAGATCATTTCCTCATAACAGCAAGTGGGATGTCCTGGAGAGAAGAGTGGGACCCAAGCATCATGGGTTGGGAGGAGTTACAGTCCAGATTGCTAGTCTATATTTGGAAGACCAGGGGACATCTAAGATAGACTTTCCTCTAGTGGTGTATCGTTTCAGGGATGTCTTTCCAGAGGACTTATCATGTTTTCCTATGGAGCGAGAGGTATAATTTTCTATTGATCTCGTGATAGGAGTGGCACCAGTGTCGATTACTATTTATAGGATGACTACACCAGAGTTGGAAGAGCTCAAGAAGCAGTTGGAGGATTTGCAAGAAAATAGTTTCATCCGACCCGGTACTTCTCCTTAGGGTTTGCCTATCCGGTTTTCAAAGAAGGAAGACAATACCATATAAATTGTGTGGATTATAAGAAGCTGAAACAGTTGACGGTCAAGAACCGATATCCATTACTGAGGATTAATGATCTATTTGATTAGCTTTGAGGGACCCAGGTGTTCTCAAAGATTGACTTGAGATACGGTTATCATCAGTTGCATGTTTGACCATCCGATATACCTCTTACAGCCTTCCAGAGAACGTATGGTCTATACGAGTATATGGTTATGTCATTCGGTCTCACGAATGCACCTATAGTTTTCATGGCATTTATGAACTGAGTTTTCAATCCATACTTGGATTCTTTCATGGTAGTCTTTGTGGGCGATATCTTGGTGTACTCTCACACTCGACAAGACCATGCTACCCATCTTGAGATCATTTTGAGTACACTGAGAGAGCATCAGTAATATGCTAAACTCTCAAAATGCCACTTTTGGATAGACCAGATTTACTTCTAGGGCCATGTTATCTCAGATACAAGAGTATCAGTAGACCCAGAGAAAGTGAGAGTAATAGTTTCTTGGGAGTATCCGAAGAACGTATTTGTGGTACAGAGTTTTCTAGGGCTGAATGGATACTACATGATTTTTATACAAGACTTTTTATGCTTAGCAGCAGCACTAACGTGTCTGACTAAGAAGGGTTCATGGTTCTTGTGGTAAAATTATTGTGAGTCATACTTTCAGGAGCTGAAGGAGAGGTTTAATTCTACACCGATACTAGTTTTTTCAGAGCTGGGAAGGAGCTATAATGTGTACTAGGATGCTTTAGGTATTGGGCTAGGAGTTATTCTTATGCAGGGAGAAGGAGTCGTCGCTTACGAGTCTCAGCAGTTGAGGACACATGAGAGGAATTACCCAACACACAATCTTGAGTTGGCTTATGTTGTTCATGCCTTGCGTTGTTGGATACATTATATTCTGTTAGATCATATTTTTGTTTTCACGGACCACCAGAGTCTCAAGTATATCTTCACTCAGCGCGACCTGAATTTTAGACAGTGAATGTTGGTTGAGGACCTTCAGTCCTTTGAATTTGAGCTTGCCTATAGTCTAGGGAAAGGCAACATAGTGGCTGATGCATTGAGCAAGAGGAATCATATAAAGGTAGTCCAGGAGGACAGTAGTGAGTGACAGGTTGTGGCTCTATACTATGAGATGCATTTGGAGGTGCACGGCAGACATGGGCAGAATTTTCATTCTTCTATGGTTGTTGCCTCTACTCTTCTTGATCGAATGCGAATGAGGCAGGTATCATATTCTAAATGACTAGTCCTATGGGAAAGTGTGTCAGGAGAGGACCCTATTCCGGGATGGACAATAGGCGAGGATGAGATCTTTAATTTCCAGGGGTGTGTATGGGTGCCAGCAGAGATACAGGAGGAGCTGATATGGGACTTTCATTCCTCAGTTTAGGCAGTTCATCCTGGTGTCACGAAGATGTATCGTGATCTACACCATCATTATTGGGGGCCAGGTATGAAGAGAGATGTTTCTGGTTTCATTATGAAGTGTTCCACTAATCAGCAGGTGAAGGAAGAGCATCAACGACCAATAGGGCTTTTGCAGTAGTTACCCAATACTGAGTGGAAATGAAATGATGTTGTGATGGATTTCGTGACAGGTTTACTGAGGTCACCTTGAGGGAATGATGCAGTTTGGGTTGTCATTGACAGAATCATGAAGGATTCTCACTTCTTGCTGATCAGGGAGACCTTTAGTGTTGATGAGTTGGGACAGTTGTACCTCCGAGAGATTGTACGTCAACATGCGGTTCCTAATTCCATCATTTTAGACAAGGGTTCTCATTTTACTTCTTAAGTCTGGCAGGGTCTTCAGAAATCTTTGGGTACATAGGTACTTTTTAGTACAACCTACCTTACCTAGATATATGGCCAGTCCACGTGTACGATTCAGGTACATGAGGACATGCTTCATGCATGCATCCTAGATTTTGGATGTTATTGGGAGAAGCATATACCTCTTGTGGTGTTTTCCTATAATAATAGTTCTCAAGAAACTATTCATATGACACCTTTTTATGCTTTGTATGATAGACCCTGCCGATCACCTTTATGTTGGCTGGAGGTAGGAGAGGCAGCTATGCTGGGACCTCGTCTTGTTCATTAGACAACAGAGCAGATAGGGTTGTGTAACATCCCAGGTAAATAAAGAACATGAAATTTAAATATTTATTAATATTTGTGGATTAGGTATTAATTTTACTTTAAAGGGGATTCTATGATTGTTGGCATACCCGATACAGAACAATGGGTTTCTTTGAAATCTTTCGTTGCACACTAATAAAATAATAATATTATTTTTAATGATAGTTTACGCCTAGCCATTGTATTGGCAGGAATGAGAATAAATAAAAAAATATAAATATAAATGTTTGTTAAATGCTTTTACCTTAATCTAATAAATTTTAAAGGCTTAAAATGTTAATGAATCTAATTTAAGAATAAATACTCTAATATTCTTTAAAAGGTCAATTTACCACTTTTTGATGGAAAACCCTCATTAAATCTAGTTTTGGAAACTTTTATATGTTCTATTTGACAGAATAAAATTTTTCTTTAGATTCGGGACATCAAAATTTACTGTTGGTAAATTTTTGGCATTTTTATGATAAAGTTCATTGTTTAATGAATAGTGAAAAATACTGTATTTTAATTCAAAAGTTCCTTTTAATATAATATATTTATATGGTTAGATTATATTTTTAATTGGTTTTAAAGTGTAATTGGATTATATTTTTTCCATTTAATCCAATTCTAGTCATTGGAATTAATTTCAGTTTGAAATTACACATAAACAAGTGTCAATCTTTTGAAAGATATTATTTCATAAAAACACGCTATTTGTTTTGACAACGGAAGTTAATTTTAAATTAATTAATGACACTTTTATGTTTTCAATTTTTTAAAATAGACATCATTTTTGAATTTGGAATATCAAATATAGCTTAGGCTGAATTCTTGGTATTTTTCTGAAAAACTTCAATTTTTAATGAATAGTGAAACCACTTGGTAGTAGTTAAAAACCGACTTTACCATTTAAATGAAATTTACCGCTTCTATGAATTGAATTTAAAAAAATCCGACAAACATGGTTCTTATTATTAAGTAAAATTTCGTTCAATAAGATGAAAATAATTTTTGGTGAATAGTAACTTTTGACATTTATCTACTGCGGTTAAAGGTAAATAAGGCAATTCAAGGTCAAAAAGAATATCATAATAATACAAAATTACCTTAAAACTTGTCCTAACCTTATTTTATGAGTCATGGCCGACCATGATCAACTTTGGGTCGATTTTGGGATCTAATGGAGCCACTTAAGAGTGATAATGACACTTTAGATTAATTAATTTAATGTAAATGAAAAAATTACACAAACAAATATCTTTTAGTAAAATAAATTTTACATGGGGTTATATAAGTGATCTTTTCGACTATAAATACTATTTGGAAAGAATGATTTCGTACATCCTGGTATTTTGTTTATAATTTTTAGACAACAAATAAATTAAAATATTTATGACACAATAATGATGTAGTATATACCTCATTAATAAATGATTTAAATAAATAAGATTATAAATATTAAAATAACATCCAAAACTGGTATAATTACTATTGGATGATTTTATTTCGACCATTAGTCATCTTATATTCTACTTTAATTATTTTTATACCTTTAGAAACCGAATATCATTATATAATAAAATAATATTTTTCACACTTTCCTAAAGAGACCCTCCTCCCCCTTATTAAAGGACACCACTTCTAACCAATTACTCACACCTCTCAAGCATTTTTCCTCATACAAACTCTACCCAATTAATCTTCATACATCCCTCTACTCATCCTAGAAGCCTTACCATATGAATAAGGCACTTCAGGAAGTCCTTTTGGTTCAAACCAAAGGAAGTTACCCAAATTAAAGGTAATGGTTCCTCTTAACTTCTTTTCTTTAATTTTACTTCTCCAACACCTAAACTCTTTTTATTCCTTTATTTTATAACAAAAACAGTATCCTAAATATATTATGATGTTTTTATGAGATTTATTTTAACTACACTTACACACACCTCCATCTAATGGGTGAAGAATATACTGTTTATGTGGCTGGAAAACTAACGCCTCAGGAAACGATGATTGTTCGATTATCTCCTACTGCCTCTGATGGTATCCATTAAAATGGAAATGTATTTATATATGATATATATTATGTTTATATTTTATTTATGCTTCTTTTTTTACATTTATATCCTACCTTTATGGTTTCCATAATGGGTAAACACGATAATTTAATTTGAGGAAGTGCGGACTACTGCCCCCTCAAAGTGACATGACTCGTTAATGCCATATGTGGGATGTATAAAGGATATGTTTCATGATATTATATTTTATATTATACTGGAATTATAATATACCTCTTTATCATTATGTTTTAATTCCATTAAAATATGAAATAGAAATGAAAGTAGCGTCCATGCGTACGTAGGACTTACCGTCTCCCTGAATGGTGCATTTCATTTCTGATCACCAAAATGTTATGTACTATTATAAATACATATATATACTGGATATGTATGGTTTATATGATATATAAATCATTAATATCATTCTGGAGATAATGGACTATTGAACACATGGACAACTTGTAATTATAAGGTGTTCATTTTTGACTCAAGTACCAAATATCGACCAAACGACCATTATTAACTTAAATGATTTCATAATGTTTATAAAATGGTAATATGTGATATATAAAGGATAAAAAACTTGAAATGGTTTTTAATCAAGTATAAATTATCTTTAGTTTATTATTCAGGAAGAACAAGGAACAAAAGGGTCAAGTCGGACACGAGTTATGTGATTTTCTTATCTCACATTTAATTTCGTGAGATTTCCATTGTTTGCCACTTATTCATTGCATGTGGTGTATTGTGTACTGAAATATGATATATATTATCATTATTATCATTATATTAATGATATTATATGATTCATTTGGTCGTTATTAAATTTTGGTCATACGACTCAGTTGATTACAACGAGGTAAATGGTTTCATCTCACTTTTTATTCCCGTGAGATTCATGCTATATTTTACACTATTTACTTTTGTGAGGTGTATGTACTGACCATGATTGAACTCTTTTTATAATATAAATTCATTTATGAGTATTTAAATTTTCCTTTTATGATCCTTCTTTCATGTGGCATACGTTTTGTATGTTACCAAATCGGTAAGGGAACCTTTCACCCTCCTCTTTTTGAAAGACTTCGTTTTGTTATGTCTTTTAATTTACATATTATTATGTTGGGATATGTTATTATATATCCTTATTGATGTAAATTATATGTCCAAGTGATTATATATCCTTTTTATCTCATCAAGTCATTTTCATAATTTTAATGTGAAACCGTTACACTGTCGAATTTTTGCAAGGGAACTTCTTAACCCAATTTCAATTCTTTAGGTTAAACTTGTACTTCTTGAATATGTCGTCCTATGAATATGTGTGAAAGACCTATGATTGTTTTACACTTAATATAAAATTATATTGTGTGTATTTATATTTGGAACACATAATCTTGTAATTGATTTATCTTATATTTTAGGATACCGTCTTTATAATGGATTTCATCTCAATTTACATTTCTATTAGGACTTCATTATTTTTTTTGCACCAATTCACTATTATATAATTTATATAATATCCTTTTACATATTATATCATGAATCCCTTTATTATCATGATATTATAAAGTTATGATTAAATGTTATCCCTCAATTATTTTTATACAAGAGTCTCTCATTTTTCTAAAAACTCTTTCACTAAAATATCATTTTAAATGTTTTAAAGAATTATTATTTTAAATATTTATCTTTAATGTCCATGTTTTCAAAATGGTTTTGATTATTTATTTATATTGAAATTAATTTTGTAAAATTATTTAAAGCTTCAAAGTGGTTTGAGACACTTTAATTCAAAAATCTCTTTATTAAATATTTTAAATGATTTTGAAAATGGTTTGATAAAGCCTTGATTATGTCAATATCTTGAAATGATATATTGTGATTGCAATGTGGAAATGTTATATTTCATTTATTCTTGGTTTATGTGTTATGAATATGTTATGGTTATTGAACATTGTTTATGTATATGGGTGGTTCCATGATAAACCTAGGGTGAGTGAGCCCAAGATATCTCTCCAATGCAATGGGTAACATGACAGAGGTAAAAGTGATGTTTCTCCTAAGAGATTTATGGAATATACTGTGATGGGTATTCCAAGTGTAACTCCCTACGTAGCTATGATATCTACAATGTAGGTTTGATATGGATTCTATATGTAACCTTTATGATTTATTATTTTTGTGTATTATTCATAAATTTTATGATTTCATAAGGTATGTTATGATTGAAAAGTATGGTTTCATTGATTTGTATTTATTGATGGGATAATGTTTTCCTTCCTTATTTTATAAACCTTAATGATCTTTTTATGCTCATCCCATGTTTTTGAAATGTTTTCCACAGGACTTAAATATGAATATGGTCAAGGATGAGATCAAGGAAAAGTAATGTTGTCTAAAACATGGAACTAGACATGTTTCTTTTTATATGTTTTTATTTTATGAAAAAATGGATACTGAATAGTAGTGTCTACATGTAATACTCAACTTGTTAGGTAATATTTATGGCCTAATTCACTAAAAATATAAACATGAAAAGATCCTCAACGTGAATTATTCATTTAGTTCAATATTATGTAATGTTTTTAGGACAAGTCCTTACAGTTGGTATTAAAGGTTGGTTAAGATAAAATTAGTGGTTCAGGTGTTCTTTAAGCATAACTGACATGACCATAATGGTTAGGATTTTAGAAATATTCATGGTTATTTTAGATAAATTGAATGAGTTTAATATAACATGAATAATTATATATTTTTATCTACTCTCCTCATAAGATATTATATGATGATTACATTCACATACTCACACATACCATTTTGGTTTTAGTAAATGGATGGATCTAGCAGGCCCCAATGTAACTATGGATGTGAAGAAATCTGTAATGCTTTTCTGAATGAGAAACTGAATGAAATGAGAGCTTCAATGATAACTCTTGTGGTTATTCTCAACCAACTATATGGAGTCATGATTGACCACCTGAACCTTGTTTATTTTTATAAGGCATCTTATATGTGAGAAAAAAATCCCCACAAAAGTTCAGGTAATAATCATAATGGTATGTATATTCAAAAACATATGTGTCAAGGATGTTGAATGAAACATATAGAAAAATATTTCAAAGGGACAGAAAGATGCTATAGATGTGGAAGTGAAGGTAATAAAACAAGAATCTGCAATGGAAAAAGGAGGATTTCAGTTGACTCTGGGAAAGGGAAAGATGTTCTTTCTGGGGGATCAAATGCATGTTTTAAATGTGGTGTGCATGGTCATTATGCAAACAGTTGTCCGATGAAGAAGTTTTGGGAATAGGATCACCATGATCATACAAATATATGTTTACCAATACCTAATGCCATTCCAATTGAGGATGAAGAAACTTACAATGACCAATGAAAGGTATGGATTATTTCTTAACTGATGTTTAGACATTTTTGAAATCTGAGGATAGGATTCATGATTTTGTTTGTAGGAAAGATTTATTTCAAAATAAGTTGGTAAAGAATGGTTAATGGATCATGAAGAACGTTGAATGAGTAAGAATTCATCTTATAAGGGATTCAAGAGTTATGGTATATTTTTGGATGGTGAAATGCTTAAAACTATTAAGGCTCTTTTGATGATGGGATTACATTAGAAGACTTTTTATAGTATCTGTAACACTAAAGCTTAATATATGAATATGTTATTCAAGGAATATTTATATTTTCTTCTGATGAGTAATGGTGGAATTTTATTTTGGGAGAATCTATTATTTTATTATAGACATATTCTGATTTGGGGTTTTTATGGAAATGATTAACCTATCATAGAGAATATGTGATTTGGTTAATTACACTTTAGTATGAGACATTATTTGTAGTCTATTTTATTTGGTGATAAATGTTCAGATTTATTATGGAAGACAATGTGATAAAATCCTTCTGAGTTTTGGGTTTCAATGTTATTTTGGATTATTTTGAAAATTTTTAAGGACAATTGTATATTGAATGGTCTTTCTTGAACTTTGGGTACTTTTGGTTGAATTTTGGAGATTATGAGTAGAAATTATTTTTATAAAGGATTATTATTTTGGGGATTATCTGATCACGTACTAACCAATTTTGGTTTTTTTTAATGTATAAAGATAGGGGAAATATATGGGTCATATTTTGTGGATCATGTTATTCTCTAGAAGTTGATTATAGTGCTTTCAATGTGAACAAGTCATCTTAAATACTTACCATTTGGAGAAAAGATGAGTTTGTGGTAGAATTTTATTAAAGGATGAGACTCTACGCAATGTGTAAGTATATTTCCTTATGATATTAGTCTTTTTATTAATAAAATTCTTCAACTCTATGAATAAGATATTGAAGAAAAAATGTTATAAGCCCTCTTTAATCATCAAAATTTTACCCAAACACAAATTTATGGTATTGTGGTGGTTAAAATTCCATGATCAAGTTCTCTATCACTCTCTACTAATCTATGAGAGTTAGTTTCTCTTCCATATCCATGTTTTCATGGAATATTAGTATCTGTTGTCTCAGGTAACCTTCGTAATTATCTACCTTTATTTTAATGTGATAGTTTTATTTACTCTTTTTATGATGTGGGACTTTTAATGATGTTTCTGAGCCCAATTTTAAAATTGTGTGGACGCAATTTCCCAAAGGGGGGAAGGATGTAACATCCAAGGTAAATAAAAAACATGAAATTTTAATATTTATTAATATTTTTGGATTATGTATTAAGTTTACTATAAAGGGGATGCTATTCCTGATGGCGTACCCAATACGCAACAATGGGTTTCTTTGAAATCACACGTTGCACACTAATAATATAATATTAGTATTTTTAATGATAGTTAATTACTAGCCGTTGTATTGGTGGGAATGAACATAACCAACAACAATACAAATATACATGTTTGTAAAATGTTGTTACACTTATCCAATAAATTTTAGCGGCTTAAAATGTGAATGAATCAATTTTTAAGCATAAAAACTTTAATATTATTTAAAAGGACGATTTACCACCATTTGATGGTGAACCCTATTTAAATCTATTTTGGTCACTTTTATAGGTTCTATTTGACAGAATAAAATTCTTATTTATATTTGGGACATCAAACTTACTTTGGGTAATTTTTTTGTATTTTTCCGATAATGCTCATTTTTTAATGAATAGTGAAAAATACTGTATTTTAATTCAAAAGTTCCTTTTAATATAATTTATTTATATGTTTAGATTATATTTTAAATAGGTTTTAAAGTGTAATTAGATTATATTTCTACCATTTAATCTAATTCTAGACATTGGAATTAATTTCACTTTGAAATTAGACATAAACAAGCGTCAATCTTATGACAGATATTCTTTCTTAAAAACACACTATTTGTTTTGACAACGGGAATTAATTTTAAATTAATTAATGCACCTTTTATGTTTTGAATTTTTTAAAATAGACATAATTTTTGAACTCTGAATATCAAATTTATCTTAGGCTGGATTTTTGGTATTTTTCTGAAAAACTTCAATTTTTGATGAATAGTGAAACCACTTAGTAGTAGTTAAAAATAGACCTTTTCATTTAAATGAAAATTTACCAATTCTATGAATTGAATATAAAAAATCTGACATACATGGTTGTTATTAGTATGTAAAATGTGGTTCAATAAGATGAACATATTTTTTGGTGAATAGTAATTTTGGACTTTTATTTACCGCGGTTAAAGTTTAATAGGGTAAATCAAGGTAAAAAATAATATCCTAATAATACAAAATTACCTTAACACATGTCCTAACCTCATAGGATGAGTCATGGACTAAAATGGTCTTATTTGGGTCGATTTTGGGACCCCATGGATCCACTTAAGAGTGACAATGACACTTTAGATTAATTAATTTAATGTAAAGGCAAAAATGACACAATCAAATATGTTTTAGTAAATTAATTTTTACATGAGGTTATAAATGTTATCCTCTCAAATATAAATATTTATTAGAAATATAAAAATATTTACTACATCATGGTATTTGTTTTATAATTTTCAGAAAAAAATAAAATAAATTATTTTTGACACAATAATGATGCAGTATATACCTCATTAATAAATGATTTAAATAAATAAAATTATAAATATTAAAATAACATCCAAAACCTATCAAATTATTATTGGATGATTTTATTATGAACATGAGTCATATTATCTTCCACTTTAAGTAGTTTTGGACCTTTAGACACCAAATATAATTATATAATTAAATAATATTTTCACACTTTCCTAAAGCGTCCCTCCTCCCCCTTATAAAGGGACACCACATTTAACCAATTCCTCACACCTCTTAGGCCTTTTTTCTCATCCAAACTCGGACCAATTATTATCCCTACATCCCTATCCTCCTCCTAGAAGCCTTACATTAGGCAGAAGGCACTTCAATAATTCCTTTTGGTTCAAACCAATGGAAGTTACCCAAATTTAAGGTAACTGTTCCTCTTGTCTTATTTTATTTTATTTTATATCTCCAACACCTAAAATATTTTTATTTATTTCTTTTATAACAAAAACAATATCATAAATATACTAGTACGTTTTTATAAGAATAATTTTAACTACACTTACACACACCTCCATCTAATGGGTGAAGAACATATTGTTTCCGTGGATGGAAAACTAACACCTCATGAAACGATGATTGTTCGATTATCTACTACCACCTCTCATAGTAGACATTAATATGGAAATGTATTTATATATGATATATATTATGTTTATATTTTCTTTATGCTTCTGTATTTTACATTTATATCCTACCTTTATGGTTTCCATAATGGGTAAACACGATAATTTCATTTGAGGAAGTGCAGACTACCACCCCCTCAAAGTGATATGACCGTTAATTCCATATGTAAGATGTATAAAGGATAGATATTATGATATTATATATGATGTCATACTAGAATTATAATATACCTATGTATCATTATGTTTTAATTCCATTAAAATATGAAATAGAAATGAAATTAGTGTTCATGCGTACGTACGACTTACCGTCTCCATGAACGGTGCATTTCATTTCTTATCTCCAAAATATTATGTATTGTTATAAATACATATATATACTGGATATATGTAAATTATATGATATATAAATCATGAATATAATTCTGTAGATAATGGACTATTGACCACATGGTCAACTTGAAATTATAAGGTGTTCATTTTTCACAAAAGTACCAAATATCGATCAAACGACTATTGTTAACTTAAATGGTTGAATAATGTTTATAAAATGATAATAAGTGATATAAAAAGGGTAATAAACTTGAAAACCGTTCTTAAGAAATTATAAATTAACTATAGTTTTTCATTGAGGAAGAATAAGGAACAGACGGGTCAAGTCTGACCCGAGGTAAGGGATTTTCTTATCTCACTTTTAATTTCGTAAGATTTCCATTGTTCACCACTTATTTATTGAATGTGGTGTATTGTGTACTTACATTTGATATATATTATCATTATTCTCATTATATTCATGGAATTATGTGATTCATTAGGTGGTTATTAACTTTTGGTCATATGACTCAGTTGATTACAACGTGGTAAAGGGTTTCATCTCACTTTTTATTCCCGTGAGATTCATGCTATATTTGACACTATTTCCTTTTCTGTGGTGTATATACTACCAATGATTGTACTCTTTGTGTAATATAGTTTCATTTATGAGTATTTACATCTTCATTTTATGATCCTTCTTTCATGTGGCGTACGTTTTCTCTATTACCAAATCGGTAAGGGAACCTTTCACCCTCCTCTTTTTGAAAGACTTCGTTTTGTTATGTCTTTTAGTTTACATATTATTATGCAGGTATAGGTTTTTATATATCCTTATTGATGTAAATTTTATGTACAAGTGATTAGATAACCTTTTTATCTCAGCAACTCATTTTCTGAATTTTAATGTGACGCTGTTAGGCTGTCGAATTTTTCCAAGGGAACTTCTTAACCCAATTTCTATTCTTTGGGTTAAACTTGTACTTCTTGAATATGGAGTCCTATGAATATATGTGAATGACCTAATATTGTGTTACAATTAACATACAATTATATTTATTGTATTTATATTTTCCACACATAATTATGTAATTGATTTATCCTTAATTTAATCAAACCCTCTTTATAAGGGATTTCATCTCAATTTACATTTCCATTGGGACTTCATTGTTGTTATGCACCAATTCACTCTTATATGGTGTATATACTATCCTTTTCCATATTATATCATGAATCCATTTATTCTCATGATAGTATAAAGTTATGATTAAATGTTATTCCTCAATTATTTGTATTCAAGAGTCTCTCATTTTGCTAAAAACTCTTTCACTAAAATACCATTTTAAATTATTTAAAGATTTATTATTCTAAATATTTATATTTAATGTCCATGTTTTAAAAATGGTTTTGATTATTTATTTATATGAAAATTAATGCTTTAAAATTATTAAAATATTCAATGTGTTATGGGACACTTTGTTTCAAAAATCTCTTTATTAAATATTTTAAATGGTTTTGGAAATGGTTTGATAAAGCCTTGATTATGTCAATATATTGAAATGATATATTGTGATTGTAATGTGGAAATGTTATCTTCCCTTTATTCTTCGTTTATTTGTTATGAATATGTTATGGTTATTGAACATTGATTATGTATATGGGTGGTTCCATGATAAACCTTGGGTGGGTGGGCCCGAGATTGCTCTCCAATGCATTGGGTAATGTGACAGAGGTAAATGTGATGTTTCTCCTAAGATATTTAGGGAATATACTGTGATGGGTATTCCAAGTGTTACTCCCTACGTAGCTGTGATAGCTACAATGTTATTATGATATTGATTCCATAAGTAACCTTTTATGATTTGTGTGTGTTATTCATAAATCTTATGATTTTATAAGGTATGTTATGATTGAAAAGTATGGTTTCATTGATTTGTATTTATTGATGGGATAATGTTTTCCTTCCTTATTTTATAACCCTTACTGAGCTTTTTATGCTCATCCCGTGTTTTTTAAATGTTTTCCACATGACTTAAAGATGAATAGGGTCAACGATGAGATCAAGGAAAAGTCATGTTGTCTAAAACAAGGAACCAGACATGTTTCTTTTTAAGAGTTTTATTTTATGAAAAAATGGATACTGAGAATTAGAGTCAACATGTAATATTCATTTTGTTATGTAATAGCTATGGCCTAATTTTCTAAAACTCTAAACCTGAAAAGACCCTCAATGTAAATTATTCATTTAATTCAATATTATGTAATGTTTTAAGGCTGGGTCCTTACAAGTTGATTCAGAAGAGGATGGCTACGACACGGTCTTGAAAGAATTCTTATGCTGATCAGTAGAGACAACCTCTAGAGTTAGAGGTTTGGGATCAGGTTTCCCTACATGTCACACAGAGGTTGGGACACATTAGGATTAGGAGACAAGGTAATTTTTTGCCGAGGTACATCGGTTTTTTTGAGGTGTTGGAGTGAGTTGTGCCAGTTTCCTATCAGCTTTAGTTACCTCAGAGGTACTGGGTTATGCACAACATATTCCATGTTTCTCAGATTCGACGTTACTTCATAGACCCATATCATGTCTTCCAACACATGGAAGTTGAGTTAGAAGTGGATGCATCTTTTGAGGATCATCATATCCGGTTTTTTGCTCAATGTATGAAGGTTATCTTTGGCTATCCTGTTCCTTTGGTTTGAGTGCTATGGCAGCACATACAAGTACAGGACGAGACATGAGAGAGGGAGGTAGATGTATGATCATAGTGGCTGGAACTATTCAAGGTTTATTCTTCTACGCCGCCTTTCTAGGGAAATTCGGGGACAGATTTCTTTAAAGGGGGATGTTTGTAAGAACACAGATCTTCTTTTTAGGTATCTTTTCCTTTTTTGGTCATTTTGGAGAAAAATTGGAATTTATGAAAATTTATGAAGTACACACCATGTAATTTATAATTACATGTCATGTACTTGGTTACCACAGGTAGCCGGGTACTGGCCATGTAGAGGCCATGCACACGACCATGTGTAGTGACCTAGAGAATGCATAATGCATGGGCTAGTGAAGGAAAGTACATTCCGTGTACTTTTTTTTTTCATTAAACGCACTGGGGTCGCGTCTGACAGAAAGAACCGCCTTCTTCTAGGTTTGGTTCATCCAAGAGCGAGAGAATGACACTGATCTTCCTCTGAGCCACCGACTAAGAATCCGACCTCCGATCCTACCATCTTCAATTGCGTTGGAATCACCTCAGTGAGATATTCCTTGTTCTAGAGATTCGTTTCATGATCCCTCGTCTTTCTCATGTTAACCTCGGTTGAACTTTTTAGACATTTTTTTATATCTACAATGTTCTTAGGCAATTCAAGGCTTGAAGTTTACTAATTGAGATCTCCCAAAATCAATTTAGGTGGTTTGTGCCATTCTGTTGAAATTCATTGAGTTCTATGTGCAAAAGTGCCCAATACCCTTGAACGGGGTATTGCGTGTTTACCGTTTTAGCCCTGTTTTTTCCCTTCCATGATTGTGTTCTTGAGTAAAGGTTAATTCATTATGAATATGGTAAATTTCTATTCTTTGGAGGTGTTTTCCCACACATGTTTTGGTTATGTCCTTTTGGTATTGTTTAGCATGTTAGGCTGCCATGTTTTTCCCATGCCTAGTATTGTAGGATGGTCTGACTGTTGTTCTGACATGCTGTAATGTTGTAGACTATATATCCAAGTATTTATTGATGTTTACATGGGATGATACACACTACTATGCTGGCTTGAATTACACAAGGCTTTGAGAACCTAGTGTAGTATACCATAGGGATAATGGACAGAAGGGCTTCTCCAGAGAGTCTATTTTTTCTTACGATGAGAGACCATAGGGGGAATTGATGTAAGTGCTTCCTTAGAGTTTCTATAGTTCCTAGACATGGGCCACATGGGGAATGTGATGTAAGTGCTTCCCCGGAGCACCTTTAGTTACCGATACGAGACAATATGAGGAATTGACGATGAGCGCTTCCTTATCGAGTCTATTCTAAAGTTGAACCAGAGGGGTTAGACTGTGTATAATACCTAGAGGATTTCTTTTGTTGATACGTAGGACCATATGGGATTGGCTGTGAGTACTTCTCAGAAGGGTTACCTTTTGTGTTTAGCTACTTTCTTGTATTTCTAGTAGGACCAGAAGGGATAGGCTTTGAGTACTTCCCAGAGGGTTAACTTTTGTGTTTTTTCACTTGTTGTGTTTCTAGGTAGGACCAGAGGGGATGGGCTGTGAGTACTTCCCAAAGGGTTACCTATTTGTGTTTACCTACTTTGGTTAGTTGTTGCTTGATTTAAGAAACTGAATGCTTTGAAACTGTGGGTTGGTTACTGTTGAGTACATCCCTGTTTGCTGCTTCCTGTTATTTATTACATTGCATATATTCACTTACTGTTAGACACCAATCTTGTGTTGTTTGAATTCTGGGATTTAGTTTCACCCCCTTTTTGGCCATGCTTTTGGGCCCAAATAGATTATATTGCTGCATGTATAGATAATTGAAAGCACCCTTCAACTTCAGGTACTTGATTGGTGAGGAGCTGGAGGTCATGGGACCATGATGTGGCTTGCGATGCTGAGGAGTTTACATGTTTTCTTTTGTAAATTGGGTTATTACTATTTTCCATCATTGTGATGTGTTTGGATGCATTCCTAGACATATGAACCATGCATCATTTATATATATATGCTGAAGTTGTTTATTTCTGCAGAATTCCTCTATTTTTGTTTGTTTGATATTATTACTACATATACTATTGTTATATGTTTCTCTTATTCTATTTTACTCTTCCAATAAGGGTATAGTCTCCCCATTATCACACCCAAGGCCCTCACTGCTAGTCGATAGCCTCTAGAGTTATGGGAAATTCACTTGAGTCCATGTGACCAACTGGGTAAGGGGTGCCTCTAGGTGGCTTCTTAAACTAGGACATTACAAATTTCTAGGGTTATGAGCCTAACCCTGGGTCCCTTTCTAGACCATTATTTCAAATAAATAGTGTTTCTGCTTAGATGTAATGTTAAGATAAAAAACTCATAGTTTATTTTATTTATTAAAATGTCCACAATTATTTTTCATAGTTGAACTGCATTAACTAATGTTAGGCCTCACCTAGGGAAAACACAACATTATGAACTCAACAGTGGTCTCAAATTTCTAATCTAAGTCACCATTCATCAGTTATTAGGATTTTAGAATTAAATAAAATAATTTATTTTATTATTTACGGTTAAGTCCTTGGTGACTTTTTCTTCAGATGACTTGCTTCAACCAAAGATAAGTCGTGCCTAAGGTAAATCTTCCATTAGGAGTTCAAAGTTACCCTTACATTTCTATTTTTGGAACCCATTTAAAATATGTTCCCCCTTTATAGGAAATACATGTGTGCATGCATTTAAAAATTTAACATTTTTCAAAGAATTGTTTCAGGCACACCAGGCCAAAGAATAATATGCCGTCTCAGCACATGGTCTCATAATTTTACCTAATAATTTCTAAAAAAATTCAAAAAATAAAATTCATTACATTCTCCCCACCATAGGTATTTACGTCCTTGAAAATCTAAAATAAGGGTTACTCAAACAAATGCGGTTACTGAACACAAATATGAGACTCCTATTCCAATGTTATCTGCTAAAGATTCCCATGCTGCAACTACACACACAATAAAGGAATCGACCACACAGTAAGGATCCTCTCCTACTGATATTCAATCTCTACCAGGTACTCTGCAAAAGTTACTCCATCATCGATGTACAACTCATCCCAGTCAATGACATGTGATCCATCATGAATGTAACTCCACATCGGCAAAATGTGGAAGACATCATGTACCTGATCTAGCTGCGGTGGTAAAGTTAAGTAGTAAGACACGTCGCTAACTCAATACTATATTATGAAATGTCCGATGATCCTTAGAGATAGCTTTCCACCCCGGAAAAATCTCCATAATACCTGTCAGGGTGAGACATAATGGAACACGTGGCCTCCTTCCATGAACTTCTAAGGCCTCCACATCAATAAGTACAAGACTTATGATGGATCTATGTAGTCTTAATCCACTCCTAGATATTCTTCACCTACTCTTTATTCACCTGCACCAACTCTGGGACCATGAGTTCTGACACTCCTAGGTCTGTCTAGCGAAGTGGTGACCGGTAGGGTAGCCTGTAAAAGGCCTCAAATGATGCCATACTGATGGAAGAATGGTAGTTATTATTGTACCCAAACTCCAAAAGGGTTATGTGATCATCCTAAATACATCCAAAATCTAACATGCAATCCCATATCTTGTCTTCCAGAACCATTGTGGTCTACTTTGTCTAGTTGTCCATCTGTGGGTGAAATGCGGTGTTGAAGCGTAACTGATTCCCAAAATCCTCTTGCAATCCCCTCCACAATTGTAATATAAACTAAGAATTATGATATGATACTATTATTGATGGAAATCCATGGAGTCTAACTATCTCTTACATGTAGATGCATCCCATGCTCTCTACCGTACTTGGCTCCCGAAGAGCTAGGAAGTTGGCCGATTTGTTGATCTGGTCAACGATCACCCAGAAAGTATCATGTCACATGGAAGTGTGTGGTAAAACTATTATGATGTCCATAGATATCCCATCCCATTTTCATTTCATCACCTCAGGTGGTTCAGTCACACCCACTGAAACCTGGTGCTTGACTTTCACATACTGACCAGTAACACATCAAGAAACAAACTCTACAACTACCTTCTTCATCCATGACCATCAAAACTGACATCAAAGTTCCTAGTACTTATTTTCCACACCAAGATGAACCACTAAAGGAAATTTATGGAACTCCCTCAAAACCTCATCCTATAATTCCATTGGTATTACTCTGCTCTTTCTGAAAATAATTACATGCTCTCCACCTTTATAATATCCATATGGGGCATGCCCTATGGAAATCCGAGCAAGAAAATTATTGCATTCGGTGTCCCCATGTGGTTCCTCCTTAAATATCTGTAAGAGTGGTGGGGTAAAAACCATCCAATAGAGGTAAGATAATCCATCCCCATCAACAAATTAAATCTTCAACTAGGCCAACTACACCAATTCCTCATTCAACAACTACAGACTGGATCTCCTGTTGATCGCATCATGCACCACATTAACTTTCATAAGATTATAGATAGTCTCAAAGTCATAGTCTTAGAGGAACTCTAGTTATCGCCTCTGTATGATGTTCATATCATTCAGAGAGAATGTATACTTGAGATGTTTGTTGTTAGAGTTGATGATAAACCACTTTACCATCAGGAAATGTTGCCACATAATCAAAGTGAAGACTATCGTTATTAACATAAGATTATGGGCCATGTAGTTCTGCTCATCTATTATCAATTGGCATGAACCGTAGGAAATAACTTCTTTCCCCTAAATCTAGACACAACCAAGCCTGGTTCCTGATGCATCCCAGAATACTACTTACTCATTTCCCTCCTTTGGAAATATCAAGACACGAGTTCTTGTCAAACCATGCCTCAACTGCTAAAACTACACTTGGCACTTCTCCATCCACATAAAAGGTTGTCCCTTTCATGTCAATTATGTTAAGGATGCTATGACTCTATAAAATTTAAGTAAAATCTTATGATATTCCCCAACCAAACCAAGGAAACTCATCACCTATGTAACACTCTTGGGTGGATCCCATGTAAGCACCACCTCAATCTTCACTGGATACACTTCAACTCCAACATCTCAAATGAAATTTACAAGAAAACAGACCTCCCAAATCCATAAATAACACATGAATAGATTACCATAAAGATAGTTATCTCAGAGTGTGTCCAGGATCATCCTGAAGGATCTCACATTCTCAAATTTGGACACTAAGTACAGTAGGATGACAATGATTAAGACCACTATGAAATGGTCTATGTAAGGCCGAAAGATACGGTTCATGAGTCCCATGAACACTACTGGGGATTTATTCTTTCCAAAATTAATCACCATGTACTCATAGTGTCCATAAAAACATCTGAAGGTGGTCTTTGGTATATCATCATCCCGTAATCATATCTAGTGATGGCCAGATCTAAGGTTAATCTATAAGAACCACCATTTCACATTCAACTGATCAAAGTGGTCATCAATCCTTAGTAGTGGATAATTATTACTCAAAGTCACCTGGTTTATGAGTCATAATTATACACATAACATCAAGATCCTATCTTCCTTCTTAGAAAACAAAACTGGGGCTACCCAGGGTGAAGCAATGGTTCTCATGAAGCCCTTCCTCTGTAATTCCTCCAACTACACACACAACTCGTGAAGATCTATGGGAGCCATCCCATATACAGAAGTAGATATTAGCGTCGTCCTGTGGTATACATCAATGATGAATTATAACTCCCTATGGGGAGGTAATCCTAGAACATCCTCAGGAATGATGGTATCATACTCTTCCACCAGTGTAGGATACTGTGGACTCAAATAATCCACTACACTGAGGGTCAGGCTATCTAACAGATGAGTGAACAGATATACCCTCCTATGTGTGAGTCCATATTGGGTTGTCTAAATTACCATTTCACCAAAAATGGAAAACCTGGTCCAATCATTAATGACAAACCACACACGACCTCAGTGTCCCCTCATCCATATCCTGATCGGTTGTACGACAGGCCAGTCAGTCTAGTGATAGATGTCCCTGACCTCCACATGAGTAACAAAGACTGTCCCTTAGATAAATTAATCTACCCTGGGATCCCCATACCATGGATCCAATGTTATGGGATCATCTCCTGAGGAAGATGACCTGATAGGGACCCTGCGACTGTCGTCGTCTACCTAGTACTGAGGTCTTTTCTACCTAATGCCTGATGGAATCTTGCACTAAAGGTGCATGGTCTTCTAGAAATCACTCAAATAGTTGGGCTCACTCAAGTACCCCAACATAAGTAGGAATGCTAAGAGATATCGTGGATGCCCTGATATCCTAGCATATGACCTTCTTGAATGTTTTACCCCTACAGAACATGTTTCGTACCACATTCGTGGAGTAGTGAGAAAGATATGAAAATATCGCCGAATAATCCATCACTGTCTAACTTCCCTACTACAGATGTAGAAAATTTTTTATGTGTATCGAACAAAATTTGGAAGAAAAATAACTAATCTCTATTGAGATCATCAAAGTATTCCTAAGATAGATTCATCTCATCATGTGTTTGGGTTACTAAGATTCACCATATCCCCGTAGAGAACTGAAAAAACTCACAGTAAGGAATTACATTTGGTCTAAAGGCATCTTCAAAAGGCAGAAGAAATGGGATTATACCTCCATATAATACATAGGTTCCTAGTGGCATCTCACATCCTAAAACCTGGGTGGTTTCAGCCTCTAAAACTCATGCAATGAACTCAGTCTACTAGCATCCTCAACTAATAATACAGGTAGTAGTTGCTGCTCGATGGGTGGTGGTAGAGCTAGTAAACCAATCAGAGGTGATATCTCTAGTACACGCCCATGTAACAATGCCTTGTTTCTAGGTAGAACATCCTCATGATCATACAATGTAATCCTGGTTGACTATCTATGTGGAGGCATCCTGTAATAAAACAAGTTTTACCATAGTCAATAGAGTATATCTGGAGAGCAGATAAAAGGAAATGGAAGAAACAACCCCTTTTTATATGATGCATGTGCCATTATTTTCCATGAAACTAGTGTTTTAATGTACCAAGATAAAAATTAAGTTCCTAGAGTCCTGGTATATGGATACAAATGACACTGCACAAAAACTGAATTCCCTATCTTGAATGTAGAACTCGAAACAATTAACACTATGTCCCCAAACCAACCTCTCAGACTCACGATCAAAAAGTAGAATCGACCGAATCTGTTACTACTCTATCATGACCTATCCCAGAGGGTCCCATATCGTTACTAACACATGCCACGATTAAATAGGCCATGGGATAGTGACTAGAACTGAGTAGGCATATCCCACAAAGGCGAGGCATTTCCTTAAGTACCTGTACACACACACACATTTCCAAGACACAAATTCTAATATGTAAAAGCACTCGGTAAAACAATGATTGAGAAACACAATATCCCGCAACCAGAGTACAAAAGTGAAATTGTGGGAAATTAAATAGGTCCCAAACAATCCCACGAATAGAAAATATTATGCATCCACAAGTATGACCTATAATGAAAAAGGTACCAGGACTGTCATCGGAAAAGCATCCAGAAAATAATTCAGTTTGTCTAATCTCACAATGCACCACCAAGTCCAGGTCCACCAAGAACTCCATTGATGATTTGACCATCTGAACAAGACACAACATGTTTGGGAAAATCCCTTGTAGGGTGGAGTAAAATAATATTTAGTAGGACATCACAAAATCACAAAGAAAATACCATAAATAAAATACCATAAAGGAATATCACAAAGGAATACTATTATGTAATAAAATAAATTATATATCAAAAAGGAATACTATAAAGGAAATACCATGAAGGAATACTACAAAGGAAATTCCACAATGTAATACCACCAAGGAATAGAAAAAAAATGCATAGTTAGCTCCACACATATATATTTATATAACAAATATTCCAAGAACATCTTGATTTACTGAATCCAATAAGACACAAAGTCTCAACAAGACACACAGTCTCCATAAGATTCACAATATCCATAAGACACACATTCTCCATAAGACAGACAATCTCTATAAGATACAATGTCTCCATAAGAAACACATTCCGTATAAGACACATAGTTTCTAGGTCACAACCATCCATAGAAAAGTTTGCTCAAAGCATGCTTGCTCTGGGAGAACTCACTCCACAATTCATTAGTTCATATACACAATTCGATAAAACCCCATATAGGATATCTAAAAATGAAAATCTCATCATCAGGGTCCCAAAATGGTAGACAGATCATCAAACAGATTTCCAATTATAAAGTTATGATCATTTTAAAATTTAAGAAGGGGATATACTGGGTCATGGACTGACTGTGGTGGTCAACCACCATGGTTGACCTCCACCGTCAACTGTGCCATGGAAGTATCGAATATCATTTGACCTCAACAGAAATTCGACCACCATTGTAGACTGTGGCCCTATCCAGCTGCCCAATGTCTGGCCTTGGTCCGCCATGACACGTGGGGTCCGACCCGAACTGCCAGAACCAACCCGGTCTGCTGGGTCAAACCAGCCCCAATCTGGTTAGGCCTGAACCACCTTGTTAGCCCATCTTGTCATGATTTCCTAACCCGCTCTCCTGACCCAGTCTTCTTTCTAGGTTGGTCCATCTCACTAGGTCACCTGGGGGGACTGCCGCCGGTCCACACGACTACCTAGCCATGTGACGCGACTGTTGGCTGCATCCGCAACTGTTGTGTCCAACACAGTGTTGAACGTGTTACACCACCATGCGACATTACAACTTATGATTTCCACTGGTGACCTTCCTCCCTCCTTCCACCATTATTTATCTGGTTCTCCAATATCTGAAGTAAAAACACCTATGTGATCCTCCGGTCCTGATCTATTCTGATCTGGCCTCTCTTTCATCTTGCCACTAATCTGGGGGTCCAATTTCATTTTGATCCTCTCAAGAAGTTGAGCCGTGATCATCAGTATCCAATGGTGAAGAACTATAAGATAAGGGGATATAAAGAACAAGAACACCTGAAGAACGGTCCTTGTAATTTTTTTGTGTCAACCTCGATTCATTCTTGTTAGAAGGATAAACGAAGAGGATAAACTAATATCCTGATAATCCCACAATAATAACCCATACCACCACAATGATCAAACCAATGATCAATATATTTGTGGATTGACCCATGTTCATCATGGAAATAGAGATCATAGAAATGAAATTAGAAATCAAACGCCCTACCTATGATATGAAGCATTTTCTATCAAGGATTTAATTCCGTTGGAGATCCATCAAGAATGATCTTTGATCTCGATGTTTCTCTTCATTTTCAATATAATTATCTAAGGATTCTCTTCAGATACATAAGATAATTTCAATGGTTATGAACATAACCCTGGGTCCTTGCCTAGATATTCATTTAAAGCAAAAAACATCGCTACATTAATGTAATGTAAAAATATAATAAACACATAGTTTATTTTATTCATTATAATTCAGAAAAACTATTTTTCTCAACCGATCCACAATAGATGATGCTAGACCTTGACCAAGGAAAAAACCACACTAAAAACTAAATGATGGTCTCATATTTCCAATACAAGTCACTGTTCATGAGATGATAGGATTTTAAAATAAAATAATTTTATTTATGGTTTCTTCCTTAGTGTCTTTTTCTTCAAATAACACATGCCAAATAAAGTTAGGTCGCGCATAGGGTAAATCTGTTATTATGAGATCAATGGTGCCAAAATAATTCTAACTAGGGAATTTTTTTAAAATATACTCTACTTTGTTAATAATTTCATGCATTCATACTATTAAAAACAAAACATTTTCCAACGAAAAATTCCAGGAACACCGGGCAACATAATTGCATGCTATCTCAGAACCTGGTCTCTATATTTTCCCAAATAATTTATAAAAATAAATTTGGGAAAATAAAATTTATTACATTTGTCTCCCTATAAATCATTGGGTAATGATTCATATCTAATTACATAGACAAGACTGTAATGGGGAGTGAACTCAGTTCAATTGGAGATTTGTATGCTATGATGGTCTTGGGAGTAAACCTTGACTACTACGATGGTTTGAGGAGTGAACCCATTCAACTATGAGGAAAGGGTTACCATTGGGTATAGTGGTGTTTCCCTCAAAGTTGGTGTATCCTAATATATATTTTCTATGAATATGTGAATGCCACAATTTAATATTCTACACATATGTTATAATCTCATAGATCGTGTTCATTACTTCCTTTATGAATCATATCTTATGAATTACCCAGATTATTACCATCACTCAAGAATATGATATTCTATTAATTGGTTAATGAATTAAAATGGAAATTTCATGTTATCATAACTTTTTTCTCATGTAATTATTATATTATGTAACACCCCATGATTTTACAGTATGTCTCTTTTTAAATAAATTTAATCTTTTCATTAGCGTGCATTACACGTAACACTGAGCCTAAACAAACCCCAAAATATTATTATTTAAATGTGACTATTAAAATATAGTTGTTAAATTGTTTGGAATAAATTTTCTCAACTAATATTTTAAAATTTGTGGTTTAAACATTCATATAATTAATTCTTTTGTTATCAATTTATTAAGAGTGCTTTTGTGAAAAATTATTTTTGTAGACACAATATATTTATATCATAATAAATTGAATTAGTCTCTATTAGTGAATGATTTAAAGGAAATTTAAATATTATATATTAAATAATTTTTTTAACTATGATATAAATTTTTTACTATTTATGTGATAAGAATAAATCCACTTTTATTCTTAAAAAGAACATTTCCTAAAATTAGATTTTTATCACTTTTTGCGTAATTATTCTAAAATTAATTTATACCACTTATAGATATCAAATTTAATAAAATAGATTCAATATTTCGAATCCATAGGTCTAACTTTTTTATATGGACCCTTTTTTTCAAAATGAATAGTTTCCATAATAATATTTGTTTCCATGGTAAAAGACAAATTAGGTAATTAAGGGTACAAAAAATATGATAAGGACTATGAAATGACCCAAAAAAATCATTAATTTTATTGGATGAGTATCTTCCATCCATTATCATTCATTAATCACATATATGACCATTTTTTTTTTATTAAGAAGTGATTATGAACTATATAATATTTTATTTAAAGAAAATTCAAAGAATCCACATTCATGTTTTTAAAAAATATAAATTTTAAATAAGATGTTTTCTTGAAGATATGTTAGAATATTAATACTATTTTGAAATTTAAAATATTTATAATCATCATAGTAATTTATTTAGAATTTTTTTGCGAGTAAATAACTAATAAAACGTTTACACAACGATGATGAGGGGATTATTTAATCAATATAAAAATTAAATACATGATTTTTAAAATATTAATTGTGATATAATTTTAATGAGTTAAAATGCGAAATGAATTATATATATCTATATAAAATATTAGAGAGGTGTGAAATCATTATATTATGAACCCCCCCTTAGTCTCGATGTATTTGAATTCATAATAAATTAATAGTGTCAAATATGACATAAATTATTATTTATTATGAAAATATTTAATTAAAATATTAAAAATCCATAAGAATCATAAATTAATCCATGTGAATGTAATATAGTTTATAACAACATAAATTTTACATTTATGAATCATTTTACCATTTATATTATTATTATTATCCCTTAATGATTAAAATAGCAGTTACTATAGTTAAGGTCAAAAATAACTAACCAAGGAGTTAATAAAAATGATATTGTTTTAAATAACATGAAATTTTTTCTAGATTCTCTTAGTTGTTGAAATTAAAACCCTATAATTCCTGATCTTCTAATACCATTCCATTTGGAATCATTTGGAATGATAAATTAATATATTATAATTTAATATTTTGAGAAATTTCAAAAGTGCCCCTCACCTCAACTATAAAAGGGAACCACCTCCCTCAATTATTGACACCACATTGATCCTTATATCTCATAAAATTATACTAATTTATCATCTAAAAACCCATTTAATTTTTTTAGGTTCTAGTCTTCAAAAAAGATAAATCCTAGTGTCTCTATGTGGATATTCAAAGGAGTATTCTTTAAGAAAAGGTAATCATCATTACCAACTATTTGATGTTTTTCCTTATTATAATTCATATTCATGTGTTGTAAAAATAATAAAATAATAAAATCAGTATGATAAATATATATAGATGTTATTATGTATATGGTATAACCATTTTACATCTCTTCCCTATCTAATGAAAATCGAAAACATCACCTGTGCATACATATGACTTACCATTTCCACGCAACGGTTTAATTAATTTTTCATAACCACATTACATGGATTTTCATTAATATGGAACTAATGAGTATATATGATATTTATTAAATAAATATGATTCATTAATGATTAATTAATATTAAAATTTCTTTTATTCTATCCATCAAAAGATGGGAATAACGTTCATGCATATATACGGTCTACTATATCTATGGACAACTTTATTCATTTTTCTATCTATACCTTTTAAGGAATACATTAAATATATATATATATTTATATATAATTAATAAAGATATGATATTAATATAATTATTAAAATTTCGGAAATGATGGAACCATTACCAATGTATAAGTGTTGAGACTTTCCAATCGAAACATACATGAAAAACAAAGCAGTTATCACATGAAATAGTTATTTAATAAATTATTTTTAATAAATATGTGATAAAATAGTATAAATAATCATATATATAAGAATTTTTATATAATATATTTATAATAAAACTATATTTATTATATAGGAGGTTTATACATGAATAGTGGAAATTGGACATAAGGTAGGAGTTTGTTTCAGAATCTTTTCATTATTCGACATAGTTTATTTTTATATCTCCACTAAGGAATATTTCTCATATATATTCAAGTTTGATATTTTTTTCAAAAAAGGATTTTTAAATTATCATAAAATTATTTGAAATAATTTTTACTGATTTTAGAATTTTTAAAAAATGTTATGAAAGGAAACTTTTTTTTCATTTTCTTCTTTGAGACTTTTTCAAAAAAAAATATTAATTGAATGTTTTTTAACTTATATATCATGAACATATTTTCCTCATGACATGGTGACTAAATATTGTATGGGATTAATTATTTATATATTTTTGAATTTATTTCTATGATTTTTTATCTTACAAAATCAAATTTTATTTTATGTAAATAATTTTATTTTTATGAATTTATTCATAACTATATTTATGAATTAATTCTTAAAATATTTTCGGCATGAAAAATAGTTGTTCGCCTATATTTTAAAATGGTATTATAATTTAATTTTTGTATTTATTATTGTATGATATTGATTTTATTTATATTTTAAATAATTCAATTTATAATTTATTATTATGAAAAGGGAATTCTATTTTCATTATATATATTCGAAATGTAAACTATTATATATATATATTTCAAATTTCGTTTGTTTATTCAAGAATGTAGATATATTTATGTAAAACTTCAAAAAAAATCAAGTAAATATTCATATGATTTATATTTATTATTTTTAAAGATATATATTAAATTACTTACATAAATTTCTTAATCTATATTATTCAAGAATATATATATAGATATATTTAACTATTTTTGCATTATTTGGTTGTGTAAATAGTTCAAGTCTGTAAATGTATTAATATTAAATCATGATATTGATCGAGATGATAATTGTAATATATTAAATGATGGATTATTTTAATTAGATATGTTTTTTATATTATTTATGTCTATTATATAAATTTTTTTCTTACGAATATTCTATGAAAGAAAAAGGATATTTCTATTAATTTTTGAGAATAGAAATTTACTACTACTATTATTTTATGCTATGGTTTTATGCATTAATATTATTTTTTTATGTAGAAAATGATATTGTCAAATAAATCAATTTTTGAAAGCAATAAAATGATTTCATAATATCATTATTTAAGGATTAATATTTAAATGATAAAGTTTAACACTTCATAAAAGGTATTTTATGAAGTTATGAATGATAGTGTGAATACACAGATATTAATTATTTTTATTAACAATCCATGAAAAGTCTAGTTGACATGAGTTTGGGTTGTACCAATGTTATTTCCAATTAAATCTCATAATTATATATTTATATAAAAAAAATTGAATGTGTATTTAACGCATGATTATGAATTTAAAGTAAAAACTCTGTGAAAAAATGTATATATATATATATATATGTGAGGAATGTTAAAAATACATTTTTATAAAATTAGGCACTTAAACATTGTAATAATGATTGAGAGTGGGAGTTAACCCATCCCTCAAGAATGTGTATAAAGACCCTAGCCTTTTAGACATAGAATTACAAGATTTTAAGCATAATTATACATTAGAGTCCAAGCCAAGGATCGTAAAGTCTAGTGTCATGGAAGACTATGTACATAATCAAACATTATAAAAACAAATTTTTTATTTAAAATAAAAAATGATCTCCTATCATCCATTGTGATCATATATCTTGATAGGATACCAAGGGGAACACATGAAAAAATAGATGAGATAAACCGCTCAGTAAGGGAGTATACATAAGAATAAGGATTTAGCACATGGTTTAGAAGGAAACACATAATGATAAAAAAATCATGGAAAATATGGAATCATAACATATAAACATGGGATCATATAAACATGGAATCATTGTAATGTGTAAAAACATAAAGCATGACTTTAGTTCGATTAAAGGCTAACCTCCATGACCGTTTCCATAGATGCACAATCCAAGGCTAACCCCCAAGATCGTCACACATAACATCTCACAAGATATAACATTACCCAATGCCATGGAGCACTATCTTAGAAAAACCAAATTCAAAAGTTCATGAATATTATTTCCACATAAATAATCATACATAATCAATCATACTTAAACATAAGGGAACCCATGGAGAGTAATGGGTGTCACATTCGTGTCATAAACTATAATGAATGTGTGTATCATAAAAGTGTCCATGAGAGAATGTAAATAAAACATAAATGGAAATTAATAAGGTAAAATATGAATATATCATGGTAAGTAATGTAAAATAGAAGTGAAAACATGTATGAACAATATTTAAGAAATTATTAGCTATAAATCATTTTAGTGTGCTTTTAAGGAAAATATTAAAGAGAATTTAAAATAAAGAAGGGGATAATATTTTATATAAAACAAGAAGTGAAACAAAAATGTTATAACAATAAAAATAATAATTTTATACATACAATGGTGGATTTAAATTGAGTATAGAGTGCACTTGAAATTTGGTAATAATTCTGGATGTTCCCTCAAAATATGTTGGCTCATTAGAAAAAATTAAGTAGGGCATCACATTAAAACATGTATATACATGGAAGATAATGATTGATGGATATTGTAACATTCTTTTTGAGCATATAAAATGTATATATAAGTTTTAAATTAAAATAAAGGACAACTTAATTTGGGTAAAAATAACTTTGAAGAAACCTGAAGGAATAAAATTTGTTCGAGTAGAATCACATACCTTAATTCTGATGGTGTTCTCCAATTGATATTAATGACCGGAATAATAAAATTAGGCTAATTAATTCATAATTACAGAACATATTATATATTAAAATTATTTAGTTAAAACCTTTTGAGTTCATTCATAACCATTTTGACTGGTTATGAGGTTCAATTTCATTGTTGGGGACTGTTTGTTTCCTGGGTTCTAATAGTTGGTTCAATTGTATTCATGTTTGGAGAATCATGTAAAATGGGGATGGTTTTACAGAATTGGAATTATATTATATAATTTAATAAACATAAATTTAAATGGTTTTAAATTTAATTCAGTTACTCAGAGCGATGATGAATCATTATGTGAAACATTAGTGATAACATTTTGGGTTAATTAGCTGTTTTTGTCCTCAAAGATCATGTTTTGTTTTATAAATCAAAACCAAGGGTAAAAAACGATTTTAGAATCATGTTTCAGATATAAAACAAATATTATGGTCTGATTAATCAATGAAAATGGTTTCATGACTAGAATTGAAGATGGTAAGAGAAATTGCAAACCCATCATCCTTGAATGTGGTAAATTAGCACATCTCTGTTGAAGTTTTAATTTTTAGTATTAATGAATGGAAAAAGAGACATGATAAATAATTATTACTTTATCCTGAAAATATTACAGTATATTTAAGGTACTGGATTCATCAAAACATTTGTATTAAAGGTGGTGAGTTAAGAAAATAAAATTAAATGAACTTAAAAACAAAACCAATGTTGAGAGACCCCTTATGAAAATTCGGCAGCATAACAACATCGATTAAAATTTCATAAAATGAATTAATGAAGGGAAAAGGGTTTATAATAATATTGATATAAAAATGAAATTAATAGGGATAGATAATATCAAACCCCAACATATGAAAATGAAAATTCAAAGAGATAACATAAAAGAAGTGTTGACTGAAAGAGGAGGGTGAAAGGTTCCTTTAACTTGTGATGTAACTCCTAAAACATGAATGTTGGGACCTTGGGGGCTTGATAAAACATTTGGATATGTACTAGGTATATAAATCCACCAGTTATTTGAGGATTATGGATATGGGATGCAAGAAAATGAAGGAAAGAGTGAGTATTTATATTAAAAGAGATAGTTTTTTATTAATCACAATAGACACCTCATTAGTGGATTTTGCAAAACCATAGGCTTGCCCATGGTATTTTCCAATAGAATTAGGTACTTGGGAAACCTAATATTTTATTTTACTATAAAAAACTCTACCATAATTTTATTTCAATTATTACATCATTCTGATTTCATTAAACGCATTGAAAACTCACAAATGTATTTTTACTATTCATGAAAATTCAAGCATTTTAGAAAAATCCCAAAAATTTACCCATAACATTTTTCAACGTGTTGAATTAAAAAATGAAGTCCATTTTTTGAAAATAATTTTCTAATTAATTTTTATTTAATTATTAAATAAAATCATAATTTATTCAACAAAAACAACAGTAAACTATAACTCATTTTATAACACCTTGAAAATTAACCAAGGTCCCATAACATTATCTTGTAACCATAAAAAAATAATTTAACCATTTATGATTACATTTTATGAAAATAAATTTCCATTTAATTTACTAAATTAGTCATAATATTGTAAATAAAAATATTTTTGACATACAAAAATACTAATTCTTATACTATGATTGTTGTTTTACACTTTAAAATGAATAAATTGTATTTATATATTCGTGGGTGAAGTTTTTTTTGGTTGATTAATATTCATTACTATTCATAATGGAATGTTACTATTCATAAGGGTATATTACTATTCATCCAAAAAACTTATTTTTGTCTTATAAGACTCAAAATGACTTACTGATCACAATTGTAGATGACAGTTTTTCGAAATTCAAAACACATAAGTGAAAAAATTATGATTAAAGGTCACATAGTACTCAGTACTTCATTTTTTTTGTGATTTCATGCGATTATAGGAAATTTTATAGAAATGAATTTCTATTGATAAAACACTGGGTCGTTACAAAGTGGGTAGACACATACAACCTTAATGTTTGAAGTGACCTCACAGTTTTTTTCAAAATCTTGCTAAATGATTTCAAAATATCCTTGGATTGATATCAATACATTTTTCAAAGTGTAAGTATATATTTTTAAGTACAATAGTACATTCTAAAGCGTTATAATTTTCAAATAGTTTTAGTAAAACCCTTATTGTGCTTCTATCGCTCATCCAAATTTTTTATTTTTTTAAATTTAATTATAATTTCTAAGATAGGTGACCTCACTTAAGGAGTTAGCATGTTTGAAGCGTTTAAGTAATTTTATTTTCTTTCTGTTCATCTTTGTTAATTTGTAATTTATGTATCTAATTCTCTAAAACCTATAATTTAGAATATTCTTATATTTAAATGATCTGTATATTTTTATGTTTTATTTTATAAAAAAATACATAACATTCTTATGTGATGAACCCGAAAGCATGGGTTCGGGGCTTGATCGCACCATGATTCACTATTTTATTTCACCATTACTGCATTGCATTAAACAAGTTTTTTATTTAAATTTAAGAATATAATAAAAAAATTTACACCATGTTTTGTTTAATAATTTATTTATATCACTATTAAAAAGGTTAATTTAATTTGTTTTGATGCTTTTGTTATAGGTGGAGGTGATTTGGAGGGCCTAGGAGAAGTTGATGAAAAATGGGCCAAATTGGGTAGGAATCCATGCATACTAGTGGACATAACCACACACATCAACTAATCCTTAAATCTAATTTGATTAATTTTTTTGATATAGTACAAAATTAATTGGGATAAAAATCTTCTGAAGAAATACAAGCCCTATTCATCAATTAAGGGGCCCAACTGAACCGATCCTTCCATGAAAAAGAATCTACAAGAAGTCAATTGATTGGTTATGTATTTTGAAAATATATCTCATTTTATACATTATATGGCATCATAATTTTACATAGAGAAATAGGGGTGGTCAAAAAAAGTTTTTCCTTTATTACAGGTCATGATAAGATAGTTTAAAAGCCAAAAACCATGGGCCTAGTGGTATCTAGAAATATACTTTCCTAAAAACACATCCCATTTTGGCTTTAAAAAGGAACATTGGGAACATCATTTGGGAGTTCAATTAGGAATAAAAAATTTTCAACTTTGGAGACCTAAGGGAGTCCTCTTATCTTAGATCGATTTATTTTATATGTTTCATCTTAAATAAAATACCCCCTTGTTTTTTGAAATACCATTCCCATTTTACTTTCATAATAAAAAAATTATTTTAAAATTAATGATCTAGGGATCTATTGATTGATGACCAAGGGTTACTTATATACTGAAAAAATTTTAGTAAAAACTTAATAATTAATTGGATGCACTCGACAACATGATTTGAGAGTTAAATTTTTTATCAAAGAAACAGTATAACAAATTTGGAGATTATATGTGCTCAGTAGAGTATAGAAGTTTAGTAGTTCTTCTATATCATAATTTGGAAGACAAAAATTCATAGTTTTCTTAAGTTCGATGAATGAATTGTGTGGGTGCAATTATTTAATGGTGGAAAAAATATAACAACTTTATTTTGAGTAAATATTTTGTTTAAATAAATTAAATTTGATAAAAAGATAATTTAAATATTTTAAATTATATTATAATTCTTATAAATTATATTACTTTGAATTATTATAGAATAATAACTTTATTATAAATAGTTATGTATATTATTAAAGGAAAAAATTATAGATTTTATATCTTATTTTAGTTCCAAGAAATAACAGTTGGTTTTTTAATACCATTTTAAATTATCATAATAAAAATATATGATTATTTTTATAAAAATATATAAGATTTCAATAACATTATATGTTTCAAAATTAAGATTATTATTTCAAGAATTACTTTTTAAAATAGAAAAAATATATATAATGAATATATCTTATATACTAATTATTATTATAATTTTACAATTATTTTTGAAATAAAATATATTCTATTTTTTACAAATGTGACACTAATATTTTTCTTTAATATTTTATGTATTTAGAAAATGATAATAATAATAATAATAATAAATAGAAAAAATATGATTTTATTTTTATGGTAATATATTTTATATGAATTTGTAATTATTTTAAATATGTTTTATAAAATTTTGAATTTGTGATAAATATTATTATTTTATTATATTATAAGTTATAAAATTTTTATCATAAAATCATAAATTGGGAATATATTATTATAATAAAATAGGTATTTATAATTTCTTATGAAAATAAAAATTAAGAATTTTTTGAATTAAAATAATAATAATAGATTTTATTTATATAATATATGAATTAATAATTAATATAATGAAAAATTGAAATGAAATTGAGTTTAAAAAGAAGGGTATTGTGTTTTAGTATTGAGGTTTGGAAGGGATTCAAGTAGTAGTGGTGATCATGGGTCTTCTCAGTGGAAGGTTAGATCTGGATGAGACTAAGAAAAGGGAGAGGCTGGCTAATGTAGTCAGCTTCTCAGGAGATAAGCCAGGATGTGGGGGGTCTTGGCTGAGGGAAACCGAGCTACCGACTAGCAGTCTGATCAAGAATGGATCCTTGGCAAGGGCTCTTGTAATCCGAGATTTGTTGACGGGGTTCAATCGTGGTTAATGTTTTAGTTTTGGGTAAGTAAGTAGAATCATTCATCATATCTAAGGTTATTTTCTGTGTTCTGTGGAACATGTCTGAATTTCACACCAACATATATTCTTATGTTTTTTCATTTATTATCTTTTTTCCATATCTATGATTTTCAGCTTCCAGTTATGGTCTATTCATTTTCATTAAGAATAATTGCATATTTTGGATATTTTTTGACTCTTCAGTTTCATATTGCAAAGCTTCAAAGAATCGTAAACATCCAATTGGACTAAGAACAATGTGTTTTTTCTAGTTTGTCATAATTTAATGATTTTAGAAAGGTTTATAAAATAAATTCTATCTCAATCTGAGCTTACTCAGGAAGCAATTAATTCAATCCACACAAATAGAGGAAAATGATACCTCTCCCGATTTTTGTCTATCAGAAAAAATTATATTTTTATTTTTTCAGTCTTCTATGTAATTCCTTCCTTCTCAAGGATTCTATTTCACATGATTCACCCATGTGTGTTCAGAGAGGTATTTTTTAATTAGAAACATATTTATTATTTAAAAACAGATCCAAAACAACATCGAAAAGTTTTTATGGTGTCTCTTGGTATGTCCAATGCTAAGAAAGAAGTGCTTTTGGTTCAATTTGTTGAGGTAAGAGATATATATTAATTTAAAATATGTTCGAAATAGAATTCATATTAAATCTTTTACAATATATTTGTTTCCTTTGGAAAAATTATATCTCACTATAAATACTTAAGTCCTTTTAGAAGTAAGGGATAGATTTTATTTTTATATTTCAATTTATATTAATGGATTGGACAGAAAATTCAATATATTTTAGATTTTTTAATCCATGAATTTCCAAAAGAAAATTTTTGTATCTACTAGAAAAGGTAATGTTTTTGAAATAATTACATACTATATATATATATTATAAGATATTAATTATCCATTGTTATGTTCAAATTTATATTAAAGGTATTTTAACTTCCAAAATAAATTATGGTTTTATGTAAATAATATTATTTTTATGAATTTATTAATAATTATAATTATGAATTAATTTTAAAAATATTTCTCTTCATGAAAAATAGTTTCTCATCTATTTTTCAAAAGGTTATTCTAATTTTATTTATGTATTTATGATGGTAAGAGATTGATTTTATTTTTATTTTAAATATTTTAGTTTATAATTTATGGTTATTAAAAGGTAATTCTATTTTTTTATACATATTAAAAAACTAAACTATTATATATATATATATTTTAAAATTCAGGTTTTTATTCAAGCATGTACATATATGAATGTAACATTTCAAAACATCAACTTATTTTTCTTAATATTTTCATTTATGATTTGTACACATATTTATATATATTAAATTACATGTAGGAATTTACAAATCAATATTCTTAATGTATATATTTATATACATATTTAACTCTTAATACATGATTTGGATGCACAAAAAGTTCTTGTATGTAATTGGATTATTTATAAATCAATATCTTGACCAAGATGATGTTTGCAATATTTTCAAGGATACATTTTTCTTTACATAAATGGTATATTTATATAATTTATGTGTTTTATGTAAATGTTTTTCTTATAAATATTCTAGGAAATATAAATGATATTTCTATCAATTTCCGAGAATATAAATTTACTATTTATATTATTTTGTATGAATGGTTCATGCATTTACACAATCATTTTATGTATAAAATGATATTGTAAGATGAAACATTTTTTGAAACCATGTAAATGAGTACTTAAAATATTTATTTAAAGATGAATATTTAAATGATATGTTTAATATTTCTGAAAATGTATTTTATAAGGTTATGAAAGATAGTGGGAATACATGGATGTTAAATATTTTTATTAACATTCCATGTAAAGGCTAATTGACAAGAAGTTTTGGTTGTATCAAAGTTATTTTCCAATGAAAGATCGTAATTATATATTTATATATAAATAAAATTTTCTATGCATATTTAATTCATGATTACGTGTTTAATGAAAAATCCTAGTGAAAGATGTATATATATATGTAAGGAAAGTGAAAAATATTTTAAAAAATTATTCTCTTAAATATTTTAAACATGATAGCGAGTGGGAGTGAACCCGTCCCCTAAAAAAGTGGGTAGATGAAAACAACCTTCAATGTTTCAAGTGACCTCATGGTTCTGTTTTCAAAATCTTTCTTAATGTCTTCAAAAAATCATTTTATTATTTTAAAATCATTATTCAAAGTATATGTATATTTTTATATGTAATATAGTATTTTCAAAATCATAATTATTTACAAATGGTGTAAAAAACCCCTTACTAATATTTTTTTTCTCATCCCATGCTTTAAAATGTTTTTATAGGTCAATTAGATGTTTCTAAGATGGGAGAACTCACTTAAGGAGTTAGCATGCATGAAGCATTTTAGTAATTTTATTTTATTTCTGTTCAAATTTGTTAATTTTTAATGTATGTATCTAATTCTCCAAAACCATGAACATAAAATTTCCTAGAGTGTAAAATACTCTATGTAATTTTCAATTGTGTTTAGGGATTGACATTTTCATCCTTTGCATTATATTTATCCAACTCAATTCTACCAGAAATGGAACTTGAGGTGGCCAATATCTCCTCAGGACAATACTCTTTCCTGGACAACATCGTATTATTCAATTTTTCTCATCTCCCAAATCCTGATGTAAGTGATCAATATGCCCACTTTTTCTATCTTCCTTCTCATCAAGAGCCTCCAAATCACAATGTTAAAAGTATAAATGGGCTATTAAATTGAAAAATTGATATTACAATCTGAAATCTATAAAGTAAAACATAAAATCAATTACTATGTCGATTCGTTTACCATTATTCCATATTTTTTCTTTTTGCTCGAGTAAAAAAAATTATTGAGGCACACACCCTTCAATATTCAAAAACCTCCCTTTGAAATGACCTTGAATATAGGGAACCATAATTGAAAATAGTTTATTAATAATGAATATCATAACTAAAATCAAATGGATATTAATTATAAATGAAGCTGAAAAGAAAAACCTTTGGTAGATGAATTGTTGAGATATTTTAAATCCTATTTTTACCGTTATGAAACTCAAAAATATATCATTCAAAAACTATAAATATATGTATATATATCGTGTCAAAAATAATAATAGTGGAATAAATACATGTGCCAAAACTACCAATGTATTCCATTTATAAGTACAGTGTTCCTAGAGACTCACCATATTCCCTTATATGTTTGGTTATCCTCAAAATGTGGGAACTAAATATTATATATTAATGAATATTGAATTTTTGAAATATTTTATACCAAAAAATGTAAAATAATATCCATCACAGATAATATTTCTAAAATAATCCTTTATTATTTATCAAACCGACTCATGAAAAGATGAATCACAAATGAATTTCATGCAAAGGAGTAAGAATTTGAGGTACCATGTATGTTGTTGATTTTTTTGAGAAATATAAGAAATAAATCTCTATATTTTAGACTTATGCAAAAGTTTATTTATGAAATTTTTGTCTATGTGAGACATAATAATTTTTAATGTTTATTGAATTATGATTGATTAAATTTGAGTGTCATAATTTATATTATGAAGAGGAAATTTACTAGTATAATTATAAAGCTATTATATCTTCATGAAATCATGATGTCATGGGAATGCATGTTTTAATATTGAATAGAGAATGATTAGATGAAAAAAAGGAAATGGGATCACAATTAAATATATTAAAATTTGAAATTAAAATATTTTAAATTCATAATGTTTGATCAAAATAATGAAAAAATCAAATGATGTTGCTGCTGATATTTTATGTCATAAGTATCAATAAGTGTATTCTGATACAATGCGAATGATTTTAGTTAAAATATATTGATATGGGATGTATATGTGATATAAATATAATACTAAACACATATTATATTTTAGGTTCTCTGAAATCACAATGAGAAATGGAAAAAATATATATTTATTGTATGATATCATTATAGAAATTTAAAGTATATTATTTCTAAATTAAATATAATTTTTTAGGAACCAAATTTATTTATTCAAAAAAATTTAATTAATTTATGTAACTTCATTAAAAAATGAAATTCAAATATAAATCGATAAAATTACTCTACCCGATCCCATTTTTCCTACACTATACTCTTTTTCTCACCTATCATGCGATTTCATTGCATCTTTTATTTGTATGTTTATCATATGAAAGAATGCATTCCATGTATATGTCACATGGGTAGGCTACCACTATAGAAATAAATAGGATTTCAAAAAAGACTTATGCTTATTCACTCAACCATATTGGTCCATTTCTTTATTAAAAGTTCAGAGATTCAATAAAATTACCAATGGTTATATAGTTCATTAAATAATCGCAAACATTTCAATACGAATACTAAAATTTCAGTACACACTAAATAATTTCAATAACTAAAAAAAAAATCAAGATCATTTATCTATCCCAACTATAAATGGAATAAAATAAGGAAGAATAAAAATATTGCATTCCCTAAAGAAAAATTATAAACAAGTTTCAAACAAGATTCCTCTCATGGTATGATATCAGAGTATACCCCATAGTGTGGTGGAATTTCATAGCATCCTTGTTTTCTTATTTCTACCTAAAGTTTATTTAAAAAGAATTTTTAGTAATAAAAAACATAGTATTAATTAAAATAATGGTAATTTTCATTCAAACATCTCAAATTTTCTTAATACTACAAACTTAGAACTTATCCAATGAAAAATAATTTTCCAACAATATTATATCTGATAATCATTCATGATAGGTGTGGCCCCTAAATCTATACCAAATCTATCACTACCTCTATTATACAACTCATTCTTATATCCTATCCACAAATCACCTAATTCCATGAGTCATTCTGTCCTCACTACCTCACCATCTGGAAATATATAATGTTTATAACAGTAAAATGTTAATAAATATAAATAAAATAATAGTAAAACATTAAATCCAATTACTTATCTTACCCATATTTGTTCCCAAGAATTATCATTTACTTCATTCTGTAGGTGTCTCCAGGAGAGTGGAACAATGAGAATGATGTTAGAGTATTTGGAATCTATATCCATAAAATTAGGACATTATCACTATATTTTACCAATCATTTGATTATCCTAGTTGTATTACACCATCATATGTGTACAAAAGGTCAACACGAAATGCATCGATGTATTCCAAATACACCTCTTAGAAGATTCAGTTGGGTTCTATAAATATACATAATGAAACCTAATCAATGGGTTTTTCTGGATCCCAAGGCTCTAAAGGAACGTTAACCTAGAAATATAGAGTGGGACCCAATTTATGCTATGGAGTCTCAGAATGTAGTAGATTATAATTCAACGGAATAGTAATATAGAAGCTATGGGAGAAGAAAGTAGAAGGAAAATAATATTACATAATGTTCTAATGAAATTGATAATATGTACAAGGAGTATAAACCATCATGGAATAAGGGATATATAAGAAAGGAGCATCAGATGAAAATTTTGGTGAAAACATAGGCATCCAAAATATCTATGTGTATCTAATTACAAATTAGGATCAGAAGGTTTTGTATATATTATTTTAGGGGGAGAGATGGGGTGTGATCGAGTATACTGAGTGGAGGATGTATCTCTAGTACCACTCCCTCATATCATTAGTAAGATCACTAAAACCACTAGGCTAGTTAGAGAATAAATGTCACCTAGGTGGTGGGTCCTAATTAAATGTTAAAAAAATTAATCACATGAAATATATGTTATTGATATAAATATTTAAAATAAAATACTCACAAAATGAACCAAATGAGGGTTTCCTATCTATCCATATTGAAGATTATTATATACCATTTTTTTCTGTATATATTCCCAAGGTTTTTTATTTATATCATTTGAAAAAAATATGTAACTAATTAGAAATACATAACTAATGTGTAATCCAAAAAATAAAGAATATGAGGCATGCCTTAATTAAGAAATATCAATTTTCAAACAAAATACAGGATACATAGCGTTATAAAAAAAATTATACTTAATGAGAAGAATATGAAAACATAACAGGCATCATAAAAAATAAATACTTTCTAATTAAATTTTAATTTTGGGTGTGGTATAGTTTTTTTCTATTTTCAATTTAATATAATTCAATTTTTTAGGTTTTTGGTTCACATTGGTCAATTGATTAGGTAATTGTTTCATTTTTATTTGTATTAGGCCATTTAGTTCATTTAGCTCTATTGATTAGGTCATATGGTCATTTTTAATTATTTTATGTCATTTAGTTCATATTATAGGTTAGGTCATTTTTTCATTTTTGGTCAGGTCATTATTTTCATATTTTTATTTTCATTTTAATTAGTTTAATATTTAAATTTCAATTCAGCTTGTTTTTTTGTTCCAATAAATTTTTTTGAGTTTTTTTTGTATGGTAGGTTTGAATATAGTTCCATTAAATATTGTAAAATGAAACTCAAAGAAAAATATAACCAGTAAATATTCAAAATGCACATGAATGTCAAGTAGGATACACAATATTTGGAGTCAATAGTAAATAAATTTGAATAGTACCACCCATAACATCCCAAGTAAAGGTAAAACAAAATAACCGAGAAAAGAGATGGATGATTATATATATTTCTAAACATAACTTCAAGTTCACAATAAACTCTAAAAATTTAATAATTGGAGTCATCATATGTAATAACTGGATTGGGGCCAATGGGATTTCAGATGGTTTCAATTCCATCATTACCAATATCAAAAACATATCCTGGGATTACATTAATAATGACACCAAATTCGTAGCGATGTTGATATTTCACATAAAAAACATGTTTCACCGTTGATGACAATACATATGGTTGATCGGTAGTAAGAGAGTGAGTCATGTTAATAACTCAAAATCTATATCATCAATAAATAATTCACGCATTTTCATAAAATCAATCCACATTCAATTAATCAGAGTGACTTGACCATGAGAGTAATAATCCAATATTAGTATTTTCTCAATGGATCCATAATAAGATACATTTTCACATCAATTTCTATTATCTAATGCAATGGAATAAAAATTTGTTGAGGTAGTTTCCATAACACCATCATACTGGGTTATCATGTTCATTTCTCGTTCTATGAAAATAAATCAGTACCCATTGATGAAAATTGATTTGCATTCATGAACCAAGGAATTGGGACCAAAAGATAAAGCATTTATTTCATCAAATAGAGAGTCAGTAGGAAAACCCAATACTTAAAATATAAATGAATATTAACCGTAATTAAATATTGATTTTATTAATTAATTACAGTAATATTTCTAACTTCAATTTCAACCAAGAAGAAAACATTTTTCTATGAAATATCTCTCTCCATATCAAACATAAATAATGAGAATTTCTATTTATCAATTCTTTATGTTCCCTGCTAAAAAATAGAAATTTCTAAAAATATATATAAAATTAAAAGATATAATATAATATATACATTTTAAATTTATTTAATTTAGTTTTATAATAAAACAAAATTAAACAAAACTATGTGATGTGCTATCTCCTACTCTTCATTTCTTAATATGGTGAATGTATACGAGCATGGATTTCATCTTATTTTTGAATGTGTTGAAAAACTTGGTTTAATGTTCTCATACTTCTCTTCTTCATTTCATATTTTTCACTTCTATTTTTTAATCAAATTTGGAAAATACATTGAACATAATTTCATACATTCTTTAACTAAGTAACCATTCATGATATAACCTTCTGGTTGATTCTTATTCCAAACGTAAGACATCAATGTGTACATATTTCATTTAGTTGGATATGTCCAATGAAAATAATTGGTCCTATAAGAAGTATATCTATTGGAATATGGATAATTATTTGCAACATGCATGTGAAAAATTATGGATGGAATATTTTCTCTAACTCATAAAAAATGAATGGTGCCTCTACGAACATTTTTTACAATAAAGGAATGGAAAACCTCTTGAAAAAATGATCTCTATAAAAAAACAACAACTAAATAGTTGACATCCTTACATTATTGGATATAATATGAAAAATCTCTATTTGAATCAACTCATAGAGAAAGATGTGATAATCATAAGTCTTCAAATATTTCATCTTCAAATCTCTTATATTGACCAGTTTTGATATGTTTCTTAAATAGCCATCAGGATCATTAATAGTATTGAGTACTTATAGAATTTTTTTTTCTTCAGGATTCATTAAAAAATAATCCCATGGAATATTCCATTTATTTACACTGATACACATAGGATTCAATTCGTATCTGATGCCCCAATCCATCATGTCATGTTGAGATCATAAATCAATTTTTTCTTTCCTTTGACATTTAGATTATTTGGGTGCAATATTTCACATAAATTATTTTCAATATGGATTACATCTATGAAATGAAATAAAAAATTGGTTGAAAATTATGGGAATACAAAAAAGATACTTCACTTCTTCCAATTGAAAATATTTTTAGTGGAATCATTCTCCCTCTTTATAGATTTCATCTCACACTTCTAAAATTAGAAAATCAAATCTTTTGATTAATTAAGCTCGTTATTATCAACCATATGTTGATGTGGATATTCTATCTGCATGGTATTTTAAAATATTCTTTGATTATTTCTATATGGATGATCTCTTGGAAATAATCTTCAAGGTCCCATAAAACTGAAACTATGTTGATATTTAAGAATTATGGACTGTTTAATTTTCATAAAAATGAGACATGATATTTTTCACCTTGTGCACCATCAATACATCATTGCATAAGCAGGTAAATCATTGATAATCCATATAAGCACAGAACACATCTGAAATATGTCTTACGAACATGCATCATATATGCAGACACCCACATTCCAATGGTGTTTCAAATATTTTTTAAAATTTTAATTTATGACTCTATATAATTTCTTGTATAAGAATGTCTATATATGAGTGTACTAATGAAATTAAATTTTATTTCATACAAATCCATTTATAATGGTTACAAATTTTTATAAAAACTAGACATGTGCTATGAAAAGTAAACGTATATGCAAACTGATCAAAACCATCACATGATAGTCCCAACCAAACATTATGAATGTCCACGATGAAATCAGGATATCGGGAATAAAATTTATTCTATGAAAATCCATCTATAGGATGATCTAACTCATTATTATATTTGTTTCTATTGGTATCACTCCATCACATTTTTAGTTAAATTTCATCAAGCATGAAATTATTCTGGAGTCCGGAGTCAATGAAAAGTGAAAAATTACTCTTTGTGGAATATGGGGTATTGTTCCATCATATCTTGGCATCCATCAGTATATTCAACATTTTATTGAATCATTTATTTCAATACATTCCTCTTATAATAAGTTGCAATCCTTCGAGAAAAAATAACTTTTTTTGAAAATATAATGTCCTCGACTAACTTCCATGCCAAATACGGGGTTGATAGAATATCTACCTAATCTATAAGAATGTCGTTCAAAAAATTTATGAATTTAATCAATGGTATTATTAGAAAAATAATACATTTTTTCCTATGTAAAACTCAGATGAAGAATGAATGTTTTTTACTTTAATCACATTTTCAATATGCTGGAGTCAAGGTAGCATCATTATTTTTCTCACATTTTAAACATCATCAATTTCTTTACATGACTCAAATGTTATAGTATCAATGTATTCTTGGATCTGAATCCCTTCTCCCGATGACGAATAAATAAAAACCAAATATCTAATAAATTCTCAAATCTAATCCTCTCACTTGGATCATGGAAATTTAGAGTTTTCATTTTACCCATTGTGATACCACACATTATTGTTTATTTGAAAACCATATATTGTTACATGGTAGATATATTCTTCATGATTGAACCAAGACCTTCCTACATAATTATTACATGGGAAGCTTACATGACCACTCTCTAATGAATTGTTAAATGAATAATCTAGGAATACCTCCAACTTACTTCGAAAATATCTTGGGATATAATTATTTTGATTCACTCAGCATGTATCCGTTATGTAAAAATATTTATATGTCATTTCTTAAAAAAATTAAATAATATTGAATTTTAATAAAAAATATATTTAAGGAAATTATAATTGTTCGCTTTATATGAAACCATAACTAACACTCTAGTCTATATGAGAATCATAAAATAAAAGAATTAATATACTATATATATAATAAAATAATATAAATATAAAACCATGATATTTAATTTAAAAATATAAATGATTAATAACTATATAAAATACTACAATTTTTTTATTGATAATGGTTGTCTCTATTTTTTTTATCTTATTCTATTCACGTTTCAACTAATTTTATTCTTATTCAATAAATTCACATATAAAAGGTTAATACATAAACATACCCATGTTTTAGGTATTATAGTAACCTGGTTAATTAATTAGAATTTACCGCAATTTAAAATAAATTTATTAGTTATTATTGATGTTCTAATTAGTTTTTTAGTAATTCTTGGCATGAGATAAGGACCCATTTGTGCAGTAAATAACCAGTACACTTGGAAAGGCCTACAATGCAATGAACAAGTGGTTATTGATGATTTAATCTATTTTCTTATAAGATAAATAGTCCTTCAATCCTACCCCCTAGAATCATACAAGATTTTATATTGAATGTGACATGTGTGGTCTCTCCACATTGTGTAGTTAAACCTTTTTGAAATTATTGAATTATATATTTTATGATGATATGGATGGTGTTAAATCATATAATTTTCCGAATCCATATAGGTTTAGGGATTTAATTAATGTAATATTCCTTAGGTAATATAAATACATAGGGGTGTTATATACATTATATGTAAATGAGTGAATAATTTGATGGGGCATAAAGGACCTTCAGATAAGTGCCTTAGTGACTCTCCCCTTCAATTTTCATATGTTCAAGTTGATTCAATTTAGTTTTGTTTTTTTGGTTCATTTTATTTAATTTGGTTTATTTAAATTCATTTCTAATTAGGTTAGGCTAGGTTATTTATTATTGATTTTTTCTAGTTTTATTTGGTTGTGGTTGTGGATCTTTTGTTCAAGTTCATATAGTTAGGTTTAATTTGATTTGTTTCAATTTTGTTTAATTTTATTCGAAGGGGGTTAGTTTTTCAAATATTTTATATTTCATTCGGTTCAAATCGATTATATTGGGTTTGGTTCAAATGAATTCTATTTGGTTCGTTTAGTGTTGTTTGATATGGTTCAGTTCAATTTTGTACAACTTGGTTCTATTCAATTTGTGTCAATTTGGATCGATTTCGTTCAAATATTTTCCATTCTATTTTTTGATTAGGTTAGTTTATTTTAAATATATAATATATGATAATGATGATGGATAAAATGTGTCTAATATTGAAGATGTGTATGAGTCATCTGATTAAATGTACAAGTCATTAGGTACCTCAAAAAAATCCAATTGTAATCAATGATTCATCTATGATTGATTTATTTAAATAAGTATATGATACATTAATGTTTCATTTGAGTAATATGTGTCCATATTATTTAATATTTTGTACGGGTAATATAAGATACAATAAAAGGCATACCTTTATGAAATTTTTATAATACTAAAGGTGAATGGTAATGTTTATAGAATTTAAATTTAAAATTTAAAATTTATATCAAATGGTTCTTATGTTGCGCTGACAACATTAAAATATTATTATTTATTTTATATCCATAATTTAAGATATTATTTGATAAAGCTTACACATGATGGGTTGAATGATGTCCTCATTTTATTAAACTAGGATTCTCAAATGAGAATATATACAAATCAATATTTGTGAACAATGTCTATAATAATCTAGTGAATTTATTATTTGTTCAAAAGTGTATTTAATTAATAAAAATGACATTTGACTCCATATATAAGAATGATAAAGAGTATATTAACTTGGAGAAAATGATGATCAATATAGGATGTGAAGTTTAGAAATATATAAAGCTTAAAATCAATAAATTATTAATTAACTGAATGTATAAATTAAATATGAATATGATCTTATTGTTATTAATGTAATTAAATATCAAAATGGATTTTTGATCCTTCATGAAAATGAAATAAAAGTTTATTGAGATGTTAAAAAAGTTTTATTGACATAATATTGATTTGGTTGTAATTTTTTTATGATTTATTTATACAATATTATGTTCCAAACCTAATAATGTTGAAGCTGTATGAATTTAAAATAGAAATATAGAGATTGGACTAAACTAAATGGAACCAAAATTAAGTAGAAATAGATAAGGAACCAAACAAAAATTTAACAGAATGAACCTAAAATGAACCAAACTGGTCTAAACTAACCCAAACAGATATGAACTAAATAAAATAAGTCATAAATCAAAATAGATTAATTAGGGTCAAAATAAATTAAATGAGCACAAAAAAAATTCTACTGTATTTTTTTAGACCAAAAATAAAAATCAAATGGATGGTTGATAGAATACCTAAATGATTTGGAACAAACTAATTTAATATTAAAGATTAATGAAATGAAATAAAAAGAATATTATAGATCATCGTGTCACTGATTGGGAAAATGGCGGAACACCCGCTGCTGCTACGGTTCAGTAATAGAATATGTAGAAATATGGAGGGGGTTTCTATGTAGTGTAAATATGAAGAGATATTACAATAGTTTATTAAAAACTATTGTCATATAATAATTCTATCCCAATGGTTTTTTAGAACCATTAGGGTAGGATTCATATACACAGCCTATCCCAATAGTTAGGACAAACCATTTGGATAAGTCATGAAATACCAATGGTTTTTTAAAACTGTTGTAATATCCTCATGGATATAGAACACACTTATGGTGGTGTTAGAAAATCCTTAAATATAAATAATAAAAAGACTTACTAGTATCTTAGATAAAATTAAAAATAATATACATTTGTGCTCAGATGCTCAGTTAGGGTATGGTTACAATGAAAGATATCATGAATAAACAATACTAATCAATATGGGAAGTTAAATAACTGAAACACATTCCATTAAATGAATTAACTGATCATAATATTGTTGGAATAAATGATCGCCAAATAATGTCATATAAATAGTCACATGATCATGAAAGTTAACCATGTATATTCAAAATAATCAAATAATCATGTGGAACATCAATAACTAAACTCAAAATTAGTGAATTCATAATTTTGGACATCATAACCATACCTATAAGGTCTTATTCCATGAAAACAACCATAATTGGGCAATGAATCTACTAAAAACCCAATCTAGTTTCTTAAGACACCCACTAAGGTGTCTAGGCGCTATAGCGGGCCCACCTCATCACTTATTCTGTTACATACATTCCTAATATAAAAGGAGTGAGACATAATCAACATAAAAAATGATAATAAAAAATATCATAACAAATTATAAAAATTAACCCAACCAATAAAAATAACCTTAAAAAATATAGAGTAATACAAATGGAATCAATTTAGGGACCCAGCCTTAAAAATAACATAATATAGAGTTATGTCAAAAATTTGACTTTAATTCACATTGATGTTCTTTTCATGTTTAGAGTTTTACATAATTAGGTCATAACATCTTGAATAATAAAAGTAGACACTTCCACTCTAACCAATTTTTTTACAACAATAAAACTGATTAAAAATAATAATAATTCCTTTCTTGATATAAATATTATTGAACTAATACTTTCTCTTACCCTTAATTATACCCTTTGAAAAAAATTCAAATACTTGGGATGGCATAAAAGGCTCAGTAAGGGTTATAAAATAATTAAATAAAATATTATCCCATCAATACATTAAAATCAATCAAATCATAATTTTCATTGAGAAAACATAAACTCTTTAATATACCTCATGAAATAATAATATTTTTGAATAAAAAATATAAATCATAAATCACAAAGGTAAAGTGTGTAATCCATAAAATGCATACATTGTAGCTTTCATAGCTATATACGGAGTTACATATGTAATGACCATTACAGTATATTCACAAAAACTATTAGATAAAAATTAATGTTTACCTCCATCACATTAGCCAATGCATTAGAGGGATATCATGGGCTCACCCATCCTTGGTTTATTACAGAACCACCCATATACATAAACAATTCCCAATAATCCTAACATAATCATAACATATAAAACAAGAATAAAGGAAAAAATAACATTTTTACATTTCAATCACAATATATCATTTCAAGATATTGACATAATCAATGGAATCTCAATACCATTTTCAATACCAAAATACATAAAAAGGTTATATGGTATTTATTTTCCTTTTAAAAATATTATGTCTTACTAAGTAATCCAAATATCAAATAATGCTCAAGGTTCTAGAAAGGTCATTGTCACGACATTCGTTAAAAAGAAACATTCCTTTTTTCATTTAGTAAAATTCTTCATAAAACAAAATATTCCTTTGGAAAAACATTAAAAAGAAACATTCCTTTTTTCATTTATTTTCCTTTTGTTTTAATCGGATGTAAGTTAAAGAAAATAAATGAAAGAAGCTTGAGAGAATACAATACCTCAAATCGGGTAACTCTTTTTTATTTAAGCTAAAAGGATTTATTGAATTACCTTATGACAAAGGTGATGATTTTATGAGGAAGAGAGGGATGTTGAGAGATTATTTGGGAAGATTTTGGATGATATAAGGGGTTTGAGAAGTGTGAGTAAGGTTTAGAGTTGATTCCCTTTTATAAGAGGGAGGATGGGCACATTTGGAAGGTATTGAAATATTATTTTATTATAAAATGGTTTTTGGTTTAAAATGCTCATAAAGTAATTTATTTCAAGGATATGATGTTGTTGGGTATAAAACCTCTCAACGAATAGGTTTTAGACAGGTATAGGTCACAAATTTAACTTTATCCTTTAGCTATAACCCATAGTTAACTAATTCAGCTCTTACCATGTAATCATGTATATTCATACTATATGGAACATATTGTAAGAATAAAATATAAATATAACCAAAATTGGTTCATTAATGACATTTTAATCATTATATAAGTCATTTTGGTGAATCTTATATTTTTATGACTTTTATATCGTTTAATAAAATAATATTTGTTTTAAAAACTCATTTATGTAAATTTTTATACGTATCAAGTCATGACTTTTTAAAAATTCACAACAACTTTATTCTTTTGAAAAAACATCATTAATTTAAAATTAACAATTCATAATCATCTATAAAATTCTTTTATGTCAAAAAAAGTTTAAAAGTAAATTTATTTGGACATTTATAATCTCATTCATTTCATTTATTCATTAATAAGATAATCATTACACAATCATTGTGTCATAAATAAATTTATTTATTTGATGTATAAAAATTATAAATAAGATTCCAGGATTTAGGAAATATTTTTATCTTTCTAATGATTATTTATAGCCTAAAATATCTCTCATATAACCCCATAAAATTTTTTTTACTAAAAGTTATATGTTTATGTTACATTTTTCTTAACATTAAATTAATTCTTATAAAATGTCATTTTCACATCCAAGTGGCTCTATGGGGTCCCTAAATCGACCCAAGGATGCCCATGGTTGTAAATATATCATCCAATAGGATTATGACATGTTTAAGGGCAGTTTTATATTATTATAGTCTAATTTTTTATCTTTATTTACCATATTTACCCTTTAATCATGGTAATTAAAATAATTACTAAAGTTACTATTCATATGGTCTAAAAATAAAATGTAACTATTTACACACTTTGGATGTCTTGATTGAAAATATGAAATCCATTTCTACAAATTGAAAACATAGAAGATGTAATATTTAATATAAAATTAATTTTCGTTGTCAAAACCAAAAAGTAGGGTTTTAAGAAGTAATAACTATCAAAAGATTGACATCTGCTTATTTCCAATTTTAAAGTGAAATTACATAAATTGAACAAAATAGAACTAAATGAAAATAATATAATAAAATTATACATTGATCAAATTAAAATAATAATCTAACTATATAAATACATTTGATGAAAAGGAAATTTTGAATTAAAATGTAGTATATTCACTATTCATTAAAAAATGATCATTATCAGAAAAATATTAAAATTTCACCCAAAGTAAATTTTGATGTCCCAATTATAAATAAAAATTTTATTTTTTCAAATAGAACATATAAAAGTGACAAAAACATGATTTAATAAGGGTTCACCATCAAAAGGTGAAATAACTGGATTTTTAGAAAAATAATTCATTTATCCCAAAAATTGAATTTGTTCTTATATAAAATATACAAAACATATAATATGATTTTAATTTTTTTTAAAGACCTGGATATTCCATATTTTTTTAAAATTATTTGTGGTTATTACGAGTCTGCAAAAATTGACGAAGCTTAATTCCAAGGACTTGTTTTCTCGAAACAAAATTTTGAACTTTTTTTCTAGGTTATGTTAAGTAAATGTGTGCGATGCATTTTCTATCTTTTGAACCAGTGCTCGGATTAAAAATCTAAGGGCACCATTGAATTTGCAACACCAAGATTCGCTTATGGGAGGCTTAACATCGACCGTAGTAGGTCGGGTGGAATAGTTGGTGTTGTGACTTTTTGAAGAGTAATAAAATAACATAAAAATGTTATTTTATTTTTCTTCTAGCCGATGAGCGGCGGTGGTAGGGCCGCTGAGTTATTAATCCATTTAATGGATTGAATCTTCTATTGTGTAACTACTTATCATCTAATTTATGTGGTTCTTTAATTCCATTGATTATTGAAACTATTAGTTGAAAGGAGAGTTAAACTCTTAACTCCTCAATTTAATTATTTCAATTTTTGGAAAATAGGGGGGATTGGTGATACTGTGGGAGAACTCCAAAAAACAACCGAAGAACTTTCATCCAAAGAAAAATGGACGAACAATGTCATTGGTGGAATCGATACAGGATGGATAGACAATGATGACTTCTTCAAATGAGGATTCTTCTTCCACAACCGTGACATCTTCTCCGAATCTAATTTAGGGGTTGTTATTAAATTCAAGAAATTCTCACAATTGATTTCCTCATTCTTGAAAATCATGAAAATTGTGGATCAACCAAAACGAGTTGATCTGTGATTCGTATGAATTTTTAGGTGGTTGTTGCGAGAGCTTTGATCAGGTTTAAATTTAACTATGTGATGTATTAATTAATACCCGCATGATATGACGCTAACATGGAGGGCGCGGGCCAGAAGAACAAGGCTCATACCCTCTGCTGCTTCAGTTTTTGTCGCGTTCTTCATTGTTGAAGTTCGAAATCGATAGAAACATTAATCCGGAATCCACACAGTGACGGAAGTAACCTGGGAATCCCAAAGGAGCATTCATACGGGAAAACAGACCACCAGAGCTCACTCGGTGGGTCACGAATGTTCCGCCATTATGGCACCGCTGCAGTAGCACCGACCAGTGACGGTGGCGGCCTACTATCACCAAATGCATATGGAGGTAATTACTAGTGGTGCCACGGGGGTCGACAGGGATGGATGGCCCTCAACCGGCCTCATTGGCAGAAGGCAGTGCTCCAGAGTGAGGAGTTCATGACATCGAAGCCACGGAGGAGGCGAAGGGGACCCGTGAACCATGGGTCACGTTGACATGAGGGCGGTGCCACGTGGAACTTCTAGTCGGATACCTGAACAACTTTACCATTCTGGAAGGGGGTCCACCACCTAGCTGGTGGACCGCACCAGCCACCTATGCCAATTTGCGGCCAAACAGGCCAAGCCTGCGGCCCAACACAATCAGGTCGGCCCATCCGGTTCGGGCCGGGTCGGGTCGGACCTAAACCGGGTTGGGTCGGGAGGAATCGGACCGGGCCGGGTCAGACTCGTACTCAGACCGAGACGGGTCAGGTCGTACCCAGACCGAGTCAGCCGGAACTAGGGTCGGGTTAGCCCAGGACGGGCGGGTTGTGTCGGTCCGACCGGGTCAGCACGGACCTGAACCCTTTTTAGCCCAGATACACTTTAACCATTGTATCATATAAACCAGATGTTCGTTTGACGAACCGTCATCAGCATTGGAATCCTTGAATTGATACTGTTCTTTTGAGATACTCCTCATGAGTTTTGGAGAAGGTTTGTGTATAGTTGGGATGGATCGAACCTGAATCTAACTGGGTCCTCAGCATTAATTTGTTTATAACTCACAGACCATGCATCTGTTTGACGTGTCATCTATCGCATTGGGGCCCTTATATAATAATTTTCGTTTGGGTTAGACTTTTGTGAAATGTCGTGGAATTTTAGGTATAACCAATATCTTGAGGAACAGTTACTATGGAACTCAAGTGCACTGAGTGCATGGAATCCTGTGGCTGGATATCAATTGATGACCGACCCTCTATGGATCAACATCAGAGTGACCCTGTGTGGATCAACATCAGAGCGACCCTCTATAGATCAACATCATAGAGACCCTGTGTGGATCATCATCATAGAGACCCTGTGTAGATCAGCATCATAACGACCCTGTGTGGATAAGAATCCTAACAACCCTATGTGGATCAGCTTCACAGCGACCTTGTGTGGATCCGAATTTTAGAAACATTGTGTGAATCAGCAGTACGTGACCTAATGAGGACTAGACATAGAGAGGACCGTTGAGGATTAGTGGTATACAACTCTGTGTGGATCAAAAAATTAACTACTCCTTCATGGTTCTATTTTAGAATCTTCCTAACGAGATAAAATGATAAATGTTAAGACTAATAATCTTTATTCTTGATCTCTGAGTTGTATATCGGTTTTGTGCTAAGTCTTTTACTTTTTGTTTTGTGATTGAGATCATTCTTTGTGGTTTTTCATTGTGAAATTTTAAGAGAACTTCGTGGGTCTCAGGGTCCCTACTAGATATTGTTATACTCACCCATATATGGGCTTCTCTCTCACCTTGTTTTATCTTGTACAGATAATGAGCAGCTTGGCTGAAACATCAAGATCCAGGACCAGGCAGTACACAGAGGTGACTGGTTGATGTGGAGAGCTGTGGAGACGAGCTATAATTACCCTTCAGGTAGGATCCTTGGTAGATGATCTCAGAATCTGTTTTCTATTTTCTGTTGTTTTGTATCTTTAAGTTGGGATTTTATTCTAGCCCCTATACATTCAATACACACTTTTACTACTGTAGTTTTACTCTATGGTTTGAATCATGTCATGTTCAAGGTCTATGAATTTGTAGGTTCCAAGGCAATTCCTTCCCATTTTAGGGATACTACTTTATGGTGCTAGTCGCCAAACCCTGGATAAATTTATGGAAGTCTTGTGGTAGTCACAACATGAGCCCTAGGGGACAGGTCGTGACAAAGTGCTATCAGAGGAGTCGATTCTACTGAAGAACATGGAATCTGATCCTTCCAATAGTGAAATAATGTTAAGTGTTTTGAGTGTTGATTTTAGTTCGGGGAGTCCAACGTTGGTGTGGCGGCCGATGTATCAATACACCAGGACCCCGAATTCTGATTTCTGACTCAGAGCCCAAAAACACTGATGACATGTGTTTTTGAAATGCTTTAATTTTGATCTTTTTTAGTAAGATCTCATGGTATAACTTATTGATCGAGGAAAACCTATTTCTTTTCAGGATGCCTCCACGTAGACAACCAACCATGAATCTAGATAGAGTTCTAGATGATAGCCCACTGAGCGATGAGGTTTTAGTGTAGGGCCCTCTTATGGTGATGTCACCTTTGGGTGGTGCAACAGCAGAACCACCACCCGTTGGGAAACAGTTTCCACCAGCCCCACTACTGGATGGTGCATGAACACTATGTGCATTGTATGAGTTCTAGAATAAGAGGTCTTTGATGTTTAATTGCAAGAAAGATCCCCATCCAGTTGAGGAATGGATGGAGTCTATTGCACATGTTTTATGACTTGTTGGGACACAAACAGATCATATGGTGAACCTAACTACTATCCTATTCTCGGGAACAATAGGGAGATTGTGGATCCATATGCTCTAGTTACATGATGAGGAGACCCTCTCCTAGATGGAATTCAATAGCCTCTTCTAGGAGGAGTTTGTTAGAGTGACACTATGCTCTGTGTGTATTCTAGAGCTCCTGTACTTACTACAGGGAAGCCTAAAAGTAGCCCAATACTAGGATAAATTAACTGACCTCTCGTGAATCTCCATTGAAATGGTATGAGAGAACAGAGCATCGATGATATCACTCAATATCTGAACGCCGGCAGGAGTTATTGAGTGAGCGTTATTGGTGGAGAGCTTCTTTACTCAGTAGGTTCCAATGGTGAGATCCATCCTCGGATGAAGTTAGTTGATTCATCTAAATCAAGAAGCAGAAAGATGATGCAGAGGTCTAAGAAGACCAGACCTTTTATAGGATAACCCCAAGGCATAGGATCAAAGGTACAGAGCTCACAATGTAGAGCCGTCCAATAGAGGAGTATAACATACTTCACATGTTGTGGGCAGGGCCACATGGCTCGAGACTGCCCGACCCACCATATAGACAATCAAAAGACGGTCGAGGGACCACCAAGAATATGACAGATATTTGAGAAAGGGGGTCTACAGGATGGTGGACATGGTAGAAGAGCTGTCCGAGCAGTAGGCAGTGGGCTACGATTAGAGGTTCTACCGCCACCACCTCCAGGATGTCCACCCCAACCTCAAAAAGCATGTGGACATGGACGAGCTCAGCTTTAGACAGCTGAGGCCTATGACCATGATGCTCCAAAGATGATTTGAGGTACGATCTATGTCTACTCCACCCAAGCTTATGTACTTATAGACACAAGTCCCGGTCACTCTTTCATTTCCATGGCTCTCGTTCGGAGCTCAGAGATTCTGATAGAGCCATTGACCCAATCATTACGTTTAAAGACTCCTATGGGAGAGGATTAGATGATTACACACAGGTTCCAGCAGTGCAAGGTTACTCTAGGAGGTGAGATCTTTGGTTGGGATCTCCTAGTAGAAGTGTTGAGGCCTTACAATGTTATCTTGTGTATTGAATGGTTATCGACAGTCCATGCTCAGATCAACTTTTTTAGGTAAAAAGTGCAGTGTGTATATGAGGATGGGACCAGGTTCTCCTTTACCAGCGAGAAGGGAATCTCTACAGAACAAGATGGACTTACTCGGTAGAGGGTGCAGCGGATCACTCATTATTTGGATATCCTTACCAGTGGAGTAGTTGATGCGAGGAGTCCGAGTTATCCTGTAGTGGTGGACCAGTATGATGATTTCTTTCCTGATGTTGTTCCGGGACTACATCCTCATAGATAGGTAGACTTCTACATCAACTTTTACCCCAAGATGCTACTAATATCTACACCAGCATATCAAATGGATCCCACGAAGCTTCGTATGTTGTGGGTACAGTTGGAGGGCTTGTAGAGGAAGGGGTTCATAAAGACCAGTATTTCTCCATGGGAATGACTGATTTTTTTTCTAAGAAGGTAGATGGGAGTATGAGGATTTGTGTGGACTATTGGTGCTTGAATCATGTGACCGTGAAGAAAGAAAATCCACTCCCGATGATTGATGATCTCTTGGACCAGCTGAAGGGATCTCAATGGTTTTCGAAAAGAGAACTTAGATCAGGCTATCATCATCTCAGAGTACGAGATGAGGATGCATCAGAGATGGAATTCAGATGTCTCTATATCCATTATGAGTTCTTGGTAATTCCATTCGGTATGGTCGATGCTACGGCAGTGTTCATGGGGCTTATGAATAGGATCTTCTATCCTTACCTTGATCGATTCATGGTAGGCCTCACAGACAACATCTTGATATACTTAGCATTGGAGGTGGATCAGTCCACGCACCTGTAGATAGTTCTGGATACACTCCAAGAGCACCAGCTTTGTGGAAAGATCTCAAAGTACTAGTTTTAGATACAGGAAGTCCACTTACTAAGATATGTTATGTTGGAGGATAGGGTTGTAGTGGATCTGACAAAGATAGAGGTAGTGTTTGCTTGGGTGCCACCGAGGAGTGTGACCGAGGTGCATAGTTTCCTAGGATTGACTGGGTACTACTAGATATTCTTACATGAATTTTCCAGAGTTGTTACACCCTTGTCAGCTTTTACATGGAAGGGACAAATCTTCATGTGGATAGAGAGATGCCATCATATTTTTCAAAAGCTGAGGCACAGAATGACGAGTTCCCCCATCTTGAGGCTACCAGAAGAGGGAGTTGGGTATGTAGTCTACTATGAAGAATTAGGCAATGGACTAGGTTGTGTCGTGATGTTGGAGAGAGCACTGATTTCCAACAATTCACAGTAGTTAAGAAAACATGAGTAGAACTACGCTACCCATGACCTGGAGTTAGCAGTAGTGGTCTTTGTGCTGAATATGTAGCGACACTACTTGATGCATGAACATTCTATAGTCTATTATAATCAGAAGAGTCTTAGGTATATCGTATCACAGAAGGACCTGAACCTGAGATAGTGACGATGGCTAGAGTTCCTCCAGGACTACGTCTTTGATATTTTCTACCTTCTTAGGAAGGGGAACATAGTAGCAGAAACACAATGTAGGAGGTCTGGTCTATAGTTTTTGAGTGAGGTGATAGAGAAGCTAGTTGTGCTACATTTATCATTCATGGATAGTGATGGAGCAACTTACCTACAACATATGATAGTTACTCCACCTCTTCTTTAGCAAGTCAGGGAGGCACAACTTGGGGACATAGACTGTGAGGCCCAACAAGGTCAGATATCCTCAGGATAGGCTCCTGATGGATTTTATAAAGTAAGAGAGCATGTCATCCTTTTTAGAGGATGCACAAAGGTACCAGTGATGCTATGGGAGGAGGTGTTGGGTGAGTTATGTATATCCCATTTTGCGGTAGATCTTGGAGTGGAAAAGATATACCAGGACCTCTAGCGTCAATACAGATGGCTAGGGATGAAGAACATTGTGGTAGAGTTCATATCACAATGATTCAATTGTCAGAAAGTGAAGGATGAGCATCAGGTACCAGTGAGTTTAGATCATCCACTTGAAGTACATGAGTGAAAGTGGGATGATATATCCAAGGACATCATGACGAGGATACCATGTACATATAGGATCCACGATTCTATCTAGGTGATCATTTACCAACTCATCATGTCGACAACTTCCTACCCATCCGAGAGCAGGGATTAGTAGAGAACTTGGGATGCCTCTATATTAAAGAGATTTTACGACTTAATAGGGTTCCATCAAATATCGTCTCAGATTACAATTCCAATTCTACATCATGCTAGTGGAAGGGATTACATGAGGCATTGAAGACACAATTTTGTTTCGCACCACCTTCCTTTCTCAGACAGATGGTCAGACGGAGTGGACCATAGAGACTGTTGAGGTCATGCTTCATGCATGTGTCCTTGATTTTTTCCATATTTGGGAGGTCCACCTGCCACTAGTGGAGTTCGTATACAACAACAGCTATCACTCCACCATCAGCATGAAACCGTTTGAGGCATAATATGGGTGACCTTGAAGATCAACACTATACTCAACAGACCCCGGGGAGTTAGCACTTATGGGTCCAGAATTGGTACAAGCTACCATAGAGAAGGATCAGATCATCCAGGAGATGATTAAGACTGCACAGAGCTGTCAGAAGTCGTATGCCAATTGGATATGGAGAACCTTGTATTTTGAGGAGGTAGACAATGTCTTCTTATGGGTCTCACCCTAACGATAATTAAAGAGCTTTTTCCGTGGCCTTAAGCGATCTATGAGGTTCATCAGACCTTTTTAGATCCTCATAAGTGTAGGAGAGGTGGCATACCATCTAGATCTTCACCCACAGATGCACCGGGTGCATAATGATTTCCATGTGTTGTAGATAAGGTGGTACATGCATGATCCATTTCATGTTATTGAATGCGGAGATCTGGAAATCAATGATGGGGAGATGTTTCCGGAGTTCCTAGTAGAGATATAGGATCAATAGAAGTTGGTCCTTTGTGAGTGGTAGATTCCAATGGTGGGATTTCATTGGCAGCACAAGAATCTCTAGGAGAGCACATGGGAGTGGGAGGCTCAGATAGGTGCTCAGTACGCCCATTTGTTCTCCTAATTATGTTTTAGATTTCGGGGATGAAAATCCATAAGTTGGGGAGAATGTAATGACTCGAAAATTCAATATTTATATATTTTAAATTATTTGGGATTATTATGCGTCTGTGAAAATTGACGACACTTAATTCTATGGCCTAGTTTTCCCATAATAGAATTTTGAACTTTTTTTAAGGTACGTTCAGTAAATGTACGTGCGGCATTTTATATATTTTGAACCACTGATCGGATTAAAAATACAAGTTCACCGTTGAATCGGCAACACCGAGATTCTCTTAAGGGATGATTAACATCAACCACAGTAGGTCAGGTGGAAATGTTGGTTTTGTGACTTTTTTAAGAATAACAATATAACTTAATTTTTTTTATTTTTATACCATTGGATGAGAGGTGGTGGCGGGACTGCTGAGTTATCAATCCATTTAATGGCTTAACTCTTTGATTGTGTAACCACACCTCATCTAATTTATGTGGCTCATTAATTTCAATGATTAATAAAACCATTAATTGAAATTAGAGTTAAACTCTTAACTCCTCTATTTAATTATTTCTATCGTTGGAAAACAGGTGGATTGGTGATATTGTGGGATAACTCTGATGAAGCGCTAACGAACATCCCTCCAACCAATAATGGATGAATGACCTATTTGGAGGAATCAATCTGGGATTGATGGACACCAGGGACTTCATCAAACAAGGATTCTTCTTCAACAACTACGACGTCTTCTTTGAATCCAAGGTAGGGTTTGTTACGAAATTAGATAAATTATCATGATTCATTTCCCTATTCATGAAAATCATGAAAAAAATGGATCAACCAAAATGATTTGATCTGAGATTCGTATGAATTTTTCAGGTGGGTGTTGAGGGAGATTTGATCGGGTTTAAATTTAAATATGTGATGTATTTATTAATACCTATTTGATATAATTATAACACGGAGGGAGCAGGCCAAATGAACAAGGCCCATACCCTCCATCGCTTTAGTTTTTGTCACATACTTCGTGGGAGAAGTTTGATCTCAATGAAAACATGAATCTGGAAGCTACACAGTGATGCCATCAACCTGAGAGGCCCATAGGCGCATTCAGAAGGGAGAACAGACCACCGAAGCTCACCCGATGGCCTACAGAAGTTTTGCTAGCATGTCACCGGTGTAGTGGTGTCAGCAACCTACGCCGATAGGTGATGGTGGTGGAAAACTATCACCGAACATAGATGGAGGTGGTGCTCGTAGGTGCCGCAATGGTTTACAGGGGTGACATACCCTTAGTAGGCCACATTGGGAAAAGGTGGCGTGTCATCGAACGTCATGGTGAGGAGGTCACAACATCAAAAATATGTCATAGGTGAAGGGGAACTGCTCCCTATGGGTCCCACTGACAGGAGGTAGGTGCCACATGGTGCTTCTAGTTCGATACCCAAACAACTTTTCCGTTCGAGAAGGGGGTCTGCCACCCGGCTGGCGGACCACACCCAGCCGAGGTGGGTTGGGCATATCCGTGACCCAGCGGTCCGATCCCGCAGCCTAGCCTACTCGGGCCGGCCTAGTCGGTTCGGACTAGGCTAGGTTGGGTTAATCCAAACTAGGTCGGGTCAGCCTAGGAAGGACAGGTCGAGTCAGTCCGACCGGTTCAGCCCAGACCCAGACCCTTTTCGGCCCAGATACACTTAAAAGGTTATTTCTCACAAACTAGATGTCCATTTGACAAACCGTCTATGGAGCTAGAGTCCTTGGAACAATATGGTCCTTTTTAAATACTCCACTTGAGTTTTGGAGAAAGTTGGAGTACGGAGGGGTTCGATCGATGTAACACCCGAGACTTTTATGTTATATAAATCATCAAAGGAATCTTTTTCTACACAACACTTGCTTGACTTGCTTTACACGCAATCGCGACCTTCCTCGATAGCTTGCGTCATACGCAATACCGAGTTTCACTAAACAACAATATGCTATTAAAACTAGCTGTTATGAATAGTAATAACCACTTTTTGAAATTTTATAAATTTTATTTTTCAAAATGGACTTCATTTTTGGACTCAGAATATCGAAATTAGCCTCGGGTGAAATTTTGGTATTTTTCTGAAAACTTTCAATTTTTGATGAATAGTGAAACCACTAAGTGGTAGGTTAAAAACTGAATTTTGCATAAAACTTAATTTTACCGCTTCTATGAATGGAATTTCAAAAATCCGACAGACACGGTTGATATCAGTAAGTAAAATGTGGTTTAATGAGATAAAAATAATTTTTTGGTGAATAGTAACTTTTTACTTTTTTTACCGCGGTTAATAGTAAATAGGGTAACTAAGGGTAAATATGATATTAATATTACCCTAACACATGTCCTAATTCTATTGGACAAGTGTAATTCGACCAAAAGAAAACTTAGGAATAAAATATGACCATTTAGGCCCACTTGGATTAGATTAGGACATTTATTATTAATTTATTTAAAGAAGGGTTAAAATAGTTAAAATCAAAGTTTAATAAGTAAATCATTTTTAATATGGGGTTATACATAAGATAAATTCGACTATAAATATTCATTAGAAGGATAAAAATATTTCCTACATAATGGTATTTTATTTGTAATTTTTAGACATTAAATAATTTAATTTATTTATGACACAATGATGATGCAGTAATTATCTTATTTATGAAATATTGACATAATTGATGTTATAAACACCACAATAAATGTAATTTGAGACTTTTTATGAATTACACAAATTTTATAGGTTACTATGATATATTAGTGTTGATTTAATCAACTTGGTTCGAACATATAATTCTGTTATGACTTTCACAAAAATCATATATCAAATAGTGTCAAAATTGATACAAAATAGTTTTTAAATCAAATATTATATTATTAATTGTTATTTTATTCCTAAAAATCTAAGGTTCGGCCAAATGACTTAGATAAGGATATATATATTAATAATAAACAATTTGGGGTTCGTTTGGCATGTTATAGTAAGTGTATTAACCATATAGTGAAAGAAAACAAAAAGACATGGTAAAAGTTAAATTATTTAACTTAGAGTTAAATCTAATTGATAAGGTTAAAATAATACCCTAAACATGTCTAAATCCTATTGGTTGATAGGATTTCGACCCTTCCCCACTTTAGCTTCGAAATAAGACCCTTTGGAACCATTATAACCCGATTTTGACTTTAATATAAAATAATATTTTGAGATATTCCTAAGGTGCCCCTCTCCTCCCTTATAAAAGGGCACCTCCTCCCCCTCCTCCTCACACAAAATTGAGCACTCAAGCTCGGCCAAGCCCTGCCATTTTCTCCTCTCCACTTCCCTAGAATAATCCTAGAGGTCCTGGTCTTCTTCAAAGACCAATATTAGTTCCCTAAGTGAAGGATTCAAAGAAGCGTTCCAAAGAAGAGGTAATATCCATTACCGATCTTTTCAATTTCTTTCTTCTTCAACTTCTTCTTATTTAGTTGTTTCATGATAAAGTAATAACATCAGTATTACTTACATACTGATACGAAACAACCCTAATTTACCTTCTATCCATCCTACGTAAAAATGAAATCACCGCGCGTGCGTACGTACGGAATACCGTCTCCACGCCGTGGTGTAACCTATTTTCCACCATCACTTTACAAGGATGGGTATAATGGTGTAATGAGTAACTATTTATGATTATTATAAAGAAATATTGATACTGAAATAATATATATATACTCCAATATAGTTCCACGATCATAGGAACGATATCATCACTCGTGCGTACGTACGGAATACCGTCTCCACGATGTGATGCGACTCGTTCTACATGATCATCATTACATAGTAATTATATAAATTGAATGAATAAATATGATATATGTTACACTAATACCATTCTGGATATAAGGTATCTATAACCTTAAAATAAGAATAAGAATTTATTCGGCAAAACACGCATAAGAACAAAAGGCAATAAAGACCCGAGTAACAAGTAACAATGAAATATTACTAACAAGAAGCTAAGAATATGACCATATATGATATCATATCAATATTTATGACTCTGGAATAAGTCAATAACATTATTTAAACCATTATACAGGAGCTTCGGACACGTACAAAGCAAATCGGACCTAAGGTAAGGGAAATATCACAATCTCATTTTTATCCGAGATTGTTTATTCGTAAGTATTTACTAGGGTGTATTTTATCATCCACATCCATGTTCCCTCAATATGTAATATTGTTTCCATCCACTTACAATAGTTTAAATCATATTTTACCCTTCGGTGAGTTTTTAGTAAAGAATATGAAAGGAATCTTTTGTCGTTTTTTTTCGTACGAGGTACTTTTTGACTTTTCCGACCAAAGTCCGAGAAGAATGTTTTTTTTAACTTATACGGCATGAATGGATTTTTAAAAAAAAATTTCCAAGAATCTTCCTTTACAAGTTTTCAAGTTTTAATCAACTTCTTTTATTTTAAAGTCGTATGACATGTTATGAAAGGAAAAATGTTTTTGAAGAAGAAAGGATATTTTCCTCAAGAATGGAGTTCAAGTGTTTTATCAAAATTATTTTCCATCTAAGATAATAAAGTGTTCTATTTTAATCCCTATTATTATATTGGTTTGATTATGTTGTGATGGAAATATTTTTATGAATTCCTTTATCTTATATGAATTGTTTTATGATGTCATGTTGTTTAAGAATCCCATTTTTATTACATGGGTTACGCTATGATGTATGGTTTATGATTATGTGGCACACATAAGAAAGGATTCATTATAAGATGGGTGGGACCTATATCTCCCTCCAATGCATTGGGTAAAGATTTTATATCTCATGAGATAGACATGGCTGGAACGGAAAGTTATTTCGGTTCAGTGATACAGGACTGAAACGAGGAGTGAACTCAGTTCAGAAAGGGACTTTATCCACTAAGATAGTCTTGGCAATGAGTCATGACTAACAAGAAATGATTTTCCATGATTATGTGTGCATGCCACAAAGTTTCATGTTTTATGTTATGATTATGGGGATCTCATTTTCACTTCTATGATTTATTCCATGATAAGATATTATGATCTCTTTTGCAGGTTTTGATTTTCAAAAAGATATGATATGATTTTTATTTCCTTTATTTGCCCTTGCTGAGCATTTGAGCTCACCCTTTTATGTTTTCTTTTCCCCAGGTCAGGAAGATGGATATTAAGTAGAATATGCTAAAAGGGACCCTAGATATGATGAAATAAATGGGAGACACTGTAGAAGATTTATGAACCAGTTGTTTATGTTTCCCAGTTTCTAAAGACACTATACCTATACGGTCCTTTGTGGTTTTTTCATATGTTGTAATAAGTGTGCTTCAATTTTGAAGTATTAACAATGTATGTAAAGTATGGGTCGTTATAGTTGGTATCAAAGGAAAGGTATAGTCAACCTTTGGAAACTAGGATGTGAAAGCCTTAGTAAGAACCCTAAGGATAAGTCTAAGCATAGAAAACAATCTTAGTGTTTTAGAAATGGCCATGAATACCCTAGGATAAAACCTTAAGTGTGAAATTTTATGTTTGATTATGTGGTTTTCCTATTATAATTAGTGTTGCTCACACTATTCTTCTTGGTTTTAGTCAATGGCTGGAACCCGAAGGAACCGTGTTAATGCGGAATGCGATGGGAAATGCAATGATTGTCCCCCTGAGCAACCAAACGATATGGGAGATGGAATGCAGAATCTTGTAGCCATGCTCACACAACTTTCTCAAGCTATGAATCATGCAGGACTTCCAAACGAGCAAAGGAAGGAGCAACATTCTGTTGAATCCTTCATGAGGCAGCGTCCACCTTCTTTCAGCGGGTCTACTGATCCATTAGTTGCTAAACAATGGATTAGTACTACTAAAAAGGTATTTTCAGCTCTTCAATGTTCTGAGCATGATAAAGTTATCCTAGCAGTGTATCGTTTGGAAGGAGATGCTGATCAATGGTGGAATCTTATTAAGAATACGAGGCAAAGGGATGAAATTGAGTCTATGGAATGGGACGAGTTCAAGAACTTATTTTTCAATAAGTACTTCCCTCGTATTCTCCGAACAAAGATGGAGAAAGAGTTCCTTGAATTGAAGCAAAGGGATGATGAATCAGTTGGTACCTATGAAGCAAATTTTACAAGACTTGCAAGGTACGCTTCTGGTATTATTATCCAACCTGAGAGTAAGATCGATCGATTCTTTAGTGGCTTAAAACCAAGTATTCGAAGGGTGTTAGCCATAAGGGACTTCAATAGCTACGAGGAAATCGTTCGATGTGCTCTCAAAGTCGAGATGGAGATTGGAGTAACCCATCAGTCACATGGGTTTGATAAGAAGAGGAAGATGGAATTCAAAGAAAAATCTAAAGATCACACGGAAAAGAAGATGAGCTTTTCCTTATGCTCAAAGTGTGGAAAGAAACATGGAGGGAGTTGTCTTAAAGGGACAAGTAAATGTTTTAAATGTGGAAAGGAAGGTCATCGGGCATTTGAATGCTGTGATAATGGGAAGAAGATGTCTAATGACGCAAACAAAGGAAGGGATACACAGAATGAACCTACTACACTTCAATGTTTCAAGTGCAAGGAGATGGGGCATTATGCCAATCAATGCCCAAATCCAAGGGTTGATGATGATGGTCGACGTCAACAAAATCTTAAGGCTAAAGACAAAGGAAAGTCACATGCAATTTCTATCAGCGATGTGGAGTACGATAACGAAGTGGTGAAAGGTACACTTACCATCCACTCTAAAGTAGCAAATGTTTTATTTGATTCTGGATCCACCCACTCTTTTATTTCTGAAAAATTTTCTAAGGGTATCACCGTATTACCTCAACAATTAGATGTTGAGTTAGCTGTGACAACACCTAATGGCACAACAGTCGCATCAAAAGTTTATAATTCTTCTCCGATCGAAGTTTGTGGGAAAGTGCTTCCTGCAAATCTTGTGATCCTTCCTTTAGTGGAATTTGATGTGATTATTGGCATGGATTGGCTTTCTCTACATGGAGCTCATATCAATTTCCAAAGAAGGGAAGTCACATTTCATATTCCAGATCAATCTACGATCGTCTATCAATGCAAGGATGAACATAACCTTCCAGTGGAAATTCCTTCCATCTTATGGGTCTTGATTCCACTAAATGAAGGTTATTTATCTCAAATGGTTGGTGAGAAACTCACGATTAAGAATATGCCCATTGTACGGGAGTTTGATGATGTCTTTCCGGAGGAATTACCGGGTCTTCCACCAAATCGTGAAGTTGAGTTTTCAATAGAACTCGTACCGGGTGCTTTGCCTATTTCAAAGACACCTTATAGAATGGCCCCAATTGAGTTGCAGGAATTGAAGAAGCAACTCCAATAGAATCTTGATAAGGGATTCATACGCCCTAGTGCGTCACCTTGGGGATCACCTGTTCTATTTGTTAAGAAGAAAGATGGATCAATGAGACTCTGCATTGATTATTGAGAACTTAACAAGATCACTATCAAGAACAAATACCCTCTCCCACGCATTGATGACTTATTTGACCAACTACGCGGAGCTCAATACTTTTCCAAGATTGATCTTCATTCAGGGTATCATCAATTAAGGGTCAAAAGGGAGGATATACCAAAGACGGCTTTCCGTACAAGGTATGGACACTATGAATTTATAGTGATGCCATTTGGTCTTACTAATTCCCCTGCTATCTTCATGGATCTAATGAATAGAGTCTTTAGAGACTATCTTGATCAATTTGTGGTAGCCTTTATAGACGATATTCTTGTCTATTCAAAGAGAAAGGAAGAGCATGAAGATCACTTGAGAATTATATTGAAGACCCTGAGAAAGGAGAAGCTTTATGCCAAATTTACCAAGTGTGAATTTTGGCTTCAAAAAGTTGCATTTTTTGGGTCACATAATCTCAAAAGAGGGGATATCTGTGGATCCAGCAAAAACAGAGGTTATCGAAAGATGGTCGAGACCAACAACAGTAACTGAGATCCGAAGTTTTCTTGGTTTGGCTGGATATTATCGACGTTTTGTAAAAGATTTTTCACGATTATCTAATCCACTCACCAAGTTGACTCGGAAAGGAGTTAAGTTTGTCTGGACAGAGGAATGTGAAGAGAATTTCAAGGAGTTGAAAAGAAGGTTATCCAGTGCACCTGTGCTCACACTGCCTTGTAGTGGAGAAAGGTTTGTGATCTACAGTGATGCATCCAAGAAAGGATTGGGGTGTGTTCTTATGCAAAATGATATGGTGATAGCTTATGCCTCACGACAGTTGAAAATCCATGAGCAAAATTACCCAACACATGATTTAGAGTTGGCTGCGGTAATCTTTGCATTAAAGATTTGGAGGCATTACCTTTATGGTGAAAGGTGTGATATTTATACTGATCATAAAATTTTAAAGTACATTTTCACACAAAAGGAGTTGAATATGCGTCAAAGAAGATGGTTGGAGATGATTAAGGATTACGACTGCTCAATCCATTACCACCCTGGGAAAGCAAACAAGGTGGCAGATGCATTAAGTCGACAAGACCATGATAGTTTATCCATGATGAGGATCACAAAAGATCCAATATTTATGGATTTACAAAGGATGGATCTTGGAATTATAATGGAAGGGGAATAATCTTATCTTTCTCAAATGAATGTTCAACCATCTATACATGTGAAGATTAAAGAGGCACAGAAAGAAGATGTAGAGTTACAAAAGAAGGTGAGAAATGTTCCTGAATTCAACCTTGATTGTGATGGGATAATAAAGTTCAGGAATCGGGTTTGTGTTCCTTCCATCCCCGAATTAAAGAAGGAGCTGCTGGATGAGGCTCATAGTTCTTCATTCTCTATTCATCCTGGAAGCACGAAGATGTATAGGGACCTGAAAGATTACTTCTGGTGGGATGGCATGAAAAGAGATGTTGCTGAATATGTCTCTCGATGCTTGGTTTGTCAACAAGTTAAAGCTGAGAGACAGAAGTCTAAGGGGATGTTACAACCATTACCCATACCCGAATGGAAATGGGAAAACATCACTATGGACTTTGTCACAGGACTTCCTAAAACATCCAAAGGCAATAATGCTATCTGGGTCATAGTTGATCGTCTTACAAAGTCTGCACACTTCATTCCTATTAGAGAGGATTTCTCTCTAGATCAGCTTGCCAGGATATATGTAAAGGAAGTAGTAAGATTGCATTGAGTACCACTTTCTATTATATCTGATCGGGATCCGAGATTTACCTTGAAGTTCTGGCGAAGTCTTCAGCATACTCTGGATACAGAGTTGAGTTTCAACACTGCTTATCATCCCCAGACAGACGGTCAGTATGAGAGAACAATTCAAACCCTAGAAGATATGTTGAGAGCTTGCTCTATGGATTTCAAAGGAGGTTGGGATCAACACCTACCTTTGGTGGAATTTTCTTATAATAATAGCTTTCAATCCAGTATTCAGATGGCTCCTTATGAAGCTCTCTATGGAAAGAAATGCAGGACTCCAACTTACTGGGATGAAGTTGGGGAAAGAAAGCTATTAGGACCTGATCTCATTGATGAAATGGCAGAAAAGGTCAGATCTATTCAACAACACATAAGAGCAGCTCAGAGTTGATAGAAAAGTTATGCCGACAACCGAAGAAAAGACCTAGAGTTTGAAGTGGGTGATAAAGTGTTCTTACGAATATCTCCCTGGAAAAGGGTTATGAGATTTGGAAAGAAGGGGAAGTTGAGCCCTAGATATATCGGTCCTTTCGAAATACTAGATCGTGTTGGGAAGGTAGCTTACCGATTGGCGCTTCCACCAAATCTCTCTCAAGTTAACGATGTGTTCCATGTATCTCTCCTGAGAAAGTACATACCAGATCCTTCACATGTACTCAGCTCAGAAGTTGTACCACTGGAGCAAGATCTTTCTTATGAAGAACAGCTGATAGAGATTCTGGATCGTAGCGAAAAATCCTACGAAATAAGACCACTCGATTGGTGAAAGTTTTATGGAGGAACCTCCAACTTGAAGAAGCTACATGGGAGCTTGAGGATATGATGAGGGAGAAGTATCCTCATCTGTTTGTTACAAAGTGACAAATTTCAAGGGCGAAATTCTTTTTAAGGGGGGTAGAATGTAACACCCGAGACTTTTATGTTATATAAATCATCAAATGAATCTTTTTCTAGACAACACTTTCTTGGCTTGCTTTACACGCAATCGCGACCTTCCTCGATAGCTTGCGTCGTACGCAATACCGAGTTTCACTAAACAACAATATGCTATTAAAACTAGCCGTTATGAATAGTAATAACCACTTTTTGAAATTTTATAAATTTTATTTTTCAAAATGGACTTCATTTTTGGACTCAGAATATCGAAATTATCCTAGGGTGAAATTTTGGTATTTTTCTGAAAACTTTCAATTTTTGATGAATAGTGAAACCACTAAGTGGTAGGTTAAAAACTGTATTTTGCATAAAACATAATTTTACCGCTTCTGTGAATGGAATTTCAAAAAACCGACAGACACGGTTGATATCAGTAAGTGAAATGTGGTTCAATGAGATAAAAATAATTTTTTGGTGAATAGTAACTTTTTACTTTTTTTACCGCGGTTAATAGTAAATAGGGTAACTAAGGGTAAATATGATATTAATATTACCCTAACACATGTCCTAATTTTATTGTAAAAGTGTAATTCGACGAAAAACAAACTTAGGAATAAAATATGACCATTTAGTCCCACATGGATTAGATTAGGACATTTATTATTAATTTATTTAAAGAAGGGTTAAAATAGTTAAAATCAAAGTTTAATAAGTAAATCATTTTTAATATGGGGTTATACATAAGATAAATTCGACTATAAATATTCATTAGAAAGCTAAATAGATTTCCTACATAATGGTATTTTATTTGTAATTTTTAGACATTAAATAATTTAATTTATTTATGACACAATGATGATGCAGTAATTATCTTATTTATGAAATATTGACATAATTGATGTTATAAACACCAAAATAAATGTAATTTGAGACTTTTTATGAATTACAAAAATTTTCTAGGTTACTATGATATATTAGTGTTGATTTAATCAACTTGGTTCGAACATATAATTCTGTTATGACTTTCACAAAAATCATATATCAAATAGTGTCAAAATTGACACAAAATAGTTTTTAAATAAAATATTATATTATTAATTGTTATTTTATTCCTAAAAATCTAAGGTTCAGACAAATGACTTAGATAAGGATATATATATTAATAATAAACAATTTGGGGTTCGTTTGGCATGTTATAGTAAGTGTATTAACCATATAGTGAAAGAAAACAAAAAGTCATGGTAAAAGTTAAATTATTTAACTTAGAGTTAAATCTAATTGATAAGGTTAAAATAATACCCTAAACTTGTCTAAATCCTATTGGTTGATAGTATTTCGACCCTTCCCCACTTTAGCTTCGAAATAAGACCCTTTGGAACCGTTATAAACCGATTTTGACTTTAATATAAAATAATATTTTGAGATATTCCTAAGGTGCCCCTCTCCTCCCTTATAAAAGGGCACCTCCTCCCCCTCCTCCTCACACCAAATTGAGCACTCAATCTCGGCAAACCCCTGCCATTTTTTCCTCTCCACTTCCCTAGAATAATCCTAGAGGTCCTGGTCTTCTTCAAAGACCAATATTAGTTCCCTAAGTGAAGGATTCAAAGAACCGTTCCAAAGAAGAGGTAATATCCATTACCGATCTTTTCAATTTCTTTCTTCTTCAACTTCTTCTTCTTTAGTTGTTTCATGATAAAGTAATAACATCCGTATTACTTACATACTGATATGAAACAACCCTAATTCACCTTCTATCCATCCTACGGAAAAATGAAATCACCGCGCGTGCGTACGTACGGAATACCGTCTCCACGTCGTGGTGTAACCTATTTTCCACCATCACTTTACAAGGATGGGTATAATGGTGTAATGAGTAACTATTTATGATTATTATAAATTAATATTGATACTGAAATAATATATATATATACTCCAATATAGTTCCACGATCATAGGAACGATATCATCACTCGTGCGTACGTACGGAATACCGTCTCCACGATGTGATGCGACTCGTTCTACATGATCATCATTACATAGTAATTATATAAATTGAATGAATAAATATGATATATGTTACACTAATACCATTCTGGATATAAGGTATCTATAACCTTAAAATAAGAATAAGAATTTATTCGGCAAAACACGCAGAAGAACAAAAAGCAATAATGACCCGAGTAACAAGTAACAATGAAATATTACTAACAAGAAGCTAAGAATATGACCATATATGATATCATATCAATATGTATGACTCTGGAATAAGTCAATAACATTATTTAAACCATTATACAGGAGCTTCGGACACGTACAAAGCAAATCGGACCTAAGGTAAGGGAAATATCACAATCTCATTTTTATCCGAGATTGTTTATTCGTAAGTATTTACTGGGGTGTATTTTATCATCCACATTCATGTTCCCTCAATATGTAATATTGTTTCCATCCACTTACAATAGTTTAAATCCAATTTTACCCTTCGGTGAGTTTTTAGTAAAGAATATGAAAGGAATCTTTTGTCGTTTTTTTCGTACGAGGTACTTTTTGACTTTTCCAACCAAAGTACGAGAAGAATGTTTTTTTAACTTATACGGCATGAATGGATTTTTAAAACAAAATTTCCAAGAATCTTCCTTTACAAGTTTTCAAGTTTTAATCAACTTCTTTTATTTTAAAGTCGTATGACATGTTATGAAAGGAAAAATGTTTTTGAAGAAGAAAGGATATTTTCCTCAAGAATGGAGTTCAAGTGTTTTATCAAAATTATTTTCCATCTAAGATAATAAAGGGTTCTGTTTGAATCCCTATTATTACATTGGTTTGATTATGTTGTGATGGAAATATTTTTATGAATTCCTTTATCTTATATGAATTGTTTTATGATGTCATGTTGTTTAAGAATCCCATTTTTATTACTTGGGTTACGCTATGATGCATGGTTTATGATTATGTGGCACACATAAGAAAGGATTCATTATAAGATGGGTGGGACCTATATCTCCCTCCAATGCATTGGGTAAAGATTTTATATCTCATGAGATAGACATGGCTGGAACGGAAGGTTATTTCGGTTCAGTGATACAGGACTGAAACGAGGAGTGAACTCGGTTCAGAAAGGGACTTTATCCACTAAGATAGTCTTGGCAATGAGTCATGACTAACAAGAAATGATTTTCCATGATTATGTGTACATGCCACAAAGTTTCAAGTTTTTTGTTATGATTATGGGGATCTCATTTTCACTTCTATGATTTATTCCATGATAAGATATTATGATCTCTTTCGCAGGTTTTGATTTTCAAAAAGATATGATATGATTTTTATTTCCTTTATTTGCCCTTGCTGAGCATTTGAGCTCACCCTTTTATGTTTTCTTTTCCCCAGGTCAGGAAGATGGATATTAAGTAGAATATGCTAAAAGGGACCCTAGATATGATGAAATAAATGGGAGACACTGTAGAAGATTTATGAACTAGTTGTTTATGTTTTCCAGTTTCTAAAGACACTATACCTATACGGTCCTTTGTGGTTTTGTCATATGTTGTAATAAGTGTGCTTCAATTTTGAAGTATTAACAATGTATGTAAAGTATGGGTCGTTATAATCGAACCCGAATCCAACCATGCCCTCTACACTAAAATGACTATAACTTATAGACCGGGGGTCTGATTGGCACGATGTCTATCACGTTGGGACCCTTAGGACATAGCGGACCTTTGAGTTACTCCTCCATGGAATTTCATGAATGTTGAGGAACAACGGATATCTTGAGGATCAGTTATTACGGAACTCAAGTGCACTACTTGTGGGGAATCCTGTGGTTGGCTGTCAATTGAAGAGTGACTCCATGTGGATCAACATCAGAGCGACCCTATGTGGATCAAAATTAGAGTGACCCTCTGTGGATCAGAATCATAGAGTCCCTCTGTGGATCAACATTATAGTGACCCTTTGTGGACCGGTATCATAATGACCCTTTGTGGATCAGCATCGTAGCGACCCTGTGTGGATCATCATTCTAGCGACCCTATGTGGATCAGTTGTGACCGACTCATTGAGGACCAACCATAGAGCATCCCATAGAGGACCAGCGAAATACGAACCTGTGTCAATTGACAATGGAACAATTCCTTAGTGGTTCAGTTGCGGAAACTTATTAATGGAATAAAATGATATAGCTTAATACTAATCATATTTATTCCCGATCTCTAAGTTGTATACTATGATTGAGATGAGTCTCTTTCTTTGTGCTCTATTATTGATCTCATGCTCTGTGGATTTATTTTTTGAAATTCTAAGAGACATTTGGGGGTCTTGGAGTCCCCACTGGGTATTGTTATACTCACCCCTACATGGGCTTCAACCACACCTTATTTTTTCTTGGATAGACAATGAGCATATTGGTTGAGACTTTAAGAGCTAGGACTAGGCGGTTCATGAAGGTGACTGGTTGATGTGGAGAGCAGTGGAGACGATCCATACCTACCCTTATTGTAGTATCATTGTTGGACGATCTCAGGAGATGGTTTCTATTTTTTTTGTATTGTATCTTTCAGTAGGGCTTGTATTTCAACCCCTTTACTTTCAGTACACGCTTTTACTCCTGCAGTTTTACTACATGGTTTGTATCTTGTCATGTTCTTGGTCTGTGTGTTTTTCGGTTGAAAGGCAATGCCTTTCAATTTTAGGGATATGTCTTTTCGGTGATAGTCTCCAACCCTTGGACTATAGAAGGCAGTTTTTGGGTAGTCACGACATGGGACGTGGGGGAAAGGTCATGAAAACATTAAATTGAATATATATCATATATTTTTCATTAAATAAAACTCCATAAAGAGTGATATGAATACACACTTATTCTCTTTTAAAAATGCATTCATAAAAACATATCCTTTATATTCAATTGGTTTTTATTTCCATTTCTAATAAATTTGGTAACCAATGAATCATTATTTAAACCTGTGTAAATCATATTTCAAAACTTCAGGTTGTACTATTCATACCCTCAATTACAATGGCTAGGAGTTAACAACCATTTAAAATAATAATCATATTATTGTATAATATTTTGGTATAACTCAATGTTGTGTGCAATATAAGATTTTGGAGAAACCAGTTGTTGCGTGTTGAGTACGCTATCAGAAAAAGTGTCCCCTTTAATATAGAATTAATATCTTACTCATAAGTATCAACATAAATTAAAATGTATTATTCTATAAATATCGGGGTCATTACTCCTTCCCTCCTTTTTGAAATTGTGTACTCAGGCTCGAAAAAATCATTCAAAGTTCCACATCAGAAAGAGTAAATAAAACCTTCATATTAAAATAATGAATTTGAAGTACAAATGTCACCCAAGATAACACATACTAGGATTCTAATAAAACATGGATATAGAAGAGAAAACTAACTCTGATAGACTAATAGAGAGTGATATAAAACTTGATCATAGAAACTTAACCACCACAATACCATAAATTTGTGGTTGGGTAAAAGTCTGTTGATAAAAGATAGCATATAACATTTTTTCTTGAATATACTATTTATCGAGTTAGGAAGTTTCTATTTCTACCTAGACTAAGATCATAAGGAAACATAAATACTTATCAAGTAGAGTTTCATCCATTATGTAATTTAAACCAAAAAATCATATTTTCTCCAAATGAAAATTATTCCAGATGACCTGGTCACATCTAATATACTATAATAATCATCTAGGGAATCATATAATCTAAAAAAATGAACTATATATATTTCTCTTATCGGTAGACATTAACCAAAACCGAAATTCTTAGAACGAGATCATATAATCCCCAAAAGGATAATCCTTTATAAATACTACTCTAAATCTCCAAAATTCAAAAAACAATACCCAAAGTTCAATAAATACCATTCAATAAACAACCATCCATAAAATTCTTTAAAATAATCCGAACTAATATTGAAACCCAAAAATAAAAAGGATTTAATCACATAGTATTCCATAGTAAATCATAACAATTATCTCCAAATAACATCCAATACTCTTAATGTCTCATTCTGATGTGTAATTAACCTAATCACACATTTTCTATGATAGTTTAATAAATTCCATAAACAACCCAAATCGATATATGTACTCAATAAATACTTAGATTATTTAAAAATAAAATTCAACCATTACACCTCAAATAAAATCCCATTGTATTCTATTTCCATTAGGCATATAGTTTACCAAAAGAGCAAACATCTTCTAAAATAACTTTTATCACTTAATCACCAAATCATTTTCCTATACTAAGGATATCCCTTTGATAAAACATAAGTTCCCAAAATTAACATAGTATTGATCCATAAAATAATTTAACTAAAAAAAATAAGTCATACTAACCAGGGACTTCACGTAGTATAGTGGTTGGAAATTAACCATAGTCACAATTTAGTTGTGGGATCGATTCCCACATCTTTTGTCCAACGCGATGGGTTCGCACACGGTCTGCATGTTGTGATTCTTCAAAAACCCTAATATTCTAATAAAATTAAAAAAATAAAATAAATACTAAAAAATATACACAACATATTTTAACCTCAAAGGTTATCTCATACCTTGAATTTTCATCCCCAAGATTAATAACCTGTAATTGCCTCAAATTCAAGGATCTTATAAACCTAAATGGTTCTTTATAACTATATCCACAAAAGAAAATATAATTATTCCTTAAATAATATTTTCACATATCAATCATCAGGGTTACACATACTAGAAAAGTTCTACCAAAGTAATCCTATCATTAATACATTTAAACATATCATCATACATAGATCAAACATAACTCTTCAATTCCTAGAAATCTTAATCCTCAAAAATTATTCATGATCTTTTATCCATGTTTTCCATCTCATTATTTTATACTTATTTCCTAAAAAATTATTAATGTCATAATATTTCAATAATTTCAAAATATGAGTTATGAAATAATCTATACGTTTCGTATGTATTTTTAGTTTCATCATCTTCAATTGGAATGACATTTGGAATTGGTAAACATATATTTTTATGGTCATGTTGATCCCATTCCCAAACATTCTTCATAGGACATATATTTTTACAATTACAATTCACACCACATTTAAAACATTAAGTTGATCCTTTAGATATAACTTTATTCCCTATACTGGATTCAACATGATGCTTCATTTTTCAATGGAAAGTTATTTCATTATGACCTTCATTACCATTTCTATTATATCTTCCAATCCGTTTATAGAAATTTCCTAGGTGTTTCTTTCCACATTCTTGACACCATGGTTTTTGAATATAATAACCTTTATGATCATTACATGAACATCCATTGGGATTTCTTTCTCGCATATATGATGCCTTCAAAAAATCATGAAGGTTTAAGTGGTCATTCATGACTCTGGATAGTTTTTCAAGAATAACCACAATATTTATCATTGTATTTCGCATTTCATTTTGTTGTTCATTAATAAAACCACCAAAGATTCATTCACATCCATTGTTACTTTGGTTACTACAAGATCCAGCCATTTACTAAAACCTAAAGGGTTAGTGTGAGTATATGAGTAAAATCAACATATAATATCTTATGATGAGGGTAAACACTACGATATGATTATTCATGTTATCTTAAACTCATTCAATTTATCTGAAATAATAATTACTCTTTCTAATATTCTAACCATTATGGTTATGTCACATAGGATTAGATAACACCCTAACCTATAATGTTGTCTAAATAAACCTCTGATACCAACTATAAGGCCCCATATTTAAACATAACCTAATCTTTAGTTAAGTAATTTTTTTACTTTAATTCACATTGAGGATCATTTCAAGTTTATTTCATTAGAAAATTAGGTCATAACATCTTGAATATTAAAATTAGACCCTTCTAGTATTAAATTATTTTTGACAACAATAAAATTCATTAAATAAATCATGAATTACTTTATTGATATAATTAATCTTGAATTCGTCCTTTCTCTTACCCTTCCTTATACCCTATGAAAAAAAATTCAAAAATGGGTTATAAGCATCAAAGGCTCAGTAAGGGTTATAAAATAATGAAAGAAAACATTAAACCATGAATACATAAAAACAATGAAATTATAATTTTCAGTTAGAAAACCTAAACACATTAACATAACTAAGGAAATTGGAAGATTTATGAATGACACATAAAAATCATATATCACAAAGGTAACTTGTAGAATCCATAACATACTTACATTGTAGCTTTCACTGCTACATAGGGAGTTATGTTTCGAATAACCATCATAGAATATTCCCTTAATCTATTAGGAGAAACATTAACGTTTACCTCTGTCACATTACCCAATGCATTGGAGAGTTATCTCGGGCTCACCAGCCCTTGATTTATCATAGAACCGCCCGTATATGTAAAAAATTCCCAAGAACAACAATATAATCATAACATATAAAATAATCATAAAGGAAAAATAATATTTCAACATTGAAATCAAAATATATAATTACAAGATATTGACATAATAAATGCTTTATAAAAACCATTTTAAATACCAAAACATGTAAAAATGGTATAAAGTATTTATTTTTCTTTTAAAAACATTAAGACTTGTTAAAGAAACCAAATATCAAATAAGGATCGTGGCAGGGGAAATGTCATTGTCATCGCATATGTTAAAAAGAAACATTACTTTTACCATTTAGTAAAATGATTCGTAAAACAAAAGATTACTTTTGAAAACTATTGAATAAAATTAAATTAAAAAGGTTATAATTATACACCATATAAAATAAGGTCATGTATAAACCAACATATGCCTGAATAAAAGGAGATTGAGATAAAGTCCCTTACAAAGATCATTTTGTAAATAAAATAGATAAATTATGTGTATTAACTATAAATACACATAAATCAAGTATAAATACAAGATAGTATATTAAAAGTTATTTCTCACATAATCATAGAATGACATAATCAAGTAATAGACGGTTAACCCAATGAACGGAAATTGGGTTACGAATTTCCCTTACCTTGTGTCTGATTCGTCACGTATGTTCCCTACTCTTCTTAAATAATAATTTTAAGTTATTTTAAACATTATTAAAAAGTTTTTTATTTATATTATTCCTTTTAAATCATTTATTACCATGTTATAAATATTACATAATTATTTACGTTAATTTCAGTCGTTTTGTCAATATTGGGTACTTGCGTCGAAAATGATCTTATTATAATTAAAAATTGTCCATGAGGTAAAAAGTAAATTATCTCTAGAATAGCATTGATGATTTAAATATAATATATATATAATAAATATTTATTTATAATGGTCCATAACATTTGGTGATAATAAATGAAATGCACCATTCACAGAGATAGTAAGTCGTTCGTACGCAAGAACGCAACATTCATTTATTTGTCATATTAATGAAATGAAAACTAAATGATACATAGGTATATTATAATTAAAACATAATATAATATGATATATATTTTACATTATTTCATCAAATCCATCCTTTATACGTTATGTTTATGGAATGAATGAGTTATATCACTTTTAGGGGGAGGTAGTCCGTGCTTCCTCAAATGAAATTATCATATTAACACATTATAGAAAGAATAAAGGTATGATGTAAAAAAAATTAAATAATAATAGAGAAAATATATATATATAATATATCATATATAAATACAGAACCATTATAATGGCCACCATGATAGGTGGTAGGGGAAAATTGAACAATCATCGTTTCACAAGGTAGTATTTCATCGTACAAAGAAACAGTATGTTCATATCCATTAGATAGAGGTGTGTGTATGTTTTGCTAGAATAAATATAATAAAAACAACCTATTACATTAAAAACACTTGATTTTTTATGAAATAATGGAATAAAGATATTTTGGTGTGTTGTATGATGAAAATAAATGAAAAAATCTTGAGAGAAGACATTATCTCAAATCGAGTAACTCCTTTTGATTTAAGCTAAAAGGAATTATTCAGTTGAATTATGCCCAATATGAGGTTTCTATGAGGAAGAGAGGGATTTTTTGAGATTATTTTGATAGATTTAGGAGTATCCGAGGGCCTTTAGAGGTGTGGGTAAATGTTAGAGGTGATGCCCTTTTATAAGAGGGAGAAGGGCACTTTAGGAAGGTATTGAAATAATATATTATTATAAAATTATTGTTGGTTTCAAATGGTCCCAAAGTTATTGATTTCAAATATGAGATTATTTTGCGTCAAAAAACTCTCTATCCATAGGTTTTAGATAGGTTTAGGTCACAAATGTAACCTTATCCTTTATCTTTAACCCTTAGGTAACTAATTTAACTCTTACCATGTCTTCTTGTATATTCATACAATATGGTTAATATATTTATCATAAAATGAAAATAGAACCACAAGAGGTTTTGTAATGAAATTATAAACATTATATATATCATTGGACATAATATTATATTTTAAGGACTAATATATCATTTAAAAATGTATTATTTTTTTAATACCTCATTTTTGTCAATTTGTATTCTATTCATTTCATGACTTTTTAAAAATCCATAAAAACATGATTATTTAGAAAAAAAATCATTAATTCAAAACTAAAATTTCATAATCATCCATAAAATTCATGTATGGAATAAAATGTTTTGAAATAAATTTATTTTAATATTTATATTCTCATTTATTTAATTCATTAATTAATAAGGTAATTACTACATCATTAGTGTGTCATAAATAAATTTATTTATTTGATGTCTAAAAATTATAAATAAAATACCATGATGTAGTCAATATTTTTATCTTTATAATTACTATTTATGGTTTAAAATATCACTTATAAAACCCCATATAAATTTGGTTTTACAATGTAATACATGTTTATGTTACATTTTTCATTACTTTAAATTAATTCTTATAAAATTTTATTTTCTAATACAAGTGGCTCTATGGGGTCCAAAAATAGAGGTTAGGATTTCCATGGTCGGAAGTATATCATTAAATTGGATTAGGACTCATTTTAGGGTAGCTTTGTATTATTATAATATAATTTTTTTACACCTATTTACCAGATTTACCCTTTAAGCATGGTAAATAAAATAATTACTGATGTTACTATTCCTAAGGTCCAAAAATAAATTGTAACTATTTTAACACTTTTGAACTCCTAATTCCAAATATGGAATCCATTTCTACAAATTCTAAACATAGAAGTGGTAGTAATTAATTTAAAATTAATTCTAGTTGTCAAACCCAAAAATTGGGTTTTTAAGAAGTATTATCTATCAAATGATTGACATCTGTTTATCTACAATTTTAATGTTAAATTACTACCAATGACCAAAATTGGATTAAATGATGAAAATATAATCCTGTTATACTTTAAAACCAATTAAAATATTAATCTATATGTTTAAATTAATTATATGAAAATGAAATTTTGAATTAAAATGCAGTATTTCTCACTATTCATTAGAAAATGAACTTTATAAAAAATATACCAAAATTTCATCAAAAATAAAATTTTATGTCCCACTTCTAAAGGAGAATTTTATTTTGTCAACTAAAACATATAAAAGTGATAAAAACTAGATTTAAAAATGATTCTCCATCAAAAGGCGGTAAAACTGCATTTTTAGAAAAATACTTCTTTTATCAAAAAATAGAATTTGTTCTTATATCATATATAAAAAAAAATTAAGATAAATTTAAAACATTACATTGAATATATATCATATATTTTTCATTAAATATAAATTCATAAATAGTGATATGAAAATATAATTATTCTCTTTTAAAAAGGTTTTCATAAAAATACATCCCTTATATTCAATGTGGTTTTATTTCCATTTCTAATAAATTGGGTAACCAAGGAATCATTTTTTAAACATGTGTAAACCATATTTCAAAATTCAGTTTATACTATTCATTTCTGACTTTCCAAATGCCATGTAACATCCCGACCCCCTTACCCTCGAACAGGTAGCCAGACCGGTCACCACATGACTTCAAGCACTTCTCCCTATATTCCAGAAGTTGTCAAGTAGCACCAAGGGTCAATGGATATTTAGTGGGGAGACTATATCCTCATATTCATATTGAACAACAGAAATATATAATAAAATTATAAGACCACAATAGCACACAAAAAAATATTCAACTAGATAATAAAAATGGCCTACACTAGTTTATACAATGCATGAATGTTATGGTGATACATATCGGAATGAAGTACAAAATATAGCATGATTTACATTACAATATAGAAAAAATGAAATGACTCAAGACCTAAGGGTGATCTACATGAGTATCCTAAACTCCCACTTGGTCCAATAATCCTATCCCCCAAGTACATGCAACTCCCACAAGCAAATGTCTACAATCCTGCAAACACAAAAGTCTACTCAGGTAACCCAGTTTAACGGCGGCCTGACTAGGGTGTGAGATATACATCTCAGTAAGCCGGGACCACCAATTGTCTAGATTAATCTATAAAATTAAATATAAAAAATGGTATGGAGATATAACAAGGTAATAACATAGCTGAATAAATAAACAAATTCTCATCCAAGTTCCAAAAGGGACACCTGACGGCGATACCTGCTTCGGCCCGTAGCGGGAATAAGAGTCTGCAAAAGAATCTTACAAGCATATTTTTAATGAATGAATATATTTATAAGCTTTAAAAATTATTCTATATGAAATCATTTATTCACTCCAAGGATCCCACAATATCCTGTACCTCAATACTAACTTCGGATTGTGCGAGAATACTAATCATTTTCAATGTTTCATTATTTAATCACATTCAACTCGAGCATGATTCCTATCTCTCATTCGTTACAAAATTAATTCATGTGATATACTATTGGTGTATAACTCCAGGTGTAGCACATAAAAATATCATTCATATATTTATACTATTGGTGTTATAATTCCATGTCTAACACCTATTTCTCATTCGGTGTAGATCGAGATGTCTAACACCCACTTAGATAACTATTGGGGAGGAACACCATGTACATGTCCTAACTTCTACATTGGTCTAGGATGCCTTACCTAGAACCACATTCTCATTCATTTAAATAATTCTATAACTATTGGGGTGGAACGTCATGTCCAAGTCCCAAATTTTACATTGGTCTAAGAATCCATACCTAGTGCCAAAAAATCTCTACCATTTAGTCATTATTTAAGGCAGAAGATTTTTCCACAACATTCATTTACTAATCCAATAATTAGTTAAACATTTCAGAGGCCATTAGTTAATTCAACAATTTACTAAGCATATAACCCATTAATTAATTTATCAATTAATTAATCGATCAACACAATTCTCATTTGATAATTAATTTTTCATAATTTATTAACCATAACTTTACTGCAAGAGAATATAATTATTGAACCATTAATTATCTCATTTTATTCAATGCATCAAATCACAATTAATCCACAGATTAATTATCTCAATTATCCAGTTCAATATCTTATAATTAATCCCTTGATTAATTATGTATATTTCAAGGTCGAGAACATAATTAATTAAAAATTAATTATTCCATTCTAAATCTCATTTTCCATAATTATTTCTTGAAAATTAATTATCCAAATAAAATATAAATTTATCATAATTAATTATCACAATTTATTATTGTTAGTCAACATCCTGGCACATAATTAATTCACCAATAATTATCTTACACAACCAAACATTGTCTCATAATTAATTTCCCCCAATTAGTTATCTCATCATAACCAATTCAATATTTCAATTACAAATCCCTAGGTTCATAATAAATTCCAAAATTATTTGTATTAACTTATCCAATTAAAATCTAATAAATTCCACTTAACAAAAGTGCATAAAAAAGGGTAAAAATAATAATTCTCATAACTACAAGAAAAAACATGTAACTTTAAATATTATGTTTCAGCTTGAAGGCAGCGCACCTCCATTGGAGGGATTTTATTGAAAAATGTGATTTTTGAAATCTAACAAATAAATTTTACAAAGAAGAAATTTTCACCAACATTATCCTAGAATAATTTTAAAAATTCATATTTTTTCCAAATAAAATCAAATTTGAGGACCCCACCTAAAGGAATTTGCTGAACCAATGCTTTCTAACTTAAACTGAAAACTTCTCACACACACGCACCTCCACAAAAGTGTGTGCACACTTAGAATTCAACATCGCACCCAAATATTATGGCGGTGAACCAAATCGAGACAAACTACCATACCTTTGGTGGCGGTTGTCAAAATATAGGCCAATGTGTCCTGAGACATCATTATCCCCAAATAGAATCAAAAGAAGGGAAGAAACCATATTAACCCCAGGCCTTATTTATTCATCCTAAAATAGACCGTGTGAAGAAGAGCTAAAATTGCCAACGAGAACAATAGAACATGCAGAGAAGGAATTACCTTAACGAGATGAACAACTTCCGTGAATGAACCACTGTGATCTGGTGTGTGGAGAGGGAGCCGAGTTGGGGAGTGTTGTGCTTCTCCATAGGAGAATGAGGGAAGGGGTCATGCCCCTCCCTGCTATGTCCCTCCCTCTTATAACCCAAAATAGTTTTATAATAATTAATACAATAATAATAATAATAACAATAACCATTTTATTATTATAATTTTAATTTAAAAAATTATTTGATAAACCCCATAACTCCCCCATTACACCTTATTTAATTAAATTCCTCTCCAATTAATGTAATTAAATAAAAACTCTTGCATAACTCATTTAATTAAATTCCCTTCAATGAATTTAATTAATACAACTCAAACTCATCGTTATTTAATTAAATTCTTCCAACTGCAAATTTAATTAAATCATTTCCCCCACCTTTCTTGAAATAATTAAATTCATCATATCCTTGAATTTAATTTAGTAAAACCCTAAATCCACATTTATTCCTCATTTAATTAAAATCCATTGACTTGGATCTAATTAAATAAAACTGCAACTCATTTAATTAAATTCTCTAACATCAATTTAATTAAATGAATCCCCATTTTTCATTAATTAATTAAATTCCTTTTAACCATGAATTTAATCAATTTAAAACCCCCACATTGCACCATTTAATTAAATCCATCAAAGCTGGGAATTTAATTTAAAAAATTAACCCAGAACCCAAATTTGGGTAAGCCACGTGGTTTGTCTCGCACGGTCAGGTAAACCATGCGAAAACCATGTGGGGCCTTCTATCTAAGGATCATAAATCACACGGTTTTTCCCGCATGGTTTTCCTAAGAATTCACAGACCATGCGAGTACCTCTATCTCCCCTTTAGCAAGCTATACAGTTTGACCCACATGGTTTGACTAATCATGGTCAGCCCATGCGAACGAAACTTCCAGGTTTGGTGCTGTAGATACCCAAAGCATGACGTACATGGACATTACATTACTTTTTCATCATACTTAATACATAACAAAAACAAACACTCAAGGACCGTAATAGTTTAGTGTCTTTGGAAACTCAGAACAAAATCTTCTAATCATGATGAAAGATCTTCAATATCTCCCATAATGATCTTCCTTTTTTTTGTTTTCTTACCTAAAACCTTTCTTTAAATCCTGGGGAAAATAAAACATATAAAAGGGTGAGTTCAAATGATCAGTAAAGGTAACCATGGAGAAAATAAAACAAATCATATACATTTGAACTTAAAAACATGAACATGGTTTTTACACATCAAAATCGTTAGTTGTGAAATAAATCTTGACAGTACGTAAGGCATAGGCCATAAAGGAACATTAATCATGATAAAATAGCATGGGAATAAAACATGTAATTGTGGAAACCATTAAGCACTTGATATGATTTCCATAGTAGCCAAGTAATTGCTTCCAAGACCATCTTAGTGGAAAAAGTCCCTTTTTGAATCAAGTTCACTCCTCGTTTCAGTCCTGTAACACTAAACCAGATTAACTTACTGTTCCAGCAATGTCTATCTCATGAGATATAAATATTTACACAATACATTGGAGGGAGATATAGGTCCCACCAATATCATAATGAAATAATTCTTACTTTTGCCACGACATTAACATAAATCATTCAACATAACCCAAAGAAAAAAATGGTTTTCATAAACATCATCTCATCATAACATAATCCATATAAAACAAATGGATATAATTTCATCATAAGAAAAGTGAAACCATGTAAATCATAGAGACATTATACTTGAAACATACACATATGAAATAATTTAATCTTATATTGAAAATGGTTTAGATAAAACACTTGAAATTAATTTTTGAGGAAAATACCTTTTCATATTCAAAATCATTTTCTTTTCACAAAATGCCATGAAATTTTAAAAGAAAAGGATTTTGTTGAAAATAGTCATGAAATATTGTAGAGTAAGATTAATGAAAATGAGGCGTTATAAAACCGTAAAAATCCGTTCATGCAATATAAGGTAAAAAAAACTCTCCTTATACATTTTCCAGAAAAGTCAAAAAAGTTCCTTGTATGGTAAACAAAACAAATATTCCTTCCATAACACAAAGTAAAAGTCAAAGAGGGGTAAACATGACTTTAAACATACATGGAGGAATAGAAAATAATTTATGAAATTTTTTTTATGAAACTTGAAAATGGATGTTAAATATAACCCCAGTAAATACTTACATATAAACAATCTCGGATAAGAACACGATTGGAATAGTTATCCCTTACCTTAGGTCTGATATGCTTCGTACGTATCCAAACCTCCTCTTCCTCGACGCACCTCCTTTAAACTTCTTCTTAGGGAACTACATTTGGTATTTTGAGAATACCAGAACTTCTATGATATAACTAGAGAGGTTTAGAAGAGGAATTTTTAGGGTTTGGCTGAGCTTAAAGGCTCAAAAGGCTTTGAAGAGAAGAGGTAAGGGGTGCCCTTTTTATAAGGGAGGAGAGGGGCACCTTTGGAAAAACACAAAATATTTTTTTAAAATAAAGTCATATTCGGTTTATAATAGCTCCAAATTGATTTATTTCGAAGCTAAAGCGGGTATTGGTCAAAATCCTCTCAACCAATACGTTTTAGACAAGTTTAGGTTTATATTTTATCCTTATCATTTAGATTTAACTCTAAGTTAAATAATTTAACTTTTATCGTGTCTTTTTGATTTCTTACACTATATTGTTAATAAAATTACTATAACAAGCCAAAAGAAACCCATGTGGTTCATTATTAATATATATAACCTTATCTATGTCATTTGGCCGAATCTTATATTTTTAGGAATATAATAACAATTAATAATAGAATATTTTTTTTAAAAAAAACTCTTTTATGTCAATTTTGACACTATTTGGTAATTTATTTTTGTGAAAATCATAAGAACATGATTATTTCGAAAAAAGAAAATTTAATCAATACTAACCTGTCATATTAATCTATAAAATTAGTGTAATTCATAAAATGTCTCAAATTACATTTATTTGGGTATTTATAACATCAATTATGTTAATATTTCATTAATAAGGTCATTACTGCATCATCATTGTGTCATAAATAAAATAAATTATTTAATATGTAAAAATTAGAAATAAAATAACTTTATGTAGGAAATCTTTTTATCTTTCTAATGAATATTTATATTCGAATTTATCTTATGTATAACCCTATATTAAAAATGTTTTAGTAATTTAACATTGTTTTTAACTATTTTATCTCTTCTTTAAATTAAATAATAATAAATTTCCTAATATAATCCAAGTGGACCTAAATGATAATATTATATTCCTAAGGTTTTTTTGGTCGAATTATACTTATCCAATAGAATTAGGACATTTTTTATGGTAATAATAATATCATTTTTACCCTTAATTAACCAATTTACTTTTAAACGTGGTAAATAAAAGTAAAAAGTTACTATTAACCAAAAAAAATTATCTTATTGAACCACATTTTACTCCTTGATATTAATTGTTTCTATCTGATTTTTGAAATTCCACTCATAGAAGCAGTAAAATTAAGTTTTATGTAAATTTTCAAATTCTCCTTGGATGTGGGTAAAAGACGGTGAAAAGTTCAATAAACTTTTTATATATATAAAATTATTATAAAATGAATCAAATGAATTACATTGAACTTATATAGGTATTATGTACCAATTTTGACCTAAAATAAATTTAAATAAAATTAATAATTATTTAAAAAAAATTCGGTTTTAAATAGTAACCTAGTGTTTTCACTATTCATCAAATATTGAACGTTTTCAGAAAAATACAAAAAATTCACCCTCGGCTAATTTTGATATTCTGAATCCAAAAATGAAGTCCATTTTGAATGATAAAATTTATAAAATTTCAAAATGTGGGTATTACTATTCATAATGGATAGTTCATAATAATATTATAATAATATATCGTTTAGTGAAACTCGGCATTGCGTACTACATATGCTATCGAAGACGGTCTTGATTGAGTGTAATGCAAGCCAAGTCAGGGATGTGTGTAGTGAAATCTCCGTTTGGTGTTGCAGATAACATAATCAAAACTTATTTCATTTATACATTAAAAAAATCAATACTTAATGTTGCGTAGATGAATTTCCACAAAACGAACATGTATTTGTGTGTAACACGAGCCAAGAATAGTGTTGCGTATACTGAAATCTAATACGGTGTTTCGTATAGTAGAAGCTAATCATGGTGTAGAATATAAGACATCAAATAAATTAAAAATAATATATCTCATAAAATCTCGGGGTGTTACATTCTACCCCCCTTAAAATGAATTTCGCCCTCAAAATTTGTGGGGTTTATAAATGCTTTACTACTTGAAAATTTCATTCATAGAAACCCACATCATAAAAAGAATACTAGAAGTTCATTTTAAAAAGGGAAGTTAGAATCATAACAGTCACCCAAAGTAACTCAGCACTGGGTTTCCACATAGGACAACATAGGTGAAAATATGGATATGGAAGAGAAATATAACAATGAACCTGTAATGAAGAGTGGTAGAGGAAATGGATATGAAAAAACCAACAATCACAAAGCCATAAATTTTTTTTGATCTAAGGTACCATCTAAGTCATCAGATATAAGGGCACTAGGACAACATTTTTGGTTTTCATGATCATTTCCCTAAAGTTGAAGAAATTGGAATTAGAAGAAATACTTTCTTGATTTTGGTACAGTCTCACCGTTGGTCATTCCTTGGACAATTTACACTTCATCTCTTAAATAAATTAAGTTGAATTTTTCATTCCTGAAGTGTTAGCAGATCATGTGATAGAATGATGGGTCATTCCATCTGTCTCAAACAAAAGGTTAGAAAAAGTTATCAAAAAATGCATAAGTCCCTCTATAGTGAGATTAATCATGTATGGTTCCTAAAATGGACTTATACTTCATATATCATACTTCTTAATATAATAAAACTATTTTCTACTAACCAGGGACTTTCTGTAGGCCAGTGGTAGGCGATAAAGGCCTGTCGCAGTTCAGTTGTGGGTTCGATTCCCACAGCCTTGTCCGACGCGACGGGTTGTCGCCCGTCCTACCGGTTGTCATTTTTCTAAAACTATACTATTATAGCATGCCAAAAATAATATCAAAATTTCTAGCCTTAAAAAATACTATCTGATGTCTAACTTAATCTACTCCAATCTTTAAGCTTACCCAAACTCACAGTATAATAAAAAAGATTGATAGTGAGGTCATCTACCAAGCATGTAAATACCGTCATTTATCCCTATATATCATAAGATATGTCCTCTTGGTCACATTCCAAACATTAGAATGCTTTAATCATGTATTCTCTTGAAAAATGAATACCCATTGAACCTTAGTGAAAACATGAATATAGTTAAAAGTTAACACTTTCCACATACCAAAATCCCAAAAATTCTATATACTCAAACCATGATATCACTTAGTCCTTATATCAATCATGAGCTCATGAATACTATCGAACATATTATTTTCTCTTTATCCATTAATTATGCACATTTCATCTGCTATCCAAAATATAGGAATCACTTTTCATGGTTACCGGTACCATATAATTATTGAAGACCAATACATAGATATTCCAAAATTCCACGATACCATAAATGAGATTCCATGGTACTATTTTGAAATCCCATTCCATAAACAATTAATCATTACAAAACATCATTGTCATACTCAACATCACAAATAGTGATCGCATGTGACTTCCCTTTATCCTTTACCTTAATAGGTTGCTCAAGTTCATCATCATTAACCCTTGGATTAGGGCATTGATTAACATAATGCCCCATTTCCATGCACTTGAAGCATTGAAGTGTTGGTGGTGAATTCTCTGCAGTCTTTTCTTTATTCACATCATTATAAACCAATTTTACATTACTTTGACACACAGATACTCGATGACCTTCTTTTCCAAACTTAAAACATTTTCTAGTCCCTTTAAGACAATCTCCACTATGCTTCTTTCTAGACTTTGAGCATAATGAAACATTCATCTTCTTTTCACCACTATTCTGAGATTTCTCCTTGAACACCATCTTTCTTTTCTTTTCAAAACCATGATATGGATATGTAAAAACAACTTCCATTTCTACCTTGATAGAACAAAGCACAATTTCATCATAGCGTCTGAAGTCTCTTATAGCTAATGACCTTCGAAGACTTGGTTTTAAGCCACTGATGAATCGATCTTACTTTAAAGTTGGATAATAAATGCAGATGCATACCTTGCAAGCCTTGTAAAATTCTCTTTGTATATACCAACAGATTAATCATCATTTTTCTTAAGCTCATGTAAATCCTTTTCAATATTTGTTTGAAGAATATGAGGGAAGTACTTATTGAAAAACTAGTTCTTGAACACATCCCATTCCATGGATTCAATTTCATCTCGGGGCCTCGTATTCTTAATTAGAGCCCACCATTGATCTGCTTCACCTTCTAAATGGTAAATAACAAGAATGAATTTTTCATGTTCCGAACAGTGAAGTATAGAAAATATCTTTTCAATGGTACTGATCCATTGTTTAGAAACAAGTGGATCAGAAGACCCATTAAAATAAGGTGGATGCTACCTCATGAAGGACTCAATATAATATTGTTCCCTTCACTGATCATTTGGAAATCCATAATGATTCATAGCTTGTGTAAGTATACCAATAAGATTTTTCACTCCATCTCCCATTACATTTGTTGGATTGGGAGGACAATCATTGCATTTTCCATTAAATTGATCTACACAGTTCCTTTGGGTTCCAGCCATCGTCTAAAACCCAAAAAGAATAGTGTGAGAGGAAAATATCATGCTAGGGAAAACAACATGATAAAGGGGGAGTACCTTCAATATCTAACATCTTAGGTTTAATTTTAAGATCGTTACTGAAATTGTAAGACTATAACCTATACTTATAATTAAACATTGGGACATCCCTAGACATATATACCTTAGAAATATCTCTAGAGATCTCACTAAAGTTTTCACATCCTAATTTATAGAGGTTAACTAAACCATTCCTCTGATACCTACTATAGCGGTCTGGAATTACTTCACTACTAGAATTTCTGGTTTTCAAGGCGGGGGACTTTTAGCGGCCTCCAAATAGTGGCCGCTAATAATATCAACAGCAGCCCCCAAATGGCGGCCGCTACACTTTAATATCTAAAAACCTAATTTTCCCCTCCCGGCTCTCTGACCCCGAGACCACCCCTCCCCGACCCCACGACCCTGACCCCCAGCGATCCTGACCCCTCGAACCAGTGACCCCGACTCCCAGTGATCCCGACCCCCGTCTAGCCCTCCCGGACCCCTGACAACCTCTCCCAAACCCCCGGTGACCCCGACCCCTGACCTTAGACCTCCCAACGACCCCAACAGCCCCCGGTGACCCTGACACCCGGTGACCCCGACCCCCGGAGACCTCGACCCCCGGTGACCCCCACCCCCTTGCCTCCATGTTGCGGCACCCGCAACCCCAGCGACCCCCACCGCCTTGCCTCCGCGCTGCGCCCCCGTGACCCCGACACCCCCGCGACCCAGTAACCCCCACCCCCTACCTTCACGTTGCACATTTGGACAGTACCACCGCTGTCGTCCCCTCCCGGCCCATTGCATCCCTTCGGCAAGTCCTCCTACCTCCGTTGGACCCTCCTGGTCCGTTGTTCCCCACTGTGTATGACCCTCCCACGCTTCGGCCAACGGTTCCTCTCCTGTGGAGTCTGGTCATCGAACCCCTGTCATCATGTCACTACGCCATCATGGATCCACAATCGAGTCACACCCCGTTACCCGCGGTCGAGTCCTCCACAAGTAATGTTTTTTATCCTTCAAATTTGGTTTTTAAATTTTAATGATATGTGTTTTTTGAGAACATAAATAAGATAATTCAATATTAATTTTTATTAAATACAGATATGGATAGGATCTGGATTGATATGAAAGATAGATTTTTAGCTGAATATTATGAGGGGATTAAGAGATTTATGGATTTCAACAATAGATTTCCAAGCGATATAATTAGTTTTCCATACTGAAAATGTGCAAATAGATATCTATCGAAACGAGATAGTGTTAGAGAACATTTGTTTTTGAATGGGTTTTTGAAAAAATATAAGACATGGACACGTCATGGAGAAGATTTCGTTTCATGTCATCACTCAGAAAGTATTCATATGAATGTTGATTCGAGAACATTTAATCCGTTGAACATAATTCACAATGATTATGATGCGTTAGTTTCTATATGAAGATAGTAATGTCGTAAATGACGACGTCGTATTGAGTAATCCCCGTACTTCTGCAGATAAAGAAGCATTGAAATTCTTTGAAATTCTTGACGATGCGCGTACTGAATTATATCCTGGATGCACTAAATTTAGTAAACTATCGTTCATCGTTGAATTGTTACACCTGAAGGCCTTGAACCAGTGGTCAGACACCTCATTCTCCATGTTGTTGGTATTATTGGAGAAGGTACTCCCTATTGGAGCGAAGATTCTATATTCATTCTATCAAGCTCGCATGTTGACCAATGATCTTGGTTTTACATATGATACAATTGATGCATGTCACAATAATTATAAGTTATTCAGAAAAGAGAATGTGCAATTAAATAATTGTATTGTTTTCTATACATCCAGGTGGAAGACCAATGAGATTAATCAAGGTAGTCAGATTCTTCAGGGGAGAGTCTTGAATCAAGGGAAACAAGTTTTTACTAAATAACTGCGTAATTTCCCACTAACACCAAGACTGAAGAGATTCTCCTTGTCCACTAAAATTGCTAAATTGATGACTTGGAATTTAGAGAGAAAGAAAGAGGTTGATAAATTAACTCACCCAGTAGATTCTTTATCATGGAATGAGTTTGATCAAAGACACCCATACTTTTCCCGAGATGATCGTAATATTCGACTGGGTTTGGCAGCAGATGGTTTTAACCCATTTAGGTCCATGGTTGGTGCGATACATAGTTCATGGCCAGTGGTGTTGGTTCCATACAACATTCCCCCATGGGTATGTATGAAGCAACCTTTTTTGTTACTGTCAATTATAATTGATGGACCAAGAGGACCTGGTGATAAAATCGATGTTTATATGAAACCTTTGATTGATGAAGTACAAGAATTTTGGGCGGATGGTTTAATGAATTTTGACTCGGTAGCTAATGAAATGTTTAGACCTCAGGCTACTTTGTTATTGACAATTAATGGTTTCCCAACGTACGCTAACTTATCAGGTTGGAGTACAAAAGGAGAATTTGGTTGCCCTTTTTGTAATATGAGTAAGAAATCTATATGGATTAAGCATTGTAGAAAGTAGGCATATCTTGGTCACAGATGCTTTCTTCCTCCATTGCAGAGGTTCAGAAAGGACCGTGTATCATTTGATGGGAATAGAGAGTATGACCCATCACCAAAAATACTGTCTGAGGTTGAAATTTGTGCACAACATGATCAAGAAAATATCCGTAGAATATATGAATTTCAAGATTTATTGGTTCCTGCATTTCCTTCTATTCCTACTAAAAATAGACAGCGAATTCATAATTGGAAGAAAAAAAGTATTTTGTTTGAATTGCCTTATTGGAAATATAATATTTTAAGACATAATTTGGATGTGATGCACATTGAAAAAAATGTATGTGATATTTTTTTGTGCACCATTTTAGGAGTCAAGGGGAATCAAAGGATAGTGCTAATACTCGATGTGATTTGCAAGAAATGGGATTGAGAAAACCTTTACATTTATAGCTTGGTGAAGGTAATCGGGCATACATGCCTGCTGCACAGTATACAATGAGTAAAATGGAGAAACAAAAATTTCAATTAATTTTGAAGACCGTTAAGGTGCCAGATGGTTATTGCTCTAATATTTTGAAGCGTGTGAATATGACGAGCATGACATTACAGGGTTTGAAAGTCACGATAATCATATTCTGCTTAAAAAATTAATTCCTATTGCAATTCGTAATTACTTACCTTCCTAGGTTGTTGAGTCGTTGATTGGAGTTTCTAATTTTTTCAAACAGCTCTGTTCTAGGAATCATCGCATGAGCGATTTCAAAAAGCTATAGGATAAGAGTGTACTTGCACTATATCACCTAGAAAAACACTTTCTACCATATTTTTTTGATGTCATGGTTCACTTGACCATGAATTTAACTGGTGAAGTCATTGTTGGAAGTCTCGTGCAATTCAGGTGGATGTATCCCATAGAGCGATACAAAAATACATTGAAACAGTATGTGCGCAAAAAAGCTCTTCCGGAAGCCTCAATTGCCAAGTGATATTTAATGGATGAGTGTACTAATTTCTGTGCTTCATATATTGATGAGGTTGAAATAAGGATAGATAAACCGTCCCAGAATGATGAAGGTCTGATTGGAGAAGGAATAACATTTGATATGTGGAAAAACGAGTGGGTTCAATCTCATTGATATGTGTTGTTCAACACTCCCTCAGTTATTCCATTGATACAGTAAGTTTCATAGTTGATGTGTATTTTGTTTCTATATTTATTTTATTTCTTACCTTATATTGTGTTGTGATTTAGGATGCATATCGCTGAGTTGAAACATAAAAGGCCCTGTGCAACTGACTATCAAATACAAAAACATCATTTCAACACATTTCATGAGTGGTTCAAGACTCATGTACGTATACTTGATTTAATATATTTATAGTGAAACATAGTTGTATTTTCACAATCCATTATCCATTAAACTATATATGTGAAATTTTCAGATTCAAAAGTTACGTGATTTAACCCTGCATGTGAGTGAAGAACTCAACCAACTAGCTAATGGTCCATTTATTACAGCTCGTCGCTACAAGTCTTTGGATGATAACCGATTATGATTTCATATTAGTGATGCTGACATGAACCAAGCCACACAAAATAGTGGTTTTGGTTGTTCCTTTGTTGGTGAGGGTTATTATTATGGATTGTTGAGAGATATTATTGAGGTTATTTATGGTCGTGGCTTAAAACACATATTGTTAAGGTGTGATTGGTCCAATCCAGTTTGTGGAATGAAGGTTTATAACTTCCAATTAATATTAGTAAACTTTAACAACATGCTATATAAATATGACCGAGTTAGCAATGAGACCTTCATACTGACATCGCAGGCAGAACAAGTTTACTTTGTCGGCATTGATTCTGATTGGAAAGTTGAGGTGAAAATGTCTAGAAGAGGGGTTTTTCTGATTAACCAAGAGGAAACTGAAGTTGTCGCATTTCTTGATCAAACACTTGACCAAACAACAGTAGCTGTACGAGATGAAGATATACAATGTACTAGAGAGACAGTTGAAGGATATACGATAGACTTGCATGATTAGTGAGAATTGTAATTATATCCCCAATTATTATTTGTAAAAATATTTATGAGTTATATATGTATAAAAATTGCTTGATTTAACTATAATTTATTTTAATGTAGGTATGTCACAGGGTGGTCATAGTGGTTCACCGGATGTTGTCGGTATGTATGTTTTCATTTTTATAAATTAATTGATTGTAATTTTCTTGTGTATATTTCCCTAACTGTTTCTAATCATTAATTTATATTGTAATTGCATTATGAATTTATGTTTATTAGAATCTAGTTATTCTTCTCGTAGACGCAGGGGTCCTGGTAGAGGGGTTTGATCCTGGAACTATGGAGCCTGATTGGATGTGTTATTTGATGACACATTTCATCCAGTTGGAGATGGTGCTACTACATTAAGTCGTTAGTTTGGTAATATGATACGAGACTCACAAAGATTACCTTTGACGACTCGTTATTGGAGTTCTTTCCCCCATGATACTATGGACATATTATGGAGGGAGGTTCAGGTAAATTCAGTGTTTAATATTTCATGATATTGTTATTATTATTGTCCCATCTACTGAATTTTTTTTAACAGGATAATTTGACATCCTGTCCAGATAAGTTTCGGGCTATATATATGTCCAAATGCCAAAACATATGGAAGGATTACATGTCAAGGGTGAAGAGAGATCACTGGACACCATTTGCGGGTGTTCCAGACATTCTACAGTGAGTCCCTCTAGGCATTCTTCATGTGAAGTGGCAGGATTTGGTTGCGTTTTGGTCTAGTGAGGCAGTGATGGTAAGATTTATTACTTTTAATCTATAATTTACTAATTTTTCCAATGTCTACTAAGTAAATACATTTAATGTAGACTGAGTCTTCTCATCATTCACATCATCAGGCGATGCAGGGCATGCCTTCCAGACTTGGCACTCGACATGCGTCACATATCAGACATGATGTAAGTTTAGAATTCACTATTTCATTCATATTTTAAATATATTGTAGTATAACATGATGAACCCCTTTATTATAGTTAAACCAATGCGACGAGCCAATCGATCGGATGTCCATATTGATGAGGACTTGTAGGGCGGGTGATCCCGATGTTGCCGGTGTTATAGTAAGAAAATTATTTACTAATAAATGTATTTTTATTTTATATAAATTATTAATATTTTTTCATTGATTTATTATATGCTACAAGATCGTTTTGATGCTCAGTTAGCAGAGTTTCTAGAGGAGAAAAATTGTAGTACTGTATGTAGAGATGAAATATTTCACCATGTCGTGGGGCATGATGGTCATGGTTATTCTTTGACTAATGGCGGTGGTGTCCCACGACGTGCAGTTGTTAGAGCAGATGTGATGGGTGAATGCAGAGAGTCAGGGATGCGCACACAGGTTGATATAGATGCTTACATGCAGGATATGCAACACAATTTTGATGCACAGTTTTAGCAGTTACGTGCAGAGTATGAGGAGAGTTTGTCACAGATGTCATCACGTATCGATGATATGACGACGCAACAAGTGGTGCCACAGGTAAACAGTAAAACAAACCATACTCAGATTGAATTTTATTGATATGTTTAAGATACGTAATATTGATATATATTGTCAGCTCTGAATATAGCTGGTGGACATCGCAGTGATATTGGTGATTCAGATGAGAATGAACCCCATGCATGAGGTAATTTCATTTGTGTTGATGAATTCACTAGAAGTTTTTATATCCTTGGTGAATATAATTTTCCTTTTTTATCTATATTAGTTTTTTTTATTATTTGTGACCTGAAACCACCGTGAAAAAATCTAATTATTATTCGTGACGTGTACGGGAAGACGACACGTCAATCGGACATGCAGTTTGCACGGTACGGTTCAATATGCGTGTTTTAAGTGCTGTGTGTGATTCATAAATGCACGTGGGGGGTGGGGGGGGGGGGGTCAAAATGGGCTGAATGAAATCATAATGGACTGAAATCAGACGAAAAATACGGGTCAGTGAATTGTGAAGTGGTCGAGCAGACGGCACGTCAATCGGACGTGCTGTGTGCCCGCGGTGACTGAGAATGCAGTTCTGGTGTCATAAACGGCCAAAACGGGCGTCTAACGGTCAAATTAATAGAGTAAGACCTATTATTGACATGAAACCACCGTGGAAAAATATAATTATTATTCGTGACATGTACGGGCAAACGACACGTCAATCGGACGTGCAGTTTCGCGGTACGGCTCAATATGCGTGTTTTAAGTGCTGCACGCGCTTCATAAACACGTGGGGGGGGGGGGGTCCAAACGGGCAGAACGAAGTCAGAATGGCCTGAAATCAGACCAAAAATATGGGTGGGTGAATTTTGAAGTGGTCAACCAGACAACACATCAATCGGACGTGCCGTGTGCCCGCGTTGACTAAGAACACATTTTTGGTGTCATAAACTGCCAAAACGAGCTTCTAATGGTCAAATTAATAGAAGATGACCTCATATTGACCTGAAACCATCGTGAAACAATATAATTATTATTTTTGATGTTTAAACATAGAAGCCACATCAATCGGACGTTCATTTTGCGTGGTACGACTCAATATGCTTGTTTAATTGCTGTGTGCGCTTCATAAACGCGCATAGGGGGGGGGGTACAAATGGGCCGAATGAAGTCGGAATGGACTGAAATCAGACGAAAAATATGGGTGAGTGAATTGTGAAGTGGTCGAGTAGACGACACATCAATCAGATATAGTGTGTGCCTGCGGTGACCGAGAACGCAGTTCTGGTGTCATAAACGGCCAAAACAGGCGTCTAACGGTCAAATTCATAGTGGACGACCTCAGATTGACTTGAAAGCATCATCCTAAAATCTAATTAGAACCATAGAATTAATGATTTTTAATTTTTAAAACGGTAATCAAAATTATTAATATATTTTAAAAATCAAATACCTTAGATCTGTTACTGTATGTTTGAATTGAAATATGTTAATTTCGTTCAATTATTTCTTTTGTAGGTTTTATTCGGTACTAATTTTGTTATTAAATTTTGTTATGCAGTTATATTTGATGATGGATGTAGATATTGTAAGATGACTGATGAGATTTATTTGGGTATATGTTATTGTGTAATTGATTTTTTAAAAAAAAATTAAAATCTATAGGTGCCGCCATTTGGCGGTCGCTATAGGTGTTTCCATCGCCACCTTTAGCACCTGCCAGTCAGTGGCTGCTAAAGGTATGGGCTACAGGGGATGCCAAATGGTGGCCGCTAAAGCCTATCCCGGCTTGCCTATAGCTTCCACCAAGTGGCGGTCGCTAATAGCAATAACGACAAGGCAAAAGCGGCCGCCACATGGCAGACGCTAGGCGGCCGCTATAGACCTTTAGTGACGGATTTTGGAGGCTGCTAAAGGTCATGACTGTACTAGTGCTTCCAGTGGACTATAATTGATATCTATCAGGGCACTCCACGGGTGGGTACACCCCCTGGGCGGGACACACCACCATCCCTAGTGGCAGCCATTTCCTCATGAAGGACTTGGGCGGAGAGCCATGCTTCGTCCAAAGCTCACATGTTAGAGTTCCCAAGGATCAGATTCATTCCTACCTCCTTTGCCTCTGATACCAACTGTAGTGACCCAAAGGTTGACGTACATGGACATTACATTACTTTTGAGGAATACTTAAAACATTACAAAAACAAACACAGAAGGACTGTAATAGTTTAGTGTCTTTGGAAACTCGGAACAAAATCTTCTAATCGTGGTGAAAGATCTTCAATATCTCCCATAAAGATCTTCCCTTTTTTTGTTTTCTTACTTAAAACCTTTAGCTAAATCCTGGGGAAAAGAAAAAATATATAAGGGTGAGCTCAAATGCTCATTAAAGGTAAGCATGGAGAAAATAAAACAAATCATATACATTTGAACATAAAAACATGAATATAATGTTTACACATCAAAATCTTGAGTTGTGAAATAAATCGTGGAAGTACGTAAGGCATAGGTCATAAAGGAATCTTATCATGATAAAATAGCTTTGGAATAAAACATGTAATTGTGTTAACCATTAAGCACTTGATATGATTTCCATAGTAGCCAAGACATTGCTGCCAAGACCATATTAGTGGACAAAGTCCCTTTCTGAATCGAGTTCACTCCGCGTTTCAGTCCTGTAACACAGAACCAGATTAACTAACCGTTCCAGCCATATCTATATCATGAGATATAAATCATTACCCAATGCATTGGAAGGAGATATAGGTCCCACCCATCTCATAATGAAATCATTCTTACTTGTTCCACAACATAAACATAAATAATTAATCATAACCCAAAGTATAAAATGGGTTTCATAAACATCATCCCATCATAACATAATCCATATAAAACAAATGGATATCATTTCATCATAAGAAAAGTGAAACCATGTAAATCATAGAGACATTATACTTGAAACATACACATATGAAATAATGTCTTCTTATATGGGAAATGGTTTTGATAAAACACTTGAAATGAATTCTTGAGGAAAATATCCTTTCTTATTCAAAATCATTTTCTTTTCACAAAATGCCATGAAATTTTAAAAGAAAAGTATTTTGTTGAAAATAGTCATGAAATCTTGTAGAGTAAACTTAATGAAAATGAGGTGTTATAAAACCATAAAAATCCATTCATTCCGTATAAGTTAAAAAACACTCTCCTCGTAGTTTTTCCCAAAAAGTCAAAAAGTTCCTTGTATGGTAAAAAAACAAAGATTCCGTCCATAACATAGAGTAAAAATCAATGAGGGGTAAACATGACTTTAAACATACATGGAGGAATGGAAAATAATTTATGAAAACATTTTTATGAAACTTGGAAATGGATGGTAAATATTACTCTAGTAAATACTTACTTATAAAAAATCTCAGATAATAATGAGATTGGAATAGTTATCCATTACCTTAGGTCCGATATAATTCGTATGTATCCGAACCTCCTCTTCCTCGACGCACCTCCTTTAAACTTCTTCTTAGGGCACTAGAGTTTGTCTTTTGAGAAGACCAGAACCTCTATGATATAACTAGAGAGGTTGAGAAGAGAAACTGGTAGGGTTTGGCCGAGATTCAAGGCTCAAAAGGGTGTGAAGAGAAGAGGGAAGGGGTGCCCTTTTTATAAGGGAGGAGAGGGGCACCTTTGAAAAAACATAAAATATTATTTTATAATAAAGTCATATTCAGTTTATAATAGCTCCAAATTGATTTATTTCGAAGATAAAGTGGGTATGGGTCGAAATACTCTCAACCAATAGGTTTTAGACAAGTTTAGTTTACTATTTTATCCTTATCATTTAGATTTAACTCTAAGTGAAATAATTTAACTTTTACCGTGTCTTTATGTTTTCTTAAACTATATGGTTAATAAACTTACTATAACAAGCCAAACTAACACCAAGTGGTTCATTATTAATATATATAACCTTTTCTAAGTCATTTGGGCGAACATTAGATTTTTAAGAATATAATAACAATTAATAATATAATATATTTTTTAAAACTATTTTATGTCAATTTTGACACTATTTGGTAATTTATTTTTGTGAAAATCATAACAACAAGATTAGTTCGAAGAAATTAAATTTAATCAATAATAACATGTCATATTAACCTAAAAAATTTGTGGAATTCATAAAAAGTCTCAAATTACATTTATTTGGGTATTTATAACATTAACTATGTTAATATTTCATTAATAAGGTAATCTGTCACGACCCGCCCTCGGGGTCCGTGCTGTGACTACCCCAAGCCCGCCTTCCATAGGCCAGGGGCTGGCGACTATCACCAAGGCGTAAATCCCGGTAAAAAGGGAAGGCATTTCCTTTGTAAAGTAAACAAACACCACAGAGTAAGAAAGCGGAATGTAATCACTAAGTAAAAACAGAGTACAACTGAAAGTGCGGAAAAGTAAATGGGCCAGTATACAAACCCAAACTGAAAGTAAAGTACAACTCGAAAGGGAAAACAGCAACTGAAAGGTAAAAGCCGCTACACCGAGCTGTCCACTGGAAATCCCACCTGAAGGGTGAGTACAGATAGCTCCACTGCTCCACGGGTCCCGTCGTCCGCTCCGAACACGTCCCGTCCAGTGGTCCACCTCCAGGTACCGTCCTGCTCTGCTTGCCTCAACCAAGATCAACGTTGTCCGTCATCTGCAACCAACACAACGTAGTGCGGGCAAAGCCCGTGCAGGGGTGAGTATAAGCTACTCAGTAGGGACCCCGAGACCCCTGAAGGTCTCTCAAATCCACAAAGGATAAACCACGAAGAAAGATACAATCACAAAGTAACAACCGACACTACTTAGGTATATGCCCATACATATACCTAAGTCATCAATTTCAAATACGCTCCAACCTCCGAGCCCAAGTACAACTCAGTCCACACAGGAAAGTAAACGTATTCCACACAGGAAATCCAAAACGTAATCCACACAGGATAGCAAAACACAATCCACACAGGAAAGCAACAAGATTCAGCTCACACAGGTATACTTCTTCAAAGGACGATAAAGATGATCTCTGATCCATCTAAGTCATCGGACCCACGAAGGATCGATAGGTAACTAACCCCCGCAAAATACCCACACAGGATCGGGTCTACATAGGACCTGTAGGCGCTGGTTCACACAGGACCGCTGAGCGCAAAGACCCACACAGGATCGGACCCACACAGGATCGGGCCCACACAGGACCTGTAGCACTGATCCACGTAGGATCGCTGAGTGCTGTAGTCGTCGTCGTCGAATCCACACAGGATCTCTGTACTGTCGTCATCGCAGTCACAGTAGCAGTAGCATTAGAAGTAGTAGTCACAGTAACAGTCGCAGGCAGCACTAGGGTTCCCGCACACAGCAAGCTCGTTCGGAGGGTCCGCTCCACGAGCCGAGAGGCTGATACATCAACTGTGAAAAAGTCTAGAGTTGATGTATCCAAAAGTTCTGTATCGTCAACAGGAACTCAACGCAACAGACGGCGCGCCAATCGGACGCCCGGTCTGAGAATTATTGGCTTTTTCGTTCCAGGGGCCCGGTTGGATTTCAGTGCGATCCAACCCGACCGCACTCCGTCAGCATCCAAACCTCGAGCGGAGTAAGCCAAAAGATCCATCTCACTTAGAAAAATTCAACAAAACAGACGGTGCGTCAATCAGACGCCTGGTCTGTTATTTATTGGTCTTTCCGTCTCACACCCACCCTGGGAAACTTCCCAGGAGGTCACCCATCCTGATCACTACTCTAGGCCAAGCACGCTTAACTACAGAGTTTTAACCACGTAGGCTCCCGAAAAGGAAGGTGCACCTTGAGTATTGTATACCGAAACGACCGTCTCGATCCAAGGATCGCGTTGCCGCTAACGGCGAGTCGTTTGGAGGCCCGTAGCCCAAGATACGGGCATTTGACCAAACCGCTCGGTAATGGGGGTTTCGGGCCCGGGCCGTCCCGGCCCGAGACCTCCCGGATGGCCCGAACAGGGTCGACCCGCCCCGGACGGGGTCGACACGGCCCGGCACAGCCCGGCACGGCCCGGCGCGGCGCGGCCCGGCCCGGCGTGGCCCGGCGCGGCGAACCGGCCAGGCGCGCCGGTTCGGCGCAAGGCAGCGCGCTGGACGCGCTGCCAGCTTGGCCGAAGACCGAGCTTGCTGGAAACGGGGGGTCGCCTGCCCCCCCTTTGTGAAACCGGCCCCCCTCATAATGGGGGGCCAAATAACTGCCCGGGGGAATTAAATTCCCCCGGTTTCCACCAACCTGGCCGGCCCGACCTGGCCGACCGACTTCTTGTCAACAGGACCAGCAAGGGCCGGTCCTCTTCCGTCTTCCGGCACCGGCGGCCCGGCTGGCCGCCGGTCATCACGATCCGCCGTGGCCCGGAACCGGCCGCGGCCTTCGTCATCCGGCGCGGTGCGACGGCACCGCGCCCCTCCGCCGCGGCCCCGCTCCGGCCGCGGCGTCTTCGGTTTCCTTCGACGCGGCGCGACGGCGTCGCGTTCATGATAATTCTTTCCATGGAGCGGCGCGACGGCGCCGCGCAATAATTTCCGTGTGATTCCCGCGTGGTGCGACGGCACCACGCTATCTCGTTTCATCCGCAAGAAACATTCAATAACAAAGGAGGGGGTTCGGCCGTGTTTGTGCGGTCCGGTCCCCCTCTCGTTAGACGATAACACTTAAACGTTCATCCTCAAGTTTGTCATGCTAGAACCAAGAATGGAGAATAATTAAATAAAGCAACAACAAACCCCTACCTCGCTTTTCGTTATGTGTTGACGAAGTCGCGAAAAGGCGGAGGCGATTCGTCGACATCGGAAAAGAGAATCCGTTGACGACGTCGGCGTTCTTCGTGAAAGGCGCTCCCTTCTTTATTCCGGAAGGAGTGGGAAGGAGGCATCCAAGAAGGGATCGAAGTTGGAAACTTCATGTTCTTCTTTGGAAAAGGCATTCTTCATCGAGAAGACGTTGTTCCATGTTTGGAGATGTCCTTCGTGTTCTTCATCGAGGGTGGAATTCTCTTCAATCCTTCCATGACTCTATCACAAAGATTTAGCCAACCCCAAACAATAAAACAACACACCTTATTATAGTGTTAGCTTAATGAATTCAAAATAATTCAAATTCATTAAGTTACATCCTTCATTAATGGGTGGAGAGGCTCCAAAATTAATGAAGGTGGAAGTGAAGAGTCACAATTAATTTGGGGGGGGGGGGTTCAAGGGAGTTAAGGAGTTTAAGGAGTTAGGAATTTGAGGGGTTTTGGCACATTAAGTGCAAGGGAGTTTAAGGGGGGTAGAAGAGAGTTAAGGGGAAGGTGAAGGGTTGGGGCTCGTGTGGGCCCCACCTCACCTTAATCCTCACTTGGTTAGTTAGGAACTTGTGATTCCACCCCAACTTCCACACTTAGGATATAACCACTTAAGAAGATAAATAAAATTTGTAACACAAATTTTATTTATCTTTACACTTAAACCACAACCTTATTAAACAACTGCTCCCAAGCAAACGCAACTCCAGGAAAGGCATTCCTAAGCAAAAACCAGCGCTACGGTTCCATCGGTCCCCTCAGAATTTGATTCCGGGCACCGGTTCAAAAGTTAGAAATTCCCGCTCATTCGTTCACTGAACGTACCCGAGCCAAACTTCGGAAATTGATTCTGGGCACACCGGGCCTCGGAATCAGGCGCTGTCAGAAACCGCGCTCTTGTAAAATTCCAAAAAAAAATAATAAAAAATTTCCCTTGAATTTTATGGGTCTTTACATTACTCCCACCTCAGGGCTTTACGTCCCCGTAAAGATACATCAAAAACTAGGGAAACAAATGAGGGTACTGAGCACGCATCTAAGCCTCCCGCTCCCATGTGCTCTCCTGGAGGTTCCCGTGCTTCCATCTGATGCGCACAAGAGGAATCGATCACCCACATAGGACCCGCTCCTGTCGATCCTCTACCTCCACCGGGACCTCCGTAAAAGTCGCCCCATCGTCAACGTCAAGCTCCCCATGGTCAATGATGTGCGTCGGGTCGTGCACGTATCTCCTCAGCTGAGACACGTGGAAGACGTCGTGCGCCCGGTACAACTGAGGTGGTAGAGCCAGGCGATAAGCCACCTCACCAATCCTGCTGAGGACCTGGAAGGGTCCGATGAAGCGCGGAGATAACTTGCCGCCTCGGCCAAATCTCCGAATACCACGTCGAGGTGAGACCCGCAAGAAGACGTGGTCACCATACTCGAACTCCAGTGGCCTCTGCCTCCTGTCAGCGTATGACTTCTGCCGGCTCTGAGCTGTCCTCATCCGCTCCTGGATGACCTGGACCTTCTCTGTCGTGGCCTGGACCATCTCCGGTCCCACAAGTGCTGACTCCCCAGGGTCTGTCCAGCACAAAGGAGATCTACAAGGTCGGTCGTACAACGCCTCGTACGGTGCCATCCCGATGGTGGAGTGGTAGCTTTTGTTGTATGCAAAATCCACCAAGGGTAGGTGGTCCTCCCAGCTACGACCAAAGTCGAGAACACATGCGCGGAGCATGTCCTCGAGAGTCTGAATGGTCCTATCCGTCTGACCATCCGTCTGAGGGTGAAAGGTTGTGCTCAGACGTAGTTGCGTCCCGAACGCCTCTTGTAACCCCTTCCAAAGCCAGGAAGTAAAGAGAGCATATTTTTCGGAGACGATAGATGATGGCACACCGTGGAGCCGCACAATCTCCTGAACGTAGAGACGTCCCAATCTCTCCACTGAGCCCTGCTCTCTGATGGGTAAGAAGTGTTCCGACTTGGTGAGTCGGTCAACAATCACCCAGATGGAGTCGTGACCTCTAGAAGTGCGTGGAAGTCCAGTCACGAAGTCCATAGATATGCTGTCCCACTTCCACTCCGGAACCTCCAAGGGTTGTACCAAGCCTGCTGGTACCTGATGCTCTGCCTTCACCTGTTGGCAGGTGAGGCATCGAGAAACGAACTCTGCTACAACCTTCTTCATGCCCGGCCACCAGTGCTGTCGTCTGAGATCCTGGTACATCTTCACCACTCCATGATGTACCGCCAAAGGATAAGTGTGAAACTCTCTCAGCACCTCCTCTCGCAAAGCGACTGGTACCATGGTACGTCCTCTGAAAAGGATGTCGTGCTATGCTCCAAGGGAGAAACCATCAGATGTCTGTCCCGAGGATATTTGTGCACGCCGTGTCTCACAGTCAGCGTCCTCATGCTGTGCCTCTCTGGCCTGCTGTAGTAGAGGAGGGGTGACTGTGAGAGACTGGATGAAGGCTGGTCCATCTCTATCCACGAAGTATATCTGCAAATAGGCTAGCTGCAAAGATTTCTCCTTTGCCGAAAAGTGAAATACGGTCTCATCCCCTGGATGAACCACGTTCCTTGCCTAATACAGTCAATCCCGTCATGATTAGTTAATTCATGGCATGGATGACGTCGTAAGGCCTCGACGCTGCTACCAAGAGATCCAACCGTTACTCTAGCCTCCAAGGGTTGAGTCACATTGTCGGCATCAGTGTGTGGTCACTGGGTTTCCTCCAGTAAGAATCTCGCAAATGACGGTCAAGTCAACAGTTTTTAACCGGCACCTCTTAGTAAAGACAAACAAAGACAAGAAAACAAAAGTCACCAAGGCAAGTGTCTTTTATTACTTCAACTTAAAGTACAAGGACACAAGTCAACACAAACTACGAAGCTAGAGGCATTATGGGAAAAGGCCTCTATGCCTGGAGCTATTCCCGCACTAGTCCACCCACTTCTGTAGCTCCATGATCGTAAGCTTCAGCTGCCTGAAGTTGTGCTCTCCCCTGAGGTCGGGGTGGACCTCCTGGTGGTGGTGGTGGTAGAGCCTCGAAGCGTCGCCCACCACCAGCTGCTCGGCCAGCTCCTATGCCTCGTCCTCCTGCTCCCTGCGGACTGCCACGGTCGAACCTCTTCCTCTGCCTAGGTGGTTCCTCAATCGTCGGCTGCTCCTCTGCATGGCGGGTCGGGCAGTCACGAGCCATGTGGCCTTGCCCGCCGCATGCATAGCACTGTCTTCCACTCGAAAGACTGGCTTCGTGCTGTGTGCCCCGCACTGCTGAGCTAGTGTCCTAAGGTCGTATGCCTGAAGGTCTGGTCTGTCTGGACCCCTGAGTCATCAGTCGACTGCCTACTGCAGATGACTCTGCCACGTGCCGCCCTGCGGTGGGTCGCTGCGCTGGTGTAGACTCAGCAAGGAAGCTCTCGATCAGAAGGGCCCGCTCCAGTACTCCTGTCTGAGTCGGTATGCTGAGGGAGATCAGCGATGCCCTGATCTCGTGTCTCAAACCCTGCTCGAAGGTCCGGGCCCGGAAGAATGGGTCTCGTACCTTGTCGGTCGAGTAGCGCGAGAGATCGGTAAATATCGCCGAGTACTGAGCGACCGTCATGCTGCCCTGCCGCAGCTGAAGAAGCTCCTGGATGCGCACCGTACGAAGGGTGGCTGGGACGAACTCCGAGCGGAAGAGGCTCTCAAAGTCCTTCCAAAGTAGAGATGCCTCATCGTGCACCTGGAGCATCAGGCTCCACCATCGTCCTGCTGCTGCGTGTAGTAGGCTCGCAGCGAGGATCACCATGAGGTCTGCTGGAGTCCTCACTAGCCTAAACACACGAACCACTGCCTCCAGCCAGTCCTCGGCTGCCTGGGGATCCGTCTCCCCGCGAAACCTGGGCGGTCGCTGGCGCTGAAACTCATGCAGTGCGCTGAGGCGACGTGCATCGTCAGCGGATAGTGCTGGAAGTATCGGGGGCTCGGTGGGTAGTGCTACCGCCGGTGCCACTGCTGACAAAGGGCCCTACACCGAGGCCTCGTCACTCGGTGGGCTGTCATCACATTCGACTCTCGGAACCCTAGCTGGCTGCCGTCGTGGGGCCATCCTGAATAGGAAACAGGTGCGCCACGGTCAAACAGTATACCTGGTGAGCTGATATAAGTAATCACAAAGAAAACTTTGAAACACACACGCAATCAATGTTTTCGTGCATTAAGTCAGAAATCAGAAGTCAGGGTCCTAGTGTACGGATACGTCGGCCGCCGCACCAACACTGGACTCCCTGGACTGATAACCACAATCAATACGCTAAACATTATTGCTTCACATAGAAAATATCAGAGTTCGCGGTAGAACAGAACTCCTTTGATACCAATTTGTCACGACCCGCCCTCGGGGTCCGTGCCGTGACTACCCCAAGCCCGCTTTCCATAGGCTAGGGGCTGGCGACTAGCACCAAGGCGTAAATCCCGGTAAAAAGGGAAGGCATTGCCTTTGTAAAGTAAACAAACACCACAGAGTAAGCAAGCAGAAAGTAATCACTAAGTAAAAACAGAGTACAACTAAAAGTGCGGAAAAGTAAATGGGCCAGTATACAAACCCAAACTGAAAGTAAAGTACAACTCGAAAGGGAAAACAGAAACTGAAAGGTAAAAGCTGCTACACCGAGCTGTCCACTGGAAATCCCATCTTAAGGGTGAGTACAGATAGCTCCACGGGTCCCGTCGTCCGCTCCGAACACGTCCCGTCCAGTGGTCCACCTCCAGGTACCGTCCTGCTCTGCTTGCCTCAACCAAGATCAACGTTGTCCGTCGTCTGCAACCAACACAACGTAGTGCGGGAAAAGCCCGTGCAGGGGTGAGTATAAGCTACTCAGTAGGGACCCGAGACCCCTGAAGGTCTCTCAAATCCACAAAGGATAAACCACGAAGAAAGGTACAATCACAAAGTAACAACCGACACTGCTTAGGTATATGCCCATACATATACCTAAGTCATCAATTTCAAATACGCTCCAACCTCTGAGCCCAAGTACAACTCAGTCCACACAGGAAAGTAAACGTATTCCACACAAGAAAGCCAAAACGTAATCCACACAGGATAGCACAACACAATCCACACAGGAAAGCAACAAGATTCAGCTCACACAGGTATACTTCTTCAAAGGACGATAAAGATGATCTCTGATCCATCTAAGTCATCGGACCCACGAAGGATCGATAGGTAACTAACCCCCGCAAAAGACTCACACAGTATCGGGCCCACATAGGACCTGTCGGCGCTGGTTCACACAGGACAGCTGAGCGCAAAGACCCACACAGGATCGGACCCACACAGGATCGGGCCCACACAGGACATGTAGCACTGATCTACGTAGGATCGCTGAGTGCTGTAGTCATCGTCGTCGAATCCACACAGGATCTCTGTACTGTCGTCATCGCAGTCACAGTAGCAGTAGCAGTAGCAGTAGTAGTCACAGTAACAGTCGCAGCCAGCACTAGGGTTCCCGCACACAGAAAGCTCGTTCGGAGGGTCCGCTCCACGAGCCGAGAGGCTGATACATCAACTGTCACAAAGTCTAGAGTTGATGTATCCAAAAGTTCTGTATCGTCAATAGGAACTCAACGCAACAGACGGCTCGTCAATCGGACGCCCGGTCTGAGAATTATTGGCTTTTTCGTTCCAGGGGCCCGGTTGGATTTCGGTGCGATCCAACCCGACCGCACTCCATCAGCATCCAAACCTCGAGCGGAGTAAGCCAAAAGATCCATCTCACTTAGAGGAATTCAACGAAACAGACAGTGCGTCAATCAGACGCCTGGTCTGTTATTTATTGGTCTTTCCGTCTCACACCCACCCTAGGAAACTTCCCAGGAGGTCACCCATCCTGATCATTACTCTAGGCCAAGCACGCTTAACTACGGAGTTTTAACCACGTAGGCTCCCGAAAAGGAAGGTGCACCTTGAGTATAGTATACCGAAACGACCGTCTCGATCCAAGGACCGCGTTGCCGCTGACGGCGAGTCGTTTGGAGGCCCGTAGCCCAAGATACGAGCATTTGACCAAACCGCTCGGTAATGGGGGTTTCGGGCCCGGGCCGTCCCGGCCCGAGACCTCCCGGATGGCCCGAACAGGGTCGACCCGCCCCGGACGGGGTCGACACGGCCCGACACAGCCCGGCGTGGCCCGGCGCGGCGCGGCCCGGCCCGGCGTGGCCCGGTGCGGCGAACCGGCCAGGCGTGCCGGTTCGGCGCAAGGCAGCGCGCTGGACGCGCTGCCAGCTTGGCCGAAGGCCGAGCTTGCTGGAAACAGGGGGTCGCCTGCCCCCCGTTTGTGAAACCGGCCCCCCTCATAATGGGGGGCCAAATAACTGCCCGGGGGAATTAAATTCCCCCGGTTTCCACCAACCCGGCCAGCCCGACCTGGCCGACCGACTTCTTGTCAACAGGACCAGCAAGGGCCGGTCCTCTTCCGTCTTCCGGCACCGGCGGCCCGGCTGGCCGCCGGTCATCACGATCCGCCGCGGCCCGGAACCGGCCGCGGCCTTCGTCATCCGGCGCGGTGCGACGACACCGCGCCCCTCCGCCGCGGCCCCGCTCCGGCCGCGGCGTCTTCGTTTTCCTTCGACGCGGCGCGACGGCGTCGCGTTCATGATAATTCTTTCCATGGCGCGACGCGACGGCGCCGGGCAATAATTTCCGTGTGATTCCCGCGTGGTGCGACGGCACCACGCTATCTCGTTTCATCCGCAAGAAACATTCAAGAACAAAGGAGGGGGGTTCGGCCGTGTTTGTGCGGTCCGGTCCCCCTCTCGTTAGACGATAACACTTAAACGTTCATCCTCAAGTTTGTCATGCTAGAACCAAGAACGGAAAATAATTAAATAAAGCAACAACAAACCCCTACCTCGCTTTTCGTTATGTGTTGACGAAGTCGCGAAAAGGCGGAGGTGATTCGTCGACATCGGAAAAGAGAAGCCGTTGACGACGTCGGCGTTCTTCGTGAAAGGCGCTCCCTTCTTTATTCCGGAAGGAGTGGGAAGGAGGCATCCAAGAAGGGATCGAAGTTGGAAACTTCACGTTCTTCTTTGGAAAAGGCATTCTTCGTCGAGAAGACGTTGTTCCATGTTTGGAGATGTCCTTCGTGTTCTTCATCGAGGGTGGAATTCTCTTCAATCCTTCCATGACTCTATCACAAAGATTTAGCCAACCCCAAACAATAAAACAACACACCTTATTATATTGTTAGCTTAATGAATTCAAAATAATTCAAATTCATTAAGTTACATCCTTCATTAATGGGTGGAGAGGCTCCAAAATTAATGAAGGTGGAAGTGAAGAGTCACAATTAATTGGGGGGGTTCAAGGGAGTTAAGGAGTTTAAGGAGTTAGGAATTTGAGGGGTTTTGGCACATTAAGTGCAAGGGAGTTTAAGGGGGGTAGAAGAGAGTTAAGGGGAAGGTGAAGGGTCGGGGCTCGTGTGGGCCCCACCTCACCTTAATCCTCACATGGTTAGTTAGGAACTTGTGATTCCACCCCAACTTCCACACTTAGGATATAACCACTTAAGAAGATAAATAAAATTTGTAACACAAATTTTATTTTTCTTTACACTTAAACCACAACCTTATTAAACAACTGCTCCCAAACAAACGCAACTCCAGGAAAGGCATTCCTAAGCAAAAACCGACGCTACGGTTCCATCGGTGCCCTCAGAATTTGATTCCGGGCACCGGTTCAAAAGATAGAAATTCCCGCTCGTTCGTTCACTAAACGTACCCGAGACAAACTTCGGAAATTGATTCTGGGCACACCGGGCCTCGGAATCAGGCGCTGTCAGAAACCACGCTCTTGTAAAATTCCAAAGAAAATTAAGAAAAAATTTCCCTTGAATTTTACGGGTCTTTACATAATCACTGAATCATCATTGTGTCATAAATAAATTACATTATTTAATGTCTAAAAATTATAAATAAAATACCATTATGTAGGACATCTTTTTACCTTTCTAATTAATATTTATAGTCAAATTTATCTTATGTATAAACCTATATTAAAAATGTTTTAGTAATTAAACATTGTTATTAACTATTTTAACTCTTCTTTAAATTAAATAATAATAAATGTCCTAATCTAATCCAAGTGGACCTAAATGATAATATTATATTCCTAAGGTTGGTTTTTGTCGAATTATACTTCTCCAATAGAATTGGTACATGTGTTATGGTAATAATAATATCATTTTTACCCTTAATTACCCTATTTACTTTTAACCGTGGTAAATAAAAGTAAAAAGTTACTATTCATCAAAAATTATTTTTATCTTATTGAACCACATTTACTCCTTGATATTAACCGTGTCTCTCAGATTTTCGAAATTCCACTCACAGAAGCGGTAAAATTATGTTTTATGTAAATTTTCAAATTATCCTAGGAGGTGGGTAAAAGACGGTGAAAAGTTCAATAAAATTTTTATATATCTAAAATTATTATCAAATGAATGAAATTAATTACATTGAACTTTTATAGGTATTATGTATCAATTTTTACCTAACATAAATTAAAAAAAAAATAATTATTTAAATAAAAAGTCATTTTTTAAATAGTAACCCAGTGTTTTAACTATTCATCAAAAATTGAATGTTTTCTGAAAAATAAAAAAAATCACCCTAGGATAATTTCGATCTTCCGAATCCAAAAATGAAGTCCATTTTGAAAGATAAAATTTATTAAATTTCAGAAAGTGGGTTTTAATATTCATATTGGCTAGTTCATAATAATATTATAATAATATCTCGTTTAGTGAAACATGGTAGTGCGTACTACATACGCTATCGAAGAAGGTCTTGATTGCGTGTAATGCAAGCCAAGTCAGGGCTGCGTGTAGTGAAAGCCCTGTTTGGTGTTGCGTATAACATAATGAAAACATATTTCATTTATACACTAAACAAAATCTATACCTAATGTTGCGTAGAATAATTTCCACAAAACAAACTTGAATTTTTGTGTAACACGAGCCGAGAAGAGTGTTTCTTATACTGCAATCTAATACGGTGTTGCGTATAGTACAAGGTAATTTTGGTGTACAATAAAAGACATCAAAGAAATTAAAAATAATATATCTCATAAAATCTCGGGGTGTTACAGGTGCTCCCAAAACCCAGTAAACCACGCGTAAAACTTCTCAAACTATTACCCAGGCCTGTTGCCAACACTTTTAAATGGTCCAAACACACAACAAATCAAGTCGAATCTTGGTTTTAATATTGATCCATCTAATAATGGAAAAAGTTCAAAAACCATCATATTTTATCCTCGGTAAAAAACACGGGACTTTATAGATTACCCACCTTAAAAAAATCTCGTCTCTGAGAAGATAATGGAATATACTACAACATTAACCAACCAACCAAGGTCATAAAATCTAATTTGAACAATTACATTGCGTTTTTAAACTCTAAACACACCTTTAACCAAATCACATGCCCAACGAATTAAACCTTTCAAACCAGATTTAATGTTCTGAATCCAACCCAAAACATCTAAACATCTCATAACCAAGCCCACAATACTAAATATATGATCCCGTCACCGTCTCCTCAATTGATATTGCCAATCTAAAAATCTACAGTCATTATTAAATCAATGACGTGCCTTTAAAAAGATTTCATCACCAACCATAACCAACCAAAGTCCTCACTCAACTTTCGGTGACCCTTCCAAGTCAATCCATCTTAAGGCCACCTTAAAACTCTTTTTTTGCAAGACGAATAAAAGTGTAACCCAAGGAACCACACATCCCACGTACAACCAAATTATCAACCAATTTTCTAGTCCAACAACTTTTAAAACATTACCACGATGTATGGCCGACTTTATCTTAGTTCCTCTTAGACGACGTCAAGATAGGAGACATGTTGGTCTCCTTAAAAAGAGAACCCTATGAGTGAACCCAGGTCACCAAAATATCAGTTGAACTATCACCGATCGACTCTTTACAAAAAGGCTCGGCCTCTCCTACCGACACGTCATAGAAAACCTTGATGCCTGAATCCCCAAGGGATCCTTTTCCTTCAAATTTTACCACTAAGACTATTTTAAAAACCTTACAATGCAACATTTCCCACCTTTGGAGTTTCCATGTCATAGTATAAAGGATGAGTCACTCATAAGAGCACTATTTTAGAAACACCTCAAATGCACATGTGACATTCCACGAACCACAATCACCACAACATCTTATCGTATGAAAGCCACAACTTAAACCTATCGGGATGTCAAAAGACCTGAGTCCAAAAAGTTATAGTAAGGCAAAAAACACTATCATGGAACCAACATCAAAATATCATAGCAGAAAAAATAATCTCAAGCTCTAAGGGTACTACCTACCATAGTTTAATTCTTTACGAAGCATACACATCAAACCAATCTCATGGTTACCCAAAACATAAATAACTAGGCTCAAAATCCCCCATTTTAGTTCATTCATTTCATTGAATTCATTTAGACCTATAAACATTGAAGGAATTTTAACGAAGACAAAATTACTATTCCACAATAAGGAACTTGGTCTTTAAACAATGCTCCTTGACCAAAATAGGAAAGAAATAATAAAATTCTTTATAAACATTTAACATTTACTGTAATTTCATTTTTAAACATGAAATTTTGCATTTAAATTCTTTTTAATCAGAAGGTGACCTATGAGGTTTGCATTTAATTCAAAACATATATGTTCTTCAAAAAAACCCTATAATCTTTCATTTCAGTAAAAACTCAAATGTTTTACATTTATAACCATTTTCAAACAAATTATGGTTATACTAGGCTAAGTCACATGGGTGGCCATCTACCAATCGTTAAGGCGCATATACACCTTACCTCTAGAATTTAGCTCCCTTTTATCACAATTAATTTCCAATTAACACTTTTTTTAACTCTAGAAGCCACTTTTTCAATCGATTGAATACACATGTTACCCTTTTCCCAGTTATAAGGCACTCATACACCATACAACTGAAATTGGATCCTATTGAATACATAATAAATCAAAATATTATTATACTCATGCAACCATTTACACATCCAATCTACTCTAGCATGTTATCATTACCAATAACACAACATCATGTTATAACATAGAAGCATGGAACAACATAAAAAATGATAATAATAGAGGTTGCACGGAATATAAACACAAAATAATGCTATATATGTCATCAAAACATGATATCTAACAGGGAATTCTAAAGAAAATCATGACATGAAATTCTAGACAGGGATCACTATCAAAATTAGCTGGCACCCCACTAAAGTAACTACATGGAATGTGATATACATGGAATGGGAATCTCTAATTTCCTAATATGATGCATATAATGCAATTTCCTTTCCATATCAGGCTAAAGAAAATTTTCAAAATTCTAAAAATCAATAAGAAATAGAAAATACACCAGCCACTCACGGTGAAATCATATAAACTGTAACCTTATATAATATAAACATTAATTCTCATCCATGGCCACTTGATCAGTTTTTTGTACATGGGGTGATCGGTCCCTAGAACAACTATTAACTGAGTGCCGACACTATCCTAGTCTAATATCTACCAAACCAAAATAGTAACACAATGGAAAGGAATCAAAACCTAAACCATTGATACCAATTTGTAACATCCCAACCCAGCATACCCTCGAACCAATAGCCGGACCGGTCAGCACATGACCTCAATTGCGTCTAATCGTATGCCAGAGGCTGCTGACTAGTAGTGAGGGTCTATGTATAGTCAGTGGAGAGACTATACCCCCATATTCAGAGTGCACACCAGAAATAGATAAGAAACTCAGAAAATAGCTGATGCATATAAAACAATATTCATCTTGATAAAAAATGGCCAACACGAGTTTATACAACGCAGGAATGTCATGGTGATACATATCAAAAATAATTAAACAAATTAGAATGCTTTAAATTACAATATAGAAATAAATAATGAACTCATGCCCCAAGGGAGATCTCCATGAGCTTCCCTAACTCCCACTCAGTTCTCTACTCCTAACCCCCACGTACACGTAACACCCACATGAAAAGGTCCACAGTCCTATAAATAATAAAGTCTACTCGGGTACCCTAATGCAAGGGCGGCCTGGATTAGGTGTGAGGTATGTATCTCAGTAGGCTAGGACCATAGGTTTTCTAGCTCAATCTAGACAATGCAATATAAAAATTTGTGTGTAGATGTAACATGGTAATAACATAACTGAATAAATAACCAACAACCCATCTAGGTTCAAAAGGGACACATGAAGGCGATAACTACTTCGGCCCAAATCCAAAATAAGAGTCTTCATAAGAATCATACAAGCATATTTATCAAGAATGAATACCTATCAACGCTTTAACAATTATTCACTATTTAATCATTTATTCTCTCTAAGGTTCCCATGGTATCCTGTACCCCAATACTAACTTTGGCTCATGCTAGAATTATATTCATTATCAATCATTCTTTTTTTAATTTCATTCAACACGATCATGATTCATATCTATCATTCATTACATAATTCATTCATATAATATACTATTGTTGTAGAATTCCATGTCTAGAACCTAAAAATATTGTTCATATTTTTATACAATTGGTATTAGAACGCCATGTCTTACACCTATTTCTCATTCGGTGAATATCGCCATGTCTAACACCCTTACATCAAAGCACTTAGATAACTATTCGGGAGGAACACCATGTCCAATTCCCAACTTCTACATTAGTCTAGGATGCCATACCTAGCACCACATTCTCATTCATTTACATCATTTGATAACTCTTGGGGAGGAACTTCATGTCCATATCCCAACTTCTATATTGTTCTAAGATTACATTCCTAGAACCATGAAATCTCATTCATTTAATCATTCTTTAAGCCATGATAATTTGCCACATTTTTCATTTACTAATTCCATGATAAGTTATACATTTCAAAGGCCATTATATAATTCAACAATTAACTAACCATATTACCCAATAGTTAATTCATCAATTAATTAATCAATCAACACAATTATCATTGTATAATTAATTCCTGATAATTAATTATTAGAAACAATACTAAAAGAGAATATAATTAATACACAATTAATTATCTCATTTTATTCAAAGAATCAAATCACAATTAATACATAGATTAATTATCTCAATTATCCATGTCAATATCTTGTAATTAATACCCTAATTTATTATCTATATTTCAAGGTCAAGAACATAATTAATTCACAATTAATTATTCCATTATAAACCTCATCAATCTATAATTAATTCTTCATAATTAATTATCCAAATCAAATATCAATTTATCATAATAAATTATCACAATTAATTATCTTTAATCAACGTCATGGATCGCAATTAATTCACCATGAATTATATTACATAGTCAAGCATCATCTCATAATTAATTTACCCAATTAGTTATCATAACATAACTAATTCAATATTTCAATTACAATTCTCTAGGTTCACAATTAATTCAAAAATTAACTATCTTAACTTATCCACTTAAAATCTCATTAATTCATGTTAACTAATGTGCATCAACAAAAAAGGGTATAAATAGTAATTCACATGACCACAAGCTAAACAAACTTGTCACTTCAAATATTATGTTTTGAGTATTAAGGCAGCGCACCTCCGTTGAAGGGATTTTATAACAAAATGTAATTTTGTGATCTAACAAATAGTTTTATAATAAAAAGTTAATTTTTCCAATATTGCAGTCAACTTTATCAAATTTTGTAGAATAAGAAAAACATCATTTTTTATAATAAAATCAATGTTGAGGACCCTACCTCTATGAATTGGCAGAACCAACTCTTTCTAACTTAAAACACAAACTGCTCATGCACACACACCTCCACAATAGCATGCACAAACTTTTAACTCATCGTCACACCTAAATATGATGGTGGTGAACCAAATCGAGACAAACTGCAATTTCTTCGGCGTCAGTTGTTGAAATATGGACTAATGGGTCCCAAGTCATCATCTTCCTCACATAGAATCGAAAGAAGGGAAGAAACCAAATTAACCATGTGCCTTCGGTTTTCGGCCTAATAGAGACTGGGTGAAGAAGAGAAGAAATGGACGATGCGAAGAATGAAACATGCATAGACGGAATTAACATGAAGAGTCGAACAAATTCCATGAAGGAAGAACCATGATCCGGTGTGTGTGGAGAGGGCCGAGTTGGGGAGTGGGGTGCCTCACCATGGGAGAATGAGAGGAGGGGGTCACGCCTATCCTTACTGTGCACCTCCCTCTTATAAACCCAAATAGTTTTATAATAATTAATACAAAAATAATAAAAATAACAACAACCATTTTATTATTATCATTTTAGTTTAACTGATTCTTTGGAAAACCCAATAACTACCCCATTACAGCTTATTTAATTAAATTCCTATCCAATGAATTTAATTAAATAAAAACTATTCCTTAGCTCATTTAATTAAATTTTGTTCAACAAATTTAATTAATAAAACTCAAAATCATCGTAATTTAATTAAATTATTTAAACTGCAAATTTAATTAAATCATTTCCTCTACAATTCATTAAATAATTAAATTAATTATATCCTTGAATTTAATTACTTAAAACCCCAACTCTACATTGATTCCTCATTTAATTAAAATCCATTAACTTGGATCTAATTAAATAAAAATCAAACTCATTTAATTAAATTTTCTCAAATTGTTTTAATTAAATGAACCCCCATTTTGAATAAATTAATTAAATTCCCTTTAACAATGAATTTAATAAATTTAAAACCCCCATATTACATCATAAATTAAATCCCTCACATCCATGAATTTAATTAAATAAAATAACCTAAAACCCAAAACTGGGTAAGCCGCATGGTTTGTCTCGCACTGTCTAAAAACCATGTACCAAGCATGCATGACCTTCTATCTAAGGAACTTAATTAGCACGGTTTGTACCGCACGATATTCCTAACCACGTGAAAACCATGGGAGCACCTCTATATCCCATTTAACAAGTTTCACAGTTTGACACACATGGTTTGACTAACTGTGCTCAGCCCGTACGAACACCAGTGCTAGGTTTGGTGCTCCCAAAACCCATTGAACCACCCGTAAAAATCCTTGAACCATTACCCAAGCCTATAATCAACACTTTTAAATCGTAGAATCTCATGAAACATCAACTCAAAGATTTGTTTAAAGACCTACCTATCCAACAAAATAAAAAGTTCAAAGACTATCATATTTTAACATCGTTCAAAAACATGGGACATTATAATTTACCCACCATAAAAACTTCTCCTCCTCGAGAAGATAATGGATTCTACTACCACGTTAACAAACCCAAAAAGTTATTAAACAATCATTTGAACAATTACATTGTGTTTCTAAACACCAAATGCACCTTTAAGCCAATCAAAATCCCAATGACATAAACATTTCCAACACAGTCAAAATATCTGAATCTAACCCAAAACATCAAAATGTCACATAACTAAGCCCACACTACTAGTGACATGATCCTGTCATCGTCTCCTCAATTGATATTTCCAACCCAAAAACCTACAGTCACCATTAACTCAGTGACATTCTTTTTAAAATATTTCATCACCAACCATAAGTATCAAAAGTCCTTACTCGAATTTCGGCGTCCCTTCCATGTCAATCCATATCAAGGCTACCTTAAAACTCTTCTTTCCAAGCACGAATAAAAGTGTAACCCAAGGAACCCCAAATCCCATGTACAACAAAAAACAACCACTTATCTAGTCCAACAACATTTAAAACACTAGAACGATGTATGACCGATGCTATCTTAATGCCTCTTGGATGAGTTCAAGATAGGGGATATGCTTTTCTATTTAAAAAGAGAACACTAAGAGTAAACCCAGGTCACCAAAAGATCAGTCAAACTATCACCAATCGACTCTCTAAAAAAGGATCGGCCTCTCATCCCAATGCTTCATCAACCAATCCTTGATGCCTGAATCCCCAAGGCATCCTTATACCGTTAAATTTTAGCACTAAAACACTTTTAAAAACCTTCAAATGTGACATTTCCCACATTAGGAGTCTCCATGTCATAGTAGAAAAGATTAGTTTCTCATAAGCACACCATTTTAGAAACACCTTAAACACACATGTAAAATTTTATGAACCACGATCACAGCATTAACATATCGTGTGAAAGCCACAACATAAACCTATCGATGTTTCTAAACACCTGAGTCCCAAAAGTTATAGTAATGGAAACAACACTATAATGGAACCCACATCAAAAGATCACAATGGAACAAAGAATCTCAATACCTAAGGGTGCTACCTACCATGGGCTATTCCTTTACGAAGCATACACGTCAACCCAATATCAAGGTTACACAAAACATATATCACTAGGCTCAAAATCCCCCATTTCATTTTAGTCATTTCATTGAATTAATTTCAACCTATAAGCATTGAATGAATTTTAACAAAGACAAATGTAATATTCCTCAATAAGGAACTTTGTATTTAAACAATGCTCCTTGGCTAAAACAAGCAAGATATCATAAAATTCTTCATAAAAATTTAACATTTAGTGTCATTTCATTTTTAAACAGGAAATTTAGCATTTAAATTCCATTTAATCAGAGGGAGACCTCTAAGGGTCCCATTTAATTCAAAACATATAGGTTCTTCAAAAAGAAACCCTATAATAGTTCATTTCAATAAAAACTAAATTGTTTAACATTTATTACAATTTTCAAACACACTATGGTTATACTAGGCTCAGTCACATGGGAGGCTATCTACCAATCGATAAGGCACCCATACACCTTACCACTATAATTTAGCTCCCTTTTATCACAATTATTTTCCAATTAATTTTTTTTAACTTCATCATCCACTTTTTTAATCGATCAAATACAAAAGTTAATCTTTTCCTAGTCATAAGGCACCCATACACCTTACCACTGAAATTGGACCCTTTTGAAGACATAATCAATCAAAATGTTCTTATTCTCATGCAACAATTTACACATCCAAACTACTCTATCATGTTATCATTACCAATAACACAAAAAAATGTTATAACATAGAATCATGGAACAATATAATAACTTGATAATAACAGAGGTCGCATGACATATATACACCAAAGCATGTTATATCTATCACCAAAACATGATATAAAATAGGGAATTCTAAAGAAAATCAAAATGTGGATGTCTACCCAAGGAACACAATAAAAATTAGCTATCACCCCACTAATGGAACTACATGGAACAAGATATGCATGGCATGTAAATCTCTAAGTGCCTAAGATGATGCATGTAATGAAATTTTGTTTCCATGTCAGGACAAGGAAAATTTTGTAAATTATCAAAATCAATATGAAACAAAAAATACACCAGTCACTCAAGGTGAAATCATATCAACTTTAACCTCAAAGAGTATAAACATTAATTCCCATCCCTGACCACTTGTTCATTTTTTGTACATGGGGTTATCAGTCCCAAGTATAGATTTTAACATAGTGCTAAAAAATTTTTAGTCTCCTATATACCAACCATAAATATAAATACAATGGAAAAAGAATAAAAAACCAGAACCTTTGATACCACTTTGTAACATCCCAACTCATCTTATCCTCGAACCAGTAGCCGGACCGGTTTCCACAAGACCTCAAGCCTGTCTCCTCATATTCCAGAGGCTACTGACTAGCAGCGAGGGTCTATGGGTAGTCATCGGGGAGACTGTACCCCCATATTCAGATTGAAAACTAGAAATAGATAATAAACTCAGAAAACTGCAGAAGAATATAAAACAATATTCTACTAGATAATAAAAATGGCCAACACCAGTTTATACAATGCATGAATGTCATGGTGATACATATCAGAAAGTAATATATAAAATAAACATGGTTTACATTATAATATAAAAATAAATAAAGAACTCAATCCCCAAGGGAGATCTCCACGAGAATCTCGAAGTCCCTATCGGTCCTCTTGTCATAACCCCCAAGTACAAATTACACCATAGGAAAAAGTCCACAGTCCTGCAAAAAAGAAAGTCTACAAGGGTACCCTAGTGAAATGGCGGACCGAATAGGGTGTGAGAAATATATCTCAGCAGGCTAGGACTATAGGCTGTATAGCTCAATCTAGACAATCCAATATAACCATTGGTGTGCAGAAATAAGAAGGTAATAACATAACTGAATAAATAACCAACAAAATATTCGGGTTCCAAAGGGACACCTGACGATGATAACTGCTTTGGCCCATAGCCGGAATAAGAGTCTTTATAAGAATCATACTAGCATGTTTATCACGAATGAATACCTATTAATTCTTTACCAATTATTTTTTTAATCATTTATTCACTCTAAGGTTCCCATGGTATCCTGTACCTCAATACTAACTTTGTTTTGTTCTATAATTATATTCATTATCAATCTTTATTTATTTTATCACATTCAACTCAATCATGATTCATATCTCTCATTCATTGCATAATTCATTCATATAATATACTATTTTTGTAGAACTCAATGTCTAGAACCTAAAAATATCATTCGTATATTTATACAATTGGTATTATAATGCCATGTCTAATACCAATTTATCATTCTCTGTATATCTCCATGTCTAACACCCTTACATCAAAGCACTTAGATAACTATTGGGGAGGAACATCATGTCCATGTCTCAACTTCTATGTTAGTCTAGGATGCCATACCTAGCAACACATTTTCATTCATTTACATCATTTGATAACTCTTGGGGAGGAACATCATGTCCATGTCCCAAATTCTACATTGGTATATGATTCCATTCCAAGCACCACAAAATCTCATCCATTTAATCATTATTTAAGGCATAAGAATTTTCCACAATATTCATTTACTAATCCAACGATTAGTTAACAATTTCCAAGTTCACTAGTTAATTCAACAATTAACTAAGCATATTACCCATTTATTAATTCATAAATTAATTAATCCATCAACACAATTCTCATTTGATAATTAATTCTTCGTAATTAATTTTCCAAAAACATTAATACAAGAGCATATAATTAAAACACCATTAATTATCACATTTTATTTAAATCATCAAATCACAATTAATCAACTGGTTAATTATCTCAATTATCCAATTCAATATCTTATAATTAATCCCCTGATTAATTATCTATATTTCAAGGTCAATAACATAATTAATTTTCATTTAATTATTCAATTATAAACCTCATATTTCCATAATTAATTCGTCACAATTAATTATCCAAATCAAATATCAATTTATCATAATGAATTCTCAGAATTAATTGTCATTATTCAATATCATGGAACACAATTTATTAACCATTAATTATCTTACATAGTCAAACATCATCTCATAATTAATTTCCCCAATTAGTTATCATAACCAAACTAGTTCAATATTTCAATTACAATTCTCTAGGTTCATAATCAATTAAAAAAATAGTTGTCTTAAATTATCCAATTAAAATCTCATAAATTCCACTTAACCCGTGTGCGTCAATAAAATAGGGTAGAAATAGTAATTCACATGACCCCAATCTAAACAAACATGTCACTTTTAATATTATGTTTTTAGCTTTAAGGTAGCTCACCTTCGTTGGATGGATTTTATTACAATATTTGATTTTGTAATCTAACAAATAGTTATATAGAAAAAATAATTTTTCTCCCATATTGTAGTCAACTTTATCAATATCACTAGATAAAGAAGAACATCATTTTTTCAAATAAAATCAATGTTGAGGACCCTACATCAAGGAATCGTCCGAACCAACACTTTCTAACTTAAACTGCAAATTTATCACTTATACGTACCTCCAAAATAGCTTGCACACAATTGGAATTCAACGTCGCACCCAAATATGAAAGCGGTGAACCAAATCAAGAAAAAACACCATGCCTTTTGTGACAGTTGTTGAAATATGGACCAATGGGTCCCGAGTCATCATCCTCCCACCTAGTATCAAAATAAGGGAAAAACAGAATTAACCATGGGCCTTAGGTTTTCATCCCAACAGAGAGTGGGTGAAGAAGAAGTAAAATGGACGATGGGAAGAATGAAACATGCGGAGAAGGACTTACCTCGAAGAGACTTACAATTTTTTTGAAGGAAACTCCAAAATCTGGTGTGTGGAGAGGGAGCCGAGTTGGGGAGTGGTGCGCCTCACCATGAGAGAATGAGGGGAGGGGTCACGACTCTCCTTACTGTGCACCTCCCTCTTTTTACCCCAAATAGTTTTATAATAATTAATACAATAATAATAATAATAACAACAACCATTTTAATATTATCATTTCAATTTATATGAATCTTTGATAAACCCTATAACTACCCCATTACACCTCATTTAATTAATTTTCTCTCCAATGAATTTAATTAAATAAATGCTATTACCTAACTCATTTAATTAAATTACCTTCAAAGAATTTAATTAATACAACTAAAACTCATCATTATTTAATTAAATTCGTCCAACTACAAATTTAATTAAATCACTTCCCCCAAATATCATTAAATAATTAAATTGATCATATCATTGAATTGAATTTAATAAAATCCCAACTCCACATTTATAACTCATTTAATTAAAATCCATTGACTTAGATCTAATTAAAAAAAACTAAAACTCATTTAAATAAATTCTCTTATAATGATTTAATTAAATGAACCCACATTTTTCATTAATTAATTAAATTCATTTAAACCATGAATTTAATCAATTAAAACCCCCATATTACATCATTTAATTAAATCCCTCATGGGCGAGAATTTGATTAAATAAAATAACATGAAACCCAAAACTTGGTATGCTGCATGGTTTGTCTCGCACGTTCTGGAAAATCGTGCACCAAGCATGCAAGACCTTCTATCTAAGGTACCTACTTCGTGCGGTTTGTCCTGCATGGTTTTCCAAACCGTGTGAAAACCGTGCGAGCACCACTTTCTCACCTTTAGCAAGCTGCACGGTTTGGTGCACAAGGTTTGACCAATCGTGCTCAGCCCGTGTGAACACCACTGCCAGGTTTGGTGCACCCAAAACCCATTGAACCACCGGAAAAACTACATGAACCATTACCCAAGCCTATTATCGACACTTTTAAAGGTTCTAAACTCCCAAAACGTCAACCCAAATATTGGTTTTAAGATCGACCCATTCAACAAATGAAAAAGTTCAAAAACTTGCATATTTTAACCTAGTTCAAAAACATGGGACTTTATAATTTACCCACTTTAAAAACCTCTCCTACCTGGGAAGATAACAGAAACTACTACAACATTAACCAACCCAACAAGGTCATAAAGTCTCATTTTAACAATTACATTGTGTTTTTAAACACCAAGCACACCTTTAACCCAATCAAAAACCCAACGACATAAACCTTTCAAATGAGATCCAAAGCTCTAAATCAAACCCAAAACATCAAAATGTCACATAACCAAGCCCACAAAACTAGAGACATGATCCCTTCATTGTATCCTCAATTGATAATGGAAACGCAAAAATCTACAGTCACTATTAACTTAGCGATGTGCCTTTAAAAATATTTCCTCACCAACCATAAGTAACAAAAGACATCACTCAACTTTTGTTGACCCTTCCATGTCAAGCCATCTCAAGGCTACCTTAAAACTATGGTTTCCTAGCACAAATAAAAGTGTAACCCATGGAACCACACACACCACATACAACCCAATTAACAAAACCTTATCTAGTCTAAGTAATTTTAAAACATTAGCACAACGTATGACGAGAACTATCTTAGTGCCTTCAAGATGAGGTCAAGATAAAGGACATGCTCGTCCCCTTAAAAATGGAACACTATAAGTAAACCCAAGACACCAAAAAATTAGTCGAACTATCACTAATAAACTCTTTACAAAAAGTCTCAGCCTCTCCTACCAACGCTTCATCAACCAAACCTTGATGCCTAAATCCTTAAGGCATCCCTGTTACATTAAATTTTACCACTAAAACCCATTTAAAACCTTATATTGTGACATTAACCACCTTATGAGTTTCCATGTCATAGTATAATGGATCAATCAGTAACAAGTGAACTATTTTAGAAATAATGTAAATGAACTTGTGACATTGCACGAACCATGATCACCGCCTCAACATATCGTATGAAATCCGCCACTTAAACCTATCAGTGTTTCAAAACTTCAGATTCCCAAAAGTTATAGTAATGGAATCAACACTATAATGACACCAACATCAATAGCTCATAGAGGAACAATGCATCTCAAGCTCTAAGGGTGCTACCTACCATGGTCTAGTCCTTTATGAAGCATATTCATCAACCCAATCTCTTATTTACACAAAACATAAATCACTAGGCTCAAAATCCCCCATATCATTTTAATAATTTCGTTGAAATCATTTCAACATATAAACATTAAAATAATTTTAACAAAGACAAATGTAATATTCCACAAAAAGGAACTTGGTCTTTAAACAACAGTTCAAGGAAAAAATAGGAAAGCTATAATAAACCTCTTCATAAACATTTAAAATTTAGTTTCATTTCATTTTTAAACAAGAAATTTTGAATTTAAATTATTTTTAATCAGATGGAGACCTCTAAGGGTCCCATTTAATTCAAAACATAAAGGTTATTCCAAAAGAAACCCTATAATAGTTCATCTCAAAAAAATGTTTTACATTTATAAACATTTTTAAACACACAATGATTATATTAGGCTCAGTCACATGGGTGGACATCTACCAATCGATAAGGCACCCATACACCTTACCGTTGGAATTTGGCTCCCATTTATCACAATTAAATTCCAATTAACATTTTTATGACTTTTTCAGCCACATTTTAAATCGATTGAATACAAAGGTTACCGGTTTATAGGTTATAAGGCACCCGTAAACCATACAACTTAAATTGGATCCTGTTGAAGATTTAATCAATCAAAATTTTTTTATACTCATGCAACCATTGACACATTAAAAATACTATATCATGTTATCTTTACCAATAACACAACATCATGTTATAACACAAAAGCATGGAAAAACATAAAGACAAGATAATAATAGAGGTAGAATGGAATATTTACACCCAAGCATGTTATATCTATCACTAAAACATGATATCTAATGATAAATTATAATGAAAATAAAAACAATGAATTCTACCCAAGGCACACTATCAAAATTAGCTGGCACCCCACAAATTAAACTACATGGCATGTGATATGAATGGCATGTGAATCTCTATGTGCCAAAGAGGATTCATCTAATGAAATGTCCTTACCATATCAGGACAAGGAAAATTTTTAATATTCTAAAAATAAATAAGAAACGGAAAATAAACAAGTCACTCAAGGTGAAATCATATCAACTATAACCTCAATGTTTATAATCATTTATTCCCATCCCTAGACACTTAGTCATATCCAGTACATGGGGTGATCAGTTCCAAGCATAACTATTATCCCAGTGCCAACACTCTCATAGTCTATTATCTACCAACCCAAAATAGAAAGACTACAGGAAAAGAATCAACACCAGATCCTTTTATACCAATTTTTAACGTCCCAACCCGGCTTACCCTAGAACCAGTAGCCGGATTGGTCTCCACATGACCTCAAGCATGTCTCCCCATATGCCAGAGGCTGCTGACTAGTAGCAAGGTTCTATGGATAGCCAATGGGGAGTATATACCCTCATATTCAGAGTGCACACCAGAAATAGATAATAAACTCAAAAAACAACAGAAGCATATAAAAAAAATATTCAAGTAGATAATAAAAATAACCAACACCAGTTTAACAATGCATTCATGTCATGGTGATACATATCAGAATGCATTAAAAAACAACATGTTTGACATACAAAATAGAAATATATATAGGACTCATGCCCCATGGGTGATATCCATGAGCATCCTGAACTCCCTATTGGTCATTTTCTCCTAACTCACAAGTACATGTAACACCCACATGCAAAGTTCCATAGTCCTGCAAACGAGAATGTCTTCATGGCTACCCCAGTTCATTGGAGGCTTGAATAGGGTGTGTGATATACATCTTAGTAAGCCAAGACCACCAATTGTCTAGCTCAATCTAGAAAATACAATATAACAAATTTTGTGTAGATATAAAAAGGCTATAACATAATAGAATAAATAACAAACAACCCGTCTAGGTTCCAATGGAAAACCTGACATCGATACCTGCTTTGGCCTGTAGCTAAAATACGAGTCTATATAAGAATCGTACAAGAATATTTATCAATAATGGATACCTCTAAATGCTTCACTAAATAATCTATATTTAATCATTTATTGTCTCCATGGTTCCCATGGTATCCCGTACCTCAATACTAACTTTGGAAAATTCTCGAATTCTAATCATTCTCTATATTTCATTGTTTAATCACATTCAACTCGAGCATGATTCATATCACTCATTCATTACATAATTCATTCATAAAATATACTATTGGTGTAGAACGCCGTGTCTAGAAACTAAAAACCTTGTTCATATATTTATAGTATTGGTGTTAGAACACCATGTCTAACACCTATTTCTCATTTGGTGTAGATCACCATGTCTAACACCCTTACATCAAAGTGCTTAGATAACTATTGGGGACAAACACCATTTCTATGTCCCAATATCTACAATTGTCTAGATTTCAATACGTACCACCACATTCTCATTCATTTACATCATTTGATAACTATTGGCAAGGAACTTCATGTCCAAGTCCCAACTTCTGCATTTTTCTAGGATTACATACCCTACACCAAAAAATCTACGCCATTTATTTATTATTTATGTCATAAGAATTTGACACATTTTTCATTTACTAATCCAAAGATTAGTTAAACATTTAAAAGAACATTACTTAATTAAATATTTACTAAGAATATAACCCATTAATTAATTCATTAATTAATTAATCAATCAAAACAATTCTCATTCGATAATTAATTCTTCTAAATTAATTTTCCGGAATATTACTCAATGATCATATAATTAGTACACTATTAGTTATCTTATTTTATTCAAATAATCAAATCACAATTAATATACCTATTAATTATCTCAATTATCCAATTCAATATCTTATAATTAATACCTCGATTAATAATCTATATTTCTATTTCAATCACATAATTAATTCCCTATAAATTATTCCATTATAAACACCATCTTTCCATAATTAATTCTTTAAAATTAATTATCCAAATCAAATATCAATTTATCATTATTAATTATAGAAATTAATTATCTTTAATAAAAATCATGGAACCTAGTTAATTCAACATTAATTATCTTACATATCCAAACATCATCTCATAATTATTTTCCAACAGTTAGTTATATTGACATAACCAATTCAATATTTCAATTACAATTTTCTGGGTTCATAATAAATTCAAAAATTAATTTTCTTAACTTATCCAATTAAAATCTCATTAATTACAATTAACCCAAGTGCATCATCAATAAAGTGTTGAAATATTAATTCACATCACCGAAAGCTAAACGAACATGTCACATTAGACATTATGTTTTTAGCTTTAAGGCAGCACACCTCAGTTTGATGGGTTTTATTATAAAACATGATTTTCAAATCTAAAAAATAGTTTTTTACCAATAAGTATTTTTCTCCAATATTGAATTAAACTTTATCAAAAGCACAAGATTAACAAATACTTCATTTTTTCCAATAAAATCACAGTTGAGGAACCTACCTTAAGGAATTGGCCTAACCAATGTTTTCTAACTTAAACCACAAACTGCTCATGCACATGCACCTCCACAAAAGCATGTGATCACTTGGAATTCATCGTCACTCCAAAATATGATGGAGGTGAACCAAATAGAGACAAACTAACTTGCCTTGGGTGCTGGTTGTCGAATGATGGACCGATGGATCCTGAGACATCATCAGAAAAATCTAGAATTAGAAGACGGGAAGAAACAAAATTAAACCTAGGCCATAGGTTTTCATCCTCACAGAGGCAAGAAAAAAAGATCAGAAATAGACATTGTGAAGAATGAAACCTTAGGAGAAGGAAGTACCTCGATGAGATGAAAAACATCCATTAATGAAACACCACGATCCGGTGTGCGAAGAGGGAGCTCAGTTGGGGAGTGGGGCGCCTCACCATGGGAGAACGTGGGGAGGGGGTCGCGCCTCTCTTTGTTGTGTGCCTCCCTCTTATAACCCCAAATAGTTTTATAATAATTAATTCAATAATAATAATAATAATAATAATATTATTATTATAATTTTAATTTAAACAGTTCTTTGATAAACCCCATAACTCTTCCATTACACATCATTTAATTAAATTCCTTTCTAATAAATTTAATTAAATAAAAACACCCCCTTAAATATTTTAATTAAATTCCCTTAAACTAGTTTAATTAACAAAACACCAAATCATAAATATTTAATTAAATTACTCCAACATCAAATTTAATTAAATCATTTCCCCCAAATTTTATTAAATAACTAAATTCATCCTATCCTTGATTTTAATTCAGTAAAACTTCAACTCCACAATTATTCCTCATTTAAATAAAATCTATTGACTTGGATCTAATGAAATAAAACAAAAACTCATTTAATTAAATATACTTAAATTTATTTAATTAAATGAAACAATATATTTCATCAATTAAATAAATTCCTTTTAACCATGAATTTAAATAATTAAAAACCCCATATCATGTCTTCTAATTAAATCCCTTTTGGAAGGGAATTTTATTAAATAAAATTACCTAAAACCCAAATCTGGGTAAGCCACACGGTTTGTATCGCATAGTCTAAAAAAACATGTGCCAACTGTGCGTGACCTTCTATCTAAGGAACCTACTTCACATGGTTTGTCTTTCAAGATTTTCTTAATCATGCACCGACCGTGAAAGATCCTATATATCCCCTTTTGTATGCGGCATAGTTGGACCCACACGGTAAACCAACCATGCTCAGCCCATGCGAATTCCACTTCCAGGTTTGGTGCTCTTGAAACCCATTGAACCACCCATAAAACTTCTCAAACCTTTACCCAAGCCTATTATCAACACTTTTAAATGGTCCAAACTCACGAAGCATCAATACAAATCTAGGTTTTACGACTGACCCATCCATCAAATGAAGAAGTTTAAAAACTATCATATTTTAACATGGTTAAAAGAAATGGGTTTTTACAGTATAGGAATTAAATACCATTTAATATAATAATATTATTTTTTTATCATATTTTGTTATTACTCAAAGCTGTGAGAAAAGAATTATTTTCCAGAAACCCATTGTTGTGTTTCGAGTACGCAATCAGAAAAAGCATCCCCTTTAATGTAAAATTATTATCTTACTCATATGTATTAGTAGAAATTAAAAAGTATTATTATATAAATACCTGGTTCATTAAAATCAAACGAGTACATCCCCAGTAATATTGATCATAAACCATCCATATAAATAATACGGATGGTATCATTAAAAAATATCCCTCATAGAGAATATATAAAATGAGGGTTGTTATGCCCCCCATGTAGGTAACAAGGGTATTAGGGGGAGTGGAATTGGGACGCCGGTCATGGGGTTAAGTCCCCTTGCCACTTTCTTTTCTAGTTTATTTTTTATAATGCATGATGTACTTGGTAGTTTTAACCCACCTCGCAAAATGAGGGTTGTTTTCATTGAAATATCTAAATACTATAAAAATTTCATTAAAACATTTCTAATGATAATAAAATATTCACTTGGAAATATTTTTAAAAATAAAAGTCCAATAAATTATTTGCAAATAATTTTCTTTGAAGATAATATTTATAACATTGATTGTTCATGATTGTGGGAAATTGTATTATTTATATAAACATTAAAACAAAGATCCATTTCACATATTTATGAAAGGCCAAATGGTCTTTATTTGGAAAAATAAAATGAATAATCATTTTAATTTTTTAAAAAAATTAAATTAAGGATAAAAATTTATTTAATAAATAATTTGGAGAATGTAAAAAAATTGTTTTTTTTAATATATGGTTTTATAAGAAAATGTATTTCTGATAGAAGAGGGAAATGAAATCATATTTTTTGTAAAAAAATATCCACATTTTTAAGTACCAAAGAGAAAAAATGGTACTATTAATTGAAAAGTCCATGGTTGACCAGAGTATAAGAAAATATATTTTTTAAGGATAAAAATATCATATAATTCCCCGAAGGTATACTTCAACATAAACAATCCTAAATATTGATGAGATTGTAAATAAACCCTTTCCACATTAGAATATTTTGATTCGTAATCCACATAAAATAAATAAAATCAAGTTAAACAGTAAACAACATTAATATAAATATATTTATGGCATATAATATCAAAGGTTCAGTATATACATCCCAAAAAATAAATAAGTATTGAATATGGAATATGTATCACGGAAGTAAATGTGTTATGATAAACCCTTACCAATTTGGTATCCTTTGAATCATATGCCCCATGAAATAATTACATCAAATAAAAAAATAAATATAATTACAATAAGTATATTCGTTACCCAACATATCAAATGGTGTAGTTTATAAAACATATAAAAGTATATAGTTGTATAACATAAACATATGTCTAAAAGAAGTGAAATTATAGATGAAATCCCTTACCTTTGGTCTGACTTCATTAAAATTTGATAAAAAATACTATATAATTAATATAGGTTTATTATAAATCTATTACAGAACCATAATCATCTATCTATTACCAAATATTATTTACTTCTTGTCATTTATCACCAGTTTATTAATAACTAATTGTTAAAATCATTGTTTCGAGTGAAAATTACTTTGTTTTTTATGTATGTCTGGGTTCGATAATATCTTTCCTTTTAATATGATCATGATTCCATCATATACATAATGTAAAAATTATATAAATAACATATATATCCATTACCTAGTATGACACCAACTACGAATTTTTATTTGAAATTGAGATTATTTTAGTAAAAAAGGGAAGTGCTATACAAAACCCTAGAAAAAATCTAGGATTATCATCATAATTTAGTAATATGGTTCATAATTCATTTTCAATGTGTGTAAATTATTCTCACATTAAACTATTACAAAATTCAACTTATACGACTCAAAGTTCATGTTTTATGTTTAAATTTACATTTTAGTAAAAAACACAAGTGACACCATCAAAAATGAAAAAAAAACATTTGGATTGTTTTAATATTTTATTAAAATGACCCATATGAAATTTGTGACAGGTAGAAATTATCTACACCTCAATCTGACACATGGTGTGATCGGTATAAACCCAAGGGCATATATTATTTAACATTCACATTAATTTAAGTAAAATAGAAAACTAACATACTTAAATAGAGAAAATGAATTTTTATTATTTCGATAAGTTTAAAAAACTATCCATAAGTAATTTTTTTGTTCATGAATTAGTAATTCATCAATCTTATAAATGATGTTTCGGGTGTGACTCTAAGTGTCAGTTATCAGATAAAAATTGGTATTTTAGTTCAAAAAGTGTCTCTTAAAAAACCAATAAAACATGCCCGGGTTATGTTTATAATTTAGGAAAATGATTTATAAGTAATTTTTGACTTTTAGGAATCAGTCTCACTTTAAACCAACACATGATTCGATCAGTATGACTCAGTGTGCGTGTTTCCAGTTAAAAACAAACTTTTAGTGAAAATAAAAAGTGACATAATCAACATTGTGAAAAAAATTCAATTTTTTTTAAACTTTATTAAAATGATCCATATGTAATTTGTGACATGAAAGAATCATGAAAACATCAATTTGATACACCATGTGATCGGTATGACTCTAGGTCCATATTTTTATTTAAAAGTAATGTTAATTTTATTAAAAAAAGATAACCGAAAAACTCAAAACCATGAATTGTTTTTTGAATTGTTTTCATACATTTTGGAAAATGATTAATAAGTCATTTAATACATTTAAAAATTATCCTCACCTTTATATGATACATTATGAGTTAGTATGACTACAAGTGTTTGTTATTAGCTTAAAATTTACATTTTAGTTTCAAAATTATCACTCATTAATAATAGAGTAAACACCCTATGATTATTTTACTAATATTTTACAATGAATGATAATTAGTTATATTTGTTTATAATCCATCCTCACATCAAACTAGCACATTATGTGACTTCTATGACTCAAAGTGAATGTTTCCATTTTAGAATGACATTTTAGTAAAAAAATGTGGTGTACTCAAAACTGATAAAAACATTCAAATTGTTTTTATATTTTATGGAAAATATCCATATGTCATTTTGAATGTGTAGGAATCATCAAAACATCAATCCCATGAATGGTGTGACAATTATGACTCAAAGTGCGTCTTTTTATTTAAAATTGACATTAATTTTAGTAAAAAAGACAAATTGACAAACTCAAAACCCTGAAAACACATTTGGATTGTTTTGATACTTTCTAAAAATGAATCATAAGTCATTTTTCTTGTTTAAGAATCAACATCACCTCAATATGATACACAATATTTCTGGTATGCCTCAAAGTGTCTACTATCAGATTAAAAATAAAATTTTATTTAAAAAATTGCCACTAACCAAAAACTGAGAAAACACACTTGGATTGTCTTGATAATTTAGGGAAAAGATTCATAATTCAGTTTTAATGTTTATGAATTCGTCTCACATCAAACTGACACACAATGTAATAGATATGACTCAAAGTGCATGTTTCCCATTTAAAATGAGATTTTTGTAAAAAAACAGAAGTCACATACATAAAATCAAGAAAACACATTCTTATAGTTTTGATACTTTATAAAAATAATCTTATGTCATGTTAGATTTGTATAAATCATCCATACCAGAATCACATTCCGGCAGGATCGATATGTCTACAATTGCATCTTTTTATTTAAAAGTGACATTAATTTTTGTAAAAAAGACAACTAACATACTAATAATTGACAAAATGCATTTAAATTGTTTTGATGCTTTGGGAAAACAATATATAATTCATTTCAGAACTGTATGAGTCATTTTAAACTCAATATGATATATGTTGTACCTAGTATGACTCTATGATTCCATTTTGATTTTAAAATTTACATTTTAGTTCAAAAATTTTCACTCAATGAAAAATGAGGAAATAAACATATATTTTCATTATAATTTTGTAAAATGATTCACAATTTTTTTTCATTTGTAGGAATTTTTCATTCATCAAACCAGCACACGATATGGTTGGTATGACTCAAAGTGGGGGTTTCCAGTTTAAAATGAATGTTTTGTAAAAACAAAAGTGACATACCAAAAACAAATAAAATATATTCGAGTTGTTTTTATAATTTAGGTAAATTATACATAAGTAATTTTGGATGTGTATGAATCATCTTATCCTCAATCTGACGTATGGTGTGACCAACATGACTGCAAGTGCATCTTTTTATTTAAAATTGACATTAATTATAGTAAGAAATAAAAATTACATACTAAAAACTAAGAAAAATATTCTTATTGTTTTGATAATTTTTGAAAATTATCCATAATTAATTTAGTCCATGTACAAATTATTTTCACTACAATCAAATACACGATGTGCTTTGTATGACTCATGGTACTTGTTATTAGTTTAAAATATTCATTTTAGTTCAAAAAGTATAACCTGTTGAAATCATTGAAAATAACTTGTATTGTCATAATAATTTATGAAAAAAATTTATAAGTTATTTGTGACATGTAGGAATTAGTCTCACATCAAATCAACATATGATGTGGCTGGTAGACTTAATGTTTGTGTTTCCTATTAAAAATTACATTTTAGTTAAAAAACTTGTGGCTTACTCAAAACTAAGGGAACACCATCAGATTAATTTTATACTTTTTGATAATGATCCATATATCATTTGGGATGCGTATGAATCATCTGAACAAAAATCTGACACACAGTGTGACCAGTTTGACTAAAATTTTGCCTATTTTATTTAAAATTGTAATTAATTTTTTTTAAATTACTTACCTCAAACCAAGAAAACATATTTTTATTTTTTGATACATTATTAAAATGATCCATAATTCAATTTTTATGTGTAAGAATTGGTTTGACCTCATCCTGATACATGACGTGCTTAATATGACTCTCAATGTCCATTATCAGTTTAAAATTTACATTGTGGGTCATATAGTTTCACTCAACTAAATACAAGAAAAAACACTTGGATTTTATTTATACATTAATAAAATGATCCATATGTCATTTTTGATGTGTAGAAACTTGTCTCACATCAAACAGACACATGATGTGACCATAATGACTTAAAGTTTAGGTTTCCAGTTAAAAGAAACATTTTAGTAAAAAACAAAAGTGACATACTCAAATCCAAGAATACACATTTTTATTATTTTGATACTTTTGGAAAACAACTCACATGTCATTGTGGACTTGTAGGAATCATCCACACCTCAATCCGATGCACGGTGTGACTAGTACAACTCCAAGTGTTTCTTTTTTATTTAAAATTGGAATTAATTTTAGAAAAAAAGACATCTAACATACTCAAAACCAATAAAACATTTTTATATTATTTTTATCACATAGTAAAACTATCCAATTTAAATTTTTAGGTGTAGTAATTATCCACAACCCAATAAGATACACGATTTTTCTAGTATGACTCAATGTATCCGTTATAAGTTTAAAATTGGTTTTTTAGTTCAAAAAGTATCACTCTATTAAAACTATTAAAACTAACTCAGATTGTATTGATTATTTTGTAACCTGATTCATAATTCATTTTTGATGTGTAGAATTAGTGTCCCTTGAAACTCACACATGATGTGATGGTATAACACAAAGTGTGTGTTTCCAGTTTAAATTGACATTTTATTAAAAAACACAACTGATGTACTAAAAACTAAGATAACACATTTTATTTATTTTAATACAATATAAAAAGGATCCATAAGTCAATTGGGATGTTTAGGAATCAACCACACCTCAATCTAATGCATAGTGTGACTGGTATGTATCCAAGTGCATATTTTTATTTAAAATTGACATTAATTTTAGTAAAACATACAACTAACATACTGAAGACCATGAAAATAGTTCATATTTTTTTTTATTTTTTTTTGAGAAGTGGTGACATGAACTGGTGTCCCAATCCATGCCCCAGAAGTAATTTATTAAAATCAAAATAAGATGTGTTACAAATTCGAGGTGTAATGTACTTACACCAGTAGGGAGTAATCCGGGGTACATGATAAAGGAATTCAACTGTACCAAAGAAAAAAATGTAGCCAGCCAGAAAAAAATCCATAGAACTTGTCCTCCACCAAGGGTTCCGCATCATCATGAGACTGGTAAAACACAAGCAGAACATAGTGTAAAAAATTGAAGACATCCAGGACAACAGCCTCCAATATGAGACATCATGCTGGAAATCAATCAATCAAAAGTCCTTCCAAACAGCATCTAGTTTAACTGCTCATTATATGATCACAACAGTGTTACTTCCATTTGAGACTCTAATCCATCACCCAAGCGCTTCCTAATGATTCAACATGTTCACATTGCAGACATCTTTCAAGGTGTTCCATATCATACTAATCTCTTCATCAAAAAAAAAACAAAAAAAACCTGGGAGCCTCCCATAAAAGTCAGGTGATCTCATTGAAGGAAAATCAGATAGAGAACTCCAAATAAAAACAACAACCAAACAAGAAGATAAACAGGAAAGCATGATAGGATCTTGAATCGAAATGAGTGAGATCTGCACTGAGTTGATCCAAAAGCCTCATCTCATACTCAATCAGAATACTAGTGACCAGATCAGAACTAGTTCCAAGAAAGAATATAATATAACCCAAATAGCTCAGCAGCAAACCAGTATATAGAAGCCCAAGACAACTAGAAAAAAAGTCTAGAATAGCAATCTGAAGACCAGGGTAAAATATCCAGCAGAGAAAGAACCATGTAAGTGGCCTCAAAAAACCAGAAGAAAGCAGTCTTTTACTGAAAATCTTTTGAATTGATGACAGTCAATAAATCTGGAGAATGGGACAAAAAACTCTAAAACAAGGTTAATAAAGACAAAATCATCAAACATGTCAGATTAAATTTGATTTGTTGTCCATCCTTGATTTTTCAATGGATATAGATCTTTTAATATAATGATATTTCTCCTTTGAAATCTTACCTTCCTGAAGCTCTTGCTGAGCAATCTGCTGTTGCCTATCCAAATGCTTGATCCACTCCTGAAGATCATGTTCATAAAAATGTGGCGAAAAGTAGTACAGAACAGTACTAGAAATTGATTCTTCAGGCTTATCATGAGGATCATTAGCAGGTTCTGATTTGGGAGTCTCAACTTGAGGCTTCTCTTGGGAAGTTTCTACTTGCTCAGCTTTAGAGATGTCCACTGATCTAGTAACAATGGTACGTTCTATGTTTGAGTAGTATTTGCATCTTCTAGTTTTTCTTGGATGTGGATTGATGTAGCCATCCTCATCTACCAAAGGTTTTTTACCTTTTTTGGCCATATTATTTAAGAAATATTCTTCCATCTGAACAGATTTGTCAGCTTCCTCAACATTGGAGTCTAATACATCATGATCCTCTTCCCCTGAATTTTCATTAGGTACAGTGATATCCTTTTGTTCTTAAAGGGGAAGGGGAATCTGAGGTTCAGTTTTCTTAGAAGCACTAGAGTGCTGGGATCCAATAGGTTCAATCCTAGAGGGAGTAATTTCATTTTCAATAACCACATTAGTAAAATCTGAAATTTGATTTTCAGAATTATGAGCATGATCCAATCTACTCGCGCAACCTTTTTGATCAACTGGAGCCTTATGACCTTTTTCAACCTAGGTGGGTTTTTTAACCTTGGGACAACCCCGATTCTTGGTACAGAAATTAGAGGGATGGCCAAGCCTCAGACAGTTATGGCAATAGTCAGACAATATCTCATATAGAATCTCCTGAGAGAAACCAAGTTTACCACTCTGAATCCAAATATGTGAAGGCAAGTGTTTTGAAACATCCACTTCAACACAAATTATTGCAATAGAAGGCCTAGAAAGTGACTTTGTGGTAGAATCAGGTCTCAATGGATTATCAATGAGCTTAGCAATAGGAAACAATGCATTTTGATTAAAGAGGTGCAGTGGCAGTTCGGGAAAACCCAACAAGATTGGCACAACTGGCGATTCAACGTGCGGATCAAACTCTGGATCCCATTTTAAAACATTCATAAAACAACCACCAAAAAACCATGATCTACGGACCCATAATCTATAATATTCAGATTCAGTCCAGAATCTAAAGATTATATGAGTATAATTTAGGAGTCCTAAGATGAAACCCGAAAATCTCATGGATTCAAGCGCAGAACGAAGGTATTTTAGAGAAGGCTTTCGATTCGTGAATTTTCCAATGGGGGTAAAGCGAAAATCCTCGGCAAGAGACCTTAACTCATTTTCTGAGAAGGAAATCGCATCCTGCCCTCTATACCAAAAGAGCATGGGTGAGATTTTGAGCTCTGAAGTCTCAGCCTTCTAAGGAGCATCATCTACTGATCTTCCACCAACCACATCTGCAAAGGATCTGACTCGAAGGTTAGGTTTTTCACTTCCGTCAGGTTCAAGAGGTTCAGCGCTGCAGACTCCATCCGTCAAACGTGTTGTATGGGTATCGAGGTATAGGTCTGGCCTGCCCACCTGCGCGCCGCACGCCCCCAGCTAGGCCCAATGTGACTGGTATGACATAAATTATAGGTTTCCAGTTAAAAATTTCATTTTAGTAAAAAATAATTGTGGTATACTCCAAAACATGAAAACACATTCGGGTTGTTTTGATTCATTATGAAAAAAAATCCTTAAGTCATTCATGATGTTTTGGAATCATATTAATCTCAATCTGATGCACGGTGTGACCGATATGACTCCAAGTGTGTTTTTTATTATAAATTAACATAAATATTAGTAAAAAATAATACTGGCATACTAAAAAATGATAAAACACATTCTTACTGTTTAGATACTTCATAAAAATGATGCATAAGTCATTTTCAACATATAATAATCAAACTCAAATCAATATAATAAATGATGTGTATAATATTACTCAAAGTGTCCATTATAAGTTGAAAATTGTCATATTGTTTCAAAAAGTATCACTCACTGAAAATCAAGAAAACACTCTTAGATTGAATAGATAGGTTAGGACAATAAATGAAAAGTAATATTTTTATATGTTGGAATTTTTCTCACATAAAATCAAAAAACGATGTAATTTTTATGACTCAAAGTGTGTGTTTCGTGTTTAAAATGACATTTTAGTAAAAAAAACAAGTGATGTACTCAAAATGGATAAAACACATTCAATTTGTTTTAATATGTTAGGAAAATGATCCATATGTCCTTTGGAATGTTTATGAATTTTTTTCATATCAATCCAATGCGTCGAGTTATTAGTATGACTCTAAGTGCATCTTTTCAATATATAAGTGTCTTTTTAGTTTAAAACACAAATCACATCACCAAAACCAAAAAAATGAGGCTAGATTATATTCTCATCATTCTTCATGCAATTAATTAATTAATTTCCTTATCATTTTTAACTTCTAATTATTTTGTTATTTTTCATAGTGATAATGCTTGAAGATAAACAAGAAATGACATGACGTGCAAGAATGAACCACAACTCAATCTGTCTGAGAGTATACTTAGTATGAGTCAATGTTTTGTTTAAAATTAATAATTTATTTTTAATTTAGTTATTTATATTCTTACTAACTTAATAATTGATTTATCATATTAGTGAATTCTTTTTCTCAAGAAAGGGTGTTTTTCAGTAATAACATGAGTCGAGGTTAGGGGAAAAAACAAAGGAACATTAATGTTTTTCATTATATGTGATAATTTGTACATATTGAGGAAAAATTTTAATATAATGTTCGAAATTTCAATAATATTGTTTTTTTCTTATAATTATATTCTAAATTTTATTTCATTTAAATTCTGTATTTTATGCTATTCTTCTACTTCTGGTGCTCTTTCTGGAGCTTTACTATGCTATTATGACATAGTGCGGTATGCCCTATTAAAAGAGATTTTAGAAAATCTGAAAAATATGCCTTTATCAACACAATTATTAGTTTTGATAATATCTTTGTTATTTTAATCATGCGCTAGTATTCAATATTTTTTTGTACTAATAATGGAAGATTCAAGCCCTGTTAAAGACATTTTTTGTGGTAGTGAATGTTCTTATGGGTATGTAATGTTTTTATATTGACATTTAACATAAAATTGATCAAAATGATATAAATTAGTTAAATATTAATATAATTGATCTTTTTACATTATAAATAATTTAAAATATAATTTAACATTGTAAATAATTTAAAAAAATTTGTTGTTTATAAAAAACTGGTATTTTCTACTACGAATCGAAAAAATTTATATTTTCATAAAAATATCAAAACATATATCTAAGATAACTTTGACACGATGATTTAAAAACTAATTTGGGTTTTTAACATATTTTTTTTAAAATTGGTTAAAATTAAATTTACATAATGTGTACAAAGAGAAACTAAGCATCCTTTTAGAAGAAAAATCCTTTTCTGAAAATATAGTTTTTTTATTTAGAATGCACATTTTTTGGTTTAAAATGTTTTTTATTTTTATTTATAATAAATTGATAATCGTTGAATTTATGATATAGAAATTTAAAACATAGAATTTCCGTAATCTATTCATATCTATTGATATCAAATAATTTAACATCTATGTTGTAATGATATTCTATAATATGTTTCATTTATATTAAGGGTTTCCTAATCTGCAAGCTATCAAACATGTTGAATTTACTTTTTAAAAAAATTTAATAATGTATTATGGTGATTCATTCTAGTCTAATATTATTTTTCCATGAAAGACACACTATCAAACATGAAGTTTCACTTTTAAAATCCCAGGCTGTTACATTCTCTCTACCTTTAATAAATTTTTTTGTTACAATTTAAACTAGATCTCATTAATTAAGGGATTGACATTTGTAAATACCATTGTTGAAAAACCCACATAATAAAAGGGTAAATAAAAAATATTCATTATAATAGATAACTAGAAATAACATGTTCATCCAGAATAATATAGAACATGGTTTCCAAATAAGAGAACATTGGTGTAAAGTTATGATATAGACATGGTTGTAAAGCATAAAAAATTGTGGAAATTAATAGAGAAAATTGATCTCAATAAAGTGGGATATCATGATAAATATAGTGATGAAAATCCATATATCTATAATGAGTGAAAATAACACTGGTTCCAAAAAATATGAATGTACTAGGATAACATCTTTATTTCAATATCCTTTTCCTAGAGTTGATGAATTTCTTTTCCATCTATACTATGTACATAAGGAAATATACTTACCTCACAAGTATAATTTAATCCATTATCCAATTTCCACAACAAATCAAATATTTTCTAACAAAAATTGATTATTGAATTTATATTTTTTTGGCCTGGAGAACTAAATTTATCTTTTAACATGTCATAAGATCCATAAAAGAATGAAAAGTTCTTCCTATGATATTTCCCAAAACCAATATTGTTAACATGAGTTATCCAATAATATCTAAATTTATAATTCATCTATTCCATAAATAATTAAACATTAGGCCTTTAAAAAATATGTTTGACCGAATTTAATGCCCATAAATTTATAAGGGAGGACACTAATCAACATCACATTACATTCAGACTAAAAATTAAAATTTTAAATTGTTGATGAAAATGCGAGGAACCATACATAACATCATAAAATAAAACAATAAAACCACCATGGAAGAAAATTATAAGTCCAAACAACATCATGATAACACAAAAGAGCCCCTATCTAGCATAAAAACAATAAGATCAACTTCCTTCTTCTTTTCACTGTCAACAAGTTGTCCTGTGCATGAATGCACATGCCTAGAACTGATGACAAAGTCATACCCTCTAAAAAATTAAATTCTAGAGTGAATACAAGAAGAAATTCCTCTTCTCTAAACCTCATATGGAGAAACCCAATGTGTGAAAAATGCAGTGACCCTCAAACCTCGAACCACAAGGCACAAAGGATTCACAATACCAAGAGTACATTCCACCAATTCATTGCAATCAACTGCATAAAACCAGTCACATATCCTCCATCCATATTTCAGAATCATCACAAAAAATGATCAAACATCCTTCACACTCCACCATTATAGCAATCAAGAAACAAATAGAAACCAATAACCTTCCTTAGAACCATGCCACAAATGCAATGCTAGAGAAGACCATTCAAAAAACACATATCCAGATCCAAACAAAAATCTGAAATTGCATCCAAATCGCACAACAATAATCCAAAAACGCAGACCATGGAAGAAGAAAACCCACCAAAAACCTAAACTATATAACAACTACTTTATTCAAGACCAAACACTATTACCAGCTCTTCCCAACGCAACTAGAAAAGGTTAAATTGTTACCACATCCACACTGCAAGACTGAAAACTCAAACCATGGAACCACACCACCATGAGATCTTGGTCCATTTGAAGGGAAAGGTGTGACGAAGTCCAAAAAACAGTCATCGATCTATTCAAGATTACACTACCAAAGGAGACGCTGCATGCCACAAACCCACTGCCCCAAAGCATCAACGATAATCTGATCCATAGCTAGGACGAGGAAGATGACGATGGGTTAAAAAAGACCCTAATGAGGATCCCCTTATGGGTGCATAATTTGTTAACAGAATATCAACATGTAATTACATTCTATAGACAATATAAAGTGGTTTACAAGGTCCCATATCAAATATTTGAATAATGGGATCATTATAAATCCTAAATTAAAACATACAAGATTATAGAAATTACTTTTTCTTTTATTCATTAAATATAATATCTATATTTTGAATTTATTCCATAAATCAAAAAATGAAGAAAAATCCAACAGAGATAACACAAACCATAAAATCATTGACCAATTTCATGGTCACCAACTCCACCCCTTAAAAATCTCATTATCATTATTATCTCAATATAGGGAATTTATTAAGGGTTATCATCCCTTAATAATGTGTGTTTCAAAATGATAAACATTCCACTGAACCACTTTTCTTGGTCATCTGTTCCATTCAACATATGTCTTCAAATCCTTATAGAAAAATTATTTCACTACAATACATAAAAGATAATATCATTTATTAAATAATTCTAAAAAATAACTGTTGAACCCCCATACACAATAACATTAATTTTTAGACATCATCCATAGTAATAGAATTAGATTATCCATGTACCGTTATATTTTTCTGGGGAATATTCCCTTGACACTTGGGGAATTCATTTGTGTAATGGACTATATTCTTATATTTGAAGAATTGAAAATTTGGAATCTAATTTCCTTCACTTGAAATCATGATCATGGTGTCCTTTATCATCACACTTGTAATAAACTATCATTACCTTCATGAATGTTCGATGTTGTTTCTTTCCACAATTATCTCATAGGATAAATTCTACTTTCCATTCTTCTTATTATCTATTATTTTATCTGCTGGCCTCTTATTATCTTTATTCCCTTAAAAACCATAATTCTTGGAGAATTGTTTGTATGCCTTGATACAACATGATACTATGTTCTTGTATGATGATAAATTTTGGGGAAATAGTGACATTCAATGAATTGGGTTAATCCCATCAAAAAAAATTCAATCATGCTATTTGGATTACATATGTAGTTCTTCATATTCCTTAGTATACTTTTAATGTTGTATTCATACATAATAACATTTTGATCTACATTTTCCCTTATACTCAACAATTATATCTCTATATCTCCTTGTTTCTCATGATGAAATTAATTTTCCACAAACAATACTTTAAAATCCTTCCATCCCATGTTTAATATATATTCATTATCCTTAGTACTCTTAATTGGTAACCACCATTGATCCACATCTCCTAAGATATGATATATCACCATGAAAATTTCTCCCATTAATTACTTCTTAAAGCAATAAATATCTTCTCGGAAGAACAAATACATTACTTAGCTACATATGGATTTGTATTCCAATTAAATGATTAAGGATACTGACATATAATGTAGTCTACCATTGTTACACCACATAGTCTATCAACAGACTACTCTATATTGGAAAGAGTATTTCTCATAACTAGAGTCATTTTCCCCAATATGATTATAATTTGATTAATTTTTGGTGTATCTCTAACTATACATTTGTTGTCTTTCACAATATGAAAATACATACATGGGGTGTGTGTATTTATTTGGATCTCATTCATTCTACTAGGTACCATTTATAAATAATGGAATAAACTTTATTAAAATATAAAATTATGAAACATAATGAATAATACCATAATTTTGGAAATAAAAAACATAAATTGAAAATTGATACATCGCTAATATCATAATCATAAAAACAGTTTCTGTGGAAATTTTTTCAAAAAATAAAAATATTTTAAATCCTTCATAATAGATTGTGGAGAAATTTTGAATTAACCAAAGAATATCCCTAGATAGTGTCAGACTAGGTGATTAGTAGGACTCATTTTTTACTAAGTAATGGTCATGTCAATCCTAATGTTCCTTTTTAAAAGTTATTATCTTTTAGTACATATATTCCAAAACCATGCACACTTATAGAATCTTGAATGGTATATATTTATAAAAAATCCCACATAATATCTTCCACCCAAAAACATTAATATTTTATTCTATACTTCTCAAAAAATTCTACCACTGGTTTATGTTCCCTAATATATTTATTCATAATTCTAGTTCCCAGTGATGATTTTAAACATCCTCTGATACCAAGTGTAAATACCTCGACCATATTATCCAAGAGTTAGGGGTTACTTTATCACATTAGCATGATATATATGGAATTACATCACTAAGGAAAAAATCTTTTTGTATTCTTGGTTAACAATATATGTACTTTAAATTCACAATAAAATTTAAAACATAAAATATTCGAATTATTTTCTTTGATAATTATATATTTTACCTTAACATATCAATCATAAGATCGCTCCTAGTGTCATTGGAAAAATAATACATATGAAAGGGGTCAACTCATATTCTCATTAAGGGTCTGCGTACAGTAGAAGCTACCAAGAATAAAAAAGCATAATCAATATGTGAAGGATAATAATTGAAACACATTCCATTAAATCAATTAATTCAGCATAATATTTTTTGAATAAATAATGACCAAATAATGCAATATATGTAATCACATGAGGTGGGAATGTAACCAAGAATATTATAGATAATCGAATAATCACATGGAACATCAATAATTAATATCATAATGATTAAATCTATAATGATTTACATCATTACCACCCCATCAAACCCCCATTCCAAGACATGTTACATAAATGTGTACAACCTCAGCCAAAAACCAATGTTTTTTTGGTTCATGAGACCTGTTGATGAATCAAGGGGAAATAGAGGGCTGAAATCTCCACTTATTATGTCCAATAAAATCATCTTATAAATTGGTGAAATATAATCCACATAAAAATTTGTACAAAACAACTATCATATGAAATGTTAAAAATTATACCAATCGACAAAAATAATCATAAACTATCTAGAATAATATGAATGTCATCAAACTTGTACAATCCTATTAATACAGATCATAAACCATTGTAAACAATAATCAGAATAGATTAATTATAACATATTCCAAAAGGATAATACTTAAATGATTTATGTTGTTATTTATGAATCCAAATACCACAAAAAAATCATTAAAACATCATCAAAAAAATGTTTTTTACATTGAAATTATTTTTACAACTTAAAGTTCAGAACTTGTTTTGAAAATAAGTTTCATTGAAAAAAATCACTAAAATTTATAAATAAATCATTAAAACAATTATTTTTCATGATGGTTGGAAACTCTATTCAGTTCGTATACATTAACAAAAAACTCTTTTTATATTTTCGTAAAAGGAAAACATTGCCTATTGGGAAAAAGACATGAAAATTCCATTTAAAATAATTTTTAAAATATAAATAATGGGTAAAAATTTATTTAATAAATCATTTTTTATAGTTTTAACAAAAATTTATTTTTTTTACAAAACACAGTTTTAGAAGAAAATGGTTTTTTGATTGAATAAAGAAATGAAGTCAGTTTTTATTAAAACAAATTCTCAATAATTTTAGTTACCAAAAAGGGGAAAATAATAAAATTTATTTAGAATTTAATTATTAATTATATTATATTAAAATATAATATTTTTAGGGTAGAAATATCAAATAATTTCTCCAAGGGAGACTTAAAGATAAACAATCCCGAATAATGATGAGATTATGAAATAAACCCTTACCACATGGGAAATTTTTGAATAATAATCACCATATAAGAAATAAAACCAAATTAAACATTAAATACAATTAATATAAAAATATTCATGATTTAAAATATCTATTTGTAACTATAAACTCCTCACAAAATATATAACTTTTGAATATGGAATATGCCTCACAAAAGTAATATTGAGACGAGAAACCCTTATTAATTTTGTATCTTTTCAATTGTAGGTCCCATGAAAGAATTAAATAAAAATAAACATAAAATATCATTATAATAATTATATAAATGATACAAAATTTCAAATGGGTATTGTATAATCATTATAAAATAATATTTTGGGATAACATAAACATATGTCCCTTAGAAGTGAAATTTGAGATGAAATCCCTTATCTTAGGATTGACTTCCTTTGTATGTGTTTAAACCTAAAATATAATAAATATATGATTATTAGACATATATTATAGAATAATAATATTATATCTCATACAATATATTATTTACTTATATTATTTTATCATAAGTGTATTTACAATTCTTTGTTAAAATCATTGTTTTAGGTGATAATTGCTTTGTTTTTCTTGTATGTTTTGGAATGGTAATTTTAGTAATTTTATTCTTATCATTGTTATATCATATCAAGAATTTGAAAAATTATATAAATATCATATATATATTAATTATATATGTATTTATAGTAATCTATAAATCTATATATAGGAAATTAATTACACCGTTCATGGAGATGGCATGTCGTATGTACACGTGAATGTTATTTCCATTTTATTGAAGGATATAATGAAAGTAAAATAAATATTAATTAACATTCAAATAATCACTAATATTTTATATATATCATCTATATTATAAAAAACATTCCAATTATCATCCATATAAAAATAAAATTAAAAACATTTCACATCGCTATGCGGAATCGCTAGTCCACATGTACGCATGAGAGAGATACTTTTTTCCCAAAGGATTGGAAGGTAATAATTTTTATGTTGTATTATATTTATAGAATTATTTTTAGGTCATAAATATCACATAAATTTACTAATTTTATCCTTAATTCTTTCCAATTAAATGGTAAGTGAAAAAAGAATTACATCTCTTCACGAGGCGGTAGTCCACCATATACCCGAGCAATGTTATCATATTCCCTACATAAAGATAAATGCCATGGTATACATGATATAATAATAAAATAACTATAATAATGTCTTAAATACCATATAAATATTTTAAATTCATCATTATATCTGTCCTTGATATGTGGTGATGGAATAAAATTACATAGTTTTGCGAGATGGTAGTCTATTGTACAATTGATCGACAGTTTTGTTTTCCGTTTGATGGAAAATGGGACGAATGTAGGTCATTAAATTAATATAATAAAATATAATTATAAGTTATATACTTATTTCATAATATTATCATTTATACTTATTATTATAAGGAGTTAGAAGAAGAATAAGTAAAATGAAATCAAGTAGTTAAAAGCATTACATCTTATTCCAGAAACCACATTCGGTTTAACCTAAAAGATTCTTAGATTGGATTTATCATATAAAAAATAATATAGGATATGGATAGTGATATTATTAATAAATATTTTTATGTATTTTTTTATCAAATAGGTTTTGGAAGTGTGAATAGGGGAGGATACGTGGTGTCCTTTAATAAGGGTGGATGTGGACACACATGGAGTTTTTTAAAAGATAAACTGATAACCCCAAATTTCTCATCTCAAATGTCTCCAAAATGGGTACTTATATACACTTTTGTGTTATATTATCTATTAAAGTCCATAAAATATATTTTTTTACAATTTAATGGTAATTCTTAACACTTATATTATAGTTTATCTCTCAGTAAATCAGTTTTTACATTAACCGCAATAATTATTTTTTTATAGTTTTTAATATTTATTATGGTCAAAAAATAATTTTAAACTATTATATAATATTAAAAATTTCTTCTCCAAATAATTACACTATTTTTCTAAATTAAATTCAAATAATTTTATGAATTTAATTTAAAATAAAACTGATAGATGTGACAAAAAATCGGGTTCCCAAAGAAAAGTCTGCATAAGTGTGAAAAGGTTTTATATTGAAATTTAACATAAAATGTATTCCAATCAAATAAATTAGTTAAAAATAAATATTATTTATCTATTTTTACTTTTTAAATAATTTAAAATACAATTTAACTTTGTAAAATATTAAAATTAAAAATATGTTTCGAATAAAAACTAGTATTTTTCCTTATTCATCAAATAATTAATATTTTCAGATAATTATCAAAATATCTATCTAATTTAATTATAATAAAATGATTTAAAAAGTTAATTTAATATTTAAAATTAATATTTTAAAAAATTAATTTTAATTAATGTTCTCAAAGCAATACTACGAAGCCTTTTTGAAAAATACAGTTTTTTAGGAAAAACATTGTTTTCATTCAAATGTTGTTTTGTCAACCAATTTATTACCATGGAATTTTGTTTATACATGTTCAAAATATAATTTTTTTATAATATATTGATTTTTAAGAATACCCACAATTTATTAGTATGGTTATAATGGTATTCGATATTATTATTTATTTAGACTTTGGGTTGCCTATTCCACAAGGTGTTGGAGAGACTGATTTTTTTAAAAGAAATATATCATAATATCTCAGGTTGTTACATTCTCATATAATATCTATGATTCATATCATATACTCTATTGAACACGAGGATCCACTTTTAAAAATCATAATATGTTACAATGTGATCCTCATATTTGAAACTGTTAAAATATTGGTTATAATGAAATCCTTGCTTCTGTCATCATAAATGGAGTTAAAATATGTTTATTTCTAATATACATATATTTCATTAAAATATAATTATAAATATCTAATGAATACCTATATTTATATATTCTCAAGTTCATTTCATTTATTTATTCATCCTTCCATAAATACTATGTCTTCATTTTCACATCTTTATGCTCAAATAGAATTATATGTGCGACACAAAGTTTCATTTCATTAGAAAATATTTCACTATTATTTTTAGATCAATTTATATTTTTAATCCTAACTCTTAAAATTTTAATATTTATCCAATGTAGAACAACATAGAATTTTCTGATTTAAATTTCAATTCACACGTGTCGAGTTTTTTAATCTTAAATGACTTATTAAAGGACCTAATTTATCATATAAGCCTTTTTTACTCTTATATGCCCACTAAATAAATCTGTAATAAGTGGTAAAACATAAATTTTAACCTTAAATACCATCATATTATTATTATAAATGATTATATTTACTCTTTTACATCACAATGTGAACTCAAATTTATTTTAACATATCTCAATACATTTCCAAAAAAACACTTTATAAGATCTTATATATCCATGAGTTAATATTATTTCTTTTCATTTTCGCATTAATTTTCTTATTCTATGATATTATATAGAGATTCTAAAACAAAATTTATTCTTATATATGATCTATATCCTTCTCAATCCACTCTAACCATTATTAACAACAACAAATCAATTAAAAAACATTTTCAAAATATCTATAGGTTTTATAAAATAAAATTAAGAACATAAAATGATACAAAAATAATTATATGTGTTTTTACTTCAATATATCATGGTTTAAACCTTGATAATACACAAAATAAATGTCATAAAAATCCATTGTCTTTTAAAAAAAACATCAAATCTCCCCATAGAGAAACAATATATTTAATTAATTTTATCTATAATGTATTATCAAGAGGAATCCTCAATCCTCAAATATCATAACTTTGATAGAGTCGTACTATAATGAGTCATGTTATTATGATAAAAATTGTGATATAACTTTATCCAAAAATTAATGCCACATCGATTTGGAATTATCCAAATATATTTAGAAAAATCATTCCACCAACTCTCATGGAAAGCCACATTATCAAAATATTAATATTATCTAACATCATACCTTACAACTAAAATTTAATATGTTCCATACATATACAATATATATAATTATCCTTTTCACAATAAAAGGTTACATGTTTATATTCTTCCTCTAGGAAAATAAGGTGTCCCTAATAGAATCCATAGTCTTATTATATATACCAATAATCAATGTTGAGAATGAAATTATATATTTATTCTCAAATAAATATGAAATTGGATATTGATTTATGTAATCCCTTCATTCACTAACACATTTTATAAAATTTTATACAAATATATTTCCATCAAATTAGTTTTTCTAACACTAAGTGTAGAGTGATTATGTATTTCCTAATCATAAAAACATAACTAAAGTAGGTTAAATGAATGATGGAAAATATAATATGTACATAAATGAAAATTTTAACAATGAATATTAATAAAATTTACCTTTAATTATCGATAGTCCCAATAGAACTATAAAATCCATAGAGTGTGTCTATCCACATACGAAACCTCTACCTCAACATATATGATGTTCTTCAAACCCTCACTAAAACTAATGTATATGTCACTAAGGGTAAAGTATATCACTAATTAATTATATACTTAATATCTCTTACACATATGACCCATAAAAAAGGCATGCCATCTAATACTAATAAGGCCATGGTGGAAGCTACTATTGGGGTTTCATTTTAAAATATCTGGGATCATATAATGTCATTACGCCTACTCTATAAGGACAACTAATGAGGGTAGAGAAAATATACTATTATGGTTCACATAACCAATAGATATAGAGTACTATTATTGAGTTCATGGTAAAATTATATGAGCTTCCAAGTATTGATAATCGAGTAAAGGATAAGGAAGAGTCCTCAAAGGGAAAAACCTCAAAATCCCAAAAATATTTTATATCTACTAATGAACTAAACTCTTGTAGATGTTATGATAACTTCACTAAATTTTGGAATCAATACACACTATTATCATATAAATATATTTATCCTTTAATGGTACCTCGATACACATTAGAAACATGAAATGGTTCTAATAAAGATAAATCTTTATGAATAAACCCTCTTAAAAATTAAGGATCACCACCAACTAATTTAGTAAGATATCTGTGAAAAGAAAAAGAATCATTAACCAAAATCTAAATTCACATACCTTATATTTCCCTTATCAGATGATGTAAACTCATGCTACAATAATTAATTTTACATTGAAGATATAAACTCAATCAAAAACTAACTCATCAACTTCTCCTAATTCACATCAAATTAATTTTTTTTGACAAGATGAAATATCAAGCACTATAGTTTCATGAATCACAAATAATAAAAAAAAATAATACAATTTTCCAATAACATTCATATAAATCCAATGGATAAATTAATATCACCCAACTATTTATTAATTTTATGATAAAAAATTGACAATTTTTTTAACATGGTAGATTATATAGCTTAAATTCATTGGTTGTTATTCTCTATTAATCATACTATCAGGTTTAAACTCAATTATGCTCAACTAATGCATTATAAAACACCTTAAATGCATAAATGACTTGAATTCATCACATATAAGTCATGTATACAAACACACAAAAATTCCATTTTAGAGTATATATAATTAGATTAAACACAATTAATCACCTTTATTATACCCCAAAATCATCCCAACTTGAATCAAATATGAAAATTATGATGAAAATAATATAACTTTTTCACTTCCTTATAAATATTAGACCATTTCATAAGAGTTTTTAGTATAATATCAATTTCTATTTATTGGATCATAGGGGTCCCATGTGTGATCATTGGTCTCATTGGCCTATGTTATAAGAAAAAACAATTATACCATGAAGTATCAAAAAAATAAAGTTCATACCAATGCCAACTCAAAAATCCATATTGAAAGAAAATAATAGCTTTGAAACTTCTCTTTCCTAACCTGAATCCACTAAAAACCCTCATTGGATGGTAGTCAATACAAGTGTGACCCCTAAAACCCATCTTTGAAAGCGCATAGGATGCAGACTAGTGATGAGGGTATATAACATGTAAAATTATTGGCATTAATATCTTTATTACTAGAAAGTTAAAGTATACCACCAATCATTACCATCCAACAAAGATAAAATAACCCAATATTCCAAGATAAATGAGAATATTCAAGGAATTTCAAACAACTAAAACATCAATATAGGTTAATGAAAAGTAAAAGTGTTCTCAATAAATGACTGAATCCTTCAACATTAACTTATCACTGTATAATGAACTATTTATGTCAAAAATAATCTCAAACACTATATAAAATATTTGTAATAATATTATATAAATGTTAGGGTTATCAAACAAATATATATAGTATGTTCCTCCCAAGTAACTATTCATTATGTTGTTACCAAGGACTGATTAAGGGACATTTTGAGTTAAAGAGTTTATAAAGGATTCCATTTCATTTTGAAGTCTATAAAAGGGTAGAGGATTTGGAGAAGATTTTTAAGTGGATATGGTATATGTGAAATATTTTTTTTCAATACAAAAATCATGTTTAAACACGCATAAAATAAATTTTATCATGCCAGGTGAATGAATTTTTTATTTGTGAAGTTATTGGAAGTACATTAGAGAATTTATAGTATTGTAGATATAATTCTATCATAAATTTCTTGTATCAAACCATAATTCATGTTATGGGAGAATAAATATTATATACATGAGATTTAATAAAAACCATGCAAGAGTAATGTTTTTTTTGTGGAATATTAAGTCATTCCAAGATTTAAAGGATCATGTCATGATTTAATCTTATATTTTATAATTTTTTTAAGATTATATTAATATTATTAAATCATGTCTTGTTTAGCAGACTATGAGAAATCAGTTATCTTCTATATTTTAAGATCTAGTGAGTCATCTAATATAGGTGATTTTTGTGTTTTATTTCACTTGGATTAGGAGTTTCAGGGGAAGGATAAGAAGTATACCATTTTGTGAAAGATGAGCCTATACATAAACCATTTTCAACTTGTCATATTTAAGAGTAGATTTTTGTTTCAAAATATTAAACTGAAGTAATTTTTTTTCAAGATTAATAAACGATGAGATCATTCCATTAGTGGACTTATATAAGAGTAAAAATCAATCTATTAAATAGTTCTATTTAGAGTGTCATAGAACAGTTAATAATATATAATAAATTTAATAATTTATATAATTGAACATTGGAGGTGATCATTCAACATTAGAGGTTATTATGACACAGTATAAGAGGCATTTTTTGAGTGGTTAAAGGAAAAATGGTTCTTCATGACATAATGGGATGTGATATAATGTGGTTGAAGGAAAATAATGAATTTGGGTAATTATGATATATATCTCATTATGCCTTAATAAATAATAAAATATTGATACCTTAATCCCCTTAAAAATATTTTAGGATGCATAGAAGGCATAAAGAGATTCAATATATTAAAAATAATGGGTAATGCATGATGTTTATGTTCTCATCTAAAATAGTTTCTATAATTCTATTATAGAAGTAGATAGATATATATGGAAGAAAATGTGCAATGGTTGTCACAAAAAGAAAAATAATAAGTGTAATAAGAATATGAATAAGTGGAAGAATAAGAAGAATACGAATAATAATCACAACAAAATATGATTGAGTTATATGATTAGTCAACACTCACTGGATTTAGAAATCGAGATTTTCTAAAAAATTTCACATAGAAACACTTTAAAAAACATGGGAGACACATTAAGTATCACAAGTTATAAGATAATCCCCACTAGTTTTTAATATAAATGGTTATTTTAGAGGAATGTGTGATCGTAAGTTGTAACAGTTCATTTCAAGGATATATATACTTATTTTTAGTAGTAAACATCATAAAAATCTATTATCTATCCTATTTCTGTTCATTTATGATTGTGGAGTATGTCTATATCTACATTATTATGCACATTAAAAGGTATTAGTTTTTTTAAATTAGAACCATAAAATGATGTAAATTAAATGGTTCACCCCCACTCAGCGGGTTCTAATTGATTATGATGTCCATTAACAAGTGGTGTCATAGTTCTGAGTCTTCATTGAAATATGATCAACAATTTTTTTGTTTTCTGTGAAAACAATTCCTCAATTGTTTTTAGTTTTTAGTTCTTAATTTATCTTATGGTCATGGGAATATTAATTTAATGAAAAAAGGGGATTCTAACATTTTATATGAAAAATTATTACATTTATAAATATTATATGATTCCAAATCTTCTATTAATTATTCTATATGTATTGGAGGCTACTTTATATGGTTTTGTTCCACATGATAATAGTTATTATATGAGGATAGTATATTGAAATAATTTATCTAATGATGTTCATTCTTGAAGATATATCATTTTATCTATATCATAAAATATGTTTCTCAATGTTAAAGAGATGAAGACATTAAAAGGAATTTCGGATGAATTGGACAACATGTATGAAGTCAATGTGAAGGTGAAGAAATAAAAGATATAAATTTGGTGATTATAGTATATATTTTCTAAGATACATTTTGATGAAAGAGTGGATTACCTTTGACTATAGTTAATTATGTTTTGAGAACTATCATAGGTTTTGGTGAAAAATGAAGGATATTATTGTTGTTGAGTAGGTAATTCATATCTTTCCTAAAATATTTCATGTAAAATTATTTACACTTAAAGAATATGATCTTGACATGCTTTAAATATATGATTTTCATAACAAGTTAATTTTTTATAAAATTAGAGAATATTGTTTTTTCAAAAAGAATTGAAATGTTGATAAAGTAAATTCCTATAAATATTTAAAATAAAAGAGGAGTTAAAATATTTCAATGTAAAATAAGAAGGTTCTGAAGAGAAAGATGATATTGAAATTAAATTTGAAAAACTAATATCATTCATTTAAATAAGTAAAAAAATAGAAAAAAAGAACAAATTGAGGAAATAAACAAATACTCATTTCTATTATGGGGATATTTGACATTTGTTACAAATTTTCCATGAATAAAAAGATGAAAAACTGTGTGAAGATGAGGATGATATGGGAAGGAGTTCTTTTAGGAAGAAATTATCAATATTTGAAAATTAATTGGTTTCATTAAAGAATAAATGTAAGAGTTTTTTAAACACAATAAGATAAATTTATGATCTATGTATGTAGAATATTATAGTAGTTATGATGAAGAGGAATTTGGTAATTACAATGATTTTCATGGAATTTTTCATACCAAAAAATTAAACAAAGTGGATATTAGAAGTGATGATAGTAGGAATAATAGAACTGAGGAAAAAACTCAAATGGTGTTTATTCTAAAGTCTTTGCTTAAGGAATGTATTTTAATGAATTTAAAACTAGAGAAAGACAAAAATAATTTGAAGAATAATGGTTAATCCTAAAAAAAATAATGAAAACATATATAATAGAAATTTATAAATATTGATTAATGAAATTGAAAAATTGAGGAAGTATCTCATTTAAGGTAATACAGAAAATGTTATCATGGAAGATAAGACTAAATAGAGGGAGAAATAGATTAAAATTGTTAAACATAATTTACTGAAGTAGATATGGAATTCAAAAAGTTTAAATCAAAACATTATAATTCCATTTAAGAAGTTTAGGGAAAGATAAAATAATATATTGATTGAAACTTTTAATGTAAAAAAATAAGTGGGGAAATTTTATTTTGTGGAAAAACCAAAAAACCCTCCAAATTCGAAAAAAAACATTGAATGTTAATTTAAAGAATTTTTTTCCAAAAATGGTGATTTTGAAATTCAAGGAAACAAGTTAATATTGATGAACAAATATGGAGTCTATCAAAATTATTGGTTAATAAAATGAAGACAAAATTATTTTAAAATATATATAATATTATCATGTGTTAAAATATAGACAAAAATATGTTTTCAAATGAATGTATGCATTATAGGGATACATGTATCATTTTAGAGTCTTTTGGAATATTTTAATGATATATATATATTTAAGGATCAATATTATTATGAGACAAGATGTTATGGGTGGTGAATATTAAAGGGAATTTATCCCTCTAAAAAAAGAAAAGTTAAAAAAAGGAATAGAATTTCTTGGATTCATAGTTGAAAACAAGTAAAAAATATTAGAATAAGTTTTTAGAATTTTTGACCAACTAGGTCACTTCTCTAAAGAATCCTCACTATTTTACCTAGTAAATTGAGTTTTAATCTCAATATATAATAGTCTCATAATAATAAAGAGAAATTAAAGGAGTAGGATTTAGTGATTAATGTGGAACTCCTATTATCTTAAAAGAAACATCCATTGATCATTGAAAATTGATGCACTTCACATATGAAAAAAAAAATTAAAGCTCAAGAATGAAATTAAAATGTAATAGGATGGATCTATATCCTTTGGTAATAATGGGTTGCACAAGGTAAGATTATTTGGTTTAGTATTCATTAGATAAGAAAAGTTGATGTTGAAGAAAACTCTATTTTTTGATTTAATGAAATATACATTATTAAATGTTTCTTAGTTTTGGGATGATGGAAATGAAGTGGTTATTTAAGGATATTATTGTTTTTAAGAGAGGTTGAATAATATTCAGGTTTTTATAATAGGATAGTAAACCCATGAATTTTTTTTTGGGTTTTTGATGTGGAAAATTCATGTTATGTGATCTTGAAGAAAAAGAATTAGTTGTGGCATCAAAGACTTGTAAACATTGGTCAATTGAATTTGAGAAAGCTTACCCAAGAATTTTTTTTCATGTTATGATAAAATGAAGTGAGGTATATAGAGAAATTATATAGTATCTACATTCCAAAAGGGTATTATTATTAATTAGTTACATAATAATGGGGAAACTCAATCATCTAAACCCTTAAATCTCACCCATTTATATGATATTTATCATTTGTGGAAAAAATTAAATAATAGAGATAAATATTTTATTTAATTTATTAATAAATTGAATCATATTACATTAATTATGTTTAAAAATACAAAATTTATGGCCTTTAACATGCTTATGAATTTTAAAATAAGTGAAAAAAGGAATGTGGTTTCATCTTAAAGAAGTCATATATAGAATATAGAGTTGAATACATAAGTGGACAGTTGGATGTATATCATGAAAATAATGGTATTTTTCATGATTTTTAGACTATATACAGCAAAATAAAATATAAATTTTGAAAGGAAGAATTCGATTTTTAGGGAAATATATTGAACAATATTGTCACAACATGAAATTTCTCAAATTTAATGAATGGAAACAATTAGTACAATTGTTTTTATTCTAAATCATTGTTTTTTCTAACCAAAATAAGATGTGGTGATATAATATATGTATCATAAGAATTATCTAATTTTTTAATACGTTCTAATATTTTGTATCTATTTAATTATCAAGGTGAAAAGTGAAAATATGAGGAAGTTGGGTCGTAGAGGAGTTGGTGTTATCTTCCTTGGTTATCCTCCAACTTTAGGAGGATATTATTGATACTATAATAAATCATGTAATAACATTGATAATACTAATTTGAATGGGATATAAAATTACATGAAGAATGTTATAGATATATAAGTATGTTGTATAAGTGAATTTGATGAAGAAGCATTTATTATGATACATGATGGTGTTTCTGATGATAAGGGTAATTCAAAAAAAACACAAGTGGAAGATAATGATTCATTGATTTAAAGTGTTTAACGAAAAACTTATTTAACTCAGCCAAGGATAATAAATTAGTTGACGGTCTAGAATATAATTAGTGATCATGGAGTGCCAATTCAAACTAGGAGAACATCTAAAATAGTAACACATACCTCATTATTTTCTCTGGTTTTAAGAAAATCTGTAAAATAATATTTGGATCAAAAAGTGGGGATCAATGATATGAATAGAAAGTAAGATTAGATCATGAAGAATGATACTTTAGTGGTGTACCCAAACCAGAAAACAATAATTTCATTCGAAAAAATTGGGTATTCTGTATCAAGTTGAATTAAAAAGGAGTAATGATACGAAATGAGGCATGAAAGATATGTAAATGCAACTCTCTGGTGAAAGTAAATTATTTAAAAGAGACTTTTATAGTAGTTTTTAGGATTTATACCATTAGTATTTTTCTTTCTGTCATATAAAATATGTGATATAAAAACATTCAAAAGGATGAAATGTTATCCTTCCTCGTGAAGAATTAAATTATGAAGTGTTCATTGACAAACCTAATTTATTCTTATTTAGAGAATATAAAGGATATGTTCATATGTTTAATAAGTAATTAAGGTCTTAAAGAAAGAATCAAAGAAATGGTTCTCAGAGTAAGATTAATTATTGAAGGTTCTAAAATTCAATAAGTGAAGAGTGGAAAAAAATCTCTTCATAAAATACGATAAAGGGGATTATTTAATATTTATCATCTATACATATGATATATTATTTACAAAAATTGTACAAATTTCTTGTGGATAATTTTATTTATAGGTGATGAATTTATTTTAAATATCCATTCTTGGAGAGATTAAGTGATTATTCTGTATGTATATTTCTGATGAAAAGGGTAATATTATCTTAGTCAATAAAATTATTCCAAAGAAAATTGGAATAATATTGGAAAAAATGGTTCAATTATAGTTTATACCACAATTTTAATGGGAACCATATAATCCCAAAATGAATATAAAAATTATGTTGATTTTACAGTGTATAGAAAAATTATATGGTGTTTAATTTACTACAAAATTTCATGACCGGATCTTTTGTACATTGTAAAACTTTGTTATAGATTTCAGGGTATTCCAATAGAAACATATTTATTAGATACTCAGAGATTTATCTGATACATTAATATTATTTTTAATTATGGATTTAAATATGAAAAAAGGAAAAATATTAATTTTTTTGGATATGCTGATACATATTGGGTTTGAAATATAGATGATAGAATATCAATATCAAGTTGATTTCTCTTTCTTGGAGAGAGGCGTATATCATGTCACATAAATGAAAAAAGTTCCAGTTATCTAGTTTAATTTTTAGGTAGTGTATGTTGTTGTAACTCAAGATAAAACCTAATTAGTTTATATGAAGTCATTCTTAGAAGATATCAAGATAGATTTTATGTTGTCACTTCTTTTGGTATTTTTTAATCAAGGTGACATTAATATTACATAAAATTCTATTCTCAATTCGTGATCAAAGAAAATTGATATAAAATATCACTTTATTATAGAGTTGGTGTAGAAATGAAAGACTAAGATGGAGTTTTCACAACATGTGAGAAAATAGTAGATGGGGGAACAAACTAGAAGCTTGAAACTGAATATGCACCGCCCAATATTTGGTTAAGGTTATAGTAACCTAGTTTGAACATGGATACCACTATCCATCTAGTAAAAAGACACTGGATAAACGATGGATAAGGTAGTAGTCCAGGATTCCAGTAGGTGGTGATCAGATTCTCTAATCATTAAAGGTGCCTTCTTAAATTATTTCAAAAAATTATTTTTAACATCTCCATAACCTTGTTTGACCTTATTTCATTAATAAAAACTCTAGGATATAACACTATATGGAATTAGATGAATTCCTACCCCTCTTTGGAATTTCAAGCATATATCAATATATTGGCTCCCAAATGGTTGGTTTTATCTATTCTATCACAATTTATCTTATTTTTTTTGGATGAATCATAAATTAAACTTATGTTTTCTAGATCCATGGTTCCCATTATAGTCTAATATAGAATTCATTGGTTTTTCGATGGATACACATTGGGTTTACATAATTACCCTCCTTCCACTAAATGAACCTATATCTACAATTAGAGGAAAATCTCATTTTCTGCATTGATCTAAATCCAATACCATGTGTCATTATCCTTAATAAATATCAATTATCATATCCTAGTTTTCATTAATTTGATATAGTTATAGGAATAATTGGTTCATAAATGTGGTTTAGTGACAGGTCATGGAAATTAACATTGACACACATAAGGTAGGAAGTACTGACCATAAAGGTCCACTATATAAGGTTGATTGGAATGACTAGAATGTGTGTGTATGTGTATGTTCATATCCATGAAAACCATTTTTTGATACGGTAAGATTTTTATTTTTTAATTGTTGTGCATGTGTGGGTCATGAGACTTATGCATTGTTTACTTGTTGTTATTTTTATACAATGCCCTGTTTTGTTTTAAGGAATTGACCAATGGAAGCTTAGGCCTAGAATCATGAGGATTGGTGAATTTGTGTGGCTTTATTATCCTCTAGATTTGTAGGATTCACTAGTAAAACATGGTATAAATAATGAGGATGGGAGATAGAGAAAAATAAAGGGTATAATGGATTATGGATTTTTTTGAGTCAGAGGATAGGGTATGAAGAACCTATAGCCTAAACTAAGGCTGAGCCATTGGTGTGATGGTCTCATGCACTAACCCTGTAGAGGTTGGGATATAAATAACATATAGCTTAAATGCATGTTGATATAGGGGAATGATGACCTTATGTCAAGAACTAGGACGTGATTAGATTTGATCATTGATCCGAGACATGCGATGGAATTACAACCTATTCCCATATGTGATAATATAGAAGAAATATCTTCTCACAAGATGAAAGAGAAGGAATGGTTGAGGATCATGGAAGCCTTTTTAGTGAAAAATCACTTAAATATGGTTGGTTTCTTGTTTTTGAACTTACATTCCATCATGACATAATACTTTATATACATGTATTGTTTATGTTAAGGATGCATTAGTGGTGTCCTACTGAGTTTATAATCACAACATATATGGACATCTTGATGCATGTGGAGAATTCATAGACAAGGATCCACTTAAGGGAAAGATCCCTAAATTAAGGAGTAGAGCAGGTAGATCATGGAGGATAATGGAAATTTTATAATTATACTCTATACTGTTTCTATAGTACTTCATTTTATTTAATTAGTTATCATATATTGGTTTACATACCACATTGGGAGTCTTTTGGTTTATTTTTTATAACATGGGTGGAATTTTATTATTACATGACATGTTATGGTGTGTTTTTCTAGGATATTATTAATTACTTGTAGTAATTATTATGTATGTATATTATTACCAATCGTATTGACTTTCTAAATCACTATTCTGACCCTCACTTATAGTCGAAAACCCCTTGAATATGAGGAGATGTGCATGAGGTCACATGAAACATGAGGTAGACCTGTTGATTCAATTGTGTAATTATAAAGTGGTATAAAAGTTGTTTTATTTTAATAATTATTGAATATTTTTAGGGAAAGGTAAAATGGAAATACACTATTTAGATGAAAGTTAGGGGAGTCATGTATGTTCCTGGGAAACCCTTTTTCAATAGAACACTGAGTTACTAATGATGAGATTCCTATTATTGATTGTGTTATTATAGTTTCATGATGCTATGTATTACTATTGTGTTATTAAAGATTATGATATTTGGGATTATTAATAAATCCTTTCTAGGAACATATTTAATATTTCAGGAATATGATTACTCTCCATACATAGTAATTAAATTTATTAAATTTCATTGGTAAATTTTCATATGTGATTTTATGATATATTTGTACTTAAATTTTAATTAATTGAATTGAGAAAGCTCTGTTTTGTTAAGTGTATATTATTATAACAAAAATTTAGGTTTAAATGGCTTGTCTTAGGCCTTGTTTAGTACTAAGGGGTTACACCTTGTAAAAATGGATAGGCTATCAAAATTACCCTTTATGTAGTCATATTTTATGTGTCCTATAATTTCTTTAGTGGTTTAGTTTTTTAAGACATTGATGGAGATTCTAACCATTTTTTTTAGTATTATAGAAAATACATACATGATATCTTCTAACAAGAACACCTAGGGAAGTTGGCCAAGATGGAACTACATAAGAGGTACCTCTTTTATTTCCTCTAGATATGTAAGAGGGTACATTTTATAATACTATAATAGATAGTTCAGTTATTTAGATTGGATAAATTATTCATCCTAGAGTCATTCACATAGTGACTGTTCAAGGTTAATGAGATCGTAGGATTACAGTATATTATTATTATGATTTCAAGCTTCAACATCCATAATCCTTCCAAGTAAATTGAAAACTATTGAATACTGAGTGTTATAATGATAAAATTGAGGGAATAATTGATAAAGTGGATAATATGGAGTATCAATGGGTTAGGCTAGATGGTTTCATACTTCAAGGACCCATGAGGAGATGGTGGGGTGTGATGAACATATTGGGAATTTGTGAGGGTCCATATTGGGAGACCTTTATGAATCTATTCATAAATAATTTTTTCCATGATACACTAAATATGGATTAAGATAATTATTTTAAAGAGTTTTAGTAGGGGATTAATTCAACATATTTATATTCAACTCGTTTCATGTAACTTAATTTATTTACTCATATTTTCACTGGGAAGTTGATGTAGAAGAATTAGAAGTCTGAGATTGGCCTTTATCCAGAGGTGAGGTATAGCGACCCGGACTTTTCTTACATTACTATTACATCATTTAAAAGATAAACAACATAATAGTATTATACATGGAGGATCCAAAGGTTTAGTGTCTTGGGAAAACTGGGACCACACATAACAAATACAACATCAACCATAAACAATTATTTAATTTATTCTTCACTAGCTTCTTAGTGGAACTTGTCCTCTCCTTAGTACATGTAGCCACTTGAGGATATACATAAAAAGGGGTGAGCTAAAATCCTAATAAGAGGATAGATAATAACAATATAGCATGGGGTGAGCATAATCATGACATAGGAAGAAGATCATGAACATGAGAGGAGCATAAATAATAAACATGAAATGTGGAAATGCATAAAAATGAAACATCGTGTCTTAGTGGTTAACTACCACACATACTTGTGAACAAAGCTAGAATATTTTTCACACATCATGTCACATTTACTCATGAGATTAATCACTTTACACAATGCATTGGATTGCTATATAATTCCAAGAACACCCGTCACATTTAAACATTCATATTGTGCTATATAATTCCGGGCACACCCATCACATCATAACATTATCATTATCATACTTGCAACATAGAAAAAATATCAAACATGTACATAAATAACCCATGGAAAGTAATGGGTTTCATCCCATAATAACACATTCATAAGCTTTGGGTTCCCAAAAGAAAGAGGGAACAACATACTTGATACAAGAACAATCAACCTTTAATGAGAAGTAAAAGGTGAGATCTTGAAAGAAGAGTTCTTTTGGAAAACATTTTTATGGACATAAAAACCAGTGAAAAACATGTATATCCCAGAAAATTAAAGGAAATGATGAACAAATGATCTTTGAGGAGTAACCATATCAAAAATGGAGTGAAAGAGGGAGAACCCGAAGGAAGAAAATTGGGTTTGAGATTTCCCCTTGCCTTGTACTCGAATGCCTCCTTCTCTTTAATGTCCTGTATAATGACATTATATTCATTAATTATAAATTCCATAACCTTTTATACATTAATAGGGTTAATTCTGGTTTCATTATTTCATATTATGTTCCTTTTTATGACTTATAGAGTTTAAAAACATTGATCGAGGATGTTCGTTTTCATGGTTTTCTTGAGCGGTCCACTTGTATTCTTAAATTGATGTTTGGGTAGATAACGGGTAAACATCCAGAACTTATATTACATGTTATTCATTATATTACATAATATTGAATGATTTTATAATGATTTATGTTAGATCCATGTGGACGAATCATTAGATAAGAATTAAATGATGATTATTTGGGTTAATTTGAGCGATTTTTGGATCACAACGAACTCGTTTTAACTTTTAACTTAGTAATTTGGACATAGGTTATTTCCAGAACTTAAAATGGAACATAGTACATATTTCATATTCTGTTTCAACCATAAAAATGGTTTCATGAGTAGATCTGAAGGTAGAAATGGAAAAAGAGAGCATGTCGTTTTTGAAGGTGATAAATTAACACCTCATGAACAACGTTCTCTTAAATAAAATAAAAGGAAGATGGAAATGTTGTGGGGTGATATAATATACCATCATAATTACAGTATATGTATAATACTAGAGTCACAATACAATTTGGATGAAGATAGGTGGGGAGAGATCAAGAAAGGAACTTTAATTTGAAAGGAAATTAAAGGAGAAGAGAGAGAGAAATTACCTCTAGAATCTTCCTCTTGAGATCCTCCTTAAAGAAGATAGGCTTGGTATTTTTATGAAACCTGCAGCTTTTGGACGTGGGGGAGGGGCTAGGGAAGGTTTTTGGGCTGAGTTTAAATAAGGCTTGGTGATTGAGAGGTGTGAGGAAAAGAGGGAGTCAAGGGTGACTTTTATAGTGGAGGGGAGAGGGGTTTCCTTAATATAAAATTGATTAGTTTATTAATTTCACCTCAGACAAGGAATAGTGAATCATGGATGACCAAGAATAGTAAATAAGGCATGTGAGTTCGGGATTTGGGTGCTTACATCACTTGTGATGTTAGGAATAGTGGGTTTTAATTAAAATGTATTTATATGGTAAATTAATGTATTCTACTATTCACCAAAAATTCAAGTATCTCAGAAAAATCAAAAAAATTTACCCCAACCATTTTTCGATGTGTAGAATCCAAAAATGAAGTCCATTTTTCAAAAATAATTTTATAAATATTATTAATTTAATATTTAATTAAAATCATAATTTACCTAAAAAAACAGTTTTAAGATTAAAATAGATTTTATAGTTCTTTCAAAAAATATGTAGGGTATTATAATATTATCTAAAAACTATTAGTCATTGATTAAATAATTTATGAATACATTTTAGGGAATAAATATTCTTTTAAATTAATTAATTAATTATTTATGACTTATAAAACACCAAAAACGTTTAATAAGGTAAAATTGTCACTTTCTAAGATGTCTAAATTTTATTTTATTATTTATAGGTAATGTTCCTCTTATTTAATATTAATAAGGGTCATGTTACTATTCATAAGGGTAGGTTACTGTTCATAAGGGTAGGTTACTATTCACCAAAAATTGTTTTTGTTACACTAGACTCCAAAAACCATCTTGAACACAACCGTGTATGTCAGATTTTTAAAATTCCAACCATAGGGGTGACAAAATTATGATTAAAGATCACTTATCACTTAGTAGTTCATTATTTTATGTTTTTATGACATAAATATAAGAAGGTAATTTTCCATTGAAAATCTTTGGGTCGTTACATTCTTCCCCCCTTAAGAAATTTCACCCCCAAAATTTCACTTTACACAAACAGGTGATGGTACTTCTCCTTCATTGCCTCTTTTGGTTCCCATGTTTCTTCCTCAAACTTATGGTTCCTCCACAACAATTTGACAAGGCGTGTTGTCTTGTTTCATATAACCTTATCACTTCGGTACAAAATTTTTACCGACTGCTCCTCATAGGAGAGATCATCTTCCAGCTGTACCACCTCTGAGTTTAGTACATGTGAGGGGTCTGGTATGTACATCCTCAGTAGTGATACATGAAACACATCATGAACTTGAGCCATATTCGGTGGAGGTGCCAGACGATAGGCCACATCTCCTATGCGATGAAGGATCTCAAAGGGGCTAATGTACCTTGGGCTTAGCTTCCCTTTCTTCCCGAATCGCATGACTCTCTTCCATGGAGATATTTGAAGTAAGAATTTATCTCCAACGTCGAACTCCAAGTCCCTTCGACGATTTTCAGCATAACTCTTTTGCCGACTTTGAGGAGCTTTGATGTGTTTCTGGATGACTTGAACCTTCTCGGTCATCTCCGGCACAAGATCGGGTCCAAGTAGCTTTCTTTCTCCAACTTCATCCCAATAGGTTCGAGTTCTACATCGCTTCCCATATAGAGCTTCATACAGAGCCATCTGAATACTCGAGTGGAAGCTATTGTTGTATGAGAACTCAACCAATGGGAGGTGCTGATCCCAACCACCATTGAATTCAATAGAGCATGCTCTTAGCATATCTTCAAGCGTCTGAATAGTCCTTTCAGACTAGCCATTAGTTTGGGGGTGATAAGCCGTACTGAAGTTTAATTCAGTACTCAAAGCATATTGAAGGCTCCTCTAGAACTTAGATGTGAACCTTGGATCACAGTCAGAGACAATCGAGAGTGGAACACCGTGCAATCTCACTACTTCCTTCACATATATCCTTGCAAGTTTTTCAAGTGAGAGGTCTTCCTGAATAGAGATAAAATAGGAAGTCTTGGTGAGTCAATCAAACACAACCCATATCACATTATTTCATCTTGACGTCTTCAGGAGACCCGTGACAAAGTCCATAGTAACATTTTCCTATTTCCACATGGGTATAGGCAATGGCTGCATCATACCTTTGGAATTTTGTCGCTCAGCTTTAACTTGCTGACATACCAAGAACCTTGATATATATTCGTCAATCTCCTTCTTCATGTTATCCCACCAGAAGTGTTCTCGGAGATCACTGTACATCTTGGTAATCCCAGGATGGATAGAGAAAGTTGAGCTATGTGCATTATCCAATAGCTCCTTCTTTATCCCGGGTGATGAAGGCACACAAAGCCGCGTTCCAAACTGAATCACACCATCATCGTCGATATGGAACTCTTGCAGATTCCCTTTCTTTACTGTATTCACCTTCTTTTGTATCTCCACATCATCCCTTTGTGCTTCCTTAATCTTCTCTTGGATGGATGGTTGCGCAATCATTTGGGAAAGGTAGGATGTATCCCCTACCCTTATGATTCCCAAATCCATCCTTTGCATATCCAAGAAGATAGGATCTTTCTCAATCCTCAATATGGAGAGAGTAGCAGGTTCTTTCCTACTTAGAGCATCAACTACCTTGTTCGCCTTTAGAGTATTGTAGTGAATAGAGCAATCGTAATCCTTGATTATCTCTAACCATCTCCTTTGACGCATGTTGAGCTCCTTTTGTGTGAATATATACTTTAGGCTCTTGTGGTCGGTGTATATGTCACACTTCTCGCCATAAAGGTAGTGCCACCAGATTTTCAAGGAAAAAATCACGGCTTCCAGCTCTAGATCATGCGTCGGGTAGTTCTGCTCAGGGATCTTCAACTATCGTGAGGCGTAGGCTATCACATTATCATTTTTCATGAGTACACAACCCATGCCTTTCTTTGAAGCATCATTGTATATCACAAAACTTTCTCCACTTTTTGGCAGTGTGAGTACAGGTGCAGTGATCAGCCTTCTCTTTAGCTCCTTGAATCTTCCCTCACATTCATCCGTCCAGACATACTTTACCCCTTTCCTTGTTAACATAGTTAGAGGGCTTGTCAATCTTGAGAAGTTTATCACAAAACGTCGATAGTACCCATCTAATCCAAGAAAACTACAGATTTCTGTGACACTAGAGGGCCTGTTCCATTCCTTAATCGCCTTTGGCTTTGAAGGGTCCACAGAAATTCCCTCACTTGTGATCACATGTCCCAATAACGTGACTTGATTCATCCAAAAGTCACACTTTCTGAACTTGGCATACAACTTCTCCTTTCTCAATGTCGCCAACACAAGTCTTAGATGTTCTTCATGTTCCTCCTTGCTCTTGAAGTAGATGAGAATATCATCGATAAACACTACCACAAATTTTTCGAGGTAATGTCTAAAGACTCTATTCATCAAATCCATGAAGATTCTAGGGGCATTAGTAAGTCCAAAGGGCATCACCAAAAACTCCTAGTGCCAATACCTTGTACGAAAGTCAGTCTTCTGAATATCTTCCTTCTTCACCTTTACCTGATGATATCCAAAATGAAGATCCACCTTTGTGAATTATTGAGCTCCTCTTAACTGATCGAACAAGTTATCAATCCTTGGGAGAGGATACTTGTTCTTTATGGTGATCTTGTGGAGTTCCCGATAATCGATACATTTCCGGATGGTTCCATCCTTCTTCTTCACAAAGAGCACTGGTTCACCCCAAGGTGATGCACTAGGGTGTATGAACCCTTTGTCTAAATGCTCTTGCAGCTGCTTCTTTAACTCCTCCAGTTCGATAGCAGCCATCCTATAGGGGCACTTTGAGATAGCAGTAGCTCCAGGTATGAGTTCAATTGAGAACTCTACCTCATGATCCAGGGGAATTCCGGGTAACTCTTCGGGAAATACATCATTATATTCCCTCATGATGGGCATTTCCTCAAGGTTGGCACTTTCCTTTGACTCAATCATTTGGGTGAGGTATGATTCTTCATAGGGAATCAACACCCACACCATTGAAGGATTTTTCAAAGGATATTCGTGATCTTCCTTTCATTTTTAGAGGAGCATGGGATGGTTCAGAATATGAAAATATATTTCATTTTCCCGACAGTTGATATGTGCTCTATATAACGAGAGCCAATCCATTCCAATTATAGCGTTGAATTGAACCAAGGGAAGTATTACGAGATTTTCCGGGAGAATCTTCCCACATACGTCAACAAGAGAAGAGTCAAACACTTGGGTTGAAATGATTGCACCACTTGGTGTTTTTACAGATATCTCTACTTCAAGGTTTCGGGGCTTCGATTCTATAGTTCTAGAAAACATTCAAGATATAAAGGAATCCGTAGAACCAGAATCAAATAAGACTTTTGCCATTCTTGAGTGAATAGGAATTGTACCTTGTGTGTCTTCATTATCATGTTCCACCTCCATAGTAGTGATGGCATAATCCTTCCCTTGTTCCTTTGGCTTTGGTGGTTGTTGGCGGTGATTACCCTCGAGAGCTCGAGGTTTAGTGCACTGGTTTGAATAGTGCCCTAGCTCCCTACAGTTGTAGCATTGAACCACGAGTGGTTCTCTCATTTCATCAGCTACATTATCCCTCCTTTTCATGTCTTTTCGACACTCATGAGCAAGGTGTCCTTCTTTCCCACACTTGAAACATTTCCCCGTCCCATTGAGGCAGTTCCCATGGTGCAACTTCCCACATTTTTGGCATATGGGTCGTTGTGTTTTCTTCCCACCTTTATCACTAGATCCACCAGCTTGAAACTCCATCTTTCTTTTCTTATCACCATAGCCATGGGACCATTCTCCAAACTCCATCTACACTTTGAGAGCACACCAAACAACTTCTTCATAACTCCTAAAGTCTCTAATTGCAAGAGCCTTTCAAAGATGTGGTTTTAATCCACTAAAGAATCTATCAATTTTTCTATCATTGTTGATAACAAAACCTGAATCATACCTTGCGAGCCTTGTGAAATTTGCTTCATAGGTTGTGACAAATTCTCCTTCTTTTTGCTTGAGCTCTATGAATTCTCTCTCCATCTTCGTGCGAAGATTTCTTGGGAAGTACTTATTAAGAAACATTGTCTTAAAGTCTTCCCATTCCATCTCTTCAATTTCCTCCCTTGGCTTGGTGTTCTTAATCAAAGCCCACCATTGACCAGCTTCTCCATCTAGACGATAAACGAATAGAGTCACCTTCTCCATCTCAGAACAGTGAGGAACAGAAAATATCTTCTCCATGGAGTTGACCCACTATTCCGCAACTAGTGGATCGGAAGATCCAAAAAACGTCGGTGGTCGTTGCCGCATAAAATATTCGATATCTAGTTTCTCCGTCTTTGGTGAAGGAGGATGTTCCCCATTATTTTGGTTATTATTCATAACCTGAGATAATTGAGTAAGCATCGCCATGAATTTTTGAACTCCACCTCCCAAATCATTCGGGATGTTGTTCGGGCAATCATTGCATTGGCCCTCACAAGAGTTGTTGGCCTGATTTCTCCTGGTTACCACCATTTCCTAAAATAGAAAAGGTTAGAACAAAACATAAGTAAACAATTCAGGAATAACTTATTCATTTAAACAATTATTCAAAAAACATAACATATGGGATCCCTAGGTAAATATCCTTGTGTGCATATTTGTACTTAGTCTCATGTGGTAGGTTTTCTCTAGGGTTCACTAATCCTAATCCCCAAATCAAATAAACCTTTCCTCTGATACCAACTATAGCAACCCGGACATTTCTTACATTACTATTACATCATTACAAAGATAAACAACATAATAGTATTACACATGTTGGATCCAAAGTTTTAGTGTCTTGGGAAAACTAGGACCACACAAAACAAATACAACATCAACCATAACCAATTATTTAATTTCTTTTTCACTATCTTTTTAGTTGCACTTGTCCTCTCCTTAGTACATGTAGCCACCTGAGGATATACATCAAAAGGGGTGAGCTAAAATCCCTATAAGAGGTTAGATAAGAACAATATAGCATGGGGTGAGCATAATCATGACATAGGAAGAATATCATTAACATGAGAGGAGCATAAATAATAAACTTGAAATGTGGCAATGCATAAAAATGAAACATCATGTATTAGTGGTTAACTACCACACATACTTGTGAAGAAAGCTAGCATCTTGTTCACACATCATTTCACATTTACTCATGAGATTCATCACTTTACCCAATGCATTGGAGTGCTATATAATTCTGGGCGCACCCGTCACATTTAAACATTCATATTGCGCTATATAATTCCGGGCGCACCCGTCACATCATAACATTATCATTATCATGCTTCCCACATAGAACACATATCAAACATGTACATAAATAAAACATGTACAGGAATGGGTTTCATCTCATAATAACACATTCATAAGCTTTGGGTTCCCAAAACAATGAGAGAACAACATACTTGATACAAGAACCATCAACCTTGAATGAGAGGTAAAAGGTGAGATCTTGAAAGAAGAGTTCTTTTGGAAAACATTTTGATGGAAATAAAAACCAGTGAAAAACATGTATATCCCAGAAAAGTAATGTAAATGATGAAAAAATTATCTTTGAGGAGTAACCATATCAAAAATGGAGTGAAAGAGGGAGAACCTGAAGGAAGAAAATTGGGTTCGAGATTTCCCCTTACCTTGTACTCGAATTCCTCTTTCTCTTTAATGTCCTGTATAATGACATTATATTCATTAATTAGAAATTCCAAAACTTTTTATACATTAATAGGGTTCATTATGGTTTCATTATTTCATATTATGTTCCTTTGGATGACTTATAGAGGTTAAAAACATTGATCGTGGATGTTCGTTTTCATGGTTTTCTTGAGCGGTCCACTTGTATTCTTAAATTGATGTTTGGGTAGATAATGGGTAAACATCCAGAACTGATATTACATGTTATTAATGATATTACAGAAGTTTGAATGATTTTATAATGTGTTATGTTATATCCATGTGGATGAATCATTAGATAAGAATTAAATGAAGATTATTTGGGTTAATTTGAGCGGTTTTTGGATCACAACGAACTCGTTTTAACTTTTAACTTAGTAATTTGGACATAGGTTATTTCCAGAACATAAAATGGAACATAATACATTTAAAATATTCTAGTACAACCATAAAAATGGTTTTATGATCAGATCTGAAGGTAGAAATGGAAAAAAGAGAGCATGTCATTTTTGAAGGTGATAAATTAACACCTCATGGACAACGTTCTCTTAAATAAAATAAAAGAGGGAAAGGGTGTGGGGTGATATAATATACCATCATAATTACATTATATGTATAATAATGGAGTTAAAAAACAATTTGGATGAAGATAGGTGGGGAGAGATCAAGAAAGGAACTTGAATTTGAAAGGAAATTAAAGGAGAAGAAAGAGAGAAATTACCTCTAGAATCTTCCTCTTGAGATCCACCTTAAAGAAGATAGGCTTGGTGTTTTGATGAAAACAGAAGCTTTTGGACGTGGGGGAGGGGCTAGGGAAGGTGTTTGGGTAGAGTTTAGAGAAGGCTTGGATCTTGAGAGGTGTAAGAAAAAGAGGGAGTGAAGGGTGGCTTTTACAGTGGAGGGGAGAGGGGTTTCAATAATATAAAATTGATTAGTTTATTAATTTCACCTAAGACAAGTAATAGTGAGTCTTGGATGACCAATAATAGTAAATAGGGCTTGTGAGTTTGGGATTTGGGTTCTTACATCACTTGTGATGTCAGGAATAGTGGATTTTAATTAAAATGTATTTATATGGTAAATTAATGTATTCTACTATTCAACAAAAATTCAAGTATCTCAGAAAAATCTCAAAAAATTTACCCCAACCATTTTTCGACGTGTAGAATCCAAAAATGAAGCCCATTTTTCAAAAATAATTTTCTAAATATTATTAATTTAATATGTAATTAAAATCATAATTTACTTAAAAAAACAGTTTTAAGATTAAAACTGATTTTATAGTTCTTTCAAAAATTACGTAGGGTCTTATAAAATTGTCTAAAAACTATTATTCATTGATTCAATAATTTTTGAATACATTTTAGGGAATAAAAATTCTTTTAAATTAATTAATTAATTATTTATGACTTATAAGACACCAAAAACGTTTACTAAGGTCAAATTGTCACTTTCTAAGATGTCTAAATTTTATTTTATTATTCCTAGTTAATGTTCCTCTTATTTACTATTCATAAGGTTCATGTTACTATTCATAAGGGTAGGTTACTATTCATAAGGGTAGGTTACTATTCACCAAAAATTATTTTTGTTTCATTAGACTCCAAAAATCATCTTGAACACAACCGTGTATGTCAGATTTTTAAAATTCCAACCATAGGGGTGAAAAAATTATGTTTAAAGGTCACTTATCACTTAGTAGTTCATTATTTTATGTTTTTATGACATAAATATGAGAAGTGAATTTTCCATTGAAAAACATTGGGTCGTTACATGGGGCACCTGGTCAAGAGTTTAAAACAGATGAAGTAATCTAAAGTTCTGTACAAGGCCTTGAATACTAAGAAGGGTTTGGGGAAGATAAAGTAGTATGTATTCATTTATCACCTGGGGAACCAATGAGTGTGACTCATAGTGATGTAAATCATACCTTTTTTTGATATTAATAAGATAATTTATGAAGTGGAATGATAGGGTGATAGTAGGAAGTCGAATCAGAGCTTGTTTTCTACAGAACCATATAGAGAAGAAGGTGTCACCGTATGAATTAATTATTGATATAGAATACACTATCATAAGTTTTCCCTAAATATTAGAACAAGTTTTATTGGTGTGAAAATATAAGGAATATTCACTAATTTATTTCATGGTAATAGCCATCAGGTTTCTGTATAGGTAATGAGAAGACATGAGTTGTGAGTCATCAGATTGATAGGGGATCTCAGCAGTAGGCTCAAACATGGTAGGGTTTGGCACATTATCTAAACTAGGGGTCTTATTTTTTCCAATAAAACTTTTCAAACATAAATATTACGAAATTTTATATGAATATTTAATACATATCACAAATATACATTCCTAAGGACTATAATGTTTTTCTTTCTATAGATACTATATATATAATTCATTTCATTCTTAAAATATATTTTACATATCCCCCAAAATATTTATATATGTAACATTCTATAAATATCACATATAAATCCTTCCACCAAAACATTCTAAAGAAAAAAAATATGAAAAGGGGATCTCATATTCTCAATAAATGTAAAAATGGGAAATATCGATCATATTGGTGAATAATATGATTATAAGGGCATGATATTATAATCAATTTCATATTTTCAACATAAAGAATTCATAATCAGATAAGTCTATCGCTTAAACACCAATATAAACTCATATATAGAATCATGATTAATAATGGTTTCAAAGAAGTAATATTCATTCAAGAGTAATAACATAGGCTTGTGGAATCCTAAGCATGGAAATTTATAATCATATGAAAATAGCTATTTCAAATCATTCCCACTCATAATATTGTGATTATAGCTATAAATAATCATAATCACATATCGAAATGTGAACATAACCATTCACAATAAATTTCATGCATAATCTTATGAGCATAGATAGAAGAAATCATTCTCACACATTATAATGTGAATAAATGTATCTAAAATCATTCCCTCTATTATCATTATCATAAAATTAGATATCAATATCATGATACCCAATGTATTAGAAGGCTATAAAAGACCCATAAATAATATAATAATAATCCATTATTATATATTCCACAAGCTCAAGAATAAAAGTATCATTTCATCATAGCGTAAACCATGGAAAAAAATGTGTTTTATTAATAGTTCATCATAATAATCAATTACCATCTAGAGAATGAATATTTATATTATCAATAAATCATGTCCCAAATGATTTATAAGTAACACCATATAATTTTTTCAATCATTAAAATACCTTAAAAGATTACTGGAACATTTCTTGAGGAAAATACCCATTTTATATTGAAAAAAATTATTTGAAATTGAAAAATTTCCTGAATATTAAGAAAACATCCTATTTTAAAATGAAATTGGAATATTATAAATATGTTTTCAAATAAAAGAGTATGTACGAAATATTGATAATTAGTTCTTGTAGTATACATTAAAAAATGATTTTTCCGCACCTTCAGTAAAAATAACACATTCAAAAAAATGTCAAGAAGGTTCTATTTAAGCCTTTTTTAGAAATTAAAAGTTTTTAAATATTTCATTAATAAATAATTATATAATAATAAAAACAATCATGGAAAATATTTAAAATAAAAAACAAACATGGAAGAAAAGGGTGCATAACCAAAGAGGATATAATGTATTTAATACTATATAACATTTTCTCAATCATTTTAGGTACCAAAGAGAAGAAAGTGGTAATATAACTATCAAATTTTATAAATAAACAATGGATAATAAAATATATGTGGGTTTTAAAGACAATATCTATATAATTTCATTCAATGTAAATTTAACATAGGCAATACCTAAAAGAAATGAAATTGTAACTTAAATCCCTGACCCATTTAGTAATATAAAAATAAAAACCTCTTAAAAGAGATAAAATGTGATTTATTTTTAAATAAAAACATTTTTCATGAAAATAATAATAAAATACATACACTAATCAAAATAATCAGGTGGGGAATACAGAATATGAATCATAGATATAAATGTGAGTCGACAAACCCATACCTCAAGTCTCATCATGATTTATACATGTTAGAATATATTATGCTATTAATATATATTTATTATAAATATATTCTCAAACCATACACATTTATATCATACCATATCTTATTTATGTATAAAAATTATCAATCTTTTATTAAGAAATTAATACTGAAATCACTATTCTGGGTGATAACTGCTTCGTTTTACATGAATGCTTCAGTTTGTCAGCCCAAGTCCTTGTAATTTGATAATGGTTTAATAATATACATAATTTTAATAATTGAATAAAAATAATATTTATTCATCATATTCACTTTAATAATCATTCATATATAGTAGTGATGAAAATTGAATTACATCACTTTGTGGAGACTGTTTTCTGTGCATTAACACAAGTGATATTTCCAATTATTTATGGATGAAAATAAATAAAGGAAAATAATAATTCACAATTAAATAATTATTAATATATATTATATATCATATTTAATCACTAAATATATCCTTACTACCATCCTTTCAAAGAAGAAATGAAAAATGAATCACAATGCTTCGTGGAGGTGGTAGTCCACACATACAAACTTGAACCATTATTGTTTTCTAACAGATCAGATGGTATGAAGGTAGATAATATGTTATAATCAAATATTTATATTCATTTAATAAATATAATATATATATAATAAATCCATAATAATATCCTACAATGAAATATGGTGAATAATAATGAATCATATTGCAACATGGAGGAAGTTTTCCACAAATATGCATTGGCAGTACCTACATTTCATATTTGATGGGAAAAGAGATGGATAAATTTTATTCCATAAAAATATAAAATATACATATATTTTATAAATTAATTTTATTATATTTTAATTTTTATGTTATAAGTGAAGGAGGTAGAAGAATAAGTACTATGAACACACTTAGTTAAGACGACTACCACTTTTTCAAATAACCTCATTTGTATCTCTCCCAAAATATCATAGGTCTGATCATTTAAGATGAAAAAAACACTATAATGTATTTAATGAAGTTTAAAAGAGTTTTTTAGGTTTTATTTGAGATTAGTGGCTCCTGAATTTTGAAGAAGATAGAAGATGATGCCCCTTTTTATAAGTGAGGGGGGAGGCACTCTTGTAGTTTTCAAAAACATTAAAATATTCTAAACTAGGATTCATTGAATAGTGGTTTAAATTTAGATTAATTTTTAATTAAATATGATATAGGGTCTAAATAACCTCATAAAATAATATTTATACGTGATTTTAAGTCATTTTACCCCTCATCTCTTACGTTTAACCCTCTGATACCCCATTTACCCTTAAGCACCATTACACATGTGTCCATAAATAAGGTTTATAAATTTATAGATAATGTGACAATTTGTTAATAAAAGATACTTGTATGAAATTTTAGACAATTTTACATTCCACTTATCATCTTTAAAGTTTTTATGATTTTAATGTCATTTAATAAAATAATATATTGCATAAAATATCATTAATATAATTTATGGGTATTCATTTATTTTGAATTTAATGTTAAGAATATATAAATATATTTCTAACATAGTCCATTTAACCCTAAATTGATCACTATAGTTACCAATAAAATTCATGACACACAATAATTCATACAAAATATTTTATTTTAATGTTTTTTGAAATTAGTTGGTAAATTTATTTTACTACATATAGAAGAATAGTGTTAGAGTTGCTTATGAATTTAAGGTAGCTATAACATCACTAAAAAAATTAAAAATAAAGTACAAAAATAAAAATAATATATTAAAATTAAAAATAATCATTTATAACTAAACATAACATCTTTTTTCCCCTGAAAAGTTTTAATGATTATAAAAGAAAAGAGAGTGTAATTTCATATTTTTCATTACATAAAATTAAATGTAAATATTTATTAAAATAAAAAAATTCATAAAAAATCCATTAAATTGAATCTGAGATGATGATTATAGAACCCACATCATCCAATATAATAATGTTCATGATTAGGTCAATTTTGAAGACATATCATATATTTTTAACCATGTTTTATACATTTAACCATAACTATGGTGACAACATTTTTACGAAGGTTACTATTCAGAATGACCCAAACTAGAATGGGCTTATTTAATAAATCTAGACCAACTGATTCAATATTCAGATTCAATTTTTAAATAATAAATCATTAGAATTGTTCAAAATTAATTATAATATATGTTAATAAAACAAAATGGAAAATAATTTTGTGAAAATTAAATGACCCCTCCCTCAAAAGATGCCCCCAGTCAGCTGTTAATGATAGATGAAAGATAATGACTCACAAGTCCTACACCTAGTAGGCCCCGATGTGGGGATGTGTACCAAGGGTACATAGATCTCACAATATGGGAGGCATTACAATTTATAAGAAAAAAATATCAGGAGTTAAGATTGTTCATCTCAAAAAAACTCCAAAACATAATATCTTTAAAACAAAGATAAAACCATCCCACATATATGTTAAAAATATTTTACAAATATAATAAAACTCCAATGTACATACCCAAAGGAAAAATATGTAGAAAAACATAAAATGTCCCAAAAGTAAAATCTTGTGAGGTCCAGAACGGTCCATGTAATCCTCATAGAAACCTGAAAGTAGTTTATATACATAGGGAAAGCATACAAGTATACTCAGTTGAAAAAGAAACGTCTATTATGAATAAGAGAGAGAATCATGCTAATGCTTCCATGAGAAAATAGTAAAACCCACAAAACCTAACAAAGATTACTAACCATCCCAGCTCCCCATGTAATGCTCACCAAAAAACACAAGTCCAGTAAAGTATTTTCGTAATAACATCGATGATTGAGTATCCCACACAACTTTTCCACTAATTATCCACTCCCACACCCTAACAGTAAACATCCTCGGACACCCACCTCTTCTGAACACACCACACCAAAACCTACACGCACACACCCGAGCCTTGTAGCTAGTCCCATCACTTAGGAAAATGAATCTCATCACATCCCACCCACCCACACCTAGGCTTCACAACCACATCACATCCTACCCACAGACACCTGGGCCAAAAACCACACTTCATCCTGAGGAAACCTAGGAAAGCACAACACATATGATCCTTAAGAAACTAGGAAAAAAACAACTCACCCACACAAACCTAGTCCCTAAAAAACATAGCCTTCGTGAAGAATCTTTTGCTCTCATAATATGGAAGAGGGAGTAGGGAAGAGAGGGCATCCAACTATCCTTCCTCCCATTGAGATGTTTTGGATGAAAACCCTTCCCCATGACGCCAGGAGTGTTTATAAGAGAGTTCTAAACTAAGGTGGGGTGTGTATAGAAATCAAAAGGAAAATAAAAGTAATATATATGATACAAACCCTTCAAGAAAAACCTATGGGGTTTCAACCAATAACCAAATCCCAAGAAACTGTATTTTCTACTACATCTAAATACACAACCACCTAAAAATGTACAAACCAAATCATACACCCATCAAATTCAATTGACCAACTCTCATTTTTTAAACACATCATTTATTAATTGTTTCTCTATTCAGGAATATACTAGGCACATCACACCACAATCCACATAGAAAAAGTCACAAAGAGGAAGAAGAACCCCAGTAAATTAACCCACTTCACATTCCCATCCATTTAAAACCCACAATAACCACTTCCATCATAATTCTTCAAGTTCATCTTTCCCAATCCATCCTCTCAATAGAGAGAGCTCCCCAATTCATAACCGCTTCCAGCAACGGATAACTACAGAAATCGATTACAACCCTACTGTATAATACTTCCCATACATTCTATATCGACACCCCCTTTAGGCTACATCCATGTTCACAGACAAAATCTTGACCTGATATTCTTTCACACCTTCAAAAAAACCCACAACACACAACCATGAGTTCAACTGTATCACCACAGAAACCTAGGGGAAAACTTATTTATCATTAAAAAAACATAATTTCTTTAACCCGACTTCGTTATTTTATGCGTTACCATAGAAATATTATGATCCAAGGGTTTTAATTTATTAGCCAAATATACGTGGTTAAAAATATTTCGTATAATTGTGTTAAAAACCATGTATTCAATAACTATTTCATGAAAAAACAAATACCCCCAGTGGACGTGATTTTTAGTAGGCATATAGACCATATAGTTCACAAAATTGATAAATAATTATATATATTAGGTTCTTGGGGGTACAAATACATTAAACACACACACCCCAAACACACATACTAGAATGGAAGGTCATGGACCCCCCCCCCACCCAAGGGAAAGCCTACCATCAAGCCTTATTTATTTAGTACATGATCCGAAAGACCAATGGGATGAGGCAAGTTACATGGCCCAAAGACCCACAATCTGGCCCGAAATCCTAGTGTACGATCCTGACACTATCATCAGGCCTACGTCATGTTTGTGTCACCGCTTGTCTGTATCATGGTTGCATCAATGTCTCCCTGTGGAAATGTTCCCCCTCTTTATTAATTTTATTGAAATTTTGTTATCTACATTGAATTTTGGTAGAAATGTGTTCAAAAGGATGCATTTTTATACCAACCCCACATGATACACTAATAATAAAGATTAATGGAATCCTACTTGGAAGAAGAGGTAATCAAAAAATCGTGATTTCTCCAGGACTGGGGGTCACATGTTGTAGGAAACTATAAGAAAACATGAGAACTAGTGAAACAAAATGGAATGAATACTTATGAAACAATGTTTCTAGGAGCCTCTTACAAAGAGATAACAAGGTATAAAAAAAGGAATAAGGTTGGTTTTTCCTTTTGAATATCTAAAATAGGTATGAGGTTAATATACCTACTTAATTTTCCGTTAAAGTCGAATCTGCTCTAGGTTATGTGCATTGTCAAATTAAAACCGATCACAAATATTAAGAAATTATAGATCTATGTCATAACCCATAAAAAAACTCCAAAACATCTTAAATATGGTACTGAAATCTTTTTAGTTCAATGAAAAAATCTAATGAGAAAACATGAAAAATCATGAAAAATCAAGAAAATTTGACAAACTACGGGAAATCACTCACTATCGTGACTCGCTTTGGTGGCCTATTATTGTGATGTGATATTGTGGCCTACTGTTGTGACCTACTGTTATGACCTACTATAGGGACCTACTGTTTTGACCTTTTGTTACAGCCTGGTATGTTGACCTTCTGTTGGGACTTTCTATGGTGACCTGCTTTGGCAACCTACTATTCTGACAGTTTGTGGCGACCAACTATCACAACCCGCTGTCTGGACCCACTATCTTGAAGTGCTGTCAAGATCCACTATTGCGACCCACTATCATGAACTGCAATCATGACTCTCTATTGGGATGAGCTATTGTTGGAAAACTTGAATTTTTTAAAACTCTTGAAATGAGTCAATGTGACCTCCCAGAACACCTAACCACTATATTTTAACAAATTAATGAACCAGATTGGTATGGGCCATTACATAAGGTGCCTCTCAAACTATTTTAACCCTAGAAAATTCGAAACTATGCTCGGAAGAAACAAGGGTTCAAACAACCACCATGCGAGATAACTCTTAAGGATCCAACTACTCATGGAACACCATTAGAAACCAAAGAACAACAAGTCAAACCACAAAATCACAACACCCACATGATCTAAACATGTAAACTAAATAATTACATCTTCCATGTCAAGATAATTTCAACTGTGGGCATAATAGCCTTTCCCACATGGGTTTAATCGAATCACAATTAATGCATCATAATGGGGAATCTGTTCCTTTCTTATTCACACATCTGGACATTATCACTCATTATGGACTAAGGAAACAACTCATCTTATAAAAAACAAGGTTCAAGCACTACATTTCAAAAAAAAATTGAACAAGGGAAAACTGAAAAAATACACCAAGTAATGGGCACACATATGCGTTTCTTGCTCCCAAGTACTCTCCTCTAGAAATTCGAGCCTCTACAACACATGAACCAAATACATGGTATGTCTATGCAACACAATCTCATGAAAATCCTTGATCTTTATTTTCCTATCCATGTATGTCGTGTCATCTCTGATATCCAACCCTCCCCAGTTAAGTACATGGTAGTCATTGTGATGATACCGATGAAGTTGAGAAACATGGAATATGTCTTGGATCCTCTCCATATACAATGGAAATGCCAACTAGTATTCCACTTATCCAACTTTTCCCAATTCCTAAAATGGCCCAACGAACATGGGATATATATTTATCCCTCTTTCAAAACTTTACTACCCATGTTGAGGGGAAACCTTCAAGAATACATGGCACCCAACCTCAAAATCCAAGGGCCTCCTCATTGGATCGACATAATATTTCTTCCAAACATAATATACCTTCATCCTCTTATGAACATGTTGGACCTTCTATGTCGTTCCGTAATCCACATCCAGACCAAGAATAGTTATCTCCCCAAACTCTATCCAGTATAAGAGTGAACGACACAGTATACCGTAAAATGTTTCATATGAATCCATTCCAATGGAAGAGTGACATCTATTATTATAATAGAAATATACTAAGGGGAGGTTTTGTAATAATGATCCCCCATTGTCTAAGTGCATGCCAAAAACATATCCTCCAATGTCTGGATAGTCCGCTCTATCTGTCCATCTATCTATGGGTGTAAAGTAGTACTGATGTGTAACCGGGTGAAAAAATCATTCAATATTCCCCTCCAGACTCTTGAGGTAATCCACACATTCTGGTATGAGACATTGGATGTCATAAATCCATGAAAACGTCACACCTCCTCCACAAACCTATTGGCTAAGGCATCCAATGCACTTAATGATTGTTAAGAAGTGATTCAATTTCTCTAGTCGATCCACTAATACCCAGATATCATCATAGCCTCCATGATCCTGGTGTAACCCTATGATGAAATCCATAGATATGTCATACCACTTCCACTCGGGGACATCTAAGTGCTAAAACAAGCCTCTAGGAAAACAGTTCTCATCCATTACCTACTTTCATACTAAGCAATTTAGAACTAACTCTGCCACTTCTTGCTTTATCCCAAGCCACCAAAACTGCATCATCAACCCACGATACATCTAAGAAATCCCTATGTGTAGCACCAATGTTGAGCTACGAATCTCATGGAGGACATACTCATTCATCGATACAGAAACAAAAAAAATTTCCCTAAAACAACAACTAGTTTTAACTATCCTCTGAACATCCTTTCAGAGCATCACCATTACAAATGTGATCATGCATCACCTATACCTCTTAGTCTCCCTGCTGAGACTCGTCCACCGACTTCATTAGAGAAGACTTCACTTTCACCTAAAATAAATAGCCACTTACAATTTCCATTCCATTATTTATGTTGAAGGCTTATAACTCCTCCATCACATTCCAAGCGTCTACAGATTCTCGAACAACCTCCTTCTATGAATTTATACTCCAATCAATAGCCTTGAAATTACCCTTTCCTAAGGTGTAGGAGATATAAAAATAATAGTCCTAAAAAAACTCAATCCACCTCCATTTTCAAAAGATTAGATATCAAGGGGAAAAGATATAACTCAAGCTATTGTGATCAGTGAAGACCACAAAGTGCTCCCCAATGAGGTAATATCACCAAAACTTTAGGACAAACATGACTGCTGCTAGCTCCAGATCATGGGTGGTATAGTTACGTTTATGGGGGCATAATTTTATAGACCGATAAGATGTCACTGCTCAAAATTTCTTCATGATTCATCCCAATACCATATGAGAAGAATCACAAAACACCTCAAACATCACCCCTTCCTCTAGAAATTGGAGAACTAGAGCACTAACCAACAACCTCTTCAAATAGAGGAACACTTAATGTCACTAATAACTCCACACAAAATCCTATTCTTTCTTGGTAAAAGTTTTCAATAGAGATACAACTCAAGAGAAATCGGGTACAACCTCTAGTAAGATCCCACAAGATAATGAAAACTGGAATCTTCTTCCACATTTGTCAGTGGTTCTGAAGAAACAACCAATTAAACCATTGAGAAGTCAACTGCCACACCCTACTAGGACACCACACTCCTGTGGAAGTGCTCTTATAATGTTCTGAACATCCCATTGGACAAATATTTATAAAACTAATGGTGTCAAAGAACCTGTAGGATGGTTAAGAGATGCTTTCATGGTCCTCCACCAACTTTGAGTAAATCAAGACATCATCAGTGAATATGATGATGAAATGATCACAAAAATCATAAAATATAGATTTCACGAGTCCCATGAATATGTCTAGTGCATTTTTAACATCTAAAGGCATGACTACGAACTTAAAGTTCCCATACATGCATCTGAAAGAAGTCTTTGGGATATCTTCCCACATTACTCACAACTGGTGATATCCAGACCAAAGATAGATAATATGAAACCAAATTGAACCTCTCAACCAGTTGAAGATATCATTTATCCTCAAGAGAGGGTAACCATTCTTGAATTTTACTTTATTCAACCTCAAGCAATATATGCACAACCTCAGACCACCATCATCATTCTACATAAACAAGACTGGAGTACCCCATGGTGGCACACTAGGTAAGATAAAAAAATTCTTCCTCAGATTTTCTATCTGAATCTTAAACTCCCAAAACTTATAAGGTTCTATTTAATAAGGAGCCATCAAAATTCGAGATGCACTATGTTGTAAGTCAATCTTGAATTAAATGTCACGTTGAGGGGGATATACTCACAACCTCTATAAAAAAAACCATGAACTCCCCAATAATCCTAGGCATTATTGTGTCTAATAATTCCACTAATAGATAATCTAACAAGGAAGGAAGTGTCTCTACATACTGACTGCCCACCTGACAAATCCACTCACAAATTAAAGGCACATGCCTTCCATCCATGTATGAAAACATGAAACTTCTCGGGATAAAATCAATAATAGTGTGCATGGAATAAAACAAGTTGATTCCAATAATGAAAATGTATGGTTTAATATATATCATGATGAGATATCCACACTAGTAACATCATTATTTTACACCCCCTACACACATCAAAACAAGGTGGTCTGACCTACGATTGGCATACTCAACAAAAAGGGAATGGGAAGCCTCTCTTTTTCTAGACCAAGAGCATGGGATAGAGTGGGTGAAACAAAAGATTGAAGAGACCCTAAATCAATAAAACAATTGGCAAGGGTACTAAAAAAGTTGATCATAACTCTAATGATCTCTAGTCCCTTCGGATCCATTGCCTCTACTGCATGAAATTGACCACACCCAGCTCATATTCCCCCTACTAATGAATTTCTCCATGACCACGCTTAGGATGAGGTCCCTGGGGGAAACCCTGAGGTTGGACCCTACCATCAGTATCTTCCCTCAGTTGAGAAAAATACAACTTTCTATGCTACTGGAACTACCTGAGTGAAAACTATTATTGAGGCTGGTGTTGAACCTATCCTCATAAACCAAAATGAGGTCGATCAACCAATGAGAAATAACTATAAATATTTTCCATGAACCCCAAAAAAGAAACACACCTTCCCCAAGACCACAAGAAATGAATACAGTCCACCGAACCAGGAGGATGGAAAGGAAACTATAGAGGTTTCCACCGTGATGATCAGAACATAGAAGGTCCCTAAGATCTTCCAATGATAACCCCACCTCTCAAAGAACTCTGTCGGATCCCCTATCAAGGTAGTACTATTTATGAGTGAATCCTCTCAATGACATCCATATTCTTCTAAACCACTAGATATCTTGGAAATGCTAATAATTAACAACATATAGGATAGAAGGTTAGAGGGCCTTATTAAGCCATCTTACACGAGAATCATCAACTATAAAGATATCTAGGATGAAGTGAAGGAGATAATTTTACTTCATAATATGTTCCTACACTGAGATCCTCTCCTGCGAAAGGGAGAGTAGCTCCAGCCTGTTGTTTGCCTTTATAGTCGACCAAAGGAACTTTGTGTAGATTTTGTTCCAGAATTTAACCAGTAACAAGTCCACCACTCTTTGCTCCACCAAAAATAGTGTCCATCATTAACATGAAACTCCCCACATCTGAATGACTGCCAAATGGGCCCAAATTTCTATTGGTGTCTCGATCAAACTGAAGGTGATTTCAAGCTCCTCGAGCCAACTCTCCATCTCCCTGTCTGAAACAATTCCCTCATACATTCCCATGGTCTGATTCTAGACAGACCAAAACATTCTCTACCATTGGTCATCATCTTCCACTAGATCAACCACCCACCAATCAACCAAATTAGCCTGCTGAGCCTCACCCACCTGAGCCTCAGATGGACGATGACTGGGTGAGATAGTTCAAAAAAGTAAACAAGGAATTCTTTATCCTAACTATAATGGAATTTTATTTAAGATTAATTTTATATAGTTCTTTTCATCCTATCCATTTTATCCTTCTTGAAATAACCCAATTTAGACAATAACACAAGTTATTATGAGGATTTTACCTTTCTTATGGTCTCTACCATGCAAATGGTGTGGCCTCACTTGGTTATTCGGTAGGTTTAAAGTCCTCGAATTAGATCATAGGGGGCCTAAAATACCATGTCCTGGTAAGTTTTCCATATCATATGTCACCAATTGAGTTCACCTGACGTCGTTGCCCTACCTACCCATGCAATCCTCATTGTTCCAAATTAGAAACCCCATAAAATATCTAAACCATAAGAACTTATACCATTTTTTCTGACCCCCTCCCTGAAAAGATTCCCCTCCAGAGCTAGAAATGAAGGAATATAGATAATGACCCCTGAGCCCCACCTCCAGTAGGCCATGGGGTGGTGACGAACACAAATGGAACAAAAGTCTCAAAATATGGGAGGTATTACCCATTAAAAGGAACACAAGATCTGGAGATAAGATGGTTAATCCCAAAACAACTCCATGAAATAATATATATAAAAGAAAGACAAAAATATCACACATGCATTTTCAAAAAAACTATTACAAATAAAATAAAACTCAAAAGTAAATATACAATGTAAAAATACGCAGTGACATAGAAACTATCCCCAATTTACAATCTAGTGAGGTCCAGTTTGGTCCAAGTAATCCTTTTAGAATCCATAAAGAAGTTTATATACAAAGGGTGAGCATGAAAGTATACTCAGTAGGAAAACCAAAGTCCCTCTTGCACAAGTGTGAGAAGAATACTAATGCCCCTATGATAAAACCAAAGCATAAATAGCACCTAACAAGGTATACTAACCATCCCCACATCACCAAGGAAAACTCACTAAATTACTCAAGTCATGTAATGTAATATAGTAAGCACATAAATTATAGGGCACCCCACACCACATTCATATAGATTATCCACTCTCACAACCTAACAAAAAACATATTAGTGCTCCCACCTCTTCCAAACACAACACACCACAACCCACCGGCAAACACCTGGGCCTTGCATCTTGTCCTGTCACCTGGGAAAAATAGGCTCATCACATCCCACCCACAAACACAATGGCCTCACAACTACTTCACATCCTTCCCATAGAAACCTGGGCCACAAACCACACCTCATCCCAAAGACACTTGGGAAATCACAATACATATCATTCATAATATACTTGGGAAACCCCATCATTCCCACATACACATGGGCCACACAAGCTACAACCATCCATATTAATATTGGGATATCACAACCTAGAAGTGAGAGGAGGGAAGTGTGGGTGGCCATCCATCCATCCTCCCACTAGAGATGTTTGGGAAAGACACCTTATCCCCTGATGTTGGGGGTGTTTGGAACATAGTGCACAACTAGGGTGGGGTGTGTATAGAAATCACAAAGAAAATAAAATTAGTACATATATGATACCAAACACTGAAGCCCAACCTATGGGATTTAAAACAATAACCAACTCACAAAAACCTCATTTGCTGCTACCTCAAAATGCACAACCACATAACAAGACACGAACTGATATCATAACCCAAACCAATTCAATTAAACAAATATCATTATTTATTAAATTAATAATTTATTCATTATATCTCTTATTTGAAGAACTATTAGGAATAAAAAATAATAATCCAAATAGTAAAATTCACATATGGGAAGAAGAACCCTGGTAAATTAACCCACATCACATTCCTATCCGTTTAAAACCCATGGCAACCACTGCCATCATCATTATTCAAGGTCATCCCACCCAATCCATCCTCTCAAAAGAGAAATCACCCAAACTCACAGCTACTCTCAACACCACAAAACTACAAAACCCAATCACAAACCTGGTATACAAAAAATCACATAAATTCCACATCCACACCCCTTTACAACCACATTTAGGTTCATAGAAAAAAACACTCAACCTAGGATTCCTTCACTGCTTCCAAAACACCCCACAACACACAAATGTGATCATAATTGCATCACAACACAAACTCGAGGAACAACATTTTAAGATTTAACAACTCAAATATTATTCAATTGAAATTTATTATTTCAAGGGTAACCATAGAGACAATACGATCCATAGAAATCCATTTATTTTATAGATATAGGTTGTTAAAAAAATTTCATATAAAGGTGTGAAAGGAAAACAAAAAACATGTATTCAGTAACTATATCATGTGATAACAAATCTACCCAATGACCAGGTTCTTCAAAAGTTTTATAGCCGATACAATTGACTACATTGAAAAAATATAAATAAATATGTATGATCATATATCACTTTACCTTACCCCTATTCATTTTTTAAAAACGATTTTTTTCTCATTATTGAATTGGGGTTCATCTATGTTCACACGAATAAATTATTATACCCACCACAGATGATAAACAAATAATAATGATAAATGAAATCCTTCTTGGTAGAGGAGGGGATCATCACTTCCTAATTTCTCCAACATAAGGGGAGCACATGTTGGAAGAAAATCCAAGGAAAACATGAGAAACTTGTGCAACAAAAAGGCACGACTCATCAGGGAAGAAAGGTTTTGGGCGCCTAGTACCATGATAGAAAAATATGGGAAAATAAAGAAGAAGGGTGCTTCGACCTTGGAATTTCTAAGATAGGGTTGCGGTTCAGATATTTATTCAATTTGTGTTTAATGTCAAATCCAGTCAAGGTAACATTCTTTGACTAATTAAACCCCCCAGGATTGTTAGGAATTTAGATATATGAGTTATATATCTTTAAACACCTTCAAAAATACTTAAATATAGTATGAAAATAATTTTATCTCTAAGAAAATATCAAAAGTAAAAATGTGTAAAATCTAGGAAACAATTGAAAATTTGACAAACTGCTGGAAATGACTCACTTTCATGACTTGTTGTGAGAACCCGCTATCAGGACTCACTATCACAACTCACTGTGGCGACTTGCTATGGTGACATACCATTGCAACATGCCATTGTGACGTGTCATTTAGACTACCTGTTGTGACTTTCCATTACAACCATCCATGGAGACCTGCCATGGATACCCCTTATGGCAACCCACCATCACAACCCTCCATAGAGACCACCTTTCAAGACCTGCTACTGCAACCCACTATCGCAACCCGCCGTCGTAACCCACTTTTGGGATGAGCTAACATTGGAAAACATGATTTTTGGAAAAACATTTAAATGAGTCATAGTGACATCCTAGAACACTTCAAATACTAGATTTTTAAAAATTATTGTACTTAAGAGGTCCGGGACATTACAAAAGAAGGATTTTTTAATCCTAAAAATAAATATATATCAAAATAGTGAATATTGAGAATTAAAATTGAATTAATTAGATTGTTAAACATAAAATTTAATATAAGTATGTTTATGAATAAATAAAAAATATAATGAAAATTTTAACATACTTTAAGAAATGAAAGAATGTAAAAATTCAATATTTTTAACTATTCGATGAAAAATTAATAATTTTATAGATATCCCAAAATTTGAAACTAAGATAATTTTTACTTTCTAATTTAAAAAAATATAATAATTTAAAAAAATAATATTTATATAATTTTAATAAATTAATTATACTTTTTAAGAAAGAAATTTTAAAACATCAATTTTGTGAAGAAAATCCATTTTTAGCATAAAATGACTTTTATAAAAAATAAGTTCTTATTTCATGAAAATAATTTAATAAAATTATTACAGCTAAATTTTTTAAATTTATATTTTATAATGTGATTAAAACTATTCTTACTCTCCAATACAATAGATAGGTAATACTAGTTATGTTTAAATAGTAATATATTATAGTATATCATGGTTTTTTAAGAGCGATGTATCAGATCGTGTTGTCAAGAACATCAAATTATAAATTATTTTTTTACTATAATTTCTACCATATAGCAGGAACTATTGGTCATATTTTGACGAATCCATAGAAAATTAATTTTAAATGATTTTTTGGATTATAAAAATGTGGAATGGTATTTTTTAAAATGTGGTGTTTTTGGGTATAAAAATTCAATAGATAAATGAAAGAAAAAGAAGAAAATGGATATTAATAGGTTTTATTAAGCATGATCAACCCAAGGAGATCTCATGATGGTAATCCTTTATTATATCATGATAATGGGTATAGATATTTTAATTCATAGTTTTTGATACCTATATCTAGAATTTTATTGAGTTTATACTATGATAACTCCTAGGGTTCAGTTGAAAACAAAGAATGATTCTCTAGGCACCTCCAATGATATGGTGATTTGTGTCTGACTTTATAACCAAAAATCCCAGTGGAAACACATGTAGAAGTCAAAAAAATTTCTAGGTTTGTATGTTATTTTAGTGAAATAACTTGACATAAATTTAAATGGATATTATTATGTTTATATAAATTCCATTTACTAATATGAACCCCACAAAACCCAAAATTGAAAGGGGTAGGAAGAAGTGGTGAGTGGTGTGTGGAAAATTACATGAATGGATACACCAAACATGATCATATGAGTTTGATAATTATATACCAATACAAAAATCAGTAAAAAACAAGATAATATGATTAAAAGTAATATACATGCCTATAATTTAAATATCATTATAAATAAAACAAACATGGATCTTGGAATTTGAATCAGGTTTCTCCCAATGTGATCAAAATGAGATTAAAACCCCATAGAAGGGTAGGAAGCCCTAGATTTTGAATAATAATGTCACAATAACCAAAATCTTGATATCTTGTCTATAAAAATCATATAATATAGGGTTAGGTGTTCTTTTATGGGAAAATACATCCAAATTTCCGTACAAAATTTCAAGTGCCTAAGTTACTAGGTGACTATTCATGGAGTACTTTTTACCCCCTTCATTATCATGATGCTTAAGAGAAAAAAATGTTTGAAAATGTATTCAAATTCATTGGAAGTGTGGGAATTTTTTTATCTGTCAAATGAAGGTTGAAGTATCCCAATTTTATGTTTCAGTCCCAACTTAGGGCCCAAAGTTATAAGGGTGGTCCAATCTGGATGACATAGCATTTCTCTATATAATGGGCCTATTTTGGGGATTTAATGGATGAATTTGGATCCATAATATTCTAAATAAATGTATCCAACAAATTTTTCCATTTTTATACAATGTTTAATCCCAATTTCATGAACAAATTATGAAAAATAAATATTTAATCACATGTGTATTCTTGGGATCTTGCATAGTTTGGGAACATTTTTCTTGAATACCATCGTGGGATCGCCAAATCACCTCCACCTACAATTAAATCATCAAAAAACTGAAATTAAGCATTTTAATTGTGATAAAAATTGAATTTTTTGACCAAAAATTAATTTCTATTTGTCATTATATTTTTTTATATTCAATAAATAATATAGTTTAATATAATGATTATGTGTTGAAATTAATATGGAATCACTACACGATCACACCCCCACCCCTATAAAATCTAACTAATGGGAAAAGAAAATATTCCAAAAAAACAATACATGTAGATTTTAAAAACATCATAAATATTTAACATTTAATGAAATTATAATTCATAATAAAAATGTAATCAATTTAAAAACTACTCAAATGAGTTATTCACAATAAGAAAAGAGAAAGATGTCTCAGAAATCATATTTGAATGAAATTGAAGGATATTCAGGATAACAATATGAGAAAGGAAATAAAAATTCAAGCATTCCACAAACTATCCATATGTTTGTGTTTGAAAAACAGTCCATGCTATATTTTTGAATTTATATCTGGTAAATTTGTGTTATTTTAAAATTTTTATTCTTACCTAATTATTTCCACTGAACTTGCACTACATCATTTGAAAAAAAAAATCTAGATCCACTCACTTAAACATTCCCAAAAGTCAATACTTAAGCTCATAACCTAGATATCTGATTTTTTTACATTTCATAGATCCCCTCATAATTTATTATAATTAATATTGACTTTTTAAGGTCTTAAAATATTCATATTACATGTACACACACATAGGTAAATCTAGAACAATAGTCAACCATATTGAATAAGGAATGAATGTACAAAAAAATGATTTTAGAATGTTAAAAAATATTAACCTAAATATTATTAACCTACTATTAAGTAATAAATTTCACAATTCATTGCTTAATTAAAATATGTTGGAAGATATGAAGTTTTACAATTTTCTAATAAACTACTCACATAAAGGGTATCAATCATGTCAAAGGATCTATAGATATACAATAATTTATATCATTAATGAAATAATCAATTTTTGAAAAATCACACCCCAATGTTAAATTCATGTAAAAATTCACATTCCATAACTGAGAATGATTTTCATTAAATGTTTAAAAACATTGAATCAGGACTTTTGACATTCATTTCTTGAAATTTCCAGGATTTTTTCAGAGTAATAGAGGGTTAGAGTAAAACAACAATTCCTAAAGAAAAAAATAAAATAAATGAGAAAATGATGAGAATACTAATGAACAAAAATGTTGGGGAAAATTAAAAATACTATGTAGTTATGGAAAAAGTGAAGCATGAATAATGAAAATATAAATCCTAATGAAACCATAAATGTACCCCCCCCCCCACACCAATAGTGGGAAGTGTCCTCACTATAATATAATAGAAATTGGGAAGGAAGGATAAAACCTGGTGGGTTTCACTGGTATGTTGCTTCTTAAAGGTAGATTTCCTTGACATGATGTTTTGGAAAATCCTCATAAAATTGTTTCATTTATTTTTACATTACAATAATACTTATTCCACTCATCTCATGAAAAACCAATATCTCATCAAAATAGTAAATATTAGTAATAGTGTAAGGACCGAGCCATTGGTAATGAAGCTTACCTAGGTGGATATTTACCATGAAATTGTACATGAGGACCTTATCACCATTATGAAACATACATTGATGAATCATATCATCATGTATAGCCTTTCTATTCTCTTTGTAAATTCAAAATATCTCATATTCATCACTCTAAATTTAGTCTACGTCCTGAATGTACAATTTCCTATGGTCACTTGAATCTAAAAGATACATATTAAACTATTTAAAACTAGAATATACATTGTTATCTACCTCCAAAGGGAGGTGAACAGCCATTCCAAACACAATCCTATATGGTGACAATCCAATAAGTGTTTTAAAAGTAGTATGATACACCCAAAGTGCATCATCTAAGAATAAAATGTAATCCTTCGTATTTGGTTGTACTATCTTTTCCATGACTCTCCTGTCATCATGATTTTAGATTTATACATTCCCATTAGTTTGGGGGTGATATGAATTGGATTTTTTATATACATACCCATACTTATACAGAAATTTTCCATGTTTTGATTGCAAAAATGTGATCCTTGATCAATAATGATGAATCATTGCAAACCAAACCTACCAAAAATCTAGGACCACACAGAATCAATAACCACTCGGGATTCATCAGTCATGGTGGCCTTCACTTCTACCCATGTCATGATATATTCAAAATCTAATAATATGTAATGAAATTTAAATGAATTTGGAAAAGACCCTATAAAGTTAATTCCCCATACATTTATGATCTCAAAAAATAACATGGGTTTTTGGGGCATTTCATTCCTCTTGGAGATATTCCCTATGAATTGACATCATATGAATGACATAGAAAACGATTGTTATTTATATATAATTTTGGATAATTAATTCCAGAGTCAAGGACCGTTTGAGATATACATTGAGAGCAAATGTTCCACCCACATGTCAATGTTTGATATAACTTCAAAATAGAGGTGAAATCATGGTTTGGGAAACACCAATGAACAACTTAGTCACTACAAATTCTCCAAAAACATGGGTCAACCCAAATGGACAATTGTGAAGCTTGCATAATTCTCTAGAATTGTGAAGTGATGAAATCAATGGGGACCAAAGTTGCTGTTATAATGTTCACAAAATCTCTATACCAATAAATAAGGTTCACAACATCAAAATGGATATCATGAGGATACCATTCTACAATGGGAAGGTATGAGTCAACATAGTGGCCCAAAGGTGGTGAAATACTAATAATGTGGTTAGTTATTGCATTTTAAACTCCTATATTATCTAAAATCTCATGGTCAAACTCTTGGAGGAGGAGAATCCACCAAATGATGTGGGGCATAGCTTTAGGTTTGTCAAAGAGAAAAGGAAGGGCACCATGATCAAAAAACACAATGATTTTTTTAAACGAGTAGATATGATCTGATTTATTCCAAGGAAAGAAAAATTGAAAAGCTTTTTTTATTTCTAGTGTAGTTTCCCTAGGAAAGGTCAAGGATACGTGTGTAATACACAATGATATTATGAGTCTTCTTAATTTTTTTGATAAAACAACCCCCACTAAAACATTATATTCATCACACATAAGTTTTATGGGCAGATCACACCATAGTGGTTGGATGATGGGAGGTTATTTGAGGTTAATTTTTAGTGAATAATAGCATAGGAATTATTTTTTATGAAAAAAATATAGAATCCTTTTGATATTATCAAGACATGGGTTCAATGATCTTACTAATATATTAAATGAATTATTTGTAAAAAAAAGCATGAAACAAGAAATATTTCACCATAAGAACATGTTTTTTATATGGAGGGAAAGAAATTAATTCAATTTTTTGATCCATCCACTTGAATTTCTTTATTTTAAATTACATTTCCAACAACTATATCACAGTAAACAACGAAATTACATTTTTTATAATGTAATATTATTTCCTTTTCAATGTACTGGTGGAGGAAAAAACATAGGTGTGCTAAAAAATCATCAATGTAAGAATCACATACCATGAAATAATCCCTCAAAACTTATATACAATTTTCAAGGTACCCAAAAAATATTCTCAACATACATCAGAAAACATTACCAAGATAATTATAGACACCAAAAGGTATCCTCTAGTATTAAAATGTTCCAAATGGACTTGTTAATGTTTTCTTTTCATGATCCTTAGAGCCTATATGTATTTTAAAATAACCCAAATATTCAATAATAAAACAATAATGTGACTTACCAGCCAATATCTGCAACATTTTCTCAATGAAAGGTAGAAGAAAGTGGTCATTTTTCATTGATTTATTTAGTTGATTATAGTCAATATAGGCTCACCAACAATTTCTCAAACATGTTAGAACCAATTTATTCTTTTAATTTGGAACAAATATTATTCTAATTTTTAGGCACAATTTTCACTAGGATAACCCATTTACTATCATATATGGGATAAATGATCCCCAAAATAATCATTTTACTAACTTATAATTATAAAACTTCATGGACAGTGGGATTCAACTTGAATTGAACTTTCATTATGGGTTTTGCCTCATAATCAAAAAATTACTTGGTGCATGAAAATATATGGTATAATCTTGGTAATATCATCCAATGTCCATCCTTTCCCCTTTTTTACACTCTATCAAAAGGTATAATAGTTTTTATTCCTTCTATGGAGAGATTTTTTTGGAAATAATTACTAGTAATTGGTCAATACCATCAAAATAATATAATTTGAAATTAGATGTAATTTTTTTTAATTCAGTAGTGGTTTTATGGATTGAGGAAGGGTATTTAGGGGGTGTGAGGTCCTTAAATATGTCTATATTCTCATGTTTATTTTTTAGGGGAATCAATGGAAAAGATATTTTGGAATCATTGATGTTAATGGGTACCTTTTAATAAAAACTCTCATAAATTAAAGAACAAAATTTACATATTTCCAAACCTAAAATAACTCAAAACATGAATCACAACTAAAAACATACAATAGTGAATATGAGGTAAATGTATAAGTGTAGGGTTCTATGAGATAATTTTGGGTGTGTGTGTCGTCAGAGAATACTTCCATCGAATAGATATAAAGAGTGCATTATTATTCAATGGGATGTTTCATAGAATCAAGAATGTTGAGACTTACCTCTTCTCTATTGAACTCTATAGAATGTGTACCATTTTTTATATTTATGATTATGTTTACTTTTTAGGGAATAACATTCCAATTATGAGATTATCATGTCTATCAGATCGAGTAAATTCCATCTCAATAATATAAATGTCTATAAGGAAGATGAGATTCTTCACTCTTATGAGGACATGCTCCATCACTCATGTTTGGTGTGTTGTACTATAATTGGGATGTTTCTTGAAGATTCCATTTGTTTAAAGCTCTCTAACTTTCAGATAAGTATACATAGAGTGAGGAATTCAATTAATTTAATCACCTAAGTAAATAATTTCATTAGAAAATATTGTTTCCCCTATGGTGCAAGGTATCATGAAAGTGACCAGATTATTGCATATGTATGCGATCACCAATTGTATCAATGTCGAGACATTTCTTCAAAGGTTGAATCACTCTTTACCCTTTAGTCGACATCCATGTGTCAAACATCCTTTATGAAATTTGGCATAACATGTATTATTTTACTGCATCTAATAAATAAATATTAATGACTAACTTTTTCAATGTATCCATTATTTATTTATCAATATCATTATCAAACCTTTTAATCAAAATTTATAGTATTTATTAGAAAGGAATAGGAAAAAATTGTTTAGGGGAATCCTAAATGATAACTAGTTGACATTATTTTATTTTTTTTCTTCACTGGAATATTTTGAGGGAATATAAAGATAGATTTTAATAGGGGAACATACCTATTGGGTATAATATTTGAAAGAATAATATTATTTGCTAATATAATGTGTTATTTATGATACATTAATTTTATCATTAGTATTAACCGTATTTTGGGAAGGAATTTGTCTAGAACACTGTTTATTTATCTAACCGATGTTTTTTTTCCAATTTTTAGACATGAGTTTGTAGGTATTCAATAGAAAATTGCCGGATTTATTGGAAATGAAGGTTCTGGGATGAAATTTAATTCACTACATTCACATGAATTGATTTATATTTTGGAGGAGGAGGATTTTTATAAGATGGTGAAGGATTATAAGTTTTCATACCTTATATTTTTATACCAGTTATATATAGGGTATCTCAAGTTCCCACATTGTAAGTACTTTGGTTGTGCATTCCAACCAGGGTTTGTATTTATCTAGAATGGTTATCTCATGAAGGTTTATGATTATTGAAATGGTTTCACATGAACTAATACAACAGAAAACATAGATGAATCATGATGTTGAAGGAACGGTTTTGAAAATGAGTGTTTTTATAACAAATACCACAATACAATTGAACTAGTGGAGAGTGTGAATTTCCATGAGCTTTAGATAGTTTTCATAGAAGTTTATTCATCTAATTATGTTTATTATATACCTTTTATTCTAAGGATGAATTTATTACCTCAAAAAATCATTAGGTTGGTTAAATTTCATTTGTACAAAATTCTTGTGCATTTTGAGCAATGTTGGATATTAAGTCATGAATAACGACATATGTTTTTCCCCATAAGGAGATACTCGATATGGAATCTGTCATGAAATTATCAATCTAGACATGTCCCTCAGAAAATTAATGAATAATAAATTTTTCAATAATTTGATTGTGGATAATCTTGATCAAATTATTTTCATCTATCCAAATATACATGATGGGTCTCTCCTTGTGATTTATTACTTCTGACAATTTATTTTTTAATTGATGTAGTTTATAAGGTAGGGAAAAACATATATATAATGAGATGTTTAAGGTCATTCTATCACAAAATTCTAATAGGTAGTATTTCAGATAGTATTTGGCTACACCATCTAAGAAGGAAGGGATGACCCTTTAGTTAATGAGGCCCTCCATCACATTTTCGAGTATTATGATGGAGAACACTATGTGAAACTATTTGAGATGTTTATCAGGGTTCTCACCTAGAAGACCATGGAATTTTTGAAGGATGTGTATGGGGCCTAATATCAGCTCAAATTTTCCTTGTTCATTAGGGTATTACATGTACACAGGTTGGTACTCTTCATCTAGGGCGGGTAGTTCTTTTAAGATTTGATTATTTTTATCCATGTTTCTAGGAATTCTATTTGGTTTACATATATATTTTTTATGTCATCCTAATTAAATAGAAGAGGTTCCTCAATTGTATTTGGGTTCCCTACTCCATATGATATAATTTTTAAATGAAGTGATGTTTTTATTTTCTTGGTCAATTTGAAGCAATATTTCCTTACAAGATCTTATCATAAAATAAATTTGTGAAGTTTAATTTATTTTTGGCATTTTGTTTTGTTTTTTAATTAAATATAAATAAAATAAAATATGTAAGTATAATAAAAGGATAAAAGAAAAGAGATTGATATATTACAGAATTACAGAAAGAGAATAAGCACAAAATAACTAAAAGCATAAGGATAAAAGATTGAAAGGAGAAAGAAATAAAAATTAAAAGAAAAAAATAAAAGGATAATATGAAATTTTTTACCTGAAAATGGAACTAAAATTCAATTTCATTGTTTATCATGTAAAATTAGAATTATGTTTCCTATAACTTTTGTAGTAAATCATGAATACTAGGTCATATCTAGAAATATCATTAGACAATTAATTTAAAATAATGATTTGGATTGTAAAATATTGGAATGGGATTGTATAAAATTTTGTGTTTTTTTACTTAAGAATACAGTTGATAATGGTAATAAATAAAATAAAATAGAAATTAACCAGTTTGATTAATAATGATAAACCCAAGGATATCCCATGACACTAATCATACATATCTTCAGAAGAATGGGTATAGATATTTTAATAAATAATTTGTAAAACCTAGATCTATTTGATTAATAATTTATTTTAGGATACCAATTATCTTTTGGATGGAAACACACAATGATTCACAGGCTGTCACTGATGATAGGGTTATTTGTGTTCGACTTTATATCCATAACTCACAGAGGCAACACAGGAAGAACTGGAGATGTTTTATATGTTTTTATGTTTTTTATATGCGATACTATGAAATAAATGGACATGAAATTATATTTTTTTATGTAAATTCAATTCACTAATATAACCACACAAAAACAAAAATTAAAAGGGGGACAAAGAAGTGGTGAATGATGTGTAAAACATCGCATGAATTAATACCCCAAACAAGATCATATGTGTTTGAGAATGACATTATAGTATGTAACATATTTATAAAACAATATAAGAGGATGAAAAAAGCATAAAAACCTTAAATTTATAATATTATTCAATGTAAAAAAATTTAGCTTGGTATTTTCATCACATTCCTCCCAGGGTGATCACATGGAGTTTAGAACTGTATTAAAGGGGAGGAAATCATAAATATTGAAGAACATCCCATGAACTCAAATACTACACTATGGTATATAAACATAATATATTGAGGTTTCAGGGTTATTTTATGGGAAAATACATCAAAATTTATACAAAATAAGTCATGTACCTAAAGGACTAGGTAACTATTCATGGTAGACTTTTCTCTATTTATTTATATGGTTATATTACTAACAAAAACTCATGGAACTATCTTAATATTTTATTCATAGGGTGTAATTCGTGTTATCTATCCAATGGAGGTGAATATTGGATGCCTGTGGACCAAGATATAGTACAAATATAAAAGGTTGGTCCAATCTTGCCCACCCAGATTTTTTTCACCTTGTGGAACCCTTTTGAGGATTAAAATGGTTGAATTGGGACCCCTAGGCTTCTAGGTAATTATATACTAGAAAGTTTTACATTCTTACACCATGTTTCATACCAATGTGATGCACAAATTATAAACAGTAAATATTTTAGTACACATATACGCTTTGTATCTTGCACAATTTGGGCCTGTTTTTCTTTGATTCCATCAAGGGATCTCTAAATCACAACCTCATATAATGAAATCCTAAAAACAATTAAAATTGTCCTTTTTAACAGTGATAAAAATTAAATTATTGAATAAAACAAGATGTTATTATTTTTTATTCTAAATTAAAATCTAATTTAATATAGTAGTGTAAGGATGCAAATGAATATTTAATTATTATTCAATAAATTATATATAGTGAAATCCATCGAATACAAAAAATTTATTTAAATATAATATATAATGAAATATTAGGGTGTTACATTCTTACCTAATTAAATTAATTTTACCCTTCTAGATTTTAATTATCTGTTAATATATAAAATATCAATGGGTACCCACAATATAGTCATGAGTCAAGAAATAGTTTCTATGGATATTTTAACCTTAGTATCATAGTTAAGACTAATAAATTTATTTAATATTTCTAAAAAATATATTTTTTATTCATAGAGTTATATTTATGATTGAGTTTTCTAAAAACATACATTGACATCTTAGTGATAAAACTGAATATATATTCTTTCATTTTCTTTAATTGAAGAATTATTTCTCCATCGATATAGAGAATATTAGACAATATAGTTACATGAATTCATTAAAATATTTCATCCTTTTATTTATTTTTAATAATTTTTTTCATTTGTGATTTATATCATATTCTATATAATTAATAAATATGATGAATTTTTTATGCATGAAGCACTAAAATAATCTTTTAATGAATCATAAGATCGATAAGAGGATGAAAATTTATTCCTCTTATTTATATCCATTATCCAAAACCAAAATGGATCGAATATGTTAAGATAATATTCAATAAAAATAAATGTTCATATATAAATCTCAAAAACCATAAGAGTAACATCCAATGTTTAACTTAAATCTTCCCATAAATAAATAATCTTATCATTTTTAAAAAAATACAATAGACCAAATTGAAAACCAATGATTTAATAATATATTATCTTAAAATGAACTTATAATTTATCCCCAAACATTATTAATCACTCCTAACATTTCATACAATAAATTTATATGACTTAATCATATATTCTAAAAAATTAAATCACCATAAAGCCACTATAAACTTATATAGTATTTAAAAATTTAACTAAAGATTTATTACTCAAATAATTTCAATATTTAATAATAATATTAACTTTTCCTTAATCATAAAATTCTCACAGTATAGTGAAAATATTAAAAAATAACCTCAATCAAATAGAGAATAAAAAACCATTCAATATTATGGTTATCAATATGATAAAATATGCTTCTAAAATTCAATAACCATTTAACCATAATTACTTAAAATATCATATTAACATTAAAGGTTATCAATAAATTTTAAATTATGTACACAAAATTTAATAACCTTGAAAAAATAAAAACATTATATCGATACCTTTGGAATAACATTATTTCATTTCATTGAGTCAACTCAACTCTTCATTTACCCTATAAATCATATAGCTGTATGTCTTATATTTCTAGATATGAAATATCTTCTTACTCCTTTGGATTATTACCTTAGGTCATTATTCCCACATTCATTATATAATAGATATTATATATTCTTTCCTCTATGATATTTATCACAAAATTTTTTATAAAACACTATATTACTCTTATTATGAGTGTTAGGAAACTCAATTAAGTTAGGTTTTTAATCATAAATATATATAGATATGAATAATCACAATTTTTTACTTACTCTTTTATCCAAGTCAGTTTCTCATTTAGAAAATAATTATAGTGTTCTTCACACCCATTTATAACTTGGTTTCTTCCTTTAAAACATTAAAAAAAACAAAAAAACATAGTATGTGAAACAATAATTAGAGTGAGTAGTTAGTTATGAATAATCATATATTTTCTAAATCATTAAACCATCATATTAATATATGACACCTTAGGTTTACCCTTGGTCATCCATGATAATCATCATTAGATATTATTCATAATAGTTTATAAAGAGTATGTGAATTAATTGATGAATATCCATCAGGTGTGTTTAAATTAGTGTCCAGTTAGACCTCTTTTTCATGAACCAAGTGGTAATCAAGTTAGTAACACAGACACCCCTTTCATGGTTATTATACCTAGTTATATTTATGATAGATCCTATATCCAATTGTTAGTATTCATATAGGTATTTAATTTATATGAAACTATACACTATTTATTTATCACAACATAGAATTTTATCTAATACATAGGCTTAAGCTTAGTATTTTCACTAATTTTTCCCATCCTATTCACTGAAAATTAATAATCCTTCTTATAATACTCAATATAAACTTTAAAAACATAAATATAACATTGTTTTATATTTTTTTAAAGGATGGGGTAAAGGCTCGTTTTATTATTAAACCAAATCAAAGGCCTCTTTTAACTGGGTAGAGGGAGACCCATTACATAGCCCGAAGGCCCAGTGGGCTTTTAGCCCAATACATAGCCCATATGCCCAATTTTTTGGCTTAGTATAAATCACAAATATAATCACCTGCGGACCATAAAGGTTTAGTGTCTTTAGATATTAGATAGATAATCATTTTATTTCATAAAATATCTTCAACATCTCCAGAAAATATCTTCATATTAGTACCATTCTAAGTATATCACATATAAATCCTTCCATAAAAGACTTGGGAAGAAAGACATAAGAAAGTGTGAGCTTGGATGCTCAGTTAGTGTAAACTTGGTAGATATCCATCATAAGAGAGAAAAATATTATCACAAGGGCATGATAACATAATCAAGTTCAAGTTATCAATGTAAATGATTCATACCCAAGGATACCTAGATCATAAAATCCAAAATAAAGTCATATCTAGAGGCATGATTAATAATAGTTTTATAGAAATAACCAATATTCAATAGTCATAACATAGGCCTATAACATTATAATCATATGTAATCATAACCTTATGATTATAGATTTTCAAAATTATATTAACTCAAAATTTTGTCACCATAACTATAAGTGATCATATCATGCATCAAAATGTGAAAATAGCCATTCAAAATGAAGACTATAAAATCTTTTTGGCATTGCAACAAGAAATCAAAATCACACAAAATAATGTTAACAAAGATATTCATAATCATGTTCATCCTTATTATAGTCATCTCAAGATATATCAATATGAAATGACACAATATATTGGAGGTACATAAAGGAACCATCCAACACATAATTATAATCTATTTATCTATATTTCTCCAGGTCCAGAAAACATTTATCATTTCATCATAGCCTAATCTAAGGAAAAGAAAATAGGTTTCATCGAGATTTCATCATCATATTCAATTAACATCCATAAAAATAATAATTATTTTATCATTGAGTCATGTCCCTATTGAAGAAAAAGTAACATCAAAGTATTTTTTCATAGATGAAAATACCGTAAAAGTTTAATGGACCATTTCATGGGGAAAATAACAATCTCATTTTGAAACTAGTTATTTAAAATATAAAAATTTATAGAATATCTATAAAAATAATTCACTTTAAATAAAAATAGAATATTAAAAATTAATATTCTATGAAAATATTATTCATTACTGTGAGAAAATTAGTTCACGCGGTATACATTAAGATAAAATTTCTATTCACACCATTGGTAGAAATACCTCATTCAAAAAAGGATAAAATGATTTATTTTAAAAAAATTATTTTATATAGTAAAATATGTGTAAAACGAATTTAATAAATAATTATAAAATATTCAAATCATTTATTAATTTTTTTTAGAAAGAATATATAATTATAAGAAAAATATTCCCAGTGAAAGAGAAAATAATGTCTGTTTCCATAAAATAATTTTCATTATTATATTAAATATCAAAGATAGAGAAATTTGACTATCACATGAAAAGTATATGATTAAAAAGTGGATAATAAAATATTGGGGTTTTATAAGACAATATATATATAATTTACGTCAATATATATTTGGAATAAATAATTCTATAAAGTTTAGAGATTATAACAAAAATCTTTTACGGATTTTTAATCCCAACATAAAAACCCCATGAAAGCGAAAAAATTACTTGGATTTAGAAGTAAATTTTTTTCTCAAGAAATTAATCATAAAATAAAATCATGTAATGTATATATAGCACACAAATGAAAAAAGTGGTGAATATGGTATATACATCAAAGGTGTAAATGTTAGGCGAGAAACCCTTACCTCAAGTCTCACTATGCTTCATATGTGAATAGAAATCCTATGTAATAAATATATAATTATTATAAATATATTAAAAATAAATAATCATATAAATAATACTATATATGATTTAATTATAAAATCATAACACTTTTTTATTAACAATTCATTATTAGAATAACTATTTTAGGTGATAAATACTTCGTTTTTCATGCAAATTTCTGTTAGGAAATCCCAATCATTTTAATTTGATAATGATTACATAATATAATTTATTTTAATCACAAAATAATTATCATATTTATTCATCAGATACACTTTTATAAATATTCATATTAAGAAGTGATAAAAAAATGTGTTTTATTACTAAATAGAGATGATAATATGTACATACGCACAAGTGATGTTTCCACTTTTCAATGGATGGAATGAAATACAAGTAAATAATAATTCACCGATATAAAATCAATATTATATAATATATATCATATATAATCACTAAATATATCCTTATTACCATCCATAAAAATAATAAATGAAAAAAAATCACATGGATTCTTGGAGGTGGTAGTCCACACACACACACGAGTGATGTTATTGTTTTCTAACAGATGGGATGGTAGGATTTCAGATAAAATATTAAAGTTCTAAAATCATAATTATTTCATAAATTACATCTATAAATATGAAATAAATCATAATAACAAACCATTAAATATGGCGATGGAAAATGAATAATATCACTACTTGGAGATTGTAGTCCACACATACACACAAAAGACACTTTCATTTCACTTCTGATGGAAGATGAGATGATTAAAAGTTATTAAAAAAAATAAATATAATTAAATATATGATATTTATTTTTTTATATTAGAATATTTAGTATATTAATGAATGATGTTTAAGAATAACTAAAATTAAAATACTCAGTCAAGACAATTACCACATCTTAGATGAACCACCATTATATCTCCCCTTAATAACTATAGGGATGATATTTTAAGAATAAAAGAAACTCTGTAATTCATATAAGAAATTTTATAATAGATTTTTGTGGTTTTTTTTGAGCTATGTAGATCAAGAAACGTGAGGAAGGTTGTATATGAGATTCCCTTTAATATGTGAGGGGAGGGAACCGTTGTATGTTTTCAAAACATTAGAACATTATAAAGCCAAATTTCTGAAAAATTGGATAAAAATTGGTTTATTTTAGTATTAGAGATGATATATGGTCAAATATACACCTAAAATAGGATGTAGACAAGTTTTTCATTATTTTAACCTTTATCTCTTTAGTTTAATCCCATATCATCACTTTTTAACCTTAACTATTGTAACACAATTTTCAATCAATATGGGTTATAAATTTAGTTATAAGTTAAAAATTTCTTCATAAATGGTCCATTAGTGACTTTTTTGGTCATTTAAAATTCCAATTTTCCAATTTCATTATTATATGGTTTATAAATCATTTAATAAAATATTATATGTCATAAAATATCATTATTAATATTTTTTGAGACAATTTATTTAATTTGAATTAAAAGTTAGGAATATTGATATTAATTTATAATATAAATAATTTATGAAATACTTATACATTATAATTACACATAAAATTTATGTAACATAACAATTCATCCAAAACCTAATTAATTTATTTTTTTTAAAAAAATACTTGGTAAATTTTTCTACAGCTCACTCTAGTACTGTCTTGGGGTTGCATAAATATTTATAGAAATTTTACCATCACTAAAAATTATATATAAAAAACTATCATACAAAAAAATATATTTATATTAAAAATAACCATTTATAAACTAAAATTACATTTATTTATCCCCATGAAAGAAAAATTATTATTTTTAAAATAAAACAGTGTGGCATTTTGTATTTTTCGTACATAAAATAATATATAACTCATTATTGAAGTTATTTATCTCATAATTTCCATAAATTATAATATTGGATGTGTATTGTAGAAAAATAATCATAAAATATATTAATGTAAATGTTTATGGTTATTTTAAACTCTTATTCCATAGTTTTAAACATGTAGTTTTCGTTTTAACCTTACCATAGTAACAACATTTTTACGAAGGATACTACTAATAATCTAATATATTTAATCAGGAAAAATATTTAATCCAAATTTAATAATTGAATTATAGAATTAATAGAAATTATTTCAATATAGATTCATAAAATGAAACGAAAAACATTTTTTCGAAAAATGCGTTTTAAGCAGAAAAATTAACTTATATCAAAATCCTGAATATTTATAATTTAAATTGAATTAATTAGTTTATTATAAATCAGGTGAATCATATTTAAATTTAATAATAGATTAAAAATATAATGGGTTATTAAAACTAAATGAATAAATAGCGTTATTTGAAAATCAGACCTTTTCACTATTAACTTAAAAATCAATCATTTCATAAAATTGAAAAAATATACATAAATTAATTTTTATATGATGATTTAGAGAAATTATTCATTTATACAATTTACATTCTATATGTGGTATAAATTAATTAAAATTTTGACACACAAAAGTTCTATAATAATAATTTTTGTATAAAATTAATTTTGGAAGTATAAAATGTGATTTCATAAAAATTGAATGGTTATTTCCATGGAATAAATTATTATATTTGTATTAGATAAATCACATACATGTATATTTAATAAAATGATTAAAAATATTCATACCCTTTAATATAATTATAGAGTTATAAGGTTTATATTCAAATAATAATATATTATATTATATTATGGTTTGTTTAAGTATGATGTAGCATATAATGAAAGATATCGAATAATTAAAATTTATTTAATGAGAATATACTATGAAAACATGGGGTGTTACACATGGATATATAGTCGTGGGACTAATGTAGTAATATTATATATCATTGACTAGATTCATGATGATGGTGACGGGGGACCTTCTATAATTAAATGTATGGAACATATTACCTCTATACAATATACTACCTCATTTAATATAGTAAACTCTCATCCTTTTATATCTTCTCACGTACTTTTTGTGTTAAAATTCATTGTTAAAACATATTCTAAATTTCTTTTTCTTGATACAACTATTGGGAATGAGGTATATCATATTCATTGATGTACATATTTCCCTGTAGTAGTTTGTGGTTAGGGAAATTTTTGAGATTTTTTAATCTTATAGATAAATCACTTTGATGTAATTTTTGGCATGGAATGGTTGACCAATTATCAGTCATGCATTGAATATTATATGATATGAGTATCCTTACTACACCAAAGTGGTATATTTTTGTTTTAAATGGTGAATGGTTTGTTGGAGAAGGTAGAACATGACCAGACATGAGTTAGTTTGGGGCTATAATAGAGCTGGAAGTAGGCCTGGTTCTTATGGATAATCAATTAAAATCTCCTTCTTCTTTTCATTTAGTGGTAGAAAGTAACAAGGATTTCTTCTCAGATGATTTATTAATACTCCATCTAGATATTGAAATTTTTCCAATATCATTCTCATATCAGAGGTGCAACCTATATCATTCCCACTATATTTCATGTCATTGGAAATGATTATGGAACTCAAGATGAATCTTGAGGATTTTGAGGTGAAGGGTTTTATCATATCAAGTACTTCTCATTGGGGTGATCCATTTTTATATCAATATAGCCAGAAAATATCCTTTACCTATGTATATACTATATAAATATATATCTGGTCATGGTAAATAACAACTAATCATTTACAAGGATCAATAATATTTTTATTACCCAATGATTATAAAAAATTAAATACAATTGGGCTACCACCAACTTCAAGTCATAGAATAGGATATACCGATGAAAAAATTTAGGACTGGGTATCGATTATAAGAGACTTTTTTCATGAATTTTTAGATGAGTAATTCTATAGTGGTGTTCATAGATCTCATCAATAGGTCCTCCATTCATATATTGTCTCTTTTTTCATTGTATTTGTTGATGATATTATGGTAAACTCACAAAACCTCAAGATTCTTATCTGGAACCCTGAGATCATGTGGAATACACATTGATAATAATGATTTATTCTAATAATATTATGTGACACTTTTGGAATTAAGATGCGTTCTTCCTTGGGTGTGTGATTTCCAAGGTAGGAAGATGAGTTAATCTGAAGAAGGTGGGGGAAGTGATGTTGTATTCATGCCTTAGGAATGAGTTTGAGATTAAGAGTTTACAAGAATTTAATAACTCATTGTTTTTTGAAATATATGTTTTTTCAAATAAATTTAATCATTTCATGGTTTTTCATTACATGCAATATCAAATTTATCTTGCATTATACATTACACCGAGGTTGTATTCTATTAAACACAACACCATGTTATTAAGAACCACGATATATTATTAATATATTTATTTAAATACAATCATTATATAATATCCATTAAAATATTTATAACTAATTTTTTAATATAATAGTTTTATATAAATAAAAAATATTTTTAAAAAGTACATGATTTTTAGAAAATTTATTATATGTTTTGAAAATAATATTTTTGAAAATAAATATTATTTTTATTTCTTTTTGTGAAAAAAAATAAAAAAAGTTTTTAAAATTTTATAAATCTAATTGGGTAAAATAAACCTAATTTTTTAAATCAAAATGTCTCAATTATCATAGGATGAATTTTCAATAATTTTCATAAATGTTTATTTTTTTTATGAAAAGTAAAAATACAGAATTTTAATTTAAAACTACTGTTTCATTTAAATAATTTATATAATTAAATTAAATTTTAAATTGGATTTAAAGAAAAATAATTTAAATTATATATATATTATTCTAATCTAGTTCATTTTAATCATTTTCATATTTAATTTTGATTTAAAAACATTTTAAGCATTAGAACATTTTTTTTAAAACTCACTTTCTCAACGCATCTATGAGAATAATTTTAAATTAAATTCTACCATTTTATGAATTTAATTAAGACAAATGGATTCCATATTTTTAATCGGAATAATTTATATTACATAATAATTTCAACTTAATTTTTCCCCAAAATTGATATTGAAAACAATAAAGATTAAATTTTGTTGTTGAGGTAAAAATGGGTTTACAAAGAGGGGGATTAAACTAAGAATATAAGGGGTAAAATGATAGACAAACATCTAAAAAACAAATTTTATGGAATTTTTTAGACATTATATATTATATTATTGATAATTTCTTCTAATTGGTTCAATGTTCCATGTGGAAAACTTGGTTCAAATTATTGTTTTAAACAATTATAAGTGTGCCACTCACCTCACGTATAAAAGGCCACCCCATATACTCTCCACTTCACACCTTGAAAACCTTTTTGTTACATTAATACCCACACATATCACTTCACATGTTCCCAATTATCTTCTCATAATCATTATTTTGGGCAAAAATCCATCCCATGAAGTATTTTTGTGAAAACCAAAGGAGGTTACCTGAAGAAGAGACAACATTCTTTAACTAGTGTTTTTATTTTACTTATTTCTACACTGATGGGAATTAATATTAAACCATGATGATATAATAAAATCATTATATTACATATATTGATAAATTTTAACATAATTTTAATGACCTATAACATTATCCACTTCAATCTAATGGGTTACGAAATCATAATTCTTGTGTACAGTGGACTACCGTCTTGTGAACCGATGTCATTGATTTTTCAACAAAATCCTCTCATGGTTGGGTAAGATGATAGATATAAAATAAATATATGATATTTATAGAATAATTATATCTCTATAGTAATTATATATTAAATATATTATTTTACATTCCATTCCACAGGGGATATGATAATGTCACTTGTGTGTATGGTGGAATAACTCGTTACTAAGAAATGTGATTTATTTTAAACTAATTCTTTTTATAAAAGATAATAAGGATAAATATATGTGATATAAATGAAATAATTATTATATTACTCGCATATTTTTCATTTAAAAAGTTTAAAATATTATTTTCTTTCTTACATTTTCATTCACTGAAAGATGAAAATGCCATTTGTGTACGTGTGGACAACCGCCTTCACAAAGCAATGTGAGTATATTTTCATCACCATGAAACATGGAAGATATGAATAAATAAATAATATAGTATTTATGATATTATAGTAATTCTATAAATATAAGGTATTACTTACTACTTTTCCATTATTATCATTGAAAAACTGAATTGTTACTCATGCGTACGTATGAACTACCATCTCTATGATCGCAACGTACATAAAATATCAAAAAAATATTTCATGGTTTGTATTAACAGTATAATCGATGTATAAATACGATAATTATTTAATTATTATTATTATATAGATACCTAATCTATTATCAAAGTAAGATGATTGAAAATACTAAATCTGAACTTATACAGAAAACAAAGTGGTTATTACCCAAAACATGAATTTAACATGGATTTTTTTTATAAATGGGTAATAAAAGGGAATAAATAAATCATATACAGTATGATATATATATATATATATTATTCTATAATATATTTATAATAAAATTATATTTTTTATATAGGAGGTTCAGACATGTATGATGAAATTCGAGACTTTAGATAAGAGATTTATGTCTCACTTATTACTTCTGTGGGACACAAACCATATTCATCTTCTATTTATTATATGTGCTTTATATAACTCTCATGGATGTATTTTATGATTAATATTCAAGAAATTATTAGGTTTATATATCCTTCAGATGACCTATACCTCATGAGGTTTATAAATCAAAAGTTAATAAATTATCAAAGGATTTTTGTCTCTGTTTTCCTTCTTTGGAATATATGTTATGTTATGCACCAATCCTCTTATATGAGGTGTATATACTTCCCATTTTAAATTTTATTTCATTAATAACCATATTATAATGATATTATAATTTCCATTTAATGATATTTCTTCATGGGTATTATGTTTCAATGTTACAAAGTTGTAAATGTTTAATTTTATAATCTCATACTTTATTAGAATTGTTTATGATTATGTTTCTAATGATAGAATATTATGATATATCCCCCAATAAACTCATTACTTTTATTATCCTTTAGTGAAGTCATGATAATTATTTTTCCCTTCATTTTTCTCTCATTATTTACTTAAGAGTTAAAAAATATTGTTTGAAAGAAAAATTATCTTTTCAATCAAAAACCATTTTTAAAATGATTTATTAAATAAATTTTCACCCATGTTTAACTTTTTAGAAACAAAATTTAAAAGGAATATTCATTTCATTTTAATAAACAATGCACATCTGGCTTTTTCTAAAAAAGTGAAAGGAATATTACTTTTAACATGTATAAAATGATAAGAATTTTCCACTATCATTGCAATCATATTTTTTAGAGATTATTTTATATGTTTTTAATTTTATTTTCAAGGAAAATAATTTTGGAAAATAAAGTATGTTTTAAGAAAAATTATAGAGGAAATGATATTTTCCTCAAAAAACATATAAATTTTTTTAAAGATTTTTTTATATGTTTTTCATGATTATTTTAAATGAGAAGGATTTATATAATAGTTATAGTTTTAGAATGTTATTATCAAAGAAAGTTTATATTCCTAATGAAATGTTCCAAGTTATTTTTCTTTCAAAATCACTCTCCATCCAAGATAATATCCTTTGGGGTTACTTATTCATTATTTGGGATATGATCGAATGATATAATTCTAATTATCCCAATGGATGGTTTTAGTTTATAATTATAGGATGTTTATGAAACCTACTTCTTTTCCTATGTGTTATACCATGATATAATTCTTATGAAACCAACTTCTCTTTCCATGGGTTATTCTCTAAGTAACTATTTATGAAACCCATCTCCTTTCGATATGTTATGTTATGATGAAATGTTTATAAAACCCATTTCTTTTAATGGGTTATGATATGATAAATATTTTATGATCTTATGGAAGATATATTGAATTATTTTCATTATGTGATAGGTGAGACATATACCTATGTTTCTAAAACTTTTTGTTGAGGTGTGTCACAGCGCATTTGTCGATTGTGACAGTAACATTGTACCCCGTATTACTACTTTCCTAAGGCAGGTGACATTCATCACTTCTCTATTAATGTTTTACCCTTGATCTAAATGAGATGATGGGATGTCAGTCTCTCCTTCCATGGATTCCTCCTCATATATTGTTGCATAGTCAGAGTCCCCGTTTGATATTGACATTGTCCATGAAACTCTCTCGAACCAATATCTTTCTAGACACTGTTTAATTACCATAATTCTATCAGGACATTCCAAAGGGTCATGTCAGGGTAGAACCCTTCAGTCAAGAGAGTAGTCATGTTGAGCATAATTGGCAGGTTTTTATGCTGGAACATTGGTACACCTAAATTATCCCTTATTAGAGGGCTTCTCTAGGGCGAGGAATCATGAAGCATACCACGTAGATTGCGGGGTACTTATGCTGGAGGCATGTATCCGAGGTTTTCCTCATATTTACTTGTTTAACAAGGGGTATTCCAGGAGTTTAACATCTATTGTACATGAATAATACTGATCAAAACACATAAATTATAATATTATATTGGTACATCCTTAAGTGAGAGATCCAAGAAGGTTTATTGGATGGATGGATCGAAAGAACCAATAAGGATGGACCCCGGACAACGTGTCAAAAAAAGGGAAGGTTTCACACGATGATGTCTGATCTGGACATCTCAAATGAAAGATCAGAGAAGTTCACCCCAAATGGTGGATTCCATGGTTCACTATTGGTTGGGATGGTATATTAGGGATGATTCCTACATACCCTATTTTGAAGAATGGGATCAAAACCACATAGTTTGAATGGGTGGTTTTGGGCTTACACATGGTCAGTTTCCCTTCGTAAGAGGGGTACTATTGGTTGTATGTATATTATGTGTGGGGATTATTCATAGTTAGATGCCTAATTGGATGGCATGATCCCACTGGGATGTGGTAACCTAGGTTACAAACTATATGGATGATAAAGGTTCTGAATGCAGTGAATGAGATGAAACTGACATGAAGAAGAGGATTATGGGATTGAACCTCAGGGAGGAATCCAATATATCCTAGGGGATGGGAATCAATGTCCTCATAGTTTGGTTTAGTGATAGGACACCTAAGGAGGAGACTCGTGAGAATGGAGTGCCTGGGTTGAGGCATGACCTTCCCTAGAAACAAAGGCTCAAAGGGAGATCTGGATGGGAAATGGGGGATGTGATTTAATCTCAGGGAGGATTCTGACATACCCTATATGAAAGTTAGGGACTGAAGTCCATTTATTTTAGTGTAGGGGCATAGAATTTGGTCTTACTAAAAGGATAGTGACGTAGAGATGCTCCAGGGGTTACGTGTGGTCATCAGCCATTCACAAGAGTGGAACTCATGGTGGGAGGAGTAATGTGAAGTGTAGGGATTATGAATGGGTAGCTTCCCATGTGGATCATAACACCTCAAAGGATGGATCCAAGATATTTTTTCCCAAAAGGGAAGATGTCACAGATAGAGGTCACATCCCTAGAATAGAGCACCATAGTTTACCAGTGGTTGATATTGAACCTAAAAGAGGCATCCTACATACCTGAATGGGATCAAAACCCACTCAGTTTTGAGGGTGCAGTTAAATGTCAATTAGGACGATTGGACTAACATGAAATATTCGGGACTAATTTATAGTAGGGAGTGATGGGATTGAACATAAAAAAGATTACTGCATACCCTATTTAGAAGAGAGTTATAAAGGACAATGTAGTTCGATACATGTAGTTTAACATCATGCAGGATGAAGGGGGCATGGGGATTATTCATGGATAGTAGCACAAAATCATGTAGGGGATTACATTTGGTTAGAATCCTAATGAGTATTTCATTGTCGCCACTCACTTTAATCCCATTTGAGTCATACATGGTGTGGAAAATAAGAGGTAATAGCAGACCTGATGATCATGTAGAGAAGGGTGAAGCCGTGAGGGATGGTGTGGGGATTAAGCCTGGCTAGAGGCCTAGGGAGATGGATATTGGGACATAATCCCGGATGTAAGACTGAGAAGGTGGTTTAGGGATTTCATAGAGACTACCCGAGGAGCCCATTGAGATGAATCCCAAAGGGAGAGAGAAAAAGGGTCAAGAATGGTGGGAAGAAAATGGTTCTTGGTCTCATCCCCTATCTGACCTTGTCAAACATTCCACAAATGTAATAACTTTTAGTTTAACCTCATGTGTTGTTGATGTGGTTGATTTCTATTTTAACATACTACAGCTCAACCGAAGAGTACTCACTCCTCCTCCAATGGGATTACATAACTTGCACCAACATGTAATTGGGAAAATTAAGGAAAAAGATATTCCTCAATAAAATGGATTGTAGGGAGTGATGGGATTGAACCTTAGATAGGATTCATATATAATATTTGTATAAGACAACAATAAAGTCCACGTAGTTTGGTACATGAATTTTATCATCATGTAGGATGAAGGGAATATAGGGTTACACATGAATAGTATCCCAAAATCATGTTGAGGGCTTACTGATGGTTAGTTGCTTAAAGAGTATGTCATGTTCTCTGTTTACTCTATTCCCATGTGAGTCATACTTGGTGTGGGAAAATAACACATAACGGAAAACCTAATTATTGTGACATAAATGGTGTGTCTACGAGGGATAGGTTGTGGCTTATAGATTTATAGAAGGCCATGATGTTAGAGATTGGGGCTTACTATAGGATATAAGATTCATGGGATGGTTTAGGTCTTATGTGGAGATTGCTCGAGCCTGATATGGTTACAGATCCTAAAGGGAGAGATAAATGGGATTATTAAAGGTGAGAAGAAAAAGGTTCCCAACATCATCCCCTCAGTCACTTTCATAAATTTGTCACACATGTGGAAACATAAATTTTAATGTCATGTGTGGAGAAATTCAGTTCATGGATGTTTAATTTCTTATAGCACGGTTGATGAGGACTCACTCATCATTCCATGGACTTACATAATATGTACCATCACGCACATGGGGAAGGGAAGGCATAAGAAATACCTGGAGGGAGTGAGGTGGAGGAGTGGCCAATTGAGGGGTCTATATTAGTGTAGATATGTAAAGAACCAATAGTTATTAGATTACCTATCTTAAGAAGAATAATATAGGGAATTATGACTGAAAACGCCACTCAAGGGCCCATAAAATAACTTCATACAAGCAAAGTTGGTTGTGCGACAAAGGGGTTCATGATATTAGGAGGCTTAGATAGAGGAACTTTGTGAAGGGAAGAAGCTTCATAAAGTAAGGGAACTCCCTGAAGGAAGGGTGATTAGTGAAGTAAGCATGCCTCATAAAAAAAATAATTCAACTAATTAGAGATTTTCCTTATCAAAAAGCTCATTATTTAGAGGGTTCTTCACAAAGGCGTAATGATTCGTGAATCCTTGAGTAACCTGAAGGGGCTCCCTCGACCAAGAAAGAAGAAGGCCTTCAAAAAAGGAATACCTACAAGTATGTTCCCTGAAGAACATAACAAATCATGGTTCTTGATTCTCTATTAAATTGAGAGATCCATATTTCTCTCAGGTTCGCAATTCCTTGTAGTTTCATGAAATGGGAGTCTAGATGGTGATAATTCAGGGTAGCAATTTTTGGTGGGTGAGCCTACTAATTATTGGAAAATTATTTTTTCTATGATAAATAGAATTGACATGAATAAAAATATGGTTCCTTAAAGAAGATGTGAAACCACAAAGAAGAAAGAATCTGTCATATTCTTTGGACTCACAAAGGCACTGTCACAATGGTGATTGCCGAGAATGCCGTGTAGGAAAAGGATGTTGCGAAGGGGACATGAAACATCACACTTGGTCAGACTCATGAAGACACTGTCAAACTACTTCTTAGTTGTGGAGTAAAGGATATCCATGTAGGAACTTCATAAAATAGACTCCTTTGGGAATTTTGATGGGTTCAGAGGCTATTTGGGTGTATATTAGCATAGAACATGCTGTAGCATTGTTTATTCCTTCCATACAATGATTTCTGGTGCCAAAATATGCCACCATTTGAATGGGAGTTGAGGGAAAACGTGGCCGGTTTTGGAGGGTAATTCATCGAAAAATGAATACAACTTATCAGATTGAGGAGGTAGCTCATGAAGAAAGTGTGAATGGTACTCGATAAAGCTTCAGTGGATGAAGTTCACTGCAAAGATCGAGTAGAGGTCACTGTGAAGCTTGGGTGAGGCTTTCCTAAAAAAGGGCTAGATGGTCTTTATATTCGTACTATATCTCCATGAATGGTTTCATCAATTCTCTCTTTTTGTGAATCAATCTACCCCACAAATACTAATTCAAAATTTAGGTTATATGGTCCTTTGTTTGGTAGACACTTTTTAGAAAACCGGTGCATCATGATCCACTTCTACTTTGTGAGGAACACCCAGAACAAGGCTACATCGCATGATGCTACTTCACGAATGAACCCCATAAATGATATTTAGGACCGAGCTTTCCAAATAGTCATAGTGGAAAAAATTCCTATGTTTTAGACTATTTTCTACTCAAGAGGATACTTGAGATGTTCCGGAAGCTTCTCAGGAGGTTTGTGTTGATTCTTCCTAGAGGGATGTAATGTCAAAAAACATCCTAACTGGGAAGCATGTTCAGATGAAATTTGATCCCAAATCTCTAACAAATCTATTATAGAATGCTCATAAGAACTATCCACTATGAAATAGGTTTCCACTATATGAATTTGTCTTGCGGGATGACTTATTCATTCTAGAGGCTAGTAGAGACGAGATGACATACTAGTTCAGAGAAACACTAGGACAACATGAGTGGTACAGGGATGATAATGATCATACAGGGATGGACCAAAATCATTTCACAATGCACTACCAATAAAATAATCTCAACAACATTTATGGAAAGGCATTGGATAAAGATATATTCCAACCTCAGCTAAAAAAAATCATTAAGTTACGGATTGGGAACCTAGAGAACTGGTGTATAAAAAGTCACGATCTATGCCAGGGTAGAAAATTCATTGATGAGTGGGCCTAGTACTACTAGTTGTGAACATCCTTTATCTAGTTTGAGACCATTATTAGTAAAATAGGCATGTTCAAAGCTTCATGGGATTCCGAATTCCATGTCTCTAAACCAATGGAAATCATACCGGAGCTGTTGAGCTGGTGGTCACCGGATACCGACATGTTCATCTTATATCATGGGGAGGATAGAATTAGCCTTTGTGACCACCATAAGATCTCAGGCATCCTAATGTTGGGGGGGGGGGGGTAATTTATGAAAAGTTCCTCCTTACTGATAATTCTTGGGTGGATGTGGCATAGATTACTTCATTGGTGAAGGAATTGTTGGACATGGTATTGGGCACAAACAATTATAAACCTAATACTAGAGATGTCCACCTCAAGTGGTGGTTTAGTTACATAATGAATTTTCCACTAGAGAAACCTACTTAAATAGAGGCATCTCCCATGAAACTACTAGTGAGGCCCCACACCTATCCAAGGAGAGCTCAGAAAGGTAGGGATAGTACTTATTAGAGGATCCTAGAGGATAACGAGTGGAAACTATGGGGATTCAGCATCAAGGATGAGTAACAGTGAATAGTCAAGATTTATGGGGTCATCTCAGTGAAGATCTATAGATGGATGTTGTTGATGAGGGATACAATATGGGAGAGAGATCTATAAATTCATGATGATAGTGATTGTGGACTTTGGGAACCATATGATTTTGGGTGTCCTAGTGATATAAATTTTGAATCACTTTGTTTAGAACATTAGTCAGGGGAAAAGTGCATTATGCATGTGTAGGCCATTAATCTTCTTGTACAGCTGAGTCTCACCATACATGGGTGTCTATGAACACCTTAATCCCATTTCTCCACCTGGGATATACTCTCTACCCACAATCCTAAATATTTTAGGGATATTCCCATTAAATCTTGGACTGGTGTTCGTGATGAAAAAGATGGGATGAACATACCAATTCATCTTTCACTCATTCTCTCTTCCAATAGAAGCATTCACTTATGAAGTAACAGATACCATAGATAAGTGATCATATTTTATGTCTTTCCAAAGTGGGGTATTGCTGGCGAATGTGGACTTTGAATCAAAATGCGAACCATACACTCAACACTGATTCACAAGTCAATTCTAGTGAATGAATGGGATAACTATGAAGGTGTATCTGGGGATGTGTCATGAGGACCACTCATGCATGATGATTAAGATTTGGATGATGTTTACATAGGATGATCTGAATATGTGGAATGAGCTGCTACAAACCACCACTTCATTTATGTTAATTCATGAATATGCATAGAGTTGGGTAGCTGCCTATCTAGGTGGGATGCTAAAGTAACCAAAAACCTAGATCAATAAAAAAGAGGCCCTCGTGCCTCAATATCAGGATCGATCAACAACAAGGGGATTCCATGAGGATGGGGAAAATGCATGTCATGGTGATGTGTCTATATAAGTAAAAGTAGAAGACCGTGAACCAGAACCAACTGAAGGTGAAGAAAGATATATATTAGTTCTAGACCCAATGGCTCTGATCAGAAGGACTTGAGAGAGAGGAGAATTTTCTAGGTGGTTCCATAAGGTTCCTAATCAGTCTCATTGTAATTAGTTGGGATGGGTGGTGATTCCTCCTGATATCATCTATTTTGAGGCTTGGAAGGTCTAGGAATTCTGCAAACAGTTCATCAACATAGATGACCGTTGGGCGATCATAAACAAACTTGGGATAAAGCTAGGGAAAATCATATTTGAAAAAGGTGGTTTCAATGTGGCCCTACCTATGGGGAGAAAATTTATGAAAGAAATAGAGGAACTGGTGAACTCTCGTGGAAGTATATGGCCTATGAAAAATTGGGTAAGGGTGCTGTTGAACATGACTCCCCCATAATCTTGTTAGTGGCTTTGCTAGTGGAGTGATACCCCTTATCTGAAAAAATGGATAGAACCTGAAGGGAAGAGGTAAATGAGGAGGACCTTTGAAAGGATGACAAAGAGATATATTCTAGGGGAGCCTCTCTAGAAGAAGGTGAGATAGTGTCCCCCGAGGGAACATCTCTAGTCAACTTCATTGTGATGCTTTAATTAAGCCCCAACTCACCCCAATGTACCGTTATCATCCTTACTGTAACTGCACATCTCAACTGAATTTCACTTTTACATGAGGATATTATGCACGGTGACCCTAATTTCTAGGACGAAGGTTTGGCGATGGGTGTGAAGGATCAGGAACCGGGACCTGCATCCAAAGAAATAAAAGCTGCAGAGCCCAGCAGTCCGGGGGAGGAAACAGTGGTCTCCTCAAACCCCTCAGAACCGAAAATCATATAAGGGGGCCATGCCCAGAAAGTTTACTGATAATAAGATAGAGGTAGTTTTATGGGAAACCATCACTCAACCATCATAGGTTTCCTACCTTGTGGAGCCATACATGTTGTTTTCTCAATCAACATGATTGACACTACCCTCGTTTAAATAGTTCTTAGTGTGATAGTTATACTGCTAGTGAAAATGGCTAGAGGAACTAGGGCCCATGTTCTAAGATGGAAACTTGTACATATTGAACAATGTATCCAGGATGGACAATACATGGTCCCTTATTAGTGGTCAATTGTGATGGTGAGTGATATCACTAGTAGGGTAGAACCTGAAGATGGACGAGCCTACATCATTGAAATAGAATCAAGAAATGAGGACCATCCTAAAGACTTTGATCATGAATATTTGGATGCAATTCCTGAAGAAGATCATGCTGATGAGCTCCTCGAAACATTCCTTGAGTATGAAATTGTTCATCCATTGGAACCAGATGAATCTGATTCTGATACAGTTGAGAGAATTCAAAAGGCCCGACACCATGAATCAAAACTAATCAAAATCTTCCTCAATAAGGTTTCAGAAGTTGAGTGGATATCCAAGATGAAATATATCCATATTTGGTTGTGCGAACTATTTGATGGAGGGGAAGGTGTGCGACACTTGCACAAGATTATCCAAGACTACCTCACTGAGAAGGTATAGGAGACTCACTAGAAATTAGGTGAATCCTATTGCCGTAAGAAGTCCAAGTGTATCCTGAAGAACCATGAGGTCACTTAGGAAATAAAATTCCTCAATGAGAAGATTGTTGAGAATTTTACATTCATAAAGAATTAGTTCTGACTCATTAAATTATTGAAGGCCAAATTGGCAGAAGCCCAGGAGTAGATATCATAGGAGAACCATAAAGTGGTTGAACCCCAAGATGAATGGGATCAAACAGTAATATGGGATGAAAATATTCACTTCAACACAATTTACAAATATAGGGAGATCAGGTGATGGTAGGAAACTCTAGAAGCTACATGCTATATTGTAAGACCCCGAGTTTTTAGAACGGGTCCAAATCCCGACCCTATTGGATTTTTTACGTATTTATTAGAAAAATGGGAAAATCTTGGAATTTATAAAAATTTCCAGACTACACGCCATGTACTCAAAAGTACACGCCATTTATTGGTTAGGCTTGTACCATCCATGTGCTCGCCAAGTACATGTCATGTGGTGACCATGTAGGAATTTCCTACTACAAAGTGTGTAGTGTTGCTTGACACATCATGTACCCTTTCCATGTGAGAAGGCAACATATGGAGTGGGGCCTATTGGAGGGATATAATGTTTTTAGTAATTACACACCATGTACTATTTATACATGCCGTGTAGAGAGGCTGTTTATGGGGATATACATGGCTTGTTGGGGATGTCAGCCGGTTGAAGAGGTAAATGTTGTGTACCATAGGTACATTCCATGTAGTCAGTCAGAAAATCCTCAGTGAAATATCAGGCACCTTATGAATAGTAAAATGATGTAAGGCGTGTAGTCATATTCACATGCCGTGTAACTACTTTTTTTTATCTATAATGGGTATTAGCCTCATTTTGAGGTACAAACCCAAACCCTCGATGGGTTTGAGCGGGGAGAGCCGACTGAATCTCATTTCTACTCCTGATCTTCTGTCCGAACTCCGTTTTGATCACTGTATGATGCGTTAGAATCCCCTCAGTAAGGCCGTGATTTTTATTGATCCATTCTTCTTGATTTATGATCTAAGATGAGTTATTGGGGTTTGAGAAGTTTTGATTATTATGTAGATCTACCACATTTTAGACCTAATTGGAGGCTATTATCGGATGAGTATCATTGTACCTGTCTCAGGTAGGTGTTTCATACCTCTTTTTTTGTTTCTGCAGACTTTTGGGTGGTGCAGCCTTTGGTATGTTTTCGGGTATTTTGTGCATGACCCTGTTTTACCTGTTATTGCATGTTTAATTTTTTTTGACCTATGAGATTCCTTTGGGTATTCCCTATTACATGTTTTTTTTATCAGGTTCGGGCGAGTAGTCATTGCTCATTGAGGGATTTTGGAAGAGGAATGCCAAAATGGTTATAATGGTATTTGTTTTATTAAACCATTGAGTTTAGTTTATTGAGCCTTGATATATTGTTAGAGGAATTCAAGACCTTAGTACTATTGTTTGCTAAATGTTGGTCTAGTGGAATTCAACTGTTTATATTGTTTTTCCTATTTGTGTGTTTTGTTTAAATGTGTTATATATGTAATTGTTGAATTGCATATGCTGGAACCTTTGGGTTTTTTTTGGGAATAGCCTGAATATTCATGATTGATGCTTATCATATGTTGGGCTTAGCCCGGTTTACATTTCTTAGTTCTAACCATGGGATTAGGCATCATGGAAATCGGCTTGAGGCGGTGTGATTGTCAGGTTAGGCATGGTCTGGGTTACTTGGATGGTAGGGCCATCAGACTTGAGGGACATGGTCTCAAGGCCATGAGGTGTCAAAGATGTTGTGGCTTGGGTACTGTTTTATTTATTATGGATCACCCGGAACTATAATTATTGTGCACACATAGAGACTTCGCGATGAGGTGGTTTTGACGACTCATGTGGGTAGAGGCCCCTATTAGTTGCATTTTAGGTACAATTGGTCTGGGGTTACTTGCCATATGAAGCCACGTGTAAGGTAAGGTTCCTTTAGGGGATAACAGTGAGGCTATTGGGTTGGTGGCAGAGGCTCTTCATGATTTGAGGGTAGACATCACTGTCCCTCCGGTTACGTTATTTTGTGGGAAGACATTGTTGTCCCTCCAGTTACTTATTTTGAGGGCAGACATCGATGTCCCTCTAGTTACTTATTGTCGGTAGACATCTCTATTCCTCTGGGTTACTATTTATCAGTAGTGCCTTTGGGATGTTGGTACTTGAGACACATGGCGTCAGGGGGAATATTGTGTTGAGTTACATGACAGAGATTCCAGCATTGGCCGAAGCGGGTGACACACCAAAGTGGCTGCTGATCACCAATGGAGTTTGTGTTTATTTGTGCATTGCACTTTTTACTGTTATCCTTATAAATGAATGCCTTCTTAAACACTTATATTAGGTATGCACTATTGGGTGGTATGCTACTAAGATTCGTCTCACACCCTGCACAGGCCCTTTGGGATGCATGCAGACTTTAGGTATTTACATACAGAAAAGTGGCCAACTTCAAGATTTTGGCTGCATTAACTGTTGCATGGAGATGGTATGGACCTTGAGGTATTGCCTAGCTATATTTTACTTTTTTTTTCTTACTATCCTGTATCAGCAAGCTTACTTGTTTTTTATCTACATTTGGTTATCCATTGGAGCCTTTACATATGGATATTGATGACCATATTTGGATACATCTTTGTTTTTCGGTGGTAGTTACAAGTGATCTGCATTCTGTTGTGTTTACTTTCTACTACCGTGGTTTATATTTATTATTTCTACTATTTATCGATTTTGAATGTGCCTCCGATCTGTGGGTATGGTTTGAGTCTGCTGAGTCGTTTATTCTGCTGCATCTTTATAATTATACTCGGACGAGTACCATTATTATCCTATGAGAGGGTATAACCTCCCCACTATACATAATATGACCCTCACTGCTAGTTAGCAGCCTTTGACATTCGGGGAGGTGCACCTAAGGTAGTAACACCCAACCTGTTTAGCACTTTTCGGGTGTTTGTTTGGGTCTGGGTCGTTACAAATTGGTATCATAGGGTTTATTGACAAGGATTTAGTAGTAGTGTTTTGCTGGCTACTAATGATATTGATACTTCTGTTTTTATTTCTTCCGGTTTACTATTTGGGGTATGGTAGATTGGATATAAGTTATTACTAGAACTGGGTTTATAGCTTCTGTTTGTGTGCCTTCTGCCCCAGGTATGAGGGATGGACCAAGTTTCCAGGGGTGGGAATTACTGTTTGCTTTTTGATCAGATTACAGTTTATACGATTTCCACCTCTGTGGATCACATGGTGTGTGATATTATTGATTGTGATATGTGACCCTTGACCTCATGCGCTAAGCAAAAATTTTACCTTGGCATGATATAGAATGGTTTTTGTCTGGATTTCAATAGGCACATTTTTAGGGTATTTCAATTTCGTAACTGCACGTATGCTTTGTGAAGTGATAATTCCATGTGAATAATATCAAATTTCCATTCTTGTATTCTCTGGAATGTGAATTTATGAAATTCCTACAAGAATTTTGTATTGATTGCAATGTGTTACGCCATGCTTTATATGTTTTTTGAGTTTCATGGGACATTGTATTTGGGTCTGGCTCTTGTACAAGCAGCCAGGTACTATTGGTGGAGGTGATTTTGATCACCAGGATTGGGTGACTCGGTCGTCGGTATGAGGCAACGTTGGTTGTCAGGATGGTCACGACCTGGGGTACTTTTGATATTTGGATCTGTTGAGGGCGGGGTAAGGAGTCCATGAGGTCATGATGTCATAGGCATGGGTTGTGATAGGGGAGAGTAAGTGATGACATGGATAGGGTGAGGCGCTTCGAGGATGGATTACGACACGCCATTCAGATCTAGGTGAATATCTTCAGGCATGGTTCTTTTTCGGAGGCGGTGAATCAGGCGCTTATATTAGAGGGAAACTAGAGGGATAGGCCCCAAGTGGACCGGATGATGGATTTAGGTGATGGTCAGGACAGAAGGGAGTGAGGACGGGACGAGTTCCAGTAGGGAAGATAGGCCAAGGACTCAGCAAGACCACTTCATGGTAGTTATTTAGTGGGTTTCTTTCAGTGTGTACATCTGGGACGTGTTTGGACTCAGTACGGTAGGCCTCCAAGGTAGTGCCAGTCATGTGGACATGTCAGGAATCTTGAGAGGTTCTGCAAGAAGCCTTCTCATACAACCTAAAAGTAGGGACCAAGAAAAATTGTGGCATCTAGAGTTGGTTCAGGTTTAGTACCAGGAGAGGGTAGCTGAGGATCAGCTATACGTGGGGGACGTGACAGAGACAATGTGATCCAGCTAAGGGGTCAGGGGATGGTGGTTGGAGCAGCACTGTAGGAAGGTCACGCATCATAAATCCGTACATTAGGCCAGGTGCATGGTATGGAGCTGCCAGAGGCTGAGCATGCTACTGAGCTGATGATGGTTAGAGGTACACCACAGGTGTGGCTGTGATTTTCATGTTTTCTTTTTGGCTTGACATATAGAAGCATGCCTGTTTTGAGTGCACATGATACACAAGATCAATGTGGACTGACTAGATGTTGGTCAGTGGGATTGGTTCCATATTGGGTGTGTGATATATTTATATATATGTACGAGATGCTTAACATCATGGGCATTGAGGATGCGGGTTACTTGAGGTGTCGTTGGCATCAGGGCATCGGGGATGCGGGTTACTTGATGTGCCTTGGGAATCAGGGCATCAAGGATGTGGGTAACATGAGGTGCCTTGGGCATCGCGGCATCATGGATGTGGGTTATTTGAGGTGAATGACATGAAGTTTTAATTTGAGTGTCCAAGGGATGCAGAACCTCATGGAGGCAGACACCGTGGTGGTGCAGAATACGTCTGCTGTCGGAAACGACATGGGAGCACCAATGAGGCGCAGGGGTGATGATGTGTCACGAGAGGACCATGTGTCTATAAAACAAGTTAATGAACTTTTGTTTGTTTGGATTATTTTTATGTTGAGACCGAGTTAGGTGATTGCTAAGGTAAGGATACCCTTGAGGAATTTATCCAGAACCCCTGAGACCGGGGGAGTTTGAGTTACTTGAATTGGGGTGGTATGTTTGGTTCAATCTCCAGGTTTTGTTTGATTGCTCGAGGACAAGATATGTTAAGGTAGAGAGATTTTATGAACCAGAGTTTTTAGAACAGGTCAAAATCCCGACCCTGATTGAATTTTTGACTTATTTCATAGAAAACTAGGAAAATCTTTGAAAATATGGAATTTTATAGACTACACGCCATGTACTCTAATGTACATGCCTTGTATTATAAAGTACACGCCATGTATGGTTTAGGTGTGTACCGTCCATGTGATCACCGAGTACTTGTCATGGGGTGACCGTGTAATAATTTTCTACTACATGGCATGTAGTATTGCTCAACACGTCATGTACCCTTTCCATTTGAGAAGGCCATACATGGCATGTAGGCATGTTTGTGGGGTATAATGTTTTTAGAAATACATGCCATATACTATTTTTACACACCATGTAGAGGGGTCGTGTATGGGGATATACATGATGTGTTTGGGATGTCAGCCGGGTAAAGAGGCACACGTCGTGTACCATAGGTACATGCCGTTTACCATAGGTACAGGCTGTGTAGTCAGTCGGAAAGTCCTCGGAAATATATCAGCTGCCTTATGAATAGTAAAATGATACATGGTCTGTATTCATATGTTCATGTTGTGTAATTTATTTTTTTCACTAAAATGGGTAGTAGCCTCGTTTTGAGGTAGAAACCCAAACCCTTGACAGGTTTGAGTGGGGAGAGCTAGCTGGAGCTCGTTTTTTCTCCTGATCGTCTGTCCGAACTCCATTTCGATCATCGTCTGATGCAGTAGAACCCCTTAGGTATGGCCTTTATTCCTCTAGAGCTGTTATTATTGATTTATCTTCAATGATGAGTTATTAGGTTTTATGAAATTTTGATTATTTTGTAGATCTACCACATTTTAGACCTAATTGGAGGCTTTTAATGGAGGAGTATCATTTTATGTGTCTCAGGTAGGTGGTGAAAACCTCCTTTTGTGTTTTCATAGACTTTTGGGCGGCGTAGATTTTGGCACATTTTTAGTTATTTTGATCGTGACATTATTTTAACTGTTATTTTCTATTTAACTATTATTTGACCTATGGGATGCCTTTGGGTATGCCCTATTACCTGTTTTTCTTGAGCAGGGCCGGGTGAGTGGTTGTTTCTCATCGTGGAATTTTTTTCAGGGAATTCCAAAATAGTTATAAATGTTTTTGTTTGATTAAACTGTTGAGTTTGGATTATTAAACATTGATGTGAATTGTTAGAGGCATTCAAGACCTCAGTACTGTTGTTTGATAACTGTTGGGCTAGTAAAATTCAACTGTTTATATAGTTTTGACTGTTTATTTATTTTGTTTAAATGTGTTATATATGTAATTACTGAATTGCATATGTTGGAACCTATGGGTTGTGATGTACATGGCTCAGATATTCTTGAGTGATGCTGATTACAGGTTGGGCTTGGCCTGAGTTATGTTGGGTGGTTCTGACCATGGGATTGGGCGTCATGGACGTTGGATTGAGGTAGTGTGACTATCAGGCTAGGCATGGCCTGGGTTACATGGATGGTAGGGCCATCAGACTTGAGCGACATGGTCATAGGGGAATGAGGTGTTAGAGATGTTGTGTATTGGGTACTAATTTGGTGATTACCGCTCATCAGGAACTAGCAGTAGTGTGCACACAGAGAGACTCAATGATGAGGTGGTTTGGACCACTCATGTGGGTAGATGACCCTGTTAGTTACGGTTTAGGTCCTATTGGATTGGGGGCGATTGTCGTAGAAACCCATGTGGAATGTGAGGATCCTCCAGGGGATAGTAGTGAGGCTATCAGGTTGGGGCAGAGGCACACCGTGATTTGAGGGTAGACACCGTTGTCCCTCTAGTTCCTTTATTTTTAGGGAATCCATCGCTTTCCCTTCGGTTACTTATTTTGGGGGCAGACATCCCTGTCCCTCTGGTTACTTATTGAGGATAGATATCACTATTCCTCTGAGTTACTATATCTCAGGCGTGCCTTCGGTTCGTTGGTACTTGAGACACGCAGTTTCAAGGGGCACATGGTGTCGGGTTACATGATAGAGATTCCATTGTTGGGAAAAACTGGTGACACTCCATGGTGGCTACTGAGCACCAGTTGAGTTTGTGTTTATTTATGCATCCTAGTGTTTACTATTTTTCTTATAAATGCATGTCTTCTTAAACACTTTTATTAGGTACGCACCATTGAGTGGTATCCTACCGAGATTTGTCTCACCCCCTGCACGAGCCCTTTGGGACGCGTTCATACTTTATGGATTTACGTGTAGGAAATAGGCCAAATTGAAGAGCTAGGTTTTATTAGCTATTTCATGGAGATGGTTTGGACCTTGAGGTCTTGAGTAGTTGGAGTTTACTTTTCTTTTCTTACTTTCATATATCAGCATGCTTACTTGTTTTGTAACTATAGTTTGTTATCCATTGGAACCTTTACATATGTTTATATATGACCTTATTTGGATGCATATTTGTTGTTCGGTGGTATTTATAAGTGACCATCATGCTGTTCTGTTTACTTTCCACCAATGTTTTTTTATATTTTTTGATTCTTCTATTTATCGGTATTGAATTTGCACTCACTATGTGGGTCTGGTTTGAGTTTTCTGAGTTGTTTATTCCACTTCATCATTATTTTTATACTCATACTAGTACCATTATTATACTTAGAGAGGGTATATCCTCCCCACTATATCTAATAAGATCCTCATTTCTAGTCGGAAGTCATTGGCGTTCGAGGGGGTGTGCCTAAGGTAGTATCACCCAACCAGTTTAGCACTGTTCGGGTGAATATTTGGGTCTGGGTCATTACAAAGTGGTATCGAAGGAGTTCTTGATTGGAATTTAGTATCAATGTTCTACTGGCTACAAATGAGATTGAGACAACTCTTTTTATTTCTGCTGGGTTACTATTTGGGATATAGTAGAATGGAGATAGGTTGTTATTGGAACTGGGTTTCTAGATTGTGCTCAGGTGCCTGTAGCCCGAGGTACGAGGGATGGACCATGTTTCCACGGGTGTGAATTGCTATTTGATTTTTTCTCAGATTACAGCTTATATGATTTCCACCTCGGTGGCTCACTTTGTGTGTGATGTTATTGATTATGATATGTGACCCTTGAACTGGTGCGGAAAGGAAAAATTTGACCTTGGACCGGTATGGAAAGGTTGTTTGTTTGGATTTTTATTGGATCATTCTTATATTATTTCAATTTCAGAACTTCACGTATTTTTTGTGAAGTGATAATTCCAAGTAAAAAATATCAAATTTACATGATTGTATTCATTAGAAATTGAACAGGTGAAATTCCTGATAGAATTGTTTGTTGATTGCAATGTGTTATTCCATGCTCTATATATTTGTATAATTCCATGGGACATGGTATTTGGTAATGACTCTTGTATAAAAAGGTAGGTACTATTGGTGGAGGTGATTTTTATCACAAGCATTGGGCGACTTGGTCATCTGTATAAGGAAACATTGGTGGTCAGGATGGGTTGGGCTTGAGGTACTTTGGAATCTTGGATCTATTGAGGGAGGGTAAGGATGACATGAGGTCGGGATGCCATAGGCATAGGTTGCGATGTGGGTGAGTAAGTGAAGAAATGTCTAGGGTGACGTGCTTCTAGGATGGATTGTGACACGTCATTTATATCTATGTGAATATTTTCAGGACGGGTTCTTTTTTAGTGGTGGTGAATCTGGCGCTTATAGCGGTGGAAAACCAGAGGGATAGGCCACAGGTTGGCTGGATGATGGCATCATGTGATGGTTCAGATAGCAAGAAGTGTGGACATGATGTGTTCTAGTAGGGAAGTCAGGAAAAGGACTCAGTTAGACCACCTAGTGGTATTTATTCAGTGGGATTCTTTCATTGTGGACAACCGAGAAATGTTTGGACTCAATGCGATAGGCTTCCAATGGAGTATCGAGCATTAGAAAGGTCATACATCTTGAGATGTTTTGCAGGTAGCCTTCTCAGACAGTCGGCAAGAAGGGGCCAGGATAAACGGTGGCATCTAGAGTTGGTTCGATTTTGGTACCAGGAGAGGGTAGCCGAGGTTCAGCTGCAAGCGGGGGACGTGACAGAGACAGTGGGATCCAGCTGTGGGGTTAGTGGCCGGTGGCTAGAGAAGCACTGCAGGGAGGTCAGGCATCATGCAACCATACATTAGGCAAGGTGCACGTAGTGGAGCTTCTAGAGGTTGATCAAGATAGTGAGCCGATGATGGTTTGAGGTACACCATGGGAGTGGCCCTGATTTCCATGTTTTCTTTTTTGGAATGACCTGTAGAGGTATGCCCATTTTGAGTGCACATGATGCACAAGATCTATGTGGGATGACTAGATACTGGTCAGTGGGATTAGTTCCATATCATGTGCATGATATTTTTATATATATGTATGATATGCATAACATCAGGGGCATTGAGGATGCGGGTTACTTAATGTGTCCTGAGAATCAGGGCATTGAGGATGTGGGTTACATGAGGTTCCTTGGGCATTAGGGCATTGAGGATGAAGGTTACATGAGGTGCATGGCATCATGTTTTATTTTGAGCATCCAAGGATTACAAGATCTCGTGGATGTGGACACCGAGGTGGTGCGGGATATGTTGGGTGTCAGGAATGACACCGGAGCCCCAATGAGGCACATGGGAGAAGATGCATCATGAGAGGACCATGTGTCTGGAAAAAAGGATAGTGATCCTTTGATTGTTTTGAGTTTTTTTGAGTTGAGAATGAGTTAGGATATTCCTATGGTGGGAAGCCCCTTGAGGAATTTAGCTAGAACACTTGAGACTGGGGAATTCTAGGTTACATGAATTAGGGTTGTATGTTCAGTGCCATCTCTGGGATTCCTTTGATAACTTGGGGATTAGCTATCTTAAGGTGGGGAGATTGTAATTACCTGAGTTTTTAGAACGGGTAAAAATCCCGACCCTGTTAGAATTTTTGACTTATTTCTACGAAAACTGGGAAAATTTGGGATGTTCTGGAAATTTACAGACTACACACCATGTACTCTAAAGTAAACACCATGTATGGGTTAGGTGTGTACCAGTTGTGTGCTATCTGTGTACATGTCATGTGGTGACCATGTAGGAATTTCCTTCTACACGGTTTGTAGTGTTACTCGACACGTCGTGTACCATTTTCGTGTGAGAAGGACATACATGGCATGAAGGCCTGTTGGCAGGGTGGAATGTTTTTAGCAAGTACATATCATGTACCATTTTTACATGCCTTGTAGAGGGGCTATGTATGGTGATATACATGGCGTGTTGGGGATGTCAGCCGGGTAAAGAGGTACATGTCGTGTACCATAGGTACACGCCGTGTCGTTAGTCGAAAAATCCTCGGACAAATATCAGTCGCCTTATGAACAGTAAAGTGATACATGGCGTGTAGTCATATGTACATGCTGTGTAATTTCTTTTTTTCACTAAAATGGGAAGTAGCTTCATTTTAAGGCAGAAACCCAAACCCTTGATGGGTTTGAGTGGGGAGAGTCGTTTGGGGCTGGTTTTTTTCTCCCGATCATCCATATGAACTCTGTTTTGATCGTTGTCAGATGCTTTAGAACCCCTCAATAAGGCCTTGATTCATCTTGAGCAGTTCTTCATGATTTCTGTTCAAATATGTGTTATTGGGGTTTGAGCGGTTTTGATTATTTTGTAGATCTACCGTGTTTTAGACCTAATTAGAGGCGGTTATCATAATTGTATCATCGTACGAGTCTCAGATAGGTGGTGTATACCTCTTTTTTTGTTTTCACATACTTTTGGGCGGCGTGGCCTTGGGCACGTTTTCGGGTGTTTTGAGCATGACATTGTTTTACCTGTTATTGCATGTTTAACTGTAATTTGACATATGGGATGCCTTCGAGTATTCCATGTTACCTATTTTGTTTGAGCAGGGCTGGGTGAGTGGTCGTTTCTAATCAGTTCATTTTGGACTGGGAATGCCAAAATGGTTATAATTGTTTTTTTATTGAACTGTTGAGTTTAGTTTATTAAACCTTGATATGAATTTTTAAAGGCATTCAAGACCTCAGTACTGTTGTTTGATAACCATTGGGCTAGTGAAATTAAACTTTTTAGATTGTTTTTCTGGTTTATGTGTTTTGTTTAAATGTGTTATATAATTTATTTCTGAATTGCATTTGCTAGAACCTTTGGGTTATGTTGGGTAGGGACCAGATATTCTTGAGTGATGTTGATCATAGGTTAGCCTTGGCCCAGGTTGCGTTGGGTGATTCTGACCACGGGATTAGGCTTCATGGACATCGGCTTGAGGCAGTGTGACTGTCTGGTTGGGCATGGCCCGAGTTACTTGGATGGAAGGGCCATTTGACTTGAGGGACATGGTCACAGGGGCACAAGGTGTCAATGATGTTGTGTCTTTGGTAATATTTTGGTTATTACCCCTCACCCGGAACTAAGAGTAGAGTGCACATAGAGAGACTATGTGATGAGGTGGTTTTGACCACTCGTGTGGCTAGAGGCCCCCATTAGTTGCAGTTTAGGTACTATTGGTTTGGGGGTGCTTGCCGTAGGAAGCCACGTGGAATGTGAGGATCTTTCAGGGGATAGAAGTGAGGATATTGATTTGGGGGCAGAGGCTCGCCGTGATTTGAGGGCAGACACCGCTGTCCCTTCGGTTACATTATTTTGAGGGCAGAAATCATTATCCATCTGGTTACTTATTTTGTAGGAAGACATCGTTGTTCCTCTAGTTACTTATTGAGGATAGGAATCACTATTATTTCGGGTTACTATTTCTTGGGCGTGCCTTCGGGACGTCGGTACTTGAGACACGCAGTGTCAGGGGGCACATGGTGCCGAGTAACATGACAGTGATTCCAGTGTTGGCCGAAACAGGTGACACTCCATGGTGGCAGCTTAGATCTAGTGGATTTTGTGTTTATTTGTGCATCATACTATTTACTATTTTCCTTTTAAATTCATGCCTGGTAATACACTTATATTAGGATTTCACCATTGGGTGGTATTCTACTGAGATTCATCTGACATCCTACATGGGCCCTTTGGGATGTGTGGATACTTTATGGATTTACGTGCAAGAAAGTGGCCAGCTTTAGGATCTGGTCTGCATTAGCTGTTGCATGGAGATGGTATGGACCTTGAGGTATTTCCTAGCTGTAGTTTACTTTTTTTTCTTACTTTCTTGCATTAGCATGCTAAATTGTTCTGTAACCAGAGTTGGTCAGCGATTGGCGCCATTACATTTGGATATGTATGACCTGTTTTGGATGCATGTTTGTTGTTCCGTGGTAGTTACAAGTAATCAGCTTGCTGTTGTGTTTACATTCTGCTACCATTGTTTATATTTATTGTTTCTTCTATTTATCGATATTGAATGTGCTTCCGCTCTGTGGGACTGGTTCTAGTCTACTGAGTCATTTATTCCGCTGCATATATTTTATTATTGAGAGACTAGTACCATTATTATCCCCCGAGAGGGTATCACCTTCCCACTATACATAATAAGACCCTAGTTGATAGTCAAAAGCCTTTGGAATTTGGGGAGGCCTGCCTAAGGTAGTTACACCCAACCCATTCTTCACTATCCGGGTGGATGTTCGGGTCTTGGTCGTTACATAGTGAGAGGCCGAATTGAAGTGTTCCATTGAAGGAGTAGATTCAGAAGGTCCTTGTTTTGTCCAAACTCTTGAATAATAATTCTAATGCATACCATCGTATTCAAACTACGTGAATGGGTATGTTGTTACATTCTTTAGTTAATGAATTTCAATCATATCAATGAAAAAGTTAACAATAAATCCCTAAGATCATGTGGGTCACACGAGGTGTGAGAAATAACGGATGACCACATAATTATTCACTTTGAATATGAGAGTTCCAACCAATTATCAAACACGTTGGGAATGATACTTTTCCACTAAGAACCCAAAGGACTTGGGCTGAGTGGGGGGGGGGTTACTAGATTATAGGGTTCTTAGAGAAATAGACTTTTTTCCCCAATGTACTCTTATGCACGAGCATGATAATGCATGGGTCCTTGGAATCAGTTCGAACAAAGGGAAATGCGAAATGTGAATCACGAAACCTAGAATTCATAAAAAATGATGATGAAACTCCAATATAAGATAACTACGGGCCATATTCACAATGAAATATTCTTATTTTTAGTGTGAGATAAGAACAAACAAATAAGGTCCAACCACCCAATGAATTAAAAAACATGGGTCCAACCTCTAAATTGCATATAATGTCTTCCCGAACGCTGGGCTAGGATGATAAGAGATCCATAAGGCCAAGAATCCATACTATTAGGGGAAATTCTACACATGAAAGATAATTAAGATCCAAATAGGGTCACACAAAGCATGAATTTGGAGTGATGGAATGTTTTAATGGATTCCAACTCTCTTAAAATTATACCACCATGATGAGAGAACATGAGTAAGAGTGTGTTGGTCTAAATCAAGATCAAAACACCCTACCAGAAAGGAACTCTATGGAAAGAAACTGGGACACATTACAACATTACATGATGGAAAAAAGGATGGGATGCACGTATTTTAATGTCATATGGTGGGAATGATACATGGACTAGTTTAACATTGTATGACTAGGTCATTGCACAAAGTATAAGGTCATTTTTCACGGACCCTGTCCAATAGTTTAAAGTCATGTTTCATGGACTATGATTTCTATTACTATAATGATTTCATGGAAAAGGGGAGATGAACCTGACATTAATGATCCATAGGAGGCTCAAGAACCATACAAATACTAAAGAATATACATGAAGGAGGAACCTGTGATGTAGTAATTTGGAATACCCAAAATAAATGAATTCCAATGAGACATACCACCACACCACATATTCCATTGAGGTTCATAGTTTATTGTCAGGGGGTTTGGACCATGGGGAAGTGTGATTTTTTTAGTTGGGTAGAAACCTTCCCAAAACCCATAAGTCCATGTGATCTGTTCTCGGTGTTGGAAATAAGGGGAGGGGAAGATCTTTATTACCCATTGAAGCACAAAACAAGGAAATGATAGAGTGGAGTCAAGCACGAACCCACATTTCTAGTCCACCCATTTAACATTAAAAGGTACACAGAGGGATAACACTGATGGTGTTGATGTTCCACCTAGACATCTGATGTGAAAAGGGATTTGAATCACCACATCCAATATTTGGCACATAATGGGAGTGGTGTAAAAATAGAGAATATATGCTAACCATATTCAAAAAATATAATCCATATCATGTGTCCTGGGATGGGACTAGTAAAATGATGTTCAGTCAGTGACCATTTTCAAAGTGTAGGACATGGCTAAAAATGTCGTTTGAAAGCCTCTGGTATATTGGATTAATACGATATGCAAGCCATGATGGAGAGGATCCATACTATTATGGTTTCCATTAAGATATGAATGACGATGAAGACCCAAATAATGGGAGACATGATTCATGGGTATGAAATGAGGAAAGATCCATGAATAATCCAATACTCTGGATCCTATTCCACAAAGCATATGTGCTCATTAGTGAGGCTTGTCAGATAGAGGGATCCAAAATCTATCTTAAGAAAAAATTCCTCAAGAGGGCTTTTGGATGGGGAATGACAATGGGACAATGGCAAATGTTGAGGACAAGGGATAGAAGAGGGTTAATAAACCTAGGGTTGTACACGAAGAAAAAATGTTAAGGCATTACAATGTATCCCATAAGGATGGGAATCGAGGAACACAAGTTTATTTATTTGAATATAGTTTTACATAATATGGTAAGGATGCATGATATCCTAGTTGAAGGTCATAGAGCTCGGACCATGGAAAACAGTCCAATGCCGTGATGTGTGGACTAAAGAAAACACATAGTCTTAGGGTATATACAACACAATGTAAGAAAAACATGATTTCAATGAGGCTAAAGAAAGTTCATGTGTTGCATACACGCCAAATATGAACATGGGATAGAGGGATGAAAATGTGTTAAGGGACCTGTGGCTAGACCAGAAGAAAATATGATTGGTTGTCGATATGTATCCCATAATGATGGGAATTGTGACACACATAGTTCATGAATAATAGTGTCGTTAGAGACCATCACTGGTGGGGGAAATCCTCTCTAGTGGTGAGAAAGCTGAAACAGCCTGTAATTCTCATGGGGAATCCCAAACTCATTCAGGGTATGGTTCTAGTTTAATGTCTTGCATCGAGGATGAATAAAGGGACCACAATGTTAAATTCGCACCAATTATCGATGATTGAGGCATCACTACATATCCCAAAAGGATTATAATCAAGTTATACGTAGTGCTTCAATGGAAATTTTTCTGATAAGGTCAGACCCACGGACAAAGAGAAGAGACATTAGATATTTCTTTTCATTTCCCATGGTTTATTTTTTTTAGATATCGGCCGAGGATAAAATGTTCCGGTGTTTTTGTGAGAATCAAGCCATGATTATGTATTGAAAAATGGCATGGTGGATGACCAGTTACAATGGTGATGCCCTATCGATCAAGAATACCACAATGTTGTACCATTTTTCGTCATGCATCCATGATGATGATGCCTCAATTTAAGGTCATATGACCGGACCAACCAATTAATTTTAATGTCACGTGTCAAGGAACAAATAGTTTAAAGTCACGAGGGATAAAGGAGTGTAGATTAAAGTCATATTCCATGGATGAAAAGAGATATTAGTTTAAGGGCGTAGAACATGGACCATGAGGTTGCACAACTTTCTTATGTTGGTATAACCCTACCAAGACACCTCAGTCCACATGAGTCATTCCTGGTGTGGGAAATAAGGAGATGTATCAGGATTTACCCATCACGTGAGAGTGCACTACAAGGTAAATGAAGAGTTGGGTGGGAGAACTAAACCATGCCAATATTCATACATGATATTCCTTTATTCATGGAGGAACAACACCAAGGGAATTGGAGATCAACAAGAACATTAAAAGGAAAAAAATGAATCAAGATTCCCAATATTTGGTATGTAGTGGGGTGGAACAAAAATGGAGAATAAATTATAACCGAATTTGAGACACGAAATCCATGTTATGTATCTTGGGATGTGAATAGAAAAATGCTGGTCAATCACTGACCAAATTCGAAAAATGTGACTTGACTCAAAATGTAGTTCAAAATTCTTCGAAGAATTGGCCTATGAAGGTAAGAGAGTCATGAGGACTAGAATCTATACCGTTAGGTAACCCCTTTAGATTTGAGGTATGATGAAATCCCAAAAAAAGGGGATGTATGAAGCATAGAAGTGATGTTAGGGGGATATCCCTATAGAATCCAACATTCCAGATCTTATACCATAGCACATTTAGGCATGCCGACGTGGTACTTCCTTAAGTAGGATCAGACCCATTCTCAATTATCCAGTTCCTGAGGGGTCTTGTGAATAGTTTATTAGTCATGTCTCATGGACATGAAACACTTAGTTTATGTTCATAAAGTATAGACCATAGGTTCCCAATTTAATGTCATGTGCATGGGACATACCCATCCAGTTTGACATCATGTAGTAAGGATGAGGATGTTGCATGGTTTATTGTTAGGAGACTGGGGACATGGGCATCCAAAAGGGGAAATGAGTAGTGTTGTAAATATCTCAATGTCAATGAGGAACAAGAATTCCTCAACCACACCACACATTATCAAAGGGAAAACCAGTACAAAAGGGACCCAAAAGAGAGAATTGGATGTTATACAACTGGGCCTAGGGAGAAGATGTTCGGGTGTCACTATATATCCTACGGGGACTGGACTCATGCACACGTAGTTCTCATATGTCGTGTATTTTAACGTCACGTGTTAAGAATAGAAAAAAGTGTCTAATATCACATGGGATGGGGTAGTTTAATGTCATACTGGACAAAGGGGTACTTTACTTTTAAGGTCATATAGAAAAGCCTATAAATATTGTGTAGTTCAATGTCTTATAGGTATGAAACAGTAGTTTATCATCATTGGAGATAACGAAGATCATAGTATTAAGGTCATAGATCTTGGAACATAATATAAGGCTATAAGTGATGAAAAGGATGAGGAACCTGAGGCTGGACCTGAAGAAAATTTTGTGAGTCATCCCAATGTATTCTCATAGGGCATGTTTTAATCCATATGTAGTTCTAGTATGTCATGTAGTTTGTAATCATTATGTAAGGGTGATTCAAGGGATGAATGTCACAAAGGGGTAGGTGGAACGGTGTAGCTGTTGTAAAACTGATGTTAATAAGAACCAAAGAGGTACCAACAACAAAACATGAAATACCTAGAGAGAAGAAAATCCAGGGGTGAAAAGCTGAAATGATTTTTGGAGCCTAGGGATGGACCTGAAGAAACAATTACTGTGCATTCCTACATATCCTGTGAGGGGAAGAATCATGTCAAACATTGTTCTTGGATTCCATGAAGTTTACTTCTTGGTAGTAAGGATGAAGAAACAATTTATCTTTATTTGGGATGGGGTATTTTAATGTCCTGCATGAAAAAGGTGCTAGGTAGTTTTATGTCCTAAATAATAGATGGGGTTTAGAAGTTTAACATCACGAAGGATAAATGATATCTTATTTTAAGGTCATAAAGGTCAGACTATGAGGTATGTGTTTAATTTTTTTTATCATCATGCGGGATGAAAACTCACTCACATGTAGTACTGCTTAAGAAACATAACATTGGTGGAAAGAGTGATCAACTATCTATCCTTGGTGACAAAAGAATTTTCACCATTGGAAGAATCCATGTCAACAATGTAGGGTCCTTCTGATTTGGGCTCTAGCTTTGGTGGCTTCTGACCAAGTATCATCGTTATCCAAAATTCAATTACCATGTCACCATGGATGAAGGAGTAGAGACAAACATTATTGTTGAAAGACCCGACTACACTATTTTGGTGCCTCTATAGGTTGTTCAAGTCCCAGATCATAATCTCATTGAGGGATTCCATCTATTCCAGAGAAACTTATGATACTTTTCTGGGCATATGCTAATCCAAGATAGCTATACAGAGTGATAGAAACTAAATCAAAATGGGAAAGAGTGCCTCTAATCCATACACTAGAAAATATGGGGTCACCTGGGTGGAATTAAATGTTTTCGTCTCATATTACTAGAGAGATTTGTGGTGTTTATCCAAGAAAATTCTTATTCTGGCAGACCAACCTTTTTGAAATGTTGGAGTGATTTTTTTTTGAAGTCCTTAGTCAACCCATTCGCCTATGCGTGGTTGGAATAGATGCTATACATGGTGTAAAATTTCATTATCTCATCCACTTGTAAATTGGTATCATTGTTGGTGAGGAAAACATGAGGGATATGAAATTAATGGATGATGATGGAGCTCACAAAATCCATGATTGAAAGAGCCTTGACTTCCTTGAGTGTAATGACATCTTCCAACTTGTAGAAGAAAACCATGGTGGTTAGAATGAACCTCCACTGACGATCTACTAATGGTGGATATGGTCCCACAACATCATGTCCCTAGACTAGAAAGGGAAAAAAATACTTTTTCCTATTGACAAGATATGGAAGTCGATGAAAAATATTGGCATGGATCTAACATGCGTGACACATCTTTGAAAAATCCTGGCAAACATTGACTATAGTGGGCCAATATTAATCCAAACTTCAAATATAGTGAGAGAGTATTGAGATGGAATCAAGAGCTCTACAAGTACAAGAATTAACTTCTTGTATAACTTGGGGAACCACATCTCCCTGAATTTAATAGAAGAGGATTCCATCAAACCCACATTTGTAGGGGATCTGTTCAAGGATGAGACAACCCTAGAGGGTGAACTACACTGAATGCCAACCGAGTCACTCACATCTACCACTATCTACCAGGATATTTCCTTGTTTTATGTAATCAAACAAAGGATTTGTCTAATTAAGGGTATCTTCTGCTATGTTTGGTGTACCAAGAGGTCCTTATGTTGAGACATCAGTGGTAAGGTGCATTACCTACATGTTCCCATCATCATCTAAGGATGTGGAAGTGATGACCCTCCAATGTACCACATGAATATGAATGATTCCTTGGTTAGGATCTTCAAAGGATGTTTCAAGGATGTCTAAGGCATTGACATGACCATTTTATGACCTAAGGACATGATTCACTTCTGGAGAAGAATGTAACTCAGCCATCAACTGCTGGGTGCACTTTAATCGGGGAACAATTTCAGGATTATGGACAATGTAGTCACCATTAATATTCTTGATGGATAGCTTGGTGTCCCCCTTCACATGTAGCTGGGAACATCAATCTTGAGATCCATCTCAAGGCTAGTGATAAGGGCCATATTATTTGCCTAATTATTGGTGAATCCTTATAATATCTAGAAAGAATAGAGAAATTATTCCTGTGTAGGTGTGATGATGACGATGCCATAGACTACTCTGTTGAGTCTAGGATTTTTGAGAATATAACCTGTTGGACTCTAGGAGGAACCACCAAAGTGAATCTTCCAACATGGAACAACCTGATCCACTAAATGGATGGACTCATATAGAATGTAATGATCCAGAGACCGATCTATGTGGGATGGATGAACGACTAGAATATCTTCCAGCACTTGACCATTAATAGTTTTATAAAGAATAAACCTGATGTGTAACTACTAAAGTATCACTACCCAATGAGATAAAAGTCACGTTAATATAGGTTGATTTAGAATATACATAAGAAGATCCACACAGGACACCAACAGTATCTCTTGATACTACAAGAAATTCCACAACTTCGTCACTAAAATACATGCATGTGGTAGCATATCTTGATAGAGGAATATCTGACCTTGATGTTGAGAAGTTAAATGATATTTTATAAAATGTTCTTTGTCCCCTCATTGTTCTTATGAGCGAGAAGAGTACTAAGGGATCATTCTTGGGTGGTCACATAGAGTACCAGTGGATTTCTGGAGATAGGTGGAACTATGATAAGAGGTTATAGTAGAAACTACTTGATCTCTTCAACGTAATCCAGGAAATCATTATCCAATTAATAAATGACACTATTATTCATGATTTGGGGAAATGGATTACAATTTCATGCCAGATTTGAGATGAATCGGCACATGTAGGCTTAGTGTCCATGAATTCCTTGGATCTCCTGAAGGTTACTCAGAGGGGACATATGACTGATAGCCTTGATCTTCTCTCGTTCAATATAAATTCCATTTTATATGAATACGTAGATGAGAAACATTCCCTAGGTAAACTAGAAGGCACACATCAAGGGGTTTATCTTCAGAAGATAGTAATAAAGGATTCCTAGCACCCTCTAAAGATCTCTAAGATGGACATAACACTAGAAGGATATAACCACAAAATCATATATATAGCCTTCCAAAAATGTCATGAGTATTGGTTTTAATATGTACTACATATAATGCTGATAGTTGTCCCTGAAATTATTCTGATCAAAATGAATTAACTGATTGAAGCATGTATCATACGACACTCTGAAGATGATGGAATCATAAACCTCAATGTCCATATAAATTTTATTAAATCTAGAATATCCATACTTGAAGGAGAGTTCCCGAAATCTAGGAATGGTGATGATCAAAATCCCAGTCAAAGGAAGGGAAAATCATTCTTTAGACAATGATGGTTGAGATCCCAAAAGTCAATACAGACTCTGATCTTCCCATTCTTCTTCTTGATGGTAATGATGATGGAATAAAATCATGGGTACTATACTTCCTTAATGAAGTTAGATTTTATGAGCTTATCAACTACAACCTCAACCATGGCACCATGATAAGGGTTCATCTTACTAGGAGTCTGGTTGAAACCTTGGCGTCTCACAAGGAGACAAAAATAGTGGATAGTAACATTATAATCCAATACGGGTATCTAATAATAACTCCAAGAAAATATATTACGATATTTCATCATAAAATGCTCATACCGTTGTTGTTCCATAGCCGGAATAACTGCAATGATCAATATAGGCCATGGGTCTGCCTCCATACTGAGGTTCACTGGTTTCAACTCTTCAACTATGGTGGATACACCATCTTATAATATTGTAGGGGAATCCTCCAAATCCTATTTATTGTCTGAGGTGAGAGGATCATTATAAGGGGGGAATTCGTCTGAGCAAGATGACCCTATATGAATGCTAATACCAGCCCGAGCGGCGGAGAAATATTCATTCGGAAACTCATTCTCTACTGAAACCATAGAGAAAAACATTGTTGACCCAATTGCATCATTCCGTAAACTGAGGGGCCCACACAAGATAATATCAATTTATTGGAGGAGTGTTAGTTAGTGACGACTCGACCTAGCGTGGATGAACATGAATATATGGTGTATTACTGTTTTCGTGGGGAGAACTTCTTGATACCTTATAAGGGTAAGGGAATCTGGAATCCCTCAAGCCTTATTCATGTAAAAGTAAAAAAGTGTTCCTCCGAAGCTCCTTGTACATGGGAATATGCTTCAAATTTTCTTGTAAACAACAAAGCCATGACCCAAGTGTAGGTTTGTGGCGAATAACTGAGGATTCGAGAGGATAATGGAATCATCTAGATCTACCGATGGGTGGAATACAGTAGTAGTGTGCTCAATCTCATTGGATTGAACCCTCTTGTCCTTGCGCATATAGTTGTTGGCATATAAATAGTTGTATTCACTAGATTAAAATGGATATACATCACCCCGTAGTATGAACACTCATCCATTAATGGAGTACGTGAGGAATTGGTGACAAGAGGAGGGAATTATAGCATGAATATGGAGCTAGGGTCTAGCCATCAATGCATTATATGTGCTATCCTATGAGAAAACCATAAATTCAATGCTGGAAATCATTCCGACAAACTAGGTCTTCAGGAGGGTCCTTCCACACAACCTTTTCATTATCCTTTCATAACCTTGAATATTCATGTTATAGGGATTTAAATCTTCTTCAGACTACCCTAGATTAAAGAGCATTCAAGTCAATATAATAGTAATCCTAGTATATGTGTGGATAATATAGCTATAGAAATTAATTTTAATGAAATTGTTAGGGATGTAGAATAGAAAAATGTGTCCATGTAATGAAGAAACATCATCTTCACCTAAGAATGAGATGATGGATCGTAATTTTTCTCATACAATCTCCTTAGCATGGAAGGAATCTATGGTTTATACCTTTTTTTTAAATATGGAGGGAACTTTTTAAACTCTGTATGACAGCTTCGTACATATCTTCTGACATGTAGAGAGATTCAAGGATCGAGAGATTTCTAGGAATACTGGAAAGGTTCTGGGGCATATCGTACTTCTATGATTGGCGTTTATTCCTACTATAATGATACTACTATGATGCAGGTGGTATGAACGACACTACTTGTTATCTAGAAGATTCTGACTGGTGCTTGGGATATCTCGTTTCCCATTCGATGGATCAAGAAAAATGAATACCGACTGGCTTTTAGATAACTGATTTCTGGAAACAGATTGAAGTGGAATATCATGATGTTGTCGTGATGACTCTGCCTGAAAAAGTACCACAAAATGTAGTGGGATGAAACCTGACCAGAAAATATGATATGATGACTCATGTTGAGATCTACACTGAGGCTATTGTCTGGTCTAAGTGGTGTGCACGACTTTGATGGAAGCACTGACTTGATCATTCTGATGGATCACATATCCATGGCTCCGTCGACGATGGCATTGACCCAGAACATTATGAGGACCATCCTAGTGATCCTCATTATTGTGAACCATGTAAGGGTTCCCTATTTTTATGGTATCAATTGAGTCATACTCCTAATCTTCTGTTGTGAAATCTTCCAATACTGGGAGAATCTTGGTGGCACTCTCCAAATTTGGAGGCAAAAATTCCACGGGAGTGCGAGATTGCCTCAACGTCAAAGGGGGGATTTTCATTCCCTTGAGATGACAATGATTGATATTTTAAGAAGAAGAAGACTAAGAGAAAGATACAGAAGTAGTAGTGAGAGGAAACAAAATGACTTAAGTAGGGTCAAGATCATTCAAACATGCACGGATGATACCGTGGGTGCAAGAAACTACCATGTTTGCCAACTCGTTTTCATAATTTTTGAGACTCATAAATAGAGACATGAATCCATTTACCCAAATAGCCATGGTCCAACTCTGAAAAGATATATTCCACCGATAATGAGGCAGGACAGAGCCATAATACATTTTTTTTGACCTTATCCTGAAACCATCCCTTGAACACATAGCACCACTAGAAACTATGTCCTTGTAAACAGTGATAGGTGTAGTAGTTTGGGAAATCAGTGAGATCATCCCCTTGGGGTATTATATATTATAAAAACCTCAAAATACAATGATCTAGGGTTCCCTAAAAAAATAGAGGACTCAAGATTCTTTAAATTATTAGGTCCAGTTTCTCCTATCATAGAAAGGGTCCTTGGGAGCTTGGCCCTAATGAGGGGCTGGAGCCTGGTGAGGAGGTGAAACGTGATTATCTCCCCTCAGTAGTAGTGGTACATTACATAGTGGTGCATAATTTTTTTTAGTGGGATAGGATGATCCTAAATCTTGGTTTAGGCTTCACCCCTCAGCAGGGTTGTAGATGTTGCTCTTCTAGTAAAAAATCTAGTGGCATGGGGGCCTCCACCATTGTAATTACATCTATATTGGCTTTGGCATTTCTTCCTACATGAGTTGTGGGAGGCAATAGGCATGCCTATTTGGATTTCTTCAATGCTTTATCTAGTTTCTGAGACTTTTTAGAGAAATCTCAAAATCCTCCCAGGAAATTCTAAGGGATGAGGGATGGGACCAGTTTAATCTTCACAATCCTCATGCAAACCATCATCAGCGTCTTGAGTTAGAAAAATATAAAGTGATTATGCGAGGCCCTTCCACTTGGAAAAAAAGTACATGATTCACTCATATAACCATTTTTTAACTTGAAGTGGTAAGCAATACTAGTCTTTTGTGTAGTGGATCTAAATTGATAAAGAAATTTCCATTGAAGATCCTCCTAACCAGTTATAGACCCAATGGATTACTAGATAACCTAGATAATTACAGGCCCTTATAACGTATGTACGAAACACAAGAGTTTGGTGGATTCCTACTATGCTATAGTCCCTAGAATGTGTTCTCTCTTGGAGATAATGTGGGACAAATACTGTCATAGGTCTCCTCTCTCATTAAAGGGGAAAAAGTAAGATTCCCGAAATCTGGGGGTGTCTCGAAATATCATCTACCCATTCATGATAAAACTTTTCATCAGGAAGGATGATCACATGTCACATTTCAAGGGCCTCGAGGTGGGCGATGATATTAGACATTGGATAATCTTGGTGAGAGTTCCTATCTCTGAGAGGAACCCTTGACCACTAGTGCGTTCTTTGGTTCTTCAACATGATTGGTAGGATCTGTGACTCATGGAGCAGCTGGAGGATCGAAATTATGAATTTCTAGAGGAATTTCATGTGAAGCAGATATGGGAATAACTTGAATATATACTTGAAAAGATTCCATAGGAATGTCATATAGAGTCGGTCCTCATAGAAGATTATATCATAGCTCAGGCAGATTCGAAGATGCATACTGAAACAGTTTTCAATAAACTCTGGCCTTTTTCCTATAATTATGTACAAGGTTTTCAGGATTAACGATAATCAATTAAATGATAAAAAATGTGGTTTCCCCTGTTTCCCTGAGGGAGGGTGGATATGATCATACATAGGATCACTATATTCTTGGAACTGCTCTGTGAGGCACTAAGTGAGGATCTCTTCAATGTTATTTATATATTCCATATATTATTTAATTAGCATACCCTTCTCAGGATCAAATTCTGTATTCTGTGTTGATCCAGATGGTTCAAAGGACATAAAGGTCCCAATGTGTCTATTTCTGATGATTTCATTAGGGCGCGTGTGTCCGTATGTGGAGGGCGCGCAGCTGTTGCCCAAGATTCCTGCTTTCCAAAGGTGGGAAACATCCATTCCATATTCAGGTACATTTTATCCTTGATCAAAATGGGATGATGGGATGTCGGTTCATCCTTCCTTGGATTCCTCCTCGGAACTCGTCACCTAGTTCGGGTCTCCCTTATAGATTAAGTCATGGTTCGTGAATCTCATTCCCCGTGCCATATCTTTGTAGATGTTATTTAATTACACAACTTCCATCTGGACATTCCATGGTGTCCTGACATGGTAGAAACCTTCAGTTAAAGTAGATTACAACATTAGTCATGTTGGGTAATCCTTGGGTGCGTGGATGTAACGCCCCAGTTTCGGAAGCCACCCAGAGGTGCCCCGTACCTGGTTGGTCACATGGCCTCAAGAACATTTCCCCAAACGCCCAAGGCTGCCGACTACCAGCGAGGGCCATGGGTTTGATAGTAGGGAAACTATGCCCCCATTAGCATAGTACACTAGGGAAAAGAGAAACAACAAACAATAACGGAAGCACTAAACAATCCATACACAAGCGAATAACAGAAGACTAAATATGATAAACAGCAGGAGCACAAATATATATGATGCATAATACATATGTCTAGGAAAACATCCAAAAAAGTCATAATTCTGATTAAAATAATAAACCAAAGTGTAAAAGAAAACATTTAAGCAACTCCTCAGCATCTCAAGCCTCGGCTTCGTCCCAAGATCTCATGCTCTAATGCAAGTTAAGTACCTGAAGTAGAAGTGTGATTTCCCTTCTCTATACCTGCAACAATATAATCTATTTGGTCCCAAAAGTATGTCCCAAAAAGGGTGTGAGACTAAATCCTAGTAGGCAACCACCCGAAGATCTGTTCCTAACAGTCAGTGAGTATATGGTAGGTAATAGTACAGTAAGCAGTAAACAGTAAGAAATAAATAGGATGATACACCGCAGTAAACAATCCATAGATCAACAAGCAGCAGTAATGCAAACAACTAACCACAAATAGGAAACCCTCTGGGAAGTACACACAACTATCCCCTATGGTCCTATCCAAGAAGTACCAACAACCCTCTAGGCAGTACGCTCAGCCTAACCCCTCTGGTTTGGTAATACTAAATTATAAGACACTCTGAGGAATCATGCTCAGTCAATTACCCTTATAGTATAAGTTAGTCAGGGACTCTTTGAGGAAGATCACGCAGTCAATTTTCCTTATATCCCCACGGTCTAGAGAATCTACGAGGAATCTCACTCAGTCAATTCCTCTTATAGCCTCAGGTCGGTCACAGACTCTGTGAGGAAGCTCTCACGGTCAATTCCTCTTATATCCTAGAATGGTTTAAAGAAGTTCAAACAAAATAATGACTCTCCGAGTAATCTCACTCAGTATATCCCTGTATAGTCTATAAAGATCAAGACAGTCTGAGGAAGCTCACTCAGTTTATCCCCCTGTAGTCTATAATATCCAAGACTCTCTGGGAAGCTCACTCAGTCTATCCCATATAGTCTATAATTTCCAAGACTCTCTGAGGAAGCTCACTCGGTCTATCCCCTTATAGTCTATAGCACCAGGTTCTCACAGCCCAGCGCAAGTTAGAGCATAATAATGCTATAAGGCCAAAGTAAAACTACAAAGCTACTTGGCTGACCAGTCTACAATATAACACTCATGTCAGGGAACAACACTCCATCCTATAGTCACAAGGCATGAAAAAACTTCCAAACATAGAAATTATCCTTATACATAGCCAAATTACTTCTACACAAGCATACAAGAAAGGCAGGAAAATAGTAGGAGCAAAACATTAAACACGCAATCACTACTGGAAAGAGGGGTTATCCCCATAGAGCTATACCCACAGTTTAAAAAAACCGTGGGAATAACCTGATTCAAGGTAACCTATACCTACGGTTTAATAATAACCGTGGGTGTAGAAATTCTACCCCAACGGTTTTTATTGAACCGTCGCAATAGAGGGCCCGATGTTTTTCCCTACCCCTGCTTGATCTCCTTCACTCGTCAGCCCGCAACTCCCCCCCCCCCATCTTGTCCCCCCCCCGGTGTTTCCTTCAATTGAATCCCCTTACCCACCTCCGGTCGGCGATCATCACCCCTCCTCCAGACGTCGCACATCCCCCATCCTCATCCTCCTCCGGTCCATGCGCATCCCCCCTCCTGCTCTGGTCCGCACACTCCCCCCTCCACCAGTTGACGACATATTGAAGTTGAGAAATTTCTCCTAGGTCGAGCGACTTCCTCACTCAATCGATGACCAAATCTTTATAGGGATTTTGATCTTGGGAGTAATATTAGCCCTATATGTGTCATCCGTACCCAGTTGGGTGGTTTTAACCCATGGCTTGTCGGTAAGTGTTCTCACTTGTGGGGTCCCAATAGATTGCTCGATTCTTTGTATCTGGGTATCTAATTTATTAAAGATGTCTTCATAGGTCTTTAACAGTATTATTCCATGGATGATTCCCTCTGAAATTGATCACGCTCCGTATAAAGGTAGGTGACTCTTGGTATTTTCTGTCATTTATCGAACCACACATTCTTGATGATTGTAAAATAATTTTTAATGTAAATTTATGGTATTTAATGTTCATGAGGATTACTATTAATCATACTTTCACTCTTGATTTCTTAAATATGTGGTGTAAGAGTTGTTTAAAATTATAAAAACACATTGGTTTTACATGTCGCCCCACATGTGTTTGATGTAATGCATCATATGACTTTCCTTGAAATACATGGTTGTGTTTTAGTGGAATGATTACCCTTGATTTATAATGATTTATAAAAAATTCTGGAGAGAAATTTCTTAGGAAATCTGTTGTTTGGACAATGTGGATAGTATTGACCAAATTAATGCTGGTTTTGTCTATTATTGGATGAGGACTTTGTTTTATGTAAGGAAAACCAGTTTTAAGGAATATTAGCATTTTGTTATTATAGATGGTACCTTTTATCATGGTTGAACTTCTTGGATTACTTGTACCAAAATAGTGGCACATGGGAAGCCATGGGTATTTATGGGGGAACCTAGTACAAGTACTCCTCTAGGTTTACGGGACCTCCCGACCCAACAAATATTGGTTGCACGGGCCATCGGGAACATGCAAGTGCATGATAGGTCATGGGTTGTGGATTCTACTTGGACTTCCCACCGGGCGCATGCTAGTGCATGATAGGTCATGACTAGTGGATGTTACTTGTACTTCCCGTGATGTTGAACACTAGGGCATGATGAGACTCTACCTTGTAGATCTTTACAAATATATCATATGGAAATTTTTTTAGTAAGGATCATAGTCTTCTCAACCTCTACACATAAGTATTCTCATATGGAATGTTCTTGGATTTCAATTTACTTTAATTTAAGAAATTTCATGTTAATTCATTTGCATTTTTTTTATATTTCCTATTTTTTTTAATGTTACTAGCTTCCTTAAAATTACATTCCCATATTTTATGTTTTAACTAAAAATGAAAATGATTATCTTTATAGATGTAGTTTAAACTTGTATGTCATGATTTTATTAAAATCGTGGGTATTAAAACAGCATACTGCCCGAACTATCGAGCTCCTCCTCGGGCTCCTCCTCACTCGGCGCTCCCCCCATTCAACCCTACCTCCCCGACCCTTACTCCCGGACCTGTCCTCCCCTCCCCGACCACCGCCTCCCGGCCCTCTCCTCCCCTCCCCGACTCCCCTCCCCGGCCTCCGCCTCCCGGCTCCGCGTCCCGGCTCCGCATCCCAGCTTCGCGTCCCAGCTCCGCATCCCGGCTCCGCCTCCCGACTCCGCATCCCAGCTCCTGACCTGGACCCCCTGGCCTTCGCCTCCACCTCAACATCTCTTAAACAAGGAAATTTTACTTGTGATGCTCCATTAATGTTATGGGAGGATATCGATGATTCTTGGTTGATTATAGGAGGTTATAACATTATCAAATCCTTACTAATTTTGCATTCCACCCTCCGACCATATCTTCAGAGTACCAGTGGGGTTATGTTGGTAGTTTGGGATTCAAAGGATAAGAAAGATGAGAAAACTATAAAGAATGAGTAGGAATTAATTTCTTATCTCAAAATCTACTATCATTTCTATTATCATCCTTATTATTTCCCTACCGCTACTATTACGAAAAATGCATCTGAAGAATTTGTCAACCAAGGTTACTTATTTTCTTTGAGATAAGGCATCTGGGTATCCCATATTGGAGGAGATCTTATTTGAAAAGGATATTCACCCTATAAATTTATTCTTCAATTTAACTATGTTTTGAAGTTGTGTCCTCCCACTCTCAACAGTTTCTGTCAAGAGAAGCATCTTATGATAGCTTGTCAATTATGGATGATGTTCACCGAGGAGGACACCCAGTGCCAGGCCAAACGTCCAAACTCTGGGGATTTCATACCCTTCCTCACCAATAGAAATGCTGAGGCCTACGTTAAATCATATAACCACGAACAATTATTTGATCCAGTTCCCCTCGTGATAACTTTCAAGGCATATGGTCAAAAGTTGAAGGATAAGAAAAAATGGAGTTGTTGGAAACTCTTGTCTAGGAAAATTCCTTTGAAATCCACTCGCCCCCCCCCCCCCCGAGGAAAATTGTAAAATATGGGGTCATGACCTCAAGGGAGTCCGAACAAGCTACTGAAGCTCTTTCTGGGAGTATACCATTCATTCCCCTAAGGCCGATTTCCCAATGGCATGGACGTAATGGGACCTTTTCAAAGGCCACCCATCCACTCGCGACCGGTCCCCTAGTGCTTTATGGACGCTCCTCTAATCTAGGGAAGTTTCTCTAACTATAATTGGTTATGTGTTAGTACCCATTGTAATTTCTTTTTTGAGAATTTTGAAAATGTGGGTCATTACCTTGGGAACCTCTATGCCCTCATACATTCCTGAAGTGGTCACTGCAAATACTCGCATTGAGTACTTTCCATGCTGCAGCCAGAAAATGGTGATGAGTACGACGATGTTGATGACTCGCCTATTTTGGATACTATGGAAAAAGATGCTTACTTTCACCCAACGTCTTCTAAGCATTTATCTTCTCGAGGTCCTAAGCTTGTGGGGACACCTAGGAAACATTTTTGGTTGTCGAAACCTACTCGACTCCACTACACCAACCCCCCAATGATGGTCATCCCAATCATGGTTTCATTTCTGGATTCCTAGAGTGACTAGGATGAATTAAGGGTAAATGGTTAACATGAAGATATTTGGAGGCTTCTTCTGGGAGGATGTTTCAACCTTCCAGGTTTTTGGGGAGCAATTTCTCCTACCATTATTTTGATCAAAGAAGAGCCTAATGTGGTAGCTACCTACTTGAATGAAATGGAAAAGTTTCTCCACACCCCTGCGTATAGGCATTAATGTGGTAGATAATACTTCTCTTACCCTAAAAACAGTAGTAGTTCCAATTCAAGCACCTAGGAAGGCCCTAAATCACATGACACCTCCCATTTAGCGGCATTAACAACAAATTCTCCCTTGAATGGAAGAAAAAAGTGATCTGGGTCACCCATGAATTGAGGAACGGATGGACAAAGTGTATTACTTATTAAAGGAGAGGTTTTACAATTATTTCCTTACATACATGGAAAATAACATAATCAAGATACAAAAACCTAAGAAACCTAATGAGGTCAACCTCACAGACCATCATGTCTACTATTATTTTTATAGGAGATTGATCCACACCGTTTAAGGCTGATTTGTCTTCAATGACATTCTAAAGAGCACAGTTGATTATAGATAGATGATATTAGAGAAGGCCCCAACATAGGTGGCATATTTAACCTTTACCCATACTAGTAGAATAGGGTGACTATCAATAAAAACTAACTATGTGTGGAAAAAATGTTCGATAAATAGATGACTTGAAAGACACTTGACCGAGATCATACCTCCTCCAATGGCCTGAAGGCCTTCAAATTTTTATTAAGATAAGACTGGAGTTTAAGGGATGAATGGGAAAACCCAAAGACATCATGAATTGGGACAAATAAATCAAATAAAACCAGATTGAAAACATAAAAACTGCCCCTCCCCAACATATTAATGTGATGAAGCTCTCCACCATTGCAAAGTGATTCAACAAGCAAGTGTCATGTGTCAAAGCACAGTCTCGATCCGATGGCTGACACCATACCCTCTCAAATGACCAAATCCAAAAAACTCTGCATAGATGAACTGAAAGATCTAAATCATCTCTTGGGGCTGTTGCATGTGGTCATGACCTATTGTAAACAATCCAATGTGAAACCAGGAATACCAAGCTCATACCATCCTAAGATAATAGATTTTCAAACCAATAAGGATCACAACACATAGGGAGGAATAATTTAATATTCATTGTAACACACCAAGATTTTTTTCTAGGTCTAATTTTTTTTTCTCTTTGATATCTTACTATTAACTAAACACCATGCTGAAACAAACTCCAAAATATTATTTTATTGTATTGACCTATTTTTAACAACCTAAATAATGAGAAATTAACAGTCATTTGTTTTTCAAAATAAATAATTCCTTATTGTATTGAGTGGTACAATAACATTTTAGTTGAATGCATTTGGAAAATCATGCTCAATTAATTGTTTAAGCATGATAGACTATATAAGACACATTATGATCATATATAGTGCTTTATCTGAAAATACCATTTATAATTTATTTTTAACATAATTATATGAGTACAAACATAATTCTTAAACCAATCATGTAATGATTCATAATTAACATACTAAATTCTATGACCATTAACACATGGAAATCATCTTCAAATCTTGATAATGTATGTTCCATAAATTATGAAAAACAATTAGTTAAATATTTTTTTTTAAATTTAAAGTTTTTTACTATGTATTAACGTAACATTTCAATGTTTTATTTAAAGGTGAATTGAACAACATGTAACGGTTTAGAGCATGATTTTTTAAGCCAAGAAACCAAACCATTTACATAGAATTTAATCAGTCCTTGAGATTTAAATATAATTTATCATTTGTTTGTTGTTGTTCTTATTATTGCTAGATATTATTTATTATCCTTAAAGGAAATAGATCTCGAATTTATTATCCAGGTTTAGGATTTACAATGATATCTAATGTGATTCTTTCTATATTTACATGGAAAATAAATATGTAAAGATGGTTTATCCTGATCATTCTTGTTATTTATACATATTCAATCATGGACTCCTCTTGTCATTAAATATGTTTTTCTAGCTACTAATATGCATTGATTAATTTAATAATAAAATTGATTGTAATGAATTTTTTAAATATGATTTACATTGTTGATTGAATGATAATTTTTTTCTTGTTATAGAATGGATAGAAGCTGGATGTATCGTACCGATCAGATTTCAACTGAGTTTCAAAGTAATTTGGAGAATTTTTTAGATTTTGCATTTAAAAATGTGTCAGATGGAGGATGTATACAGTGTCCCTACTATAATTGTGTTGGAAGACCATGGTTAAGACGAGAAGAAGTTAGTTTCCATTTAACGAAATTTGGATTTCAAGCTAACTATAATGTTTGGTTTCACCATGGAGAGATGAGTCAATCTTCAACTGTTCATAAACGAAATGAACGAAGTGACATGGAGAATTTGATATTTGATCGGTTTCCATATGTGCATCATTCCGAGAGAGATAACATGCCGGTGCAAGAAGACAATGATATCAGTACACACGAGGAAAATGTTGAAGACGATGATGTTGAGAGAGTAATAAATTTATTGGATGATGCCGGAACTCCAGTATATCAAGAATGTACTAAAATGAACAAGTTGGAATTTTTAATGCGATTATATCATGGAAAAACCATGTATGGGATTTCTAATACCACCATTGATTATATTCTTACATTTTTGAAGGACTAGCTTCCTGATGGTGCAGATATTCCCTCCAATCATTAAATAGCATGGAAGTTAATTAAGCAGCTTGGATTTGCTACTAATAAAGTCCATGCATGTCTGAAAGATTGCAGTTTATATTTGGAGGAAATTTATGACCGTAATGACTGTAAAGAATGTGGTACATCTCGATGGAATACAAATTCAGATGGAACACCATCTCGTGTCCCACCGAAAGTCATGTGGCACTTTCCATTGATTCCCAGACTTCAAAATCGATTCATGTCTCTAGAAATCTCAGTTAATATGAGATGGAATGATGTTGAGAGAATTAAAGGTAATGATGAGCTGGTCCATCCTGCAGATGGATTAGCATGGTGAATATTTGATGGACAACATCCTGATTTTGCAGCTGAGGTGCGTAATGTCAGATTGGGCCTATCATGTGATGGTTTTAATCCGTTTGGTCAGATGCTTACTACTCATAGCATGTGGTCGGTTTTTATTCATGTTTATAATCTTCCTCCGTGGATGTGTATGAAAAAACCTTTCACTTTCTTGAGTATACTGATATCTAGACCTTTGGATCCTGGTAATGATATAGATGTCTACTTGCAGCCTTTAATAAAAGAGTTGAAACAACTTTGGTATTTAGGTGTGCAGGCATTTGATGCTTCTTCAGAGAATACGTTTTAGATGTGTGCTTCTCTTCTATAGACCATAAATGATTTACCTGCCTATAAAATGATGTCTGGGTGGAGCACGAAGGGAAAACTATCATGTCCTGTTTGTTTGAATAATACATGATCAAGAAGGATTAAATATCATCGTAGTTTTAGTTTCATGGGGCATCGCCGATTCTTGCCAACGGATCATCAATACAGGAAGAATCGTCGAAGGTTTGATAATAATGTTGACACTGAAGAACCACCTCAACGTATGTCAGGAAGTGATGTGCTTGATGAATTGAAATATTTCAGCTTTTCATTAGGGGAAGGTTAGTTGAAATCTCGAAAGAGGAAGAATGATGATACTGAAGTCACATACAATTGGAAAACGAGAAGTATTTTTTTTGTGTTGCCATATTGGTCTACTAATTTGTTACGTCATTGTTTAGACGTAATGCATATTGAGAAAAATATATGTGAAATGTTTCTTTCAATTCTTTTGAATATTAAGGGGAAGACCAAAGATGACCTTCGATCTCGTCAGGATTTATTGGATTGGGGTATTCGACCAGAACTAAATCCTGTTTGTATCAGTGAAAACAAATGGAAAGTTCACTGTGCTTCTTATGTGATGACACCGGCAGAGAAAGATCGATTTCTGGCAATATTGGAGAATATCAAGGTTCCATATGGCTATTCCAGTAACATATCTAAACGAGTCAACAAAAGACATTTGAAATTGAAATCCCTAAAAACTCATGATTATCACATCCTGCTTCATGAATTGATTCCAATAGCAATTCGACATTTGCTATCCAATAATGTAAGAGTGGCAGTGATTCAGTTGTGTCATTTTTTTAGAGACCTTTGTGCTAAAAGGTTATCCAAATCATTGTTGATAAAAATGCAGCAAGAGGCTCCGTTAATTCTATGTGAGTTGGAAAAAAAATTTCCTCCATCCTTTTTCACTTTCATTTTGCATTTAACAGTTCATCTTCCAACTGAGACACTTCTTAGGGGACTAGTCGCTTTTCGGTGGATGTATCCCACTGAAAGAAATATGTGCACTTTGAAATCATATGTCCGAAATAAGAATTATCCTGAAGGTTCCATGGTGAGGAGTTATCTGGCCCAAGAATGTATGGATTTTTGTTCAATGTATTTTTCTGATGTGAGAACAAGACATAATCGACCAATGAGAAATGAAGATGGGCAGTATGAGGAAATTCAGCCCTCATTTCCATCTCTTCCCCAAACAGGTGGAATTGTCGGGTCATATACATTGGTTACATTGAGCTTTGAAGAGCAGAATATGGCACATCGAACAATCTTGTTTAATTGTGGTTTGTTTGATGCCTATATCAAGTAAGTAATTTGAATATATATATGTTATCTCATACAATATCATATCACATATACCTTATACTTTGATTTTCATTTTATGTAGAGAACATAAACAAATTATAAGTAGAGTTCATCGGTCTTTGCCGTTGAGAATGAGAGAGGCTATGCATAGCCAAGAGTTCCCAGCTTGGGTGAAATCAAAGGTATGACCATTACATTAAATACCTTAAAATATAGTTATATATTTAATTATATTACTCATATGTATTTCATGTATTGAGTTTACCTGCTGAGTTCATTTCTCAAGAATTAAGAGCGTTGGCTTTTGGTCCCAATTCTTTGGTTCGTGACTGCAAATCTTTAATAATCAATGGATATAAATTTTTTACAACTGTTAAAGTGGTGAAAATGAGAACAAAACATGATGGAGTTATGTTAACTGCTAGAACATATTGTTATGCCAGTGCATCAGATAGTCGACCTCGATATGAAGATGTGTATTATTATGGGCTGGTTGAGAAAATATTGTTATTGGATTACGACTCTCAAGGTCGAGTCACTATGATGAAATGTAAATGGTTTGATTCAATGAAGTGACATGGTAAATTTATTGATGATTGCGGATTTAGAGTTATTGACATGAGTCGGTTCCTGCATACCGATAAACCATACATTTTGTAATCAATGGAAAAACAAGTGTTTTATGTGAAAGATCATCTGAAACCTGATTACGGTGTCATTAAGGAAGTAATCCCAAGACATATTTTTCATGATTCTGGGGATGAAATTGTCACCATTGACGCCCCCATTGGTGTTATCCAAAATATTGTATTTGATGACACATATTGTCCCATTGTGAGAGATGATGTTGAACCTGAGGTAGTGGAGGGTAATATATAAAAGAAACCATATATATTTAGAGTTCATTCAGTTTACATTGACGTGAGTTTCTCAGGTTAGTACGAATGTAATTACTATAATTTAGTTTTAGTTTGGAATGATATTTCCGTTTTAGTATTATTTGGTTTCATTTCATTTAATTATATATATTTCAATTTAGAAAAATGGGTTTAAAATGAGGTTTTAAAAATTGTATAAATTGGTTGTAAATTATCATTACTGAAAGATTTTATGACATTTTTTTGTCTTCTTTGGCTTCTAAGTTGTATGTATGATTTGTAAAAATTGTTGTTAAAAAATATTTATTTCATTCTTATACAGATTATGAAGAAAACTACAGAAGCTCGCAAGAAAAGATTATTTGATGTTGATCCTGTTAGACGTGATCGTGAGTTGTCTTCAGTGAGTATAATAATTCTAATATTTATCTTCCGCATTACATATAATATGAAGTTAATATTTTTGATCAAATTTATTTTAGGGATATATAACTTCAGAGATTCCTCTTCCTAGTATGGGACCGAGCATGGATCCTCCTAGACCTAGGTGGAGCTCCTGTCTTACCACTCCCCACACTGACCCATCAGTGGACATCCCATCTACCACACATGTCCACCCTCCGCTTGAGACCCCTGGGATGTTCCCAGACATGCTGCCGTCATCATCCCATTTACCCTTTTTTTTCCAATTCCATGTCCACGCTGACTCGACCGATGTTCTCACCTCCACAATTTCAATATCCATTCATGTATCCCCAGACCTACTACGCATATTCTGACACGTCTATGCCACCTACTTTTCCTTCCATCCATCATGCACATATTGAGTCTGTTCCTTCAGTTTCCACTCCTGTTCATGAAGATCAGCCAGAGCATGTTGTGGAACAGATACTTCCTTCGGAGGATGCTGATCCAGCACAGTCCACGGATGCGTCATAGCCTATTCAGGAGCCTGCATCTGGTTTTTTTATTATAAATGTTTCAAATTATATCATTTCACTTTTGTCTTATTTTATTGTCACTTAACTCTTCTCTTTTCACCTCTTCTGTTATTTAGTGGGATCTTCTAGTAGGCGACGTGGGCGCACTCAAATGCGGGATGCCTGGAATCGCGAAACTCAGATTATGGTGGATTACAATCCTCAAAATAAAATGGTAGGTAAAAATGATAAGGAGTGTAGAAGTTTCATGGCTAATTTAGCCAAATATAATGATATCGTTCCGGTGGAACCGGTCTCATGGAGACATATCAGTGCTCACATCAAGGATAGGGGCATGGGCGCATATATGGGTATGGAAATTTTATAAATTTATATTTATATTAGTAATGTATTTATATGACTTAACATTTTCGTTGCAGAGTCGATTTAACATTTCGAACGGTGAAGCTGCCAAAGCATCTAGGTTGAGTGATCTTGGAGGGTATTGGCGGTCATAACAGTATGAGTTACATATTGGTTGGAGGAGCAAAGTGGGTACCAAGTTAGAGGGCGTACCCACAAACCCAGACTGTCCAAAAAGTCAATATCAAAAAATGACCGCAGATTGGAAGACTGAACAGTATAAGGTACTACTCATCTTTAATGGTTTTTATATAAAATTTAATTCTTATTACTTGTATTGTTTTTCTGTTTCTTAGGAAGTGTCAGCGAAAAACAAGAAAAACAAAGATGAAATGATATATCTACACACATTGGGGCGCACTATAATGCCCGATCATGAGAAGCGGCTGGTACGTTCAATCCAATTTTTTGCATTTATCATATATGGTTGTAATCCAAATTTGTGCATTTCTCATATGCAGCAAGCTAAATGGGGCATTGAAGGTCCTGTACCTCGTGCCAAATTATTCTGCTTCAGTTGGAAAAGAAAAGATGGAACTGCAGTTAATTCACAAACACAAGAAAAAATTGTAAGTTTTTTTATATATATTTCAAACATTTATACGAAATTCATAATTTAATATCTGTATAATTTCAACAGTCTACCTTGGAGGCCATGGATGAGGAAGCTGACAACTTAGGGCCAAATGATCATTTGAGTCAGGTGTTAGGTGTGGAGCATCCAGGAAGAGTCCATTGTAGACCAGGAAAAAACATTGTCCCCTATAGGTATTGGTCATCATCTGACTCCTCTAATGCCTCTAAGGAATCTGAGTTGGAAATTACGCGTGCTAAATTAGCTGCGACAAAGAAAATAGTAGTATTAGAGGAGCGTGAAAAAAGTAAGCTAATGAATGAACATTTCATGAAAGCTATGTCAATGTTGAGTCAGTCACTACCACCAGAGGTTGCTGCCACTTTTGATTCATGTATAGAATCAATGAGCTCTTTAAATAATGCCTCGGGTGATTCCCATGAGGGTCCTAGTGGAGATGACGGTGGTGGCGATAGAGTTGGAGAGGATGTTGTTGATGCTGTTGTTGGTGATGAGATTGCTGCTGCTGATGATGATGATGATGATGTTGCTGTTGGTGATGATGATGATGAAAATGTTGCTGCTGATGATGATGATGCTGGACATGGGGATTACGATGATGGTGATGGGGGGGATATTGATCCCCTCCATTTTTGACTTAGCAGAGAGACTTGTGTTGGAGTTTTAATTTTTTTTGTATTGGTGGACTGCTTGTATGTGAATTTCTTTATGCAATGAAATGCATTTTGGATTATGTTTTCATCAGGGGTGTTATTTGAAAATTCTTTAGGTAATATTCAAATGCCATTTTTTATGGTTTGGTGTGTTAATTATTATCTCTCCATCCAATCTTGGCCTTAGCAGTGGAGGGGAGGCTTGGGATTGGGGGCTGCAGTGGAGGGTTGGCGGGGGGGGCTAGGAGGGGAAGGTTGGGGGGTGGGGGGTGCAGTGGAGGGCTGGGCAGGGGGGCTGGGCAGTGGAGAGGGAGGGGGAGGGGCTGGGTAGGGGGGGCTGGGCAGGGGGAGGGGCTGGGCAGGTGGGGAGGGGTTGGGCAGTGGGGAGGGAGGGGGAGGGGTTGGGCAGTGGGGAGGGGCTGGGCAGGGGGGCTGGGCAGTGGGGAGGGAGGGGGAGGGGTTGGGCAGTGGGGAGGGGCTGGGCAGGGGGGCTGGGTAATGGGGAGGGAGGGGGAGGGGCTGGGCAGTGGGGAGGGTGGGGGAGGGGCTGGGCAGGGGGGGCTGGGTAGTGGGGAGGGGCTGGGCAGGGGGGGCTGGGCAGTGGGTAGGGAGGGGGAGGGGCTGGGCAGGGGGGCTGGGCAGTGGGGAGGGAGGGGGCGGGGCTGGGCAGGGGGGATGTGAATTGGGGAGGGAGGGGGAGTGGTTGGGCAGGGGGGGTTGGGTAGTGGGGAGGGGCTGGGCAGTGGGTAGGGAGGGGGGGGGGCTGGGCAGGGGGGACTGGGCAGTGGGGAGGGAGGGGGAGGGGCTGGGCAGGGGGTTGGGCAGTGGGGAGGGAGGGGGATGGGTTGGGCAGGGGGGCTGGGCAGTGCGGAGGGGCTGGGCAGTGAGTAGGGAGGGGGAGGGGCTGGGCAGGGGGGCTGGGCAGTGGGGAGGGAGGGGGAGGGGCTGGGCAGTGGGGAAGGAGGGGGAGGGGCTGGGGGAGGAGCTGGACACGGTGTCGACTTATCCACCGTCGCTAAAGGTATGGTTTTACCACACCATTTTTTACATCATGGAAAGTTTTCTTTTTACCCAACTGCATCCTCAAATATCCATTTTAACCCCAGACTCATATTTTCATTATATGATGCAGTAGGACTTCAAGTGCTCCCAGAAATGAATTTGCAGCTGATTTAGCTGATTACCATGGCACATTAGAGGATCAACCACTCCCAGGACATCACCTTTCTTCAGCGCCTTCTGAACAGTCATCAATGGGGAACTGTCTTCCAGTTGAAGGTAAACACTTCTGGTTGCTATCATTAAACCTGACATTTCTTACTATTCATGGCAACACAAATTCTTTGTTTCCTCTCTGTTTCCGGCCATAATTGGTATGTGGGATTCAGAGTGAATCAACATTCTGGAAGCTGAAAGTGTTCTTGAAGGGTGCGCTGGAAACACAAAGAAAGTGCACGGGTGAGGTGGATGTTAACAAAACCGCCCAAAGCAGCCACTTAAATCGAATCTTGACCGATGTGTTTCTCACCCCGCAATAGGTATGTTATCGTAATATCGTTGAAATAATCTCCTAGACAATTTGCAGTATTTCCCTTCGCATAATACTTTTTCATACGTTATTACACACTTCATCTTTTAAGATGAATATTGATTATTTTTTATTTATATATTTCAGGTGACTCACTCTGCACATGAAGAGATCAAGGTAATCCTACACTAATAAGTGCCAGATCTCTACAACAGGTATGTTTTCCTAAAATTGTGGAATTAACCTCCCTACCATGCATCATTTTTCATTTGCATTTACACACTATATGAATGCAGGTTATTGGTCGTAAAATCATGGAGTTAACCTCCCTTTCATCCAACATATGAATTCAGGTGATATGTTTTCACTATTGACTCCATTGTATATTGGTTTTTGTGGGTCATGTCTAAGAGTTTCTAGACATACTTTGATTGTTCTCATCCCAGCATAGCAATGAACTGAAATATTGGTGAATGTGCATGGGCTGATGGAATGGATGCCTTCGATTTACAAGCATGGAGAAGAATCTTAAGAGATGTGTATCATTTATGTCTCAGCGAGGATTGATGAAGGTATTTTTTTCCCAACTAACTCTTCAACAGGATAGGATGTATGGATGTTTATATTGTTTACAACTCAAGCAGTAAATGATACAGTGATAATCACATTCTTCATGAGTTTGATTGGTATTTCTTGTGTTATAATCTGTTTTGTATTATAGTGAGTTGTATTACCTTAAATAAACATACCTTAAGGTAATATATTTAGTTGGACATCCAAATTTAGATTTTTTTTCTGTTATAATCTGTTCTGTAATACAGTGAGTTGTAGTACCTCATCAAAATTTTAGGATGTTTTCTAACAGTTACAGTACCTTACCTGGTTGGGTCTGCATCCAAATAAAACATGTCATGCATCTACATATTTCATGCAGGGAGATTCAGGGGGAGGGCTGGGCAGTGGGGAGGGAGGGGGAGGGGCTGGGCAGGGGGGAGGGGGAGGGGGAGGGGGAGTGGGGCTGGGTAGGGGGAGGGATGTGCATGGGGGGAGGGCTGGGCAGTGGGGAGGGAGGGGGAGGGGCTGGGCAGGGGGGAGGGATGGGCAGTGGGGAGGGAGGGGGAGGGGCTGGGCAGTGGGGAGGGAGGGGGAGGGGCTGGGCAGGTGGAGGGTTGGGCAGGGGGGAGGGGGAGGGCTGGGCAGGGTGAGGGCTGGGCAGGGGGGAGGGTGAGGGCTGGGCAGTGGGGAGGGATGGGGAGGGGCTGGGCAGTGGGGAGGGATGGGGAGGGGCTGGGCAGTGGGGAGGGATGGGGAGGGGCTGGGCAGGGGGAGGGCTGTGCAGGGGGGGAGGGATGGGTAGTGGGGAGGGAGGGGGAGGGGCTGGGCAGGGGGAGCGCTGTGCAGGGGGGGGAGGGATGGGCAGTTGGGAGGGAGGGGGAGGGGCTGGGCATGGGGGAGGGGGAGGGGGAGGGTTGGGCAGGGGGGAGGGGGAGGGCTGGGCAGGGGGGAGGGTGAGGGCTGGGTAGTGGGGAGGGATGGGGAGGGGCTGGGTAGTGGGGAGGAGTAGGACAACAACAAGCATGGAGAAAGAGAGAACTAAAGATTTCCATATGTGGGTTGGAAAGTTAGATTAAGGAGATCTAGGAGGTATTCCTATTGGAGATTCATTGAGTTCATCATTAGATGAACGTGGAGAAGAATTGATACACCTATGTTGGTGTAAATTCATTCTTTGATAGTGAAGAGTCGGACAACAAGAAGCATGGAGTTAGTGAGTAGTTTGAGTGTCTGAGAGTAGCGTGTTACTTATTTTCATATCTAGAAAGATGGATTCTGCTGCTTTCCAATTTCCCAATTGAGCCAGTTCATTTAGAAGGGCATTATAAGTCTTGATACATTGAGTAAACCCAGTCATGACCATTTCATCATAAATATTGGCAGCATTAACTGTATACCCACTGCATCCAGACACAAATCAAAATTCTTCCCACAATTAGTTTTATATCCTCTATAAAAACCAGAATTTCGGTGAACATCTGAATCTTCCATATTCATATTCAACATATTATTAGCTATATTTTTCTTCAATTTTTTTAGCAGTTTCTGTATTCAAGTTATTTCACTCCAAATTTCCTTAATCTGGATGGTCACTTGAGTTTTCTAAAAACATGGTCTTATTGTTTTGATTTTAATTTTTTGACATAGAAAAAATTCCATTATATTTTTTCTTTTCATTTGGGATAGATCCTCACTAATTTCCATGATCCTTGACCAATAATGATATTTTATTATTCATGAAAGTTCAGTATTGGATTTTATCGTACTTCATTCTTGTTAGCATTTGAAATAAGGGTTCATAATTAGTTGTTTTTATGTTCTTGCAGTTAGTATGAGGCAATACAGATGGTTACACAATCTTGGACATGAGGCAATATAAATGGTTATTATTGTGTTGGTTTATAATATCCTAGATTTAACATAGTCTTGTAGTAATCATTATTGATAATGTAAGTCAGTTTTGTTCTGTTAACTCCTGTGTGACATGATTTTCCTACATTTTCATTTGATTGTAACACCGATGGGAATATTGAATTTGGATTAGTAATAACCTTAGTAAAATAGAGAATGTCTTCTTTTTTTCATCATTTTAAGATATGCATCATTTTGGAATGCTGGAATTTTATCACTTTTTCTCCATCCAAGTTGGAATTTTTAATTTTCCCACCACCATGATTGAAATCCATCTATTTTGTATTTTGTTTTCTATTGTTTTTAAGTGAAGGATGGTAGGAATAGGTGCAGGATGGTAGGAAGCTAGAAGTTGCAGAGGTGCAGGAAGCTGCAGTTTCTAGGGTAAAATGTTTATACCCACGGTTTGGTAAACCATGTGTAATTCTGGGTGCTGGAAAAATGTATACCCACGGTTAGCGAACCATGGGTATAGATATATACCCACGGTTTGGTAAACCGTGGGTAATTCTGTGTGGGTATGCTGGAAAACTATATACCCACAGTTTACCAAACCGTGGGTATAGATATATACCCACGGTTTGGTAAACCGTGGGTAGTCTGAGTTTTTCTTGGGCTATGCCCACGGTATTATAGGAACCGTGGGTATAGAGCTATTGCGACGCCACTCTAGCCCACGGTTCATGAAACCGTGGGTATATCCTATACCCACGGTTTCATGGGATATACCCACAGTTCTAAACCGTGGGTATAGGTGATATTTCCAGTAGTGAATACCCTGTTCAAGGGTATTGGTGGAATTTTAACATAAAACTCAAAGACTTTGAATGAAAAGGCACAAACCACCTACCTTGATGCAAGGAGATCAACATACTTGAACCACGAGTCTTTAATCTCCTTAGAACGTCATAGATATATGAAAATGAAAAAAAATTTCAACTCATGATAACATGTAAAAGGGGAGGAATTGGAAAACGATGCTCTATAAGAAGGAAGAGCTTACCGCTGCAGTTCGAACACAATTGACGGTGGTTGATTCAGAGAACAGGAGGAGGTTCAGGGGCTCAGAGAAGTTCCACGGCCGTACAACTTCTCTCGGTCAAACAAGACACATAAGAAGACGTTTCTGGCGATCAGATGCGAGCCCGGTCCATTTAATGAAAAAAAGTAGACGATGTGTACTTTTGGAGTACACGGAGTGTACTAGGCTTTTCCGTACTCTGCTTTAAGTGTCCTCCACATCACCCCACACGACCATGTGTGTGTCCCAGACATGACCAGCACATGGCCTCGCCTGACATCGAAGTACACGACGTGTACTTATAATGTACAAAACATGTACTTCAAAAATTTCCAGAAACTCCTCTTTACTCAAAGACTCTAGAAAAAAGAAAAACATACCATAAAAGAAGGTCCGGGTTCTTAAAAACTTCCACCCTTAAAAAAATTGTACCCGAATTTCCCGATCGAGGCGTAGAATAAGAAACCGTGAACAACTCCGGACACTACGATCGTACATCTCCCCCCCTCTCCCAAGTCTCGTCATGTACTCGCCCATGCTTCCATAGCACTCATACCAGAGGAACAAACCAACCATGGAGAACCTTCGTACTGCGATCAACAATCCGGATAGGATGCTCCTCAAACGATGAATCCACTTCAAGCTCAACCTCCTCAAGTTGAAAGACATGTGATGGGTCTGAAAAGTAACATCGGAGCTGATAAACATGGAAGACTTCATGCATTTCCCGGTACCTCTGAGGTAACTACAACCGATAGGCAATCGACCCAACTCTCTCCAACACCTCAAATGGCCCGACGTACCGTAGTGAAAGATTACCCTATCTCAGAATCCTCTAGTGTCCCAAACTCGGTGCGACACGCCGGAAAACCTGATCCATGACCTCGAACTCCAGAGGTCATCTCCGCTGATCAGCATAAGACTTCTGTCGAGACTGTGACGTAGCCATCCTCTTCCAAATCAACTCTATCTGCTCTAATTTCTCCTATACAAGATGAGGTCCCATCAAAGCAGCCTCTCCTACCCCCATCCAGCATAAAGGTTATCGGCATGGCCTACCGTAAAATGCCTCGTAAGGTTCCATCTGAATAGTCGACTAAAAACTGTTGTTGTAGGAGAACTACACAAGAGGTATATGCTTCTCCCAAGAACCTCCAATGTCCAAAATGCATGCCCAGATCATAACCTCAAGCAACTGAATCGTACGTTCAGACTGGCCATCCATCTGGGGACGGTATGGTGTACTCAAAATTACCTGTTTACCCAAAGCCTTCTGAATCCCCTTCCAGAACCGAGAAGTAAAATGTGCATCCCTGTCTAAAACAATGGAGTGTGGAACTCCCTGTTGATGTACAACCTCTCAGATGTACAACTGCCCCAGATCATCAACACTGAAGGTCTCCTTGATCAGAAATAAGTGAGCAACCTTCGTGAGTCTGTCAATGACAACCCATTTTTCATCGTTCCCTCAAGGAGAACTTGGCTACCCGATCAAAAAATCCATCTTGACGTCGTTCCACTTCCACTCGGGAATGGGTAACTGTTGCAGAAGACCTTCTGGTTGCTGATGCTCCACCTTCACCTACTAAAATTTGGAACATCTCATGATGAAACTAGAAACATCTCTCTTCATACCTGTCCATCAATACTGGCAGTGTAGATCACAATAAATCTTGGTGACGCCAGGATGAACTGCCCAAACCGAGGAATTAGAGTCCCGCATCAGCTCCTCGCATATGTCTGAGGGCACCCATACGCGTCCCTAGAAATTCATGATCTCATCCTTGCTTAATGTCCACCTAGAAATAGGGTCCTATCCTAACACGCTTTCCTGTAGGACTAGGCCTTCATAATCAGATAGTTTCCTCATTCGTACCCAATCAAGAAGAGTATAGGTAATGACTATAGAAGATAGAAACGTCTATCCCAGACTATCATGCACCTCCAAAATGCATCTCAAAGAATTGATCCATAAGCTTCCACTCACTGCTGGCCTCCTTAACTGCCTGTATCTGTGTTCTCCTGCTCAACACATCAGCCACTACGTTGCCCATCCCAGGTGTATAGGCAATCTCAAAGTCAAAGGACTAGAGATACTCAACCCACCTGTGCTGTCTCAAATTCTGACCACGCCGAGTGAAGATGTACATGAGACTCTTGTGGTCGGAAAACACCACAAAGAGCTCTCCCAGATGATAATGTCTCCAATAGCATAAGTCATGAACAACAGCTGACAACTATAGATCGTGCATCAGGTAATTCATGTAATGTGGACTCAACTGCCGAGACCCGTATGCAACGACTCCATCTCCCGACGTAATCACGGCTCCCAGCCCGATACCTGAAGCATCACAATTAATAGTATACCCCTTTCTTAGATCTGACAAGACTAGTATCGGTGCTGAAGTCAACCTCCTTTATAGATCTTGAAATGCTGACACATAAAAATCTAACCATAAGTAGTTCACCCCTTTCTTCGTCAGACCTGTCAGCGGTGCTACTATGAATGAAAAGACTTGTATCAAGGGTTTGTAGTATCCAGCCAGCCCTAGTAAACTCCATACCTCAAAAACATTCTTCGTCTACTCCCAGGAAACTACTGCCCTCACTTTTTATGGGTCTACTGATACTCTTGTCTCTGAGATAACATGACCCACGAAGTGAAGCTAGTCCATCCAACAGTGGAATTTTGAGAGCTTAGCATATAACTGATTCTCTCTTAATGTACTCATAATGATCTCAATATGGGTAGCATGTTCATGTCAAGTGTGAGAGTACACCAAGATTTCATCCATGAAAACCACCACAAAATAATCCATGTAAGGATGGAACACTCGGTTCATCAGTGCCATGAAAACCACAGGCACGTTCATGAGGCCAAACGGGATAACCATATACTCGTATAGACCATACAAACTCTAGAAAGCTGTAGAGGTATATCAGATGGTCTAACATCCAACTAATGATAACTGGATCTCAAGTCAATCTTCGAGAACACTCAGGCTCCTCAAAGATGATCAAAGAGATCATCGATCCTCGACAAGGGATATAAGTTCTTGACTGTCAACTGGTTTAGCTTCCGATAGTCCACACAAAGCCTGAGGGTACCGTCTTCCTTCTTCACAAACATGACAGGCGAACCCCAAGGAGAAGTACTGAGTCGGATGAAACCCTTTTCATGAAACTCCTCCAGCTACTTCTTGAGATCCGGCAACTCAGGTGTATCCATACTCTATGGAGGAATGGACATCGGTGCCACTCCTGTCACGACCTCAATCGAGAAGTCTTCCTCACGCTCCAGAGGTAAACTAGAAAATTACTCTAGAAGGACATCTCTGAAACAATCCACCACTGGAGGAAAGTCTAACTGTGAAGTCCCCTGTTCATTTAGATAAAGACTAACGATCTATGATATAAATCTTCTTAGACCATGATGCTTGGGTCATGCTCGACTCTCCTGGACATCCCACTTGCCCCGATGAAGAAATGATCCACCCTCTGGTTATATGAAACTCACCCTGTGGCGATAGCAATCGATGACTTCCTGGAAGGGGACTAAACTTTCCATTCCAAGAATGATATCATAGCTCGTCATCTCTAGGACATATAGGTCCCATAAGAAGTGACACCCTGCAAAATAAAGAGGGAACTCTCTGTACTGACGTACACTAACCTCTCTAGTCCCCAACGGTGTGTCTAACGTCAAGGTATCAGCAGCGGAAAAGATACAGAGCCTAAGCCTCTCCACAACAACAACAGAGATAAAGCTAAGTGAAGCACCATTATCGAAAAGAGAAAAAGATAAAACATAGGATACTAGGATCGTACTTAGAACTGTAGAAGGGTCAGGATCGTATTCATTATGGGTCTACTCCACTGCAAAAGTCTGGCTTGTACTGTGGCCCTGTGACCCAGTCTGCCCACTCTGAGCTGATCCGCTCCGCTGTCGCTGGTAACCTGGTGACTAACCACCATAGCCATGACCTCCACCTCATCCCGAACAGCTGGAAGAACTCTAGTTCAGGGGACTGGTCAAAAATGGTGATGCATCTTCTGAACTCGGGGTCATATAAGAACCCCTACCACCAGAGGTAGGTGAGAAGAACTGACAAAAATGCTGAAGATGGCCCATCTTGCCGCAAGATCGGCACTCCATAGGGTCTCTTGGGCAATGTGGCCTCATATTCCCACTCCTCCTGCACTGGTAACACACCACGTGGCTACCAGAAGGTGCATACTACCTACTCTGATCTCCTTCGGAAAGCTCCTTACAGCGCTTCCTGCTATCAGTAGGAGGAAAACTAACTCTGGAGGTCAAACCGCCCAGGATCACTGCTCCAGAATCCCTCATATTGTCCTCAGTGATCAGCACATGGTTGATCATAGATGATATCGAATTCAAACTGATGATGTTCACCTATGAGCAGATTTCATGCCTCAGACGACCCTCAAACTTCCGTGCAAAGTACAACTTATCGCCTCCTAGAATCGGCGTGATACGTTGTAGCTCCGTGAAATGAGAGGAATACTCCATCACAGAAAGAGTACCCTGATCTAGGCTCATGAACACCCGGGATAGGTTAGCCATCAAGGTCTTTGGTTAGAATTAATCATAAAATATACACTGAAACTCCTCCCAAACCATATTCTGGTGGCTTCCCGCCTAAGAGATGACATCCCACCACCTCTTGGTGGTGTCTTGGAGCATGTAGGTCGCGAGATTCTTCCTCCTCCCTGGTGGTACCTCGAAATGCTCGAAGATCGTCAGTGTGGCATTGAACCACGACTCTGCAACCTGAGGTCCTCCTTCCCCTGAGAAGGTGGGAGGATTCTGCTACTGGAAAACCCATGTCAAATCATCCATCGACGGGTCAGGAGGCTATGCTCCCTGGATGTTCAGAATCATACTCATAAAACCCTCCCTAAACTGTTTATCGGAACCTACAACTAGTATAACTTCTGGTGCCAAGGCCGGCACAGTAGGAGGATCTGAATGAGCTCCTTGATAGGCCATATTCGGTGTCTGATCACCATCTGGTAGCTGACATACAACCAGAGGACGTCTCAGTGGCATAATTCTAAATGGAAAAAAGCACACCTTATATCAGAATTATCAAAGACTAAGAACACAAGAGTACAATAAAGGAACAGGAGAAAGAAACTTTTAAGTTTTACAAAAAATGACTACACGACATGTTTAAAAACTACACGACATGTTATTTTATGCAATTCATATGGGCGTATACTTCTGCCACAACTGGTCATGTAATGCCCCAACCACACAAAGTGTTGTCCCCACACATGGCATGTACTTGAACTGTATTACCCTACTCAAGTCTCCTTACACAGCTAATCCACATGGACCTCTTAATCATTGACTAAATGACATGTTCACGAAGGAAACGACATGTGATAAACAAGGTTTCAACGACCCGTGTTGTTAGTTACACGGCCGGCTACATGGTTCACTCTACATGTCATGCTCCCTGAGAAAACGACGTGTACTTGAAGTTTTTCCCCGACCCGTGTTGTTAGTGACATGGTCGGGTACTTATTTTACATGGCACAGTGTGTGATAACAGGACACAACATATATAGTTGAATTTTCATTCATCTCTGTCGTTAGTCACACGAGTAGACACACGGTCACTAAAACAAGTCGTGTACTTACCGTACATGGCGTTTTCATGATGATTTTTCACAACCCTGTGTTTCTGCCCACACAGTCAGTGACACTGTTTAAAAACTACAAGGTATGTATTAATAAAGTACATGCCGTGTATTATGTTTTTTCCGGGCAGTGGGTCAAAAAACGGCTCTGAAGCCCAGAAAACACAGAAATCAAGAGTTAAGGTGCCTATTCTGATCTGTGAGGGCCAATACTCCCCACGAATCAAATCTTGGCATCTTATACATGTTATAACAAGGAAACCTAGCAATGATCTGCCAAATTCCGGTCCATGAGGGCCCATAATTCCTCAAGAACCAAATTTTGGTGTCCATATAGGAAAAGTACAATACAAACAACTTCTCTATCAAACAACATAGATTCTATGAAAGTATCTATCACAATAGCATGCATAATCTACACAACGTCTATCACAAAAATATACAATTGCTAATTCATCCTAGATGTCATAGCAAGAATGCATGGCATGTGATTTATAACAAGTTCCTTTATGATGCATGAGTGGGCATATCCTCATCTCATCGGGTTGCGACAGAAATAAAACTGCAATAACAACAACGGTAATAGCACAAATCATGTGAATCACCCAACAGTGAAATAAAATCAACTGTAAAATTTTCAAACCAGTAAAATTACAATTAACAAGGTAGTATGGATTTTCCTTATACACGGGTTATCTAATCTTGGGAAAAAATTATTACCATGTACCAATTCCGTCCTATCCCAGGCTATAGGCTCCTAACAGTATGTCAAGAGAAAAGAAACCCCTCTGATACCAATTTCTAACACCTGATTCCAGAAGCCACTTAGAGACGTCTCGTACCCAGTTGGTCACATGGACTCAAGTGCATTTCCCCAAATGCCAGAGGCTGCGGGCTAGCAACGAGGGCCTTGGGTGTGATAGTGGGGAAACTATGCCCTCATTGGAAGAGTACACATTAGAAAAGATAAACAATAAACAATAACAGAAGCAGTAAACAATCTATACACAAGAGAACAACAGAAGAATAAATATGATAAACAGCAGGAGGAAATAAATATATATGATGCATAATACATATGTCCAGGAAAACTACCAAAAAATTCACAATGCTTATTACAATACTAAACCAAAGTCCAAAAGAAAACAGATAAGCAACTCCTCAGGATCGCAAGCCTCAGCTTGGTCCCATGCTCTCCTGATCTAAATAAAGTCAAGTACCTGAAGTAGAATGGCGCTTTCCCTTTTCTATACCTGCAACATTATAATCTATTTGGGACCAAAAGCATGACCCAAACATGGTGTGACACTAAATACTAGTAGGAAACCACCCAAAGAACTTTTCCTAACAGTCAGTGAGTATATGGAAGGTAATAGTATAGTAAACAGTAAACAGTAAACAGTAAACAGTAAACAGGATGATACACCATAGTAAACATTCCAATGATCAACAATCAGTAGTGAAGCAAATAGCTAACCACAAATAGGAAATCCTCTGGGAAGTACTCACAACCATCCCCTCTGGTCCTATCCAAGAAGTGCCAACATCCCTCTGGGTAGTACACTCAGCCTAAACCCTCTGGTTTGGTTATATGAAATTGTAAGACTCTTTGAGGAAGAATGCTCAGTCAATTACCCTTATAGTGTAAGGTAGTCAGAGAATCTCTGAGGAAGATCATGTGGTAAATTCCCCTTATATCCCCAAGGTCTAGAGACTCTCCAAGGATGCCCACTCGGTCAATTCCTCTTATAGCCTTAGGTCGATCACAGACACATCGAGAAAGCTCACTCATTCAATTCATCCTATAGCATGGAATGGTTTAAAGATGTTCAAAAAAACAAAGACTCTCCAAGGAACCTCACTCGGTCTATCCCTGTATATTCTATGAAGCTTAAGAGTCTTTGAGGAAGCTCACTCGGTCTATCCCCCTATAATCTATAAAATCAAAGATTCTATGGGAAGCTCACTCGGTCTATCCCATATAGTCGATAATTTCCAAGACTCTATGAGGAACCTCACTCGGTCTATCCCCTTATACTCTATAGCACCAGGTTCTCAGGACCCCGTGCCAGTCAAAGCATTATAATGTTATAAGGCCAATGTAAACCTACAACGCTACTTGGCTAAGCAGTCTACCGCATAACAAGCATGTCAAGGAACATCACTCCATTATATGGTCATGAGGCATGGAAAAACATCCAAACATAAAAATTATCCTCATACATAGCCAAATTACTTCTACACAAGCATACAAGCAAGGTAGGAAAACAATATGGGAAAACAATAAACACGCAATACCCCGTTCAAGGGTATTGGTGGAATTTTCTCATAAAACTAAATGACTTTTAACGGAAAGGAACAAACCACCTACCTTGATGCTATTATATCAATATACATGAACCATGAGGCTTGAATCTCCTTAGAATGTCATTGATCTATGAAGCCTCATAAAACGTTCAACCCACGATAACTTGCAAAATAGGAGGAATTGGAAGACAATGATCTAGAAGAAGTAAGAGCTTACCGCTGCGGTTCCAACGCAATTAACGACGGTGTATTTAGAGAATAGACTAAGTATCGGGGGCTCAGGGATGTTCCATGGCCGTACGAATTCTCTCGGTCGAACGAGAACTAGAGAAAGACGTTTAGGGCAATTAGACGCGAGCCCAATCTGTTTAATGAAAAAAAAGAAATTACACAGCATGTACTTTTGGTGTACATGGTGTGTACTAGGATTCTCTATACTCCGCTTTAAGTGGCCTCCACATCACCCCACATGACCATGTGTGTGGCCCAGACACGGCCAGTACACGACCTCACGCGACATCGATGTACACGGTGTGTACTTATAAAGTACATGCCGTGTACTTCAAAAATTTTCAGACACTCCTCTTTTTTCAATGACTCCAGAAAATGGTAAGACATACCTGAAAAGAAGGTCTGGGTTCTTACAATGGACATAAGACAACCTATATTCTTCATCATAAGAGGGCATCTCAAGAGTGCCTAACCTGAGGCATCCCACATCAGTCATGGGGTATCCTACACTAGAGGCATGTATCTGAGGTTTTCTTGAGCTTCCCATGTTTAACACAGGGTATGTCGTGTATTTAACATCTTGCAGAGACGGTTATGAAAAAGGCGTGTCTTCCAATGTTTTCCTCGGGAATCTCATGTTTATCATGAGGTAGGCCGCAAGTTTAATGTCTTATGGAGTCAGAATGAGGGTGATCAGAACATCCCATAGAGATGGATCAGATTGGTAGATCCCTATGAGGGAGCTCCAGGAGTGTTTACCGGGTTTATGGATTACAACACTCAATAAGAGCAGACCCAGGATGGTGTTTCTCGTAAAGGGAAGATGTCACACCGTGAATACTGATCTGGACACTATTGAGGGTGGATCAGGGAGTGTGCACCACAGAATAGGGAAGCACCAAAGATTACCATTGACTGGGATTGAACCTCATGGAGGTTTCCTACATACCCTGTGTAGATGGAAGGGATAAAAACCCACTTACTTTGAAGGGGTGATGGATCAAGGTGTACACAAATGACAATGACCCGGAGACATGCTGGGGCATACACGTGGATTGTGGCCCAGGTACTGCTAGGAGTTGCGATGTGGTGGATGACATGATCCCACAGCGATGTGGCAGCCCAGGTGAGAATGAATATGGATGATGGAGAGTTGAATGGAGTGGAGGGGGAATGATATGGGACCGTCAGGAATGTGAGGGTAGTGTTGGTCTTAAGCCTCGAAGAGACTTCCTATGTATCCCCGTGGAAGGGAATCAAAGTCTGTGTAGTTCGGTGAGATGATGGGACACATGAGGAGGTAGCTCGTGATAATGGATGCATGGATGGGACCTGGAGGATGTAGAACCTTAGGGTTGGGGCATGATCTCCCCGGAACACATGGGATCAAGGGACAGATTAGGATGAGACGTAGGTGCTGGGCTTGAACCTCATGGAGGATTCCTATGTATCCCCATGGTAGGGAATCAAAGTCTATGTAGTTCATCTGACGACAGATTACTGTAAGATGGGGTCATAATGGCTTAAAGCTGGATGGGGTAACAATGACTTACCGCTTGATGGGGTCACAACGGCTTACTACTGGATGGGGTTGAACCTCCTAGAGGCTTCTTACGTACCCTGTCTAGGAGACAAGTATCAAAACCCATGTAGTTCAGGATGGTGTGGGAACCGACGTGAAGGGGGTCGGAGTGACCAATGGATGGTGTGGTTGAAACTCAGGGAGGCTTCCTACATACTGTTCTTTGGAAAGGTTCAAAGACCACGCAGTTCAGGTGTGGGTGTGGGAATTACACTCTAGGCTTCCCAAGGTGTTTGTGAACTGACGTGAAGGGGTCGGAACGACCGATCGATGGTTGGCTTGAACCTCCAGGAGGATTCCTATGTACCTTGCCTTGGCAAGGATTAAAGACCATGTAGTTCATGTGTGGGTATGGGGCATACAGTCTAGGCTGCCCAAGGTGTTGGTGAACTGAAGTGAAAGGGGGTCGGACGGACCAATGGGGGAGGGCTTGAACCTCATGGAGGCTTCCTAGATACATTTCTTTGGAAAGGATCAAAGACCACGTAGTTCAGAATTGGGTGTGGGGCTTATGCTCTAGGCCGCCCAGGGTGTTGGTTAACTGACATGAAGGGGGGGGGACGACCGGGTTAATGGTGGGCTTGATCCTCTAGAAGGCTTCCTCCGTACCCTACCTTGGAAAGGATCAAATACCATGTAGTTCAGGATGGCTTTGGTGAACATACATGAAGATTATTTGGATGAACATTGGATAGTGGGCTTGAAACTCGGGGAGGTTTTCTACGAACCCTACCTTGGAAAGGATCAAAGACCACGTAGTTCAGGTGTGGGTATGGGGATTACACTATAGCCTGCCCAAGGTGTTGGTGAATCGATGTGAAGGGGTCATAGAGACCAGTGGATGGTGGGTGTGAACCTCAGGGAGGCTTCCTATGTAAATTTCCATGGAAAAGATCAAATTCCACATAGTTCAGGTGTGGGTGTGGAGCTTACACTATAGGCTGCCCCATGGTGTTGGTGATCCGACGTGAAGGGGGGTCGGAGAGACCAATGGGTGGTGGAATTGAACCACATGGAGGCTTCTTATGTACCCTACCTTGTCAAGGATCAAATACCACATAGTTCAGAATGAGGTGTGGGGCTTACGCTCTAGGCCGCCCAGGGTGTTGGTGAACCAACATAAAGGGGGGCCAGAATGACTGGGTGAATGGTGGGCTTGATCCTCCTAGAGTCTTCCTATGTACCCTGCCTTGGCATGGATCAAAGACCACATAGATAATGAATGGTTTGGTGAACCGATGTGAAGATGGTCGGGATGACCAATGGATGGTGGGACTGAACCTCATGGAGGCTTCATACGTACCCTGCCTTAGCAAAGATTAAAGACCATATAATTTGTGGTTGGTGTGGGGAGTAAATTCTAGGATGCCCAGGTGACACTACAAAGTGAGAATGGTGAATGGGGCTTACACAAGGAAGTTTCCCGGGTGCCACTATTGAGTGGAAATGGTGGATGGGTCTTACGCAAGGAAGCTGGTCGGGTGCCGCTATTGACCGGAAATAGTGAATGGGGCTTACGCAAGGAAGCTCCCATGTGCCGCTATGGAGCAGAAAGAGTGAATGGGGCTTATACAAGGAGGCTACCTGGGTGCCGCTATGGAGAAGAAACTATGGGTGGGGATTACGCAAGGGAGCTGCCCAAGTGCCACTATGGAGCGACAATGGTGAATGGGGCTTACACAAAGAAGATGACCGGGTGCCGCTATGGGGCGGAAATGGTGAATGGGTCTTATGCAAGGAAGCTGCCTAGAATGTCTTCCTCTTGTCTGGCCATTAGGGCATCCAAACTCACTGGTGAGTTGAGGAATATGATTGAGGCCTACACCTATGCGCTAGTGCACAAGCAAGATAACACCAAGGGGCATTAGAATCAGTCTGAACAAAGGGAGATAAAAAGTGTCAATTATATGCCCGAAATTCGGAACAGAATGAGGGTGGCATGGCGATAAAGGATAATTGTTGAACATGTTTGAAACATAGCATCCATATCCTATCAGCCTAAAATGGGAAAAACAAATGAGGTTCGACTGCTGACCATGTTCGAAACACTGGACTTGACTCGAAGTGTTGTACAAAGTCATACGGGATGTAGGCCTAGGACGATAGGTGGGACGATGCAGCATGGGACCTGGATGTTAGGGGGTCCCTTAAGACATGAAAGCGGATGAAGATCCAAATGAAGGACACATGAAGCATGAGGTGGAGTGATGGAATGTTTGAACAGATTCCAATGTTCCTGAAGGTATGCTACTGTGATCATGGAATAATGCATCTTATGCTTGGCACATGAGGCATCTCTTATGTGGAATAAGATACATCCTATTATTTAATGATAGGGCATGCTACTGTTTATAGTCATGTGGAGAGAATGTTGGCATATCATTCTTGGAGCATAAGGCATCTCTTGATTGGAGCAAGAGGCATCCTATATTTGGAACATATGGAGTACTAAAGTTTATAGTCATGTAAATAGGACTACTGGAATCTTATGCTTGGAGCTTAAAGAATATCTTGTTTGGAGAAAGAGGAATCCAATGATTGGAACATTAGGGTTACTAATGTTTATATTCATGTAGATATGACTATTGGCATCTCATGCTTGAAGCATAAGGCATCTCTTGTTAAAAGAAAGAGGCATCCTATTTTTGGAACATAGGGATTACCACAGTTTAATGTCATGTAGGTAAGATTGTTATTCATCATATGCATGGATCACAAGGCATCACATGTTTTGAGAAACAAGTATCTTATGTTTTGAACATAAGGTTTACTACAGTTTAAAGTCACGTAGATAGGACTATTATGCATCTTATACTTGGATCATAAGGCTTCTCTTGTTTGGATCAAGAGGCATCCTATGTTTGGAACATAAGTATAACTCCAGTTTAATGTCTTGTAGATAGGCCTATTATGTATCTTATTCTTGGAGCGTAAGGAATATCTTTTTTGCAGCAAGAGGCATCCAATGTTTGTAATATAAGGATTACTACAGTTTAAAGCCACGTAGATAAGACTATTATTTATCTTATGCTAAAAACATAAGGAATCTCTTTTTTGGAGTAAGAGGCATCCTATGTTTGGAACATAAGGATTACTGTAGTTTAAAGTCATGTAGAGAGGACTATTATGCATCTTATGCTTGGAGCATAAGGCATCTATTGTTTGGAGAAAGAGAAATCCTATGTTTGGAACCTAAGGATTACCACAGTTTAAGGTAATGTAGATTGGACTGTTAGGCATAAGGCACCTAATAATGGATGGTGTTGGGACTTACGCAAGGGCAACCCCTTTCTGGTTTGACCCTGCATAGGATCCAAGTGATAGGGTTTGGAGGAGTTTCCTGGGGAATGGTTTGACTCAAGGTTCTCGGGGAATTGATGATGAGAATCTCAACTCACGACATGAGAATGGAACCAAGAGGAATATGTTGAATCAAAGTGTTTCATGGTGTATGGAGAAGTATCTCAAATCATGGTATTCCATAGATGGAAGGTGGGTTCATATAAGGGCGCAATGGAAAATCCCGACGTCCAGGACCAAAATCTTCATTGTGTGACTCTCCATTTTTCATGGGGTCAGTGATGGTAGCGAAGGGACAGGGACACACTACAACATTACATGACATAAAAATGGGTGGCATTCATGTAGTTTAATGTCATACGGTGGGAATAATACATGGAATAGTTTAACATCTATGACAAGGTCATTGCACGTATTATAAGGTCATTTTTCATGGACCCTAGCCAATAGTTTAGTGTCATGTTTCAAGGACTAATATGTCTATTCCTATAATGATTTTATGGAACAGAGGATATGAACCCGACATTAATGATCCAATGGAGGCTTGGGAACCATAAAAATACTAAGTAAAAGATATGAAGGAGGAACATGTGATGTAGTAATGAAAAAACCCAAAATAAATTAATTCCAATGAGACATACCACCACACCACATATTCCATTGAGGATCAGATTTTATTGTTAGAGAGTTTGGACCATGGGGAAGTGTGTTTTTTCTAGGTGGGTAGAAACCTTCCCAAGACACCTAAGTCCACATGATCTATGCTCGGTGTAGGAAATAGGGGGAGGGGAAGATATTTACAACCCATTGAGGTAAAAACCAAGGGAATGATAGTGTGGAGTCATGCATGAACCCACAATTCTAGTCCCCCCATTTAAAATTAAAAGGTACATAGAGGGATAGCACCGATGGTGTTGAAGTTCCACCTAGACATATGATGTGAAAAGGGATGTGAATCACGATGTCCGATATTTGGCACTTAATGGGATTGGTGTTAAAATGGATAAATGATGCTAACCATATTCGAAACATAGAATCCATATTATGTGTCTTGGGATGAGACTAGTCAAATGATGTTCGGTCACTGACCATATTCAAATTGCAAGACATGGCTAAAAATGTCATTTGAACTCCTCTGGGATATTGGATCAGTATGACAGGCAAGCCATGAGGGAGAGGATGCATACTATTAGGGTGCTGATTAAGATATGAATGATGATGACAACCCAAATAATGGGATACATGATACATGGGTATGAAATGAGGAAACTTCCATAAATAATCTAACACTCTGGATCCTATTCCACAACGCATACGAGCTCATTAATGAGGCATATCGAATACAGGGATCCAAACCCCATCTTAAGGGAAAATTCTTCAAGAGGGATTTTGGAAAGGGCATGACAATGGGAAAATGCCAAATGTTGAGGAAAATAGATACAAGAGGGTTAATAAACCTAGGGTTGGACACAAAGGAAAAATGTTCGGGCATTCCAATGTATACCATAAGAATGGGAATCAATACACACTTGTTTATTTATTTCGATATAGTTTAACATAATATGGTAACAATGCATGATATCTTAGTTGATGTTCATAGAGCTCGGACCACGGAAAAATGTCTAAATTAGTGATGCTTGGACTAAGTAAAACACATAGTCATAGGGTATATACAACACATAGAAAGAAAAACCTGATTTCAATGAGGCTAATGAAATATCATGTGTTTCATACACACCAAATACGAACATGGGGTAGAGGGATGAAAATGGGTTAAGGGACCTGTGCCTAGACCAAAAGAAAATATGTTCGGTTGTCGATATGTATCCCACAAGGATGGAAATCATGCCACACTTAGTTCTTGAAGAACATTGTCAAAAGAGACCAACAATGGTGGGGTAAATCCTCTCTAGTGGTGGGGAAGCTGAAACAGCCTGTAATTCTCATGGGGCATCCTAAACTCCTTCAGGGTAAGGTTCTAGTTTAACGTCATGCATCGAGGATGAAGAAAGGGGCCATGATGTTGAATTCTCACCGTTATCGATGATTCAAGCATCACTACATATCCCAAAAGGATTATAATCAATCTAGATGTAGTTCTTGAAGGGAAATTTTTCCGATAAGTTCTGACCCATGCACAAAGAGAAGAGACATTAGATATTTATTTTCTTTTTATTTTGTTTATTTTTTTGAGACATCGGCCTAGGATGAAATGTACGGGTGTTTTTGTGAGAATCAAGGTATGTGTACGTCTTGAAAAATGGCATGGTGGATGACAAGTTACACTGGTTATTCCCTATCAATCAAGAATACCACAATGTGGTACCATTTTTTATCATGCATCCATAAAGATGATGCCTCAATTTAAGGTCATACGACTAAACCAACCCATGAATTTTAATGTCACGTGTTAAGGGGAAAATAGTTCAAAGTCATGAGGGATGAGGGAGTGTAGTTTAAAGTCACATTCATTGGATGAAAAGAGATATTAGTTTAAGGTCATTGAAGTTGGACCATGAGGTTGCTCAAGTTTCGTATTTGGTTATAACCCTACCATGACACCTCAGTCCACATGAGTCATTCCTAGTGTGGGAAATAAGGAGTTGAATCAGGATTTACCCATCACGTGAGAGTGCACCACAAGGTAACTGAAGTGTTGGGTGGGAGAAGTAAACCATTCCCACATTCCTACTTGATATGCATTGATTCATGGAGGAACAACACCATAGGAATTGCAGATCCACAAGAACATTAATGGGAAGAAAAATGTGAATCATGATGCCTGATATTTGGGATGTAGTGAGGGTAGAATAACAATGGAGAATAAATGATAACCAAATTCGAGACACGACATTCATGTCATATATCATGGGAGAGGAATAGAAAAATGACGGCCAGTCCCTGACCATATTCTAAGGATGTGACATGACTCAAAATGTTGTTCAAAATTCTTTAGGGAATTGGCCTACGAAGGTTGAAGAGTCATGATGACTAGAATATATACCGTTAGTTGGCCCGTTTAGATGTGACGTATGATGACGACCTAGATAAGGGGATGCATGAAGCATGGAAGTGATGTTTGGGGGTTATCTTTATATAATCCAACATTCTAGATCTTGTACCATAGCACATTTAGCCATGATGATGAGGTACTTCCATAAGTAATATCAAACCCATTCTCAATGATCAAGTTCCTAAGGAGTATTTTGAATAGTTTATTGGTAAAGTCGGATGGACCTGAAATGCTTAGTTGAGGTCATAAAATATATATAATAGGTTCCTAATTTAATGTCATGTGCATGGGACATTCCCATCTAGTTTGACATGATGTTGTGAGGTTGAGGATGTTGCGTGGTTTATTGTCGGGATATTGGGGTCATGAGAATCCAAAAGGGGAAATGTGTAGTGTGGTAAATATCTCAATGTGAATGAGGAGCAAGGATGCCTCAACCACAACACACATTTTCAAAGGGAAACCCAGTACAAAAGGGACACAAAAGGGCGAATTGGAAGTTCTACAGCAGGGCCTTGGGAAAAGATGTGTGGGTGTCACTATATATCCTACAAGGACTAGAATCAAGCAAAATGTAGTTCTTGGATGTCATGTAGTTTAACTCCATGTGTTAAGAATAAAAAAAGAGATTATTATCAAATGGATGGGGTAGTTTAATGTCATACTAGAGAAAGGGGTACTTTACTTTTAAGGTCATAGAGAAAAGACTATAAATACTGTGTTGTTCAATATCTTCTAAACATGAAACAATAGTTTATCATCATTGGGGATAACAGAGATCTTATTATTTAGGTAATAAAACATGGAACATATGGTAAGGCCAAAAGTGAAAAAAAGGATGAGGAACCTGAGGCTGGACCTGAAGAAATTTTTTTGAGGCATTTTTATGTATCCGAAGAGGGCATGTGTCAGTCCATATGTAATTCTAGGATGCCGTGTAGTTTGAAATCATGTGGTAAGGATGATTCAATGGATTAATGTTACTAAGGGGGTGGGGATCACGATGTAGTTGTTGTAAAACTGATGTTAATAAGCACCAAAGAGGTCCCAAAAAAATGAAATACAAAGAGAGAAGAAAATCCACGAGGGGGGGGGGAAGAGATGAAATGATTTATGGAGCCTGGGGATGGACCTGAAGACAATATTACAAGTCATTCCTATATATCCTATGAGGGATAGAATCATGTAATACATTGTTCTTGGATTCCATGATGTTTAATGCTCGAAAATAAGGATGAAGAAACAATTTATCTTTCTTTGGGATGGGGTATCTTAACGTCGTGCGTGAAAAAGGTTCTAGGCAGTTTTATGTCCTAAATCATGGATGGGGTTTTGTATTTTAACACCATGAAGGATAAAAGATATCTTATTTTAAGGTCATAATGGTCAGACTGTGAGGTTTGGGTTTAATGTTTTTTTATCATCATGTGGGATGACAACTCACTCACATGAAGTACGGCTTAAGGAACTTAACATTGGTGGGAGGAGTGAACAACTATCCATACATGGTGACCGAAGAGTTTTCACCATTGGCATAATCCCTATGAATGATGTAGGGTCCTTCTGATTTGGGCTCCATCTTTGGTGGCTTCTGACCATGTATCATCATCATCCCAAATTCCATTACCGTGTCACCTTTGATGAAGGATCAGAGACAAAAATTATTTTTGAAAGACCCAACTACCCTGTTATGGTGCCTCTGTAGGTTTTTCAATTCCTAGATCATATCCTCATTGAGTGATTCCATCTATTCCAGAGAAAATTCTTCTACTTTTCTAGGAATATGCTAATCGTGGATATCTATACAGAGTGATAGAAACTAAATCAAAATGGAAAAGAGTTCCTATAATCCATATAGTAGAAAATATAGGGTCACATCGGTTTAATTACATGTTTTTTTCTCATATTCCTAGAGATATTTGCGGAGTTTATCCAAGAATATTTCTTATTCTGACAGACCATCTTTTTCAAAATGTTGGAGTGAGTTTTTTTGAAGTCCTTAGTCGGCCCATTCGCCTATGCGTGGTTGGACTGGATGCTATACATGGTGTAAAATTTCGTTATCTCATCCACTCATAAATTTGTGTCATTGTTAGTGAGGAAAACACGAGGGAATACAAATCAATGGATTTTTATGGAGATAAAAAAATCCATGATTGAACGAGCCTTGACTTCCTTGAGTGGAATTACATCTTCCCACTTGTAGAAGAAAACCATGGTGGTTAGAATGAGCCTCCATTGGAGATCTACTAATGGTGGATATGGTCACAAAACATTGAGTCCGTAGACTACAAAGGGACAAAAATACATGGTAGTATGGAAAGGATATGGTGGTCGATGAAAAATATTGTCATGGATCTGACATGCATGACACCTCTTAGAAAAATCAAGGAAAACATGGACTATGGTTCGCCAATAGTAATCCAACCTTCAAATCTAGCGAGAGAGTGTTGATATGGACTGATGAGCTCTGCACGTACAAGAATTAACTTCCTGTATATCCTGGGGAACCTTATCTCCCTGAATTTAATAGAGTTGGATTCCATCAAACCGACATTTGTAGAGGACCTGTTCAAGGATAGGACCACCCTAAAGGGTGAACTACACTGAACGCCAACCTAGTCACTAACATTTATCACTATCTACCATGATATTTCCATGTTTTTGGTAATCAAACAAAGGATTTGTCTAATCAAGGGTATCTTCTCCTATATCAGGGGTACCAAGAGGTCCTTATGTGAAGGCATCAGTGGTAATGTGACTTACCAACATGTTCTCATCATCATCTAAGGATGTGGAAGTGATGACCCTCCAATGTTCCAAATGAATAAGAAATATTCCTTGGTTAGGCTCTTCAAGGGATGTTTCATGGATGTCTAAAGCATTGACATGACCATTTTTAGACCTAGCAACATGACTGATTTCTCAACAGGAATGGAACTTAGCCATCAACTATTGGGTGCACTCTAACAGGGGCACAATTTCGGGCTTATTGAAAATTTAGTCACCATTAAAATTCTTGACGGATAGCTTGGTGTCCCCCTTTACAAGTTGGTGGGAACATCAATATCGTGATCCAGATCGAGGCTAGTGATAGGGGCCAGTTTCTTTGCCTCATTATTGGTGAAACCTTATAATATCTAGAAAGAATAGAGAAAGATTGCCTGAGTAGGTGTAATGATGTCGATGCCCAAGAAAACTCTATTGAGTCTAGGATCTTTGAGAATTTTCTCTATTGGACTCTAGGAGGAACCATCGAAGTGAATCTTCCAACATGGAACATCTTGATCCACTGAATGGATGGACTCATAGGGAAAGTAAGGATCCAGAGACTGATCTGCGTGGGATGGATGGGCGGATAGAAAATCTTCCAACACTTGACGATTAATAGTGTTATAAAGAATGGACCTGATGTTGAACTAATAAAGTATCACTAACCAATGAGATAGAAGACCTATCAATACAGGGTGATTTATAATATATATAAGATGATCCACATAGGACACTGACTGTATATCTTGATACTGCAAGTAATTCCACAACTTCTTCACCAAAATCCATGCATGTGGTATCTTATCTTGATAGAATAGTATCTGGCCTCGATGTTGAGAAGTTAAATGATTTTGTATAAAATGTTCTTTATCCCATCATTGTTCTTATTAGTGAGAATAGTACTGAGAGATCATTCTAGGGTGGTCACATAGAGTACGAGTGGATTACTGGAGATGGGTGGCACTATGACAAGAGGTTATAGTAGAATCTATTTGATCTCATCAAAGTAATCGTATAACTCTTAATCCCATTAATAAACAACACTATTCTTCATGATTTGGGAAAATGGGTTACAATTTCCTTCCAGATTTGAGATGAATCGACATATTTAGGCTTAGTGTCCATGAAAGACTTTGATCTCCCAAAGGTTACTCGGGGGGCATATGACTGATAGCCTTGATCTTTTCTTGGTCAATATAATTTCAATTGTATCTAAATACGAAGATGAGAATCATTCCCTTGGTAAAATAGAAGGCACACTTCAAGGGTATCATCGTCTGATGATAGGAATGAAGGAAGCTGAACACCCTCGAAAGATCTCTAAGAAGTTCTTAACACTAGAAGGATATGACCACAAAATCATCTATATATCCTTCCACCATTGTCATGAGTATTTGTTTTAATATGTAGTGCATATAATTCTGATATTTTCCCCAGAAATTATTTAGATCAAAAGACATTAACTCATAGAAGGATGTACCTTATGACACTCTGAAGGTGGTGGAATCATAAACCTTAGTATCCATATAGATTTTATTAAATCTATAAAATCCATATATGAAGGAGAGTTCCCAAAATCTAGGAAAGGTGATGATCAAAAGCACAGTAAAAGGAAGAGAAAATCATCCTTCAGATAGTGATGGCTGAGATCCCAAAAGTCTATACAAACTCTGATCTTCCCATTCTTCTTCATGATGGTAATGATGTTGGAAAAAAATCATCTATACTAGGATTCCATAATGAAGTTATATTTTATGAGAATATCAACTTCAGCCTCAACCATAGCACCATGATAAGGGTTCATCATCCTAGGAGTCTGGTTGAACCCTCGATGACTTACCAGGAGACCAAGATAGTGGATAGTGACATGAGAATCCAATACTGGTATCTCATAATAGCTGCAAGAAAATATATTATGATATTTCTTCATAAAATGCTCATACCATTATTGTTCCTCTACCAGAATAGCTATGATGATTAATGTTGGCCATCGACCTGCCTCCGTACTGAGGTTCACTGGTACCAACTCTTCAACCATTGTGGAGACACAATATTTTAATGCAGACAGGGAATCCTCCAAATCATATTCGTCGTCTGAGTAGAGAGAATCATTAAAAGGGGGAAATTCATCTGATTTTGATGACTCTATATGAATGATAATACATGCTAGAGAAGCGGTGAAATTTTTATTAGGAGACTCCTTCCATACTGAAACCATGGGGAAAAACATTTTCAACCCAATTGCATCAGACATTCAAGTAAGGGACCCACACATGATAATATCAAAGCATTGGTGGAGTGTTAGTTAGTGACTACTCGACCTAGCTTAGAAGAACATGAATGTATGGTGTATTACTATTTCTGTGGGGAGAAATTATTGATACCTTACAGGGGTAAGGGGATCTGGAATCCCTCAAGCCCGATTCATGTAAAAGTGAAAAAAGTATTCTTCTGAATCTCCTTGTACATGAAATATGCTTCACCTTTTCTTGTAAACAACAAAGCAATGACTCATGTATAGGTTTTTGGCCAAAAACTGATGGGTCAGGAGGATAATGGAATCATCTAGGTCTTCCCATGGGTGGAATACAGTAGTAGAGTTCTCAATATCATTGGTTTGTACCCTCTTGTCCTTGATCTTATAGTTTTTGTCTTATAAATAGTTGGATTCAATAGATTAAAATGGAGAAAAATAACCCTAGAGTATGCACACTCAACCATTAATGGAGTACATGAGGAATTGGTGATAGGAGGAGGGAATTATAGCATGTAGATGGAGCTGGGTTATACCCAAAAATGCATTATAGGTGGTATCCTGTGAGAAAAAAAATTCAATGATGGAAATCATTCCAACAAACTAGGTCTTAAAGAGGGTCCTTCCACACAACCTTTTCATTATACTATCATAACCTTGAATATTCATGTTAGAGGTATTTATATCTTCTTCAGACAACCTTATATTGAATAGCATCTATGTCGGGAGAAGATTAATCCTAGTATACATGTTGATAAGATAGCTACAGACATCCATTTTAATGAAATTGTCAGGGATATAGAATAAACAAATATTTCCATGTAAAGGAGAAACATAATCTTCACCAGAGAATGAGACGATGACTTAGAATTTTTCTCGCACAATCTCCTTATCATGGAAGGCATCTGTGGCTAATACCTTTATTTCAAACTGGAGGTAACTTTTTAAATACTCTATGAGAGATTCATACATTTCTTTTGATAGGAAGAGATATTCAAGGATCAAGAGATTTCTTGGAATACTGACATGGTTCTTGAGCATACCGTACTTCTATGATTGGCGTGTATTCCGACTAGCATGACACTACTATGAAGAAAGTGGCATGACTGACACTTCTAGTTGAGCTGGAAGATTCTGACTGGGGCAAAGGATATCTTGTTTCCCACTGGCCGTATAAAAAAAATGACTACTAGCTGGCTTTCAGATAACTGAGGTCTAGACACAGTTAGACGCAGCTGATCATGATGGTGTCATGATGACTCTGCCTGAACAAGTACCACCAAATGTAGTGGGAGGAAACCTGAAAAGAAAATATGATATGACGACCCATGTAGAGATCTACACTGAGCCTATTGTCTTTTCTATGTGGTGTGCACGACTTTGATGGAAGCTCTTATTTGATCATTCTGATGGTTCACATATCAATGGCTTCGTCAATGATGGTATTGACCCAGATCATTATGAGGACCATCCTAACGAGCCGCATTGCTGAGAAACATGTAAGGGTTCCCCATTTTGTTGGTGTCCATTGAGTCTTACTCCTAATCTTCAGTTGAGAAATCCTCCAATACTGGGAGAATCCTTGTGGCACTCTCCATATTTGGAGGCATAAATTACACGAGAGTGTGGGATGGCCTCAACATCAACGGGGGGATTTTCATTCCCTTGATGTGATAATTATTGATATTATGAGAAGAATAATACTAATAGGTAGATACATAAGTAGTAGTGAGAGGAAACAATGACACTTCAGAAGGGTCATGATCATTCAAACTGGAACGAATGATACCGTGGGTGTGAGAAACTACCATGCTGGCCAACTCATTTTCATAATTTTGAGACTCATAACTAGATACCTGAATCTATTTACCCAAATAGACAGGGTCCAACTCTGAAAAGATATATTCCACCTATATCGAGGTAGGACCTAGCCTGACTACATTTCTATTGACCTTATCCTAAAGCCATCCCTTGAACACATAGCACTGCTAGAAACTATTCCCATGTAATCAGTGATAGGTGTAGTCATTTGGGAAATCAGTGAGATCATCCACTTGGGGTCTTATATAGTATAAAAACCTCAAAATCCAATGATCTAGGGTTCCCTAAAAATAATAGGGGACTCAAGATTCATTATACGATTAGGTCCAGTTTCTCCTATCATAGAAATGGTCCTTGGGAGCCTGGACCCAATGAGGGGTTGGAGCCCGGTGAGGAGGTGAAACATGATTATCTCTGCTCAGCAGTAGTGGAACATTACACAGTGGTGCATACCATTTTTTTAGTGGGATAGGATGAGCCTAAGTCTTGGTTTAGGATTCACCCCTCAGTGGGGTTGTAGATGCTTCTCTTCTAGTAACAAATCTAGTGGCATGGGGGCCTCCACCATTGTAATAACAACTATCTTGGATTTGGAAGTTCTTCCTACATGAGTTTTTCAGGCAATATGTGTACCTGTTTGGATTGTTGCAGGGCTTCCTCTAGGTTATGAGACTTTTTAGAGAAATCTCAAAATCCGCCCAGGAAATTCTAAGGGATGAGGGATGGGACCAGTTCAATCTTCACAATCCCCGTGCATATCTTCAGCAGCGTCCTGAGTTAGCTGTATATAAAGTGATTATGTTAGATCCTTCCAATTGGAAAAAAGTACCTGATTCAGTCATATGACCATTTTTTAACTTGAATTGGTCATAAATACTGGTCTTTTGTGTAGTGGAGCTAAATTGATAAAGAAATTTCCATTGAAGATCCTCTTAACTAGTTATAGACCCAATGGATTACTAGATAACCTAGAAAAATTCATGCCCTTATAACGTATGTACGAAACACTATAGATATGTGGATTCATACTATGCTTGAGTCCCTATCATGTGTTCACTCTTGGAGATAATGTGGGACAAATGTTGTCGTCAATCTCCTGTCTCATTGAAGGGGGGAAAGTAGGATTCCTCAAATCAGGGGGTGTCAAAATATCATCTACCGATGCCAAATAAAACTTTTCATTAGGCAGGATTTCCACAAGTCACATTTCAAGGGCCATGAGGTGGGCGATATGAGTAGACATTGGATCATCTTGGTGTGAGTTCCTATCATGGAGAGGAACCCTGGACCACCAGTGCGTTGTTGGGTTCTTCAACATGATAGGTAGGATCTGCAACTCGTGGAGCAGCTGGAGGATCAAATTTATGAATTTCTAGAAGAATGGAATGTGGAGCGACTAGGGGAATTATTTGAAGAGAGACTTGGGAATATTCTTGGGGATTTTCATATAGATTTGGGCCTCATAGCAGATTATATCATAGCTCAGGTGGATTCGAAGACGCATACCGAAACAGTTTTCAATAAAATCTAGAGTTTTTCCTATAATGATGTACATGGTTTGTAGGATCAATGAGACTCAATTAAATTACAAAAAATGTGGTTTCACTTGTTTCCCTAAGAGAGGGTGGATATGATCATACATAGGATCACTATAATCTTGGCACAACTGTGTGAGGCGCTAAGTGAGGATCTCTTCAATGTAATTTATCTATTCCCTATGTTATTTAATCAGCATGGCCTTATCAGGATCAAATTCCATCTTCTATGTTGATCTAGATGTTTCAAAAGACATAAAGGTCCCAATGTGTCTGTTTCTGACACTTTTGTCGGGGCGTGCACGTCCGTTTGTGGAGCATGTGTGGCTGTTGCCCCGAATTCATGCTTTCCAAAGTTGGGAAGCATCCATTCCTTTTTCAAGGACGTTTCCTCCTTGATCGAAACAGGATGATGGGATGTCAGTTCTTCCTTCTTTGGATTCCTCCTCATAACTCGTCACTTATTTCGGGTCTCTGTTATAGATTTAGTTGTTGTTTGTGAATCTTATTCCTAGTGCCATATCTTTGTAGATTCCGTTTAATTACACTACATATGTCAGGACATTCAATGGGGTCTTGACATGGTAGAAACCTTCGGTCAGAGTAGATGAAATCAACAGGAATTTCGGGGCATTTCTGGGTGGGTGGACATACAAGAACCTGTATTCTTCCTTATAAGAGGGCATCTCAACAGTGCAGAACCTAAGGCATCCCACATCAGTCATGGGGTATCTTACATCGGAGGCATGTCTCTGAGGTTTTTCTCAGCTTCCCATATTTAACACGGGGTATGCCATGAGTTTAACATCTTGTAGAGACATTTACTCCAAAGGCGTGTCTTCCAATGTTTTCCTCAGGCATCTCATGTTTATCATGAGGTAGGTTGCAAGTTTAACTTCTCGAGGAGACGGAATGAGGGTGATCAGAACATCCCATTGAGATGGATCAGACTGGTAGATCCCTAGGAGGGAGCTCCAGGAGTGTATACTAGGTATATGGATTAGAACACTTAATAAGAGAAGACCCAGGATGGTTTTTCCCATAAAGGAAAGATTTCACACTGTGAAGGCTGATCTAGACATCGCTGAGGGCGGATCAGGGAGTGTGCACCCTAAAATTGGTAAGCACCATGGTTTACCCTTGGTTGGGATTGAAGCTCATGGAGGTTTCCTACATATCGTGTGTATATGGCTGGGATCAAAACCCATGTATTTTGAATGGTTGATGAATCGGGGTGTGCACAAAGGACAACAACCTAGAGACATGATGGGGCTTACGCATGACTTGCAGCCCAAGTACTGCTAGGAGCAGTGAGGAGGAGGATGATATGATCCCACCGAGATGTGGCTGCCCAGGTGAGAATCAGGATGGATTACGGGGAGTTGAATGGAGTGGAGGGGGAATGAGATTGGACCATCGTGAACTTGAAAGTAGTGTTGGTCTTGAGCCTTAAAGATACTTTCTACGTATCCCCATGGAAGGGAATCAAAGTCCGCGTAGTTCAGTGAGACGATGGGACACCTGAGGAGGTAGCCCATGATAATGGATGCATGGATGGGACCCGGAAGATGTAGTACCTCTGGGATGGGGCATGATCTTCTCGGAACACATGGGATCAAGGGATAGATTAGGATGAGGCATATGTGCTGGTCTTGAACCTCATAGAGGATTCTTATGTATCCTCGTGGCAGGGAATCAAAGTCGTCATAGTTCATTTGACGATGAATTATTGTAGGATGGGGTCACAACAACTTACCATTGGATGGGGTCACAACGACATACCTCTAGATGAGGTCACAACAACTTATCGTTGGATGGGGTTGAAGCTCATAGAGGTTTCCGACGTACCGTGTCTCGGAGACAAGTATCAAAACCCATGTAGTTTGGGATTGTGCGGGAACTAACGTGAAGGGGGTCAGAGTGACCAATGGATGGTGGGCTTGAACCTCAGGGAGGCTTCCTACATACCTTGCCTTGGTAAGGATCAATGACCATGAAGTTCAAGTGTGGGTGTGGGGTTTACACTATCGGCTTCCCAAGGTGCTGGTTAACTGACGTGAAGGTGTCAGAGTGACCAATGAATGGTGGGATTGAACCTCAGGGAGGATGCCTACATACCTAGCCTTGGCAAGGATCAAAGACCACATAGTTCAGGTGTGGGTGTGGGGCTTACACACTAGGCTATCTGAGGAGTTGGTGAACTCATGTGAAGTGGGGTCGGACCGACCAATGGGTGGTGGTCTTGAACCTTGTGGAGGCTTCCTACGAACCCTGCCTTGGAAAGGATCAAAGACCATGTAGTTCAGAATGGGGTGTGGGGATTATGCTCTGGGCCGCCTAGTGTGTGGGTGAACTAACATGAAGGGGACCCGGAATGACCGGGTGAATGGTGGGCTTGAACATCAAGGTGGATTCCTACGTACCCTTCCGTGGAATGTAACAATGACCACATAGTTCATGATGGGTTTTGTGAAACAACGTGAGGATGGTTGGGACGACCAGTAGATGGTGGGCTTGAACCTCAGGGAGGCTTTCTATGTACCCTGCCATGGAAAGGATCAAAGACCACATAGTTCAGATGTGGGTGTGGGGATTTCACTCTAGGATGCCCAAGGTGTTGGTGAACAGACAAGAATGGGTCAGAGCAACCAGTGGATGATGGGATTGAACCTCAGGGAGGCTTCCTACATACCTGGCCTTGGCAGGGATCAAAGTCCAAATAGATTAGGTGTGGGTGTGGGAATTACACTCTAGGCTACCCAAGGTTTTGTTGAACTGAAGTGAAGGGGGGTCAGAGCAACTAATGGTTGGTTGGGTTGAACCTCGTGGAGACTTTCTATGTACCATGGCTTGGAAAGGATTAAAGACAACATAGCTTAGAATGGGGTGTGGGGCTTATCCTTTGGGAAGCCCCGGGTATTGGTGAACCGACATGAAGGGGGCAGAACGACTAGGTGAATGGTGGGCTTGAACCTCATGAACGCTTCCTGCGTACCCTACCATGTCAAGGATCAAAGACCACATAGTTCATGATGGGTTTGGTGAACCAACGTGAAGATGGTAGGGACGACCAATGGATGGTGGGATTGAACCTCAGGGAGGCCTCCTACGTACTCTGCCTTGTCAAGGATCAAAGAACCCATAGTTCATGGTTGGTGTGGGGATTGCACTCCAGGCCACCCAGGTGCCGCTATGGAGTGGCATTGGAGAATGGGGTTTACACAAGGAAGCTTCTCGGGTGCCGCTATGGAGCGACAATGTTGTATGGGGCTTACACAATGTAGCTGCCCGGGTGCTGATGTGGATCGAAAATGGCGCATGGGGCTTATACAAGGAAGTTTCATGTGTGCCACTACCGAGCGACAAAGGTGAATGGGGCTTACACAAGGAAGTTGTTCGAGTGCCACTATAGAGAAGAAATGGTGGATGGGGCATACCCAAGGGAGCAGCCTGGGTGCCACTATGGAGCAAAAATGGTGAATGGGGATTACGCTAGGAAGCTGCCCGAGTGCCGCTATGGAGCACAGTGGTGAATGGGGCTTACACAAGGAAGTTTCTTGGAATGTCATCCTCTTGTCTGGCCATGAGGGAATCCCAAATTACTGTTGAGTTGAGGCATATGATTGAGGCCTACACCTATGCGCTAGTGAACAAGCGGGATAACACCACGAGGCATTGGAATCAGTCCAAACAAAGGGAGTTGAAAAGTGTGAATTACATGCCCGACATTCAGAACGCAATGAGGGTGGTGTGGAGATAGAGGATAACTGTTGACCAAGTTCGAAACACAACATCTGTATCGCATTAGCCTGAAATGGGTAAAAACAAATGAGGGTCGACTGCTGATCGTGTTCGAAACACTGAACCTAACTTAAAGTGTTGTCCAAAGCCATATAGGGTGTTGGCCCAATACGGTAGGTGAGCCGATGCGACATGGGATGAGGCCTTTAGGGGGTCCCTTATGACCTGAAAGAGGATGAAGATTCGATTTAAGGACGCAAAAAGAATGAGGTGGAGTGATGGAATGTTTGAACAGATTCTAATACTCTTGAAGGTATGCCACTGTGATCATGGAATAATGCCTATTATGCTTGGAACATAAATCATCTCTTATGTGGAATAATAGGCATCCAATTATTGAATGATAGGGCATGATAAAATTTATAGTCATGTAGGGAGGACTGTTGTCATATCATGCATGGAGCATATGGCATCTCTTGATTGGATCAAGAGGCATCCAATATTTGGAACATAGGGAGTACTGCAGTGTATAGTCATGCATATAAGACTACTGGCATCTCATGCTTGGATCTTAAGGCATCTCTTGTTTCGAGCAATAGGAATCCTATAATTGGAACATAAGGATTACTACAGTTTATAGTCATGTATATATGACTATTGGAATCTCATGCTTGGAGCATAAGGCACCTTTTGTCGGAAGCAAGATCCATCCTATGTTTGGAACATAGGGATTACTATAGTTTAAAGTCATGTCGATAGGACATTTTTTCATATTATTCTTGGAGCATAAGGAATATCTTGTTTGGAGTAAGAGGCATCCTATGTTTGGAACATAAGGATTACTACAGTTTAAAGTCATGTAGATTGGACTATTATGCATCTTATGCTTGGAGAAAAAGGATTATCTTGTATGGATCAAAAGGCATCCTATGTGTGGAATATAATGATTACCGCAGTTTGAAGTCATGTAGATAGGAATATTATGCATATTATTCTTAGAGGACAAGTCTTCTCTTGTTTGGAGCAAGAGGCATTCTATTTTTGGAACAAAAGGATTACTACAGGTTAAAGTCATGTAGATAGGACTATTATTCATCTTATACTTAGAGCATAAGTCATTTCTTGTTTGGAGCAAGAGGCATCCTATATTTGGAACATAAGGATTACTGTAGTTTAAATTAATGTAGATAAGACTATTATGCATCTTATGCTTGGAGAACATGGCATATCTTGTTTAGAGAAAAAGGCATCCTATGTTTGTAACATAAGGATTTACATAGTTTAAAGTATTGTAGATAGGACTATTAGGCATAAGGCGCCTAACAATGGAAGGTGTTGGGACTTATTCAATGGTGGACCTTTTCTGGTTCGGCCCTACATAGGATCTAAGTGATAGGGTTTGGAGGAGTTTCCTGAGGAATGGTTCGACTCAAGGTACTCGGGGAATTGATGATGAGAACCTCAACTCATGACATGGGAATGGAACTAAGAGGAATATGTCGACTCATGGTGTTTCATGGTGTGTTGTGGAGTATCTCAAATCATGGTATTCCATAGGTGGATGATGGGTGCATATAAGGGTGCAATGGAAAATCCTGACATCCCGACCCGAAATGTTCGAGGTGCGACTCTCCATTTTTCATTGGATTATGTGACGTTAGCAAAGGGACATGCACAAAGGGCTGGGACAGTAGCCCGAAACTAACCCCGAGTGGGTGTGCTAGGGTTGCGCCACCGTGGTATGGACCGACGGGTGCATGCCTGAATACTATTGCGCGTAATAGGAGCGACACACCGGATGGGATGCGTGCAAGGAGGGGTTGCACGCAATAAGGAAGGCCTACACACAATATGGGTGTTGGGTGAACAAAATGGGAGATGTGAGCACAATAAGGGATGCGTTCATGCAATACTGGAGTTGTACGTGTAAAAGTTGGAGGCGTGCGTGCAATACGGGATATGTGCACTCAATACGGGACGCGTGCGCGCAAAATGGGAGTTGTGCATGCAATAGGCGGCCTCACGGGAAATAGGGCGGCCACACCCACAATTGGGTGGTCGTGAACGCAATAGGAGAGGATTGCATGTAATTGGATATGGGAACATTTGGTGTGCGAAAAACTGGGCACCGTGGAAATATTCCGTGGAAAAAATTACATTTTGCGTGAAAAATTAGGTGGGTTTCCCCCCTTTACATGCTAAACTGATGTTTTGCATGCAAGAGAGGGGATTTTACGTGTGGGCACAGAAAATTTGGACATACGTGCATCAGAGGGGAGGCCGACCTCTGGGGGCCTCCAGGAAGAAGGGGTTGCACTTTTATTTATAGGTGGAATCTAGGGAGGCCGTGCATGTAAAATTCATGTGCACAAGGTGGTGTGTATTAAATTCCGCATGCGCAAGGCTGTGCGTGTAAAATTCTGGGCCTGCATGATGATACGCATAATTTTCCACACACGCAAGGTGGGGCATGTAATATTCCACATGCACAAATGGTTTTCCACGTGAGATTCCATTTTTATGTGAAAATCCACACTTTTCCCCAAAACCGTCCTGCATGGCCATTTCTGGTAGCCTGACTTTGAACAGCCATACCTTCTGATCTGTAACTCTGTTTGGGCTCCACAACCAATCAAATTGAATATTGAAGAACGAGCTACACTCCAGGATCATTTATGGTAGAATTTGAAAAAAATTTGGGATTCATTTTTTGGTGTCAACAGTATCCTTTCCCATTACTGGGATCCTGACCAAAAGATAATGACTCGACAGGTTCAGCTGGGCTAAGTAAGTTTCTTTGCTAGAAAGTGACAAAGCCAGGGTGATCTAGTAGATGTAGTGATGTTCCTAGGGAATTTATATCTTCAAATGAGCCGTATCATGGTATCTCTATCCCTATGTGGATTAAGGTCAACCATGTTCCTTGTGACTACACCGGGTGGCTTATCCTCAATATCACTTTCAAATTAGGCTGGCGTATGATAAGACCTAACATGAGCCTTGTATAATCTCCCAAATCAAGGATCTAGATATGTTGGGAAGTCTTGAAAATAATTATGTGGAGTAGAATTTTTCAATGAATGCATCATTTCTAGAGGGTCTGGTGATAACTGGGTGATGCAGGGTGCTGAGAAAAGGGAAGAGCAGCTAGTTCACCCTTGCAACACTGCTGGATGATGTCGTTATAATGATCATGGATCCTCAGATAATCCAGCCGATGATGATGGTGAGGAAAATAAATCCTCCTGAGAGTCTGTATGAAACACATGACTTTATCCTCGGTGAGATACTATGGGATTCAATATAATGGAGTCACGATCGGATAAAACTTCTTAGGGAAGTGGAATGCTGCCAGAATGTCTGATAAGATTATTTATTCAGAAGAGGGATCCAACATCTGGTTTCCCCATTCCTCAACCAGGGGCGGTTGTGGGACCAACTTCAACACATATGTATACCTTTGTGTTAGTGTACTGGTTGTTGGAGAGAATGATGCACGTGGTGACATACCATCACATAATGGATTATCTCTTGTAGATGGTACTGATGGCATCATCATGTCTTTGTGTGATGGAGTTTCGACCATTTCTTCCTGTATGAAGGTGGTTGAGGTTAATGTTGGATTAGACTAGTGATCATCATCTACCAATCCACAAAACAACACTCTATGATCTTGTGTTGAGGTAGGGAATGATCCTGGTGATGACATAGAGAATTTCATGGTGAGACACAAGAATGATGACAAATCTTCATCCTCGTTCTTGTATCTATAGATTGATTTTGGGATATGGTATATTTTACTTTCCTAAAACAAGATTATCACTTTCTGTGTTCCAATCCAATTCCCTATTACAGAGGATCAGGGTGAAGGCTCCAGCATCACGTCGCAGATCGCCTCAGAATTAGAAAAGTAAATAGGATTTACTATGGCCTGGCTCTTCGTGGGATATTTCCTTTGGCGGTGGCGATTATCCCTCTTTCCCTGATATGGACCTTCCAGGAAAGGTTGATATTTGACATGGGGGGAATCTCTATGTGGGTTGATGAAAGGCCAGAGAAGAACTTCTCGTAGGATGGTTGTGACAGGAGGAGGACCATCACATCTACTATTTTTTATGTGGGTAGGACCTCCACCTTGGTGAGATGGGGTGCAAGGAGCACCTAGGAATATTTAAAATTGAACATGGGGATGAACTCTGTGTCTGTTTCCGAATGCGCATGGAGGACCTCCATAGTAGGGAGTGATGGGGTATGGAGGGCCTCTTCTATAGTTGGTGAGAACATGGGAAGGACCTCCATGTTGGCCACATGTGGCACGATTAGGACCTCCGCACTAGCTTCCAGTGATTGCACGGGGAGGAAATTTAAACTTATTTAACTAGAGAGTGGGATGACTTATTCTAAATATGGTGATGGCCTTTGGAGGGCCTCCTCTTAGATTATAACTAGAGGGGGGATGACCTCTGCTGGAATTGGTGATGATGTGGGGAGTGAATCTGCTTGGATTATCGCTGGAGAAGGGAGGACCTTCACTAGAGCAGGTGTTGATGTGTGGAGGGATTTCATATAGATAACCTAAGATATGGAGAAAATTTAAATACATGGGATCATTATTATGAGGTGAACCTCCGTGTTCGGTGTCAACAAGATGGGGAAGACCCCTTTACCTAATTTCATCATCACTAGTTTTCCCGCAGTAACTACTGCTCAGTCCAGTGACCAAAAGAGTCATCCTTTCCAACCTGTGTGGCGGCTGGGGTCTCAATCCTAATCGGCCATGGGAGTTACACTTATTTATAATGGCAGGGAACAACAAATATTCATTGGTGGTGGAATGGGACACTGATTTTATATAGGACGACGCCCCCTAGTGGGTGTCTTCAGGAGCCTGTACCCGATGTTGACACCAGGTCATCTTGATTAGGGCTAGAGGAGTGGGGGAATAAAATACATTATCTTAGGTATGGGGGACCAGATTCTATAGGTGCTGATGATAATATATGGAATCCCTTTTTTTTACTCCCATGTATAATTTTTAGCTGGGATGACTCAGAAGTCCCGTACCTCATTGGTGAGGGAAGTGAATCATGAAAATGTTCCGGAGAAACGCTCCCATAATGGTTGAATTTCAGAAAGTGGAGAAGTGGATCTATGTGTTTCCATTGGGGTGGTATTGATGTTGAGGAACAAAACTCCTAAATCATGGTGAGATATATCCCTCATTGGGATGACCCCCTTCAATTCGTATTGTCAGATAAGAGCATCTATTAACCTTCTCAGGATAAATTATTTGGGTGAGATGGGGGCATGGGTTCCTGGAAGCCGTGGTTATGGGTGATGTCATGGTAGAGGTGGAGTAGTGTGGGATTCCTTAATTGAAATTTCCCCTTCACTTACGTCTATTGGGAGGAGTCAACTAGTTTTATGTATCTTGGGTCCCGCAACATAGAATGATTTATCCATCAATATTGATAGTAGGAATGTAGTTCTCAGTTCCATAGTTCTGTTCAGTCGTCCAAAAACAGATACAGAGAACCAAGATGGCGATTACATAGACAAAAACTCCCAATGTATAACTGCCTCTAATTATTGTGAGTTCTAAACCAAACCTTCAATTTAAATGGGGGGGGGGGGGGGGGAAATGACACCGGATAGCTGGACACAGTAACATGCTTTTCTGCAAATATCTTGAACAGTACTAATAACTATGGTTGTAAGAGAAAATATTCAAGTCTGTTTATCATTTTATGTTTCTGATGCTTTCCACTAGGGCCCACCCCTACACATTTGTTTATGGTGATGATCACATCGTACCACACATCCCTACCTTCCAAAGGCGGGCAACATTCATCACTTCCTTTGTGATTTTTTCTCCATGATTGAAATAGGATGATGGGATGTTGGTATCTTCTTCTATGGACTCCTCCTTGGAATTCTTCCCCTAGTCCAGGTCTCCGTAATAAATTAATACATTTTCCATGAATGTCTCCCAAGTGCCCTCTCATTGTGGACTCCATTAAATTACATTGCTTCGGTAGAGACATTCCAAAGGGTCAAGTCAAGGATGCAAACTTCGGTCAGGAATGTAGTATCTTTGGGAATCAATGACATGTCTGGATACCCGAAAATTGGAACACATATATTCTCCCTTACTAGAGGGATTATTGAGGGCATGGAATCCCATGAAATCACATATATATTGAGGTGTACTTATGACAGAGGCATTACTCTGAGGTTTTACTCAGCTTCCAATGTCTAACATGGGGTATACTGTGAGTTTAATGTATAGAGGAGCTGAGTTGGAAAGAACAAAATATTGATGAGAGAGGATAATATTGGTACATCCCTAATAAAGAAAACCTTGAATGTTCACCTGATGGATGGATTGAGAATCCCAATATGTACGGACCCGGGATGGTGTGTTCCAAAAAGGGAAGGTTTCACACCATGATGGCTGATCTGGACATCACAAAGGACAGATCAGGGAAGAACACCAAATAAAGGGATACTCCAAGTATTTCCATTGGCTGGGACTGAATGTTCGGTATGCTTCAATACATACCCTATTTCAAATATAGGGATCAAAACTCATGTAGTGAGAATTGGTGGTTCGAGGCATACACATGGTTGGATGCGCTTTGCCAGAGGGTAACTATTGGTTAGATGGATATGATGTGTAGGGATTATTCATGGTTATCTTCCCATGTAGATGGAGTGATCCCACTAGGATGCGGTGGATAGGTTTACAATTAGAATTGGCGATGGAGTGTTAGAATTGATTGAATAATGTCAAACCAATGTGATGAAAAAATTTTCATGATTTAACATTAAGGCGGCTTCCTAAGTATCCCATTGGGTTGGAATCATAGTCCATGAAGATCAGTGGGGTGATGGGACACATAAGGAGGTGTCCAGTGAGAATGGAGTGCATGGGTAAGGACCTAAAGGAAGTATAACTTCTGGCTTGGGGCATGAAATTCCCAATACATAAAATATCAAAGGGGATATCCTAATAAGAAAAAGTTTATGGAATTGAAACTTAGGGAGGCTTAGTATATAAAATGTTTTAAAGGAAGGGATCAAAGTCCATGTAGTACAATATGGGGGCATAGAATCTTGGCATACAGAAAGGAAAATGACCCTGACATTCCCTAGGGGCTTACACATGGATATAAGACCTTCGCAAGAGGGGAACTATTGGACGGAGGAGTATAGTGATTTGTGGGGCTTATGCATGGTTAACTGCCCATAAGGATTATGAAACCGCAAATAATGGATGTCAGATATGTGTTCTTAAAAGAGAATATGTCACATCATGAGGGTATGTCTCTAGAAGGGATTACGAGTGTCTACCATTGGATTGGATTGAGCCTCAAAGAGGCATCCTATGTACCCAAATGGGATCAAAGCCTATAAAGTATAGAGAGTGATGATTAACTTCATTTAGGAAAAGTGAAACAAAATTAAATTGTAAGGACCAATGGATTGTAGGGTGTGAAGTGGATTAACCATAGAGAGGCTTCCAACGTACCCTATTTAGAATAAATGAATCAATGTTTATGTAGTTCGGTACATGTAGTTTATCATCATGTGGGATGAAGGGGCCATGGGGATTATGCATGCATAGAGGAAAAAAATTGTGATGTGGTTATGCATTCTTAACAACATAGATAGGTTGTCATGGTCATTGTTTACCCTAATCCCTATGATTTATTGTATGTGTGGTAAACATGTGGTAAAAGCAGACCCGACGATGGTGTCACAAAGGTGTGACCAAGATGGATGGTGTAGGGATTATGCATGGCTAGTGGCCCAGGAAGATAGATATTGGTACATAATCCATGATGGAAGCATGATAAGGTGGACCAAGGATTAGGTGGATACAACTAAATGAACACATGGAAAAATATTCAGAAAGGATAGAGAAGGAGGATCGATAAAGGAGGGAGAAAAAAGGATCTCTATCTCATCCCCTCTTTGACCTTGCCAATCATGTCACACATGTGAAAAATTACAATTTAACGTCAAGTGTTGAGGAAATGGGTGTTTGGAAGTTTAACATATCATAGATCGGATGATAAGGACACACTACTCATCACTTGGAATTACATAACTTTTAGGAAACCGCACTTGGGGAAAGAAAGGCACAAGTAATGTAAAAAATGGATTTTAGGGACTAACAGGATTGAACCCTAGAGTGGGTTCCTACATAACCTATTTATATGACAAGTATAAAAACTCATGTTGGTCAGTACATGTAGTTTAACGTCATATGGGAAAAAGGGGGAATGAGGGTTATGCATGGAAATCAGACCAATATAATTTTGGTGACTATATGTGGTTAGATACCCAGAGAGGATTTCATGGTTTTTGTTTACTTCAAGCCCTTATGTATCAAACTCGGTGTGGGAAGGATGAAGTAATAGCATCCCAAACACTTGTGTCTCAAAGGGTTTGACCGTGAGGGATGTTGTTGGGATTACACATGGCTAGAAACCTTAGGAGATTGATATTGCGAGTTAATCTTGGAGGGAATCCTGAGAAGGTTGTTTGGGGATAACATAGAGACATACCAAGGAACACATGGAGAAAATGCCCCAAGGGAGAGAGAAGATGGATCAATTTAGGTTGGAAGAAAAAGGCTCATGGTCCCATCCCATATATGACCTTCTCAGACATGTCACACATGTGGAAATAGAGAGATTAATATCCCGTGTTGAGGTCTTGAGTGCTTGGCAGTTTATAGTCTTATATCTCGAATGATTAGGACTCACTCATCATCCCTTGGAATTACATAACTTTTACTAACCATTACATGTGGAAGGGAAGGAAAAAGAAACTCCTAACAGGAGTACTATAGAGGAGTGGTCAATTTAGGCGTCCATGTTATCATAGCTATGTGAATAATAAATCAATATTAGCATACCTATTTGAAGAAGCATATTGTTGGGAAACACAAATTGAAACAAAACTCGATGGATCATAAAATCACTTCCCACAAGCTTAGAGGGATGTGTAGGAAAGGGGTTCATGATGATACGAGGCTTAGCCAGAAGAGATTCACAAAGTTTAATAGATTCATGAGGTAAGGGATCTCCATGAAGTAAGGGTGGTCTGTGAAGGAAGGGTGCTTTATGATGTAAATACTTCAATGGAGAATAGAATAATCTTGGAAAAGAGCCCATTATTTGGGTAGTACTCCATGAAAGATTAATACTTAATAGACTCTTGAACCACATGAAGTGGATCCCTCATTTGTGAAGGATTAAGGCCACCAGGAAGGGAACCCCTAAAAGTCAGGGCCATGAAAAACATAGAAAATGAGGATTTTTTACGTTCAAGTACCTTGGGTGATCCATATTTCTATCTTCTTCGAAATGCTCCAGATCTTCACAAAATGGGACGCTGGGAGGTGAAACTTCAGGGTAACAATGGTTGTGTGGGGAGGGGGGTGAGCATTCTATTTATAGGTTACATTTTTTCTCCATGATTTTGGGGTTTACTGCAAATAAAAACTGGGTGACACAAAAAAGATGTGTTGCCATGAGGAATAAAGCATCTGCCAGATTTTGTCGAACTCACAAAGGAACCATCACAATAGTGATTATGGGGAATTATTCAAATAAAAAGGATACCACGAAGTGTCCATGATCTTCGAAACATGGTCAAAATCACTAAGTAACTTTCAACCTACTTCGTGGTGGGGGAGACAAGGATATCTGTGGAGATGCTTTGTGAAACATACAATTTTGATTATTTGGATGGATTTTGAGGCCATTATGGTCTATATTATCTTCGAACTAGTTATTTATTGGTTCATGCCTTCAATAGCACAATTTCTTGTCTCAAAAACTCCTTTAAATTCATTCCATAAATATTTGTATATCATGACATGGATACGATTGGAATAGGGGGTGAACCCAATTCATCATGGGACCTTGTCATCTTTAATGGTCATGGGAGTGAACCTTTACTACTATTATAGTTTGAGGAGTGAACCCATTCTAGTATGATATCCCTGCCATCGAGCCTTCATTAATATAAAAATGGGTTTTTATGATTATGTGTATGTCATAATTCAATGTCTTATGAAAATGTAATTCTATCACAACTCATGTTCTTTGATTTTCTTATGTTTCATGTCTTATAAAAATCCAATATTTCGAACATGACTCAAGATTATTATCCTTTATTTACATGGAATGATTTTCCAATGATTTTCTAATATTCTAATACCCTTTTGGTATTGTTATTATTATGCATCTAACTTGTTTACCCTTATTGAGCATCTGATTTCACCCTTTCTTACATTTCCTTTCCCTAGGTTACAAAAGTTGGTTTTAAGTAGGACTGATTAAGGGGATGATATTTATCAAAGAAATTTATGTTCATTGATTAATTAATAATATTGTGTTCTATGTTTCAATCGTCAATAAACTATAACAGTAGCGAGACACGTGTTTTTATAATGTAATAATGATTAATCTAGAATGATATAATATCCATGTATGAGAATCCTTGGTTTCTTTAGTTGGTATCAAAGGATATGTTCTATTACACTTTAAAAAATTTGATTATAAAATTTTAGTGAGATCCATAACAATTTTTATAAAGATGAGTCCATGTGTTTCTCTAAGGATAAGTCTAAGGATGATTCAATATATATGAAAATTTCCTATAATTTTGGTAAAGGATAGAGAAAGTGGTTTATAAGAAATTAAATCCCTATCCAGATACTAAAAGTGGATGTGGATCTCGAAAATAGGTACCAATTGATAATAAATCCCAAAAAGGCATATTGAATTAGACTCTATAATCCCCTATTGCAAGAATACGAGCCTTTTTTCACACCTAGTTTGAAACTCCTAGGGTATATTCATTGAATGTTCAATAAAAATTTATAAACCGTCATGAAGGATTCAAGTAGATGATGACTATGAATGAACTAGGATAATCCTATGGTGTCATAGATTTAATGGATGGGTTCGTGATTTTTTAATCATATAAGTTATTTTTCATGATTATGTGGTTTCACGATATGATTATTGTTTAACATGTTATGATATTGGTTTTAGTAGATGGCTACAATAGGAGGGAACCGTGTTAATGATCAGTGAGATAGACACTGAAATGATTGTCCCTATGTTAAACCAAACATTATGGGAGTTCTAATTCAAAATATTATTGATATGATCAAACCAATTTCTCAAGATATGAATCTTGTGGAACTTTAAATGTAGAAAATAAGGCTAAAAAATTCTATTGAGTCTTTCATGAGGAAACATCCAATTTATTTTAGTGGTTCTAGTGATCCCCTAGTGGATGGGAAATGGATCAAAACCATTAAAAATATATTTTCTATTCATCTGTTTGTTGAGTATAAAAAATAAAATTTGGAAGGTGAAGTATATCAATGGTGGAATATTATTATTAATATTAGGGAATAAAAAGAAATTAAATATATGGAATGAAAATAGTTTAAGGGAAATTAATTCAATGAGTACTTCAATGATATTATATGAAAATACATGGACAAGAAATTCATAGAACTTAATAAAAAAGTATGTTGAATCTATTGGTAAATTAGTAACTAATTTTACAAGACTTATAATATACACTTAGAGTGTAATCATTAGCCCTGAAAAAAAATATGATCAATTTTTGGTTCCTTAAATGAAGTCTTCTAATAGAATTTGAAATAAGAGACTACAATATTTTTGAAGAAGTCATTTGATGTTTATTAAAGGTAGAAATGGATGTTTTATATTCCCAAAATTCCTATGGGTTTTATTAGAAAAGGAAGATCGAGACACATGAAAAATAATATCACGTAAATTAATTCCATCCAAATGCATTGCATAAATATGGGAAGAAGCATCAAGGGAATTTATTGAATGGAACTATGATGTTTTTTTAAATTTTCAAATAAAAGTCCTAAATATCAATAATATTGAATTTTTATTAATGGACTTGTTAATGTAATGGAGGAGATGAGGAATCAAAGTAACACACCACCTAAACTCTAGTGTATCAAGTGAAAAGTGTTTGATAATTATGTGAATAAATACCCTAATCTAAGTGCTCACATGGATGATATGGTACAAAAACCTATAAAGACAATTGAAAAAGAGAATTTTTTTAAATAGGAATGGATGAAGTGAGTCACGATAAATAGGTCAAACTTATCCACCCCTCCTTATTTGGTAAATTCATGTTTTATTTTAAATCAAAAATCCCCAAAAAATCATATTTTTCATGCATTAATGAAATTACATGGGATAATATCTTTATATATGGATTCTAAAATAACAAAATCACATTTGATACTATATTTGTAAAAGGATGAAACCAATATTCCAATACTAATATTTTGGTTTAATATAAGATCTTATACAAGTAATAAATGTTAAATTAACTTTTTTAAGTGTATATGTCACAATGTAGATTTTACATATATGTTATGGATACCACAAAGTGTTTATGGTTTTAATTTTCATTATAATATCAAAGTTAATGAAATAACTTTTGATGTTTTATTTAGTGGGAATGTATAAGTATTAAGGATATTTTAAGATACTTTAATGGAAATGAAAGAATTTCTTTTTATATATATTTAAAAATTTATTTGAAGGGGAATTTCTGGATTTTTTTTAAATACGATTAAACGTAATGGTATCGTTTAGGGTCTATCATATCATTGATGTTGAGACACTTAAGGATTATTTTTTTATCACCTTACAAAGTCATCACACTTAATTGCCATCAAATAAAATTTCTATATGGATCTTTATCCCTTAATATATTTTACAGAAGTGGAAAGGTCTCATGGATTACCATATTATATTTAATTTTATCAAAATATAGAGTTTACCTTGATGTTTTGGTGATGTCTTTTTCAATTTCATCACATGGAGTTGAGTTTCATCATTGCATATCATCCTTATAAATATGTTCAGTTTGAGAGAATAAGTCAAACCCTATAGGATATGATGAGATCTTGTTCTATGGATTTAAAAGATGTTTATTAACAACACATTCATTAAATTTAGTATCCTTGTAAAAATATTTTCTACTCAAGAATTCAGATTGATCTTTATGAATCCCTTTATGGAATGAATTGTAAAAATATAACATACTAAAATAATGTTACAAAAAGAATGATACTAATACCTGAGAAAGATGATGAGATGGTAGATAAAGTTATATTCATTTGGAAACATATAATAACTGCACAAAGTTGGTAGAAATTTTCTTACTATAATCTTCGACGCAATATAGAATTTAATGATGGTTAGAATGTGTTTATATGAATTTCTCCCTGTAAAAAAGAAGGGAAAACTATTCCAAGGTATTTAATTCCCATTAAAATATATGATTTTATCAGGATAATATCTTATTATTTAGGAATTTCACTGAACCTCTTCACGTTCATGATGTTTTCCATGTAACACTCCTAATGAAGTACATACCTGATCCATCACATTTACTAAACTCAATGGTTGTATCAACAGATCAAGGTATTAACTATGAGGGAAAACATGGAGAGATTTTGGATCGAATAATGAATGTTATATGAAACAAGAACACTCAAAAAGTCAATCTTCTCTAGAAAAACCACCAGCTTGAGGAAGTTATGTGGGATCCATAAGATGTATGGAGGTAGAAGTATCCTTGGTTTTTGGTACCAAAGAGACAAATTTGGAAAAAAATTGATTTTAAGGGGGGTAAAATATAGTATCCCAAATTTTTGAGAAATATATATTTTTTTCAATTAAATATAATATTTTTAAATTTTTTATTACACACAATATTGACTTTATCTTTCGTTTTATGTAACACTGTGTTTGGCATTCATTACACGCAAGACCATGTTTTAACAAACTGTGATATATTATCAATATGGTTATCTAAACTCGAAAATTATTAAAAAAACATTAAAATAGTAATAACTAATTTTTAAATACAAATTTTTTATATAAAGTAAAAAATTGATAAAAATTACTATATTTGTATTAAATTCAGTACATGTTTGAAGGATACTATTTTTCTAAAAAAATTGTATTTCTATTTCTTTTTGAGAACTGTAATAAAATTATTTTTTGACACTTTTAGAAAAATAATTTGATAATAAAAGAAAATTTTTTGAAGTCATCATGTCAGAATTATCTTATAGTGAATATTTAGGGTTTTTTGAAAGGTTTTATTTTAGGACTAATAGTGAAAAATATGAAATTTTAATTGTAGAATTATTTTTCATTGAAATTATTTGTAATTTAAAATTATATTTAAATTGATATTAAATTAAAATTAGTTAAACTAAATATATATTAATAAAATTTATTTCATTTTAATCATTTTATTATTGAATTTTGATTTAAAAATAATTCAAGCTTTTGAACATTTTCTTTTTGAACACCCACTTTCTTGTGGTATCTACAAGATTGACTTTAAATTAAAATTTTACACTTCAATAAATTAAATTTTTAAAAATGGATTCAATATTTTTAATTATAATAATTTCCTTAATCTAATAAGTTCAACAAAACTTTTGGCCTAAATAAATAGTGAAAACCATAAATAATAATTACAACAATTAAGGTAAAAATGGGATTACCGGGGGTTAAACATAAATAATAAGGTGTAAAATGAAAAAGAAACATTAAGAAACTACATTTTATAGAAATATTTATACATTATCACCTATATTATCAATAATTTATCATTATTGGGGGCTTCTGACCTGAAACAAACATGGGAGTATTTATTTATTCTAATAAAATTAAAAGTGAGTCCCCCACCTCACTTATAAAATTCCAACCCTCTTCTCTCCTTTTCACACATTAAAAAACAATTTTTTTATGTCAATTCCTAAAAAAATAATTCTTAAATTACCTCCTCAAGTCCTATAATAATTATTTTGGGTATTAATAGATCCTAAGATGGATTTTGGTAAAATCCTAAGGTGGATACCCGAAGAACATATAATCTTCTTAAACGAGAATTTTTATATTATTTCTTTATCTAATTACATAAATTATTTTTAGAACATGATGAAATAAAATAATTATTATGTTACATATAATAATATTTTCTCATGTTATGTTAATTATGAAAAACCATCTTCACTTCCACCAAATGGGTTTCGACATCATTATTCACATGTTTGGCGGACTACCACCTCACGAGCTGATGTCATTCATTTTTAGTTTTCCACAACTCATGGGTTGGTATTATTATTAATATATAGTATATATATTATATTTATAACTTAATTATACCCATGTATATATTATATCATATATAGTTTTTTACCTTCTATTCCATAGAGGATACGATAACATCACTCATGTGTACGATATACTATCTTATTCCATGGAGATGTGATCCATTTTTCACTAATGATTTAAATGGAAAATAATAATGATTAATATATGTGATATAAATGTCATAATTATAATATTCATAAAACATTTAAAATTATTAATATATAATATATTATTTTATTTCTTACCATTCTACTCAGTTAAATATAATACATTGTTCGTGTACATGTGGAATATCACCTTCATATAATGATGTTACTATATTTTCATCACAAAACCACATGAATAATATTTATAAATAAATAAGATGATATTTATGATGTTATTATCATTATATAAACACAATATATTACTTATCTCATTTAAATAATTATCGTTGAAAAAATGGAGACGTTATACATGTGTTTGTAGGACATACCATCTCCATGATCATAATGTAATTCATTCCTAAAAAACATATTTCAAAATTAGTCTTAAGAGTATAAGTTATATATAAAAATGATAATTATTAAATTATTGTTATTCTTGATAAAATTAAACAATTATCAATGTAAGAGGACTACAAATAAGAATTTGTAACATATGTGAAAAACCAAGCGATTATTACCTGAAACATGGATGTAACATAAAATTGTTAATAAATGGGTAATATAAATACCTAAGTAAAAAATATATGCTATGATATATATATATGGTTCTTTAATATATATATATATAACTAATATTTACTATAAATAAGGTTCAAATGCATAAAAAGGGAATTTGAGACATTAGGTAATGGATTTTATTCCCACATATTAATTCTGTGAGACACATGCCATATTAACCTCCTATTTATTTTATGTGGTATATATGATATTAATGAATGTATCTTATGTTTATTAAACTGGAAATTATTTTATTTTACATATGAATTTTAGGATATTTTTCTCATGTGGTTTATAGATAAAAAATATACAAATCGATATGTTATTTTTGTCACAATTTTCCATCTTTGGAACAAATGTTTTGTTAAAAATCCAAATTCTTTTATGAGGTTTATAAACTACCCATTTGAAATTATATATAATAAATTAATTTTTTTTCATAATATTATAAGTTTCATTAAATTATATTTCTTCATGGGGATTATGTTTCAATGTTACGAATTTGGTAAATATTTTATTTTACAATCTCATCATTTTTTATGATTATTTATGATTAAGTTTTTTTGTGATAGAATATTATGATAGATCTACAAATAAAATAATTAGTTTTATTATCCTATGTTTATGTAAATATAATACATATTTTACCTTCCTCATCCCCTCTTGATATACATATTAGTTCAAAAATAATGTTTTAATGAAAAAACGCTTTTTTAGTTGAAACCCCTTTTCTTTCCAAAACCATGTCAAAACCCCTTTCTTTCAAAAATAATGAGAATAAAACTTTGATATGTTATATCATGAATACCCATATTTTCAATATATTATAAGATTAATTTAATTATATTATTTAATTGGGATTATGATTCATTGTTACCATATTGGAAAATGATTTATTTCACAATTTCATCATTTATCAAGATTATTTATGATTATGTTTTTTATGATAGAATATTATGATACATCTATCAATAAAATGATTAATTTTGTTATCCTATAGTTATATAATGAGAATATATTTATTCCCTTCATCTTTCCCCCTTTATATACTCAATGGATCAAAAATATTCTTTTAATGAAAAAATCCCTTTTCGGTCGAAAACCCTTTTCATTCCAAAACCATGTTTTGCAAAAAAAAAATTTAAAATGGTTTAATTTTTTTTAATTTTTTTATTGAACATGTTTTTACCCATGTTTTACATTTTATGTTTTTCTTAAATTGATTCTACATGCAGTTTTCAAAAATAATGCATGTTGGGATTTTTCCAAAAAAATGTGAAAGAAATTTTTGTTTTAACATGTAAAACAAGCACATAATTTCCCATTTTCTTAAAAATTATCATTTTAAAGAATTACATTATAACATTTCATATTTAGTTTCAAAGAAGTGTATTTTGAAAACGATTTATGTCTTAAAAAGTGTTTTTAAAGTAGAGAGGTTATTTTTATTAAGTAAGTTTTTAAATTATTTTTGAAGCATCATTTATAAGTATTTCATGTTTATTTTCAATGATACATATTCAAAAATTGTTTTAGATCTAAAAAGTGATTTTTAATGAAAATTGATCTTCCTTAATAAAAGTTCCAAGTGATTTTTCATTCAAAATAGTAATCGAGCAAAGATGAAATCCTTTTTGGTTACTTGTGCTTTATGGGGGACAGGATATAAACACGCCATTATTGTTATATCTTTTAGTGATTTACCATTATTCTGAAATTATATTTATAAAAACTTCTTCTTTTTACAGGGGTTATAATATGATATAATTCATATGAACCCCACTACTTTTTCATGGGTTACTATTGGATTATATGATTAAATTATTATAGAAGCTATCTATTTTCCATGGGTTATGACATGATCAAATGTTTATAAAGACCATTTATTTTTTTAGGTAATGATAAGATGAATGTATAATTATATTATTTCACACATATGTATTTTTTTTATTATGTAATAGGTGGGGTCTATATCTCTCTCCAATGAATTGGGTAAATATTTGTATCTAATGAGACAGACTATACTGGAATAGGGAGTGGACATAGCTAATAAAATAGTCCCTTTATACTATGATGGTATTAAGAGTGATCCTTTACTACTATGATGGTTTTTGAAGTGAACACATTCAACTATGATATCCTTGGAAGCGTGCCTGGACTAATATGGAAATGATTTTGTTTGCTTATGTGTATTGCATGTCTTATGCCAATGTGATTATCTCAGGACTCATGTTCTTTTATTTTATTAAGATTAATATCTTATGAGATTAAAATATTAATTACATGACTCAAGATTATGATCTTCTATTGGAAGCGAGTGGTTTTAAAGTGTTATTCTCAAGTTATCAGACCATTATGTTCATGTTATGCTTACGTAACTCCCTTGTTTACCCTTACTGAGCATCTGAGCTCACCCTTTTTTGTATTTCATTTACCCAAGTAATAATGAAAGGTTTTAAGGAATAATAAAGCAGGATATATTTATGAGATACTTTGAATATCATTCCTGAATTATAATGATTTTTTGTATGATACCAAAGTCACTACACTATTATTGTCTTTAGGCGTGTGTTTGTGTAATGTCATGAATATTCATCTACAAAGATATAATATATATATATATGATAATACTAGGCCACAATAAGATTTGTATAGGTACTATATACGATTCATTAAATATTTATCCCATTTGGAATCACTATAACTAGTCTTACCAAGATGTGGGTAAAGATTGACTGGATAGATCAATGTGAAGAGGCCTCAGTAGAGTTAAAGAGTAGATTATCATCAATTCTAATTTTGATATTACATGATCCTAGGATTAGATATATTGTTTATTGTGATTAATTTGATGTTGGGTTTGTCATTTATTTCAATGTTGGCAAATTAGGTATTTGCTTATGGATATCACCAGTTATGACCTCACGAGTTGAACTACACTACACATGACCTGAAGTTGGTTATTATGGTCCATGAACAAATGTAATGGCACTATTATATCATTAGTGATATGTTTTTTTTTGTATAAAAAGAAAAAAAAATATCTTGTTATATATCATCTCTTAGTGGGAATTGAATCTTCAGTAGAGGATTTAGGTTGGTTATCTACATACATTTGACATTGAGATAGCTTATGCTCCCAAAAAGGGTAATGTTGTTGTAAAAACTCTGAGTAGGAAGACATAGCCACTTTAAAAGTAGCCTTTGGAAGGGAAGTGTATATTGATGATGTATTTTGATGAATGGTATGTAGGTGCATATAAGTATTAGAGGGGGATAATGTTGAGAATGTTCTTATTTAATAATTTAGTTAATTTATTTTTGGTTTGATGCTCATAAACACCCACATTTAGGTTACTAATGAAGTTACTTATATGTTAACTTCAGGAATATACTATTCTTTATACTATTTATTCTGGAAATATATTCAAGTCATTGATCTATGATAAATATTGTTGAATTATTTTGGATGTGTTATTCTAGAAACACTCTCCATGCCCTACATTTGTAAGCATAATATAAGGTTTAGAAACCCTATATTTAGAATAATTCATTTTGATCATATACTATACCTTTTGAAGAAAACCTACTTTTGAGAAAAGGATTGTTTCTTTATCAAATATACGTATGAGAACAACTATACATCATCAACCCTATGTTTTTGAACAACCATAACATGTTAACCCTATGTTTTGATTTTGTTGCCACATGAAGGAACCCTACATTTGACTATTCTGTGAATGTTTTTTTAATTATAGATATTATCCATGATTTATTCAATAGTGTTTCTAGAAATAAATTTCGATTCAGAGGCTTGTATTCAAAGGAATAAATCATATTTACCATTAAAAGAAGTTAAATTATCTTGAATTATTTTGAATTAAAATATTCATGATTTATAATGTGATATTTCATGAACAAGTTTGGCCTGGATTGGTATGAAATATATTTTAAATATTGAAACATATTCAATAGAGAAGAGTGGATATATTAGATCAAAAATAAATACACACACATATGGAATAACTGTGTTTATAAAACAAAATGTGTTTCATTGCATTCGGAGCTAAAATTTGGATATATAGATATTTTTATCTATCTGGTCGACACAATGAGGTTTGTATCACCAATAATTATTATTTATATTAAATTTTATTCGAAAAAATTGAATAATCAATTTTTAGAGATACACTTGGAAGACAAACATTATTACACATATGTCTAGTGTTATCTCATTCACTATTTGAATAAATATTATGGAATGTTAAATATTTATTATTTTTATGTGAATTATTGAAGAACTGAATACATATATTCGTTTCATCTCTACTTGTAAAGAGGTTATTTTTCTAAATAAAATCCATCACTATTGATTTATTAGTGTTTTTTCAATTCTGACTTAGTCATGGTTTTGATAAAGTGTAAGATTCTTGTACTAAGCTGTTGATATTTGGGTCCCTGTAAAAGAACTATAAGGCCCTGTAAAATCCTTGTAAAGTGTCAAATTACTACACTCAATTTTTAAGAGTTCATAGAATAAGAGTAACTATTAGTTAAAAATGTGACTTGACTCAAAATGTAGTTTAAAATTCTTCGAAGAATTGGCCTATGAAGTTAGGAGAGTCATGAGGACTAGAATCTATGACGTTAGGTAACCCCTTTAGATTTGAGGTATGATGACATCCCAAATAAGGGGATGTATGAAGCATGGAAGTGATGTTGGGGGGATATCCCTATATAATCCAACATTCTAGATCTTGTAGCATAGCACATTTAGGCATGCCGATGTGGTACTTCCTTAAGTAGGATCAGACCCATTCTCAATGATCCAGTTCCTGAGGGGTCTTGTGAACAGTTTATTGGTCATGTCACATGGACCTGAAACACTTAGTTTAAGTTCATAAAGTATAGACTATAGGTTAGCAGTTTAATGTCCTCTGCATGGGACATACCCATCCTGTTTGACATCATGTAGTGAAGATGAGGATGTTGCGTGGTTTATTGTCAGGAGACTGGGGACATGGGCATCCAAAAGGGGAAATGAGTAGTGTGGTAAATATCTCAATGTGAATGAGGAACAAGGATGCCTCAACCACACCACACATTATCAATGGGAAAACCAGTACAAAAGGGACCCAAAAGAGAGAATTTGATGTTCTACAATTGGGCCAAGGGAGAAGATGTTTGGGTGTCACTATATATCGTACGAGGACTAGAATCATGCACACGTAGTTCTCAGATGTCGTGTAGTTTAACGTCATGTGTTAAGAATAGAAAAAAGTGTTTAATATCACATGGGATGGGTCAGTTTAATGTCATACTGGACAAAGGGGTACTTTACTTTTAAGGTCATATAGAAAATCCTATAAATATTGTGTAGTTCAATGTCTTATAGGTATGAAACAGTAGTTTATCATCATTGGAGATAAAGAAGACCATAGTATTAATGTCATAGATCTTGGAACATAATGTAAGGATAAAAGTGATGAAAAGGATGAGGAACCTGAGGCTGGACCTGAAGAAACTTTTGTGAGGCATTCCAATGTATTCGAATAGGGAATGTTTCAATCCATATGTAGTTCTAGGATGTCGTTTAGTTTGAAATCATGACGTAAGGGTGATTCAAGGGATGAATGTCACAAAGGGGTAGGGGAATGGTGTAGCTGTTGTAAAACTGATGTTAATAAGAACCAAAGAGGTCCCAACAAAAAACATGAAATGCCTAGAGAGAAGAAAATCGAGGGGGTGAAAAGATGAAATGATTTGTGGAGCCTGGGGATAGACCTGAAGAAAAAATTACTGGGCATTCCTACATATCCTGTGAGGGGAAGAATCATGTCAAACATTGTTCTTGGATTCCATGAAGATTACTTCTTGGTAGTAAGGATGAAAAAACAATTTATCTTTATTTGGGATGGGGTATTGTAATGTCGTGCATGAAAAAGGTGCTAGGTAGTTTTATGTCCTAAATAATGTATGGGGTTTAGACGTTTAACATCACGAAGGATAAATGATATCTTATTTTAAGGTCATAAAGTTCAGACTATGAGGTATGTGTTTAATTTTTTTTATCATCATGCGGGATGACAACTCACTCACATGTAGTACTGCTTAAGAGACTTAACATTGGCAGGAGGAGTGATCAACTATCCATCCTTGGCGACAAAAGAGTTTGCACCATTGGAAGAATCCATGTCAACAATGTAGGGTCCTTCTGATTTGGGCTCTAGCTTTGGTGGCTTCTGACCAAGTATCATCATTATCCAAAATTCATTTACCATGTCACCTTGGATGAAGGAGTAGAGTCAAACATTATTGTTGAAAGACCCGACTACCCTGTTTTGGCGCCTCTCTAGGTTGTTCAAGTCCCAGATCATAATCTCATTGAGGGATTCCATCTATTCTAGAGAAACTTTTGCTACTTTTCTGGGCATATGCTAATCCAAGATAGCTATACAGAGTGATAGAAACTAAATAAAAATGGGAAAGAGTGCCTCTAATCCATACACTAGAAAATATGGGGTCACCTGGGTGGAATTAAATGTTTTTGTCTCATATTCCTAGAGAGATTTGTGGTTTTTATCCAAAAAAATTCTTATTCTGACAGACCATCCTTTTTGAAATGTTGGAGTGAGTTTTTTTGATGTCCTTAGTCAACCCATTCGCCTATGCATGGTTGGATTGGATGCTATACATGGTGTAAAATTTCATTATCTCATCCACTTGTAAATTGGCATCATTGTTGGTGAGGAAAACATGATGGAAATCAAATCAATGGATGATGATGGATCTCACAAAATCCATGATTGAAAGAGCCTTGACTTCCTTGAGTGGAATGACATCTTTCAACTTGTAGAAGAAAACCATAGTGGTTAGAATGAACCTCCACTGACGATCTACTGATGGTGGATATGGTCCCACAACATCATGTCCCTAGACTGTAAAGGGAAAAAAATACTTTTTCCCATTGAAAATATTTTTCGGTTGATGAAAAATATTGTGATGGTTCTAACATGCGTGACACCTCTTAGAAAAATCCTGGAAAACATGCACTATAGTGGGCCGATAGTAATCCAAACATCAAATATAGTGAGAGAGTATTGAGATGGCATGATGAGCTCTACAAGTACAGGAATTAACTTCTTGTATAACCTGGGGAACCTCATCTCCTTAAATTTAATATAAGAGGATTCCATCAAACCCACATTTGTAAGGGACCTGTTCAAGGATGGGACCACCCTAGAGGGTGAACTGCACTGAATGCCAACTGAGTCACTCACATCTACCACTATCTACCAGGACATTTCCATGTTTTATATAATCAAACAAAGGATTTGTCTAATCAAGGGTATCTTCTGCTATATTTGGGGTACCAAGAGGTCCTTATGTCGATACATCAGTGGTAAGGTGCATTAGCTACATGTTCTCATCATCATCTAAGGAGGTGGAAGTGATGACCCTCCAATGTACCACATGAATAAGAATGATTCCTTGGTTAGGCTATTCAAAGGATGTTTCAAGGATGTCTAAGGAATTGACATGACCATTTTATGACCTAAGGATGTGATTGATTTCTGGAGAAGAATGTAACTCAGCCATCAACTGTTGGGTTCACTTTAATAGGGGCACAATTTCAGGCTTATTGACAATGTAGTCACCATTAATATTCTTGATGGATAAGTTGGTGTCCCCCTTCACATGTAGCTGGGAACATCAATCTTGAGATCGATCTCAAGGCTAGTGATAAGGGCTAGATTATTTGCCTAATTATTTGTGAAACTGTATAATATCTAGAAATAATAGAGAAAGTATTCCTGTGTAGGTGTGATGATGATGATGTCGTAGACTACTCTGTTGAGTCTAGGATTTTTGAGAATATTACCTGTTGGAATCTAAGAGGCACCACCAATGTGAATCATCCAACATGGAACAACCTGATCCACTAAATGGATGGCCTCATATAGAATGTAACGATCCAGAGACAGATCTGTGTGGGATGGATGGATGACTAGAAAATCTTCTAGCACATGACCATTAATAGTTTTTTAAAGAATAAACCTGATGTGGAACTACTAAAGTATCACTACCCAATGAGATAAAAGTCATGTTAATATAGGTTGATTTAGAATATACATAATAAGATCCACATAGGACACCAACCGTATCTCTTGATACTACAAGAAATTCCACAACTTCATCACTAAAATACATGCATGTGGTAGCATATCTTGATAGAGGAATATCTGACCTCAATGTTGAGAAGTTAAATTATATTGTATAAAATGTTTTTTGTCCCCTCATTGTTCTTATGAATGAGAATAGTACTGAGGGATCATTATTGGGTGGTCATATAGAGTACTAGTGGATTTCTGGAGATGGGTGGCACTATGATAAGAGGTTATAGTAGAAACTACTTTATCTCCTCAACGTAATCCTGGAAATATTTATCCAATTAATAAATGACACTATTATTCCTGATTTGGGGAAATGGATTACAATTTCATGCCAGATTTGAGATGAATCGACATATGTAGGCTTAGTGTCCATGAATTCCTTAGATCTCCTGAAGGTTACTCAGAGGGGACATATGACTGATAGCCTTGATCTTCTCTCGTTCAATATAAATTCCATTTTATCTGAATACGTAGATGGGAAATATTCCCTAGGTAAACTAGAAGGCACACATCAAGGGGTTTATCTTCAGATGATAGGAATAAAGGAAGCCTGACACCCTCTAAAGATCTCTAAGATGGTTATAACACTAAAATGATATAACCACAAAATCATCTATACAGCATTCCAAAAATGTCATGAGTATTGGTTTTAATATGTAATACATATAACGCTGATAGTTGTCCCTGAAATTATTCTGATCAAAAGGAATTAAATGATTGAAGGATGTACCATACGACACTATGAAGATGATAGAATCATAAACCTCAATGTCCATATATATTTTATTAAATCTTGAATATCCATACTTGATGGAGAGTGCTAGAAATCTAGGAATGGTGATGATCAAAATCCCAGTCAAAGGAAGTGAAAATCATTCTTTAGACAATGATGGTTGAGATCACAAAAGTCAATACAGACTCTAATCTTCCCATTCTTCTTCTTGATGGTAATGATGCTGGAATAAAATCATGGGTACTAGAATTCCTTAATGAAGTTAGATTTTATGAGCTTATAAACTTCAACCTCAACCATGGCACCATGATAAGGGTTCATCTTACTAGGAGTCTGGTTGAAACCTTGACGTCTTACCAGGAGACCAAAATAGTGGATAGTGACATGAGAATCCAATACTGGTATCTCATAATAACTCCAAGAAAATATATTATGATATTTCATCATAAAATGTTCAAACCATTGTTGTTCCATAGCTGGAATAGCTGCGATGATCAATGTAGGCCATGGGTCTGCCTCCGTACTGAGGTTCACTGGTACCAACTCTTCAACTATGGTAGATACACCATCTTATAATATTGGAGGGGAAACCTCTAAATCCTATTTATTGTCTGAGGTGAGAGGATCATTATAAGGGGGGAATTTGTCTGAGCAAGATGACCCTATATGAATTCTAATACCAGCCCGAGCGGTGGAGAAATATTCATTCAGAGACTCATTCTCTACTGAAACCATAGAGAAAAAAATTGTTGACCCAATTTCATCAGTCATTAAACTGAGGGGCCCACACAAGATAATATAAAAGCATTGGTGGATTGTTAGTCAGTGACGACTTGACCTAGCTTGGATGAACATGAATATAATGTGTATTACTATTTCCGTGGGGAGAACTTCTTGATACCTTATAAGGGTAAGGGAATCTAGAATCCCTCAAGCCTGGTTCTTGTAAATGTAAAAAAGCGTTCCTCCGAAGCTCCTTGTACATGGGAATCTGCTTCAACTTTTCTTGTAAACAACAATGCAATGACCCAAGTGTAGGTTTTTTTGCCATGAACTGATGAGTCGGGAGGGTAATGGAATCATCCAGGTCTACCCATGGGTGGACTACAGTAGTAGTGTGCTCAATCTCCTTGGTTTGAACCCTCTTATCCTTGCGCATATAGTTGTTGGCATATAAATAGTGGGATTCACTAGATTAAAATGGATATACATCACCTCGTAGTATGAACACTCATCCATTAATGGAGTACTTGAGGAATTAGTGACAAGAGGAGGGAATTATAGCATGAAGATGGAGCTAGGTTCTACCCATCAGTGAATTATATGTGGTATCCTATGAGAAAACCATAAATTCAATGATGGAAATCATGCCAACAAACTAGGTCTTCAGGAGGGTCCTTCCACACAACCTTTTCATTATCCTTTCATAACGTTGAATATTCATGTTAGAGGGATTTAAATCTTCTTCAGACTGCCCTAGATTGAAGAGAATCCAAGTCAAGATAACAGTAATCCTAGTATATTTGTTGATAATATAGCTATAGAAATAAATTTTAATGAAATGGTTAGGGATGTAGAACAGACAAATGTGTCCATGTAATGGAGAAACTTCATCTTCACCTGATAATGAGATGATGGATCAGAATTTTTCTCGTACAATATCCTTAGCATGGAAGGAATCTATGGTTTCTACCTTTTTTTTAAATATGGAAGGAACTTTTTAAATTCTCTATGAGAGCTTCGTACATATCTTATGACATGTATAGAGATTCAAGGATCGAGAGATTTCTAGGAATAATGGAAAGGTTCTGGAGCATATCGTACTTCTATGATTGGTGTGTATTACTAATAGAATGATGCTACTATGCTGTAGGTAGTATGACTGACACTGTTGGTTGAGCTAGAAGAATCTGACTGGTGCTTGGGATATCTCGTTGCCCACTAGATGGATCAAGAAAAATGACTACCGGCTGGCATTCAGATAACTGATTTCTGGACACAGATAGACGCGGCATATCATGATGTTGTCATGATGACTCTGCCTGACAAAGTACCACAAAATGTAGTGGGAGGAAACCTGACCAGACAATATGATATGATGACCCATGTTGAGATCTACATTGAGGCTATTGTCTGGTCTAAGTGGTGTGCATGACTTTGATGGAAGCACTGACTTGATCATTCTGATGGTTCACATATCCATGGCTCTGTCAATGATGGCATTGACCCAAAACATTATTATGACCATCCTAGCGATCCTCATTGCTGAGAACCGTGTAAGGGTTCCCTATTTTGATGGTATCAATTGATTCATACTCCTAATCATCAGTTGCAAAATCTTCCAATTTTGGGAGAATCTTGGTGGCACTCTCCAAATTTGGAGGAAAAAATTCCACGGGAGTGCGAGATGGACTCAACATCAATGGGGGGATTTTCATTCCCCTGAGATGACAATGATTGATATTTTAAGAAGAAGAAGACTAAGAGAAAGATACAGAAGTAGTAGTGAGAGGAAACATAATGACTTAAGAAGGGTTTAGATCATTCAAACAAGCGCAGATGATACCGTGGGTGCAAGAAACTACCATGTTGGCCAACTCATTTTCATAATTTTTGAGACTCATAAATAGAGACCTGAATCCATTTACCCAAATATTCATGGTCCCACTCTGGAAAGATATATTCCACCGATATCGAGGCAGGACCTAGTCGGAATACATTTTTGTTGACCTTATCCTGAATCCATCCCTTGAATACATAGCACTACTAGAAACTATGTCCTTGTAATTAGTGATAGGTTTAGTAGTTTGTGAAATCAGTGAGATCATCCTCTTGGGGTATTATATACTATAAAAACCTCAAAATACAATGATCTAGGGTTCCCTAAAAATAATAGAGGACTCAAGATTATTTAAATTATTAGGTCCAATTTCTTTTATCATAGAAAGGGTCCTTGGGAGCCTGGACCTAACGAGGGGATGGAGCCTGGTGAGGAGGTGAAACGTGATTATCTCCCCTCAGTAGTAGTGGTACATTACACAGTGGTGAATAACATTTTTTTAGTGGGATAGGATGATCCTAAGGCTTGGTTTAGGCTTCACCCCTCAACAGGTTTGTAGATGCTTCTCTTCTAGTAACAAATCTAGTGGCATGGGGGCCTCCACCATTGTAATAACAACTATATTGGCTTTGGAAGTTCTTCCTACATGAGTTGTGGGAGGCAATAGGCATGCCTATTTGGATTTATTCAAGGATTTATCTAGTTTCTGATACTTTTTAGAGAAATCTCAAAATCCTCCCAGGAAATTCTAAGGGATGAGGGATGGGACCAGTTTAATCTTCACAATCCTCGTTCATACCATCATTAACGTCTTGAGTTAGAAAAATATAAAGTGATTATGTGAGGCCCTTCCACTTGGAAGAAAAGTACATGATTCACTCATATGACCATTTTTTTAAATTGAAGTGGTCAGCAATACTACTCTTTTGTGTAGTGGATCTAAATTGATAAAGAAATTTCCATTGAAGAACCTCCTAACTAGTTATAGACCCAACAGATTACTAGATAACCTATAAAATTACAGGCCCTTATAACGTATGTACGAAACACTAGAGTTTGGTGGATTCCTACTATGCTATAGTCCCTTGCATGTGTTCTCCCTTGGAGATAATGTGGGACAAATACTGTCATAGGTCTCCTCTCTCATTGAAGGGGAAAAAGTAAGATTCCCGAAATCTGGGGGTGTCTTGAAATATCATCTGCCCATTCATGATAAAAAATTTCATTACGAAGGATTACCACATGTCACAATTCAAGGGCCTCGAGGTGGGTGATGATAGTAGACATTGGATCATCATTGTGAGAGTTCCTATCTCTGAGAGGAACCCTTGACCACTAGTGCGTTGTTGGGTTCTTCAACATGATTGGAAGGATCTGTGACTCATGGAGCAGCTGGAGGATCAAATTTATGAATTTCTAGAGGAATGGTATGTGGAGTGGATATGGGAATAACTTGAATATATAGTTGAGAAGATTCCATAGGAATGTCATATAGAGTCGGTCCTCATAGAATATTATATCATAGCTCAGGCGGATTCGAAGACGCATACTGAAACAGTTTTCAATAAACTCTGGCCTTTTTCCTGTAATAATGTACAAGTTTTTCAGGATTAACGAGAATCAATTAAATGATAAAAAATTTTGTTTTCCTTATTTCCCTGAGGGAGGGTGGATATGATCATACATAGGATCACTATAGTCTTGGAACCGCTCTATGAGGCACTAAGTGAGGATCTCGTCAATGTTATTTATATATTACATATATTATTTAATCAACATCCCCTTCCTAGGATCAAATTCCATATTCTATGTTGATCCATATGGTTCAAAGGACATAAAGGTCCCAATGTGTCTTTTTTCTGATGCTTTCATTGGGGCGCGTGTGTTTGTATGTGGAGGGCGCACATTTGTTGCCCAGGATTCCCGATTTCCAAAGGTGGGTAGCATCCATTCCATATTCAGGTACATTTTCTCCTTGATCAAAATGGGATGATGGGATGTCAGTTCATCCTTCCTTGGATTCCTCCTTGGAACTCGTCACCTAGTTCGGGTCTCCCTTATAGATTAAGTCGTGGTTCGTGAATCTCATTCCCCATGCCATATCTTTGTAGATATCATTTAATTACACAACATCCATCTGGACATTCCATGGTGTCTTGAAATGGTAGAAACCTTCAGTCAAAGTAGATGACAACATTAGGCATTTTGGGGAATCCTTGGGTGCGTGGATGTAACACCCCGGTTTTAGAAGCCACCCAGAGGTGCCCCGTACCCGATTGGTCTCATGGCCTCCAGAACATTTCCCCAAATTCCAGAGGCTGCCGACTACTAGCGAGGGCCATGTGTGTGATAGAGGGGAAACTATGCCCCCATTGGCAGAGTACACTGGGGAAAAGAGAAACAATAAAGAAAAACAGAAGCACTAAAAAATCCATACACAAGCGAATAATAGAAGACTAAATATGATAAACAGCAGGAGCACAAATATATATGATGCATAATACATATGTCTAGGAAAACAGCCAAACAAGTCACAATGCTGATTACAATACTAAACCAAAGTGTAAAAGAAAACATTTAAGCAACTCCTCAGCATCGCAAGCCTCGGCTTCGTCCCAAGCTCTCATGCTCTAATGCAAGTCAAGTACCTGAAGTAGAAGTGTGATTTCCCTTGTCTATACCTGCAACAATATAATCTGTTTGGGCCCAAAAGCATGACCCAAAAAGGGTGTGAGACTAAATCCTAGTAGGAAACCACCCGAAGATCTATTCCTAACAGTCAGTGAGTATATGGCAGGTAATAGTACAGTAAGCAGTAAACAGTAAGCAATAAATAGGATGATACACCACAGTAAACAATCCATAGATCAACAAGCAGTAGTGAAGAAAAAAACTAACCACAAATAGGAAACCCTCTAGGAAGTACACACAACCATCCCCTATGGTCCTATCCAAGAAGTACCAACAACCCTCTAGGAAGTACGCTCAACCTAACCCCTCTGTTTTGGTCATACGAAATTATAAGACACTATGAGGAATCATGCTCGGTCAATTACCCTTATAGTATAAGGTAGTCAAGGACTCTCTGAGGAAGATCACATGGTCAATTTTCCTTATATCCCCAAGGTATGGAGAATCTATGAGGAAGCTCACTCAGTCAATTACTCTTATAGCCTCAGGTCGGTCATAGACTCTCTGAGGAAGCTCACAAGGTCAATTCCTCTTATAGCCTGTAATGGTTTAAAGAAGTTCAAACAAAACAAAGACTCTCTGAGGAATCTCACTCAGTATATCCCCGAATAGTCTATAAAGCTCAAGAAAGTCTGAGGAAGCTCACTCGGTTTATCCCCCTGTAGTATATAATATCCAAGACTCTCTGGGAAGCTCACTCAGTCTATCCCCTATAGTCTATAATGTCCAATACTCTCTGAGGAAGCTCACTCGGTCTATCCCCTTATAGTCTATAGCACCAGGTTCTCACAGCCCAGTGCTAGTCAGAGCACAATAATGCTATAAGGCCATAGTAAAAGTACCATGCTTGTTGCCTGACCAGTCTACAATATAACACGCATGTCAGGGAACAACACTCCATCCTATAGTCACAAGGAATAGAAAAACATCCAAACATAGAAATTATCCTTATACATAGCCAAATTACTTCTATACAAGCATACAAGAAAGGCAGGAAAACAGCAGGAGCAAAACAGTAAACATGCAATACCCCATTCAAGTGTATTGGTGAAATTTTCACATAAAACTCAAAGACTTTGAATGAAAAGGCACAAACCACCTACCTTGATGCGAAAAGATCAATATACTTGAACCATGAGTCTTTAATCTCCTTAGAACGTCGTAGATATATGAAAATGAACAAAACGTTCAACTCATGATAACGTGTAAAAGAGGAGGAATTGGAAAATGATGCTCTATATGAAGGAAGAGCTTACCACTGTGGTTTGAACACAATTGACGGTGGTTGATTCAGATAACATGAGGAGGTTCAGGGGCTCAGAGAAGTTCCACAGTTGTACAACTTCTCTCGGTCAAACAAGACTTATAAGAAGACGTTTCTGGCGATCAGATGTGAGCCCGGTCTATTTAATGAAAAAAGTAAATGACATGTACTTTTGGAGTAAATGGCATGTACTATGCTATTTCGTACTCTACTTTAAGTGTCCTCCACATCACCCCACACGACCATGTGTGTGGCCCAGACATGGCCAGCACACAGCCTCGCGCGACATCGAAGTACACATCGTGTACTTATAATGTACACAACATGTACTTAAAAAATTTCCAGAAACTCCTCTTTTCTCAAAGACTCTAGAAAAAGGAAAAACATACCAAAAAAGAAGGTCCAGGTTCTTAAAAACTTCCACCCTTAAAAAAATTGTACCCGAATTTCCTGATCGAGGTGTAGAAGAAGAAACCCTGAACAAGTCCCGAAACTGCGATCGTACATCGGCCTCCCTCTCCCAATTCTCGTCATGTAGTCGACCATGCTTCCATAGCACCCGTACCAGAGGAACTGACCAACCATGGAGAACCTTCATACTGCGATCGACAATCCGGATAGGATGCTCCTTAAACGATGAATCCGCTTCGAGCTCAACCTCCTCAGGTTGAAAGACATGTGACGGGTCTGAAAAGTAACGTCGGAGCTATGAAACATGGAAGACTTCGTTCATTTCCCGATACCTCTAAGGTAACTACAACCGATAGGCAATCAGACCAACTCTCTCCAAGACCTCAAATGGCCCGACGTACCATAGTGAAATATTACCCTATCTCAGAATCCTCTAGTGTCTCAAACTCGGTGCGACACGCCGTAAAACCTGATCCACGACCTCGAACTCCAGAGGTCATCCTCGCTGATCATCATAAGACTTCTGTCGAGACTGTGACATATCCATCCTCTTCCAAATCAACTCTATCTGATCTATGTTCTCCTATACAAGATTAGGTCCCATCAAAGTAGCCTATCCTGCCTCCGGCCCGCATAAGGGTTATCGGCATGGCCTACCGTAAAAAGCCTCGTAAGGTGCCATCTGAATAGTCGACTAAAAACTATTGTTGTAGGCGAACTCCACAAGAGGTATATGCTACACCCAAGAACCTCCAAAGTCCAAAATGCATGCTCAAAGCATAACCTCAAGCACCTGAATCATACGTTCGGACTATCCATCCATCTGGGGACGGTATGGTGTACTCAAAAGTACCTCTTTACCCAAAGCCTTTTGAATCCCCTTCCAGAACCGAGAAGTAAAATGTGCATCCCTATCTAAAACAATGGAGTGTGGAACTCCCTGTTGATGTACAACCTCTCAGATGTACAACCGCCCCAGCTCATCAACACTGAAGGTCTCCTTTGATCAGAAAGAAGTGAGAAACCTTCATGAGTCTATCAATGACAACCCATTTTTCATCGTTCCCTCGTGGTGAACTTGGCTACCCGGTCACGAAATCCATTGTGACATCTTTCTACTTCGACTCGGGAATGGGTAACTATTGCAGAAGCTCTGCTGGTCGCTGATGCTCCACCTTCACCTACTGAAAAGTGGAACATCTCATGATGAAACTAGAATCATCTCTCTTCATAACTGGCCATCAATACTGGCGGTGTAGATCATGATACATCTTGGTGACGCCAGGATGAACTGCCCAAACTGAGGAATGAAAGTCCTGCATCAGCTCCTCGCGTATGTTTGATGGAACCCATATGCGTCCCTGGAAATTCAAGATCTCATCTTTGCCTAATGTCCACCTAGAAATAGGGTCCTCTCCTAACACACTTTCCTGTAGGACTAGGCCTTCATAATCTGATAGTTTCCTCATTCGTACCCAATCAAGAAGAGTATAGGTAATGACTACAGAAGATAGAAACTTCTATCCCTGACTATCATGCACCTCCAAAATGCATCTCAAAGAATAGATCCATAAGATGCCACTCACTGATGGCCTCCTAAACTGCCTGTATCTGTGTTCTCCTACTCAACACGTCAGCCACTGCGTTGCCCATCCCAGGTGTATAGGCATGCTCAAATTCAAAGGACTGGAGATACTCGACCCACCTATGCTGTCTCAAATTCTGACCACGCTGAGTGAAGATGTACTTGAGACTCTTGTGGTCGGTAAACACCACAAAGTGCTCTCCCAGATGATAATGTCTCCAATAGTGTAAGGCATGAACAACATCTGACAACTCTAGATCGTGCATCCAGTAATTCATGTAATGTGGCCTCAACTGCCGAGATCTGTATGCAACGACTCCATCTCCCGACATAAGCACGGCTCCTAGCCTGATACTCGAAGAATTATAATTAATAGTATACCCCTTTCCCAGCTCTGACAAGACTAGTATCTATGCTGAAGTCAACCTCCCTTATAGATCTTGAAATGCTGACACATAATAATCTGACCATAAGTACTTCACTCCTTTCTTGGTCAGACTTGTCAGTGGTGCTGCTATGCGTGAAAAGACTTGTATGAAGGGTTTGTAGTATCCAGCTAGCCCTATTAAACTCCATACCTCAAAAACATTCTTCGTCTACTCCCAGGAAACTAGTGCCCTCACTTTTTATGGATCTACTGATACTCTTGTCTCTGAGATAACATGACCCAAGAAGTGAAGCTAGTCCATCCAAAAGTGGAATTTTGAGAGCATAACATATAACTGATGCACTATTAATATAATAAGAATGATCTCAAGATGGGTAGCATGTTCATGTCGAGTGTGAGAGTAAAGAAATATTTCATCCACGAAAACCAACACAAAATAATCCATGTAAGGATGGAACACTCGGTTCATTAGTGCCGTGAAAATTGCAGGCGCATTCGTGAGGCCAAACGGGATAACCATATACTCATATAGACCATACCTACTCCAGAATGTTGTAAGAGGTATATCATATTTTCTAACACCCAACTAATGATAACAGGATCTCAAGTCAATCTTCGAGAACACTCGGGCTCCTCAAAGCTGATCAAAGAGATCATCGATCCTCGACAAGGGATATCAGTTTTTGACTGTCAACTCGTTTAGCTTCTGATAGTCCACACAAAGCCTGAGGGTACCATCTTCCTTCTTTGAAAACATGATAGGTGAACCCCAAGGAGAAGTACTGGGTCGGATGAAACTCATTGCATGAATCTCCTCCAACTACTTCTTGACCTCCGGCAACTCAGGTGTATCTATACTATATGGAGGAATGGACATCGGTGCCACTCGTGTCATGAGCTCAATCGAGAAGTCTTCCTCACGCTCTAGAGGTAAACTTGAAAAGTCCTCTAGAAAGAAATCTCTGAAACGATCCACCACTGGATGAAAGTCTAATTGTGAAGTCCCCTAGTCATCCAGATAAAGACTAATGATCTAGGCTATAACTCTTCTTAGACCATGATGCTCAGGCCATGCTCGACTTGCCTGGACATCCCACTTTCGTCGATGAAGAAATGATCCACCCTCTGGTTATATGAAACTGACCCTGCGACGATACCAATCGATGACTTCCTAGAAGGGGACTAAACTCTCCATTCCAAGAATGACATCATAGATCGTCATCTCTAGGACATAGAGGTCCCATAAGATGTGACACCCTGAAACATAAAGAGGGACCTCTCTGTACTGACGTACACTAACCTCTCTAGTCCCCAATGGTGTGTCTAGCATCAAGGTATCAGCAGCGGAAAAGATACAGAGCCTAAGCCTCTCCATGACAACAACAAAGATAAATCTATGGGAAGCACCGGTATCAAAAAGAGAAAAAGATAAAACATAGGATACTAGGAACATACTTCGAACTGTAGAAGGGTTAGGATCCTACTCATGATGGGTCTACTCCACTCTAAAAGTCTGGCCTGTACCACGGACCTGTGACCCAGCCTGCCCACTCTGAGCTAATCCGCTCCGCTGTCGCTGGTAACCTGGTGACTAACCACCATAGCCACGAACTCCACCTCAGCCCAAACGGCTGGAAGAACTCTAGTTCAGGGGACTGGTCAAAAATTGGCGATTCATCTCCTGAACTCGGGGTCATATAAGAACCCCTACCACTAGAGGTAGGTGAGAAGAACTGACAGAAATGCTGAAGGTGGCCCATCTTTCCGCAAGATCTGCACTCCATAGGGTCTCTCGGGCAATGTGGCCTCATATTCCCACTCCTACCGCACTAGTAACACACCACGTGGCTACCAGAAGATGAATACCACTTACTCTGATCTCCTTGGGAAAGCTCCTTACAGGGATTCCTCCTATCAATAGGAGGAAAACTAACTCTGGAGGTCAAACCGCCTGGGATCACTGCTCCAGAATCCCTCAGATTGCGCTCAGTGATCAGTGCATGGTTGATGATATATGATATCGAAGTCAACCTGAAGATGTTCACCTAAGATCAGATTTCATGCCTCAAACCACCCTCAAACTTTCGTGCAAGGTACAACTTATTGCCTCCTAGAATCGGCGTGAAACACTGTAGCTCCGTGAAATGAGAGGAATACTCCATCACAGAAAGAGTACCCTGCTCTAGGCTCGTGAACTCCCGAGATAGGTTAGCCATCTAGGTCTTCGGTTAGAATTAATCATAAAATATACACTGAAACTCTTCCCAAGCCATATTCTGGTGGATTTCCGCCTATGAGATGACATCCCACCACCTCTTGGTGGAGTCTCAGAGCATGTAGGTCGTGAGCATCACCCTCCTCTCTGGTGGTACCTCGAAATGCTCGAAGATCATCAGCGTGGCATTGATCCATGACTCTACAGCCTGAGGTCCTCCTTCCCCTAAGAAGGTGGGAGGATGCTTCTACTAGAAAACCCATGTCAAATCAACCATCGACGGGTCAGGAGGTTGTGCTCCCTGGAAGTTCAGCATCATACTCATAAAACCCTCCCTAAACTGCTTATCGGCACTTACTACTGGTATAACTGCTGGTGCCATGGCTGGCACAGTAGGAGGATCTGCAGGATCTCCCTCATCGGCCATATTAGGTGTATGATAACCATCTGGCAGCTGACATACAACCAGAGGTAGTCTCAGTGGCATAATTCTGAAAGGTAAAAAGGACACCTTATATCAGAATAATCAGAGACTACAAACACAAGAGTACAATAAGGGAACAGGAGAAAGAAACATTCAAGTTTTTCAGAACATGACTACATGGCCTGTTTAAAAACTACACGACATGTTCTTTTATGCAATTCACATGGGCATGTACTTCTGCCACAAATGGTCATGTAACGCCCCAACCACACAGAGTGTTGTCCCCACACATGGCGTGTACCTGAACTGTATTCCCCTACTCAAGCCTCCATACATGGAAAACCCACATGGACCTCTTAATCATTGACTACATGACATGTTCACGAAGGACACGACCTGTGCTAAACAAAGTTTCAATGACCCGTGTTGTTAGTTACACGGCCGACTACATGGTTCACTCTACATGGCATGCTCCCTGAGAACACGACGTGTACATGAAGGTTTTCCCCGACCCGTGTTGTTCGTGACACGGTTGGGTACTTATTTTACATGGAAAAGTGTGTGATAACCGGACACAACATATATAGTTTAATTTTCATTCATCTCTGTCGTTAGTCACACGAGTAGACACACGGTCACTACAACACGCCGTGTACTTACCGTACATGGCGTTTTCATGATGATTTTTCACAACCCTATGTTTCTTCCCACACAGTCAGTGACACAGTTTAAAAACTACATGGTATGTATTAATAAAGTACACACCGTGTATTCTGGTTTTTCTAGTCAGTGGCTCAAAAATGGCTCTAAAGCCCAGAAAACACAGAAATCAAGAGTAAAGGTGCCTATTCCAATCTGTGAGGGCCAATAATCCCCACGAATCAAAGCTTGGAATTTTATACAAGTTATAACAAGGAAACCTGTCAATGATCCGCCAAATTCCGGTTCATGAGGGCCCATAATTCCTCAAGAACAAAATTTTGGTGTCCATATTGGAAAATTACTATACAAACAAATTCTCTATCAAACAACATAGATTCAATCAATGCATCTATCAAAAAACCATGCATAATCTACACAATGTCTATCACAACAATATACAATTGCTAATTCATCCAAGATGGCATGGGAAGAATGCATGGAATGTGATTTATAACAAGTTTCTATATGATGCATGAGTTGGATTACCCTCATCTCATCGGGTTGTGACAGAAATAAAACTGCAATAACAACAACGGTAATAGCACAAAGCATGTGAATCACCCAACAGTGAAATCAAATCAACTGTAAAATTTTCAAACCTGTAAAATTACAATTAACAAGGTAGTATGGCTTTTCCTTATACACGGGTTAGCTATTCTTGGGCACAACTTATTACCAAGTACCAATTCCGTCCTATCCCAGGATATAGGCTCCAAATAGTATGTCAAGAGAAAACAAACCCCTCTGATACCACTTTGTAACACCCCAATTCCAGAAGCCACTCAGAGACGTCCCATTCCCGGTTGGTCACATGGCCTCAAGCACATTTCCCCAAATGCCAGAGGCTGCGGGCTTGCAGCGAGGGCCTTGGGTGTGATAGTGGGGAAACTATGCCCTCATTGGTAGAGTACACATTGGAAAAGAGAAACAATAAACAATAACAGAAGCAGTAAACAATCCATACACAAGAGAACAACAGAAGAATAAATATGATAAACAGCATGAGAAAATATATATATATGATGCATAATACATATTTCTAGGAAAACTACCAAAAAATTCACAATGATGATTACAATACTAAACCAAAGTCCAAAAGAAAACAGATAAGCAACTCCTCAGCATCGCAAGCCTCGGCTTGGTCCCATGCTCTCTTGATCCAAAGAAAGTAAAGTACCTGAAGTAGAAGGGCGCTTTCCCTTTTCTATACCTACAACAATATAATCTATTTGGGACCAAAATCATGACCCAAACAGGGTGTGAGACTAAATCCTAGTAGGCAACCATCCAAAGAACATTTCATAACATTCAGTGAGTATATGGAAGGTAATAGTATAGTAAACAGTAAACAGTAAACATGATGATACACCATAGTAAACATTCCAATGATCAACAATCAGCAGTGAATCAAATAGCTAACCACAAACAGGAAACCCTTTGGGAAGTACTCACAACCATCCCCTCTGGTCCTATCCAAGAAGTACCAACATCCCTCTGGGTAGTACGCTCAGCCTAACCCCTCTGGTTTGGTTATAAAAAATTGTATGACTCTTTGAGGAAGAACGCTAAGTCAATTACCCTTATAGTGTAAGGTAGTCAGGGACTCTATGAGGACGATCACGTGGTAAATTCCCGTTATAGCCCCAAGGTCTAGAGACTCTCCAAGGATTCCCACTTGGTCAATTCCTCTTATATCCTCAGGTCGATCACAGACACACCGAGAAAGCTCACTCAGTCAATTCATCCTATAGCATGGAATGGTTTAAGGATGTTCAAAAAAACAAAGACTCTCCATGGAAGCTCACTCGGTCTATCCCTGTATATTCTATGAAGCTCAAGAGTCTCTGAGGAAGCTCACTCGGTCTATCCCCCTATAATCTATAAAATCCAAGATTCTCTGGGAACGTCACTCGGTCTATCCCCTATAGTCTATAACGTCCAAGACTCTATGAGGAAGCTCACTCGGTCTATCCCCTTATACTCTATAGCACCAGGTTATCAAGACCCCATGCCAGTCAAAGCATTATAATGTTATAAGGCCAAAGTAAACCTACAGAGCTACATGGATAAGCAGTCTACAGCATAACAAGCATGTCCGAGAACATCACTCCATTCTATGATCATGAGGTATGGAAAAACATCCAAACATATAAATTATCCTTATACATAGCCAAATTACTTCTGCACAATCATACAAGCAAGGTAGGAAAACAACATGGGAAAACAATAAACACGCAATACCCCATTCAAGGATATTGGTGGAATTTGCACATAAAACTAAATGACTGTGAACGGAAAGGCACAAACCACCTAACATGATGCTAGGATATCAATATACATGAACCAAGAGGCTTGAATCTCTTAATAATGTCGTTGATCTATGAAAACGCACAAAACGTTCAACCCGCGATAACTTGCAAAAGAGGATGAATTGGAAAATGATGGTCTAGAAGAAGGGAGAGAATACTGTTGCGGTTCAAACGTAATTAACGATGGTGGATTCAGAGAACAGACTAAGGTTCGAGGGATCAAGGATGTTACGCGGCCGTAAGAATTCTCTCAGTCGAACGAGACATAGAAGAAGACGTTTAGGGAGATCAGACGTGAGCCCAGTCCGTTTAATGAAAAAAAAAGAAATTACACGGAATGTAATTTTGGTGTACATGGTGTGTACTAGGCTTCTTTGTACTCCGCTTTAAGCGGCCTCCAAATCACCCCACACGACCATGTGTGTGGCCCAGACACGGCCAGAACACGGCCTCACGTGACATCGAAGTACACGGTGTGTACTTATAAAGTATACGCCGTGTACTTCAAAAATTTCCAAAAAATCCTCTTTTTTCAAAGACTCTAGAAAAAGGTACGACATACCTGAAAAGAAGGTCTGGGTTCTTACAATGGACATAAGAGAACCTGTATTCTTCCTCATAAGAGGGCATCTCAAGTGTGCAGAACCTAAGGTATCCTACGTCAGTCATGGGGTATCCTACACTAGAAGCATGCATCTGAGGTTTTCCTTAGCTTCCCATGTTTAACATGGGTTATTCCACGAATTTAATGTCTTGCAGAGACGGTTACGCCAAAGGCGTGTCTTACAATGTTTTCCTCGGGAATCTCATGTTTATCACGAGGTAGGCCGCGAGTTTAATGTCTTGTGGAGTCGGAATGAGGGTGATCATAACGTCCCATAGAGATGGATCAGATTGGTAGATCCCTATGAGGGAGATCCATGAGTGTTTACTGGGTTTATGGATTATAACACTCAATAAGAGCAGACCCAGGATGGTGCTTCTCATAAAGGGAAGATGTCACACCGTGAATGATGATCTGAAAACTGTTGAGGGCGGATCAGGGAGTGTGCACCGCAGAATAGGGAAGCACCAATGATTACCATTGATTGGGATTGAACCTCATGGAGGTTTCCTACGTACCCTGTGTAGATGGAAGGGATCAAAACCCACTTACTTTGAAGGGGTGATGGATCGAGGTGTACACAAAGGACAATGACCTGGAGACATGCTTGGTATTACACGTGGATTGCGGACCAGGTACTGCTAGGAGTTGCGATGTGGTGGATGACATGATCCCACAGGGATGTGGCGGACCAGGTGAGAATCAAGATGGATGATAGAGAGTTGAATGGATTGGAGGGGGAATGATATGGGACCGTCGTGAATGTGAGGGTAGTGTTGGTCTTAAGCCTCGAAGAGACTTCCTATGTATCCCCGTGGAAGGGAATCAAAGTCTGCGTAGTTTGGTGAGATGATAGGACACCTGAGGAGGTAGCTCATGATAATGGATGCATGGATGGGACCCAGAGGATGTAGAACCTCAGGGTTGGGGCATGATCTCCCCGGAACACATGGGATCAAGGGATATATTAGGATGAGACATAGGTGCTGGGCTTGAACCTCATGGAGGATTCCTATGTATCCCCATGGTAGGGAATCAAAGTCTATGTAGTTCATCTGACGACAGATTACTGTAATATGGGTTCATAATGGCTTACATTTGGATGGGGTCACAATGAATTACCGCTAGTTGGGGTCACAATGGCTTACTACTGGATGGGGTTGAACCTTCTAGAGGCTTCTTATATACCCTGTCTAGGAGACAAGTATCAAAACCCATGTCGTTCAGGATGGTGTAGGAACCGATGTGAAGGGGGTCGGAGTGACCAATGGATGGTGGGCTTGAACCTCAGGGAGGCTTCCTACATACTGTTCTTTGGAAAGGGTCAAAGAACACGCAGTTCAGGTGTGGGTGTGGGAATTACACTCTGGGATTCCCAAGGTGTTGGTGAACCGACGTGAAGGGGTCAGAGCGACCGATCTATGGTTGGCTTGAACCTCCGGGAGGATTCCTACGTACCATGCATTGGCAAGGATTAAAGACCACGTAGTTCACATGTGGGTGTGGGGCATACAGTCTAGGCTGCCCAAGGTGTTGGTGAACTGAAGTGAAAGGGGGTCGGACCGACCAATGGGGGAGGGCTTGAACCTCATGGAGGCTTTTTACGTACTTTTCTTTGGAAAGGATCAAAGACCACGTAGTTCCAAATTGGGTGTGGGGCTTATGCTCTAGGCCGCACAGGGTGTTGGTTAACTGACATGAGGGGGGGGGGGGGGGACCGTGTGAATGGTGTGCTTGAACCTCTGGGATGCTTCCTCCGTACCCTACCTTGGCAAGGATCAAATACCATGTAGTTCATGATGGATTTGGTGAACAGACATAAAGATGATTGCGACGAACATTAGATAGTGGGATTGAACCTCAGGGAGGTTTTCTACGAACCCTACCTTGGCAAGGATCAAAGACCACATAGTTCAGGTGTGGGTGTGGTGCTTACACTCTAGCCTGCCCAAGGTGTTGGTGAATCGATGTGAAGGGGTCGGAGAGACCAGTGCATGATGGGCGTGAACCTCAGGGAGGCATCCTACGTACCTTGCCATGGAAAAGATCAAATTCCATGTAGTTCAGGTGTGGGTGTGGAACTTACACTCCAGGCTGCCCCAAGGTATTGGTGAACCAACGTGAAGGGGGGTCGGAGAGACCAATGGGTGGTGGGATTGAATCACATAGATGCTTCTTATGTACCCTGCCTTGGAAAGGATCAAATACCACATAGTTCAGAATTGGGTGTGGGGATTACGCTCTAGGCCGCCCAAGGTTTTGGTGAACCAACATAAAGGGGGGCCAGAACGACTGGGTGAATGGTGGGCTTGATCCTCCAGGAGTCTTCCTATGTACCCTGCCTTGGCATGGATCAAAGACCACATAGATAATGAAGGGTTTGGTGAACCGATGTGAAGATGGTCGGGATGACCAATGGATGGTGAGATTGAACCTCAGGGAGGCTTCATACATACCCTGCCTTGGCAAAGATGAAAGACCATATAATTTGTGGCTGGTGTGGGGAGTACATTCTAGGCCGCCCAGGTGACACTATAGAGTGAGAATGGTGAATGTGTCTTACACAAGGAAGTTTCCCAGGTGCCACTATTGAGTGGAAATGGTGCATGGGTCTTACGTAAGGAAGCTGCCCGGGTGCCGCTATTGAGCGGCAATGGTGAATGGGGCTTACGCAAGGAAGCTCCCATGTGCCGCTATGGAGTAGAAAGGGTGAATGGGGATTATGCAAGGAAGCTCCCTGGGTGCCGATATGGAGAAGCAATGGTGGGTGGGGATTACGCAAGGGAGCATCCCAAGTGCCACTATGGAGCGAAAATTGTGAATGGGGCTTACACAAGGAAGCTGACCGGGTGCCGCTATGGTGCGGAAATGGTGAATGGGGCTTATGCAAGGAAGATTCCTAGAATGTCTTCCTCTTGTCTGGCCATGAGGGCATCCAAACTCACTGGTGAGTTGAGGCATATGATTGAGGCCTACACCTATGTGCTAGTGCACAAGCGATGTAACACCAAGGGGCATTGGAATCAGTCCGAACAAAGGGAGATGAAAAGTGTCAATTATATGCCCAAAATTCAGAAGAGAATGAGGGTGGCATGGAGATAAAGGTTAATTTTTGACCGTGTTTGAAACACAGCATCCATATCCTGTCATCCTAAAATGGGAAAACAAATGAGGTTCGATTGCTGACCATGTTCGAAACACTGGACCTGACTCGATGTGTTGTACAAAGTCATATGGGACGTAGGCCTAGGACAGTAGGTGAGACGATGCGGAATGGGACCAGGATGTTAGGGGGTCCCTTAAGACATGAAATAGGATGAAGATCCGAATGAAGGACACACGAAGAATGAGGTGGAGTGATGGAATGTTTGAACAGATTCCAATGTTCTTGAAGGTATGCCACTATGATCATGGCATAATGCATCTTATGCTTGGCACATGAGGAATATCTTATGTGGAATAAGATGCATCCTATTATTGAATGATAGGGCATGCTACAGTTTATAGTCATGTAGAGAGGACTGTTGGCATCTCACTCTTGGAGCATAAGGAATCTCTTGATTAGAGCAAGAGGCATCCTATATTTGGAACATAGGGAGTGCTAAAGCTTATAGTCATGTAAATAGGACTACTGGCATCTTATGCTTAGAGCCTAAAGAATATCTTGTTTGGAGCAAGAGGAATCCAATTATTGGAACATTAGGGTTACTAAAGTTTATATTCATGTAGATATGACTATTGGCATCTCATGCTTGGATCATAAGAAATCTCTTGTTAAAAGAAAGAGGAATCCTATGTTTGGAACATATGGATTACCACAGTTTAAAGTCGTGTAGGTAAGACTATTATTCATCTTATGCTTGGATCACAAGGCATCACTTTTTTGGAGCAACAAGTATCCTATGTTTCGAACATAAGGATTACTACAATTTAAAGTCATGTAGATAGGACTATTATGCATCTTATACATGGAGCATAAGGATTCTCTTGTTTGGATCAAGAGGCATCCTATGTTTGGAACATAAGGATTACTGCAGTTTGATGTCTTGTAGATAAGACTATTATTAATCTTATGCTTGGAGAATAAGGCATCTCTTGTTTGCAGCAAGAGGCATTTAATGTTTGTAATATAAGGATTACTACAGTTTGAAGCCACATAGATAAGACTATTATGCATCTTATTCTTAGAGCATAAGGCATCTCTTGTTTGGAGTAAGAGGCATCCTATGATTGGAACATAAGGATTACTGCAGTTTAAAGTCATGTAGAGATGACTATTATGCATCTTATGCTTGGAGCATAAGGCATATCTTGTTTGGAGAAAGAGTCATCCTATGTTTGGAACCTAAGGATTACCACAGTTTAATGTAATGTAGATTGGACTATTAGGCATAAGGCGCCTAAAAATGGATGGTGTTGGGACTTACGCAAGGGAAGCCCCTTTCTGGTTCGACCCTACATAGGATCCAAGTGATAGGGTTTGGAGGAGTTTCCTGAGGAATAGTTTGACTCAAGGTACTCGGGGAATTGATGATGAGAATCTCAACTCACGACATGAGAATGGAACCAAGTGGAATATGTCGAATCAAGGGTTTTCATGGTGTGTGGAGGAGTATCTCAAATCATGGTATTCCATAGATGGAAGGTGGGTGCATATAAGGGCGCAACGGAAAATCCCGACGTCCATGACCAAAATGTTCATGGTCCGAGTCTCCATTTTTCATGGAGTCGGTGATGGTAGCGAAGGGACAGGGACACACTACAACATTACATGACGGAAAAAACGGTGGCATACACGTAGTTTAATGTCATACGGTGGGAATGATACATGGAATAGTTTAACATCTATGACTAGGTCATTTCATGTATTATAAGGTCATTTTTCATATACCCTGGACAATAGTTTAGTGTCATGTTTCAAGGACTAAGATGTCTATTCCTATAATGATTCTATGGAACAGAGGAGATGAACCCGACATTAATGATCCAATGGAGGCTTGGGAACCATAAAAATACTAAGTTATAGATATGAAGGAGGAACATGTGATGTAGTAATGAAAAAACCCCAAAATAAATGAATTACAATGAGACATACCACCACACCACATATTCCATTGAGGATCAGATTTTATTGTTAGAGAGTTTGGACCATGGGGAAGTGTGATTTTTCTAGGTGGGTAGAAACCTTCCCAAGACACACTTAAGTCCACATGATCTATGCTCAGTGTTGGAAACAGGGGGAGGGGAAGATATTTACAACCGATTGAGGTAAAACCCAAGGGAATGATAGTGTGGAGTCATGCATGAACCCACAATGCTAGTCCCCCAATTTAAAATTAAAAGGTACATAGAGGGATAGCACCGATGGTGTTGAAGTTCCACCTAGATATCTGATGTGAAAAGGGATGTGAATCACGACGTCCTATATTTGACACATAATGGGATTGGTGTAAAAATGGATAAATGATGCTAACCATATTCAAAACATAAAATCCATATTATGTGTCTTGGGATGAGACTAGTCAAATGATGTTCGGTCACTGCCCATATTCAAATTGCAGGACATGGCTAAAAATGTCATTTGAAATCCTCTGGGATATTGGATCAGTATGACAGGAAATCCATGAGGGAGAGGAAGCATACTATTAGGGTGCTGATTAATATATGAATGATGATGACAACAAATATAATGGGATACATGATTCATGGGTATAAAATGAGGAAACTTCCATAAAGAATCTAACACTCTGGATCCTATTCCACAATGCATACTGAGCTCATTAGTGAGGCATATCGAATAGAGGGATCCAAACCCCATCTTAAGGGAAAATTCATCAAGAGGGATTTTGGAAAGGGTATGAAAATGGGAAAATGCCAAATGTTGAGGACAAGAGATAGAAGAGGGTTAATAAACCTTGGGTTGGACACAAAGGAAAAATGTTCAGGCATTCCAATGTATACCATAAGGATGGGAATCAATATACAATTGTTTATTTATTTCGATATAGTTTAACATAATATGGTAACAATGCATGATATCTTAGTTGATGGTCATAGTGCTCGGACCACGGAAAACTGTCTAAAGTAGTGATGCTTGGACTAAAGAAAACACATAGTCTTAGGTTATATACAAAACATAGTAAGAAAAACCTGATTTCAATGAGGCTAATGAAAGATCATGTGTTGCATACACACCAAATGCGAACATGGGATAGAGGGATGAAAATTGGTTAAGGGACCTGTGCCTAGACCAAAAGATAATGCGTTCGGTTGTCGATATGTATCCCATAAGGATGGAAATCATTCCACACATAGTTCTTGAAGAACATTGTCAAAAGAGACCAACAATGGTGGGGTAAATCCTCTCTAGTTGCGAGGAAGCTGAAACAGCCTGTAATTCTCATGGGGCATCCTGAACTCATTCAGGGAATGGTTTTAGTTTAACGTCATGCATCGAGGATGAAGAAAGGGGCCATGATGTTGAATTCTCACCATTATCGATGATCCAGGCATCACTACATGTCTCAAAAGGATTATAATCAATCTAGATGTAGTTCTTGAAGGGAAATTTTTCAGATAAGTTCTGACCCATGCACAAAGATAAGAGACATTAGATATTTCTTTTCTTTTTATTTTGTTTATTTTTTTGAGACATCGGCCTAGGATGAAATGTACGGGTGTTTTTGTGAGAAACAAGGCATGTGTACGTCTTGAAAAATGGCATGGTGGATGACAAGTTACACTGGTTATTACCTATCAATCAATAATACCACAATGTGGTACCAATTTTTATCATGCATCCATAAAGATGATGCCTCAATTAAAGGTCATATGACTAAACCAACCCATGAATTTTAATGTCACGTGTTAAGGAAAAAATAGTTTAAAGTCATGAGGGACGAGGGAGTGTAGTTTAAAGTCACATTCATTGGATGAAAAGAGATATTAGTTTAAGGTCATTGAAGTTGGACCATGAGGTTGCTCAAATTTCGTATTTGGTTATAACCCTACCATGACACCTCAGTCCACATGAGTCATTCCTAGTGTGGGAAATAAGGAGCTGAATCCGGATTTACCCATCACGTGAGAGTGCACCACAAGGTAAGTGAAGTGTTGGGTGGGAGAAATAAACCATGCCCACATTTCTACTTGATATGCATTGATTTATGGAGGAACAACACCATGGGAATTTCAGATCCACAAGAACATTAATGGGAAGAAAAAAGTGAATCATGATGCCTGATATTTGGAATGTAGTGGGTGTGGAATAACAATGGAGAATAAATGATAACCGAATTCGAGACACGACATCAATGTCATGTATCATGGGAGAGGAATAGAAAAATGACGGCCAGTCCCTGACCATATTCTAAGGATGTGACATGACTCAAAATTTTGTTCAACTTTCTTTAGGGAATTAGCCTACGAAGGTTGGAGAGTCATGAGGACTAGAATATATACCGTTAGTTGGCCCCTTTAGATGTGATGTATGATGAAGACCTAGATAAGGGGATGTATGATGCATGGAAGTGATGTTTGGGGGTTATCTATATATAATCCAACATTCCAGATGTTGTACCATAACACATTTAGGCATGACGATGAGGTACTTCCATAAGTAAGATCGTATCCATTCTCAATGATCATGTTCATGAGGAGTATTTTGAATAGTTTATTGGTCATCTCGCATGGACTTGAAATGCTTAGTTTAGGTCATACAAAATATATCATAGGTTCCTAGTTTAATGTCATGTGCATGGGACATGCCCATCCAGTTTGACATGATGTTGTGAGGTTGAGGATGTTGAATGGTTTATTGTTGGGATATTGGGGAAATGAGAATCCAAAAGGGGAAATGTATTGTGTGGTAAATATCTCAATGTGAATGAGGACCAAGGAGGCCTCAACCACAACACACATTCTCAAAGGGAAACCCAGTACAAAAGGGACCCAAAAGGGTGAATTGGAAGTTCTACAGTAGGGCCTTGGGAAAAGATGTGTGGGTGTCACTATATATCCTACAAGGACTAGAATCAAGAAAAATGTAGTTCTCGGATGTCATGTAGTTTAACGCCATGCGTTAAGAATAAAAAAAGAGTTTATTATCAAATGGGATGGGGTAGTTTAATGTCATACTAGAGAAAGGGGTACTTTACTTTTAAGGTCATAGAGAAAAGACTATAAATATTGTGCTGTTAAATATCTTATAGAAATGAAACAATAGTTTATCATCATTGGGGATAACGAAGATCTTATTATTAAGCTAATAGAACGTGGAACATATGGTAAGGACAAAAGTGACAAAAAGGATGAGGAACCTGAGTCTGGACCTGAAGAAAGTTTTTTGAGTCATTTTTATGTCTCCGAATAGGGCATGTGTCAGTCCATATGTAATTCTAGGATGCCGTGTAGTTTGAAATCATGCGGCAAGGATGATTCAATGGATGAATGTTACTAAGGGGGTAGGGATCCCGATGTAGTTGTCATAAAACTAATGTTAATTAGCACCAAAGAGGTCCCAAAAATAAAACGTGAAATACCCAAAGAGACGAAAATCCAAGGGGGGGGGGGGGGGGGCGAAGAGATGAAATGATTTTTGGAGCCTGGGGATGGACCTGAAGACAATATTACTGGTCATTCCTACATATCCTATGTGGGATAGAATCATGTAATAAATTGTTCTTGGATTCCATGATGTTTAATGCTCGGAAATAAGGATGAAGAAACAATTTATGTTTATTTGGGATGGGGTATCTTAACGTCGTGCTTGAAAAAGGTTCTAGGTAGTTTTATTTCGTGAATCATGGATGGGGTTTTGTAGTTGAACATCAAGAAGGATAAAAGATATCTTATTTTAAGGTCATAATGGTCAGATTGTGAGGTTTGTGTTTAATGTTTTTTTATCATCATGTGGGATGAAAACTCACTCACATGAAGTACGGCTTAAGGAACTTAACATTGGTGGGAGGAGTGATCAACTAGCCATCCATGGCGACCGAAGAGTTTTCACCATTGGCATAATACCTATGAATGAAGTAGGGTCCTTATAATTTGGGATCCATCTTTGGTGGCTTCTAACCATGTATCATCATCATCCCAAATTCCATTACCGTGTCACCTTTGATGAAGGAGTGGAGACAGACATTATTGTTGAAAGACCCAACCACCCTGTTCTGGTGCCTCTCTAGGATTTTCAATTCCCAGATCATATCCTCATTGAGGGATACCATCTATTTCAGAGAAACTTCTTCTAATTTTCTTGGAATATGCTAATCGTAGATAGCTATATAGAGTGATATAAACTAAATCAAAATGGAAAAGTGTTCCTATAATCCATATAGTAGAAAATATAGGGTCACCTGGGTTTAATTACATGTTTATTTCTCATATTCCTAGAGATATTTGTGGAGTTTATCCAAGAATATTTCTTATTCTGATAGACCATCTTTTTCCATAATGTTGGAGTGAGTTTTTTTGAAGTCCTTAGTCAGCCCATTCGCCTATGCGTGGTTGGACTAGATGCTATACATGGTGTAAAATTTCATTATCTCATCCACTCGTAAATTTTTGTCATTATTAATGAGTAAAACACGAGGGAATACAAATCAATGGATGTTGTTGGAGATAAAAAAATCCATGATTGAATGAGCCTTGACTTTCTTGAGTGGAATTACATATTCCCACTTTTAGAAGAAAACAATGGTTGTTAGAATGAGCCTCCACCAGTTATCTACTAATGGTGGATATGGTCACAAAACATCGAGTCCCTAGACTAAAAAGGGGAAAAAATACTTGGTAGTATGGACATGATATGGTGGTCGATGAAAAATATTGTCATTGATCTGACATGCGTGACACCTCTTAGAAAAATCAAGGAAAACATGGACTATGGTGGGACAATAATAATCCAACCTTCAAATCTAGTGAGAGTGTGTTGAGATGGACTGATGAGATCTGCAAGTACAAGAATGAACTTCCTATATAACTTGGGGAACCTCATCTCCCTAAATTTAATAGAGGTGGATTCCATCAAACCCACATTTGTAGAGGACATGTTCAAGGATGGGACCACCCTAAAGGGTGAACTACACTGAATGCCAACCTAGTCACTAACATTTGTCACTATCTACCAAGATATTTCCATGTTTTTGGTAATCAAACAAAGGATTTTTATAATCAATGGTATATTATGCTATATCAGGGGTACCAAGAGGTCCTTATGTGAAGGCATCAGTGGTAATGTGACTTACCAACATGTTCTCATCATCATCTATGGATGTGGAAGTGATGACCCTACAATGTGCCAAATGAATAAGAAAGATTCATTGGTTAGGCTCTTCAAGGGATGTTTCAAGGATGTCTAAAGCATTGACATAACCATTTTTGGACCTACCGACATGACTAATTTCTAGAGAGGAATGGAACTCAGCCATCAACTTCTGGGTGCACTCTAACAGGGGAACAATTTCGGGCTTATTGAAAATTTAGTCACCATTAATATTCTTGATGGATAGCTTGGTGTCCCCCTTTACAAGTTGGTGGGAACATCAATCTTGAGATCTAGATTGAGGCTAGTGATAGGGGACATATTCTTTTCCTTATTATTGGTGAAACCTTATAATATCTAGAAAGAATAGAGAAAGACTGCCTGAGTAGGTGTAATGATGTCGATGCCCAAGAAAACTCTATTGAGTCTAGGATCTTTGAGAATTTTCTCTGTTGGACTCTAGGAGTAACCATCGATGTGAATCTTCCAACATGGAACAACATGATCCACTGAATGGATGGCCTCATAGGGAAAGTAAAGATCCAGAGATAGATCTGGGTGGGATGGATGGGCGGCTAGATAATCTTCCAACACTTGACGATTCATAGTGTTATAAAGAATGGACTCGATGTTGAACTAATAAAGTATCACTACCTAAAGAGATATAAGACCTATCAATATATGGTGATTTAAAATATATATAAGAAGATCCATATAGGACACTGACTGTATCTCTTGATACTGAAAGTAATTCCAAAAATTCATCACTAAAATCCATGCATGTGGTATCTTATCTTGATAGAGTAATATCTGGCCTCAATGTTGAGAAGTTAAATGATTTTGTATAAAATTTTATTTTTCACATCATTGTTCTTATTAGTGAGAAGAGTACTGAGAGATCATTCCAGGGTGGTCACATAGAGTACCAGTGGATTACTGGAGATGGGTGGCACTATGACAAGAGGTTATAGTAGAATCTATTTGATCTCATCAAAGTAATCATATAACTCTTCATCCCATTAATAAACAACAATATTCTTCATGATTTGGGAAAATGTGTTACAATTTCCTACCATATTTGAGATGAATTGACATATTTAGGCTTAGTGTCCATGAAAGACTTGGATCTCCCAAAGGTTACTTGGGGGGGGGGGGCATATGACTGATAGCCTTGATCTTTTCTTGTTCAATATAATTTCAATTGTATCTAAATACGAATATGAGAACCATTCCCTTGGTAAACTAGAAGGCACACTTCAAGGGTATCATCGTCTGATGATAGGAATGAAGGAAGCTGAACACCCTCAAAAGACCTCTAAGAAGGTCTTAACACTAGAAGGATATGACCACAAAATCATCTATATAGCCTTCCACCAATGTCATGAGTATTTGTTTTAATATGTAGTGCATATAATGCTGATATTTGTCCCTGAAATTATTTAGATCAAAAGACATTAACTCATAGAAGGATGTACCTTATGACATTTGAAGGTGGTGGAATCATAAACCTTATTATCCATATAGATTTTATTAAATCTATAATATCCATACTTGAAGGAGAGTGCCAAAAATCCAGGAATGGTGATGATCAAAAGCACAGTAAAAGGAAGGGAAAATCCTCCTTCAGACAGTGATGGTTGAGATCCCAAAAGTCTATACAGACTCTGATCTTCCCATTCTTCTTCCTGTTGGTAATGATTCTGGAAAAAATCATCTATACTAGGCTTCTATAATGAAGTTATATTTTATGATATTATCAACTTCAGCCTCAACTATAGAACCATGATAAGGGTTCATCATCCTAGGAGTCTGGTTGAACCCTCGATGACTTACCAGGAGACCAAGATAGTGGATAGTGACATGATAATCCAATACCGGTATCTCATAATAGCTGCAAGAAAATATATTATGATATTTCTTCATAAGATGCTCATACCATTATTGTTCCTCTACGAGAATAGCTATGATGATTAATGTAGGCCATGGACCTGCCTCCGTACTGAGGTTCACGGGTACCAACTCTTCAACCATTGTGGAGACACAATATTTAAATACTGACAGGGAATCCTCCTAATCCTATTCATCATCTGAGGAGAGAGAATCAATAAAAGCGGGGAATTAATCTGATTTTGATGACCCTATATGAATGATAATATAGGCTATAGCAGCGGTGAAATCTTCATTCGGAGACTCCTTCCATATTGAAACCATGGGGGAAAACAATGTCACCCAATTACATCAGACATTCAACTAAGGGACCCACACATGATAATATCAAAGCATTGGTGGAGTGTTAGTCAGTGACAAATCGACCTAGCTTAGAAGAACTTGAATGTATGGTGTATTACTATTTCTGTGGGGAGAAATTATTGATACCTTACAGGGGTAAGGGGATCTGGAATCCCTCAAGCCCGATTCATGTAAAAGTGAAAAAAGTATTCTTCCAAAGCTCCTTGTACCTGGAAATCTGCTTCACCTTTTCTTGTAAACAACAAAGCAATGACTCATGTCTAGGTTTGTGGCCAACAACTGATGGGTCAGGAGGATAATGGAATCATCTGGGTCTTCCCATGGGTGGACTACAGGAGTAGTGTGCTCAATATCATTGGTTTGAACCCTCTTGTCCTTGATCATATAGTTGTTGGCTTATAAATAGTTGGATTCAATATATTAAAATAGAGACACATCACCCTAGAGTACGCACACTCAACCATTAATGGAGTACATGAGGAATTAGTGATAGGAGGAGGGAATTATAGCATGAATATGGAGCTGGGTTATACCCATAAATGCATTATAGGTGGTATCCTATGAGAAAACAAAAATTAAATGATGGAAATCATGCCAACAAACTAGGTCTTCAAGAGGGTCCTTTCACACGACCTTTTCATTATCCTATCATAACCTTGAATATTCATGTTAGAGGGATTTAAATCTTCTTCAGGCAACCCTATATTGAAGAGCATCCAAGTCGGGAGAAGATTAATCCTAGTATACATGTTGATAAGATAGATACGAACATCCATTTTAATGAAATTTTCAAGGATATAGAATAAAAAAATATGTCCATGTAAAGGAGAAACATCATCTTCACCTGAGAATGAGATGATGACTTAGAATTTTTCTCGCACAATCTCCTTATCATGGAAGGCATCTGTGGCTACTACCTTTATTTCAAACTGTAGGTAACTTTTTAAATACTCTATGAGATATTCAAACATTTCTTTTGATAGGAAGAGATATTCAAGGATCAAGAGATTTCTAGGAATACTGGCATGGTTCTAGAGCATACCGTACTTCTATGATTGGCATGTATTCTGAGTAGCATTCCACTACTATGAAGCATGTGGTATGACCGACACTTCTAGTTGAGCTGGAAGAATCTGGCTGGGGCTAAGGATATCTTGTTTCCCACTGGCTGTATCAAGAAAAATGACTTCTGGCTGGCTTTCAGATAACTGAGATCTGGGCACAGTTAGACGCAGCTGATCATGATGTTGTCGTGATGACTCTACCTGAAAAATTACCACCAAATGTATTGGGAGGAAACCTGACAAGACAATATGATATGATTACCCATGTAGATATCTACACTGAGCCTATTGTCTTTTCTATGTGGTGTGCACGACTTTGATGGAAGCACTTATTTTATCATTCTAATGGTTCACATATCAATGGCTTCGTCGACGATGGCATTGACCTAGATCATTATGAGGACCATCCTAACGAGCCTCATTGCTGAGAAACATGTAAGGGTTCCCCATTTTGTTGGTGTCCATTGAGTCGTACTCCTAATCTTCAGTTTCGAAATCCTCCAATACTGGGAGAATCATTGTGGCACTCTTCATATTTGGAGGCATAAATTACACGAGAGTGTGGGATGGCCTCAGCATCGACGGGGGGATTTTCATTCCCTTGATCTGATAATTATTGATATTATAATAAGAATAAGGCTAATAGGTAGATACATAAGTAGTAGTGAGAGGAAACAATGTGACTTCAGAAGGGTCTTGATCATTCAAGCAGGCACGAATGATACCATGGGTATGAGAAACTACCACGCTGGCTAACTCGTTTTCATAATTTTCAGACTCATAACTGGATACCTGAATCTATTTACCCAAATAGATAGGGTCCAACTCTAAAAAGATATATTCCACCTATATCGAGGCAGGACCTAGCCTGACTACATTGCTGTTGACCTTATCCTGAAGCCAGCCCTTGAACACATAACACTGCTAGAAACTATGCTCATATAATCAGTGTTAGGTGTAGTAGTTTGGGAAATTAGTGAGATCATCCACTTGGGGTCTTATATAGTATAAAAACCTCAAAATCCAATGATCTAGGGTTCCCTAAAAATAATAGGGGACTCAATATTCATTATAAAATTAGGTCCAGTTTCTACTATCATAAAAATGGTCCTTGGGAGCTTGGACCCAACAAGGGGTTGGAGCCTAGTGAGGAGGTGAAACATGATTATCTCTCCTCAGCAGCAGTGGAACAGTACACAGTGGTGCATACCAATTTTTTAGTGGGATAGTATGAGCCTAAGGCTTGGTTTAGGATTGACCCCTTAGTGGGGTTGTAGATTCTTCACTTCTAGTAACAAATCTAGTGGCATTGGGGCATCCACCATTGTAATAACAACTATCTGGGCTTTGGCAGTTCTTCCTACATGAGTTTTTAAGGCAATAAGTGTGCCTGTTTGGATTGCTGCAGGGATTCCTCTAGGTTATGAGTCTTTTTATAGAAACCTAAAAATCCTCCCAGGAAATTCTAAGGGATGAGGGATGGGACCAGTTCAATCTTCACAATCTCCATGCATATCATCAGCAGCATCCTGAGTTAGCTGTATATAAAGTGATTATGTTAGATCCTTCCTCTTGGAAAAAAAGTACCTGATTCAGTCATATGACCATTTTTTAACTTGAATTGGTTAGAAATACTGGTCTTTTGTGTAGTGGAGCTAAATTGATAAATAAATTTCCATTGTAGATCCTCTTAACCAGTTATAGACCCAATGGATTACTAGATAACCTAGAAAAATTCAGGCCCTTATAACGTACGTACGAAACACCAGAGTTTTTTGGATTCATACTATGCTAGTGTCCATATCATGTGGTCACTCTTGGAGATAATGTGGGACAAATGATGTCGTCGGTCTCCTATCTCGTTGAAGGGGGAATGTTGGATTCCTCAAATCAGGGGGTGTCAAAATATAATCTACTGAAGCCAAATAAAACTTTTCATTAGGCAGGATTTCCACAAGTCGCATTTCAAGGGCCTCGAGGTGGTCGATATGAGTAGACATTGGATCATCTTGGTGTGAGTTCCTATCTTAGAGAGGAACCCTTGACCACCAGTGTGTTGTTGGGTTCTTCAACATGATAGGCAGGATCTGCAACTCGTGGAGCAGCTGGAGGATCAAATTTATGAATTTCTAAAAGAATGGAATGTGGAGAGACTATGGGAATTATTTGAAGAGAGAATTGGGAAGATTCTTGAAGAATTTCATATAGATTTGGGCCTCATAGAAGATTATATCATAGCTCAGGCGGATTCGAAGATTCATACCGAAACGGTTTTAAATAAACTCTAGAGTTTTTCCTATAATGATGTACATGGTTTTTAGGATCAACAAGATTCAATTAAATTACAAAAAAATGTGGTTTCACTTGTTTCCCTGAGAGAGGGTGGATATGATCATACATTAGATCACTATAATCTTGGCACCGCTGTGTTAGGCGCTAAGCGAGGATCTCTTCAATGTTATTTATCTATTCCCTATGTTATTTAATCAGCATGGCCTTCTCAGGATCAAATTCCATCTTCTATGTTGATATAGATGGTTCAAAAGACATAAAGGTCCCAATGTGTCTATTTCGGACGCTTTCGTCTGGGCGTGCACGTCCGTTTTTGGAGTATGTACGACTGTTGCCCCGAATTCATGCTTTCCAAAGTTGGGAAGCATCTATTCCTTTTTCAGGGACGTTTCCTCCTTGATGGAAACGGGATGATGGGATGTTAGTTCTTCCTTCTTTGGATTCCTCCTCATAACTCGTCACTTATTTCGGGTCTCCCTTAAAGATTAAGATGTTTTTTGTGAATCTTATTCCCAGTGCCATATCGTTTTAGATTCCGTTTAATTACAATAAATCCGTCAGGACATTCAATTGGGTCTTGACATGGTAGTAACCTTCGGTCAGAGTAGATGAAATCATCAGGAATGTTGGGGCATTTCTGGGTGGGTGGAAATACGAGAACCTGTATTCTTCCTTATAAGAGGGAATCTCAAGAGTGCAGAGCCTGAGGCATCCCACGTCAGTCGTGGGGTATCTTACATCGGAGGCATGTCTCTGAGGTTTTTCTCAGCTTCCCATATTTAACATGGGGAATACCATGATTTTAACATCTTGTGGAGATTTTTACTCCAAAGGCGTGTCTTCCAATGTTTTCCTCAGGCATCTCATGTTTATCATGGGGTAGGCTACGAGTTTAACGTCTTGAGGAGACGGAATGAGGGTGATCAGAACATCCCATTGAGATGGATCAGATTGGTAGATCTCTAGGAGGGAGCTCCAGGAGTGTTTACTGGGTATATGGATTATAACACTTAATAAGAGAAGGCCGAGGAAGGTTTTTCCCATAAAGGGAAGATTTCACACTGTGAAGGCTGATCTAGACACCGCTGAGGGAGGATCAGGGAGTGTGCACCCTAGAATTGGTAAGCACCATGGTTTACCATTGGTTGGGATTGAACATCATGGAGGTTTCCTACATACCCTGTTTATATGGCTGGGATCAAAACCCATGTATTTTGAATGGGTGATGAATCGGGGTGTGCACAAAGGACAACGACCTAGAGACATGATGGGGCTTACGCGTGGCTTGCAGCCCAGGTACTGCTAGGAGCAGTGAGGAGGAGGATGATATGATCCTATCAAGATGTGGCTGCCCAGGTGAGAATCAGGATGGATGATGGGGAGTTTAATGGAGTGGAGGGGGAATGCGATGGGACCGTCGTGAACTTGACAGTAGTGTTGGTCTTGATCCTTGAAGATACTTTCTATGTATCCCCATGGAAGGGAATCAAAGTCCGCTTAGTTCAGTGAGATGATGGGACACCTGAGGAGGTAGCCCGTGATAATGGACACATGGATGGGACCCAGAAGATGTAGTACCTCTGGGATGGGGCATGCTCTTCCCAGAAGACATGGGATCGAGGGATAGATCAGGATGAGACATATGTGCTGGTCTTAAACCTCATGGAAGATTCCTACATATCCTCGTGGCAGGGAATCAATGTCGGAGTAGTTCATCTGATGATGAATTATTGTAGGATGGGGTCAAAATGACTTACCACTGGATGGGGTCACAACGGCTTACCGCTAGATGAGGTCACAACAGCTTATTGTTGGATGGGGTTGAAGCTCATAGAGGCTTCCTACGTACCGTGTCTAGGAGACAAGTATCAAAACCCATGTAGTTTGGGATTGTGTGGGAACCAATGTGAAGGGGGTCAGAGAGACCAATGGATGGTGGGCTTGAACCTCAGGGAGGCTTCCTACATACCTTGCCTTGGTAAGGATCAATGACCATGAAGTTCAAGTGTGGGTGTGGGGTTTACACTCTAGGCTGCCCAAGGTGTTGGTGACCTGAAGTGAAGGTGTTGGAGCGACCAATGAATGGTGGGATTGAACCTCAGGGAGGCTTCCTACGTACCTAGCCTTGGAAAGGATCAAAGAACACATAGTTTAGGTGTGGGTGTGGGGCTTACACACTAGGCTATCTGAGGAGTTGGTGAACTGATGTGAAGTGGGGTCGGACCGACCAATGGGTGGTGGTCTTGAACCTTGTGGAGGCTTCCTACAAACGCTGCCTTGGCAAGGATCAAGGACCACGTAGTTCAGAATGGGGTGTGGGGCTTTTTCTCTGGGCCACCCAGTGTGTGGGTGAACTGACATGAAGGGGACCTGGAATGACCGGGTGAATGGTGGGATTGAACATCAAGGTGGTTTCCTACGTACCCTGCCTTGGAAAGGATCAAAGACCACATAGTTCATGATGGGTTTGGTGAAACTACGTGAAGATGGTTGGTAAGACCAGTAGATGGTGGGATTGAACCTCAGGGAGGCTTTCTACATACCCTTCCATGGAAAGGATCAATGACCACATAGTTCAGATGTGGGTGTGGGGATTACACTCTAGGCTGCCCAAGGTGTTGGTGAACTGACATGAATGGGTCGGAGCAACCAGTGGATGATGGGATTAAACCTCAGGGAGGCTTCCTACATACCTGGCCTTGTCAAGGATCAAAGTCAAAATAGTTTAGGTGTGGGTGTGGGAATTACACTCTAGGATACCCAAGGTTTTGTTGAACCAAAGTGAAGGGGGGTCGGAGCAACTAATGGTTGGTGTGCTTGAACCTCATGGAGGCTTCCTATGTACCCTGGCATGGCATGGATCAAAGACCACATAGCTTAGAATGGGGTGTGGGGCTTATCCTCTGGGCTGCCCAGGGTATTGGTGAACCGACATGAAGGGGGGCAGAACGACTGGGTGAATGGTGGGCTTGAACCTCATGGAGGCTTCCTGCGTACCCTACGATGGAAAGTATCAAAGACCACGTAGGTCATGATGGGTTTGGTGAACCAACGTGAAGATGGTAGGGACAACCAATTGATGGTGGGATTGAACCTTAGGGAGGCCTCCTACGTACTCTGCCTTGGCAAGGATCAAAGACCCCATAGTTCATGGTTGGTGTGGGGATTACACTCTTGGACACCCAGGTGCCGCTATGGAGTGGCAATGGTGAATGGGGATTACACAAGAAAGCTTCTCGGGTGCCTCTATGGAGCGACAATTTTGGATGGGGCTTACACAATGTAGCTTCCCGGGTGTTGGTGTGGATCAGAAATGGCGCATGGGGCTTACACAAGGATGTTTCTTGTGTGCCACTACCGAGTGACAAAGGTGAATGGGGCTTACACAAGGAAGTTGTTCGAGTGCCGCTATAGAGCGGAAATGGTGGATGGGGCATACGCAAGGGAGCGGCCTGGGTGCCACTATGGAGCGACAATGGTGAATGGTGATTATGCTAGGAAGCTGCCCGAGTGCCGCTATGGAGCACAGTGTTGAATGGGGCTTATTCAAGGAAGTTTCCTGGAATGTCTTCCTCTTGTCTGGCCATGAGGTCATCCCAAATCACTGTTGAGTTGAGGCATATGATTGAGGCCTACACCTATGCACTAGTGCACAAGCGGGATAACACCACGAGGCGTTGGAATCAGTCCAATCAAAGGGAGTTGAAAAGTGTGAATTACATGCCCGACATTCGGAACACAATGAGGGTGGTGTGGAGATAGAGGATAACTGTTGACCGTGTTCGAAACACAACATCCCTATCACATTAGCCTGAAATGGGGACAAACAAATGAGGGTCGACTGGTGACCATGTTCGAAACACTGAACCTGACTTGAAGTGTTGTCCAAAGTTATATAGGGTGTTGGCCCAGGACGGTAGGTGAGCCGATGTGACATGGGACCAGGCCTTTAGGGGGTCCCTTATGACCTGAAAGAGTATGAATATTCTATTGAAGGACACACAAAGCGCGAGGTGGAGTGATGGAATGTTTGAATAGATTCCAATACTCTTGAAGGTATGCCACTATGATCATGGAATAATGCATCTTATGCTTGGAACATAAAGCATCTCTTAGGTGGAATAATATGCATCCAATTATTGAATGATAGGGCATGATAAAATTTATAGTCATGTAGGGAGGAATGTTGGCATCTCATGCTTGGAGCATAAGGCATCTCTTGATTGGATCAAGAGGCATCCAATATTTGGAACATAGGGAGTACTGTAGTTTATAGTCATGCATATAGGACTACTGGCATCTCATGCTTGGAGCTTAAGGCATCTCTTGTTTGGAGCAAGATGAATCCTATAATTGGAACATAAGGATTACTACAGTTTATAGTCATGTAGAGAGGACTTTTGGAATCTCATTCTTGGAGAATAAGGCACCTTTTGTTGGATGAAAGAGGCATCCTATGTTTGGAACATAGGGATTTCTAAAGTTTAAAGTCATGTAGATAGGACATTTATTCATCTTATTCTTGGAGCATAAGGCATATCTTTTTTTGGAGCAAGAGGCATCCTATGTTTGGAACATAAGGATTACTATAGTTTAAAGTCATGTAGATATGACTATTATGCATCTTATGCTTGGAGCAAAAGGCTTATCTTGTATGGATCAAGAGGCATCCTATGTGTGGAACATAAGGATTACTGTAGTTTGAAGTCATGTAGATAGGATTATTATGCATCTTATTCTTAGAGCATAAGGCTTCTCTTGTTTGGAGCAAGAGGCATTCTATGTTTTGAACATAAGGATTACTGTAGTTTAAAGTCATGTAGATAGGACTATTATGCATCTTATACTTAGAGCATAGGGAATCTCTTGTTTGGAGCAAGAGGCATCCTATTTTTGGAACATAAGGATTACTGTAGTTCAAAGTCATGTAGATAGGACTATTATGCATCTTATGCTTGGAGCACATGGAATCTCTTATTTAGAGAAAATGGAATCCTATGTTTGGAACATAAGGATTTCCACAGTTTAAAGTATTTTAGATAGGACTATTAGGCATAAGGCGCCTAAAAATGGAAGGTGTTGGGACTTATTCAATGGTGGCCCCTTTCTGGTTTGGCCCTACATAGGATCCAAATGATAGGGTTTGGAGGAGTTTCCTGAGGAATGGTTCGACTCAAGGTACTCGGGGAATTGATGATGAGAACCTCAACTCATGACATGGGAATGGAACCAAGAGGAATATGTCAACTCAAGGTGTTTCATGGTGTGTTGTAGAGTATCTCAAATCATGGTATTCCATAGGTTGACGGTGGGTGTGTATAAGGGTGCAATGGAAAATCCTGATGTCCCGGCCCGAAATGTTCGAGGTGCGACTCCCCATTTTTTATTGGATTGTGCGACGTTAGCGAAGGGACATGCACAAAGGGCCGGGACAACAGCCCGAAACTGACCCCGAGTGGGCGTGCTAGGGCTCCGCCACCGCGGTATGGACCGGTGAGTGCAGGCCTGAATACTATTTCGCATAATAGGAGCAACACACAGGATGAGTTGCGTGCAAGGAGGGGTTGCACGCAATCAGGAAGGACTACACACAATAGGGGTGTTGGGTGAACAAAATGGGAGTTTTGCGCACAATAATGGATGCGTGCATGAAATACTGGAGTCGTACGTGTAAAGGTGGGAGGCGTGCGTGCAATACGGGATGTGTGCGCTCAATACGGGACGCATGCGTGCAAAATGGGAGATGTGGATGCAATAGGCGGCCTCACTGGAAATAGGGCGGCCGCATGCACAATAGGGCGGTTGTGTGCGCAATAGGTGAGGATTGCGTGTAATTGGATAGAGGAACATTTGGTGCGTGAAAAACTGGGCACCGTGGAACTATTGCGTGCAAAAAATTACATTTTGCATGAAAAATTAGGAGGGTTTCCCCCCTTTACGTGCTAAACTGATGTTTTGCATGCAAGAGAGGGGATTTTACGCGTGGGCACAGAAAATTAGGACTTTCGTGAATCAGAGTGGAGGCCGACCTCTAGGGGCCTCCAAGGAAAAGGGGGGTGCACTTTTATTTATAGGTGGAAACTAGGGAGGCCGTGCGTGTAAAATTCAGTGTGCGCAAGGCGGTGTGTATTAAATTCTGCACGCTCAAGGCTGTGCATGTAAAATTCTATGCCTGCATGATGATACACATAATATTCCACACACACAAGGCGGGGCGTGTAATATTCCACATGCGCAAATGGTTTTTCGTGTGAGATTCCATTTTTATGTGAAAATCCATACTTTTCCCCAAAACCGTCCTGGATGGCCATTTCTGGTAGCCTGACTTCGAACAACCATACCTTCTGATCTGTAACTCCTTTTGGGATCCACAACCAATCAAATTGAATACTGAAGAACGAGCTACACTCCAGGATCATTTATGGTAAAATTTGAAAATTTTTTGGGATGCATTTTTTGGTGCCAACAGTGTCCTTTTCCATTACCGGGATCCTGACCAAAAGATAATGACTCGACAGGTTCAGCTAGTCTAAGTAATTTTCTTTGCTAGAAAGTGAAAAATCCAGGGTGATCTAGTAGATGTTGTGATGTTCCTAGGGAATGTACATCTTCAAATGAGCCCTATCTTGGTATCACTATCCCTATGTGGATTAAGGTCATCCATGTTCCTTGGGACTACACCTGGTGGATTATCCTCAATATCACTTTCAGGTTAGGCTGGCATATGATAAGACCTAACATGATCCTTGTATACTCTCCCAAATGAAGGATCTAGATATGTTGGTAAGTCTAGAAAATAATTATGTGGAGTAGAATTTGTATATGAATGCATCATTTCTAGAGGGTCTGGTGATAACTGGCTGATGTAGGGTGCTGAGAAATGGGAAGAGCAGCTAGTTCACCCTTGCAACACTGCTGGATGATGTCGTTATAATGATCATGGCTCTTCAGATAATCCAGCTGATGATGATGGTGAGGAAAATACATCGTCCAGAGAGTCTGTTAGAAACACATGACTTTATCCTGGGTGAGATACTATGGGATTCCATATTATGGAGTCATGATCAGATAAAACATCTTAGGGAAGTGGAATGCCGCCATAATGTCTGATAATATTCTTCATTCAGAAGAGGGATCCAGCATCTGGTTTCCCCATTCCTCAACCAGGGGTGGTTGCAGGACCAACTTCAACACATATGTATACCTTTGTGTTAGTGGACTGGCTATTGGAGAGAATGATTCACGTGGTGACATGCCATCACATAATGGATTGTCTCTTGTAGATGATACTGATGGAATCATCATGTCTTTGTATGATGGAGTTTCGACCACTTCTTCTTGTATGAAGGTGATTGAGGTTAATGTTGGATTAGACTAGTGATCATCATCTACCAATCCACAAAACAACACTCTATGATCTTGTGTTGAGGTAGGGAATGATCCTGGTGATGACGTAGAGAATTTCATGGTGAGACCCACGAATGATGCCAAATATTCATCCTCCTTCTTGTATCTATAGATTGATTTTGGGCTCTGGTGTATTTTACATTCCCGAAGGAAGATGATCACTTTCCATATTCCAACCTTATTCCCTGTTACAGAGGATCAGGGTGACGGCTACAACATCACGTCGTAGATCGCCTCAGAATCAGAAAAGTAAATAGGATTTACTATGGCCTGGCTCTTCATGGGATATTTCCTTTAGCGGTGGCCATTAGCCCTCTATCCTTGATATGGACCTTCCAGGAAAGGTTGATATTCGACATGGGGGGAATCTCTGTGTGGGTTGATGAAAGACCAGGGAGGAACTTCTCGTAGGATGGTTGTGACAGGAGGAGGACCATCACATCTACTATTTTTTAAGTGGTAGGACCTCCACCATGGTGAGATGGGGTGCAAGGAGCACCTAGGAATATTTCAAATTGAACATGGGGATGAACTTTGTGTCTGTTTCCCAATGCGCATGGAGGAACTCCATAGTAGGGAGTGATGGGGTATGGAGGGCCTCCGCTATAGTTGGTGAGAACATGGGAAGGACCTCCATGTTGGCCACATGTGGCACCATTAGGACCTCCGCACTGGCTGCCTGTGATTGCATGGGGAGGAAATTTAATCTTATTTAACTAGAGAGTGGAATGACTTATGCTAAAGATGGTGATGAACTTTGGAGGGCCTCCTCTTGGATGATAACTAGAGTGGGGATGACCTCTTCTAGAATTGGTGATGATGTGGGGAGTGAATCTTCTTGAATTATCGCTGGAGAAGGGAGGACCTTCACTAGAGCCGGTGTTGATGTGTGGAGGGATTTCATATAGATAACCTAAGATATGGAGAAAATTTACATACATTGGATCATTAGTATGAGGTGAACCTCCGTGTTGGGTGTTAACAAGATGGGGAAGACCCCTGTACTGAATTTCATCATCACTAGTTTTCCCGCAGTAACTACTACTCAGGCCAGTGACCAGAAGAGTCATCCTTGCCAACCTGTGTGGCGGCTGGGGTCTCAATCCTAATCGGACATGGGAGTTAAACTTATTTATAATGGTGGGGAACAACAAATATTCATTGGTGGTGGAATGTGACACTGATTTTATATAGGATGACGCCCCCTAGTTGGTGTCTTCATGAGCCTGTACCCAATGTCGACACCAGGTCATCTTGATTGGGGCTAGAGGATTGGGGGCATAAAATACATTATCTTAGGTATGGGGGACCAGATTCTATAGGTGCTGATGAGAATAGATGGAATCACTTCTTTTTTACTCCCATGTATAATTTTTAGCTGGGATGACTAAGATTTCCCATACCTCATTCGTGAGGGAAGTGAATCATGAAAATGTTCCAGAGAAAGGCTCCCATAATGGTTGAATTTCATAAAGTGGAGAAGTGGATCTATGTGTTGCCATTGGGGGTGGTATTGATGGTGAGGAACAAAACCTATAAATCATGGTGAGATATATCCCTCATTGGGATGACCCCCTTTAATTCATATTGTCAGATAAGATAATCTATTAACCTTCTCGGGATAAATTATTTGGGTGAGATGGGGGCATGGGTTCCTGGAAGCCGTGGTTATGGGTGATGTCATGGTAGAGGTGGAGTAGTGTGGGATTCCTTTATTGAAAATTCCCCTTCACTTACATCTGTGGGGAGGAGTCAACTAGTTTTCTGTATCTTGGGTCCCGCAACATAGAATGATTTAGCCATCAATATTCATAGTAGGAATGTAATGCTCAGTTCCATAGTTCTGTTCAGTCATCCAAAAACAGATACAGAGAACCAAGTTGGTGATTACATAGAAAAAACTCCCAATGTATAACTACCTATAATTATTGTGAGTTCTAAACCAAACCTTCAATTTGAATGGGGGGAAATGGCACCAGATAGCTGGATACAATAACATGATTATATGTTAATATATTGAACGGTACTAATACCTATGGTTGTAAGAGAAAATATTCAAGTCTATTCAACATTTTATGTTTTCAATGCTTTCCACTAGGGCCCACCCCTACATATTTGTTGATGGTGATGATCACATCGTACCACACATCCCTACCTTCCAAAGGCGGGTGACATTCATCACTTCTTTTGTGATGTTTTCTCCATGATCGAAATAGGATGATGGGATGTTGGTATCTTCTTCTATGGACTCCTCATCGGAATTCTTCACCTAGTCCAGGTATCCCTAATAAATTAATACGTTTTCTATGAATGTATCCCAAGTTCCCTCTCATTGTGGACTCTATTAAATTACGTTTCTTCGGTAGGGACATTCCAAAGGGTCAAGTCAAGGATGAAAACTTCGGTCAGGAATGTAGTATCTTTGGGAATCAATGACATGTCTAGATACCAGAAAATTGGAACACATATATTCTCCCTTACTAGAGGGATTATTGAGGGCATGGAAGCCCATGAAATCACATGTAGATTGAGGTGCACTTATGATAGAGGCATTACTCTGAGGTTTTACTCAGCTTCCCATGTCTAACATGGGGTATACTGTGAGTTTAACATATAGAGTAGTGGAATTGGAATGACCAAAATATTGATGAGAGAGGATAAGATTGGTACATCCCTAATAAAGAAAACCTTGAATGTTTACCTGATGGATGGATTGAATATCCCAATAAGTATGAACCCGGGATGGTGTGTTCTAAAAATGGAAGGTTTCACACCATGATGGCTGATCTGGACATCAGAAAGGACAGATCAGGGAAGAACACCAAATAAAGGGATACTCCAAGGATTTCCATTGGTTGGGACTGAATGTCAGGTATGCTTTAATACTAACCCTATTTCAAATATAGGGATCAAAACTCATGTAGTTATAATTGGTGGTTCGAGGCATACACATGGTTGGATGCGCTTCACAAGAGGGTAACTATTGGTTAGATGGATATGATGTGTTGGGATTATTCATCGATATCTTCCCATGTAGATGGAGTGATCCCACTAGGATACAATGGATAGGTTTAGAATTAGGATTGGCGATGGAGTGTTATAATTTATTGAATAATGTCAAACCAATGTGATGAAGAAAGTTTCAAGATTGAACATTAAGACGGCTTCCTATGTATCCCAGTGTGTTGGAATCATAGTCCATGAAGTTCGGTGGGGTGATGGGACACATAAGAAGGTGTCCAGTGAGAATGGAGTGCATGGGTAAGGAACAAAAGTATAACTTTTGGCTTGGGGCATGAAATTCCCAATACATAAAAGATCAAAGGGGATATCCTAATAAGAAAAGGATGATGGACTTGAACATTAGGGAGGCTTACTATATAAAATGATTGAAAGGAAGGGATCAAAGTTCATGTAGTACAAAATGGGGGAATAGAATTTTGGCATACAGAAAGGAAAATGACCCAGACATGCCCTAGGGGCTTACACATGGTTATAAGACCTTCACAAGAGGGGAACTATTGGATGAAGGAGTATAGTGATTTGTGGGGCTTATGCATGGTTAGCTGCCCATATGGATTATGAAACCTCATAGAATGGATGTCAGATATGTGTTCCTAAAAGAGAATATGTCACATCATGAGGGTATGTCTCTAGAAGGGATTACCAGTGTCTACCATTGGATTGGATTGAGCCTCAATGAGGCATCCTATGTACCCAAATGGGATCATAACCTACAAAATATGGAGAGTGATGATTAACTTCCTTTAGGAAAAGTGAAAAAAATTAAATTGTAAGGACAAATGGATTGTAGGGAGTGAAGTGCATTAACAATAGAGAGGCTTCCAACGTACCCTATTTAGAATAAATGAATCAATGTTTATGTAGTTCGATACATGTAGTTTATCGTCATGTGGGACGAAGGGGGCCTGGGGATTATGCATGGATAGAGGAAAAAAATTGTGATAGGGTTATGAATTCTTAACAACATAGATAGGTTGTCATTGTCATTGTTTACCCTAATCCCTATGATTTATTGTCTGTGTGGGAAACATGTGGTAAAAGCAGACCCGACGATGGTGTTACAAAGGTGTGACCAAGATGGATGGTGTAGGGATTATGCATGGATAGTGGACCAGGGAGATAGATATTGGTACATAATCCATGATGGAAGCATGATAAGGTGGACCAAGGATTATTTGGATACTACTAAATGAACACATGGAAAAATATTGAAAAAAGATAGAGAAGGAGGATCGATAAAGGAGGGAGAAAAAGGATCCCTATCTCATCCCCTCTATGACCTTCCCAATCTTGTCACACATGTGGAAAATTACAATTTAACATCATGTGTTGAGGAAATGGGTGTTTGGAATTTTAACATATCATAGATCGGATGATAAGGACTCACTACTCATCACTTGGAATTACATAACTTGTAGGAACCCACACTTGGGGAAAAAAGGCACAAGTAATGTAAAAAATGGATTTTAGGGACTAATAGGATTTAACCCTAGAGTGGGTTCCTACATAGCCTCTTTATATGACAAGTATAAAAACTCATGTTGATCAGTACATGTAGTTTAACGTCATATGGGACAAAGGGGGAATGAGGATTATGCATGGAAATCAGACCAAAATAATTTTGGTGACTATATGTGGTTAGACACCCAGAGAGGTTTCATGGTTGTTGTTTACTTCAAGCCCTTATATATCAAACTCGGTGTGGGAAGGATGAGGTAATAGCATCCCAAACAATTGTTTCTCAAAGGGTGTGACCGTGAGGGATGTTTCTGGGATTACACAAGGCTAGAAACCAGGTGAGATGGATATTGCGAGTTAATCTAGGAGGGAATCCTGAGAAGGTTGTTCAGGGATAACATAGAGACATACCAAGGCACACATGGAGAAAATGTCCTAAGGGAGAGAGAAGATGGATCAATTTAGGTTGGAAGAAAAAGGTTCATGGTCTCATCCCCTATCTAACCTTCTCAGACATGTCACACATGTGGAAACATAGATATTAATATCCCGTGTTGAGGTCTTGAGTTCTTGGCAGTTTATAGTCCTAAATCTCGAATGGTTAGGACTCACTCCTCATCCCTTGGAATTACATAACTTTTACTAACCTGTACTTGGGGAAGGGATGGAACAAGAAACTCCTAATGGGAGTTCGGTGGAGGAGTGGTCAATTTAGGCATCCATGTTAGCATAGCTATGTGAATAATAAATAAATATTAGCATACCTATGTGAAGAAGCATACGGTTGGGAAACACAAATTTAAACAAAACTCGATGGATCATAAAATTACTTCCCATAAGCTTAGAGGGATGTGTAGGAAAGGGGTTCATGATGATACGAGGCTTAGCCAGAAGAGATTCACAAAGTTTAATAGATTCATGTGGTAAGGGATCTCCATGAAGTAAGGGTGCTCTGCGAAGGAAGGGTGATTTATGATGGAAAGACTTCAGCGGAGCAGAGAATCCTCTTGGCAAAGAGACCATTATTTGGGGAGTACTCCATGAAAGATTAATACTTAATAGACTCTTGAACCACATGAAGTGGATCCCTCATTTTTGAAGGATAAAGGCCACCAGGAAGGTAACCCCTAAAATTCAGGGCCATGAAAAACATAGGAAATCAGGATTTTTTACGCTCAAGTACCTTGGGTGATCCATATTTCTATCTTCTTAGAAATGCACCGGAGCTTCGTGAAATGGGATGCTGGGAGGTGAAAAGTCAGGGTAACAATGGTTGTGTGTGTGTGGGGAGGGGGTGAGCATTCTATTTATAGGTTACATTTGTTCTCCATGATTTTGGGGTTTACTACAAAGAAAAACTGGGTGACACAAAAAAGATGTGTTGCCGTGAGGAATAAAGCATCTGCCAGATTTTTTCGGACTCACAAAGGCACCATCACAATAGTGATTATGGGGAATGCTTCAAATAAAAAGGATTTCACAAAGTGTCCATGCTCTTCGAAAGTTGGTAATAATCACTATGTAACTTTCAACCTACTTCGTGGTGGGGGAGACAAGGATATCTGTGGAGATGCTTTATGAAACATACAATTTTGATTATTTGGATAGATTTTGAGGCCATTTTGGTCTATATTATCGTCGAACTAGTTATTGATTGGTTCATGCCTTCAATAGCACAATTTTTTTGTCTCAAAACCTCCTTTAAATTCATTCTGTAAATATTTATATATCATGAGATGGATAGGATTGGAATAGGGGGTGAACACAATTCATCATGGGACCTTGACATCTTTGATGGTCATGGGAGTGAACCTTGACTACTATTATAGATTGAGGAGTGAACCCATTATAGTATGATATCCTTGCCATTCAGCCTTCACTAATATGAAAATGGTTTTTTATGATTATTTTTATTTCATAATTCAATGTCTTATGAAAATGTAATTCAATCACAACTCATGTTCTTTGATTTTCTTATGTTTCATGTCTTATAAAAATCCAATATTTCGAACATGACTCAAGATTATTATCTTTTATTTACATGGAATGGTTTTACAATTTTTTTCTAATATTCTAATACCCTTATGGTATTGTTATTATTATGAATATAACTTGTTTTCCCTTATTGAGAATCTGATTTCACCCTTTCTTACATTTCCTTTCCCTAGGTTACAAAAGTTGGTTTTAAGTAAGACTGATAAAGGGGATGATATTTATCAAAGAAATTGATGTTCATTGATTAATTAATAATATTTTGTTCTATGTTTCAAAGGTCACTAAACTATAACAGTATCCAGGCACATGTTTTTATAATGTAATAAAGATTCATCTAGAATGATATAATATCCATATATGAGAATCCTTAGTTTCTTTAGTTGGTATCAAAGGATATGTTCTATTACACTTTATAAAATTGGATTATAAAATTTTAGTGAGATACATAACAATTTTTATAAAGATGAGTCCATGTATTTCTCTAAGTATAAGTCTAAGGATGATTCAATATATATGAAAATTTCCTATAACTTTGGTAAAGGATAGAGAAAGTGGTTTATAAGAAATTAAATCCCTATCCAGATACTAAAAGTGGATGCGGCTCTCGAAAATATGTGCCAATTGATAATAAATCCAAAAAGGCATATTGAATTGGACTCGATCATCCCATATTGCATGAATACGAGCCTTTTTTCACACCTAGTTTGAAACTCCTATGGTATATTCATTGAATATTCAATAAAAATTTATAAACCGTCATAAAGGATTCAATTAGATGATGACTATGAATGAATTAGGATAATCCTATGGTGTCATAGATTTAATGGATGGGTTTGTGATTTTGTAATCATAGAAGTTATTGTTCATGATTATGTGGTTTCACAAAATGATTAGTGTTTAACATGTTATGATATTGGTTTTAGTAGATGGCTACAACCGGAGGGAACCATATTAATGATCAGTGAGATAGACACTAAAATGATTGTCATTATGATAAACCAAACATTATGGGAGTTTTAATTCAAAATATTATTGATATGATCAAACCAATTTCTCAAGATATGAATCATGTGGAACTTTAAATGTATAAAAGAAGGCTACAAAATTCTATTGAGTCTTTCATGAGGAATCATCCAATTTATTTTAGTGGTTCTAGTGATCCACTAGTGGATGGGAAATGAATCAAAAATATTCAAAATATATTTTCTATTCATCTGTTTTTTGAGCATAAAAAATAAAATTTGGAAGGTGAAGTAGATCAATGGTGGAATCTTATTATGAATATTAGGGAATAAAAACAAATTAAATATATGGAATGAAAATAGTTTAAGGGAAATTAATTCAATGAGTACTTCAATGATATTCTATAAAAATACTTGGAGAAGAAATTCATCGAACATAATAAAAAGTATGTTGAATCTATTGGTAAATTAGTAATTAATTTTACAAGACTTATAATATACACATAGAGTGTAATCATTATCCATGAAAGAAAATATGATCAATTTTTTGGTGCCTTAAATAAAGTCTTCTAATAGAATTTGAAATAAGAGACTACAATATTTTTGAAGAAGTCATTTGATGTTTATTAAAGGTAGAAATGGATGTTTTATATTCCAAAAATTCCTATAGTTTTTATTAGAAAAGGAAGATCGAGACACATGAAAAATAATATCACGTAAATTAATTCCATCCAAATGCATTGCATAAATATGGGAAGAAGCATCAAGGGAATTTATTGAATGTAACTATGATATTTTTTTAAATTTTCAAATAAAATTCCTAAATATCAAGAATATCGAAATGTTATTAATTTACTTGTTAATATAATAGAGGAGATGTGGAATCAATGTAACGCACCACTTAAACTCTAGTGCATCAAGTGCAAAGATTTTGATAATTATGTGAATAAATACCCTAATCCAAGTGCTCACATGGATGATTGGGTACAAAAACCTATAAATACAATTGAAAAAGAGAATTTTTTTAAATAGAAATGGATGAAGTGAATCACGATAAATAGGTCAAACTTATCCACCCCTCCTTATTTGGTAAATTCATGTCTGATTATGAATGAAAAATCCCCAAAAAAAGCATATTTTTTATGCACTAATGAAATTACATGGGATAATATCTTTATATATGGATTCTAGAATAACTAAATCACATTTGATACTATATTTGTAAAAGGATGAAACCAATATTCCAATACTAATATTTTGGTTTAATATAAGCTCTTATACAAGTAATAAATGTTAAATTAACTTTTTTAAGTGTATATGTCACCATGTAGAATTTACATATATGTTATGGATACCATAAAGGGTTTATGGTTTTAATTATTATTATAATATCAAAGTTAATGAAATAACTTTTGATGTTTTATTTAGTGGGAATGTATAAGTATTAAGGATAATTTAAGATACTTTAATGGAAATGAAAGCATTTATTTTTATATATATTGAAAAATTTATTTGAAGGGGAATTTCTGGAAATATTTTTCAAATACGATTAAACGTAATGGTATCCTTTAGGGTCTATCATATCATTGATGTTGAGACACTTAAGGATTATTTTTTTTATCACCTTACAAATTCATCACAATTAATTACTATCGAATAAAATTTCTACATAGGTCTTTATCCCTTAATATATATTACAGAAGTGTAAAGTTCTCATGGATTACCATATTATATTTAATTTTATCAAAATATAGAGTTTACCTTGATGTTTTGGTGATGTCTTTTTCAATTTCATCACATTGAGTTGAGTTTCATCATTGCATATCATCCTTATAAATATGTTCAGTTTGAGAGAATAAGTCAAACCCTACAGGATATGATGAGATCTTGTTCTATGGATTTAAAAGGTGTTTATTAACAACACCTTAATTAAATTTACTTTCCTTGTAAAAATATTTTCAACTCAAGCATTCAGATTGATCCTTATGAATCCCTTTATAGAATGAATTGTAAAAATATAACATACTAAAATAAAGTTACAAAAAGAATGATACTAATTCCTGAGAAAGATGATGAGATGGTAGATAAAGTTATATTCATTTGGAAACATATAATAGCTGCACAAAGTTGATAGAAATTTTCTTTCTATAATATTTGACGCAATCTAGAATTTAATGATGGTTAGAATGTGTTTATATGAATTTCTCCCTAGATGAAGGAAGGGAAAACTAAGCCAAGGTATATAATTCCAATTAAAATATATGATTTTATCAGGATAATATCTTATTATTTAGGAATTTCATTGAACCTCTTCATGTTCATGATGGTTTCCATGTAACACTCCTAATGAAGTACATACCTGATTCATCACATTTACTAAACTCAATGGTTGTATCAAAAGAGTAAGGTATTAACTATGAGGGAAAACATGGAGAGATTTTGGATCGAATAATGAATGTTATATGAAACAAGACCACTCAAAAAGTCAATCTTCTCTGGAAAAACCACCAGCTTGAGGAAGTTATGTGGGAACCATAATATGTATGAAGGTAGAAGTATCATTAGTTTTTGGTACCAAAGAGACAAATTTGGAAAAAAATTTATTTTAAGGGGGTAAAATATAGCATCCCAAATTTTTGAAAAATATATATATTTTTCAATTAAATATAATATTTTTTTAAATTTTTTATTACACACAATATTGACTTTATCTTGCGTTTTATATAACACTATGTTTGGCATGCATTACACGCAAGACCATGTTTTAACAAACCGTGATATATTATCAATATGGTTATCTAAACTCGAAAATTATAAACAAAATATTAAAATAGTAATAAATAGTTTTTAAATACCATTTTTTTATATAAAGTAAAAAAATTGATAAAAAGTACTATATTTGTATTAAATTTAGTACATGTTTGAAGGATACTATTTTTCTAAAAAATTGTATTTCTATTTCTATTTGAGAACAGTAATAAAATTATTTTTTTGACAATTTTAGAAAAATAATTTGATAATAAAAGAAATTTTTTTGAAGTAATCATGTCAGAATTATCTTATAGTGAATTTTTAGAGTTTTTTGAAAGGTTTTATTTTAGGATTAATAGTGAAAAATATGAAATTTTAATTTTAGAATTTTTTTTAATTGAAATTATTTGTAATTTAAAATTATATTTAAATTGGTATTAAATTAAAATTAGTTAAACTAAATATATATTAATAAAATTTATGTCATTTTAATCATTTTATTAGTGAATTTTGATTTAAAAATAATTCAAACTTTTGAACATTTTCTTTTTGAACACCCAATTTCTTATGGTATCTACAAGATTGATTTTATATTAACAATTTACACTTCAGTAAATTAAATTTTCAAAAATGGATTCAATATTTTTAATTATAATAATTTATTTAATCTAATAAGTTCAATATAACTTTTGGCCCAAATAAATAGTGAAAACCATAAATAATAATTACAAAAATTAAGGTAAAAATGGGATTACTAGGGGTTAAACATAAATAATAAGGTGTAAAATAAAAAACAAACATTAATAAACTACATTTTATAGATATATTTCTACATTATCACCTATATTATCAATAATTTACCATTATTGGGCACTTGCGACCTGAAACAAACATGGGAGTATTTATTTATTTTAATAAAATTAAAAGTGAGTCCCCCACCTCACTTATAAAATTCCAAACCTCTTCTCTCCTTTTCACACTTTCAAAACCATTTGTTTATATCAATTCCTAAAAAAATAATTCTAAAATTACCTCCTCAAATCCTATAATAATTAGTTTTGGTATTAATAGATCCTAGGAAGGATTTTGGTAAAATCCTAAGGTGGATACCAGAAGAACATCTAATCTTCTTCAACGAGCATTTTTATATTATTTCATTCTATAATTAAATAAATTATTATTAGAACATGCTGAAATAAAATAATTATTATGTTACATATAATAATATTTTCTCATGTTATGTTAATTACGAAAAACCATCTTCACTTCCACAAAATGGGCTTCGACATCATTATTCACATGTTTGGCGGACTACCACCTCACGAACTGATGTCATTCATTTTTACTTTTCCACAACTCATGGGTTGGTATTATTATTAATATAAAGTATATATATTATATTTATAACTTAATTATACCTATGTGTATATTATATCATATATAGGTTTTTTACCTTCTATTCCATAGAGGATACGATAGCATCACTCATATGTATGATATACTATCTTATTCCATGGAGATGTGATCCATTTTACACTAATGATTTAAATGGAAGATAATAATGATAAATATATGTGATATAAATTCCATAATTATAATATTCATAAAACATTTAAAATTATTAATATATAATATATTATTTTATTTCTTACCATTCTACTCAATAAATATAATAACATCATTCGTGTACATGTGGAATTCCACCTTCATAGAATTATGTTACTATATTTTCATCACAAAACCACATGGATAATATTTATAAATAAATAAGATTATATTTATGATGTTATTATCATTATATAAATACAATATATTACTTATCACATTTAAATAATTATCATTGAAAAAATGGAAATGTTATACATGCTTATGTAGGACATACCATCTCCATGATCATAATGTACTTCATTCCTCAAAAACCTATTTCAAAATTAGTCTTAAGATTATAGGATATATATAAAAATGATAATTATTAAATTATTATTATTCTTTATAAAATTAAACTATTATCAATGTAAGAGGACTACAAATAAAAAATTGTAACATATGTGAAAAACCAAGCAATTATTACCTGAAACATGGATGTAACATAGAATTGTTAATAAATGGGTAATATAAAGACCTAAGTAAAAAAAATATGCTATGATATATATTTATGGTTCTTTAATATATATATATATAACTAATATTTACTATAAATAAGGTTCAAATGCATAAAAAGGGAATTTGAGACATTAGGTATTGGATTTTATTCCCACATATTAATTCTGCGAGACACATGCCATATTAACCTCCTATTTATTTTATGTGGTATATATGATATTAATTAATGTATTTTATGTTTATTAAACTGGAAATTATTTTATTTTACATATTCATTTTATGATATTTTACTCATGTGGTTTATAGATCAAAAATATACAAATCGATATGTTATTTTTGTCACAATTTTCCATCTTTGGAACAAATGTTTTGTTAAAAATCCAAATTCTTTTATGAGGTTTATAAACTACCCATTTAAAATTATATATAATAAATTAATTTTTTTTCATAATATTATAAGTTTCATTAAATTATATTTCTTCATGGGGATTATGTTTCAATGTTACCAATGTGGTAAATATTTTATTTTACAATCTCATCATTTTTTATGATTATTTATTAGTAAGTTTTTTTTGTGATAGAACATTATGATAGATCTATAAATAAAATAATTAATTTTATTATCCTATGGTTATGTAAATATAATACATATTTTAACTTCCTCATCCTCTCTTCATATACATATTAGTTCAAAAATAATGTTTTAATGAAAAAACACCTTTTTAGTTGAACCCCATTTTCTTTCCAAAACCACGTCAAAACCCCCTTTCTTTCAAAAATAATGAGAATAAAACTATGTTTTTTTATATCATGAATACCCATATTTTCAATATATTTTAAGATTAATTTAATTATATTATTTAATTGGGATTATGATTCATTGTTACCATATTGGAAAAGGATTTATTTAACAATTTCATCATTTATCAAGATTGTTTATGATTATGTTTTTTATGATAGAATATTATGATACATCTTTCAATAAAATGATTAATTTTGTTATCCTATAGTTATATAATGAGAATACATTTATTCCATTGATCTTTCCCTCTTTATATACTCAATGGATAAAAAATATTATTTTATAGAAAAAAAATCCCTTTTCGTTCGAAAACCATTTTCATTCCAAAACCATGTTTTGCAAAAAAAAATTAAAATGGTTTAAATTTTTTTAAATTTTTTTATTGAACATGTTTTTACCCATGTTTTATATTTGATGTTTTTCTTAAAATGATTCTACATGCATTTTTCAAAAATAATTCCTGTTGGAATTTTACCAAAAAAATGTGAAAGAAATATTTGTTTTAACATGTAAAACAAGCACATAATTTCCCATTTTCTTAAAAATTATCATTTGAAAGAATTACATTATAACATTTCATATTTATTTTCAAAGAAGTGTATTTTGAAAATGATTTATGTTTTAAAAAGTGTTTTTAAAGTAGAGACGTTATTTTTATCAAGTAACTTTTTAAATTATTTTTGAAGCATCATTTATAAGTATTTCATGTTTATTTTCAATGATACATATTCAAAAATTGTTTTAGTTTTAAAAAGTGATTTTTAATGAAAAGTTTTCTTCCTTAATAAAAGTTCCAAGTTATTTTTCATTAAAAATAGTAATCCAGCAAAGATGAAATCCTTTTTGGTTACTTATACTTTACGGGGGACAAGATATAAGCACACCATTATTATTATATCTTTTAGTGATTTACCATTATTCTGAAATTATATTTATAAAAAATTCTTCGTTTTCCAAGGGTTATAACATGATATAATTCTATTGAACCCCACTAATTTTTCATGGGTTAGTCTAGGATTAAATGATTAAATTATTATGGAAGCTATCTATTTCTTATAGGTTATGGCATGATCAAATGTTTATAAAGCCCATTTAATTTTTTGGGTAATGATAAGATGAATGTTTAATTATCTTATTTCACAAATATGTATATTTTTTATTATGTAATAGGTGGGGTCTATATCTCTCTCCAATTAATTGGGTAAATATTTATATCTAATGAGATAGACTAGACTGGAATAGGGAGTGAACATAGCTAAAAAAATAGTCCCTTTATACTATGATGGTCTTAAGATTGATCCTTTACTACTATTATGGTTTTCGAATGAACACATTCAACTATGATAGCCTTGGAAGCGTGCCTGGACTAATATGGATATGATTTTGTTTGCTTATGTGTATTGCATGTCTTATGCCAATGTGTTTATCTCAGGACTCATGTTCTTTTTATTTTATTAAGATTCATATCTTATGAGATTAAAATATTAATTACAAGACTCAAGATTATGATCTTATATTGGAAGTGAATGGTTTTAAAATGTTATTCTCAAGTTATCATACCATTATGTTCATGTTATGCTTACGTTACTCCCCTGTTTACCCTTACTGAGCATCTAAGCTCACCATTTTTTATATTTATTTTTCCCATGTAACAATGAAAGGTTTTAAGGAATAATAAAGCAGGATATATTTGTGGGATACTTTTAATATCATTCCTGAATTATAATGATTTTTTCACATGATACCAAAGTCACTGAACTATTATTGTCTTTAGGCGTGTGTTTGTGTAATGTCAAGAATATTCATCTAGAAAGATATAATATATATGTATGATAATACTATGTCACAATAAGATTTGTACAGGTACTATATATGATTCATTAAATATTTATCCCATTTGGAATCACTATAACTAGTCTTACCAAGATGAGGGTAAAGATTGACTGGATAGATCAATGTGAAGAGGCCTCAGTAGAGTTAAAGAGTAGATTATCATCAGCTCTAATTTTGATATTACATGATCCTAGGATTAAATATATTGTTTATTGTGATTAATTTGATGGTGGGTTTGTAATTTATTTCAATGTTGGTAAATTAGGTATTTGCTTATGGATATCATCAGTTATGACCTCACGAGTTGAACTACACTACACATGACATGAAGTTGGTTATTATGGTCCATGACCAAATGTAATGGCACTATTATATCATTAGTGATTTGTTTTTTTGTATAACAAGAAAAAAATATCTTGTTATATATCATCTCTTAGTGGGAATTGAATCTTTAGTAGACGCTTTAGGTTGAGTATCTACATACATTTGACATTGAGATAGCTTATGCTCCGAGAAAGGGTAATGTTGTTGTAAAAACTCTGAGTAGGAAGACATAGCCACTTTAAAAGTAGACTTTGGAAGGGAAGTGTATATTGATGATGTTTTTGGATGAACGGTATGTAGGTGCATATAAGTATTAGGGGGTGATAATGTTGAGAATGTGCGTATTTAATAATTTAGTTAATTTATTTTTTGTTTGATGCTCATAAACACCCACATTTAGGTTACTAATGAAGTTACTTATATGTTAATATCAGGAATATACTATTCTTTATACTATTTATTCTGGAAATATATTAAAGTCATTGATCTATGATAAATATTGTTGAATTATTTTGGATGTGTTATTCTAGAAACACTCTCCATACCCTTCATTTGTAAGCATAACATATGGTTTGGAAACCATATATTTAGAATAAATCATTTTGATCATATACTATACCTTTTGAAGAAAACCTATATTGAGAAAAGGATTGTTTCTTTATCAAATATACATATGCGAACAACTATACATCATCAACCCTATGTTTTTGAAGAACCATAACATGTTAACCCTATGTTTTGATTTTGTCGCCACATGAAGGAACCCTACATTTGACTATTCAGTGAATGTTTTTTTAATTATAGATATTATCCATGATTTATTCAATAGTGTTTCTAGAAATAAATATTGATTTAGAGGCTAGTATTCAAAGGAATAAATCATATTTAACGTTACAAGAAGTTAAATTATCTTGAATTATTTTGAATTAAAATATTCATGATTTCTAATGTGATATTTCATGAACAAGTTTGGCCTGGATTGGTATGAAATATATTTTAAATATTGAGACATATTCAATATAGAAGAGTGGATATATTAGATAAAAAATAAATACACACACATAAGGAATATCTCTGTTTATAAAACAAAATGTGTTTCTTTGCATTCAGAGCTAAACTTTGGATATATAGATGTTTTTATCTATCAGATCGACACAATGAGGTTTGTATCACCACTAATGTTTATTTATATTAAATTGTATTCAAAAAAATTGAATAGTCAATTTTTAGAGATACACTTGGCAGAAAAACATTATTATACATATATCTAGTGATATGTCAATCACTATTTGAATAAATATTATGGAATATTAAATATTTATTATTCTGATGTGAATTATTGAAGAACTGAATACATATATTTATTTCATCTCTAATTGTAAAGATTTTATTATTATAACTAAAATCCATCACTATTATTTATTAGTGTTTTAGCAATTCAGACTTAGTCATGGTTTTGATAATGTGTAAGATTCTTGTACTAAGCTGTTAATATTTGGGTCCCTGTAAAAGAACTATAAGGCCCTTTAAAATACTTGTAAAGTTTCAAATAACTACACTCAATTTTTAAGAGGTCACAGAATAAGAGTACCTATTAGTGAAAATAACTAATCTCTTAGAGTATAGCATTGGTGTAGTGTAGTAGGGGATATTTATTTCCTGAAACACTACATATAGTTGTCCTATTTTCTTTAATTATTTCTATATTTCAATCATCTTTGAGGGAAAGTAATGGTTCACTATATAACAACAGATGTGCACTGAACCATTCAATGTTTTTGGAAAAAATTACACCCTCTTATGTCTTTATCTACTTCATAGCCATTGCAACATTATAGGTGGTTTTGTAAGTTGGGAACTACTGGAATATTATCTTATTTAATATACTTAAATATTTATCTTTCTATTCTGATTAAAAATATATATATCAAAGTATTATAGGGTTAGAATTTATCATTACACTTGATATATATAAGGGATATTATAAGACGCACTTTACCAAGAGCTCTAACAAGTTTGAAATAAACATTTAGATGAAGGAAAATTTGAAAATGGTTGGTCTCAAAGAAGGTATGTCAATGATCTAGGGTCCTTACATTAATAATGATAATTATGGATTTCAGAAAGATCACATGATTATTTATTGGAAAAATTTCAGGATACAATTTTATTTCAATGTTGTCAAGCCTTATAAAATTTATATGGAATATTTGGAAAAATGGAATAAGGATCCAAAAAAAGAATATGATAGAAATAGAAATAAATTAATGATATTGTATGTAGTTTAGGAACTGGTGAGTTTAATAATGTTTCTCAATTTGCTACATCAAATGATATATGAATGAATGTTGATGTTTGCTATGAAGGAACTCAATATATCAGAACATTAATATACATTACTGTAATGTCAATGTTTTATACATTAGAATACGTGAAGATGAATCTATCAGTCAGATGAATGAGATATTTAATGAAATTATAAATAATGTGGTTTCTTTGGTTAATCCAATTTTATTATTAGATCAAAAATTAAAAGTACATAGAGTACTATATTTTATCTGGAGTGGGATATTTGTACCCATAAATCAATCTATATGAGTAAAACTTTGGGTTATGAAAGAATATTTAGGAATATTAACTATGTATGATTGTGAGATGAAGGATGAAGCTAAAATTCATATCAGACATAAATAATATATTTTCAAAACTACTATGGTGGAATCATCTGATTCAAGTCATTGGGATTTGGATAAAGATTCATTAAATCTAGTTAAAATATTTGAAAAATAATACAACATGAAAAATAATGGGTTAAAGAAAATAGATGTTTCAAGTATAGTGAAAAATGTCATAAAAAGGTAATCATTCCTATGATTAAAGTTAAAAATGAATGATCATTATTAGAGAAAAGGTATGAAAATTACAAAGGCTACATGGAGTGATTATTCTAGTTCATAAGACGAATCTTATAGATATTATGAGAATAATCATAAATCAAATTGGAATATCTTATGGCTCATACTGATGAGATAAAATATTCTTAATCAATACTCTTATTGTGAAATATATTCTTATGATGAATTAAATAGGTAATTATTTTTTCTTCAAGATATATATGAATCCTTAAAGAAAAATTAGAGAAAAATTAAAAAATATTATGATGCTTTTCTATTAGAAAAATAATTTTTTAAAACATATTACATATTTGAAATCTAATTCTTTAATAAATTCTTGTGATCATCATGAAACTATGATTAAAGAATTACTGATTGAAGTTTAAATTTTAAAAAAATATTATACTATTATAATAAAATGAAAAAACTATTTAAATCAAATAATTAGTAAAAAATAAAATATTTAAAGGAAATCATGCAATAATAAGTAATGGTGAACGGCGAAAATTATATAAGAATTATTTAGTTAAAGGTCAAAATAGAAAAATCATGTCAACTGTTAATATGAGAAATATACTATATATTACACATTAATTCAAGAATTATTGCATAAAAACACATAATTCAACCAAGAAGATCATTAAGAATAGTGTCTTTGGTAATTAGGTACATTACACAACAACTTAAAATTGTAAATACATAATCTTTATTTACAACATCTTTAACATGCTCATAATTTGAATTACATGGGATAACATGGGGAATATATAAGAAATGGGTGATCTATAAAGCCCATTTAAGGAATTAACCTTGGATAACATGAAGAAGATAATACATGACATAAAATATGAGTAATAATGGGTCATATAAGGGGTGAAAATCATAAACATGAAATGTGAGGAATGATATATCATGATAGCATAAAGGAAACATGGGAAATGCGGAAATAACGTAAAACACTAAATCATAAACATAAGATAAGGATTAATACAAGAAAATCATAATGGATTTTTTTTTATAAAGGAACCATGTTAACCCTCTTTCCCAAAATGACATCTCAAGATACTACACATTACCCAATTAATTTGAGCGGGATATAATTCTTGTAACACATATCACTTTAATTCCATTCCCATTCTTAAGTGTTCCACATAGATCATAGAAGCTGGATTGATTTAGTTTTATATTTTATTCCATAATAAAATAGTGTGAAAAAAATAAATATAACTCCAAATCAAGTAGTATTAGTATATAAATATAAACACCCTTGATAATAATTAGGTATGAGTGTGCAATACATATTTGTTTCTCATTAAAATCATTGTAAAATTTCAGCAGAAAAACTAGGGATTATAAATGTTCATAAAATGGATTAATGATATTGGAAGGGGTCTTTAATACATTAGGAATAATAGGTTATGTAAGGGGGTATTTAATAATATATCCTAACATTATTTATTAGGGGGAAATTATATAAGATAATAAATATAGTTGAATAAAAAGTAGAAGGAGAAGAACCCTTACCTTGAGAGTGTGAATCAAAATGGATGGGAGGAGCTTATTGAGAGCATATGAAAAACATGGGAAGACTCTACATAAAGAAAGGAAGAGTAAATATGTGATCCAATTATTTGGGTAAAGATAAATGGGATATTGGGTGGGATTATATAGAAAATGATTATGGATTTCTTTATTATTTCTCAATTATAGGTTTTGGATTCTATATAAAATGTAACTAAAACACAAATGTTACCATTGTTTTTTCCAATGGTTTCTTAAAAATGGTTTTTTTCATTACTTAAAGAGTACATGGTCCGAACATAATAAAACAATACTCTTTCTGATGTGGAAGTTAATTTTACTTTTAACGAAATCATTTGAAAACCTTAAAATATCTTAATGGTTTTGGAGGATTCATAAAGTATTTATAAAATTAATCTAATAAACATAAAATAAAATTATTATAAATGTAAAAAATTAATTTTTTCAAGGATACATTTAATTTTATTTATTACACCACCTTTTGGTCATTGTGATGTCATAATACACATAATATATTAATAAAATATAAAATTTTTACCTGAAAATTCAAATGTCTCAGAAAATTATAAAATAATCATTGTTGGATAATATTTAAATAATGATTAAAATAATTATTTTAATTTTATAAAAATTATTTTCTATATATATTGGTTTCCAATTTTATAATAATAATTAAAATTTATGGAGATATACTGGGTTTTGAACATAACTGTTTTTGAACCCTTATAAAAATTCCATTTGAATAAATCAAAATTATTTGATCATTTAAATATAATTAAAATAATTCAATAATATTTTTACATTCAAATATAATTAATTTAAATAAAATAATTACTTATTTAAATAAGTGTCTTAATTGAAATTGAATAATAATTAAAAATATAATTTATGTTTTATATTATAAAAAACAAAATCATTAATAAAGTAATGATAAGGAGAAAATATGAAAATTATTATATTGAAGATACAATATACATATTCAAAATATTATTTTCTTGATACATATCACTTTAATACTCCAGAAATCTTAATAAGGGAATGGTTCGGGATGGTGATACTTTTATTGGGTGGTTTGGCATACATGGTTTGGGTCAGGATCTCAATGACCTTAAACATACCCCATAAATAGTTTTTATTATGATTATGTTATTGTATCTCATCTTAGGTTAGCTGAAGGGAAAATACTAGTGACTTTTTCTCCCACACTAGCTCTTATAAATGGGCTTCATAGGGAATAATCTTTCTGGTTGAGGCCATCAGTTATTTTGTTTGTGTCAGTAAGATTTGGTAAAACCCTATATTTATACTAATCATATGATCACCATTCTATGTATATATTATCAAAAATAATGATACATAACAATATTTTAAAATTGATTGGATATAATAAATTAAAATAAGTTCATCTTTTTTCTATAACCATAATACAAATTAATGAATTTAATTAAATATCACTGGTAATTTTATTTATAATAGTTTGGGTCATTAAAATCACCCCCAATTTAGAAATTTATCCTTTAAAATTTTATTTTCCCCCACTAAAAGAAATTACGTTAACTCAGTTTCTTCACCTCGTCCAGTTCCCATGTTTCTTCCTAAAACATGTAGATCACACATAACACTTTGAAAAGATGTATTTTCTTATTTCATAGAACATTGTATCTATGATCATAGATCATCACTAGATACTCCTCATATTAGAGATAATTCTCCAACGGTACCACCAATAGATTGAGTACATGTGAGGTTTCTATTATGTAATTCTTCAAGAGGGATAAACGGAATTCATCGATTACATAAGATAGGTTACATGATAATGTTATTGGATAAAACAACACTCTAATATGATCAATGATTTCAATTGGACTGATGTGCCTTGGAATAATCTATCACTTCTTTCCAAATATCATGACTTTATTCTATGGACATATGCCGAAGAATACCTTATATCCAACATCAAAATCCATGGCTCATTGATGATTTTCAACATATACCTTTTTTCAACTATGATAAACCATGATACGATGTTGAAAGGTCTTAACCTTTTCCACCATTTACAATGCTATTTCAGTACCTAGAAATTTTCATTCCCCAACATCATCCCAACATGCATGTGTTGTTCACCTCTTCAAATAAATGTTATTTATAGTGATCCATTGGTATGATTGAGAGGAAATTGTTATTGTTAGAGAAATATAATAGTGGAAGTTATTTGTACCATCATCCTTTAATGTCAATTTATCATGATCTCAACATATCACTGAGTGTAAAGATAGTATTTTCAGATTAGCCATCACTTTGAGGTTGTTAAGTCATAGAGAAGTTTAACTCAGAATTTAGATAATATTGGAGACTCTTATAGAACATAAAGTTATATATTAGATCGAGATCAAATACAATTGATATTGGCATTCCATGTAGCTGAACCAATTTTCTACTATATATACTTATAGTATTATTATGTGAGAATTGATCTCAAATCACAATGATGTGTGTTGTATTTATAAGACAATCCACCATAACCCGGATAACATTATTTTCTCGTGATGTCTTTAGTAGACCAGTGAAAAAGTCCATGGTGATGTTTTCCCATTTTAATGTAGGTATATGTAATGGTTGCATCATCCCATTTTATTCTTCCTTTTGACGTTCAATTTTTGAAATATAGGACATCTTGATGTATATTCCACAATATCATTCTTAATATTGTCACACCAATAGTGCTATCAGAGATCTAAATACACCTTTGTGATTCTTAGTTGAATGGAGAAAGTCAAAAATGTATATCATCCAACAAATCATTCTTTAACATAGGATTTTATGGTACACAGAGTCGTGAGCCAAATATTATAACACATTATTCATTAAAATTGAACACTGAGGATTTTCATTTTCTTATAGCTTCCACTTTATTACGAAACCCCACATAATCACTTTGATCATACTTTATCATATCTAGAAGGAATTGTTGAGGAATAATTTTTTAAAGGATTGATTATTTTCATTCTTTTATGATTACCATTTCCATTATTTTCAAATCTATAAATATAATATCACAATAAAATCTTATAAATAATAAAATTGTTGGATCATTTCTATATATAGAATATTCCAGTTTATTCAATTTCCCATGAAGGTAGTTAATTGAGAAGTTATTGTCCTTGATTAGTTATAACCATAATCACTATCACAAATTCATATCTTTCAATGTGAATATATACTTGAAATTTTTTTATCCATATATATGTTAAAAAAATTACCAAAGAGATAATTCTACCATATTTTCAAATAAAATACAACTGTAGAGAACTCCAGATCATGTATTGGGTAGTTCTATTTGTGAACCTTTTACTTAATTGATTCATAAGATATTAATTTTTCATTTTTCATTAACACATAACCCAATCCTTTATTAGAAGATTCACTAAACACCATGAAAATTTCTTCACTTATGGGTAGTGTGAGTGTTGGTTCAGTGATAAGTATCATTTTTATCTACATGATTTTATCATCACATCTATCATTACAAGGAATCTTGACCCCTTCCTGAGTTATATAGGTTATAGGGTTTGAAAATATTGAAAAATGTCACACGTATCGAATATAAAACCTAAGTAATCCTTGGGATCTAAGAATATCTATATAGATGTTGGCCTCAGGCATCCATGATTTGCTTCATTTTTAAAGGGTATACATATCTCCCATTTCTTTTCCTATTATGAACCATGAATGAGACTTCCTTCAGCTAGAACTCACATTTCCAATACATTGATTAAAACATTTCCATTCATAAGGACATTAGCCGAGTGATTAGATGCTCCTCATGCTCCTCATTTATTTTGATGAATATTTGAATATCATATATAAATACTACCTCATATTTTTCAATGTAATATTTAAGACTATATTAATCATGTCCCAGAAGATTTATAGAGAATTAGTGTGTACTAAATGAATTACTATGAACTCATTGTTCCTATACCATGTACGCAAATCTGTCTTGCGGATATCCTCCTTCACCATAACATGTTAATATCCCGACCATAGATCCACATTGGAGAATTATTGTGCTCCATGTAGCTGATAGAACCAGTCATAAATATGTGGTAGAGGATAATTTTTCCTTATCACTATCTTTTTGAGCTCATGATAATCAATGAAAATGTGTACTGACCCACCCTTATAATAAATAAAGATGAATGGTGCACCCCATGATGAAGCACCTGGGTGTATGAACCCATAAACTATATTCTATTATAGTTGATTATTTAGCTACACATGTTCCACAATAGCCATTATATATAGATTCTTTGATAATTGTAACACCCTAGGTATTAGATCAATTGAAAATTCAATCTCCTAGCAGGGAGTAAGACTATACAATTCCATAAGAAATATATCATTGCATTTCCTCACAATAGTCATATCTCTGAGGAAGATCCTTTCTACAACCTCAATAAATTGTGATAGATTTTATTTATAATAGGTATATAATTATCATGGTTTATATGATTCTTCTAAATAAGATTCATCCACCTCCTTAGACTTATATAGAATCAAGGGTCGATTCATGATATAGAGAGTGATTTATTTCTTATGGAAATTTATGTTGTATTTAAATATGGAAATCCAATCCATACATAGAATTGCATCAAATTAATCCAAAGGGACTATGGAAATATTTTTTGGGATGTTCAACCAAAAAACTTTACAAGAGTAGGAGTTATATACTCGGGATGCAATTATTTCCTTATCTTTAATTTTCACCAAAATCTCTACATCCATCCTTTGTAGTGGTGTTTTAATTGTTCAACTAAACTTTTGTGATACAAAATAATGCGTAGAACAAGAATAAAAAAGTAAATTCTCTATTATTTAATAAATAACTAGTATACCAATAACTTATTCATTACCGGGAAGCAATTTATGGGTTTTTATGGAAAAAACATTTCCTTATTTCCTTGGATGGTGTTTGTTTTCTATGAAGACCATTGGATTAATGCCTTGGTTTGAAAATTTCCCTCATTAGTTTAATTTTAAGTAATGAACAACACATTGAGAATTTCTTAGAGCATTCCTTTCTTCAATTAGATTTGTGGGTTTATCCTAATGGAAATCAAATCCTAGGTTCCCTTCTTTAGAAAACTTATAACAATTCCTTATCCCCCTTAGTCTATATCTAGGGTGATTCATTCAACACCTTTAACAAGTTGGATGTTTAAATTTAATGGCGCCATTAGATTTCTCCATTGGACCTCCATAATTAAAATAAACTTTTGGATTCTTATCCCCATGATGGAATTAAGATTCATCAATCTCCATGTCAACTTTGAGCTAACTTCTTACTGTTATCTCAAATCTATTAATTTATCAGATCTCTAGGGCATTTCATAAATTATTATTTTTACAGCAATGAAGTGTCCAACCTTTCATTTAGTGGTAAAAAAAATCTAAAGGTATATTTTTTTTAAGACTTGAGATGTTTTCATCATACACCTGGATAGATTCCTCATCTTTTTTCTCGAGGTAAAGTAAATCCATTTCCATTTTATGTTGTATATTGGGAGGAAAATATTTGTCAAAAAATATTTTTTTGGGAATTACTTCCATTAAATCACTTTGATATCTTTCTCAAGATTTGTATTCTTGATCAATGCTATCCACGAATAAGTTCCTCACTCTATATTATAAATAAGGTGAAGAACCTTATCTTTCTCAGAAAAATATAGGATGAAGAATATCTTTTCAGTAATTTCTATCCATTGTTTTGCAATTAAGGTATCCAGTGATCCATTGGAATTCATGATACTTTATCACATAATGATATAAATTGAAAATTTTTATTTATCTGGGGTATTTGGGAACTCCTCATGATGTATTTTTTATTCATAACCTAAGTCATATGAGAGAGTATCATCACATATTTTGTGACACTCTCCCATCGGGTTTGGTATCTCTTTGGGGAAATCATTACACTTCCCATCATAATGAATGTTTACTGGATTCCTCAAATTTTTTCCTTGGTTTAGAATAAAGGTAAAATTATAGATGATTATTTTTAAAATATAAAACCTATAAATGGGAATCCAATCATATTAAATAGTTTCCTTATTAATTTCATGTATTTCATTAACTTATTAATTTGTAGGATTTAATCTAGGTAATCCAAGATCTATTTAAAAACATATATTATTTTGTGTGTTTTAATTCTATTAATAATTATTAATAATGAGAATATTAATTTACTAAGGAATATCCCACAGGAGTTCTCAACAAGGTGTGAAACAAGTCCCATTATCATGCACTCGTTCCTAGGTGAGTTTATCTCAACACAACATTTTCAATTATTACCCCTATGTACATCTATTCTAGAGACACATCCACTTTTCATATCCAGAAATGGATTTATTTTCATGATAAACAACTTACACTATATATAAAAAAATTAGGGTATGTTTTCTTATACTTATACTTATCCCTAAGGCTTTCACTATAGTTTTGTAATCATAATCCCAAATATTACTAAACCTCCCTTTGATACCAACTATGAAAACCCTCATTTATTTTAAACATTAATTCCTAATTTATTACAGAAAAATAAACATAATAAAACACAGAATATTGATAAGTCTAGTGTCATAGTGAATTAGGTACATTACATAACAACTCAAAAGTGAAAATACATCATTTTGGTTGAAAACATCCTTAACATGGTCGTATTTAAAAATACATGGGATATCCAGGTGAAATACATACGAATGGGGTGAGCTATAAATCCCAGTAAGAGAATAAAAATTGTATAATATGAAAAATGAATTACATATTTTTAAAGTGGATTTAAAATGGGGTCTAAAAGGGACGAGTATCGAAAAAAAAACAATCAGGAAGGATATAAGATGACAATATAAAGAAACATGTGGAATGTTGCAATAACATAAAACAATGAATCATACACATTGGACAAGGATAATTACCAAGAAATCATGATGAAAAAATTCCTATAAAGGAATTAGGTTTTCTACCTATCCCAAAATGACATCTCAGGACACTAAATATTTCTCAATGCTTTAGAGCACTATAAAATTTAAAGTGTACCCTTCACATTCATTTCATTATCATTCTTATGTGTTCCACATATTTCATAAAACATGTCGTCATTCATTATCATATTGTATTAAATGATCAAGGTGTTTGTAATAAATAAATATATGTCCTAATCAATAACTTTAAGTGTGTAAATATTAACACCCTTGATAAGAATTGGGTACAGGTATTCACTACACATTTTTTGGCAAAGAAAATCATGGTGAGATTTTGATAGCCTAAAGGGAGAGTATTAATGTTCATAGAAGTAATTTATGAGAGTGTAAGGGGCATATAATAATTTTTTAATCATAGGGGGAGTAATGGGGCATACAAAATAACATATCCCAAATTTAGGAATTGGGGAAAAAGGAATAAGATAATGAAAATACATGAATAAATAGGAGAAGAAAATAAAACTTACCTTGAGATTCTGACCCCAAATGGTTGGTTGGATATTATTGAAAGATTTGGGGAATATTGGGAGGAATATAGAGAGGGTAAGGAAGAGGTATGATGTTACCCAAGTATTTTAAGTGATAAGAAATTGGATATTAGGTGGGTTTATATTGAAAATGAGTGGTGATTTCATTATTATATCTCAAACATAGGTTTTGGATTCTATATAATAAAATAATCAAAATAAAAAACATTCCTGTGGGGTTTTCCATGGTTTCTACAAAATGGGGGAGGTTTTAAGTATTTTAAGTGGTAAATGTCCTAAATTAATAAAATAATACCCTTTTTGATATAGAAGTGAGTCATACCATTAATGAAAACATTTTAAAATCATAAAATTTATTGATGGTTTTGGAGGATTAAAAATGACTTTATAAAATTAATAAAGTAAACATAAAAATAAAATATTTTAAATGGATTAAAAATTTATTGAAACCATTTCTACTGTTTATTACCTAACTTTTGGGTCATTATGATGTCATAATACACACCGTATACATATACTAAATTGAATTTTTACCCAAAAATTCGTCTATCTAAATAAAATTATACTAAAAACACCATTAGATTATATCAAAATTCTAATTCAAAAAATAATGTTCATTTTTCAAAAATAATTTCTTAAATATACAAATTTTCATTTTTTAAAATATTAATCGACATTTATTGAGAAATACAAGTTTTTTTTAAAATAATATTTTTTAAACACTCATAAAAAATATATTTGGCTTCATAAAAAATTATATTACCATTTATATTTAGTAATAATTATTTAATAATAATATTTCTTTGCAAAAATCCATTAATTTATCAAAATAAATGCCTTAATTGATATTGGATACTAATTAAAAATACAATTAGTGTTTTATTGAATAAATATACAAATCATTTATAAAGTAATGAAAATATGAAAATTTGAACATTATTATATTGAAAATAGAATATACTTATAGATATTATTATGGTAGTGATACATATCCTTTTAATACACTAGTAAATTCTCTAAAGGTTAGGTGTGTGATAGTTAGACTTTCATGTGGTGGTTCAACGTACCAGGTTTGGGATGTGATCCTGATGAGATTTAACTTCTCTGGTATACTTTTTCTTCTCATGCTTAATTTATTGGATCTCAGCTTGGAATTTGTCGGGGGAAAATCCTAGTGATGTTATCTCTCATAAAAGCTCTAATAAATGGACACCATATGGTACGATCCTATTGATGGATACCATCACGACCATTGTTTGAGTGAATTGGATTTGTTAAAATCGTATATTTATAAAAATCATATGATCACCGTTCAATGGCTATAATATTAGCGGTAATGAAACTTGATGGTATTTTAAATATTATTTGATATAATAAAACAAAATAAGTTCCTTTGATTTCAATAAACATAATATATATAACGCATCTAAGTAAATTATAAAGAGAATTTTATATATAAAAGTTTTGGTCATTATAGTTTAATATTTTAATTTTTTATTAACGAACATTATGAAAATGAATTTTGCTTTTTTAAATCCTCAATTTTTTTATTAAAAATATTTATTTTTCAAAATAATTGTTTAACTTGAATAGTAGAATATCTACTCAACAAGAACAAGTTTGTGTTCCTAAAAATTTAATTTCTAACACTGCTAGACCAAAAAGAATATTGGTACCAAAAGGGACTTGTATTTGATGTTTTTTAGATATAAACTATTTACCTACATCATTAAATATTAAATTGACTGTCTATTTCATAAATGTAAATCTTGATCATAAAAGAATGATCAACTATGAAGTAGTTCCTTATCAAAATAAAAATCCTTTGAATTAGAATCTATAATATAGAAATTATTTTATTACTATTTCACACATATATTTTTATTACATTAACTGGTTTATATAGGTAATATGTTAACTATTATCTGCAAATAATTTTGTTAAAATATTGAAATACATTCATTTTTAAAGTCTTACATTTTTTATGTATAATTTTGATGGATTTCGTTTTCAAAAAAGTATTTTAAAAAATAGAAATTAGTAATGATTATTATTTATTTTTTAACTAATAAATGTTAAGCATCATCTGAAATGTGTCAGAAAAAATGCATTTTTTTCTATTTAAAAACCTTATAATATTCTTATTAAAACCTTTTAAACTATGTTTCCTTCTTCGTTGAAATATATTGTTCCATGTCTTATGAAAATTAGTCATGTTAGATGAAGAGATCATGCACTTCAAATATAGAGGAAAATACTTCTCATTAAAGAGAAAATTGTAATATTTTTGACTTTTTTAAAATAATATTCTATTTGACATATTAAATATTCAATTGAAAATATAGTGAATGAAATAAGGTAGCTTTTGATTAGGATTAACTGGAAGTCTCTTTATCTCAAATGTACTGTGAAGACCTTATGTTCAAAGTATGTACCTTAAATGAGGAAAAAGGGAAGTTACAAGATTATATGAATATGTCTAGAATGTCATATAAAGAACTACATAAGGAATATAAATATTTTATGAAAATTTCAACTTCAAAATAATATTTTGAATCATTTAATGTAGTAATTAAAAATTATACAATGTTTCTCGAAATAGATGTTTATAATAATTTGGATCTTGATAAGATTAAAGCATTCTTAGTTTAAAAATGTTTGTATTCCCTGTTATATCAAATAACATCCGATGTTCAAAGTATAATATAAGAAATTAAAAGATTTCTATATAATTTATGTGAAAAAGTTCGATGTTTAGATAGTTCAGATGAACCGTCTAGTCCTTCCCAACACCCCAATTTTATTTTTGGTAAATTATTTTAATTCAATGTTATAAACATCTATTTTATAATATTTTTTTGTAGAAATATATTCTATAGGTTGTTTCATCATTTCTTTTTAATGTTTTTTATTTTTATTTGTTATCAAATGTAAGCATGTACTTAATATTTTATTCTCGTGTTTCAGGTGGTAAGTCAGTCTAAGTAATTAATATTTTTGTTCAATATTTTATATGTGAAATTTTTCGAAATAATTTTACTATTTTTAAATTGCATGAATATCTTATATTCAATGACATATGGGTAGTTATTATCCATAATTCAATTTTTTTTATCAAATTGGAATCTATGTTGTTTAAAATGATCATTTCAAACCCATTTTATTAATTAAAAAATAGTTTCCATGCTCCATGATTTTTTCTAGAAACCTGAATATAGGGGGAGTTTATATTGTAATTATTACAACTTTTTTATGTCAAAAAACAGGGAGAAATTTATATATATGGAAATTCAAGTGTATATCATTGGGGAGATATGTGGAGAAATTTATAAAGAAATTTATCAGAACACTTTATAAGAAATATTAGTGAAATATTGAAGGGGGTGAAAAGTGGTTTTAATTTAATAATGGTTTTGAAAATTTATGCTTCTAATTGTTTTTTATTATACATATTTCTTTATTGGTTTTTTGATCATGAAAATGTGCGAGATTATTGAAAATGTTTTGATTCAAAAATTTCATTAATTTATTTTTTTTGGTTTTGATAATCACAAACACCCAAAAGAATGTTACTAATGAAGTTTCTCTTAAGTGAGTTTCCAGAAGATGTTATTAACTATAATATTTATTATAAAAATATATTAATGTCATTGATCTTAGAGATATATTTGTTGAAGTATTGTATACATTTTGTTCAGGAAACATTGTTCATAACTTTCATTTTTATGAATAATGTATGGTTTGGAAACCCTATGTTTGGATGAAAGCATATTGATCATATAACCTAATTTTAGAAGGAAGCCTATATTTTTAAAAAAGAATGTATTTTTATCAATTATGGATTTGTAAAAAATTTCATCATCAACCCTACATTTTATTACAAACATTTGTTGTCAACTCTATGTTTTGATTTTAGCATTATGTGATGGAACCCTGCCTTTTACTATTCAACAATTTAGTTTCAAGATATTATCCATGAATTTTACAAAGATTTAACCTGAATTAAATATTTATTCAAAGTCTTAAATTAAATGGAAGTAATAATTTCAATTCTTACACGAAGTTATAATTCTTTTCATTTATTTTGAATTAAAATATGTTTGATTTATTGTGTGATATTTCTGTAGCTCATTCGATATGGATATATTCTACCTACAATATAAATATTTAAGAAATATTAATTAGGGAAATTAGTGATATGAGATACAAATATATATATATATACACACATAAGGAAGAGATGTGATTAAAAAACAATAATTTTGTTGTTTTCTTCAAAGCTACACTTTGTAGGCATACATGTTTTGATCTATCAAATTGAATCACTACTATTTTTTAAACTTTAGTTGCTATATCTTATTTTAATATCTTATTAATAATGATTCAAAAATAATTTTTCAGAGAAACACTTCGGGGACATAAAAATTTACACATATATATAGTATTTCCTCTATCACTGTTTGAAGAAAGCCTGTAAAACATTGAATATTTATTTTTATGTGTTCCATTTTTGTAGATATGATTACATTTTTTAGGTGGTGCTACAACAATGAAGAATAATATTTACTGTCAACAAAATCAATCTCCATTGATTTGTTTGAGTTTCTATTACTTAAACCCAGTCCTGGGTTTGGTGATGTGTTAGCTTCTCAAACTATGCATTGAAATTTTAGTTCCTTATAAAAAAACCGGACGAACATTTAAAAGCCTCATACAGTTTCAAATACTTGCACTCAATTTTTAAGAGGTATTTAGAAAACTATTCCTATTAATTAAAATCCCCAAACTCATAGAGTATAACATTGATAGATTTGAGTAGGGGATGTTTGTTCCTTGAACCATTTTACATCACTATACTCTTTTCATTATTTATTTTCTATGCACATTCATATTTAAGAGAGAAGGATAGGATTTTTGAATAACAATAGAGGTTTTTTTTGAATCTATCAATATTTTTGTAAAATAAAATTCACCCACCTCTTGTTTCTTCATCTTCGTCAGAGCCATTCTAACAGAACAGATTACATGTGCCTTTTTAGTTATCACTACTACTTCGGTGTCTAGTAGAAACTTAGTCAAGAGTCAGATCTTGAGTGCTTACTGATGTATCAATGGTTGGATGGGAATGAACCAGGTATAGGATGGTCTTTATATGGATATTAATTACTCTATATTAATGGAAGAGTTATGTTTCCTACATCTCTGAGGGAATATATTTTAAGGGAGTCAAATAATTCACAATGTTCTATGCACCCATGACTGATGAAGACAAATTGAAATATTATACTATGGTGCTAGTGGATAGGTATGAAGAAAAATTTTAATATGTATTTATCCTATAGTTATAGTTATTAAGGGATTGAGGTCTAGATTCAACAACAATGTGGTTTTATTTAGCCGATCCCTATAATTGTGTTGAAGTTGAATGAGGTGGAGATGGACTTTGCTATTGGGATTCCAAGTACCCTGAGAGGATGATATAAAGTGTGGGTTGTGGTTGATTAGCTAATGAGAGGTATAAAATTTCTTTTCTATCAAAGAGACTCATTCTAAAGATTATTTTAGAAAACTCTATATACCATAGATAGTGTGGCTGTAAGGAGCTCTTATGAGGATAATATATAACTATGACAATCATTTAATGTAATGGTTTTGGAAATGATTTTAGAAAGTTATAGTGACTAATGTGAATATGTTTATGAAATATGATCTTCAAATTGATTGGAAGTTATAGAGGGAGATCCCAATTTTGGTGGATATCCTTCATGAATGCATTAGGGATTGGGGTGGATATTGGTACGATCATTTGGGCTTATAATTGTTTATGTATAATAATATTAACTACTATTCAATTCATATGGAACCTTTTGAGGATGTTTAACTCCAATCACGTAATTCACCAATGTGACGGAATAAGGTAGGTGATGCTGCTATTATCATATAGAGTATGTTGAAAGCGAAATATGATCAGGTCTAGTTGATTCAAATTTTATTGATGAACCCTATTAATATGAATTTCTCTTATACTGATCTACTGAAATTCCCCTAGTATATTTTTGTGGGAGAATGTGTTTTATAGTGATTCTCACATTAGTTTGGGAATTGATGATTTTAGAAGCATGTAATGTTGGAATTGTGGTTGGTTAGATCGTTTGATATTATCGACCATATTAGGATCTTATCCTTTGAATTGGGCCTACAAATATGGTTATTGAGTTATGCATAAATTTTTTCATGTTTATCACCTATAAATTTATGATCCTGATCATGTTCTTATGATCAACAATGAGGATTATTTGTAGGATCTAAATGAATTTTTTGTGTAGTGACTGATATAGTTTATAGAAAAAAAATAATTATTCGAGGTGGAACATGGTACCACTTGTTTGAGTTATATGGAAGCATGAAAAGAATTTCAAATGAGAAATGGGAGTGAGAGTTTGATTTTCTAGGGAAATGGTTAGACATGTTTGAGAAGGACCACTAGAGACACTTCTCGAGGAATAAAATACATTATAAGGGGATATTTTTCATAACCGAAAAATAAAAAGGCATATTCAGTTTATTTTTCTATGTATATTAGTTGCATTTATATATTTCTAAAATTTTTGGTGGTTTTTGGAAGACCTAAATCAAAAGTGAAGGAGGCGGGGGCACTAATCCATAGCTTGGAGGTACTGGTGTTCCAATTTCTATCCAGTATAGTTCCACTAACTAACTAGTGGAAGTGGTAGCATCCCAGATTAGACATATATTCCACTATCCCATCCGAAAAAATTCATTGGCGAAACCAGTGGATAATGTGGATGCTTGAGCTACTTTTTGTTGGCCTAGTCATCAATAGAACCATAGTAATTTAATTTTAAATTTTTTTGACATCTCATTTTTAATTTATAACCCTCATTCATATAAAATGGAAATTAGATATCCCTTTCAATTTAATTGTCTATCTCCTTCCCATTCCTTTGGAATTTTAATCTTGGACCAATCTATTGAATCCTGAAATGTATGTTTCATCAATTCTACCCAAATAATTTTATTCCCTTGAGATGAATCACATATCTAAGATGTATTGGATAGATTTATGTATCCCATCATGATATAATGGGGATTTATTTTTTTAATAGTTATACGTTGAATCTAGAGAACCACCATCAATCCCTTAAATTAATCTAAAACTACCATTCACAACTATCACATTGGGTAAATTGATCTATATCAAATCCCATGACATGTTCTATATTTTTCATCACGATTATAAGAAATTGGGATCAGTACTAGGAATCATTAGTGCATATACACAGTTTGTGGAGGACTCTTGGAAGGTGACATCAGCGCACTTGGGGAAGGAAGTCCTTACTGTATAGTGTAATGACCAAAGATTTCCGATCCATTGAATTAATATTATCCTAAATAGTTAATTTCACATGAAACACAAAACTAACAAAACACTCATCTAAAAAGTTGAGATATATTGAAATTAAAATAATAATATAATCATTATTAGATAAAAATATATTAATAAATTAAAATAATTACATATTATTATATTTCATTAATGATTTAAAAAATATGTCTTATAAAGAATCATCGAATAAATTTTTACATTATATTATCATAATAAATTAAATCAATCATATTTACAAGTTATTTATAACAATAAATATTATATTTTTTATTATAATTTAAATATTAAATTATTTATAAACTTAAATGAAATAATATTATAGACAGTTTCTGTCTTAAGAATTCATTTTTCATTAAAAAGATTTGATTTATAATTTCTATATTTTTATTTAAATAGTTAAATATATATATTTTATAATTTTAATTTTATAAAAATAACATCATTTTTTAGAATATAATTTCTAAATTAGAATAATGTTAATTTTTTAAATATTTCTATAAAGACTGATTTTTAGGTGAATAATGAAAAATTTCATTTTACAAATAACATGAATTTAATGAAATATTATTATATATATATATGAATTAGAAATTCATGAAACATTATTTTAAGAATAATTATGTAATTTATAAGTGATTTTTTTATTTAAATCTTGGTTTTAATTTTCAATCCCATATTTTACATTTTAAATCATATGTTATATTTTTTTCAGAATTTTTTAAATACATTCTACGTATAGTATATTAAAATTAATTATTTATCACATTTAAGAATTAATATAATGAAATTAATATAAATTATTTAATAAGTTACCAAAAATTATAAAATATTTAATGTTTTATTTTCACTTTTATTGGAAAATTTATTTAGGTAAAAACTAGTTTCTTCGGTAAAAGTTAAAAATATGAAAGTAAAAATATAAGAGTAAAATACTTCAAACATGTTTTAAAGATGTATTGGAATGTAATTTTGGGTCATTACATAAATTATCAATTATCTTATCAATTAATTCTCAAATTAATCTACTTTTCTTGAGTGTGAATTCCCATCATAAAAAGGTTTTGGGTGTTTTCAAACATTTCATCACTTTCCACTTATAAAAGGGGAACTCTTCTCCAAAATTCCCCTCACACCACAACCATTATAATTCAGCACAGAATATATCCAAAAATCTCTTAAAAACTCTTATCCTCCTTTAAGAGGGGTTTCTATTTTCAAAATATCATCCCTCAAGGTCTTAACTCCCTTCAAAAAGGTGATTATCCAAGCAGTGAGGTATAAATTTCTAAATAGTGATTTCTCATTTCCATTTATTTAGGTGAAATTATTTTTAATAAAATTTAGATACAAAATATTAAAATGGTAAACTTCGTATCATTAGTATATAATAATTTTTTTTATAATTATGTTACAATAATAAGCCATCTTTCCATTTTTATTATGAAAATCTAAATCGTCCTTCGTGCACTGTGAGAACTACCAACTCTATGCCATAAAAAAATTTAGTTATCCTTAAAATACATAAATGGATGGTAATAATATATAATTATTATATATATAAAAAATTTTATATTATGAAATGATAATCCATTTTAGTCGTTTTCCCATTATATATAAAATGAAATTGAAATCCATGCATATGTGTAGACTATCACCTCTATGGAATGATCAATTTCTATTTTTATTTTCATCAACACCATACATGGATGGAAATGATAACATATTTAATGTATAAATCTTATTTTCATTACATTATAAATTATTTGGAATGATAAATTGGATATCCTATTAATAATATGAGAAGTTAAAAAACATCATAAATCAAACCGTCCAAATGGGAATTTTGAGAGGGAAAAAAATAATTTTTTTATAGTATATAATAACATAATATAGTTTATCTTATTCATTTATTTCATTAAATTTGTTACACATCACACTAATAAACATATAATATTATCACTATTTATCAATTATTATGATATTATAACTACATCACTTCACAATCATCCATTAATTATGGTATGTTCTTTTTTGGGTTGGTTTAACCGCCTACTTGAATAATGATTTGAATAAATATCATGGATTAATATGAAAATAAAATTTCAGGAAATATAGTATATAAATAAGTATATAATTACCCTTTTCTCTTTTATATTTATTAATGTATATGTCAAATTATTTAATAAAATTCCATTCATTCTTTATGGATCATTGAAACAAGATTATCACTAAACTCATTATTAAGAATCATAACAGAAAATATCATAGAATGAATTGAAAATATTATGAAATATCATAAGAAAAAAATATATTATCTTATATTTCATGACCCTATCCAAGTTGGGGCTCAATCCACAACTACACCAACTCCACCTCCATAGGCCAGTGTGTGGCGAAAAGTGGTGATGGCACAACTAAACTTGGGGATTACATTGACTAAGTACCTTCATGCAGAAACTCAACCAAATCAATGAAAAATTGTGGAGAAAATGAAATAAAATATACAATAAATAGAGTCATACAAATTCATGTATAAAACCACTAATGAATACAAGATTAAAACATTTTACATTGAAAGTAAAAAGGGTAAAAATAAAAACCCAATAATAAAGGGGTCCAAAAAAGTTTAAAAAATAGGAAAAGTAAAATGCTGAGAGATCCCAGATCTTATATCCCAAGCTATGACCACTATATGTGGTCTAAAAAGTCTGTATCCCTAAAATAATCTGAATTCATGATCAACCTATCTATTGTATATTAATGCAACAACACGTTTTGGGAAAATACCATGTAGGGATATGTATATACATACCCATCATAACTCCCCCAAAAAGGGGAAGTGGGAGCAGTAAGTGATATACAAGAAGTGGAAAGGAGCAGGTAGAAAAAGTTATGGTAAAAAGAGTAATGGTCAACCCAACAAGAGAGTGAAAATAAACTCATCCATACATAAGGAGCATGGAATGGTTAGAATACGAACTTATAATCTAGTATTCTCTACCTATAGTAGAAGATTAGAATCATCCATCATTGAGAAGCTAGACCCAAAATCACATGGAATACCCCGCACACCTTTCCCTCCCCCAAAAGGAGAGTAATCAACACCCATGGAGTGGTTACTGAAGGAAGATATATATATATATATATATTCTATGAAAGAAGCCCAAAAATGAGATTAAGGGGATCTCCTTCTCATAGATCATACCTAGAATAAGAGTCTCGAATTGTTCAAAGGTAAGTCCATCTATGATGGCCAAGACCTCACACATCATCCCTACACAGACTTTTCAAAGGGAATCCATCATCACACATGGATAACATCCACTCAGGGTAGAAATAACTCACATATGCGATTTTGGTAATTCCACTACTAAAAAATGGCCTTTAATTATGCCAGAATATCCCTTTATTAGTGCTACTCAATAACTGATAACTTGAGTGCGATTAAAATCCTAATCTTTTTATCAACTCTAATAAAGCATTATTAATGGTCTCTATAATAATTGGTATAATTGTTTTTTCCCATGTACCACACACCCACCATTACGAGTGCTTCCCCGAACCCTTTAGCAGCTCTTTAGTTAATCCAACCCTCCCCCATGCACCCTGCCACTTGTGAGTTTTGAACCTAAGACCTCCATCTTATAGACCAACAAATTTTCCACTCACCTATACTATTTTGTTTTAAATTTTATGATATATTTATATATTTATATATATTTCACTACATTTTTATCCATATAATTATTTATTTGATTTTATATTAATAAATATATTTTATATGTAAATATATTTACTAATTTATTTATAAAATCAAATTTTTATGTGTGAATATATAAAAAAATATGTCTATATTTTTATATATTTGATTAAAAATAATAATATATTATGGAAAAAGAAAAAATTTAAAATCTATAATATCAATATGAATTTGAAACATGGGAATAAATTTAGTCCCCACTGAAAAAAGGGAAAAAAGAACACCTTAAACGATGTTTAAAATCTATTGAATGATAAAAACATTGGTTTCCCTGACTAAATACTCAATTTTGTAGGTCTTATTGGCCTTTTTTAGCCTATTAAAATGTGATAGAGGGTTTACACTATGCTAATAGGGCATAGACCTCACTTATAGCATCAATTTAATATATGGCATAGCCCAAAAAAACACCCATATTAAAATTTATGTCCTTTTTATGTTCAAGTTACATTTTAACATAATTTAAGTCTTTTATTAATTTTCTGATTTTTATCATCCAATTTTTAATAAATGGATATTACTGAATAATAATTTTCAAAATATTGATTTGAAATATTTTTAATTGATTTTATAATCCATTTTCACAAAATATTTTTTATATTAAGTGTAAACACCTATTTAATATAAATAAAACATATATAAAAAAATATATTATATTTATATCAATGTAATTAAATTTAAATATTAAAATATTGTTTTCAATGAAATATTTTTTTCTATAATATAAACATCACTAGTGCTACTAAAAAAGGGATGATAAATGGTGGTCCTTACCAAAACCTCTAAAAAGAACTGATAAACCCCCCCTTTAATAACACTTTTTTAGTGCTAACAAAGGGGGTCTTTAACTATGCTTTTGACTAGTGCTGTAAAAACCTAGTGCTGGATAGACCTATTTTTTAGAAGTAAATCACAAAATCTTGTCTTAGTGGGGAAAGTTTTCCACTTTCTCAAATGTCATGGGCTACGTCAAACAATAGCTAGTCACTATTTATCACAACAGAGTGGAAAAAATTGATGTAGAGGATGCGCACTATAGTGTCACAAGGGGGTTCAACTTTAATAGAAGTCTTAGAGGACTTGAACCCATGTCTATAGGGGGTTAAAATCTAGTGTCAGGGGGACCCACATCCTAGTATAATAGTGGGTTCCACCTAAGTCATTAATAAAACACACCCTATCTCATAGGGAATTCTACTCAGAAGGTAGAGGACCCATGCCCATTCTGATGGGGGGTTACACACTAAAGGTTGAGGACTCACACCTTGGTATCACAAGGTGGTTCCAGTCTAGGACACTAAGGACCCATGGAAAACCCATAAGGGGGGTTCCACTTAGATGTAACTATATTGGATTCACACCCATGCTGATATGGGGTCAACTCTAGAAGAACCCTATGGTGATCATGCCTGATTACATTCATCATCACGAAAAACCACAGATAGGTGTTATTCCTAGAAAATTTGATATCGTATGTCATAAGACACTTATGAGGTAATTATCACGTTTTACATTGAAAGAAACTCAGGATAGGCTAATCGCATTCCAAAATCTGAGTACAAACATATGATATATGAGAATTTCTTTATTCATAATGAGATACATGGCCTGTATGGGGCCCACACGATGTGTGACCTCACCTCATTGCATGCCTGTGTACCAAGCCATACATGGCTACTAAAATGTATACCTATACCCCTAGGCATGAAAACCTAATCCGAGAGTATATGGAACATTTGACCAAAAGGATGATGAGAGCATGATGCTCGTTATTATAGTGGGAAAAATGTAATTTTACTATGATGCCTCCTCAAACGGAACCAAATAACCAAATAGGTGAAATAGTTATGATCCTTGTGGAAAATCACAATGGGACAATTATTCATTATCCTGAATTGGATGCCCAATGAAAAAGCTACATTTCACTGCATTGTGCACTACTAGTGCATCCTAGGGCCAATTTCTTGATCTTAATATAAATTATATGGATCAAACCACTGAGAACCTTTTGAAAAAACACACAGAAGTGACTATTCACATGGCTCAATCAAAAACCTGATAAAAAAGTCGTATTTCACCCCATTATGATTGACTGGTGTCTATGGGACCAATACATGAGTATAAATTAATTATTATAAATAGGTATCATAAGATACTCATCTAAATTAGGGTCACAATGTCATATATGGTTTTTCATTTCGACATTATATGAGAGAAATATGTCAGATACAAGACTCCACAATAATAATTTTATTATAGTTTGGTGTTTCTTTAACATGAGGAATGATTCCAAAAAATGTATCAAACATCAGTCCTCAAATGACCATCTCAATGTTATCGTCATTTTGCGACCGAGAATGCGTCAATCTGATTTTGTATGAGGACGTTGCAACTAAAAAATGGTTTTACCAACAAAATTACTAATGAAATTATTATATTGTTATTTTTATTTGATTTTTATCACATTGAGAGATACCGACTCAAGATGGGGAGCCCAATTAATCTCTATTACTAGGTGTAGTTCCCCCTCCCCATGTGTTGATTCCATCAATTTTTTGATCTCTTTTATTTTTTATCAACCCATCACCATTGTTTCCCCCTTATCTCTCCTATCTATCCTACATGATTTCATAACTAATTTCATTAAATTCAAAATTTAAATCTCATTATATATTTATTATAAAATGTTTCAAAATTTATGCCAAAATTATTATTATTATTTTGTACAATAATAATAAAAAATCTCAAAATAAATTTATTAAATCATCACCGATTAATAATAATAATAATTTTTATTCTTAACCCTTTCCACATTAACCACATCCGACCACCATCAAATCAACATCGTGTAGCCTCCATCATGTCATCCCACAAGAATCCATTACTCAAAAGTGATCCATTCACACCACATGTCATTATCACAAATCTACTGGTAAAAAACGGATTATAAATCCCATATTAAACCACCTTCGACCACAAAAATGCACTAGTAGTGCCGATCTGATCTATTCAAAAAAAACCACCACCTTGAATATCAATACATCATGATGTCATAGACCCACATGTAATTCATGCCACTACAATAAATTAAGGGTTTCGATCGCATTTGAACCCACCCCTGGAAAAGTTTAATTGTGACACCGTGGTCCAACGTTGAAGAACACGAAGAATAGTTGGGGGAAAAGAACAAAAAAATGATAAAACATCACTGGAAATGAATTCTTGGATGATGAACATGAATAGGGAAATGTAGATAGAATATTCATTAAACAAAAGAAATAATTCAAGTATAGTACATTGTCACATGAAAAAGATGCATTGAGGGGTGGAAATCGATGAACAAATATAAATCTACTCAAACTGTTAATTCAGTGGTGTAAAACCCCAAAAGAAGAGTCAAACCTTTGTTTTGGATTAATTGATGGTGAAGAATGAATGATCTCATAGTTGATGTCTCTTATCTACGACTCTCTCATATAATTGACAAGTGAAGGAGTCAACATCATCAACTGAAGAAAAAAGTGTACCATCTTGATCCACTAGGGGCATCTATAGGGATGCCAACTACTCTGAAGCATCCTACACTATGCAAGATGGAGACTTCCTACTAAGGTAATATTCTACAATATTGCACTTCATTTGAGTATAAACTATCGCAAAGTCATTTTCCTACAAAAATTGCAACATGCACTACTTTATTAGGTTCAGGTCTCTCTGGGTGAAGACGTACATGAAACTACGGTGGTCTGAGTAAACCACAAATCACCCTCCCAAAAAGAAGTGTATCAACATTTCCAGGGTTAATACTTCCACATACAGCTCTATGTAGGGGGCCATGTATTTGTTTTGTTGGGGTCTCAACTTCCTTGACCAAATATTTGATTACTGTCTACCGCTACATCAAGTTGTATGATTAGAATGTAAGAGTACCAACAAACAAGGCATGTGAGTAGACTCATCCAAACACAAGAAGATAGACATGTAAAGAATGTGACATAACCCAGGTTTATTTGCCTCTCTTTTAAATAGAGTAACCCAAAACCAGAATCTCTTCAACACTTACTAGTGAAATTTGGATAAAAAAGGGTCAAGCGGAAAAAATCCACTGGCAGTGCAAGGAACTAGTCCGACATTTCATCTCACAACCTCACCGTGAACGCAGGAGTTAGAGGGACTCATCCACTACACATCAATACTATCCTATTTGGGTGACAATGAACTTTTTTAAGGTTTTTCTCATGTTGAAAAAATTAATCTCAGTTGGGTGATGACCCATCATCCTCATGCATTTGATGTGATGTCGAACAACACTGACATAGGGTTACACCAATGCCCCGCATGACCCTAGTTTAAACCTTGAGAAAGAAGTAGAGAGAAAATAGTTCCTCAAATTTTTTTTAATAAGTACTACTAAAAAATTATAAGAGGAATAGAGCATACCTTTTATTATCTCCAACACTACGGAATTATAAACATCCAAGTCTGAAAACTGTCTCTATCCCTGACCACCATCTCCCTAAGCTCGGCATGGGTCGTCTGATGGTGGTGGAATAATCTCAAAGTGACGTCCACTACCCATAGATAATATTACACCAATTCCCTCTCTTCCTCATTGGGTACCACCCTTTCTATGCCTAGGAGATCCCTGACCAGGATGCTATCTCTGCCCTAGCGGTCTATCAGCTCTCTGCCCAAGCTGATTCATCCATTGGGTTGGGTAGTCTCATTCCATGTGATCTCGCCCATCACATGAAATAGAATGACACTCTATGGGATATTCTATTCCTTTTCTATATCGTGGCTCTATATGACCATCCACTCAAGATATCTCATTGAAGGGTCTCCCATTCTGAGATCTTTAGATCCTGACTACTATTATTGGTGACTCAGCCCTGTCGCATCCATTACCAACTCCATCTATCTGGCATCCCTCTGACAGAAATATCTCTCTCACAAGAAACCTTTCTAGCACCATAGAATATGTTTGGATTCATAATGGCACTAAAATGGCTTAAATATCCTTGTGGAGTCCCAAATCAAACTTCAATGCTCTAAATTATCCATATCTGATACTAATATGTCACTACCCAACCTAAGATGGGGATTGAGGAGAAACTACCCCAAGCCCTCATCCATATCCCAGGGGGTGGTGACAAGTGTTGAAGCTACAATTAAACTAATGGAGGACATTTATAAATTACCTGTATTTACACACACAAACAACTAAATGAAAAAGTCTAGAGTAAAAGAAATAAAAGATGTAATAACTACAATGATAACAATACATGTATATAACCACTAAGAAATACAAGAGTAAAATAGTGTAATCTAACTGGAAAAAAGGAAAAAATAAAAAACCAACAAGAAATGTTTCCTAACAAGACATAAACTAGAAAATTAGAATGCTAAGAATGCCCAGATCCTGTAACTCATGCATGGCCTTCAATTGAAATTGATCCTGTCACACTACATTTCATTTCCCCACAACAACTAGAAAAATTGGGATTATTAATCCAATCCTAAACCACATCTGATAAAAAACATTTACCCATGATGCTGATCCAATCTACAAAAAATACCACCCATATCGCATATTAATGAATCCCTATGTCATTGACATGCATGTCGTCCATGCCATGAAAACGAATCTGTGGGTTTGATCACATTCAAACCCACCCTAAAAAATTGAATCATAACCCCATGGTCCAATGTTGAATAACATGATGAACGGTGGATGGAAAACACAAAAAAAAGTTTAAATGTCTCTAGGTAATCATTCTTGGCTGGTAAATAAGGATGGGGCACCGAGGTAAGAAAATTCAAGAAACATAAGATTTAATTCGATTTTATTAGGCTGGGACATGGAAAGTCTATATAGAGTGGCACATATCAATGAAAAAAATATACTCAAACATTTAATACATATGTTTAAAACAAAAAAATATGATACCTACCATTGTTTTGGAATAATCGTTGGTGAAGAATGAATTTTCCAAAAATTCACGAGATGTTTCTATGTTCGCTACGTCCTAATCCACTCTTTATTTGGAGTTTCGTCATATTTCTCCATGATTTTACAATGGAAAGAATGAGAGAGATATTTCAAATTTTATGGTTTATAAGGATAACCCCGGGTGTGTTTCCATAGCGATATATTTATAGATTTTCCATATAGGTCAAAAACAAATTAATTGATTAATTAAATTAATTAAATAGTTCACTGAATGTACAACCACTGACTATCTCATCCAAATTCCCCACGACGACCAACTATAGGACATACATAGGGTAAATTCTACATTTAGAACTCAATATTGGTCTTAGATGTCCAATCCAAGTCCCCTTTCATTAGTTATTTAGATTATCATTAAAAATAAAATATTTTTCTAATTATTTTATTTAATATTATGTCTTAAGTGACTTTTTCTACAGATGACCCTCATAGACAAAATTTATATCATCCCTACGGTAAACAAAACATTCCGGACTCAACCATGACCTTTTATCTCTAATCCATGAATTATTTTAGGATATATTCCATTATTTATGAAATACTGCATGTAGACATTATAAATATATTTATTGACTTTATAAAATTAAACTCGGGCACAACTGTCATTACAATCACACGACGTCTCAGCCCCTGGATCCAATAATATTTTTAGAAATATTCCAAATTCATACATGTAAAAACTAGCCATTGTAAATTTTAATGATGAAATTTTTTGAGAATAAATAAGGAAAATAATTCTATTACAATACTAGTTCAAAATGATCATGATTACTCACAAACAATATTAAAAATAAAAAATAACTAAGTAATATACATGGAGATAGGAATTTAAAATTATGTTTATTAATTTTTATTTACATGAATAATGTTTTCAAATAGCTTATTAATATGATTATTTTTTTATATAGGAGGTTAGAGTGTAATCAACTAATGAAAAATATATGCATGTGTTTTTTGTCTAATTTTCAAATACATGAGACATGTTTGATATTGCACACTAAAATTTATTTTATATAGTGTGTTCACTACCCTATTTATTTAAAGTATAAAAAGCATCTCTCATACCATGATACTTTAATTTTAATTTCATAGTGAACTTCTTATTCTTACATTTCCATTACCATGAGTTTTTTCCATAAATTCTCATTATTTGAGTTATGATTATTATACAAGAACTTATTATATATATGTTAGGTATGTTAATAACATTGAATGTATTCTTTTTTGTAATTTAACATCATTATTTGGATATAAATTTCTACCACATAACTACTTTCTATGTTTTCCTTGTTTCATTAATTGTGACATCCATAAGGGATTTGGTTAACTCAAATTACATTTCATTCATTTAAAATGTTATTACTTTAGATTAATTCTTTAATGTATGATAAATCATTATTTTTCCTATTCAATAATATGTTTCCACTTTTCTATTTGGGTGGAATTATATTTTAACTCAAATATTATTTATTAAAGAATATATTTCACATAAATGTGCTGTGTTTTAAAAAAAATGTTGATCCGTTATTGATGAGTTTACACCATTTTCATGATCATTATTACTGAAAATATTTTTCAATTATTATTTTGAAACCAGAATATGTGTTTAACAATGTTTCCTCTATATTTACACTGTAATATTTTAAAATTTAATTTTTATTATCACTTTTTTAATGTGGGTTTTCAATGAATGCATTTCAAAATTTCCAAAATTCAATCCTTTCAATATAAAATGTTTTATCTTCCCCTTCACATTTCAGATGGATATCATGTCATTTCTAGGATCTATATTTAAATTTTAATTTTTAAAATGAAATGTTTTTCCAAAAATTTCATGTAATTTTTTTTAAACCTTCATGTATTTTTGTAAGGATCCTTTCTAAAGATTATTTTTAAGTGCATGTTTAAAAAATCATTTCAAATTTCCTTTTTTGAAACCATGATATCATTTTAAAGGTTCTGTTATTTTGGAATTATTTTGCAAGAAAAGGTTTTTCAAAAGTTTTTACTTTAACATTGAAAAAATAAATATTTAATGTGATCCATTACTCTATATTTTATGATAATGATAGGAATTATATATATGTACTCTTTAATGTGGTTTCATTCAATTTCCACTTTATCCTTAATGGTCCTATTTACTTGGAAGATATTTTTCATAAATAGACCACTACATTTTATCATGAAATAAAATTTTTAGATGATTGAATTTCAAGTATCCATGATTTAAATTATTGAAGTAAATTCTGGTGATACCATTGGGAAATGTTATGAAACCAATTTTTCTTTCTCTCGGTTCTTTATGATGATTTTAGTGATTTTTTTCAAGTGGAACCATATGTATGGATGATTGAAGGGAGGGTCTTAATACCCATCAAATAGATAGGTAATATTTATATCTCATGAGCTCAAAATGGTTCACATAAGGGATTACCCAAATCCAAAGGGTACACAAGAGGATTTTTCCCAAAAAAATGGAACATGGTAGGATTTATACCAAGCAAAAGGGTACATGAGAAGATATTTTCCAACACATCGGGGTACATGGGAGGTTTTAATCTAATCCCAATGGTAAAAATGAAGATTATACTTGAAAAATAGATATAAGGGAGTTTTTTCCAAAGCCTAAGGGACATGGGAGGAATATCCCAACCCCAAGAAGGTATACATGTGATTATCCAAATCCCACTACGTGATAAATGTCCTTGTGGGTAACCTCGAAAAATGATTTACATTCAAATTATTTTTCCATAATTATGACATGTTATAATGTTATGCTTATACTCATTATAATTTTATGATCACATGTCTTATGTTTATTGACTCATATTTTCAAACTCTTTTTATTCATGTATTATTTTATGCCATGACTTATTCAAAGATTTACTATCAATGAATTGTGTGGTGTAAGTTAATTATGAATCAAAGTAATACCCATATGATCATCTTATGATCACCAATTATATTTTCTTTTTATTTCCTATATTTTCCATTGTAAAGCATCTAAGATGACCTCATTCTTATGTATTCTTTCCCCAAGATCAGAAAATGGGTATTAAATGTGATATATTTAGAAGGGGGTTTAATATCAAAAAATTTTGATGACATGTTGATGAGTGTTGTAAAATTATTTTATATATATATAGTGATCAATGAAGATAAACATTTTAATCTCTAGTCTTTGAAACTATTTTTGACATTGATTGATAATTCATGTAAAATAATCAAATAGATGTGTTTCCTTTCCGTGGATCACCATAGATTCTATAAAATTAGGGTTTAAATATATATAAGGATTAATGTAGTTATTTTTTAGGATTTGGATAAGATAAAATTATTGAAAACACAATGTATAAGGGAAATTATAGAATAACATTTTGATTATTTGGTAATGTAGAGACTATAGGGTTCTTATACAATTACTTCCTCATCTGGATGCAGAATGGTTGATGCTTATATGACACAAATGAATCTAGGGTTAATCACTCTAAAAGGATTGGTTGATATATGCTGAATCATCACTCTAGTACATGATTAGTAGGTCTAAGATTTCACACTGGAGAGGACACTCCTAAGGGAAATGATTTGGATGATCACATTTTTACAAACCACTATAAAGGGATTACAGAAATATTTACGGTTTGTTAGAGAAAAAATGGTTATATGACCACATAAAACATAGGATTAAATGAAGGTATTATAGACTCTAAATAAATTCATAAGGATTAAATGAATGTGTCATTATAGAATAAATCTTAGTATTTTTTTTACAATTATATGATCATTTATTATAATTTTATTGATAACAATTTTGGGTTTTATTATTTGTTTGATACAAGATCATGTAAATGAATTTGATAAACGTATGTATCTACAAAACAATATGCCCTATAAAAAACTAAGAGAGAATACTTAAATAGTTGATAATCAAAGTATTTGAATGTTATGATGGAAATAGATATTTTCATTTTCTTACCTCTGTTAGTGACGTTAATATCATAATATAAATTAAATCATGAAAATATTGGTCATTTTTATTATTGAGTGTTATTTTTTGATGATATTCTGTTATTTTATAAATGTTATGAGGATTAAGAGAACCATCGATGGATTTTCTTCAGTTTTTCTACATAAATTGTATCAGTAACCCTGAAAATTAATTTTAGTAAAAGGTTATGTTTTTTTGATAATTATTATAGAACAAATGACTGAGTTAAAGAAAACTATTTTGTTTAATATAATTTTGATGTTATGGTAATAAATGGTTGATTGGTTTTGATAAATCTGATTTATAATGAATTGATAGACTTGTAATTGATTATTAATTTAATAACAAAGTGATCTATGATATTTTTTGGTGAAGTTTATCTCATTTTTTGATATTTCATATATATATACTAGTGTCTGACCATAAAAACTAGTGGAAAATAACATCATAGGGTTAAAGTTAAAGTTAATTTTTGGAGGAATAGATTTTTTCGTTGTGGTTTAATGTCTTGAATTTTTAATTGGATTTTGGAAAAGTAAATAATGTAAAATATATTTTTAGGTATATACATTATGGTTCAATGTTGTTTGAATAATGATAAGTAACTTGATATGGATTATGGGAGTAATGTAGATGTAATATTAGTAGTTATATCTAGAATGATGAATACATTAAGAATACCCTCATTTACTTTCATTAGTAAGTTATTACTAAAATTACATGGATTAAAATTATCTGAGGAGGATGTTTGTAATGACCTGATATTTTGGATCCCTTAATTAATATTATCTTTAATATCTCATGTTATAAACAACATGAAAATAATAAAAAACCTGACTAAAATGAACTAAAAATATAAAAATTACAAGAATAATGAAATATTTAATAGATAAAAACATATTAATAATTTTAAATATTTATACATTATTATTTTTTATTAATATTTTTGAAAATATGTATTTTGAAGAACCATTTAAAGAAGGAATATAGTATAGTATATTAATAAATAAAATTTATTATACTCAATATGTTATATTAATAAGTAATATTTATATTTTTAAATTATTATATTAATATTGAATTATTTATAAATTTATATTAAATAATTTTAGAGACACTTGAAGTTTATGTAGTCATTTTTCAGTAAAAATAATGTATCTTTATATTTTTAATTTTTATTCAAATAACTAAATAAATAAATTTTATAATATGAATTTGATAAAAAAATGCCATATATTTGGAATTCATTGTCTTAAAATTAGATGACGATAGATTTTCTCTAATTTTCTAAGAAACCTGATTATTTTTCTGAATAGTATAATTTAACATGTTTATAAATAACATGAATTTTATGAAATTGGATTTATATAAGTTTGAATTATAAATTCATATTTTTTTAATATTAGATAGGAAACTTATATTTGAATTTATAATTTTAATGATTTATTTTAATTTACTAACACTTTTATTAAATTTTAGAACTTATGTTATATTTTTCTGAATATTTGTTTTAATAAATTATATACTAAGTATGTCAAATTTTAGATTGATCAATTTTAAAAAATTAATATAAATTGTTTTTTTAAATTTTTTTTCAGTGGGTCCAAATTATATAAAAATTACCATATTATTTTTAAAAATAAAATTTAATTTATTTAGGTAAAAACTATTCAAAATGATAAAAGCTAAAATGGTAAAAGTAAAAAAACTATAACTAAATTACATAAGTCATGTTTTAAAATTTTTTGGGAAATTTTATCAAGTCACTAATGAACCTTATCACTAATATTATCCACTATTTCCCAAATTTGGTGCCACTTTACTTGAGGGTTACTTAATGTTGGATCGAATAGTTGATATAAAAGTCTATTAGATGGAACAATACAAGAGGGGGGTGAATTGTAGGTTTAAAAACTTTGAGTTTTAGTAACAAAGAGATTAGTTTAAATGATCTTAAACTAATACAAATACAAACACCCACAATTGTATTGAATGTAAAAGGTATGATGTATTGTAATACTAATGTTATGTAAAACAATTGTATTCAAGATGAACTCAATAATCAGAGTAATACAGATATGAATGATTCTACCTTAAAGCGTATAGAACCAATCAATACAATATGAAATGGAATGATTGTAATTGAAACAATTACAATTGAATAAAAGAAGAAAGGAAACAATACAAATCCCTTTCTAAAACAACAGCGGAAATGTAAAAGTAATACAATTCTTTTAACCCAAAGAGAAGGGTTGTCCTTTCACCTAGGATAAGAGGTCTGTCTCACCAACACCTTGGTGAGCCCTCGATACGATTATCGGCACGTCTGTCTGCCTATCCCCGGCAGCCCTCGATACGATGATCGGCACGTCTGTCTGCCTATCCCCGGCAGCCCTCGATTTTGCAGGTAATCGGCACCTCTGTCTTTCAATTACTTGAAAGCCCTCGATACGATGATCGGACGCACAAGGCTGATGAGAGAAGTCACAGTGTCTCTCTCTAGAATCTTCGTAGTTCACAGAGTCTCTTTCGTTCTCTTCGTTCATCAGTGTCTTCTCAGCTTCAAATGACCTCCTATTTATAGGCCTCGGGTTCCAACGGTCATATTGCCTCCAACGGTCATATTGAAACAGAAAGCATGACATCGTTTTGATCAGTATATAACTAACTCAACGACATCGTTTTGTTAGGATAAGAGATATATAGAAATGTAAAACATGAGTACGATTCATATGCAGAGAGAGTTTTTGACAAAGTACCAAAACAAATAGTGATCATCTGAATAGCAGAGTCAGTACAATATGATTGACAGAGTCAGTACGATACGTTTGACAGAGTCAGTACGATACGTTTGACAGAGTCAGTACGATACGTTTTGGTCGGTACGATCAACATCGTACGATACGATAAACATGATAAAAGACAACTTGTTATTTACAAACATATGATAGAATACATTTGAGATTTCCAAAACATGACAGAGAATATATTTGTGATTTCCAAAACATGATGTAAAAGCCAAAAGAAGACTTTTGACTTAACAATCTCCCCCTTTTTGGAAAGCACAAACACACAAAGTAAATGAAACAAGAAATACTTATCTCCCCCTGAGTTATTGAAAACTCTTCTGAATAAGAAATTGAATACAACTAACTCCCCCTTAGGTATTGACTTTCCTAAGGATTGTATTCAGATTTTCCTTAAGAGCATTGTAATGCATTCTCCCCCTTTGTAAAACAACCTTTGCTTTGTAAATATTCTCCCCCTTTGTGATTTACAAAAAGAGAGGAATCTCGAATTGTCTGGAAGAGTTAGTGAAGTAATACAAGACAATGGATAAAAGAGAAAGGATTATAAGAGTTATTACAAAACAAACAAGTTCCAAAAGAAACAAATACAACAATCATTTGTTTTCTCTTTCCTTCTCCTTCTTTATAAGCTCATGAAGCACAGCTTTCATCTTCTTGATCTCCTTCTTGTCTTCAGAAATTGATTCACCCTGAGTTTTGAGAAGCTCTTGTTGATCCGCAAAAATCTGATCTTGATTTCTGATGGTTTCCTCCTGGACTCTGATTACTTCTTCAAGAGTATCAATTCTGTTTTGCAGAGTCTTGTTATCCTTGGACAACTCGGAATTTTGATTCTTCAGTAAAACCATTTCATCTTTGAAAGATGAAACCTTCGAGAAATCAGATTGGAAAGCATTCATTCTTTCTTGCAAGTCTTTCACTGAAGGAACATCGGCTCTTTGAGAAGATAAAAGGTTCAGCCTTTCAATTGTTTCTTTATCAAGTTTGTTGAAAGCAATTGCTAGCTCATTTGATAACCTTCTTATATCTTCAATAGAAATCTCATGGTCATTGATTGAGCTCTCTGTTTTGTACGACCACTTAGTCATCTTATTGCAAGCCTTCTTATGAGCAACTGAGCTTTCCGAAAGAACTTTCAGATCGGCTTCTACAGACAAAACTTTCTTTCTCAATTCTTTTACAGATCCAAACTTCTTTCTCTGATTTTCAGTGATAAAATCAATCTTTCCATCCAGCCTCGGAAAATAAGGAATGGTTTTCTCCATCCTTCTCAAAACTTGAACAATGTAATCACTCTTCTTGAGAGAGATTGTATGCTCTGAATCAGTATCTTCATCGTACGATGCTAGTTCATACGATCTGCTAGAATCAACAACTGGTTGTTTCCCTTTCGCTTTTTCTTTCTGTTTTCTTTCATCTTCCACTCTGTCACTAATGACAACTACTTTATCAGACTGAGAAGATTGAGCACCATGCTTTTCTTGAGATGACATTCTGTCCGGAGATCTTTCCTGATCGGCATGAGGAGTTTGTTGAACACCTTCGCTCAGCTTTTGAAGCGATTCCTCTCTACTTTTCTTTGAACTTTGAAGAAATTCTAACAGAAAATCTCCTTCTTCTACTTCCACTTCTTCTATCACTTGTTTTCCTTTTTCTTTCTCAGGCAAACTCTGTACGATGGGTTCTTGATGCACTTCCACAGTTAGTTGAGCACTAGCATCTTCAACTGCTTTAAAGACTTTAGAAATATCAAAGTCCTGAGCCTTTCTTTTCAAAAGATTCTTCTTTTTCTTTTCAGCTTGAAGGGTTTCTTCTACCCTTATTCTTTCTGCAAAAGCCTCAGTAGGATCAAGACCAAACTTCGGATCACCCTCTTTTCTCTGTTCCTTGTACTTTCTCCATTTGGCTACAACTTCCTTACTGTACCTCGGCTTCTTCTTCGGCTTTGAACTACTCTGCGGATCATACTTTCGAGTAACACCGGCGGATTGATTGTCTTTGGCTGGCATAGGTGCCGATTGATTTTCAGGCAATTCAGCTTCTACATCTCTGACAAAAAGTTTTGAATTTGAATCAAAACAAACATTCAGCTTTTTCATCGTACTCTTATTAATGAAAGACGGCCACAAATCCATAGGTTCTCCTTTCAAAGGAATGTTACAAAACTTCATACTCTCAAGAATGAATTTCGTAAGGATGGCTGGATACATTATTATTTGGGATTTAATCCCTCCTTTCTTGACATTCTTGATGGTTTCAAAAATATATCCCATGAGATTTACTTTCCTCATATTCACAAGGTAGTCGAGCATAAATACATCAGAAACTTTAAGGGTTTCTCTATCCCCTTTTCTTGGAACAAGAAAACCTTTCATCCATAAAGTGACAAACCGATTGTCCGGTGAAAGATGATAAACTTTCCTCTTTCCCTCATTAACAACAAACAAAGATTTTTCAGCACTTTCTCTATTGAACGTACCAACTTCCTCTGGTAGTTTGTGAGATGGACAGAATGAATCCCCTTCTATAGAAACATTCAGAAAGTGTGCCGCTTGTTTCACAGACATGGATAATTTTCGATCGTACACAGCGAAGTTTATAGTCATATCTTTGTCGAAAGACACGGTTTTGTAAAACTGACAAACTTCATCAAAAAGAACTGGATCTTGAGTATCAGGCTTTTCCACACAGAGATGTTCCCATCCTTGAAACAAAATAATCCTCTTGATTGTAGAATCGTACGTGTCGAAAAAGTCTCGTGATACTAACCTTTCTCTGTGAAAGTCTTTCTCTGTAAAGGTCTTTGAAGACATTTCAGCGGGAGTGTTGGCAGAGGATTGAGACATAAGGATGATGCCGATTGAGAAGATCGTACGATTGTTTATAGCTGGGGGAGCAGAGCTTCGCCTCAATTCCTGAACAATCAATGTGGGTTTGGGGAGGGGAGGGGGGGTATTTATAGGCAAAAAAGAGATGACCGTTGAACTTCTACGGTCGAGATTAGATAATACCAGATCAATGGTTAGGATTAAAACAAAGAAAGAAAATAAAATAAAAATTGAAAAAGATACCTGTCAGAGAACAAAAGGTGATTGCTGGTTTTGGTATGAATCAAAAGTAAACACAATCGTAAGAAGAAAAAAAACATGACGCCGATGGAAAACAAAGTCATTACTATGATCGGACCGTACAATGGAAAATAGTTGTTACCATTAACCGATAGTACGATGGAAAACAATCTCAATACTATCATCGGTCGATACAAAAAAAAAATGAATGATACGATGGAAAAGAATTTGAATACTATCATCGGTCGATTCAAAAAATTTATTGAATGATACGATGGAAAAGAATTTCAATACCATCATCGGTCGATTCAAAAAAATTTTGAATGATACGATGGAAAAGAATTTCAATACCATCATCGGTCGATTCAAAAACTTTTGAATGATACGATGGAAAAGAATTTCAATACCATCATCGGTCGATTCAAAAACTATTGAATGGTACGATGGAAAAGAATTTCAATACCATCATCGGTCGATTCAAAAACTATTGAATGGTACGATGGAAAAGAATTTCAATACCATCATCGGTCGATTCAAAAACTATTGAATGGTACGATGGAAAAGAATTTCAATACCATCATCGGTCGATTCAAAAACTATTGAATGGTACGATGAAAAAGAATTTCAATACCATCATCGGACGATACAAAATTTTTGAACGATACGATGGAAAAGAATTTCAATACCATCATCGGACGATACAAAATTTTTGAACGATACGATGGAAAAGAATTTCAATACGATAAACAGAAAAATTGAAAAGGTCAATACGATAAACAGAAAAATTTAAAATGAAACGATAAAACTGTCAATACGATAAACAGAAAGAAACATATATAAATTGAGTAAATATTTAAAGATCAGAAACATAGACATAAAGAAATGTCCTCCCCCTTTCTACGAGGAGTTTCTTACTATTAGAAGAGATGTAAAACAGAAAGTAGATATGAATGATTATTTTATTGTAATCATTCCTAGCTTCTGTTTTATAAATTCAAATCTATCGGAAGGTAAAGGTTTTGTAAAAATATCAGCAAGTTGTTCTTGCGTTCCGATGAATTGTAAAACAATATCTCCTTTTTGTGTGTGATCCCTAAGAAAGTGATGCCTAACATCTCTGTGTTTTGCACGAGAGTGATATGCTGGGTTTTTACTAAGAGCTATGGCACTTGTATTATCACACAGAATTTGAGTTTTGGAGAAACTCAAACCATAGTCAGTGAGTGTGTGCTGCATCCACAATACTTGAGCACAGCAACTTCCAGCTGCTACATATTCAGCTTCAGCAGTGGAGAGTGCTACTGAGTGTTGTTTCTTGCAAGACCAAGAAACCAAAGAATCTCCTAAGAAATGACAAGTTCCAGATGTACTTTTTCTATCCATTCTACAACCACCAAAGTCAGCATCTGAAAAACTTTTTAAAACAAAATCATTTCCAGAAGAGTAGAAAAGTCCTAAATCCATAGTGTCTTTTAAATACCGAAAGATTCTCTTTACGGCTTTTAAGTGAGACTCTTTTGGATTAGATTGATATCTTGCACATAAGCATACAGAAAACATCAAGTCGGGTCGACTAGCTGTCAAGTATAGCAAACTCCCTATCATACCTCTAAAAATTGTTTGATCTACTGGTTTCCCAGTTTCATCAAGATCAAGAGTATTTGAGGTACCAATTGGGGTGCTAATACTTTTAGTTTTGTCAAATCCATACTTTTTGAGTAAGTCTTTAATATACTTATGTTGAGATATATAAGTTCCTTCTGGTTTTTGAGATATTTGAAAACCTAGAAAGAATGTTAACTCACCCATCATACTCATTTCAAACTCAGATTTCATTAAATTTGCAAAAGAATCGGTTAAAGCTTTCTGAGTTGATCCAAATATGATGTCATCAACATAGATTTGGATAACCAAAACATTTTTGTTTTCCATTTTGATAAAAAGAGTTGGATCAGCTGTACCTTTTCTATAATTGTTTTGTAAAAGAAATCCTGTAAGTCTATCATACCATGCTCTAGGAGCCTGTTTAAGACCATATAGAGCCTTGGTAAGTTTAAAGACATGATCAGGATGTTTTGGGTCTTGAAAACCAGGAGGTTGTTCGACAAAAACTTCTTCTTGAACAAAACCATTTAAAAAAGCACATTTGACATCCATTTGAAATAGTTTGAAATTGAAATATGCTGCGAAGGCTAATAGAATGCGAATAGATTCAAGTCTAGCTACAGGAGCATATGTTTCTTCATAGTCTATTCCCTCTTGTTGATTATAGCCTTTAGCAACAAGTCTTGCTTTATTTCTTACAATGATTCCATTTTCATCACACTTGTTTCTGAAAACCCATTTTACACCAATTACAGTTGTTTCTTTAGGTCTTTAAACTAAAGTCCAGACTTGATTCCTTTCAAATTCATTTAGTTCATCCTGCATTGCTTTGATCCAATCATCATCACCTAAAGCCTCACTTGGACTTTTAGGTTCAAATTGGGAAAGAAAAGCAAGATGTTCTATTTCATTTCTTAAGGAATTTCTGGTCCTTACAGGTTGATTTATATCACCAATGATATTATCACTGGGATGATTCCTAAGAAATAATTGATTTTGGTTTTGTAAAACCTGTTCATCAACATATGGTAGAAAATCTTCTGTGGTAAATGTTTCAGGAACACTTTCTTGAACATTTTCCTTATCAGAATGTTCTTCTAACAAAGGTTGATAAACATCTTTAGAAAACACATCCGAGGATGTAGGATTGGGTTGGTTGAAAACAAAAGGGTTAGTTTCATCAAATTTTACATGTACTGTTTCTTCAACAGTACAAGTGTTTTTATTGAAAACTCTATAAGCCTTAGAGGTTGTGGAATAGCCTAGAAAGATTCCTTCATCAGATTTTGGTGCAAATTTGTGTAAATTATCTTTTGTATTCAGAATGAATACTTTGCATCCAAAAACTTTGAAGTAAGAAACTTTAGGTTTTCGGCCAGTCCATAACTCGTAAGGAGTTTTATTAAGAAATGGTCTAGTTAAAACACGATTTATAGTATAACAGGCAGTACTTACAGCTTCAGCCCAAAAGTGCTTAGCAATTGAGTATTCACTCAACATGGTTCGAGTCATTTCCTGAAGAATACGATTTCTTCTTTCAACAACACCATTTTTCTGAGGAGTTCTTGGTGCTGAGAAATTGTGAGTAATACCTTTCTTACTACAAAAAGTTTCAAAATCTGAGTTTTGAAATTCACCACCATGATCACTATGAATAGTTTTCAATGGTAGGTTTTTCTCATTTTTAACTTGGGCTCTAAAAGTTTTGAAATACGAAAAGGCTTCAGATTTCTTTGTGAGAAAGTAGACCCATGTAAATCTAGTAAAGTCATCAACTAAAACAAATACATAGTATTTGCCTCCAATGCTTCCAGATTGTGAAGGACCAAACAGATCCATATGCACAAGCTGTAATGCATTAGAAGTTGAAACTTCATTAATTGGTTTAAAGCTAGTTTTATGTTGCTTGCCAAATTGACAAGGATCACAGACTTTTGAAGAATCATATCTAAGATCCGGTAGCCCTTTTACAAGTCCTCTCTTTGAGAGTTTTCTTAGGTTTCTCAAATTACAGTGTCCTAATCTCCTATGCCATAGCCACGATTGGTCTTCTATTACACTTAGACAAGGTAAGTTTTGGTTCCTAAGGTCTTCTAAGTTAATAGTGTAAACATTCTCTTGCCTATGGGCAGATAGAATGAATTCATCCTTGGAATTGTGAACTAGACACTTATCATTTCTAAAATTCCCAAGGTAACCTTCATCACATAATTGACTTATGCTGATGAGATTGTGCCTAAGACCTTTAACAAACAAAACATTTGAAATAAGAACTTTTCCAAGAAAAACGATATTACCTATACCAACAATCTTTCCTTGAGAATTATCTCCGAAGGTAACTTTTCCACCTTTTGTTTTGATAACCTTTTCAAAGAAATCTTTGTTTCCAGTCATATGACGAGAACAACCACTATCCATGTACCAAATGTTCTTATTGATACACTTCTCGTTTTCCTGAAAAAGAAACAATTAGATTTTCGGAATCCAAACTTGTTTGGATCCAGAAGAATTAGATAAAAGAATTTTAGGAATCCACATTTGTTTTGCAAAATGAGCTTTATGAAATCCTAAAGATTGAGTTTTGTTAAGAGAACAATCTCTTCTCCAATGTCCACCACATTGACACTTGGAACAGAAAATGGTTTTTTGAGGAACAAAATAGTTATTACTAAAAACAGGTTTGGAATAAGTAAAACCAAGACCAGAACGATTTCTCAAAGGTCTTATTTGAGAGTACATCCTATCAAAGTTTTCTTTTCCATGAGTAAAGTTTGAAAAACACTTTTTCAAGGATAAAATCTCTGACTTTAGTTTTAAAACCAAATTCTTGTTTTCTAAAACATTTGAATTAGAACTAGAGTTAGACTCTAAAATGTTTTTCTTTGAAATAGCAGTTTCAAGATCCTTAGAAAGTTTATCTTTTTCAGATTTGACTTTCTCAAGGATTTTCAAAATATTTTCAAAATCAGAAGTTTTCTCATCAAGATCTTTAGAAAGATCTGATACTTCTTTAGTCAAAATAGAAATTCTAGAATTTGCTTTTTCAAATCTCTTTTTGAGTTTAGAATTTTCATTTTCAAGTAACTTAGCAAATCTAGAGACTTCTTCAAAAGAAGGTAAAGTATCATCTTCTGATGATGAGGGTTCATCATTTGAAGATTCATAATATCTATTATCATCATAATTTTCATTTAAAGAGACATTTGTAACAGCTTCAGCATTATGTACCTTAGCCATGAGACAATGATCTTCAATTGGTAGTTTGGCTAGAAGTCCAATATTCCTTTGTCCTGACGTCTCATATTCTGAAGAATCATCTGAGGAATCACTACCACTTGCACTCCATGTATCGTTTGCTTTCAAGACTTTCTTTGTCTTATAAAACCTTTTCTTGTTTCTTTCAGAGTGTTTCTCTTTTCTATCTTTCCTCATCAGTAAAGGACAATCAGGCCTTATATGTCCTGCTTTCTTGCATTCATAACAAGTTACCTCTGAATCTTTCCTATCTTTCCTGTCTCTCTTTTTGAATCTATATTGAAAATCTTTCTTTCCCACAATCTTGTTCATCCTCCGAGCAAGATTAGCTAACTCATTGTCTGAAAGATTACAATCACTTGAATCAGAAACAACAACTTTCTTGGATTTAGACCTTGTAACCCTTTCAGGTGTTTTAGCTTTAGATGCGAAAGCTACACTTCCATTCCCATTCTTCTTCTTATTGAAATCAGCATCTCTTTTCATTCTTGTCTCGTGCTGTAGAAGAGTTCCAAAGAGTCCATCAAGAGTAATCTGGGAAACTTTTCTATTTTCATCAATAGCTGTTATTTTTGACTCCCATTCATTTGGCATAATATCTATAATCTTATCAACAAGAGATTCATCATCAAGACCTTTTTCTCCCATAGATTGTAAGCTGTTGACAATTGTCATAAACCTTTGTTGCACTTTACATATTGGCTCTCCATAAGGAAAAACAAACCCATGATACTCTGCTCGTAGCATTGCTCTCCTTGTTTCTATAACCTTGGATGTACCAAAATGAGTGACTTCTAATTTCTTCCAAATACAGTTAGCAGCTTCACATGAAGATATCTGACTATATATATTCCTGGTCATAGAATATAATAAAGTATTGCGTACCTTGTAATTCAGTTGATATTCTTGCTTCTCTTGATTGGTAAAAGTACTAACTTCTTTGTCAGGAATTTTGTAACCCCCAGTAAGCATAATAAAATTGTCTACACCAGTATTGATGACGAAAGTCTTCATACGATCTCTCCAATACTCATAATCATTCCCATCAAAGATTGGTGGTCTAGAAGGATTTAGATTATCTATTGATCCGATATTCATTCCTGCCATCTAATATAACAAAAAAAACTTTTCCACTCCACACGTTAGTGTAGTAAGTATTCAAGAAAGTAATAAAAAAATAAAGCTAATAAAACAAATCAGTGGAAAACCTGCTCTGATACCAATTGTTGGATCGAATAGTTTATATAAAAGTCTATTAGATGGAACAATACAAGAGGGGGGGTGAATTGTAGGTTTAAAAACTTTGAGTTTTAGTAACAAAGAGATTAGTTTAAATGATCTTAAACTAATACAAATACAAACACCCACAATTGTATTGAATGTAAAAGGTATGATGTATTGTAATACTAATGTTATGTAAAACAATTGTATTCAAGATGAACTCAATAATCAGAGTAATACAGATATGAATGATTCTACCTTAAAGCGTATAGAACCAATCAATACAATATGAAATGGAATGATTGTAATTGAAACAATTACAATTGAATAAAAGAAGAAAGGAAACAATACAAATCCCTTTCTAAAACAACAGAGGAAATGTAAAAGTAATACAATTCTTTTAACCCAAAGAGAAGGGTTATCCTTTCACCTAGGATAAGAGGTCTGTCTCACCAACACCTTGGTGAGCCCTCGATACGATTATCGGCACGTCTGTCTGCCTATCCCCGGCAGCCCTCGATACGATGATCGGCACGTCTGTCTGCCTATCCCCGGCAGCCCTCGATTTTGCAGGTAATCGGCACCTCTGTCTTTCAATTACTTGAAAGCCCTCGATACGATGATCGGACGCACAAGGCTGATGAGAGAAGTCACAGTGTCTCTCTCTAGAATCTTCGTAGTTAACAGAGTCTCTTTCGTTCTCTTCGTTCATCAGTGTCTTCTCAGCTTCAAATGACCTCCTATTTATAGGCCTCGGGTTCCAACGGTCATATTGCCTCTAACGGTCATATTGAAACAGAAAGCACGACATCGTTTTGATCAGTATATAACTAACTCAACGACATCGTTTTGTTAGGATAAGAGATATATAGAAATGTAAAACATGAGTACGATTCATATGTAGAGAGAGTTTTTGACAAAGTACCAAAACAAATAGTGATCATCTGAATAGCAGAGTCAGTACGATACGATTGACAGAGTCAGTACGATACGTTTGACAGAGTCAGTACGATACGTTTGACAGAGTCAGTACGATATGTTTTGGTCGGTACGATCAACATCGTACGATACGATAAACATGATAAAAGACAATTTGTTATTTACAAACATATGATAGAATACATTTGAGATTTCCAAAACATGACAGAGAATATATTTGTGATTTCCAAAACATGATGTAAAAGCCAAAAGAAGACTTTTGACTTAACACTTACCATTGTTATAATGTTTTGGGTATTTACAAAAGTTCCATCCCCTTTCCATTATAAAATGGAAACTATTATCCTCACTTCCCATCACGAAACAGACCACTTAATTCATCAAAAATCCTACCCGAAACTCTATTAAACATTCTTATACACCTTCACTATGTTCTGGTATTTTCAAAATAGAATCCCTCTAAGCATTAACCAACTTTTCAAAAGAGATAATCCAATAAGTGATGCATAAATTTCAAACAACTCCTTTTTTATTTTTAGTTCTTTATGTGAACATATTTTTTATAAAAATACATTTCACCATCATAATAATATATGATCAATATCATTAGTATAGTTTTATGTTATTGTAATGATGGTCCAAAAATTTTACACCTTACCCTTTTCTATTAAGGAATGTGAAACTCATATTTGTGTATTGTGCGGACTACTCCATATGTGTGGACTATCACATCTATAGAATGATCAATTTTTGTTTTTTGTTTCATTAATACATTACATGTATGTCCATGAGTATGGTTTTGGTTGATAAAAATATATTTTATGAAATTAATATGGGTTTTTAAATAAGAATTTTTACAACCTATTTACAATATGATCAATAAACTATCATGGAATCATCCAACCACTCAAAACATAATGTTAACAGAAAGAAATTATGTCTTCATTTTATGAATTAACTTCATATAGGTTATATTATTCTAATACTTTTTTCAATTTATAATATATAACATAACTAAATACTAAATAGTATCATTATTATTTTTGTATAAGGAAATTACTACTAAATCACTTCAAAATCATACATTAATTATGTTATGTTATTGTCTAGGTTGGTTTAACCACCTACTCAAGAAATAATATAAATTTATATGATGTATTACATTTGGGTTTTAATTTATAGTAATATAAGATATAAATAATTAAATAATAATTTTTTTTTCAATAATTGTAATAAAATTTTTAACCCATTATTTATGAAAATACACTTTGTTTGATAAGAATCATCAAAACAAGCTTATCATTGAATAAATCATTAAAAATCATAACAAAAAATCTCATTGAATGAAATTATAACTGTATATACTGTCATAACACATCAATTAAATTACATTATATTATCATGGAATGATAAAATTTAGGATGAGAATTAAGAACAATACCACTTTTTTGAAACACGTTCAAAAAAATCAAGATTACTTACACCATATATTGAAAAATAGATAAAAATAACTAATATACATGTATAGAATACATGACACCCGAAACATTTAAAGTAAGAACCATGTATTCGATAGAATGCATGAAACATAACCCCAAGCTCTTAAACTAATATAATATTCAGATACATTATAATTTATTTTATATTACAAATAGATTCTATATATTTCAATACATGAAAAAGTGAGTTATCTTGTGTAATAATAATTAGCTACCATCATTAACGGCTTGCATTAGGCACAAGACCAATATTTTTCAAACAAAAATATATTATTAAAATATTATTATTTAATATAATATGATATAATATAGCCATTATTTTGGTAGTTGTGAATATTATTAACTAAATTATGAAACTTTATGGTTCATACAAAAATATAATGAATTAATTGGATAGAAATTAATTAGAAATTAATATATGATTCAATTTAGTAGAAATAAAATATTTTTGTAGAAAACTAATTTTATGCTTAAATAGTTGTCTTATGTTAATAGATTAATTTAATTAAAATTATTGAGTGATATTAATTAAATATATATAATATATATTCAATGAAATATTTTGGATATTCATCCATTAGGTTTGATAGACATAAGATAAGAACTAACTCTATTTTACACATAAAAACCTATATTTTTTGTAAATTCAATTTTACAACCTTTAAACGGAGAAACCCCTTTTAAATATTAATTATGAAACTATAATTAAAAAACTATGTCAAAATAAAAAACATATTTTAATGATAAATATAATAGTTAGTTTATAGTGAATTTTTGATATTTTTAGGATACATTTCATTTTTAATGAATAGTTAAAAATACTGAATTTTAGTTCAAAAATACATTTTCATATTAATTATTTATAGGGTTAAATTATAATTTTAAATGGTTTTAAATTTTAATTAGATCATATATTTTTCAATTAATACAATTTATTCAATTTTAAAAAATTTCAACCTGAAATTGATTATAATAACATACAAACCTTTTGAACGTTTTCACTTTAAAGACACACATTGTCATCCCATATGCTAGAAGCATTTTAATTTAATTTTAGCCACTTATATGATGGAAATTTAGAAAATTTGATTTTATATTAGGAATAATAATAATTTTTAATGTCTAAAAATGGAAAATATGATTTGTTACCAAAATTACTAGTGAATGTGATTAAAATATATTGCATCGACTAAGGTAACATTAAGTTTAACTAAAGGAAAAAATTTAACTAAAAGGCCCAAAATGACCTATAAAAATGTACATGAGCTATTTTCGGTATATATATTAACCCTATAATCTATTTTACCTATTCTATTCCATTATTGGATCCACTATTAACATGAAAAATGTTCGTGGAATTCTCTTTTTAAAATATTACAAGACTGCCCCTCCTCATCCACTATAAGATGACCCACTCTCCTCAAACATTAAATTGACCAAGACCTTCCAAAATAAATTCTCAACATCACTAACCTCATCATATCAGACTTACATTGAGAATAAATACTTCCAATGAATATTTTTGGTATAAAAAAATTTATTTTCTATTAAGATGTAACATCTTCTCTAATGATTTTTTGTTTTATTTACATTATCTAACCCCTCATCTCTTATTATTATTTTATTTTATAACAAAAAATGTATCCTCCATATACTAGGATGTTTGTATTCTATGGTTTATAACTAAACTTACAAAAAACTCTATCTAATGGGTAATAGACATACTATTTCTGTGTTTGATGAACTACTGCATCACGAAATGATGAATGTTCATTTTTCTACATCAACCTATCATAGTGGCCATTATGATGGGAAATACATTTATATTATATATATATATATATGTATGATATATATGTGATATTTTTTACTTATTTATACTTCATAAATCCTTTTATTATGCATAATTTAAATACATTACATTTTACATTATTTTGATAACATCGTTTGAGGAAGTGTTGACCACCGCCCCCTCAAACTGATGTGATTCGTTCAAACTAAACATGGAATGTATTAAATATAATTATTATAAAAATATATATAATATATTACATCAATATGGTAATTTAATTTATTATACATGTATATACATATCATTTACTTTTCATTTATTTAAACTAAATAAAGAAATGTAAATAACATTCATGCATACATACGATATACCCCCTCACTGAGCAGTGCATTCCATTTCTTATCTCAAAATATAATGGTTTATTATAGATAAATATATAATATATATATATATATGATATGCAAATTATTTATTAAAATATAGAGATTATTAAACCATGTTATATTTAATAAGAACAATAAATAACATGTTTAAACAAACTCTATAAACAAGGAAATTAATGCCCAAATGGTTAAAATATTGAATTGATATTTAAAAACAGGTAATGAGATATTATAATAGAATAATATATTACATAATAAGTATTAATATGGTTCAAAAAGAATTTGGTAACTTGTTTTAAACTATTTTAAATAATGTTAAAGGACATTTTACTAAAAGGGAATGCAAGGTAAGGGATTTTCATCTATCGTTTTTACATATGTGAGATAAAGGTCATGTTCAACACATAATTAATTTGTTTTGTGTTTGTAATGATATTTTTTCATTTATTATATAATTAATTAATTTAACTTAAGGGGATTTAAGACTTTCATTTAATATTATTCCTTCATGAGTCTTACGACAAAAAATGTTTCAAATTGTTATTGGATACTTTGGGAGGTTTAAAAATTATTTTACTCAAGACTAATTGTAATGTTATTTCAATATAATTTATATTTGAAGAAATTATACAACCATTATTAAATAAAACCTTTAATTATTCTCTCATTATTCAGGATAATTTTCAAGTATTAGTACTATTTTCCAACACATTGGTACTCACTTTTTTTGGAAGATGTTTTTAAGAAAACTTGACTTTATTTCTCTCATCAGTAAGAGAACCCATTTTTTTCTAAAAACCAGGTTTTATTAAAATGTTTTCAACATTGCATTTAAAATGAGTTGGTAAATAAATTTTTACCCTTTTATCTTTTAACAATTTTTTAAAATAACTCTTCTTGTCACATTCTGAACATGTCATCTTTCAAACCTTTAACAATGAAAAAAAATGTAATTTTTACCTCATAAAGATTGTACAGATTTACTCATAGACATTTCATTTAAGCTTACTTTGAATTATTAAACGGTTAAATTTTAATTAAAATGTTTTCAAATGTGATTTTGAATGAATATTATGTTTTAATGGTTTTTCATAATTAATGTATATTTTCCTCATGAATGTTTTTAAAACATATTTTTATAATTTTTCCATACATCAACCAAAACAATGATTTATTTTAATATAATTTTGTTATGTATTTTGGATACCATCATTAATAATCCTATGAATGGTTTAAGATTGATTTTTCCTAGGATATTATTCATGTTCACTTCCTTGATTCATTTGTTAGTCTGCTATAAATATTCAATCCCCTATAATCATCACACATTGAATTCCTCCAAATTATCGATTTCATTTTTCATAGATATTATTATTTCTAAAACTATATACCATTATACATACAGTGTCTACATTGATAGTTAATTTATTATTGGGTGAAATAGTAATAATAACATATTAATTATTAAATAGAGAAATTTTATAAGGAAAAATGTTAAATATATTACTCGATATATGAGGAATGTTTTTGGATTGGTATGACACGGGTAGGGCCTAGTTATAGATATACCCTTGATGCATCAGTCATCTCATGGTATGATTCATTTGGATATATTCCTTAAATGGGTTTCTACCCAGTATTTGTTAAATGATCTTTTGAATGGTCTTGATGGTAATGGTACCGTGTAACTAGAAGACAAGGAGTCCAATAATAAATCACTTCCCACATTTACTTTCAGTTAATATTTTTCCATATGAATTTGCATCGACATATCTGTGGATACATTTCATTTTCAATTCATTGAATAAATGTCACGTGTTTCAGTTTCTTACCTTTCCATATTTATTTTTCCTTATCTAGTTATTTGAATGGTATGTGTTTCTAGTTATTAACTTTTCTTATTTGTTATTCACTTCCATTTAGTTTTTTAATTACAAGGATTGTGTGTTTGGTTATTTAAATTTATATATTGATTATTCCAAATGATTCATTATTGCTTCAACTATATTTTTCCCTTACTGAGCATTTTGGCTCACCCTTGTTATGTCTAATTCCCCAAGAGTATATGAAACATACTATGAATGATATGCATTGATTTACTAGAAGGAATAGAGTTATCCTTAAATTTATTTATTTAGAATGAATAAAAAGTTATATGTTGTAATTTGTGTATTATTTTCTCATTTTTGTATTCGGATTACCAAGACTACTGAACTGTCTGGTCATTCAGGGATTTATTCCTTGTAATCATGCCAATATAATTTTTTATAGACACCAGTTATGGTCTATCAAGGGACCCATCTCTACAGAATAATTGTAGATGAAATTTATAAAAATTTATGCACATAAATAATGTTATAAAATGGTTTATTTGGATGGTTGTTTTAGATATATAAGAGGTTATAGTTTGTTAAACTAATAAAGAATTCATGTTAGGGGTTTCTTTGAATCATTTTAAAATCCTATAATATGCGTGACATTGCGAACCATCATTTATTTTATATCATTCATTAAATAACATATTTAATTAAATTATAATTGATATATCTAGTTTTATGATACTTTAATCTCAATTTCATGGGGACCCTCTTATTCTTATGTTACCATTATCGTAAGTGTTTTTGGAAAATCAATTATCATTCCTGGAGTAATGAATTTTCATTGTAAACATATTTCCATAAGTTGTGTACATTCTACCATTTGATTATATTATTTGATAATTAACTTTTTTTTGAGTGATTTACACTTCTACCACATAACCATTTCTTAATATCCTTTTCTTCATGAATCGTTACATCCATAAGTGATTTGGGTAACTCAAATTTTATTTATTTGAGTTAAAGTTATATAACCTATCCATCATTAATATATGTTGGATAAATACTTTTGTTTCATATTACATAAAATATTTACTCTTTTATTTCAGGGTAAAATGATGTTTGTAACTAAAATATGTTTTAATATAAAATTTCATTATCATAAAAGTCCTATATTTTAATAAACAAATATCATCTCTATAAAGATCATTATTTATCGATTTATAGTTTTATTATTCCCAAAAATATTATTCCTTTCTTATTTTGGAGGTTATATATTTATTCATCAATGTGAACTATATATTTTCATTCTCCTTTTTAAAATGGAATTTTTACTAACTCTTTTATGATAGGGGTTTTATAAAAAGTCACTTCAAGATATTCAAAAAAAAATTCAATGATATTAAGATCATGTATTTCATATTACAATCCACATTTTTATTTACCAATTTTTTTTTCATTTCAAGTATATTTCATTGATGTTTCTTTTTAAAAAAATATGTATTTTCCAAAATTTTCACATCACCTTTTCGAAAACATAATGTCCTTTTCAGGAATAATTTATAAAGACTAATTTTTAAAGTAAATGTTTTCACATCAACATTTTGAAATATTAATGTAATTTTAAAGGTTCCATTATTTAATATTCCTTTTAAAACTTAAGGTTTTAAAAAATCACATAAACATTTCAAAAATAACATTTTAATTTCAGTAGAAGATTTATATTTTAAAATAATGATAAAAATGTTTTATAAAAATTAATTAATGGTTTGAATTCCTATTTACTCTTTATATTTTAATATCTGAATTTCTTGGAAGTTATTTTTCATGAACCACCCCCTAAATTTTATTATATTATAATATTTTTGGGCGATGGAATATTAGGTATATACTATTTACATTCTTGATGAATATTTTGGTGATACCATCTGGAAATGTGGTGAAACCCATTTTTCATTAGATGGGTTATTTATGATGTATTTAATAAATTATTTTTAATGCAACTATCTGTATAAATGAAGGAAGGGTGAGGTCCTATATCTTCCTCTAATGCATTATATATTTTTGTATCTCATGTGATTAAAATGTTACATAGTAGGTTTTATCATAATACAAAGGGTATACAAGAGGATTTCTCCTATGCCTAAGGGTACATGGGGGGATTTATCCCAGGCCAAAGGGGTTCATATGAGGTTTTATCCCATGATAAGTGAGAAAAAGGAGGATTATTGCAAAACTAAGAAGGTATATCTATGACTATTCAAATCATATACTCAGATTAGTGTATTTATGGGTATCCTTGACATATGATTTACTTACCTATGTTTTTTATATAATTTAACGGTGTCATTGTTTTATTCTCATTATAAATCTTATGTTATTCTTTCATGGATCTATTTTATTTACTTATGTTTCCACACTCTTTTTATTCATATAAATTTTAATTCCATGCCTTATTCCATGAGTTAGATTATATGATATAATAGTTATAAGTTTCATATGTATCTTATCTATAACCATGTACTCATATTATATTAACCATGGATATTTGATTATCAACCCCAATATTTAACCTTACTATGATTCTGAAATCACTTTGTTCTTAGGTTTTATTTCCCCAAGATATGAAGATGGGTATTATATGTGATATTTTTATAAAAAGGTATATAGATTATTAAATATGATTATATGTTGTTTAGTGTTAGAAAAAAAGTTATTTATGTGGCCAATCCTGAAAGACACTAAACATCTGATTCTTAAGTTTCTGTGACTACTTGTGAGACGAATTTATTATTCATGTAAAATAAAAAAAAAATATATTTATTTAGATTTGGTTTCTATAAATAGGGCCTTTTGACACGGTTTATTGTTATGATTTTAATGAACAAGTGTGTGTATTTTTTTGTGTTCAAAACAGTAAGAACCATCATGTGATATGGTATGCTTGGGATTTTTAATATCGTGAGTCTGTGGATCGTGAGACCTATTCTTTTTCTTCAATTATTGTTACTTCTTTAATAAAATATGTTGCATGTGAATGATTTGACTATTGATTTTTGTATTTAGTATCAAGTTGGCAAGTGGATTTTCATGAATTGTTGATCCAATAGTGGGGGAACATGTGCTGGTGTGATGTAGCACTGATGAAAATGATGGGACATGGTGATTGGGTAAGGGTATAATAAAATTGTGGTTTGACCCTCGATTGAGGATGGGGTATGAAATCCTTTTTTTCTGGACTAGGGTTGAGTAAGGGGTGTGAATATATTTAAAACCTACTAATTAGAGGTAGGGGTATGAAGAACTTGTGGTCATACCTAAGGTTAATCTAGGGGTATGATGGTCGTGGGGCATGACTAGATGATTGATTGGATATGAACCATGATTTGAGAGATGTATTGATCTTTCATCCTAGTGTGATATGTGATTCATTATATGATATTAATTCCCATATAGAGCCAATGTAAGTATGGTGGGGTTCATGGAGGCCTTTTTAGAATATGGTAACTTGACATATGATTGGTTTATTGTTTTTGAATTTACATACCTTCCTGACATAAATCGTTATATACATGAGAAATTTATGTTAATGACACATTGGTGTTGTCCTATTGGGTTTATACTCACAGCATACATGTGCACATGGATGTGAAAGTTGATTTCATGGATATGGATACAGCTAAGGGAAAGGTCCCTGTGTAGAGGAGCTTATTAGGTGGAGTTTTGTCGATGGAGGAATTTTAAAGAAAGAATCTGGGATATTTTTGTAGTGTTGTAGTATTTATTCTATCATATATTGGATGAATTTCCATATTGGGAGTCTTTTGGCTAATTTTTTATAATCTATATTCCATTTTATTATAGCATAACAATATTTATTATGCTATTATAGTATTTTTGTTAAAACATATTGTAATCATATTGCGTGGATATTATTAACAATTGTATAGTGTCCCATGTAACCATTTGGACCATTTGCACAAATCAAAAATCTCTTGAATATAGGTTGATTCACATGAGGTAATTTGACACACTAGACATACCCTGCTTTTTGGTTGGGGTGTCATATAAGGTATGGCTATTTCTTACCCTCTCTTATTGTAATTGGGGTTTTTATTGAAAATTGGGAGTATGAAAACATAAATTCAAACTATATTTCTTTCAATTCGGTGGAGAACTTATTTTTATGGGATTTTTCAAATATGAAATCATTAAATTCATCTTACATGTGTGTGAGTTTTTGATGTGTGTGAGCTGTGTGAGCTATTCTAACATAATAGTTGATCATGCATGTATAAAGTAATTATGCATTACCTCAAGGAATTATTTTTTAATTAGAATACTATTTGTTTTGAAAAAGAAATTAAATCATATCAATTTTTTGAATAAGTTAATGTAAGACATTTTATTAACACATGACACTATTAGTCAGTATTTAATATCCTATATTAATTTTACGAAGGAACTCGGGTTGAAGAAGAAGAGTTAAAATGAATAATTTAAAATTTTTGGTTTAAATTCATGCGAAAAACAATAAATACAAAAATAAACAAATTCTAACATTTCATAAATTATCATGTAAAAATAAATTTAATCATGAAAAAAAATCTAATGAATGTGTAGCTAATAACTTTTTGATTTTGAATTTATAGTTTAATTCTCCTACCATCAATGGGTCATGATTAAATACACCATGATTGGAATCCTTTAGATCTTATACACATTAACCATTTATTTTAAATCTTTTATATATTATTCTAAAATAATATTATGGGAAATTGAAGAGCTTTATTATGTCCCTTCGGTCGCATAAAGAACGTGTACTCGATCGAGAAGACGATATTGAACCAAAATTGTTCTTCCTTTGAAATCTCTCTTTAATATCTTGAGAGGAGAGGAGATGAATAATTCTATCTCAATTGTTTTTCCAATGCTAGGGTTATCCTTTTAATAGTTTAAAATCATCTATTATACCTGGGTTGTACTTTTTAAAATTTTCTTTCGGTCCCTATAATGCAATAAACATCATTGTATACATTTGAGAGCACTTATGACCTAGTAAAACTATCATCACTCACTTGTAACACTTTAACATATTACATGATAAAATAAAAACCACTAACTCATCCCATAGGCACTAAATTAATTAAATGACCCATGAATGTGTTATGTTCATTTTAAATGTTATATTTTCACACTTCCACTTTTATGATCAAACAATACATGAATTTATTGAGAAGTAAATTAAATAATCAATATTACTAACTTGAATAACATAATCTATTTTTTTAAATAAATCCAATGAAAATTGAATGCTCACCATCAACCTCATGTGGGTCTCACGTCATCATAAAATTTTATTCATTCGAATAGGTTGAGCTTTTGGATACACTTAATGTGTGACCCTTTATGTCATTATCATGATTTTAGTGATTCTAACCCATATATCAAGAGTTTTTCGAAGAAACCCATCATTTCCAATAATGAGATATGGAATTTCAAATCTATGACTACCTCCCATGAACACATTCTATATAATATAATCTCTTTGACTTTTTATATCTCAAAAAGTAAGATACACACCTGTGTTATCATAATTTTGATTATTTATATGATTGCTGACCTTATAGATGGAATTTACTTCTTATAAAATGGACATAAATTTAATTAAGGTGCTGCCATCCATTTCAACCTAGCCCCTGAGACATCTATTTCCCAACACAAAATTTCTAAATTCTCTCCGGATCATTTGGCCAATGTCATACCAAAAATGACAAACCCAACCCAAGCTACCTCATTATGAATTAAATGTTATGTTTTTCCTTGCATCATAGTATGTAACAAATAGCACACACAAATAATTATATTATGTTGGGATACTAGTAAACATGTTTTAAATTAGGAACAACAAATGAAACCCAAAAAATGGGTTGTTATAATTGGAGGGTTAATCCTCCTGATCTCATCTACTGAATATCTCCAAGTGTGAACTTCAATATGAGAAGTCAAAATTCTTGTGAGACCCCCACAAAAAATAATCATACATCATCTATGTTTTTTAGTATGATATATCTTAAACATAGGAAATGTATTTAAGATTGTTGTCATAGTATCTTGATGTTCTCATTATTTCTTGGAATTTCTATAAATTTTCAATAAAAAACATAATTTATGGTTATTACCCTATAAATAGTGGATCTACAAGTATCAATATTACTATGGTAAGATTAAACACACGTATATATCAAATTTTATACATGTAATAGTAATCAAAGGAGATAAAGTGGTTGGGTCTTGATCACCCACTAAAAACACTGCCACTTTCACAAGATCCAACTAATAATAATTATTAACCTACTAGCTCTTATATGAGTATCATGATTCTATTGAGAAATGGATAAAGTTTGGGTGTCTTATATATTTTTCTCTATGTCTACTTTTCTAACTGTTACATTTCCTCTCTATGTAAAATCTCTTAAGAGCGAATACCCATGAGTATATCCCTTTAATACACATTAAAAAACAAAAAATCTTGGATAATAATAATAAAATTATTATTGTAATTGCAATAAAACTTTAGATACTATTTATAATTTCAATAACTAGAAAAAAATCATTTCGTTTTTACACTAGTTTTTTAGCTACATCATAAGACACAATATACTCGACATTTGTAGACATGGTTACTACTAGTATGAATGAGAATCACTTTTTCATTTCCTTAAATTATCTATGATAGTATATTATATTTTTCCAAATGAATATTAGTTTGTGTACCACTAATATGAGTTTCCCATATTCTCTATGTACCTGGTACAAGTCACTTTTAGTTTATCAAGATCAATTGGAGAGTTATTGATGCTTCTCATGCAGTTTTCCTAGATTCAATTTATATTTTAAAACCATAAAATATATTTTTGAAATATTATATCTTGTATGTATAATTAAATTTGGTATCGATTGGTCTTATAAGAAAATATAATTATACATATCAAATTAATCTCCCCCCAAATCCTATACATGTCTTCCTAGAGATATTTATTCCATGTGATAGTGGTAAAAAATCACTCTTGAATCATACCCACTTTTAATTTTAAATACCATGTTAGTTTATATACTTTTAATTGGACTAAGAAACACCTTATATCTATCTCAAAATAACTTCTTCCCTAATACATTTCTTTTTTTAATTTAATTAAATTTCAAGAGGGATAATTACAATCTAGACTTAACCTACTGTTAAACAGATTTTTTCCTTATGATATCAATCATATTTTACATGGAAACCTATGATGATCCCACTAAAATCTTATTGGAACTTTGGAAAATTTCATTTCAATTGAAAATTCTATGATCAATTTTCTTACATAAATCATAAACTACACTGTAGTAATTTTTAACCCTTAATGGGAATTATATGTTGTCACCAACCCATTTTAGTTTTGTTGTATATACACCATAAAAAAATTGTGGTCTTGAAATCAAGTGACCAATAAAAAATGCTCATATAAATTAGTTATTCCATGAAAATTTTTATTGGATTTCAGAATTTAAACATAGAATAAGTAATTGTTCCTTATTGTTATCAAACTTATACCACCCACATAATTTGTTTCATGAATACCACCATAGTATCAAGATTTGAAACATTAAAATTTATGATAACCTATACTTAGATATATGGAATCCATAATTTAATTTTAATAAACTAATTTCTATTTACTACATAATTTAGGATTTTTTATTCTCAATTAATTATTTATCACCAATCATCGTTGATGTAGAACCACCACTATGGTTTCAACCTTCATATGAAGTATATGTGACATGAAAATTTCATTTATATGTTCACTTATAGAACATATTCCCATGCCAAATATTTTTAAATTTGTAGCATTGGCTAAATCCAATTCAATATTTCTCCCAATATTTAAAATAGATAAGTTTACCCTTTTATGGAAATTTATTCAATTACATGAATATATTTTTTTCTATCTTATAGATTCCTATAATATCATTATATACATTTAGGATAATTACTTTAGATGCACATTGTTTTTTACTTGATGCAATGTTTTTATATTCATAACAAACACATTTCATCTGAAGATATTTTTTATGACATAGTGGACTTATATCATACTATAACTCATATTATATACATTTTTCATTATATTTATCATGTGATTATTAGATAATTCCTCAATTTATGAAGCATGTCTTAAATAATAATGGAAGTTTATACAATTCAAATTATTTTCAATATTGATGCTCTTTTAACAAAAACCATGGCTCTGATGTGTAAAAGGAAATGTGCCTTTAGAAATTACTTCATGCTATATTATATTTATCAATTATTTCATGTAAGAATAATCATTGATCCTACTTACTAAGATCATTATATTGATGTGTATATGAAAATGTGAGTTTTGGAATAAATCCACAGTACATTTCATGATCGATGAATACTTAGTCAATATAATTTTAAGCACATGGACCTTAAGCAAATCATATCTTCTAACCATTCATTTAACATACATCACTTTAATATTCCTCAATAACACATGAAAGATTATTTTGAATTAAATTTACCACTAGACTAACCATGTAATAGTTCACCCTCCCTATAAGAACTATCTATGAAACACTTGTGTATTACATTTATTGCTAATTTTTTATTCTAAAACTATATAAGTTAATTAATCAATAATACCTTTGGTATTTAGATCAAAAGTGTCAAAATGGAATAGAATGTGTATCCTTGAAAACTAATTTTAGTTTTACTTAAAAAATAATTATATTTCCATATATTTTTATAACTATGTCTTACACATTACATTAATTAGGTACTTATAATGTGTTGGACTCTCCATGATATTTTAGTTTTCATAATCACAAATTATTTCAATATACATATTCTATTCTTTCAAGAAATTTTAATATCTCAATATGAATCAATTTTTTCACACAGAAACAGATACTGAATTATGTCTATAACCTGTATTCATGTATAAATATGCTTACAAGTGTAGTTTTTCATGTAATTTTTGATTAACACTTCATCTTGTAATGGTATATGCAAGACAGACTCTTCATAACCTTTTTGGATTCCCTAACACAAAAGTTCGAAAAACCGAAATCGACACACCGAAACCGGAGATGACAGACCGAAGTTTGACACACCGAAGTTGGACACACCAAAGTTGACAAACCGAAGTTCTTAATACCAAATTCGACACACCGAAGTTCCACAGACCGAAGTTGACACATCAAAGATCAACAGACCAAAGTTGACACACCGAAGATAACACACCGATGATGATAGACCGATATTATCAAACCGAGGACAACATACCCAAGATGACTCACCGATTGATATAAATAACTGTTTTAATTTTATTAAATAAAATTTATTTCTAATAGTCATATTAAGAAAAATTAATGTTTCTGACATTATTTTATTTATTCTTTAGGAGTATCGGTAGAAAATTACGAGGTACATGCACGTGCAATGATATTTTTGTCTAGAGGATCGTGGAGTATAAAAGGATCTCATATTTCTCATTAAAGATACGATAGCAGCAGTACATGCAGAGAAAAGGACTGTGCGAATACTAAAAGAGAAGAACTAAGATCTCGAGATAACAAGAAGACTCTAACAAGCTATCTGCGCGAAAAAGGCACAATATACATCGAGACATCAATGATCTGAACCTTTTCATTCCTCAAAGCTGGATTACAAAAACTATGATACTATGTTCTAAAGGAATGTTCTAGAAGAAGACTCAAATACCATTTTCCCAACATTTATTAAGCCTAGAGAATTACTTCACAACACACAGAGAATTCATAACTCTATTCTATTATTAACTCTGTTGTGTTTAATATTCACTATTTGAACAGTGTGTATATTTGTTTGTATAACACACACTATCTTTTTAGCATAACTAAACGATATAAAACTATCCTCATACTAAATATATTATTACATTTTGTTTCCCACGAATAACTGTGGTAGAGGTCAAGTGAGACCTGGACAGCCCGGTGTGCTATTGTAAACCATGATCCAAGGTGTTGATCAAAATTTTATTTATATAAACAGCTTGGTTGAAGGTGATCACCATGTGGATAGGATTATGTCTCTACTTGATACTGACCCTATTGTTTAAATTGTTGTGCCAATAATCAATTACATTATTTTGTTTTATCCAATACTTATATTTTCTAAAACATAAAACTGTTTTTTCTTACAATTTGATAGTTGGTTTTGGTTAGTGTGTGTATTTTTTTAATTCAGTAAACTTGTTTCAAAAGTTAAATTGGTCTTCTACACTGATTCATCTGTGGATTAATCAACCTTTGAGAAACTCATTGACCAATTGAACATTTATATTTCTAATACCTTAATTAATTGGGCCATTTTTAAATTGGGGGTTTTCTTAATCATAATGTTTTTAACAGAAATTTTTATTGGAACTCAATTCACCCTCCCTCTTGAGTATCCACTCCGACCAACATTTTCTATCAGATGATTTATTTATTTTCAAGATTTTCTAATTATTTTCAACTCTGACTGTAGTTGTATGTTAAAGATCATAAAATTTCTATTATATCTAAATTTTCAGTTCTTTACATTCTAAGAAATTATGGAATATAGAGTTGAGGGTGATGCTACTAACATGGCACCTTTATTTATTGGTAATAACTATTCTCAGTGGAAATTAAAAAGGAAAATGTATTTGGAGATTATGGGACCTGATATCTAGGATACAATTTAAGAGAAACATATACCTCCTTCTATTTCTAGGGACACATGGTCTCAGTTTACTAAAGCTACATATAATAATAACTGTAACAAAATGAATGCTTTTTACTGTTCTCTAGGTGATGATGAATTCAATAGAATATCTTCTTGTAAAACTACATATTAAATTTGGGATACTTTAGCTGTTTCCCATGAGGGAAGAACTAATTTTAATGAAATGAGACTAAATACATACACTATTAAATATGACAATTTTAAAATGAAGCCTGATGAACCTATCTATGATATGTATCTTAGGTTCAATGAAATAGTGAACACTATGAGTCTGCTTGGAAAACTTGTGGATAGAAAGGACCAGATTATGAGACTGCTTCAATGCCTACCTGACAGATGGAGGGGAACTTCTGTTTCCATCTCAGAATCTTGTGACATAAGCAAGCTACTAGTAATGAAACTAATAGAAAAGATTATGATGTTTGATGGGGAACTTAAGGTGAATCAAAAAGTATATGAGGAACCAAGGAAGAAATTAGTAGCATTCAATACTACTACCTCAAAGAGCAATATCATAGAAAAATATCATGTTCCTGTAGATAGTTCCCCTAGTGAAGAGTTGGATTCAGACAGTGACGAGGAAATGTCTCATCTAGCTAGAAGATTCACAAAGTTCTATCGAAAGAAGAAATTCTTCTGGAAGTCAAACTACAAAGGAAAATATGATAGTAAAGGACAATGGAAGAAAGACATAAAATGGAATGTCAACTCTAATGAAATAATCTGCTATGAGTGAAAACTAAAAGTTAATGTGAAGGCAGACTGTCCCAAGATGAAATCTAAGAATAAATATGAAGTCAAAGGAAAATGATATAAAAAGGATATGAAATCTACCTGGAGTGCTTCAGAAGATAGCTCTAGTGGATTTAATGCTTCTGAAGTGAATAGAACAATCATGCCAACTTATGTTTCGTGACAGAATCATCTGAGGAAACACTTAACTCTCTTATATATAACAGATATTATTCTGAGAATAAGATTGAGCCACATAATGATGAAGATATGTCTAAGGATGAACTATTTGAATATTGTGAAATGATGGAGGATACCTTTAATGAGCTCAAGGAAAAATATAAATCATTAAAGATACATCATGATTTAAATGCAAATTATAAGTCAAGTCTGGATATTCAAAAAAAAATCTCCCTGTTGTTAAAGGAAAAAATTGAACTTATGTTATCCAATGAGAAATTAAGAAGAGATATTGAGAAGTTTACTGTAGGTATAGATACCTTGACTCAGTTTTTAGGAAAACCGATTTCCCCAAAATATACAACTAGTCTAGGATATCAACTAGGATAGAGAAGGATCATTACAAGTAAATTTATTCCAAAATCTGGATAAATCATTGCTAGTTCACACTCTAGAACATTTCATGAAAAAAAATTCTCTAAAGGACCAAACAAAGTGTTTATGTCTCAATATATATCTGTTGATTATAGTAAATCATTGAGACAAGTATGGGTTCACAAAATTTTACTTTCTATCCTCTCAGGACCCCAAATAATCTGGGTACCAATGTTACCCCATGTATAATCTATTTTGTAGGGATGTTTCCAAAAGAGTTCGTGTAAGACTCTATGGTACATGGATAGTGGATGTTCAAGACATATGATAGGATACTACTCATGATTCAAGAGCCTAGTCAAGGTTTGTGGTGGTCATGTACCTTTTGGTGACAATGCTAAATGGAAAATTGTTGGCTTAGGCCAGATTGGTAACCCTAATATAGCCATCAAGATTTTCATGTATAAATGGGAAGCACTATGTTTATATTCTTGTAGATTATTTTTCTATGTTCTTGTGGATTCCACTAAGGTTTTATTTCACAGCTTGAACCCAAAAATATTAATGATGCTATCAATGCTGAATTTTGGGTGATGGCTATGCAATAAGAATTAACTCAATTTGAGAGAAACAAAGTCTGGGATCTAGTTGAAATAACTAAGGACACTTTGATAATAGGCACTAAATGGGTTTTTAGAAAGAAAGTTGATGTGTATGGTAATATAGTTAGAAACAAAGCTAGGTTAGTTGCACAAGGTTACAGTCAAGAGGAAGCAATAGACAATGAGGAGACCTTTTCTCCTATAGCTAGACTAGAGGCCATTAGGATACTACTTGCTTATGCTGCTAATCTGAATTTCAAACTTTATAAAATGGATGTAAAAAGTTCTTTTCTAAATGGATATATAGTTTAGGATGTATTTATTGAACAACCCCCTGGGTCTACAAATCCCCATTTTCAAACCACATTTTTAAAATTTATAAAGATTTATATGGTTTAAAGGAAGCTCCAAGAGCTTTGTATGATAGACTTAGTTTCTTTCTTATTTAAAAAGGTTTTACTAAAGGAATAAAAGATACTAATTTGTTTATTAAAAGTATTTTCAAAGATGTTTTGATAGTCCAAATTTATGTTGATGATATAATTTTTGGATCTTCTAAAAATTCTTTATGTAGTGATTTTTTTTAAAATAATTCAAAATTAATTTGAAATGAGTTTAATGGGAGAACATAAATTTTTCCTTCGATTTAAAATTTTTCAAAACAAATATGGTATTATTTTAAATCAAAGTAAATATACTAAGGATCTTTTAAAAGTTTTCAGTTTGGATGGTAGTAAAAGTATTGATAAACCTATAAGCACCACTTGTAAGTTGGATGCTAATGGCGATGGAGAATCAGTGGATCAAACCTACTACAGAGGCATGATAGGGAGTCTGCTCTACCTTAGTGCTAGCAGACCTGATATTATGTTCAGTGTATTCATGTGTGCTCACTTTTAAGATAATCCCAAAGAATATCATTTAAATACTGTTAAATGGATTTTCAAATATCTCAAATATAATCCCAACTTAGGACTATTTTATCATAGAGGATAACCGTTTGATTTAATAAGTTATTTAGATGTTGAATTTGTTGGTTGTAAGCTAGATAGAAAAAGAACCTATGGGACATGTCACATGTTAGTCAAGTAACTAGTTCATGGTGTAGTATAAAACAGAATTCTGTTGCATTATCTACTACCAAAGAAAAATACATTGCTGCTGGTAGTTGTTGTGCACAAATTTTGTAGATGAAACACACTTTACTAGATGATGGATATCAAATAAAACATGTCTCCATTAAATATGACAACAAAAGTGATATTAACATTTCTATAAGTACAATATCTCATTCTAGAACAAAGCATATTGATATAAGAAATCAATTGTTGACAGATCGTCATGAAAAACGTGATATAACTCTTGATTTTATTGGGACTAAACATCAGTTTGATAATATATTCACTAAACCCTTAAATTCTAAGAGAATTAATTACATAAGACATGAATTAGGAATGATAAATCAGTAACCGATCATTATAAAACTGATCTATATAAACCAGATCTTTATAAAACCAGTATTTATAAAACTGATCTTTATAAAATTGATCATTATAAAACCGATATTTATAAAACGACTCTTTATAAAACCAATCTTTATAAAACTGATATTTATAAAACCAATCTTTATAAAACCCATTTTTATAAAACTGATCTTTATAAAACTGATCTTTAAAAACCGATCATTATAAAACTGATTTTTATGAAAATGATTTTTTGTGAAACCAATTTCTTGTTTAACTAATATTTGTGAAACCAATTTTTGTGAAACCATTTTTTCTGAAGCCGATTGTTTCTGAAACAAAGTTTTGTGAAACCAATATTTGTGAAACCAATTTTTATGAAAATGAATTTTTGTGAAACTGATTTTTATGAAACTGATTTTTCTGAAACAAATTTTTCTGAAAACGATTTTTATGAATCTCATTTTTATGAAACCGATTTTTATGAAACCAATTTTCTTTATTAAACCAGTTTTTATGAAACTGATTGTTGTGAAACCAATTTTTGTAAAAATGATCTTCTTAAAACTGATTCTTTAACACCGACACATTTAAGGGTTTTTTTGTAAATTCCATCAACATTAAGTGAAACGATTCTGTTTTGTCTCTTTCACCTTGCTGCGTTTAAATTTAATGTTGTATGATTTACAATCCCTAAACGATATATTATGTCGAATCCATCCTGATCTTTCACCTTCTCCATAGTCGTAAAACCATCTACATTTTGTCTCTCTCTCTCTCTTGAATCTCAACCACTCAACACAGCTGAATCCAAAGTGCCTCCATGGCAAGGACTAAGTACGCCATAGAAGAAACTTGTAAATCTCCTCCTGCGAAATGTAAAAAAGGTGAGACTAGTGGGACTGGGAAACTGAGATTATAAAGCCAAGTAGTTACAACCAAAAAGAAAGTGTCTGATGAGTGGCTTCTGTCAAGAAAATCTTTTCTGGTAAAGGTACTTGAATCTCAAGGGTGTCTCAATTGGTTTACCAACAATGAAAGACCCTATTATCCCCATATTGTACACGAATTCTATCAGCATTTGAGTAAAACACTGGATGAAGCTGTTGCAGCAAAGTTGAAATCTATGGTAAAAAGAAAGGAAGTAGCTTTTTCTTGTAAGGAATAGGATAAATGCTTAGAGGTACCTCATTAATGTTTCTATGATGACTATCCTTGTAATATTACACCTTCATCAAATTTGTTTTCATATGAAGATGCTCTAAAAGAGGTGTCTAGAAATGAAGAATCTAGGAGGACTAGTGCATATGAATTTGAAGGAGAATTGAGATTGATTTTTAAGTTCAAACAAAATCAAATCTGCCAAAGGAAGGGATATTTATCTACTGTGAAATATCAGGACGTCTTCTTGATATTTTTGTTGAAAAATGGAATAAAGGTGAATCTGTGAAGATATCTTATGGTACATATTTATGATTTGATTAATCCATCTAAGAAGGCAACCTGCTTATACAATCTGAGAATGATTTCTTCCATGTTGAAGAAATTAGGGTGTGTGGAAGATGGAGATGAAGTGATCATTTCCTGTAGTGGTTTTTTTCTTCAGAAATACATTGGTAAATGGATGACAATATTCTGGAACCTATGGAAGAGATGTTGGGTAGGAGATTAAGAAAGGCTTTATGACGAATTCAATCTAGTGGACCATCCTTCTAGACCAAAAGACCATGTTGATCCATGTCTCAAACCTATAAAAGTTCCAGTTTATTCTGATGAGGAAGCTGAGGCAAAAGTGCCTAGGGAAAAAGGTTTTATTTTTTATTATAGGAGTGATCCTGATATTGCCAAAATTACCAAGGATATGACTTGTGGACCTGCTAGTCCACCTATGGTACTGCCTTCAAGAGAAACTATTCTAGATGATGAAGAAGAGGAAGAAACCGAAGTTACCAGAGTTGAAGGTTATGTTAGCAAATCAGATGAGGAATCTGAAGATGATAATGATGATGATGAAGATGATTATGGTGATAATGATGATGATGGAGGAAGTGGCGAGCATGTGAGTGATTCTCTAAAAGTGGGACAACAAGTGGTTAACAGATCTAGTGAGGAATCTGTTCATGGAGCTGGTGATGGAATTGAGCCTGCTGATCAACAGCCTAATGATCATAGATATGCTGGACATGAGGAAAAACTACTCCATCCCAATTCTAAAAACCAAGAGCTCATTTAGGATTTGAATGATATTATGGATGCTGGCCAGGAAGAAAAAGATGTAGTTCCACTGCCTCAAATTGATGAAGTACCTGGTGAAGCTGAAGAAGATGGAGCACCAGCAGAACATAAAGTTTGGTTGGTTCTTATTACGAGACAAGGTGTTATGGCCAGAGACTAGGATGAAGAAATTGATGATATTGATGTTATTACTGAGCCTCCGAGAAGAAGGGTATGAATTGATACTGTTGATCCAAGAGATTGGACCTGAACTAAATAGAGGAATAGTAATCCAGGATATATACTTTTTGGTTTAGAATATCATTTAGATGAGAAGATGGTACCTACTCCTCCTGTTTCACAAGTCCATACTGACCCACAGCCTGCTGCACCTGTTCTTCCAGTTGCATCTTCTACAGTAGACCCCGTTGCTCAGTCAGTGCCCATTGACTTTTTCACTAAGGCTGATTTGGAAAAGATTACGAATGAGATATATGAGTGTGTGATAGCTTCAATGGGATCTAGAAATTAAGCCTCCACCTCAATAAGTATCTCGGATGCTGATGCAGCAAAAATTGAAAGAATTGTGATTCAGGAGATTCAATCGAATCTTATTACTAAATCAGAAACCATTATTAAACACAACACTTTACTGAGAGAAGAAGTACGAAATATGGGCAATGTGATGAATTCCTTAGCCTCTAAATTTAAGACCTCCTTTAGTGGTGTTTTATAAGTTCTTTTGTACTTGGTAACTCATCTACTCAGTGTATATTTGAAAACTCTGAAAGAAGAGCATTGGAAAATGATGACTGTCCCATATAGTTCCAGAAGTGGGAGAAGTGTTGTTGCTGATTTGGAGTCTCTCAAGGCTATAATGAGAGAGTAGATTCAGAAACTCCATATTGTTTCAGATATAGAAACCTTTGAAATGGTTCATCGGAACACCGATCTTGTATACAATTTGGTCAGACAATGCACCAATGAAACCTCTGTAGTTGAGAAAGAAATTCAGGAAAAAGTGGATAAGTATTTCACAAAGATATATACCAAGCACTACCTCATCAACAATTTCAAGTTTCTGGTAGAAAATCATTGAATTCCACCAGTCACAGAAGCATTCAAAAATCAAGTTCTCCAATAGAATGAGTTTACACCATTGTTGAGTAAATTTTTGGAGAATAAAGATGACTTTGAGAAGGAAATGCAATATGGAGAAGAAATCATTAATGGCTTCATCAACCTGCCCAAACCGTATCTAAATGTTCAGGCCGAGGATATAGTGGTTCCTCCAGCTACGTCAATTGGTACTACCTCTTGGCCTCCTACTCCAATGTCTATTTCTCAAGATCTTACTCAGATTTGACCAATCATTACTGAGTAGTCTCCAAGTCATGTGTTGTCAGAGAGAAGGCCTACCCTTGTAGCTACTGTTTCTATATGTGTTTCTCTTCCAGGTGTTGTAATCAGATCAACTCCATCCTCTACCACTCCTAAACCTTCTCTTTCCCCATTGGATCCTTTAGACAAAGGCAAAGCTCCTCTGCATCCCAAACCCTAGTGATGGATTTTTTCTTTTGGATAGGGATTTGGTCTTTCTATTTTTCTGGAACTCTTATGACGTTGAATGAAACTTTCTATGGTATCTTTCTTTTCTCTTATTTATGCTTACTTATTTTCTCTTTTTGTTAATCCCAATAGGGGAGAAATTAAGGATGGAATATAAGGACGGCATATACTCTCCTTAATCCATCTAGTGAGGGGGAGATTAGTTTCAAATAAATTCTAGGAATGCCATACTTTAGTTATATTGGAAAATTATATTCAGCCATGTTTATTATATATATTTGCATATATGCCATAATTTTTTATTATCAAAAAGGGGGAGATTGTTGGACACTCCATTATATTGTAGTTTTCATAATCACAAATTATTTAAATATACATATTCTATTCTATCAAGCCATTTTCATATCTCTATATGAATCAATTTTTTCATACAACATAATATACTGAATTAATTATATAACCTATATTCATGATTAAATATGATTACAAGTGTAGTTTTGGATGTAATTTTTTAATAACACTTAATCTTGAAATGGTATATGCAAGATAGAATCTTCATAACCTCTTTGGATTCCCTGACACCGGAGTCTGAAAAACCGAAATCGACACTCCGAAACCGAAGATGATAGACCAAAGTTTGACACACCAAATTTGGACACACTGAAATATGACAAACCGATGTTCGACATACCGAAGTCGACACACCGAAGTTCAACAGACCGATGTCGTCACACCGAAGATAACACACTGAAGATGACAGATCGATGTTATCAAACTGAAGACAACAGACCGAATATTACTCACCGATTGATATAAATAACTGTTTTCGTTTTATTAATTCAAATTTATTTCTAACGGTAATATTTAGACAAATTAATTTTTCTAATATTATTTAATGTTGTCTGTAGTAGTATCCATAGAAAAGTACGACGTACGTGCACATGTGAAGATATTTATGTCTAGAGGGTCATGGATTATAAAAGGACATCATCTTTCACGTTAAAGATAAGATAGTAGTAGTACACGCAGAGAAAAAGACTATGCGAATACCAAAAGAGAAGAACTAAGAGCTTGAGATTACAAGAATACTCTAACAAGTTATCTTCACAAAAAAGGTTCAATATACATCGATACATCAACGAGCTCAAACTTTTCATTCCTTGAAGCAAGATTACAGAAATTGGGATACTCTGTTCTGAATACATCTTCTAGAAGAAGACTCAAATACCATTTTCTCAACAATTATTGTCTCTAGAGCATTACATCACAGCACACAGAAAATTCTTAACTCTATTCTATTATTACCATGGTTGTGTTTTATATTCACTATTTGAGTAGTGTGTATATTTATTTGTATAACACACACTCTCTCATGAGAATAACTGGAGGATATAAATCTATCCTCATACTCAATCTCTTATTACATTGTTTTTCCCACGAATAACCATGGTAGAAGTCAAGTGTGACCTGGACAGCCAGGTGTGCTGTTGTAAACCCTGATCTAGGGTGTGGATCAAAAGATTATTTATATAAACATCTTGGTGGTAGGTGATCACCAATTGGAGAGGATTAAGTCTCTTCTTGAGACTGAACCTCTTGATTACATTGTAGTGCCAATATTTTATAACTCTATTTTGTTTTATTCGTTGGTTATATTTTCTAAAACATAAAACTATTTTTTTCTTAAACTTTGATTGTTGGTTTTGGTTAGTGTGTGTATTTGTTTAATTCATTAAACTTGTTTCAAAAGTTGAATTGGTGTTCTACACTAATTCATCTGAGGATTAGTCACCCTTTGAGAAACTTGTTGATCAATTGAACATTTACATTTCTACTACCTTAATTAACTGGGTTGTTTTTAAATTTGGGGGTTTTCTTAATCATAAAGTTCTTAACAAAATTTTTAATTGGAACTTAATTAAACCCACTCTTCAGTATCCAATATGACCAACAAAATTATTTAAGAATTAATGAACTATTAATAGAGTATTAGACACCAAAAATAATATTCATCATGAAACTGGAATAATTTACCCCTGTGTCTAAAGGACACATGTGATATTTCGTAGTTATACTCAAAAAAGCTCAACTAGAACAATTAATATTTGAAATTAGAAATCCCGAGCTTCAATGCTTGAAGTAGGAATCACCCATTCTCAGCCACTTAGATAATTCCCCTTACATCTTGTAATATGTCTATACTTACATGGTTACTATATTTAAATACACATATTTTATAGGAATACCTTATTTAATACCCCTAATTAATATAACATAAAAATTATATAAAATGATAACTATTCATAAAGGAGAAGATAATAATAGATTGTATAATTCATTTCATTGAATAGAACATCTATATAATTATCTCATGACATGTAAATAAATAGCATCTTGTATAATTATCAACCATATTTTCTGTAAGGATTTTGTGAAGGTTCCTTTGGCATCAATATTTCCATTTTACTTTCACCTTTTATTTCATCTTTTTCCTTATAAGAACTAAATATTAATCATTACTTATGATATTACCAACTTAGGAAAACTTACCATAATGATAATAAAGTCTTATCTCCATTTACTATTCATTTCATAATATTAAACAAAACTGGAGTAATATTGACAATAATTATAGTAGAAGGAGATGTATTGAAAGGTAAAAATCCACCTTTTAATTTACATCTATTCAGTGTAATCATCACCCATTCATATCTCGCCTTACCTTATCCTTGTAAGTTTCTCGGAGATGATACAACATGTGAAACCAACCATATACTTAAAAGTATGCACAATTCATTGGACTTTGGTGATATAATTATTTCAAAAAATTCAAGTGTAATATATATGTGTGTCTCATGTAAGAATTTTTATCACCCTCACTTATAGGGGTGGCTCAACAAGTAGTGGGGACACTATCATATAGTGTTTATTATATAATATTTCTTTGTAAAAGTGCTGCTACTACTCTCAGAAATTCATTCTTGGGAGGAAATGTTATTTTTACACTAATAATTTTTGTGCATATTTCGTATTAATTTCCAGTGTTCTATAAAAATAAACACTACCATATTAGTAAGTTTATCTTGATTACACTTATAAATTTTGAAATTAATAATTTTAAATATGTCCCACTATTTTATCAAATCCCAGTAGCTCTAATGTACTAGATTTTGAACACTAATCCAGTTTAGTATTTTAGTGGAAAGGATCCTTAACCCAATATTGATAGTTCATGATATGGAATCACCTCTACTCCAAGATCCTAAGGTAGAAGTTTTATATGAAAAAATCCTTAAATCGTGACACATTGATCTATTGAGTGGAGTCCCTTATCCTACTCAACCTTTTACATCTAAATTTTCATCAACATAGCTATAACTACTCATTTGCAAATAAATTTAGTAAATTCAAACTACGAATCTCTTGATAACTCGTCAGTAGTAAGAGGCACCCTCAAATAGGTATGATGAGAACCTGAAACAATCAGTTGTGTGTAAATTAAAGCAATTAAAGGAATTCAACGACTCGATATTTTCTTTTAGAGATTTGGTATTTTAATCTTAGAGAATGATATCCATTTATTATCAACAAGCTTGTTCTATGTGATCATGCTCAAAATATAACCATACTATCAAACAAAAAAATTTACCATACATGTTTATTTTATCTTTTCATGCTCATTTATCATCATACTATTTTTTCTCACATAATTAATATAAATCCACTAAATAAAAAACCATGTACATGATAAAATTTATAAATAATGACTTAATAAATTGAATTTTTCTTTTGTATGATCAATTGAGTGAATTATTCATTAATTGAGACCCTCAGTGAATTAATTTTTTCAATACTTGAATAGAATTACTATGCTAATAACTCCCATGAAATTAAAATGTTTGGTTTATACCATCTCTATACTTAAAATGATTTTCCATGAACTCATATTATCTTTATAATTTATACTCACATGTAGGTGAGGGAAACATGGGGTGTGAAAGTACATTCTATCACATAAATATCAACACACATTCCCTTGTACAAATTAAAAATGGAGGGATGATGTGTAGGGCATCAAAATAAATAAATTATTACATTTTAAAACATAAATTAAATATTTAAATTATGTAAATTTAGATAAAAAGTTAATTATCCAATGAAGAAGTGTTTAGTATCAGCTAATTATTAATCAAATTTAAATTGAGGTCATAAAAAATCAAATCTTAAGGGTATTTTTAATTCGTTATCTTGCATTAAAAAAATTGAATAAATTATTTATGTATCCCACAACACCCAAAATATTTTTTTTACATCCCAGACCATTAAATAATTTTTTTCTAAATTTTTTCTTAATTTTTCATGTCCATTTGGACCTAATGAAAATACTCAATAAAAATATTTTCGTTGTAGTGATGGGTCATTCTAGTGAGACACAGACTATAACGGTCTAAACCAAGTATAATTGGGAATCTATTTAGAGGAAATAATATATATATATATATATATATATATAATGAAAAAAAACATCACCCTACCCATAATTGGGTAGGGACATTTTTCCACACCTCACAAGGGGTGTTCCTGAGATTAGTGCTGAATAGTTATATTGTAATTATCATTGAAAGAGGGTTTTTTTGGATGAAAACAATCAGTATATTAAATGTTTTAATAAAACATATTCTCCTTTTGGTATTCCCCTTTGGAAATTTCTCACCATTAAAAGTTTCAATCTTTAGAATTTATTACCACCATTTATTGCTTGTTAAAAATGTGCATGATTTTCATCATTTATTTCTTACTATATGGAATTCATTGGGTGGTAACCTATTGATATTTATATCACACCCTAATTTCACACCTTTGGTGTAAGTAGACCTGATCATGTTTGATGTAGGTAATGGCAAGGCCTTGGGTGATGGCGGTTCAAATTGCTATTTTCTTCCATTGGTAAGATGTTGTGGAGACGGCTTGTGGGTGACCACCCCTTGTCATGTGGAGTCCCTTGGGCTCTTTTTCAGCTACTTTTATTTATATTTGGGCCTTTTATTTAAGTATTGTTTGGAATAAATTTTCAGATTTGGTTTATTGATAGTTTATGGTTGTTAAATGATTCTAAACTCTGGTCAAACAATAATACACGATACTCAGGCACATATTCCAGCTTATAGGGATATGGAAATCCCCTCGGGTCATTCCACTGGATGGTTCGTGTGTTGGTTTTAATGGCGACAAGATTCGATTCGTGATAAAATGGGGTCAAAGACATGTAACTATTTTTTTGGGTTATATTATTATTTTGGGATGAGTCAGGATGGACAAGAGCTAGGAATGTTCGGGCTCAAGGTTTTAGTAGTAAGTAGGGTTCCTGGCCCACACCTCTAGTGATAGACCACAGGTCATCATGGGACCTTGGAATTGTTTGTTTGGCTTCACTTCCAGGTGAGACGTGTGGGATGCATACTGCACATAGACATCAGGTGGGGTGAAGTAGTTGTTTATTTTATTATTGTAATGTGTTTGGAGTATTTATATTTGATGTTTTTTAGGAAATTTTCATAATTGTTTTAAGGATTTTTTTTGCTTGTTACTATTTTATTATGTAGAAACATGCCTCCCAAGAAATCTCCCATGTACCCACATGAATAGGCTTGAGAGAGTTCTCCCACAACACTTTATCAGACACTAGTAGAGTCTATGGTGAAGAATGTATAAGATCTGGGACAAAAATTGACTACTAATCCAACACCGATTAGGGAATATGAGATTGGACTTAGGAAGGAAAAGGCCAAAGAGTTTCTGAAAAACAAGATTCCTTATTTCTGATGTAGCACAGAACCCAAGGAAGCAAAGGGGTGGCTCGAATAGATCGAGCACATGTTTTTGTTCCTAGAAACACAAAAGGAGGTTAAGGTGAAATGTGCCTCTTTATGGTTATTGGATCCCAGTTGAAGGTGGTGGGAATCAGTTCACCATGCTAGGAAGCAAAAGAATATGAGTTGGAAGGACTTTAAGATTATATTCAATGACCAGTACTGACCTGATGTTTTGGCATATGCTCAATCTTGAGAGTTTATGGATCTTGTTCAGGGGGATCTGTCTATGTTGGAGTATTCTAGCCATTTGGATGCGTTAGTCCAATATGCTTTGGAAATGGTGTCCAATGAGATTATGATGGCATGAATGTCTCAGAGGGGTCTATGACTAGTGATATAGGTCATGGTCATCCTATTCAAGATGACAACCTATTTTGAGGTGGTTGAATGGGCATGTATGGTGGAGATCAAATGCAATGGGAGGGATTTTTTTCTATGATTATATTACTTTTGGGTAGTGGAATCTCTTATGAGATGAAAATCAAGTAGGAGGAGTAGTGAAAGAAGGACGGAGCTCATTCGAACATTCCAGGCAGTTTTCTCCAGTGGATTCTGATGCAAGGTCTATCATGTGCCACCTGTGTGGGAGCCTAGGGCCCATCCGACCAACATGAACATTTCCTTTAAATCCTTATTATCAGTGTGTTGGTATGGGACACATGGAGTGCTTTTGCAGTATGGCATGCCCACTCCAAAGTGGGGCATGATAAGTGGATTCTAGGGATGTTCCAACTCAGAAGATCTATTAAGGACTGAAGAATATCAGTTTTGTGGTCATGACTGAAGGTCGAGATCATCTTCTAGGTAGAACCAGTTCAGGACATAGCCACAAAACAACAATCATTCCAAGGAAGAGACAAGGAATCTTCATCTGGTGGATTAGGCCCCATCTAGATCAATGGTGGGACCATCAATAGTTCAAGGTACTATTTTGATTGCATCTTATATAGCTGTTTATATTTTTGATACCAGTGCCTCTTTTTCATTCATCAATTCCCATTTTTTATAAACACTAAATTTTCCAAATGCGTTTTTGAATTTTGCAATGTAGTTGGTGACATAGCTAGGAAAGAATATGGGGCAGAGACTGAGGTGCCTGTCTAGTGCGCTTTCCATGTCAGGGGTTGAGATGGAGTGGGACCTCATAATCTTAGATATGGATCTATTTGATGTGATAGTTGTCATGGATTGGCTAGTACACATTCATGCACACATCAACTGCTATAGGTGATGGGTCAATTTCGTGGCACTAGATGGGAGTTGTTAGGTTTTACATGGGGATTGGGCTCCTTGGTTGCGTCACGCATGACCTACACACTCAGAGCTAGGGAATATTGTCTTCATGTTATCATCATTTGTTCTAGAGGACAATGTTTGTTCTCTTGCAGGTGGACTACCTCGTGTAGTGGATTAGTTTATGAAGGTTTTAAAATATGATTTTTAGGTTTACCTCTAGAGTGGGACATGGATTTATCGATTAATTTGGTACAGGGAACATATCCAATATATCTACCCTTGTATCATATGGCTCATACCGAGCTGAGATAATTAAAGATACATTTGGATGATTTATAATTCAAAGGAATCATTCACCCGAGCATCTCTCCTTGGGCCACATCTGTTCTATTTGTGAATAATGCTGAAAGATCCCTCTGATTGTGTATTTATTACCAGAATCTAAACAAGGTAACCATCAAGACGAAATATCATTTTCCCCAAATACTATAATTTTTTGACTAGTGGATGGGAGAAAATTGGTTTTCTAAAAATATACTTGCATTCAGGTTACCACCAACTTTGGGTGAAAGAGGTAGATATTCTAAAGATAGCCTTCTAACGAAGGTATGGCCAATTTGAGTACTTGGTCATGCCCTTCAAATTTTCCAATGATCAAGTGGTATTTATGGAACTAATGAATAGGGTGTTCCCCTAGTATCTCTAATCTTTTGTCAGGGTATTCATGGATGACATCCTAGTTTAATCTGGTTCCGAGTAAGAGCAGTAGAATCATTTGAAGATTGGGTTAGGAACATTGTGAGGTCATAGCCTTTATGAAAAGTTGTCCAAGTGCACATTCTGGATAAGGGAGGTGGAGTTTCTAGGGCATGTGATCTCGAAAAAATGGGTTTTAGTGGACCATGACAATATTAGTGCAATTATGTCATGGGTGTATCCAATGTATGTGTTTTAAATTAGGTGTTTCCTTGGATAGGCAAGTTACTACATGCGCTTTGTTCTAGATTTTTCTTGGTTTGTTTCTCCCATGACCACCCTCACATGAAAAGGGGTGAAGTTTTTATGGGGAACAAATTGTCAGGAATACTTCAAGGAGCTCAAGAATTGATCAACTGCCACAACTATGATGATATGTCCAGAGGCTAGAAAAAGGTAAGTGGTGTTTTGCGACGCTTCAGGTATAGGTATCAGGTGCATTCTAATGAAGGTGATGACATTTTGGCATACAATTCTCTCCAAATATGACTGCACGAAATGAATTATCTGACCCATGACTAAGAGTTAGTAGCTGTGATGCATGATTTGGAGACTAGTGTCACTACCTATTTTGGGAGATTTTTGCGGTCCACTCTGATCATAATAGCATGGCCTACATGTTCTTGTAATAGGATCTAAATATAAGATAGTGTTGAAGGATTGAGTACTTGTAGGGGTTCGATATCGAAATTTTCTATACCCCGAGTACGAGTAATGTGGGGGAGGATACTTTGAGAAGAAATATACCAGTGAAAGCCTTGAGGAAGTCTAGTGATGAGTGGAATCTGATAGGGCTCTTTTCCCAGATGTATGTGAAGACCAAGGAGTATAGTGGGGGTGTTTACATGGTGAGAATTTAGTTTAATACTTCTCTCATGGAGTCGATTTTCATGAGAAAATCCCATTGATGAGGTTTTCCAGTTTTCGAGGCTATTTATTCATGGTGGGGATGCATCTTCTGATTGTTCGACGTCTCCTGAGGGCATATTGTGCTTGAATTTCTATTCAGTAATGCCATCATCTCTACAAAATACAGTGATGTGGGATATCCACCAGTCTTAGTAGGGTTATCCATCAGGGTCTCACCAAGATGTATTATATTGTGTGATGATAGTTTTGGTTGCTAGGTGTGATATGGGACATAACTAACTTCATGTTGATATGCTACACATGTTAGTGGGAGAACACAGAGAACCAATGGACATTCGGTTTGATCAATCCATTACCCATTTCTACAAAGAAGTGGGATGTAGAATCTATGTACATCATTTTTTTCTTACCTCGTACACCTTGGCATACGAATTCCATTTGGGAGTTGATTGATTTCCTGACCAAATCAACCCACTTCATTTCGATCAAAGATAATGTTATTGTGGATGAGTTAGGCTGTTTGTATATCTACGAGGTGGTAAGGCATCATGGTGAACCATCAGTAATTGTATTAGATAGAGACCCATATTTCACTTCATGGTTTTGGGAAGTCCTTCACAAGTCCATATTGTGTCAGATTAAGATGATCACAACATACCATCCTCAAAAGGATGGTTAGATAGAGTGGCCGAATCAGATACTTGAGGACATGCATCATGCATGTGTTTTGGACTTTGGAGGTTCATGGGATAGCCATATGGGATTGGTTGAATTTTCCAATAATAATAGTTACCAATCATCAATTAAAATGGATCATTTTGAGGCACTCTATGGGCAGCCATGTTGGCCCCCCTATGTTGGACTGAGGTAGGTTAGACATCTCTAATGTGGTTGAGACTTGTTCATGACACATCTTAGATGGCAATGTTGATCGGGAAGCACTCATTGATATCTCGTATTTGTCAAAAATCATATTCTGACCAGAGGTATCAAGAACTATAGTTTTATGTGGATGACTTGGTATTCTTGAATGTGACCCCTCGTCTGGCTCATCGTCGATTGGGAATGAAAGGGAAGCTGACACCATGGAATGTTAGTCTTTTTGAGATAACCGAGCATATTGTTAGGGTGGTATATAGGTTTGAATTTCCTTCTTAGTTATCATCTATTTATGATGTCTTCCATGTATCCCAGTTGAGAAATTACAACTCATATCCATCCCTTGTACTGAATTAGGAAGAAATGGAGATAGAGGATGATTTAACTATTTTTGAGTAGTAGGTGGGAATATTGATTCTCAAGAGAATTTACTTTGGGGAAAATTGATTCCACTAGTTAGGATTCTTTATTAGAATGGGAATGATACATATGAGAAATGGGAGAGAATGTAAGGAGTTGTGGAAGAGTATACATTCTTCTTTTCCAATAATGCTTTGGGATGAATTTTTGGGGCGAAAGGTCTTTCATGGTGGGCATAATGGTCACATCCATGAATTATTTTAAAGTTATTTTTCATTTAATTTCCATTAATTCGTTATTTCTAAGAATTAACATGAATTTTTCGATGAGTGGGTGATTTTTCATGATTTGTGCCAAACCGTGAACCCATTTCCTAATTTGAAAACAAATATTGTTTACTTAATAACTCATTCAGTTTTCAACATTTTTCACTCATTCCAATTCCCAATTTCTCAAACCTATATTATTCAAATCACCAGATCCATTTGGACCACTTAGGACCTCATTATAATTTTGGATTTGGGTGATTTATTTATGCATTGGGCCAATCTCAAAGTCCATTTCCTGTTTTAATTTTTATTTATTTAATATTGTATTCATTTTTACTATTTATTGGTGATTCCACCTCTCACCCGAGCCCACTAAACCTAGGAGAACCCCCTTGTTCATTTATCCCTTTTCAGAGATCATCTTCGTTGGGGATTGGGGGAAACTTATAAAGTATTATCAAATAGTCCACATCTGAAAAGGTAATTTGTTTCCATTATGAATCATTCATTTTTTCACTATATTTCCCCAATTTAATTTCATACATGACATACTTAGCCTTATGAGAAAAAAAATTCCCTTTTATCAATTTGTAGAATTATATAACTGTTTATTTGGGGATATTTAATCAAGGTTTCTCAATTAAGAGAGTTTCCTCTATAGTTCCTCCCATTTTCATAGTGATTATTCCAATTTTCTTCATGATCCCAATGTCCAGAAAGTAGGGTTTCAAATATAGGGTTTGATCTGGTTTAATTAGTCTACTATTTTAGTTTTATGTTTGATTGAACTCCCTTTTGGTGAGGTAGGGGTGCGAGTGAACTTTTTCACAATGATCTTATGTTTTGACACTTGTGGTATGTGGTTTCACATGCAATAACTACTAGATGAGTTAGCCTTGCTTGATTTATATATTTTTTCATAATCCCCTTTCATTGTTCTTGATGGAAATATTGGTTTCGGTGGCATTTGTTAAGCAATATATTTTCAAGTTCCAATTTTGGGTGAGAATTGGTGTTATATATGTCAATTCAATGTTATACCAATTAAGACTATTTTATAACTCATATAATGGTTTTATTAAAAAAATTTAGTGAAATAAATCTTATTTTGGGGTAATATTGTTGTAAAATTGGTTTCTAAAGAGGTATTTTAAACAGATTTCATGTGAAATGTTTGGTGGTATCTCTCGAAGATGTTTTATGAAAGCATTTCATTGTTTATTGAGTTTTGTATATAGTGAAATGCATGTGTAGATACTTTTTTGAGAGTGTATGACCAAAAATGGGGTTTTTATGTGAATATGGATTTTGGAAACATGTGGAAATTGTTTTATAACATGGGGAAACTAAGGTATCTAGGTGTACGGATGTGTACTTGTATGGTAGTGGTATGATGTGGTTTTATTCCTATTTCACTTAGAAAGTTGGACATACAAAACACTAAAAAAACTATAGTGATGATGATTAGGGACCACTAGGTTATGGGTATGTTCCCTACTAGTGGATCATGCATGGGAACCGATGTTACATTGGTTTCTTTACACTGAGATACGAGGTACATGGAGATCAAAACTAACTAGTGCCTTCGTGTGTTCCTGAGATTAGTGATCATTGGATATTTTGTATTTATCATTAACATAGGGTGTGTTTGGAGGAAGAAATTTTCTAGAATACATTTTTTAATTAAATTTTATCATGCTTTCGAATATACCTTTGAAAACTGTTTTCCTTTAAAAGTTTCATTATTTAGAATTTATTGCCAACATTTCATGATTATCAAAAACATGGATGATTTTCATCATTTAAAACATGATATATGGAATAATTTGGGTGGTATCCTATTGGGATTAGGCTCACACCCTACATACACCCCTTTGGCGTAAGTATAACTGATCAAGTTTGACATAGGTAATGTCACAGCCTTGGGTGATGGGGGTTAGGGTTGCTGGTTTCTTCCCTTGGTGCGGTTTTGTGGAGATGTCTTGTGGGAGATAACCCATATTTTTTGGAGTCAATTGGGATTTTTTTCTGCAACTTTTATGTATCTTTGGACTTATTGTTTCATTTTTAAACCTATGTGTTCTGTTATGGATTTTATTTAAGGAATGTTTGACCCAAATTTTCAGATTTTTTTTGATTGTTTTTGGTTGTTAAATGATTATAAACATGGGTAAATCACTCCCAAACCATATTACATGATAATCGGGAACTTGTGCCAACCTATGGGGATAGGTAATATCCATCGAGACATTCCATGGGCCGGGTCGGGTGCCAGTTTTAATGGTGGCCAAATTCTAGTCATGACAATTTGGGTAAAAAAATAAAGATAATCTAATTAGACTCTAAATATTATACTATTTACAATTGCGTACTTAAGTTTTTATAAATTAAATTCCTTGAAGTGGTAAAATGGAGATTAATTCTAATCCCAAAGATGACACAAAATTACTAGGCTTTAAGTAAAATTAATTTCAAAAGATCAATATGTTTTTACATTCAATTTAAAATTGAAATTGATTTGAATGACCTACATTATATTAGATGATTTATAATTGATCTAATTTTAACCTTTAATAAATTTGTAATATAATTTATAATTATAAATTAATTAAACAAAATGGAAATTTTTAACTAAAAGTAGTATTTTCACCATTCATCCAAAAATGAAATTTGTTAGAAAAATACCAAAAATTACCACTAAGATAATTTAGACCGTATATATTAAAAAAATTTGTTTATTTTATTAAATTACATTTATAAACTCATCTGGAATTTATTTTTTCTTTAAAGTTGGTTTATTTGATGAAACAATATTTTCAAAGAGATATGGACTTTACCAAAAATCACATATTTCATCACCAATATGTTTTATCTATATAAAAAAATTATAAATAATATTTGAAAATTATTTATTACTATTCATATAACTTTGTTTTATGGATATGTTTTAATTAAATTATTTAAATAATGATTACAATATAATTAATTTTTTTAGAAACATCTTTGTTGCATGTAATGTATTCCAAGTCGTTATTGCGTGTAGTGAATGCTAAGTCGGTATTGCATGTAGTGAAATACATGTAAATATTTCATATAGAGAAATCCAATCCAGTTTTGTGTGAATGGAATATTAGAAATAGTGTTTTATTATATTTATATATAGAGAACTATTTTCATCATCACTTGAAACAAAAATATCAAAAAGATAAATTAATTAAAAAAATATTAATTCAGAAAATCATGAGGCGTTACACTAACCATACCATTTAGTATTAAGTTTAATTCAATTGGCCATTTAATTTATAAGTAACAATTCTAACTATCTTCATAAGGTAGTTCAATTTCATAGCCTATAGTTAGGAAGCCTAGCATTCCATAAATCCCTCTATTCAATTTAATTAAGACCCTTTCAATTTAATTAATTATAAAAAAACTATTACAAGGGGTAAAGAACACAACTCAAATGGCGGATAAATAATCATATAAAACTCATGGTAATTTTTTCTAGTTTAGAAACCAACCAAAATGGGTGGCTCTATTTTTTGTCCTCACCCCTTCTTTCTGGTTACATGTCACATGGGTTATATAAACATAGAACCGCAGATCTATTTTTTTTAAAAATATATTTAGGTGGTGGAACATTGAAAGTAAAACCCATGGAAAAATGTTGCAAAAGATATAAATCTACAATTTAAATGAAAATAATGGGACTACCTACCTTAAATAGTTAGTACTCTCCCTAGACATTATTGGGGTTTAACTCGGGCTAGAATGAGAGAAAATTAGGAAGAAAAAAAATACCCTAAAAAATGAAATATTAAATCACATAGATTTATAATTACATATGAAAAGTTAATTGAATAAGGATGTAAGAGGATTAGAGAGTTTACTAGAAGAGATCCAACATGATCGATGACAAACAAAATTGAGCTCAGATGAATATGTTCTTCCAAAACATAGGGGAGCAGAACATGGAACTTTCAAATGTGTTGGGCATGTATTGTCTAAAAACAATCTATAAGTTTTCGAATTTGATTCTAACAAATACCCTTGTTTTATTTACAAATGATATTAAATTAAGTGTATTTCTGAAAATTTATATTATTTATAATCCTTATTTAATAATTATATTATTACTTATTATTCCTATGGAATATTCATCAATGTGATCAAAACTCTCTTATTCCTGTTCTAGAAACACTTTTCATATAGTACATTAAAGAACATAATGTATAGAACAAAACATACCTTTTTATTCAACCATATTTTGAAACATCATCACATATAGTTAATCAACCCTACATTAATGAAGAAGCATAATTAAAGAACCTATGTATGAATAGAACCCTATGTTTGAGAATCAAATGTTTGTAAAATCAACCATATTTTTTATCAACCATACATTGTGAACACTAAATTTAGAGATTGAACGCTATGTAGTTGAACCCTATGTTTGGTATTTTTTTCATTTTGTGAAGGAGCCTTACATTTGAATTTTCAACACTATACATTTTAATTTATGATTTTATCAGAGTTTCTTGAAAAAGTATTTATGGAATATAATGACAATATAAAGATAATTTTTGAATGATTTAATGCTCGTTAGTATTTATTCAAAGGAAAAAAAATCCTTAAATTATAAGATTCAAGGAAGAGATATCACCCAGATGAATAGAAGGCTTACATAGATTATCACACAGATGAATGGATGTATTATAGATATTATCAATAATATTATAACTATATGTGATCCTATCTAACATTCATATCATGTTTTGAAAGTACTAATAGTACTACCTACTAAATGGAATGGTATATCTACTACAATTTGACAATCATCACATGTAAAAAACTAACAATGGGAGAATTAACTAGGATATTGATGATGTATAAATATGAAATACAAGATGAAGCTAAAGATAATAAATTATTAGTGAAAAAATAATACTAATATAATGGTATCATCTCAGAATCAATGAAAAATTATAATGCCAGATGTCAAAGAATAAAAGAATTTAGATATATCTGATTCTATAATGAAACACGCTCAATTACCTAGAAAATTTAGTATGTTTTATAAGAATAAAATGGGATTAAGAAAAATATTTAAAAGGTATGAGAAAGACTCAAGGGATGTCAGATGCTATGAATTCTAGAAATTAGGTCATATAAGACCTGACTGTCCTCACCTAAAAGGTCAAAAAATAAAGACAAAAATGACATATCAAAAAAATGCGGATTATAAAAAAAATAAAAAAGTGTAATAATGTCTACATGGATTGTTTCTGAAGACTTCAAAAGCTCTTCAAAATCATATTTATAAAAGGGAGAATGAAATCTTAATGAAAATATGTGACTCATGGAAGAAAAATATAAGTTACAAACCTAATATTCACCTAATTATAATTATGATTCTGATTCAATGTATTCAAATAATAATTCATCTACCAACTACAGAATGCTATAAGAAAAACATGAATCCTTATTAAAGAAACACATATCTTTAAAGAATATTCAAAATGATGTTTTAGGAGAAATTGAATCCTTACTTAACCAAGATCAGAAGATAATTGAAAATTTTAACTCATCTACTACAAACTGTGCTGATCATGAAAATAAGATTAAAGAATTATAAGATAAGTAGAAAATTTTAAAATTTAGTCTCTCTTATTTAAAAATAGATCAAATATTATCAATGTAATTCTTGGTAAAAATTTTATTAAAAAGAATATATTTATTATATGAAGTAGGGGACAGAAATCAAAACTATATAAATGTTTTTTCCCAATTCAAAAACTATTACTTGTCATTTTTCTGGATCAAAATGACATATAACAAAATATATTTATAATAAATTCTCAAATAAATGGAAATAAAAATATTTTCTTTGAAAAATTTTATATGAATAAAATTATATGAGTTATGGAAAAATAAAGGATATCTGGATTCCCAGGACATTGATAGCTAACACTACTGGACCTAAGAGGATATGGGTACCAAAACAAACATTTTTTTAAATTGCCTTTGCTGGAAAAAAGTCACAGAAAAAGAAAAGATATATGGTATATAGATTGGTGGTGCTCTAGGACTATGAGTGGAAACTCATAAAACATTAATACACCAACTCAAATATATATAGGTCTTGTCTCCTTTGGTGATAATGTGAATGGATATATAATAGGACTCAGAACTGTTAGATATCCAAAAACTGTCTCAATCAAAAATGTACTATATGTAAAAGGGAAGAAGAAAAACATGATTAGTATCTCCAAACTATGTGATTATGGATATTATGTTGATTTTTGTAATAATTCCAAAATTGTGTTTAATGACAAATTTCTTAAGTTTGGAGCTCCTAGAACCGATAATGTTTATACATTGGATTTAAATTTATTTTATAAACAGAAAGTGAATTGTCAAACTACTAAGATAAATGATCCATGGATTTGGAATAGAACACTTGGTCATAGAAATATTTTTTCTTTACATAAAATATCTAAGAAACATTTATTTTCATATTTACCTAGTCTTATATTAGATGGTGATAGATTTTGTAACGCATTCCAAATTGCCATGGAACACAAATCTTCCTTCAAAACTATTAACAAAATAACTACATTAAAACCTCTAGAACTTATACACATGGATCTATTTGGACCATCAAGAGTAGCACGTTTGACTGAAATTTTATATGTATTTGTTCTGGTTGATGATTATTCTATATTTACATGGATCTATTTTGTAAAAATCAAATGTGAAAATTTTAATATTTATGAATGTTTTCATAAATTTTTTCCAATTATTAAAGGTTTTAAAATAATTTCAATGAGTAGTGATCATGGAGGTGAATTTTAAAATTAGTAGTTCAATTCATTTTGATGAAATATTGGTATTAAACACAACCCCTTGCACTAAGAACACCTCAAAAAAACTGAATTGTTGAAATAATAAATAGACATATTCAAGAAATAGATAGGACTATGCTGAATAAATACAATATTCCTACCTACGTATGGGAAAAATTTGTAAGAACATCATGTTAAATCATTAACATAGTATTAATTTGGCCTATTTTCAAAAGGATGCCTTATAAGCTTTGGAATAACAAAAAGCCTAAATTAAAGTACTTTAATATTTTTGAATACAAGGTGTATATCTGGAACACCAATGATAATCTTGGTATGTTCAATCCAATAGCTGATGAAGGAATATTTTTGGGATATTCTGCTATATCTAAATCCTTTAGGGTGTTTTATAAAAAGTTAAGAATTTTTTATGAATCATTTCATGTGATGTTTTATGAAATTGACCTTTTTATTAAAAATAGACCAAACTGATGAAATTACTGAATCTTTTCACAACATGAGACATGAAAACCTAAATAATTAATTTTAAATAATATAAGTAAAATCAATTCCAGTTCAGGAGAACACAATCTTGATGAAGATAAAAATGCTTTACCTAGACACACTAGAACCCTAAATAATCATTATTTAGAAACTATTACTTGAGACCAAGACATATGAATAAGAACTAAAATTAATATAGATAACCTATATGAATTGTCCTCCTTTCTATCTCAAATAGTTTTTAAATATTTTGAAGACGCCTTAGAAGATGAGAGTAGGATGTTCGCATTGAATGATATGCTAAACCAATTCAAAAGGAATGAGGTTTGGGAAGTAGTCAAAAGACCATCAAATTATCCCATTATATATACTAAGTGGGTCTTTAGAAATAAACAAGTAGATCAATGGATTGTAAGTAGAAACAAAGCTAAATTGTTAGCTAAAGGATATAATTAGAAACATGGTATAAATTATGTTGAAACCTTTTCCCATAAAGCTAGTTTAGAAGAAATTAGAATCCATTTTTTCATATGAATCTAATATGAAAATTATATTATATCAGATAGATGTTGAATATTCATTTTAAAATGGATTTTAATGGAATACGTTTATGTTGAAAAGCCTCCTGGTTTTGAAAATTCTCAAAACCCATGTTCTGATTTTAAACTTAGTAAGGCTCCCTATGGCCTTAAACATGCACCTAGAGCTTGGTATAAATGATTAATTTCTTATCCTTTGAAAAATAGATTTATTGTGGGATCATAAGATCCAACACTTTTTATGAAAGCTATTTGTTCTATTATATTATTAGTTGAAATCTATGTCGATGATTTTATTTTTTGTTCAACTAAAGAGAAAATAATAATGATTTTTCAGAACTTATGAAAAAATTGAAATGAGTATAATGAGAGAATAGAAATTATTTTTAGAACATCTTATTTATCAAAAATATTATGGAAATATTTTAATTCAAAGTAAATATATTATTAATTTATCGAAAATGTATGGTCATGAGAACATAAATACATATACAACTCCCTTGTTTACTAATATAAAACAGTATTTAGATGAAGTTGGAAAACCAGTGGAAAAAAAGTTATATATATGTATGATTAGTAGTTTATTATATCTTAACACTAAAAGACCTGATATTATGTTTTCTATATTTTTATGTGTATTATTTCAAACAAATCCTAAAGAATCTGATCTTTTTGATGTCAAAAGGATTTTTAGATATTTAAAGTGAACTATATTTCAATATCATCATTATCAAAAGAATATGATTTTAATTTAATATCATATTTAGATGCTGATTTTGGAGGTTGTAGATTAGATAAAAAAAAGTACCTCAGGATCATGTCACTTTTTAGAAAAATATTTATTATCTTGGTGAGGTAAGAAGAAACTCTCCGTTTCCCTATCAATAAAAAATAAAGAATATATATCTACATGCAGTTTCTTTGCAAAGGTATTATGGATGAAAAACACACTAATGTACTTTGGATTAAATTTTAATCATATGAATATTATATGTGATAATACAAGGTTAATAAAATATCAAAAAAAAATTTATAAGTGATCCATGATTGAATCATATTAATAATAGGAATAAGAGATCATGTTCGTCAAAAGATATATCTATTGAATTTTTAAATACTGAATATCAACTATCTGATATTTTCACATAACCACATACCACTTTATGTTCTGATTTTATTAAGGGGGAGTTAGGATTATTTATTTATTATATAAATGATAATATTTTGTTCTTTTTAATGTTTTATTTTATTTTATTTTAATTATATTTATTTATTTATTTATTATAATTTTTTATGATAAAATTATTTACTAATTAATTAAATATGATTTTTTTAGTATTTTGTTTCTGATATATATTTTAGTTAATTTATTTTATCTTTAATTAATTCATGATGCATGTTTTAAAAAAAATCATAATTATCTTATGTAATGATATAGGAAACATGGTACTATTAGAATCCTTTTGAATACCTATCCTTTTTGTTTCTCTAAACCATTTCGAATACCAGACCATTTGTCTTCCTTTGTCTACATTCATTTTCCTAATTTTTCTTTTGAATCCCAAGAAACCAAGAACCTCATTTCTTTTTTTTCTAAAAAATTATGAAATCCATGAAAACCGAAGAAGGTGAAGCAATCAATCCGAAGAGTCATCGAGTTTCTTGAAGAAATATTCCTCAAGGAAAAGTGGAATATTTCAAATGTCTCTACCAGAAGAATATTCTTCTAAAAAAGAACTGTATTATAGAGTAATGGAATTTTTCTTCAATGAAGTGAAGTAATAGTTCTTTATAAGGTAGAACTGAATTTTTTCAATAACATTCCTCAGTTTGGTTTTAGTGATTCTGAAGATCCAGTTTTCATGAGAATAGAATATAAGGACTTTTCTCTTTCTTCCACTAAAATTTCCCAAATTTTGAACTATACTTATGAGGGGGTATTTTATTTTGATCTACAGTCTATCAATATTAAAGATGATGAGTTTGAAGACATTATGTCTTTTATTTTTTGATCAAAAAACATGAAGAATATGTTTTTCAATTCCCTCATGGAAGATTTGATTTTTTTTAAGTTTATTCAAATAGGTATTGATCCAAGGATGTATAAAATGAATAATAATCTTTATGTTGAAATGTACATCAAGTTTAACTTTTTTAGTGAAATAAAAAAAAAATCCCATGGTATATGTTCAGATATCTTCAATACTATTGTTAGACATAATCAAGTTTGACATTTTATCCTTATGGAAGGATAATCTCTTGAATTATTTTTAGGATAGGTATAATTCATTTAATATATTATCAGTAAAAATTTCATCACAAAAATGTACTCAGTGTAGTAACTTTGAGGATGGTTGGTGATTACTTGAGTAAAGTAAGAGGAAAACTCATGCAAGTTGTTGTAGATGACCATAAAATATTGCGATAATTTGATCAGGGTGAGATAAGTTCTGTTGGAAATTAATGAAATGGGGAAACCTGTGGTGAATGAAAATTTTAAACTATCCTAATGAAAATTTATATTTGTTTAAGTAGAAGAGGTAGAAAATGTTATACTAGAACAATTGGTTATAAAACCTAGGAAAATAGTAGATCCACCTATTGAAGAACTAGTGTTGGGTTCAGGAGAAGCTACAAGGTGATTTCAGTTAGTAGATCTATTTCATGATGAATATTAATAGGTTAAAAGAAATATTCTAGGTTTGTAGAATGTTGTTTTACAAGTTGTCCTGGAGGAATAGTCAGCTATTCGGGAAGAGAAACAGATGCTCAAATTAGAAAACATGGCTACTGAAATTATTGAGTATCATGTTTCCTCTATTTTTGATTAGGTGGATGAGAGGCATCAATATGAAATTAACGATAAAAACCTAACTTATTGATAATATATATTGATCAAGTGAAAATTCAATTGAAAAACTATTGGAAAAGTCTTTAGAAAATTCCCCATCAAGATATTTTTTTCATTCACAACAACCAGATGAAGGGACATCTAAGTCACTGTCTAATCAAGATGAAGAGATTGATATTATTTTCAATATGTATTAGGAAGAAGGTGTCAATATTCATCAATTACACCAATTTTAATGGAAAAGATTATAATATCTTAAAGAAAATTTGGTTTCCAAGAAGGAATTTGATGCTTTAAAAAGAGAGATGTTGAATGAAGTTGAAACGATTATGTATGAAGTTATTTCAATGTCAGAGTTTTCTAATCTCAAGTGGTATTTGAGGATTCTATTTGAGTCAATCAAGAGTAATGTCAGTCAGACTAGTACATCTAGCTCTTCTCCTACTACCAGTTCAAATTTGATTCATAGAATTCTGGAAATCGACTCTTTCATGGATTCCATGAATGATCATTTTAAAAATATACTATTCAATAGTTATACTCTATCAGTTCTGTTGGAAAATCAGAAATTTCGTATTGACCAACTGACATAGAATTAACATATATTAGATTTCCACTGAAGAAATTCACAAAAAAAATGGACATGTTTATGTATCAAGAGGAGAGTTTGAATGTATTTTTGAATGTCAATCTTGTTGAAAATTTTCATATTAGTTAGGATTACGGATTTTCGATTATACAGTTGGGGGATAGTCTTATGAAAATGTTTCAGTTACATATGGTAGAGATGAAAGATTTGTTAGAAGCTTCTCAGAACCTGAAAAACCATAACCGAGCAAAATCGTACCGAACCATTTTTACACTAAATATTTTTGTTGATTAAAAATGTTTTCTAGTCACATTTAAAATTGTATTTATATAATTTTTTAATTGTAATTTTTTTATTTTGATTTTTTTGTTCTTTATTTCATATATTTTTATGTTTATATCTCCATCTAAAGATCTAGTTTTATTTATTTAAATAGATTTATATAACATTCACTTACTGATATGTGAAAAATTAAACATGTTTTAATATCTTCCTATACATACTTTTTGATCTCACGGAAGGGGAATAAATTTGGATAAACACAACATTTATTTATTTTTAAATAATTATATCAATTATAATTTCGATTTATTTTCTTTTAATTTTTTTTCAAAATTTTAAATTCTTTTATTAATTTTATTTTTTTTATAATAAAAAAGGGGGAGAATGTAGGGAATGTATTTTCTCAAGAAAAATCCATAAATCGAATAGATTTTGATACTCACAAATAACCATGTTTGTTTTAATAATGATATCACATTATGTTTATTTTATTAAATTAATATTTTTATTATCCTTATTTTGTAATTATATTCAAGATTATTATTTGTGTGGAATATTCTTCAATGTGTTTGAAATACTCCTAAGCATCTTCTGGAAAAACTATTCATACAGTATATTAAAGAACGTAATTTATGGGACAAACCATATGTTTGTATTACACCCAATATTGAAAGATCAGCGCATGTAGTTAATCAACCGTACATTGATGAAAAGGAATGGTTAAAGAAAGATACGTAAGTATAGAAACCTATGTTTTTTATGAAAATGTTTGGATAATCCACCATACTATATTCATCAACCTTATTATGTCATCACTACATTTAGAGAATGAACAAAACATAGTTAAACCATGCGTTTGGTATTTTTTGTTTTCTGATGAAACCTTATGCTAGACGTTTCAACACCATAGTTTTGAATTTAGGATTTTATTAGAGTTTCATTAAATTTCCTTTACAAAATATCTAAAAGATTTAAAGCTTGTTTTCAAATGATTTAGATCTCATTATGATGGTTCCAAAGAATCTTATTATATAGAGAAATTTTCTCTTATTCTATAGAGAAGTTAAAATACTCTGAGCTGTCTTATGAATTTGAATTTTCACAATTTATCAGGCAGTTTTCATAGATCTAGATTTGAAAATATGTCTCTCAGATTTTTTTATTTTATTCCTTTATTTGATAGTATATTCATGTGTGTAAGATTCAATGAATCTGGGATATATTGAACCACTATAAATATCCTTGTTCTATATTTCCTTTTTATCCACTTCTCATACGTTTAAACATAAGATAAACTCTACTTATCCACATATTCTCAAGTTATCATAAAATGGTAGAATTGTGAAAGATTTTGAAAACACACAATTCACCCCCTCTTCTGTATATTTTAATATTCTGACCTAAAAATATGTGGTGTAGGTTATGCATGTAGTGGATTAAAAAATAGAGGATAAAATATATGAAAAGTGGGGAAAAAGGGAATTTATTGTTTCTAAAATGGTGTTAATGGTTTCATTGCATGGTTTTGCGAAAATTTTCACCAACATTATGGGTTACTTCAAAAGTGGATCTACTAATGTGGTTTCGGTGCATGATTTAACAAACCATGTGCAACCCATGAGGTTCTTCTTTGCAGTCTCTTTGCATCTCTTTACATTTTCTTGTGGCCTCTTATACACTGTTACACTAACCATACACCTCCTCTTACTGATATGCATGGTTGAGTCACACAGTTAATCCAAACCATGACCAACCATCTTCTGAGGACAGTTTGCCCCAATGAAGGATATCTAGGTTTGGAACAAATCTAGACACACCCAACCCCTTCAATAAAAATTTAATCAAATCCATCAGAAGAGGAAAATATTTATACTAAAATTTAAGTGGTACATATCTCATTAGAAGATATGGGATCATATACCCCCTATTTAAAACAACTCATCTCTGTGTTTCCCTTCTATGGGTGGTAAAACATCATCCAAGAATGACTCCAACCTCTAATAATATATAGGGTTGAACTAACATAAAACCTATACTATAGGAACTAAACTACCTCATAGTGTATTCTTGCTTCGATCAATGATATATATCGGATGCTCCTCAAAGGACGCATCTACCTCAAATGAAACATGATCAAGAAGAAGAATATGAGATGATTCTAAGTGATGGAGCTGAAGCTGAGATATATAAAATCTATAATGAATTTATTGGTACCTCTAAGGTATCATTAAATGATATGATACCATCCTAACCCTATCCAAAATATCAAAGTACCCGAAATACCTTGGTAAAATATTACCATGTATTTTAAACCATATATTCCCTAGTCTATATGAAAAATGTAATGAAACACAACACCCAACTCAAACTTTATTGGTCAAGGGATACAATTAGTGTATTACTTCATCCTAAAATTATCTATATTCATATACCCCCTGATAAGTTGTACCTACAACAATGTATTCTGAACGAGATGAGTTCCTTTTATCACTTTTCTCCTTCCTCTAAATACCACATGGGTGAATGGAATGGCCTACCATATGAATCCTTATAAGGATACATATGTATGGTAACATGGATTATGAACTTATAAGTTTACTCTATGAGAGGTAAGCGTTTATCCTATGAATATCTCAAATCTTGGACTCATGTTTGGAGGATTCCCTCTAACACATTCATCATATACTTAGATTGACTATATGTTTATGGGTGATAGGATATACTATTAAGTAAAAATGAAACCAGTTACCGATTTATCCTATAATAGAACAATGATGCAAAATGAGCATCTCATTTTCATATGATTGTATTTGGAACTCCATTAAGGCATTAGATATCCTTGACATATATCCTTCCTAGATCATCCAATGAAAAGGTATCACTGATTGGTAGAAATTGATCAACCTCTTTCAATCCTATATGATCACACATATTGCATCACAACCTTGATTTGACATATGTTTTCTCATCATAAATTCCATAGTGATGCAATCCCATTTCAAATCATTAATGGAAAATGATCGTAAATTATATTCTAGAAACTGCTGTTCCAAATTCACATACTGATTGGTGGAACATCGAAACCCCCTAGCTATCTCCCTTTTCATATAAGTCCATGAATACCAGAGGTGTAAATAATAGTATATCTTCATAATTCTAGGATTTACTTCCCAAACATAGGAATGATACACTAACATTATTTATAATATATTTCTATAGAAACCCATGTATGTGTATGAATGTAAAAGATCTCATTCCCATTAAAAATATATCCAGGTTGTGTGTCCTCGATTCCAATTCTCCCCAATAAGAACATGCCTTTAGGATCAAAAAGCCTCCTCATATTCATTCTATTTATAAGTGAGGAGTTCACTATAAAATCTATAAGGGTAGATATTCTATGATGCTCCTGGAATTCTATAAACAACTAAAAAATATTTCCATTAACTTCTACTCACTATTGGCCTCCTAAACTATCTTTGTCTATGTCCTCCAGTTTAGAGCATCAGTAATGAAATTAGCTTTCCCATGAATATACGCAAGATCGAAATCAAAGGCCACAAGTATTAAAACCAAATTAACTATCTAATATTAAATTAATATTGCATAAAAATGTACTTGAGCATTTTCTGGTATATATACACAATAAAATGATATCCTGGTATGAAATTCCTCCAACAAAAAAATTAGGAACCAAAACTAACAGATTAAGATTTTAGGTCATATAATTCCACTCACAATTACTCAACTGACAAGACCCATAGCCATGAATTGATCTCCTTAAATCATAATGGATCCTTACTAGATGCCTATTACATCATAATAAATCATGTATCCTATGCTAGGATTAGGTGAAATTTGGATTAGTGTGGAAGTAAATATCCCTTTTATCTCATGAAGGGATTTCAAATATGTATAGTACCATAAAAACATGACACCTTTCTTGGTAAATCATTTTAGTGGAGCATAAAGACATAATAAATCATGTATAAATCATATTTAATATATATCTATGCCTAGGAAACTCTATATAAAAATTTCTTTCAAGGGATCCTCCTAGAAAACCATGGCTCTGACCATCACTCGGTTAACTGATACTTCATCTTCTAAAATAATTTGACCTAAGAAGTGGACCCTATCAATCCAATTAGTGGGATTAATATACATCTGGTTCTCTCTCAGTATACTGAAGACAACATCAAGATGTTGGGAATATTATTGTCGAGTATGTGAGTACACAATTTTTTTTCCATGAATACTAAAAGAAATGAATCAATGTACATGTAAAGAAATAGATGCATCATCGCCACGAATATAGATGGATTGTTCGTAATATCAAATTTTAAGATAAAATAATTATAAAATCTGTACCTACTTTTGAATTATGTTCATGGTATATCTAATGGTATGACATGCTCCTGATGGTTGCTTTAACAAAAAAGTGTCTTTATGAAAACACTAGTTCCATAGAGATTTTCAAAGAGGTCATATTTTTATGGAAGTGGATTTCAATTATTAACCATAAAAGGTACAACTGATATCCATTCATGTAAACCTTGAGGGAATTATCTTCCTTCTTGGTGAAAGGAATAAAAATACCCCATGGGGAAGTATTGGGTCGTACAAAAACCTTAACTTAGAAGGACTTTAGCTTCCTATTATGCTCTTGAAACTCAATAGTATCTCTTTTGTTGGGTGGAATAAATAAAGATTTAGATCCTATCACTAGCTAGATATTAAACACTACCCATACTAAAATTTTTTTGGGGAGAAAGTCCATTAAATATTTTTCCAGATTAGGGAGATCAACCCAATATATTCCCTAATCATCTATTTTAATATAGTAATCAGGGCAGTCACATTACCCAAACAATGATGCATGTGTCTAGCTCGACTTTCAAGGACATTACATTCACCATTATGAATATAGATACCACCCTATGATGATGAAAATGAAACATTTCAGAAATCAAAATACTTATAGTCACGATATAGAGCTAACTATTTTATCCCATGAATGATGTCAGGTATTGTCATCATATATCCCATATGATATGATACTCACCTATCTCAATGTTCACTGCTTTCACTAGCATACACATTCTGATAAACTTATCAAAGGGGTATCTAGTTAAATTACACCATAGGAATACCAAGTATTGATCCCAAGGATCTCTATAATAGAAATAGACATGATTGAGTGGGAATTGATGGTATCAAATATTGTAGAAACTAGAGTAGAGGATATTGAGATCGTACATCTAAATATAGATGGACTATCACTCTAATCAATATGGATCAGTTGATATATATATATATATCCCTGTTTGTGGACCTAAGATACAAAACGACAACGTTGGGTAGGCCCACCCTGCTAGTGTTATAAGACATCTATCGATCCTTCCACCAAGACCATCAACTCATCCAGATCAGATAATAGCACCTTATCTTATTGTCTAACAGGGAAATACTAACCCCACACCTAAACATGGAGTAAATATAGATCCTCTCTCACTAGTCACTATAGGAAAATCTATTAAATTTCTTTGAAGAATACCCATATTTCCACAATCCTAACACTCAACTAGGTCATTAACACACCGAGTCTACATATCCTATGCCAACATCACTGATGGAATAGCACTTGGGAACCCGAGTGCACACTCTAGATATTTGTTTCCCCATGAGAAGACTCAAAATGAAATTCCAGCAACTTTTCAAATGTAGATTTATGTCTAATAGGTTAACTACCCCCAACTCACAACTTGAGTCGCTCCCATGTTATGATTCGTAATGAGTGTCTAATTCAAGATTCCAGATATATTAGCCATCAAAAATAAAGTCATCTGAAATTGGATGTCTTACCTAAGAACACCATCAAGTTGCCTAACCCTGGATAAATCTTAAACTAGAAATATCACTATGAAGCATTGGAGATCCCTAAATATTTTTAGTGTAGTTGATAAATGATAAATATAACTTCTCAATGTGCCTAAAATAATTGATTCCATCATCCATCTACATCCCAAGATAGAAATAATCATATAAGGCCATATTAAAATCCTTCAAATCCATACCTCAATGACAATAATTTTGGGTAATAACATCCTACCATATATTTTATGAATATAAAAACATATAAATAGTTAGATTCACTCTCCTCTTAGGTAGTTCCACCAGCCATGACTCTGTAGCAAAGGCACCACCATCCCCTGTAAGCAGGGGTGGATTATTCTAGTGAAATTTCTACATCAACAATTCATTTTTGGGAAAGGTCATAAGAATCATTACATAGTTTACATGATCTATATAAAACCACTTAAAAATTGGCATTAGTGACCAAATCAATCATATAAGGAGCTACTATAAGTGGAACTACATGAGGTAATATAGATGTCTTAGATCCAACCACCTCTAGAGCATGATCATCACCACCCTCTATGAAATATAATCATGTATTTCATGGAGGAGTGTCATTATATAATTTCACAAAAATGACTCAAATAAGGTTTTACAATGATATAAAGTCACATATATTACATTGGGATAGGTACATGACTTCTTATATTAAAGGTTCAACATTATTACTAATCCTAAATATATGTATATGTGATGTATAAGACAATACAGATTCACTAGAGAGGCTTCTTAATTCCAACTACTAATATCATGTCTAGGTTAAGTACATTGTTTCAAATCAGTAGTTCTAGTATACTGTTTTCAAATTGCATGTCATAGAGGAAAACACCCATTATGTTACACTTGGAATCACTATTTAATTGCAACCATTTCATTTTTTATAATAACCATTTCTTACTCATTTATTTTCATAATCTTCTAATCTGATGAATCACTATTCCCATGTTATAAGGTACTATATTTTATAAGTAATAATTGGAATATCATGTAACTTCAATTGGACATTTAAATTCATCATTTGAATTCAACAAGTCCATATATGATGGTTTTATTATGTGTGTTACCCTTCACAATATATAAATGTTCGTGAACAATTTATTTTTTTATTATCTATCATTTAATAACATCCATAAATGTTTCATCGAATGAAACCAACAATCCATTTCTATAACATGACATAATTGGTTAATCCAAGTACCACAATCAAGATATATATGAAAATTCATTTTAATTTGATGAAAACACATTAATCATCAATATTATATCATAACTAAAACAAGGAATTAAATCATAGAAAAATAATACCAATAAATAATATAATTATCATAGAAGCATGGTATACAAGTAAGAATAGAGATAATCTTCCAAAAAATGGTATGTAGATAAACATGGAATATAATCTAGATTTAAAGCAGTGCAATCTACTTGGTGTGGAATATTCCTAGCATGTGTATCATTATGTTTCTACAATGATGTAATAGTTAAAAACCACTTTATTATACCAAGATAAGGGTAAAATTTAATCCATATACACAATAATAATCCCCAAATATCTTGCGTGTCACCTAATGGTGAAATAAATATAATTGTAAAATGAATAATCAAGAACAACAATTCCATTCCCATTAAATTTACCTCTTCCCTATACATGTGTTATCTACTGTCAAGCATTGGGTCCTGACCAATTTTTAATACATTCCTTGAATCATTTCTAATAAACGAAACTGTACGAAAAAAAGAAATGATAAAAGTGATTTTGATACCACTTTGAGACATCTTAGCCTAGATCACTCAATAACATTAGTTGAACCTGTGGAAACAAAGAATTTGGTGTGTCTATTAGTATGCCAAAGGCTGTCATCTAATAGTGAGGGTTTATTAGATTATGGTTCCTAGAGTATTTCCTCATAATCAATGTGTGTCACAGTGGAATAATAAGTACATAAATTGAAAAATAGGAATAAATAAACAACAAAAAATGACTAAATCATCCAGATACCATAAAAAACTAGTAAGAACCACATCCAATATCATATAAATAAGTATTTCAGGACTGTAAACTCTATAAAAAGGTCATAAATAGGAAACAAAGCATCAAACACATACAAGTTTTTTTTTATAGAAATGAAAAATATCGATCGTCAATAGAATCATGATCATATGTTTGGACCTATTCTCTGATACTACATCATATTATAGATAAATTTGCTTCCATAGCTAGAGAATTCCCTTTTCCGCTATCTAAAACCATGAATTCTATCTAGGTACCAATCACTAGACCTAAAAGGATATGAGATATACTCAAAAGGCCACTACTAATGTTGTATAATTCACTCTTGTATATGAAAACATAATGAATAATTGTGTTAGTATTAATAAAAAATAATAATGAAATAAAAAAATAACATGTCGGGTCATGTATTGAACATGACACACAAATGATACCATATTCTTTAGCCTAAGCCTAATTGACTATGAATGATTTCCTATTTATGATTTTATTTATAAAAGAGGCTCAAGACCCAACTCATAGCCAAGGCGACCCTTGTTGATAATATTTTTATAACAAATGAATATTTCTAGTAGTAGTTACCACATTACATGGTAAATAAGAAATTTCCTCATGTATTTAAATTGTTGACCAAATCCAATTATGTTATCTAACATGGAAGACACATCACATAAATTAATTTATCAATTAATTAATTGGAAGCCTGATCCCATACCATGAGTTTTTTTAGGAACCCATGTATTTCTCGAGGCATACTATGAAACCATCACTTCATAAGATCATCCATGGAACTATTCATGGGAAACCAAGTATCAATATTGACACGATAAAAAAGAATCTACCTTTGAGTTCATCCATGGCATTCCACGTGTGGTCCCTAAGTGTCACTCATGGAATAAAATAAGGAAATACCCTCTAAGACAATCCTTACCATTCCATACTAGGAACCAAAGTGTCACTTATGTAATAAAATATTGAACATCCCTTTGAGACCATTCGTGGAATTCCATACTAGGAACAAATGTTTCACACGTGGCATAACATAATCAACCCGCCTTGTGTTATCATATTGGTGTTCCTATAAGAACCCATATTTCACTCACTATATGCTATAAATCCATTTTTAATCAGTTGTATTCAATATTCTCAATGATTCTATCCATGGAGTTTTATATCAAATCCTTTGTTTGACCTATGAAATGGAATAATGAATGGTCATAAGACTTAGTCATCACATTAAATTTAATTTCACATTTAATTTAATTATCAATTTTATTTATAAATAATAATTATAACTCACCTAAGAAGGTAGTTCAATTTCGTAACCTAGTATTTCGAGTCCTAGCGTGGCATAAATGCATTCAGTCAATTTAATTAATTCCCTTTATATTTAATTAATTATAACCACCCTATTCCATGGGGTAAAAAATAGTCCGACGTATTTGGGTCATAAATCATAAGAAACAGTTGGTATTTCTGCCCAGTTTAGAACAACAACAAATGGGGTGGCTCTATTATGGGTCCCCAACCCTCATCAGTGATTATGGGTCACATGGGTTATATAAACATATGAGAAAGTATTTAATATTTTGAAAAACATAATTTAATTGGAAATGATTTGGAAATATGGTGTGATGCATAATCAAGCAATATATATATCTATAATTTAAGGGGAAATCATGAGACCACCCCCCATATATGGTTAATACTATTATAGTTTTTTATCACACTTTAACTTAGGCTTGAATAAAATAAATGATGAAATAGAAAACTAACCAAAAATAGGGAATATTATCTGACATGAATTTTTCATTCCATTTGAAAATATAATTTATGAGAGGAAGTAATAGTATTAAAGGGATTAATAGTATGGATCTAACACGACTGATGACAAATGATTCTGAGCTTAGATGAAAAAGTTTTTCAATTCATAATAGAGGAGATCATGGGAGCTCTCATGGGTAGAGGAGGATATGTGTGGGGATGATGAGATAAGTGAGGATAAAATAAAATAAAATAATATAAAAAAGGAATTTAACCCATTTTATGGAGAATTATAGTTTGGAGGAATTATACACCTAATGTGATGGGTTATAACCAACATGGAACTACCCATATGGACTAGGAAAATGGTTTCCAAAACACTACACAACCCTTGTAGACCCCCTTTGTAGTTTCTATATAGATCCATTCATATCCATGATGACTCTTGTGCATGGTAAAACTAACCATGCACCTCCTCTTACCAGGACACATGATTGATCCACACTGTTACACCAAACCATGTGCCGACATTACGCCTAAGATTTTTTCATCAAAAACCAATACTAGAGTCTCTAAAAAAGCCTTAACCACCCCAGGACCCTTACCTAAGCCTTTCAGAAAATTCATTAGAATAAAAAAAGTAATTATAATAAAATTTAAAGGATTTATACCTCATTATAATGTACATGATCTTATAATAGGACCATGAGATATCTCTTCTTTAACTCGAATGTGAACAATTATACCTTGATCATTCAAACAATTCCATTAATAATGAGACACCCAACACAAAAGACCTTTCCACAACATTTATTTAAGGATGTTTTCATTTCATCATATTACATGGTCAAATAGTACACATAAATCACAATATGATGTTTGAAGAGAAATAAACATGTTCATAGATAGGAATTCCCAATAACACTTGAAACATGTAGTGTTCATATTGGCGGGTTAGTCTTAATGATATCATCAACTGCAAACACCAAGTTTCAACATCATGATAATAAATATCTATTCTTATTAACCCCGCTGCATTATAGTTACACATCATCATTTTCCCATAATTATGATGTATCTAGAACATAAAACATGTATTTAATAATATTATCATAGTATCTCATGGTTCTCATTATATCTAGGAACTTTTATAACCTTTTGATATGACATTTAATATAAGGAATTTACAATGTAAACACAGGATGTAGAAGTATTAACACTATTATGGTAAGAATAAACACTTGTATACATATAACAGTATAAAAGTAATGGTTATTAGAGGATATAAAAGAGTTGGTTCGAGTGAATGCTCTCACAAAATTTTAATCACATAAACTCATAATTATTGATTTATGATTCATTTATATGACTGTTGAGGTTTTAAATATATTTTTGTTTAAATATTTAAATTAGAATACAATATGTGGGATCTTTTTCTAAGGATCTAAATAATGAATATTTTGAGTTTATGTGTTTAAGAAAGATCCACTATCATTGTGATGTTTGTTAAAGAGGATATAAATAGAAAAAAGATGAAGTGGATTTGGTTCTTTTGTTCTATTCCTTTTCAAAACATAAATCATGTTTTAAAACACATAAAATATTGTTTATCAGGTGAGGTGAACTATTCTTTGAATTGTAACGGTGTTTTAAAAAGGTTTTTGATGTTTTTGTGCTACATATGTAATCATTCTACAATTAATGGATACCAATTTATAATTCATGTGGTCTGTGAATAAATATTAGATGAATTGGATTAAATACATGCTATTTTTGGTTGAATTATTATAGGGATATACTAAAATATAATTTTTCTTATGGGTTTATGCTATGATTTATGTTGAAATGTGATGATGTTTTGTAATGATATTTAAGTTAAAAAATAAAACTATGATGTGGAGACTATCATAAATCAGTAGTCATCTTGATTGGAGGTTCATGGGATTCAAATAACGTATGTGTTTTTTATGTGGTAATGCACTTGGATTAAGAGTTCTAGTATAATAATTAGAATTATTTCATTTGATGATGGATTTTATTGAACCTTAGTTAGTTGAAACTAGTCTTTCAAAAGATTATATTGAAGCTATTGAATAATAAACGAATGTGTGGAATATTCCTCACACTATGAAGGGTGATATCACAATACAAGTGGACCTATATAGGAATATAAGTCAATAAATGTAAGAGTAAACATTATAGTCTCTCACAGCAATGACTTGTTAATGAAAATTTATATCATATTGAAATTGAATGTTGTGGGTTTTCATGTGATAATTGAGGTAGTTGTACCAAAATAGATGAGTCATTTTTTGAGCAGTAACAGGAAAATTGGTTAATAAATAAGTAATGGTATGTGTCACTCCATAATAGAATGAAAATATATAATTCAAGTGATGTCTATTTAGCTCATTTTTTTCTTTAATATCTAACAAAAACATGATCCTTTATTTCCCTCGACTATATCCACGGGTGGATAGAAATACTAAATAGATTCAATTATTGGAAATGATGTGGGAATAGTTTATGTGGACGTTATAATATAAATAGTTTATAGAATTATATTATGTATGTATAGAGATATAAGGATGTGTTTGTGTGTTGTGGTAATCCCCCAAATTAGTAGACGAAGAGGAAAAATTAAAAGGAAGAATAATAGAAAGAAAAATAGAAACATTAGGGAGTTTTATTCTTGGTGAAGTATATTTTATTATTTAAATATATAATGTATTTATTTATTTTTTGAAACACTTTAAAAAAGACAGTTAACACATTTTTATCATGGTTGAAGGACAATACATTCTCATTTTTAACCCACATGGTGATTTTAATGTAATTTCTGATCATTGGTTTTTAGATAATGTTATGAAAATAGTTGCTAGTTTTTATTAGGGAAGCTTCTAAAAATCTAATATGACTTAATAGTTTGTTTCTTTAAGTGTTGTGTATAGTAAGATTATAATTCACTTTAACATGTTACAATGATGTTTTTGACATATCAAAAAAGTGAATTAAGTGATTCACCACCACTCTTAATGTATTACCACTAATCTTGAAGGAAATTTTTTTGTTTCAATATAGAGGAATAATACGAAATTTTTTATGTATAAATAATGAAACATGCACTTATTCCAAATTATAATAAGTTTGGTTATATCTTTCCACAAGCACAATATCTAAATATATATATACTATATATATATATTAATTAATGAAGATATATAAATTTGTATTATCATTTACTACTCCACTAATGATCATATCTTTCTCAAATAACAAAATCATATATCATAGGGATCACTTTACTTCCCTTTATTGTATACATCGACCCATTTTAAAGTAAAAAATCCCCACATCCACAAATTATAACCATATTATTCAATGATGTGATTAAAATTTAAACATAATTCTCATAACAAAAACTAGTTTCTATAGATACAAAACCATACCATAGCCATAAGAATGTGCATTTGAGCATTATTTGTCTGCCAGATATTTTACCATCATTAATTATGTTGGTGGTTCACTTGAAAAATATTACCTCATATAGGTGTAGGTTAGGTCATTTGACATGGGTGGTGTAGTGTATGAAATAAAAAAAATAGAGTACAATGTCATATAAAATAACACACATATCAAATTCAAACGTTTATGTCCCATAAAGGATAACTCAGATACCATTTCCCATCACTCACATCATCATTATCACAAAATTTTCATTTCAATCTCTCACTATAGAATATTTTAAAAAAACAAATAAAATTAAATTTATCAATATCCATATATTTCTTCCCATGTCATAGCTTAATAAATTTTTTACTTAATTCATTATTTACCAAATCCCCGAGTATTATCCACATAAATTTCTCAAATTCATATTTGTTTTAGAGTTACAACATATATTAATATACACATTAAATCATTAATGTAACTTATTTAATAAATTCCATCTCTTTTAATTTATAACTTTTTTATCAAATTTCCACTAGTTAAATGATATGCTCATCTACAATAGTAGAATGTATATCAATCAATATATAGTAAATAAGTTAAATAAAACATAAGCATACATAATGTCTCAATTATTCTTTACATTTAATTTCAATTATATAATTATATCAATTCTATATAACAACCCAAGGAAGAATTCATAGTGATATATAAATATCATAAAAATTAAATAATAGTGATTTTTCAAAATTATACACCTTAATATATTATTGATTCACTATGTCATTTAAGAATGAATCATGGCCCTCAAACACTTACATTTTCTATAAGAAATTCCATAAGGAATCTATAAATAATCACTCATCATAAATTATTTTTCACATCATCTCCTTATTAATGTCCCATGAATTCACTTTAATATGGAAGGATTATATAAGAATTAATAATATGAAAATAATTACATTGTTTTACATGAATTTGTACATGAAAATACATAATATAATAATATTTTAAATAAGTGATATGGGATGTTTATTAATCAACCACTATCCCATGAAATTAGGAAAATAATGAAGTAATTTATTATAATCCAGTAAAACATTCAACATTAATAATAGTATAGTATACACCATGAATAATATATTAATGAAATTTATTACACCAAAACATGTTTCAATCACGTTGAATTATGAAAATGATGTTATAATATGAATTATGACCCATTATTTCAATAACCAAAAAATCATCAAATTATATTAAATTATCTATCATTATACTATAATATATACCAATAAAAAATAATATATCCAGTCAAATAGTTGAGTTTAAATTAATTGTATGATCTAATATACCCTCTAAATAATTTAAATATCCACCTTTGTATATTCATATTCACCCTTATCTTGTAAAGTATTAGTTAGATATACCATAGATTAATAAATATATTTCATGAAAATAATAGCCAACAACTAAGGCCCAAATTATGTCTTTACAGTGCCTAATTGTGAAACTGAGTTATCCCGAACATCATGTCATGATATAATTTAATCCCAATAAGCTATAATGTTAAAAAATATAGTGAAATAGTCAAGTAGAAATTTCTCATATTGTTAACTTCATTCAGTTTAAAATATAATACAAAACATTGTTTCCGGAAAAAATATCAGTACAATGAAGAATCATTACGCTTTGATTTTATGAAAACTGAATTTTTTAGCTTTCATCACAAAATTCACATATAAACTTCCTCATTCCATCTCGAAAAACATTCAAATCACATTGAATAGTTCCATGAAGTTTTGGTCTTCTAAAATCTTGTAATATATCATAAACAATAATAAAAACCATGTAGAGAAATCCCCAACCTTTTGAATGAATCAGACCCATAGTTCCACACCTTGGAAAATAAATAACCACCCAATAAACTATGTTCTCAAACAATTTAGAAAAAATATCAACAAACAATGATAACAACATAACAATATATACAATTTAAACACTTCCTTATCCATTTGGTAACTCAATAAATAAAATAGAAAATCCCCCTAGCCCGTTGTCTTCTATTTTACATCAAACCCCATAATTAAAAATCCACATACACCTCTAGAATAATAAAATACCCTCAAATGTAAAATTAATGAAATCCCCTTAAGGATAAAAAAATCCCACAAATGAATTTATAAAATATAAATAACTACATAGTTAATATAAAATATAAAACTTACTAAAATGAAATAAGTATCATAAAATAAAAAATAATGAAAATACCCCTTAAAACTAATCTTCCATGTTTTGAGAAGGGATGACAGATTTTTTAGTTTCATTAAGAAAGAGTCCATCAACAAATTTGGTGTTAGGAATATATTAAATATATATAGAAATGGGAGTTTCAAAGGTTCACTAAAATCTACTCTTTCTTAGGATTCTCAAATTTGTGAAAATATGTGACAACCAAATATAACGTATATATATTTTACATTAGTTGAAATAGTTTTACATTACATATAACAGGAAAACATTTTCTATAAACTAAAATGTTTTGTTTAGTAATATATTGACCACATATCCCACATAATTCATGATATTATTTACATTCTTCCATATAATTCTACAAACATGATTCATTTACTAATATATCATATATAACAATCATTTTTATTAAATAAGGAAAACAGAAACAATGGAAAAGAGTGAGATCATGATCATAATAGGTTATAATATTATCAATGAGTTTTAGGAAACAAATAATTATATCCTAAACAATATATAAACATAAAAAATAGATGCATTAGATGATTAATGGAATAATATCATCAAACCATAACAATTGATCACAAGACATGAAATAATTATCATAGATACATGAATATAATACAAACACCATAAAAACCATGAAATCGTCTTATATGTCATGATATAAGGGTATGGAATTAGAAATCATGAACCATTGTGCAATAAAATAGAAATAAAACACATGAATAATCTAGAAAATGTCATCAAATATCAAGGATTTTCCCATGAACATCAAAACACACATTATTAGGCATCACTAACCATATATGATAAAAAAAATTGATTTGGAATCATTAAAAACATCGTATAACATGGGCGATTAGTAATCTGATGAGATATAATGCATCAAATAATACATTATATTGCTATATACTATTGAAATCACCCATTACATAATGAATATTTTTAATTTTTTGTCATATGAAATAAACCATCCGTCAATTAAATTCATATATTTATTTATCCATGGAACTAAAATAGGATAAATTAAAATTTTAAGAGATATCAAAAAATTATTTACCAATAATTGGATTAGATTATACTCAAAATTCCAACACCCAAAAAGAAACATATCAAAATATAATTTAGATGTAGGTATATGAATGGTATGAAATAGTTATAGATGAATGATCTTTCAGGGGAAAATGAAAATGGAATAAAATCATGATAATATTTTTATTAAAATTATAGTAATGTTTATAGAATTTTTTTTATATTTCATGGAAAATAATTTTCAAATGTTAATAATGATTTATTAAATGTTATTCAAAAAATAAACTTTCCAATATTGGAACATTTCAAATACATAAAGGAAAAGTATATAAATCTCTTAGTGTAAGTATTAAATGTCAAAATATAGTAATGAACCATTTTATAATAATTATTTCTATTTAAAATGGCCCGGAATTGTGGAAATTATATAAAATTACAGTTTTAATTTAATTAATGATAAATATAATAATTTTAGAATTACAAATATAGTTAAAATTTATAATATGGTTTTTTATATGAATAAAAATAATTATTGAAGAGATATTTTCAATAATATAGTGTAAAATTTTATCCATTGTGATGTAATATTTTATGTTATAAAAATAATTCCATAATTATTCTTTGATAACAAAATGTAAATTACCCAAATGATGGGATAAATTAAATTTTAAATATATATGGGTACAATATACAAAACTTATAAAATCATTTTCAATAAAGAATAAGTATAATATAAAGAAATTAAATTTATATTAGAAAACCATAACCATGGATTTCCACTTTTTGAAACATTGGCTAAATTAATGAACAATCAAATTAGGATTATTCTTAATCAATATTATTGACTTGTTTTTATTAATTTTACATAATAACATTCATTTTTATATTTTATTAACCATTTTTATATTGTTCATATTTTATATTAATTATTGGATTTTAATCAATCCATTTGTTCTATTATTTCTTCCATATAGTGTATTAGTTCTTTGGTCCTTAATCATGTGTTCATCACTTCAATAATGGTTATAAAAATGATATAAATATATTTTATAGTGTTTTTGAATTCAATGATTATGTTAGGGATGTTATGATAATGGTTTAAAAATAATAGTTTGAAATTTCCCCTTTTTATGGTTGTTGAATAAATCAAAAATATTTAATTAATAATAATAAAAAAATTATTCATATTACAATTACATAATTGTAAAAAACATAAAATCATCACTAATACCATATATTACAATTATTTAAATTTTTCTATTTTTTCAAGATTAAAATGTTAAAGCATTAATAATTTATGTGGTTAATCCGACACAAACAAGAACATGTTAAAATGAATTAATGACTAAGAACATATTATTATATAATTATATTGTCAATTTTAGAAAATTATAATGATAAAATAATATTGAATTAATGTTTTAAACAATATTCAAAAAATGTTGAGGAAAAAAATAAATAAAATGTTTATAGAAAATGTAATACTGACATTGAAGAGTCAAATATTCTCTTAAAGAACCTTTTTGAAACAGTGGATTTTATAACATACAATAATAGATCACTCAAAATTAACCATGAAAAAGTTATACCATGGGGAGAATACCATCTAGTAATGAGAGTTAGTGGTGATACCATGGGGAGACTATACCCTGGAGTACTGACATCTATAAATCATAGAAGAAGTGCCTTATAGTCACTCACCAAAATATAAATAGAACAAAGTAATAATCAAAACTAAATAACAAAAAATAAACAAACCATATACTATAAATTATTAAGGAATCTAAATATCACATATTTTAGGAATACGCTAGCAAGATCTCCTATGGTAAGATCATATACAACCCATACCGAAAAAAGAAAAATCGAAATGATCCACAACATAGTCTTAAGTCCCAACCTAGTCACATCTCATAACATTGATAAATATCTACAACTCAATATTTAGAATCTATCATGCCCCATATTTTTACCTGTATTCAAAGGTTTTATCCAAGAAACAATGTGTTAGTGTCTCATGAGTTGGGTGTGAGCATAACTCAGTAGGCCACCACAAATGTTGTCCCTTTCATAACTAGTATACACAGTGCATGAACCATGTGATATGATAAGAATAAATAAATAATAAATCATAAACGCATTTTTTTTATTACTATGGGTATTTTCCAAGCCAACTAGGAGTGACCATACACATTTCATCTAGTGTTACAGTGTCTTTGACCATGTCCCAATAATACAGTCTGGGCAAGATATTCCAAAACATATCACACATCATACCATCTCCGAGAATAAGTAAAAAACATAATAGGAAGCATCATGTCCAACCCACACCGCATGTCCTAGGGTGGCATCGAGTCAAACCTTCCATATCTCTACCACCATAAGTGGAATTACATGAAATTGGAATCACATGTCTTCAAGAGTCATCATGCCCGACCCATAACATTACAAACACCTCAAGAGGCATCACCTACAACATGAATCACCTCTATATTGGAGACATCATGAATTCCATGGCTACAACCACTCATAATTGAACCAAGTAAGAAATCAAATAACCATAGGAATTCCTACACACATGCTAGAGGTTACCGATAATTGATGAGGACATAAATCATATGTTTGTGAGAATAAGAACTCAATATAGAAATCACCAATATTAAATGAGTAACTAATTATATCCATAACAGATAATTAGAGTTTTAATTATAGACAACACAATAAGTAATATAAAAATGTAATGTAGTCATATATGTATCCATCCCAACTAATCTCCCTTAATGATGATAATATAGACAACATAAAACAACAACAAAATATTTAGGTTTTAAAACTATACTTCAGCCACATCTCCTCACCATTCTTCAATGCCCATTGAGCTACAAAATTTCAGTCCACCGAACAACCTGTAACCAACAAATATAATAGATATAAGGTCTTCACATGCACTAGAGCATCTTTGATGTGTGTAAAAATACATCTTAGTAGGGTCTCACAAAGTTCCCCATGTATACAACATCAAGTTTCATGTGTATGAATGATATAAATACATAAAAAAAATAAATTGGTTATATACATTAGATAATCATGTGATAACGGGTACCCTATGATTCCCAACCATACCTACCTGGCCTTTATAAGAGAATAAATCACCTCATTCCATAAATACTAACCAATACCAGAATATATGTGGTAGGTCACCCATCAATACACAAACCAACCTCTCTAAAGGAAAGACACACATCAGTACATAACCCAACACCTCTCAGGGGAGGCTGAACATCATAATTCTCAAACCATCCCTCTAGATAAGTCCCCTAATATAGTTCCCAAACCAACCCATTTTATAGGAGTTATCCCAACAGGTACCCAAACCAAGCCTTCTCAAAGGATGCCGTTCATAAAGTACCCAAACCATCCCATCCCAAGGGAGATCACACGTCAAGTTCCCAATCTATCCCCTATCACTCATGGTATGTCACACATCATATCTCATCATCCATCACAGTCATTACTAACAACACACATGAATAATAAAATTATAAATTTCAACCCATCCTACACGCGCATCAACTTTTTATATGGTGTTATTCATTCCAGACTTCACCTCATATCTCAAATAACATTGCTTATCCCACCTATCCTACCAGGCCATCATCTTCAAGACCACCATTTTCCCATAATCACAACATATCAAACTATTTTTCATTTTCATAATTCTTACAAGGGAATACAGTAGTTTCACTGAACCCGTCTCTATATTTATACATTAACTGCAAGTCATATCCACCACCATATGAGGTTATATAAGATTCTATGACCTATCTGACCCAAACCTCTCTAGGTCAATGAAAATACTCTTCCAATTATATATCACAACTTGGTAAAATTGAATAATGACCATCCCAAATTAACCCAATATAATCCTCTAAGTATCCTTATTCATATTCATTAGACTAATTCCCTCAATAAATATACATCTCTCATCACGTTGGAAATATCATAATCCCATCATTAGTAGGAATAACTCTATTACTCACCTCATATATCTTTACAGTTCATATCCAATTATTAGCACTCAAAAAAATTTAGTCCATACAAAAGAGGGTTATTTCCTCAATGTGTGAGTGTTCAACCTGTTGTACCTCTCGAACCCCTCAAGGTTTTATTTTCATGATCACAATCACCCTCATATTTATCTAACCCTCTTTCAAGTGTTTTTTATTGATAGGAATCAAATAAGGTGGCCAAGGAATTGGGCCAAGAAAGAAAGCTGGCAAATGGACTGAAATCCAGACCACCGGCCAGCCGGTGGCACACCACCGGCCAGCCGGTGGCACCTGCACTCAAGAGGGAGCCACTGCCTTTCCACCGGCCAACCGGTGGCCAAGCACCGGCCAGCCGGTGGAACCCAGACTGAACAGGGTTTGCTACTGCCTCACCACCGGTCGACCGGTGGCTCTGGCACCGGTCGACCGGTAGAGCCTGGACCTGAATTCTCAGCCACTGTCAAGGCACCGGCCAGCCGGTGGCCCTGCACCGGCCAGCCGGTGGACACAGTCAAACTAGCCGTTGGGCTGTTGACCAGCCTGTCCACTTGACTCCCAACGGCTCCGAAGACCTCTCCAACGGCTCCGAAGCCTCCCCAAGGGTTCCTAGCCTATAAATAAAGGCCAAGGAAGCCCCGGACACTTCCCGGAACTATTGTGAAGCCAAAGTACACAATTCTCATCATTTGGCCAACCCTCCGGCGACTTCCTTCAAAGGAACCTCAAGCGCTCCAACAACTTCCACATCCAAGGAGCTCCTCCAAAGAAGCTTGGAAGCGGCCTTCAACATCTCCAATCAATCAAAGGCGCCCAAGTCTTCCCAAATACGGTTTTTCATTCTTTATTTATTTTGAGTTTAAAGTGGGTTTGTGTCTACAAACCAAACTCTTTTCTCATCCCCCTTTTCTTTGGGTTATCACACCACCATTAAGGTGTGAAGAGGTTTTCTCAAGCTTTTCCTTTAAAAGGCTTGTGTTTCGGTGAGCTAGCCTTCACCCGTTAAAAAGGCTAGTGGGTTATTGCTTAACCATTAAAAGCATTGGGTTCTTGCTCAACCATCAAAAGCAAGCTGTAATAGGTCCTAGTGCTACCTCAAAGCCTAGTGGGTTTCTTGCTACAACCATTGAAAAGCAAGCGGTAGAATCTCTCAACGGTTGAGTTGGGAGCGGAGACGTAGGCCGGGTTTTGGCCGAACTCCGTTATCAATTTGCGTGTCTTGCCTCTTTATTTCCGCTGCATTTCTTTACTTTGATTTTAATTTGTCTATCAATTTTTAAAAGGCAATTCACCCCCCTCTTGCCATCATTCCCTCCTTGGTGGGTGGTTTTCTCCGACCCAACAATTGGTATCAGAGGGAACTTTGAATAAAATCCCTAACCCGGTTTCAAATTTAAGATCCATTTAGATGGCATCAACCTCTTTCGCCCCCGAAGGCTTGTCATTGGGTCGGGCTCCATTTTTTGATGGGACCGACTACACTTCTTGGAAAACCCGCATGACTACCTTTCTTAGAAGCATAGGTTATCCCATATATAAAATTGTCATGCATGGTTACACTCTTTCTACCCCCGACGAATCCAAATGGACCCCCGCCGATATTAGAAATTTTGAGCTTGATGGCAAAGCCATGAATGCTCTCCATTGCGGCTTAGATAGAAATGAATTTAATCGTGTATCCACTTGCACCACTTCACATGAAATTTGGAAGCTTTTAGAAGTGACCCATGAAGGCACTAATAAAGTTAAGGATACACGGTTAGACATGTATAGACAAGACTTTGAATCTTTTTCCATGCACCCAAATGAATCTATTTCTGAAATGTTTACTAGATTTACTGACGTGTGCAATGGGAGAAAGTCCCTTGGTGATGATGTTTCAGCTGAAGCAATGGTCAAGAAGATTCTATGGGTCCTTCCGAGCTCATGGGCACCAAAGGTGACGGCGATCCAAGAAGCTAAGGACGTCAAAAATATGCCGGTAGAGGAGCTCATCGGATCTCTCATGACTTATGAGATCACGATGAGGAGGCAAGCACAAAAGGAGGGCACACCAATCAAGACACCAAAGAATATTGCCCTCAAGGTTCAAAAAGAAGTAAGCTCCTCCTCATCTTCTTCCTCATCTCCTTCCTCATCTTCCTCATCATCAAGCGGCGACTCGGAAATGGAGAATCTCGCCCGCCAAATGCACAAGTTTATGAAGAAGCACAAGAAGAAGAAGAAATCTCGCAAGGCGCGAAAGCAAGAACCCACCGCAAGAATCGAGCCAAAGGTAAAATGCTATGGGTGCGGCGAAAAGGGCCATTACAAGCCCGATTTCCCACTCAACAAAAAACGGGCCTCACAAAAATAAAAAGGAAAGAAGAAAGTCCTCAAGGCGACATGGAGTGACACCTCATCCTCCTCCTCCTCCTCCTCAAGTGACCAAGGTACAAAATGCCTAATGGCATTTCATGAGGTAACTTCTTCCGATTCCTCATCCTCCTGCTCTTCAAATTCAAATTCTTTAAATCATTTGTCATATGAAGAACTCTCTCATGCAAGAGATCAATTGGAAAAAGGTTTTCATACTTTATCTTCAAAATTTGTTGCTTTAAAAAAATCTTTCAAAAAACTCTCCTCCGAAAAAGAACAACTTCTCAAAGAGAAGGAGGAGATGTCCCTTAAAATCCAAAATTTTCCAAATGTTGATTCCATGGAATCAACCATCAAATACCTTAGGGAGACCCTTGCTAAGTTCACCCAAGGGGAACAAAATTTGAACAATTTGCTTGGTTCCCAACGTATATCTAGAACCACTCAAGGGTTAGGATATACCAACCGAGCTTCCTCCTCCCATGCACCCACTATTTTTGTAAGGGGGAGCTCCGATTTTAAATTTTGTAATTATTGCAAAAAACCCGGGCACCTTATTTATGAATGTAATTGTAAAAACGCCCGGTACGGCCAACCCAAATCTTTTTTCTATTCCGATGAATTTTATAGGAGAAGACCCGCCATGAGGCAAGTATGGATTGAAAAATCCCTTCTTGCGAGTCTCTCCGGGCCAAAATTAGTTTCCTTTCCCCGGTGATTTATTGTTTTTATTTAGGGGGAGAATTTTCTAAATTGTTTTCATTTTTGTTTCAAAACTTTCAATTCAATTTTCAATTCAAAATTTTCTTTTAAATTTTCATTTCTAAATTTCCAACAATTAGTATCATTTTCAATTGTTTTAAAATCTCTAAATTCCCTCAATCAAGTTATATGCCCCACTCTATTTTGATAATCACAAAGGGGGAGAAACTTCTTGATTGATTGGGGGAGAATCCTTTTCATCATGGTTAAGCATTTCCTTTCAATTTTAGTTTTTTTTTTCATTGTTTGTTTTGGTGATTGTGATCATCAAAATAGGGGGAGATTGTTGTACCTCTCGAACCCCTCAAGGTTTTATTTTCATGATCACAATCACCCTCATATTTATCTAACCCTCTTTCAAGTGTTTTTGATTGATAGGAATCAAATAAGGTGGCCAAGGAATTGGGCCAAGAAAGAAAGCTGGAAAATGGACTGAAATCCAGACCACCGGCCAGCCGGTGGCACACCACCGGCCAGCCGGTGGCACCTGCACTCAAGAGGGAGCCACTGCCTTTCCACCGGCCAACCGGTGGCCAAGCACCGGCCAGCCGGTGGAACCCAGACTGAACAGGGTTTGCTACTGCCTCACCACCGGTCGACCGGTGGCTCTGGCACCGGTCGACCGGTAGAGCCTGGACCTGAATTCTCAGCCACTGTCAAGGCACCGGCCAGCCGGTGGCCCTGCACCGGCCAGCCGGTGGACACAGTCAAACTAGCCGTTGGGCTGTTGACCAGCCTGTCCACTTGACTCCCAACGGCTCCGAAGACCTCTCCAACGGCTCCGAAGCCTCCCCAAGGGTTCCTAGCCTATAAATAAAGGCCAAGGAAGCCCCGGACACTTCCCGGAACTATTGTGAAGCCATAGTACACAATTCTCATCATTTGGCCAACCCTCCGGCGACTTCCTTCAAAGGAACCTCAAGCGCTCCAACAACTTCCACATCCAAGGAGCTCCTCCAAAGAAGCTTGGAAGCGGCCTTCAACATCTCCAATCAATCAAAGGCGCCCAAGTCTTCCCAAATACGGTTTTTCATTCTTTATTTATTTTGAGTTTAAAGTGGGTTTGTGTCTACAAACCAAACTCTTTTCTCATCCCCCTTTTCTTTGGGTTATCACACCACCATTAAGGTGTGAAGAGGTTTTCTCAAGCTTTTCCTTTAAAAGGCTTGTGTTTCGGTGAGCTAGCCTTCACCCGTTAAAAAGGCTAGTGGGTTATTGCTTAACCATTAAAAGCATTGGGTTCTTGCTCAACCATCAAAAGCAAGCTGTAATAGGTCCTAGTGCTACCTCAAAGCCTAGTGGGTTTCTTGCTACAACCATTGAAAAGCAAGCGGTAGAATCTCTCAACGGTTGAGTTGGGAGCGGAGACGTAGGCCGGGTTTTGGCCGAACTCCGTTATCAATTTGCGTGTCTTGCCTCTTTATTTCCGCTGCATTTCTTTACTTTGATTTTAATTTGTCTATCAATTTTTAAAAGGCAATTCACCCCCCTCTTGCCATCATTCCCTCCTTGGTGGGTGGTTTTCTCCGACCCAACACAACCATCTCACCAATCAATGATAGGCCTATGACATGCATTCCTACCCTAATAACCTTAAGAAACCAACGTAGGATACCCACACATCATTTCAACCTAGATAGTCACCTTGGAACTCTCATAAACACTATCAATATCATCTCCTCTTGAAAAAACATTAAAATTTGTTCCCAAAATACCCAATTTGTATGGATTCACTTATTCTATCTCAAGGATTATAAATTCCCACCCATTATTTTACCTAGAGAAATATGGAACCCCATTCCTTTTAAAAAAACACATAAATTATTTCAAAAAAGAAAAAAAATTCATAAAAAATAATATTCTTTATTATTATAGGGGCCAACTACATCAATCATATGGTAACCATCCTATACATTACCTACACATCCTTAAAAGAGACCATTGATTCCTTTTATAATATCTTATCATCACACAAGATCATTTATCAAGTGATACTCCAAAATTATTAATTATAATCATTTTAAATTAATTATTTTATTTTATCCAAATAGGATCAATCTCCAAAAGCATACCGAGTAGAATAATTGTTTCAAAACCATGATAAATAGGGAGTGATTTTTTCCTAACACACACCATGAACAAAGAATCCACAAATCCAAAATCTATTCATGTGAATAAATGGTTAATTATATCAAATTTTCTTAAAACCCATAATTAAATTATGTAAGTGGCATACTATTAGTGGAACTATACAATACCTACTTTGTTTAGATTTTAGAGATGTCATGTAGCCAAACCAATACTGATACCCATCATCCCGACATAATTCAACCATGCACTGGTGGAAACAATGTCAAACCATATCATAAAGTCTTCCAAATCAGTCTCTATAAAATGGGATGAATAATATGGGGGAGGGTGAATAACTCACTTTAAACAAAATACAAAAAAACTTTAATAATTCACATTACTATGTGACTATCAAACATTATGTATGAGTTAAATTTGTTTTCAATGGTTTTCATTGGTTTTTAATGGTGGTCAATGAAATCAGATGATTTTAGTGATATCTATATGATGATGAAGTTAGAATTTTGATGTATCTTGGATGAATTTCTCAAGTATTATATTATTGGGAATCATATAAATAGTTTGAATACATTGAGTTTTAAATGTGATTTATAGAAAATTGATATTTTTTATGAAAAAATTTCTTATTAACTATGATGATTAGTGAAAGGGAGTTCATGTTAAATACATGTTTCAATGGTGACACATTTTTTACAAAAATTTATAGATAATATAAAGGTCGTTTGGAAGATTAATATCTCTTTGGAATTTATATTCCAAACAGAAAAGAATAAGTTGAAATCAAGAAAGGCCATGTATTTATTTATTGCATGAGAAGATTATTTGAGGCCATGAAAATTATATTTTAATACATGAGATATATTATGTTGAATTTTGTTTTTATTGGGATATTTTTTAGTATATATCATTAATATTTATTCAATGTAGTGAAAAAAATTAGCAAAACAAAGCCACCTATGGATGCCAACTCAGCCACATATGGGGAGAATGCTCATACCACAAGGGGGATATAAAACTCATTGGAAACAATATTGGAAATCATATTTATAGGAAGTATATGGAGTGTGAGGGCTATATATATTCCCAAAGGTGAGAACCTATGTTTAAAGCACATATAGGTAGGCAAGATTGGTCCCTACAAGGAAAGCCATTTGGACCATATAGTTGAATGTGACCCAAATGGACAGGGTGGGTGAAATGTATCTGGGTGTCGACCCTAGGGTCAACATTATTGGATGGTAAAAACATTATAATTTAGGTAGTGCTACACAAACAAGGTGGATGCTGACGTGGGACACAAGGTGTGTGATTTATTGTTCATCCAAATAAAAAATCATGGAAATAATTCAGCCTTTTGATCTAATTAACGAGAGCAATCTAATCACGTTGACATATCTTATCCTATATCTAGCATCATTGAAAGTATTCTCCTCACTAGAGTATATGGTAGATCCTCATACTCTTAATATTGAGAAATCTATGCTGATTATAAGGGTGATTTGGGAGATATTTGAGGAAAAAAACTCCATGCCTGAATGATACACTTTTCATGTATATAATAACACAAATAACGTGCTACTGTTGAATGGATAAATAGTTGCAGAGGCATGTTACACATTAAAGAATCATGGATGGGTATGATAAATGGTTTTAAATGACGAGGCATGAAATTATTAATTAATGAACATGATATATTCATCAATGGAGAATATTTTTTTTCAAATAAGAACATGTGACATGATTTTCCACATCCCTATCCATATTTGAAGAATTCACAGCCAATATCTATAGGAATTTAGAAACATTTATTTAAATGGAATAAAAAGAATGATTTGAGTTGTTTATTGAATGAATATAAGGAAATTATTATCTCCCTAAAAACCCAAATCAAAAATTCAAAGAATATTTTTTATACAATAATATTCTATTAAGAGATCGTAATTTTCAAAATAAATTTATCAATAAGTCTCATATTTTATGAGAAGAATGATGTAAACCATGTGCCACCTAGGATAAAAACTTGGGGAGTTCTATGCACTGTGTTAAATATAGTAGATGAAGATCTTCACACATCTAAAGAATACAGGAGACCTGAAAACCATGAACTTGTGTTAGAAAACATTTTTCATTTATTTTGAAGAAAAAATACCAAAATCTAGTGATAGATTTATTTACTCCCACAGTGATTTATGAAGATATGGTTATTTGATTATTTTTTACTCTATTCAAGAGAAAAATGATCAAACACTGATTTTTTTTCTGTAAGAGATAGAAAACATGATATGTTGTTTTTATATGAAGGATTTAGAATCCATAAAATATATACTATCTCTTATAATGGACATAAATTAATAATAAATGAGATAATCATGAACATGTTTTCTTGAAAAAAACCACATACATTCGGGTCTATGGGAATTGATTGTTCCATAATATACCTCAAATTAATTATATTTAGGGCAAAGAAGTAGAAAAACTGGTGTAAGGGTAGTTCATGAATTTATTAAGAAACACATAAACCCATATTTAGGATTTTAAGTGTGCATTACTGGTAATAAAAATGTTAATGCATGCATGAATTGTCAACACATATGTACATTATAACATAAATTACCAGGAACATTTACCAATGATTAATGTGTTATAAAGTTTAATATTTTTATAAGAACCAATAAATATTTTATAAATTCATAAAATGATGTTACATGTTAGTGTTGTGTAAGAAATTTTTAAAATAGTCAATTTCACTATGAGGAAATGGATAATACACTCGATTTTAAAAACATCGTATCGTGGAACAAAGTTAATTTAGTCCATAGTAATATTAATATATAATAATGACCAATGAAAAAAAAAATTAGATGATTCTATGTTAATTTAAGATTTTTGTGTATTTATAATCTCAAGGGAGGTTTTTTATTATAAAAATATTGGATGGAGGTAATACAGTGCAGTCTATTTTGCAATAAATAATAAAGATATCAAGATAGTGCTATACACTATTTCATATTATTTTTGTAAAATATCAATGGATGAAGAAGATGTATCTGGAGAATCAATATTTATTTATTTTTATTTTGGTTAGTAATAATTTTATGTTTATTAGAGCAGAATATAATCACATTATTTTGACTCACTGAAGAAGAATTATGTGCAGATTTCAGTTTATTGTTGGGAAGAAGTATGAATCGTTCCTTGCCTAATGCTGTGAAAGTAATTAATTGAATAAAAAGATAATATAATTAAAATGAAACATTTCGATATACATCATTTCTTAATAGGTGGAAGAATCTCTTGGTGTTACATGCCTCTAATAAGTAGAAGATTATCTTAAATATCAATATAATGATTAATTAAGGAGTTGAAAACCATGCACTGTTAATTGACTAAAGTGAATTGAAAGAGATATGACATTCCCAAATTTTTGTAACCATATTTAAAGGATTATTTTCTAGTGGTTGTGTGGATTGATTATTTTCATACAGTAATAATAATTATATATTCAAATAGAGTAGTGAACCTTTTAAAAATATAATTCTATATATATTTACACATTCAAATACTAGCATGTGATAGGAAAAAGAGAATAAGAGAATAAAAATTAAAATAGATCAAAGAGGTAAAAATGATAAAAGTTGTAATTGGATTAAAAATTAATCACCATTGATTCACGCCCTTGGATTTATGAATATCACAAAATGTTCTTTTAATGTAGTATTTGAGGAATGTTCTCCTCTATTTTGTTCTCTATGTTGACTCTATTCTATTTTGGATATTTGAGTTTTTATATATATTGATAATGGAGTACATTTTTTTAATGATTTTGTTTTCATTGAGAATAATTCTACTTGTACAATGACCACGATGAAGTAGAAAATAAAAGAAAAAATAAATTTTAACAATATAATCATGAATAATTAATAAGAATTTTCAGTTTCTCCATTTAATATTAACAAATAAGACATATTAGGCTTTGAAAGTAATGAGTTGGTGGCTCATGTTCCCACAAAGGAGAAGGATGACCATTATACCTCATGTAATCAAGATGCATGTGTTATAACCTTTACAAAATTTCTTGAACAATATACTAGAACAAGTGTGGATGATGACCAATATACATCTTCTCAATAGATATCAACTAATTAATTTAGCTATATAATGCATTGTTTTCCCACAGAAATATTCTCACTTGATCATAGATTCTTTTAGTGTATTCATGAAGACCTCTCTTTGCTGAAATAATAGGGTAATTTTATAGAAAATGGAAATCATTATTTTTTTAAAATTTTAAATCTCTCAAGATAGGTATTAACCATGGAAGAAAAAAAATATGGACCTTGAAATATATACCTCTAAATAGGTCAAAGAAGTTGGTGCTAAGGATAATTTAAATAAGTCTCTAGAATAAAAAATATCGTCACATAAATAGTAATTGAAAAATAACACTGATTTCAAGGGTTTAATATTGGAATAAAAATCTAACAAGATCCAAGAACTTGAACCCTTGATTCAGAGCAATTTTAATATTCATGTAGATGAATTTGAAAGAATGAAAAATGATTTTTGAGAAGAGATTATTATGATATAAGATCATAAAAACATCCACAATATGAAATATCTTTAATTTGAAGTTAATTTGTCCAATATTGAAAAGACACATATTGATACCATATTTAATATCTTGAATTTGAAGTTAATTTTTCCAATATCTTGAATTTGAAGTTAATTCATGTAGATGAATTTGAAAGAATGACATCTTTTATTGATCTATCTCAAGTAACTGTAATGAATGAGGTACCATATATACTATCTATTTCTAATGTTTCTAAATTGGTTTCCAAAAACGTTGCAAGTGTAAAAAACCAAAATTCGTATGGATGATGAATGATTATGAGAAGAGTTCCACCATGACTTGGGTGGATAATAAAAAGATTGTCAAATATGGTTCTCCATGAAGATCCCAATAATCTATGAATAAAACCTAAAACAAAAATAAAAAAGAATTAACAAGATTAATAATTTTTTCAATTATGGAGTGGTATGATATTATAACATTATTCACAATATTTTTGGTACATTATTTAAAATATTTAGGCACAATTAAGTCCTAGTTCAAGGAGGAGAAAGCCATAAATTAATAGGAAATATTCACATGTTCAAAAAAATCTGTATACTTCAATACACGTTGGAGTCATTGAATAAAAAAATTATTATTCAATAATGGTGGTGATAAGTCTAGTACATGGTTATATCAACCTATATCCAATGTTGATAAGAAAATACGAAAATGACATCTCTTTAAGATAGAATAAGATGCCTTGGGAATAAATTAAAAGAATGTTCTGAACACAAATTTTCCAAAGAAGATTTCATATAATGATTTTAATAATAACTTGGACTCCAAATCCATGATTTTATGGAAATATACTACATTAAAAAGAAAAAATAATAATAATTGAACTCAAAAGATCCCATGTGGAAGATCCAAACTTTCTGCCTTAGTTCATTATGAACTGTTAGGTATATTGTCCAAATATTTGGAAAGAATAAGGAACATGGAATATTCATAAGAAATGTCATGAGAAAAAGGAATAAAAAATATCCCAAATTATGAATAAAAAGTGAATGATATGTTTTTAATAAAGTAAAAATCTTGTGTTAAAAAAGTTTTGAATGACAGAAGTAAGATAACTAGTCATATCTCTAAAGGATGCCTAACTATTCAATCAGTGAAAGAAGTAGTACATAACTGGGATAATAATGCCTCATCTATGAAGGATACTAAGACAAAAAATCTCTACCCAAATAAGAATAGAATGTGAATGTATCCATGCATCCCAAATACAAATCAAAATATAATATTAAATGTGAATGAATTTAGATTTAAGGAAATGGAGAAACATGGTTAAGAATCCTACCTCATGCATACTATTAAGACTAGGAAAAATAAATAAATATACACATTATTCCCATAAAAATTTATTTGTTTTATTTGGGATTATAATTTAGGTAATTTTAGGAGAAGTATGTTCTCTGGGGGAGAACCTGAGAAGTAGTGAGTATTATCAATTCATGATATAAATGATGAATAAATTTTCATCCTTGAATGATTTTTCAGTTTCTATTAAAATAAAAATATAATAGAGGATCATATTTGATAAAGTTGAACAATATTTGATTTTATCCTTGAAAAAAATAATAAATAAGATATCATATTATTTTGATTTTATATTCAATATTCTGAAGATCAAGTATTGAAGATGATCATCCTTGGTAAAGTTAGGAATTTTGTCAATCTGTCCAGTTACATGTTTAAGATCGATTTTGGTGTATTAACCAAGTTGTAAAAAATTTAAATCAATTAATTAAAAGGTTAAACATTATTAATATGTTTAGGAGTCTCTCCATTTTAGGGTACACACATGAAGAAAGAATAATTTGGTGCCAAAATCATTATTTTAATTGTTAGAAAATCATAATATACTGAAAATTTATTAAAGATAATGTAATTGTAAAATATAAGTGTCTCTTAATCTCTCATCCTTGGTTACTCAAGATAGATATATTTTAAAAAAGTGGGATATATTTAATTAATAAATTGAATAATTAATGTTTATTTAATGAAAATCCACCAAGGCCACTTATCAAGCTTATTGCACTTGAATGTTTTTGTTCTATTTATGGGAGTGAGTCCAAAAATTTTATGTATGTATTTATTAAAAAACATTTTTACAATATTTATGTATTTTAATCCTGTAATTAATGTTTAAAACCCTTGATAACTCATATATTATTTCTCATTTCATGAGGTATCATGATCAGTTGATAACATGTAGCTTTTTGGTCTAAATCAAATATTCTTGGTTTCTACACTGAGTATGGCTAAAAAAGACATAGAGAGAAAGTATGGATGACACATTGCTTATGTGTACACTAATACACATTTCTCGAGAACTATTTATTTCTTGACAATAAAAAGGATATAAATAGAAATGACTATTTCGAAAAGTAAAGGGGAGATTCACATATTGACAAATTCATTTGGAAATAACATTCATGAAATATAAAAAGAACATAAAGTGGAAGATTTAAGAGACCACTTTGTTTATGAGTTGTATATGTCTTCAATTATTTCCCCTGGATGTCAATGGTGGTTAATGAAATTGGAATATTTTATTGTTGTTAATATAATTATGAATTTAAAAAGTTGAAGGAGCATGGATGAAGTGATAAAATCATATAATATGACGATAAATATAAATGATTTAATGAATTTTAGTTTAAGAGGTTATGTTTGGAGAATTGTTATATTGCATGAAAAAATAACCTAGTGACTCTAATGATTAGTGAAGTGATTTCTAGTCAAATATATGTTTCAATGGTAAAATTTTTTTTTAAAACAATGCAATATATGATATGAGAGTCGTTTGGATGATGAGGAGCTCTTTGGAATTTATATTATAAAAGAATAGAATAAGATGAATTAATGAATGTCCTTAAAGTTCTTTATTACATGAGAATATTTTTTTGATGTTCATACAAAAAGCTTCTCAAATGAATGAGATATCATAAGTTTTATATTTGATTATTGGTATGTTGGATTGGAATATTTAAACTATATTTAATATAGGATTTAGAAAAAATTGTGGAACCAAATACAAATATGGTGGCCAGTTCAGCCACATATGGGGAGAAAAATCAAATCCTGTGGGATTCACCCAGCTCATGGGAAACAATGGTGGGAAGTTCCTACATATGCATGAAATGGAGTGTGCGGAACGTGTTTAGGACCCTAAGTCGGTGCTTCTGTTTATGGTGCATTTGGGTTGGCTAGATTGGGCCTACTTAGAATGCCTCTGGACTGGGTAGTGGCATGTGGCCCATGTATGCATGGTGTGTGATGTGTATCCATTGGTCATCCTCGGTGATATCTCAAATATATGGAAATAAAAAGATAACTTTTATTGCACTATGCAACCATACTGATGATCAATATGGGACATGCGGTGTTTGTGGTAATATTCATCAACTTGGAAAAATCTTGTTCATAATAAAGACATCTAATCTAATGCCCGAGACCCATCCAATCATAATTACGGATCATCTCCTACCTCCAACCTAGTTAACAAACTTTTTCTTGCTAGATTAATTCCTATAACCTCTTTCAATCTATCCCAAGGATACTACACTCATTAAAAGGGAATGATTTTGATATATTGAAGGAATGAACTGCCATACATAAAATCTATTGTTTCATGCATATAATAATACATAGAACATGATACTACAAAATGAAAATGAAGTTACAAAGGTGTGTTGTGTATTTCATAATCATGCATGGTTAAGATAAATGTTTTGAAATGTAGAGTTATGTGATTCATAATGCATGAACAAGAGATAAAATTCACTGAATAAGTGGTCACTTTTAGTAAAAAAAGGCTATGTGATTTGTGGTTTCACTTATCCCATGATAGAAGAATACAAATACAATATCTACATTATTTCAAAAATATTGATTGACATGGAATAAAAAATGGGATTCGACTATGTAATTTAACGAGGAAGTGGTGACGATCATCACCCTATAAACTTCAAAGCCCGTATTCCATGAATCTTTGTGTATCTTTCATATTCCATTGAGAGATATTGTTTTTTGAATAATAAAGTCTCTCCAAGTCTCTTGTTTTACATGTAGAGGAAAGAGAACCATAGGCCTTTAAGGTCTTGTGATGTAGAGAGTTCGACCCACTATGTTGTGCAAAATGATGGTACATACCCATATATATATTGTTGAAGACCAAATAAATATAAAATAATGATAAAACACACTCATTGTGGCTAAAAAAACTAATACCATTATACAGTTCTTGAGTTACACACTCCCACTATTCTTCAAGAAGAACTAGCTCTATAAATATTTTTCAAGCTCCCATGAATAAGAAATTTCAAATACTGATATTGTTGGATTTAGTAGAATAATAATTTTTTACGGTTATGTTTTTATGAAGGATGAGGTGTCTGTATAATACATACAGGATTTCCAAAAGGTCTCGCTTGAAAAATAGATGAGATAATTATGATCCTATATTCATGAAGAAATAACCACACACATTCGGGTAAATAAAAAGCTGTAGTTTCGTGATATTACTCACATTTTATTAGTATTCAATATGAAGAATATAATACGAGTTTGGTGTATTCCATTAATATATGAAAAAATACATACAATCCTATGCATGATTTGATGAGTGAAATCATGGTAACAAAAACACTAATGCATGCATAAACCGTGAACCCGAATACACACGATAAAATAAATTCATAATATCATTAAAAATGATTAATTTGTGCTAAGGTTTAAAAGTTTTTTAAGGCACATGAAAATTATTATCCATGCATAAGATGATGTGACATGTCTAGTGCAGTGTAAGAAGTGTTTACAAACAATCAATTTTGTAGGGAGGAAATCGATACTACAATCAATTTCTAATATATTGTATCATGTATGTTATAGAATTCAGTCGATATGAATATTAATATATCATTATTAAAAAATAATAAATAATTTTGATGATGATAATTTGAGTTGATCTATTAATGTTTTTGATAATTATAAGGGATTTGTAGGATTCTAGATAGATTTAAAGAATAAAATTCACTTCTTTTTATATTTCACATAAGAGGAAAGAGATAGAGATACTATTATACACTATAGAATATTTTATGTGTGTCATAAGTGAGTTAGAAGAATAAGTTTCTAGACTATCTATATTCATTATATTATCTTTTTGGAATGTAATAATTATATTCTTATTACTCTGTAAAACATTCAAATTAATTTTACCAATATATGAAGATTAACGTGCAGTTTTTAGTTTGTATCTTGGAAGATGTAAGAAGTGTAGTTTGCCTTTGATTTTGAAAGTAATTGTATGAAGTAGTTAGTAAAAGAACAAATATGTTTTGTGACATCCAATAGGTCTCAATAGGTAGAAGAAACACATGGTGTTACAAACCTATAACAAGTACAATAATGTCTTCATTGGTAGTATAATGATCCATCCCAGAACTGTAAAATATGCACTATCAATTAACGATAGTTCATTACAAGATAAGGATATTTTTTGCTAGTTGTAACAAAATTTAACGGATTATTCTCTTGTGTTTGTGTGGTTAGATTGTTTCAAAACCATTATAAGGACTGGATAATCTCACTGTGTAGTGAAATTTGTAAACATATAATTTTTCTTCTTTTATTACTTTTATATAAATTCATGCGAATGAAAAAGGAGAATAAAAGAATCAAGATCCTAACAGGTCTATGAGGTAAAATGAGTAAAAGTTATAATTGGATTAAAATGTCCCCGACAATGATTCCCCTAACCCACTCAGTGTTAGGAATATCCAACACTAGTCCATTCTCCATGATGGATTTAAGAGACAATCAAGGAGGGGATATTAGTCCAAAATCGACCTCTCTTTATTCCATTATCTTCCCCAAACTACGAAGGTCCAACTTTGAAAATATGGGAATCCCACTAATTTTAAATAACTAGGAAAATTTCATGTCACAATCTAACCCTAGACGCCATGACATTCCAACATGGCCTGGGGTATAGTCATGAAATGAATCCATGTGTCACAATGGGACCAAAGGTTTACAATAAGACACCCCACCCTTGAACAAAGCCTCATGATGTGACCCTCCTCTTCAAGTGACACATCATGGAATTACACCTCTAGTCATGGAATGACTTTCCTATCATATGAAGAACAAAATTCAACATAGTCATTTCTTAATGGTAAGAAATCCCCTTTAATGGTGTGGAATTTCCTTTAAATACATGTACATAACATTCCTGGAATATCATAACACACCATGAAACTCATCATAGTGTGACCCTATGGATCATGGTGTGACTAGAATCCAACAATAATATTAAACTATATGAAAACCACAACCCTACATCAATATTTACTTGATCTTACAAAACACCTCTCCCACCTTATAAAACATCAAAAAACATATCCTTGAGTTATAACAACTCTTGGAATCTCAATATAAATTCTTATCTTGAGATTCCTTTTTTTATGGGAAGAAAAATTAATATTTCCTTTAAATTTCATAACACATAAAATTGGGATTCAATTAAAACTCCCTACAATAATGTTTCACATCATCGTGAATTTCAATAGGTTATAAAACTAAATTACTAACATCCATTAGTCGTTAATTTACTTCTATCCAACCATATTATATTGGAAAAAACTGAATGTTCATCCAATGTGTAACTGAAAAAATTAAAGCATCTTTTAAAAAAAATGAGTTACCAAACAATCACAATCACCAATCCAAATAGGAAGCTTAACAACATCCATATATCCCACTATATCAAATAATTTTCAACCAATTCATCCTCAAGATTATAATTTTACTCATCAAAAGTATTCATTCACAATACCTGATTCCAGGTCATGTTTCTCCCCACTAAAGGAATTGACTATTGAAAATGTACATCGAATGGTCCATGAATGAAAAACATGTTTTTTACAATTTAAAACACCCAATTTCATAAAAACATTTGTTGGTTCTCCACTATTTGACCATTCCAAAAAATAAGAAGTATCTGTGTTGAATGCCTAATCATTTCACCAAATAATGATAACATAATTATTGATGGCATCACAAAGATCAACCAAATTCACATTCAAGGTTTTGAACCTGAATCATAGATTAATTCTATAGTTTGTCCCTACACCACCCACACTGACCATCATGCTCATTCTGTGATTATAGACCCACCTACGATCTGAATCACTCAAGGATCACACACAATTCTATATCAATCCCATTGATGACATTGAGAATATATAAACAACCACATATGAATCCAAAATATAGTATTTACCAAGGAACTGGATAAGAATTGATATTCCTAAACCCCATCATCCCAATTCCATCTTGATCATCATCCAACAGTTCTTTTTGTATCAATGACCCAACATACATGAGGGTTGTTCTTCAAAAACAAATAATATTCTATCCTCCAAAGAAGTATCCTTATCATAAATCCTATAAACTTTGAGACGCATATAATGACCCATACTTTACATACATTGTTAATACTTCAAAATTGAAGCACACTTATTACAACATATGACAAAACCACAAAGGACCGTATAGTTATAGTGTCTTTAGAAACTGGGAAACATAAACAACTGGTTCATAAATCTTCTACAGTGTCTCCCATTTATTTCATCATATCTAGGGTCCCTTTTAGAATATTCTACTTAATATCCATCTTCCTGACCTGGGGAAAAGAAAACATAAAAGGGTGAGCTCAAATGCTCAGCAAGGGAAAATAAAGGAAATAAAAATCATATCATATCTTTTTGAAAATCAAAACCTGCAAAAGAGATCATAATATCTTATCATGGAATAAATCATAGAAGTGAAAATGAGATCCCCATAATCATAACATAAAACTTGAAACTTTGTGGCATGCACACATAATCATGGAAAATCATTTCTTGTTAGTCATGACTCATTGCCAAAACTATCTTAGTGGATAAAGTCCCTTTCTGAACCGAGTTCACTCCTCATTTCAGTCCTGTATCACTGAACCGAAATAACCTTCCGTTCCAGCCATGTCTATCTCATGAGATATAAGATCTTTACCCAATGCATTGGAGGGAGATATAGGTCCCACCCATCTTATAATGAATCCTTTCTTATGTGTGCCACATAATCATAAACCATACATCATAGCGTAACCCATGTAATAAAAATGGGATTCTTAAACAACATGACATCATAAAACCATTCATATAAGATAAAGAAATTCATAAAAATATTTCCATCACAACATAATCAAACCAATGTAATAATAGGGATTAAAACAGAACCCTTTATTATCTTAGATGGAAAATAATTTTGATAAAACACTTGAACTCCATTCTTGAGGAAAATATCCTTTCTTCTTCAAAAACATTTTTCCTTTCATAACATGTCATACGACTTTAAAATAAAATAAGTTGATTAAAACTTGAAAACTTGTAAAGGAAGATTCTTGGAAATTTTGTTTTAAAAATCCATTCATGCCATATAAGTTAAAAAAACATTCTTCTCGTACTTTGGTCGGAAAAGTCAAAAAGTACCTCATAGGAAAAAAAACTACAAAAGATTCCTTTCATATTCTTTACTAAAAACTCACCGAAGGGTAAAATTGGATTTAAACTATTGTAAGTGGATGGAAACAATAATACATATTGAGGGAACGTGGATGTGGATGATAAAATACACCCCAGTAAATACTTACGAATAAACAATCTCGGATAAAAATGAGATTGTGATATTTCCCTTACCTTAGGTCCGATTTGCTTTGTACGTGTCCGAAGCTCCTGTATAATGGTTTAAATAATGTTATTGACTTATTCCAGAGTCATAAATATTGATATGATATCATATATGGTCATATTCTTATCTTCTTGTTAGTAATATTTCATTGTTACTTGTTACTCGGGTCATTATTGCCTTTTGTTCTTATGCGTGTTTTGCCGAATAAATTCTTATTCTTATTTTAAGGTTATAGATACCTTATATCCAGAATGGTATTAGTGTAACATATATCATATTTATTCATTCAATTTATATAATTACTATGTAATGATGATCATGTAGAACGAGTCGCATCACATCGTGGAGACGGTATTCTGTACGTACGCACAAGTGATGATATCGTTCCTATGATCGTGGAACTATATTGGAGTATATATATATTATTTCAGTATAAATATTACTTTATAATAATCATAAATAGTTACTCATTACACCATTATACCCATCCTTGTAAAGTGATGGTGGAAAATAGGTTACACCACGGCGTGGAGACGGTATTCCGTACGTACGCACGCGTGGTGATTTCATTTTTCCGTAGGATGGACAGAAGGTGAATTAGGGTTGTTTCATATCAGTATGTAAGTAATACTGATGTTATTACTTTATCATGAATCAACTAAAGAAGAAGAAGTTGAAGAAGAAAGAAATTGAAAAGATCGGTAATGGATATTACCTCTTCTTTGGAACGCTTCTTTGAATCCTTCACTTAGGGAACTAATATTGGACTTTGAAGAAGACCAGGACCTCTAGGATTATTATAGGGAAGTGGAGAGGAGAAAATGGCAGGGTTTGGCCGAGCTTGAGTGCTCAATTTGGTGTGAGGAGGAGAGGGAGGAGGTGCCCTTTTATAAGGGAGGAGAGGGGCACCTTAGGAATATCTCAAAATATTATTTTATATTAAAGTCAAAATCGGTTTATAATGGTTCCAAAGGGTCTTATTTCGAAGATAAAGTGGGGAAGGGTCGCAATACTATCAACCAATAGGATTTAGACAAGTTTAGGGTATTATTTTAACCTTATCAATTAGATTTAACTCTAAGTTAAATAATTTATCTTTTACCATGTCTTTTTGTTTTCTTTCACTATATGGTTAATACACTTACTATAACATACCAAACGAACCCCAAATTGTTTATTATTAATATATATATCCTTATCTAAGTCATTTGGCCGAACCTTAGATTTTTAGGAATAAAATAACAATTAATAATATAATATTTGATTTAAAAACTATTTTGTGTCAATTTTGACACTATTTGATATATGATTTTTATGAAAGTCATAACAGAATTATATGTTCGAACCAAGTTGATTAAATAAACACTAATATATCATAGTAACCTAGAAAATTTGTGTAATTCATAAAAAGTCTCAAATGACATTTATTTTGGTGTTTATAACATCAATTATGTCAATATTTCATAAATAAGATAATTACTGCATCATCATTGTGTCATAAATAAATTAAATTATTTAATGTCTAAAAATTACAAATAAAATACCATTATGTAGGAAATATTTTTATCTTTCTAATGAATATTTATAGTCTAATTTATCTTATGTATAACCCCATATTAAAAATGATTTACTTATTAAACTTTGATTTTAACTATTTTAACCCTTCTTTAAATAAATTAATAATAAATGTCCTAATCTAATCCAAGTGGGCCTAAATGGTCATATTTTATTCCTAAGTTTGTTTTTGGTCGAATTACACTTGTACAATAGAATTAGGACATGTGTTATGGTAATATTAATATCATATTTACCCTTAGTTACCCTATTTACTATTAACCGCGGTAAAAAAAGTAAAAAGTTACTATTCACCAAAAAATTATTTTTATCTCATTGAACCACATTTTACTTACTGATATCAACCGTGTCTATCGAATTTTTGAAATTCCATTCACAGAAGCGGTAAAATTAAGTTTTATGCAAAATTCAGTTTTTAACCTACCACTTAGTGGTTTCACTATTCATCAAAAATTGAAAGTTTTCAGAAAAATACCAAAATTTCACCCTAGGCTAATTTCGATATTCTGAGTCCAAAAATGAAGTCCATTTTGAAAAATAAAATTTATAAAATTTCAAAAAGTGGTTATTACTATTCATAACGGCTAGTTTTAATAGCATATTGTTGTTTAGTGAAACTCGGTATTGTGTACGGCGCAAGCTATCGAGGAAGGTCGCGATTGCGTGTAAAGCAAGCCAAGCAAGTGTTGTGTAGAAAAAGATTCCTTTGATGATTTATATAACATAAAAGTCTCAGGTGTTACATTCTACCCCCCTTAAAAAGAATTTCGCCCTCGAAATTCGTCACTTTGTAACAAACAGATGAGGATACTTCTCCCTCATCATATCCTCAAGCTCCCATGTAGCTTCTTCAAGTTGGTGGTTCCTCCATAAAACTTTCACCGATCGAGTGATCTTATTTCGTAGGACTTTTTCACTACGATCCAGAATCACTATCGGCTGTTCTTCATAAGAAAGATCTTGCTCCAGCGGTACAACTTCTGAGCTGAGTACATGTGAAGGATCTGGTATGTACTTTCTCAGGAGAGATACATGGAACACATCGTGAACTTGAGAGAGATTCGGTGGAAGCGCCAATCGGTAAGCTACCTTCCCAACACGATCTAGTATTTCGAAAGGACCGATATATCTAGGGCTCAACTTCCCCTTCTTTCCAAATCTCATAACCCTTTTCCAGGGAGATATTCGTAAGAACACTTTATCACCCACTTCAAACTCTAGGTCTTTTCTTCGGTTGTCGGCAAAACTTTTTTTGTCGACTCTGAGCTGCTCTTATGTGTTGTTGAATAGATCTGACCTTTTCTGCCATTTCATCAACGAGATCAGGTCCTAATAGCTTTCTTTCCCCAACTTCATCCCAGTAAGTTGGAGTCCTGTATTTCTTTCCATAGAGAGCTTCATAAGGAGCCATCTGAATACTGGAGTGAAAGCTATTATTATAAGAAAATTCCACCAAAGGTAGGTGTTGATCCCAACCTCCTTTGAAATCCATAGAGCAAGCTCTCATCATATCTTCTAGGGTTTGAATTGTTCTCTCAGACTGACCGTCTGTCTGGGGATGATAAGTAGTGCTGAAACTCAACTCTGTATCCAGAGTATGCTGAAGACTTCGCCAGAACTTCGAGGTAAATCTCGGATCCCGATCAGATATAATAGAAAGTGGTACTCCATGCAATCTTACTACTTCCTTTACATATATCTTGGAAAGCTGATCTAGAGAGAAATCCTCTCTAATAGGAATGAAGTGTGCAGACTTTGTAAGACGATCAACTATGACCCAGATAGCATTATTGCCTTTGGATGTTTTAGGAAGTCATGTGACAAAGTCCATAGTGATGTTTTCCCATTTCCATTCGGGTATGGGTAATGGTTGTAACATCCCCTTAGACTTCTGTCTCTCAGCTTTAACTTGTTGACAAACCAAGCATCGAGAGACATATTCAGCAACATCTCTTTTCATGCCATCCCACCAGAAGTAATCTTTCAGGTCCCTATACATCTTCATGCTTCCAGGATGAATAGAGAATGAAGAACTATGAGCCTCATCTAGCAGCTCCTTCTTTAATTCGGGGATGGAAGGAACACAAACCCGATTCCTGAACTTTATTATCCCATCACAATCAAGGTTGAATTCAGGAACATTTCTCACCTTCTTTTGTAACTCTACATCTTCTTTCTGTGCCTCTTTAATCTTCACATGTATAGATGGTTGAACATTCATTTGAGAAAGATAAGATTTTTCCGCTTCCATTATAATTCCAAGATCCATCCTTTGTAAATCCATAAATATTGGATCTTTTGTGATCCTCATCATGGATAAACTAGCATGGTCTTGTCGACTTAATGCATCTGCCACCTTGTTTGCTTTCCCAGGGTGGTAATGGATTGAGCAGTCGTAATCCTTAATCAGCTCCAACCATCTTCTTTGACGCATATTCAACTCCTTTTGTGTGAAAATATACTTTAAACATTTATGATCAGTATAAATATCACACCTTTCACCATAAAGGTAATGCCTCCAAATCTTTAATGCAAAGATTACCGCAGCCAACTCTAAATCATGTGTTGGGTAATTTTGCTCATGGATTTTCAACTGTCGTGAGGCATAAGCTATCACCATATCATTTTGCATAAGAACACACCCCAATCCTTTCTTGGATGCATCACTGTAGATCACAAACCTTTCTCCACTACAAGGCAGTGTGAGCACAGGTGCACTGGATAACCTTCTTTTCAACTCCTTGAAATTCTCTTCACATTCCTCTGTCCAGACAAACTTAACTCCTTTCTGAGTCAACTTGGTGAGTGGATTAGATAATCGTGAAAAATCTTTTACAAAACGTCGATAATATCCAGCCAAACCAAGAAAACTTCGGATCTCAGTTACTGTTGTTGGTCTCGACCATCTTTCGATAACCTCTGTTTTTGCTGGATCCACAGATATCCCCAATTTTGAGATTATGTGACCCAAAAATGCAACTTTTTGAAGCCAAAATTCACACTTGGTAAATTTGGCATAAAGCTTCTCCTTTCTCAGGGTCTTCAATATAATTCTCAAGTGATCTTCATGCTCTTCCTTGCTCTTTGAATAGACAAGAATATCGTCTATAAAGACTACCACAAATTGATCAAGATAGTCTCTAAAGACTCTATTCATTAGATCCATGAAGATAGCAGGGGCATTAGTAAGACCAAATGGCATCACTATAAATTCATAGTGTCCATACCTTGTACGGAAAGCCGTCTTTGGTATATCCTCCCTTTTGACCCTTAATTGATGATACCCTGAACGAAGATCAATCTTGGAAAAGAATTGAGCTCCGCGTAGTTGGTCAAATAAGTCATCAATGTGTGGGAGAGGATATTTGTTCTTGATAGTGATCTTGTTAAGTTCTCGATAATCAATGAAGAGTCTCATTGATCCATCTTTCTTCTTAACAAATAGAACAGGTGCTCCCCAAGGTGACGCACTAGGGCGTATGAATCCCTTATCAATATTCTCTTGGAGTTGCTTCTTCAATTCCTGCAACTCAATTGGGGCCATTCTATAAGGTGTCTTTGAAATAGGCAAAGCACCCGGTACGAGTTCTATTGAAAACTCAACTTCACGATTTGGTGGAAGACCCGGAAATTCCTCCGGAAAGACATCATCAAACTCCCGTACAATGGGCATATTCTTAATTATGAGTTTCTCACCAACCATTTGAGATAAATAACCTTCATTTAGTGGAATCAAGACCCATAAGATGGAAGGAATTTCCACTGGAAGGTTATGTTCATCCTTGCATTGATAGACGATCGTAGATTGATCTGGAATATGAAATGTGACTTCCCTTCTTTGGCAATTGATATGAGCTCCATGTAGAGAAAGCCAATCCATGCCAAGAATCGCATCAAATTCCACTAAAGGAAGGATCACAAGATTTGCAGGAAGCACTTTCCCACAAACTTCGATCGGAGAAGAATTATAAACTTTTGATGCGACTGTTGTGCCATTAGGTGTTGTCACAGCTAACTCAACATCTAATTGTTGAGGTAATACGGTGATACCCTTAGAAAATTTTTCAGAAATAAAATAGTGGGTGGATCCAGAATCAAATAAAACATTTGCTACTTTAGAGTGGATGGTAAGTGTACCTTTCACCACTTCGTTATCGTACTCCACATCGCTGATAGAAATTGCATGTGACTTTCCTTTGTCTTTAGCCTTAAGATTTTGTTGACGTCGACCATCATCATCAACCCTTGGATTTGGGCATTGATTGGCATAATGCCCCATCTCCTTGCACTTGAAACATTGAAGTGTAGTAGGTTCATTCTGTGTATCCCTTCCTTTTTTTGCGTCATTAGACATCTTCTTCCCATTATCACGGCATTCAAATGCCCTATGACCTTCCTTTCCACATTTAAAACATTTACTTGTCCCTTTAAGACAACTCCCTCCATGTTTATTTTCACACTTTGAGCATAAGGAAAAGCTCATCTTCTTTTCCATGTGCTCTTTAGATTTTTCTTTGAATTCCATCTTCCTCTTCTTATCAAAACCATGTGACTGATGGGTTACTCCAATCTCCATCTCGACTTTGAGAGCACATCGAACGATTTCCTCGTAGCTATTGAAGTCCCTTATGGCTAACGCCCTTCGAAGATTTGGTTTTAAGACACTAAAGAATCGATCGATCTTACTCTCAGGTTGGATAATAATACCAGAAGCGTACCTTGAAAGTCTTGTAAAATTTGCTTCATAGGTACCAACAGATTCATCATCCCTTTGCTTCAATTCAAGTAACTCTTTCTCTATCTTTGTTCGGAGAATACGAGGGACTTACTTATTGAAAAATAAGTTCTTGAACTCGTCCCATTCCATAGACTCAATTTCATCCCTTTGCCTCGTATTCTTAATAAGATTCCACCATTGATCAGCATCTCCTTCCAAACAATACACTGCTAGGATAACTTTATCATGCTCAGAACATTGAAGAACTGAAAATATCTTTTCAGTAGTACTAATCCATTGTTCAGCAACTAATGGATCAGTAGACCCGCTGAAAGAAGGTGGACGCTGCCTCATGAAGGATTCAACAGAATGTTGCTCCTTCCTTTGCTCGTTTGGAAGTCTTGCATGATTCATAGCTTGAGAAAGTTGTGTGAGCATGGATACAAGATTTTGCATTCCAGCTCCCATATCGTTTGGTTTCTCAGGGGGACAATCATTGCATTGCCCATCGCATTCCGCATTAACACGGTTCCTTCAGGTTCCAGCCATTGACTAAAACCAAGAAGAATAGTGTGAGCAACACTAATTATAATAGGAAAACCACATAATCAAGGATAAAATTTCACACTTAAGGTTTTATCCTAGGGTATTCATGGCCATTTCTAAAACACTATGATTGTGTTCTATGCTTAGACTTATCCTTAGGGTTCTTACTAAGGCTTTCACATCCTAGTTTCCAAAGGTTGACTATACCTTTCCTCTGATACCAACTATAACGACCCATACTTTACATACATTGTTAATACTTCAAAATTGAAGCACACTTATTACAACATATGACAAAACCACAAAGGACCGTATAGGTATAGTGTCTTTAGAAACTGGGAAACATAAACAACTGGTTCATAAATCTTCTACAGTGTCTCCCATTTATTTCATCATATCTAGGGTCCCTTTTAGCATATTCTACTTAATATCCATCTTCCTGACTTGGGGAAAAGAAAACATAAAAGGGTGAGCTCAAATGCTTAGCAAGGGCAAATAAAGGAAATAAAAATCATATCATATCTTTTTGAAAATCAAAACCTGCAAAAGAGATCATAATATCTTATCATGGAATAAATCATAGAAGTGAAAATGTGATCCCCATAATCATAACATAAAACTTGAAACTTTGTGGCATGCACACATAATCATGGAAAATCATTTCTTGTTAGTCATGACTCATTTCGAAGACTATCTTAGTGGATAAAGTCCCTTTCTGAACCGAGTTCACTCCTCATTTCAGTCCTGTATCACTGAACCGAAATAACCTTCCGTTCCAGCCATGTCTATCTCATGAGATATAAAATCTTTATCCAATGCATTGGAGGGAGATATAGGTCCCACCCATCTTATAATGAATCCTTTCTTATGTGTGCCACATAATCATAAACCATACATCATAGCGTAACACATGTAATAAAAATGGGATTCTTAAACAACATGACATCATAAAACAATTCATATAAGATAAAGGAATTCATAAAAATATTTCCATCACAACATAATCAAACCAATGTAATAATAGGGATTAAAACAGAACCCTTTATTATCTTAGATGGAAAATAATTTTGATAAAACACTTGAACTTTATTCTTGAGGAAAATATCCTTTCTTCTTCAAAAACATTTTTCCTTTCATAACATGTCATAAACTTTAAAATAAAAGAAGTTGATTAAAACTTGAAAACTTGTAAAGGAAGATTCTTGGAAATTTTGTTTTAAAAATCCATTCATGCCGTATAAGTTAAAAAAACATTCTTCTCGTACTTTGGTCGGAAAAGTCAAAAAGTACCTCGTACGAAAAAAACGACAAAAGATTCCTTTCATATTCTTTACTAAAAACTCACCGAAGGGTAAAATTGGATTTAAGCTATAGTAAGTGGATGGAAACAATATTACATATTGAGGGAACATGGATGTGGATGATAAAATACACCCCAGTAAATACTTACGAATAAACAATCTCGGATAAAAATGAGATTGTGATATTTCCCTTACCTTAGGTCCGATTTGCTTTGTACGTGTCCGAAGCTCCTGTATAATGGTTTAAATAATGTTATTGACTTATTCCAGAGTCATACATATTGATATGATATCATATATGGTCATATTCTTAGCTTCTTGTTAGTAATATTTCATTGTTACTTGTTACTCGGGTCTTTATTGCCTTTTGTTCTTATGCGTGTTTTGCCGAATAAATTCTTATTCTTATTTTAAGGTTATAGATACCTTATATCCAGAATGGTATTAGTGTAACATATATCATATTTATTCATTCAATTTATATAATTATTATGTAATGATGATCATGTAGAACGAGTCGCATCACATCGTGGAGACGGTATTCCGTACGTACGCACGAGTGATGATATCGTTCCTATGATCGTGGAACTATATTGGAGTATATATATATTATTTAAGTATCAATATTACTTTATAATAATCATAAATAGTTACTCATTACACCATTATACCCATCCTTGTAAAGTGATGGTGGAAAATAGGTTACACCACGGCGTGGAGACGGTATTTCGTACGTACGCACGCGCGGTGATTTCTTTTTTCCGTAGGATGGATAGAAGGTGAATTAGGGTTGTTTCATATCATTATGTAAGTAATACTGATGTTATTACTTTATCATGAAAAAACTAAAGAAGAAGAAGTTGAAGAAGAAAGAAATTGAAAAGATCGGTAATGGATATTACCTCTTCTTTGGAACGCTTCTTTGAATCCTTCACTTAGGGAACTAATATTGGTCTTTGAAGAAGACCAGGACCTCTAGGATTATTCTAGGGAAGTGGAGAGGAGAAAATTACAGGGGTTGGCCGAGCATGAGTGCTCAATTTGGTGTGAGGAGGAGGGGGAGGAGGTGCCCTTTTATAAGGGAGGAGAGGGGCACCTTAGGAATATCTCAAAATATTATTTTATATTAAAGTCAAAATCGGTTTATAATGGTTCCAAAGGGTCTTATTTCAAAGTTAAAGTGGGGAAGGGTCTAAATCCTATCAACCAATAGGATTTAGACAAGTTTAGGGTATTATTTTAACCTTATCAATTAGATTTAACACTAAGTTAAATAATTTAACTTTTACCTTGTCTTTTTGTTTTCTTTCACTATACGGTTAATACACTTACTATAACATGCCAAACGAACCCCAAATTGTTTATTATTAATATATATATCCATATAGAAGTCATTTGGCTGAACCTTATATTTTTAGGAATAAAATAACAATTAATAATATAATATTTGATTTAAAAACTATTTTGTGTCAATTTGGACACTATTTGATATATGATATTTGTGAAAGTCATAACAGAATTATATGTTCGAAACAAGTTGATTAAATCAACACTAATATATCATAGTAACCTAGAAAATTTTATTAATTCATAAAAAGTCTCAAATTACATTTATTTTGGTGTTTATAACATCAATTATGTCAATATTTCATAAATAAGATAATTACTGCATCATCATTGTGTCATAAATAAATTAAATTATTTAATGTCTAAAAATTACAAATAAAATACCATTATGTAGGAAATATTTTTATCTTTCTAATGAATATTTATAGTCGAATTTATCTTATGTATAACCCCATATTAAAAATGATTTACTTATTAAACATTGATTTTAACTATTTTAACCCTTCTTTAAATAAATTAATAATAAATGTCCTAATCTAATCCAAGTGGGCATAAATGGTCATATTTTATTCCTAAGTATGTTTTTGGTCGAATTACACTTTTCCAATAGAATTAGGACATGTGTTAGGGTAATATTAATATCATATTTACCCTTAGTTACCCTATTGACTATTAACCGCGGTAAAAAAAGTAAAAAGTTATTATTCACCAAAAAATTATTTTTATCTCATTGAACCACATTTTACTTACTGATATCAACCGTGTCTGTCGGATTTTTGAAATTCCATTCACAGAAGCGGTAAAATTAAGTTTTATGCAAAATTCAGTTTTTAACCTACCACTTAGTGGTTTCACTATTCATCAAAAATTGAAAGTTTTTAGAAAAATACCAAAATTTCACCCTAGGCTAATTTCGATATTCTGAGTCCAAAAATGAAGTCCATTTTGAAAAATAAAATTTATAAAATTTCAAAAAGTGGTTATTACTATTCATAACGGATAGTTTTAATAGCATATTGTTGTTTAGTGAAACTCGGTATTGCGTACGACGCAAGCTATCGAGGAAGGTCGCGATTGTGTGTAAAGCAAGCCAAGCAAGTGTTGTGTAGAAAAAGATTCCTTTGATGATTTATATAACATAAAATTCTCGGGTGTTACAACGCATTCTCCATAGTCCACATTATATTTATTTTTAAACATAACAACTAGTTATAATTTCATTCCCACAACACAAGACCAATGAAAAGCACTGATAACTACTCATCCCTATCATATAAATAAATAATCTTCAATGATCATCAAAATTCATCCTTAGTGACGTTCACACACTCTATTATCCAATTGTGCACTCCCACCATGTTGATGACCTTACAAAAATCCTCATTATTAATTATAAAAAACTCCCTCATTTGATACAGCTGATTTTCAAAAGCAATGATCATCCCATCCCACAAAACTCTCATCCAGGACCAATCATGGATCAATTGTACTATGGTACTCCAATACTTCTCCAATTTCACCACATATCATAGTGAAATTACTATTATTATATTCTAAACCCTGGTATCTAATACCCATAATATTCTCATCAAATCCACTTATCTTAAACACATACATGGACATTCACTAATAGAAAAAATGGGAACTACTCATTTGAAATGTGCACTTTCCCATATGAATTGATGATTTTCCTAAAAATCCATCCTAATTCTCATGTTAAAATTCCTAAGGCTGTGTGAACCTTCTAAAGAACACTCTCATAAATCCCCACCCACTATCCATCTTAGTTTTATCAAATCCCAAAGGGTATATTCTCCCATACAACCCTATACAGTGACAAAACTCATACTCCGATTAATCACATTTCATCAATACTAGACTCATCTTCCAAATTTATTTTCACATACTCTACTTCATGTTAAACAAAATTTATGCATAAACATTGAATTGTATTTCTATTCTATGAGATCATGGAATATCACTCATTCCAAGGCCTTCCAAATGGCCATCCACCACTCAAGCATCATTAAATACCACAACCATCGACCCATGCTTTACGAATCCTAGAACCCACCATCTTGGACAAACATCCAACCAGGCTTGGAATTGAACTCTTCCTTCCCTCATAACCCAAAAATGATACTAAAATCACATGGAGTGATTTTAATATACAAAAATAATTCTTTCCAATCAACCTTCTTCTCCCTTCACAAGAAAATCTACTTCCTCAAGGAAAATCATAAATGATCCAAATCATTCCTCAGCAATACATTTTCTATACTGAACCATTAGAAGGAATTGAACACCTGAACCAACCCTCATTGTTTAACTATGCATTCCATATATTGAGGGAGTGTATAGAAATCATTGGAGAACATATTTTCGTAATATCAACATGACATGTAAGCAAAATGATAACATGGCTTAGTTTATTATTATTCTAGAGACATGTTATAAAAGAAAACACCATATAAGTTCATGTTGACACGTTAAACAATTAAACCCTTATCATTAGTGAAATAGATCACTCACAAGAATATATATGTCATGTGAATCAAAATTAAGAAAAATGGCACAGGAATGCATCATTCTTTCCACTATGTAAAATGACCCAAAAACATTAATAAAAATCACAAACAAATAGAACATATGTGAGTAAACATCTCTAATGAAATAATTAGAATCATGAATAAAAATCTCTTAAAACTGCTAAACAATAATTAACACTGGAAAGGTGTTCATGGATAAACACTCTATGTTCCATCATAATATTTTAATTAAACACATTCCATTTATAAAATATCTTAAAAATAAATAAAAATAAAAAGACTATCGAATACCATTTTTAATGTCAAGGCCAAACCCACTGATCAATGTCTCATCCATCACATCACATGACCTCTGGTGAACTTCACCATATTTCAAAGGCTTATTACTAGTGTTGATGTCTTAAATTATATATTTTTGATAATATTACCCTGATCTCATAATCCTTAATAATTAATAATTAACCAACTATCATCCTTATAATATAATCATAGTGTGCAAGGTAAATAATGAAACGTTCAATAACAATATTTAATATTTTCATACAAGCATACCTCCCATCTAATCACCCACTAGGCCAATCACAAACACTACATAACAAAATTATATAGGCTCCACTAAAATCTATGATCCTAATCTATTTCCTAATCTTTAATACCAATGGAACATCTCCCGCCTGATCAACTGTACAAACTATACTAGACTAGTATAACAGAAATAATGCCTTTATTTGTAATATATTTATATTCCAATGAATGAAAAAATAATAATAGTAGGGAATCACATAGTTCACCTAACAAATTTCATAATATTTATGTATAAGTATGTGGAAAATTAATAACATAAAGTAACACACAAGAATGCACATCAGGTCATTACGTGATAACCGAGATATAATGATTCCCAACCATGCCTACTCAACCATCACTAGAGAAGAAGATACATCTTGGAATAGATCCCATGTTATATTGTAATAATATGGGTTTGTTTATTAATAGTATCCAAACTATCACCACCTAAGGGAGGTCACACATTAGTATCAAAACTAGCTACTCTTAGGGGAGGTTTCAAATTATAGAACTCAAATCAAACCCTCTTAGGGGAGGTCACATATCCTAGTACCCCAAACGAAATATATAAAAGGTGGTCACACATCATATTACCCAAACCAGGCCCTCTTAATAAATTTAAAATATTATGTTCCAAAACCAACTAATCTTATGGGTTGTTGAACATTAAGTACCCAAACCATCACATCTAAGGGGTGGGAACACATCAAGTTCCAAAACGTTCCCCTCTCATCCATGTGAGGTCAAATATCTTATTTCCTCATGTAATAAAAACACAAATAGGGAAAAGTTAGTTAACATGTAGGGAATTATAACCCATCACACACACTCAATAGCTTGTTCTAAGGCAACGATCTGTATGTACCTTACCCTTCAAATCAATGAATGTCACCTAGAATGACTAGCCACTAAGGATACACTCCTCAAGAGAACATTTTTTATATAATCAAAATTATATGAACTTATTAACCAAATCATATTTCCTATAACAGAATCCACTGGGGTCCTTAGACCAATATCACTCTATTATCATTGACACCAATGTATATCTAAAACCCTATAGTGTTCTCTTAGCACATAGTCCCTATCTAGCCAAGGAATAAAAAGAATGATCTAAATATTCTTCTTATTCTATGTTATAAATTGATTATTTTCACCAGACACTATCCCTATCAAACTGACATTATTCCTATTTACATCCTAATTTCAAGTCACTCAACCAATTATGTAAATAATTTCTTATATCCCATCCCATATCTCTCCATGAATATATCTCAATCCCATCATTTTGAGTAAATTCCCCATGTAAAACCCCATTTATCCTCATAAGTATCATCTCATTCAAGAATCTCACCAAATATCAATCCACTATTAAGAGGGTTCTATCCCCCTTGCATGAAACATTTGACTTTCTCACCCATCCCTACTAGGATAAGCCTCTAATTATTTCCCTAGAGTCCTTGGGAAACTATCCTATGTTACCCAAAAATAATTTATTCCACAAAATATCCCTCTTGACATTCATAAATCCAAACAAAATTCTCTCCCCTTAGTGAAAACGTTTTCAAACATTCTCGAAATAAATAAATCTAAAGGATGAACTTACTCCTACTCAAGGATTAACCATGCCATCATATCTCATTACATAGAGAACTGTTATTCCCTATTCATTTTACATAAACACATGAATCCATGTAAAACCTTAAATAAACAATATTATGGTTTAAAATTATTAGGACCACATACCTCAAACATGAAGTAAAAAACTTCAAAAATATCTACACATTGTTGATAAATCTCTTTAATGCCTAATATTAAAATATATCAATTCTGGAGATCCAATATCAATGTATAACAAAAAAATAATTTTTTATAAAAATTTATTATTAATTATTTTATTTTATCCAATGAAGGGTAATTTATAAAAACTCAATAAAATAAATAATGAAACTAAAACCATGAACAATGGGGTGTGATAAACTATTAACATGAAAATAGAACCAATCCATAGAAATTATGAAACTAATTCACTCAAATCAATGATGAATTAAACCAAATTTTCCTAAAACCCCAAAATAAATAATTACAGGGAAATATATTTAGTTAAATTTCATAATTCCCAGTGTGAAAATAAATTTTTGACATCTTCATGCCAAGAGAAGTAAATTCCATAAAATCATAGCTCAAATTTTAAAATCTCCAGTGGAATAAACATCAAACCCTATCCAAAAGACATCTAAATAAATAGTTACTAATTGGAAAAAATAATGTAGTGGGGGATGATAGAATAAAACAAATTTAATACACTATGAAAACATACAATATTAACCCCTCACCGACAGTGATTTAAGATAGGAAGAAGAAGGGGATTTGTTGTTAAAATATCCCTCTCCCAATACCCCACTCTCCCATAAATCAAGACGAGGCAACCTTGAAAAGATGGTTTTACCCCATGGTTTATATTAAGAGAAAAGGGGAAATCATAGAATGATTCCATGAATTAGGCTATAGTCCAAACATGGATTAAATGGGTTGGATGCAACAAAAAAAATCCAAGATACATCCTTATGGGGAGACCCTCTTCTTCAATGGACCCATATTCCTGTGGCCCTTTAGGTCATGATGTGATTTAACCATCCTAGAAAAAGCTAAATTGGTCACATATACCCCTTCATGGTGAATCCTCCTTCATAATTTCACAGCCTTTACCCTTGAAGGTATATTCCTATACCTTTTAGAACAACACAAAATCCCATAACCGTCATCATGTAATGATCCTTTAGGTCACACCATAAATATACAGGTCATAAAATTATGATCCTACTATAGTAAAATTCAGAAGAAGGGATACCACTAAGGAAACACTAGCATTTTACACATATCATTACATGATTTTATGAATAATTGAATATCATATTACAGGAAAAGGTTCATAAAGTCTAGTGTTTTCGAAGAATAGGTACATTAAACTAAAAAATATCTCTAAATAAATCATTTTTATTTATATTCCATTATGAGCTCCTAACTTTCTTTGATCCCTTACATCTGCATGAGATAACATGGGGATAACATAAAAAAATGGATGATCTAATAATCCCCATAAGGGAATAAAAATAAGATCAATTATCAGGACATGGGGTATAAGGTATAACATAATGATATAAAAAGGCATGGAAGATGATTAAACAAAAGAAATCATAACATATAGAACATGGGATTATATAATCATGGAATCATAGAAATATGGAAGAAAAATATAACATGAATTTATAACAATTCAAAGATCATTTCACAAAGAGGGTGATTAGTTAAGGATTATCTCACATAGAGGAGGACAAGTCATCGCTAACCCCCAAGATCATTTCACAGGGAGCATGATTAAGGGATGACCACAAATACCATTTCACATAATGTATCTTCAGACTAAACATTATAAATTTCATTAGAGAACTATCTAGGTGCAGCCATCAAAAAATGTTCTTGAATATGTGTGCCATATAAATAATTGTACACAAGGAATTAAACATTAGGTTTACCCAAGGAAATAATTGGGTATCATAATCCTATCAAAAAGATTTTAAAAAGGAATATCATAATGGTTTCCATTAAAGGATGGATTTAAATCATACATGGATATTCATAAGGGAATATAGGAATAGATAATGATAATTTGTGTCATACTGAATTGAAATGATTGTTTAGTATTCTTTAGAAAGAAAACATTTTAGTACGGAATAAGGGAAAACATTCAAGATTCCTTAAAATAGTAAAAAAATAATTGATTTTATAAAAGCAGAACTGAACCAATGTAGTTTTTATGATAAAAATGAGTGATTTTAGAAAAATAATTAATAGTTTCATAAACCATAATATGGAGTTCAATATAAATTGGGAATGATATCGGGAAGTCCCCTGTATGAGGTTTACATAACAGGTATAATTTAGTAAGGAACCCTTTATTAACATGTATATCCTTATAATATAAGGATGATATGATCTTGAATCATTATTTTGGAACATAAAAAATAGTATTAAAAAATTACATGAATGAAAGAATCATTATATTTGGATAGAGAGAGAGAAAGAGTTACTCGAAGGAATAATATAGTTTTGGGTAGAATCCCATACCTTATATCTGGAATGATACAACACTTGATCATAATGACATGAAAAATAAAATTAATTTAATTAATTATAATTCCATAACCCTTTACATATTTTATTTATTTATTATATCATAATTAAGTTCATTTATAACCTTCTTGATGAGATAAGAGGTTGAATTTTATTTTTTAGGAGTGTTGGTTTCCTTGGTTTCCGTGATAGGTTTACTTGTATACCTATGTGAGTGGTCATATAAAGTTGGTTAATTACTCAGAATTCAAATTATATGTCATTAATGAACCTTTATAATGTTAAAATACTATTTTTCTATAATTGGTGATAATTAATTATATAAATCATTAAAGATAATTGTTTATTTAATTAATCATTTTGGGAGCACAACGAACATATTTTGTGTAGATACCCAAAGCTTGACATACATGGACATTACATTACTTTTTCGAAATAATTAATAAATAACAAAAACAGACACACAAGGACCGTTATAGTTTAGTGTCTTTGGAAACTCGGAATATAATATTCTAATCGTGGTGAAAGATATTCAACATCTCCCATAAAGATCTTCCCCTTTTGTTTTCTTACCTAAAACCTTTCATTAAATCATGGGGAAAAGAAAACATATAAATGGTGAGATCAAATGCTTAGTAAGGGTAAGAATGGAGAAAATAAAACAAATCATATACATTTGAACTTAAAAAAACATGAACATAATTTTTAGACATCAAAATCATGAGCAATGACATAAAACATGGTAGTATGTAAGGAATAGATCATAAAGAAAAATTAATCATGATAAAATAACATGGGAATAAAACATGTAATTTTGGAAAAACATTATGAAAATGATATGATTTCCATAGTAGCCAAGGCATTTCTTCCAAGACCATCTTAGTGGACAACGTCCCTTACTCAACCGGGTTTACTTGTCGTTCCAGCCCTATATTACTGAACCGGATTTACTTGCCGTTCAAGCCATGTCTATCTCATGAGATATAAATATTTATCCAATGAATTGGAGGTAGATATAGGTCCCACCCATTTCATAATGAAATCATTCTCACTTGTTCCACAGAATAAACATAAATCATTCATCATAATCCAAAATAAAAAATGGGTTTCATAAACATCTTCCCATCATCACCGAATCCATATAAAATAAATGGATATAATTTCATCATAATAAAAGTGATCCCATTTAAATCATAGAGAAATTATAATTGAAACATACACATATGAAAAAATGTCATCTTCGATGGAAAATGGTTTTGATAAAACACTTGAAATGAAATTCTTGAGGAAAATATCCTTTCTTCTTCAAAATCATTTTCTTTTCACAAAATGACACACAATTTTACAAGAAAAGGATTTTATTGTAAATAACCATGAAATTTTTTAGAGGAATATTTATTGAAATAAGTCATTATGAAACCGTAAAAATCCATTCATTCCTTTAAGATAAAAAAACATTTTCCTCGTACTTTTGTTGGAAAAGTTAAAAAGTTCCTCTAATGGTAAACAAAAGAAATATTCCTTCCACAACACAAAGTAAAAGTAAAAGAGGGGTAAAAATGAAATTAAACAAAAATGGAAGATCATTAAACACTTTATGAAAAACATTTTATGGGCATGGATAAAAAATATAACCCCAGAAAATACTTACATATAAGAAATCTCGAATAAAAATGAGATTTGAAAAATTATCCCTTACCTTAGGTCTAATATGCTTCGTACGTATCTGAACCTCCTGTATAATGATTTAAATAATGTCATTGAATTATTAAATAATCATATTCATTTTTATTATATCATATATGTTTCACATTATTACATTATATTAACCATTCTTTTGTAAATTCATGTTAAAGTCGTGTTTTGGGTAAAAATCATTTCATTTATCGTCCGTGTTTTGACTTGTAATTATTAATATGATTAATTAGATCATGATTACTTAATTATAGAATATAAAACATGATTTATATATAATATATATTCAGAATATACATATATATAATAGATTTATAAATGGAAATAAATGCATCGTTCATGGAGACGGTAGACCGTACGTACGCATGAATGCTGTTTTCGTTTCCTTATTGAATTGAATGGAATTAATTAGATGAAATACATATATATATAAATAAGTATAGTAGCATTATTATGTCATATATTTCAGGATCACTTATTATATATACTTTATAACCATTCTTGAATTGTTAACATGGAAAATGAATCTCATCGTGTCGTGGAGACGACAATCTGTACGTACGCACGAGCGATGATATCGTTCCCATATTTATTTAATGGAATTGGATTGAATGATATAATAACTTAGAATCAGTATGATGTTATAATAATCATATGTGGTTATTATTTACACCATTATACCTATCCAAGTAAGGTGGTGGTGGAAAAACAGATTACACCACAGCGTGGAGACGGTATTCCGTACATACGCTGGCGCGGTGATTTCATTTTCCATAGGATGGATAGATGGTGAATTAGGGTTTTTTCATATATATAATAAAATATCATTATATGACTGATAATGATGTTATTACTTTATAATGAAACAACTAAAGGAGAAGAATTAGAAGTGGAAATAAATTTTAATGAATCGGTAACGGATATCACCTCTTCTTCGACACGACTCTTTGAAACCTCCTCTTAAGGCACTAAGAGTGGTTTATGAAGAAGAAACATACCTCTAGGATATTTATAGGGAAGTGTAGAAGATAAATGGGCAGAGTTTGGCCGAGCTTAAAGGCTCTAAATGGTGTGAGGAGGAGAGGGAGGAGGTGCCCTTTTATAAGGGAGGAGAGGGGGACCTTTGGAATTATAAGAAATATTAATTTATAATAAATTCCAACCCAACATAAAAACCTCCAAAATGAATCCAATCCGAATATAATATGAGATATGGTTGTAATATTATCATCCAATAAAATTTTGACTAGTTGGGAATTTATTTTAAACATTATCAACATGATTTATCCTTATATAATCTATTTAATTTTATTTGTGGTAATAATATCATGAATTTTAAATCATTATAAATAATTACTTATCTATTGTGAATTTTCCATAATTATATATTTTATTACATTTTAGACCATATAAATTTTAATTTATAATTTTTTTTGTGATTTTTAAACTATTTTATAATATATAATTTTTATAAAATAACAATTGTGTCAATTTTGACACTATTCATTTATTTGAATTTAAATAAAATATACACAGAAGATATGTTCTAACTAAAAGATTTAATAGATTTATAACATGTGATATTTATCTATAAAATTAGTGGAGCACATTAAAAAGTTAATTTAATAATTATTTTAATACTTTTAAAATCCTTTATTTGATATTTCTCTTAATAAAACAATTGCAACATCATTTTTGTATAATATTTTAATATACTTATTAATTTTATAGAAATTAATAATAAACTCCTATGATGAAGATAAATATAATACCTTTCATAATAATATTTTTACTAGAAATTATCATCTTAAAATCACCACATAAAAATTGTTATATTTATTAAATTATGAAGGTGACATCCTTGACATCATTTAAAACAAAATAATATAAGTGTCATAATCACTTTTATAAGACTCCAAACGGTCATATATTAGGTCATTGGATGATTATGGTGCATATATAGACTACCAATATATTTTGGTCAGGTTTGTGTGACTTTTAAAAAACTATATTACTTATTTTTCACTAAATAAATAATTTCTGTATCATTAATGTATAAGCTATTAAGGTAATTAAATATCACTTAAAAATTATAAATTAATCACCATGATAAAGAAAAACATTTTATCTCTAAAAGGAGTATTTATAACATAATTTATATTCTGTATAAACTTATATTAAAAATACTTTAACTATTAAAGTTGAGTGAGACATATTTCACTTTCCTTTAAATAAAATAAACTAAAGGTCTTAATCACCACCAAGTGGGTTCCAATGGATTCCATTTGAACCCAAATATGCATTATGACGAAATATAAGCATCCAATTATATTAATACAGGTGTTAGTATAATTCTATAACATTATATTTACCATCAATTACCCTATTTACCTTTTACTATGGTAAATAAAATTTACCGTAGTTACTATTCATAATGCCCAAGAATGAAAAGGTAGCCTTTTAACATAATTTGGACCCACTGATTCCAAATATGGAATCCATTTTTCTAAATTCAATACACAAAAATTTCATAAATTAAGTTAAAATTAATCCCGTTGTTAAGAATATGTGTTTTAAAAGTTAAAACATTGCAAAAGATTGAAATGATTTTATCTATGAATTAAATGTAAAATCAATGATAATGAAATACATTATATTAAATGGTAAAAATATATTCTATTTATCCTTTAAAATCATTCAATATTATAATTTAACAATATAAATTATTACGATGAATTTTTTTAATAAAAATATATAGTGTTTTTACTATTCATTAAAATATGAAAGTTATCAGAAAAATATCAAAACATTATCCAATGTAAATTTTTATATCCTAATTCAAAAGAAGAAGTTTTTTTTGTAAAATATAACTTATAAACTTATCAAAAATTATTTTTAAAATTGGTGCGCCATCAAAAGCCGGCAAAACTACATTTTTTGAAAAATAATTATTTTACCCGAAAAATTTATTTTGTTCTCATGCCATTTTATATAAAATGTGTAAGATGAATTATAATGTCATAAAATTCAAAATGTATTTACTAATATTCATAAAGGCTAGTTTATTATAATATTATAACCATATATCATTGTTTAGTGAAGCCCGTTATTGCGTACAACACACGCTATCGAGGAAGGTTGCGATTGCGTGTAATGCAAGCCAAGTTAGGGTTGCATGTAGTGCAAGACTCCTTTGTTGTTTTGTATAACAAAATCCAACCATATATCATTTATACATTTAATATATATATATACACTCAATGTTGCATAGAATAACTAATATCAAACAAACTTGAAATTTTGTGTAACACGATCCAAGATTAGTGTTGCGTATACTGCATGCTAATACGGTGTTGCGTATAGCGCAAGATAATAATTCTCTAGCATACAACAGAAGATATGAATGAAATTAAAAAGAATATATCTTATAAAATCACGGGTTGTTACATTCTACACCCCTTAAAATGAATTTCGCCCTCGAAATTTGTAGGTGTTATAAATCGTTTATTATTCATAGAAACCCACATCGTAAAAAGGAATACTAAAAATCAATTTTAAAAACTAAAGTATGAAACGTAATGATTACCCAAAGTAACTCATCACTGGGTTTCCATATAAGAGAACATAGGTGAAAATATGGATATGGAAGAAAAATCTAACCATCACGTTCTGATGTTGAGTGGTAGAGAACATGGATATGAAAAATCCAACCATCACAAAGCCATATATTTTTGATGTTCTAAGGTACCATCTGATTAATTAGATATGAAGGCACTAGGTCAACATTTAGGTTTTCAAGATCATTTCCCTAATGTTGAATAATTTTCAAATAAAAATAAATACTTACTTGATTTTGGTACAATATCACCATTGTTCATGCCTTGAACAATTTCCACTTCATCTCTTAAAGAAATGCAGTTGAATTTGTTATTCGTGAAGTGTTAGAAGATCATGTGATAGAATGATGAGCCATTCCATCTGTTTCAAACAAAAGGTTATAAAAAGTAATCAAATATACATAAGTCCATATATGGTGTGGTTAATTGTATATGATTCCAAAAATGGACTTATACTTCATCTATCATACCACATAATAAAATAAAACTAGTTTTTACTAACAAGGGACTTCCTGTAGGCCAGTGGTAGGTGATAAAGGCCTGTCGCACTTCGGTTGTGGGTTTGATTCCCACAACCTTGTCTGATGTGAAGGGTTGTCGCCCATCCTACAGGTTGTCCTTTTTCTAAAACAATACTATTATAACAAAACACAAAGTTCTAGCCTTAAACAATACTATCTGATGTCTAAATTAATCGATTCCAATCTTTAGGTTTATCCAAAATAATTCTGTCCAATCTCATAGTATAAATAAAATGATTACTATAATGGTCATATAACAACCATGTGAATAGCATCATTTATCCCTTATATATCATAATATATATCTTGTTGGTCACATTCCAAACATGTGAATACCTTAATCATGTATTCTCTTGAAAAATGAATACTCATTGAACCTTAGTGAAAACATGAATGCTGTCAAAAGTTAACTGTTTCCACATACCAAAAATCCCAAAAATTCTATATACTCAAACCATGATATCACTTAGTCCTTATATCAATCATGAGCTCATGAATACTATCAAACATATTATTTTCTTCTTATCCATTCATTATGCGCATATCATCTGCTTTCCAAAATATTTGAATCGCTTTTCATGGTTGTTGGTACCATAAAATTATTGAAAACCACAATAGACTAACACAAAAATATTCTAATATACCATAATAGTACCACAACAACATTATTATTGAATACCAATATATAAACACTTAAATACATCCTCTTAAATTATTTTCATGGAATAAGTCCTTCCGTGATTTAGAAGTAACCTCTAAGGTCAGGGCATTTAGTTGGGTAATGCCCATGTTCTCCACAAATAAGACATTGAACTCCATAATAGTCTGTCACTCTATGACCCTTTTATCCACATAGATTACATCTTTCCCTCCATTATAATTATTCCTCAAGGTTCTTCTTCCCTTCTTTAGCAATCTCAATCTTCCTTTATCTATGCTCCTCACCATGCGAACATGCATAAAATTCCATCTTCCTCTTATTTGATGACTTACGAATACCACCAAAGTTCACCTTGTTAATCATATATCGTGCGGACTGATTCAGCATAATCACAATATCTTTCTATCTAGTCATTACACAATTTTGTTGATCATAGTCACCAATTTGTCCAACGGAATCATCGTTAACTGAATTCCTTCTCGTTCCCTCCATTGACTAAGACCAGAAACCATAGTGTAAGAAACAGTTAAAATAATGAGGAACCACATAATCATAAAAATTCACTTATGGGATGTCTAACTTATCAGACATTCATTAATCCATGACACCCTAGGTTCACCCTTTGTTATTCATGATCATCAACAGAATTATATAACTCTAACCTATAGTTATACTAAACCTTAGGGACATCCCTAGACATACCTTTGAAATATCTCTAGGGATCTCACTAAATTTCTCGCATCCTAGTTTCCAAAGGTTAACTAAGCCTTTCCTCTGATACCAAATGTAGAGACCCAAAGCTTGACATACATAGACATTACAACACTTTTTTGGAATAATTAATACATAACAAAAATAGACACATAAGGACCGTAATAGTTTAGTGTCTTTGGAAACTCGGAATATAATCTTCTAATCGTGGTGAAATATCTTCAACATCTCCCATAAAGATCTTCCCCTTTGGTTTTCTTACCTAAAAAATTTCTTTAAATCTCGGGGAGAATAAAACATATAAAGGGTGAGCTCAAATGCTCAGTAAGGGTAAGCATGGATAAAATAAAACAAATCATAAACATTTGAAGTCAAAAAAACATGAACATAATGTTTAGACATCAAAATATTGAGGAATGATATAAAACATGGAATTACGTAAGGCATAGATCATAAAGAAACATTAATCATGATATAATAAAATGGGAATAAAACATTTAATTGTGGAAAAACATTATGCACATGATATGATTTCCATAGTAGCCAAGGCATTATTGCCAAGACCATCTTAGTGGACAAAGTCCTTTACTGAACCAGGTTTACTAGCCGTTCCAGCCCTATATTACAGAACCAGATTTACTTTCTGTTCCATCCAAGTCTATCTCATGAGATTTAAATATTTACCCAATTCATTGGAGGGAGATATAGGTCCCACCAATCTCATAATGAAATAATTCTTACTTGTTCCACAAAATAAACATAAATCATTCATCATAACCCAAAGAAAAAAATTGGTTTCATATACATCATCCCATCATCACATAATCCATATAAAACAAATGGATATCATTTAATCATAAGAAAAGTGAAACAATTTAAATCATAGAGACATTATACTTGAAACATACACATATGGAATAATGTCATTTTAGATGGAAAATGGTTTTGATAAAACACTTGAAATGAAATTTTTGATGAAAATATCCTTTCTTCTTCAAAATCATTTTCTTTTCAGAAAATGCCACACAATTTTACAAGAAAAGGATTTTATAGAAAATATGCATGAAATTTTTTTGAGGAATATTTATTGAAATAAGTCTTTATGAAAACGTAAAAAATCCATTCATGCCGTATAAGTTAAAAAACATTATCCTCATACTATTTTCAGAAAAGTCAAAAAGTTCTTCGTATGGTAAACAAAAGAAATATTCATTCCATAACACAAATTAAAAGTCAATGATGGGTAAAAATGAAATTAAACATACATGGTAGAGCATTAAACACTTTATGAAAAACATTTTATGGTCATGGATGAAAAATATAACCCCAAAAAATACTTATGTATAAGCAATCTCGGATAAAAATGAGATTTGCAAAATTATCCCTTACCATAGTTCTGATATGCTTCATACGTATCCGAACCTCCAGTATAATGATTTAAATAATGTCATTGAATTATTACAGAATCATATTTATTGTTATGATATCATATATGGTTCACTTATTACTTTATATTACCCGTTCTTTTGTAAATTCATGATAATGTAGAGTTTTGGGTAAAATCGTTTCATTTATCGCCCGTGTTTTGACTTGTAATTATTAATATGTTTAATTAGATCATGATTAATTAATTCAAGAATATAAAACATGATATATATATAATATATATTTAGAATATACATATATATAATATATTTATAAATGGAAATAAATACACCGTTCATGGAGACGGTAGGCCGTACGTACGCATGAACGCTGTTTTCGTTTCCTTATTGAATTGAATGGAATTAAGTAGATGGAATACACACACATATATAAATAAATCCAGTAGAATTATTATGTAATATATTTCATGATTACTTATTATATATGCTTTATAATCATTCTTTAATTGTTTACATGGAAAATGAATCTCATCATGTCGTGGAGATGGTAATCCGTACGTACGCACGAGCGATGATATCATTCCCAGATTTATTGAATGGAATTGGAGTGAATTATATAATATATTAGAATCAGTATGATGTTATAATAATCATATGTAGTTATTATTTACACCATTATACCCATCCACGTAAGGTGGTTGTGGAAAAATAGATTACACCACAGTGTGGAGACGGTATTCCGTACGTACGCGCGCGCGGTGATTGCATTTTCCATAGGATGGTTAGAAGGTGAATTAGGGTTGTTTCATATTTATAATGAAATATCAGTATATGAGTGATACTGATGATATTACTTCATAATGAAACAACTAAAGAATAAGAAGTAGAAGAAGATATAAATTTGAATGAACCGGTAATGGATATTACCTTTTCTTCGACACGCCTCTTTGAAACCACCTCTTAGGGCACTAAGATTAGTATTTGATGAAGACCAGGACCTCTAGGATGTTCCTAGGGAAGCGGAGAAAAGAAATGGACAGAGTTTGGCCGAGCTTCAAGGCTCCAAATGGGGTGATGAGGAGAGGTAGGAGGTGCCCTTTTATAAGGGAGGATAGAGGCACCTTTGAAATTATAAGAAATATTAATTTATAATAAATTCCAACCCCACATAAAAACATCCAAAATGAATCAAATCCAACGATTATATGAGACAAGGTTGTAATATTATAAACCAATATAATTTATAAAAGTTGGGAATTTATTTTAAACATTATCAACAAGAGTTATCCTTATATAATCTGTTTAATTTTATTTGTGGTAATAATATTCAAAATTTTAAATCATTATAAATAATTACTTATGTGTTGTGAATTTACCATAATTGTATATTTTATTACATTGTCGACCATATAAATTTTAATTTATAATTTTTAAATATTTTTGTGATTTTTAATCTATTTTATAATATATAATTTTTAAAAAATTTCAATATTTTCAATTTTGACACTATTCATTTATTTTAATTTTAATAAAATATTCAGAGAAGATATGTTCGAAATAAAATATTTAATAGATTCAAAGCATGTCATAAGTATCTATAAAAATAGTTTAGCACATTAAATAGATCATTTAATATTTATTTTAAAACTTTTAAAATCATTTATTTGATATTTCTCTTAATAAAACAATTGAAACATCATTTTTTATAATAATTTAATATAATTATTAGTTGAATAAAAATTAATAATAAACTCTTATAATGAAGATAAATATAATACCTTTCATAATATTATTTTTACTCGAATTTATCATCTTAAAATCACAACATAAAAATTGATATATTTATTAAATTATGAAGGTGACACCCTTGACATCATTTAAAATAAAATAATATAAGTGTCATAATCACTTTTATAAGACTCCAAACGGTCATATATTGGGTCATTGGATGATTATGTTGTATATATACACTAACAATAAGTTTTGTTCAGGTTTGTGTGTCTTTTAAAAAACTATATTACTTATTCTTCACTAAATAGAAAATTTCTGCATCATTAATATATAAGCTATTAAGGTAACTAAATATCTCTTAAAAAATATAAATAAATCACCATGATAAAGAAAAACATTTTATATTTCAAATGAGTATTTATAACCGAATTTATATTCTGTATAAACTTATATTAAAAATACTTTAATTATTAAAGTTGAGTGAGACATATTTCACTTTCCTTTAAATAAAATAAACTAAAGGTCTTAATCACCACCAAGTGGGTTCCAATGGATTCCATTTTGACCCAAATATGCCTTAGGAAAAAATATAAAAATCCAATTATATTAAGACAAGTGTTAGGAAAATTTTATAATATTATAGTTACCAGTAATTACCGGATTTACCTATTATTATGGTAAATAAAATTTACCGTAGTTATTATTCATAATGACCAAAAATAAAAAGTAGTCTTTTAACATAATTTAGACCCACTGATTACAAATATGGAATCCATTTTTCAAAATTCAATACACAATAGTTTCATAAATTAATTTAAAATTAATCCTGTTGTAATGAAAACGAGGTTTAAAAGTTAAAATATTGCAAAAGATTGAAATGATTTTACCTATGAATTCAATTTAAAATCAATGATAATGACATACATTATATTAATTGGTAAAAATATATTCTATTAATAATTTAAAATCATTAAATATTATAATTTAATCATATAAATTATTACGATGAAAAATGTTGTCTTTAATTAAAATATAGCGTGTTTTTACTATTCATTAAAATATGAAAGTTATCAAAAAAATATCAAAACTTTATCCAATGTAAATTTTTATATCCCGATTCAAATGAAGTTTATTTTGTAAAATTTAACTTATAAACTTGTCAAAAAGTATATTTAAAATTGGTGCACCATCAAAAGGCGGAAAAACTGCATTTTTTTAAAAATACATATTTTACCCGAAAAAATTATTTTGTTCTCATACCATGGTTTATAAAATGTTCAAGATGAATTATAATGTCATAAAATTAAAAATATATTTACTACTATTCATAACGTCTAGTTTATAATAATATTATAACCATATATCGTTGTTTAGTGAAACCCGGTATTGCGTAGAACACACGCTATCGATGAAGGTTGTGATTGCGTATAAGGAAAGCCAAGTCAGGGTTGCGTGTAGTGAAAGACCCCTCTGTTGTTTCGTATAACAAAATCCAACCATATTTCATTTATAAATTGAATATATATATATATACACTCAATGTTGCGTAGAACAACTACTATCAAACAAACTTGAAATTGTGTGTACCATGATCCAGGATTAGTGCTGCGTATACTGTAAGCTAATACGGTGTTGAGTATAGCGCAAGATAATCTTTGTGTAGCGTACAATAGAAGATATTAAATAAATTAAAAAGAATATATCTGATAAAATATCGGGTTGTTACATTCTAACCCCCTTAAAATGAATTTAACCCTCGAAATTCATCAGGGTTATAAATCATTTACTATTCATAGAATCCCACATCATAAAAAGGAATACTAAAACGTAAGTTTAAAAACTAAAGTCTGAAATGTAACGATTAACCAAAGTAACTCATCACTGGGTTTCCATATAGGAGAACATAGGTGAAAATATGGATATTGAAGAAAAATCTAACCATCATGTTTTGATAGAGAGTGCTAGAGAACATGGCTATGAAAAAGCCAACAATCACAAAGCAAACAATTTGGGATGTAAAAAGGTACCATCTGATTCATCAGATATGAGGGCACTAGGACAACATTTTTGGTTTTCAAGATCATTTACCTAATGTAGAATAATTTTAAAATCAAATGAAATACTTACTTTATATTGGTATAATCTCACCGTAGTTCATGCCTTGAACAATTTCCACTTCATATCTTAAAGAAATGAAGTTGAATTTTTCATTCGTGAAGTGTTAGTAGATCATGTGATAGAATGATGATTCATTCCATCTGTTTCAAACAATATGTTAGAAAAAGTTATCAAATATACATAAGTCCATCTATGGTGTGGTTAATCATATATGATTCAAAAAATGGACTTATACTTCATCTATCATACCGCCTAATAAAATAAAACTAGTTTCTACTAACAAGGGACTTCCTATAGGCTAGTGGTATGTGATAAAGTCATGTCTCACTTCAGTTGTGGGTTTGATTCCCACAGCCTTGTCCGACGTGACGGGATGTCACCCGTCCTAGAGTTTTTCCTTTTTCTAAAACAATACTATTATAACATAACAAAATGTTCTAGCCTTAAAAAATACAATATGATGTCTAAATTAATCGATTTCAATCATCAGGTTTATCTAAAATACTTCTGTCCAATCTCATAGTATAAATACAACGATTACTAGAATGTTCATATAAGAAGCACGTGAATAACATCATTTATCCCTTATATATAATAATATATATCTTGTTGGTCAGATTCCAAACTTGTGAATACCTTAATCATGTATTCTCTTGAAAAATGAATACTCATTGAACCTTAGTGAAAACATGAATGCTGTCAGAAGTTAACTCTTTCCACATACCAAAAATGCCAAAAATTCTATATACTCAAACCATGATATCACTTAGTCCTTATATCAATCATGAGCTCATGAATACTATCAGACATATTATTTTATCCTTATCCATTCATTATGCGCATATCATCTACTTTCCAAAATATTTGAATCACTTTTCATGGTTACTGGTACCATAAAATTATTGAAAACCACAATAGACTAATATAAAAATATTCCAATATACCATAAAAGTTCCTCAACATCATTATTCTTGAATACCAATACATAAACAATTAAATTCATCATCTTCAATGATTGTCATGGAATAATTCCTTCCTTGATTTAGAAGTAACCTCTATGGTCAGGGCATTGAGTTGGGTAATGCCCATGTAATCCACAAATAAGACATTGAACTCCATAACAGTCTGTCACTCTATGACCCTTTTCTCCACCCAGATATCATCTTCCCCTCCATTTGAGGTATTCCTCATGGTTCTTCTTCACTTAATTATAAATCTCAATCTTTGTTTATCTATGCTCCTCACCATGTGAACATGCATAAGATTCCATCTTCCTCTTTTTTGATGACTTAGGAATACCACCAAAGTTCACCTTGTTAATCATATATCGTGCTGACCGATTTGGCATAATCACAATATCTTTCTCTCTAGGAATTACACAATTTTGTTGGTCACAGTCACCAATCTATCCATCGGAATCAACGTTAACTAAATTCCTTCTCGTTCCCTACATTGACTAACACCAGAAACCATAGTGTAAGAAACAGTTAAAATAATGAGGAACCACATAATCATAAAAAGTCATTTATGGGATGTCTAACTTATCACACATTCTTTAATCCATGACACCCTAGGTTCACCCTAGGTTATTCATGATCGTCAACATAAATCTAGAAGTTATACTAAACCTTAGAGACATCCCTAGATATACCTTTGAAATATCTCGAGGGATATCACTAAATTTCTCACATCCATGTTTCCAAAGGTTAACTAAACCTCTCCCCTGATACCCACTATAGAGACCCAAAGCTTGACATACATAGACATTACATTACTTTTTCGGAATACTTAATACATAACAAAAACAGACACCCAAGGACCGTAATAATTTAGTGTCTTTGGAAACTCGGATTATAATCTTCTAATAGTGGTGAAAGACCTTCAACATCTCGCATAAAGATCTTCCCCTTTTATTTTTTTACCTAAAACCTTCCTCTAAATCCCTGGGAAAAGTAAACATATAAAGCGTTAGCTAAAATTCTCAATAAGGGTAAGCATGGAGAAAATAAAATAAATCATAAACATTTGAACTTAAAAAAACATGAACATAATTTTTAGACATCAAAATCTTGAGCAATGATATAAAACATGGCAGTACGTAAGGAATAGATTATAAAGAAACATTAATCATGATAAAATAACATGGGAATAAAACATGTAATTGTGGAAGAACATTATGCACATGATATGATATCCATAGTAGCCAAGACATTGCTGCCAAGACCATCTTAGTGGACAAAGTCCCTTACTGAACCGGGTTTACTTGCCGTTCCAGCCTTGTATTACTGAACCGAATTTACCTTTTGTTCCAACCATGTCTTTCTCATGAGATATAAATATTTACCCAATGAATTGTAGGGAGATATAGGTCCCACCAATCTCATAATGAAATCATTCTTACTTGTGCCACAGAATAAACATAAATCATTTATCATAACCCAATGGAAAAATGGGTTTCATAAACATCATCCCATCATCACATAATCCATATAAAACAAATGGATATAATTTCATCATAAGAAAAGTGAAACCATTGAAATCATAGAGACATTATACTTGAAACATACACTTATGAAATAATGTCATCTTAGATGGAAAATGGTTTTGATAAAACACTTGAAATGAAATTCTTGAGGAAAATATCCTTTCTTCTTCAAAATCATTTGCTTTTCAGAAAATGCCACACAATTTTACAAGAAAAGGATTTTGTTGAAAATAACCATGAAATTTTGTATACGAATATTTATTGAAATAATTCGTTATGAAACCGTAAAAAATCCATTCATTCTGCATAAGTTAAAAAAAATTCTCCTCGTACTTTTGTCAAAAAAGTCAAAAAGTTCCTCGTATGGTAAACAAAAGAAAGATTCCTTCCATGACACAAAGTAAAAGTCAAAGAGAGGTAAAAATGAAGTTAAAAATACATGGAAGAACATTAAACAATTTATGAAAAACATTTTATGGGCATGGATGAAAAATATAACTCCAGAAAATACTTACGTATAAGCAATCTCAGATAAAAATGATATTTGAAAAATTATCCCTTACCTTAGGTCTGATATGATTCATACGTATCGAAAACTCCTGTATAATGATTTATATAATGTCATTGAATTATTACAGAATCATCTTCATTGTTATGATATCATATATGGTTCAATTCTGACTTTATATTTCACGCTCTTTTGTAAATTCATGTTAAAGTAGCGTTTTGGGTAAAATCGTTTAATTTATCATCCATGTTTTCACTTGTAATTATTAATATGATCACTTAGATCAGGATTAATTAATTCCAGAATATAAAACATGATTTAAATATAATATATATTCATAATATACATATATATAATAGATTTATAAATGGAAATAAATACACCGATCATGGAGACGGTAGGCCGTACGTACGCATGAACGCTGTTTTCATTTCCTTATTGAATTGAATAGAATTAAGTAGATGACATACATATATATATATACATAAATACAGTAGAATTATTATGTCATATATTTCATGGTTACATATTATATATACTTTGTAATCATTCTTGAATTGTTAACATGGAAAATGAATCTCATCGTGTCGTGGAGACGGTAATCCGTACGTACGCACGAGCGATGATATCGTTCCCATATTTATTGAATAGAATTGGAGTGAATGATATAATATCTCTGAATCAGTATTATATTATAATAATCATATGTAGTTATTATTTACACCATTATACCCATCCACGTATGGTGGTGGTGGAAAAAAAGATTACACTACGGCGTGGAGACGATATTCTGTACGTACGCACGAGCGGTGATTTCATTTTCCGTAGGATGGATAGAAGGTGAATTAGGGTTGTTTCATATTTATAATAACATATCAGTATATGAGTGATACTGATGTTATTACTTCATAATGAAACAACAATAGAAGAAGAAGTATACAAAGAAATAAATTTTAAAGAATTGGTAACAGATATTACCTCTTCTTCGACACGCCTCTTTGAAACCAACTCTTAGGGTACTAAGATTGGACTTTGAAGAATACCAAGACCACTAGGATGTTTCTAGGGATGTGGAGAAGATAAATGGGTAGAGTATGGCCGAGATTCAGGGCTCAAAATGGTGTGAGGAGGAGAGGGAGGTGGTGCCCTTTTATAAGGGAAGAGAGGGGCACCTTTGGAATTATAAGAAATATTAATTTATAGTAAATTCCAACCCCACTTAAAAACATACAAAATGACTCAAATACAAAGCTTATATGAGATAGGGTTGTAATATCATCAACCAATAATATTAAAACATGTTGGGAATTTATTTTAAACAATATCAACATGATTTATCCTTATATAATCTATTTAATTCTATTTGCGGTAATAATATTCTAAATATTAAATCATTATTAATAATAACATATGTGTTGTGAATTGTCCATAATTGTATCTTTTATTACAATTTCGACCATATAAACTTTAATTTACAATTTGTAAATATTTTTGTGATTTTTAAACTATTTTATAATATATAATTTTTATAAAATAACAATAGTGTCAATTTTGACACTATTCATTTATTTGAATTTAAATAAAATATACACAGAAGATAAATTCGAACTAAAAGATTAAATATATTCATAAAATGTCATATATATCTAGAAAATTATTGGATCACATTAAATACTTAATTTAATATTCATTTTAATACTTTTAAAATCATTTATTTAATATTTCTCTTAATAATATAATTGTAACACAATTTTTGTATAATAATTTAATATACTTATTAGTTGTATAAAAATTAATAATAAAAATATATGATGAATATAAATATAATAACTTTCATAATAATATTTTTACTCGAATTTATCATATTAAAATCACAACATAAAATTTGTTATATTTATAAAATTATGAAGGTGATATCCTTGACATCATTTAAAATAAGATAATATAAGATTCATAATCACTTTTATAAGACTCCAAAATGTCATATATTCGGTAATTGGATGATTATGGTGTATATATACACTAAAAATAAGTTTTTGTCAGGTTTGTGATCTTTTTAAAAAACTATATTACTTATTTTTCACTAAATAAATAATTTATACATAATTAATGTATAAACTATTAAGGTAATTAAATATCTCTTAAAAATTATAAATAAATTACCATGATAAAGAAAAACATTTTATATTTAAAATGAGTATTTATAACCGAATTTATATTATGTATAAACTTATATTAAAAATACTTTAATTATTAAAGTTGAGTGAGACATATTTCACTTTCCTTTAAATAAAAAAACTAAAGGTCTTAATCACCACCAAGTGGGTTACAATGGATTCTATTTCTACCCAAATATGCCTTAGGACAAAATATAAGCATCCAATTATATTAAGACAAGTGTTAGGATAATTTTATAATATTATATTTACAATTAATTACCCGATTTACCTTTTACTATGGTAAATAAAATTTACTGTAGTAACTATTCATAATGCCCAAAAATAAAAAGTAGATTTTTAACAAAATTTGGACCCACTGATTCCAAATATGGAATCCATTTTTAAAATTCAATACACAAAAGTTTCAGAAATTAATTTAAAATTAATCCCGTTGTTAAGAAAACAAGTTTTAAAAGTTAAAACATTGCAAAAGATTGAAATGATTTTACCTATGAATTCAATGTAAAATCAATGCTAATGAAATACATTATATGAAATGGTAAAAATATATATTCTATTTATTCTTGAAAATCCATAAATATTATAATTTAACAATATAAATTATTACGATGGAAAAAGTAGTTTTTAATTGAATTATAGCGTGTTTTTACTATTCATTAAAATATGAAAGTTATCAAAAAAATATCAAAACTTTATCCAATGTAAATTTTTATATCCTGATTCAAAAGAAGAAGTTTAATTTGTAAAATTTATCTTATAAACTTGTCAAAAATTATATTTAAAATGGGTGCTCCATCAAAAGGCGGCAAAACTGCATTTTTTGAAAAATCGTTATTTTACCCGAAAAATTTATTTTGTTCTCATACCATGTGCTATAAAATGTGTAAGTTGAATTATATTGTCATAAAATTCAAAATTTATTTACTAATATTCATATAGACTAGTTTATAATAATATTATATCCATATATCGTTGTTTAGTGAAACCCGATATTGCGTACAACACATGCTATCGAGGAAGGTTGCGATTGCGTGTAATGCAAGCCAAGTCAGGGTTGCGTGTAGTGCAAGACTCCTTTGTTTTTTCGTTTAACAAAATCCAACCATATTTCATTTATACATTGAATATATATATATATACACTCAATGTTGCATAGAATAACTACTATCAAACAAACTTGAAATTGTGTGTAACACGATCCAAGATTATTGTTGCGTATATTGCAAGCTAATACGGTGCTGCGTACAGCACAAGATAATCTTTGTGTAGCGTACAACAGAAGATATGAAAGAAATTAAAAAGAATATATCTTATAAAATCTCGGGTTGTTACATTTTTTCTTATAAAGTAATATCATTTTTAATAAATGATTCCAGAACATTAAATACAATAATATATATATGTTATAATCTTGTTCAACCATAAAAATTGTTTCATGACCATCCTTGAAGATGGTAACTGAAATTGAAAACTCCATCACCATTGAATGTGATTAGTGTTTTTATTTTTAGTATAAAAGGAGGGGGAAAGAGAGATGATGATGAATTTTTACATTTGAATGTAAGGTCTTGTATTTCTCCTACCATTTGTGTTATGGGATGTTAGGAGCAAAAAATAAAATAAAGGAGCCTGAAAATAAATTAAAAGAAAAGGAAGAGGGTTTTACCACTTGATTCCTTCTTCTTAAGAACCTTATTAGGGGGTTGATTTTTTATTTAATTAACAACAAAATCTTATAGATATAGTGAATAGGTTTCTTAAATGTATATGGTTGAATTTGGAAATATATGATGGCTTGAGATGTGTGAGGAGAAGTGGTGGTGTTAATAGTGGAAGTGGGGGTGTTTTTTTGAATATTTTAATCATTATTTTATTATTTTTTCTCAAGAAAAGAAATACTGTTGATTATTGAGACTAAACATAGTAACATGAACAAGTTATTTAGAGATAATGTGATTACATTCACACTACATCACACATGGTCCCATAATTCAAATGTCTACCATTTTTCATAAACTATCATATTTTACTATTCAGAAAAAATAATGTATTTTAGAAATATTTCAAAAATTCACCATTACCATTTTCAACATGTAGAATTACTAAATTAAATCCATTTTATGAAAATAATTTTCAATTATGAGAAATATTAATTTTAATTACAATCATCATTTACTTAGTTAATATAGTTTTAAAATTAAAGAATTTTTTATAACATTGAAAAATTACATAAGGTCTCATAAAATTATATTAAAATCATAAAAATATTAATATTAATATATGAATAAATTCTATGAAAATATTTTTTAAGCTTTTATTTTTAAATTAATCATCACATTTTAATCAAATTTTTATGACTAGAAAAATTATTATTATTTAACTAAATTCTTATTAAATATTTAATTACTTATATTATGATATCAATATAAAATATTTTCACTTATAAGTGGGATAAATATTATTTATACATTCATTGGTGAAGTTACTATTAAATTGTTCTATTTACTATTCATAAGGGTCGTGCAACAATTTCAAAGGTCATGTTACTATTCCTTTGGTATATGTTCCTCAACTTCTAGTAATTCATTTTATTTCATTCATATATTATTTATAATGTTTCTGTTGTTTTCAATATGATATTTTATATTTTTATATATATGAAATAATTTTAAGAAGGGAATGTCCATTGATAAAACTTTGGTTTTTTACATTCTTCCCCACCTATGAAATTTTTCTCCTGAAAAATCATTTTATATTTTAAGTTCAAAATAGGCATGGGTAATTTTCTTCATCGCGTTCACAAGTTCTTATTTTTCCTATTTGTACTTATGGTTCCTCCATAGTACATTGACTCAGTGTGTAGTCTTGTTGCATATAACATTATCTCTATGATCAAATATATTCAATGGAAGCTCCTTGTAAGGAGGTTTAATTTCAACTGTACCACCTATTAAGTCTCTACATTTGAAGGACCTGATATATACATTCTGAAGAGGGATATGTGAATACATCATGTACATGAGACACTGTTTGTGGAATTCATAGTCGATAGAACATAGATTCTACATGATCAAGGATTTTTAAACGGATGATGTACTTGGGACATAATATCCCATTCTTCCCAAATCTTATGATTCTCTTCCATGTAGATTGGAAGAGGAATAACATGTCTCGAACCTTAAACTCTAGGTCCCAATGATGATTGTCTACATAACACTTTTTTTGACATTGATCTTCCATGATGTTATTATCAATGGTTTACAGAATCTTTACCATGTCTTTGACCAATTTGGGTCCTAGTATCTAACATTCACAAAATTCATCAAAACATGCCAGTGTTCTGTACCTTGTCCCATAAAGGGGTTCATATGGAGCCATTTGAATGCTCGAGTGGGAACAATTATTGTAGGAGAATTCAACCAATGTAATATGTTTGTCTCAACCTTATTTAGAGTCCATATAACACTTTCACAACTTGTCTTCCAATGTCTAAATAGTCCCCTCATATTTTCAATCAGTTTGAGGATAATCGACAGTAATGAAGATCGGCATAGTGCTTTGTGCATGTTGGACAAATTTCCATCACATGGAGGTGAATCTTAGATCCATGTCAGATACAATAGAGAGTGGTACTCCATATAACCTTACAACTTTTTTTTATTTTTATTTAGGAAAGATAATCCTGTGATAATTCCTCTCGAATTGTGATAAAGTGAGCTTTCTTTGTAAGGCGATCCACAATAACCCATATAGTTGTGTTTCTTATAGATGTATTTGGAAGGCCAGTGAAAAAGTACATGGTGTTGTTTTCCAATTTCCAGGTTGGTATGGGTAATGGTTGCATCATCCTTTTAGACATTCCTCTTTCAACAATCACTTGATGACATACTAGTCACATTGATGTATATTCGACGATATCCTTTTTATATTATCCCACCAAGATTTATCTCGAATATCTTGATACATATTTTGGCTTCCAGGGTGAATAGAGATGGTTGAGCTATGTCTATCAATTATAATATATATCATTATCCTTGTATTGGATGGTAAATATATATGTGACAGAAATATTACAATTCCATCCTCATTGATATTAAACTAGAATGATTTCCCAATTCTGATAGTTTCTACTCCTTTTGAATTTCTACATAATTTCTTTGAGGATCATTGGTTTTCTCCATCAGGGATGGTTGACAAATAATTTGAGAAGTTATTTATTCTATACCTAACATATTGATTCCCATGTCTATCATTTTTATGTCTATTAATATTGGATCCTTCTCAATTCTCATCAATGATAAAGATGCATGATCCTTTCTAGTTAGAGAATCTGCCACATTATTTACCTTGATATGATGGTAGTGGATTGAGAAGTCATAATACTTGATAAGTTCTTACCACAGTCACTGGTGCATATTAATATCCTTCTTCATGCATATATATTTTAGACTATAATGATAAATATATATCTCACACATCTCCCCATAGAGATAATTATACATGATTTTGAATGAAATGATCATAGTTGAAAACTCTCGATCATTACTGAGATAGTTTGGTTCATGTATTTTAAACAACCTTGAGGTGAAGGGTATTGGTTTTTCATTTTTCATCAGTACTCAACATATGCCCTTTTAGAGGAATCATTGTACAGAACAAAGAGTTATTTAATTGCCTATATTTTGAGTACTATTGTTGTAATAATCCTCCTTTTGAAATCCTTACACATTTCCTTACATTTATTAGACTAGATGAACTTCACTAAATTTCATATAGTATTGTCTATTGGGTTTTATAATCATGAAATGTTCTTAAAAAATCATCAGTAATACCCAGAAAGCCTAAGGAAACTACATATCTCTTTTATATATTTTATCTTCGACCACTATTCGATTGCCTTTGTCTAAGAAGGGTCCAATGATATTCTTTTTCTAGTGTAAAAATTTCCAAGAATGATACTTCCTCCATATATAACTCAAATTTACTATACATTACATATAGTTTATCTCTTCTGAAATTATTTATCATAGTATTCAAATCCTCTTTTTAATCCTCTTTTCCATTGGAGTATATCTGAATATCACCAATAATGACTATGATTATTTTTTTTAAGTAATCCCTAAAAAGTCCATTAATTAAATTAATGAAAATTTATAGAGAATTAGTGAGTAGAAAGGGAATAACTATGAACTCATAGTGTCCATGCATCATTTTAAAGGTAGTATTTGGAATATATTTCTTCTTCACCTTTAATTAGTGATATCCCGACCAAAGGTCCAACATAGAGAAATAAATGCCCCCCATAGCTGATCGAATGAGTAATATATTCATGTAAGGGGATACTTATTTTTATCTTCATTTTATTGAGATCATGATAATTGATACAGAGGCACATTGTTCCATCCTTCTCCCTGATGAATAGGACATGATCACCCTATAGTGATGCACATGGGCATATAAAAACATTATATAGATTCTCCTATAACTGCTTCATTAATTCGTCCACCTCAATAGGGGACATTCTATACAGTTTCATTGATATACATAGATATACATGAATTATTTCAATTGTGAAATCAACCACTCGATCAGGTGGAAGACCAAACAACTCATTAAGTAATACATTAGTGTATTCCAACAGAATGGGAATGTCTTTAAGAAAGATCATCTCTTTTGACCGAATAATTTGAGTGAGATATTATTTCTAATAAGGTACTAATATCCAAAAATAAGATGATGATTCTGAAAGAGATTCATCTTCCTCGTTACACTTTTAATAAATTGGATGATGCTTTTAGATGTGGAGAGTGATCTGCCTTTCCCAACATATGATGTTGGCTTTGTATAAATATATCCAATCCATGACCAATATAGAATCAAACTCTACCAGATGGAGGAAAATTTATTTTATTAGAGGTTCATCCTACCTAAATTAACTATGGAGGAGTTAATAAAATTGGAAGAAAAAATTTTCCCATTATCTATTGACATTGGTAAATCAATATCTATATTTTGAGGGGGTGTTTGAATAGTTCTACTAATACTGCAACATATAATAGAAAGCTTAGAACTAGAATCGAATCAAATAATACGTTCTCTATTCTTGAAAAAATAACCACAAAAAATATCACCACATTTTTTCCATCTCCACATCAGATGTAGTGATAAAATAAAACTTCCTTGTTACCTTGAATGTTTTTATTCAACTCTGACAAAACATCTAGTCTTAGGGTATTCGTTTGAAAAATACCCATTCTCCTTGTAGTTTAAACACTACAATACATGCTAAGTGTTGACTTGACCCTTAATTTTTTCTTCCACATTAGAATAATTATTTATATATTTTTGGATGTTCTTAGCTAGATGCCCCATTCTTCCATATTTGTAACATTTCCTAGAGCCATTTAGATAGTTATTAGGATTCTTCGTCCCATAATTTGGGCACATGGGATATTTGATCTTCTTTATATCTTGGGATTTTTTTTCTGGTCCTCCCAAATCATATTCTATTTTCTTGTTTTTTTAGTGGGCCCATGTGACCATTGATAGTCTTGGATCTCCATTTCAACCTTGAGGGAACAACTAACAATATCCTCAAAATTGTCGAAGTCTTGAATCACTAACAATTTTTATAGACTCAAAATTAATCTGCTAAAAAAGTGATCCACCTTTCTTACATAAATCATGAAAAAGCATGATGCATATCTTTAGGCCTTGTAAGGGTTGAGTCATACACCCGAATAGACTCATCTTTCCTCTACTTATGTATGTGGAACTCTATTTCCATATTTAGATGGATAGTTTGGGGAAAATATTTATTGAATTCTATTTCATCAATTCCTCCCAACCCATGGATTCAATTTCAATTTTATACACTATAATTTTGATAAGTGTCCACAACAAATCAACTTCCCCATCTTAATGATATATTTCAAACCAAACATTATATTATTCTAAGTAATGGAGGGTAAATAATATATTTTCAATGGACTTAGTCATCTATTCCATAAGGAGGGGATCAGATGTTCTACTAAACATCGAAGGGATTTTCCACCTGACAGACTCAATAGAATCTTTCACATTCCTTAGATAAGGAGGGTGTTCTACATGATTCATGTTATTATTCACAACATGATCCATATCAAAAAGTATTAGCCTAATGTTTTCAACACCTGTTCCCATCATATTTGACATAACATTAGGAAAATCATCACACTTCCAACCAGATTTATTGATGGAACATGTTCTTCTATTTACATTTATTAACAAAGAAATTGAATGTGTAATAATGGGGATTGAATACTAAGCCTAAAAAAGAAAATGTTAAACATTAAAGGATAAACTATTAATGAAAAAACATATCATCACTTGTGATTCCATAGGTTTCAAATTATTTTAACCATAATATTTTTCCTAGTATAAATTATTATGGGTATTTTATTTGTTCCCTTAATAATGGTTTTAATGAGCTTCAGAATTTACCAATTCATATCCCCCCTGGGAGTTCCAAACTAGGTGCACAATAAGGCCGATTGTTGTCTAGCAGGTTTCCCCAAGTCACACCTAGAACACCTTGTCAAAGTTGTTACTCCTAGGAACATCTGTTCTAGATCCCAAACCACATGAATTATCCAGGAATGGATGTATTTTCTTGATAAACACTTACTCTATACTAACCAAAATTTAGGGATGTTTTCCCAAACATAGTCTTATCCATACAAATATTAATAATGTACTCAATTAATAATCTCTAAAAATAACTATACCAAATGATGATACCATCTATAGAGACCCTATCCCTTTACACACATCATTACATGATTTTAATCTTAATCAATTATCAAATTAAATGTCAAATATCGAAACGTCTATAATCTTGGAGGACTAGGTACATTAAACTGTAAACATGGGAGTAAAAAAATTTCATTATATATCATTAATTATGATCTTCTAACTTCCTTTGATCCCTCAAATATTCATGTGATAACCTAGGGAAGAAATGAACAACGGGATGAGCTAAAAATCCTAATAAGGGAATAAATATATGAATAATGTTTAGCCCATAGCTTAGAAGGAATAACATAATGATATAAAATGGCATGGAACATGATTAAACATAAGGAATCATATCATATAGAACATGGGATCATATAGTAATTAAATAATAGAAATTTTGAAGCAACATAAAACATTAATTTATCCCAATTCAAGGCTCATTTCACATAAGGGACCAGAAGTCATAGCAAACCACCAAGACCATTGCACATGGATTATGAGGCAAGGCTGACCACTAATACCATTGCACATAACCTCTCGTGAGAAAAAAAAACTATCCAATACATGGGAGTACTATCTAGGTGCAGATATAGTAACATGTTCATGAATATGTGTGACACATAAAAAACCATACATAAATAATCAAACAAAATGTATACCCATGGAATGAAATTTGTATCATAATCATGTAAAAAGGATTATCAAAAACGAATATCATTATGGTCTCCATAAAAGGATGAATTTCAATCATACATGTACAATGATAAGGGGATATAGGTATGGATCATGATATTGATGTCAAAATGAAGTGAAAATAGTTTTTAATAAACTATAGAAATAATTCATTTTAGTAAAACTTAATGGAAAATATTCAAGAATCTTTAAAATGGAAAAAGCATAATTTTTTTTGTATAAAATAAAAAATTATTCAAGGTATTTTATAAGGATAAAAATGTGGTATTTTTGAAAAAAAATAATAGAGTCTTAAACCATATTATTAAGGGTATTTGAAAATGGATGAAAAATCAAGAAGTGACCTTGAATTTGGTTTGCTTATTGGGAAAAATTGAGAAGGAAACCTTTTGAAAAAATGTATATCCCCATCAATGAATAGTGATATGATCAGTATACGTGAGTTTTTAACATAAAAAAAGTATATAGAAATAATAAATTAAATAAAGAATCATTATATTTGGATAAAGAGGGTGAAAGAGTAAACCAAAGGAATAATGGAGGTTTGGGTAGAATCCCATACCGAATATATGAAACTATTCTGAACCTAATCATAATGTCCCAATATAAAATTATAATTCAATATTTAATAATTATTGAACCTTTTTTGTATGTATTTGATTTATTATAACTTTATTAAGTTGATTTATGGCATGTTTTATGGGTTATGTGGTTTAATTTCATTGTTTAGGAGCATTGGTTTCCTTGGTTTCCATGATCGATTTACTTGTATACATATATGAAAGGTCCTATAATGTGGGGGTAATTATATATAATTAAACATAAATGTTAATAATGAACTTATTGAATATTATAATACCTTTTGTTTCTATAATTTTTGATGATTAGTTGTATATGTCATTAATGACAATTGTTTAGATTAATTTAGTGTTTTTTGATCACAACAAACTAATATTGTTTTATAAACAAATATCATTTTTAAAAAATTATTATAGAACATTAAAGAATTAAAAAAATATATATTATAATCTGGTTCAACCATAAAAATGGTTTAAAGACCATCCTTGTAGATGTTAATGGAAATTGAAAACATTCTCTCTATTGAATTTGATAAATTAATCATTAGAGACGATGTTCAGAGTTTAAGTATATAAGGATGGGGGAAGAGGGATAATGATTTATTATTCTATTAGCATAAAAAAATAAAATATATGTATGTTACTACTGTTTCCATACCATTTGGATAAGGGAATGTATGGAGGGAATAAGAAAATAAAAGAACATGAAAAGAAATTTAAAGAAAAAGAAGAGGGGTTTTCCCCTTGATTCCTTTTCATTGAGAACATCCTTTGGGTTTTTTGATATTTTATTAAGACCAAAATATCATGGAGTACTTCAGTCAACACATTTATTAATGGAAGTATGGTTTTTGGGTCTCCTTAAGGCCTTTGAGACACCTTAAGTCCTTTGGTCAACCTAAAGCCCTTCAGGAAACATGATGTGTAAACACAAACCAGACAGGTTCTAAAAGGTATAAGCTCCATATGAGGATTCAAAGAAACGTGAATTCTCCAGAGAAAAGTTATCATATTTGAAATAATGATAGGCTATGGAGATTTCCATTGTTACCAGGAATGTGAATCTATACACAAGAAAACTAGCCAAATAACCATGGGATGATGGAGAGATGATCACGATGAAAATATTAGGGAGGGGTTGTTTCAAGTAGTCATAATATAGGATGAATTCCACTACGAAATTTAGATCCTATATTTTAATGAATCCTATAGGCCGTGCATGTTTTCCCCATTAACCCTTAAAAGGGTTGTTATCAAAAATGAAAAAAAAAACATTGAAGGTGTTCGGTCTAATCAAGAAAATCTCACAGACGGTGCATAGAGGTTTTGGAAGAGTATTCTGCAGAATTTAGAAAATGTTGAAGGATTGGGAGTTGTGATGAGTAGAGATGATGAGAGGTGGTATTTATAGTGGAAGAGGGGTCTCTTTTAATATTTTAATCATTATTTTGTTATTTTTTCCAAAAAAAACAATATTGTTGATTCTTGAGACTATATAAATTAACATGAGAATGTGCGTTTGAGTTATTTGACATAACTCAAAACTACATAACTTATGACTCCGTAATTCATGTAATACAACTGTCATAAATTGTAGTAATTTACTATACAAAATAAAATCATGTACATTTGAAAAATACAAAAAAATCACCCTCACTATTTTTTGACGTGTAGAATTCAAAAATGAAATCCATTTTATTGAAATAATTTTATAAATTTGAGAAATTTTAATTTTAATTAAAATCATCATTTACTTGGTAAATAGAGTTTTTAAAATTAGAGAATATTTTATAGCACATTGAAAAATTAGATATCTTTTCAAAAAATTGACATAAAAACATAGGACCTAAAAACATTAATTTATGATTTCATTTTTAAAAAACAAACATTATTTTTAATTATTAAATTAATATTAACATTGTAATTAAATATTTATAACTTATAAAAATAACATGAGTTAATTAATATTTTTTAAAATATTTATTTACTTGTATTATGATATAATTATATCTTATGGTTACTTATAATATGGATAAATTTTATTTATACAATCATTTGTAAGGTTGCTACTCATTTTTCTGGTATACTATTCATAAAGGTTTTGTAACTAATCTAAAGTTCATTTTACATTTCATTTTTTATATGTTCCCTAAGATCTAATAATTCCTTTTATATCATTTAATCATCATTTATATGGTTTTTACTATGTTATCAATTTTATTTTATGTCATTATACTATACGACATAATTATAATAAGGGAATTTCCATTGATAATAAATTGTGTCATGACAGCCATAATTTGACTCTGATATTTACCAGAGCACCCAAAACCCCACCCAATCCTCGTAAAACGTTCAATATATCTCTTTTAGGATGATATATCCCTTATAACCCTAATCAAATTCTTGATCTTAAAAAATCCTTTAATCTAAGACTAAAAATTCATTTTTTTAATTTTAAAACCAATAATAATGAATTTTTTTACACATCATGAAAAAATTTGATCATCCCAACCACCTTATGAGGATTCTAGTCAATACCAACCAATAATTCTATATAAATCACCAAACATATTTTTCAAAATTTTATCATTTGTTAGAATTCCACCAAACCACTATATAAATGAATGAAATTTCGTCAATGGTTGGAATGATTTGAACCCCATCATGAAATATTCCCATAATTGGAAGGATGTATACCTCATTTCATATTGTTCAACCCACTTCAGTGTGATGTTTAATTTTTTCAATATTTTTCTAAATTTTCTAACTATTCAGATGGCTCTCATAGTGGAAAATGACATGTATTGGTGCTTCTGAGAAAAACTATGTAAAATAGTTTTTATTAGTGTTATGGAGAAACCATTACTGGATCTTCTTGAATTGTAGAAAATTATTATAGGGACTATCATCTCTTCGATGAGAATCTTTTATGGAATATTTTATGCTTTAATTAATGTAATTGTAATGGTTATTGAAATACTCATTTTAAAAAAAATTATCTTTTATTTGGAAATTTAAAAATACTATTACAAGGGTTGGAATTGTTTTGATAATTCCCGACATTATTGAAGCTATCCAGAGGTTATTTGAAGTGATTAAGAAGGCCATATGATGAAGTTAATTGACTTTCTGATCATTTTGAGAATTCTAGAAATTATACATTAGGACTAGAAAATGGAAAATAAAAACATAGTATTAGATTTAATAAGATTATAATATATCTTCCATTTCATAAGCCACTTTGAGAATCATCTAATTTTTTATAAATTTGTGTTATATTAAGGCTATTTCAGAAGATATATGGAATTTCTTAGGATAATTATTATATCATAATATATTCAACCAAATTCATAAGATATTGGATACACATGAGATACATGGAATGCATATAATTCACAAATCTCCGACGATACATGTCCAAATGCATTAGATACATGAAACATGTAAGATATTTAAAAATGTATGACATTGGAAATGTGTATGATGTTGAAAATGAATAATATTTTGGAAACATGTAAGATATTTTTATCATATATGATATTTCTTTCCCAAAAGATATTTTAATGCATATGATATTACACTTTGTAAAAATATGAGAAATTGGTATCTTCTGGAAGATATACTATGAAGTACACTAGAATGATGTTATTCTTCTCCTCATTGTATAATCATCACAACTAAGTAGATTGGGTGTGAATCAAGTTGAGAATGAAGAATAAAAATGAGGATATTCCACTGAATTAAGAGCAATAATGCCATAGTATAAGGTTCCACTATATTAATCTATACGAATTCTAGTGTGGGAGGAATTTAAACGTCCAAAGATATTTCATGGGATGATTTGAAGAAGAATTAAATCCTATATTATATGGATTATTTAACATGTATATGAATCTATATTAATTACTATTGTCATTTTAAAATATTTATAGGTATTTTAAATTCAAATACTTGTAATAATATTCATGATTATAGCTTTTATATTTCAAGAAAATATTTGCCAAAAAATATCAACCAAAATAGAATCAATGGAAGTTTCTCTATTTTATTGTTTGAATAAAATTAGTATATTTTTATGATAATAAAAAGGATCAAATGTTTAAATACAGGTAATAGTTATTAGTTTTCAATTCGATACTTTTTGAAAACTGAATAAAAATATAGTATCATTGGAAAATAAAGAAGAAGATGATCATCCTTTTTTTATCCTCTGTGGAGGATCATGTTTTCATTTATGATCATTATTTAAGAGTATAATTCTATTATATTGGTCTTTAATTAAAAATATTTATGTCCATACTCTATAATTGTTTCAAATTATTCTCCTTAACCATAAAAAATTATTAATAATAAAATAACAGTTTTCTTTTCATGGGATAAAAACCACCATACACTTTGGATTGACTCATTATTTTAGGAGATTATCCTCATTATAAAATGTTATTTTTTCATTTCCGTTATTTATCTGTTTAAATATTAAGATAATAATGATGAATTTTCATTTTAACCTCAGGTTTCTTAGAAACACAATATATATTAATTCACTCTTTTATTATGTATGAAAACATTCATTTAAAAAAAATTGGTATCAATTTATGTCATATATTATTGTTTCTCTCATGTTTTTTCAAGGATTATCACAACATAGTAAATTTAAAATAAATTTTAATTTTTGATCTTTTAGGGATTCATAATTTGAAATATATAATGGTTCCATCCTTATATATTTGGTACATGATGTTCTTGATTCACTTCGGTATAGATTCACTATGAAAAATAAAACCAAATCATGGTCATTGGTTAAAAATAAAAATTCTAAAATAAAATAAAGGATAGTAATGAATTATTGTCCACATTATTAGAAATAGGGATGAAAAATGTCATAGGTTGTAGAAATTAAAATTCCATTTATAAAAATATTCATAGAATCTATGTAGGAAATATATAGTTTTAGGGATCCAAATTAAAAATGAAAATATAGTAGTGCAAATAAATTATACTACAAGAAGATTAAATATTTGATAAATTATTTAATGGTGTTAACAAAATTATTAATTACAATTATTGGGTTTAGAGATACTATTGATGAATTTATTGTGGGGAAGAATATTTTTCCGAATTTTACCAAAAAAATTTATTGCAACATCAAATATCAAAAATATAAAGATCTTAATGAATATAACAGTATTGAAATTCAAGAAAATATGAACAATCACTAGATGAGAAGAGGAGAACCACACAAAATCAAGGGAAATAATGTTTACGAGATTTATTTAAATGATTTAAGAGGTTTGAATTTAGAATAAAATGAATGTTTCTTAGAGGAAAAATATGGTATCGAAGAGATTATTATGACTCTTTAACTTATGTCATGTAAATTCACATGAGGAAGAGGTAAGAATAAATAAAACCTTATATTTATAATATTTAATAGGGGAGATTTTTACACATCATTTCCATTTTTCCATTGCAAATAAATGGAGAATTTAATGATGATGAAGTAAAAAAAGGTCACCGATAATATATATTCTAGAAAGATAAATTATATAACGACTATAAAGAAACATTCCCCAAAATTTTTATGATGGAATGTTCTATCTATTGTAGAAGGTGTAACGGATATCGTAGAAAGATGAATTAAAGAGGAAGCCCCAAAAAATTTTTCTAGAAGATATATCATTTACTATAAATAATATTAATCTGAATAAATTTTTTATTACAGACAAATTAATATTGTATACATTGTAGAAGAAGAAGAAATAGTTAAAGAATACACATCGATATTGGAAATCTAAATATATTTTAATAATAGAGGGTGGCTGAGAGATGATAATTATTATATTAAATCGAATTTATAGAAAATAATTACTACATTTTTAAAATACAATCAGGTTATATAAATAGATATAATTAATATTTATAATGATGAGTTAGGATAAATCATTGAAGATATAACTCCCATTATTATTCATGGGGATAAAAACTGATAAAATGAAGAAGAATATAACTGAATCAAAGTATCAAAAAAGGAAAATAATTTATTACTATGATAAATATTTTGAAGGAAATGGTATGTGTTACATGTAACAGGTTTTAAAAACTATTATTTTTCAAGAAACCGATCATGTCAAAAAAATACCATTGATGTTCCACAATAAAAGAAAAGTATGATTTTTAAGAGAATCCGGTAGAAGAGAAAAGATATAATTTAACAATAAAATATGATGAAAATGAAAAATTTACATGGATCAGGAATTATAAAGATTTTAAAATCCATCCAATGTTAGTATCATGTGTTCAATAATTAATCTATTAAAAGATATTGCTAAGAAAAATATAATAATTTACTGAGAAAAGATTTAGATAATAATAAAATAAGTAGAAAAATTTCACACAATGAAAGCGATTTCAGTGATATTATTGCTGCAGTGGTATGATTGGATGCAATGACTAAAATTTCTCTAACAACATGTCACCACCATTTCTTAGACGGGATAATGAATCATAGGGGATAAAGAAAAAAAATTGGTAGCCTATTGAAATACCATTATTATAAAGACAAGATTGTGGTAAAGAAAATAATTGATATTATATAAGAATTATATGGAAAATGTGATCAGAAAAAGAATAATTTAAATGAATTTATCACATTCATACTAACCTAAAATGACCATGTTTTAAAAATGATTGAATGCAGAAAAATGAAATCAGTTATGAAAATAAGAAAATGTTTTGATGTTTCATTTTTAAGGCTAGCATGATTGAGAAACCCTATATCCTGAATAATTGATATCTTATCAAAACAGAAGTGATTTTAAAAAAATATTATATTAAATATATATGAGGATCTATAACCATTATAAATGATAACTCATTAAAGATCAATGGATTTGGAATAACCAATATTGGATAAAATTAAATTATTCTTAATAATATCTTGTCTATTGATGGGATAAAGCACAATCGAGTGTTTAAAATTAGTGTGATGCATAAAATATTGTTATTTTCAAAAAAACAGTTTCTTAGTCAATATATTGAATGAAGGGTTAGTTATCACAAAATTATTAAGAACTATGGGTAATCTATTTTATGTTGGTGATACGAGAATGTATTTCTACATTAGTGTTAATAAAAGGAATAGATTGTGACAAAACAGACCCAACCACCTTGGATAAAATAATTTGACGAAACTAGTTATACAAGATGCTATAAGAAATATACCTATTATAAAGGTATTAATTTTTCTATTAGTAAGGCATGTTAGAAATTGAATATGGTTAATAAAATTAAAAAAGGAGGTGATATTGAAACCTCAAAAACATTAGATATAATCCATTCTAATGTTTGGGGACATTTAAATATAATTCTATTAGTGGAGAGAAATACATTATGTATTTAATTAATAAATTAATAAGAATGAAATGTATCATGTCCATTTTATATAATTATGAATCCCTGTATTGATTTAGAAGCATCAAAATATTAGTATGGAAATAGATAGGTCTATCATTGAGGTAGTTAAAATCTAATAATATCATATAGTATGCTAATAATAAATTTTATAAGTATCTAGATAGTCATGTTATTATATATATGCATAGTTATCCCTAAAATCCTAAATATAATGAATTGGTTGACAAGAAAAATAGATGTCTTATTTTTATGGATAAAATAATGTTAACCAACCATGTAACTTCAAGATACTTGTCTGTATAGGTTATTACCATGGATAAAATAATTCAAACGAAGTGTATATAAAGAAAAAAATCAAATTGGAATCCATATGAGGTGTTGTTAAAGATGAAACCCAATGTTAAAAACATTACGGTTTTTTTAATCACATTCACAATCATTGAGAAAGATATAAGTGTTTTAAATTTTTTGGAAAAGAAAAATGTATAATATTTTATAGATAGAAAACATATTGAAGTTCATACAGATGTTATAGAAATATATATATAATACTTGCTGAATATAATGATTAAATAGTTTAGTAAAATGAAGAATATATTAAGAATATAATCATTGAAGATAATGTAGATCGTGTTATTTCTTCTGAACCAATTACATAAAAAATGAAGACATAAAAATTCAGGGTAAAGATATAAATTTTTCCAATACCTGTTATAATATTAGGAATATGAAAATCATTGGAATAAGATAAAAAATGAGGAAGAATCTAAAATTTTAAAATAATTTTAGAGAAAAAAATCAAGGGGTTGGGATAATAAGAAAGATCATGTACACTACTTAATGGAGAAATATATCAAATAGAAAATAATTAAACATGGAAATTGTTTTCCATTTATAGAGATAAATTTTTTATTACAACAAAATGGGTATTTATAAATAATTTAAATGAGAATGGTGATGTTGATACCGATAATTTCACGATAGTTTTCAAGGGGTATACACAAATTGTAGTTGGATAATTTGATATAATTATTGGTCCAATTTATAGACATTAAACCACTATTATTTTTCATGATGTTATGGATAAGAGATACATTAATTGTGTCCAAATAGAATTAAAATAAATTTCTTTTAATATAGAACTATATAAAAATTTTATATGAAAAAACATAAGATATTTTTACTAGAATTGACTGGTAGCATGGTGTGTAAATTGAAGAAGTATCATTAATGTTTTAATAAATCTCAAGGAGCCAGGTATTTTAGTATTGATAAATATTTTAGACACATGATATTAAATTAAGGGAAAATGGATATAAATTTATATGAAAGTTATACAATTACTACACCAAATTTTTTGATAGAGTATGTTGATGACATTATTTTTTCATTATATGATTATAGAACATGTGAATAATTTACATTTCACTTGAAGAAGAAGTTTTTAATGTCCATGTATATAAATATTCGATTTTTCTTAGGTTTGATAATTACCCAAATGATGATTTCATTTTTTTATTCTAAGATAAATATGTTAAAGATGATTTGAAGAGGTTTGGTTTGAAGGAATATAGGGGAGTGTACATAAAAATTATAGTGGGGATAAACTGAGTAAGGATAAAAACGGAAAAATAATTAATGAGATAGAATTCAGAATATTAATTTGAAGTTTCATGTATTTCAAAAAAACTAAGAATGATATTGTTATTTTCAGTCAATTTTTGTGACAAATATAAATCTAATCCTAAATAATTTCACATTTTCATAGTGATGAGAATATTGAGATATATTTCTGAAATATGAAATTATGTCAAATTTTCTCAAAATCATGTGGATCTAGATCTGAATGTGTTCAAAAATATGGACTTGGTAGATTTCACAGATAACCAAAAAAGGCCGCATACAATGGATTATTTTTCATTGGTAGAATATACGATTCATGGAATTAAAATACGCAATAACTATTTACCTAGATTTATAAAAAGGATAAATATAATATTGTATCACAAGAATCTAATCAAATAATCTATATTAGGAAACATCTTGAGGAACTAAATGTTGAATCAAAATATACTATGCTCATTGTATCTGAAAATAATAGTTCCATAAACCAATATAACAATCAAGAAATATTATAAATCCAAATAAATCGATATTAAACTTAAATTTATAATGAAAAATGTGGTCAAATTAATTTAATAACAATTTTTTCTATTCCATGGAATTAATAGACAATGTTCTCACCAAGATACTAATAATTGATTCATTTGAAAATACAGGCCTAATATTAGTGTTTAACAAAATTATCTACACCATGGTATGTTTTTTATTATATTTTATACTAAAATTATATATATATAAATAATTACATAATGAAGAGATGTAATCTGTAGGGGGTATAATTGTTCTCCTTGTTCGTGACCTGTTTTAATGTGTTACTTTATAGAATGTAGTAAATGTGATTATAAAATATTTTTTCCATGTTTTCACTATGTTTATTCAAAATTTAAATTTATTTAATGAGGTACTTAATGATAGAATTTATATATGTTTTTATCACTTATTTTTTCAATAGTGAGATAGATTAATTAGACTTAGAGTTTAATTATGCATGCTTCTATTATTTGAGGATATTTATGTTAAATCTTCTTATTTTTTACTTTTTCTTCAATTTGTGTAATTAGGGTTGGATAGTATTGATAGAAAATCAAAAGGTTTAGATTTTTTAACCAAAATAAAGATGATTTTTTATTTTTTTTAAATATGTTTTACAATTTTGTTATTTTTGATTCAGTCCTTAGACAATAAATTAAGAAATTCATATTCTTAGGAGAATAACTCTATATAATAGTTTACAGTGTAGTTGTAAGGAAACTACCCATTGATTATTTAACATGAAGGATATGATTAAAAATTACTACTCTCTCATGGATGTAAATTATAGAATAAATATTTAATGTCATAATTATTGTGTTCGTGCAGGTCATTGAAAAACTCAACTTTGTGTAATTATATGTTTTAATGAACATTGGAAATAAGATGAAGAGGTTTTTGAATTTTTCAGATAATTATTAAATTTTTTTGAATTTTTTTGGGTGATTTAAAGTGATTGAGGTGACCATGAAATAAAGTGAATTTAAATTTTTATCATTTGTTTAATTTTTAAAATTATGTGATGGGATTGGAATGTGGAAAAATATATATACATATGGTATTTGAAAATTTTAAAATTCATATTCTATTTTGTAAGGTACATTTATAATCATGATAGAATATTGGGCTTCATAAGATATTGAGTAGATATCAAAAGATACATGTTATTTTTAAAGACACTTATGAGCTTGTAAGTTATTCATCGAAATTCAGAAGATATGGGGAATGTGTAACATAATTTGAAACTTGTATGATACTAGAAAAAACAGAGATATCGAAAAAAATATATGATATTGAAAATGAGTAAGATACTTTTATCACAAAATATATTTATCTCCCATAATAAATTTCACATTTTATGATGTTTCACTACATAAGATATTATACTTCACTGAAGTTTTATTAACTCTAATTTTATGGAAGATACCTTCAGAAGTCCAATGTTAAATACCCTATATTGATCTTTATTGAATAAGGAACACAAATAACTTTATGGGTTGTGATTACGTCTATGTATGAAGAATCTAACTAATGTAATTATCTAGAATGAAGAGAAGTTATGCCACAATAGATGGTTTCATTCTCCAAATATATGGGATTGAAAGTAGGGAAGGAATTCAAAAATCCCCACAAATTTCATGAGATCATTTGAATAAGAATTAAATCCTAGGATTTTTAGATTATATGAATAGTATTGAAATGGTGATTAATTGAGAATTTATTATATTGATATTCATTGGAATTTATAATTAAAATATTAGAAATGAGTATTAACATTCAATGATTCTATTTTTTGGAAGCAATTGACAAGAAACTATAGAGAATCTGAGAAAAAATACGACTTTACAAACTTTATTCTGGAAATATTATTCACATATTTTTAGGATTATCAAAATGTTATAAAAAATAAAATGAGTTAATAATCATGATTTTATAATTATAAAGTCAATATTGTGTGAAATCCTTATAAAATTATTTTATTGAATGAATAAAAATATGACAGATTTATAAATCTATTTACCCTATAAGGATGATCAATCTATCATCTATTAACATAATTCAAAAGAATCATTCAATTATTTTGGTGCTAGATTTCAACTAGTTAGGTCCAGTCCCTGTAATAGGTTTGTGGTCATACCCTTTCCAGTAGAAACATTTTTTATAAAAAAAGTAGTTTTGTAGGGGGATAAAAACCAAAACACACTATGGATGTATTCAGTATTTCTGGAGGTATACCCCATTAAATAATTGTTAGTATCATTTATTTTTTGGAATCATTGTATGATTAGAGAGAATAGTACTAAACAGTCACAAGATCATAATGGGTTTTTATAGGAAAAACTATATACGATGAATCGCCCCCATCTTATTGTATTGTGTTACCCAAACACATAGTCTGTCCCATAACAACATGCATGTAAATATTCAGAATAACCTCTAAAATAATATTTCAAAATGACTAGGGTTGGAATACCCCCTACCTGTGGAATAATTCATTCCATATCATCAAACATCACCATCATTGGTATACTCTTCAAACCTATCACACATATCTCTTCCAATCATATCCCTCCTTATGATTGTCATGAACTTCTAATCCACCATCCTATTACATATTGTGATCATAATTGGCATGAGTTCTATACTCACAACACAAACCATAATCATTTATAATACCAATAAGTATCATTCAAATAATAAAAACAACTTTTTAATTAAAAACTATGTAGTGAACCAATTTTATAAAAATACATTTATCTTAAGGGGGATGTGGTATAGTTACTCACCTCGCACTAAAAAATAATTCAAATTAGGTAAGACCCTTAATCAATCAACTTATTTCCAAAATCCATTTCATTCTATTATAATATGATGTACGACTAATTACAATCTTCTCTTAGTTTTTAAAATTTGATGAATATTCCCACATGGTCTAGTATGTCACATAAATTTTAGGACACCACTCATGGGTTTCCTTAGTTTATTCTTAAACATTATGATCATGGACCACTGATCAATATTCATATATTCACTCCAACATAACATTAATAGAATAATAAAATGAATAAATTATTTAGAATCAAAATATATAAAACATTATAAGGGATGAATGAAATCAATCCTTTTAACAATTTAATTCTAGGATAGTCCCTGCTTGACCAAATAAAATATAAAATTATATACCAAGTTATTGACATCCATAACCAAATTAATAAGGGGATTTGAATACTAACCTCACATAATAGTCAAATAAGACAATAGGTTTCAACGAAAAAAAATATGATTCCACTATATTTTAACTCAACAATGCAGAACCCTCTCAGGTTACCCATCTCTAATATGGACTCAAGCCCTTAACCCATTTTCACTCGGGAATCAAGGAGTAAGGATCTAGGGTCTTCCATGACCATTATATCATCATTCAATTTTATATGGGTTAAGGGAAGTTAAGTAAATATTTTAGTACAATTTAATCTATGTGATGAGGTTTCATATCATATGGTTCATTATAGAAATATATATGGGAAAATTATAAGGGACAACCTACCTCAAAAAATATTTTTAACATTATAAGAAAAGTCCAAACACTATCATCAAGAAAGATTGATTGGATATAACCCAAAAACATGAGATCCTAGATCAATTAAAAAGATACTTTAATATATCATAACCAATTAAAAGTAATCAAAAAAAATCATCCCATTAAAAATTACACTATTATTTCACTAGGAATAAATAAATAAAAAATTAATAGGTCATATCTTACGTTCATTACACTGAGAAGTGGGGTGTGCACCACCCAATACATCCATCCAGACAACTAGCACAAAAAATCACCAATATAACATGTAAAATAATCAAAAAATTTAATCCCAAATGCCAAAAAATCACAGAAATAATTTGGTAATGGATTACCATAATAAAGCTCCATGTAACATAGTGTATCCATCATTATAAGATCCCCACTCTCCAAGAAGAATGAGAACCTCCTTATATGGTCTTGATTAAACTATGAATTAGGGAAATTATAATTAAATTAATAACCAAAATGCACTAAATAATAGGTTTATAAGAGGAACAAGATATGAGGTAATAGAGAGAGAGAGAGACATAGGAGTAAAGTTACCTTGAATGATGAAAGAACATAACCAAAAGAAATAATATCTATGGGAGAACAGGGAATGTAAGAGTGGAAGGGGGTATTTTCATGCCATATCTATGCGCTTAGACGCCCCATGGAACTATATGTGGGGTACATTTAAAATGGGGAAAATATTTCATTATTCCCATATCGAAAAAAAAACATTCTAATATATCAATAAAACTCCAGTGAACTACCACATGACATTTGTGGAACGGATAATGTTACAATACCACTATCTAGAGCACTAGAGATCTGGTAAATTTACATAATTATTCTAGTTTATTCATACCATAACCACCTAGTCCAACTCAAAAACCTAATACCCTAGATTCCACTTCATAATGTTTCATCCCAAACACACATCTTTAGACAATTTCATTATATATTTAAAACATGTCAAAATACAAAAAATTTATTTCCAAATATAGAATAATTAAACTCAACCATGGTTATAAAATCATTAGAACCTATATTACCTTTTGTATCAGCAACATTAACTATTGTGGGATGTTATAACCTCCCCACTATAACACTTATTTTCCCCAAGAATAATCATTTTTATCTTTCAAATAACATTGGTAACTGATATCAGATGCACATTCCAATTCTAAAATGCCTAATTTTTATGGTCACATTGACACCACAATTTAACATGAAAACTCTCTAACTGTTCAAATTTATCTTCACTTGAATCATTATATTTATTGGTCATTACTCAAATGATGCATTTTGATTCTCATATAAACCATTGAGTTTGATCATTCCTAAAAACACTTCCTGTTACCCCACCATATCAAACATTTTTTAAAACCTATTATCACAAGAATGATGGAATTTATTAATTCAATTAAATTCATAATGATTCCCCACTAACTAATAAATTCATTAATTCCAAATCCAGTAATTTTATTATGCATAAATTAATGTCATTGATTACACCAATCCATCACACTCACGATTTCACCACCAGGAATCACTAGACCATTCACACAAAAACCTACTATATAATTTATGAGACTTTATTTGCAACATCAATCCCCATTTGGTAATACCAATTTTATCACTCTCATGGGTGCACCAACAATCGATAAGACTATTCATCCTACTAGTCCATCTCTGAAAATTCATATTTAGTTATCCACCAGAACCTAACCTAGATCACAAACCTATCTGTAACTATATATATTTACTTTACCTGATCCACCATTCAATAACCATATCTAGGTATCTATAATTTATTGAGAACATACTAGCTAATTTGATTTATGAACATACCAAAAAACACAACTACCATTGGGTAGAACACACAAATATTTCGTCCCTAATGTTTACCAAAAACAACTCAAAATGAGGATTATACACACTACCACCAGATGGTTTCCTCCCTATCATTGAATTTCTCTAATTAGTGTTCAATATATATATTCTCGACTGGTTCCCACTATCAGTTGAACACTAAAAATCCTGATATCAACTCATTTTACTTGACTATATTTATATCCTAATCCCTAATCAATGGTTTCGTGATACCATTGTACCCCCTAAAGCCTCTTACCGACTATATTGATAATCTATCACAGTTACACCCATTCTCAATTGATATTACTCTAGATTAATGAAATCAATATTTACCACATAAATATCACATACCAATACATTTTAGACTCCCCTTGTCCCACATTAAACTCAAAATCTATCCGGTGCTCCACTAAATATAGTTAGGTCACGAAATTAATTCCTTAATCATCACATTGAGCTACTCTGACCCTTGACATCTCACATGAACCAATTGTCTTGTCACTGAAATTTACATTACATAAAAATTAAAAACATATATCTCATTTTATTTAACTATTTGGTTTTAACCACAATTATCATTAACTATTATTCTTTTTGAACCCTTAGTCATTTCACCATCACTCTATGGAGATCACATTTCAAAAAAATGTGATATTATGATGCACTAGTTCTCACTATTCGATCCCTCCAAACCATCCCTATAGAAATCCCCACTCTAAATATTTCAAGATATAACATCAATTTCAACAACCCGTTTTCCATTACATGATTATAGAAAGGTGTTTCACACCATTCCACTATTACATAATACTTACCTGTAACCCATGTGTGGTTATTTAGTATATTTCATAGACACCCCGAGACATAGCTTCATATAGGTATAAAAAGAAGGATTCCAAGATCCCACCATAATAGAGGTACCCCACAAAAGTTTCTAAGAACTAAATACATATTAATTAATAATATCCCCACACATTGAGGGTCACACATGCAACCATTATGAATTTCCATCTCTTATAGTTTCCACACCCTCAAAATTCTCATTCCATTCATGAAATAATATCACTAAATTGATGATCAACCAAAACAAAACCATAATCATTCGCACCATGTTCTCTATGGATAACTACAACCAAAAAAATCTCAAATCTTACATTACTATGGCTAATATGGGGTCATATCAGTCCATATAACCCATAGGTTAAAAACATACACCTTTTATGACATTATAAGAGATCATATGACTAATATATATTATAATGGAGCTAATTAGTCCCTATTAGTACCCACATATTATACCAAAATGTTTTGGACCCTAGAGTTACCCTGGTACATAACAATACTCTAACAACTTGGAGTAACATTTAACTAATTTTATAATTTCTCACCTACTTAGTCAGTTTACTAAAATCTTCATGTATGTCAGACCTATCATAATAAAACACCACTAATTATCCTAAATTATTAAAACCTAAGGAATAGTTATGAATCATTTGATACAAAATTGAACCCCACATAAGAGCCAACTTCATTGAAAAAAGTGACTACACATGATTTTTAAAGCAACCCTTCCCATCATGAAACCATAATTCACGATTTATTACATAAATGTATACATAATATAACCCCGAAGATCAGGAATTATTGTGTATGTGAGAATTTGGTACATCTAATAACATCTTGCTCATGAGATACACTAACATTATTGAAAACATACATAACATGCATTTAAAATTCCATGGCTATTAAAATTGCATGTGATAACCTAGCGATAAACATTTGAAAGGGGTGATCTATAAAGCATAGTAAATGAATAATCATGGAATAAAGTGATACATGTTAGAAAATATGTATATCAATGGGGTAGGAAAAGAGCTGTAATCACAAACATGAATAATGAGACATGATTTATCATGATAATCATAACATGAGAAATTTTATAAAAACATTAAACACTACATCATATACATAGGTCAAGGATAAACTGACAAGATATAATGGTGTAAGAAGTCCCATAAAGGAATCAGGTTAACTCCCTATCCCAACATGATGTCTCATGAGACTAAACATTACCTTATTCATTAGAGTAATATATAATTATGAGCACATCCATCACATTAATTTCATTCTCATGTTTAAGTGTGCCACATATAACAGAAAACATGGATTTATTCATCAAAATATTTTATTCCTAGATCAATTTATATGTAAAAAATACATGTATCTAACAATTAAATGAGGTATAACAGTATATAGATGAATAACCTAGATAGGAAATTGTTATTTTATTCACTAAACAATTTTTTTAACATGGAAAACTCATGATGAAATTTCAGCATCATAACAATGTCACTTAATGATTCATAAAATTGGTTGATGAGAGAGAATAGGTTATTTAATCACAAATACATAAAATATGATTTAGTAGGGAATTTGAAAAAACATATCAGAACACTAAATTTTTTAAATAAAAGTCACAAGTTAATGAGGAAACATGAATATTGAAAATAATCAAAACTATATTCGACATGTTTATGAGTGTACATAGAAGATCATGAGAATATTAATGAGTGTGAAAGGGGGATATCATCATTTTTAGATTAAATGGATAGTGTGTTTAATATAGAATAAAATATCACAACATAATAAAATGAAATTTAATAGTCATAACATAAAATAATTGCATTAATTGAAATTAGAAGAGAGAAACCCCTAACATGATTATGTGAATACAAATGTCTGGGAGGGTGTTATTAAAATCATTGGCGTGCCTTGGGAGGACTTTAGAGATTAAAGAGAATAGTATGGACAAGATCTTAGGAGTTCTAGTGAATATAAATTTTAGATTGGGTTGGTTTATATTGGAAAAGAGGGGGATTTCATTATTATTTAGGGTTTGGAATCTATACAATAAAATAAACAGAACCACAAATCATCCAATTGAATTTTCTCATGGTATATGAAAAATGGGGCTGGTTATCATTATTTTATATAGAAAAAGGTCGAATTTATTAAAATAATTTTTTTTCTTATGTGGAGGTGAGTCATACGGTTAAATAAATGATTTCAAAACCATAAAATATATTAATGGTTTTGAAGGATTCATAATGAATTTATAAAATTTATCATATAAAAATAAAATCACATTAATTTAAAGGTAAACCATATATTTGGTTTTTTATATCCTCTATAGTATTTATTACATCACTTTTGGGTCATTGTGATTTCATAATACACAATGTATATTTATATGGAATTTAATTTTTACCCAAAATACAACTCTCTCATGAAATTATCAAAAATTCTCCATTGTAAAATATCAATGTTTTGATTCCTAAAATAAAATTCATTTTAATAATATTTTATTTTCATAATATGAGAATTTTCACTATTAATTTAAAATCATCATTTATAAAAAAATGTTTGGCTTGTTTGAAAATTATAGTTTTTGAACCATTAAAAAAATTAAATTTAAAAACATAAAAATTATATAATCATTTATATTTAAAAAAGATTATTTAATTAAAATTTTTTATTCAAATATTAGTTATTTCAAAAATGCATTAGACTTTTAAAATAAATTTCCAAAATGAATTTGAATATTAACCAAAAATATTATTTCAATTTTATCAAAATAAAAAACATTTGTCAAATTATAATAATAGTATGAAAATATACTAATTATTCTGTAAAAAATAACTTACATACACATATTTCGAGGGTATTGATACATATCACATTAATACACTATAAAAATATCTAGGGGTATGGTGTGTGATGGTGGGGCTTTCACTTGGTGGTTTGGCGAACATGGTTTGGGATGTGGTCCCAATGAGATTGAACTTCTGCTGTAATGAAATTTTATCATGCTTAAGTTATTGGATCTTAGTTTGGATTTGGTGAAGGGAAATAATATCCATTATTGAGATATATGGGTTATCCATTCTTGATATGTTGGTGATAAAGATGATTCATCCTCCTTCATGCACTGGTATAGAATAATGGATTGATTAACAATAAGGGGATTGATTTCTATATCATGAATATTTATGTTGTATCTATATAGGGAATTCCAATACTTTACTAAAATCGATTCAAATTCCCCCAAAGGGCATATGACAGGGTTTACTAGGAAGATAATCCCATAAATTTTAACAGGGGAGGAGTTATATACTATGAATAAAAAATACATCCATTTTCTTTTTTCACCATCATCTCTATTTCTATGATATTTTGTAGTGTTTTAATAGATATAAAAAAACATTTGTGATATAAAGGTATGCATAGAGCCAGAATAAAAAAGTGAATTCACTATTACTAAATGGATAAAATGTGTACCTATCACCACATCGTTGTTAGTATCCACCACAAAATTTATGATGGAAAAATCTCTACCTTTCTTCCTTGGAAGTTGATGGTTGTCTCAAAAAACCCTTGAATATTTAGATTGATTTAAAAAGTTATTGATTCCTTTCAGTAGAAGACATGAAAAACGCACTATGGGTTGACTGGAGTATTCCATTACACCATCACATTAGTGATTTTCTTATGTCCATAGCCACTAGCTTGGTGTCCTTCATTACTAAACCTAAACAATTTCCTCACCCCGCTTAGGAAATTTACTGGGTGGTTCTATCCACACCATTGACAAGTGATATGTTGGAATTTCATGGAACCATTAGATTTATCCATTGGAGAAATAAAATTAAACTCCACTTTCTACTTCTTATCCCAGTGATACACTTGATATTATTTTGTCTCGATTTCATCTTTGAGGGATCATCAGACAATTTCCTCATAGCAATCAATGTCACAAATCTCCAAGGATTTTCATAGACTCGGTTTTATCTCCGCAAAGATATATTCTGCCTTGGATTATAGGGTAATGAAAATCATGAAGTTGTATAGTGCATATCTTATGAATTTTCCTCAAAGTCATTGATATATTCCACATCTTTTTTCTTGATTATAAGGTAACCTATTTTGATTTTAATTCGGAGAGTGTGGGGAAACTATTGATCGGAAAATATCTTCTGGAATTCCTTACACTCCATCACTTAGATTAATTCCTCAATATTTTTATTCCTGATCAATGCCCACAATTAACCAGATTATACCACCATATAACAAAAAACTAGAAGAAAGGTTTCTTTTTTGGATTATTGAGGATGGGGAAGATTTTATAAATTTAGTTGATACATTATTTTTTGATTAAGGGATTAAATGATATGATGGAAGTCACAGTCCCTTATCGTACAATCATCTCAATTGAATCTCATTCTCTCTTAGGGTAATTTTTACACTCCTCATAATCAAGGGTTATATTCCTATATTGACTTAGATGAGAGAGTATTATGAAAAATATTTGGACTCCTTCTCCCATCGGGTTGGGTACTTTGTTTAGGGAATTCATCACATTACCCTTCACATTGATTGTTTGCCCAATTCCACTAATTTTATACCATTTGATAGAATTAAACTAATATTAAATATGGGTGTTTTTAAAATATTCAACACATAAATGAAAATTTAATGAAATTAAAGAGAGAATTTATTTATTTCTATTACTTATAAATTTTATGGCTTTAATCTATTTTATCAATGGACTATTTTCTATAAAATATTATTGTGGGAATTTCCCCCTTATTAATGGTTCACAAATAAATAATTAATTTACCAAATAATATCCCCCAGTATTTTCAAAACAATAGATTAGTTGGCCCCATTTTCATGCACCAAGTTACACAGTGTAAGACATGACACACCATGTTGGAGTTGTTACCCCTTGGTACATCAATGCCAAAACTATTTCCACTTATTGTATCCTCATATAGATTAATTTTCGAGAAAAAATTATTCTATATATACCAAAATTTATGAATGATTTATTATACATAGTCTTATACTGATGTATTTTTCTACAGTCTTCAAATCATAATCCTAAAAGAACTAAAATTTTCCTCTGATGACAACTATAGAAACCCTACTCTTCATTACACATTAATTCATGATTTTTTACGAAAATGTAGACATACTAAAACCAAAAAAGATTAAAAGTATGGTTTATTTTTTATTTAGGAACATAGAATAACATCTTGAACAATGTATACAACAAGATTATTGAAAACTTCATTAACACGCTTTAAAAACTCCATGTCTTTTAAAAATAAATGTGATATCATTGGGAAAATCATAAGAAAAGGTTGAGATATAAATCTCAGTAATGGAATAAAATTGACATAATGTGATAAATGAAATAAAATAGGAATATAAATGGTCCATTAATAGAGTATAAATCATAAACAAGAACAATTATACATGATATATCTTGATAATAATAACATGGGAAATGTGGAGACAACTGAAAATAGTGCATCGTTAACATAGGTTAGGGAAAATCCACAAACACATCCTGGTTAAAAAATTAACATAAAAGAATCATGTTCAATCCCTATCCCAACATGATATGTCATTATACTAAAAATGACACAATTTATTGTAGTGCTCTATAATTTTGGGCAGACCCATCACATTCATTTCATTCTAATGGTTATGTGTGCCACATATATCATAAAACATGGATTCATTCATAATCATATTTTGTTAAATGATCTAGGAGTTTGGAATAAGTTAATATAATTCCAAATTCAAGGAGGTATATTTATATAAAGGGGATTGACCTTGATAGTAAATTTTTATGGCATTCACCACAAAATTGTTTTCGGATAGAAAAAATTGTGGTGAAATTTCGAAAGCTTAACAATGTCACCTAAAGATTCTGAAAAATGGGTTTATGAGAGTGAATAGGGTCTCAAATAACACCTAAACAAAATTTAAGTTAATTTTTACATTTAAAAACATATTCCACCCTTATAAATTCGAAATTTATTTCTTGATTTAAAGAAGAGAATTGAATTAGGAAAAGAATCCAAAATATATTTCTACGTGGTAAGAGGTCTAAATAAATAATCATGAGAGGATTAATGAGAGTTAAAGGGGGTATAATAATCTATAAATTATTTTTTTAGTATTGTGAATATGTACTAATACATCCAAACATATGAAAATGTAATTTAAGAGACATAACATAGAATAAGTGCCTGAATGGAAATGAGAAGAGATAAATCCCTTTCATCAGTGTGTGACTAAAAATTCTTGTGAGGGAATTATTTTGGGTGTGGGGGAACTTTGGGATAACTACAGAAAGTGGTGGAAAAAGTATAGACGTTCTTCATGTATTTTTAGTGATGATTAATGGGATCTTGGGTGCGTTTATATAGTAAAAGAGGGGGATTACATTATTATTTACGGTTTAAACTCTGTATAATAAAATAAAAAAACCACAACTCATACTATGATTTTTTCAATTTTTTTCTAGAAAATAAGATTGGATAATATTATTTTATAAGGCCATGGATCTAAATTAATAAAATATTCCATTTTCTTATGTATATGTGAGTCACCCTCTTAATGAAATGACATTAAAACCATAAAATATATTAATAGTTTTGGAGGATTCATAATCAATTTAAAAAATAAAATCACTATATTTATATAAAAACATATATTTATAATTTTATACCATTTATAGTATTTATAAAATCACTTTTGGGATATAATGTTTCCATAATATAGAAAGTATATTTATATGGTATTTAATTTTTTTTAAAAGTTCGGGGCCGAAGCCTCAATTTATTATTTTAAATCAAATACCTCTTTAGACTTGGTAGAGGGAGACCCATTACATATCCTGAAGTCCCAAGGCCATGAGGCCTGAAAACAAGGCTTAAAAGCCCATAATTTTCTCCCAAACGACCCCTCGGGGAACAATACTGCTACAGTACCCGCACTACTATAGTACCACCGCCAATACTTTATCTACTACAGTACCTCCACCACTGCAGTGCTGCCACTTCTACAGTGCAGCTACTGCTATAGTAGTTTCTACAGTACCCGAGAAATTGTCCCTACCCGGATTTGATCCTGGGACATTTGGATGCCAAGCAGGAGCATGTACCACTAGATAATTTTCATGTTCAATTTCCAAGAATAATATTAATTATATCTAAAAAATTTTATAAATATTTGAAGTTTCACTTTTAAAATAAAATATCCATTTATTAATCAATGGTGGGTTTATTTGATAATAAAACTTTTCAACGATTAAAAATATTTCATTTGACTACATAAAAATTATATGATAATTTACTTTTAACAAACAAAATATTTTAATAATAAATTTTTTATTTTGTTTAAAAAAATCCATTAATTCATCAAGATAAATTTGAAAATATTATTTGAATATTAATCGAAAATAATATTTTTGTTTTATAAAAATAAAAAACAGTTAAAAAGTTACAATTGTAGAATTAAAATATATTCATTAATCTATAAAAAACTATGCACATACTTATATTTATAGGTTATTGATACTTATCATGTTGATGAACCAATAAACACTCTAAGGCTAAGGTGTGTGATAATATTACCTTCATGGGGTTGTTCGAAAAACATGGTTTGGGCCGTGATCTCGATGAGATTGAACATCACCCATAAATGGATTCTCTCATACTGATGATGATAGATCTCAGAATGGGATAGGTCATGGGAAAATCCCAATGATATTATCACCCTTGGAATCTATAATAAATGGGCTTCATAGGGTATGATCCCACTTGTTGTGTCAATCATTTATTATGTTTTTTCAATTGGATTTGCAAAAAACCAATATTTATAATAATAATTTGATCACTATTTGATGACAATATTATCAATGATAATGATACATAAAGGTATTTTAAATCAAATTGGATATAATAAAACAAAATAAGTTCATTTTTTTTCTATAAAGATATTACATATTAAGAAATTTCATTAAATCAAAAGGGGAATTAATTTATAACAGTTTGGTTCATTACAATTTTTATCATTAATGAAACTCACAATACTAGGATGAACCATATAACTATTAACCATTAAATATTACAACTCATATTAGGTAATAATAAAAATTCACCTTGTTATAAAATTATATCTCTCAATTGAACGATATCATAAGTCACATTTCAATATTAGTAGGATATATTAAGTAGCCCATATAGAAAATCAAACCTAGGTCAAATATGAAAAAGAAACATCCATTTGTCATTCTCGGATACCATAAGAAAACTCGCATTCCCTAAAAACTCTCAATATATCTCATGTATATCAGTAATCCCATACCCAAACCAAATACCCACTCTAGGGTGCTTAGCCTTGTCATAGATCCATAAATTAGACCACCCCTATGGGGATCCAAAAAAGAAACAAATTCATATGAATGACATTACCCTATGATGATCCAAATCCAAAAAATCATCACAATTTTGTTTTGTTAATTATAATTATATTAATAATTTATATATGAAAATAGTAAATTAGTTATTATGGATATATTAAAATAACTGAAACATATTTTCTTTTTCTAAAACCAATATCACAATCTCATATAAGCATATACATTTCATGTGAACTAAAATTCCAAGAATGATTCTTGGACCCACACCACATTCCACCTCAGGCTAAGAGTAAAACAAAAAAATTAATAAATCTAAAACATCAAAATCAACAATAATTAACAATATTTAAACATCAAAAATAAATAATATATATCTTGATTAACTATTGACATGGAAATAAGTTTATTTAAGGGGTTTTTAGCAACAATAAACAATAACTGTAATGCCCCGACCCGAGTTACCTTGAGTCGGTGCATTATTAAATTTCATTGGCATGAAAAAAAATATCATGTCTTGAAAGACAAATTAGTTTAGTAGCCTTGGAATCACTATATACATTAATAAATGTTACATTACATCATAATGTGAAAAACTACAATAATATAGTCTCCATGGTCCGCATTCATATCCCCTTCAGAAAAATCCGGCAGGCCAGTCATAAAATATTTCTTCACATCCTGGGAAAAATAAAACATAGAAAGGGGTGAGCTCAGATTCTCAGTAAGGATAAAAATATATCAGAAACTTTCATAAACAAGTATAAACATTTAAGGCAATGTATAACTAAAACAAAAGCCTTTTAAACTTGAACTTCAGCATAATATGGTAAAAATAAAATGAAATAATGCCATTTACTTGTTCACATGGATATTCTACTAGTAGAATAATCAAATGCAATATCAATAACCACTTTCATAATGATGGAATTCATAATTCCAAACTATCATAACCACATATTCAAGGCCTTGTTCCAAGAATACAAATGTGTTTTTGTCAAGGCCTTGTGCCAAGACACTAGTTTGTCTCATGAGACCTATTGATGCATCAAGGAGCTATAAAGGGCTCCACCCATTGCTAACTAAGTCCAATGCATTCCTCATATAAATATGTTTAATCATAACATATGTTTTTTTTAATTAAAACTAGCATACAAAATGTCAATAATTTCTCCATAAACAATGAATGGTATAAAAATGACACATCTACATTCAAACATATAACAAAACCTTAAATACAATATGGACGATTTGTATCATAATAAATTAACATCAAATAAGCTTAAAATCTATCAAAGGATGTTGACATAGATGAAATCAAAACTATTTGGGAGAAATATCTATTTTTTGAAATCATTTAAAAGTCACACATTAAATAAGTAAGTAATTTAAAAGATATGTTTGAATCAAAGTGTCCCATACCAATTTGAAACATTTTAAAAGAAATATCATTTCAAAACATTAATGTCCATATAAATAAATTCATAAAATCATTTTGAATACATGGACATTAATTGAAAATATTTATAAGGATAAATCTTTAAAACATTTAAAAATATGATCTTGATAAAGAGTAGCTTTCACAAATTTTTAGAATATTAATTTTGAAATCATTTAAAAGTAACATAATTATAAAATAATACATTTACATTAAAAATATTCTTATATTATTGTAAGGGAAGATTCGACGATTTTATAATGGCGTAAAATAGCCGCACCCTCCATATAAGTTAAAAAAACACATTTTTACATTAATTCTGTCAAAAAGGTTAAAAAGGACCTTGTTTGGAAAACGACGAAAAGATTCCTTTATAAACATATTATAAAAAGTCAAACAAGGGTATAAATGAATTTAACCCATATTCTGTAAAATAGTTAGAATGTTTTTAAATAAATTTATAATAAACATGGATGTGGATGATAAAGAGGTCCCAGTAGATAATTACGTATAAACAACCTCGGATAATGAAGAGATTGTGAAATAAACCCTTACCTTGTACTTTTCATTGGTTGAGGGTAGGTTAACCACCTGTATAATAGTGAAATAATTATTATTAAATTTTAAAAGAATCATATAAATTAACATGATATCATATATGATCTTTTAACATTTCTTTGTTAATAATATTTTAGTATTATCGTCGTTTCTGGTGTTAACTGATTCGTTTTCCATTATATGCTTTGTTACGTAATCCACACTAATTATGAATAGGTTGTATCATATTCATATCCAAAATGATATCAAGTCCTTAAACATTACTTTTAATAATCAAATTTGAATTATTCTTGAATGGATATGATGGGGAAATGAATCTCATCGCGTTCATGGAGACGGTAATCCGTACGTACGCACGAACGCTACTTCCATTTCATTTTTCATTTTAAAAGGAATCAAAACCAAATAATAAATAGGAATATTATTATTCTAGTATAATATAATATCGTATATATGTTACTTAAGTTCATTAACACCATCTTTTATACGTTCCATGTATGGTTTGAACGAGTCATATCACTTTGAGGGGGTGGTAGTCTGCACTTCCTCAAATGAAATTATCGTATATATATATACAACATGAAACGAATAATGGTATGATATAAAATGGAATTAAAGAGGCTTATATATAAAATAAATATCATAAATATCATATTTAATTACAGTTCCATCGTAATGGACACCATGAGATGAGGTAGGAGACAATTGAACAATCATCATTTCATGAGGCGTTTGGTTTCCATCCACAGAAACATTATGTTCTTCACCTATTAGATTGAGTTGTGTGTAAGTTTAGTTAGAAAAATTATCATAAAAATATCCTAGTATATTGAGTATTCATGTGTTTTTAGAAAATAAATAATAATTATAGTTTAGGGGATGGAGAAGTAAAATAAAAGAAATAAAGCTAAGAGAAATCGTTACCTTTAATTTGGGTAACTCCCTTTGGTTTGAACCAAAAAGGACTGTTGAAGTGCCTTCTGCCTAAGGTAAGGCTTCTAAGAGGAGGATAGGAATGTAGGGAACTTAATTGGGAAGAGGTTGGACGAGTCAAAAGGCTTGAGAGGTGTGAAAAATTGGTTATAAGTGGTGTCCTTTTTTAAGGGGGAGGAGGGGCTCTTCAGGAAAAACTTAACGTATTATTTTATAATAAATTCATATTCAGTTTATAATGGATCCAAACTATATTATTTAACTTATAAGGTGGGTATTGGTCGAAAAAACTCAACCAATAGGTTTTAGAAAGGTTTGGGTCACTAATTTACCCTTATCTTTTAGATTTACCTCTTAGTTAAATAGTTTGACATTTACCATGTCTTTTGTATTTTTATATTATATGGTTAATAAACATACTATAAACTACCAAAAAAACCCCAAGTGGTTAATTAATGACATACCTATCATCATATAAGTCGTTTGAATGACCCTTATATTTTTAGGAATAATATATCAATTAATAATATTATATTTGTTTTAAAAATCCTTTATGTCAATTTTGACACTATTTAATAATTTCTTTTTGTTGAAGTCTTAATAACTTTATTAACTCGAAAAAAATTCATTTAATAAATCCTAACATTTCATAGTAACCAATAAAATTCTTGGAATTCATTAAAAGTTTCAAATTATATTTATTTAGGTATTTATAATATCAATTATTTTAATATTTCACTAATAAGGTAATTACTACATCATCATTGTGTCATAAATAAATTAACATATTTAATGTCTAAAAATTATAAATAAAATAAGATTATATAGGAATTTTTTTATCTTTCTAATTAATATATATAATCGAATTTATCTTTTGAAATACTCTATATTAAATATGTATTAGTTATTAAACTTTGATTTTAACTCTTTTAACTCTTCTTTGAATTGAATAATAATAAATGTCCAAATCTAATCCAAGTGGACCAAAGAGGTTCATATTTTATTCCTAATTTTTTTTGGGTCGAATTATACTTAGCCAATAGAATTAGGACATGTGTTAGGGTAATAATAATATCGTTTTTACCTTTAATTACCCTATTTACTTTTTACCGTGGTAAATAAAAGTTAAAAGTTACAATTCACCAAAAATTATTTATATCTTATTGAACCAAATTTTACTCATTGATATTAACCGTGTCTCTCAAATTTTCGGAACTCCACTCACAGAAGTGGTAAAGTTATGTTTTATGTGAATTTTCAAATTCTCCTAGGAGGGGGATAAAAGACGGGGAAAAGTTCAATAAAATTTTAATATATCTAAAATTATTATCAACTGAATCCAATGAATTTCATTGAACATATATAGGTATTATGTATTTATTTTGACATAAAATAAATTTAAATAAAATAAATAATTATTTAAATAAAAATTCAGTTTTAAACAACAACTCAGTGTTTTTCACTATTAATCAAAAATTAAAAGTTTTTAGAAAAAAACCAAAAATTTACCGTAATCTAGTTTTGATATTATGAATTCAATAATGAATTATATTTTAAAAAATTAAAAACATATAATTTGCATTTATTAATTTAAAATTATTTTGCACTATCAAAACCAAAAGGCGTATTTTAAAGAAATAATAACTACCAAAAGGTTGAGACTTGTTTATGTCTAATTTCAATGTGAAATTATATACAATGACCATCATAGGATTAAATGGTAAAAATATAATCTATATATACTTCTAAACCATTATAATGTATAATTTAACAATATAAATTATTTTGATTTAAAAAGTTGTTTTCAGTTAAAATATATTATTTTTCACTATTCACCCAAATATGAAAGTTATCAGAAAAACACCAAAACATTATTGAAACTAAATTAATATGTCCTGATTATAAATAAGATTTTTATTTTTGAAAATTAAATATATAAAAGTTGAAAATATTGTATTTAATAAGGCTTCGCCATTAAAAGGCGGTAAAATTTCATTTTTTTGAAAACATCTTCTTTTATCTGAAATAATGTATTTCTTCTTACATTATGTCTAAGAAACCCATAATATGGATTCTAAAATTATAAGGATTATATAAAGTTCAAAATTCAGTTAATACTATTCATAACCTCTTTTGAACGGCTTGTTTGGTAAGTCGTTATGCACTAGAACTTGTTGTTACGTGTAGTGCATGTTATTGAATTACTTTGAATAAATAACGTACTATGTAATCATGGGGTGTTACATTATTCCCTCTTCAATAAATTACGTCCTCACAATTTGAAATTATTTTTTTAAAATTAATGGTTGAAAATAGAAAATACCTTTGGAAAACCTACATTGGAAATTAGTTTAATAAAATTTAGTCTTAATAAGAGGAAAATGGAAATGAAAGGGTCACCACCAAATTATGATCTTGATTTGGAGAACATTGGTGGAAATTAAAGACATATAATTGGAGGGAAAATATAAATATTTATAGGTAGTTATTGAGGTCATCAATAATAAACAAGTGTAAAATTGATGGCCTTAATTTCATCAATCTATGGTGATTTAAAATACCATCAGTTCAACAAAACATATGGTATTAAGATTACACATTTTTTGTTTTATGATCCCTTCACTAAAGTATAAGAATTAATTTATTCACAGAATAAAAGAAGAAGAAAAATATATACTTGACAGGTAGAGTCCCATCCTTTAACTAATTTCTACCACAAACTCATCTTTCAATCTAAAAGATAATAGAACATTTAAATAATATTCAATTTATCCTATTCGCATAGGGTTCAAAAAAATGAATTTATAATTAATCTACCATATTTTTTTTAAAAAGACTACATTATTCAATCCAGGACAACACGTGGTCCATTGGTGGGTGATACACCCTTGTCGCCCTGCGGTTGCGGGTTAACGTGTTGCGGCCTTACCGGATGCGACGGGTTGCCGCCCGACCTCTGGGTTGTCCTTTTATGGCAATCCAAAAATAATCTCAAACTAGAATTATCCAAAATACTTTTTTCCAAACTCACAGTACAAAATTTATAAGGAAGGTAAACACAATGAAGATCCTTTTTCCACGTAATAACATGTAAACACCTTCATCATGTATTCTTTTAAAACACTACAACATCCTGAATTACCATAAAACCTTATTGATTACTTTCATGATCCCTTATTCCTTATCGAATACTGGATATACTCCTTCTATCCAAAATTTTTTTAAACTCCAACAATGATGGAATATAAAAATCATTAATCAGTTTCAAAGTAATCAAGAATATCCAATATAATTTATCCAAATCAATCATGTTTTATTCCAAAATTAATACCTCGATATTAGAACCATATTATGGTTTATCATTCTCTCAACCATATATTTTCCAAAAATTTAACCTGCTATTAAGTCACTTTTCTTGGTTCCACCCAATCTCAAGTCCTTAATGAAATAGTACTGCAGTATAATCCCTATATACTCCATAATTATTATAACCAGTACATTGTTGATTCAACACTAAAATGACATAATTATCTAATAACAACATAAGAACTCTAATCATTCCTCCTCATCTGTGGTAGTATCATAACTTGATTATTATCCAATAGTATCATTTGGGGAATACTCTGATGATTTGGAAATCAGTTCTCGTAGTGTCCCAACTCCTTGCAGATGAAGCATTGTTCATTTGAAACATTTTTCTTACCCTTTCAGTCACGTACTTGGTGTCCTTTTTCTCCACACATATAAAAAACTCCCATTACCTTCTAGAATGATCCATGGTGTTTCTTCCCAGAGTTATCACATATGGGAAAATTCTTCTTTTCCCTCTTCCCTTTATCCATATTTCTCTATTCCATCCTGTTATTCTCTTGTTTTAATTCAAAGACATATGACTCGGAGAATTCTTTACTTATCTTATTAATACATGATACTATTTCTTCATATGTTGAGAATACATGTGGGACTATTTCCCTTCTAAATTTTGGATTAATACTATGAAATATATGATCCTTCTTACTCTTTGGATCATACGTATTGCTGGAGTTCACATTCCTTCTACTGGGCACCATTTCTATACAATAGCATAAACTAGGTCAGTTTATGAATTTCAATGAATAATTCCAAACTTGTAAAATACCTAACATAAATTGAATGGTTTATGGATATAATCCATAATCATAAGGATGTTTTCAATGAGGAATTATATACTCATAAACCATTCATAATGATTTGTAAAGAAAATGAGAATTACCCTAAGAATATCCCCCAGGAGTGTCGTAACTAAGAGTTCAGTAAGGACCATTTTCGTGCATCTGTTCCCATTCGAGTCTAGATCAAAGCGGTGTTTTCGGGTTTTATCTCTAGGTACATCTGTGCCAGAGCCGCCTCTACCTGATCGTATCTAGATAGTGATTTATTTCTTGTAAAACTCACAAAATCTCCACAATACCAAAATTCTAGGAAATTCTTCTATACTAATACTCAAATTATATATTAGGGATATGTGCTCTAATGCGAGTTTATCTAAATCTAGCTTCCATGTTTTGTACTAAACTTCTTTTGATACCAACTATAATACCCCCACCCCAGTTACCTAGAGTCGGCGCATTATTACGTATCATTGGCATGATCACAAAAGATCAAGTCTCGAAAGACCGATTAGTTTTGTAGCCTTGGAATCACTAGATACATTAATAAATGTTACCTTACATCATAAAGTGAAAAACTACAATAATATAGTCTCCATGGTCCACACTCATATCCACTTCAGACTATCCCTGTAGGTCAGTAATAAAATATTCTTTCACATCCTGGGAAAAATAAAACATAGAAAGGGGTGAGCTCAGATGCTCAGTAAGGATAACAATATAGTGGAAACTTTCATAAATAAGCATAAACATTTAAGGTGATGTATAACTAAAACAAAAGACTTTTAAACTTGAACTTCAGCATAATATGGAAAAAATATAATGAAATAATTCCATTTACTTGTTTACATGGATATTATAATAGTCAAATAATCACATGAAATATCAATAACCACTTTCATAATGATGTAATTCATAATTCCAAACTATCATAACCACATATTTAAGGCCTTGTGGCATGACTACAAATAAGTTTTTGTCAAGGCCTTGTGCCAAGACACTAGTTTGTCTCATTAGACCTAACAATGAATCGAGGAGCTATATAGGGCTCCACCCACCACATACTATGTCCAATGCATTCCTCGTATGAATAGGATTAAATATAACCAAAACATTCGTATTAAAACTAGAATACAAAATGTGAATACTTTCTCTATAAACCATGAATGGTATAAAAATAACACATCCACAATCAAACATATCACAAAAACGTGAATACAATATGGAAGATTTGTATCATAATAAATCAACTTCAAATAAGCTCTAATCCATCAAAGGATGTTGACATAGTTGAAATCAAAACTATTCGAGAGAAATATCTCTTTTTTGAAATCATTTAAAAGTCACACATTTATTAAGGAAGTAATTTTAAAGAGATTTTGAATCAATGTTTCCTATACCAATTTGAAACTTTTGAAAAGAAATATAATTTCAAAACATTCGTGTCCATATAAATAAATCTTTAAAATCATTTTGAAAACATGGACATTAATTAAAATGATTTATAAAGAAAAATCATTAAAAAATTTAAAATTATGATGTTGATAAAGATTACCTTTCACAAATTCTTAAAATATTCATTTTGAAATCATTTAAATGTCACATAATTATAAAATAAAACATTTAATTTCAAAATATTCTTATAATCTTGTAAGGGATGCTTAGACAATTTTATAATGGTGGAAAATAGCCACACCTGTCGTATAAGTTAAAAAAGAAATTCTTACCTTAATTCTGTCGAAAATGTTAAAAAGGACCTTGTTTGGAAAATGACGGAAAGATTCCTTTATAAACTTCTTATAAAAAGTCAAACAAGGGTATAAATGATTTTAACCCATATTCTACAAAATAATAAGAATTTTTTGAAATACATTTTTAAGAAACATTGATGTGGATGATAAAGAGGTCCTCGTTGATAATTACATATAAACAATCTCTGATAATGAAGAGATTGTGAAATAAACCCTTACCTTGTACTTTTCCTTGGTTGAGGGTAAGTTAACCTCCTGTATAATGGTTAAATAATTGTTATTAAATTATAAAAGAAACATATATATTAATATGATATCATATATGATCTTTTAACATTGCTTTGTTAATAATATTTTAGTATTATCGTCGTTTCAGGTGTTAACTGATTCGTTTTCCTTTATATGCTTTGTTACATAAGTCGTGCTTGTTATGGATAAGTTGTATCTTATTCATATCCAGAATGATATCAAGTCCTTAAAAATTAATTTTTATCATCAAATTAGAATTATTCTTGAATGGATATGATGGGGAAATGAATCTCATCGCGTTCGTGGAGACGGTAATCCGTACGTAAGCACGGACGCAACTTCCATTTCATTTTTCATTTTAAAAGGAATAAAAAAAATGATACATAGGTATATTATTATTCCAGTATAATATAATATCTTATATATGTTACTTATGTTCATCAACACCATCCTTTATACATTCCACGTATGGTATGAACGAGTCATATCACTTTGAGGGGGCGGTAGTCCGCACTTCCTGAAATGAAATTATCGTATATATATACAACATGAAATGAATAATGGTATGATATAAAATGTAATTAAAGAATCTTATATATAAAATAAATATAATTGTTATCATATTTAATTACAATTCCATCATAATGTCCACCATGAGCGGTGGTAGGAGATAATTGAACAATCATCGTTTTGTGAGGCATTTGGTTGCCATCCACAGAAACATTATGTTCTTCACCCATTAGATGGAGGTATGTGTAAATGTAGTTCAAATAATTCTAATAGAAATATCCTAGTATATTGAGTATTCTGGTTTTGATAAAAAATAAAGAATAATAAGAGTTTAGGGGATGTAGAAGTAAAATAAAAGAAATGATGCTAAGAGAAATCGTTACCTTTAATTTGGGTAACTCCCTTTGGTTTGAACGAAAAAGGACTCTTGAAGTGACTTCTGCCTAAGGTAAGGATTATAGGAGGAGGAGAGGGTTGTATGGAACTTAATTGGAAGAGTTTGGATGAACCAAAAGGCTTGAGAGGTGTGAGAAACGGGTTAGAAGTGGTGTCCTTTTATAAGGGGGATGAGGAACTCTTTAGGAAAAACTTAATGTATTATTTAATAATAAATTCATATTAGGTTTATAATGGATCCAAACTAGATTATTTAACTTATAAGGTGGGTATTGGTCGAAAACCACTCAACCAATAGATTTTAGGCAAGTTTGGGTCACTATTTTACCCTTATCTTTTAGATTTAACTCTTAGTTAAATAGTTTGACATTTACCATGTCTTTTTGTATTTTTATATTATATGGTTAATAGACTTACTATAAACTGCCAAGATAAACCCAAGTGGTTCATTAATGAAATACCTATCATCATATAAGTCCTTTGGCCGAACCTTATATTTTTAGGAATATTATATCAATTAATAATATAACATTTGTTTTAAAAACTCCTTTATGTCAATTTTGGCACTATTTAATAATTTCTTTTTGTTAAAGTCATAATAACTTTATTAATTCGAAAAAAATTAATTTAATAAATACTAACATGTCATATTAACCAATTAGATTCTTGTAATTTACTAAAAGGCTCAAATTATATTTATTTAGGTATTTTCAATATCAATTATTTTCATATTTCACTAATAAGGTAATTACTACATTATCATTGTGTCATAAATAAATTAAATTATTTAATGTATAAAAATTATTAATCAAATAACAATTTATATGAAATATATTTATCTTTATAATTAATATTTATAATCGAATTTATCTTATAAATAACAGTATATTAAAAATGTTTTAGTTATTAAACTTTGATTTTAACTCTTTTAAATCTTCTTTTAATTAAATAATAATAAATGTCCTAATCTAATACAAGTGGACCAAAGAGGTTCATATTTCATTCCTAAGGTTGTTTTTGGTCTAATTATACTTAGCCAATAGAATTAGGAAATGTGTTAGGGTAATAATAATATCATTTATACCCTTAATTACCCTATTTACTTTTTACCGTGGTAAAAAAAAGTAAAAATTTGCAATTCACCAAAATTTATTTTTATCTTATTGAACCACATATTACTCCATTATATTAACCGTGGCTCTCAGATTTTTGAAATTCCACTCACAGAGGCTGTAAAATTATGTTTTATGTGAATTTGAAAATTCTCCTAGTAGGTGGGTAAAAGACGGGGAAAAGTTCAATAAAATTTTTATATATCTAAAATTTTTATAAAATGACTCTAATGAATTACATTGAACTTATATAGGTATTATTTATCTATTTTGACATAATATAAATTAAAATAAAATAAATAATTATTTAAATAAAAATTCAGTTTTAAACTATAACTCAGTGTTTTTCACTATTCGTCAAAAATTAAAAGTTGTCAGAAAAATACCAAAAATTTACCCTAAGATAAATATTATATTATGAATTCAATAATGAATTAAATCTTACCAAATTCAAAACCTAGAAGTTTCATTTATTAATTTAAAATTAATTCCCGCTGTCAAAACCAAAAGGCGTATTTTTAAGAAAAAATAAATACCAAATTTTGACACTTGTTTATGTCCAATTCTGAAGTGAAATTATATAAAATGGCCATAATTGGATTAAATGTTAAAAATATAATCTATTTATACTTCCAAACCATTAAAATGTATAATTTAACAATATAAATTATTTTGATTTAAAAAGATATTTTCAGTTAAAATATAGTATTTTTCACTATTCATCCAATTATGAAAGTAATCAGAAAAACACCAAAAAATTATTGAAACTAAATTCTTATTTCCCGATTCTAAAGAAGAAGTTTATCTTTTCAAATTGAATATATAAAAGATTCAAATATTGGATTTTAAAAGGATTCTCCATTAAAAGGCGGTAAAATTCCATTTTTTAAAAAATACTTCTTTTATATGAAAAAATGTATTTGTTCTTACATTATGTTTAAGAAACTCATACTATGGATTCTAAAATTATAAGGATTATATAAAGTTCAAAATTCAGTTAATACTATTCATAACCTCTTTTGAACGACTAGTTTGGTAAGTTATGGTGTGCTAGAACTCGGTGTTATGTGTAATGCAAGTTATTGAATTACATTGAAGAAATAACATACTATGAAATCTTGGGGTGTTACAATGACCATAATATGTTGAAACCATTCCTATTTCATGAGTACCATATCCCAAATAAAATGAAGAAATAATCACGAACCTGAGATAACATTAGAATTTTCATCAATTGATTAATCACTAGTAACAGGAATAAAGCTCTACATGACCCCTTGTGTGCCTCTTCGTACACTAGAGTTTGCTATCAAATAATGAGGGTATATGGTGACACTATGGGGAGACTACACCATTTAGTAAATACTATCCTAAAATATATAATAAGTATTATATAAACAATCAATAAAATATAAACAGTGTATCATATAAACAATAAATAAAATGTAAACATTGTATCATATAAAAAATCAATAAAATATAAACAGGATAAAGGAAGATTTATAGCTAAACACCCATCAATAAAAATAAGTTATTGTAACACCCGAGACTTTTATGTTATATAAATCATCAAAGGAATCTTTTTCTACACAACACTTGCTTGGCTTGCTTTACACGCAATCGCGACCTTCCTCGATAGCTTGCGTCGTACGCAATACCGAGTTTCACTAAACAAAAATATGCTATTAAAACTAGCCGTTATGAATAGTAATAACCACTTTTTGAAATTTTATAAATTTTATTTTTCAAAATGGACTTCATTTTTGGACTCAGAATATCGAAATTAGCCTAGGGTGAAATTTTCGTATTTTTCTGAAAACTTTCAATTTTTGATGAATAGTGAAACCACTAAGTGGTAGGTTAAAAACTGAATTTTGCATAAAACATAATTTTACCGCTTCTGTGAATGGAATTTCAAAAATCCGACAGACACGGTTGATATCAGTAAGTAAAATGTGGTTCAATGAGATAAAAATAATTTTTTTGTGAATAGTAACTTTTTACTTTTTTTACCGCGGTTAATAGTAAATAGGGTAACTAAGGGTAAATATGATATTAATATTACCCTAACAGATGTCCTAATTCTATTGGACAAGTGTAATTCGACCAAAAACAAACTTAGGAATAAAATATGACCATTTAGGCCCACTTGGATTAGATTAGGACATTTATTATTAATTTATTTAAAGAAGGGTTAAAATAGTTAAAATCAAAGTTTAATAAGTAAATCATTTTTAATATGGGGTTATACATAAGATAAATTCGACTATAAATATTAATTAGAAAGATAAAAAGATTTCCTACATAATGGTATTTTATTTGTAATTTTTAGACATTAAATAATTTAAGTTATTTATGACACAATGATGATGCAGTAATTATCTTATTTATGAAATATTGACATAATTGATGTTATAAACACCAAAATAAATGTAATTTGAGACTTTTTATGAATTACACAAATTTTCTAGGTTACTATGATATATTAGTGTTTATTTAATCAACTTGGTTCGAACATATAATTCTGTTATAACTTTCACAAAAATCATATATCAAATAGTGTCAAAATTGACACAAAATAGTTTTTAAATCAAATATTATATTATTAATTGTTATTTTATTCCTAAAAATCTAAGGTTCGGCCCAATGACTTAGATAAGGATATATATATTAATAATAAACAATTTGGGGTTCGTTTGGCATGTTATAGTAAGTGTATTAACCATATAGTTAAAGAAAACAAAAAGACATGGTAAAAGTTAAATTATTTAACTTAGAGTTAAATCTAATTGATAAGGTTAAAATAATACCCTAAACACGTCTAAATCCTATTGGTTGATAGTATTTCGACCCTTCCCCACTTTAGCTTCGAAATAAGACCCTTTGGAACCATTATAAACCGATTTTGACTTTAATATAAAATAATATTTTGAGATATTCCTAAGGTGCCCCTCTCCTCCCTTATAAAAGGTCACCTCCTCCCCCTCCTCCTCACACCAAATTGAGCACTCAAGCTCGGCCAACCCCGGCCATTTTCTTCTCTCCACTTCCCTAGAATAATCTTAGAGGTCCTGGTCTTCTTCAAAGACCAATATTAGTTCCCTAAGTGAAGGATTCAAAAAAGCGTTCCAAAGAAGAGGTAATATCCATTACCGATCTTTTCAATTTCTTTCTTCTTCAACTTCTTCTTCTTTTGTTGTTTCATGATAAAGTAATAACATCAGTATTACTTACATACTGATATGAAACAACCCTAATTCACCTTCTATCCATCCTACGGAAAAATGAAATCACCGCACGTGCGTACGTACGGAATACCGTCTCCACGCCGTGGTGTAACCTATTTTCCACCATCACTTTACAAGGATGGGTATAATGGTGTAATGAGTAACTATTTATGATTATTATAAAGTAATATTGATACTGAAAAAATATATATATACTCCAATATAGTTCCACGATCATAGGAACGATATCATCACTCGTGCGTACGTACGGAATACCGTCTCCACGATGTGATGCGACTCGTTCTACATGATCATCCTTACATAGTAATTATATAAATTGAATGAATAAATATGATATATGTTACACTAATACCATTATGGATATAAGGTATCTATAACCTTAAAATAAGAATAAGAATTTATTCGGCAAAACACGCATAAGAACAAAAGGCAATAAAGACCCGAGTAACAAGTAACAATGAAATATTACTAACAAGAAGCTAAGAATATGACCATATATGATATCATATCAATATGTATGACTCTGTAATAAGTCAATAACATTATTTAAACCATTATACAGGAGCTTCGGACACGTACAAAGCAAATCGGACCTAAGGTAAGGGAAATATCACAATCTCATTTTTATCCGAGATTGTTTATTCGTAAGTATTTACTAGGGTGTATTTTATCATCCACATCCATGTTCCCTCAATATTTAATATTGTTTCCATCCACTTACAATATTTTAAATCCAATTTTACCCTTCGGTGAGTTTTTAGTAAAGAATATGAAAGGAATCTTTTGTCGTTTTTTTCGTACGAGGTACTTTTTGACTTTTCCGACCAAAGTACGAGAAGAATGTTTTTTTTAACTTATACGGCATGAATGGATTTTTAAAACAAAATTTCCAAGAATATTCATTTACAAGTTTTCAAGTTTTAATCAAATTCTTTTATTTAAAAGTCGTATGACATGTTATGAAAGGAAAAATGTTTTTGAAGAAGAAAGGATATTTTCCTCAAGAATGGAGTTCAAGTTTTTTATCAAAATTATTTTCCATCTAAGATAATAAAGGGTTCTGTTTTAATCCCTATTATTACATTGGTTTGATTATGTTGTGATGGAAATATTTTTATGAATTCCTTTATCTTATATGAATTGTTTTATGATGTCATGTTGTTTAAGAATCCCATTTTTATTACATGGGTTACGCTATGATGTATGGTTTATGATTATGTGGCACACATAAGAAAGGATTCATTATAAGATGGGTGGGACCTATATCTCCCTCCAATGCATTCGGTAAAGTTTTTATATCTCATGAGATAGACATGGCTGGAACGGAAGGTTATTTAGGTTCAGTGGTACAGGACTGAAACGAGGAGTGAACTCGGTTCAGAAAGGGAATTTATCCACTAAGATAGTCTTGGCAATGAGTCATGACTAACAAGAAATGATTTTACATGATTATGTGTGCATGCCACAAAGTTTCAAGTTTTATGTTATGATTATGGGGATCTCATTTTCACTTCTATGATTTATTCCATGATAAGATATTATGATCTCTTTTGCAGGTTTTGATTTTCAAAAAGATATGATATGATTTTTATTTCCTTTATTTTCCCTTGCTGAGCATTTGAGCTCACGATTTTATGTTTTCTTTTCCCCAGGTCAGGAAGATGGATATTAAGTAGAATATGCTAAAAGGGACCCTAGATATGATGAAATAAATGGGAGACACTGTAGAAGATTTATGAACCAGTTGTTTATGTTTCCCAGTTTCTAAAGACACTATACCTATACAGTCCTTTGTGGTTTTGTCATATGTTGTAATAAGTGTGCTTCAATTTTGAAGTATTAACAATGTATGTAATGTATGGGTCGTTATAGTTGGTATCAGAGGAAAGGTATAGTCAAACTTTGGAAACTAGGATGTGAAAGCCTTAGTATGAACCCTAAGGATAAGTCTAAGCATAGAACACAATCTTAGTGTTTTAGAAATGGCCATGAATACCCTAGGATAAAACCTTAAGTGTGAAATTTTATCCTTGATTATGTGGTTTTCCTATTATAATTAGTGTTGCTCACACTATTCTTCTTGGTTTTAGTCAATGGCTGGAACCCGAAGGAACCGTGTTAATGCGGAATGCGATGAGAAATGCAATGATTGTCCTCCTGAGCAACCAAACGATATGGGAGCTGGAATGAAAAATCTTGTAGCCATGCTCACACAACTTTCTCAATCTATGAATCATGCAAGACTTCCAAACGAGCAAAGGAAGGAGCAACATTCTGTTGAATCCTTCATGAGGCAGTGTCCACCTTCTTTTAGCGGGTCTACTGATCCATTAGTTGCTGAACAATGGATTAGTACTACTGAAAAGATATTTTCAGTTCTTCAATGTTCTGAGCATGATAAAGTTATCCTAGCAGTGTATCGTTTGGAAGGAGATGCTGATCAATGGTGGAATCTTATTAAGAATACGAGGCAAAGGGATGAAATTGAGTCTATGGAATGGGACGAGTTCAAGAACTTATTTTTCAATAAGTACTTCCCTCGTATTCTCCGAACAAAGATGGAGAAAGAGTTCCTCGAATTGAAGCAAAGGGATGATGAATCTGTTGGTACCTATGAAGCAAACTTTACAAGACTTGCAAGGTACGCTTCTGGTATTATTATCCAACCTGAGAGTAAGATCGATCGAATCTTTAGTGGCTTAAAACCAAGTCTTTGAAGGGTGTTAGCCATAAGGGACTTCAATAGCTACGAGGAAATCGTTCGATGTGCTCTGAAAGTTGAGATGGAGATTGGAGTAACCCATCAGTCACATGGGTTTGATAAGAAGAGGAATATGGAATTCAAAGAAAAATCTAAAGAGCACACGGAAAAGAAGATGAGCTTTTCCTTATGCTCAAAGTGTGGAAAGAAACATGGAGGGATTTGTCTTAAAGGGACAAGTAAATGTTTTAAATGTGGAAAGGAAGGTCATCGGGCATTTGAATTTCGTGATAATGGGAAGAAGATGTCTAATGACGCAAAAAAAGGAAGGGATACACAGAATGAACCTACTACACATCAATGTTTCAAGTGAAAGGAGATGGGGCATTATGCCAATCAATGCCCAAATCCAAGGGTTGATGATGATGGTCGACGTCAACAAAATCTTAAGGCTAAAGACAAAGGAAAGTCACATGCAATTTCTATCAGCGATGTGGAGTACGATAACGAAGTGGTGAAAGGTACACTTACCATCCACTCTAAAGTAGAAAATGTTTTATTTGATTCTGGATCCACCCACTCTTTTATTTCTGAAAAATTTTCTAAGGGTATCACCATATTACCTCAACAATTAGATGTTGAGTTACCTATGACAACACCTAATGGCACAACAGTCGCATCAAAAGTTTATAATTCTTCTCCGATGAAAGTTTGTGGGAAAGTGCTTCCTGCAAATCTTGTGATCCTTCCTTTAGTGGAATTTGATGTGATTCTTGGAATGGATTGTCTTTCTCTACATGGAGCTCATATCAATTGCCAAAGAAGGGAAGTCACATTTCATATTCCAGATCAATCTACGATCGTCTATCAATGCAAGGATGAACATAACCTTCCAGTGAAAATTCCTTCCATCTTAAGGGTCTTGATTCCACTAAATGAAGGTTATTTATCTCAAATGGTTGGTTAGAAACTCACGATTAAGAATATGCCCATTGTACGGGAGTTTGATGATGACTTTCCGGAGGAATTACAGGGTCTTCCACCAAATCGTGAAGTTGAGTTTTCAATAGAACTCATACCGGTTGCTTTGCCTATTTCAAAGACACCTTATAGAATGTCCCCAATTGATGTTCAGGAATTGAAGAAGCAACTCCAAGAGAATCTTGATAAGGGATTCATACGCCCTAGTGCGTCACCTTGGGGAGCACATGTTCTATTTGTTAAGAAGAAAGATGGATCAATGAGACTCTGCATTGATTATCGAGAACTTAACAAGATCACTATCAAGAACAAATATCCTCTCCCACGCATTGATGACTTATTTGACCCACTACGCGGAGCTCAATACTTTTCCAAGATTGATCTTCATTCAGGGTATCATCAATTAAGGGTCAAAAGGGAGGATATACCAAAGACGGCTTTCCGTACAAGGTATGGACACTATGAATTTATAGTGATGCCATTTGGTCTTACTAATGCCCCTACTATCTTCATGGATCTAATGAATAGAGTCTTTAGAGACTATCTTGATCAATTTGTGGTAGTCTTTATAGACGATATTCTTGTCTATTCAAAGAGCAAGGAAGAGCATGAAGATCACTTGAGAATTATATTGAAGACCCTGAGAAAGGAGAAGCTTTATGCCAAATTTACCAAGTGTGAATTTTGGCTTCAAAAAGTTGCATTTTTTGGTCACATAATCTCAAAAGAGGGGATATCTGTGGATCCAGCAAAAACAGAGGTTATCGAAAGATGGTCGAGACCAACAACAGTAACTGAGATCCGAAGTTTTCTTGGTTTGGCTGGATATTATCGACGTTTTGTAAAAGATTTTTCACGATTATCTAATCCACTCACCAAGTTGACTCGGAAAGGAGTTAGGTTTGTCTGGACAGAGGAATGTGAAGAGAATTTCAAGGAGTTGAAAAGAAGGTTATCCAGTGCCCCTGTGCTCACACTGCCTTGTAGTGGAGAAAGGTTTGTGATCTACAGTGATGCATCCAAGAAAGGATTGGGGTGTGTTCTTATGCAAAATGATATGGTGATAGCATATGCCTCACGACAGTTGAAAATCCATGAGCAAAATTACCCAACACATGATTTAGAGTTGGCTGCGGTAATATTTGCATTAAAGATTTGGAGGCATTACCTTTATGGTGAAAGGTGTGATATTTATACTGATCATAAAAGTTTAAAGTATATTTTCACACAAAAGGAGTTTAATATGCGTCAAAGAAGATGGTTGGAGCTGATTAAGGATTACGACTGCTCAATCCATTACCACCCTGGGAAAGAAAACAAGGTGGCAGATGCATTAAGTCGACAAGACCATGCTAGTTTATCCATGATGAGGATCACAAAAGATCCAATATTTATGGATTTACAAAGGATGGATCTTGGAATTATAATGGAAGGGGAAAAATCTTATCTTTCTCAAATGAATGTTCAACCATCTATACATGTGAAGATTAAAGAGGAACAGAAAGAAGATGTAGAGTTACAAAAGAAGGTGAGTAATGTTCCTGAATTCAACCTTGATTGTGATGGGATAATAAAGTTCAGGAATCGGGTTTGTGTTCCTTCCATCCCCGAATTAAAGAAGGAGCTGCTGGATGAGGCTCATAGTTCTTCATTCTCTATTCATCCTGGAAGCACGAAGATGTATAGGGACCTGAAAGATTACTTCTGGTGGGATGGCATGAAAAGAGATGTTGCTGAATATGTATCTCGATGCTTGGTTTGTCAACAAGTTAAAGCTGAGAGACAGAAGTCTAAGGGGATGTTACAACCATTACCCATACCGGAATGGAAATGGGAAAACATCACTATGGACTTTGTCACAGGACTTCCTAAAACATCCAAAGGAAATAATGCTATCTGGGTCATAGTAGATCGTCGTACAAAGTCTGCACACTTCATTCCTATTAGAGAGGATTTCTCTCTAGATCAGCTTGCCAGGATATATGTAAAGGAATTAGTAAGATTGCATGGAGTACCACTTTCTATTATATCTGATCGGGATCCGAGATTTACCTCGATGTTCTGGCGAAGTCTTCAGCATACTCTGGATACAGAGTTGAGTTTCAGCACTGCTTATCATCCCCAGACAGACGGTCAGTCTGAGAGAACAATTCAAACCCTAGATGATATGTTGAGAGCTTGCTCTATGGATTTCAAAGGAGGTTGGGATCAACACCTACCTTTGGTGGAATTTTCTTATAATAGTAGCTTTCACTCCAGTATTCAGATGGCTCCTTATGAAGCTCTCTTTGGAAAGAAATGTAGGACTCCAACTTACTGGGATGAAGTTGGGGAAAGAAAGCTATTAGGACCTGATCTCGTTGATGAAATGGCAGAAAAGGTCAGATCTATTCAACAACACATAAGAGCAGCTCAGAGTCGACAGAAAAGTTATGCCGAAAACCGAAGAAAAGACCTAGAGTTTGAAGTGCGTGATAAAGTGTTCTTACGAATATCTCCCTGGAAAAGGGTTATGAGATTTGGAAAGAAGGGGATGTTGAGCCCTAGATATATCGGTCCTTTCGAAATACTAGATCGTGTTGGGAAGGTAGCTTACCGATTGGCGCTTCCACCAAATCTCTCTCAAGTTCACGATGTGTTCCATGTATCTCTCCTGAGAAAGTACATACCAGATCCTTCACATCTAATCAGCTCAGAAGTTGTACCGCTGGAGCAAGATCTTTCTTATGAAGAACAGCCGATAGAGATTCTGGATCGTAGCGAAAAAGTCCTACGAAATAAGACCACTCGATTGGTGAAAGTTTTATGGAGGTACCACCAACTTGAAGAAGCTACATGGGAGCTTGAGGATATGATGAGGGAGAAGTATCCTCATCTGTTTGTTACAAAGTGACAAATTCCGAGGGCGAAATTCTTTTTAAGGGGGGTAGAATGTAACACCTGAGACTTTTATGTTATATAAATCATCAAAGGAATCTTTTTCTACACAACACTTGCTTGGCTTGCTTTACACGCAATCGCGACCTTCCTCGATAGCTTGCGTCGTACGCAATACCGAGTTTCACTAAACAACAATATGCTATTAAAACTAGCCGTTATGAATATTAATAACCACTTTTTGAAATTTTATAAATTTTATTTTTCAAAATGGACTTCATTTTTGGACTCAGAATATCGAAATTAGCCTAGGGTGAAATTTTGGTATTTTTCTAAAAACTTACAATTTTTGATGAATAGTGAAACCACTAAGTGGTAGGTTAAAAACTGAATATTGCATAAAACATAATTTTACCGCTTCTGTGAATGGAATTTCAAAAATCGGACAGAAACGGTTGATATCAGTAAGTAAAATGTGGTTCAATGAGATAAAAATAATTTTTTGGTGAATAGTAACTTTTTACTTTTTTTACCGCGGTTAATAGTAAATAGGGTAACTAAGGGTAAATATGATATTAATATTACCCTAACACATGTCCTAATTCTATTGGACAAATGTAATTCGACCAAAAACAAACTTAGGAATAAAATATGACCATTTAGGCCCACTTGGATTAGATTAGGACATTTATTATTAATTTATTTAAAGAAGGGTTAAAATAGTTAAAATCAAAGTTTAATAAGTAAATCATTTTTAATATGGGGTTATACATAAGATAAATTAGACTATAAATATTCATTAGAAAGATAAAAAGAGTTCCTACATAATGGTATTTTATTTGTAATTTTTAGACATTAATTAATTTAATTTATTTATGACACAATGATGATACATTAATTATCTTATTTATGAAATATTGAAATAATTGATGTTATAAACACCAAAATAAATGTAATTTGAGACTTTTTATGAATTACAAAAATTTTATAGGTTACTATGATATATTAGTGTTTATTTAATCAACTTGGTTCGAACATATAATTCTGTTATGACTTTCACAAAAATCATATATCAAATAGTGTCAAAATTGACACAAAATAGTTTTTAAATCAAATATTATATTATTAATTGTTATTTTATTCCTAAAAATCTAAGGTTAGGCCAAATGACTTATATAAGGATATATATATTAATAATAAACAATTTGGGGTTCGTTTGGCATGTTATAGTAAGTGTATTAACCATATAGTGAAAGAAAACAAAAAGACATGGTAAAAGTTAAATTATTTAACTTAGAGTTAAATCTAATTGATAAGGTTAAAATAATACCCTAAACTTGTCTAAATCCTATTGGTTGATAGGATTTCGACCCTTCCCCACTTTAGCTTCTAAATAAGACCCTTTGGAACCATTATAAACCGATTTTGACTTTAATATAAAATAATATTTTGAGATATTCCTAAGGTGCCCCTCTCCTCCCTTATAAAAGGGCACCTCCTCCCCCTCCTCCTCACACCAAATTGAGCACTCAAGCTCGGCCAAACCCTGACATTTTCTCCTCTCCACTTCCCTAGAATAATCCTAGAAGTCCTGGACTTCTTCAAAGAACAATATTAGTTCCCTAAGTGAAGGATTCAAAGAAGCGTTCCAAAGAAGAGGTAATATCCATTACCGATCCTTTCAATTTCTTTCTTCTTCAACTTCTTCTTCTTTAGTTGTTTCATGATAAAGTAATAACATCAGTATTACTTACATACTGATATGAAACAACCCTAATTCACCTTCTATCCATCCTACGGAAAAATGAAATCACCGCGCGTGCGTACGTACGGAATACCGTCTCCACGCCGTGGTGTAACCTATTTTCCACCATCACTTTACAAGGATGGGTATAATGTTGTAATGAGTAACTATTTATGATTATTATAAAGTAATATTGATACTGAAATAATATATATATACTCCAATATAGTTCCACGATCATAGGAACGATATCATCACTCGTGCGTACGTACGGAATACCGTCTCCACGATGTGATGCGACTCGTTCTACATGATCATCATTACATAGTAATTATATAAATTGAATGAATAAATATGATATATGTTACACTAATACCATTCTGGATATAAGGTATCTATAACCTTAAAATAAGAATAAGAATTTATTCGGCAAAACACGCATAAGAACAAAAGGCAATAAAGACCCGAGTAACAAGTAACAATGAAATATTACTAACAAGAAGCTAAGAATATGACCATATATGATATCATATCAATATGTCTGACTCTGGAATAAGTCAATAACATTATTTAAACCATTATACAGGAGCTTCGGACACGTACAAAGCAAATCGGACCTAAGGTAAGGGAAATATCACAATCTCATTTTTATCCGAGATTGTTTATTCGTAAGTATTTACTGGGGTGTATTTTATCATCCACATCCATGTTCCCTCAATATGTAATATTGTTTCCATCCACTTACAATAGTTTAAATCCAATTTTACCCTTCGGTGAGTTTTTAGTAAAGAATATGAAAGGAATCTTTTGTCGTTTTTTTCATACGTGGTACTTTTTGACTTTTCCGACCAAAGTACGAGAAGAATGTTTTTTTTAACTTATACGGCATGAATGGATTTTTAAAACAAAATTTCCAAGAATCTTCCTTTACAAGTTTTCAAGTTTTAATCAACTTCTTTTATTTTAAAGTCGTATGACATGTTATGAAAGGAAAAATGTTTTTGAAGAAGAAAGGATATTTTCCTCAAGAATGGAGTTCAAGTGTTTTATCAAAATTATTTTCCATCTAAGATAATAAAGGGTTCTGTTTTAATCCCTATTTTTACATTGGTTTGATTATGTTGTGATGGAAATATTTTTATGAATTCTTTTATCTTATATGAATTGTTTTATGATGTCATGTTGTTTAAGAATCCCATTTTTATTACATGGGTTACGCTATGATGTATGGTTTATGATTATGTGGCACACATAAGAAAGGATTCATTATAAGATGGGTGGGACCTATATCTCCCTCCAATGCATTGGGTAAAGATTTTATATCTCATGAGATAGACATGGCTGGAACGGAAGGTTATTTCGGTTCAGTGATACAGGACTGAAACGAGGAGTGAACTCGGTTCAGAAAGGGACTTTATCCACTAAGATAGTCTTGGCAATGAGTCATGACTAACAAGAAATGATTTTCCATGATTATGTGTGCATGCCACAAAGTTTCAAGTTTTATGTTATGATTATGGGGATCTCATTTTCACTTATATGATTTATTCCATGATAAGATATTATGATCTCTTTTGCAGGTTTTGATTTTCAAAAAGATATGATATGATTTTTATTTCCTTTATTTGCCCTTGCTGAGCATTTGAGCTCACCCTTTTATGTTTTCTTTTCCCCAGGTCAGGAAGATGGATATTAAGTATAATATGCTAAAAGGGACCCTAGATATGATGAAATAAATGGGAGACACTGTAGAAGATTTATGAACCTGTTGTTTATGTTTCCTAGTTTCTAAAGACACTATACCTATACGGTCCTTTGTGGTTTTGTCATATGTTGTAATAAGTGTGCTTCAATTTTGAAGTATTAACAATGTATGTAAAGTATGGGTCGTTATAGTCATCAAACACTATAAAAGATTGATCACTATAAATTTCACATGATTTAGGGATACACCTATAAAATATACTATTGGAAGATCATATAAACCCAAAATAAAAATAAAAAACTATAAATAACCATGACCTTTCCCTGAGTCTCAACCCCTTCACATCTCTTGAATCCTAACATGCTATCTAGATCAACATCTTACATCATGACTCTACATTACCTTCACCTTCACTCATTGGATCTTCTTGGGTACCAAAGTATTAGGGCCACCCGGGTAGGATTTGTGTAAAAATAATTATTCCACCACAAATTGTCTTCCAGATATAACAATTATATATGGTGAACGAACTATGTGTTATTATTATGGTTAAAAAAATTAAATGAATTACTCTATATAACCACTTGGGATATCTACATCATTTTCAAGTGACCACACATTCACTGGCTAGTGTCATAGTGTCTCTAAACATACATCATTAATACATAATAGGTATGATTTCCTAATAAATATAATATATAATACCTTATATAAAAATAATTAATAAATATACCATGATGTGTTTCATCAATCATGCATCACTACTCTTCAAGAGGAACCATGTCTAATCCAAAATATCATAATGACTTTATGAGGATTCATGTCCAACCCATAATAGAAGTCCTCACGAGGTATCAGATCCGACCCACCATATCACAACCACCTTAGGAAAATCAAGGCTAACCCATATAAAATTCTTCAAGAGGCATCATATATAACTCTTCATGTCAAAACTAAATAAGGAAACATCACATATAACCCACTAGATCCTTCCACATAGTCCACCAAACATATTCCTCTAAATACATCATTTGTTGTAATGCCAATTAATCATGATCACAATCCACCAAATCCAATCCATAGTTAGAATGAATCCCGACCCATAACAAAATGTTCAAATGGTTAACATGGAATCCCACCCAAAACATAATATATACCATAACCACCTAGATATAAATGGTAGGTATGAATGACCAAACAATATCAAAATAATCCCATTTTTGTAATTTTAACCCAACCGTAACATAATCTATTCCATATCAGCACACATAAATATAGTTTTTATGATCACCAAACACATTGCACATATCTTATACCTTAAAAACATTCTTTCATATGAATTTCATTCTATTACAACCCACCAACCTATTTAATGTCGTGATCAGGTTAGGCATGATTTCAATAATCAAAACACAAAAAATAATCATTTATCATACCAGGAATTATTTTTCAAAAAATAAAATCCATTTTTTAAATTTTACAAATATATGTAGTAATAATATGAAAAAAATTACCAGTAGGGTCATTCAATTTGAAAACTCAGGAGAAACCAAAAATCAAACCACTCTAGTTTAGTATTTATATCACTCAAATGGAATCCAATTTTATTTCATTGAAGGATTATATTATATATAATTAATCCCACTTTCTGTTTTAGTTTTCGTAGGAATTGAAAGGTCCCCACATTGTCCACTATGTTTCATAATAATATGGTACACCTCAAGAGTTCCCTTATTCAATTTATAATCAATTGGGTTAAGTTCAATTGTTAAATGTTCCTAAAAAACTTTGAACACAACCTTACCCAAATTATAATGTGACGAAATTAATCTGTATTATAGTCTAGGAAACCATTATACAGGAAAAAAATGATATTCATTAAATGCCCAAATTCCATATAGATTAGTTATATCATTAGAAATATAAATATATAAATATATAGAAGTTATAATGTTATTTTATCCCTAACCAATGTATAATGGGGATAGGAACACTCACCCCACATTCTAGTCAAGAAATTCTAGTTTCTATAATGAAACTTGATGTTAATTCTATGTTTTAACCAACATAGGAACACCCCTCTTTTGGTTAACCATCTCAAATATAGAATAAAGTCAGTGGAATTTAGTAAATATGGAATCAAGGAATATTGATCAAGGGTCATTCATAACCAGAATTTCCTAAATAAATATTATATGGGTTAAAGGAAATGAATCAATTATTTTTGGTTAGTCATACGTAAGTTGAGAGATCACATTTTATCTACTGAGTATGAGATTCCTCCACTCATCAACACAAGATGCTAGATTCATAGAAAAAATAAATTATTTATTTATAAACAATTATTATTATTAAAAACAAATAATCCCAAAATTAATTTAATAATTAGTCTATTGGTTATATGTGAAGAACAACTCGCTGAGTGATTTCTTATGGTGAAAACCTTGAGCAGTATTGTGCGAACCCCCTAAACATCCATTCATATATATATATATATGTGTGTGTGTGTGTGTGTGTGTGTGTGTGTGTGTGTGTCTATATATATATATATTACATAGAACCTCCTCTATACCATCTTAATTAATCATTTAATTTAATCCCAAATGATGAAAAATAAAGAAAATACTTTTGTAGAATCTTACCATAATGGAACTATATGAAAAGTAGAGTGTTCATCCTTTTGAGATCCTATATAGAAAACCATATCAATATCCGAATCATTCAACCAAGATTCCACCATTCCTAACCTGATTCAGAATCAAATTCCAAACAAAAATACACTAAATAAAAATTAAAATAATGGGAACATGAGGTTATGTAATAGAAAAGAGGATACATACCATAAATGATGTACAATACCACTTCAAAACACCTAGATTAAAGAGATAACAAGGGATGTAAGAGAGGGATGTGGAGTCAGTCTCCCCACATTATGCTTCTGGAAACCCCATGGAACCTCGATAGGGGTTCCCATTAAAATTGGGGTGAAATTAAATTTTTACCCATATTTAATAAAATTACCTCTAATTCCATTGAATCTTTGGTGGGATTCCATAGAACTTATTGTGGGGACAGTGGTGTAGAACCACTGTTCATCCCACCAAAACTCTAATGGACAAATATCAAGGTTTGAATGGCTTCCTAACACTACAACCCAAAATATTTCAAACACATAACACTTGATATTATCTTTAAATATATTTTTTCGGGCACACCAAACTAAAAAAAACCCATTTAAACTTTTTAATCATATCTAAAAACAAAAAAAATTAATCCAAATCCATGTACAAATTAACCCCTTCTTTAATCTCATTGGAACCCAAAATTTCAATGCTTCCAACAACATGATCTAGTGTGTGTCATTATATATTTGATATTTCCAATTATGAAAAACCCTCCATACTTGAGATAGTATTTTTATTGGACTGAAATTTAGTATATGTTTTAGAGAAAATAAAATGACATGTGTGGTTTGGAGTGCATCACTCTAGGATTTTAGTATGTACTTTTTCATTTAATGAAATACTATGTAAAACATATTATTTCAAAATTTACTCAAAAATAAAATTGACCATGAATTATTTTTAATATTCGAGATAAAAAACAATATATTATGGAAAGACAATAGGAAATATCAAAATAGAAATTACATTAAGAGTTACATCTTATAGAAATTAAATAAAATAATTAATCAAAATGATTTTTAATAAAAAAAATGTATTTTAATTACTTATATATTATTATTATTTGAAAAAAATGATTTATGTGTTTTAATACCTATTAATTAATAAATAATTAAATTTAATGCAATGTGATTTATATCATTTAATGGTAAAGGTTATATTTTTTAATGAACTTTTTTTTAATGTGATGTGTAATTTTTATAATAAATTTAAATGATAAATTTTAATGGATTATTGAAATTTTTTAAATGTGAAAAAATTGAATACAACTTTTTTAATAGGTAAATAATATCAAATAAAATTAAAAAATTTTTAAATTTTACATATTCATTTTCATATAAAAATTCCATTTCATAATATTTTATATTTCTTAAAAGATAAATTAATGAATTTTTGGATTTTAATTTGAAAAAATGACCTTCTTTTTGGGTTTTATTATGTCAAAAATATCTTAGGTTGATTTTTTAATTTTATTTGAAAATTATTTTTTTTGAATAGATAAAATTATATTTTTAAAAATATCAAAACATTTATGAAATAACCAAGATAGAGACCTGAAGTAAAAAAATTAATGAAACATTACTAAGAACAAAACATTAATTATAAATTAAAATAATTCATTTCTGAATAATAATTTTAAATTATAAATCCATTCTTGACATTTTTGAATATAACTTATATTACATTCTAAAAAATCCTTTTTGGTCATTTTCGTTTATTTATGTAATCACATGATGCAATTTGGTTTTGGATTCATTGAAAATTAAAATAGAAATTATTATTTTTAATTTTCAGTCAATAAGTTCCATAGTAATCATTATTATGCATAATATTTAGCCAAAACTTTTCTAGGTTCATATTTATTCATAATGTAGTTTTTTTTCTAAAAACATTTTATTTCGTTATGTGTACTTATATAACAATTAATTTTTGTCACCTATGTAAATTTCATATAATAAAATGGTTTCCATATTTTGAGTGATCATGTTATAAATAGATAATATGTTCAATTTTTTAGTCATAAAAACAAGTTACCTAGTTATAAGTTAGTTATCATTTTAATGGCCAAGATAAAGTAAAATAATTTAATTAAGGGATATGTTCATAAAATTTCAGAAATCCATATATTTAAATGGGTTGATGATGGTATGTAACAAACCATTACCGTTAATTTTTTTTATTTTTTAATCCTTTTTTCCCTTTTTCATTGTCTGGGTTGGGCCAAGAAGGGTATGGGAGGATACCTGTATTGTTGAAGTCAGTGTTATATAGGAATTATCATTATAAAAACAATAGTTTCTATATACTACTTAGAATTTTAATGTTTTTTAATATGTTTATACAACATTTAAATTCTAAAATAATAATAGTTCCATATTTAACAAAAGAAAATGGGGGTTGTCAAGGTTTATGGGACTTTTGAATCACACCAGATGTAATTCGGTTACATTTTGTGTAATGTCATAAGAGTTGTTTTTAAATCAGTAGTTTGGATGAAATTTTTATTACCTATTCTCCATACATTCATGATATCAACCTAATATATATCCCCTTTAATTTTGATACGCTTCAATCATTATGGGTAATTTCATCCAGTGATTGATCATTATTTCATTTGTAGTGTGACTCTCTAGATATTTGGTCTCCATATCTCTCTCTTTTTCTTTCCCTTCACAGAATTTGTTATATCATCTTGGGATTGAATGATCTAAACTTCGTGTTTTTGAATCTGGATTCTAGGTTGATTTCCTAGATATTATGTGCCTTCGTTCATATTGGTGGGTTCCATTGCAGGCATTGTGTTTCTATGAAAAAAGCTAAGTTGTTTAGTTGTAATGGCTAATTTTGAATAACCCCAAATAGATTGGTTCAACATAATGTTTTTTTAAATTCAATTGATTTATATAAATTAAATTTATTTCAATTAGTTTAATCGAAACCCAATTCATGTAAATTGGGTATTTGAATTTGGATTTGGCAGGAATTTGGAAAAAAACCCCAATTCCATTTAATTAGGGTTTGTTAGGAAATCAGATGGAATTCAATTAAATTAAAATATGAATTTTGAATTGGGAATTTTTTTGATTAAATTCATTACAAATTGGTATTTGAGAAAACATGATTGAATTTTTTTTGATAGAAACCCATTTGTTTTATCTTTGAAAGGAATCATTGGATTAAAAACTCATTTTATTTTTTAAATGGAAAATTGGAATATTTAAAATGGGGTAATATGATGAATTTTATTTTAAGTTGTGTGAAAAAATTCCCATAATTGATTGTTGTTTGACAACAATAAATACTTACTTTTAGATAGTTATTAAGGAAAAATATTATAATATGGTAATTCCTTAGAAAAGGATTGATGTTTTACAACTCTAATATAAAATATTTGGAACATGTTATTACATAGTGTTATATCTATGAGTCAACATTGACCACTGCAAATGGACACACATACACTTTATCATTATCATTATATAAGTCTATGAGGATCCTATAACACGAAATTGTTGTACCTCTTGGTAGATGACAATGTTTCTTGTTATTTATAATTGAAATATATTCCATTGTTTGTAAATATTTTTACACATGCCTTATGAATTTAGAAAAACTATTTTACAAAAAATATATATTAAGACACTTTTTGAGAGTATTTATGTCTTTTTAAATGTAATGAACGATTTGTTTTAAATATTATTTTTAACATACATTCTTGTTTGTTGTAAATTGAATACATTATTTTGTTAATTTAATGTTGGAATATTATAATGGTATCCTTAGTGAGAGCCTATTAAAATTATAGCTCACATCATACATGTTCCTTAGGGTGTTAGTATATTATCTCCTTGAAGGTTCATGAATTGGAAAAGATCCACTTTTAGATGGTTATTCTTGCAAATCCATTGGTTTGGTGTTGATGACTCTATTGGTGCATGGGCGGTTTTCCTTCTTTTCTAGTGATTTTGACTGTTTATGCCTATTTGACTTCTGGTACACTTATTCATGTGGGCTTTTCATTATATTAATACTATCTTTTTTTTTTCTTTTTTTGTGTTTTGGGAAAATTAATTCCCTATCTTTTATTGTATTATTTTAGGTGCTTATCCTTAACCCATGGGAATCAGGAACAACCATTGGTCCTTGTCTAACTAGTTTCAATTATCTGTTTACAAGGGAACCTCAGATGGTTTTTAGAAAAGTCATATTAGAGGCATAATTTAATCATCTTTCATTGATTTGAGTATGGATTTCTGTAATCCTATCGAGACATATGAGGTAGTTAAAATTAAGTATCTATCATGCTCACACGTTAATAAGCCTTCAGTCACCAAAGGTGGTTTGGGAATGAAATTTTAAAGATTATTTCTAATATTTTTCTTTACATTGATTTGGATAGATTGAAATCCAAATCATGTTGTTCTTATATTTTTGGATTAATTTCCCCTATCACTCTGTTTGAGTGTTAATATAATGTCTTACGTATTGTTTGATATTGTTTTGTAGCATTATTCCTCCAAGAAGATGTTCAAATCAGATCCATAGGGAAGATATTAATGAATCTCAATGATAAATTCCTCCAATGGACCCTTGTTTGGTTTAGGTGATCATGAATACTATACAAGATCATGGATAGACACCTACATTGGTTCCTTTTCAGGTTCTACCTACTGAACCTCAAAGGGATTACTTGTGAAATCATACTCGGGAGTTCACTCCTTAAAATCGAGTAGTGTTAAAAGGATCAAATGACCCTCAAAAGGATGAGGAATGGTTGACTATGAATGAGTGTTTTTTGGGGTTCAAAGAGAAAAATAACAAAATATAGGTGAATTGTGACAAATTTGTGTTTGAGGGATCGAGTAGGTGAAGGTGGTACAAGATGGTGATAGAAAATAATCAGGACAGATTTGACTATAAATACATAAAAGTTAATTTCACCAACAAGTTCCATCCAAATTCAATGTTTTTAGAAAGATTATATAGTTATTTAAAATTGAGAAGGTTTACAAGAACTTAATACAATATATAAACTGTTTTGTTGAGCTTGCATAGTTTTTAACTGAGATCGCACTAAAGGAGAAAATGAAGACTCAAAGGTTTGAGAGGGAACTCTGATCTGATATCTTATCTTAGGTTTTATTTTTGAGGATACCCACTAATGATAATATGTGGGTTAGTTCTTTGATGTTCAAAGTGGACATGGATGGAAAGGATGGATTTTTTAGAGTTTGATTTTCTCCATGTTGTGGTGTGAATTCCTTTATAGAAAATAAAAAGAATGATGATTTTTATGGTGGATCATGATAGTCGGGTAATATAGAACTCCTATAGTTCTTGGAAGAGGCCCTTTCATTTCTTACCAGTGTTTTAAGCTTGGGCACTCAACCAGGGTTTTCACTGAGGAAACTAAGATATGCTGCTCCTCCAGATGCTAGGTTCACTTCTAGAAGTTCTTACATGATCATTCCACTCCACATAGTGGAATGTGTTCCTCCGTTCTATCTTAAACTATGGTTCAATCATACATTTTCATGGAAATGAGGTACCAACCATAAGAATCCAGAAAAAAATATTATCTACATAGTGTAAGTGTCTCCAGAGGAAGCAAATACGAGTCTAGTGAACATGAGAGGTACTATAACAATAGATTATTCATTAGATACTACTTTATTTGATTATGGATCATCTCATTCATTAATCTCAACTAATATTTTTAATGTATATAATCTTTCTATGGATCGTTTATCTTACATAGTGGATATTATTATACACCTTAAGAAGAAAAGAGATCACGGTATCTATAGTCCTACTTTTTTATATCTTTAATATATGTTGATCTTTCTTGGGATTTTTATTTATTGACATAAAACCAATTAATTTCATATTTGGTATTGATTGGATCATTGGAAAAAAATACTAAATTTATTTTTATCTTTTATGGGTCTTTATTACCACACCTGAAGGGGTTTTCCAAATCATTCAAGGATAATGGGACCCAAGGTCATGTAGAGCCTAACCCACTTTTCTAGAGTTGGTGAAATTAATATCACTATTCAATTTAATTCTGTAGAATGAATCTTTATGTGGTGATATCACTATATTTTTCATCACAGTTTTGATGGGGGTCCATCCGAATTCAATCGTTTTCTAATGATAAGTGAGGTAGATTTTTCAGTTGATTTAGATCTTGGTACTCAATAAGTAAATATTTTTTCATACCTCATAGATCTAGATGAAATGAAAGAGTTAATGATTCAGTTGGATGATCTTCTAGAGAATGAATTTATATTCCCAAGTATGTCACCTTGGGAGGTTCTAGTTATCTTTTCTAATAATATTTATGGTTCACTTTTCAATTTTTTGAATAATGAAAAATAAATAGAGTCACTATAAATAACAAATATATGATTCCACATACTGATGATCTATTTGACCAATTGAAATGGGAAAATTTGTTCTCAAATATTCATCATCATTCTACAACCATTAGTTATGGATAAAATAATGTAACATTCTAAAAACTACATTTGATTGAAGGTAAAACCATTATGAGTACCGTTTCATGAAATTTGGAAATACCAATTCTCCTAGAGTCTTTATGTATTTAATGAATAATATTTTTCATTATTACATTGATACATTCATGGTGAAATTTTTGGAATAAATCCTTATGTTCTCTATGCCCTAGGAAGAACATGTGAACCATCTGAGAGTAGTTTTGGAATTTTTGAGAAATCATCAAATTTATTCTAGGATTTCATAATGTGATTTTTGGAGATCAGAAAATAGGGTTTAGGTTTCTTTGGCTAGTTTTCGACTCAAATCTAGTATTCTAAAGATCATAATTCAATAAAAACATCTTGATTATGAGTTCCATATCATTTGAATTTATATTTATTGTGGGAAGACAGTGTCTTTCTTGTCATTCTATACAAATGGAATTCTATGATATAAATTTTTTGTTTGTTCTGTTAGTAGTATAGAAGTAAATGATTTGGTATATCCATAATTCCTATTGAGATGTTCACCCATTCACCATGATGATATTTTATGACATTCATTGACAATTATGGGGGCCATGTATCAGATGGGGCATAGTTTATTTTCTCTATAATTGTAATACATTCCAACAAGTCAAGGCCAAGCAGCAGAAACCTTCGTTTTTTCTTCAAAAACTTCTAGTTATGACATGGATGTAGGATGGTATCTTAGTGTATTTTTTTAGAATCCAAATCCCTAGAGAAAGAAGAATTTGATTTGGGTTTTGATAAATAGTTGGAATAAATACGAATATTTTATACCCATTTTTGATACAACCAAGGTTGAGGAGTTGTGAAATATCTATTCAAATGTTATTGTTCATTTGTACATAGTTCCCTATGTCATAGATTCTGATAGAGATCCATAGTTAACTTCTTGATTCTGGAGAGTCCTTTTATGAGTCACTAGGATATCATGTCAATTTGAGTACAACATTCCATCTGCAGTCAGATGGCTAGATATAAAGAGATGATAATATTATTGAGGATTAGCTATGTGTTTTTGTTCTCATCTTTGGTGGGGAATGTGATGAACATATGGGTCTGGTCATGTTTTCTTATAATAAAAGTTTCTAGTTTGTGATTGGAATAAGTCCATTTAAGGCCTTGTATGGATAGCCTTGTAAATATCCATTATGTTGGTCTGAGAATGGTGAATGTTCTGTGGTTTGAATGCGATTGGTTCAAGAGAAGATATTAAATTTTTAGTTGATTCATGATAGAATTTTGTTGGAACATAGTCAACATAAATCCTTTTCTTATCATCGTCGCAAACCATTGGAATTTTTAGTTAGTGACCACATGTTCCGGAATTTTTACCCCTATTTGGGTCTCCGATCGATTAGGAGTAATGGGAAGCTTGATCCTCATTTTTTGGTCCATTTTTTTCATTGAGTATATGGGAAAATTGTATTTCCATTTAGCACTTCCATCAAAGCTGGTGTAGATACATAACATGCTCCATGTGTCAGAGCTTCAAAATTATATTTTGGATCCATCTCATGTTCTAAGAAGGAGAGATCTTGAGGTTGAAGCATATTTATATGTGACTGAGCATCCAGTAAATAGTTTATTTTGAAACCATGGTTCTTCATGGAAGGATGATATTTATTTTGAGTTCTATGGAAGCATGGTTATAATTCTCCTCAAGAATTAGAGCTCGAGGAAATTAAGAGAGATCATTGGTCTCTACTTTTTGTTATGGAGGCTTCTTAATAGGGTTTCTAGGGATATAATGTTTTTATGGTGCGGAGGTTATAACATACCATTACTTTTCATTCATTGCATTTTATTCCATATCAGGATTTTTCATTTTCATTTTCTTGGTAGGGATGATAAGGACATTGGTGGAAACCTATAATAGTGAAGTCTGAGTTCTGTTGGAATTTTCAGCATAAAACTTGTATGTTTTGTAGCATGATTAGGATTTACATTCCTTGTAATATGTTTACACAGAATGAAAATGCTAATAAAATAATAATTCTATTTTTAACAAAAGATTATGAGGTTTTCATCATTTATGAATCTTTTCAATTACATGATTCTTAATTGGGTTACTGATCATGTAAATTTCCCAGTGTTGTTTTTAAATAGGAGGATCAACTGAAATTTATATATCCCTGTATCTATAAATCCATTATCTCGACCTATGTGCCATCCTTATGAAATTTTAGAGCTATTCTAACATCTATAGTTTATTTTTTTCAGTGATTGATTGTTTTTTGGTTGCAGTGTGACTCGACCTGTAAGCGGTCTCCTTATATCTAAATTTGTTTCACTTCCCCCCACCATAGAGTTTGATAGATCATATTTGGATTGAGGGATGTAAACTCTATGATGTGGAATATTGTTTCTAGTTTTAGTTGCTAGATCATATGAACCTTCATTCTTGTTCAAGGGTACTGTTACAGGTGACGTGTATACGTGAAAAATATTGGTGGTTCTATTATGATGATCAATTTTGATTGACCCAAAATTACATGATTGAAATGAAATTTTTTGATATTAATTAAAGTTATTGATATAAAAGAAATTTATTTTTATTTGTTTATTAAAATCCTATTATATTTAATGGGGGATTTAAAATTAGTTTTGGTAGGAATATGGGGAAACCCACCGAATCAATTAAATTAGAGTTTGTTTGGAAGTTGCCTAAATTTTTTTATTATAAATAGTGCAATTTAATTGTGTAATTTGAATTGAGAAATTTATTTGTGAAAATTTATATGAAATTGTTATTTTAGTAAAATAGATTGAATTAAAATTGATAGAAACCAATTGGTTTTATCATGAAAAGTTGTGTTTTGTTTAAAACCCCATTTTGGGTTTTCAATGGAAAATGTAATAATTTAAAATTGGGTAATGGGATGAATTATATTTTAAGAATTCCAAAAATAAATTCCCCCTAATTTATTGTTGTTTGGGAACTTGAAATCCCAGGTATTAAGTGAGTTATTTGGGAGATCACATTATTATTGGAATTCTCTAGCACTGTATTGGTCCATTACAATGCTAACATAATCTGTTTGGTGTATATTTTTCCTTAGTAGAATGCTGATGAGTCCTATTTGACCAATGATGAGGGATATGTTTACACATTTTAACTATCATTAAATAATTGTGTGAGGATCCCAAAACCTATAACTATCAAACCTTTTAGTAGATGACCATGTTTCTTGATGCTTATATTTAAAATATATTCCATTGTTTGTTAATTTCTGTACACATGAATTCTGAATTTATATAAAATGTTTTATATAAAATTTATTTGAATCAATTTTTAATGTATTTGTATAATTTTAAATTTTAATAATTTTATTTAAATATTATTTTTAACTTCTATACATATTTATTTAAAATTGAAAGCATTATTTGGTTAATTAAAAATTAGCATCTTATTATTGAATCCTTGGTGAGAACCAACTAGGATTTTAGCTCACACCATACCTTGTATTGTATTCTTAGTAGGGTATCTCTTTACATGCTCTAGAAAGGGGAATTTTCCACTTGGAGTTGGTTCTTATGACTTATCTTTGGGTTTGGTGTTGCTAAGACCATTTGGATGTGGGTTGTTTTCCATATATTCTAGTACATTGGGATGTTTATGCCTATTTTTGTTCTAGTACACTTCACCATGTGGAGTGTTTTTATTCTCATACTGAAATTTTTATCTTGATTCTAATGTGTTTTTGTTAAATTCATTCCCACTTTTATATTATATGATGTTAGGTTCTTGTTAGCAATACATGGGGATTAAGAATGTCCTTTTGGCCTTATCAGAGCCATCGTGGTAATCAGGTTACCAAGTTTCCAAGTAATTTTTTTAATAGGGAATTCTTGAGATGCAATAATAATATCTTCTTTAATTTCCAATTATAAATCCACATGACATGAATATGAAATTCCATTTATATTAATAAAAAGTACTTACAAAAATGCCTCTCCTCTCACTTATAAAAGGACCTTCCACTAACCATTCCAAGACACACATAAAATTGAATCCAAATATAAAATCTTCAATATATCAATAACAAATAATACCCTCACACCTAATTGAGACTTCGGTACCAATTGAATCACTAATTCCTCCAAAAATGAGAATGATTCCATGAGGAGATATGATTTAATCTTTGTAAAAAATAACATCTTATAATTATTTTTCATTTATCCTCTTTATAAAAATGTTCTAAATTAAATTATACCTATAGTATAAAACCTAAAAAACATAAATATACTTTTCGAATTATTATTTTATAATAAAATTACTTAATAATAATTCACATCCATTGTCTTTTACATGATTTTGTTAGAGTCAGTTTTACCACCTACCTGAAAGAAGGTAATATTTTTATCATTAATTAATTTTAATAATTAATTAATATTAAATATTTATTTTTGTCTCTATGGTAATATTAATATTTTACTACTATTTAACATACCACATTTTATTCATTTAAAATTACCAAAACAAGCGTGTAACAAATGTAATCTTGAGAAAGGATAACAAGAACTTCCATTGACTGAATCTAAAACCTCATAAATCATTATGTAAATTCTATTCAATTACCTTATCTATTATTGATATTATTAACTCGTGACCGTTAAATTATGAACAATATCATTATAGAAAAACATACAATTAATGATTGAAACTAGTAACAACTAATTATCAATATTATTAGAAAGTAAGTAGAAAGTATGTACTGCATGAATATAAAATATTAAAATGTAATGAATTACACATGAATAAGGTTCTAAAGTGAATAAATAATGGGATAACATTTATTTTATATTATGTTAGAGTGAATTTTACTAAACATGAATTCAATCTATGTGTTCAATATCTCAATTTCATTTCCTTGAAGGATATTTCATGTTATGCACCTATTAGTTTTTTGAAATGACGAATTTCCTATAAAATTTACTTATTGAATTATAAATAAAATTTTATTCATATGATTATAATGTTTTATTAATATATTTTCATTTCATTTTGATTTATATTTTACAAATATTTATATATGGGATCACAAATATTTTTCTAATACTGAGTTATATATTTTATTCATTTACTATGTTACTATAAAATTATGTAAATTATAACCTATGATTTGTTTTTGATTTTTCAATTTTTTATGTGGATTTACATTTAATTCACTAAATATATTTCTTGATATACTCTCACTTCACATTTTAAGATCTTTTTAATGGTTTTCCTTCCCTGTCTACACCTATTTCAAGTATTTTATTCAATTCTATATTTTCTGTTCTATGAATCAAATAAATGTGTGTTAATGTTTGAGTTATTTATTTAATTTAATTTCTATTATCTCTATTCTTACCGTCTTGTATTTTATATATCCTTCACTTTGAATCTTCTTGGGGCCTGGAGATGTAAAATAGGGAGTATTGAGGCATTATGGAGGTGAGAGTGGTGTTTTTCAATCTCCAGAACCACCACACCATAGTGGTAGATATTTTTTTTACATGGTGTTATTTTTTATAGTTCTTCTTTTTTTGATATTACTATTTGGGTTGCCTATTTTGGATTGTGGGGAATTTTGAGTGGTGTGGAGATTAGTGAACCATAGGGTCAGAAACTCCCTTGGTTGAAAGAATTTTCCATGGATGTATCCCTATGGGAATAGAGAAGAATTACATGATCATGGTAGATTTCATGGTTCCACATGAAGCTTGTAGGCTTTAATTCCTTCAGTCAGTCAATGAATACCTTTTGAGATATGGCTATTTTTTAAGTTGTGGCACTTGATGAGCTCAACTATGCAATGTGGGGACCAATGAAATACCTAGTTTTTGGGGTGTGGTGGCGTTTCATGGATGATGTTGAGAATATGATGAATTTTTTGGTGGGGATGAAACACATATAAACTCTTCCCTACACCATGGTTTTGAGTATGGTGAGCTGAAATAGTGATGAATCATTCCTTACACCTTAGTGGGCGTCATGATAGTTGTTTGGAAAGAAAGTTTTTGTCCTCCATTTTGTTGTGCAATTCATGGTTCCATTTAAATCTATTTATTGTTTTTTTTTCAAATTTCATGATATTTATAGGTATTAAAAATTTCAAAAGCCTTGAAATTGGATGTCTCATTAATTGAAGGCACTATAGACATAGTGGGAGTCACCACACTATAGTGGAGGTCATTCTGAATTCCTCTAAAAAGGTAGGGTCCGACCTTCCTTGGTTCTATTTTTATTCTCTTCCATTACACCCTATCTAACCAAAGGACCTCTCCTTTCTCTATAGCTATTTCACTATAGATTTTAATCATATTAGATCATCCTGATAAAACTCTATCAGTTTTAGGTACTCATTTCTAATTTTATATTCATATTTTAATTCCTTTATCTTTCTAGATGATTTTGTTATGAGTTTTCTGAAATTTTAGATTGTTTTTAATTAATTGTACGATGGTGGGTAGTTATGTTTAGGTACTCAATAATATTTTTTCTTATATATTGGTGGTTCATCCTCAACTATTATATCCTTGAGTAATGAAGTATTGAATCTTCTTATCGAGGTAGAAAATTCATGAAAAGTTATTTTATATATCAATGTGAATGTATCAATATTTGGATTATGTAACTTAATATTTGAATCACCATCATGGAGGTAATAATCTAAAACTACATGGAATAATGAAATATAAAAATTTATGTAGTGATCATATGGGTTCTATTTTATATTTAATATCACATGATATTTTCTAGATCATTTTACAATTATTTCATATATTATTTTTTTCATTATTATGGATTATATGCATGGAACATTGATAAATAACATAAATATGGTAAGATAAAGTGTGTTATTAAGTGGCATGTGAATTTAATTACTATTCGTCCATGAAATCTATTAATCATGATATTATTTTTTAAAACATTTTTATAGTTTATTAAAAGATATTTGTAGTTAAATTTTTTTTAGTTTTTTTTAAACCTATGAATAATTATTCAGTTAACTGATGATGATAATGAAAAGGTTCTATTCTAGAAATAAAATGTTAGGTATGTTGTGATCCCAACCATGCAATTATTCCATGGTTTATAATCTTTTGTTCTTAATGTTAGACCTCCTATTATAGCTGATTTTTGTGTGATGAAAATATGTTTTGATCCTATGTGTATATACCTTATGATGGTAGAGCCATTGATATGATATTTTAAACTAGTTATGGTTTATATTTAGTGAGGGATGGGATGGATTACCCGGGTTATTATATTATATTGATGTTAGAGTTGGTGGAATTGAATGCATTGTGTTTAATGGTGTTGGGGATGATAGTAGGATAGTTAGGATGGATTTCGGGGTGTGTTTTATAACTGGTTGTTTCATTAAAGTTATTTTTTTGATGATGTTATGGTGATATTATTCATCAGATTATAGTTTCTTATATAAATTTCAAGTGAACTTTACTTTTGGTAGCCTAGGATGAGTCCTAGAATACCTAGAAATATAGAATAGTAAATGTACTTTTAAAAGATCATATGGGATGAGTGTCTATGTTGGTAACGTTGATGAAGGAAAAATGTGATCATTCGAATGAATGCTTTGAGAGAATAGAATGGAGTCTAAATATTTTAATGAGGTTTATGAAATAAAAGTTTCTTGTTTAATTATTTTTAATTGTGTAAATAATATTTATGATAAGGTTGATATAAATATTTAATCAAAAATTGATGTAAATACATTAATAGAAGAATTTTAATTTCCTAATTACTAAGAGAATTGGTTAGTAATGGTTGTAATTGAATGTGTGATTATAAGAAATCTAGTTTCCTATACCATTTTTGTGGTAGTTTGGTATCATGTGGGGTATTATCTACAGTTTAATTTATGAAATGTTAGATTCTTTTAGATTGGCTATGTTTTATACTAAAATTATGTTTTATGATTTCATTTAATCCACCACCAAGTCTGGTGGGCTGCCGAAACCCAAATGTCTTGGGCTGTGGATGTTTTTGGTAATATCTAGGTTGGTGAGGGATTATATGGATGAATTATCCCTCTTCCCTCCTCAATTTTTCATGGTTAAAATGTATGTATTAATATCTATGTTATGATTTATTAATCTATATTGTATTTGTATACATGAAATGTAATAACATTTAATTTTTTATACATTTTCATGTGGGATGTAGTGGCTTGAGGTTATAGTATTTACATTTATTCTAGATATAGTGATTGAGGTCTCCTATGAGTGTATATGTACGAGATGTAGTTCATTGAGGTATAGTGCATGATATGTTAGTTTTCATGGATTTAGTACTCTCTGTATGGTTATTGATGGAATGATGACAATGAGTTTATGAAGAGATACATTGGATAATTGTTGAGATGATGATTGGTTTATGATTCGTATACACAATGTGCATGATTAATAATGGAAGGGACTATTGAACAAGTCATTTCACATTGGGGATTGAGAGGGAAAAACTATAGGAGAAGTGTATATGGAGTTCCTTTCCAATATATATTCTTTTAATATTAGGTTTCCTATTTCTATACATTATTTGGTGAGAGGGAATTGGTGAGGTTATGATTTAGTTAGAATAATATAGGTAACCAGTTATTTTATTTTGTTTATTTATTTGGCTTTAGTATTTTTCTTTATAATATTCATGAGAGGTTTTAGGGAGGATCTAATTGAGTATATTGTATTCCCACCCCATGTATATATAAACTATTTTTCAACTATGTATGAACATGTTGATGATTTATCTAGGAATTACAAGTTTATGGTGTTTTTCATAATATATTGGTTTTCATAGTAACTAACTTGTATTTATTTGTATATCCAGTTATTTTCATTTTATGAAATTAAATTCGTGTGTTGGGATTTATTTCTCTCTATGATATAGAGTTGGTTGGTGCACCTCATCTTATTTCTTACTATAATTTTTTTATAATATGTGTGATTCCTCCAATTTGTATAAATTTTATACATTGTCTACTAGTCTCCAACCTATTACATATTTAAGGTGAGCTTTGGGGGTTAGTACATCTATTCACTAATATCCTTGTAGGGAGGTTAGAGGTTGGTGTCCAGAAAGAGTGGTATCAAAAAAATTATTGAAAGATAGGATGATGATTAAAGAAATTATGTATTATGAATTTAATAGAGTAGTGGGGAACAAGTATTAATCAAACATCGAACATGAAATTAATAATGTAGACAATATATGATATGATATTTTATCCCCCCTTATGATCTAGTGAAAAGAACATAATTTTATTGAACATACTAATAAATTTGATACTTCATGTTTGATAGAGTCCCTATGTATGGGACATGAATCATGACTATATACATTTGTGTTTGAATAGCTTATACAATGAGAAATAAGATGAAAATTCATTAATCAATCTCAAATATTTTATAATTTATTTTGATATTATAATGTATTTTAGTTTAGAGGAATGTAACTAGACTGATGTTCTCAGTAGGTTCATAAAAATGTTGATTGGATATATGATCCAGAAGATCCTCACAGATTTGAAGTAGATAAAAGTTATTCATGGAGGATAACACTCTGAGAGGTTTAGTTAAATAGTCTTTAGAATAGTGTGTCATCAATTTCAAGTCAGGAGACTAAGTCACGGTTAGAGGATATAGATATTTCCTTTATTTTGATAATTGATCTAAGAGAACACAAAATTGGTGTGGTTGTTACAATGATGCGAGGCACATCTCAGGAGTGGCGGTTCTTGTTCCATGGGTATCATGATGAGTTAGTTGTTTCTTGGAATATGATATATTATTAGTTATCAGATGGTTTTAATTTATTGGTCATGATGTTGGCCTATTAGTAAGAGATCCTTACTCTCTACTAATAGAATTAAAGCGTATTGGATTTCTATATCTGATATAAGATATAATTGAATTATTCATTAGACCTTTTCAATTTGGTAGGATATGGTGATTTATTTTGAGGAATATTGGTATTTATAGATTCAATTCAATGTCACCTTATCGATATATTTAATGGTGTTGGAGAAGATAGATGCCATAGAGAGAGTAATGTTTATGAATAGATCAACATGGGAGTTGAGTCATATGGAGTCTTTATTGATTATATCTATGGCTAGAGGTTATTAAATTCCAAGAAAATATATGATTTAGTCAATAGGAAGTCATTTCTAACCTCTTTCATCAATTTTAACTTGGGTTTAATGTCCTTAGACACCTTCTAGAGGACCAAATATTATTTTCATATCATACAAAGGCCATGACCATCAGAAGAGTGAGTCCCCAACATTCCTCGACATTTAGTGTAGAGTTGGTGGCCCTCTTCTAGCTTAGTCATTGTATCAGTATCCTCTGACTTGGTAGCCACAATAATGTTTTTTATAATATGATTCTTTGTAAGGGGGGATAACAGGAATTGGATAGACCTATGATTCCCATTGTCATGAGGGATAGTGACTAGAGCGTAACTATGGAGGTGGTCACCATATAGGACACTAATATAATGGAGAAGGTAATGGTTAAATTTATTCCAAGATCATTCAACGTAAATTGAGCCAGAAATTTTTGGAAATATTATCTAACTTTATTCTACCTGGGTGTTCACCTTTTTGAATTCAAGAGCTACGAAAAACTTTATTTCACCGACCTTATTATAAAAATTGGGAATCAAGGTGGTGATACTTGTAGTACCCATAACATTGACTATTCTTATTGGAGGTGAGTATATATTTTATGATTTTAATTAAAATTTTGAGATGATTATAAGGAAGAATAACTATTATGGATATTTCCAATGTTTTTAGATAATTATGTTAGACATCATCCTTAGGATGGATGAGCTATATTCCATTCAGGATATTGATAATTACATTAGGAGGTTGGTTTTATTCTATGATGATGGTTGGGAGAATGAAGTATATAATAGAAATAGGGACCCATAGATGTGTTATAGGTATGTTGGGACATTGTCTTCTTTGAAACATGTGTCAACATTTTGTTCGTATAAGACTAGATACTTGTATTTCATAGGGTTTTCGAATATCACCATGGTAAATTCCCTGAAGAGGTTTTGAAATGACCCACCTAAAAATGAGATCGATTTGTTGATAGTGTTTTGTTTGGAACCACCATGATATTTATTTCCTAATAAATGATGTAACTTTTTGAGATATGGTATTTTTGTATTCAAATCATTGATATCATTTAGTGAATATTCATTTAACTTAGTGTGTCACATTGGGGAGATCAGGTTCTATTTGTGATGAAGACAAATGTGATTATGTGATTATGTATTGATTATCATTTCATGAATCAGATGATTTCAAAGAACCACTATCCTATTCCTTGAATTGATTATTATTTTTGGTCAAGGGAACTAGATGGTTTTGGAATATTGAATACTGGTTGGGATAAAAAAATTTTTATGATGGAAAATATATTTTGAAGACATTCCATAAACGTTCTATGAGCATTATGAGTGTTTTAATGTTGGTCATATTAAAAAATAAACACATAATGTTCATGGGACTAATTAATTTTAATTTCCATTAATTTCATGATCTTTTTATATTTGTGTTTATCAATGACATCATGGTGTACACAGTGACTAAAGAGGTGAATAGAAAGAAACTATTATTTATTTTGGGGGTTCTTCAACATCATAAACTACTTAAGATGTTGTAGAAGGTAATTTCTGGTCATGTGAGTTTCATTTAATGCGATACTTCAAATATTGATGTGGACTATCCATGGATCCTTCATGGCTAAGGTGGTAGTTTTTTAGTTATCATCTACGAATGTTGTGTCAGTGAGAATTTTCCTTGGTATTGAAGTCTACTACAGGAAGCTCATACTCAACTTCTCACAGATTATGACTCCTCTAATAGATTTAACTAGGACAGATCAATATTTTTTAAAGACTGACTAGTCCTAGACTACTTCTCAATATTTAAAAGAGAATCTAGTTAATGCACTTGTTATTTATCTATTAGAGGAAGTTACAGTTTTTTAGGTTAATTATGATACTTTTCATATTGTCTTGAGTGGTGTGTTGAAGTATAATATGGTGGTCATATCTGATGGGTATATATTATTATAACATCTTGAATGTAGTTGTTAAATCCATGGTCTCTAATTACTTGTGGTTTATTTTACCCTTATTATATGATGGAATTACATCATCAGTGAATGCTTCATGGACTTTATAGATCACCCTAGATTTAGTAATATGTTATCCCAACATGATTTAATTTTTTTTGAAATCATGGTGGATGGAATTACTATAGGTTGATTAATATTAAATTACAAATTAATTAGTAAAAAGTAATGTTATAGCAGGTTAATTTGGTAGAATGCCACATAGTATTGTTCTCTATGAGTCAAGGAATGTTTGGAGAATGATAGGATCTCTATCTATAATACACAATAATTTTGGTTATGTTGATATTAGGTGTTTATTTATCAAATGATAATGTATTATTATTTGGTTATTGAGTTTAAGGAGTCCTAAAAAGTTTATTTGGATGTAGTGTTTTAATGAGACCGAGTTAATTCTGGAGAGGATCTCAAATAATGATATGAGGATTATTGAAATATAGTGTTGTTTTAGGGGAGGTTCTTCATCCATTTAGTGATGTATGAGGTGGTTCCCTTTTAGTTTCATGGTTCTATTTTTTATATATCCAATTTTGGAGAATATTTATTTTTTTATTGTTTATTATTTTTATCCTAAGATGATGTAATCAATTGCAATGTTTGTATCTTGATATTTGGATTTCCGGAGAGTGAAGGCTATGAAAAGTGGTCCTAGTGGGTTGCATCATCCACTTGATATTCCATAATTGAATTTAATTGAAATTTCAATAGACTTAATCATGGTATTTTCTTACTCCTAAGAGGATGTGATGTTATATGGGTGATCATGAATTTCTTGATGAATTCATCTCACTTCTTATAAATTAAAGAAGTAAACTCATTGTCTGTTTTCTTGAGGTAGTACCCATAGACGACGATGAGACTTCATCAGTGTTATGTAGATGATTATCCTTGATCATGATACCCATTTTAACACTAGGGATTAAATTGATCTCCAATTTTCTTTTAGAACACATTATACCTTAACATGGATTTTCATATCATGGAAGATGTCTAGATATATCAGACCTAGAATTTTAAATATATGTTTTGTGCATGAATTTATGATTTTGGAGGTTTTTTGGTGATGTAATTAATATTGGTTAAATATTTTTATAAGTACAATTATTACTCTACCATTGGTATGACCCCATTACAATCACTGTATGGAAAACCGTGTTTATCTCTATATCTCCAGAATGAGGTCTAGGATTCATCTATTCTATCTTCAGAATTGGTTCAGATCACAACAGAGAAGGTGTATGTAATCTACATGTGGATAAAGGTATAATTGAATCTTTATAAGGCCAATTCTTGTCATAGGAGGATACCCCTGAATTTCAACGATTGAGATCATGTGTTATTGAAGGTTTCACATCACCATCCTCAAATATGATTGATTATGGGAATAATTATTCTCCTTGATTTTTTGGACCTTTCATGATGTTTGTGTATGATAGAATTCTCACATATCGAGTAGAACCCCCCCCCCCAATAGAAGAATTGGATTTTTAACATCTTCCACGTGTCTTAGAATATTTGATACCATCAGGAATATTTGTTTTTCGTTAACTATTATAAATTTCAATTTTAAAATGATGAAACCATTTAGGAAAATCCTATTAAGATTCATGATAATTTGGATAAAGTATTGTGTTGGAATTATACTATTTTTTTTATTGTTCTTTTGTTCCACAGTAGCTTAGAGTAGTGTATATGGTAACATGAGTCATATATGTGCACTCAATATCATGTGTTGTTCACTGGTTGATATTATATTTATGATTTTTTGATATATAATGATACTTATTTAGATTTATGAGATTTTTTTATCATCCTTGATGTGGTGTTTTACTAATATAATTGTTTTTTCTAGATAGGTAACTTCACAAAGACTGTGGTTGTATGTATTGATGTTGTATTCTTATTTTATCTTTTGTCAGGATTTTTTTGGTGTTTTTTGCAATAAATATCATTGAGTGGTATCTCATGGGTGGTTATTTTAATCCCTCATATTTTCATTTCAGATTTAGTTTTAATTATTAGGGGAAGGAGTTTTTATATATATATATGATGTAAGGGCCTAACATTTCTACATCCATCCTTTTTCATCTTCTCAATAAATGGAGGTGTTGAAGAGTTAGAAGCATTTTTTAGCTGATAATGGTGTTTAAATCATTTGATGGACCACTATTCCATGGTGGTAGAAGTGTTTATGGATACACTGAGGATTTTTTGGAGTTCTATATATAGATATTTCCATTTGGTTTGGCCATATTAGAGGCTTAGTTTCTTTGAGTTTATTTTGTAGTGCTTGGGAAACCATGAGGTATGAAACTCATATGGTTAAATGATTTCTTACTAGACCCTTTCACATTGAGAATCAAGGAATGAACTCATTAATGGTTGATGGAGTGGTTCCATGTGATACATGGATGTATCTATTCATTTTGAAAGTGAAGGATTATGTCTAGGCTTGCAATTATTTAGGTGAGAGTGGGGCTCGATAAGTTCACCGGTGGGAAATGATGACAACCAAAATGAAATGTTTTTGTTCATGGTGGTTAATCAAGGAATAATTCAATTATATACATAGTTTCATGTTCGGCTCCATAAATGGGGTGTGTGGTCTCACCATTCCATATTCATTAGCACAGTGAGATGAAATCTTGAGGGTTCATTCCCTACATTTTGGTGGTTATTTTGGTGGATAAAATAGAATCATCCATTACATAGGGAATTCATGATGTAAATCAATGTTCTTAATGCACTTTTAGACATCCTGTGATTTTTAGATGGATATGGAATTTCAAACCCCATAAAATCCTGATATATTTAATAAAATAAGAACCATGGGTATAGAATGAGTCACTATATAATGGTAGAAGCCATTTAGGATTCATCTATAAATGGAGGTCCAAAATTTCCTTGGTTTTGTTTTTATTTTCATCATTTGAACCCAATCCTACACTAGGACCTCTCCTTTTCCCATTGTGTTTTTTCATGATAGTTTTTCCTGTTGAATTATCTAGATCAATCGCTCCCAATTCAATAAACTATCATCTCCACTTCTACAAAAATGTCTTTTACTCATTCTTCTAGAAGGTGTAAGTGGTGAGTTTTTTATTATTTCGGGTAGATATTTTTTTATAGTATGATGGTGGGTTTAAATGTATAGGTTATGATGTATCTTCCTTAATATATATTTTTAGTTGATCCTCAATTTTTCCATTCATAGAGTGGTGAATTCATGGTGCTTTGTATCAGGGTATTGGATTTGTGACTTCAATTTATTTTATGTGTGGTTTTTGAAGTACCATCCATTAGATTATATTGGTAAATAGTGTAATCAAACCAATAAATATAATAATCAAAAAATATATTGTAGAATGAAATATGGAATGGGACGCAATGGTCACATGTGGATTATTCTATGTTGGATGCCTCTTGATTTTTATAGAGAATTTTATAATGATTGGTGTGATTTTCCCCCTAGAATTGTTGATATGAATGAATGTTTTATAAAAACCATAAATATATTTAGATAAAGGGGGTAAGGAATGATGAATGTCAATTTAATTATAGTTTATCCTTGATATTTTTTAATCATTAAAGTATAACTTAAATAATGTTTATAGTATATTTTCATATACTTTTTGTTATTGGTCGTAGGATTATTATTTCTAAAACATATTCACAAATAATTGGTTAATTTAATATGGTAATGAAAAGGGATGCTTATTAGAATCAAGGAGTTTGGGTATATTTTGATCTCAACCATACTATTATTCATTATTTATTAAGTTTGGGTTCTTGATGTTATACCCACATTTTCCCATTGAGTTTGTTTTTCTAAATTATTTTTTTCTACCCAGTGTATGGACACTAGTACTATAGAGCTGTTTATGTGATTATATTTAACATGGTTACGTTGGGTTATTTTGGGAGGTATGGGATAGATTTTCATTGTTAGGATAATAGATTATTATTTATAATAGTGGAATGAATTTTATTTTGTGGAATGATGTTTTAGATGAAATTGGGATGGTTAGAACAAATTCGGAGATATTTTTTCATTATTTTTTACTTTATAGTGGATATTTTAATGTTTTTTGTTATTATCCTTCCCATTTCATTTGATTTTATGCACCATGAGTGTATCATCTATGTGGTAGCTTAGAAAGAGTCCCCTATGATATAAAAATATGGAAATGCAAATGGAATTATAAATCATCCCCTGGTATAGGTGTTGATATAGGAAATGTTGATGATGAAAACTATTTGATTGATGTAATAAAATATTAAATAGTATGGAATAGAATCGTGAAATGAAAATGATATTTATGAAATCACCATCGATTGGTTTATTAATATTAATGGTCCATCAAGATTTTATGAAATGGTTGATGTAAATGATGAATCCTAAATTGATGTAAATGAATTTATAAATTAATAGTAGTTTCTAAATTGCAATTTTAATTTGATATTATTGGTTGTTGGTTATTTTTTCTATTGTAAGAAATCATATTTCCTAGGAAATGTCAATGGAAGATGGGTTTCATGTTGGAAATTATCTACAGTTTAGTATAAGATTTTCTAGTATCCCTTATTTTGGTTGTGAGATATACTACAATTATTTTATATGATCCAATGTGCTCCACCAAACAAGTTATGAGGTAAATCAATGACCAAATGTTATTATTCTGAATGCCTTCCCTAACATCTATGTTTTTTAGGGAATGTATATCCATATTTTCTATCTTCCCCAATTTCCATTCAATAATATAATAGTGTGTACAGATATTGGAGAAGTAGTAGAATTAGTTATAGTGTATGTGTATATATAAGATATAATGGATTATGATTATCATACATGTGTGTGTGGGGGAGAGTGTCTTGATTTTATACTCTATGCATATAATTTTGCAACATTGAATATAGTCTTTAATGGGTGTTCATGTGTGGAATATTGTTTCTTGAGGAATAGTTCATGATATGTGGGTTGTGAGGGATTTCATACATTATACATAGTTATGGATGGGTTGATGATGAAGAAGTTGTGATGAGCTCTATGCGATGGAGTTTGAGATGATGATATTGATTTTATGTGTATGAAAGGGGTGTTGGATGACTTATCAAAGGGATTGTAGAATGGGAGGTTTGGTGATGGAGTAGGAGAGTGAAAACCAATTGTAAAAGTTTATTAGGGGTGCCTTTATTATATAAATGATTTTAATATTATATAACATGTTTCTATTCCATATTTGTTGTGTGATACTTGGTATGGTTGGGATTTAGTTCACCTAATTTAGGTAGAATGACAGTTTTATATGGTTATTCACAACAATTTATTATGATTCTTCTTATTTTCATGAGTGGTTTTTGGGACGATCCTACTAAGTATATTTTATACTCACCCCAAATATATATAAATTATTATTTTCGGTTTGTAGTTGCTCGTTTGTGATCAAATAGGATATTAATGGCTTGTAGAGTTATTAATATGGTTTTGGAGTTCATCTTCTCTTCCTAGTCTTCGTTTTTGGTGTTTCCTATTATTTCTATTATATGTTATTACAATCATGTCTTGAAATTTATTTTTATTTATTATATGGAATTGATAGGTTGATTTTATCTTATCTATACTCTTTATATAATGAGGATAATTTGTCACATTTTAATACATTCTATGTTATAGGACATAGTCAATAAATTGTGGTCAATTAGAGGGGGGATTTATGGTTCACAATTCCCCTAATATTTTGGCCTAGGAGTGATTCCAATGGAGGTGGTGGGGGGATTAAAAATTATACTTAACTCAGGGTTTATAGTTCATAACTAACCTTTTTCGTAAGGGTTGTCTTACTAATATCACATTGAAATCATGATTTTTTATGACAAAGTTCCCATTCAGGGATGTTTTATGATCTTTATATCTTAAACCCAAATATTTTCTTATCCTATGGTTATTCATGGGGTTTACATGTCTTCTTACAATTTTATATTCCTTTGGATCACAATTCAAAAAAAAGGTTTCTTATAAGTGGAGCTGGCCTTATTTCTTCTTTGTGGGTATTAATCATTTTCATCCATGTCGATATTCTTTATATTATTCTAATAATGATCGTTTAAATACATCTATTTTTTCTTAATGATATTTTTTATTTCACATTACATTCATTAAAGAGTTTTTAATAGAATATATCTAATGATTTCCATGTAGTTCATTTCTGGACATTCATTAAAAAAATTTGAAATGAATATTTTTTTAATATTTTATCAATGTTTTCAGCATTTTCCACAGTAATTTCTATTCCCATTTTTGTGAATTTTTCATTTTAAAAATAAAGGTTAATATTTTATATGAATAAATAAAAGGATTTCGTTCCACCTATGTATATTTTTATCTTCAACTATGCATTTATTATATTTAACATCATTTATTTTCATTGTTTAAATATTTATAATTATTTTAAAATTAGGGTTATCAATGTTTTTTACCCCTTGAAGTGGATTTTGAGCTAACACATTAGTTTTTTAGGTCTCAAAAGTTTTATAAAAGTTATTTTTTATAAAATCAATTTCATTTTCCTCATATAATATAAAATTTATACCCTATTAAGCGAATTGATTCATTCATTAACCTATAAATTATATTATGATTGTTCTATTTTAAATATTGATTTTGTGGTATCAAATACCACGGTTCATGATATATTCTTATGTAATAACCATTATAATTCGTTATGTAACAAATATTCTTATAAAATATTTTTAATCTATGTGAAAATCCTTCAATCATTATATTTATTCAGTAGGGTAATTATATAATAATATTATCAATATTATATCATTTAATGACATATGATTATGCTTTGTGTTAATCTTCACAATACCCATTTCTTTCTCAGGTTAGTTATGTTTTGATGAAATTTCATATATTTTATTCTATGGTACACATATACATTTACATATTATGATATTATTATAAACTCCAAAATTTTATATCAACCCAATGCTTTGGGAAATGTTTTGATCTCATGAGATACCATGTTTGGGGTATGACCAATAAGCCTGGAACACTATGTTATGTTGTATATGAAGAATGAATTATCTTATGATTAATTAGTTTTTTGTTATACTGTTTTACCTTTTTTAGGATTCCATTATCCTATGACATCTTCTAATTTTTTCAAAATTTATTAATATATGATTCATAATATATGATCTATGTTTTATTGGGTAATATTTCCTTATGGTGTTTTTATATACTTTAATTATGATTTATTCCAACATATTTATTTTATACACAATTATAATCAATGATTAATATCACTTTTTCGTACTCTTACTATGTGTATGGGATCAATCATATTACATTTCATTTCCTATGGTTATGAAGAAGAGTATTACATATTATATTTCCAGATGGATGTTATGTGAGGATAATGTTTTGGTGTATATCTATCCATCCAACGGCCTGAAGGCCTTCAAATTTGTTATTATAAAATAAAAACCCATTTTAAAGGATGAAGGGGTGGAAACGCAAAGACATCATTGACATAGGACAATCACACATGAAGGATAGAAAGAGAAGAACCCAAATAACAACACTGAACATCTCCTCCCCATCATTTAAACACGAAGAAGTGCTCCACTGTTGTAAGGATAATTGGCAAGAAACTGTATTGTGTCAAAGCACAAGCCCAATCTGATGGCTTGGCCATACCCTCTCAAAAAACCAAATACAAAAAACAATGAATAGAAGGATCACCAGCTTTTAAAACATATCTGATGACTATCCATGAAGTCACATTTGGATCACAAACTTCCCAACTTCAAATAACAAACCATTAAATCTAGTATCTCAATTTCATAAAAATAAAATAACTCCAGCTCCAAGTCCTCCACATCATTCTTCAGCAGCACCATACCAAACCGCATCACCAACATCCATTAACTCCTCATCCGAATACCAATGACAACCAAAATCAACAACAACAAAATCACCATCACCAGAATTGCACAACCGTATCCGACATCCCAGCACAAGCATTATTAAAAAACTATCCAGGGCCTCCCCCTCCAAGAAAAAAGAAGCGACCTCAATCAATTGAAGAAAACCAGATGCCGATGTCATGCCGGGTAAAGACGAGCAGAGATGGTGAAGCCATGAGGCACACCAAGGCTATCATAGAGGCCACCAGAACCAGCACCAAACAACAAAGACACATCGGACGGATCTAGAGTCCATCCTGCACCGATATCACAAAACCAATGTAACAGCCCGAGATTTTATGAAAAATATTCTTTTTAATTTTATTAATGTCTTGTGTTGTACGCTACACAAAAAGGAGCTTGCACAACACGCATCCTTGACTTGCCTTGCATTACACGCAATCGCAACCTTCCTCGATAGCGTGTGTAGTATGCAATACTGAGTTTCACGAAACAACGATATGCTATTAAAATATTATTAAAACTAGCCGTTATGAATGCTAATAACCACTTTTTAAATTTTAGAAAATTTATCTCTCAAAATGGAATTCATTTTTGGATTCGGAGTATCGAATTTAGCCTAAGGTGAAATTTTGGTACTTTTCAGATAACTTTCATATTCTGATGAATAGTGAAAATTACTAAATTTTAGTTAAAAAAAACTTTTTCAATCGAAATAATTAATAGTGATAAATTATTAATTTGAGTGTTTTTGAAGTATATTTAGAATATATTTTTACAATTTAATACAATGTTGGTCATTGGTTGTAATTTCACATTTAAACCAGACATAATCAAGTGTCAATCTTTTGATAGATATTGTTTCTTAAAAACACGCTATTTGTTTTAACAGTGGGATTTAATTATAAAATTAATTAATGCAACTTCTATGTTATGAATTTGGTAAAATAGACTTCATTTTTGAATTCGGAATATGAAATATAGCTTAGGATGAAATTTTGGCATTGTTCTGAAAAACATCAATTTTTGATGAATAGTGAAACTACTAAGCGGTAGTTAAAAAACTGAATTTTTCATAAAACTTAATTTTACCGCTTCTGTGAATGGAATTTCAAAAATCCTAGAGACACGGTTGATGTCAGTAAGTAAAATGTGGTTCAATGAGATGAAAATAATTTTTGTTGAATAGTAACTTTTTACCACGGTTAAAAGTAAATAGGGTAATTAAGGGTAAAAATGTTATTAATATTACACTAACACATGTCCTAATTCTATTGGACAAGTGTATCTCGACCAAAAAAAACCTTAAATGTAAAATATTATCATTGAGGCCCACCTGGATTAGATTAGGACATTTATTATTATTTAATTCAAAGAAGAGTTAAAAGAGTCAAAATCAATGTTTATTTACTAAAACATTTTTAATATAGGGTTGTACAAAAGATAAATTCGATTGTAAATACTCATTAGAAAGATAAAAATATTTCCTACATGATGGTATTTTATTTGTAATTTTTATACATCAAATAATTTAATTTATTTATGACACAAAGATGATGAAGTAATTATCTTATTAATGAAATATTGACATAATTGATATTATAAATACCAAAATAAATGTAATTTGAGACTTTTTATGAATTAAACTTATTTTCTAGGTTACTATGATATATTAGTGTTGATTTAATAAACTTGTTTCGAACATATAATTCTGTTATGACTTTCACAAAAATCATGTATCAAATAGTGTCAAAATTGACACAAAATAGTTTTTAAATAACATATTATATTATTAATTGTTATTTTATTTCTAAAAATCTAAGGTTCGGCCAAATGACTTATATAAGGATATATGTATTAATAATATACAATTTGGGGTTCGTTTGGCATGTTATAGTAAGTGTATTAACCATATAGTGAAAGAAAACAAAAAGACACGGTAAAAGTTAAATTATTTAACTTAGAGTTAAATCTAATTGATAAGGTTACAATAATATCCTAAACTTGTCTAAATCCTATTGTATGATAGGATTTCGACCCATCCCCACTTTAGTTTAGAAATAAGACCCTTTGGAACCATTATAAACCGATTTTGACTTTAATATAAAATAATATTTTGAGATATTCCTAAGGTGCCCCTCTCCTCCCTTATAAAAGGACACCTCCTCCCCCTCCTCCTCACACCAATTTGAGCACTCAAGCTCGGCCAAACCCTGCCAAAATCTCTTCTCCACTTCCCTAGAAACATCCTAGAGGTTCTGGTCTTCCTCAGAGACCAATTTTAGTGCCCTAAGAGGAGTTCTCAAAGAGGCGCTTCAAAGAAGAGGTAATTACCGTTACCAATTCTTTCATCTTTATTTCTTCTTCCACTTCTTCTTCTTAGGTTGTTTCATTATGAAGTAATAACATCAGTATCACTCATATACTGATATGTTATTATAAATATTAAACAACCCTATTTCACCATCTATCCATCCTACGGGAAAAGAAATCACCGCGCGTGCGTACGTACGGAATACCGTCTCCACGCCGTGGTGTAATCTATTTTCCACCACCACCTTACATGGATGGGTATAATGGTGTAAAGAATAACTATACATAGTTATTACAACATCATATTGATTCTGATATATTGTATAATCCACTCCAATTCAATTAAATATTTATGGAAATGATATCATCGGTCGTGCGTACGTACGGACTACCGTCTCCACGACGCGATGAGATTCATTCTCCATGTTAACCATTTAAGAATGATTATAAAGTATATATAAGAAATAATAATGAAATATATGACATTATAAATATACTGGATTTATGTATATATATATATATGTATGTCATCTACTTACTTCCATTCAAGACAATAAGGAAAGGAAAACAGCGTTCATGCGTACGTACGGACTACCGTCTCCATGAACGGTGTTTTTCATTTCATTTATCTATCTATTATATATATATATATACTGAATATATATGATATATAAATCATATTTTATATTATGGAAGTATGTAAATCATGATATATGTAATAATAATGTCAAGAACAACAAGTCAAAATACCTACGATAAATGAAACGATTTTACCCAAAACGCTTCTTTAACATGGAAGTTACAAAAGAACGGGTAATATAATGTCATAAGTGAACCATATATGATATCATAACAATGAATATGATTCTGTAATAAGTCAATGACATTATTTAAATCATTATACAGGAGGTTCGGACACATACGAAGAAAATCGGACCTAAGGTAAGGGAAATATCACAATCTCATTTTTATCCGAGATTGTTTATTCACAAGTATTTACTGGGGTGTATTTTATCATCTACATCCATGTTTCATCAATATTTAATATTATTTCCATCCACCTACAATTGTTTAAATCCATTTTTACCCTTCGGTGAATTTTTAGTAATATGTATGAAATAAATCTTTTGTCGTTTTTCATACGAGGTACTTTTTGACTTTTCCGACAAAAGTACGAAGAATGTTTTTTTTAACTTATACGGCATGAATGGATTTTTAAAACATTATTTCCAAGAAGCTTCCTTTGCAAGTTTTCAAGTTTATTTTTAATCATCTTCTTTTGTTTTTAAGTCATATGACATGTTATGAAAGGAAAAATGTTTTTGAAATAGAAAGGATATTTTCCTCAAGAATGGAGTTCAAGTATTTTATCAAAATTATTTTCCATCTAAGATAATAAAAGGGTTCTGTTTTTATCCCTATTATTACATTGATTTGATTATGTTGTGATGGAAATATTTTTATGAATTCCTTTATCTTATATGAATTGTTTTATGATGTCATGTTGTTTAAGAATCCCATTTTTATTACATGGGTTATGCGATGACGTATGATTTATGATTATGTGGCACACATAAGAAAGGATTCATTATAAGATGGGTGGGACCTATATCTCCCTCCAATGCATTTGGTAAAGATTTTATATCTCATGAGATAGACAGGGTTGGAACGGTAGGTTATACCGGTTCAGTGAAACAGGACTGAAACGAGGGTTACTCGATTCAGAAAGGGACTTTGTCCACTAAGATAGTCTTGGCAACGAGTCTTGACTAACAAGAAATGATTCTCTATGATTATGTGTGAATGCCACAAAGTTTCATGTTTTAAGTTATGATTATTGGGATTACATTTCACTTCTATGATTTATCCCATGTTATGAAATTATGATCTCTTTTGCAGGTTAAGATTTCCAAAAGTTATGTGCTTATGTATACAAAGAGATTTATATTTCTTTTGTTTACCCTTACTGAGCATTTGAGCTCACCCTTTTATGTTTTCTTTTCCCCAGAATATAAAGAAAGGTTTTAGGTAAAAAAAGGGAAGATATTTATGGGAGATATTGGAGATCTTTCACCACGATTAGAAGATTACGTTCCGAGTTTCCAAAGACAATAAACTATTACGATCCTTGTGTGTGTGTTTTTGTTATGTACTAAGTATTCCGCAAATGTAATGTAATGTCCATGTACGTTAAGCTTCGGGTCTCTACAGTTGGTATCAGAGGAAAGGTTTAGTCAACCTTTGGAAACTAGGATGTGAGAACATTAGTGATATCCCTAGAGATATTTATAAGGTATGTCTAGGGATGTCCCTAAGGATAAGTATACATATAGGATATAGTCCTAGAACTACGGTAACGATCTTAGAATTTAACCTAAGATGTTAGATATTGAGGGTGCTCCCCCTTTACTATGTTGTCTTCCCTATCATGATTTCGCCTCTCACAAAATTCTTTTTGTGTTTTAGTTAATGGAGGGAACCAGAAGGAATTCGGTTAACATTGAATCCAATGGACAAATTGGTGACTATGAGCAACAAAATTGTGTGATGCCTAGAGATAAAGATATTGTGATTATGCCGAATCAGTCATCGCGATATATGATTAACAAGGTGAAATTTAGTGGTATGACTAATTCATCAAAGAAGAGGAAGATAAACTATTATGCATGTTCGCATGTTGAGGAGCATAAAGAAAGGAAGATTGAGATTTCTAAAGAAGGGAAGAAGAACCTTGAGGAATACCTCAAATGGAGGGACCGATGTTATCTGTGTAGAGAAAAGGGTCATAGAGTGACAGATTGTTATGGAGTTCAATGACTTATTTGTGGAGAACATGGGCCTTACCCAACTCAATGCCCTGACCTAAAAAGATACTTCTAAATCAAGGACGGACTTATTCCAGGACAGTCATTGAAGTGGATGGACTGAAGTGTTTATGTATTGGTATTCAAGAATAATGTTGTTGAGGTACTTTTATGGTGTATTGGAATATTTATGTATTGGTCTAATGTGGTATTCGAAGTGATTGAGGTATTTTTGGAAAAAAGATGATATGCGCATAATGAAGGGAAAATGAGAAAATGAAATATTTGACAGTATTCATGAGCTCATGATTGATATAAGGACTAAGTGATATCATGGTTTGAGTATATAGAATTTTGAGGATTTTGGTATGTGGAAAGTGTTAACTTTAAACTGCATTCATGTTTTCACTAAGGTATTCAAGAGAATACATGATTAAGGACTTTGAATGTTTTGAATGTGACCTACAAGACATATCTTATGGGGATCAACGATGGTATTAAATCTCTGGTAATTGTTTTCACTATATTATGAGAGTGGACTGCAGTATTATGGATAAGCCTAAAGATTGGAATGGATTATGTTGGACATAAGTTAGTATTGTTTAAGGATAGAAGTTTTCTCGATATTATTGATGGGATGTTATAGTAATATAGTTTTAGAAAAAGGACAACCTGCAGGACGGGCGACAACCCATCGCGTCAGACAAGGATGTGGGAATCGAACCCACAACCGAAGTGCGACTGGCCTTTATCGCCTACCACTGGCCTACAGGAAGTCCCTGTTTATTAGAAACTAGTTTTATTATATTAACCAGTATGATATATGAAGTATAAAGTCCATTTTAGAAACCATGTATGATTAATCTCACTATAGATCGACTTATGTATATAATTTTTTCTAACCTTTTGTTTGAGACAGATGGAATGACCCGTCATTCTATCACATGATCTGCTAACACTTCAAGAATAACAAATTCAACTTCATTTATTTTAGAGATGAAGTGGAAATTGTTAAAGGCACGAACAACAGTGAGATTGTACCAAAATAAAGTAAGTATTTATTCTAATTCAAATTCATTAACTTTAGGGAAACGATCTTGAAAACCAAAAATGTTGTCCTAGTGATCTTATATCTGATGAATCAGATGGTACCTTAGATCATCACAAATTTATGGCTTTGTGATTACTGGCTTTTCCATAGCCATGTTCTCTACCACTCTCCATCAGAACATGATGGTTAGATTTCTCTTCCATATCCATATTTTCACCTATGTGGAAACCCAGTGATTAGTTTATTTGGGTAACCGTTACGTTTCATACTTTTGTTTTTAAAGATTGGTTTTGATATTCCTTTTTACGATGTGGGTTTCTATTAAAGAAACTTTCGAATAGTAAACCATTTATAACCCCGACGAATTTCGAGGGCGAAATTCATTTTAAGGGGGGTAGAATGTAATAGCCCGAGATTTTATGAAAAGTATTCTTTTTAATTTTATTAATGTCTTGTGTTGTACGCTACACCAAAAGGAGCTTGCACAACACGCATCCTTGACTTGCCTTGCATTACACGCAATCGCAACCTTCCTCGATAGCGTGTGTAGTACGCAATACTGAGTTTCACGAAACAACGATATGCTATTAAAATATTATTAAAACTAGCCGTTATGAATGCTAATAACCACTTTTTAAATTTTAGAAAATTTAGCTCTCAAAATGGACTTCATTTTTGGATTCGGAGTATCGAATTTAGCCTAAGGTTAAATTTTGGTACTTTTCGGATAACTTTCATATTCTGATGAATAGTGAAAACTACTAAATTTTAGTTAAAAACAACTTTTTCAATCGAAATAATTAATAGTGATAAATTATTAATTTGAGTGTTTTTAAAGTATATTTAGAAAATATTTTTACAATTTAATACAATGTTGGTCATTGGTTGTAATTTCACATTTAAACCAGATATAATCAAGTGTCAATCTTTTGATAGATATTGTTTCTTAGAAACACGCTATTTGTTTTAACAGTGGGATTTAATTATAAAATTAATTAATGCAACTTCTATGTTATGAATTTGGTAAAATAGACTTCATTTTTGAATTCGGAATATGAAATATAGCTTAGGATGAAATTTTGGCATTGTTCTGAAAAACATCAATTTTTGATGAATAGTGAAACTACTAAGTGGTAGTTAAAAAAACTGAATTTTTCATAAAACTTAATTTTACCGCTTCTGTGAATGGAATTTTAAAAATCCGAGAGACACGGTTGATGTCAGTAAGTAAAATGTGGTTCAATGAGATGAAAATAATTTTTGGTGAATAGTAACTTTTTACCACGGTTAAAAGTAAATAGGGTAATTAAGGGTAAGAATGATATTAATATTACCCTAACACATGTCCTAATTCTATTGGAAAAGTGTATCTCGACCAAAAACAACCTTAAATGTAAAATATTATCATTTAGGCCCACTTGGATTAGATTAGGACATTTATTATTATTTAATTCAAAGAAGAGTTAAAAGAGTCAAAATCAAGGTTTATTTACTAAAACATTTTTAATATAGGGTTGTACATAAGATAAATTCTATTTTAAATATTCATTAGAAAGCTAAAATTATTTCCTACATGATGGTATTTTATTTGTAATTTTTAGACATCAAATAATTTAATTTATTTATGACACAAAGATGATGCAGTAATTATCTTATTAATGAAATATTGACATAATTGATATTATAAATACCAACATAAATGTAATTTGAGACTTTTTATGAATTCCACTTATTTTCTAGGTTACTATGATATATTAGTGTTGATTTAATAAACTTGGTTCGAACATATAATTCTGTTATGACTTTCACAAAAATCATGTATCAAATAGTGTCAAAATTGACACAAAATAGTTTTTAAATCAAATATTATATTATTAATTGTTATTTTATTCCTAAAAATCTAAGGTTCGACAAAATGACTTAGATAAGGATATATGTATTAATAATATACAATTTGGGGTTCGTTTGGCAAGTTATAGTAAGTGTATTAACCATATAGTGAAAGAAAACAAAAAGACACGGTAAAAGTTAAATTATTTAACTTAGAGTTAAATCTAATTTATAAGGTTAAAATAATACCCTAAACTTGTCTAAATCCTATTTGATGATAGGATTGCGACCCATCCCCACTTTAGGTTAGAAATAAGACCCTTTGGAACCATTATAAACCGATTTTGACTTTAATATAAAATAATATTTTGAGATATTCCTAAGGTGCCCCTCTCCTCCCTTATAAAAGGACACCTCCTCCCCCTCCTCCTCACACCAATTTGAAAACTCAAGCTCGGACAACCCCTACCAAAATCTATTCTCCACTTCCCTAGAAACATCCTAGAGGTTCTGGTCTTCCTCAAAGACCAATTTTAGTGCCCTAAGAGGAGTTCTCAAAAAGGCGCTTCAAAGAAGAGGTAATTACCGTTACCAATTCTTTCATCTTTATTTCTTCTTCCACTTCTTCTTCTTAGGTTGTTTCATTATGAAGTAATAACATCAGTATCACTCATATACTGATATGTTATTATAAGTATGAAACAAACCTATTTCACCATCTATCCATCCTACGGGAAAAGAAATCATCGCGCGTGCGTACGTACGGAATACCGTCTCCACGTCGTGGTGTAATCTATTTTCCACCACCACCTTACATGGATGGGTATAACGGTGTAAATAATAACTATACATAGTTATTACAACATCATATTGATTCTGATATATTGTATAATCCACTCCAATTCAATTCAATATTTATGGAAATGATATCATCGGTCGTGCGTACGTACGGACTACCGTCTCCACGACGCGATGAGATTCATTCTCCATGTTAACCATTTAAGAATGATTATAAAGTATATATAAGAAATAATAATGAAATATATGACATTATAAATCTACTGGATTTATGTATATATATATATATATATATGTATGTCATCTACTTACTTCCATTCAAGACAATAAGGAAAGGAAAACAGCGTTCATGCGTACGTACGGACTACCGTCTCCATGAACGGTGTTTTTCATTTCATTTATCTATCTATTATATATATATATATACTGAATATATATGATATATAAATCATATTTCATATTCTGGAAGTATGTAAATCATGATATAAGTAATAATAATGTCAATAACAACAAGTCAAAATACCTACGATAAATGAAACGATTTTACCCAAAACGCTTCTTTAACATGGAATTTACAAAAGAACGGGTAATATAATGTCATAAGTGAACCATATATGATATCATAACAATGAATATGATTCTGTAATAATTCAATGACATTATTTAAATCATTATACAGGAGGTTCGGACACATACGAAGCAAATCGGACCTAAGGTAAGGGAAATATCACAATCTCATTTTTATCCGAGATTGTTTATTCGCAAGTATTTACTGGGGTGTATTTTATCATCCACATCCATGTTTCATCAATATGTAATATTATTTCCATCCACCTACAATTGTTTAAATCCATTTTTACCCTTCGTTTAATTTTTAGTAATATGTATGAAAGAAATCTTTTGTCGTTTTTCGGACGAGGTACTTTTTGACTTTTCCGACAAAAGTACGAAGAATGTTTTTTTTAACTTATACGGCATGAATGGATTTTTAAAACATTATTTCCAAGAAGCTTCCTTTACAAGTTTTGAAGTTTATTTTTAATCATCTTCTTTTGTTTTTAAGTCCTATGACATGTTATGAAAGGAAAAATGTTTTTGAAATAGAAAGGATATTTTCCTCAAGAATGGAGTTCAAGTATTTTATCAAAATTATTTTCCATATAAGATAATAAAAGGGTTCTGTTTTTATCCCTATTATTACATGGATTTGATTATGTTGTGATGGAAGTATTTTTATGAATTCCTTTATCTTATATGAATTGTTTTATGATGTCATGTTGTTTAAGAATCCCATTTTTATTACATGGGTTATGCGATGATGTATGATTTATGATTATGTGGCACACATAAGAAAGGATTCATTATAAGATGAGTGGGACCTATATCTCCCTCCAATGCATTGGGTAAAGATTTTATATCTCATGAGTTAGACAGGGCTGGAACGGTAGGTTATACCGGTTTAGTGAAACAGGACTGAAACGAGGGTTACTCGATTCAGAAAGGGACTTTGTCCACTAAGATAGTCTTGGCAATGAGTCTTGACTAACAAGAAATGATTCTCTATGATTATGTGTGAATGCCACAAAGTTTCATGTTTCAAGTTATGATTATTGGGATTACATTTCACTTCTATGATTTATCCCATGTTATGAAATTATGATCTCTTTTGCAGGTTTAGATTTCCAAAAGTTATGTACTTATGTATACGAAGAGATTTATATTTCTTTTGTTTACCCTTACTGAGAATTTGAGCTCAACCTTTTATGTTTTCTTTTCCCCAGAATATAAAGAAAGGTTTTAGGTAAAAAAAAGGGAAGATATTTATGGGAGATATTGGAGATCTTTCACCACGATTAGAAGATTACGTTCCGAGTTTCCAAAGACACTAAAGTATTACGATCCTTGTGTGTGTGTTTTTGTTATGTACTAAGTATTCCGAAAATGTAATGTAATGTCCATGTATGTTAAGCTTCGGGTCTCTACAACCAAAACCCCTCAAAGATGACAAATGTCATTGCCAAGAAGAGATACAAAGAAGAGGTAAGCCAAAGTTTACACCAAACAAGGGGAAGACAACAATAAACATACCAATTCTGGGAGTCGGCGCTAGACATCATGGCCGCAGTGGAAGCCCCCTGTGGGACAACCCTTTCAATGATAAGCCATCCGAAGAAATGCTAGAGACAACACGAGGCACACAAAATCCAACACCAAGCAACCAGAGCCGCCAAGAAATCTTAGATCCAAAAGGGAGATCAGCACTAGGAATGGCGCGCCATGATCGAAAGCAAGGAAACCAGTTTTGAGACAGAAGTCCGAATCCGGAAAGAAAAACACGACCACACTCCAGAAAAATCCAATCCACACATGGAAAGATCCCAACGATGCTAGATCGAGGCAATGCAACCATCGAAGAGGCCTATCCACGCCAGAGGGGGAAGGAAGACGACCCGATGTGAAACCCTAGCTGTAGGAGGACAGGAGAGAAACACCGCTCCGTGGATGATTCAGAGGAAGACTAGGCTTGTATTCCGTGGATATAGAATACATATTGTAAAATAAATAGTCCTTTTAGTGGTGGATAAAATTTTCATTCAATGGGAATGATATGAGTTTTTATTTTTCATATTTATACAAAACAATAAAACTAAAAGGTATTTGGTATGTAAGTTACTCAATGTTTATTATTAATATTGTAATTATATATGTTTATGATTGTTTCATTTCAATTGGTATCAAATCATAATTTCAATAACATTAGTGGTTATGATATTATCAAATGAATAAAATTTAATATTTGTTGATACTATCATGAGTTACTAAGTTAATTGATGTCCATAAGTTAAAAGTAATAGAAAAACATTTTTAGGGCTTATGTGATTAGATTTGAGGGTGATTAAAGATATTTTTAAAGATGTTTATTTGGTTTTAGGATGAATTTTTTATTTATGTATAGATAACCCAATGATCATGTATACTATCTGGTGCCTAGATAATTATTATTAAATTAGAAAAAGGGTTATTTAATTTTCGAAAAATAATATAAATTAACCTTGGAGATTGAAATATAATATGGTTTCAAGGAAAATTGTTTTATTTTTGGTAAACATTGATAATTTTAAGTATTATATATGATTTCAATATATTTACTAGTATGAAATTAATGTTTTTTGAGATAAATTTAATATTTAATTACTAGATAATTAGATTCCCTGATATTTGTATTTAAAATATAGTAATAAATTTAATGATAAAATTGGGATGGTTATTTTTTAGGATTAGTTTATTATTGAAGAGGGGATAAAACTTAAGGATATTTAGGATGAACTAAACATGTTACATGTTGAACCAATTGGTGAAATGAAAATATCTTGGGTTGAAATGAAGCTATCAAAGGATAAGACACATGATTTAATTTTCATATTGATATTATTATAGATTATTATTGTAACTATGTTGGTTTTAGTACATTAATGTGTATATTCCCATGAAAATAAATCTGGGAATTTTATGGAGCTAGAAACACTAATGTCCAATAATTAAATAAGGATGTATATTTGGAAAAAATCATTGTGGAAAATGAAAATATAAATATATTTCAATTATAAGGTAAAATGAATTTTTATTATTATCATTTATAATGATATTCATTTCTCATTTTAAGTTATATCATGCGTTATGACAATATAAATAACACACTCTTATATTTTAATCTCAGAGAAAAATTAAAATTTTGAGGACAAAATTTATTTAAGGGGTAAAATATAACACCCTTGTCTTTTGGTATGTGTTTTCCATAAACTAAATACTATATTCAATAGCTTGTTTCACACATAATGCAGAACTAAAATAAACCATGATATATTTTTAACATGTAATATGAACATTAATAACTTATGAGGATGCAATGTCAAATGCCATTTAAGAAATTACTTGAAGAGTAAAAGATGATGTAAAGACAAGATAATATTTATATAAAATAATTTATTTAATTTTTAAAGGCGTATTTTTAAAAGAATTTTTTTAAGTGATGAGAATTGAATATCTTAAATTAAATTTATATTTTTTAATGTGTTATTCTAAATTATTGACTATGAAAAAATATTTTAACACTTGTTTAATTAGTAATTGATATGAAATAATATTAGGAACAGTCAATCTTTAAAAAAGTTAGTTTCCTAAAAAAATGGAGTTTCATTATATTTTATAATGCGTTTAAATGAAAAATTATAAATTTTATTAATTTTAATTTGAAAAAATTAAGTTAATTTTTTTTTCAAAAATATATTTTGGTGAAATTTGTATCTTAAGTAAAATGTATTGTTTTATATGAATAGTAAAAATACAATATTTACAAATACCTTAACTTGTATGGCATTGTAATTTTCTAAAACTAAAATAAAAACAATTAAACATTTTTCATAACTAAAATTTTATTTTGATAAAAATATTATGAATTTAGAATATTTTTTTAAATTTTTGAAACATATTCTTGACATTTTGGGACAAAGTTATAATAGACTACAATAAAAAACTTTTTTGGTCCTTTTCCTTTCATTACTTATTTAGAAGATGAAATTATTATTTATGTTAATATGAAATTTAAATAACAAAAAATTGTTTAATAATAAAACGATAAATTACATGAAAATCAGTAACATTCCTAATCGTTGGCATAAATTAGAAAAATTTTATTTTTATGCTTTAAAAAATTTATTCACAAAAAAGTTTTTATTTTGTTATGTGTACTTAAATAAAACTAAATTTTTATCAAATCTATTAATATTATCTAATAAAATGTTTTATATATTCTGAATTATCATGTTTATAATATATAATAATTTGATTTTCATTTTTATCCATAAAAATAGATTACCTATATAAAAAACAAATATCACTGTAGATGCTAAAATAATTTAAAAGTGTTAAATTAAAGTATAATATCATGAAATATTACAAATATTTTTCTTAAAATGTATATATTCTTCCATTCTCGACTAAACCACATCATATATTCCTTAATTATGCATTTTGGATCTTCTTAACTTGAATATAAAATTCCTTTTAGGTTAATAAACAAGTATTAAAAAATGACACATTTTTAACATAAAAAAGGACCCCCACCATCACTTCCAAGACACACCTAAATCTAAAATTACTATTTTGAAAACATCTATATTTTCATATATAATAATTCAATCACACATTATTGATCCCATGATTTTAGGAGAATATATTTATTCCTTCAAAACAAAGAAAGCATAAAAGGGGGGATACAATTTCTTCTTCGTATGTAATAACTTATTATCATTATTTTTCTATAATATTATATATTAAAATCACATAAATTATAATTTAGAAATTCAGTAAATCACAAAAAAACATCATTACAGCTTTATAATAGGGATATTACAATAAAATCACTTCATAGTCACATTCACCTATTGATTATAGCATTCTCTTTTTAGGGTTGGTTTTACTTCCTACATGAACTGTGAGTTAAATTTATATCATATATGATTATGAGAAATTAATTTATCACATTATATGATATTAAATATTAAATTATTGTTTTTGGGTTTGATAATTGTAATATTACATTTTTACTCATTATTAACCTACCACATTTTATTCAATTCAATTTACAGAAACAAGAATGTCATAGATTTAATCTTGAGGAACTGTGCATGAAACATTCTTAGAATGAACATAGAACCAAAAAAATCATTATGTAACTTATTTTTGACTTACTCAACTATTCATAAGATTATGAACTCATAATAATTATGTGATTAACAATATTATATTACCAAAATAGAAAAGTAACATTTGAAACTACTAAGAAATGATGACCAATATTGAATGAAAATAAAAATTATTCTATAATAAATGAATATAAATTATTAATATATAATTTTATATAAATTCATAAGGTTATAATATAAATAACTAATGAGACAATGTTAACTATATAAGTAGTTAGAGGTCATCTAACCAAGAAGAAATCATTTTACAGTGGTTACATGATGTCATAGATGAAGGGATTATAATGTTATTAATTCTATGTTAATACTATAACTTACATTGGACATGTTCATATAGAGATACCCATTTGTTTAATGAAGTTTCAATGTCTATTGTTTCTTGAGTATCATTGATACTTTTTTTAGTATAACCTTTTCTTATATCTATGAAATTGTTTTCAACATTTTAAAGGCCCATTGAGTCATAAGGTTAGGACATTAGATAATAATTTTTTTTTGGATAAAGGTTTTGTTCAAAAAAATATAGTTTTTTGAATAATCATATAAAAATTTGTTTTGGATATAATCACAAAGAGTTTTGAAGTTATATAAATTTCCTTTTGGGAGTTCGGTGTAAGTAGGAAATTGTTTGATATGTACTAAAATAAGGTATATAATAAATTATAATATCATTTATTTCATAAGGTATAATATGCATGAGATTCATATAAATTTTTATAATACAATCATATAATATATTAATTTGGTTGGATTTTTAGCTTCTATCATAGATTATGAAAGTATTTTTATATGGAGATTCATGTAAAAGTTTACCTACTCATATTCCTAATCTGTTAATTTAAAATTATGAATCAGTTATTTCAATTAAATTAATTGATATACATGAGAAATAATCATCACTAAACTATTCAATAATTAAATATTTTTGATGGGAAGTAACATGTATCGACTTCAATGAGATTGATGCTGACACATTGATGTTATGACCCTCCTCATGTTATGATTATTTTCAAGAAAATATAATTGATTACCCTCTATTTTAGTACCTTGATACATGAAATCCATGTGAAATATATCTTTATAAAAATAGTCATTTACCATTTAGAAGAAGGTGATGGAACCCCTTTGCTGATTTGAAGTCCCCTTTATATGTTTGGGGATCCAGGGAAGGTGTAATTCAAGTAGAGGAAGGAATCATATTCCTATTGATTAAGTTATCTATCATTATAGTACTATGCATAAGAGTAGAATAAGGAGATTTTATTAGTAAATTTATGCTCATTTTATGTTCATTGTTTTATTCATACTGATTCGTCTGATGATAGATTGTCTATATATGAATTTTCCTCCACTGCATGTTTCATTAGTTGAAAACCCAAATACCATCATATTTCTTACATAAAATTCGATATAATTAATAACATTATGTACATATTGTGCATAATATTATTCATCAATACTTAGGAAAAATATAAATATGTGAAAAGGTGATCTTAATTTCCCAACATGGAAATACCACCCTAATATATTGTAGAGAACTTATTGTTAGATCATAAACTCGAGAGGAATGTAAACATATTTGAAATGGAATGATTAATGTGGTATGATAATGAATCCATATGACGTTATCACAAGATACATAAAAATAATCATATATAATGTCATAGAAACATTGGACTATAAAATTATTACCATAAAATCAAAGAATTTACCATGTTATAAGAGAAAGGAATCATAAATATTGATACATGTTATCATAAAATAGAAATATGTCACATTAGTAAAAAAATCAGAAAATATATCAATTATATTTTCTATTAGATTAATAAAATAGTGTATTGGGAAACATCATATAACATAGTGGATTAGGAATAACTACCCTCATCCCATAACACAGTTGATGTGGAAATACTATCCTCATATAATGGAATCTAATGAGATATTAATCATTACACAATAAATTTGAGGGATATATAATCCAGTTACCACCTATCATATAATGGTAAACTATATCTATATTTATTCCACATGAAATCAATAATAAATAAATTAAAATCATATGTTGATGTACCCGTGGACTAAAGATGGGCCAAATAATATTTTCATGATGTATCACATAATAAGGAATCAAGAATGGGATCATGTGACTATTAAAATTAAATCACCCAAAATAATCATATCAAAATATAATATAGAGGGTGTTACATAAATTATTTAAAAATTTTATAGATTTCAGATCATCTAGAGGAAAAAGGGAAATTATAGAGAATCAATAAAATATTTTTCTTAAAAATTCTACAAATTTTATGATAAGAACATTATAATTGTTGTTAAACATAATTTTTAAATAATAAAAATCATTTTTAAAAATTTATTTTATTGATAAACATTCAAATAATTTATTATTGAAAGGAAATATGGGTAATATAAAATAATAATGGAGTGAAATTGACATAATGGTATAATAGTAGAAAGAAAAACCTTTTAATATTTTTTTAAAATTTTAATATTACCCACATCGAGGGAAATAATATATAATTGCATTTCATATAGGATAAAAGAGAAATATAAGAAGTAATGAATATAATTCATATATTTAGTCCAAAATAAGGGGAAATTATAGTATAATAGAATATGGATATAGTTTAGAAATACCCAATATATTGTGTAAAATTATTCTTTACAATATCATATTTTATTAGATAAAAATCAAAAATAGTATATTTGGTATGAAAAAAAAAATTACCAAGAATAATATAAGATACAAAAATATAGATATTCATGGTGAATAATAAACCTATATTAAAATATTATAGTCAACGAAAAAGGTGTATAACTCAATTAAATAATAATATGATAAGAAAACCCTTAACTTGGATTCTCTCTACCCTCAATACCCTATAAATCCAGATATAATAAACATAGGATTGATATTAATATATTTAGTAACACTAGTTATATATTTTTTACTCAATCTAATCATTTATATTTCTTTAATACCCATGTACTAATCTTCCCTAATTATTATTAATAATCATGTTTTAATTATTCCATTTATTATATAATTGACATAGTATGGTGGGTTTGGTCCTTGGTCCATGATCATGTGTTCATTGCCTTGATAATGGTTTGAGAAATGATGTAAATATTTTTTATAGATATCCAATGTTCAATTATTTTGTTATACGCATTACAGTATTTTTTCCTAATAATAGTTATAAATTTAACTTTTTTCAATTGTTGAATCTAAAAATTATTAATTTTGTTAAATAAATATATAAAAAAGAAAAGTACCATCTAATAATTATGAAAAGAATATAAATTCATTATTTAAAATATATATTCCTAATATTGAGGTTTTATTATTAGTTCTAAATGAAACTATTATAGAATCATTCATGTAGGTGGTTATAACATGATGATAACATCTGAATATCTACATAAAAGACTTCAAGACCATCATATAATACCAAATATAGAGATAATAAATGATGGTTGTTATGGTTGGTGACACATCATGCCTAGATCTTTTATTTATTTCTGTGAGATTAATCTCCTCTTGAAAATGATTTCTCTTAAGTCATGATTGTTTATGATATTAATGGGATTGGTCAAGGGAAAACCCAAGTGATTCTACCTCCTTTCCAATAAAAAAATAATACTTATAAGGGAGACCTCTACCACTTTAATCCATAGTTTCTCCCATTATATATATATTTTATAGTGTTATTACTTTTATTTATTATCACTATAATAATAACTATATTTTAATGCTCACACATCCCAACTAATTTAATTGTGTATCCAATATCATTTATAATAACCTAAAATTAATAATATAATTTATATCTTTAATCACTCTTATATGAAATTAATATATATACGCAATGGACATATAATCCAAATTATTATATATTCCTAAAGACTACATATTCTAAATGGCCATATATTTCCAATAACCAGATAATATTACCAAAACAATATTACATTATTATATATTACCACTAATATTTCTCTAAAAAAAATCATCTTGATTCCATAATCTACATGTATACTATATTTCAATTTTTTTTATTCATTGTATAGTTATACTTAGTATTATGTCTTTATATAAGTCCAGAATGATATATACACCAACCTTTTAGTTTTTTTATTTACTGGTGGTTCATTTCCAATTATAATTTATATAATTATGATTCATTTATATTTCTTGTAAAATTTAATTTTATATCATAGTATTTTATTTTAATAAAATAAGGAATTGGTCATTATAGTTCATTATTTCTTATATAATACATTATTTTACATATTAATGTTAAATATAATATACAATTTTCTCATATAAATTTTTTATACATATGAAAACATTTATAGAATTAGTGGGTTCAAAGAATAGTCGAAATTTCAATTGCAGGATTTTATAAGATATTAAGGTATTAATAATTATAATATAAATTATAATATAAATTATAATTCTCATATGGATAAATTTTTCTCCATAATAAAAGTTTTATGTTATTTAAAAATCCAACTAAACTTGGATAACACATTTCAGAGAATTTCCTTGGAGTTTTTATGGTGACCTTATAATGTTAAATTTCATACACCATTTATTTTAAAATCATTATAAACTGAGTGAATTTATATAATGTAATAATGAAAGATAAAAAGTATATTTAATGTTTTTAAATGTAGTCTTAAATTTATATAAAAATTAGGTTTAACCTGGATATATATTTAAAACTATATTTAAATAAATTCACTTTGAGTGTTTGAAAATATGGTGTTACCACCCCGTACAAATTTAGTTAGTTATGTTTGAAAAAATAGTTTCAGAAAAACCCTTGTATTTTTATCACCATTTAACACTTTATTCAATCATAGAGACTAACTTTTTTTCATTGATTTTGGTATGAAAACATATCACTCATAATTTCTAGAACACTATTTTCTATGTTTTTTTGATGTAATTCAGTATTAGAGTAGTAGATTATAATAATAGAGGGACAAAATGATTCATTTCGGAGGGAAATTAATTATCTTACACTTATCAATATCTAATAGAATAAAGAAACAACAAAATATAAAATTTCATCTTTATAATTTGTTTTTAAAAGGATTATACAAAAATAATAATAATAATGACAAGTATAATTTTGTGTGTGGAGATATGTGTCATTGATCCCCTTAGTATCCCTTGCAGGCTGACAGTGAGAGGAGGATGATGATTTCAAGATTAACACCTCTAGTAGGCCCTATATTGGTGACTAGCACCGAGGATATATCATACATATAATAGTGAGGCATTATACTATAATAAAATCTAGTTGAAGAGACAGATAACCAATATACATCCATCAATGTCTTGTTATAAAGGTAAAATAAATCCTATGTGCATACATGTGATGTCATATAGTACTAACAAAAACTAAAAATGGATATTATAAGTACAAAAAAGGTAAACACAATAGTGACTATGAAGCCCAAACCACACCTAGAAAATCATGAGCTAGTAATATCTATCTTGATCTGGAACCATCCTCAATTGTCCGGAAAAATAATTTATATATATGTGGGGTGAGAAAAATAATATATTCAGTAGGATCCCTAGATCCTCTCATGCAAAAGATAAAAAATAAAACTAAATCCCTATGAAAAAACAAATGAAATTTATTCATATCCTAAATAGATATACTATGCTCTCAACCTCAATATGAATTTATCTAACCATGTAATAAATAAAATAGATATAACAAAATAACAATTTAGCCAGGGTAACCAACAACTAATTACCCACAGGTTTATCGCCCTCCCCAAATTCGCATATCTTAGGCTATATCCCTCTTAAATAAGACTCCCCAAAAAAACATGGGATACATATCACAACATTCACCTCTTATATCATATCATTCTATAACCCATACAATATATCTATATTGTAACTCAGTAGTTTCTGATATCAACCGTAGACCATATAATATGTGTCTTATAATGTTTATTATACATCAACCCCTCACATCACATACATCGAGCAAGGTACCTCAATCCATCATAGCATTCACAAATCATACCTATAATAATAATTTTGATGTTACATACATAGATTCATGCTTTTAAATGATCAAAATCCATTCGAGTACTCTAGAAAAAAATATGGACACAATAACAATCGTTTATACCATCATATAGTATGGTCAAGATAAGAGAGAAGGGCCATATGGGGTAGTCATCTATCCATCCTCCCCCAATATTTTTTGGAAAACACCCTCATAGAGTCCAATGGGAATCATTCATCTTAAACTACATGGGTGGGGAAACACAAGAGTTCAAAAAATATACAAGGTGTAGTATAGCACACAACCACACTATGTGTATAAACTGGTCTTATATTCAGCTATCTCTAACCTCTCACGGACTATCGTCTTCCACTAATATGACTAGATTATAACGACCCATACTTTACATACATTGTTAATACTTCAAAATTGAAGCACACTTATTACAACATATGACAAAACCACAAAGGACCGTATAGGTATAGTGTCTTTAGAAACTGGGAAACATAAACAACTGGTTCATAAATCTTCTACAGTGTCTCCCATTTATTTCATCATATCTAGGGTCCCTTTTAGCATATTCTACTTAATATCCATCTTCCTGACCTGGGGAAAAGAAAACATAAAAGGGTGAGCTCAAATGCTCAACAAGGGCAAATAAAGGAAATAAAAATCATATCATATCTTTTTGAAAATCAAAACCTGCAAAAGAGATCATAATATCTTATCATGGAATAAATCATAGAAGTGAAAATGAGATCCCCATAATCATAACATAAAACATGAAACTTTGTGGCATGCACACATAATCATGGAAAATCATTTCTTGTTAGTCATGACTCATTGCCAAGACTATCTTAGTGGATAAAGTCCCTTTCTGAACCGAGTTCACTCCTCGTTTCAGTCCTGTATCACTGAACCGAAATAACCTTCCGTTCCAGCCATGTCTATCTCATGAGATATAAAATCTTTACCCAATGCATTGGAGGGAGATATAGGTCCCACCCATCTTATAATGAATCCTTTCTTATGTGTGCCACATAATCATAAACCATACATCATAGCGTAACCCATGTAATAAAAATGGGATTCTTAAACAACATGACATCATAAAACAATTCATATAAGATAAAGGAATTCATAAAAATATTTCCATCACAACATAATAAAACCAATGTAATAATAGGGATTAAAACAGAACCCTTTATTATCTTAGATGGAAAATAATTTTGATAAAACACTTGAACTCCATTCTTGAGGAAAATATCCTTTCTTCTTCAAAAAAAATTTTCCTTTCATAACATGTCATACGACTTTAAAATAAAAGAAGTTGATTAAAACTTGAAAACTTGTAAAGGAAGATTCTTGGAAATTTTGTTTTAAAAATCCATTCATGCCGTATAAGTTAAAAAAACATTCTTCTCGTACTTTGGTCGGAAAAGTCAAAAAGTACCTCGTACGAAAAAAACGACAAAAGATTCCTGTCATATTCTTTACTAAAAACTCACCGAAGGGTAAAATTGGATTTAAACTATTGTAAGTGGATGGAAACAATATTACATATTGAGGGAACATGGATGTGGATGATAAAATACACCCCAGTAAATACTTACGAATAAACAATCTCGGATAAAAATGAGATTGTGATATTTCCCTTACCTTAGGTCCGATTTGCTTTGTACGTGTCCGAAGCTCCTGTATAATGGTTTAAATAATGTTATTGACTTATTCCAGAGTCATACATATTGATATGATATCATATATGGTCATATTCTTAGCTTCTTGTTAGTAATATTTCATTGTTACTTGTTACTCGGGTCTTTATTGCCTTTTGTTCTTATGCGTGTTTTGCCGAATAAATTCTTATTCTTATTTTAAGGTTATAGATACCTTATATCCAGAATGGTATTAGTGTAACATATATCATATTTATTCATTCAATTTATATAATTACAATGTAATGATGATCACGTAGAACGAGTCGCATCACATCGTGGAGACGGTATTCCGTACGTACGCACGAGTGATGATATCGTTCCTATGATCGTGGAACTATATTGGAGTATATATATATTATTTCAGTATCAATATTACTTTATAATAATCATAAATAGTTACTCATTACACCATTATACCCATCCTTGTAAAGTGATGGTGGAAAATAGGTTACACCACGGCGTGGAGACGGTATTCCGTACGTACGCACGCGCGGTGATTTCATTTTTCCGTAGGATGGATAGAAGGTGAATTAGGGTTGTTTCATATCAGTATGTAAGTAATACTGATGTTATTACTTTATCATGAAACAACTAAAGAAGAAGAAGTTGAAGAAGAAAGAAATTGAAAAGATCGGTAATGGATATTACCTCTTCTTTGGAACGTTTCTTTGAATCCTTCACTTAGGGAACTAATATTGGTCTTTGAAGAAGACCAGGACCTCTAGGATTATTCTAGGAAAGTGGAGAGGAGAAAATGGCATGGGTTGGACGAGCTTGAGTGCTCAATTTGGTGTGAGGAGGAGGGGGAGGAGGTGCCCTTTTATAAGGGAGGAGAGGGGCACCTTAGGAATATCTCAAAATATTATTTTATATTAAAGTCAAAATCGGTTTATAATGGTTCCAAAGGGTCTTATTTCGAAGCTAAAGTGGGGAAGGGTCGAAATCCTATCAACCAATAGGATTTAGACAAGTTTAGGGTATTATTTTAACCTTATCAATTAGATTTAACTCTAAGTTAAATAATTTAACTTTTACCATGTCTTTTTGTTTTCTTTCACTATATGGTTAATACACTTACTATAACATGCCAAACGAACCCCAAATTGTTTATTATTAATATATATATCCTTATCTAAGTTATTTGGATGAACCTTAGATTTTTAGGAATAAAATAACAATTAATAATATAATATTTGATTTAAAAACTATTTTGTGTCAATTTTGACACTATTTGATATATGATTTTTGTGAAAGTCATAACAGAATTATATGTTCGAACCAAGTTGATTAAATCAACACTAATATATCATAGTAACCTAGAAAATTTGTGTAATTCATAAAAAGTCTCAAATTACATTTATTTTGGTGTTTATAACATCAATTATGTCAATATTTCATAAATAAGATAATTACTGCATCCTCATTGTGTCATAATTAAATTATTTAATGTCTAAAAATTACAAATAAAATACCATTATGTAGGAAATCTTTTTAGCTTTCTAATTAATATTTATAGTCGAATTTATCTTGTGTATAACCCCATATTAAAAATGATTTACTTATTAAACTTTGATTTTAACTATTTTAACCCTTCTTTAAATAAATTAATAATAAATGTCCTAATCTAATCCAAGTGGGCCTAAATGGTCATATTTTATTCCTAAGTTTGTTTTTGGTCGAATTACACTTGTCCAATAGAATTAGGACATGTGTTAGGGTAATATTAATATCATATTTACCCTTAGTTACCCTATTTACTATTAACCGCTGTAAAAAAAGTAAAAAGTTACTATTCACCAAAAAATTATTTTTATCTCATTGAACCACATTTTACTTACTGATATCAACCGTGTCTGTCGGATTTTTGAAATTCCATTCACAGAAGCAGTAAAATTATGTTTTATGCAAAATTCAGTTTTTAACCTACCACTTAGTGGTTTCACTATTCATCAAAAATTGAAAGTTTTCAGAAAAATACCAAAATTTCACCCTAGGCTAATTTCGATATTCTGAGTCCAAAAATGAAGTCCATTTTGAAAAATAAAATTTATAAAATTTCAAAAAGTGGTTATTACTATTCATAACGGCTCGTTTTAAAAGCATATTGTTGTTTAGTGAAACTCGGTATTGCGTACGACGAAAGCTATCGAGGAAGGTCGCGATTGCGTGTAAAGCAAGCCAAGAAAGTGTTGTGTAGAAAAAGATTCCTTTGATGATTCATATAACATAAAAGTCTCGGGTGTTACATTCTACCCCCCTTAAAAAGAATTTCTCCCTCGAAATTCGTCACTTTGTAACAAACAGATGAGGATACTTCTCCCTCATCATATCGTCAAGCTCCCATGTAGCTTCTTCAAGTTGGTGGTTCCTCCATAAAACTTTCACCAATCGAGTGGTCTTATTTCGTAGGACTTTTTCGCTACGATCCAGAATCTCTATCGGCTGTTCTTCATAAGAAAGATCTCGCTCCAGCGGTACAACTTCTGAGCTGAGTACATGTGAAGGATCTGGTATGTACTTTCTCAGGAGAGATACATGGAACACATCGTGAACTTGAGAGAGATACGGTGGAAGCGCCAATCGGTAAGCTACCTTCCCAACACGATCTAGTATTTCGAAAGGACCGATATATCTAGGGCCCAACTTCCCCTTCTTTCCAATTCTCATAACCCTTTTCCAGGGAGATATTTGTAAGAACACTTTATCACCCACTTCAAACTCTAGGTCTTTTCTTCGGTTGTCGGCATAACTTTTCTGTCGACTCTGAGCTAATCTTATGTGATGTTGAATAGATCTGACCTTTTCTGCCATTTCATCAACAAGATCAGGTCCTAATAGCTTTCTTTCCCCAACTTCATCCCAGTAAGTTGGAGTCCTGCATTTCTTTCCATAGAGAGCTTCATAAGGAGCCATCTGAATACTGGAGTGAAAGCTATTATTATAAGAAAAATCCACCAAAGGTAGGTGTTGATCCCAACCTCCTTTGAAATCCATAGAGCAAGCTCTCAACATATCTTCTAGGGTTTGAATTGTTCTCTCAGACTGACCGTCTGTCTGGGGATGATAAGCAGTGCTGAAACTCAACTCTGTATCCAGAGTATGCTGAAGACTTCGCCAGAACTTCGAGGTAAATCTCGGATCCCGATCAGATATAATAGAAAGTGGTACTCCATGAAATCTTACTACTTCCTTTACATATATCCTGGCAAGCTGATCTAGAGAGAAATCCTCTCTAATAGGAATAAAGTGTGCAGACTTTGTAAGATGATCAACTATGACCCAGATATCATTATTGCCTTTGGATGTTTTAGGAAGTCCTGTGACAAATTCCATAGTGATGTTTTCCCATTTCCATTCGGGTATGGGTAATGGTTGTAACATCCCCTTAGACTTCTGTCTCTCAGCTTTAACTTGTTGACAAACCAAGTATCGAGAGACATATTCAGCAACATCTCTTTTCATGCCATCCCACCAAAAGTAATCTTTCAGGTCCCTATACATCTTCGTGCTTCCAGGATGAATAGAGAATGAAGAACTATGAGCCTCATCCATCAGCTCCTTCTTTAATTCGGGGATGGAAGGAACACAAACCCGATTCCTGAACATTATTATCCCATCACAATCAAGGTTGAATTCAGGAACATTTCTCACCTTCTTTTGTAACTCTACATCTTCTTTCTGTGCCTCTTTAATCTTCACATGTATAGATGGTTGAACATTCATTAGAGAAAGATAAGATTTTTCCCTTTCCATTATAATTCCAAGATCCATCCTTTGTAAATCCATAAATATTGGATCTTTTGTGATCCTCATCATGGATAAACTAGCATGGTCTTGTTGACTTAATGCATCTGCCACCTTGTTTGCTTTCCCAGGGTGGTAATGGATTGAGCAGTCGTAATCCTTAATCAGCTCCAACCATCTTCTTTGACGCATATTCAACTCCTTTTGTGTGAAAATATACTTTAAACTTTTATGATCAGTATAAATATCACACCTTTCACCATAAAGGTAATGCCTCCAAATCTTTAATGCAAAGATTACCGCATCCAATTCTAAATCATGTGTTGGGTAATTTTGCTCATGGATTTTCAACTGTCGTGAGGCATAAGCTATCACCATATCATTTTGCATAAGAACACACCCCAATCCTTTCTTGGATGCATCACTGTAGATCACAAACCTTTCTCCACTACAAGGCAGTGTGAGCACAGGTGCACTGGATAACCTTCTTTTCAACTCCTTGAAATTCTCTTCAAATTCCTCTGTCCAGACAAACTTAACTCCTTTCCGAGTCAACTTGGTGAGTGGATTAGATAATCGTGAAAAATCTTTTAAAAAACATCAATAATATCCAGCCAAACCAAGAAAACTTCGAATCTCAGTTACTGTTGTTGGTCTCGACCATCTTTCGATAACCTCTGTTTTTGCTGGATCCACAGATATCCCCTCTTTTGAGATTATGTGACCCAAAAATGCAACTTTTTTAAGCCAAAATTCACACTTGGTAAATTTGGCATAAAGCTTCTCCTTTCTCAGGGTCTTCAATATAATTCTCAAGTGATCTTCATGCTCTTCCTTGCTCTTTGAATAGACAAGAATATCGTCTATAAAGACTACCACAAATTGATCAAGATAGTCTCTAAAGACTCTATTCATTAGATCCATGAAGATAGCAGGGGCATTAGTAAGACCAAATGGCATCACTATAAATTCATAGTGTCCATACCTTGTACGGAAAGCCGTATTTGGTATATCCTCCCTTTTGACCCTTAATTGATGATACCCTGAACGAAGATCAATCTTGGAAAAGTATTGAGCTCCGCGTAGTTGGTCAAATAAGTCATCAATGCGTGGGAGAGGATATTTGTTCTTGATAGTGATCTTGTTAAGTTCTCGATAATCAATGCAGAGTCTCATTGATCCATATTTCTTCTTAACAAATAGAACAGGTGCTCCCCAAGGTGACGCACTAGGGCGTATGAATCCCTTATCAAGATTCTCTTGGAGTTGCTTCTTCAATTCTTTCAACTCAATTGGGGCCATTCTATAAGGTGTCTTTGAAATAGGCAAAACACCCGGTACGAGTTCTATTGAAAACTCAACTTCACGATTTGGTGGAAGACTCGGTAATTCCTCCGGAAAGACATCATCAAACTCCCGTACAATGGGAATATTCTTAATCGTGAGTTTCTCACCAACCATTTGAGATAAATAACCTTCATTTAGTGGAATCAAGACCCATAAGATGGAAGGAATTTCCACTGGAAGGTAATGTTCATCCTTGCATTGATAAACGATCGTAGATTGATCTGGAATATGAAATGTGACTTCCCTTCTTTGGCAATTGATATGAGCTCCATGTAGAGAAAGCCAATCCATGCCAAGAATCACATCAAATTCCACTAAAGGAAGGATCACAAGATTTGCAGGAAGCACTTTCCCACAAACTTCGATCGGAGAAGAATTATAAACTTTTGATGCGACTATTGTGCCATTAGGTGTTGTCACAGCTAACTCAACATCTAATTGTTGAGGTAATACGGTGATACCCTTAGAAAATTTTTCAGAAATAAAAGAGTGGGTGGATCCAGAATCAAATAAAACATTTTCTACTTTACAGTGGATGGTAAGTGTACCTTTCACCACTTCGTTATCGTACTCCACATCGCTGATAGAAATTGCATGTGACTTTCCTTTGTGTTTAGCCTTAAGATTTTGTTGACGTCGACCATCATCATCAACCCTTGGATTTGGGCATTGATTGGCATAATGCCCCATCTCCTTGCACTTGAAACATTGAAGTGTAGTAGGTACATTCTGTGTATCCCTTCCTTTGTTTGCGTCATTAGACATCTTCTTCCCATTATCACGGCATTCAAATGCCCGATGACCTTCCTTTCCACATTTAAAACATTTACTTTTCCCTTTAAGACAACTCCCTCCATGTTTCTTTCCACACTTTGAGCATAAGGAAAAGCTCATCTTCTTTTCAGTGTGCTCTTTAGATTTTTCTTTGAATTCCATCTTCCTCTTCTTATCAATCCCATGTGACTGATGGGTTACTCCAATCTCCATCTCGACTTTGAGAGCACATAGAACGATTTCCTCATAGCTATTGAAGTACCTTATGGATAACACCCTTCGAAGACTTGGTTTTAAGCCACTAAAGAATCGATCGATCTTACTCTCAGGTTGGATAATAATACCAGAAGCGTACCTTGCAAGTCTTGTAAAATTTGCTTCATAGGTACCAACAGATTCATCATCCCTTTGCTTCAATTCAAGGAACTCTTTCTCCATATTTGTTCGGAGAATACGAGGGAAGTACTTATTGAAAAATAAGTTCTTGAACTCGTCCCATTCCATAGACTCAATTTCATCCCTTTGCCTCGTATTCTTAATAAGATTCCACCATTGATCAGCATCTCCTTCCAAACGATACACTGCTAGGATAACTTTATCATGCTCAGAACATTGAAGAACTGAAAATATCTTTTCAGTAGTACTAATCCATTGTTCAGCAACTAATGGATCAGTAGACCCGCTGAAAGAAGGTGGACGCTGCCTCATGAAGGATTCAACAGAATGTTGCTCCTTCCTTTGCTCGTTTGGAAGTCCTGCATGATTCATAGCTTGAGAAAGTTGTGTGAGCATGGCTACAAGATTTTGCATTCCAGCTCCCATATTGTTTGGTTGCTCATGGGGACAATCATTGCATTGCCCATCACATTCCGCATTAACACGGTTCCTTCGGGTTCCAGCCATTGACTAAAACCAAGAAGAATAGTGTGAGCAACACTAATTATAATAGGAAAACCACATAATCAAGGATAAAATTTCACACTTAAGGTTTTATCCTAGGGTATTCATGGCCATTTCTAAAACACTAAGATTGTGTTCTATGCTTAGACTTATCCTTAGGGTTCTTACTAAGGCTTTCACATCCTAGTTTCCAAAGGTTGACTATACCTTTCCTCTGATACCAACTATAACGACCCATACTTTACATACATTGTTAATACATCAAAATTGAAGCACACTTATTACAACATATGACAAAACCACAAAGGACCGTATAGGTATAGTGTCTTTAGAAACTGGGAAACATAAACAACTGGTTCATAAATCTTCTACAGTGTCTCCTATTTATTTCATCATATCTAGGGTCCCTTTTAGCATATTCTACTTAATATCCATCTTCCTGGCCTGGGGAAAAGAAAACATAAAAGGGTGAGCTCAAATGCTCAGCAAGGGCAAATAAAGGAAATAAAAATCATATCATATCTTTTTGAAAATCAAAACCTGCAAAAGAGATCATAATATCTTATCATGGAATAAATCATAGAAGTGAAAATGAGATCCCCATAATCATAACATAAAACTTGAAACTTTGTGGCATGCAAACATAATCATGGAAAATCATTTCTTGTTAGTCATGACTCATTTCCAAGACTATCTTAGTGGATAAATTCCCTTTCTGAACCGAGTTCACTCCTCGTTTCAGTCCTGTATCACTGAACCGAAATAACCTTCTGTTCCAGCCATGTCTATCTCATGAGATATAAAATCTTTACCCAATGCATTGGAGGGAGATATAGGTCCCACCCATCTTATAATGAATCCTTTCTTATGTGTGCCACATAATCATAAACCATACCTCATAGCGTAACCCATGTAATAAAAATGGGATTCTTAAACAACATGACATCATAAAACAATTCATATAAGATAAAGGAATTCATAAAAATATTTCCATCACAACATAATCAAACCAATGTAATAATAGGGATTAAAACAGAACCCTTTATTATCTTAGATGGAAAATAATTTTTATAAAACACTTGAACTCCATTCTTGAGGAAAATATCCTTTCTTCTTCAAAAACATTTTTCCTTTCATAACATGTCATACGACTTTAAAATAAAAGAAGTTGATTAAAACTTTAAAACTTGTAAAGGAAGATTCTTGGAAATTTTGTTTTAAAAATCCATTCATGCCGTATAAGTTAAAAAAAACATTCTTCTCGTACTTTGGTCGGAAAAGTCAAAAAGTACCTCGTACGAAAAAAAACGACAAAAGATTCCTTTAATATTCTTTACTAAAAACTCACCGAAGGGTAAAATTGGATTTAAAATATTGTAAGTGGATGGAAACAATATTACATATTGAGGGAACATGGATGTGGGTGATAAAATACACCCCAGTAAATACTTACGAATAAACAATCTCGGATAAAAATGAGATTGTGACATTTCCCTTACCTTAGGTCCGATTTGCTTTGTACGTGTCTGAAGCTCTTGTATAATGGTTTAAATAATGTTATTGACTTATTCCAGAGTCATACATATTGATATGATATCATATATGGTCATATTCTTAGCTTCTTGTTAGTAATATTTCATTGTTACTTGTTACTCGGGTCTTTATTGCCTTTTGTTCTTATGCGTGTTTTGCCGAATAAATTCTCATTCTTATTTTAAGGTTATAGATACCTTATATCTAGAATGGTATTAGTTTAACATATATCATATTTATTCATTCAATTTATATAATTACTATGTAATGATGATCATGTAGAACGAGTCGCATCACATCGTGGAGACGGTATTCCGTACGTACGCACGAGTGATGATATCGTTCCTATGATCGTGGAACTATATTGTAGTATATATATATTATTTCAGTATCAATATTACTTTATAATAATCATAAATAGTTACTCATTACACCATTATACCCATCCTTGTAAAGTGATGGTGGAAAATAGGTTACACCACGGCGTGGAGACGGTATTCCGTACGTACGCACGCGCGGTGATTTCATTTTTCCGTAGGATGGATAGAAAGTGAATTAGGGTTGTTTCATATCAGTATGTAAGTAATACTGATGTTATTACTTTATCATGAAACAACTAAAGAGGAAGAAGTTGAAGAAGAAAGAAATTGAAAAGATCGGTAATGGATATTACCTCTTCTTTGGAACGCTTCTTTGAATCCTTCACTTAGGGAACTAATATTGGTCTTTGAAGAAGACCAGGACCTCTAGGATTATTCTAGGGAAGTGGAGAGGAGAAAATGGCAGGGGTTGGCCGAGCTTGAGTGCTCAATTTGGTGTGAGGAGGAGGGGGAGGAGGTGCCCTTTTATAAGGGAGGAGAGGGGTACCTTAGGAATATCTCAAAATATTATTCTATATTAAAGTCAAAATCGGTTTATAATGGTTCCAAAGGGTCTTATTTAGAAGCTAAAGTGGGGAAGGGTCGAAATCCTATCAACCAATAGGATTTAGACAAGTTTAGGGTATTATTTTAACCTTATCAATTAGATTTAACTCTAAGTTAAATAATTTAACTTTTACCATGTCTTTTTGTTTTCTTTCACTATATGGTTAATACACTTACTATAACATGCCAAACGAACCCCAAATTGTTTATTATTAATATATATATCCTTATCTAAGTCATTTGGCCGAACCTTAGATTTTTAGGAATAAAATAACAATTAATAATATAATATTTGATTTAAAAACTATTTTGTGTCAATTTTGACACTATTTGATATATGATTTTTGTGAAAGTCATAACAAAATTATATGTTCGAACCAAGTTGATTAAATCAACACTAATATATCATAGTAACCTAAAAAATTTGTGTAATTCATAAAAAGTCTCAAATTACATTTATTTTCGTGTTTATAACATCAATTATGTCAATATTTCATAAATAAGATAATTAATGCATCATCATTGTGTCATAATTAAATTATTTAATGTCTAAAAATTACAAATAAAATACCATTATGTAGGAAATCTTTTTAGCTTTCTAATGAATATTTATAGTCGAATTTATCTTATGTATAACCCCATATTAAAAATGATTTACTTATTAAACTTTGATTTTAACTATTTTAACCCTTCTTTAAATAAATTAATAATAAATGTCCTAATCTAATCCAAGTGGGCCTAAATGGTCATATTTTATTCCTAAGTTTGTTTTTGGTCGAATTACACTTGTCCAATAGAATTAGGACATGTGTTAGGGTAATATTAATATCATATTTACCCTTAGTTACCCTATTTACTAATAACCGCGGTAAAAAAAGTAAAAAGTTACTATTCACCAAAAAATTATTTTTATCTCATTGAACCACATTTTACTTACTGATATCAACCGTGTCTGTCGGATTTTTGAAATTCCATTCACAGAAGCGGTAAAATTATGTTTTATGCAAAATTCAGTTTTTAACCTACCACTTAGTGGTTTCACTATTCATCAAAAATTGAAAGTTTTCAGAAAAATACCAAAATTTCACCCTAGGCTAATTTCGATATTCTGAGTCCAAAAATGAAGTCCATTTTGAAAAATAAAATTTATAAAATTTCAAAAAGTGGTTATTACTATTCATAACGGCTAGTTTTAATAGCATATTGTTGTTTAGTGAATCTCGGTATTGCGTACGACGCAAGCTATCGAGGAAGGTCGTGATTGCGTGTAAAGCAAGCCAAGCAAGTGTTGTGTAGAAAAAGATTCCTTTAATGATTTATATAACATAAAAGTCTCGGGTGTTACATAGATGCTGTATAAGTACATAATAATTTTAAATTTCTACATTACAATACATTATATTAATTGAAAAATTTAGTTTATGTTAATTAAATAATTATCAATTAATTAATAAATAACATTATATAACACTAAACATTTTTATCCATCTAATCAAATTCCACTCCATCCAAGCATAATACAAAACGAGTACCTCATTTCCTAATTGTGAAATATCATTTACATTACAACAACACCAACCCCATGGGTAATTTCATTTGTTAAACATTATTATGCTTTCCATAAATTCCATGTACTCTAGGAAAGCATCCTAAGATATAATCTGGAGAAACGAAAAAGAACATATAGATGAATCAATTAGTAGGAAAGGAATTCATAAAAATATAACATGACCATCAGTCATTAAAAGATTCATTACAAGTAGGAATCTAAATTTAATCACATTAATGGGTAATCCCATCTTCATCCTATTCCATCATATCTAGTTCCATTCTCGACACCCTCGTACATATCTTGATGCATATTTACATCACAGACATCAACTCTAGAAATATCATCCAAGTCTCCCCAAACGTTATCTCATCATCCATCCCAGGATCATAGCAAATAAAATTCCAAATGTCTCATCCAAATTACATAACTTGGATTAAAGAAAAATGTAGTCAACATGGAATTCAAGGAACTAAAAAGGCATTCAACCTTCACATGGAAAATGACACTCACAACCCCCACACAAGGTATCTGGACATTATAAAAATAGACAATCCTAGTCCCAATGATTTTTCTTTATAATATAAATAATTTTATTCCATATTAGATAAATTTATACATTATTCATAGGTTCCAACTATAGAAAACCTAATGTGTCAGCTATAGTGAGCTATCAAACATGCTTCCTTACATAAAACCTATATTTTAAAACAATAAATTATCAATTAACATGCATTTTTATTATTATCATCTAAAAGAAGTAAAACATCTTCAGGTTCATTATCCTATACCATTAACATATAGGAAAAAATATTTAATTTAATCTGAATTTGGTATCAAATTATAAGGAACAACATATTAAAAACCACCCATTCTTTAGTTATGAAGATTATTAATTAATAATTTCCATCATTATGTTATTTATCATTTTTCATAAAGGAAAAAATTTAAATCCTCTACACAAACAAACATGATATGAATAATAACATATATTGCACACATTCTAAAAAAAAGGAATTCATTATCATGTTATACAACATTAGAAAAACATGATTGTTATCCCATTTCTTTGTTAACAATGTTCAATATTTATAAAAATAATTTCAATATAATTCAGATGTACAAACCATATCCATTTTATGATTACATGTGAATTGATTTAGAATAAATGTGTACCCTACCTCAAAGGAATCAATGTCCTTCACATTATAACACACCAATATCATCTTTCCAGATAAAATCTCCTAAAAAATAAGTTATCCCTCGATTTATGTTGGACTACAACTATGACAAACAAAAAAACTACATTTTTATTATAGATAGGAAAAAAACTACATATATATAGAATGAAAGAAGTATTAGATTGAGGAACCATATGTGAATGAGGGATAACTAACCTCAGATCATTAAAAATCCAACATGGTGTGTTGAGAATAGATCTCCATCTAACGAATCTCAAAATGATTGAAGCAACACTGGTGAACACTTAGAGATTTGAGATATAATATGTCATGTTTGAAACTATCAGAAGGAACTATATAATTTAACTCACATTCATAGGTGTGGGTTTATGATGTGAAGGTTCATTTGCATCAGAAATGTCATGCATTTTACGTTCCTCCAAAAAATACGTCACCTTATACCGCACATATGTCTATTAATTAACATCATAAATATATTATTTATGAACTGTGTTGATCAATTTAGAAAGATAATTAATAACAAGATTTTCTCGCTCAATGAGAATGTACCACACGCGCCCTCTGGTTTTCAAATCATCCCTCCTATTTTCCCTCCGGCGTCTTATTCCCTGGCGGTGCTTCCGTCTTCGGTGGCGTTTGATCCAGGGGTGGGGTTTCTAGCAGCGGGTTTCTCCACCCTTTGGGGGTCACCTCCCCCTTCTCCCCCAGCATCACCCGGTGAGGTCTTTTAAGGATGTGCTATGTGGACTCGGATCCGGGGAATCATATATGTGCTTTCCGGAGATCGATCAGTTAGCTCACTTGACGGTGTGGGATGGGTCGCAGTTCATGTTTTCAGCCCCATAGTTAGTGTTCGACCATGCGGTCGTAGGGCCCAAATGGTCCCTGGTAGCGCGTTTCGGGGCAGTGAAACCACCGCTGTCTACTTTCAAGCGTTTCGTGGGTTCTTGGGGGCTGCAGGCGGAGGCTTGGATTTCGGTGCTTCACAGGTGTTCCTTCTTCTTGGTGTTGGCTTCTAAAGCGGGCTTCGTTCAGGCTTATTGTAATGTGCCTCAGGCCTTCGATAGGTGGCGCTTCAATATATCTCCATGGTCGATGGAGGTGCATCAGGGGAGGGAGGACTCTTAGGTGGCAGTTTGGGTATGCTTTCTGGGTCTACAACTCCCATTTTATAACCTCTCTTTTCTCAAGGAAATTGGAGATGGGATGGGAGGCATTCTATAGGCGGACGCACATACCCGCAAAGGAGTGGAGTTGATGGTTACCCGCATCTACGTCATTCCGGATCTGTCCCTCCCTCTTTCGGAGAGTTTTTCCATGAAGGTGCAGGGCGAGGTTGATTGGCTTCAGGTCATTGGTTACCCAGTGTACCGATCGTTCTGTGCAGCTTGTTCGTTACATGGGCATTCGAAGCACCGCTGTAGGAAGAAGTGTCCAGGGGTACGGCCTCATGGTGCCTGCGGTCTAAATCCTATGGGGACATCTCTCTCTGTGGTTATGGTGCACAGTTCTGAGCTTGCACGTCTATATTCTATCATTGCGAGTGGCTCCTCTGGTGTTTACTTTTCCCACTCGGTGGTTTGTGCATGCGACGGGCTAGCTCCTCCTTCTGTTGAGAGCTCCCTAGAGTTGGGTCATGTTCTATCTGTTTCGCATGACGTTTTTAAGGCTCTTCTGGCCTCACTGAATTGGACTAGTCCTATCTCTCAGCTGCTCATGTCTATTGAAGGGTTAATCTCTCTGATGAAGGTTTTCCCAGAGTTGTAGTGGTTTTTTTCCTCGGGGCCCATCGCTTGTTCAGTTTGCTGCCTACCCTGGTGGAGCAAAGCAGTCCTTGGAGGTGCTCGGTCTAGAGGTTGGCTTTCAAGGGAGGGTTGTTTCTTACGGTTCCAGGGTGTAGGGATCCCGCAGAGGGGACAACATTGCAGTAGTGCCTCGGGCAGTTGCCCCCCCCCCCCCCCATAGGGAAGGTAGATGGGCAGTGCTGGTGGTTCCCTTTCCCCGTGTGGTAAGGATCTTCTACAGGAGGATTCTAAGGCATGTTCACCCAGTCAGGCGGTTCATGGGAAGGTTCCCAAGCGCTCTCCTAATCGTCCCTCCTATACTGCCATTCTTGTGGATAATGGTTTGGGTGTTAACACGAGATCTTATTTGAAAAAGCTATAGGCTACAGATTGTGTTGTTTCCCTCTCAAAAGTGACCAAGTCTCCTGGGGTCAAATCTGGGTAGCCTCAGTTTCCATAAATCCCTTCCTTATCTGGAATGCCCAAGGGGTTAGGCGATAGTCAAATCTATCTTCATTGCCTTAGATGTTAGGAAACATAAGGTCAAAGTGGTTACGATAATAGAGCACAAGCATAATTCTACTAAGATCAATGAATTTTCTCGCAAGGTAATGATTCATGCTTCATTTTGGTGGAGCCGGTCAATAGGTATATATGGATAATATGGCACATAGAGGTTTTAGTAGATATGATTCAAGCTGGGGGTCAGCATATCACGACGAGGGTGTCCTAGGAAGAATCCTCCATTTTTGTCTCTTTCATTTATGGCAGCTACGATGCATAGAGGAGGGAGTCCCTTTGGAGTGACCTGAATGGGTTTGATCTAGGGGATCAACCATGGATTTTGGGTAGTGACTTTAATGTTGTAGCAGATCCATTGGAGAGGAATGGGTGAGGGGACTTCCCAAGGCGGGCTAGCAGGGTCTTCAGGAAATTTATTGCAGGGAAAGGGTTGTTGGACTGGGTGTATTCAGGGGATCCTTTCACATAGTGCAACAATCGAAGGGGAAATAGTCGTTGTTTGAGAAGGCTCAACCGATGTTTGGCTAATGTTCATGAGGTGTCTATGTTCCCGGAGGGGAGGTTCATTCACATGACTCAAAGCCTCATTGACCACTCTCCCTCTTGTTGACCCTAAAAAGGGGTGGGGCACCAAAGTAGGGTTTTCGATATATGAGTCACTGGTTCGGTGTTCCAGGTTATCACTAATTAGTGAGAGAAAGCTGGGAGGCTCCGATCCAGGGGAATTTTTGGGTAGCTTTGCATGGGAAGTTAAGGAGGCTGAAACAGGCTCTACAGTCTTGGGCCAGGGGTTTCCTGCCCTTGGACTAGGAGCTGGATGAGATCAAAAAGGAAGTTGAACATCTTGAGTCTTGCATTGAAAAGGTATTGGATGATGATGTCTTTGGTGAGCTATTGGAAAAGAAGAAATCTCTTGAGGCTTTGTTACTCTCGTAGGAGAGTAGGGTAAGGGAATTATCAAGGATTAAATGGATAAAAGAGGGTGATAAGAATACATCTTTTTGCCTTTCCTGCATTAGGGAGAGGCAGCATATAGTAAAACCGAATCTAGCCCTTGAGGATGGTTCCTTCACTGATGACAGAGATGTGGTTGGGGGCATGGCTTTCTTGTATTTCGAGGACCTTCTTGCGGGTCCTAATCCGAACATTCCTCAAGGGTACTCCACGGGGGGTGAAGATTTGTGGGAGAGGATACCACTTATTGTTTCTCCTCAAGATAATGAGTTGATGGAGGGTGTCCCGGAGGAGGAGGAGATCAAATAGGAAATGCAAAAACATAATAATGAGAGCGCTGCAGGTCTTGATGGCTTCCCTAGAACTTTCTATAGTCATTTCTTGGAGGTGGAGAAGGGGGATGTCTTCAACGTCATTCAAGACTTCTTCAGAGGGGGAAATCTCCCAAGGATTTCCTCGGCCATGACTCTATTCCTGTTACCGAACACTAAGGACCCATCATCCCTTCTTCATTACATGACTATGAGTATGTGTAATTTTACATAGAAAATTCTGGCAAGTATTATCAATAGGAGGTTGGCTGGGAATCTGGATTGTTGTATATCCTAGGAACAACACGGTTTCATGAGAGATCGCTCCATTCAGGGTTCCATAGCGATGGACCAGGAGATGTTAAGAGACCCCCTTCAAATCCCAAGGTTCCAATTTGGACATCAAGCTTTATATGAACAAGGAATATGATACGATCGAATAGGGCTTCATCAACAGGGTCCTGTAGAAGATGGTCTACTTCAGATGGTCTTGTGATATCATGTTCAGGTGTTTCAGCTCGGTTTGGATGGTCGTGTCCTTTCTGGATCATACCCATGGTTTCTTCAAGATGGTTAGGGGTCTCACGCAAGGTGTTCTGTTATCACCGAGCATTTTCTTTCTCTTGAAGGACTCCTTGAGCAGGTTGATTGATAGAGGGCTTTCAAGAGGGGATGTTCTTCTTTAACAGAGGAGGATTAGGCTCCCGTTCATATCTCATTTGATGTTTGCGGATGATACTCTTATATTCATTAGTACGAGAAAGCATTCCGTATAGGGCATGATCAAGATCCTTGAGGAGTACTGCCATTGGAGTGGCCAACAAATGAACAATGAAAAGAGTGGATTCTATGTGGCAGACACATGTAATCTGACCAGGGTGGTTGATTTCGGTTATAGCCTAAGCATGAGTCATGGTTCGTTTCCGATGTAATATCTTGGTACCCCATTGTCTTCAGGCTGAATGTGCATGAGATATTTTTATCGAGTGGTGGGTAAGATTACGAGCCGCATTCTTAATTGGGAGAATCAATTTTTATCCTTTGGAGATCAGATTACCCTCATGAATAGTGTACTATCAGCCATTCTCGTGCATGATCTATCGGCTACCAATGTGCCGAAGGGAGTCATTAGATCCATTGACAAACTCTTGGCCCAGTTCATATGGGATTCAGTGTCAGAGGGGAAGCGGCATTGGGCCTCCTGGGGGATGATGGCTCATCCCATCGAGGAGTGAGGGATCAATGTCAAAAGTCATGAGAACACTATCTTTTACATGCATGCAAAGCTGGCATGGGAGGTGATTGAAGAGGGAAATTTGTGGGGAAGGATGATGTCACTCCATTACGGGGCCATGGTTCAGTTTTCTTCAGGGAGGGAGTCCCCGCATTGGTCTTATGTGTGTAGCAATATTTCGAGCTTACTCAATTCCTCGAAGTGCATCATTGGGGAGGGAAATGACTTTTTATGGCATCACGATTAGATGGGAAGAGTCCTTGGTTATCTGGGTTATCCTGCTCTTATGATCTCTTTCAGGAAGGCGAGTCAGTACCCTCAGTTCATCAGATAAATTATGAATCCAAACCAGCATGAGAAATTAGATTCCATCACCAGGAGCTCGGTCCCGGATCGATGTGTATTCACTCCCTCCACCTCATGCCGTTTTAATGTGAAATATTTTCACAGACTTATCCCTACCCAGGGGCAGCCAGGGGGTTGGTCTGGTAAGGTTTGGTGCAAGAAGATTCATACTAAGTATGACTTCTTAACATGGCATCTTCAGCATCGGGAACTTCCAACTAATGATAATATCCAAAGGCTTGAGATTAGTATGGATTCTAACTGTCATTGCTGCGAGAGCAGAAGGGAGGAGGGTATCGAACACATTTTATTCGAAGGGGAGTGGGCTAGGCAGTTCTGGGCCTTCATCAAGATCTTTACTGGTTTTCTTCCCATGACGGCTAGTATCGGAGACTTCCTGGAGGTTTGGTTTCAGGGGGCGACCGGAGCTATGAAAAAGAGATCGGCGCGCGCTTGTGTTTTTAGTGTGCGGTGTTGGGAGATGTGGAATGCATGGAACCAAGACCGGTATGAGGGCTTATCTGCCACAGGTTGCAGCATCATCTGTCGCACGAGATGCATCTTTCATGATATGTGCGAGATTGAGAGCTACTGGTCGGACTCGCCCTCACTGAGCAGGCTGTATGCGCTTCATGTTCCTGCCAAGCAGGTGGGTTTTTGTCCGCATGGTACCTGGGTGAGATGGAATCCTCCTAGTTTTGGCCTCAAGATGGATAATATGGGTCCTGTGTAGTGGGAGATATGTGTGGTGGAGGATTAGTCCAGGACTCCAAGGGCAGTGTGCATGTACCATTCAAGGCACACTATGGTGATGGTAACTCGCTGTAGGCAGAGGCATAGGTTGTGCTTTTGAGAATCTCCTTATGCCAGAAACGGGAGCTTCACATCTCACATGTGGAGTTAGACTCACTGATAATCTACGATGCCTTGCGTGGAACTGTTATTATACCCTGGACCATTATTTACACAATTCGAAAATTCAGAGCTCTCCTTGACATTAATACACAAGTCACTCACACGTGGAGGTAGGGGAATAAGGTGGCGGACCACTTGGCTTCTATGGAGACCCCAATAATCCCATTCCAATGTATTTCCCATATTTCTCATCTTAATCCTGAGGGGGTGAACATGATCCAGGGGGATTCCCTTGTTATTCATTATTTCTGGCCTTTCTAAGCCTTGGTGTTCCTTGTATTATGTTGTATTCGTGTCCCTTTGAATAAAAATGGCAATGATGATGATGATATGATCCTTGTTGATCACTATGAGATTTTTATAGTAAATGTATCTGAATATTTAGGACATAAATATTAATGTTAATTCATAAATTCTTATTCAACAAACAACCCTACAAAAGCTACAAAACCTAGTTTTTACCACAAAATTCTTTTATTCCATAAACCCCTCATTTACTATAAAAATTGTCCAGGGTTCTATATTTTTGTAAAAAAACTCCTATGGACCCCCACTAAGCCTCCTCCAAGACCAATGAGATTCGGTAAATTGGTGAAATTAAAGCTATATAGATTTGATCGCATACTTGAGATACCTCTCAAACAATTCATTTCATTGAGAATTGAAAACTAAACTTGTAGATAAAGAAAGATAATTGGATAATATGAACATCCACCCCATGAGATAAATCTCAAGAATCTTTCCATAATAGGACCTAAACCACTTAACATTGAGAAAAAATGGTCAAATCCATGAAACAATAACACCCATATAATAGAAACACTCCCAGGGGAGATACCTCTCAAATAAGAATATGGATAAAACAAACAACTAGAGGAAACCATCTCTTATACTAGAAAATGATCAAAAATCCAAAACAATCGTTATAACAAGATAGAAGATAAACATAAAAAAATGGGAAACTGAGTGAATATATAGGAATCATGTCCCTAGGTACTCTATGGTGACCCAAGTGTTTTAAATATATTATTTTAAGATTTTTAGCATAATTATTCATTGAATACAAACAAAGGATCATAAATTATATTTTAATTGGAAGATTTGGTACATAAAATCCAAAAAGAAACTAGAATAAAAAATATATTATTTAATATTCTATAATGATCTACTAAATGACATTAAAATTATAAACTGACATAGGATAACCCAGGTAATACATATATGAAATGGATGAGATAAAACTGTCAGTATGAGAATAATCTTTGGAATGAATCATATCATAGGCATTAAGAAGGAATAACATGATAACATAAAAGGAATGGATCATTAATAAACATTTTAAATCATAAAAAATAGATAATATAATATTAAGATCATGGAAATGTTATAATGTGTTATTAACATACAACTTGACATAATCCTGAATCAAGGTTTATTACAATGTTTATATCACAATGTGGAAAAATTCCAAAAATGGATTAGATTTACTTCCTAAACCCATAATTGATGGATCATGAGACTAAATATTACCCAATTTAATGTAGCACTATCTAGGTGCATAAAAAATAACATGTTCATAGATATATTTTCCACATAGAGAATAAAACATAGGGAATTATCAAAAGTGTTTCGAATGAAAATAAATGGGTATCATAGTCATGTTATAAGGCATTACCAAAAAGCATATAACAATATTATACGAGAAAGAAGGGATGCAAATAATTATTGTAAATTTATAAATAAAATAAGAACACTATATAATTGATAATTATATCCACCAAAATTGAAAACATGAAATTGTTTTGTTAGGTAACCTTAGAAGTGTGACACTTATGTACAGTATTATGGAAATGACTAAAGAGTCATTAAAGAGTAAAAATGATTAATTGGATGAATACAACTATAAATGAACTAAGATAGTTTTCCATGATAAAATATGTGATTTTATTATAATATTTCTGTCTTACAAATGGTTATTGAGGTTACTTGATAATAGGAAAGAAATAGAGATATTCCCTTTAATCGAGTTTTCTCCTTATGGAGAATTATGATGGGATCCTCTTAATACATCTATTTATTCATTTAATAATGATGAATTCGAAATATTACATATTTTTTATCACAAAAATATATTTTATAATAAATATAAAATAATAATTAAGAATGAAATTGGGGTAATGGGAGAGAAATCAAAACCTGATGAAAAAATGGTGGTTTAGAGAGATCCCTTACCATACGTGTGAACACATTCTTCACATTTAATTTATATCCAAGTTAATAAATTTGGATTCATTAGTTACTTAACTAAGTACAAGTTATACATTTATTTTATTTCTTATAATATCATTATGTTCGTTTATGGTCATTTTGTCAAGCTATAATGTTTAATTTTGTTGTTCCGAGAGTGTTTGTTTGACAATTTTGTGATTAGTTAACTTATGTATAATTATGGATGTTCATATCCAATAAAAAAACTCCCGAAGTGGAATGAAATGGTATTCATGAACATAAAGAAATTAAATGGTTCCATACATCATTTTCTTTTCTCAAATGAGTATTATTACATTGATAAAACATTAATGATTAATGTTTAATTTATTTAGGCAGGTTTTTTGATCATTACGAACTGGTTTTTTTATTTCATAATATTATGTTAATATATTAGTAAAAAACATAAAAATGTTATAATATTTTTATTAAAATCTTATTTCAAAATTATAATAGTTGTATTACCATAGTTGAACATGGTAATGTAAAATTAAACGTCATTTTTACAATAAGATATCAAATTAAAATAATATGGACAATGGTATACTTTCCTGGTAGAACATAAATTAAAAAAAATTGGACATAACATATTCCATTACAACTATAAAAATAAAAAAAATATATTATACCATAGTCATTATGACTTTATGGATGAATGTGTTGAGGAGAAAGTATATGAAGAAATGAAATTAAAAGAGTTTTTTTGAGAATGTTACCTATTGAATATCACATATTTTAATGATTGCTTTATGGGATTAAAATTAAAATTTTGTGAGAAAAACATCAATAATACATGGGGATAGTTTTATGTAATGTGTTAAGAAGTGATTTGGAAATATTAATGTCTTGAAAGTTTTGAGAATAATGGGTTTTTAGGGGTGGTATTTATAATGGAGGAGAGGGGTGTTTTTTTGGAAGATTCAAAAAATATTAAATTATAATAAATTTATTTTCTACCTAAATACCTCAAAATTTCAATGTATTCAATGATAGGATAATATATAGTTGTAATGATATCAAATAATAAAATTGATAAAGGAGTTCGTTTTATTTTAAACAATACCATTTTTATTAACACATAATTAACTTATTTTATTTTTAATTACGGTATCCACTATATTATACAAAAAGGTTATATTTTTTCTTATATGGTGTAATTGTAACATAAATCTAAAATTAATTAAATTTTAAATCGTATCATAATATTAATAGATTTTATAAATATTTTATGATTTTTAAATAATTTTATAAAATATCGATCCCATAAAATATCATTTTTCTCAATCTTGATACTATTCATTACATTGAATTTTATAAATATCCAGAAAAAATTTTAAATTAAATAAAATATTTTAATACACACCTAATGTATCATAAGAATTTATAAAATTTATGTATCACCTTAACTAATTCAAATTATATTTATTTTAATATTTTTAATAATATTAATTTGATATTTCCATTTATGAAATATTGAATGCATCTATTTTGTGTGATCATTTAAGTTAATTATTTAATTTCTGAAAATATATAAATAAATTACAAGGATGTAGAAATAAATTATACTTCTAATTAATATATATAGTCAAGCATACCTTCTCTTTAACCCCATATTAAAAATACTACACTTAATAAAAATAAGAGTGTTATTTTAGTCTTTTTAGTTGATTTTACTAATATTGATGTAATTTTCATAGATAAGTGTCTTTTAAATAAATAAATTTCATTCCTTAGGTATTAATGACAAAATTTAATTCTTCCAATAACATTTGGGAAATTTTTAGCGTAATTTTATATTCCTTTTCATATTACTTTTTACCCTTAATTACCCTTCACTATGGTAACAAAAATTTACCAATATTACAAGTCATATTCACCGAAAATAGAATTGATATATTTACTTGATTTGGAAATCATAAAAAATGTCTAAATTTTTTTAGAAATTTAAAACATAGAAGTTTGAAAATTTAAATTAATTTTAATTTAGAAAAATGCAATGAAAAATAATTTTATCATAAATAATCATTATAAAATATAAATTTTTTATAATGTATTACAGTATTAAGATACTTTTAATACCATAATTGGATTATTTAATATAATATTAAACTAATTAAAATTTAAAAGTAATTAAAAGATAATTTTATCTTTTAAATAAATAAAATTATACTTTTTTCAAGAAGAATTATTATTTTTCACAATTAAAAAATGAAATGTATAATAAAAGATCCAAAAAATTAACCTAATGATAATTTTTGTAATATTTTTTAAAAATGAATAATATTTCTAAAAATTATATTTATATATGTTTAAAAATTTAGTTTCAAAACAAGTTCTCTATTAAAAGGTGGAAAACCAATCCATAGAGAAATACATCTTTTATTCACAAAATTGGATTTGTTTTTATAACATGTCAAAAAACAAAAAGAATATATGTTAAAAATTAGTTTGAGAATATTATAAAAAAATTTATTTAATCCCACAAGATATATTTGTTTATTTTATTTGTATAAAACTTAGTTGTGCACATTTGAATTTTTCTTCCTAAAACTATTTCCATTAATTTTCAAAGGGGATGTATTTTTAATTAAAATTAATTTATCACCAAATATTTCGTTATATATACATGTGTAAAAAATATTTTCCAAATTTAATTAATTATATTCATAACAAACATTCTAATATCTAGGATATGTTGTGAACATTTAAATGATAACATTTAGTTGTTTTTTTATGATTGATGTTGTGTTTATAACAAGCAGCCAAAAACATTTTATTATGTAAAGAGAAATATTTCATATAATATAGGGGTGTAACATTATTACAACCTTATGAAATTTATCCATCAAATTTTTTGTTTACATACTACAGTGAAAACATATAAGAGAATATTTCTTTCTTCGCTTCCTTTTATTCTGATGCCACCCCTTCATATTTGTGGTTCCATGATTATACATTTACCAGGTGAGTGGTCTTGTTTCATATACATTTAACCCTATGGTCAAAGATCATTACTGGTTTATACTCATGAGATAAATCATTCTCCAAATTCACCACCTTCGGATTCAGTACACGTGAAGGATAAATTATTTACATCCTCAATAGTGATACATGGAATACGTCATGATCTTAATCCACAGTTGGTGGAAGTGAAAGATGATATTCCACTACTCATATTAGATAAAGTATCTAAAAGGGAACAATTTACCTTGGGATAACATTACAATTTATTACAAACCACATTTATATATTTCATGATGATATTTGAAGGAAAACTATATCTCCAATAACCAACTCCAAGTCCCTTCAACGGTTTCCAACATAGTTATTTCCACAACTCACAACATCATTTATATTTTGTTGGGTAGCATGAAACATATATGAAAATTCATTCAAAATAATCATGTCCATGTAACTTTTTTTCACTAAATTCATCCCAACATGTTAGAGTTATACATAGCTTCCTATATAGGGCTTCATAATGTGCGATTTGATTACTCGAGTGGATGCTATTGTTATATGAGAACTAAAAAAATTGGGGAGGTTGATCCCATCCAAATTTTAATTGCATTAAGTTGGATGCTATCTTGTCCATGAGTTTCTGAATAGTCCATTCAGATTGGCTGTCAGTTTAGGGGTGATAGGTTGTTCTGAAATTCAATTCAGTACACAAATACTGTTGATAACTTCCACTTAATTTAGATGTGAACCTTAGGTTACAATCAGATACAATAAAAATTTTAACTCCATTCATCTTCACCAAATCCTTCTCAAATATCATGTAAATTTTTTCATTCAAGAAATCATCTATAATTTAAATGAAGTGGGATGTTTTGTAAAGTTTATTCACCACAACCCATATCATATTATTATCTTAGGATATATTCAGGAGATTGGTGAAAAAGTCCATAGTGAAATTCTCTCATTTCCACATGGGTATTTGTAAGGGTTTCATCATCACACTGGACTTATATCTCTATGACTTATCTTTTTGATGTATTAATCTCCATGATATATAATCTGTAATCTCATTATTCATGTTTCCCCACTAGAAATTCCCATGTGTATCGTAGTTTTTCGTGGAAATTCCAGGATGAAAAGAGAAAGGTGAGCTATGTGCATTTCCCAATACCACCTTCTCTAAATCAGGTGATGGAGGCATAAAAATCCTCATTCAAAAATTGAATTATACAATTATCATCGATGTGGTAATCACCTATCTTCCCGTCTTTTACTACTTTCACCTTCATTTTTATCTCTATACGATCACTATGTTTATCCTTGATCTTTTTTTTCATTTATGATTGGGAACTCATTTAGTAAAGGTAGGAAGTATTCCATATAATTATTATTTCAAAATCCATCCATCGAAAATACAAAAATATAGGGTCCTTATCAATTTACATCACAGATAGAGTAGCAGGTTCTTTTATATTAAAATTACTAATTTTATTATTCACCATTATTGGAAGGTAGTGAATATTAATGTCACATGCCATGATTTTATCTAACCATATTATTTGACTCATTTTAATCTCCATCTAAGTGAATATATATTTTGAGTGTCTTGTGATCATTATATATCTCACACATCTCCCAAGAGAGATAATACTGCCAAATTTTAGAAGAGAAGATTATAGCTTCCAATTATAAATCATGCATGGGATAGTTTTTCTCAAAATATTTTAGCTACCTTATGATGTAGGCTATCACATTTTCATTTTTCATCAGTAAAAAACATAATCCCTTCATTGAATCGTCTCTGTATTCCACAAAGAGTTCCCTCCTTTTCTGTAGTGTAAGTATTGATATAGTGATAGGAATCATTTTAATATCATTAATGTTGTCTTCACATTCAGTATTCCATAAATGTTTTAATCCCTTATAATTTAACTTGGTTAGTGGCTTCTCAATATAGTGAAGTTCATAAAAATTCATTGTCAATTCCCATAATTACTAAGGAAACTAAATATATTCTTTAATAAATTTAATCTATGACACTCCTCAAATTCCTTTTTCTTATAAGGGTCCATATATATCCATTTTATAGTAATAAATGTCCTAATAATGATACATCCTCCATCCATAACTCAATTTTTTAAAAGGATGGGGTCGAAGCCTCATTTTACAATTAAATCAAAGAAAACACCTCTTTTGGCTTGGTAGAGGGAGACTCATTACGTAAACTGAAGACCCATGGGTGTGAATGTCACATCTATGACTTCTTTTAATGTAATTTTTCATTTAATTTCCATCCTTGCTTTGTTATGGGGGTTTTACAAGCATTTTGGTGGAAATTGTGGGTTTTCAAAATTTGAGAAAAACCGTAGCTCATTTATAGATTTAAAAATAAATTTTGTTTCTTTTACCCCTACTTAATTTTTCGACATTTTATACTCATTCCCTTACCAATAGAAATTCCTTTGTATCATTAAACAACCATATCTATTGGGACCTCATATGAATCCATAATAATGATGGATTTGGGATTTCATTATGGTTTTTGGTCATCCCTAAAGCTCATTTCCTACTTTAAGTAGTTTTTTTATTCCATAATATCTCATTAAATGATCAAGTGTTTTCATTGATTCTAACTCTCACCCTAGATCACATACCCAAGGCAGGCCACCATTCTCTCCTACCCCAATTTTGAGCTCAATTAAATCGCAAAATTGGGTGAAATTTCTATGGATTTCACAAATCTCCCAAATTTGAAGAGGTAAATTGATCCTTTCATAACTCCTTATATTTTTAATCTATTTATCCCATTCCAGTTCCTACATGACCAAATAATTTTTATTCTAACCTCACATTCATTTATGGTCGTTTTGAAATTCAGATACTGGTGTATTTTGGTCGTTTTATTACAAATTTAGTCAGGTAAGTGTTTCTATCTTCATTACCTTACATCTCATTGGGGTTTCCTACCTCTTTCATGAATTTATAGGGTGTCCAATATATAGGGTTCATACCTAGGGAATTATTTGAGGTAGTTTTAGTGAAATATTATGGTTTAAGGTTCATTTTCACTTCCTTATGGTGCGGCAGTGGTGCGGTTGAGGTTTCACACAAAGATTCAAGGGTTTTGTCTAAAAAGGAAGGTGATTCCATGTATAACCATTTTATGATGAGTTAGAATGCATGGTTCATTAATTTATTATTTTTCAAATCTATTTTTGTGGTGAGAAATCTATTTTGGATGGATTTAGTTATGTTTTTAATTTTGTAGTTTCATTTTTTCTTAGAATTGGGTGCTTTTCATGCGTGGCTCTTGGGAAAATGTATGGTTTTAATTTATAACATATGAAAGTGACTAATTAGTGTTCAAATGGGAATAAAATTCTGGTTTGTTAATGCCTTAATTATATTGGGCCTTGTAAGGGGGTGTTTGAATGGGTTTAATGTGTGAAACCATGATGTGCTTCTAGAAAGTGATTTATGAAAACACGTGTTTTTCATGTGTACCAATTGTGGTTTTGATTGAGGTATTTTTATAACACTTTATGTTGTTTAATAAGCTTTGTTATGGATTCTAATTCTATTTAAGATTTTTATTGGTATGGTTCTTGTCTTGAATGAGGGTTTGTAAATAGATTTTGTATGAAAACCATGGTTATACCTCTTGGGTTTATTTTTTGAAAATTGTAAATGTTTTATTTGGTTAAACCAAGTGGAAAAATCAGGTATCTAAATAGTTTTGTTTAGTGTGTTAACCTAAAATGTGTTTTTTAAAGACAATGTGGTCATTTTTAATGTAAAAAGTCTGGATAGTGTTTTGAAATTTATTGAGGTGAATTATGAAATTTTGATGTGGGTATGAAACATATTTGCGAGCTATTTTGTGAGAGTGTGTTATGAAAAAAAGATATTGTTGATAAAAGAAGTATTATATGATATTTGGGTGGGCTGTTATGTGAGTTAAAATTTCTTAGAATGGTTTTATTAAAAAATTTAAAGTATTCGTGTATGTGTTAAAGAAATGATAAAAGTGTTGTGGGTCATTTTTTGTGTGAGTATGATTTATAAATGCATTTGAATGAAAAAATGTAATTTGTGGCATGTGAGATGTACATATGAAATGTTTGGTGATCTTGGGATGTGGAAATGAATTTTTCATATAAAAATTATATTTCCTAACTTGTTGATCTTATTTGATCACAATTGGAAACCGTGGTATCGAGGTGGGTGGACGTGTACTAGTATGCTAGTGACTTAGTGGGGTTTCGCGTCAGTTTCACGTAGAAAGATTGACCCTTACAGCAAAAAATAAACTATGGAGATGATGAATGGGGACCAATCAGTTATGTGTATGTTCTCTACTAGTGGATCATGCATGTGAATGGATATTGTGATGGTTACTCACACAGATTTACGAGGTACCAAGGACCCACAATGGGCTAGTGACTTGGGGTTATTTTCTATTGCTTGTGCTCATTAGTTACATTGTTCTTACCATTTTCATATAGTATGGTTTGATGGAAAATTCAGTAGTGTTGACATTATTTTTAAAATGGTTGATTCTTAATGATATCTCACATAAAACCTGTTTATAATTTTAAGTTTCATATTTTAGAAATTGTTACTAGCATTTTCTATTTATGAAAACTTTCATGATTTTCATCATTGAATTTTTATTACATAGAATCTCTTAATGGTGGCATACTACTGGGAATTGGATCATAGCCTATATACACTGTTGTGTGTAAGTAGACTTGGCTATTTTGGTTGTCGCAGGTTGGGTACAGTTTTTAGTACTAGTGGTTCGTGTTTTTAGCTAGTCCTTGGTGGTGAAGTCTTCTGGAGATGGCATGAGGGAGGTTCCCATTTCCATTAGGTTTCTTAGGCTGTTTCCATTTGGTTTTGTACCTTTTTTATATTCTAGGTGAGTTATTTTAAACAATGTAATTCAGTTCTGAATTATTGTAAAATATTTTTTGGTTTGAAAAATCCAGATTTGTTTTATTGGATTCATTGGTTGTATTACGTTTATATACTTGGATAAATAATTCCAAATTCTTATTTTATGATACCTGGGTACTTGTTCCAGCCCATGGGGATTGGGAACGCCCTTTGGGCCTTGTCCTGGTCTGGGATTGGCACCAATTTCGGTGTCGACCATATTTGGTTTGTGACAAAATGGTATCAAATGATGTTCAGGTTAACACTTTGGGTGATGTTATTTTTGGAAGATTCGGGATAGTCAAGTGTTAGGATTGTTGATATGTTGTATTCTAGTTTCGGGTAGTGTGACTTACCACCACACCTCATGATGGGATTCAAGTTTCCAAGGGAAGTCAGAATTTATCTAAGTCCTTTATTTTTCATGGTTCGATCATGATTAGGGGGAATGAAAATATAGTTGGGTTAATTGAATCAGTGATATAATAGGGCCAAGAAAGCCATGTGGAACCAAAGATATTCCCTAGAGCACTCTCTATATCGGTGAAGTTATTGGAATATGGATGCCCACAATTTTTACACGTCACCCACTGAAACTAGTTTCCCCTCGCATTGTCTTGTGTTCTATAATTTTAAAATCTTGGAAATTTGGTTTTCAAGTGACTTGGTTTTAAGGAGCATATAATTTTTGTGAAATGATTTTCAAATAAAGAGGGAAGGGTTTGATTTATGAAATGGTGGAACGGAATTTTTAGAATTATTATGAAATGGAAAATGTTGTTCTTTGACCTCTTTTAAAAGAAGCAACTATATTAAAGTTTGATTTGAAAAGGTGTTTCCAATAGTGTTTTCTAAACAATCAAAGTGTATTTTAATGTGATGATATGTTTTAAAATTGATGTGGATAACATTAAAGTGAGTTCTTGTCTAAATGGATGTATATTATTAAAAAGTATTGTAAGATGTGAATTGGGATGTTGATCTCGTGGTTAGCTGTTTTAAGAAAAAGGACGTGTTGGTTGACCATTTAGGTTTTGAAAAGTGGAAGAATTTTTTGTTTTAACCATTGCTATATCCATGAGAGACCAAATGCATGTGGTTATATGGGATAATGGATGGTTGATGGATTTACTGGATGAGTGTCGGGACGAATATGAAGTGGGTGCTCGGTGTGGAATAGAAACATGCACGTGTGAGGCCCATGGGGTAATATTGGTGGATACACTAATCGTTGAACCATTTTTTTTCAATGAAATGTTTTTAAAGAAAAAGTTATTGTCTTGATAAATTGTTTGGGATAGTGTATATTATGTGTTTTTGGAAAATATTGATGTTATGGGATGTTTTATGTCCATGAACCCCAAATGTTCTAACCGTTTTTTGGGTTTGTGTTTGGTTGGTAAGATGGCTAGAAGGACCGATTAGTAGTCTCATCTGGGATATGTTTTGGGACACCATTACAGGGGTTCCCATCGTACGATCAGATTTGTTCGGTGGAATGTTTTGACCAATGGACTAGCTTGGATGGGTCCTTAGGTTCTCCCATTGGATAAGATACGCCCCAATTAAGGGTTAATGCACAACTAAAGTGCAACCCAGATTGTTTCTCCATTGGAAAATCCTCCAGTTGATCAATATAAATAATCATTTATCAATCTTTGTTGATTTTTTCTACACCCATTCCTTTTATTTTATTTGTGGATCATCTTGTAGTTATAGGGTGCTTGTGGAAGGTTCGTAGATACCATAGTTTCTTATGTTTACTAATTTGTCGAAGGTGTAAGTGTTATGGGGTTTTTAGTGTGGATGCATGTCTCAATGTTGTATAAGAGGTACTCTGGGTTCTTCATAATTTCATTGAAGAAGGTGTTCCAGTTAAACCACCAGTTTTGGGAATATGGTCATGAGATGCTATTGTGGCCACATTCTGGACTTGTGTATTGTTTAGGGACTTAGCATAAGGACTCATTCCTTGTATAGTTTCTATCAGTCACTTTGGTCATGTTCGGTGACACGTCATGATGTCGCATTCTTGTTTGATTATAAATGTGAATTCTTTCAATCCAATGAGATTCTCTGTCATGTTGGGAGTATATATCTTGTAAAGAAACATCAAAATCCTCCGTTTCAGTGGAATGTGTTAATATGTTCCTTTTTCTTCTTTTGTTTCTCACATGAAGAAACAAGGTGTGATGTGTGTATATCCTTTATGCCCTTTTTAGTGAAATATTGGGTTAGGGTAATGTTTATATTGGATTGTGTGTTGTCTTTGAAAACCAATCTGGGTTCGTGGCGTGGTTGTTTGTATCATCGGAATAAAAAGTTCTATTTAGGGTTCTCCAAAGCCTAACTATGAGGCCTAAAGTACTTCAATCCTTTGAGCTCCAACCATAGGTCCCAGAGAGAAGCTGACGCATAGTTTGGGGAAATCCCAGGGTTATTTAAAACCTTGTACAATTTTCCACCCTCATTATGAATGATGGGAATAGTTTAAACTTCTGGGGACATCATGGTTGAGCACACAAGTTTTTCCTGATTTCTAGAGAGAATGTGCTATGAAGTTGTGAAGAAATAATGATCTGTACTGTTAGTGCATGGTTTCCAAACCATGTAGACTAACCGTGCGGGCTTCCCATATCTTTAAATTTTTGGGGTCTTCTTGTACTAGCTTGTTCTGGTCTATTAAGATGGTTGGCTTTTATGGTGGAATGCACATTTGTGTCTCCTCATACTAGTAACTCAGATTGGTCCTTGGTCTTGGCCTGGAAGGAGATAGTCTTGTTTGGAGCTATCTAACAACCAACATCTTTCTGAGGTAGACATTGGGAATGGAGTGTTCCCCACAGATTAGTTTAACCAAAGTAAGTGTAACCTTATTCGTTGTTATTGTTCGTCATGGTAAATTACTTGAGACTTTTTCATATAGTGTTTTTGGAATTTACTTTTGCAAACAAAGTCTGAATGTTCTTGATCATTTCTGGAAATTGATGTAATTTTTGGTTTGTGAGACTATTCCTTCTTTAATTGACCAGTAGTGGTGTTTTGACCTTTCGGTGGTAGACTAAACATGGCGAAGTAGTACATTTAAGGTCTATTAATTGGGTTTGGTTTTTTCTTTTGGCCTTTTTGTGGCTATACAGGGGTGAAAAGTTTTATGGTTGGTATAATTGTCACATACATGACTTCTTTTAAAGTCATTTTTCATTTAATTACCATCCTTTCTTTTCTATGGGGGGTTTTCCATGCATTTTAGTGGAAAATGTGTGTGTTCAAATTTTTTTCCAAACTTTGAGCTCATTTATATATTTAAAAATAAATATTGTTTCTTTTACAACATCTCCATTTTTCAACATTTTACACCCATTCCACTTCCCAATAAGAATAACCTGGTATATTAAAACCATCATACCCATTTGTACCTCATATGGATCCATAATAATGATGGATTTGAGTTTTTATTAACGTGTTGGGATATCATGAAAGCCCATTTACTTATTTAAATATATTTTTTAATTATTTAATATATCATTCAAGGTTTATGTTTTTAATCGGATTCCAACTCTCACCTGAGCCCAAATACCCAAGGCATGCCCCCATTCTCTTATATCCCAATTTGGAGCTCAATTGAATTGCAAATTTGAGCGAAATTTAACTAAATTTCACAAATCAGTAATAGTTGAAGGGGTAAATTGATAATTTCACAACTCCTTCTAATTTTACTCTTTTTATCTCATTCTAGTTCTACATGACCTCAAATTCCTTATTTGAACCTCACATTAATTTATGGTTGTTTTGAAATTTAGATACTAGGGTATTTTGATCGTTTTATTCTAAATTTATTCGGGTAAGTGTTTCTCTCATAACTTCATTCCTTATCCTTAAGGTTTCCTCCCTATTTCATGAATTTATAGAGTGTCTAGAAGTTAGCGATCATACGTAGGGTTTGATTTGTGGTATTTTTGGTGATGGTTTATGGTTCGTTTTCACTTCCCTATGGTGCAGTGGAAGTGCGGTTGAGGTTTCGCACAAATATTCAAGGTTTTTGACTCAAAAGGTAGGTGATTCCATGTATAACCATTTTATAAAGAGTTAGAATGCTTGGTAAATTAATTTCCTATGTTTCAAATCTGTTGTGTGTGGTGCGAAAACCATTTTTTCATGGATTTCATTATGTGTTTAATTTTGTTGTTGCATTTTTACTTGGTATTGGTTTCTTTTCATGCGTAGATCTTGGGGAAATGTTTTGGTGTATTTTATAACATATGAAAATGATTTGTTAGTGTTGAAAGGGGATGAAAATAATTGTTTTTTAATTCCTTAATTCCATGTGGTCCTTGGAAGGGGGTTTTTGATTGGTTTTAATTTGTGAAACCATGTTGTACTTCTTGAATGTGATTAGTGAAAACATGTTTTTTTCATTTGTATCTTTTGTGTTATTTTTTTATGTATTTTTATAACACTTGGGGTGGTTTAATAAATATTTTTAGATATTACAATTCTATATCTTATTTCTATTGTTATGGTTTTGGTCTTGAATGCGGGTTTTGAAATGGGTTTTGTATGAAAAGCATGGTTACACCATTTGGGATTATTTTATGAAAATTTTAAATGTTTTAATTGGTAAAAAGGGAGAAAACATGTATATGTACTATTTTGGTGAGTGTGTTCACCTAAATTGTGTTTTTGAAAGAGAATGTGGTCCGTTTTTATGTCAAACGTTTTGATAATGTTTTGTAATTAGTTGAAGTCAATTATGAAATTGTGATGTGGGTGTGAAACATGTTTGCGGGCTGTTTTGTGTGAGTGTGTTGTGTAAATATCATTTTTTTGAAAAAGAAGTATAATATAATATTTTATTGGGATTTTATGTGAGATAAAATGTATTGGAATGGTTTTATAATGTTTTTAAAGGATTTTTGTATGTTTTATAGAAATGTGAAAAGTTTTGTGGGCTATTTTTGGTGTGAGTATGACTTCAAAATGTATTTGAATGATAAAATGGATTTTGTGACTTGTATGATGTACATGTGGGATGTTTGGTGAAATTTTGATGTGGAAATTATATTTTCATGTGAAATTTATATTTATTATCTTGTTCAAATTGTTTGAGCACAAGGGAAAACTCTGGTGTCTAGGTTGGTGGACATGTACTAGTATGCTAGTGAATCTATGGGGTTTGGCCTCAGTTTCACATAGAATGATTGAACCTAACAACACTAAATAAACACTGATGATGATGATTGGGGACCACTAGTTTATGTGTATGTTCTTTACTTGTGGAACGTGCATGCGAATGTATATTGTGATGGTTACTCCCACCAATATATGAGCTACCTAGGACCCACAATGAGCTAGTACCTAGGTGTTATTTCCTATTGCTTGTGATCATTAGTTACATTGGGCATAATATTGGCATACAATATTATTGGATGGAAAATTCAGTAGTGTTGAAATTATTTTTAAAGAAGTTGATTCTTAATGATAACCCACTTGAAACCTATTTTAATATTTTAGTTTCATCTTTTAGAATTTGTAACTAGCATTTCCTATCTATGAAAACATGGAATATTATCATCTTTCAATGTTTATCAGACGAAATCTATTAGTGGTGGAATCCTAGTGGGCATTGGATCACACCCTACTTACACCCTTTTGTGTATGTATACTTGGTTATTTTGGTTTTCACAGGTTGGGTACAGTTTTTAGTGCCAATGGTTCAAGTTTCTAGCAGGTCCTTGGTGGTGATGTCTTGTGGAGATGGTATGACGGTGGTTCCCCTTTCCATGAGGGTTCATGGGCTGTGTCCTTTGTGTTTTTGACCTTTTATATATTATTGGTGAGTTGTTTTAATCTATGTAATTCAGTTCGGAATTTTTTTAAAATATTGTTTGGTTTGAAAAATTCAGATTCGTTTTATTGGATTCATTTGTTGTTTTATGATTAAAAACTTGGGTAAATCGTTCCCAATTATATTTTTATTATTCCCGGGAACTTGTGCCAGCCTACTTAGATCAAGAACGCCCTTCAGGAATTCTCATGGTCTTGGTTTGGAGCCTGTTTCGGTGGTTACCATTTTTGTTTTATGACAAGGAAATCCCAAATACAAGGTTCAAATTCCCATTATTTGGCCCAACGGGCCCTCCCATGAATAATACTACTACAATGCCCGAGATGCTACAATACCTACTATAATAACTCCACCACTATAGTTCCCGCTACAATACCTCCACTTCTATAGTGTCACCACTGCTATAGTTCATCCATTTTTATAGTACTACTATATTCCCCTTCTATAGTGTTGCTATTGTAACATAGAAATTTCATCCCTACCTGAAATTGATCATGGTTCTTTTGGATGCTAAGAAAAAGACTATATCACATTGGTACAGGATCATTTTAAAACATACACATTTTTTTAAGGACCAAAGAGGTTATAAGGTATACGTGGGTCTTCACCTACCAAAATGTGACTTTATATACTTACCATTCCATAAGCCCATGTTTAATGTCATGATGATATTTTAGGCATGTTCTGCATGGGTTAATGGGGCGTACAGGAGGTTATAATGGCATATCGTGCATATTATGTTGTGAGAACTCAATCCCAAAACCTCAGGGTTAGGATGCCACCACCAATAACAAACTCACTCATGCCCTATAGTCAAAAAGTACACTGTGGTATTTTAGGCCCATGGGGGTTACAAGGTATAGGTTGTTCGTCACCCACCACCAAGTGACTTTATGTATTTCCCCATCCATAGGCCCACATGTATGACACCATTGGATTTCAGACTAGTTCCACATGGGGTAGTGGGGCTCACAAGTGGTTATACTGGTATATAGTGTGTGTTGCCTTGTGAGGACTTGAACTTGGACCCTCGATGTCCAGACACCAATTTCAGTAACCAACTCACCCATGCCCCATAGGAAAAAAAGCAGAGTGGGGTTTTTTAGGTCTAAGGGGTTTACATGGTATAGGTGGTCTATCACCCACCACAAAGAACCATTATGAACTTCCCCATGCACATGACCAAGTCTAATAACACCATGGGCATTATGGCTAGTTCTTCATGGCATAGAGGGGGCCATGAGAGGTTATAATGGAATATAATGTGTGATTCCTTGTGAGGACTCAAACTCATTACCTCTGGTTCAGGAATCCACTGCTAGTAAACAAGTCACATGTTCCCTACATAAGAGCTCAAATTTATTTTAATTTTCATATAGTTTATCGTTTTGAAAGGTATTTACAATATTATTTAAATCCTCTTCATGCTTCTCGTTACTTTTGGGTTTTATCATAATATCATCTATAATGACTACCACCGTTTTTTCAAGGTAATCTCTAAAGACTATATTCCTTAAATCTGCATTACAAGGAACTCATAGTTTCCATACCACATTCAAAAGAAATTATTTATAATATCATCCTTCTGTACCATTAGTTTGTGATATCTGGACTAAAGGACCACCTTAGAGAAACACATAACACCATGCAGATGATTGAAAATGTTATCAATCTGAGGAAGGAGATACATAATCTTTACCATGATTTTTTTGATATCATAATAAATAATTTTAATGAAACTTTATGTTTCTTAATATGAGTATGGCGTTCCACATGAATTATGTCATTATTCATATCATGAGCCATTTGAGATAGTACAATCATGATGTTTTGAGGGACTCTTTTTATCAAAAATGGAATATCATTAGGGAAATTATCCCATTTCCTATAACATTGGTTGTTTGCAAAAGATATCATATTTCTATACATTAACTAGGAAATAATAATAAAGTTAGGGTTCTTGAATACTTATCTAATAATCATGTAAAAATAAAACTATGAACATAGAAGTATAAAATTGTAGATGATAAGTATATCCTGACTTTTGATTCCCTATGTTTCAATTAAGGTGATCCATGGAGATAAAATTATCCATAGGTTTATTACTGTATTTTTGTAGTCATAATACCAAAAAATAACAAGACCATTCTATGAGACCAACTATAGCAACCCAAAACTTTTACACATATTATTACATTATTTTAAGTAGAATAATACATTAAAGACAAACCATGGATTGTAAAGACTAGTCTCATTGAATGACTTATTACATATAATGAATAACGTGGAACTAGAATAAACCATATTTTTATTAATATTTCATACAGAGATCCTACCTTCTTTTGAGATCCTATATCTAAATTGGATAACCTGGGGAATTCATAATCTAAAGGGATGAGGAAAAATTCAAGTAAGGGAATTAACCTGGGAATGTGTCATAGCACATGATTTAGAATGGTGTAACATGATAACATAAAAGGCTTGGATTATGAGTAAAAAATTAGAAGTATAAAATATCAAAAATGGAATCATTATATCATTGAAATATAGGAATATGGTAGAAACATACTACTTGATAGGAACATGAGTCTAGGTAAACTACCAAGACTATATCACAAGGTGAAAGAAATCACACAACGGATTAGGTTACTCCCCAATCCCATACATGACATCTCATGAGACTAAACATTACCGAATGCATTGGATAAATATCTAGTTTCACCAATCATAACATGTTCATGCATATATGTTCCACATAAATAATGAAACGTAAGTAATATAAAAAATGGTTTCCCATGGAATGAAATGGGTATTGTAATCATGTCGTAAGGCATAACCAAAGGGAATATAACAATAGTTTATAGAAAAGAAGAGATCAAAATAAATTATCTATATTTTTAATATAAAACTAATAATATACAATGGGAAATTATTTATAAATAAATTGAAAACATGAAAATATGTACTCATGTAACATTGGAAATGTTCCACATAAGTTCAAATTTAGGTAAAAGAGTAAAGAGTCTTTAAAATAATAAAAGAATAATTCATGGAATAAAACTAGAAAATAACCCACTTAGCTTTTAATGATTAAATTAGTGATTGTAGAAAAATATTTTTGGATTTGAATAGTTTATGGACAGTAAATTAAAATCGGTATTAAATGGATAAGATCCCTTCAATTGGGCTTGCATATCAGGAGGAATTTTGAAGGGAACCTCTTACAACATTTATTTCAACATAAAGTAATGATGACTTGAACTATATACCATTTTATAGAACATATAAAAAAATTAAAATAATTATATAATATTAATGAAAAATATATTAGGGTAAATAGAGATAAAGAGTAATGTGGTGGAAAAATGGAGGTTCAGAGAGATCCCACACCTTATGTCTGAAAGAGTTCCACAATTGTTCTTAATATATAGATGAATAAATTTTAATTAATTAATTAATTATTTTAGAACCAAAAATACATTTATATTTGTATTATAATTTTATTTAGTTAATTTATATCCATTTCAAGGAGTTATAAATTTAATAACTGTTGTTTTGAGAGTGTTCGTTTTACAGATTCATTATTGGTTAACTTTTGTATAATTATTGAACTTATTTTTGAGTGGGAATAAAAATGAATAAGTGAAATGAAGTGATATTAATTCACATTCATAAGTTTGAGTGGTTTCATATATCAACTTATTTCCAGATGTGAGAATTATAAATTTGAAAAAACATTAATGATAAATATTTATTTTATTTGGTCGGTTTTTCAATGATAAAAAACTAGTTTTATATATATTTCCAAATATAATGTCTATATATAAGTTAAAAATTTTAAACATGTTATAATATAAATTTTAAAATATAAATTAACCATAATAACAATTTTATGACCATACATGAAATATATAATGAAATATCAATACTTATTATCCACCGTTATGCTTAACCATCAAAATTTTTAAAATGGTTTCCTTCCATTGAATAAGAAAAGATTAGAAGAGGGTTGAATAAAGATACTACAATAGTAATAGAAAATTCATGAACATTAATGATACTATATATTTTATTATTTTGTGAATTTAGAATTTGAGGATATGATAGAAGAAGAAGTCAAATTAAAAGATATGGTCTAAGAAAGATACCTCTTGAATATAACCTCCTTGAAGGATCACTTGAGGAAATTTTAATTAGCCTTTGGTGAGACCAATAGAACTTGGATGTGGGTAATGTATGGAGGAAATTAATTTTTAAATATTTGGAAGGATTTACAGCTTGTATGGTGTGAGGAGAAGGTGATGTATTGGGTGGCATATATATGGGATGAGAGGGGTGTTTTTTAATATCTCAAAAGATTAAATTATAATAAATAAATTTTATATATAAATACCATAAATGGAAATTGATTGGTAGATAAGTTATTGTAGGGTTGTAATATCATAAACTAATAAAATTTAGAAAATATTCCATTTATTTTAAACCTTATTATTCTACATAACCTTTAATTAAACTGTTTTAATTTTTATTGCAGAAACAAAGTTTTTTAATATTAAAATGTTATAATTTTTACTTATATGGTTTAAATCGACCATAAATTTTAGACTTATGACATTTTAGATCATATAATAATTAATTTTCATTTTTTAAATATTTTTATGATTTTTAAATAATTTAAAAAAATATTTATCCCATATAATAACATTATTGTCAATTTGAGTAATATTCAATACATTGAATTTTAAATATTTTAGTAAAACATGATTTATTTAAATAAAATAATTTGATACAATCTAATATGTAATAATAATATATAAAATTCTTTTATAACCATAAGTATTTAAAATTATATTTCTTTTAACATTTTAATATCATTTATTAGATATTTTTATTAATAAAATATTTACAACATCAGTATTGTATCAATATTTTTGGTAAATATTTCATCCCAAAAAATAATAAATAAATTACTAGAATGTATATAAATATTTTATAGTTCCAAATAATATATATAGTTGAGAATACCTTCTTTTTAAACCAATAAAAAAAATATTGTATTTATTAAAAATATGGGTGTAACATGTTGTCTCTTTCTCTTATTTCAGTAATATCTATGTAATTTTATTGTAAAAGATACAATTAAATGATTCAATTTAGAAATATTTGTTTTAATGGTATAATTTATTTAATACAATAATATTTGGTAAATTTATAGCGTACTTTTATATTCCTTATCATATTATTGTTGACCCTTAAATACCTGATTTACCCATAACTGTGGTAACAAAAATTAACGATGGTTACTATTAATGCAAAACAAAAATAAAAGGGGTATAATTAATATATTTTCAAATATTTATTCCAAATATAGAATAAGCTATTCAAAATTCAAGACACATAAATTTTATTAAATAGATTAAATTTAAATCATCAAAATGCAATTAAATACAATTTTTTAATGAAAAAAATTCATTATAAAATATAAATTTTTGGACTATATTCAGGTATTAAATCGATTTTGAAAACAACAATTAGATTATTTTTAATCAAATTTAACTAATTAATATTTATAAATAATTGAAAACATATTTTTTCTTTTAAAAACATAAAAAATAATATACCATTTTCAAAAAAAATAGTTTTTTCACAATTAAAAAAATGAATCTTATCAAAAAAATAAAAAAATTATTCTTAAGATAATATAAAAAATATTATTGTTAAAATTATTTATATATTGTGAAATTGAATTTATAAAATTCTCAATATTTTTTTTTATAACAAGTACGCCATCAAAAGATGTAAACAATTCATTTGAAAGAATACACCTTTTTATGAATAAAATTGGATTTATTTTAATATAATGGATTTAATACTCATAGTATGAATGTCATGTATTAGATTGAATATATTATATATTGATTAATATAATCCATCAAGGGTGATTTTTTTATTCTGTTAGTATAAAACACCCCTGTGCACATTTAAATAGTATTTTAATCAAAGTTTTTATTTTATATTAAAAAGTTTTTTATATTCATTTATAATTAATTTGTCATCAAATAATTAATTATATATACATGTGTATACATTATTTTTGTAATTCAGATAATCCTTTTCTTAGAAACCTCTTTTAAGGCTAGGTTATAAAGATAAAATTTAATAATAATATTTAGTTATTCATTTAAACTAGATGTTCTTTACAACATAAGGTACTTATAAAATCTAATTATATAAAGGGAAATATTTCATTAAATATAATGTTATAACATACTCTCTTACATGAAAATTTGATTTCAAAAGACACAAAAAAAATTAAATATCATGGCTACAAAATTCCTTCTCTATATTTTCAGAGATTCCTATAGGCCACTCCTTCAAGATCTTTTTATCTTCAAAATCAATCCCACCATAATTAATGATGTGAGAGTCATCATAAAGGTATTTAATGATATTCACCATGTGAAAATCATCATTTATAAAGATCATATATGGGGAATTTTCTAGTTGATATTCCATGGATCCAATGTGATACAACACCTCAAAATGACAAATAAAACATGGATAAAGATTACTTCCATGACTAAAACATCATTCTTATGATAAGGAGTATCCCTAAAAACACATGATATCCAACGTTGAACTCTAGAGGTCTCATCCTATAATAAATATAGGATTTATAACAATCACTCACTACTTTCATCCTCTCACATATCACCTAATCCATCTCTATTTTGTTTTGTATCAGTTCTAGTAGGAGAATTGATAACTATCCAACCTGAGACCAAAAAAATAGAGACTGGAATATTCAGTTGTATAGTGCATAATTCAATAATATACAAATGTTGGAGTGAAAAGTATTTCTATACGTAGACTCATACAGAAGTATATTCCTCATTAACTAACCTCTAATATATATGATACAAGAAAGAAACATTTCCAAAAGAGTCTGGATTGTTTTCTCTAATTGACAATACTTCTTTGGATAAAAGTCAATGGTAAGGCATAAATATTAGCCACAGTAATTTTGGATACTTATCCACATCCTATATGTAAAATGAGGATCTTGATTAGAGTTTATAATCCTCATAACTTCATGGTGTTTTACCACCACTTCTAGGTACCATATCAACAAAACATCCACTGAGAATGGCTTCATGGTCACAAAAAAGTGGGTGGATTTATTCAAGTAATCCACTATCACCCATATCACATCATAACCTAATTGAGCTCAAGGTAAACTAATAATTATGTTTATCAAGATTACCTAACAATTTTACTTGGGATAATCTAATTTTTATATAAAATCTCCAAGAACATGGCGCTTATCCTTCTTTTTTTGTTTACCAAACATCAAGATAGATGCATCCAAATTGTTTCTTCAAACTAAGATAAAAAAACTGAACTATTATATCATGACACATCTATATCATGCAGTAATGTTCTACCATAGGTAAGATATGGAACTTATAGAGAATAATCCCATGCATTATCAGAGTGAAAAAAAGAATATCCTAAAATAAAACCTTGTGTTTTCCATCCACATATGACCCATCAGGGGTACCACCAAAGACAACTCTATCCCTCCATACCACTACCTCAAAATCCCTTAGCTGGGAGTCCTCCACCTCCTGCACCAAAGAAAACCAAATGTTATCTACAAATGAGACCATCTACCTCCAACCTCTCCCATACCTAGAAGCATCATTCAGAGCTCATCCATCACTCTATAGAAATCTATAGACTCATGTATGACATCAATACATGATTTCTTGATTACCTAATCTACCACAACATTACCCTTGTATAGAATATAAAAAATTATCAATGTTTTAATCCTGTAATAATTCTATCCACTGACACAATCATATGTTCAAGCCATTATGGATGACGTCTTAAATCAATATTTTATGATCAGTGAAAAATGAAAAATGGTCACCGATGATGTAATGTTGCCACAAATTTAAGGAAATTACAACTACCACCAACTCGAGATCATTGGTGTCATATTTTTTCTCATTTGGACCTTACCAGAAAAACCCTTAAAAAAAACTAATTTCAAATGTATCAGAACACACAACTGCCAAGTATGTAAATAATTATAAAATATTCAAAATAAAATCCCTCCTATGAAAGAAACTGACTACAGTGTTGACCAACATATCCTTGAAGTATAGTAATTATCTCTCACAATGGTCACTCTATTAGAACACAAGATCATTTTTTTCAAGGAAGTTATTAGAGTTGAAACCTAAGAAAAAAGTGACTACACGACTCATATAAAGGCCTCAAAGACCAAGGAAACTATACACTACTACAAGATTTGTGGGGGTTTCCAATGAAACAACCCCTAATTTCTTTAGAGGGACATATATACTCCATGATGAGACATGATATTACCTATGAAATTAATATCACGATCACATAAATCATAATTCGAAAAATTCCCAAACATCTGTAGATGGTGAATAATTCCCAAAATAACACACTTATTCTTAGAATCCTCCTCCAAAGAAATAGAGTACACAAAGATTTAGTCAATGAAACCCACCATGATCTTATCCATAAACAACCTAAACACATCTTTCATCAATCCCATGAACATGGATAGAGTGTTTGTTACAACAATAGGCCTCCCAATAAACACTTAATTCCCATGATGACATAAATAATACATCTTTGAAATTTCATTACCCTTCACCCGCATCTGATGATACCCTAACCACATATCAATTGTTATGAACCAAATTTCTCCATTCAGTAGATCGAACTAATAATCAATTAATAAAAGAGCATATAATTTCTTCATTGTCACCTAATTTATCTAATGATAATATACAAATGTAGTAAAATTTCATATTCCGTCTTCAAAAAAAACTGGTGAAACCTAAGTGGAACACATTGAAAAAAAACCATGTTTCAATACATTATTGAATTATACATGAATCTATAATAGCTCAAACTGAATCATCCTATATATATACATCAAAAAATGATACATGCTTGGAGGTATCTCAATCCAAAATTTGATATGTTTTCGACGGTGTAATGCTGAAAAATATTCTTGAGAAACATTAATGTACTCTTCCGAATACCTTATGAAGAAATAAGGTTAATCCTCTATTTAAATAATTAGTATATTGTTCATTAAGGTATAAAAGGAAAGAATAATATTTTAACCCATATGAGGGTCTCAATCACTAATGAACACTATTGGCTCTCCATTGTAATTATAGAACACAAAATTCCACCCTAATCAATCCATGAAAGAATAAATTGATTATAAACATTCCATGTTGAAGATTATGTCATATGTATGTTTCAATTAACATTAGAAGTCATCACAAGAGTGATAATGACCCAACAATATATTAAAATATATACATACATCCTGAAATATAGAACAAACTCTAACTACCATAGTCACCACCATGGGCACTAGAAGCCTCTCCACCTAAACTAAAAATGGGTGGAAAATGGATATCAATATAGAAAAGTGTGTCAGTTTTGATTAAAGAAAACATGTACCCTTGTAAAAAATCAAATGATACTTCAAATGGAATCTGTCTCTCCATGAAATAACAACAGTAGACCATGAAGCTAACCATGACCTGCTATATGTATTCTTTGACCTAGATGATTCACACATCAATGATTGAACTCTAATCTTTGATGATGCGGATTATCCAAGGGATGCCCTTCACATGCTGTGTCTCCACTCTATTGATCCCGAACTGGATCATGCTTCTACATAAACCATGAATAAAACTACCTCAACCGAGAGACCTGATGTAATACACCTGGTCCATGATGTCATATTCAAAAGGTTAAACACTCTTGCACCATATGGAATTGGACAACATAAGAATGATATTTGTTTGATCCCTTGGAAGTGTAATAGGAGTCCTTATAAATGGAGAAATATATTCTTCTTATGAATCTTTGAACCACAAACTACAACTCTACATCATGATGAATTGATAAAATTTACCTCTCATGATGAACCAGTTCTATCCAATATCTTCTCAATAAATATTTCCCTCAACAACATTGATAAATAAGTTGAAAAAATAAATGGGGGTGAACTATTTCTTGATATCTAGATGAAAATCCTTATCAAAATGTCTCTCCCTATCCTAATAATATGAAAATATTTCTGAATCATAACAGAGAAGGGACCAAGAAATGATCCAAAACAACCATACATTGGAACCCCCCTACTAAAGGGTATGATGCTCTTAGCGACCACCATATTCACAATGGATGAAATAAAATTTTCTTGGAAGTGGTCCCTAAATATCTCCCATAAGACTATCGACACATCATGATACCTAACTGACAAGAAACACCACTACCTCACATCCCCATAAAACATCATCAATCTCAAGGAAACACTTGTCTACTTCCAAGAATAGATCATACTAAAAGCTATTTCTTCCTCCTCAAACATATCTTTTATGAATAAATTTAAAATATATACCCTATACACTTATATAATCTTGCATTGAAACTCTCTTAGTCCCATCCCCCAATTTTCAACATAATCGACCTCCACACTATAGTGATTTGCTAGCACAAACTGATAAATGTCTTTAGTATGAACTTGATGTGGAAATCAACTAGAAGCCATCTACATAATAAGAATAAAAAAATATAATCCAAATAAAAAAATATTGAATAATTAATTTTAATTAATTAATTTTTTCATTTTATTCTTATGATTGATCTTATCCCAAGCTATATCCATTTCAATCATACATGAAAATAAAAAACATGCACGATCCTTTCATAGGTCTCTACCCCACAACCAGTATCACATTGATTAGTTGACTTAGTAAACCAAATGGTATGTGCATCAGATCATATGGGGACTTAAATACCCATGTATTATTCAACAATTATCATGTACATCAATTATTAAACATAGAAGAATTTTTTTTCCAACCAAACCATGAAATATCACATATTAATAACTACAAACACCATCTTATCCATCAATATGAACCATTGATATCATATTTATTGAACCCCTCCACACAAATAACACCACTCCTAGGTTAGTAAAGAGATACGGAGAATGACAAATGCTTGATTGAAACCCTAAGTAGGTTTTGAGTTAGCAACTGGAACTGAGAGTATATCATACCTATAAATAGAGGGAATTTCCATCTAAGAGAACACATACAGATGGGAGAGATATTACATATACAAAAATATATTCCAACTCATAAAGTTAAAAGGAATCCCAAGTTCATGAATAAAATTTCATAGAGTAATAAAACAACTAAAAATGGAAACTACATGAACCAAATGGTAAACTCAATAATGATCATGAAACCCAAATAGCTCCTACAAAACATATAACTAGTAATATCCAACCTGATATCAAACTTGGTATTGTAGACCCGAAAAATAGTATATATATATAGGGTGAGAATAATATAATACTCATTAGTATCATCCATGGATCCTCTCATGGAAAATATAAGGAAATGATATTAATGTCTAGTGAACAACAAATGATACTAGCTTATCACCTTTACAGGTAATATATTTTCCCAAGGTGACCATGTATTTCTCTTACAATGTAACGAATACATGAGAGATAATATAATAATAAATCAATAAGATACTCTTGTATAGATTTACTATCGATTTACCAATCCTCCCAATAATTGCACATCCAGATCCGTCACACTCCAAAATAATCCTTTAGCCAAGATTAATGGGTTAAGTATTAAAACATTCCCCTAATATATCACAACATCCAATATCCCATTCCACATATCCATATAATAAATGTGTAGTATTTGGGTTACACCGTAGCTCATATAATGTGTATCATACATTTGAAAATATACCTAAAACCATCACATCCCGTACAATGATTAAGGTACCTAAAGAAATGAAAACCTAAACAGAATATACAAATAAAAATCCATTGGATACTATTTATAGGGATACATGTATATTAAATATTCGCAATCCATCATATCCCTATACAAACATATATTGAAAAACTAACCACCATGCATGCAAACATATAATATTATTAAGATATGATTGTAGGGCCACAATGTGTAGTCATCCATCCATCCTTAAACTAGGATGTTAGGGAAAACACTATCCAGTAGTCCATTGGGTCTCATCCTCCGTAACCGACAGTAGTGGGGTAGCATATGAAATCACATAATATAAATGGTATAATATATCTCAATACCACATTATGGGTATAACCTAGTCTTAGACTCAACTATATATAATTTCACTCAGGATACCCACTTCCACTACTAATACTAGATATCCTATAGTCACATAATTATTTTAAATATATATACTAAATTACATTATTTTCTTCGAAAAACGCTCATTATGTTATTTTTTTAACCATCAAAATTATTCAACATTAAACATTATTATCCATCAAAACCCAGTCAATGACCTCCTAGAATAATAAAAAATGACTACTTGGTTTCTCAATAGTAATATTTCATTTAAATTATAGAAACACAAAACCCACAGGTTGGGTCATTCATTAAAAAATATTAAAGATCCCATAAATTCCAATTACTCTAGGAAAACATCATATGCTACCATGAGGTGATGAAACCATGCACAAAAAACTACCATAAGTAGTGGGGAAAGGAATGTAGATAAAAAACTCATCCATTAGGCGTTAAACATATTCATAATAAGAATGAATTAAAATTTAATCAATATAGTGGGTAAACCCAACATCATCTCACTCCATCATCTTTGGTTACATCCCTGAAATCAATATGGACATCCTTATGCATCTCCCCATCACAAGTGTCAACTACTACCACATAATCCAAGTCTCTATTCCCCATATATCATCAATAATCTTATCCTCATAACACATCACATGAAAAATTTCACTACTAGGGAACATCACAAGGGAAAAAGAAAAATCTTAGTGAATTGGGAAATCTTTGACCTAAAATCAATGTATTAAACCTTCACATGATTACAGGCTCACATGACCCCCAATGCGAGGGATTTATACTATTTAAATAAACAGACAATATTAACCAAAAATATTTATCATTATCAATGAATCAGTCTTATACCATATTTAATTATTAGATTTATTTTTTCCGTGGTTCCCAATACAGGAAACCTAAGGAATCATCTATAACAATCTATCAAAACATTCTTCCTAACATAATACTAGTTTTATGTATTTGTGAGAAGAACCATTCTCACTTCACATACCTTTTTATTTGGGTCATCAAATATCATTTTAATTCTTAATTTTCTGTATCCAATTCATTTAACCTATTGAAAAGAAAATTCAATTATTCAATAAATTAACATTGAATTACGAGTAACACTAGATTATAAACATACCAATCATTTAACTCTTATCCAAACTAATAAATAATTTCTTGTATTTTTTTCTTTTACATTTTCAATAAATAAAAACATGGTAATCCTTAGAATAACTAAATATAAATAAATTTAAAACATATACAACAAAATATATATAAAAATAATAACCAAGAATTATAATGGCATAAAATTTCTATAACACATTATTTTTATCCTATTTATTTTTTAATATGTTTTATTATTTTTAAGTGTACTTTTTATAACACTTAAAGGTCTAAACCATATACAATTTATGATTTCACATAAATAAAATTATATGATAAAAAATTCCTAACCTCGATGGTGGTAATGTTCTTCACAAGAGAAGAAACCAATGACATAAACCCCAATTGCGTCTCCCATAAGAATACTACATCCTTCCTAGGAAGGCATGCCATAACCGCATGAAAAACAACAAAACCATAGGAAACCACCATCACATGGAAAGATAAAAATGTAGGAACTAGGGAAAATAACTATAAGAGAATAGGGGAGAACTATCCTTGAATAATTTAAAATACATCACAGGAATATGGGAATCAGTCCCCTTCAAAGGGGTCTCAAAACAGAAGAAGAAACACCCCTAGCCACCTTGAAATTTGGGAGAAAATATATAGGGATTAAGTCAAGTAGAAGGAATTTCATATTTTAAAACGTATTCCCTAGTGTGAGGTTATAACTTGAATGGGGCATTTACATCATAAATGTCCCATATGTAATGTTTATACAAAAAATATTGTTCATCGAAACCCAAAAGAATCATTTAATTTACATCAAAAATTTGAAATTTGTGACTTGAATTTAATGAGAACATATTTTTTTATTACAAGGATTAGTAATTTATGGAATTGGTACTAACATTATTTCATAAATTCATATTCTGTTAATCACTCTACCCAAACTACAAAACCCATTTTTGACTATAAAACATTATTATGTCATAAAACCCTCATTTAATATGAAAATTCTTCATTCTTCTAGAATTTTGTAGCAAAAAACACTAGTAATACATTATCCCTCCTCAAATAACCACATCCATCAAATACACAAAAAGGATCAGACTACGTGGATCTTGTCACTTACAACATATTTTAAGAATGTTGCATTTTTTGAAAATATATAGTCATTTTTTTAATATATATACATCAATTTTTTAAGTTGGTTTTAATAATATAGAAGTGTTTTGGGTATAATCATTATTCTATAAATAATATAATGCAACACATGGTAATAAAATTTATGTATAATGTTAATCTATGTGGGGATAATTTAAAGGTAGAACATTGGAATTGTTTGAGGATCTCATTAAAAAATTTAACTAAATGAATATACTCATAGAAAAATAATTATATCATATTATTTCAAATATGAGTTATAAGTGTAAAGAAATAATTTTTCATAATGATTTTATAATCATGAAATTTCTGATAAATTCATCATTCATTTATTTTGATCATATTCATGAATCCAAAGAGATGAAAAACTAAAACATCTTTATCAATTTCTTCATAAGAACATAACATTGTAAAAAATTCATCCAAATTCAAATAATCCAAATATGTTTAAATTATGTGTTAAATAGTTGATCATGTTTATTTTGAATTTCCAAATCATGAAGTGAAAGTAATTCAAGATAATAATCATTATACACAAATAGAGGGTGTAGATGATGATATTACATAAGAATTTTTTTTGAATATATTGAGGAAGAATAAATTACATTTATTTATCAAAATCTAAATATCCATGAAATGTATATGAAGTATATACAAAAAAATTTAAGAAAAACTATAATGTTAATGTTGTGAAGGATTTTAACCAATAAAATTTATATGTCTCTTTATATCATTATATTTCTCAACAATATATCTAAGAAAATAAAATTATAAAAGTTAAAATAATTGTATACATTGTAAATATTTGTGGGAATACTTTAATGTTTTTTCATTTAGATGAAAATAATGAAAAATAAACATTTATTAAGAGTGATAATTCAGCTTTAAAAAGAAATTTCATGAAAAAATTAATGTATATTTACATGAAAATAATTTTCTGGTCTGGTTAAATGATATTATTTGTGGTGATAAAGTTGAAACCATTTTTAAAATATTTAATAATAGAATATATAAATAACATGGGTACCATAAAGGTTTTGAATATAGTGATAAAATATGAATTAAAATTGAATTATTCATTTTATCAAACTCGTGGATCTAAAATGGGAATCATTCCATTGCATCTTTTGAGAAATCATGTAGTCCAATCAAGCATAGAATTTGAATGGTTGGAATTATTAGTTTCACAATTATTGAATTTGAATATTTCATGGTGAATAATGTATTATTAGGCCTCTATTTTAGCCACTAGAATGTTACATATACTATCAAAAATTATTGAAACATGCTTTATTGAGGAATGGGTATTCTGCTATCCTAGTTGGAGGGGAATATAACATCTAATATTCATGCTTCCCATTGTTACCAGGAAGAGATATTGGCTATTTTTTTAACATTGGTAGTATTCCTTTGGAAAATTATTTCATTATTTAATAGTATGTACTATGAATTCATAATTTCTAATATCCCTATATTTTATTCTATGCTTCCTTCTCCATTTTAAAAAAAATTTAATTTTCAGTCACAAAATTACCTTTGAAGTCACATTTAATGATATTTCAATTGTTTTAACATCTATTAATAATATTTATTAAAATATTTCATCCCACAATCTATATTAAAACCTTACAATTTATTTATATTTAATAAATCATATATTAAATTTAAAAATTTCATTAATAAGTTTTAATTTTTTATTTTTCTAATATATACACATGATAGTTATTTATAACTATAATTTACTGTTATATTAATAAAAATTACATTTTGGAGTTTTAAAATTATTTTTTATTTGACCACATATATATATATTATTATTTGGATATAGAAATTCGGGAAGAAATTACACTTTTATTATTATAACTTTGTTTCTCTATCACATTGCATAGTAAACCACCTGGTTGGATTGAGTATGGAAATTAAACTTTTATTATTATAACTTTTTTTCTCTATCACATTGCATAGTAAACCACCTGGTTAGATTGTGTATAGAATCAAAACATATTAGCCATTCTCTTTATTTACTTTTTTCATAAATATTTCTCACATAATTTGGAAATATATATCTAAATTCACATATTTATAGATTATGATGTTTCTTATCATACAATAATGATACATGATACACTTCTTAAGATAATAAAAACCAATTTAAAATTGGTGTGAAACATTTTATTCAATATATATATCTATTTAATGTACAATCTCCCAACATAATTAATGATCTAAGTAAGAAAAAATCCAAAAGACATTTCTCTTAAAAATATTAATTTCTTAAATTCAATATTTTATGTTCCATTATCTACAAAAGAAATTTTAAATTTAATTTGATGAGCAGAGAACAGTTTTTAAGGTAGTTATTATTCATTGAGTAATTTGTTTCAACATAGGGAAATAATAAAGAAATATTTTTCAAATATTTTGTTTGAGAATGTAAATTCCTAATTTAGGCATGTTGATCAGGATCCAATTATATTTTAGAACAAAACAAATATATTCATTTGAAATATGTTTAAACTAACATTCTAATAGCATGAATTAGAAGGGAAATCAAGCTATTATATAAAAATTGTTAGAATATCTCTAAAAATTAAAGAAAAAACATTTTTACCATATTAATGTAATTTTATTTAGTCAATGTATATGATAAATTCATGGGTGGCCCCATTAGTTTCCTTAGAGTAAAATTATATGTTGTAATTTTCAATTCTACATCAGAAATTAATGCCTTTTCAAACAACAATTACTAATTAAGTGATCATTTTTCTTACAAATTATCAAATTCTAAAGGATCTATAACTAAGTATAGTCTTGATGATATACAAAGTGAGGATTAGATTGTCCATTTTCATGAAGAAAAATATATTGTAATTATAGAATCATGATTTATTTACATTTGTAGAAATCTATTTAATTATGAAATGGTTTATCAAGTACAGCTAGAAAATAATTTTAAAACCTAGTATAATTTATAAGATAAGAAATAATTTCCTTATAAATAATTATAAGTTACCCCATATCCTAATTGGGATTAATATCATAATCTTAGATATATGTGGATATATGGTAAAAAAATATATAATGTGAATATTGATGGCGATAATTCAACGTTGGAGGTTTCCAAAAATTAAAATATAAAATCAATATCAATGACTATTTATTTGTTTATATATATTATATTTTTGATGTCATATATGCATTAATATTTAGCAAAAAATCATGATTAGGAGAATCATTTGGGGAAGGATGCATGATTACTTTGGTGCTATCATTTTAGATCTAAAAGTTTTATCTTCACATTTTAACATTATAGATCAAATGAAACATTATTTTGTAACATTTGGATATTTCTATTATTATGTTTGTCTTATTCACTATAATATAAGATAGTGTGATCATGTGTACATACCAGATTATAGAATGTTGAGGGAATAATCATAATTTCAATGTGAACATGTTATAATTTTGATAACGAAAATTCATAGTGATAAAATGGATTTTTTGTTAAGATATGAAAAACTTCTTACGATTGTTTTCTTAGAAGTTTTTGGATTATCAGTATAAAATCTTATGATTATAATATGGATTAATAAATACTCATGGAAGGGAAATAATGATTTTTTATTCTCAAAGGTGTAACATTAGGTTGGTTAAATTATCTTATTTTCATAATGAACTATGTTATATTCATACGATACAATTCCAATGGGTAGGGATTTATTAATGATGATACACCTATAAATTATTTTATTTATCCCTCCTATAACTAAGGCTTCAATGTTCAATTGTACAGATATGTTTCTCTGGCATGCGATAAGTGATACATTCATTCTTCATTTATTTATCATGGTAAATTCTAGGATATGAGCTATAATCCTATTATATTATAATATTATAATGTGTATGTTATGTTGATACTACTATTATTGTGGGAGTTATTGAGTGAAACTACTGAGGAATTACACAATACACAACTACCATTTATTGATGTATGTGGTGTGTTACCAAATATATTGTTGAATATGTACAGTAATGCATGTAACAAAGAATACTATTAAAATTTGTTAAATTTACTTCAATAAATATATATCTGTCATATTTATGATTAATGAATTGTAATAATAACATAAATGAAATAAAAAATAATCTCTATCTTATTACATTGCTATAGGGAAAATATATAGTGGTGGTTTTTATTCAATTTGGTAGAATTTATAATGAATGGTCATTCATATTGTGTTGGTTTTATAAACTGCTATAATTTTCATTTCTATTTATATGGTAGAATATTTTAGGATTAATGCAAAATGGTTTATTGGATATTCATTTTTCCACAATTAGTGTTGGTTACCAATTACATTATTATATTTTTATATCACATTTTTTTGTTTTATTTAGTGAGTGACTACCCAAAATTCTAAGAAATATAATTTATATTTATAAATAAATTTAGACACATATGATACTAAATTTTATAGTGGTGGTGTCAGTTAGTGATGGTTTATTAAATCCACCACTAATAGTGGGGGGGGGGGGGCGATGAAATACAGTTTATATTAATTTTATATAAAAAATATAATAATATACATCAAGGAGACTTCAATAATTAATAATCAATTAAAAAACAAAATATATTCATAATTCCATTATATAAAACCCATATATATAATTAAATTATTTTTAATCCATCATTAATAATTTCAATTATCTTTTAGACAACATATTATTGCTCATCAAACATCCACCCTCTACCCCCTCACATCTTTTGATCCACTGCCTCCATGATGTTTGACCAGTTATTTAAATATATATAAGAATATCATAAAAAATAAACAACACATAATCGTCACACAAATTGAAAAATATATATATAAAGTGTGACAAGTCATCCTGAGACACAATTATACTAGAATTGAGGACAATGATTATCTTTACAAGAAAGACTATCAAGTTTCAATACTACATTCTGAAGTGTGTCGTGGGCTAATCGGGTCACCACCTACTTTCATCATTTTTCATTTGTAATAAAAATTTATAAAATTTAACTGAAATAATGTGATATAAAAAATCCACATATCATATTCATAACAAACATGGAAAAATAATCCAAACAAAAAATAATTAAATAAGACATTTTCAATATAAATTAAGAAGACAGATAAATTCACCAAGTTATCATTAAAATGAAATATTTAAAAGGAAAACCCAAATGAAACTCAACAAAATCCATGTAAAATAATCACATATCAATAAAAAGACAAAAAATAGTTTAATCAACTCAAATGTAAACAACTATAACAACTAAAAAACACATAAAAGTAGTGTTTCAAACCAGATATAAAAATCATAAACCCATAAAACTAAATTAAAACAAATAAACATGTCTTAAAAAACCAAATTCATTATATATGAAATTTATAACTTAGTTTATTCATACATTAACAACACACTACAACAAAATATCAGAAAAAAACAAATAATTTATTGCATAAATTCCAATATTTTCATATAATAAAAATAGATTAACATAAAAAATTTAAATAAAATGAAATTTAAATTGAAATATTCCAATACATTATAATTAATATTTAGGTAATATTAATTATAATAATTCTAACTTTGATCCAAACCAATAAGAATCCAAATCATAGGAAGCTAATATCAACCTTAACGGCATGAATTTTGGTACTCAAATAATATTTCCTTCAGTATAATAGATAATGACTCAAATATCATATCAAGATACTTTAAAGACCATATTTACACTCCCAATAAAATAACTTATTTGATAGAGAAATTAAATCCCCTCATTACAACTTGGAAAAAGATTATTCAAAAATGGTGTGAAGGTAATCATGTGGATGAATTCCAAGATACACAGGCTTCCCACAAGTTCCCTATTGAAGATTTTTCTAGTACATGTTTCCTTCCCCCATGAGGCGATGATGGTATTATTGGGGATGATAATAGTCTTCAGTACTTTAGGCCTCTATAGAAATTACTAATTCCATGTTATCCTTCATTATACTAATAAAATTGATATGTTGTCTGGGTAATAAATAAAATTTCAATACGTTATAATTAAAAAAAATAAAAAAAATAAAAAATAAAAACACAAATAAAAATAAAAATGATAAAAAATGACTCACAAATAAAAAGGGTTACATAATAAATTAATAAAACATATTACAATTTAATATGTCATTCCATGATCTTTTATATAATTTTGAGAATTTAATGTTTATTTTGAACTGAAATGAAGCTTTTCAAATGAAGAAATGAACTTTTTGTTATACTAGTCACACCACATCTCAAAATGATGTAAAGTTAATTCATTCACATATCAATTGAATCGGGATTTTTTTTACTAAAGTATCACTGTAATATAATAATTTTTTTATCAATTTTGAGTATGTGACACAATTTATGAACTAAAATGTATCATTGAAATTGAAAACACACACATTCAGTTATGTTGGGAACAATATACAAAATATTGATGTGTACTTAATTCCTACATGTCATAAATGAATAATAAATCAATATAATTATGTGTTATAAAAAAATGAGTATGTTTTTTAGTATTGTCTATGGGATACAAGTTGTGAACAAATATATAAATATTTTTTTAATTTTTAACATTCTCTTTATGTTATGCCAACCACCCCATGTGTTATATTGAATTTACAATCATTATCTTAATGTATCATAATAATTGAAGAGTTTTTAATCATTATTGACAATGTGATGTGTGTTTGGAACTAAAATTTCACTTTTAAAACAGAAAACATTTACAATTTCTATCATATTAGCCGCATTATGTGTCTTAATGACATATAGTTAATTCTAATGTAGCAAAAATGAACCATCGATCATTTTTCTAAATTTTCACATCAAAATGGGCAAGTGATTCTATATATTAGGTATGTGAATCGTGTTTTTAAATAAAATTTCAAAATATAATTGAATATATGAACATTTATTTATACCATCCACACCATGTGTTCGTTTGATGTGAAGATAATTTTACCATTTAAAAAATTAATCCTATATTATTTCCCTAAATATAAAGACAATCTAAGCATGTGTACATTTTTGAATATTTTATTCATGTTTTGAACTAAAATTTGTCTTTTTATTAAAAAACACATTTTTTCATACAAACAACATGTCATAGTAGATTTATGTGAAGTTTTTTATTTTATCACTCAATTGAATAGTTGTTTTTTTTCTAAATTATCTTGATAAATCAAATTCATTAGTTTTTTTACACATTATCAAAAAAAAATTGAACTATAATATATTTCATGTTAAACTGAAATAACATAATTTCTTTAATACTAGCCACAAAATGTTTCTAGTTTGCATATATAATTCTCAAATGTAAAAAATTAATCCTCAAACATTTTGTTATAGTATCATAATAATCAGAGCATGTTTTCTCATTTTTAACTATGTGATGTATGTTTGGATCGAAAATTTCACTTTTAAATTAAATACATTCATTTTCAGTAATATAGGCCACACCATTATCGAAATTGAAATGGTATTAATTAATTGTTATCATAAATCAAAAATTTATCATTTGCATAATGTATCAAAAAAATCAGGGCAAGTTGGGTCAGTTTGGATTATGTGATTTCTGATTTTATCTAAATCATAAATCCTTTTAAATTTTTTAAAATTAACATCCCTTCATACAAGCCACAACATGTGTTTGATTTACTTATGGATCCTTAAAACATTTCACAAATTAACTATCGATTTTTGTCTTAAAGTATCATGAATTTTTTACTTTGTTTTCTGAATTTTTACCATGTAAAGACCATTTTGAATGAAAATGTACAATTAAAATTTAAAAAATCCATTCTAAACACATAGAAAAGAAAATAAACTAATATAAATAAATAAATTTTCATGAATATAGATGGGTAATGAAAAATATAATGAACAATACCAAATTGACTAGTAGAAACATAATATTAATATAAAAAATAAAATAAAAAACATGTTATTAAAATTATAATTGTAATAGTACGTCAATAATTAGAAACAATGTTTTTAACATACCACATATATGAAATTACATTTGAGTGTCTAAACTCTTTTTCTTCATATGTGAGTGTAAATAATTAATTTGATGTTTTTTATCAAGTGTAAGGCCACTCCAAGTAACATGAGTTCATTTATGTATGTAAATTTATATTTATCCCAGTAATTATCAATGATAATGGTAATTATTATAGAAAAGAGAAATTATCAATTAGATACAAGAATATGTTCCCATGTCTGGTAGTTATAGTTCATAAAAACTACCAGTTGGTTTTTGCAAATTTTATACCATCATGATTGGTTTACACTTTTCTAATAAAAATAATTTTATTAATTATAAAATGAATTCAATATTTCATTCCATCTAATAACATTTTAATCACATTAGAAAGAAATAAATGACAATAATATGGATATAAAATGATAATATGATCGACTAAAAAAGTACTTGATAAACCACCACTTTATAATGTTTCCAAATGAATTCAAAACCCTTTCTATAAATAATTATTTACCATTTCCATATAACTATAAAACACAATCCCTATTTAAACCAAATAAAAAAATTAAAAACAAATTTTCATTCTAAAACACAACTCATGCCACCAAAATACATAACGTGGTCCATCCCCACTCGTTCAACAAATATGTGACTGAGGAATAATTTAATAAGCTATATGTACCTTTTTGATTATTATTTGGACCGGATCCCATCACATTTTATGAGAGTGGTGAAAAAAATATCTTGAAAAATAAAAAACAGCCATTATGAATACAGATGAAAAAAAATTCATCAAATGAGTATGAGAGTATGGTAAATGTAACCTAACATGATTGTGTTCCAAAAAAACCATCCAATATAGTGTCAAAAACTGAAGATCCCCTAGGGACCTATATCATTGATAAATAGTACAATATAATAAATTTATTTTAAATCAAATTATCAACATAGAATAATTGGGTCTAAACTCACCCTATTGGGGAATGATAAAAAAACTACAACTGAAAGGGTGTGGTCCACTCCTAAAATGCACCTGAACAAAAGCCACCTAAAATCGTTGATTATAAAATCTAAATCATCAAAAAATTTACCAAAATTCACCAAAATTCAAAGATAAATTCATTATTTATATGTATAATGATAATGGTTGTGTTCATACAGATAAATATTTATGACAGGTGATAGTGTACAGAGGGGGAGCACATTAGGAGGCAGCCAGAGGGCTGTGGGATGCTCTCCAATATCAGTATAGGCAGAGAGATCGATGGGAGATTGTATATATACTGACCATTATTAATAGAGAGGGGTCACTATTGGGGACTAAAGAATAAAAAGTAACTGAGAGAAGTAAGGGGTTTTGGGGAACTCACAAAGGGGAGCGGGAAGAAGAGTTAGGTTAGTTTGAAGTATTTTTTTAAACCTGTAGTTATATGTTTTTATCAATATTCACAAAATGCCAATTTTTTAAATTTGAAAAATAATAGTTTATTTATTAAACAATTTATAATATCATGAAAGAATTATTTAATGGCTATTTTAGAAAGAAAATATAAATATTCTTGTAATGTAATAAATTTTTTATAGTTTATAAACATAGAACATTACTTGTTATGTATAATCATATGTTATAAAATTTAAAACAACACAATAAGGAAAAATATGAGCTCAAAAAAGATAACTACAATTTGAAATTTTGATTTATCATACTCTCCTAAAATTATCAAAGATTCAATAAAAAAATTTAAACTATTATTAACTAGATTATAAATTTTCAAATGAAATGTAAGTAAACGTGATAGAAAATTAAATATCTGAATATTAAAATAAGTAAGTGTTATTTGTAGGGAGTATTATAATCATATAACTATTGGGATAATTTTTCGATATTTATAAGGGTTAATGTTTATTCAAATAATAATGTGATCAATTAGAGTACTAAAATTCATAAAAATACATATTTATAATAATTAAAAAAATAAATAAATATATTATTATTATATAAAATTATTTCTGAAATTTGGGTTAGAGATGTTGTTCTAGGACCAACTAATTTTTCATTGATTACATGTATATTTAATGAGTTGAATATTAATTAATGGCATTATTACATAATATTCATTTTCCTTAATTGATTAATTGTATTAATGTCCTAGAATATTTGTCTCACTAATAAGGTCATAACAGATCCCCACTATGAATTGAACATTCAAGGGATATTAAAATTTTCATAATATAGTTCAATAGTTTGATAACGAACTATAATGGAAGACATAATATTTAGAACAGCAGGTGTGAGTACGCATAAGTAGATGATTCTTCTTCTCATTAAGTTTGCACTTGGTAATCTTCTAGATGAGAGATTATGTTAACAAACCCACTAGTAGAAATTCTACATGTTTTTGTGTCATTGAATATGCTTATTTATATGCATGTGTAATGATCCTTATGCACATGAGCCTTAGCCCGATTGGTAAGGACTCTGTAAGTGCATCCATTCGACCAGGGATCAAACACAGGCGGAGGAAGAATTTCTGGGTTACTATAGCAGCACTACAGCAGGTACTGTAGCAGCACTGTAGCAGGTATTGTAGCTGGAACTGTGCAGTACTATAGCAGGTACTGTAGCGGACTGTAGCAGGAACTATTTGGCACTGTAGCAGCTGAGAATATGCCCCAGTTTGGGCCTTTGGGCCATCAATTTGGTCCCTGAGTCCTGTAAGGCCTTCGGGCCACCCAGGCCTTCGGGTCAGTAAGGCCTTTGGGCCACCTCAAGGCCTTTGGGAAAACTTAAATGCAGATGAAAACCAGACAACCTACAAGGAATAAGCTCTACAAGGAGGATGAGAAAAGGAGCGTTCACCACAGCAGAAGCTAAACAGATTGCAAGAATGAGAGGGTATGGCACCTGCCACCAGGACAAGCCTGTGCATGCACAGGAATGCCTAGCCGAACAACCATGCGATGGTGGAGAGCTGATTTCACAATGAAGATGCTGGGGAGGAGTAGTTCCAAGTAGTTAGTCTGGTTTTTATGTAATGTTTGAAGCCTACAAGCATTGAATTCCTCTAAGTCCAATGATCCATGTAATACTTATGCCTACGGGCCTTGTAAGGGTTCCACCTCACCCCTTGAAAGGTGGATTATCAAAATCAATAAAAAATGAAGGCCTTTGGGCCATCGGATGGTAATGATCCTTATACATTATGTTTGTCATTGATTCACATCATGACTTGTAAACATAGATATACAGATAAAAAACATCATTCCATTTGTTGGTGGGAAGTATGGTACATTATGTGTGTCATGATTGACATGTAATTAATGGATAATTAGAGGCATGATTTTTCCCATACATTTTTATGGGAGTTGATGTCTCATCCCATTGATTAGAATATAAATCTCACCAAAATCCCACTGACATGGTGTAAAAACGTGTTTATTTCAGATAGTCAATGAATGATATATTTTTAAATATGTTGATGACACCATTTTTCAACCCTCTTCATTAGATATAGTGACAAATGGATTATATTTCATAGTGATTGTTCATATTTAGTTTTCGTCATTTTGACATTATGTTATTTCTAATGGGTGTCTTGACAGAGTTCTAGATAGTAATCATGGAGTTGTGGAATGTCTCTCTATCTCTAATGAGAAATAATCATAGAGGGTAAAACACTAACTGTTACCATTATCACAGATTAAATTATATTTTAATTTATATAATATATTTTTTCTCAAGACTGAGAAATTATATTATTCAAGTTATATTTATAAAATAAATTTAGTAAATATTTATTCCGCAATATTTGAATAAAAATATATCTATTTATACTATTCAATACTTATAAAATATTTATTCATCAGTATGGGGATGAAATATTTAATTACTAATAAAATATTTATTAGAAGATTAAAAAAATATTGGGGAGATAAAACAATCCAAGACCACGTCTGGTCATAAAATAATTATTTAGAAGAATTTATAAATTATTTATTAGTTTTCAAAATTTGGCATACTAAAAAATAATATCATTATTATTATGAAAAATGGTGTTTATTAAAGGTAATAATTGTTATTTAATAGAGAAAATGAAATTAGAAAATATTTTAACCTAAATAAATACTCTATAAATAGAAGAAAAAGTCTATTGTGTATAGAATCCAAAATTTAAAATAGAGATTTTCTATGTAAAACTAATTCTCCCCTAAATACTCTTTATCTCTCCCCCTCAAGAATAAGAATTGAAAGAGATACTTTTTCAAGACATAGTAACAAGAGATAAAGAACGAACCAAACATGATATTCGACTAACCTCTCTAGCAACGGGAGATCGAGTGGTGTTTCTCAAATATCATAAGTGAACATTTGGATCACCACTTGGGGGATTCTATTCTAGGATCATCATAGTGCAATAACGGTAATTTGATGGTTCCTTTTGGATGATGAATCTTCATAAATGAAGATAGTTCCTAAGCCTAAGAATTTATTTTTCAATTATTAAATAAAATAATTATAAATTCGACATGAATGATCCACTCTATTTGTTTCAAGTAATGATTATTAAAATAAATTTTAATATTCCATACACCACATCACATTGCCACTGTGCCCAAAACAAACATGCACTATCAGGGAGATCTATTTAAAATTTACAATTATTTATTATTTTTGTTGATCTTTGTAAATTTATGGTTAGATTTCAATTTCATGTTATTATTACTTTAATATGATTTGAATTAATAATTTATCGACATATTAGTCATGTTTGTTCAATGTTATATTTTCTTAAAATCTTATGAATAGATAAATAATGACCATAGATTCCATCGAGAAGTTCCTAATCCTTGGTCTTTACAACTGGGTTACATGGCGTGTAGCTAGAACATCATATCATGTACCCAAGCGCATTGAACATAGATGTATCATGCAGTTAATTACACATGGTGAATTTATTTCACTGTGTGTTGACCAAGAAAACATGGCATACAATAAATATAATCATGATGTGTCGATGGCATGTACACACCATGTAGTTCGACCAAGTCAACATGTTGAATCCTGAGGACAAGGACTCTAATACACCACAATAAAACTACATGAAGTGTACCTGAACTATACATGTCGTGTAGTCTCCCACTAAATTAAAGAAATAAAAATTTCATTAAATTTACAATTTCATCATTAGAAACTTATTTTATTGATTGAAACACCACAATGTGTTTTAAATTTTATAATTGTTTTAAATATTTTTACATACACAATTAATTTATTGTAACAAATATTTCACTATTGGTTCTTTTATTTATTTTTTATGAATTCAATAAATGATTTGTGTCTCTAATTATGCTTGAATGATCATTAAGGTAAAATTTATTTAATTAATTAATCAAAAAATTAATTATTTTTTTGTGTTCTTCATAAGTAATAAAAAATGAATAATGAAATGACTGTTGTATAGTTATTTTTTCTAATATATTTCATGTATGACCATTTATGAACTTGACCATGACCTGAATATGCATTGGATGTTTTAATTTAATTTATTTCATGGGTTTTAAATTATTTATCATTAAATTAAATATGATGGTTTATGTGTTATCCCCTACTCCATTATTATGTTGGACCGGTGTGTCGAAGGATATTTCAGTCACCCCTTTCAACCATTCCTTTGGTTTCCCTCAATTTTTTTGCGAGACATAAATACATGTAATTGAAAGAGTTTCCCATGGTGTATGGTGGATGTTAAATATAGAACCATAATGATTCCAAATCAGGAAATACAGATCTGTAAAGGTGGGATGTAGCAACTCATGACAAGTTCAACAAAAGGAGCTATTTCTCCTAGGTTATAGTTTGATTTAATGTAGTTTCATTAAATTAACCAATATATAAATCTCATTAATATATCATATAAAAAATTATTTCATTCTATGAAATTATTTTTTTTATGGTTTAAATGTCATGCTGATATTAATAAATGTAATAATGTGGAAATATGAAAGTTAAAAAATGTGTTTTGCATAAAAATTTAATCTAAAATGGTTAATTAATTAAGTAACATCCACAAAATATTAACATTACATGTAAAATATAAAATAAAAGAAATTATGCATAATAAATTATATGAAATAATTGTGCTTAACTATTTTATACAACATGGTTAATTAATTAAGTAACATACACATAATATTTACATGCCATGTAAATAATAAAATAATATAAATTTGATTCATAATTAATTATATACTATCACCCTAATATCAAGTTAGACCAAGGCTTCGGTTACTTGATTAGGAATAAAACTCAATCGAACTAATAGTTTGACCAACTAGTGAGGAGTAATTAAGAATATTTTGGATTGAATTAACCATTTCACATAAATAAGATTAGAACTTTCAGGACATGATTTAATTTAGAGGAAAGTGTTTAATAAATCCAATTCTTGAATTCCATATTGAATAATCCACTCAATGGATCAACAAGATGCATGCCCATAGTTGGAAATAAATTGCCTTCTTAAATACCATCAATTTTCTTAAGAACCCCATGTTGGGGTTATGTGATATGGAATATGGATCATTTCCATTATAATGTTAAATAAATCATACATTACAACGTAAATGGTGAATTATTTTGGTACGTTATAAAAAAGAGTGACATTTAACAAAATCAATCAATTAATTATTTCTCACATAGTTTTTAATCATGGAAAAAAACAAATAACATGATTTTTTAATTTTATAATAAAACTGAAGGATATTTATCCATAATATGAATACAATCAATAATGGATATAAATAACATCCATACTTGAAGTAACTCCCAAGAGTGGTTTATACGCCATTGGGTTGTTCTATTCTATGAATGGAAATCTTACGTGTTTGAATCATCAATGCATTATCTCCCTGCAAAGGAAGAGAGTGATTAAGAGATCATTTTCTAGAAAAAATTATTGGCCGATGTGGTCGACATTCAATGTATGTTTACTTCATCAATGTATGGTATACTCTTTAAGTATCAAGAAAATATGGATGTGAATATCATTCTTGAGAAACTACATGGTTTTTACGATGAGATATCTAGACAGGAACTATATAATTTTTTCAAGGAATTTTTTCTAAGAAATATTGGAGAAGGTGTTACACATGGGCCTCATGTAGTTAATCTCATTGACTATATTGAGTTCCTAGTGATTATAAAGTTTAAAATACCCAATGAATTGGGAACCAATATCATTATAGTGTCACTCTCTTAAAGCTTCTATAGCTTTGTAGTGAATTTTAATATGAACAACATTGAGAAATCACTTCCAGATATTATCACTCTTCTTCTCCAAGTGGATAAGGATATGAAGTTGGAATAGCCTTCCAACCATATATGAAACAAATTAATATGGAAGGAATATATATTTAACCATAGTTCTGCTTCATTACAGTTCAAGAAGAGGATGACCATGGACAAATAAGGGGAACATGATCTTCTATGTTTTTCATGTTGAATTAAGTTCCACTAGAAAAAACATGTACCTAGACAAAGACGAAAGGGGAATCATTAAGTGAATTTGATATTGAGTGAAATTTATCTATTTCTAATTTTTTTTGTTGGTTATAGCTTATATGGCTCACATATTTATTAAAATAAAATAACCATGCATACTTCTAAAGATTTACTGAGTGGATGTAGAAAAACAAGTATCCAATAGAGAAAAATTTTCTACTATAGTTATCAGTGAATACCACCTCACGTTGCCGACCATAATGATATTGATTTTTCAATGAAGTTATTATTTATCATAAGTTACAAAAACATTATTTTTATATAAAGACATCATATAGATGGATTTATTTTCAAATTTGGGAATAAATTTTTCTTTTTTATAAAGAAAACATTTTTATGGGAAGGATCATTTAAATAACAGTATTTATGTGTTGGATTACACTAAAAAAGTAATGTAAATTGATAACATAGTAACATAACATGATTCATACTACACCCAATGGTGCCATCACTAGATAGGTTAGGTAATCAAAAATCTCTTGACTAAATTAAATCAAGATGGATATTTAGATTCTTTTTAATTAAAACCACAAGGTGTATGTCATGTATCATTATACAAAAAAATTACAAAATCCCCATTTAGTGGGAATGTTGAAAGGGATAAAGAGCTTATGGAATTAGTTCATATAAATTTTTTGACCATTAACTATTAAATAAATGGTTTGGTAATCACACTTCTTAAATTTTACTGATGATTTTAATAAATATGGAAATTTCTGTCTAATGAGGTAGAAGCCATATTCTTTTCAAAAATTCAAGGAATACAAGAATGAAGTTGATAACTAAATAGGAAAGAATAATAATAGAAAATTCTCATATTATGGTGTAGAATATCATAATCTATGCCTAATTTATTACCTATGAGAGTCTATGATCCTTTCCTAACTCACTCCTCCTTACACAACTCAGTGGAATGGTGTTCCCTAAATGAGGAGCAGCACCTTGTTCAAAATAGTGAGAACAATGGTGAGTCATGGGAGTCTTCCAATATATTTTAGTGGATACACATTACATATACAATCAAAAATACTACCCCAAATACCATCTAAATATACAAATTGTATTCCATTTTTAATATTGGACTTGAAGAAAACCCCTATTATTGAATTTTCATCTGTGGGGAAGCACATCATTTGTTAAGTCCATATCAAATTAAAAAGGGTTCCCTAAGGAAAAATGTTAACATTCATAGGATATCGTAAATAAACAAGTGGATATTTCCTCTACAACATCTAATATAAAATATTTTAGTGGAAATAAATTTAATATTCTATGACATGGAGCATATCTGTAAAAGAGATAGTGAGAGAGATATTGATTTCGAAGAATTTGAGGATCATGGAACACAAAATTTTGTACAATAACAGATTCTATAAAGCTTTGTTTAAGGAGAAACTATTCCAGGTACATAAGTACTATGCTAGAGTAATATATAGGATAGGTAACTAAAACATTATGGTTTTATGGTCACTATGTATGTTGACTCATTATTAGTTGATAATTAATATCATATAACCTATAAGTAATTAGTATGATGCATAGAAGATTTCACATGGAATGAAGGACTGAATACTAAAATGGATTCTATGTACAAAAATTAAGTCATTATTTTAGTAGACCCTCCAATAGATTTAAATTTTTCTGTTGAAAATGGGTATTCAATAAGTAATTGGAAATGGATATGTATGTATGTACCTATAAGGTGTGACAAGTTGTTAAAGAATTTAAAGAGATTCAAGGCATTAACAAAAATGATACCTTTTCACTGGTTCAAATGAAGATACCCATCACAATTCTACATTCCATTGTGGCTTACCATGACTATGATATTTGGAAAATATGTGTCAGAAAAACCATCCTTAACGAGATCCTTCAAAAATATTTTTATATGAATTAACATAATGATTTTGTGACTCTAAAGAATGGCAAGAAGATATGAAAATTAAAAAAATACCCTTTAATATTAGTGAAAAATCTCAATCATAGAACATTTGTTTTGATAAATCTATAAATTAATTTGGTTTCATAAAAAATGATTGTGATTCTTGTTTCTAGGAATGGTTTAGTGTGAGTGTAGTAGTTTTATTTTTTGTATATGTTGATGGAATATTACTCATTGGAATTAAAATACCAGTCTTATAGTCCATTAAGGAGTGGTTGAAAAAATTCATATCAATAAACAAATTACATGAGTTAGTACATATTATTGGGATCAATATCCATTGTGATAGATCCTATATACTACTTTTCCAAAGTCAAAGTAGAAACATTTAAAAGATACTAAAGAGATTCACTATAGAATAATTCAATAGTTGATTGCTTCCAGAGTCACATGGAATTAATCATTCCCCCAAAATGTGTCCAAAAAAACATGAGGAATGAAAAAAAGGAAATTTAATCAATATGTTTTGGTGATTGGGTAAGTCATATATGTTATTCCATATATAGGGAAATATTTTTCCAACATAATCAGTGTGGTAGGAAGATATCAGGCTGATCTAGGTGACCATACCTGGGTGTCATCCTATAATATCCTTATGTATCCATTTCTTACTAAGGATATATTCTACCTATATAGGGAATAAGAAGAAATAATCATCATAGGATAAGAAAATGATTGATTCCAAACTGATCAAGATGATATGAAGTCACAAACGATATACATATTTACATTGAATGTAGGTGTTGTGAGTTGGATGATCTCAAAGAAGGTTTTAATCACATATTCTAAAGTATAGTATGTGTATATTTTGGATTATATGCTAGAAAATAAATCAGTATGGATGTGAAAATTCATCCAATATCATGACATGTTACCTTGAATAAAATATCCCATCACATTCTATTTTGAAAATACGATTGTGGTTGCTCTCACAAAAGGGCCATAGTCACATCAACATATGAAGCACATAATTCTGAAGTATCACCTCATTATATAGTTTTCTTATATAGGTGAGGTTGTAGTGGTATGTGTTTCCATAGAAGACTATATGGAATAACCCTTGAATAAATCCTTAACGTAGAAGAAAAATGATAATCATGTGAGGTTTATCAGACTAAGGTCATAGGTAGTTTGATCTAATCCATGTAGGAGTTTGTTAGAGATGGTGTCCTTGGACCAACTAATTATACCGTTATTTCATGTATATTTTATGATGTTAATAAGAATTAAAGAAATAATTACATTATTTTCATTGTTATGAATGTATTTAATGTAATAATGCCATTGAGTTTATGTCACATTGATAAGTTTATAAACGTTTCCTGTTATGACGAGAGCCTTGATGTGCTAAAACTATATTCTTTATTTAGTTATGTAGTTTGATAACATACTATGATGAGACACCTAGTATTTTTGTTGTTAGGTGAGAGTAATCATAAGTGGATGGGGCTTATTATCATGTATTTCACATTGGTAATCTCTACAAGGGGAGATTATGATAACAGACCCACTAGTAGAAATTCTATATGTTTTGTTGTCATTGTATATTCCCATATGTGATCGTGTTTAATTATTCATATACTTTAAAATTATCATTTATTTATTTAATGATTCCGATAAAATTATTTACTACAGAAAACCATCACACCATATGTTGGCGGGATGTATGGTGCATGTCATTAATGGATAAGTTAAAGAAGGATTTGTTCCTTCCATATTTAATGTAATAGATATCACATCCCATTAATTGGAATATTACCATCACCAAAATTCCATGGCCATAGTCAAGGAAATATGTATCGTGAAAATAGGTTGATGAAACAATAATTCGAAATGCATAAAAATATATTTTTACAAAATGATTATATTACAAAGTAAGCGCTCATATGTGGTTGTTATCATTGATAAATTATTTTTCTTCTCATGGGATACATCACCCATTTTTATAGATTAATTATATAACTTATAAAATACCACCTAATTCCACTAATAATGAATCATAGAGGGTAACAAACAAAGTGTTTATGTTGAATTTGATTAAATTATATCTAAATTTAACTAATGGAATATAGATGATTCCCATAATCTAAGAGTAATTTTATTCATTTTATAAATAATTCAAAATTTAAATAAATATTTATTCATCGATATGTGAATAATTTTTTTATCTTATTAAATATTAAATAAAGATTTATTGTTCTGTATGTGTTTGAAATATTTATTTATCAATAAAACAGTTATTAGGATATTCATTAAATACTGAGGATTTTTAGTGGAACAAGACCTCTTCTTTTTATAGGAAAATTATTTATAAGATGGTAGATATTATTTATCAATTGGCCCATGTTGAAGCAGTAAAAACTAAAATTATTATTATAATCAGTGTTGGTGTTTTTTAAAGGTAATAAATGTTATTTACCAGTTATCATGCAATTAAATAATATTTTAATTTAAATCCTAACACTAAATAGAGATTCATATGTCTATTATGTAGAAAATAAAAAATTTAGAATAGAGAATAATTGCAGAAACCATATTATCTCATCTCATCCTTCTCATTCCCTACCAAAAATCATAACTAAAGGAGAGATTTATTCTTGTATGAAGAATGAGTGATCAAGAATGAATAACACATGGTATTTTACTCTCTATTATATAACCTAAATATATAGTGGTGTTTCTCATAGATCATAGGAGAATGTTTGGATCACCACTAGATGTATTCCATCCCTAGATCCTCAAATTGTAATAAAGGTTATATGAAGGGGTCTTTTCAGAATATTAGAATGCATCTATGAACAATTTTCCTAAGCCCAGTTATTTATTTAATTAGATATTATAAAAATTAATTATAAATATTACAAGCAATATCATCACTATTTGGATTGTGTAATTTTTATTAATCAAAATTATAATATATCTCCCACAACCATACACTTTCGTTGAGTCCAAAAACAAAAATATGTTAAATAATTAATAATTAAATTTAAATTTTAAAAATGTTTTTTATGAAATTATAGATACTGGTTATGTAAGTGGGGATTTGAATAATCTCCCTATTGTAGATTGAACATTTGTGGCATTAAAGAAGGTGGATCCCTATAAAGGTGCAGTGATGGGGATTTATCCTTATAGAACCAAAATTCATGTGGCCTTATTTAAATCAACACTTCATTGTTAGTTTAGTCAAATAAGTACATGAGATCTCCGGATGTTCCCAAAAATGATATATTACTGGAGGATATATAGGTATATTTTGGGTGTCTAACTTATTCCATTTCCATGGATGAGTTCAATCTAATGGTGATGTATCATAAGTATATATTTTTTTCTAGGATTGTAGCAGATCATCCCTTTATACCATCTTACAAACATTTATACAAATTATGGTTCTTGAAAGGTCCATTTATTGAATCAATTTACAATAGAAGATCATTTTATATCATTTTCCTATTATAAGGGTACATTATATCTTTTCAGAAGTGATGTTATAATTTATGGGGTAATAAACATTTTCTTCTCTTCTATCGATCCTTAATTTTCATGAGAATCATAATCCCTAAAAATGGTGGTATTAGTTTTCAGGATCTGGCTACCCATGCCTTTCTATAATATGTATTGATGCTATCCACTAATCAAGAAGAGACATTAATGGAGGGAAAAAATTTTTCACCAAAAACAAATGTTTACAAGTGATCCCTCCCACACCTCCCTTTTTTTATCAAACATGGAGACATCAAGATTTTGTCACCATATAGAAAGGAAATTATGGTATAGATGGATGAATCATGAACTCTCCAAAGGCTTCATTTTATAGACATGGTGGGAGGATTTCTTATTTTCCACAAATCTCTCACCAACCCCCATCAATTCACACATACTCCCATAGCTATCAATGGTATAGTTCAAGCACATGTAGAAACCATGGGAGAAGTCCATGGTATGTTATGTTGGTGCACCATCCCCCAAACAAGACATATATAAAAAGCACCCTCAATCCTCCTCCTCTAGATAAAATTTACTATAGAATCTAAAAAGATCTATCTTCCCTCAAGAAACTGATATTATCAATATATCATCTGGGTTCTCCTTCTTGTGGACCTTCACAATTCACAACTATTTTAATCCATCATGTCTTGTATCCTATGATAGTAAATGTCAATGTTCTTTGATAGGGAATGGTACAAGGAGTTCCTTCCCAAGTCTAGTGCACTTCAACTATCACGATATTCCTTTCACACATTATTAATGAATCTAAGCTCCAATAAAAAATTCTTTAACCAAAATATCTCATTTACAACTTTCAAAGTTGAAAAGTACTTTGCATCTATAATGTATAAAACAAAAAACATCTACAAAATTGACTGCCATGATAGAGCTCCTCCTAAAAATTTATAGATGTATCATGATTTAGGATTTTTACTAATAGTATCTCAAACCATATATTCTTATAATTTTTCCCAATAAGATAGATAAATCTCCCCTTTAGCATAAAAATATCATTGAAGTACATTTAAGATACCTCAAAATTCATTTTACAGTATCCCAGTGCCACTTACTAGGATTGATGAGAAATCAGCTCACGATCTCCACTACAGGAGTAATGACAATCCTCATACTCACCAAATCATACATCATATTTCAAAAAAGTAAGGATTATGGTATCATATCCATATCATTGATTTCTTCCATTAATAATGGACATGAATACTTGTTCAATATTATATTGTTAGGAAGATGAATTATCACTAGTTTTGATTTGTCCATCTTGAATCATTTTCTGATACATTCTATATACTTCTCATAAATATAGCCAAAGCAACTTCCTATTTACATCATTGTATATATAAATCCCCAAAATTTATTGAGATAATCCAAAATTCTTCATACCAATAGACCTAGATAACCCTTTATTCAACATGACAATCATCACATAAACCTTCCCAATGATCTAAATGTCATCAACATACTGTAGAATAGAAAGAGAGTTTCCATAATGAAATATTTGGAAATAAGCACACATGTCCTTCCATGTCTACTTGTATCAATGAATCTCCACGATTAAGTCAAAAAAAATGTACAACTATCAGGGATATTATTTTAGTCCATATATGCTATTATTCAATTTTTAGATGAGTTTTTCTTTTCCAAAATCCTTAAATCATTTGGGGTACATCACATTTATATATCATCAAAATGGTCACCATAATGAAAATTTTCTTCACATCATTCTTTTCAACCTCATGAGATAAGATATTATCTAATATTAAAATGACTCGTATTGATTCCATCATCAGGGGGTGAAATATTTGATCAATGAAAACTCCGTTATTCTAAAGGAATCCCTTTACTATTAAATAATCATTATTCTTGACCTAATTTTCTCTAATCATTCATCATCTTGAACACCCATTTTCACATCAGTTCTTTCCATACATTATGTAGTTTCAACATATTGTATACCTATTTATTCATCAAATACACCATCTAATAATTCCTTGGATTCAACCACATAATGTTTTTAGGATGATACACTGATTCTTGGTATCCTTCTAGATCTCCCTCATTAGTCAGCAATAAGTACTCTGAATCTGAATATTGCTTTTCTTTGAGTCTATCCTAACAAATATATTTAATAATTCTGAATTTTGTGTTAGGTCGGAATAACTTAAAATAGATACCATTAATGATTTTTAACATCTTATGGTTGTAATTGTGTCTCCCCCTACTCAATATCCTCTTCCACTACATACATGTCTGCAATTAATTATGATTCTTGCACCATTTCCTCTTCATTGATAGTGGTACTTGGTACATTTAGTGGATCATGAATTGATTCCTTGAGACCTTCCATTCAATAAATTCTAGGATTTCGAATGTCCTTGGTCATCTGGTTCTCATGGAGCATGGAATCTCATCTTATAATCACTATAATTTTATTTGAGTTCTAAATTTTGTATCTGAACTCCTAATCTATATAGATGATTAATTTTTATTGAGAACATCTCCCAGTTAGATTTTTCCTATGCTCCTTGGATACATTTACAAATTCCAAACATCAATCGACTCGTAAACAAGAGTAAGTGATATTTTTACAAGTCCATGTCTTCTATGGAATCTAATAATTTAGGTGGATTAAACAATATATATTTATGAGGTTGAATGAAAATAGAATATATTCTCCAAAAAATGTATTAGGAAAATTAGACAAACTCAACATGCTTGTTCCCATCTTCATGACGGTTCTGTTCATACATTCCACAGCTCGTTTGTGATGGGTGGTGTGTGGGACTATCCTCTCATGTTAGATTCATTGAATCCTATAATATCCATCAAATTACCAATATATGTACTCACATCTATTTTGTGAATCAGGAAACATCATATTCCTTATAGTTTCATTCTCCACCACAGCATAGAACAATATGAATATTTTTAGTGCATGGCCCTTCTACAAAAATAAGAACACCCACACCCTTTTAGAAGCATCATTTTTAATGGAAAGGAAATTTTTTTTACCTACCTATGAAACCACCTATACTAGTCAACAAACATCAGAGTACACCATATATAATAACTATGATCTCCATTATGAAAAAGTATTGAATGACACTCTATGAAAAATTCTATAAATGTAGAATTTTCAAGGATCAATTGACGCCTCATTTTCCACACCGATGCACATCTTCTCTATTAGGGTAGATAAAAATCTTTTATTAATGTTTTTGAGTCTTTTATGGCACCTGTTAGATGAATTCGCCCCTTCCAATATGTCGAGAATTTATATACATATATTTAAATGTGTTGTATATAATGTAATAGAAATGTGTCCTCAAGAGATAATGGTATATATTTTTCTCAAATTACATGCTCCATTGTCGATGATTGTGTCAAATCCTTGTTGGAAAATGATATTCTTGATGACTGATTGAGATAAAGATATGGAACTTGTTTAACATCCATATGGTTGATTGTGTATCCAACATTCATCTTTACTTGTATATCACCCGTTCCAAAATTGATCACTGAACTATTATTTTTCATCTTGACTTCACCAAATTCCACAGTTTATAGTCCAAAATCAATCACAATTTGTATTTATATGGTACGATGTTGTAGAATCTAAAACCAATTTTTTCTTGGTCTCAAGTGTGAAATAAATTATATTCTTCATATTTTTAGAATATCACAACTTCTATAGTTAAACCACATTAAGGTCAATATTTCTTCTTTATTTGATTCCACTTTAATCCTTTTTCTTGTAATATCTTTCGATAGGTCTTCCTCTTGTGTCCCTCTATGATACAACATTAGTATTTTTATATTTACCTCCTTCAATATGTGAACCTTCCTCTTATATTTATTTATATTCTTCTTTCTACCCCTCGAACTTCTCCTTATTGGCTCCCTTGCTTCTCTAATATGAGATCTGGCATCTAGTAGTAAATCACATCCTACCTTCATGTCTCCTCATTAAACAATGAATCATTTAACATTTCTGATGTATGTATGCCTCTAGGATAAAATTTGATATGTGAGACAAAAATCATTGTCTATATATTGGGTAGTGTGCATAGAATGTGGTTTTCCTAATCATTATTGGTCAAAGTCTTACCTACATCCACCAATTCATTCACTAGTATTTGTAATCACCGGTGTGTTCATCTATATAGTTTTCACATTTTCATTGAAGATTAATAATCTTATTTAACAAGGGGATCTTGTTATGAATAGTTTTTTATTGGTAAATATTTTCCAAAATCATCCAAATATTTTATATTCATGAGCCATTTTTATCATGGTAGTAGATGTTATGATCGATCCATTGGTGTATTTAACTAATCAAATTCTTATTTATACTTTTATACTAAACATTCTCGGTGGAATCAGGGTTGATACCCTAATTATAAATGGGGTAAAAATTATTCATATCAATGTGGGTGTATTCCATTTTATACGTACTAATGGAGGTGTTTGAATAAGTAAAAATGATCATTCATCCCTATGGTTGGTCCCTCCATTCAATTTCAATTTTGTAAAAAATATGAGATTAACATTTAAAAAATGGATGATACAATTGAATCTGGAATGGTTCAAAATGGTGGAATCAACTCTTCGATAATTGAAATAAATAATTTACTAATCAATATATGACCAAATGAGTGGCAATGGATGAGATCTACGGATGAGGCGGTTATGAAATTGTGCTGATATAACATACCATGGAAGCTACCTGAATCCTACTAGATATTTCACTAGCCCTAGAATAGTACCATCTTCTCTAGGATGGGGTACAATATCTCCCAAACTTTGACCAAGCCCAGGGAGGTTGTATGGATCTATTTTTGACATAATTTGTGCTTTTGAGATCACTATCACATAATATTTCAGTATCATCCATAAAAAATGTTTATGGTAATCATGAATTTTTTGGTCACTAGAAAACATCCAAATATCACCACTATTTCACAAAAAATGGATCTTATACCACTTTTTGTGATTTTTTGATCTTGAAGAGTTTTGAATGGAGGGAGAAGGCTTTATTTCACCAAAACGAATTTACAAGTGATCACATCAACACCATAATTTTTCCCATACAAGGATCAATTAAGGATCTCTCGTTGAATCAATTATCTCTCTTGGATCAGATGGATGAATCAAGAAACTCCACAAAATCCTACTTTAATATTCATGGAGGGAGGAGTTCTTATTTTACATAACTCCCCTACCAACCCGCACCGACACCCATGGCTATGAAATGTATGTTTCAATCACATGAAACAACCATGTATGATGTCCATGGTTTTTGAAGTTGGTGCACACGCCCCCAACCAAGGAAAACGTAAAAAAACTCCATCATGGACAACATGAGAGTTTTTAGAGGCTCATTCATGATTTTTCTATGTTCAAATTTTTCTTCTCTAACTATTAAAAATAATAAAAATATGTGAATATGTGTTTAGATAAAACAATCAATCCCATTACCAAAAAACATTCTTCTTCCTACATTGATATCCATATTTTTTAAATGAGTCTTCTATTTCATATCAAAATTGGTTTTTTATTGATCTCCATCTTCATGATTTTCTAAGCTCTAATTATAAGAGATATTTATTGTCTACTGTGGGTTGATTTGGATATAACATGGGAAGGTATACCTCCCCATGTATAATTGGAATTATATTTGGTTTTATCCACCCATCATCATCTAATAATGTAGATATAGCTGGTTCTCCCACTTCAATATGAAAAGTAAATTTAAGTCAGTATTCTAGATCGACCCCTACAGCAGACTTAGTCTATGATGTCCCTAACCCAAAGGTGTTATATATGTATATATACTAATCCAATGATGGGTTTCCATCTCCAAACATGGACTATAATGGTCTTACATCATTCACCAAGGAGATGAGGTAAGAGGATGACCACTATCCATAGGGAAAAAATCAACTCACCTCTATAAGTTTGCACATTCCATGTATTAGGACCTTAGTCTCATATAGTGAATATATCCAATGGTCATGGACTTGATTTCCACACTTCCCATTTTTAGTTCATATAATTGGATAATTTTATCAATTCTTTATGGAATATGGTATATGAGTCATAATAATCTCCCTTCATCAAGGGTCATAAAGAGAGGATACTAGTAACTCGGGAAATGAAAGAAGATGAGGAATCCTCTTGAGACAAGTCTAGAAATGGGTCAATTAAAATGGATTATTCACCTCATGTATATGTTACTATGGTTACAAAAAACCCACAATCATCATAATTATGATTTCCTTTATCATTTGTAATGTTAGAGGGATCAATTAACCTAGGAAATGTGAATTTTTTCTCATATATAAAATTATTCTAGGATTATATACATGATATCCTAAAACCAAAATAAAAATTTGATTAACTCAAATATTTTAACATAACTGTTCACTTGAAAAAAGTCAAACATTATAGTTCTTGAATATTATAATAGATCTTTGGCCTTTCCTGATAATTCATATTGTTCACCACCTAACATAGGGTTTTGGTACACATCTTCTTCTTAGGATCAACTCTAGGCCTTATATACCTTTCCCTCCCAGTATCATTGATATACAAATGTTCTATCTAATGGGATAACGATTTGTGGTTATTTGAATCCTTTTATATCTAGGGTATTTGATCATATAATAATGGACCTTATAACACTCAATTATAGGAATGATTAGTTTTCTTATCCTAATAATTGTTCCCTAATAATGTAATTTTAGGCATGGGTTCAGCAACAAGTAGTCATGAATTCTATGAATCCCTCTTATGTTAAAGTACTATATAACATGTATCCTCAGGGGTCCATGTAAAATGACCATCCTAAATATCAGCATGTTTTTATTTCTTTCCTAATAAATTGGAGTGTAGTCTAGTGAATTTGGATAGACCTATATTGATTTAACCCTTTATCCTTGAGACAAGAAACCAATTTGGGAGACTGAGGAAGAACTACTCAGACAATAGAAAGGGAGTGCGAGAATTCATTGAAGAAAAAAATAAGAATATCGGTAGGGTTGTAGGTTCATATATCCAAAAAGAGCATTCAAGGACTTTGGAGGATGTTATTGACCACTGTCTTAGGTTGACTCGAGTGAATGAAACTTATCCATGAAATTTTTTATTTTAAATGAGGATTAAAATGTGGATGATCTTAATTGGTTATGGAGGAAAATGCGATGATTTTATAGAAGAAGATTTAAATATTACTCTCCTTTTCAAAATCCAATAATGTCTTGATCATATAGTAAAATATGGGTTTCAAGGGGTCGGTTCAGAAATCTCTTGAGCAAAAGAACCCTTCCCCCTTCGATGAGTTCATAAAAGTTTTAGTGTTTTTTAAAGATTGTACCTTGATTTTGGATAGAATAAAATAAAAGAGTAATGGGAATGAAAAGGAATATCTGATACCTATGTTGGATTTGAAACTTCACTCCAAAGAGGAGAATGTGCGGAAAGATTTATACATCACATCCTTGTGGGAAGTTATTTACAATATATATGAATGAAAAATCAAATTTTATATCAATAATGATCAAAAGGAATGAAGTTATATTCATGTTTGTGTTTTTTCACATGGATTTAATGAAAGGTAATTTCAATATGGTGGAACATATTGATATATCTGACATAATGGACTATAACATCTAGGATCTATTCCACAAAGGGAAAAATTATAATCTCTTTTATATTGACTGGAGACCATATAGAGAGCACAACTCAAACCAGTTATGGAATTTTTCTAAAGGCTCAAAGTTTCATATTCCGATTTAATAAATTTAATGAAATTCATGTTTTCTGGGTTATTCTTTAAAACATAAAATGGATTTTTATGAAAATAGAATTTTTAATTTTGGATAACAATATTAAATTCTATCCCCAACACATGAATAAAAAAAATACCAAGTTTAACACCACTTCCATAATTATGTTCATCTATGAGAAATTTGAAGTGAGTAAACGAGAGATTATATTGTGGGACCTATGTTTTTTTGAAATTGGATCCATACAATGGTTTAAAAGGTTCATTTTAGTATTATAAAAGATTAATTTTAAATGAGTGGTGGATTCTCAATTAAATGGAAATCTATGCAGTACATAAAACTATTAATGATGGATTTACAACTAATTGTCATGGGGTTTGTCAGAGACCACTTTTACATGTGTAGTAAATAAATGGGGCTAGGAGAACCTATATTCAACTTTATAGATGTCTCCCAAACATATATGGTGTCTATTTATTTCATAATTGATTGGTCACATATCTAACCAATATTCTATACAAATATTACCACATTCTAATAAATATTGGGACCTACCTTATTAATTACATTCCATTATTTTTCTTAATGTAATGAATCATGAATATTTATTTTAGACCAATGGTTATCAGATCTAGTAGTGTTACAATGCATGGGAATCCATGGGACACTGTGAAGAAGAAGAAAACATGTATAAAAATGATATCGTGGAATTAGGATCAATAAAAACAAAAAAGTAACATTAATATTTTGTATCTAAAAAGGGAGAAACAATATATTAAAAAATAATCATCTGTAATTTTTAGATGATGATATCTTCTTTTTTATTAGGAGTAAAAAAATGAAATTATTAACATTTCCACTCAAGGAGAGGAAAGCTCATAAAATTTCACTAAATAAGTCTCCTAAGGGGGGAGAAATTGGGTAGCCATAATTTAATAGATGAATAAAATTGAATACATTTATAGGTAAACATGATATTTAACATAAAGATATTTTTATATCATCAATGTCAATGTCACAAGTCCACTAGTGTATGGGAAATATTCTACATTTTAAATAGATAATCTTATGAATCATTGAGGATGCTAACATGGAAGGAATGATTAAAAATATTTAATTCTACAAATGTAGGTATATATTAATAAATTAATATTATTTTCATAGAAACAATAAAGGAAAATTAAATGAAAGTTTCTATCTAAATACTTTATTTTTAAATATCCCCTCATACAAATAGGGGCCAAAGTTCTTTTTATTTGGAATTATCAAAATTAATCAAGAATTATTTCACTAAATTAATTCTATATATTTTCAAGGGTGGATCATTACATAACAAATCTAGTGATAACTCTCATGTTATCATACGTAAGTTTAAAAACTTCAAAAATTTATGTTTTTCAAACCAATTAGTATTTTTATATCTTTTAATAAAACAAATGAGATGATCCTAAATGATAAAATTACTAGGCACCTCTCTAAACATATCTTTGAGGAGCAACGAAAGTTCAATAATGAGATTATTATCCATGGGTCCAATACACTAGATTGAGAGATATTTTCATACAAGGATAAGAAAATTGAATTTCCCAATATTTTTCTAAAAGTATGCTCTTGGAAGACTTGACATACTGGATTGGAATTTCATCTTAAATATTATGCATCAGTGTGGATTCTATTAATAGTGTTGCAGATTCATGTTATATGACTATTAATTTTTGTGGTATTTAATTTTTTAATTGTGTAGAATTTTTTTTCTTTCAATAAATTTATGGCTTATGTCAAGGTAATACCTCTGTTAATAGTCTATTATTTACCCATGATTCCATCAGTAGAATCCTTACATAATTAAGTAGTGTGGGGAGGAAAAGAAACCCACTTCACGGGATAAAATGTAACCTATTTTTTATAGATAGATTTTTTTCTTTACTATGTGGAATGTAGTGATTTATTAGTGATTATAATGATATTATGGGGATGTATGGGACTTTGGGAGGGAAACATATTAATCCTATTAAAAGAAAAGTCCATATCTTAAGAAAGTGCACATATTAAATATATATGCAATTTTAAAATGGATCAAAACAATGTTGAATAAATTCCCATTGGATTATTTGTGTTCATCATTGTCCGGTATGAAAATTCTAATACATCATTTTTATTTCTTAGTGGGTAAAATAACATGCTAGATCCTAAAATAAATGTGCTGGATCATATTATTAGGTGGTAGGATATCACTCAACAATAAAATTTATACTAATAGTTCAATGTAATTAGTATAGGTATTACAATTACATAAAATGGTTTTCAAAAAAATATAAAATATAATTACCAGATTCTTATGTGATTCACACTCAGAGGGGGTTGCCCATTTGGATAGCAAGAATACATTGGAAAGACTGATTGATGAAATAAGTATCATGTATAGTGGGGTGGGTGATTTCCTAAATTCCATATAAGAAATATTATTATTATTATAAATTTTGGGTCACTCATTATTGTTTTATCATTATTATGGAGTTCAACTTCCATTGGAATATATGGAACTAAAGTAGCATTGGTGGTGAGGTGCATGCCTATTATATCACTAACACAATAGTTTATTTTGAATATTATAATTATGTATTGGAGTTTTATTATCTAAAACATTGTCATGACCCATCCTCTAAGGCCCGTGTCGTGACTATCCCATGCCCGACTTCTATAGGCCAGGGGCTGGAGACTAGCACCGAAAGGCTTATTACTTAAAACCACGAAGGCATTGCCTTTATATCTTGTAAAATCACACAACCTAGAACACATAAAGATACGAACACAAGTAAACTATGTAGCAAAAAGAGTGCTGAAAGTAAGAGGGACCTGAATACAAGCCCAATAGTAAATGTACAAGTACGACTGAAATACAATTCAACTGGAGACAGAGAAAGACAACTACTGGTTCATCCTCCAAGGATCCTACCTGAAGTGTAGGTACAACTCTCGAATGGTAGTCTCTTCGGTACGCCTCGTCTAATGTCCACCTCTGATCAACCTCCAATCTTGGTACCATCATCCTCAGTCAGCGATGTCCATCATCTGCACCAAACAAAACAAGGTGGGGGCATATCCAGTGAAGGGGTGAGTGTAACAATACTCTGTAGGGACCCCAAGACCCTCAAGGTCTCACAAAAGCCACAAAGTATAAACCACAAAGCATGAAATTGACTAAAAACCCTACTTATGTATATTCCCATATATATACCTAAGTTATCAAGTATGCTCATGAAACTAAATGGATAATAACTTACATACAAGGAATCCAATTGATGCACCATCTATTACCTTGAGACATATATTTTGTGGTGGTCCATCGGGATACATCTTCTTGGGACTTCGTGGCATTTGGAGTATCAACCAGTGGCAGGAGGAGCGGACCCTCCCGGAGGCAAGAAAGCTTAGTGTGGGAATCCTGTAGCTAGTTGTGACGATGTACTAGGATCCTTTGAAGCAATGATGATGTACTGACATGTACTGGTATCTTGTGTTGGTCGGACGACGTACTGATGATGTACTAGGATCATGTGTTGTTCTGACGATGTACCGACGTTGTACTATGATCATGTGTGGGTCTGACGACATTCTGACATGTACTAGAGTCTTGTGTGGGTGTGACGATGTACTGAAGATGTATTAGGATCTTGTGTGGGTATGACGTTGTAATGACAATGTACTAGGATCTTGTGTGGGTGTGACGATGTACGGATGAGTACTAGGATCTTGTGTGGGTCTGACGATATACTGACCAGTACTAGGATCTCGTGTGGGTCTCACGATATTCTGACGAGTACTAGGATTCTGTGTGGGTCTGAAAATGTACTAAAAATGTAATAGGATCTTGTGTGGGTCTGATTATGTACTAGGATAATCTTTGAGTTTTCAATTTGGGATCCTTCGTGGGTCTGCCTCTTAATAGAGTAAGATTATTCGGTAGTTGCATCTAATCATCTCTACTACTGTACCTAAGTTATACCTGGTGTGAGCTGGGTTCGTACCTATGTGGTACTTTCCTTCTTGGTAATACCATGGTGGTATTCTTCTCTGTGGCGTACTTCTGTGGTACTTACATTGGTGGTATTCCTTCCATTATGGAATAATTATGCATTGGGCGTTTGGATTGGACCTTGTGTTTTCCTCATGATTGAGATGGGCGTACTTGATAATTTAGGTATGTGTATGGGAATATAATTAAGTAGGGTTGTTTTTTGATTTCATGATTTTTGGTTTATCCTTTGTTGATTTTGTTATACCATGAGGATCTCGGGGTTCTTACTGGGTATCATTATACTCACCCCTGCATGGGCTATGCTCACATCTTGTTGTGTTTGGTGGAGATGATGGACAATTCTAACTTAGGACAAGGGTACCTAGACTGGAGGTAGCTCAATGGTGGACATTGATGGGGCATACCATAGTGATGACCGTTCGAGAGCTGTACCTACCCTTCAGGTATGATCCTTGGCAGGTGTTCACAGGAGATATTCCAGTTTATATGTACTTTTTATTTTTCTTGTACTTTTTAGTTTTCTTGTACTTTTTAGTTTTCATGTACATTCCAATTGAGCTTATATTCAGGCCACTTTTTCTTACAGTACTCACACTTTTACAATACAGTTTACTTGTGTTCATACCTTACTTTGTGCTTGGTTGCATGTGTTTATAGGATATAAAGGCAATGCCGTCCTAGTTTTAGGGAATACACCTTTCGGTGCTAGTCGCTAGCCCCTAGCCTATGGAAAGAGGGCTTGGGGAAATCACGGCATGGGCCCCGGGGTACGGGTCATGACAAACATAATTCTCAACAATAATTATCATTAAAAGAACATGGAATCTGATCACAATTAACTCACCTTAAAATTTTCCTTAGCCTTTTCTCCCTCACCTCAAACAGTAAAAATGTTGTGTATAGTGATGAAAATAATATATATTGTTTTAAATCACCTTGATTTATTTACCAGGGAATTTATCACTCATTTAATAAAATATTTATGATTTTTGTTCTTTATATTAATTTTTAAAAAATATTTTTAAATTATTTAGTAAAATAGTGATTTTTTAAATAAGAAATATATTTTTATAACATGATATATTATAAATAAATATCAATCACATTGAATTATAGAAATAATAACAAACAAAATTTTTATCCCTCATAGAAAAATAAATAATATTTGTTTGAGACAAAATTTTTACATTCTAATTTTAAATGAAAAAGAATCTACGCTGGACAGTGTAGAATACAGTTAACACTGAGATTAAACGAACCCTGAAAAATATTTTTTTAAATATGAACATTATTTCCTAGTCCATAAAATGACAGGTTATAATTTTATTAAATAAATTATAAAATTTAAATAAATTTCATATTAATTATAATTTATTTATAAATTATCTTGTAAATATTATATTAATTTTTTCATTTTATTAATCCTAAATATTTATCCTTCGAAAATGATTTTTATTATTTTATATGATAAAATATTATAACCAATTTCTATAATTTTTGGAAAAGTGTTTTTGATTATATGAAAATAATTTTGAAAACCATCAAATCAAAATTAACTTATGGGAAAAAATTGTGATTTTTTGTATCATTGTTTTTTTAGTAAATTATGAATATTAATGATTTTTGTAAAACTATCTTTTCATTTAATGAAATTAATATTTTGAAAGTCCCATTATACATTGATTAATATTTAGTGTAAAATATTTTTTATTTATTTATATTTAATGTGGCAAGTTACGTGTTAATCTTCTAAATAATATATTTTATTATAAGTTCATTTTTGGGATTAAAAATACATTTTTTCAAACTATTTTAAAGTGCATAATGTTCCTCAATTTTATATAATTAAATTAACCTATAAATATGAATGTTTAAAATTTAATTATTATCATATAAATAAATATCAATTTAAATTAATAAATTTATTATTAATAGTAATAAAGTAAATATAAAATCATTTTCTGAAAAAGCCACCTTTTTATCACATTTGCGGGATTAATTTAAAATTTAAATATTCTAATTAGAAGAATTGAATTTGTAAAAATAGATTACATATTTTAAATAAATATAAGTTATATTATATAATAACCACAACATATTATTTGGTAATAATGAACCCTGAAAATAGTAAAAATTAATTATAATGGTCATACTGGAAATGGGAATACCTAGGGGTTAACCTAAAAAGGGTAAAAATTAAATAAAAACATGTATAAAAACTATTTTATAATAGTATTGTGACCTTATAACATATATGGTTGGATAATTACTCATTTTAACAATTTTTTATTGAGAAACATAGGCGAATAAATTTTGTATTTCAAAAAATTCATAGTATGTCCCCTCCAGCCAAATCCTCTTTTTTCATTTTCAAAATAAACCACTTTCTTTGTTCGAAGGAACCATACAAAAAGAGAACACACAAAATTAAAACTAATAAAATCCACCCCCACAAAAAATTCAATCTTCAAAATAGAAACCAAGACATTTTTAAAACTGGGAATTGGGTTGGATTTGAAAATAGGAATCTAAACCACCAAATCCAAACCGAAACCCAAGGAGACCTGGATCAGAATGATATAAAAAGTCATGTCGCAACCTTCTTGATTACCACCTATCATCATCATCAATCTAATACCACCATATATGAATGTCAAAAAGGGTTTTTTCGAGATGCCAAACCACACCATCAAATTCTCCATACAAGATCCCCACCATATCAGATGAACACCATCACAAAAAAAACAAAACTGAATTAAACAATGGGTGTTAGCGAAGATTTAATTCATTGAAAACACATTTCTTTCACACTAAAGCCTCCACATAGAGTCAAATCTAGACAGAAAACCATAACATGGACTATCAAAACAAAACATCCAAAAAAAGGAACCAACCATGTGATGAGATCACTAAACCAGAACCAGAGGGACCGACCATCAAAGAACTACCTCACCATCAAAATTATAAAGAAACCCACAAACCATAATCAAACACATTGCATAAGTGAAACTCAGACTCACAACTGATGAAGGACACACAACTAGAACTCCAATGGCCTCTGAATCCAAATCCCAATACCGCGGCGTCACCCTACAATCGATCCACCTCTGAGAGGCACGGATAGGCAATAGGGCAGAGAAGGAAACATAGAAGATGAGGAACCTGAATGAAGATGTGATGACGATGAAGAAAACTAGACACAAATAAAGGCCAATGCTAGATTGCCTTGAGTACCGACAGCCATCGAACAATAGGATCCCAAAACAACTTATAAACCCCACATTAGATCTAATCTAGAAAGACAAAAGGGAACCATAGGTTAGATCAGGGGACCAACCAAGGGATCCAATATAAAAACCCAATACTATCCTACAAGCAGGGAAGGAAGAAGAATAATGTGGATAAAAGAACAGAAGAGTGGAGGAGGAGGAAGGAGTAGTGCTTTGACATGCCACCAAGACCTCATCTTAGGGTTTTAGAGGGAAACCCTAGGTGGGGTAGAGAGGGAGAGAGGAGAGCCCGAAGAGCTGGGAGAGAAAGCGTTGATAGTTTAATGGTGATTGAAACTATGTGTGTCCACTTCACATCCCAAAAATGATACCCCATGTCCTATCATATTCACTACTAGAAAGAATTTTCAGTTTACAAATACCTAAAAAAATAACATACATAGTTCCCTTACCATTACCTAGAGTCAGTTTTTTGATTGTAAATCCATCCTTGGGATTATTTTCTTGCTATCCTAAGGAGGTTGTTTGTATAAGTGGTATGGTTCTTAACCAAGTGATTTTATTTTATTTCTTATTCCACATAATTCATATATTTTTCAATTATTATGATATTATAATAATAGTATCACCCATATAATGAGATGATATTATGTTAATTATATAATAAAAATCCACCTCCTATATAGTCTTATGTGAAATGAAACCATCATTCATGTTTAAGGAAGACTACAAACTAATGAACGATTGAATTTATACTTTTTTTCATTACCTCTCATAATAGGTTAAAATGATGGATTTAAATTATAAATATGATATTTTTTATATGATTATAGTTATCATGTTATTATATTATGTATACCTTTTTACATTCTATTCTTTGGGGGATACAAATAATCACTCGTGTGTATAGTGAACTTCTTCCTCTTGAAGTGAAGGGATTAATTATACAAGAACACTTTACATGGAATTTTTAAAGTAAAAATTAATGAATAAAAGTAGTATAAATTAAATAATTATGATATTAATTTAATATATATCATTTTTAAGATGAAAATATATTATTTTATTTTTTACACTGAAAATTGATAATTTTGTTTATGCGTACATGTGGAGTACCGCCTCCACGATGCGATGTAATTATTTTTTAATCACCAAATGACATGGATGATATATAAATATATATTTAAATTCATATTATTTAAATTATGATATTATTATAATTTTCTAAATATTAAATATTACTTACCTTATTTCCATCATAATCATTGAAAAATAGAAATGTTACTCTTTTGTACGCACTGCCTACCATCTCCATGATCATAGTATATTTCATTTTTCTAAACAATATTTAGTGATTTGATATAAATGTATAATATATGTATAAAAATAATAATTAAATCATGATTATTATTATAGAGATTTTTAAATAATTTCCTCATTGTCCATAGCCAACCTATCAATGTCATTTTGGAAAAATAAGTAAAATCTCATCAACACATCCAACAGAAACATAATTTTTTAAGTATTTATATGTAAAATTGTAATAATTGAAATAAAATTTATAATAGATACGAAAAATGTTCTTACGAAATTAAATAACTAATATAATATTATTATTCTAGATGATAATGAAATAATGTGATGAATCAGACTTCAGGAAATGAATCATTTTACTTAAAACATTATTTTATATTTTTTTAAGTTTTCATTTCAAAATTTTAGTATACTATGGACTTTTAAATGTTTCAATAAAATCATTATTTATTTTTCAATGGATGATAAAAGTAATTTTCTAAACATACTTTAGTTTTTGTGAAATGTTTAAAAAAAGAAGGAATGTATTTATGGTCTTATATAAGACACATTTTAAAAAAACCATGATTGGAAATGTTTTAATGATTTATTTGCTGGGTATTTCTATTCCATACCCATATTATTGAAAATATTCTATGGGTTTATTTTTGTTGATGTAATATAATTATACAAGATATTCTATTTCACTTTTTACATTATTTAAATGGTTTTTAAAATAAATCTTTTTATGTATTTTGTATAGAAAATTTAAAAAAAGACAAAAATATTGTTCAATATTAAAATATAATGTGAATATAAATTTTACCGCATCAATAAAAATTATGTAATTTCGTGGTTCCTTAATCAACTTTCATGTTTTAATCAAAGAAAAAATTTAATTTCCTTTTTTCCAAGATTTTTGGTATTAAAACTGAGTTTTAAAAAAGAAAGGGCATTTTAATATTTGAATTTTTATTCATATGTGATAAAAAGTGTTTTTAAAATGAATTTATTTTAAAAATGTGCAATAATAAAAAAAATATTCATTATTTTTTAGTTTAAATATATATGAAAAATGGGTGAGTCTGATACAACAAACATGATGGGTTGAGAGACATTATAACTCACGTGTGAGCACAATATAGAATTTATGAAGGGTTGATCACCATTATAGCTAATGGATGAGTTCAATATATCTTATATAATGGTTTGAGCGCCATTATAGCTCATGGGTGTGTCCAATATAGATTATATGAAATGTAGTTACATATTATAGATCATAATAAATTGGTGAGCCTCATATAGCTGATACAAAGGGTGATGTAACACCCCAAAATGTTTTGATTTTTTTCTAATAAATTTTCATTTTTATAAAAAATTATTCACACAGAATAATTATTTTCTATGATAGTTTCATGACACGTGACACTAAGTTTTTGTAAACAATGAAATATTATTGTTTTAAATAGAAATGTTATAACCTAGCCGTTAAATAATAGGGTATGAGTTATATGAAAAATTTAATAAAATATACACATATATTTCCAACTCAATATGAACTTATTTATAAAAACTTTGTAAATAATCAATCAATTTTTTTGTAATGTCATTTAATTCCTCACGAATTTGTTTTATTAGAAAAAAATTATAATTATTTTTTAGAGAGAATATTGTACATGTTTTGAAATTTTAATTTAATAAAATTAATATGAATTTTTAAGTCATCATATAAAAATAATCTTATGGTAAAATTTTCTCTTTTTGTAGAAAATACTGATTTTTCACTGAATATTTAAAATTACCGATTTGGAAAACTATCATTTAATTTCAATAAATTATGTATTTTAATTTTAAATTATGTTTAAAATTTACATAACTTATATTAAATAATATTTATTCTATTTAATTACTTTTGAATCAAATTTATATTTGTTTCTAGTATATGTTTATTTTTTGGATTTAAAAAACTGTTTTTTTCTAAAAACTCTTTCAATTTGTACCTTGTTTCTTCGTTTCAATTAATATAAATAATCACTTATAAGGAATTTTTAAAATATAATTTATAGATAATTTATAAATAAATTTTAATTAATATTCATAAAATGGTTACTGTTGGACATATTGTTATTATAAAATTAAAGTTTTCATAACGAAATTAAACTACTTGAATTTTTTTTTTCAATCATGTATGTGGGTTGTGTTTTATATTTATTTTGTTCCACATTTTAAAAAAAATATTTTCAAAAATTAACTTCATTTTTTATATTTTCATGTCCAAATTATATTTGGGATAATTTTTTAGAATTTTATGAAAAAAAATATTTTTTTTGAATGGTGAATGTTATTGAATTTTAATTAAAAACAATATTTCCTTTAAATTATATTTAAAGTAAAATTATATTTAATATTTATAAAGAAAAATAATTTCAATTAAATACATAATAATACAATTTATTTTATTTTAATAAATTTCAAAATAAAATTTTACATTTCATCTTTGTAATCCTTTTACCATTTTCACTTTCAAAACCCGCATTCTCGTCCTGTTTGTGGAATTAATTTTAAATTAGTTTTCACACATCTGCGATTTTAAAATGAAAAAATGTATTATTTATTTTTAATCATAAAAATTTATATTATATAATGTTGTCATGTTAATTTTTACCAAAATTAAGAGTGAAAACAATAAAAACTAATTATCGCGGTTATGTTAATAAGGGTTTACCTATGGGTTAAAATAAAATGATAAGGGGTAAGATGACATAACAACTTCTATAAAATCAATTTTATGTATATATTTTGTCCCTATAAAGTTTAATTCCATATAATACTCCATTTTAGAGCATTTTATCGAGAGAAATATTCTGTTACACCTTTTTTTTTCAAAAAAATACAATTGTTCCAATTACCTCACTTATAAAAGGAAACCCATATCCCATATTCCTCAAACCATAAAAACTTTTTTTTAGATAATAAAAAACAAAATATCTTTATAACTTCCCTCAAATCAACCAATAAGACTTATCATTGGAATAAACCTACTACAAGAAGGATTTTATATCAAACCTAAGGTGGTAATGTGAAGAAGATTTAATGTTGTTGAACAACAATTTTTTTATTCCTTTAAATACTTAAATTATTCTTAAAACATCATCATAAAATAAAAAAAGTATTTTTAATATATTGAGATTATTTTTATTGTATGTTCATTACTTACAACCATATTCACTTCCATATAATAGCTTATGAAATCATCATTCGTGTGTATTGATAACCATCACCTCAAAAACCGATGTCAACATTTTTTTATTACCACCTCTCATGGTTGGGTATGATGATGGATATAAAGTATATATCAATACCTATTGAGTAATTATACCATATATACCATTTTTTACATTTAATTCTACATGGTATATGATGATGTCACTCGTAAGTACGGAAGACTGATTTCTCACAAAGCAATGTGATTTATTTTTCACTAATGATTTACATGAAAGATAATAATGATAAAATTGATGAATATATGTGATATACATGAATTAATTGTGATATTAATGAAATATTTTTCACTTTTAATGGATAATATATATTTTTTATTTTTTACATATTCACTCACTGATAGATGATAATGTCGTTTGTGTACACGTGGACAACCGCTTGCATGAAGTGTTTTGAATCACTTTTAATCACCACACTCCATTGATGATATTTTTAAATATAATTATTAAATAATATTTTACATATAATATTATGATAAATATTTACATATAAAATAATAATTACCTTCTCTCCATAATGATTATTCAATAATGGAAATGCTACATGTGTGAATGTATGACCTACAGTAACTATGATCATAACATATTTAATATTTCATAAGAAAATTTTTGGAATGATTTTAAAATTATAATTGGTTTATTAATACGAAAGTTGTATATTTACTATTATTTTGGAGACAATGGAACCACAATCAATGTAATATGAACAAAAATAAAAATAAAAAATTTATAACAAACAAGGTAGTTAATAACCAAAACGTTACATCAAAATGGAATTGTTTGCAGAATGGTAATAAAATTACATAATTAAATAAAATATGGTATGATAAATATTATTTTTTTATTATATTTTCAATAAACTTTTATTTATTATACATGAGGATTTATGGAGTACAAAGGAAGTTGAGACTTACAATAATGGATTTTTGTCTCAATTTTAATTTATGTGATAAAAATGCCAAATTCACCAACTGTTTATCTAATTTGATAAATTTAATTCCCTTGAATTTATTTTATAATTTTTACATTTTATTTTTTTTATTTACTTATTCGTTTTTGGATATCTCTTTTGTAGGATTTACGTTTGCAAAGTAACCAAATTGGTATGGGATATTTGTCTCAATTTTTATTCATTGAGACATATGATTATGTAATACACATATCTTTTTGTAAAATATTTATTTAAATCCAATTTTAAGTTAAATATAGTGAATTTTATCTTGTTTATACAATTAATAGGATTTATTAATCACCCCTTATTTTTTGTATTCCCCTAGGATAGAACATGCAGTGATAGCGGTAAAATATCATCGAGGAAAAATTTATGTTGAATTAAATAAATGATTACATATTTCATTTTATAATCCTAACATATAAATACACTGTAAATCTAAATTTATGGATTTATGTTTAAAATCATTTAATAATATGTGTATGATTTAAGATCTTGGTTCAACAGAAGTGTGCGATTGTGGGTGATATATTAAAGTTCATTTTAAGACTGAGTTTACCTAAAAATAATGTGATTATCGTGCACATAAAATTTATAATTAATTTATATAATATCATAAGACACAAATAAATGATTTTAGGATTCTTTCTTTGATGTGGTTGTTGATCATCCTAAAATTCCCTTTTAGATTTCCTTCATTGTGTTGTGAGTAACCAAGGATAGAATCCCTCTAATGGTGATCCATATTTATCCTTTGATATCCAATCAATCCTAATTGATCTCCTATTTCTCTCATGGAGAGTCGATTTTCTTGCATTATTTGGTTCAATATATCATCATTTCTTCATGAATGTATATCTATTTCATTTATTATTCTTGAAAGAGAGAAATAGAGGATTCGAGAGAAAATTCATTAATCACAATAATTTCCCATTTCCTATTTCTTAATGTAATACACAATAGAAAATACAGTCTATTTAGAGAACTACTGTTTAGGTTAAAATAATTATTTAATTGAATGTTGGAATTTAAATAAAACAATAATTCATAATAAAACCCCTTCTACCTAATAATAATATTATAACTTGTATTATTTTTTATGTATTCCAACTTGCGCAATAAAAAATATTATATAACAAATTTATTAATTAATATTTGTCAGTAAACTCAGCCTAGTTCTATTCAATAACCAATAAATTTTATTGATGTCTAACATAAATATTCAATTTAAATGTTTCATTCATTAATAAATATTGGTCAACTATGAAATATGTATAAAATTAAAACTCGATCTTGAAAATAATATTTAATCAATTAATTAAATCAAAATACAATTTAATCATGATCAAATAAATTATTAAGTGTGTGAACCACTAGGTCTATTTCTCATTATAATTAATTAGGATTTCATAAATTCTAAGATAACAATCTAGAAATGGGTCTAGGACCCAAATATAGAGAACATAATATCGCAACGATGACAACCAAATTCAAACCCTCACTAAGTAATATTACATGTTTATCAAAATATCTCATCAAGAAGGTTTCCCATATATGTCACCAACCTATATGGTTGATACATATTTCTTTAACAATATAAAATAAAATTTCATTAACCCTTGGACATGGAATTTATAGGGATAGTTTTATTCCTTTAAAGGGTTGAGGTATCCTCTTCCGTAAATATTAAAGGGGAAACCCCTTCCTCAAAATATCCATTAATGACACATCAATCATGATGCACACAACATTCCATATATCTCCGCAAACATATAATGTCACAATTTTCATAAAAAAATATAAGTGTAAGATTCATGATACTAAATAATGAGAATATTAAGGTTTAATGACTATTACTCATGCTCGTAGAGAGGAATATCCAATGACACCAAAATATGCAGATTTATTACTGAATGTTCTACAATCATAATCTCTCATATTGAAGATTAATAAGTTGAAACATAATGGTAATAAGCTTCATATTCTTATGAATAATCGCACCTAATAGACTACGTAGTATTTATACCATTAAATTATGTTATCTGGCTACAAAATAATACTTAATAATATCATCATAGCACTTTAAAGTTCTTATCATAGAGGGGAACTTCTATGACCTTATCAATAGGACATATACTCATTGAAATTACTTCATTAGAGTCATGTAAAATAACAAAAAATATAAAATAATATGTTTTATTATTATTCATTAAATTGAATATACATGAAATTAGAGTATAATGTTTTTTACTAGGAAACCTACTCTAAACAACTACAATATAGAATAGAGGCAACTACATTCAACTATATATCCACTAAACCTCTCATGATAATCAATTTTTTTTCTAACTTGAGGATTTATTAAATGGGTCTACAAAATTATCATCCATGTAAATATTTATAACTGCAACATGACCACTTTGAGAGAAATCTCTCATAAGATGATACTTATTATGTATGTGCTTCGTCTACTAATGTGACCTGATCTCTTTTATGAGATACACCACTATTGTATTATTATAGTACGGTGTAATAGGATATTTAATTATATGTTCAACATCATGATATTGGATGATTATTTTCATCTATTCTAATTCTTTAGTGTCCTCAGAAGTAGAAATATATTCATAATCATTTATTGAATTTGTGACCACAATTTTATTTGTTCACATATATAACCCAATATCTCCATTCAAAGTGAATAAGTATCTCGTTTGTAACATCATGTAATCTAAATCAGTTTGGAAACTATAATATACGTATCCTATGATGACTAGTTCATTATAGCCTCTATAAACCTGGAACATAACTTTATTACACCTCAGATACATAAGGATATTCTTGAATGCCATCCAATAGTGTTCATCGAGTTCATCATGATATCTTCCTATCACACTTAATATGATCGGGACATCAATCATATTATAAAGAATAGCATAAATTTTTAGAACAATATATATTATGTATTAATCCATTCCATTTTTTTCATTCCTCAATTTTATGAGGTCACATTTTTTGGAAATATAAATTCCAACTGACCCTGGAAACAATCCTCTAATAGATTGTTCTATAATAAATATCTTTAGTATCTTGTCAATGTATGTACTTTGAATTAGGTTTCAAAAACTCTCCTATCAGTCATTATGGATCTTGATACGAATAATACATGTTTCCCTACCTAATTAAAACATAGATAATCATTTATTAAACCATTACTTAACATACTGTAATGCCCATATTTCATATCAAATCAGTAATATGTCATCAAAATATACTATATCAAAATTAATTGACTCCCACTAAATTATTTTTAGACACAAGGATCACACTCATTATTTATGAAAACAAATTATATTACAGCTTCATCAAATTTAATTTTCCATGACGAGGATTTGTTCTTTAATCAAAAAATCTATTTTTGTGTTTTTTATATCTTGATGTAATCATTTTTAGTCACAAAACCATCATGTTGTTTCATATTTATATCATCTAAAATATTCCTATTATGGAATTATATTTTGGCATCTTTTTTATAAATATTATAGTCCTGGTAATCCATAATGGAAGGAATATTTCAGGTGGATTTCAACATTAAAACTAGAAAAAAAATGATCCAAATAAGTGAATACATTTAATGTTTTTAATCTGCATTGAAACTAGTATTACTAGATAAGTAATAACATGTCATTAAATTACATTTTTATATTTAATACCCACTTTAAACCAATAGTATTTATACAAACTATAGGATCAAAAAAATATAGACTTCGTTTTGGTAAACAAAATCCATTTTAGAATTCTGAGATTCTTTCCACTTGGTAATATTTGTGCCATTAAATATTCATTATAATTAAGTAGATCATAATTATCAACTAATAATGAGTCACTATCTTTGATGACTAGAAAATAATATCATTCTAGTCCTCAGACTTCTCTTTTACTCCTACATAATACTTGTGTCCCCGAAATAACTTCTTAATCCATAGGGATTTTTGGAATTATTCCATGTGCCAACTTTTGGGTTTGTTAATCTTGTAGAGGATTGAAGTGTATCTTGTTAGAACTGTCTACTTTATATATATGATACTTCTTAATGAATTATGCTCATCTATCAACCACAACCTTTTTTTATGAAGTATTTTATATTCCATATCCCATTATTTGTTTTAGATATCCTATAAACAAGCACTTTGTGCCTCAAGGTGGATATTTTTTATGCGATGAGGCCTTAAGAAACTATTCACAACCCAAAAAATGTTAGTAAATAAGATGAGGTTCTTTCCATTACATAATTGATATGGTATGTCATATGTTTCATTAGTTGGCTCTTAGTTTAGTACATATGCTTTTACTTGTAACATGTCTCCCCAAAAGAATAATTTTAAAAACACATGAATCATAATTGATCTCACCATGTCCAATAAGGTGTATTTATTCCATTCACTGAAACCATTCGATAGATGCAAATAAGTAAAAGTAGGTAGATAAAATTTCTGGAACTCCTATAAATAATAAATGAAGTTTTGAATAAGATATTATTTACCGATTTAGGATAATAGATTCTTAATCTTCTTACAATGATAGTTGACTACTTCATTCTCATATTCCATGAATTTTAAAAATGAGACTATCAAATACCTGATTAAGTAGACATATATATATTTATAAAAAATATCATCAAATGTTATGAATTATGAGTACAAATCCCTTTCCTGAAAGGGTACTGTCCCACACAAACATAAGTAAATCTAGAATCCCAATATCCATTTCAACGTTCCAACTAAATGTGTATTTAGTCATTTTTACTTATAAACATGTGCAACATACACCAATTGGTTTTAGTTCAAAATAATCTAAATATACATATTAATGTAATTTAGTCAATAATTTTTCATTTACATGACATAGTCAGTGATTCTAATGTTGGGTTTAGTATATTTCATGTGAAGTAAATTCATTATCAATTAGCATTACTTGGCTCGTGTAATAAAACATTTAAAATTAGTTATAAAATTTGAAATTCAATAAAAAATATTTCTTTATTAATGATGGAAAATTTATTCCCAAATTTGAAAATAAATCCATGTTTATGAAGTCCATATAAAAAAATGTTTTTGGAAATTAATGACAAAAAATAACAAACATTTAAAACCATGATGATTCTAGTAAGCAATGTGGTATGGTAGTCCCTGATAGCAACATTTTCAATTTTAAATCTTTTGGCTACTCATAGTTCTACCTCTCCTTGGTCAATATTTTTTAATCCACTATGTTCCTATATTTTAATACATATGTAAGCACCACAAGACGTACCAAAATACCTAATTTTTAGAAACAGATTAATTTCACTCAATGAAAAATGAACCTGAACCTTACCCTTGAATCTTTTGTTGGGAGAATTTTTTCTTCCAAATGGACCTCCTTTCCACATGTGAAATAAAAAATATCATGTTACATTTTTGGGTCCTTGATATTCCACTTCAAGGTAGGGAATGAAGAAACATTGGACATAGAGATAATATAGTTCCCTTTCAATTTCATAACCATGATGACAAAAGGGATTTCTCTCTTATTATGCTTATATACATGTGGAAGGAGAGTAAGATGATATAGATAGACATCTCAATTTTATTCATCTTAAAATTTAAAATAAATCTTGAGAAGATATAAGGCCCCAGCCTTAAACCTTACTTAATATTGAATTAAATGAATAATTCACATTGAGGATCTTTTCAGGTTTAGAGTTTTAGAGAATTAAAACATAACTATTACATCTCAAAAGATTAAAAAGTAGTCACTTCTACTAAGTTTTCATAAAAAAAAACTCTTAAAAAGAAAGATGTCTAGTTCCATGTTTTATATAGCATGACATTCCCTTGATCCCATCCTTGACCCTATTCCACATTAAGTCCTGTGAAAAACATTTCAAAAAAAACTTGGGGTGAGCATAAGAAGCTCAGTAAGGGATACACAAAGAATGAAAATTGTTAGTTTATCAAAACAACAAGTAAACCATGTATACTTTATCAAAGTAATACTTTTCACCTTTATGAAGTAATAAAAACTCTGCACTGAATAAAGTATCATTACTTACCTTTTTGTAACCAAAGGATTACCATAAAACCCATATAAAGAACACATAACATATATAAAGGTAACTTGGGACATAAACATACTTAAGTGGAATAAGCATACGGTTGACTTCCACACATATCACTTAATGGAATAGCCATACGGCCAATTTCCATACTTACTTAATGAAATTGCCATACGGCCGACTTCCATACCAAATGCATTGGAGGTTATAACGTAACCACCCGTCCTGGTATTCACGGCACCACCCGTCATATGGTTTATAACGTAACCACCCGTTAAAATGTCCAAGTACCAATATAAAATCATAAAACATAAAACCAATATAAAGGAATGATGACATTTCCACATTTCAATCACAATATATCATAAATATATTGACATAATAGAATCCTTTTTCAAAACCATTTTCAATACCAAATTACATAAAAGAAAATATGGTATTTATTTTATTCTAAAAACATTACGACTTGTCGAGAAATCCAAAGACCAAATAATACTCGCGGCGGCGTAAAAAGGTTTTTTTCTCCACGTACGTTAAAAGAAACATTCCTTTTTGTCGTTTTGTAAAACGCTTCGTATAAAAAGATTCATTTTGTATAAAAGTAAAATTCAACGGGGTTTATACACCCTATAAAAGAAAGTTGTGTATAAAACGAAATATGCCTCAATGAAAGGAGATTGAGACGAAGTCCCATACCTCATATCGGACTTGACCCGACCGTTCTTTAATCTCCTGAATAATATACTTGAGTTAATCTCTACTTGATTATGATTCTTTTTCAGGTTCATTATTCCTTTTATACCATGTTATGAACATCATGTAATCAGTTAAGTTAATAATGTTCATTTTGTCGGTATTTGGTTCTTAAGTCAAAAATAGACTTCTTACACTTACATGTTGTTAATTTGGTCAAAGGTTCATTATATCCAGAATGGTATTCATGATGTAGATATCATATATGTCATATATATCCAGTACATACATGCATTTATAATATTACATCACATTTAGAGGTAAGAAATGAAATGCACCGATCATGGAGACGGTAAGCCGTACGTACGCATGAACGCTACTTCCATTTCTATTTCATATTTTCTGGAATGGAATCATAATGATATAAGAGTATATTATAATTCCATTATAATAACATATATAATATCATTAACTTTATCCTTTACACATCCCACATATGGTATTAACGAATCAAATCACTTTTAGGGGGCGGTAGTCCGCACTTCCTAAAATGAAGATATCGTGTTTTACCCATAATGGAAACCATAAAGTTATGCCCAAAATAAAAAAACAGAAGCTTAAGGAAAACATAAACATATTATATATCATATATAAAAATAGTGACATCATAATGGCCACCTTTGAAGGTGTTAAATGAGTGTTGAACAATCATCGTTCCGGGAGGCAGAATTTCACCATCCACGGAAACCGTATGTTCTTTAACCATTTGATGTAGTTGTGTGAGAGTGTAGCTCAAATAAATCTTATAACAACATCCTAGTATATTGAAGATACTGTTGTTGTTACAAAAGAAGTAAATAAAAAGAGTTTAGAGGGTTTGAGAAGCAAAATAAAACAAATGAACAAGAGAGAATGAATTACCTTTAAAAGTGTAACTCCCTTTTGATTTGAGCCTAAAGGCTTCCTTTGAAAGGATTATGCCCAAAGGGAATCCTCTAGGATGAGGAGAGGGATGTGGAGAGAGTAATTGGGCAGGGGTTGGCCGAGCCAAAGGCTTGAGAAGTGTGTGAAATGGGGTAGAGGTGGGGGCCTTTTATAAGAGGAGAGGAGGGGCACTTTTGGAAAGTAAAGAAATATTGCTTTATTTGAAAATGTGTTTCGGTTTTAAAAGGTCCCACATTGATATAATTCGTGGATAAGGTGATACGGGTTCTAAATCCACTCATCCAATTGGTTTTGGACATGTGTAGTTCATAGATTTTACATTATCTTTCTATTTTATTTAAATCGTCAAATAATGATGTCATCGCTGCATCATTATTATGTCATAAATAATTAAATTTATTCAATGTCTAAAATTTATAAAAAAAATACTATGATATAGGAAATCTTTTTATCTTTCCAATTACTATTTATAATCAAATTTTGGACTTGTATAACCCCACTTAAAAATTGTTTTCGTAAAACATATTATGTTTGTGTCATTTTCACTTTAACATTAAATAAAAAGTAATTTATGTCATTTCCCAACAAATGTGGATCCATGGGGTCCCCAAGTTGACCCATGGCATGTAATGGTCGGCCATGACACAACCAATGAGGTTGGGACATGTGTCTAGGTCATTTCATTTTATTAAAGTATTATTTATACCGTAAACTACCCTAATTACCCCTAATCGTGATTAAGAACTTAATAAGTTACTATTCACCAAAAAAATTATTATAATCTCATTGAACCACATTTTACTTCTTAATGACAACCATGTATGTCGGATTTTCAAAATTCAATACACATTAGTGGTAAACTTTCATTTAACTGAAAAATTAGTTTTCTTGATTATCACTTAGTGGTTTCACTATTCATCAAAAATTGAAGTTTTTCAGAAAATTACCAAAAATTCACCCTAAGCTATATTTGATATTACTAATTCAAAAATGAAGTCTATTTTACAAAATTCGAAACATATAGGTCACATTATTTAATTTAATAATTAATTCCCGCTGCCAGAGCAAATAGCGTGTTTTTACAAAACAATAAGTATCAAAATATTGACACCAGTTTAAGTCTAATTTCAAAGTGAAATTGATTCCAATGACCACCATTGGATAAAATGGTAAAAATATATTCTAATTTCACTTCAAAACCAATTCAAAACATAATCTAATCATATAAATAAATTAGATTAAAAAGTAGTTTTGATGTAAAATGCAGTATTTTTCACTATTCATTAAAAAAATGAACATTGTCAGAAAAATACCAAAAATTCACACAAGGTAAATTTTGATGTCCCAATCATAAATAATAAGTTTATTTTGACAAACATAGTTTATATAATTGTCAAAATATAGATTCAAAAATGGTTTGCCATCAAAAGGCAGTAAAACAATCTATTAAGAATATTAGTGTATTCCATGCATAAAATTGTATTTATTTTCATTTTAAGCCGCTATAACACTATCTTAATCATTAATAGACATAGATAAAAATATCTATTATTCATTACTTACATGGGATGTTACATCCTTCCCCCCTTTAGAAAATTGCGTCCCCGCAATTTATTTACTTATCGAATAAATGGGGGTACTTATCCCTCATTGCATTTTCAGATTCCCATGTTGCCTCTTCAATCACATGGTTTTCTTCAAAAAAACTTTACCTAATGAATCACCTTATTCTGTAACACTTGCTCCTTGTGGTCAAGAATCTGGACCGGCTGTTCCTCATAAGATAGGTTCTCTTCCAGCTGAACTACCTCTGGACTCAAAACATGAGATGGATCTGGCATATACTTTCTCAAAATCGAAACGTGAAAAACATTGTATACCTGAGATAAACTCGGAGGTAAAGCCACTCAGTATGCAACTAATCCAACTCTCTCCAGAATTTCGTATGGTCCAATGAACCTTGGACTCAACTTTCCTTTCTTTCCAAATCTCATCACACTTTTCCAAGGAGAAACCTTGAGAAAAACATGATCACCAACCTCAAAAGATAGATCCTTCCTCCGGTTATCCGAATAACTCTTCTACCTGCTCTGAGCTGTTCTCATGTGCTTCTGAATCAAATGAACTTTTTTTGCCATCTCTTCTACCAATTCTGGTCCCATCATCTTCCGTTCACCCACTTCATCCCAGAAAGCTGGAGTTCGACACCGCTTCCCATATAATGCCTGAAATGGTGCCATCTGTATACTGGAATGAAAACTGTTATTATAAGAAAATTCAACCAAAGAAAGTTGTTGGTCCCAACTTCCCTGATAATCCATCAAACAAGCTCGTAGCATATCCTCCAATGTCTGAGTTTTTCGTTCTGACTGCCCATCTGATTGAGGTTGAAAAGCTGTACAAAAATTTAATTCAGTACCCAACGACTTCTGAAGGCCTTTCCAAAAGTTAGAAGTAAACCTGGGATCACAATCCGATACAATGGAGAGAGGAACTCCATGTAACCTGACTATCTCTTTAAGATACAAACGGGAAAGTTGATCAAGAGAGAAAGTATCTCGTATAGCAAGGAAATGAGTAGATTTGGTCAAGCGATCAAAAATAATCCAGATTGCATTATTACCTCGAGATGTATTCGGTAATCCAACAACAAAGTCCATGGATATGTTTTCCCATTTCCAATCTGGCACTGGTAAAGGCTGAAGAATCCCTTTCGGTAACTGCCGCTCTACTTTAACCTTGCCAATCGAGTGAACCTTTCTCCATAAGCAGCCACTGAGTCTTCCTCTTGCCTCAATTCCAAGAATTGTTTTTCCATCCTATTTCGAACAGCCTTAGGAAAATACTTCTCAAGAAATATACCTTTGAATTCATCCCAGTGAAGATCCTCAATCTCATCACTATCCCTTATATTTTTCATCATCGACCACCACTGATCAGCTTCACCTTCAAAACGGTAAACAACAAGACTAACCTTTTGATGTTATGAACACCCCATGACATCAAAAATCTTCTCCAGTGCCTTAATCCACCCTTTAGCTTGCACAGGGTCAGATGATCCTCTGAATGACGGTGGATGTTGCCTCATGAAATGTTCCACCACTGACATGTTCCTCTGCGGTTGATCTGGCTGATCTCGTGCATGGATACCACCACCATTTATAGCCTGAGTCAACTGTGTCATCACTGCAACAAACTGTTCAGTTCCGATTCCGACCATCTCAGGTTGCTGATTTGGAAGGTTATCTTCCTCCTGATGTCGTCCCAACATAGCTGCTTTGTTTCCTCTGCGGAAAACCATTCTGAACACAGATATATCTTAGGTGAAGCAACATGGTAATCCGTAAATGCTATATCATTTCAATAATATTATAATTTAACACTTTTCTAACTCCTAAAGTTTTCTAAACCGACCTTTGATACCAACTATAAGGCCCCAGCCTTAAACCTTACTTAATATTGAATTAAATGAATAATTCACATTGAGGATCTTTTTAGGTTTAGAGTTTTAGAGAATTAGAACATAACTATTACATCTCAAAAGATTACAAAGTAGTCAATTCTACTAAGTTTTCATAAAAAAAACTCTTAAAAAGAAAGATGTCTAGGTCCATGTTTTATATAGCATGACATTCCCTTGATCCCATCCTTGACCCTATTTCACATTAAGTCCTGTGAAAAACATTTCAAAAAAAAACTTGGGGTGAGCATAAGAAGCTCAGTAAGGGATACACAAAGAATGAAAATTTTTAGTTTATCAAAACAACAAGTAAACCATGTATACTTTATCAAAGTAATACTTTTCACCTTTATGAAGTAATAAAAACTCTTCACTGAATAAAGTATCATTACTAACCTTTTTGTAACCAAAGGATTACCATAAAACCCATATAAAGAACACATAACATATATAAAGGTAACTTGGGACATAAACATACTTAAGTGGAATAACCATACGGTTGACTTCCACACATATCACTTAATGGAATAGCCATACGGCCAATTTCCATACATACTTAATGGAATAGCCATACGGACGACTTCCATACCCAATGCATTGGAGGTTATAACGTAACCACCCGTCCTGGTATTCACGGCACCACCCGTCATATGGTTTATAACGTAACCACCCGTTAAAATGTCCAAGTACCAATATAAAATCATAAAACACAAAACCAATATAAAGTAATGATAACATTTCCACATTTCAATCACAATATATCCTAAATATATTGACATAATAGAATCCTTTTTCAAAACAATTTTCAATACCAAATTACATAAAAGAGTATATGGTATTTATTTTATTCTAAAAACATTACGGCTTGTTGAGAAAGCCAAAGACCAAATAATACTCGCGGCGGCGGAAAAAGGTTTTTGTCGCCACGTACGTTAAAAGAAACATTCCTTTTTGTCGTTTTGTAAAACGCTTCGTATAAAAAGATTCCTTTTGTATAAAAGTAAAAGTCAACGGGGTTTATACACCGTATAAAAGAAAGTTGTGTATAAAACGAAATATGCCTCAATGAAAGGAGATTGAGACGAAGTCCCATACCTCGTATCCGACTTGACCCGACTGTTCTTTAATCTCCTGAATAATAAACTTGATTTAATCTCTACTTTCTTATGAATATTTTTCATGTTCATTATTCCTTTTATACCATTTTATGAACATCATGTAATCAGTTAAGTTAATAATGTTCATTTTGTCGGTATTTGGTTCTTAAGTCAAAAATAGACTTCTTACACTTACATGTTGTTAATTTGGTCAAAGGTTCATTATATCCAGAATGGTATTCATGATTTAGATATCATATATGTCATATATATGCAGTACATACATGCATTTATAATATTACATCACATTTAGAGGTAAGAAATGAAATGCACCATTCATGGAGACGGTAAGCCGTACGTACGCATGAACGCTACTTCCATTTCTATTTCATATTTTCTGGAATGGAATCATAATGATATAAGAGTATATTATAATTCCAGTATAATAACATATATAATATCATTAACATTATCCTTTACACATCCCACATATGGTATTAACGAATCAAATCACTTTTAGGGGGTGGTAGTCCGCACTTCCTAAAAGAAGATATCGTGTTTTACCCATAATGGAAACCATAAAGGTATGCCCAAAATAAAAAAAACAGAAGCTTAAGGAAAACATAAACATATTATATATCATATATAAAAATAGTGACATCATAATGGCCACCTTTGAAGGTGTTAAATGAGTGTTGAACAATCATCGTTTCGGGAGGCAGAATTTTACCATCCACGGAAACCGAATGTTCTTTAACCATTTGATGTAGTTTTGTGAGAGTGTAGCTCAAATAAATCTTATAACAAAATCCTAGTATATTGAAGATACTGGTGTTGTTACAAAAGAAGTAAATAAAAAGAGTTTAGAGGGTTGGAGAAGCAAAATAAAACAAATGAACAAGAGAGAATGAATTACCTTTAAAAGTGTAACTCCCTTTTGATTTGAGCCTAAAGGCTTCATTTGAAAGGATTATGCCCAAAGGGAATCCTCTAGGATGAGAAGAGGGATGTGGAGAGAGTAATTGGGCAGGGGTTGGCCGAGCCAAAGGCTTGAGAAGTGTGTGAAATGGGGTAGAGGTGGGGGCCTTTTATAAGAGGAGAGGAGGGGCACTTTTGGAAAGTAAAGAAATATTACTATATTTGAAAATGTGTTTCGGTTTTAAAAGGTCCCACATTGATATAATTAGTGGATAAGGTGATAAGGGTTCGAAATACACTCATCCAATTGGTTTTGGACATGTGTAGTTCATATATTTACATTATCTTTCTATTTTATTTAAATCGTCAAATAATGATGGCATCGCTGCATCATTATTATGTCATAAATAATTAAATTTTTTTAATGTCTAAAAATTATAAAAAAATGCTATGATATAGGAAATCTTTTTATATTTCCAATGACTATTTATAAGCAAATTTTGTACTTGTATAACCCCACTTAAAAATTGTTTTCGTAAAACATATTATGTTTGTGTCATTTTCACTTTAACATTAAATAAAAAGTAATTTATGTAATTTCCCAACCAAAGTGGATCCATGGGGTCCCCAAGTTGACCCATGGCATGTCATGGTCGGCCATGACACAACCAATGAGGTTGGGACATGTGTCTAGGTCATTTCATTTTATTAAAGTATTATTTATACCTTAAACTACCCTAATTACCACTAATCGTGATTAAGAACTTAATAAGTTACTATTCACCAAAAAAATTATTATAATCTCATTGAACCACATTTTACTTATTAATGACAACCATGTATGTCGGATTTTCAAAATTCAATACACATTAGTGGTAAACTTTCATTTAACTGAAAAATTAGTTTGCTTGATTATCACTTAGTGGTTTCACTATTCTTCAAAAATTGAAGATTTTTAGAAAATTACCAAAAATTCACCCTAAGCTATATTTGATATTCCGAATTCAAAAATGAAGTCTATTTTACAAAATTCGAAACATATAGGTCACATTATTTAATTTAATAATTAATTCCCGCTGCCAGAGCAAATAGCGTGTTTTTACAAAATAATAAGTATCAAAATATTGACACCAGTTTAAGTCTAATTTCAAAGTGAAATTGATTCCAATGACCACCATTGGATAAAATGGTAAAAATATATTCTAATTTCACTTCAAAACCAATTAAAAACATAATATAATCATATAAATAAATTATATTAAAAAGTAGTTTTGATGTAAAATGCAGTATTTTTCACTATTCATTAAAAAAAATGAACATTGTCAGAAAAATACCAAAAATTCACACAAGGTAAATTTTGATGTCCCAATCATAAAGAATAAGTTTATTTTGACAAACATAGTTTATAAAATTGTCAAAATATAGATTCAAAAATGGTTTGCAATCAAAAGGCAGTAAAAGAATCTTTTAAGAATATTATTGTATTCCATGCATAAGATTGTATTTATTTTCATTTTAAGCCGCTATAAAACTATCATAATCATTAATAGACATAGATAAAAATATCTATTATTCATTACTTACTTGGGATGTTACATCCTTCCCCCCTTTAGAAAATTGCGTCCCCGCAATTTATTTACTTGTCGAATAAATGGGGGTACTTATCCCTCATTGCATTTTCAGATTCCCATGTTGCCTCTTCAATCACATGGTTTTTTCCACAAAACCTTTACCTGATGAATCACCTTATTCTGTAACACTTGCTCCTTGTGGTCAAGAATCTGGACCGGCTGTTCCTCATAAGATAGGTTCTCTTCCAGCTGAACTACCTCTGGACTCAAAACATGAGTTGGATCTGGCATATACATTCTCAAAATCGAAACGTGGAAAACATTGTGTACCTGAGATAAACTCGGAGGTAAAGCCACTCAGTATGAAACTAATCCAACTCTCTCCAGAATTTCGTATGGTCCAATGAACCTTGGACTCAACTTTCCTTTCTTACCAAATCTCATCACACTTTTCCAAGGAGAAACCTTGAGAAAAACATGATCACCAACCTCAAAAGATAGATCCTTCCTCCGGTTATCCGAATAAATCTTCTACCTGCTCTGAGCTGTTCTCATGTGCTTCTGAATCAACTGAACTTTTTCTGCCATCTCTTCTACCAATTCTGGTCCCATCAACTTCCTTTCACGCACTTCATCCCAGAAAGCTGGAGTTCGACACCGCTTCCCATATAATGCCTGAAATGGTGCCATCTGTATACTGGAATGAAAACTGTTATTATAAGAAAATTCAACCAAAGAAAGATGTTGGTACCAACTTCCCTGATAATCCATCAAACAAGCTCGTAGCATATCCTCCAATGTCTGAATTGTTCGTTCTGACTGCCCATCTGATTGAGGTTGAAAAGCTGTACAAAAATTTAATTCAGTACCCAACGACTTCTGAAGGCCTTTCCAAAAGTTAGAAGTAAACCTGGGATCACAATCCAATACAAAGGAGAGAGGAACTCTATGTAACCTGACTATCTCTTTAAGATACAAACGGGAAAGTTGATCAAGAGAGAAAGTATCTCGTATAGCAAGGAAATGAGAAGATTTGGTCAAGCGATCAAAAATAACCCAGATTGCATTATTACCTCGAGATGTCTTCGGTAATCCAACAACAAAGTCCATGGATATGTTTTCCCATTTCCACTCTGGCACTGGTAAAGGCTGAAGAATCCCTTTCGGTAACTGCCGCTCTGCTTTAACCTTGCCAATCGAGTGAAACTTTCTTCATAAGCAGCCACTGAGTCTTCCTCTTGCCTCAATTCCAAGAATTGTTTTTCCATCCTAAGTCGAACAGCCTTAGTAAAATACTTCTCAAGAAATATACCTTTGAATTCATCCCAGTGAAGATCCTCAATCTCATCACTATCCCTTATATTTTTCATCATCGACCACCACTGATCAGCTTCACCTTCAAAACGGTAAACAACAAGACTAACCTTTTGATGTTATAAACACCCCATGACATCAAAAATCTTCTCCAGTGCTTTAATCCACCCTTCAGCTTGCACAAGGTCAGATGATCCTCTGAATGACGGTGGATGTTGCCTCATGAAATGTTCCACCACTGACATGTTCCTCTGCGGTTGATCTGGCTGATCTCGTGCATGGATACCACCACCATTTATAGCCTGAGTCAACTGTGTCATCACTGCAACAAACTGTTCAGTTCCGATTCCGACCATCTCAGGTTGCTGATTTGGAAGGTTATCTTCCTCCTGATGTCATCCCAACATAGCTGCTTTGTTTCCTCTGCGGAAAACCATTCTGAACACAGATATATCTTAGGTGAAGCATCATGGTAATCCGTAAATGCTATATCATTTAATCATATTATAATTTAACACTTTTCTAACTCCTAAAGTTGTCTAAACCGACCTTTGATACCAACTATAAGGCCCCAGCCTTAAACCTTACTAAATATTGAATTAAATGAATAATTCACATTGAGGATCTTTTCAGGTTTAGAGTTTTAGAGAATTAGAACATAACTATTACATCTCAAAAGATTACAAAGTATTCACTTATACTAAGTTTTCATAAAAAAACTCTTAAAAAGAAAGATGTCTAGTTCCATGTTTTATATAGCATGACATTCCCTTGATCCCATCCTTGACCCTATTCCACATTAAGTCCTGTGAAAAACATTTCAAAAAAAACTTGGGGTGAGCATAAGAAGCTCAGTAAGGGATACACAAAGAATGAAAATTGTTAGTTTATCAAAACAACAAGTAAACCATGTATACTTTATCAAAGTAATACTTTTCACCTTTATGAAGTAATAAAAACTCTTCACTGAATAAAGTATCATTACTTACCTTTTTGTAACCAAAGGATTACCATAAAACCCATATAAAGAACACATAACATATATAAAGGTAACTTGGGACATAAACATACTTAAGTGGAATAACCATACGGTTGACTTCCACACATATCACTTAATGGAATAGCCATACGGCCAATTTCCATACATACTTAATGGAATAGCCATACGGCCGACTTCCATACCCAATGCATTGGAGGTTATAACGTAACCACCCGTCCTGGTATTCACGGCACCACCCGTCATATGGTTTATAACGTAACCACCCGTTAAAATGTCCAAGTACCAATATAAAATCATAAAACATAAAACCAATATAAAGGAATGATAACATTTCCACATTTCAATCACAATATATCATAAATATATTGACATAATAGAATCCTTTTTCAAAACCATTTTCAATACCAAATTACATAAAAGAGTATATGGTATTTATTTTATTCTAAAAACATTACGGCTTGTTGAGAAAGCCAAAGACCAAATAATACTCGCGGCGGCGGAAAAAGGTTTTTGTCGCCACGTACGTTAAAAGAAACATTCCTTTTTGTCGTTTTGTAAAACGCTTCGTATAAAAAGATTCCTTTTGTATAAAAGTAAAAGTCAACGGGGTTTATACACCGTATAAAATAAAGTTGTGTATAAAACGAAATATGCCTCAATGAAAGGAGATTGAGACGAAGTCCCATACCTCGTATCCGACTTGACCCGACCGTTCTTTAATCTCCTGAATAATAAACTTGAGTTAATCTCTACTTTCTTATGAATCTTTTTCATGTTCATTATTCCTTTTATACCATGTTATGAACATCATGTAATCAGTTAAGTTAATAATGTTCATTTTGTCGGTATTTGGTTCTTTAGTCAAAAATAGACTTCTTACACTTACATGTTGTTAATTTGGTCAAAGGTTCATTATATCCAGAATGGTATTCATGATTTAGATATCATATATGTCATATATATCCAGTACATACATGCATTTATAATATTACATCACATTTAGAGGTAAGAAATGAAATGCACCGTTCATGGAGACGGTAAGCCGTACGTACGCATGAATGCTACTTCCATTTCTATTTCATATTTTTTGGAATGGAATCATAATTATATAAGAGTATATTATAATTCCAGTATAATAACATATATAATATCATTAACTTTATCCTTTACACATCCCACATATGGTATTAACGAATCAAATCACTTTTAGGGGGCGGTAGTCAGCACTTCCTAAAATGAAGATATCATGTTTTACCCATAATGGAAACCATAAAGGTATGCCCAAAATAAAAAAAACAGAAGCTTAAGGAAAACATAAACATATTATATATCATATATGAAAATAGTTACATCATAATGGCCACCTTTAAAGGTGTTAAATGAGTGTTGAACAATCATCGTTTCGGGAGGCAGAATTTCACCATCCACGGAAACCGTATGTTCTTTAACCATTTGATGTAGTTTTGTGAGATTTTAGCTCAAATAAATCTTATAAAAACATCCTATTATATTGAAGATACTTTTGTTGTTACAAATGTAGTAAATAAAAAGAGTTTAGAGGGTTGGAGAAGCAAAATAAAACAAATGAACAAGAGAGAATGAATTACCTTTAAAAGTGTAACTCCCTTTTTATTTGAGCCTAAAGGCTTCCTTTGAAAGGTTTATGCCCAAAGGGAATCCTCTAGGATGAGGAGAGGGATGTGGAGAGAGTAATTGGGCAGGGGTTGGCCGAGCCAAAGGCTTGAGAAGTGTGTGAAATGGGGTAGAGGTGGGGGCCTTTTATAAGAGGAGAGGAGGGGCACTTTTGGAAAGTAAAGAAATATTACTTTATTTGAAAATGTTTTTCGGTTTTAAAAGGTCCCACATTGCTATAATTCGTGGATAAGGTGATAAGGGTTCTAAATACACTCATCCAATTGGTTTTGGACATGTGTAGTTCATAGAATTTACATTATCTTTCTATTTTATTTAAATCGTCAAATAATGATGTCATCGCTGCATCATTATTATGTCATAAATAATTAAATTTATTTAATGTCTAAAAATTATAAAAAAATACTATGATATAGGAAATCTTTTTATCTTTCCAATGACTATTTATAATCAAATTTTGGACTTGTATAACCACACTTAAAAATTGTTTTCGTAAAACATATTATGTTTGTGTCATTTTCACTTTAACATTAAATAAAAAGTAATTTATGTCATTTCCCAACAAAAGTGGATCCATGGGGTCCCCAAGTTGACCCATGGCATGTCATGGTCGGCCATGACACAACCAATGAGGTTGGGACATGTGTCTAGGTCATTTCATTTTATTAAATTATTATTTATACCTTAAACTACCCTAATTACCACTAATCGTGATTAAGAACTTAATAAGTTACTATTCACCAAAAAAATTATTATAATCTCATTGAACCACATTTTACTTCTTAATGACAACCATGTATGTCGGATTTTCAAAATTAAATACACATTAGTGGTAAACTTTCATTTAACTGAAAAATCAGTTTGCTTGATTATCACTTAGTGGTTTCACTATTCATCAAAAATTGAAGTTTTTCAGAAAATTACCAAAAATTCACCCTAAGCTATATTTGATATTCCGAATTCAAAAATGAAGTCTATTTTACAAAATTCGAAACATATAGGTCACATTATTTAATTTAATAATTAATTCCCGCTGCCAGAGCAAATAGCGTGTTTTTACAAAACAATAAGTATCAAAATATTGACACCAGTTTAAGTCTAATTTCAAAGTGAAATTGATTCCAATGACCACTATTGGATAAAATGGTAAAAATATATTCTAATTTCACTTCAAAACCAATTCAAAACATAATCTAATCATATAAATAAATTAGATTAAAAAGTAGTTTTGATGTAAAATGCAGTATTTTTCACTATTCATTAAAAAAATGAACATTGTCAGAAAAATACCAAAAATTCACACAAGGTAAATTTTGATGTCCCAATCATAAATAATAAGTTTATTTTGACAAAAATAGTTTATAAAATTGTCAAAATATAGATTCAAAAATGGTTTGCCATCAAAAGGCAGTAAAATAATCTTTTAAGAATATTAGTGTATTCCATGCATAAGATTGTATTTATTTTCATTTTAAGCCGCTATAACACCATCTTAATCATTAATAGACATAGATAAAAATATCTATTATTCATTACTTACTTGGGATGTTACCGAAGATCTAAGAGAGTGATTAGAGAATGACATTAGAGACTAATTAATTACGGTTTTTAAAGAACTAAAACCTTAGGCACTATATGTATACAATGAGATTAAATAGATGAGGCTCAACTGAGGATACCTTTTTAAGCTTCCTCTAAAATAGATCCTTGGAAAACTCAAATCATTCGTATCTAGATATCCCTTGGTAAATACACTAAAGGTTCTAATCATGTTATACCCATAAATGTTTTTGAGAGACATCATGAGTTCACTATACATAGTTGAAATCATAAACTATTGAACATTGTCCACATCCCTTAAATGATTTTCATGGACAAAGAATTATTCATTATACACCACCCTGGTAGAAAGATTAGGTATCGAGGGTTCTAGTAGATAAGATTTTTGTTCATAGTGCAACACAACTTGAAGGTGTCTAAATCACTCCATGAAGTTACTCATAATGAGGTTGTTTTCTTTATAAAATATTTATCATTGAGAATATTTTGATTAAAATAGAGCCATTTTATTCTAAAATAAAATATAATGATATTAGTAAATTTTCATGATTACAAATTATGTGAGAAATAATAAAGTAATTAATTTAATTAATTAAATCTCTAAAATTTTTAATTAGTCTCAATGGTACTCACCCTTGAACTCATAATTTCTAGTTGCTAAGTCTTTCTAGTGGAAATTATGTCCATTAAAATTACTAATGATCCATATTTTTTCCATGAAATCTTTTAGAATGTAATTAGGTATTTAGTTTTTTCAATTTCAGGCTTGCATCTACTTGATCCATTGAATTTATTACCCTATCACAACATCCTGACGTGGATTACCTCAACACTTGCATCCAATTTTTTTGAACATAATTCTTCTATTAAACTAAATAAACGTTTTTTAATTAGACCCAAAAACCTCATCAGAACACACTAAAAAAAGTATGTGTCTATATTTTGGAAGTATACTACACATGGTTCTATGGTTTCATTCTGAATCATGCAATAGAAGTCTTAGTTTGAAATAATATTTGGTTGAGGTATTTTAATTAATTATGCCTAAATTTTATCAGGTTTTATCCTTAACATGTCATGTAAAAATAATGTTTATGTTACTAAATTAATTAACCATGCTGGATAAACGATTTACGCATGATCAGTTTCTTTAAGATCCATTTTTTAGAATTAATTCATTTATTTATGTGAACATAGTCTTATATCCATAAAATAAATAATTTTATACAAAAAATTAAAAATTAATTATATGTCTCATTCGTGAGATTTAATTAGAGTTCGATTTAATGAGAGGACATTAAATCAACCTATGTCCTCGAAAAATTATCATATATTTCTGTTATTAGAATGAGTTACAAAATTTCACAGGTGTAACACCTAGTTTGGCATCATTATCATTATGTCTTGAAACACTTATATGCACCTTTGGGTAAATCCATTAATTAAAATTATTTATAACTCACACAAAAGTGTGGGAATCCACTTAAAATATTAAAGTGGAGTTTTATAATCATTATTAGGTAGACATGTCCTATGTAATAATATAGGGAGGGATGAATCATAGGACATCATCAATAATTGAATAATAAATAATTGAAAAACCAAAGAATATATTAAATTAAATAAATTACAACGCACAAATTTGTATTAGTCCAACTCATGAATTTTCAAACATGGTACATATACGTAATGTAAATGTATATCATTCATTTTTATAAAGATGATAAAAATACTTTAATTAATTAATTAATTATCTTTAATCCTAATAACCATCTAAATCTACTCTTATATAACCACCATAATTGACTTAATGGAAAATAAATAGTAATAACAATATTTTCCAATTTATTATAATAAATTTATTAAGAATTTAAATTTCATTAAACCCCTAATTAATTTTTCAAATATTAAAAGTACCAATCCATGGAAAAAGGATTTAATGCTTCAATTTTCAATTTATTATAATTTAATTCTCCTACTAATTAGGGGTAAACAAAGTGTGTTCTATATATCCACATGATATGTTTATTTTTTAGTGTATGTTGGTCACACGCCTAGGGATTTGGTGTATTGACACAACGAGACTAGATAGTGAGTACTTTCTAGCCCCACACCATGAATCTACTTTTCTGGTCCCTATGATACTCTATTTGAGATTTTGTGTCTATCTCAGTGGGATCACACTATGTATACATGAATGATACAGACCATGTTTTCCAAATTTCACATGGCCTTACAACCCATTGAAATACACTGGGTGTTCTCTTGTGAGAAACAACACAAGATGTTCCTTAAGTTACACGATGTGTATCTTTAGTAGTGTGTGTCCAAATAATAATATGAAGGAATAAGTGAGTGTCTTGGATGTGGCAATTGATGAACTAAATTCTCTGTACAATTCACACACATTTTTTATATTATAAATGATCTATTTAGATAGTCTCACATGGTTTTTCATGTATATTGACCACATGGATTACAGAATTTACATTATTGACCCATGTAGAATATATGGTCTGTACATTGTATACACACCATGAAATTTAAAAAATGTGTTCCATGTTGGTATTTTAACTTTCATAGTACACCATGTGTATTAACTATATTTCATGGAATGTATCCTGTGGCATGGCCTGGTGTAGTGTACTATGTTACACATAATGTACTTTGGCTACATATAGTGTAACCACATCTTGTTGGAATATATTTTTTACTATTCTGATGGGAATATTTGGATGTTCTTCATCCTCTCTTACACCATTATGAAAATAAAACAATGATCAAACATGAATAATATGTTAATAACATGTTAATTCAAAATAAATTGAAGACAGGATAATTTGAAATGAAAATTCCACCATGATTGCGTATGGATCAACAATGAAATAAATAATTATAAATTTAATAACGACTACTCTTATACAAATTTTTGGTATGGGGGAAAGTGGAATATTGGGGTTTTTGGTGATATATTAAAATTTATTTTAATATTGAGTTGGATGAAACACTAAGAGATGATTTTTCATATAAAATTTAATAATACATTATTTAATATCAAAAGAAATGAGTACCTGATTTGAGTATTATTTCATCGATGTTTATTTTTTTCATCTTACAAGTCCCTTTAGAATCTCCTTAACCACTATATGAGGATAGAAGTAACGATATTATATATCGGTGATCCCCAAGTTCCCTTTAATCTCAGATAAACACCAATTAATATCTGGTTTCTTATTCAGTGGGTGGATTTTCTCACATTATTCATTGTGATAAACCATCCTTTTATCGTGATAGAATCTCTCTTTCATTTATTTTTATTGAGAGTGGGAGAATAATATGAGTCAAGAGAAAATTATTTTAATGAAATAAATCACTATTTTATTTTTTTGGATTTAATACAATATAGACATAACCCTATATTTATAATCATAAGTCTTTGTTTATAATAATTATTTCATTGAATGTCTACCATTAAATAATATAATAATCCTTAATAATTCCCCTCACACATATTAATTATAATATTATTTTTTGTATGAACCATCTTGAACAATAATAAATATTATTTAACAATATTGTTAATTAATATTAATCACCAGACTCACTCTTTGCCTATTTGGACTCCTCTATCATTTATTGAACGTGCAAATAAATATTTAATCTAAATATTTCATTAAAAAATAATCATTTTGATCTATAAAACATGAATAATTTATTCCCTTGGCCTTGATAATAATATTTATTAACATAATTATTTTCAATTATAATTTAATCTAGATCAATATAAAAACCACTGTGTGACCCTCTATGATTCTTTATAATTTTAATTTAGTAGGCTTACCTAAATTCCTTGATAACTATCTAGTAATAGGTTAATTCACTAATGTGAAGGAACATAATGTCACAATGAGGGCTATCAATTATGAACATCAAATATGTAATATAATCTATTTATGATCATTTCTTATGCATAAGGTTTCAAATCTATTTCACCAACCTATATGCTCGATAATGTATTCCCTGACTATCTAAAAAAACATTTTATCACACCATGGGAATGAAATTTAAGGAAATGGTTCTATTGTAATTATGTTGTTGATATATCTTCTTCCATAATTATGGGAGGGAAAATAATACCTAGACATATCCATTAATGACATGTTAATCATGAAACACCCAACATACCCTACCTTTCTATGCACATTTAACATAACAATTTTTATCAAAAAATCTATGTGCATGAATCATGACATGTATTAATGATAATATTATTGACCAAGGAATATTAAACATGCTCATAACATAGAATATATGATCACTCCAAAAAATGATGAATTCCTACTAGCTGGTATATTCTCACATTATCATATCATAGAGATTACTAGGTTTTGAAATCATGAGATGAATCCTAATTTACTTATGAGTACTCTCACCTGATAGTCTATGTACTATGTGTGCAATCAATTTATATTATCCAACCATAGAACAATATTTACAAATATCATCATAACACTAAATGTTTCTCATCATTCTTGGGAACCTCATTGACCTTATCAATGAGACACATACTCTTGGAAATTTTTACATTATAGTCTTTCATAATAATGAAAAATATGTAATAAAAAGTTTTATGAAAATTGAAAATATAGAATATTCATTTAATGATTGAAAAAATTTGTTTGTACTAGGACAATAACTCCAAAATATAAGATGTAGGTCCAAATAGATAGCATCTGTGAAATATCTCTTTTATTTTTGGAAACTAGGTTAGAGACTTTCATAGGAAATACACTAAAAATTACATATATTGAAACTGAAGAAGTCATAAATCTTGATTTAAATATAGTTTTTGGGTTATTTATTATAAGTTATTTTTCATATGTATGTCTACTAATATATATATTATCATACATGAAATTATTTTATGTTTTAAAATTTGTATAAATTGGATAGATCATAAAAATATCCAATAAGATGATCAATGGAATATTTCCCTATATTATATGCCAAATGTTATAGGAGCACAGGTTAAAAACTTCAAAATAGTACTTGACCAATTAACTCCGCAAATTAACAATAACATGAACTATGTAGAGTGCCCTTATCCTATATATAAGCTCCAAGTTGATGTTTATAACTTTATAAAACAATTAGCACTCAGTTTAATTATATCATTCAATCCATTAATCATGGAGAAAATTTTTAATTACATTAAAAATATTTATTATTTATTATAGTATTCCATGTAAGATAATATCATCATTGATTTTTGTTTCGTAGAAAGACGAATGGATTAGTTTTAGACACTAATATTGACATAAAGAAATAGAGGTGAACATGTCAATGATAACACAATGTGGGGAAATCAATAAATTTCTTGTATATAACTCTGTACCAATTAAAATTTTGGGGAATAATATTGTAGAATATTTAGTCATTATCCATTTGGTTAAATTCAATGTTATATTATAAATTGACTAGTTTTAAATTTTTAATGATAATATAATTTTTTTACAATAATTAAATCTTAATATATATCCTAATCTAACCATTGATTCTATAAAATTTCAAGGAGAATTATGAATCTCATTTGACAATTCCTTATATAGTATGAATATTATTTCCATACTAGAGAGCATATCTTGTATAAATGATAGAGATAAAATATATAATATGTTGATGTATTCCTAAAATATTTCCATAATGTAATTCCAAACCGTGAGGTTTAGTTATGTATAGAATTTTTATCGACAGTTATTCCCATAAAAAATAATTCCTTGATAAGAGCCCCAATTAAATTAGAAGACGTCAATAAGAAACTACAATAAATCTTATATTAGGGTTTTATATTATATTGTTCCTCTAAATAGTGATTTCTTATTATCCTTTTCAAGATTATGTTTTTTTAAATTTATCTCTATATTGATTACTGTGAGATGTAGAAAATAGTGATAAAGAAAAGGAATCCTTTGTCAAAGATTAATGAATTATCTAACAAACTATGCAGGTATCAATAATTCTAAATGGTGGATATTTAATTGATATATCATCAAATGATGGTGAAAAAATATGATATTTTCAAGAAATACATTCATACTAGATATGATCATTGTGAGTTCACAATTGTTTTATTAATAGTTACTTATTTTAACAAACATGTTTATATTTTCATTACTCTTTTATTATGTATTTTGATGTTATATAGTACTTAATATGATTATTAAGAGATTATATATGTTTTTGGTGTGTATTGGATGTTTCTCGAAGGGTTAAATGTTTGAACACTGTTAGTAGAAATCATGTAGATTTCTCAAGGAACCCATATGACATGATTAAGAGGGAAAGAGGGTGAGTACATCTAGTGAAGTGATTTTTAAATCCATGTGAGTGACGAAGAAAAATTGTGAATGTATATTAAAAGCTAAAAATATTTTTTGAAGGTAGTTTATAAAATCATGTGGACCAAGTATACATGATGTGGTTTGGAGGTAGTACCATGAAAATGGTTAGTGCATGGTTATTAAAATTGTTCTAACTAACCATGACTCATATATTTAATGCTACAAAAATTAGATTTTATCATATGTTTTACACCCAAAACAGTAATTATTCCTCTTTTATGCTAGTCTCTCAAACTCTATCCCTCTTCTATGTGTTGGGGGTGGTTCCATTTATTTTGGAAAATAATTTTGATGGATCTATGTGTTTTATATCTCTAGAATCAATTATAAAATTTTTTTTCTCTATTTCACTATTTATTTCCTTATCTTCACATAGAAGAAATATTAGATCCAATATTTTTACAAATATCTATGATTAGTGATGTGTTTGGATGAGATTTTTAATTGATTTATTGAGGACTTTTTGTTTTAAGCCGATATATTGTGGGTTTTTTGTGTTGTTAATTATTTTCATCAATCATTGATGGGTAGGTGGTATCTACCACTACTCCTATTTATTTAGAACTAAATATATTAGAATTATTAATTTTTTTCAAGGATTAAAATTGAATCATTGGGTGATTTCATAATGTAAAACCATGTTGTTTTATGGTTTGTAAATATTGGGTATTTGAATAGTTTTTGGAAAAACCATTTAAATTATTATTTTAAATTATGGTTTTGGTTGAGGTAAGAAAGATATTAAATTTTATTTTTTATAAGGGAGAATTAATTTATTTTAGAAAAATTGGTTTGATAACTCAACATATATGTTTGAATTATTTCATTTTCATTTTATGTCGCCTTGAGTAAGGTTAACTGTTCCATATTTGAGGCAAATAGAGAATGGTAAGCAAGTGAATTCTTACGGGATTGGTTAGTAACCACTCATGAGTATTAGACTATATCGTAGTATGAATTTTCGTGTATGGATGTAGTTTGATCATTCCATGTGGAATTGGATGAAAAATAAATCTGATTTTAATTTTATTTATTTTAAATATGTAAAAACTATGATGTCCCCCTATTTATAATAAATTATATTATGAATTAGGAGATAAAATTTTCTTATCCTAGTGGAAGGATTTGGTATGTCTATTGTGGAAATCCTACTAGGTATGATTACTCATCCCCTATATATTCACGTTGATGTTTATGCATTCTTTGTACTTCAAGACGTTGGTAAAAGAATGGGATGAATTTTCTCTAGTGGGGAATCAAAATTCTACTTCCTCGAGATGTTGTTTTAATCTTAAAGATTCTCTAATAGTTTATTTAGAGTGATTCCACATTTTTTTTATGTTAGGAAGTCCTTTGGTATTATATAGCCACATTGAATTACATTAGTTTCACTACTCTAATATTGTTGTTTTATTGGGTTTCCATTTGAGTTGTATAGTTTATATTCATGCATTATGTAGTTGGATTTATTCATTTATTTTTTATTGATTTGTGGAATTGTTTTTAATGGTAATGTAATCCCCCAATATTGAGGTACTCCATTGGAATTCATTTATTTCAATTGATTTCATGGGAATGTCACCAAAGATTAGTTTCTCTTCTAAACTGAACCAAGATAATGAGTTGGATGGGGATGTTGTAAATGGTACTAGCACTATGGAAAAATCACGATTTATCGGCGGTTTAAACCGCCGCTAAATAGATTGGCGGCAGTTTTGAAAAACCGCCGCGAAATCGTGCGTCGGGAAACTATTTGTGGCGGTTTTTAAAACCATCACAGAACGTTTTGTTCCGGCTTTATAGCGGCGGTTTTTTTTATTGTTTTTTATTTTTTTTTTTGTATTTTTATTTTTTTATTTTTTTTATTTATTTTCTATTTTTTTTAATTTTTTTATTTTTGGTGAGATTTGGACCCCTAACCTCTTGAATATTTTCCAAAGTCTTTACCACTCCAGCAAGCTCGTCATGTGGTCAATAAACAGAATTTAATATACTTATATATATTAATTGAAAAACAAATAATACATAAATAATCGATATAAACTCTATAATAATAAAAAATAAATAATGAATAATGAATAATAAATAAAAAATAAAAAATAAAAAATAAAAAATAAAAAATAATAAATAATAAATAATAAATAAAAGATAATAAAAAATAAAAAATAAAAAATAAAAAATAAATAAATAATAAAAAATAATAAATAAAAAATAAAAAATAAAAAATAAAAAATAAATATAAAAAATAAAAAATAAATAATAAATAATAACTAGTAAATAATAAATAATAAATAATAAATAAATATAAATAATAAATAATAAATAAATATAAATAATAAATAAATAATAAATAATAAATAATAAATAATAAATAATAATTAATAATTAATAATTAATAATTAATAAATGATAAATAATAAATAATAAATAAATAATAAATAATAAATAATAAATAATAAATAAATATAAATAATAAATAAATATAAATAATAAATAATAAATAAATATAAATAATAAATAATAAATAATAAATAATAAATAAATATAAATAATAAATAAATATAAATAATAAATAGTAAATAATAAATAATAAATAATAAATAATAAATAATAAATACTAAATAATAAATACTAAATAATAAGTAAATATAAATAATTAATAATTAATAATTAATAATAAATAATTAATAATTAATAAATAATAAATAAATATAAACAATTAATAATTAATAAATATATAATTAATAAATAATAATTAAATATAGATAATAAATAATAAATGATAAATAATAAATAATAAATAATAAATAAATTCAAATAATAAATAATAAATAATAAATAATAAATAAATAGAAATAATAAATAATAAATAAATATAAATAATAAATAAATATTAATAATAAATAATAATAAATAATAAATAAATATAAATAATAATTAATAAATAATTAATAAATATAAATAATAAATAATAAATAATAAATAATAAATAAATATAAATTATAATAAATAATAAATAATAAATAATAAATAATAAATAATAAATATAAATAATAAATAAATATAAATAATAAAATTAAATATAAGTAATAAATAATAAATAATAAATAATAAATAATAAATAACCAGTAACAAATATTAATAATAATAATAATATTTTATTATTAGTACTAATAAATAATTCATAATAAATAATAAATAATAAATAATAAATAATAAATAATAAATAATAAGTAAATATAAATAATAAATAAATAATAAATAATAAATAATAAAGGTAACACATGAAAAAGTCTGAAAATACTTGTTAAGGGATGAAAAATCATGAAAACGCATGAAAACGGATGGAGAAGCATATGAAGAATGGGGCATTTGAAAGACTGAGAACGCATGAGAATGCATGAAAACTCATGAAAACTCTGGAAAACCCCTTAATAATTCAACATAATCATCATAATAACCCACAAAAAACTATTGATAAAGATAACAAGTCATGAAAACCCAAATTAACAGTAATAAATGGAGCAACCGTTAAAACCCGTCAAAACGGTCATAAAGAGACAAAAAAAATTGGACTCACATTAACTAAGATAAATTATGATCCGAGAGTCCGTTTTAGATCCACGACCTGTCAAATCAAAGATCCTAAAACGATATTTGACATAATAGGTGAAAGATTCTGAATGGACAGGCAGATCAGAAGTTGTGACCATTTAAAAAAAAGCTGACGGGGAATGGGTGCTAGAAACGAGGCATCGAAAAACATAACAAACCTGATACCCACTAAAAAGGCCATAACATATGATCCAGGAGTTCATGTGGGCGCCACGACTAGTCAAATTGAAGTTCATGGAACGATCTATGTTCTGGCAGGAGGGGGTGTCCGAACTGACACGTGGATCGAAAGTTAAGTCCATTTAAAGACATGTTCGACGGGACACTGGTGACAGAAACGGGGTTTTGAAGGCCATAAGAGGGGTTTTTGGGGTCTAAAAACATGACAGAAGCTAGCTGGTGTCAATTTGGTGCGTAGCTCTCTTCGCTGGCTTCGATTTGATATGTGGTAGAGCCCAAACGGGCACCCGGAGCGAATGTTATGGCCGTTTGAAGTTGGAGAACATTTTTCGACATTATTATAACTCTAATAACTTCTGTACCTTAGACTGTATCATGGTATTTATTATATTTTCCTTTAGATCTCTTTATGAGCTTTGATTTGACTAGTCATGGTGCTCCAACGGACGCCCAGATCAAAAGTTATGGTCGTTTTAGTGATTTCGGGGTTTCCTGTTTTTTTTATTTTTTCCTTTCATTTCGGGGCGGTTTTACCGAAACCGCCGCTATTTTGCGGTGGTTTTTTAAAAAAACCGATGCTAATCCTCGAAAAAAATTTAAGAAAAAATAAAAAAATAAATAAAAAATTATGGCATTTCACGGCGGTTTTTTCGCGGCGGTTTAAAAACCACCGCGATACGGCGGCCCGAAACGCATTTAGCGGCATTTTCTAAAACTGCCGCTAAACGAAAGTTTTCTTGTAGTGTAGTCATGGTCAGTTCATCAACTTGTAATATCATTACAAAGATAGGATATGTATGAACTTGAAATATATTCCATAAAAATTCAAAACTACTCTCTTTATGTTGAACATCATGTTACTTGGGTGGTTTGGGTATAAAAGGTGTTCTAAAACACTTCTTTGTGTGATTTCATCCAATCAATGTTGGTTTATTTTACGAATTTAGAAAATCACAGATTCGTATCAAGGCTTCCCATTAGGACTTCATTTTTTATATTATATCCACTATTTTTTCAATTTTTTTGTAATTATTGTTACTTATTATGATTTGGAATATTATAATCCTTAAATTACAAATTAGTGATGTGTAAGTGGTTTTTTCTGTCTTTTATAAAATGGAATCAGTTGGCTTATGTAGAATCATACAAAAATGATACATAGAAAAATATTTGGAACTTGAAATATAAGTAAACAAACAGATTGATTAGATAACTATTCACTAATTTCACGTTTGGGATAAGGGAAATCGAAATTATGTACCCCATCATGTAGATATTTTTGTGCAGTTTCAGAAAAATAATCCACAAAACTTTTGAGGTAATTCGAAAAATAAATTTGTGTACTAATAGAACGAATTGTATTTTCAAATTTTCTTTGAAAAGTTTCTGATATAATGTTAATGTCAGTAGTACCCAGGATGTAGGATATTTTACACTAATTGTGGGATTTATGTATCCATTGAAGAGTTTACTAGGGCTTAGCATGAGAGGAATTTGATGAATTTTTACTAAATAAATGCCACCCACACACCTTTATGATTTCTAAAATGAAATATTTCATTATCCTAAATCATAAAAATAAATCAGCAATGGAATATACAACTATGTTTATGATCCATGTATTTTTTCTATAGAAGTATCTGCTAGTACATCATTGAAGAAACACATCACTGAGTCGGGACTATGACCTGAATTTCAATCTAAAATTATGATTATCTATATTATTGATTATATAGATATGGTTAATAGATCAAGAGTAGATAGAAAAGAAATTTATTGGAATCCAACATGATGAACTACAACTTCTCTATTTAGGAAAAGGCGAGAACTTTAATGTTGGGAATGAACGGAAGAGGGGAACCTAATTTCAAAATAGTGGAGAATTATAGTATCAAACCACAAGATAAATTAAATTTCATCCTTATAACAATAGATATAATGGATATTTTCAATCTGATTTGTTTGAGCATATGAATTGAGTTTGTATAGAACCACCTAGAGCATTTCATAATTCTAATCATATAGGACATATTCATAGTTATTTCCCTACTACTAAAAATTTAGTTACTGGTAATAAATCTATGGTTTCTTAAAAATATTATTCTTCAACTTGAATATCATTTTTGGATTTTTCTTATCCTTAAAAATGAGAAAAACAAGGTGATTCCCTAAACACCATGACTCCTCATATAATTCAACTATATTAGGTAATCATTGAACAATGAAGATAGAGTAAGAAGATGTTTGGTTCTTTGAAAATTATCATGGAAGAGAAACCATGTCCTTTAACTGTACAAGGTACCCATCTACTTATCTCATCCCTTGTGTAAAATTTGTTCGATACTACTTCATTATAGTCTTTTATTTCATCATTTTTATGAATCAACTATGGTTACATATCAAGATTATGCCACATGTGATGCGTATCTATAAACATACTAGGTTTTATGATTTCATGGGATTTAAATGTGTATCTTATTTTATAATAATCGATTGATACTAGTTTGATTGGACTTTTTTTAAGACAATGGTATCTTTTACATAATCTCAGAAATGGATTTGTTAGATTCATGTAAGTAACATATGGATTTTTATGTGTGATGAGTAAATTTTATATCTCTTGATGGGATGTTGTGTGTTTTTAAAGGAGGCATGGATTTGAAGGATTGATGAGAATGAAATTTTTCACCAAAGGATGGCTGTATTTATTTTCAATTAGCATCAGCCACTTTGGGGACTAATAAAATTATTGAGACTATAAATTTTCATACAATCTTGTATTTTTATCCTGACATGATTCCCAATGATTTCACCAGTTTTCCACCTAAAAGATAACTAGAATTTCTGATAAATCATATCTCAACGTCAAATCCTTTTTTACATCCATCATATACAATAGAACCAATATAATGAAATGAGTTAATCTTCCAATTAGAATAAATAGAATGTAAAGGTATCATAATACCATGTAGGTCACATTGGGATTCTTTTGTTCTTTTTATCATGACGTAATAAGGATTGTTATGACTTTTTATTGATTATCATAAACTAAATAAGGAGATCATAAAGAAGAGATATCTACTACCTCTGATTTATAGACTATTTGATCAATTCATGGGAAATCAATGGTTCTATAAAATTTTTCTATGATTGTAGTATCACCAAATCCATGTTACGAAAGAGTATATTCTGTAAATAGCTTTTAGGAGTCAATAAGTTCATTATGAGTATATTTTCATGCCCCCTGGCATTATAATTTCACCAATGGTTTTCATGGAGTTGTTAAATTTTCTTTTAGCAGTGCCTAGACCCATTCATTAAGGTATTTTTTGGATAACATTCTAGTGTGTTATAGAACATAGAAAAAACATAAAGATTATTTGGAGAATTTATAGAGAATTTGTGGAGATCACATGTTGTATATAAAATTCACTATAATATATTTTTGATACTATAAGTTCAATTCATTGGAAATTCAATTTCATATAAAGGAATTTTAGTAGACCATTTAATATTATAATCTGTAGTCTCTTAGAAACAAATTAAAATTCATTTTATATATGAAACATTTTTGGTTTATCAAGTTACAATAGTATCATTTTTTTAGACTTATTGTGACATTCGTCTCCAATGAAAAAATTAAAGATTAAGGGAACTTATTACATATGCATTAAAATGGTCAAAAATCCATTTGGGAGCTTAAATAAATGCGCACTTCATCATCAATTATTGTCTGAATATAACTCAAGAAAGGTTATGTATTTTATTGTGAAACAAATGGTTCAAGAATAAATTGTTTTATTATATAGGGAGATCATGTAGTAGCTTATGGATGATAATATTATCAAATTAATGAAACGAATTATATTAAACATGACTTAGAATTTGTTTTGGTTGTTCGAAAAATAAAAACATGATGACATTATCTATTTATTGAGAAATTCTATATGTTCAAATACTATAAAATTATTAAATACATATTTTATCATATGGATTTAAAACTAAGAAAAATATGAAGGATGGAATATGTCTAGATGTTCGCCATTGAAATATTCTATAAATGTAGCAAAGGTAATTCCCTCGAATAATATTTAATACTATATTCATTGAGCCAATATGGAAAATAATCCTTTGTTTGGTGGAAATTGAGGAGTATGATTTCATACATGTATAATGATTTTACTAATTAGAATTAAGTTCTAATATATTACCCGAGGAATCTTATTCCTGATGAGTTTTAAAATGTATGGGATCCTCAAAGAATGGATCATGATTGTATTTCAATTATTATATTTTAAAATTGTGGGGATACCATTAATGTATGGAAACATGATGTAACCATAATTTTTCTATTTTTAGGTTAAATTTTAATTCCACATTATTATTATGTGAAACATAGTTATTCGTATCACCATTAAATATGGTTGGTTCAACATGGGATCTAAAGGCTGTATAATGCTCTCGGAAACCATTTTTGGTGGGTAGGTATGTAATGAAATGTGATTGATTTTTTCTTGAAAATCTAAATTTGTAGTAGGTCTTAGGAAATAATCAATAACAATATGAAATAATATAATCATTATCTAACTCCATATAAAAATGTGAGATGTATGCTAATTAATATATCATGGGATTATTAAAATATATTCAAAAGCATGATTCATTATGTGTCATTAGTGATTAACTCAAAAGTCTTTTCACTTCATTATAATTAATGAATCCATTACATTAGATTATTTATAAAATATCTTATATTCCAGACGTGGTTAAATTTCATGGAATATTAGTTTCATCCATCTCTGAATGAGATCTTCATTTCAAATCTCAAATTTGGTGATCACTTCAAGATGATTTGTGTACCCAATTAGCCATGAGAATGGTGCATCATCCAAAAGTAGATGGGTAGTCCAAACAAATTATTTAGACACTGGAATACATGATACAAGATTGTTCTATTTATTTTAGTTTCCAATGGGAGGGTCTTTTTTCCATTAGTTGTTTTTTTATATAAAATTAGTTATCAGGACATGATAAATATGCCTCTATTAGAGGAACAATATGATCATCCTTGTTTTTATCTACTTTATTGGTTAGGGTTTGAAGAAACATAGCTATTAGTACCTAGAAATGTGTAGGAGAAGACTACAAAAATTTAGATAATAAGGAAACTTTTTTTATAATCCCAATTTTTTTTGTATTTCATATATGGATAATTATTTTTGACCCCTATCCTATATTTTGGGAGATCATGTGTTCTAATAAGTCTCGCTGATGATGGGAAATCATCAACTAGGTAATAAACAAATGTTTTCTCCTTGGTATGCTGAAAATTTTGAGATACATGAAATAATTTACGATATTTTCTATCGGTTGTCTTACAACCATGGTTTAGTATGGGTTGTAATGTCTTCTATGTATCTATACTAATAAATTAATTAACTGATTGTATCAATATATTTTGATGGGACAATGTTGACCACAGTCCAGAAGATTTATTTTTTCATACAACGAATCATATATTTGATATTGAAGACAAATTATCACATGGAAAACATATTCCATTAGTTTGAGTCTTATATAAACATAGTTAGATTCTAAAGGAAACATGGAAACATGAAAAAATAATTGAAAAATGGACCAATAATTTCAAAAATAGTAGAAATATCCAGATTTTTAGGGATGTAAATCATAATGGTGGAGAGAAGTTAATATCATTTATTTTTGTTAATTTACCCTTTTATTGTTTAGTTTGATATAATATAATAATTGAGTTTAGTTTCAGATGTTTCTGAATGGTTTTTATGATTTTTATGTTTTTCTAAGGGTTTATGTTTTGAGGACAATTAGTGGAAATCATGAAACAATTTTAGGAGGACGTACATGGCTAGCACTCAATTTTTCCAAACTATGTGAGTTCCTAGGAGAAAAAAATCAAGTGGATATACAGATAAAAAATGATTTATTATGATTTCTTAGACCATATGAACTAACTATGTGAGGGGGTGGTTTTTAGGAAGTATTAGGTCTGTGGTTATCACATTATTTCCAAAACCATGTAGACTAACCATTCCTTGTGCATTTAATAGTCCAACAATTAGATTTTACCATATTTTAACAAATGAAACCCTTATTATTAAAATATACTCTGATGAAATTAAACCACACTCCTCTTCTTAGTATTATAGATGTTCTCATTGATCCGAAATCCATTTTGATAGAACTATATGCATTGGTTCCCTAAAATCAATGGTATGTCTCAGTTTTCTCTCCTTCCCTTTATATCTCCGAATCTCCTCTCACATTGAATGTTAGATATAATTCATTATACATAGATCTATGATCTATAATGTGTTTTTTTGAGACTTTATTGGTTATATTGAAGGAGAAATTTTTATATGGATTGGTGAATATGAAAGTGTCTCATGGAACATAGGAATAAGATAGTCACAATACATATACACCCACTACCATAAATTAGGGAAGAAATTGTTAGATACAATGATAACTTGAAGAATGTATTGGGTTGTGTACCCGTGTAAAATGATAGAGTGATAGTGTTTTACTCAAGTTAGATTCAGGTATATAATAAAATTAGCCAATTCATGAACTATAATTCGGACTGGTAAACTTTTCATTGACGATTTGGAGGAAATATATCTTTAGATAATGGCATGACATATATAGCTATCATAAGAGCATAATTTATTTATTCCACAATATTATACTCAAAATTCATCATTAAATATGATAAAATGTGATCAAATAGTCTTCTTAATCAATCCATTTTCATCATGGAGATGAATATAAAGTGGTTTACACCTTATGTTGAAACAATCCAATAACCATATCCATGATATTGATTGAAAGAGACCAAATATTTTTATCAATAATAGTATATTCATGTAAATTATAAATAATGGTACAAAATATATAATTTATTATGTTATTTATCAACCAAATATCTTGTAGAAGATTATGGTATCCCAAAGGGATGACACAGATATTCTGAATAGTGTATAGATAATAAGATGAGGAAAATCTTAGAGTTCTACATCGATAAAGATAGGGTTTTGTTACTAGGTACACAATAATTTGTACCATACGATACTATGTTAAAAGATATCTTAGATGATTCTCATAGATCATCATTCTCTACCCACCCAATAAGAAGAAATATTTATATTGATCTTTATAGATTGATTTTTATGGGATATTATGTATAAGGACATTGTAGAATATACATTAAACTGAGTGGTATAACAACAAGTTTAGAAAAACTAATTGAACCCTAACGGGATGATGAAACCATTACACATACCAATATGGAAATAATAGAAAATGAGAAAATCCAGACCCACACTTCTAAATATTTTAATTTTCATACAAATAATTATTCAATGAACTAATAAATTATTAAATTTAAATTCGTCTAAGAATATTAATTATTAGTGTATTTGGATGATAATACATAAATGAGTGAAAATTTAAACACCATCATTTATATTATCTTATCCTTGAAATATAATTTTCTACATAGACTATATATTCCCTAAAATACTCATACTTTTCAAGTGATTTTTGAAAACATAAGAAAATGAGGTATGTTCGGAAACTCAGTAAGGGAAACAGTAATAATGATATTGTTTCCATGATGATATTTATTTAAATCAAGGAATAATCATAATAAATGTCATGATATATAAAGAAAAAATTATACATAAATATTTAATGTAAATTATAACATCATAAAAAAGTTATCAAAAGTGCCCCGATGGAAATCCTAAATGGAAATACCATGATATTTTAATGGCTATGAAATAAATATGACCATAAATACCGTGATATAATAATCCCTCTTATGAAAAGAATACCTACCAATACCTTGGTATATGAATGGATCAGATGGAAAGGCTACCCAATAATATAATGATACCATAATTCCTCCAATGGAATGGATAGCTTCTAAAACCATCTTATCCTAATTCCTCTGATGGAAATGATAGTAACTAACCCCATGGATTTTTAATAATTCATGCACATAGTTTCAATGATTATAGAACATTTCCATGTTCATTAAAGGTATATATAACTAGGATAACCCATTTTATAAATGGTCTAGTGTATTATTCATAACTTAAAACATATATTCATCAAAATATAAAATTAAAAATTCATAATGTGTAACCACAATGATTCTTATTAATATAAATCCCCAGAAAAATAATAACAATGGTATCTAGAAGAATACCCACCCTTCATAAAATAATTTATATATAGAATTCACTTTCTATCATATATACTAAATGTGACTTCAATAATAATATTTTAATGGGGGTCATAAATAGATTTATGATCTAGAATTGTACTTTATCGAAAAATTAAAAGATTCCAAAGACATGATTATATCAATTACTCAATTATTAATTCATAGTACATGTTATATTATTAGATCAAGCCATAGAGGTTGAGTAACCCCCTCACTTCCCCTTTTGAACTATATACCCCCCATCATTCAATCATCAGGACACATGTAGATGGTGATGATAATTAGTTTTCTTATGATTTAAGAACATGGGAGTTTTTTGAGTGTGATATTTATGATCATAATTTTTTTATATTATGGAATAATAAATATATTAAAATTTTATACCCAATAATGTGATTTCAACTTCTAATCAACACAATTTTTTAATAAATTCAGTTATGATTCCTAGATCCTGGGATTTTTTACATTGGGATAGATTATTAGAAGGGATAATTAGAACAAATAGGTAACATAATATTGAGAATAGATTTAAATGATGATTATATACTATATATAGGTTAATATAATCATTTTAAATTGTGTTTCAAAATAGTTTATTATAAATGTATCGTAATATCAAATGTATGAAAACTGTATACCAATAAATTACTTTGACATGGTACAACTTTTGAAATGTGTATAAAAGGAGGGATAAGGTGATATATCATGGATGAAAAAAGAATCAAAATAAAATAAAATTATAATAATTTAATCTATATAATATGTTTTTTAAAATAATAATAATGTAAATCATATCATTTTTAAATCAAATGAATATGATTTGGAATCTATACTATAGCTTGGTTGTGACTTTTTAAAAGTGTCATAATGAGAGTGAATGATTAATATATCATGTAAAAAACAATAATGGGATAATGATATACTTGTAATATAAGTATATCTTCAAATAACAAGTTATTTTAAAATAGATTATAAGAAAAATTTCAACTATAGACAAAAAAGGAAAGAGTGGGAAACCATTGAAATAATAACGCCTTTGGAAATGGGATGAAATTAGAGAGAATGAATGATCACTCTTAAAAAATATAAAAAATGGGTGATAATATACTGGATTGTGAAAATTATTATCATTTCAAGTTTATTTAAAAAAGATATTATAAAAAAATAATCAAAATTAGATTTTGAGAGAGTAAAATAAGATCCCTTACCTTACATGAACTTCTTGGCTAAGAACTAGTCATTATGACCCCAAAAAAATCATTTTCAATGAAGAGTGAGATCTAGGCGGTACACCAAGAAATAACAACCAAGGTAGAACTCATTTTTTCTATATGTGTAAATAAGATAGGGGGATCAATATTTATAGATGTGATGAGTCGAACCCAAAGAGATTAATTATAGAATATTTTAAAATTCGACAATCACATGTGTGCCACTAAACCCATAGCACCCAATTACATACCATAGTACCACACTATAATTTTTATGGAAACCAATTAACCCTGGTCACTAACATGATTATGTATTATCTTAATTACATATATATGATTTCATATTTACCTTATATTACAAAGTATCACCATTTTTTACATTTTTTAAATTTTTTTCTAAAAAATTATGAAATTTAACCCCATGTCTAATATATTAATCCTAATTCAAAATATGTATTCTATGTAAAAAAATCCATCCTCCAACTATTTGAAATTTTTCATTTAAAAATTAATAGTATATTTAATAAAAAAATGTATTATGAGAAATGATATTTTATTAATAATAGAATTTACGTATTAATACCACCTTAATCCATAGATACTTCTACCCTTATAACACCAACAAAATCCCTGAGGGCAATGTTCATAATGGTTGTACACTCAAAGGCTAGTTTGACCAACATTTATCTCCTGAAGATTTAAATAAAAATAAAAATATCTAATTGGTGACTCTAATCATGCATAAATTTTTGAAGTTCCACTTTAGTGTCATATAGGGAATACTCATGTGATGCTACCTCATTCCCAAGCTCTGATTAAGGTTCCTAATATAGGTGTCCCTACTAGTGTAATCCATGGTATCTCTTTTATATACTTTTTAACTTATTCTGTCACACTTATAATATACAATATTAATAGTAACAATATTATAATTAATATATTATCAATTTTTATGATTCTTAACTATCACAATACATCAGTGGTCATAATTCCTAATAGTCACAAAAACATCTTCTAAAAACATTTTCTGAAATAAATTTCTGTATTCTGAAACATAATTATCTAATAATGATTATTTAGTAGATTTTATTATCCTTATTTTGTAGTATACTTATTATTTGTGAAATTTTTATTTAGTAATATGATCCATGTTTCCTTTACACTACACTTTGATTATTAATTATTTATGTATTGTTCATTATTATCGGTATTATTATTAATAAATGTGTATCTTTAATTTCTATTATATAATCCATAGTTGTAAAAAAATTATTTTTATGGATTTATAAGTTTTTATGTAGTCCCCATTATAGAAATTTCATCATTGAAATTTCTATAATGGGGACTACATAATTGAAAAACTCTTGGAACTACTGCTTTGTTACTTCTTCAAGATCCCAATTTTTTAATATGGACTTATGATTATTCCATATATAATTCTCCAATATATCTGTTCAATATTTTAAGACATTCTTTATCTGTTAAAGAATTATAACTTTCTCTTTTTTGTGGTAGATTAGGCTGAAATTATTCCTTTTCAATATGAATTATATGAATTTTAATAGCAATATACTTCCTTAATATAGATACATAAAGGGAAACCATAACATAGGTCTGATTTGATTGTAAAATCATGTTGACAATACCCTAGTTCTATTTGGACCAATATTTTATGGGGATAAAAACACAAATGGATTAGATTCCCTTTATTCTAAAATTCATGATACCTTTCACAGGATATATTCTCTAGAATATTTAATCATAAATTTTGAACTCTAAATCACAATTTCAAGTGTATTCCTAACACTTTTTCTTACATTGACCTACTTTTATATGTTGTTGGATACCCTTCACGTTCTCAATAGTATCTTGTATCTTCAATAGAACTTGAAACTTATACTCCCAAACTTTATCTGAGTAAGATTCATTCTAAAATTTAATCCCCTAGGTAGTGAGATAAGGTTCCACATTAATTCTAGAATTATAATTATTATTATTTGATAATTCCTATAAAATAATGTGTATATAAAACTTTCTATTTAAATCTAGTGAATGTTACCTTAACATTTCATTTAATTTCCATATAACCCTCTTGAAATTTCCATAGATTTAATGGTAGTAATTTGTGATAGGATATAAATCTATACTTAACGACCATTAAATACTCATCCAAAATATCATGGGGAAACATTGATCATGACTAGACATAATAAAGATATATTTACCATGAATCATTTATTCTAAAATTATATAAATATGAGTTAGTTGTTTACAGGAATTATCGTATATTATTGTTGTGAAATGTAGTGATATTTTCCATCGATCATGAACCACCCAAATATAAGTAATCCCCTTTTTTTCTTGGAAGACCAATGAAAAAATCGATAGGGAAATTTTCCCACATACATAATTGTACAAGAATTTATTTCACCATTTAGTCCACAATATCCATTCATATTTTACTTTATATAACATAAGAATTATTGATGTGTAGTATATAATTTCATATTTCATATTATCCCACCAATATTTCTCTCTATGATCCATGAATATCTTAGTAATCCCATGGTGTATTGAGAAATCATTGTTTTTTACATAATCTATTAATCCCTTCCCCAATCCAGTTATCAAAGTAATATATAATATCATTCCAAATTAGATGATTTCTTCTTGGTTAATGTTTACCATTAAAAAATACAACCTTGAAAAATATCTTTTATTTTCATCAATTCCAAACCATATCATTGAATTATCATGAAATTATGTTGTATTAATTTTCGAGCTACTTTATTGTAATGAAATGATTACATTCCCTCCTACATGGTTCTCAAATACAACCTCTCAATATCATTGATCATAGAATTTTTTCCTATACTTAATGAAGCAAGAGTTCCATAGTCTTTCTGAATCAATTCATTAACAATTTTTTCCCATATCATGATGATAATGAATTTTGCAATATTAATCCTTTATTAACTCCAACAATATATTCTCCCTCATTTACACCTCCCTTTATGTAATTATATATTTAATAATTTTATGGTCTGTATAAATATAAATATCATATCCTTATATATATTGATATTTATGCAATGTATTTGAATAATGTATTATTGTTTCCAAATAAAAATCCTCGGTTGGATAATTCTAATCATGTGACATCAATTATAGTGAATTTCAGGACATGACATTGTCATTATACATCAATAAATAACCAGGACACTTCATTTATATATCTCAATAGATGAAAAATCCTTCACCATCCGACGAAATGGTTAGTATGGGTGAAGTAACCAATATTATCGTAATCTATAGGAATATCGCTTCACACTCTATAGTCGAGGTAAACATTACCCCCTTTTGTGTTAGTTAGGTGAATGGTTTGATAGTCTTGAAACTTTCTTCACAAATCATTGATATGAACCATTTTGATTAATATTCTTATCGATATCTATCATAGATGAAGGGACATAGTATTTTTTATGATTTTAGACATCAAAACAATAGTTGGAATACCTTCCCTAGTCACCAAATTCCATCCAAAATCAACTTTATAAAAAATAATTCACACTTACTATACATTGAATATAAATTATTTTTCCTTAATACTAGTAAAATATCTCTAAAAGGTAACAATGATCCTTCTACTTTTTTGGAAAAATAATAATATAATCAATATATATTTTCACAAACTTTTAAATGTAATCCTTAAAGAATATATTTTTTAAATTCATAAATAATGCAACTGAGCTTTTCCAACCAAAGGAAATTACCAAAAATTTAGAGAGTCCATATGTAGTTTAGAATGAAGCATTCATATTATAATCCTTTTGGATGGTAATTTAATGATACGAGAACCTGAATTAAATCAAATTTAAAAATGAGGTACCATGATATCCATCGACAAGATCATAATTTCATAACAATTGATATTTATTTATAATAGTTACTTAAATTTGTTCTTCATTTTCATCAGAATATGTCATAGGTATATCATTATTTTTCGAAAATAAAAGTGGATCACTCCAAATGGACACAATAGGATGTATACAACCATTGTTTAATTGATCTTATATTTATGTAATTAAATTATATAGCTCAACTAGAATTATTATATATCCAAGAATTGATATAGGAAATGATTTAGTGACATGATCAAAAAAAACTATACTTCTCTATTTGGGGGTGGTCCAATAAATATGTATTGGAAGAATTATAAAAATTATTAACTTCATGAAATCATCCCTCCATAGGTACCCATTTAGTGATAATTATGAAGGAATATATACAGTGAACCTTGAGTCCCTCCTTCAATGGGACCCAAGTTGGAGAGTTTCACTGAGGCTATAAATATCTCACATATAGAAGTCTTTAACCTCAATGATTCAACATGGATTGGGGTATAATAAAAATGAACGACAAGAAAACTCAATATCATAAATAAAAGGGTAACCAAAACCATTTCATAACACATTTATAATGTAAACAAATATGAATACATTATCTACAAAAAACCAGAAGAAATCATAATGTAGAGACTTAATAACAACTACAAAGTATATGCAGTATTGTGAAGCATGGTCCCCATAGTCTTCCTAAAAACCTGAAAACTATTTTTTATATATATATGGGAAGCATAACATGTATACTCAATATGATCATTCCTAAGTTCTCTCAAGAACATTTTAGAAGATAATAGTAATACAAACTTTGTGAAAATAACAGAACCGAAAATAACTAAATAGGTCGACTAACAAATCACATCCTCACCTTATAACACTCATTAAATTAAAAAAAATAATTATTGTAACATAATAGGAGGTATATAGACAAAAGGGTACCCCACATCAATTTCACATTTATTTTAATCTCCCATTCCCCAACATCATACATCCTGGAACTCCATATCCTTTTGTAAGAACCATGTCTAAAGACACTGGGGAAATTACATCACATCTTACCCAAAGACACTTTGGCCACTACATCACATCCTTCCCAACAACACCTGAGCAACCTCATCACACCATAATGAATCATATAAGCAAAATTTTAAGGTATTGAAATCATGAATGACATCATCCTTATTCCTTCCTCTTAACATGCATGACCCCACTATAAAAAACGTAATATTTTAGTCAATCATGACCAATGAGTCACTATTTTATTCTATCTATCACAAAATGAGCATAGAAACCTCAGATGGAAGAGAGAGTATGGAAAAAGGGGTATCCAAAAACATAACATCCCCATCATTGATGTTAGAAATAAAACTTTTGGAACCTAATAAATTTGGTAATTATAGTAAAAAACTTGAGTGGGGTTCATATAAAAATCACATAAAATAATTGACATATAGATAACACAAAAACCAAACCTAGAGGTTAAAACAAGAGAACCAAAAAATTAATCAATGTCTTCATAGGGTCTCACAAATTCAACCACCGTCACTACCTCCTCCAAATGAACCGCACCACACAAGATATCCACCCCAACAAGCCACATTATATTTTACTTTTCAATTCTACCCATTTATAGATTTTACCAATTTATAACCATCTATATTAACATGATCATTAATTTCATGTTTAAATACATATAATTTATCAACACCTCAAAATTTAATTCTATGTACCCTTTAGTCAAACCAACCCATGCCATTTTATCATTCATACATTTCAAAATTTACCACACATTAATTTACACCCACATTCATTATCATTTCAAAAATTCAATATTATTCTATATCTACCAAGAAACAACAACAAAAATAACACATCCATCTCATGACAATCAATTCCATGTCCCAACCACACCATGTCACAACCACCACACCTCAGAACCATGAAACATATCAATCAATAAACATCTAAATCACTACACATCATAATCATTAAAAATCTCATTTTTTTAATAAGGGATTCTATCACAATTACTCCATAATTTTCAATGGTATTCTCAAATAAATATGATATTCCATTGGAAACCCATTTATTAACAAAATATAAAATCTTAACATTTTTCATATGTAGTGTGTTTAATAAAAAAATCATAATAAAATAATTAAAATATGAAAAGTATCAATTATTTACAACTACATATATGAATACATAGGAAAAATTAAAAATTATGTGCGCTCTACCATTCCCTTCAATTTTAATTACTAATTTTAATTATGTTAATTAATTATATACATACCATCTATCCAGTAGAAAAATAATCATTATTGTCCCACATATACACCAAAAAAAGGAGAGATAGGTGATCCCCTACCTCTAATAAAAGATCCTAAATCACTATATATAGTTTGCTTGAAAAAAAACATACTTAAAAATTTGATCACACCAAGGATGGATCATAAACCTAGAAAAAAAATCATCTTTCAATATTTAACATTCAATTCCCCCAAACTATCCATCTCCCAAAGAAGAATGTTTTCTAAAAATACAATGGTCAAAATGGGAAGGAAGACAGGAGAATCACCATAGAACCACTAATGCTAAACAAATATATGCCATGAACAAAATCACCCAGGGAGAAGTTTAATGGCCTCTAGAAATCTCCCCAAAGTCTCCCACGATTCAAGGGAAAACGAAATAGGATAATAAGGCCTTAATGATTATGGGAATTAGTAGGAAAACTATAAAATAGAATAGTGAAATGCAACACTATTTTCTATAATAAAAAAGTGCTGACATGGGACACGATAATGAAATAATGCAAGGGCCTATGATATTGTGGGGAATGTTAAATCCTTGTTTGGGAAACAAAATGACATATACATTACATATTTGAAAAAAAAGGAATTTCCACAAAAAAATTAGAACTACCACACCGCATAATTACTCCACTAAAAAGAAGGCTATGTCACATCCTAGATCCATGATGAAACTTTCCAAAAAGATAGAACCATAAGAAACCATCCTCTAAAAATCCACATTGTATCGTAGTTACCTTTTAATAGTTATACTAAAAGTAGAATAACCATAAAAATTTCACCTCAAAGACCCTATTAAATAATAGATATCTCAATTCAATAGACACCCCCTTTATCGAACAACATAAGCCTCCATGACACCAAATCCTTATCAGTTTGCATTGCATCCACAAATTCACTATCCACTCCGCAAATCCCTCAGAACAACTCACATACACCATTATCACCTTTATTCCTAAAATTTAAAGGAATGATATTTATATACTATTAAACATACATAAATTGTATATCCTCCATCGTTATCTCCTCCTTCTTCTCCATTTTCTGGGAAAGACATCCAAACACATCCCTTGCTAGTATCTGTTCCAAACTACAAGATAATGATTAATTATATGTTTCATTTCCATTATTATAGTTGATTAATAATCATATTTTTATCAAAATATTGTAGGTCGTAACATTATATTTATTGTTTATACCATCCCTATAAGTAGATAGTCATTACATCCATGGAGTATGACCAAATTCAAATAATCGATGAATTACTTAATTTAAAACCAGTACATCCCCATAAAAATATAGAACTATCATAGTATTTTGTAAATAATAAATAAAATTTTCTATGTTAACATATAAAATTAAACCTCTAGTCTTTTATGTGAGTAATTTATATTTTCCATAAATTTATGTGATATTAAATAATGAGTTGTTTAATAATTAAATAATGAAAATGAAACTCTTTAGAAAATGGATATAGTCCTTTATATAACATCATTAGGTTGTACAAACTTCACAGTTTTGGTATAATAAACACTATATTAACATGTAGTCTTTGAGGTTTGATGATACTAAACCTTTAATTCATCCATTTTGTTTCAAAATTATTATAATAATTCCCACATAATTATAAATAATGAATAAAGCTATAGGTAGAGGATTTTAAAAAATATACAAATATTATTAACTGGTCCCAAGATTACAACTCTCTTGAAATTTATTCCTTCAACCTCTACATATTCAGAACAAATAAAAAAATAAACATCATAAACACAATATAATTTTATATTGTTAATTTATTGACAGATTCATACTAAATTTTTTGCATATGGTTTGTTATTTTTTTTATTCATTCACATTATCATACGTGCTTCTTTTATAATGCTCCATATTCTTATTTTTTTTAAATGATTATATGGACCCAATCATTATTTGTGAATTCCAACTCCACTATTTGAAAATAACATAAAATTTCCTCAAAAATATCAAACTCTATTATTTCCACATCTCTATAAATACTTGTATTTAATCTATTATAATGTATAAAAATATAAAAATTAAATCAATGAAAAATTTAGCATAATGATCTACTAACATATTAATGTTTGATTTATATTCCATTACATAATCATCATAATTATTCATTACATTAATGAATTATTTCTATGTCTTGATTCATATAGTATGAGGTAAATATTTCTAAAAAATATCCACTTAAAATATCTCAAACTAATAATGTCAATTTCATATTCATTATTTGTATTCATTATTAATTTCAACCAGTATCCATATTATCCTTCATGATAATAAATTTCTAGGTCATATTTATTCTATTTAGATCATTACATTATAACTAATATCATTTATAATGATTATATGCATCATTAATGAAAATGTTGATTAATGAAACCACTAGATGATAATGGGAATTAGCTCATGTATATCTCAATTTCTGTATGTGCACAGTATGGTGAAGTGAAACTATTAATTGGGGTTTGGTTATTATCCATAACATTAGTCATTTTTATTAATAAATATTTATTTATTTCATCATTATAACCCATAAATAGTCAATAGATATTATGAAAATCATCACATTTAAGAAATTTATCCAAATCAAGAATTTTTTTTTGTGAATTTCCTTCATTTATATTTCTTATAAATTCAAAAAAAATTAATTAGGATAATCTCAATGAATTTGAGTATGATATTATTTCCAAAAATGATTATTATAGTTCATTAGAACTAGTGGCTTTATATAAGTGTTTTTATATAAGTTCTATTTAATAACTATACTCTTCTATGATACAAAAAAAACACTCTACGTACCCAAATTCTTATATTTTGTGCTTTATGTTCATTAAAATATTACATATCCAGATAATTTTTTACATTTAAATTCATCTAAAATTATTGAAGTCTAGTGTCTTTGGGAACTAAAAAAATACATGTATATTGACACACAAATATTTATATTATCTTCACAAAAATATTTCCTATAGAATATAATCTAAAATCATTTAAAATGTACATAATATCTTAGCGTCTTGGGAAAAAATTAGATGAGATTACGTGATTTGATTTTTTACAAGTGTAACAATAAAAATGGTTTCATGTTAAAGAGGATTCCTCCAAAAATCGGGTTAAATCATATAAAAATTACGATACGTAAGGAAAGATGATATATAAAAGAATCATATAAACTGTGAAATCATAAAAATGTGGTCAAAAGTCCTTTGATGAAAAGTCTACATACTCATACCATGATATCGAAATGGACCAAATTGCAAGGCTTCCCACCAATACCATGATACCATAATGCCTTTTATGGTTAGGATACCTAAAAAAATGATATATGAATGGACTTGACGGAAAAGATAACTACTAATATAATGATACCATTTTTCCTGTGATGGTAATTCTTATTTCCATTACCATGATTTCATAATGCATAAGATGGTCGTGCTTCCCCTTATTAAAATGATATTATATTAAAATTATACACATATTATGTCAGGAGATAGAACATTTCCAAACTCATTAGAGTGATATATCATTGGGACTACTAATTTTATAACATTTATTGTGTATAAATTATAACATAATATATATATTAATGAGAAAACAAATTTAAAAAATTCATAATGTGTGTCCATATTCAATGATAACCCATGATTAACAAATGAATGTCTTTGTATTATAAATCACGAGTCAAAAATAGAAAATTAAATATATATTAGAAACCATATATCATAATATATAACTGTAGATAATTAATTTTGTAGGAAATATGTAGATGTAAACCAATAAACATTATTTCAATGGTTTTCGTAAATTAATTTTCTATGTAACATTGAAATTTTTCACTATAGGCGTAGAATCCAAGAAAAAGAATTTATTGATTCCTCGATGGTGAATTAAAAGGACATGTAATCATATAATGGAAAGATGGATGGATTGAGTGGTCTAATCAATTCCCTAAAATTACCCTTCTAAACTATATTCCCTTAATTTTTCTACATAGGGTAACAATAAAACTGTGATGATAAGGATTTTATTTTAATTTAAGTACATAGGATTATTTTGGGTGAAAACATTATGATAATAAGATTATGATAATAAGTAAAATCAATAGTAATGGATTTTTCCCTTGAAGAATATATCAACTCCAAAAAATCACACATTTATAGGGAGTCTTGTCTCATAAGATCATTTTGTCCTTGTAATGGATTATGTTATGAGAATTATGAGAAATAGTTGGTAATATAATATTGATAATAGGGATAAAGCATAATAATTATTTATTTATAGGATTATGCAATAAAATAAAATAAAATGTAAAATTTATTTCGACTAAATTAATTATAATCCCAAACAAATGAGATTTGAATTGAAATATTTTACTTTAACATGGTATTTCTTTTAAAAATTGGATTAAAGGATGGATAATATTATATATCATTGGTGAAATATAATTTTTTTGATAATACCAAAGAAAATTAATAAAAAAATATTTTTAATAAGGGGATTAAAAGCATTTTAAACCAAAATATTTTATTTCTAAAAAGAAATATGATAATTAGAAACCCATACTCCAGTATATTAATGACTTTGGAAAATAGGCACAATGATAGTGAGTGATTAATATCACATGTAAAAACATAAAAGGTATAATAATAATATAATATATATATTATTATATAATCAGGTAAAAATTCATTTTAAATAATAAAATTTAAAAATAATTACAATTTTATATTAAATTTGAAGGAGTGGGACCATTAAATTGGTACAATAATAGCTAAGGAAACGGAGTGTAATTACTATTAATTAGTTATATATAATATATAGTATATAAAAGGGATGATAATATAGTACATATATAATCCTATTATCATCTGAAATGGAATTTCAAAAAATATTCTAATAAATTAATCATAATTGGATTTTTAGAGAGACAAATAGGTACCCTTACCTTACTCAAACTTCGTGATTTAGAACCAGTCCTTCCAACAACCAAAAAAAATGAATATCTACAAGTGAGGAATGGAAGATAAACCATGATTGAAATATAAAGAGATAATTTTAACTATTTTTTCAAAATTAGTCACGTAGTTTAGAAATTATAGGCGTGGTTTAAGGAATATAATGAAATTAATTGTTGAATAATTTATAATTCCACTGTCTCAAGTTCTCTACTACACCCATAGTGCCAAATTACCTATCTTTAATGAGCCACTATCATGGTTATTGTAGATATTAGTCTATGAAAACTGTCATTGATGTGTTTTTATATTCTAACTTATATATATGATTTCAAATTTACTATATGTTACAAAATTTCACTATTTTTATAATAATTTACTATTGTTATAAAAATTTATCATATTTTACCCCTTACATGATTTTGAAATTTTGATTCCTAATATGTACTCAATATTATCTATTTCATCCTCTAAGTATTTAAAATTTGGATTTTAAAAGTAAATATCACACATAATAAAAACAAAGTGTCCAAATAATATTAATTTTATTTAAAAAATAATTTACATAGTAATACTACCTTAACATATAGATAAATAACCCCTTATGAAACCAGTTTAATGCACAAGGATAAGGTTTGTTATGGTGGTCCTTCATTGTATAGTTCAATGAAAAATTGTGTAGTGACCCATTCCAATAACTTATACTTCCCATGTTAATGATTCCACTCAAATGTCAATTATTGATGTTTAACTTCATTTTTAGGGAAAATAGTAGTGATGATACCATATTCCCAATCCCTGGTAAATGTTCCTCATATAGGGTTTTCTTACAAGTGGAAGTCATGGTTTCTTCATTCTGCACCTTTTAACTTATATTATCACCCTTATAATATACAATAATCATAACTAAAACATTATTATTAATTTACTATCTATGGTCATGATGTCTAACTATCATAATGCATCAAATTCCATGAGGACCAATGGGCACAACAACCTCTTACAAAATCATTCCCTAAATTAAAACTTCTAAATATATAACATGATTTCTCACATAATGTTTATTATATATATTTTATTATTATTATTTCATAATAAACATATAACTGACTAGACATTTATTAGATAATATGAGATGAAAGACATCGACATTGTACTCTATTATTTGTTAATATAGTATTAATAAATCAATTTATTTTCCTTTTGATGAATTGTTAATATTATTAAGATATTTATTTATATATATTTATTGAGTATTACATAATATCACCATATAATTCTCTATATTTATTCCAAGTCTATCCAAAAAATACAATTATTTTTAGGTTATAGTGGATCATCTTACAAGGGATACCCACTTCATTTGCTTTCATAAAGACTTATCACATGATCAATATACCGTGATATATATCAGAATATTTGTGAGGCGACATGGAACACCACTATCACTAATATATTATCGGGATCTAATATTTACTTCAATTTTCTAGTGGACCATTTATTAGGAATTGAGAACCAATATTAATTTTAATAAAGCATATCATCGTAATATGAATAGTAAATATAAAATGAAAATTCAAACTATAGAATAATTTTTCATATATATCTATGTTCACTATAAATGATGAATGTATCAAAACCATACTCTGGAAAATTTCTCATACAATAATAACTTCTACTCTTGCATTCTAATAAATCAATAAATATTTATTTATGGGATGAAATACTGAACTCTATCATAATGGGTTGAAGATAGTGAAAATATAATATTGAGGCTATAATTTATCAGAGAGATGACATGGAATATATAAATCACTATTTAAAATATAAATTTTGATATGATATGAAAGAAGGATTATGCTGACAATCATCAATGTGACATGGAGTTTTAATTTGGGGATAATGTATTCCTTAAAATATCTCCATAGAAGAAAGTTATGTTGTTTGGGAAGACTGAATGTTATGTGTAAGGTACATATAGTTGTTTTATATTCATGATATCATTAGAGTTAATGGATAACAACATTCCCTTCCACGAAACATATCTCAAGTACATATTTTGTTCCATGTATCTCTCTTTAGGAATTATATATTAGATCCTTCATATATACTAAATTCTTAGGTGGTATATTTGTATGATGATATCTCCTATTAAGAAATGTATATAATATTATTTTATCATAGAGACAAAGTGATACAAAATGATACAAAAATTATAGTAAATGTACTATTGAAGATCCATAATAATGATGAAGCAACGTGGGAACCTTTGGATTTAATGAATCAAATGTTTAATCATCTATTTTTTTTGGAGGGTTTGTGTTCAAATTTAAAGGATGGAATTTATAAAGGGGGGATGTAAAGAAACAAATCATTAAATTATAATAAATTTATTTTTCTAAGTATATTGGAATCACAATTAATTTTAATTAATTGTTTAAATCATAAACACAAAATAATTTGATAAAACTACACTTTATTACATAAATATAAAACCTTAAATATGATTCATAGACATATACCATAAAATTTTAAAAAAAATCAAATCAGAAGATTTTTTTTATAATATTGTACATTAAGGAATACTAGAATTATCATAGATATACCACCCTGGGATTTTATGATAGAGTTATCTATAAATAAATTTTATTTATTTAACATATTTTTAAATATGTGACACCAAATTTAAACGAGTTACAATATACTATTACAATATATTTATTTAATATGAATGTAATCACCTTGACATTATATTTGGGAAAAAATTAAGATTTACACATTCATAAATTTTTTTCATTGATTACCAATTGATTAGAAATAAAAAATTTATATGTAGAAGAGATGTCTTTTGAAAAATCAATTTTTATGTGCATAATGTATTTTTAACAAAACAAATTAAATTAATCATTATTTGTGAATGATTTTAATGTTATTTATATATTATATATTTATGAAAAATTTTAACATACATGTATTATTTTCAAAGGATGGGATAACAATAAATCCAATTTAATGATTAAAAATATATTTGTCTAAAAACTCGGTTTCGTAAAATTATGAGAAATTATTTTAAAATTAATATCCAAAACATATAGAAATTGGAAAAATGGATCCCATATATTAAATTTGTTGATACAAATTTGGTAAATTGGTGCATTCTTGTTTCGGTCATAATGAACTGTTATAGTATTAATTTTTTTGACCATATTAAATCTAAAACAGGTAAATAACGGTTAAAAATTAAGTTAGGACTTTAAAATTCCACCAACAATTATAATAATATTGTTGAATGAATTTATATATTCTATTCCCATTAAATTATAAATCATATTATTCCCTTGTTCCAATTTTCTTTGATTATGAACATAATATTATTATATGAAAATGAAGAACATAAAATGTCAGTCTCTTGACTTTAGTAACTCTAAATTTTAATTACAACGTAAAAAGATGATAATTTTGGTAGTATTTTTTTATTTGAAATATTAATTAATTATTTTGTTATTCGTAATTAATTCTAATTTTTAGTGATTGAATAATTATTTTATATTCTTATGCAACACTAACATGATATTTATTCAATTAATAGATAAATAAAATAAATTATTTTAGAAATATTAAAAGTAATAAAAAAGGGGTAATTATTGTGTTCTGCAAATTTTAATGGTAAATATAATAGACCATAAATTTTTAAATATTTTATATTTTATTTATATTAAAACCATGTTTTATTAAAGTTTAATTAAATGAATAGTATCAAAAATGACATTAATGATATTTTATGTTAAATAATATTTTATTAATTTATTTAAATATCAAAAAATTATTAGAAGAGAACAAGTTCGATGATATATGGTTGAAAATTTTAACCCTTATACATTAATGAGATAATTTTTACCTTTTATGTATAAATTGTAACCCTTAAATATATAAAAATTTATTACGAGTGTCAAGATTAAATTTTCATAACCTAGAGTTTAATGGAAAAGACAAGGTTTAAAATGACACAAAAACATTTATAAAATTTTATGGATGACGATAATTTGAAATTATCCACTTTTTATTCCACGATAATTTGATTTTTAATAATTTTTCTTGAGAATGAATTAATTATCATTTAATACTTTTCTTTGCAATTTGATGTGTGACCATTCCCTCCCTTATAAAAGGACACCCCTTCTCTCTATTACTTACACAAAATTTAGCCATCTAGATTAAAAAATCCCTTAGAAGTTATCTTATAAAAGCCCCTATAAAACATTTAGAGGTGTTTGTATTCTTTAAAATACCATTCAAATGGTCCATAAAAAGGATATAATTCAGGTCTCCTAAAGGAGAGATAATCATCCTAACCAGCCTCTTTCTATTTATTTCATTGTATGACACCAATATATCTATGGTATTAACTATAAAATAATATTTAATTATCAAAAATAAATAAAAATGTAATTATGATAATGAAAATACCATTATACACCCATATTTCCATCAAAAGTTAAGTGAAAGTGTCACAAATGCATACGTTTGGGATACTTCATCCATATAAAGATACAATTAATTTTTTATCACCATATTTTATGGATTGGTGTTTTAAGAACCAGAATATTTTTTTTTCAGGTATGTCTTCAATTTCTGGTTGTTTTTTAGGAAAAGAGTAATTTCAATAGTACAATATGTGTAGTTATTAGTACATGCCATATACCTAGTTGATGTGGGTTACCTTTTACTGGCCGTCTAATGACTGATTACATGACCATGTAGGGTGATTTAGTGACTACCTGAAGCGAAGGCCAGTTATGGAAAGTAAAAACCGTGATCTTTTAAAGAACAAACTATGTAATTTTATTTTTATTTCATTAAATTGACTAGGGTCACATCCCACTCACAAATTTATCTTCTTCTCTGGTCATCTTTTCCATGTGCATCTATTGCCAGAGATTATTCTTCCGAGCCCTCGACTCACATTCTGTTCTATGAATCAATCTTTTTTGATTGTGTTGGATTCACCACGGTAATAACTTACTTTTTCTAGAGCCTCATTTCTTGATTTATCTTCTTCTATGGAATATTCTTTGTTGAACTTTTTAGACATTTTTGTATATTAATGGAATTTTAGTTCAAATAAAAGGATGAGATTTAACTATATCGATGTACAATGTCAAGGTAGGTGGTTTGTTCCTTTTCTTAGATAGTCTTTCAGTTATATGGGAAAAAGTGCCCAATACCCTTGTTCGGGGTATTGAGTGTCTATGGTTATTAGCCATGTTATTAAATTATATTTTTTTTGTTCTTTAGTAGTGGATTTATGATGGTAAATAGGGTTATTTACCTTTCTATGGATGGGTTTCCCATGTTTTCATGATGCTGACCATTTGTTTAAGCCTTCCATGTTAGGATTCCTTGTTTTACATGCCTATGGTCATTAAGATAGAGTGACTTTATCTGATATGTTATGAGATTATATATAATGTTTAGCCATGTAGTTCTTGAGGATTAATTTGGCTACCATATAAAATTTTTGAGCGATTGACTTACACTTGTATATGGAAACATGGTGTAGTTGACCATATGAAGAATGGATGTTGATGGCTTATTTAGAGAGTATGATTACTTTCCACGTTGCGATAACATAGGGGGAATGAACAAGAGTGATCTTTTAGAGTGTTTTTAGTTCCACATTGCGAGACTACAGTTGGAATTGGGCGTTGAGTGCTTCCCCTGAGTGTTTGCAGTTTACTATTAAAAGATCACTGGTACAATTGACGGTGAGTTCTTCCTCAGAGTGTATTTTCTAAAGTTGAACTAGATGGGATAGGCTATGAGTACATCCCCGAGGGTTTATTATGTCTGATTTCAGATTCCATTATATATGAAATTTAATGCAATTTGAACATTGCGATTATTTACTTTTGGATACTTTTTTTATTTATAACTTCTTTATGATTATTGTATGCCATATATATTCACTGACTGTTGGGAAATGATAGTTGGGTAGTTACCAACTGGTATTTGTCTCTCAACCTATTTGGTTCACGTATTTCGGACCAAAAATATTATATTTTTGTAGTTCTAGATAGGAAAAAGCGCCCTTCATCGTCAGGTACATGATTGTTATGGAGCTGGAGAGCATGGGACCATGCTAAGGCCTTAGATGTTGTTAGAGTTTATTTGTTTTCTTTTAATTTTTTTAGTACTGTATTCATGCATTGTGGCTTGTTTGGCTACTTTCCTAAACATATTTATCATGCATAATTTATATATGTGTTGCAGTTCTTTATTTACATTCAGACATCCGTTGTTTACTGTTGTATGTTATTACTACTACTTCCACTATTGTCATCTGTTTACCTCGACAGCTTTACTCTACCAGTGAGGACATAGATTCTCAACTCTAACACCCAAGGCCCTCACTACTAGTCAGAACCCTCTGGCGTTTGGGAAAATTCTCTTGAGGCCATGTGACCCACTAGTTACGGGGCACCTCTAGGCGGCACCGGGTATCGAGATGTGACAACGTATTATCAGATGAATTATGTTATTCATAACATAATTTTTAGAGCCTATAGCCAGGGATTGGAAGGAATAGGTACATTGTATTATGATTTGTCCATGTGTAGCTAACCCGTGTATATGGAAATTCCTATTTACCTTTATTATTTCAATTTTTTGGTTTTTCACTTTTTTCAATTGATTTGAATTCACCGTTTTGTGATTCACTTGTTTTGTGCGCTTATCATTGATGATTTTTGAGGTTATATTTCTATTGAAACTAGAATATATGAGGGAATACAATCTCATACACCATATATAAACTTTAAAAAGGTTACTTGTCATGCATCATTACAATTCAATTTAGGTTGCATTACCGATTACATGTTATTGTGAAAGATGTTGTGCAAAATATTCATGATGATGTGAAATATTCCTTGATAGAATACCGGTTATGTGATAGGTATTGTTTGTATAATGTTTTGTTTGAAAGAATGCCAAAAATTTGTTTTTGATGTGTTATGGGCCCTCATGGATCAGAATTTCGTGGATCATTGCCTAGTTATTCCTCGTATATAACATGTCTAAGATGCATTGTTATTTCTTTTTTCTTATATGTTATGACTTATTATTAATGAATCCATAATTAGGTCATGATTTTTCATATTCAATGAAATTAGACCATGACATTATTATCATATATATTATGTGTACAAAAATTAATAATAATCTGTAAATGGTTGAAATAAAAAATGAATTATATCATTCTTCAAAACGATAGGTTATACGTATGCATAAACATTGTTTCCATTTAATTTTCATTTTTATAGAATGATTGTAAATGAAATATATATATATATATACTATAATTATAATATAGTTATTATGTCATATTTTTCATATAATTTTACCAAACCAATCCTTAATATATTCCATGTAATGTGTGAATGAGTCACATCAATTTGAAGAGGTAGTTGTCCACACATCAACAAAAAAATCATCATATTTAGAAAAAATGGAATTCATAAAGTTGTGCGTAATATTATAACTAAATGAGAATAAATATATCATAAATATCATATATAAAATCATATTATAGTATATTCATCAAAATTAAAAACCATTATAGGTGGTAAAGGACAAATTAATGACATAGTTTTGTGAGGCGGTAGTCCCCCATACACATGAATTGGAAGTTTATTAAACATCTGATTGATGTGTGTGTGTTTAGGTATAAAATGTATCATAGAAAATATTAGAATACTACACATACTGAGGGTATTATATAAATATGTAATAATTAATTTTTATGTTGTGGGGAAAGAAAATAAATCAAAAGTTCTTGTGGAAGGATGATATCTCATTTTGGGAAACTCCACTTTGTTTCCATCAATCGGCTTCCTTGGTTGAATTTATTCCCAAAGATATAATTATATTGTAAATTTATGGCAGTGGGGACAATATTAAAGCATCTTTTTTAGGATTTAATGGGCTAGATAGGTGTTAACAAGTTAGTGTGGGGTTAGTGGGTGAGTCCCATTTTATAGTGGAGGAGAAGTGATATTGTTGTAAATATAAAAAGGTAAATACTATTGAAAGGTATCTCATAAATCTTGTGCCTCCAATAATAATTAATTTTTTTAAAAAATAGTGTAATTGGTATAAATAAGAACATATAATGTTTTTTTGACATGTTTCTTAGGTAATTTTTCCACTTAGGTTAATGTTTAACCACAATGTAATTTGGTTTTTACCTTAATCACTCTAATATATTTTAATTTCATTCAATAATATTTTTGGTAAAGAAAACATTGGTCACCCTTCAAGACATTATAAATTATGATTATTCAAAATATGGAATCATTTTTTCTAAATTATAATAAAAAATTTGAAGAAATAAATCTAAAATTAATTCCATAATCATTTTATGAAAATAGGTTTTTTAAAGAAAATGTTTAAATATTTGAAATGATTTTTTATGAAATTTGAATGTGAAATTTATTCCAATGAAATACATTTGATACATTGAGGTGAAATTTATATAATTAAACTTTAAAAAAATTTATAATATAATTAAATATATATGTATATATATTAGATGACAAATCTATATTGAATTAAAATTAATTGTTTTTCACTATTCATCCAAAAAAGTTATTTTTCAAAAAAACAACTAAAATTATCCCTAAGATAAATTTGAAAGTATGAATTCAAAAATGATGTTTATTTTATCAAATTAAATTTCAAAATGTGTCTAAAAATAATTTTATTATTGTTTATAGCAGGACATAAAAAACAGGTCATTTGAGAAAATAATACTTCTAAACATAAAAAGGCATTGCAAAAAATTAAATGTGTTATAATGAATATGTTTTATTTAAATAATACCATTGGAAATTATATTTAAAATGTAGTTATTTCTATTAATATTACTATTTTTATAAACTACATTAAACCTATCTGGTTTAAATAATCATACTAATAAATTATTGTTTCGTAGAACCTCTATGTTGCTTGTAAAATAGTCAAAGTTGGCGTGGCTGGTAGAACAAGATTATTATGTTGTAGAATTTTTTACTTACTGTAGCTTTCAACATAATAAATCAAAAAAATTAATTTACTCAAAAAAAGGTCCATAAAAACTGAGGTTGTTACATTCTACCCCGATTAAATGAAATTTGTCCTCAAAATTTATCATTTTAGAGTAAAAAAATAAGGGCACTTTTTCCTCATCATATCCTAAATTTCCCACGTATATTCCCCTTATTGGTGATTTCTCCACAAAAAAATGACAAGGTGGGTTGTCTTGTTTCGTTGTACATCCTCTATATTATCCATAATTTTAACTGGTTGTTCATCATAAGAAAGATCATGCTCTATTAATATGATCACAGAGTTCAGTACATCTGAAGGTTCAAGTATGTACTTACTTGGAAGAGATACATGGAACACATCATGGAATTGATAGATATTTGGCTGAATTTCCATAGGATAGGATACCATCCTAATATAATAAAAAATTTAAAATAGACTGATGTACATAGGGATTAGTTTCCCTTATATCCATAATCATATGACCGTATTCCATGGAGGGATTCATAGAAAACAATTCACACCAAATTTAAATTTTCCATCACATAAAATATTATCAACATAAATTTTCTGATGACATTGATCTACCTTGATTTGCTGGTGAATGGTTCTATCCTTCACAACCATTTCATCAGTGATCTCAAGCCCTGATATCATTTTTTATCCATATTCATCCAAGACCGTGGATGATCTATATTTCATCCAATAGAGGGATGCCTAATTATACATATGAATACTTTAGTGAAGATATTTTTAGTAGAATACTCAACTGGAGGAAGGTTTTGTTCCCAACTACCAATGAAATACAAAGAACATGATCTAAACATAACCTCTAGGACATGAATTATTATTTCATACAAGACATCCATTTGAGGATGATAATCCGTTATGGAACACAATTTTGTATCATGTTCTAGCTGAATAATTCACCAGAACATTGAGTTAAACCTCAAAATCCGATTGGATACAATAGAACAAGGTACTCTATAAATCCTTAAAACTTATTTAATATATATCCTAGAAAAATGATCCTAATAGAAGAACTATATGATAGTAATAATGTATGATAACATAGTAAGGTGATCAAATACCACACTTATAGCATTAAACTCTCAAGAGGTTTTGGGGAGTCCATCAATGAAATCCATAGAAATGTTCTCCCACTTAAATTCTAGTATGGGTAACGGATGCCACATCTGCTCAGAAATTTTTCTACCATCACTAACATTCTGAAAACCCACCATATAGATACAAAATCTATGATGTCCATTTCTATTCCATACCACTAGAAGTATTATTTCATGTCTCCAAACATCTTCATACTTCTAGGATGGCTAGATAATGAAAAAATATGAGATCCTTTAAATTGCTCTTTTAAATATGGTACATACAGAATAAATACATAGTTTTGTAACATTATCGTTATATCATGATCAGGGGTAAACCCATGAAAATTTCTAAATTAATTCTACAGATCTATATCTTCCTTATGCACCTTAGTAATAATTACTTGGATTGAAGGTTTAACATTCAATTATGAGAGATAATATTTTCCCATTCCATTAAAATTTCATGATCTGTCCATTGAATATAAAAAAATATTGGATGTTTTGTGATCCTCATCATATGTAAGATAGAATTATCCTTTTGACTCAAAGCATCAACCACCCTATTCTCCTTCCAAGGGTTCAAATGTATGGGATAGTCATACTCCATTATCAATGCTAACCATCTTCTATGGTGAATGTTTAACTCCTTCAATTTGAAAATATAATTCATAATTTTATGATCAGTATATATATCCCACTTTTCACCATAAATTTAAAACCTTCAAATATTTAATGAATAAATTACCACAGCTAAATCCAATTAAAGATTTAAGAATGTCTTATCATGAGTAATCAATTATCATGAGGTAGAGGCTATAACCAAGATATCCTACATAAGAACACATCCCAATCCCTTCTCTGATGCATCATTATAGATTATAAACCCTTCTCCACAATAGGGCAATGTAACAATAGGTGAAATGACTGACATTCTCTTCTGTTTCATGAAATTTTCCTCACATTCATCTATATAGAAGAAATTTTAACTCTTTTGAGAAAACATGGTGATAGTATTAGATATCAATGAGATTTTATCAACAAATTATAGATAATATCCAGAAAAACTATAATATACCCATCATAGAGTCCACTAAACTAGTTCCCCAAGCATGGTTATCACATGACCTCCGGTGCACCTACTCACATTCCAGAGGGTACAGAATTGTATCTAGGGTCTGTTTGATCACATTGAGAGTCAATAACCTCTATATAAGAGTAATAAAAAGTACACAAAATATGAAAAAAAGGAAAAAATATATAATAAAAAATAAATATTCACAACCAACCAATTCCCAAAACAAGGTACATGCCCACAACCAAACAGTAAATATGTTATATCATGACATACAGTGCAAAGTGAAGTAAAAACAAAAATAAATATAAGTAGAAGAATCCCAAAAATTGTTCAAGGATCCATGTATAGATACCAGATCCACACACATTCCATGCCAAAATCATCCTTCTAGCATAATGCCATTTCCCATATCCGGACTTGAGACCAAGAAATTTGCTCGGGTACCAAACGAATTCCCAATCATGGTGTGGGTATAACTTATTAGGACACCACCATTTTTTTTCTATAATATCTTGTCTAAAATTATATTGTATAGATTTTCTAAATAAATAATAGTTCAAACAAAAAGTGAAAACTTGGTGCCATTAGTTAATGAATTCTCTGAAACCATTTTCATCAATAATCAATTGAATTAAGAATTTTCATCAATTTCACACTTGACTATACTGTAAAAACCCTATATATTAGGGTATAAATTAAGTTAGTTATTTCACAAGGGGAGAAAAATTGTACAAATAATAAAAAAAAACATAACTTGTAACCTTGGTACAGTGAGTATCATCAATTGAAACTATTAGGGGAATATAGCATTAATCCGACGACCCAAAACCTTTCATTATAGTGGGAGGGGATTAGAGCCTCATTATAATCCAAAATATGGGAATAAAACCTCATGTCTAATACCCCCACACAAACCACTAATCTATGTGCACATGATTTTTTATTCATTTATGACATAAACCAAATCACAAACCATACTCAATTAGCACACATAAGATTAAAATGTCATGGTTTATTAAATACACTAGTCATACTTATTCATTAAAAAAATAACATATTTACTATTTACGTTCCTTAACCCAATTATCCCATTTACTATTTACTTTCCATATTCAAGAAATAAAATTTATTGTTCCATCTAAATACTCATTTAAATCATTTACCATGTACCAAACAACCACTTATGTCATGATAAAAATGAAACAAAATTAAAAATAGTTTATTTCATAACCATAGACAGCATGTAAAAATATTCTATATGCTCTATGTCATAAAAATCCATTTCAACACTTAACGCTATTGTATCCATGTTCAAGAATGAAGGCACACCCCTCAAGAGGCCCTATAACCAGTCTAATAAACCTCAATGCATCCCACAAGGATCATGAGGAGTTTAATTCATTATTTATCAAATCAATTCACCCAATATTACTAAATTCATCAAATTCATAACATGAAATAATAAAAAAAACAACCACAAACACATAAACCAACATGAAGACTATGGAATATGACTTATTGATGACCTACCTAGATTCTGAAGATGAACGCTCACTTAAAATTTTCCCATGACTCTGATTCACACCCCCTTTGAAGTAACTAACATAGATACCTACGAAAAAAGTGTTTTAGGGATTTTTAATAAGAATAATGGCCACAAAATTCATAAACTGAAAAAGGAAGTGAAGAGGATAATTTAAATCACCCAGAGCATTGATTCACAACCAATGATGCTGAAAATGGATTAGAATTGTGGGAGATGGATCCTTGGGAGTTCATGGGAAATTTTTCTGTCACTAGGGCTATAGGATGTTGAATTGAGGAAAATACAAATTTAGAACACATAAGGGTTGAGAGGGAAAAATGAAAAAATAACCCATTTTTAATGAGTGCATGGTATAACCACACATGTTGCCAAAACGTGTGCCCACCATGTATCACCCTCTATCTAAGAGGGGGAAAGGAGGATGCTGAGGTCACACAGCTACCTCTGGATCTTACATGGCATGAAAAAACATTCTTGGATCATGGGGTATGGATCTATCCAAGACTTTATAGATTGTACTTCCCTTTGCACATTTTCTCCAAACTGTGTACCCTTTTTCAAGGAAAGCATAATTAGAGAACATGATTACTGCTACCTATATGATAACCAAGAAACATGAACGGTATGGCCCCACTCCCCCTTCATAAATGTCCCAAACCTCTATATCACCCTTGAACCTCAAAATAGTCTCACAAAACATTTAATAAACTATATTAAAGGAATTTAAACCAGGATTTCCAACATGGAATAACTTAATGAATTTTGGGATCTTACAACCTTCACACAATTGAATGGATCATCTCTAATTTGCACTCCCAAACATCAATAAGCTTCTTAGGTGAATAGATCATGCCTCTGGGCCCTCGTATATTTATCTTTATCCAAAGTATCCTCTAGGACATCACCATCCACCAAAAAAAACACAAACCAATGGAACAATTTGTACACAAAATATATTCCCACATTGATCCACAGTATGAACAAGGTACTCCTAAAAGGACACATCATCCTGAATCTCGATGTCATTTACATAAATCACATCATATGGGTTAATGTGGTACTACTGAAGCTGTAATACATGAAAAAAAATCATGAATTCTAGCATAGCGTTGTGGATGATACAACAAGTATGCCACCAGCCTCATACTCTCCACAATATCATAGGGCCCCACATAGTTGGGCACAAAATTATGCTATATTTTAATCTGAAGGTGGACCAACTGAGGGGACACAATAAGAAATAAATGATCACCTACCCTAAACTCAAGAGTTCAATAATACCAACCTCATAAAAATTTTACTTACTTTGAGTTGTTTCCCTATGATTCTGAATCAACTAAACCTATTCTAACATCTCCTTCAATAGACTCGGTCCCAAAAACTCAGATTCCACTGCCTCCATCCAATATAACAATGTTATATAGGAGCTCTAGTATATGAACTCAAATGGTTTTATCCAAATCCTCACCTTGTAACTGTTGTTTTTGGAGAACTAAAAAACACTAGGTGATTCTCCCAAGATCCACCTAAATTTCGAACAATTCCATATATATTTCCTCTAGAACATGATTTTTATACAATGATTTCCCATCCATCTATGGGTGGAAATACATACTGAAAAATACCTCCATGATTATTTTATAAAAACTGCAAGAACCATGTTTTAAAACATTGATCATGATCTTAAACTATATTCTACATCACCCAGTGTTAGAAAAAAATCTCATGAACATAAAAATCACCAAACAGGTCAATGAATATGTTGTATTATATTGGAAGTAAATGTTCCAAAATAATCAAATAATCTAAAACTACCATGATAACATTATTCATCCAAGGTTTCCTTAGACGACCCACCACTACATCCATTTTCCCACCATCTAATTGAAATTTCTAAATGGGAAAGGTCTACAACAAACCACACTACCATTGAAGATTTACCTTTACCTACTGAGAGGTATAACATTGTTCCATGAATCATGAATCCAATTTCTTCATCTACGGACACCAACACTATATACAATGATAATGATACATCTGGTTCAAACTAGGATGCACATTCCACATTGATTATAGGAAATCATTCATCAAATCATCCTGAATACATGTTGTCATGACTACACATCCAAAAACATATACTATCTCAAATTCACCAACAGACCAATCCTATTTTGGATATTCACCTTCTAGAATTTACAAGAAATCAAAACACTTTGGATCCTCATATTTTATACCCTTGATCCATCCCCATAGTGTGCACTCAACCGCAATGGATGAAAGGTCCATATGTCCTTCTCCATCCTAAACCTCCAGATGCATCTATGTAAATAATGACATCTTCATCCACTCAGAACTGGATTCTAGAACTAGATGGTTTTGAGTCCTCCAGCTCATAGAATCTACAATACCATTCCACTTTCCTTGTTTGTATACCATTTCATAATCAATTGAATACTTCTACCCAACCCATATTGACTATCTAATATTAAATTCCCATTATAAGGAAATATAATTATGGATTTTATGACCAGTATATATAATAAACTATTCTCCCAACAAGTAATGGAGCCAACACATTAATGAATATACCACCACAACCAGTTCAAGATCATGCCAATTGAAATTTTGTTCATCAGGACTCAAATATCATGACCTATAATCCATAACTCGGACATTATACATAAACACGGCACCAAGCCCAACACCAGATGCAACAATAAAAAAGTCATACTTCATTCCAGGATTGTGTTGGATCAAATTAGCTGTAATAGACAATCTCATCTTTCTCTCGTGGAAATAATTCTCACATGCCCCATACCATCAAAACATTATGACCTTCTTGGTCAAGCCCAATAATGGTGCGTCCAAATGGGAAATGTATTTGATGAACCATTTTTAATAGCCAACCAGACCCAAAAAAATTATATATTGATAAATTCATAGGCTTCTGCCAAGATACAATAGCTTTAAATTTATTTGTGCCCATAGACACTATTGGCTTGGAAATTATGTGACATAATAAATATATTTTTTCAATCGAGAAATTACATTTTGATTTCATGGAATACATCCTATGATCTCTTAGGATACTAAGAATGATTTAAAGATGTTGTTCATGATATTCATGTGTATTAGAGTACATGATGTTATCATCTAAAATGTCAAATACCAACTAATCTTGGTATGGGTGAAATATTCAGATCATTAGATCCATAAAAATTAATATATAATTGGTCATCCTGAATGACATCCCAAAAAAATCATACAAACCATACCTACTGTTGAAGGTAATTCAAAGTATATGTATTGTTATGAACCACATTTGATGATATTTTGATCTCAAATAAATCTTATAAAACACTGAATAACCCCTCAACTTGTTAAAAGATCATTGATTTAAGGAAGATTTTATCGATTATTAACTTTTATCTGATTCATATTCATATAATACACACATAACAACATGTATCCATAAATATTATTATAAATTAACACTATAGATCCCCAAGTTGACGTACTTGGATGAATAAACCATCTATTATCCAATTCCTCTAACGGAATTTTATGTTCATTTAGTTCTGTCAGTTCCATTCAATATTGTGGAAACGAAACTGATTCTTCCCCTAGATGAAACACCATTGTTAACTCAACATATCTCTCAGGTGTAAAACCCAAGAATACATTGGGAAACACATCATAAAACTGATCCACCATAAATGGAAATACAAAATTCTCTAATCCCCATCATTAAACATAAGACATGCCACATGGGATATGATTTCACCCTATTACTGAATGAATAGGCCTGTAAGGCCTTCTTGGATATCATATTCCAATGATGAACATAGGTATTCCCATAGAGAGACATAAAATTTAATCTATGGTGGTAAAAATCAATATGGTCATTGTATAACAGTATAAAAATTCAATCCTAGTATCATATCAAAACATGACATTTCGAGCACAAAAACGTTTTACATGAATCGGTACCCACCAATCTCAAGGGAACACTCCAAACATTGTGGGATATATTATTCTCATAACCCAAATGGTGTATTAATAGATATAAACCCATATATATGTTCAAACTCTAGGACCAACATGTTAACAAATTAGGAAAATATAAAATAATATGAGGAACCAATATCCAAATAACCACTATAAGGTGTGTACGATATAAATTTCGCACATCAAACTCTCGATGGTCCACCCACTCAACCACCAGGTGTTGGATGAACACAATAAATATTACTAACCCATATATCTTGGTCTCCATCATGTACTACCAGTGCTACACTACCCTGTTGATATAGACACTCTCATCCCTGAGTACCATGTCATCCACCATGGTCGGTATGGATATTAGAACTACAACTATCATCATTGTATGGGGTAATTGACCCCCATCATGCAATGTACACCGACCTTGATCCTCCATCACTACCCAAATGTCAAGGGTTATTAAAAACATTTGTACATTCCCTATCATGTCACATGCTCGACACTCAACCAATGGTTGGGGGAACTTACTACGCATGTGACCCGACCTTTCACAATAATTAAAAAACACTTGATCACCAACCTAAGAGGATGGTCCTCTTTTTGGAATAATTTCTACACCACCTCCATTGTGAAGTCTCTCAATATGATGATTCAAACCATCAAAAGTGACACCTCTTGACCATCCAACTAGAACCTCACGCCCACCACCAAAATCCTCCATTATATTTTCTTTTGAAATAATGTCATAAAAAAACAAATCAGAATGATTATTTAAATGAAACATATTCAAACTGGTAATGATATCATGTCTATGTACAAGTTGTAAATGTACTTCCACAGAATCCTCGCCCCTACCAATGTTGGAAAAAACTGCCTCAAGTCTATTGCTGGGAAAAAATCCCTCAAGGTATCATTGAAGTATTTTTGAGGTGATTGTTTTTGATGAAAAAGTGGGCCTCCAAGTTGTGTTTTTTCTCAAAATAAGACCATGACATAACACCCCAAGATTCCACGATGCGCTTCTCTTTCAATAATGCAATATCTTGAATTGTACACAAGTTTGAGATTCTAACACACCGCGGCCAATCAAAGTAGCTGTTATGAATAGTAATACACATTTTTTTAAATTATATATATTTTATATTTCAAAATTGACTTCATTTTTGGATTCAGAATATTGAAATTATCCTATGTTGAATTTTTGGTATTTTTCTGGGAACTTCCAATTTTCGATGAATAGTGAAAAATACTTAAAAAAACGTTTTTAATCAAAATAATTTATTGTGATAAATTACACTATTGAGTGGTTTTGAAGTATAATTAGAATATAATTTTACCATTCTATCCAATGGTGGTCATTATAAATAATTTCACTTTTAAATTGGACATAAACAATTGTCAATCTTTTGATAGATATTGTTTCTTAAAAACACGCTATTTGTTTAGAAAGAGGGAATAATTTTTAAAATAATTACTGAAATTTCTATGTTTATAATTTGGTAAAGTGGACTCCATATTTGGAATCAGAAGGTCTAAATTATATAATTAAGACTCTTTTGTTTTTGGACATTAAAAATAGTAACGACAACAATTATCTGTAGTTATCATGATTAATTAGTAATCAGGTAGTAAAGGGTAATAATATAATATCATAATAATATAAAATAACCCCAAAAGGTGTCCTAATGCTAATTTTTGTTTCATGGACGACCATGGGATGCCTTGTGTAAAACTTTGGGACCCCATGGAATCACTTTTGTGTGATAGTGACATTTTATCTATTTATTTTTAAAGAAAGGAAAATACAACAAAATTATGTATCACCCAAGTAAAACAATTTTTATTTTGTCTACATAAATGATCTTGTAGACTATAAATAGTCATTGGAAATATAAAAATATTTCCTACCTCATGTCAGTATTTGTATAATTTTTATACATTAAATAAATAAATTTATTTATGACACCATGATGATGCAACGATAACCTCATTAATGAACGATTTAAATAAAATAAAAATATAAGGTAACTTATAAGACATAAACATGTATAAAGCCTATTGTATGGGTGTATATCTAACCCTTATCCCCTTATCCTCGAAATATATCATTGTGGGACCTTTAAAATCCAAAAACCATTTCATAATAAAGTAACATTTCAATCATTCCAAAAGAGCCCCTCCTCTACTCTTATAAAAGGCCCCCACCTCTACCACATTATTCACACCATCAAATCCATTTGGCTCAGCCAAACTTTGGCCAAATAATATCTCAACTTACCTATATTACTCCTATAATCCTCACATTGGGCAGAAGTCTTCCCAAGGAATCCTTTGGCTCGAATCTAAAAGAGTTACCCGATTTTAAGGTAATGTCTTCTCTTATGTTCTATTGTTTTATTTTGCTTCTCCAACCCCTTAAAATATTTTTATTCCTTTATTTTGTAACAACACAAGCATCCTCAATATACTATGATGTTTTTATGATAATGATTTGATTTACACTTACAGACACCTTCTTCTAATGGTTAATGTTTCTATTGGTGGTGAATTACTGCCTCATGAAACAATGATTGTTCAATATTCTTCTAAAAACTCTCATGATGGACATTAAGATGTTAATATATTTAAATATGATATATATTATGTTTATGTTTTCCTTATACTTCTGTATTTTTCATTTATGTCATACCTTTATGATTTCCATTATGGGAAAACGCGATAATTTCATTTTAGGAAGTATAGACTACCGCCCCCTCAAAGTGATTTCAATCGTTAATGCCATATGTGGGACGTATAAAGGATGGAGTAAATGATATTATATATGATATTATACTGGAATTATAATATACCTTTATATCATTATGATTTCATTCCATTAAATATGAAATAGAAATGAAAGTAGCGTTCATGCGTACGTACGGCTTACCGTCTCTATGAACGGTGCATTTCATTTCTTACCTCTAAATGTTATGTAATATTATAAATGAATTTATATACTTGATATATATGATATATATGATACCTGAATCCTGAATATAATTCTGAATATATTGGATATTTTACCACATGAACAACTTTTAAATATAAGAAGTTTATTTTTGACTCATGTACCAAGGATCGACCAAACGACCGTTATTAACATAAATAATTACATAATGTTAATAGTATGGTAATAAGTGATATAAAAAGAATAATGAACTTGAAAAAGGTTCTTAAGAAAGTAGAAATTAACTCTAGTTTATTATTCAGGAGATTAAAGAACGATTGAGTAAAGTCGGACATGAGGTAAGGAACTTCGTCTCAATCTCCTTTCATTGAGGTATATTTTGTTTTATACACAGATTTCTTTTATATAGTGTATAAAACCATTTGAATTTTATTTTTATTCAAAATGAGTCTTTTTTATACGAAGAATTTTACTAAATGACAAAAGGGAATGTATTTTTTGTACATATGCGGCGACACCAAATTCTCCGTCGCCATCATCATTATTTCAGTTTCGGCTTCCTCTACAAGCCATAACGTTTTTTAAATGAAAAATAAATACCATGTTTTACTTTTCTTTTATTTTGGTATTGAAAATGTTTTTGATAATGGTTTTATTATATCAATGTGTTTTATTGATATCTTCTGATTGAAATGTGGAAATTTTATGTTTCCTTTATGCATGTTTTAAGTGATACGATTATGTTATGGTTTTTGATATGTTTAAACCTTTTCATATAAGGAATGCATTGGACATAATAAGTGATGGGTGGAGCCTGCTACATCTCTTCGATGCATTGGTAGGTCTCATGAGACAAACTAGTGTCTTGGAACAAGGCCTTGACAAAATCTTATTTCTAGTCTTGCCACAAGGCCTTGACTATGTGGTTATGATAGTATGTCATTATTCATTCCATCATTATGAAAGTGGTTATTGATATTTCATGTGATTATTTGACTAGTAGAATATCCATGTGAATAATTAAATGGCATTACTTCATTTTATTTTTGTCATATTATTCTGAAGTTTAAGTTTAAAATGCATTTGTTTTAGTTATACATTGCCTTATATGTTTATGTTTATTTAAGATAGTTTCTGCTATATTGTCATCCTTACTGAGCATCTCAGCTCACCCCTTTCTATGTTTTATTTTCCCAGGATGTGAAGAAATATTTTATGATTGACCTGCATGGATAGTCTGAAGAGGATATTATTTTGGACTATATAGACTATGTTATTTTGATTTTTCACTTTATGATGTAATGTAACATTTATGAATGTATCTATTATTTCCAAGGCTACTAAACTAATCGGTCATTCGAGACTTGATATTTTGTGATCATTCCAATGTTACCTAATAATGCACCGAATCTCGGTAACTGGTTTCAGGGTGTTACGGTTTGTATCAAAGGAATTTTAGTACTAACTTTGGATGCAAGATTTAGATAAACTCTGATGATATCACATATCCCTAAGATTGTCTTTGAGGATTATTATAGAAGAACTTCCTAGAATTTTGGTATTATAGAGATTTTGTGAGTTTTATGAGATATACATCTCTGTCTGGATATGAGGAGGTAGAGGCGGCTCTGGCATAGATGTACCTAGGGGTAAAACCCGAAAATAATGCTTTGATCTAGACTCGAACGGGAACCGGTGCATGACAACGGGCCTTGCTACACTCTTGGCTATGACACTCCTGGGGGATATGCTTAGGATAATTCTCATTTTATTTACAAACCATTATGAATGGTTTATGTGTATATACTTCCTCAAGGAAAACATTTCTTTTTATGATTTGGATTATATACATAAATAGTTCAATTTATGTTATGTGTTTTATAAGTATGGAACTATTTATTTTGATTCATAAACTGATCTAGTCTATGTCATTTTTTAGAAATGGCGCCTAGTGGAAGGAATGAAAAACGTATCAATGCACGCACTCCATGTAGGGATTTCCCCCTGCTCAAGATAATTATAATGGAGCTAGTGATAAAACTGGTGCTGATCAGCTTATCACCATACTGAGACAACTCACTCAGGATATGAATAAAACCCTTACTCATATAGAGCACCCTGATCTGCAACGTGGAGGATCAATGTTATACCGCTTAAAGAGGCAACAACCACCAACATTCAATGGGAGTACAAATCCCTTAGTAGCTGAGAAATGAATAAATTCCTTAGAGAAAATATTCTATGCCTTAAGGAGTAGTGAAAGGGAAAAGGTTATCATGGCAGTTTACCGCCTCACTGGAGATGTTGATCAATGGTGGTCATTGATTCAAAACACAAAGGAAGATAATGAATTATCAAATATGGAATGGAGGGAGTTAAAAGGGATTTTCTTAGAAAAATACTTTCCCTATGACCATTGAGCTGATATGGAAAGGCAATTTCTGAGTTTGAGATAAAAGGAGGATGAGAATGTCACAATGTATGAGTCAAACTTTAAAAGGATAGCAAGGTATGATAAATATTATATATGTAACCCAAGAATTAAGATTGATCGTTACTTTGATGGGTTAAATGCATTTCTCCATTGATCATTAGTATCACAATATTTCTCAAAGTACGAAGATATAGTCTTGTGTTCTATCAAGACAGAAAAGGAATTCTCTAAATATCATGACAATAAAGTAATGAAATAGAAGAATAGAATGGTGGAACAAGAGATAGAAAAGGGAAAAAGGGAAATAAGGATTTTCCATTATCTGATAATTGTGGGAAGAATCACCCCGGTACTTGCCTAATGGGAATGAGAGTTTGTTATAAATGTGGAGAAAAAGGTCACCAGGATCATGATTGCAAGGGAAAGAAAGAGGCTGTCAATGTTGAATGCTACAATTGTAGATAAATGGGGCATTATGCAAATGAATTCCCTAAATGCCAAGGAATCTTACCCCAGAAAAGGACAACGGAGCGAGGCCAAGCTTATGTTGTTACTACAGATGAAGTGGAATAATTATTGTATTTGGGTTTTTGGACTCAAGAACTATATTATGGTTATAAGAATAATGTGATATAAATAAGGATTGTACTATAATAATTTTTGTTTTCATTAAGGTTTTAATATGATGAAGTTAATCATATTTTTAGTATCTGACAAAAAGTGAAACATTACTTTGTTTAGGGAATCTGATGTTACAAATGATTTTGGAATTTAGAGACCATTTAGAGAAAGTCTGGATAGAGGTATTTTGGATAACTATAAAGGATGAAATGGATAATGTTTAACTTTGGATAATATTATTTAAGGTTAAAACATTTCTGAAGATTATTTTTGGAATATTATAATACAATAGTTTTAGGAAAAGGACAACCTGCAGGTCGGGGGATAACCCATCGTGTCGGACCAAACTGTAGGAATCGAACCCACAACCATAGTGTGATAGGCCTTTATTACCTACCACTAGCCTACATGAAGTCCCTGGTTTTTAAAAAATAGTTTTCCTAATCTAAATGGTATGTGTTAATATCTGTAACCTTGTACGATTAGGATAAATATAATATTTTTGAGTTCTATTACCTTTTAGAGTGAATGATGGGTTTGTGGTAAAAATTTATTAAAGAATGAAATTCTACACGATCAGTAAGTATATTTCCTTACATTCTTATAAAATATCCTAAATAATTTCCTCAACTTTACGAAAGGTATCTTAAAACAAAAACGTTGTCGGTTAACTATTCCAACTGGGGAATCAATGATCGTTTAACCAATCACAAGTTTGTGATTTTCTTGTAGTTAACTTTCTCCTCATACTGTTTTATTCACCTCTCCATTAGACATTGGTGGTTTCCTTCTCCTCCATATCCATGTTTTCCTAGAATCCTAGTATGGGCTATCTCGGGTGACCTTTGTACTTCTCTTTCTTTCTTTTAAAGTTATATTTTTATTAACCCTATTTCTGATGTGGGTTTTCCACAAAGGTACATTCTATTTGCAACCTTCTATTTTCAAAGAACAATTTCAAATTACGAGGACGCAATTTTTTGAAGGAGGGGAGAATGTAACACCCCAAGATTCCACGATACGTTTCTCTTTCAGTAATTCAATAGCTTTCATTGTACGCAAGTTCAAGATTTAGAAACACCGCGACCAATAAAAGAAGCTGTTATGAATATTAATACCCACTTTTTGAAATTATATTAATTTTATATTTCAAAATGGACATCATTTTTGGATTTGGAATATCAAAATTAGCCAATGTTGAATTTTTGGTATTTTTCTGAGAACTTCCAATTTTCGATGAATAGTGAAAAATACTTAAAAACAACTTTTTTAATCAAAATAATTTATAGTGATAAATTATACAATTGAGTGGTTTTAAATTATAATTAGAATATAATTTTACCATTTCATCCAATGGTGGTCATTAGAATTAATTTCACTTTGAAATTGTACATAAACAATTGTCAATCTTTTGATAGATATTGTTTCTTAAAAACATGCTATTTGTTTTGACAGCGGGAATAATTTTTAAATTAATTACTGAAATTTCTGTGTTTATAATTTGGTTAAATGTATTCCATATTTGTAATCATAAGGTCCAAATTAGGTAATTAAGACTCTTTTGTTTTTAGACAATGTGAATAGTAACGACGACAATTATCTTTAATTATCATGATTAATTAGAAATCGGGTAGTTAAGGGTAATAAAATAATATCATAATAATATAAAATGTCCCCAAAATGTGTCCAAATTCTGTTGGTTGCATAATGGCCTACCATGGGATGCCTTTTTCCAAACTTTGGGACCCCATGGAATCACTTTTGTGTGATAGTGACATTTTTTCTTTTTATTTTGAAAGAAAGGAAAATATAACAAAAGTTTGTACCACCCAAGTAAAAAAAAATTAATATAATCTACATAAATGATAGTATAGAATATAAATATTCATTATAAAGATAAAAATATTTCCTACATCATGGTATTTGTTTTATAATTTTTAGACATTAAATAAATAAATTTATTTATGACACCATGATGATGTAGCGATTACCTCAATAATGAACAATTTAAATAAAATGAAAAGATAATGTATAATATAAGCCATAAACTTGTCTAGAGCCTATTTGATGGGTTTATTTAGAACTCTTATCACCTTATACTTTAAATATATCATTTTGGGACCTTTAAAATCCAAAAATCATTTCATAATAATGTAAAATTTCAATCTTTCCAAAAGAGCCACTCCTCTCCTCTTATAAAAGGCCCCCACCTCTACCACCTTATTCAAACCATCAAAGACATTTTCCTCTGCCAACCTCTGACAAAATACTCTCTCAACTTCCCTATCTTACTCCTAGAAGCCTCACATGGGGCAGAAGTCTTCCCAAGGAAGGCTTTGGCTTAAATCAAAAATAGTTACCCGATTTTATGGTAATGTCTTTTCTTATGTTCTTTTTTATTATTTTTCTTCTCCAACCCCATAAAATCTTTTTATTCCTTTCTTTTGTAACAAAAAAAGTATCTTCAATATACTAGAATGTTTTTATGAGATGTATTTGATTTACACTTACACACACCTTCGTCTAATGGTAAAAGAACATACTGTTTCTGTGGGTGGCGAATTACTGCCTCATGAAACGATGATTATTCAATCTTCTTTTAACACCTCTCATGGTGGAAATTAAGATTTCCCCATATTTATATATGATATATATTATGTTTATGTATTACTTATGCTTCTGTATTTTTCATTTATGGCATACCTTTATGATTTCTATTATGGCTAAACGTGCTAATTTCATTTTAGGAAGTGCGGACTACCGCCCCCTCAAAGTGATTTGAATCGTTAATTCCATATGTGGGAAGTATAAAGGATGTATTAAATGATATTATATATTATATTATACTGGAATTATAACATACCTTTATATCATTATGATTACATTCCATTAAATACGAAATCGAAATGCAAGTATCGTTCATGAGTATGTATGGCTTACCGTCTCCCTGAATGGTGCATTTCATTTCTTACCCTTAAATGTTATGTAATTTTATAAATGCATTTATATACTGGATATATATGATATATATGATATCTACATCATGAATATAATTCTAGAAATAATAGATATTTTACCACATGAACAAGTTGTAATTATAAGAAGTTTATTTTTGACTCAAGTACCAAAGATCAACAAAACGACCTTTATTAACTTAAATAATTACATAATGTTCATAACATGTTAATAGGTGATATAAAAGGAATAATGAATTTGAAAAACGTTATTAAGAATTTATAAATTATCTCTAGTTTATTATTCAGGATATTAAAGAACGATCGAGTCAAGTCGGACACGAGGTAAGGAACTTCGTCTCAATCTCCTTTTATTGAGGAATATTTTGTTTTATACACAAATTTCATATATACGGTGTATAAACCCCTTTTAATTTTACTTTTATTCAAAAGGAATCTTATTTATACAAAGCATTTTACTAAATGAAAAAGGAATGTTTTTGTCATATGTATGCGGTGACAATGACTTCTCCATCGCCGTGACCATTATTTGAGTTTCGGCTTCCTCTACAAGCCATAACATTTTGTAAATAAAAAATAAATAGCATGTTTTACTTTTCTTTTATTTTGGTATTGAAAATGGTTTTGATAATGTTTTTATTATATCAATGTGTTGTATTGATATATTGCGATTGAAATGTGGAAATGTTATGTTTCCTTTCTGCATGTTTTATGTGATATGATTATGTTATGGTTTATAATATGATTAAACCTTTTCATATAAGGAATAAATTGGACTTAATAAGTGATAGGTGGATCCCGCTAAGGCTCCTCGATGCATCGGTAGGTCTCATGATACAAACTAGTGTCTTGGCACAGGGCCTTGAAAAAATATTATTTGTAGTCTTGGCACATGGCCTTGACTATGTGGTTATGATAGTCTGGCATTGTGCATTCCATCATTATGAAAGTGGTTATTGATATTGCCTGAGATTATCCAACCAGTATAATATCAATGTGAATAAGAAAATGGAATTAATTCATTTTATTTTTGCCATATTATTCTCAATTTGATGTTTAAAAAGCTTCTGTTTTAGTTATACATTGGCATAATGGTTTATGTTTATTTATGAATGTATCCTCTATATTGTTATCCTTACTGAGCATCTGAGCTCACCCCTTTCTATGTTTTATTTTCCCAGGATGTGAAGAAATATTTTATGCCTAACCTATAGGGATAGTCTGAAGGGGATATGAGTGTGGACTATGGAGACTTTTTATTGTGATTTTTCACTTCATGATGTAATTTCACATTTCTGAATGTATCTAGTGTTTCTAAGGCTACTAAACTAATCGGTCATTAGAGACATGATCTTTTGTGATCTTGTCAATGTTACGTAATAATGAACCGACTCTGGGTAACTAGGGTCGGGGCGTTACAAAGATGTATAATTTGTTGACCAATGGGGTTTACATGGTGATTTGAGAGGTTCAAGAGTTATTATTGTCTCTCCATGTTTGATTAAAGAACCTCGACAAAGGAATGGATGATCTGGAGGCGAAACAAAAAGAGAAGATACAATGTGGCACCGTTTTCCAGTGTTTGCCAAATTTTTGGGCCTAAAAATTGGAAAATAGAGAGATGTGTTTTTTGAAAAGGGAGGTGCATAAAAAATAATGTGGTTCACGAAAAATAATGTGGTGCATGAAATATTGTTTTGGTGCAATAAATACTAATGAGAATTTTTTCTCGCAAAAAGTGGCTCAAGATTAGATGCTCAAAAATTGGAAAAGGGATGAGGTGCGCATAATATTAGAGTAGTGCCCAAAAAAGAAAGTTGTGCACAAAATATTTGTATGGTGCGTGAAATAGAAGAATGATGTTTTTTGAAAAATAGGTTTCTCGAGATCAGAAGCTCGAAAATTGGAAAAGGCATGAGGTGCGTGAAAAATTGGAGCATTGTGTGAAATACGGTGTTGCGTGAATGTGTGTTTTTCACGCTAAAAGAGGATTACGTGCAGAAGAATGGTTATTCGTTCAGGGGTCAATTTTTATTATAAATATGAAGTGACCCACCTCATTTTAAAAGGCTCAAAAACATAGGGAGAATCTAAGCGTTGGCATGCGAAATTGGAATATGCATGGGAGTTGTCCGTAAACGTCATGTTTGCACAAAATGTTAGGTGTTTGAGGATAAAGAAAATGTTGTGCATAAAAAGAAACTTGCGCATAAATATTAGGTTGTGCATAAAAAGGTTGGTACGTGTAAAGAAAAGTTGTGCATAAAAGAAGGCTGTTGCGTGTAAAATAATTGGTTTCACATAAAAGAGGTGTTGTGTGGAAAGTTGATTTCACCCAAAAGTGGGGAATTACATGCAAGGCCGAGTGAAGGCTGCGCATAAAGATTGGGGTTGTGTGGTACACCCGGTACATAGTGAGTTTCATCTACAGGTGAAAGTTGGATGTCAAGAAATCATATACATAAAGTGGGGGATACAGATTTCATTAGTGAAAATGAACAGACCAACATGTCCATAAACATTGTGTGGATCCTTTCCAGAGTAGTGAGAAAAGGAAGAGTAAGAATGTGATCTTTTCTACCTAAAATGATTTAGAGAGAGAGAGGGGAATAGGGAGTGACCTTTGAGAAATCATTGAGCTAAACCTAAACATTAAAAGGATAATGATCCTAGGAATAGAAGTGATCTAGCCCAAACATTGTAAACTGGCAGTGAGCTTTATTGGATTTGGTACAGCGGCACATCGTTGTTGTATGCTCCTTGGACGAAGCCCAATGAGGGTGAACCAAGTAAAAATATATGTGCATACCTACTTGCTTCACTGATTTGCATCAATAGAATCATTATCAGATATATAAGGAATGAACAAGATAAAAGTTAACAACATAAGGTAAAACAAAGCGACCCTTATAATATAGAGGTCAAGATCCAGTGGGGTAGGATTAATTTTGAAATAGAATATACATACCCTAATTCACCCCCCCCCCATCAGGGTATCTAGGACCCTTTAGGTACTAATATCTATGAGGCATCTAGTATAATCCATCACTGAAATAGTCTCTCGAGTCAACCTCATAAACTCTCCAACATTCTCTTATCACAAGGTCGCTGGATTTAAATATTCCAAAAACATTTCCTCGATGTCCTTCCATATAATTCCATCTTCCTACTGAGTCTAGACCATAATATCCCAAACGTGCTTTACCGATCCATGTATCATATATTATACCAATAAAACTATATTAACTAGGGGAGTCTCCTTGCGATCAAAAATATTAAGGGTAAATTATATCAAGCACTCAGCTACCTCACGTCCGCACTATCTGGAAAATGTCTGAGGGTGATGAAACTGAAACTCTCTAATCATATCATGCATACTCAGCATAACCTAACTAGGGCCTCATTCCATCATCTTAATAAAACAATAAATTTTCTCATGGAACTGTTCCTCTACTGTAATACTATGAATCTCCAGGTTTTCATCCCCCTATTTGGAAGGATCATTTGTGGGGATATCCTATTGTCTCTCAACTAGCACACATTGTCATGGTGACATTTCTCTACAATTACAAACACATATCTTAGAAAACATAAAATAAAACATACATAGTTTTCATAAAATATGTCCCCTTACTACCTATAAACATCTCATTCCACATACACTATCCCAACATATAACATCATACCTCTATCAATACACTCAACCATCAATATTATGGGTCATGGTCAATATGAGATAAACAAGATCCCACAACTTGATTTCTTTTCATTAGGCACCCATTTTACAATTTTCACATCCAAAACACAAATATTTATCTTTTAGTTATCTTCTCATATTTTCAACTTTTTATAACCAAAATTTTAACCAATTTATAACCATTCATCAAGAAAAATTCTTTAATTATTCTTTATCATTATTTTCATTTACCCGTTTAAATTATCATTATTATAAAACAATTTTTTCAAATTTTCTTCAATGTCATTGAATTTAATTCTACCCCTCACATCCCACACAGCTTCCCAATGTGTGTTTACCGTGATACCTGCCACATATATCCCTATGTTTCTATAATGATGCATTAATGAACAACTGCATTCCATTTCACCCTTGAGAAAAATATCATAAATTATACACATCACACAACATTTTTACCACCCAATGGCGAAATATTATCCAATCACAACTACACACATGAAGAGAAAAAATCTCACCTTAATTTACATGGGTTTTCCCTCATAAATGGGTCAGGTACTCTCATGAATAAGATCATTTCCAAGGCATAACATCTCTTAGTATCCTGTATACTATACAAAAATACTAAGACAATATAAAATAAAACACATATGATACCACTATATAAAATCCCAATCAGGGAATCCAATAATCTGGTGCCTCGATCTAGGTTATCACATGTCCTCAGACACACCACCCCATATGCTAGATGCGTCCAACTAGTAGTTAGGTTTGATTAAATAAGATTGAAAGACTATGAACTCTTTATCATAGTTTGGCATAGTTGATGAAAAATATGAAAAAAAATGACAATAAATAGTAAGCACACATTACCATCCATTACCCAAAACATGGTACAAGACCATAACAAAATAGTAAATATGATATGTCTCATCAAACAATTCCATGTAAAGGAAACCCCAATATAAATATTAATAGAAGAATTCCAAAAACAATTATTGAATTCATTTCTGTAACCTTCATCCATGAACATCCCATTCCCAAATATACCCTCTAGTATAGAGCACTTTCCCTTGTCCTGACCCAAAACTATGAAATCTTGTCAGGTACCAAATGTATGCCTGATCCAGGTGTGAGTATAACTCAGTAAGAAAAAACAAAAAGCTTCTAAAAATTATACAATAAAAAGAGATAGTGTGTTCATGTAAAAAATAATCATCTGGGAAAACAAAATGGGGAAACCAAATGCCTTTAGTTAACGAGTTCTCCTAAACAATTTTCATCAATGATCTCTTGGGTTAATCATTTACATCAATTTCCTTTCAGCCTATGCTAGTCATCTTCTATGAACAATGGGTTAAAAACCTATTCCATATATCACTAGGGGAGAATTTTTTTACAAATAATACATCATACTTACCTGGGAGCCTATTTTCAAGTAGTCTCATCTAATGAAACTGTTAGGGGCATGAACCCTCATTCATACCACCATAACTCATTAATTAAAGGGGAGGTTATTCAAGCCTTAGTTTAACCCAACCCATGGGAATATATCCTCAAGTAAAATACCCCACACATACCACAAAGTCATGATCACATGTTTCCTTAATCATTTTCCTCATAAACCAAATCACTAAGCAGACTCCGTAAATGCACATAAGATTCACAAATCATGGTTCATTAAACACATAAATCACTATAACTCTTATACCCATTCTAAAATTAATCATTTACATGTCTTATCCAAATAGAACCATTTATTATTCACATGCCTTATCTAATCAACAAAATTATCCATTACAACCCATTACTCATTTAACTCATTATCCTTATACAAAACAACTCCTGATTTAATGTAAAAAACTAAACATAATTTTCATTAGTTAGATTCATAACCCAATCCTATATTTCAAAAGATTTACTCTGGGATGTATGTAATAAAAATCCAATTCAATATGAATTAATTTAATTTACATGTTTAAGAATGATGGAACCCCCCATGGTTGGACCAATAACCTATCTAATCAACCTCAATGAATCCCATGGGGATCAAGAAGGGTTCAATTCATCATCTAGACAACCAATTTACAAAAAATTAATAAATAAATGACATAAAATACAAGAAGGGACCATTGAATAAAAAAAACACATAAACTAACATCAAGACTATACAATATAACCTATAAACCGCTTACCTCGATTTTGATGAAGAACACTAACTAAAACATGGTCCAGTACATGGATTTGAACACCCATTGAAGTCTCAACCTATCATCTGCTAGAAAAAGATGGTTTTTTTGATTCGTGAGAAGAATAATTGAAACACAATACAAAATCTAATAAAGATAAGGTATAAGAGTATTAGAATCACCATAGGACTTTATTCGCAACCCACGACACTCTTAATGGATTAAAAATGAATGAGATAAACCATTGGGAGGTATTGAATGATTTGGTTCATCACTAGGTCTACTAGAGGAAGAATGGAGGAATATCTTGGGTGATAAAACATATAGTCCAAGAGGTGAAAATGGTAATATAAAAATTTTTAATGGGTGCACGGTTTCCCCGCACGGTTGTCCAAAACTTGTGCCAACCATATGCCACCCTATGTCTAATATGGTGGACATGCCATTCTATTACCTAGGGTTCCCACATAGTTTGATAGACCATGAACTGACCTTGTAAAATAGTTCGATAAAGGCTCAGAAGGCTTTTCCTTTATCGTTACTCAGTTCCCATAAACTATTAACCCTACCTCAAAAAAAGAAAGACAGGGGACCATGGTTACTACTAACTGTGTGTCAACCATGAAACATAAATTGGATGTCCCCGATCCCACTTATTTTGTATCTTGAACCCTTGGAACAACCATGAGACCCAACACAGACTCAGAAAACATTTCATTAACCATCATAAATGTTGTTAAACTAGAATTATAAAAAAGGTGTACCTCAAGGATGTTTGGGATCTTACATAAACCATGAAAACTATTGATATGAGTCTCTGTAGTTAGTTTATGGAAAAATTATATATTATTAATCATTGATGGGTCTATTAAAATACCCTATATTTATATTATATGACCCAAAAATGCAAAAAATTTCGTCCAAAATTCACACTTTCTAAACTTTTCATATAGTTTCTCCTTTATTGGATTATTTAATACAATTTTCAAGTGGTATTCATGTTCTTCCTTTCACGTTGAATAGATAATAATATGATATATAAATATTACCAAAAATTGATCAAGGAAATATCTAAAAAATCTATTAACTAAATCAGTGAAGATAATTGGGGAATTATTTAGGCCAAAAGGCACCACTGAATATTTACGGTGACCATACCTTGTACAATTTTTTTTTGATATATCCTCTTTCTTGGACATCAATTAATGAAATCTAGAATGATGTTTAATCTTGGAAAAGTATTCATATCTGCATAGGTGATCAAACAATTCATCAATACATAAAAGAGGATACTTCTCCTTTATCATGATCTTTTAAAACTCTTTCTAATCAATATAGAGTCTCATTAATCAATATTTATTCCTAAAAAGTATAGTTTCACCTCAATGTGAGAAACCTGGAGGAATGAATCCCTTATCAAGGTTTTTCATCTTTCATAATCCATTAGTCCAACTAAATTGGTGTCATTCTGTAGTGCATCTTTGAAATTTTTGTGGAACCAGGTATGATTTCTATCTAGAAATTCGTATCATGTTTGGGTTGAAGGATAGAAAAATATTCTGGAAGACATCAATAAAATCCCAATGAATAAGAATATCATCTATGTTGGTTTTATATATAACCATATGAGATAAAAACACCTTAGAAATTATAATTAATACCCACGAACATGATGAAATCTCTATTGAATTTTTATACTAATCATCACAGTGATAAATAATCATAAGTTGATTTTAAATATCAATCATAACATCCCTTACTCGACAATTGATGTGGGATTAATGTTGGGAAATCTAATCCAAGACTACGATGACATCAAATTCATCCAAAGTAAGAATGATAATATTTTTTGGAACCACACACCAACAAACATCAATGGTAGATGAATCATAGACCTGAAATGAAATCATCATACCATTAGAATTCGTCATAGATAATTCCATATCTATTCATTTAAGTGGAATCATATTACCCATATAAAATTATTTAGATATGAAATAGTATATAGATAAATAATCAAATAATACATTAACGCAACTATAGTGGATGGTATGTGTACCTTTCACCATGTCATTATAACACCCCTCATCAGAAACGGTGATCACATTGGACTTCCCCTTCTCCATCATCATAAGAGGATTCTGACATTGATCATCATCATTAACCTTCTGGTTTTGTCATTGGTTATCATAATGTCTATTATCCTTACACGTGTATCATTGAAGCAGGGGAGGTACATTATGGGTAGTTTTCTGTCCATTCACATTTTTAGCTAATTGATTCCCATCACATTGGAAATAAAATTCATAGGGACCTTACTTTCCTTACATAAAACATTTTTGACCCCTTAAATGATTTTTTTCTATTCTTCCACTTCCACATAGTGCATAATGTAAATATAATAAAAATTTTCCATGGTTTTTAGATATTTGATTAAATTACATAATTATTTTTCTTGTCAAATCCATGATATTGATACCTTCATCCACCCTCCATTTTAATGTTGATTTCACCACCCAAAATCACATCATATGTACTAAAGTCTCTTATGGATGATTCATTTAATAGAATTTTTATTATTCCACTTATGAACATATCAACTTTACCTTCATGTTGGATTAAAATACCATAAGTGCACCTTGGAAGTCTTATAAAATTAACCTAATAGGTACAAAAAGATTTATCATCCCTTCAATTTATCTCAATGAACTATTTCTCCATATTTGTATGAATAATACAAGTAATAAATTTCTTGAAAAATAATCACTTGATGTAATCAAAATATATGGATTTTATTTCATCTTACCACCTCAAGTTCTTGAATACATTCCCCCAATGGTCTTTTTCACGTTCTAACTGAAAAACAACCAGAATGACATTCTCATGTTCCAAACACTAGAGAATAGAGAATATATTTTTATTGGTATTGATCCATTTTCCATAAACAAGTGGACCAGAATCCCCATTCAATGAAGGTGGAAGTTTCCTCCTAAAGGACTTAATAGAATGTAGTTCGCTCCTTTTCTCATTTGGAAGTCTAACATTATTCATATCTTGTGAATTTTTGGTGAGTATAGAAGAAATATTTTTCATTACAATTGAATTTGAATTGGGGTGCTCATGATAAAAAATCATTATTGTGCTTTTCAATCTCATAAATGATGTGGTTCCTTTAGTTTATATCCACGGACTGAAACTGAGAAGCATAGAGTATAAAATAATAATCATAGTGGGGAGCCACATAATCCTAAAAACACAAATGTATGATTTCATAATTATGAAACCTTATTTAATTTATGAAACCGTATGTGTGTCATAGGCTATCAATTTCAAACACACATTTTAATGTTTCATGATATCTCATAAATAGTATTTTAATTCCCAAAGCGTATCCCCCTATGAGTATCAAACCAATTGTACAAAAAGGCTCGTTTTCATGAACCAGTTCCCTATAAATTATAGAAAAATATAGGTTTTGTGGGTTGATAACACTATTTAAATCTATTCCATATCCACATACACATATTTTATCCCAATAAGGATGAATATCTAGGTTACGACTCACTATATCCATTAACAAAATTCCAATACAGTTTCTTGTTCTTTTCCTCTTCCATAGTCTTATCCTTTAACATGTCCTTCGAGTTCTCACTAAAGATTTCCAACCCTATTTTCCAAAGGAAAAAAAATTAACTAATACCAACTATAATGAACCTATTTTAACATATATTAACATTGCATCATTTTTTCTGAATAATTAATACATTAACCAAACTGGTGCCCAAAGACCGTATTTTCTTTTCTATTGGAAACAATGATATATAAACCCTTGTACAAAAGTGAGCTAAATTATAACCCACTATTTTATTCATGAATAGAACCCTTCCTAATCAAATCATATATAATATATATATTCATATACTAGGGAAATGAAGAAGATGAAGGGATGAGCATATATACTCAGAAAGGGTAAACATTGGAGATATTTAAGAATTAATATGTGCATAAGGGTACGATATTATTATCATAACATTATAAGATCGTACCCAACATATCAAAGATCATAAACATGAATTATGAAATAAATATTGGTATTTCATATGAATTGAATCAAAATGGAGTCAATAATATAATCCATTACATTTATTAAACAAGAATAAGACATTAAATATTTACTAAAACATAATCATTTAAAATTATTTTCATAGTATTCAAAGAAAAAATATCAATGCCCTATTAGTAGAATGGGTTCAGTCCCCAAACCATCTTTGTATTAATCTCTCACTCCCATGACTATATTATTAGTCATGATTCACTCCCAATACCATCTTAGAAGATTTAGTTATTTTCTAAGCTAATTTAACTCCTTGTTCAGACAATTTCTATCTCAGGTGATATAAATATTTTCCCAATACATTTGGGGGAGATATAGGTCCCACCAATAACATAATGAAATCATACATATATGTGAAACTAGATCACTAATATTAATCATAACATAATCCATGGAATGAAATGGGTATCATTGACATGTAATCATATCATAGCCGTTGTAAAAGAGATAGGTTTAATAGTAATTTAATCAAAGAATAACCCATGAAAAGAAGCATGTTTAACAAGAATATAAGTGTGTTAGAGAATAAGGTTTCATAAGAATCATTTTATCAGAACATAAGCCATTCAGAGAAATAATTTTAATGAAACATTTGGATCACTTAAAAGAAATGCATGATTAACACCAATGTATGTCATCTACTAAGGAACATTTTTAGGAAAGACTTTTTAAAAATATATCTTGAAGAAAATATTCTCTCTTCTTTGAAAAAATCATTTTAAAATATTAATTTTTATGAAAATATATTTAATTTAAATAGCATTGAAAAATTAAAAAGGAAACATTAAAAAACATAAAACATTTTAAAAATAATTTTACCATAAAAATGATCATTAAATATCATTTAAAAAATATTTATGATAATATTGTTTTTGAAATAAAATAGATTTCTGACTAAAAAGGAAAATGAGTTGAGATTTTATTAAATTTTTTATTAATTATATTAATTAAAAAAATTTAGAAATGGTAAAAATATATTTATATCTCTTGAATAACCATAGTTTAAAAAAATTCATTATTTTTATTGATATATGAATCATAATATGTCATCAATGGAAGCATAATCAAAAACAATCTCAATAAATGATGAAATTGTACTAATAAAATCTTACAACATTGGTAACTTGGATTCAAACTTGGTATGTTTTAAAATTAAATTAGATGAATCATAAAATATCATGAAAATAATTATATTAATGATATCAAATGTCAAATTTCAGTATATACACATCTTAAAAGAAAATAGGTGTATAACAAAACTTGTGTCCCAAAGAAAGAAAACTATGACAAAATTAACTTACTGATTTGGTAACTTTTGAACCGTAAACAGCATGAAATATATATCATAAAATGGATAAGTAAGTACAAATAAATATTATGGTATTAAACATATAATATATTCATGGGTTTTATACACACCACAAAATATAAATAATTTGTTAATAAGGCATAATTATCACAGAAATAAAAGTGATGCGAGAAAACCCTTACTGTATGTCTTGAATCTCATCATACTCATTCAAAAATCATGTATAATAAATATATTTTTACTAAAAATATAATAAAGACCATATTCTTATATATAATACCATATATTATTTTATTATGATGTTTTACTAACCCTTTATTGACAATTCAATGTAAATGTTAAGTTTCAAGTAATATCCACTTTGTTTTTTCTGTATGTTTTGTATTGTTATTATTCATTACATAACATAGATCATGATTTACTTATTTCACTAATGTAAAACATCAAATATATATCATATATATTTAGTATATAAATATTTATAATAATCTATAAAAGGTATAAATAGAAAATGAAATACATTGTTCATGGAGATAGTTGGAAGTAGGTACACAAGAGTAGTGTTTCCATTTTATAGTCATTTTGAAATAAAGAAAGTAATTTATATTTGTTTTTGTATATATATATATATATTATATGTAAATTACAATTATTATTTCATATTTATCATTTAATTATTCTATACCCATATTTAATACAATATATGTAATGTGTGAGCGAATAACGTATCTTTGAGGAGACGGTAATCCACACGTGCACAAACAAAGTTATCATATTTACCAAAAATTGAAATCATGAAGGTGTTTATTATATGGTAATTTCATAAGAATAAATTCGTCTTAAATATCTAATATAACATCTCCAAATTTTATGTCCAACAAAATTCCCAATCATGAGACATGGTAAAGTTAAAAAAACAACAACATTGTTTCTTGTGGCTGTTGTTCGCCGCACACATGAACAATAAGTTCATTAATAATTTGATGGAAGTGTGTATGAGTGTAGGTATTTACCAAAGAATAAAAAAATATCAGAATATTTTGTATCATAATATTATTATATATTCAAGGCATAATAATACATGAGGGGGAGGATAAATAAAATATAAAAAATTAGCTTGTGGAAGGATATGACATTATTTTTTGGGTACCTCATCTTGGTTTACACTAATTGGATTCCTTGGTTAGATTTATAGCCCAAGGGAGAAATATATAATGAATTTATAGAATTTGGGGGGATATTTGGACAAGGTTTTAACGATCCAGAGGTCTTGAGGGGAGTGATTAAGTGGGGGGGGGGGGGGGGTGACTGCCATTTTATTATGGAGAGGAGTTGCATTCATATAAATATAAAATGCAAACACTAAAGGGTGGTATCACTTACCTCATTTTCCACCAATAATTTTAACTTTTATATAAAATAGGGGAATTTTATGAAATATTTTCAGCTAATAGATTTTGTAAATTTTTCTAGGTTATTTGGCCACTTATTTTAATGAATAACCACAAAGTAATCTGGTTTTTTCCTTAATCGATGTAATTAATTTAAATTAATTCCCAAAAAATTGTCCAAAATTAATATTAGATATTTATAAATTATAAATTATTATTATTCCAGATAATGATTCCATTATTTCAAATTCTAACTATTGAAGTGGTAGAATTATATTTAAAAATAATATCGCAGATGTGTCATGGTTTTGCGGTTTTTAAGTGAAAATGGTTGTATGTTTGAAATGTTTTTATATCCAATTTCAATGTATAATTGGTTTAAATGACTTAAATTTTATAAATTTATTGAAAATTTAATTATTTAAACTTAATACCAAAATTTCAATTTAATTTAACTATATTAATAAATTAGATGAAAAATAATATTTGAATTGAAATTCTGTATTTTTCATTATTCATCTAAAAATTACATTTTTCAAAAACAATCCCTAAAATTAACCATAATATAATTTTTACATTATAAATTAAAATTTTATGTTAATGGTATCAAAAGAAACTTTTAACAGTGTTTATATTTAATTTTATTTTTGTTTATATATGAATATAAAATATAGTTCATTTTGGGACATCAGTATCTTCAAACAAAAACATACTTTACCAAAAATTAAGGTTTTATTATCAATATGTCTTATTGATATAAAACCATTATAAAAAATATTTTAAAAGTTCTTTTTAGTATTTTTATTCCTATTTTTATTGGTTTTTGTATTACAATCTCAATTAAATAATTATAATAATAAAATGTTGTTTCATAGAAACTCAGTGTTTCAAATAAAGCAAGACATGTCAATGTAAAATATAGCATAGACATATATCGGTTTTGCATAAAATTATTTTTTGGAATTATAGTAGTTTTTAATGAAAGACACCATATAAAATTAATGTATTTATAAAAAGGTTTTTAAAAACTCCAGGTGTTATTGTTACCCCCTCGATATGAGATCAATTTTGTGATCAAGCTACTATCGTGCATATCAACTATCTTGATATATCTATATAATATGTAACCTAATGAGTTTATAGATATGTGAGTATATATCGATGAAATTTTGTAATGTGGTTTTGTTTGGCCGAGTGTTTCTCCTTGGGGTGCACTAGTTTTGTTTTGAAGAAGGAAGATGTTAGTTTGCGTCTCTCTATTGACTATCATCACTTGAACCAAGTGAAATTAAAGAAATTTTAACATTTTACATAAATTTATGATTTATTTGGAAACATAAGGAGATAATTTTTGTTCTCAAAAAATTATTTTTTGTTAGGGTATCATAAGATTCATATGATGGATAATGATATTCGGAAGACTACATTATGTTGTCCTAATGGTCATTATGAGCTCATTTTGGTTTCTTTTGGAGTCATGAATGATCCAACTGTTTTCATGGTGTTGTTTAATATAATGTTTAGAGAGTTCCTAGATAATTTATTGGTGGTAATCATTGATGAAATCCTTATATAGTCTGTGTCTGTAGTGGAACATTCAGAGCATCTATGTGATGTTTTAGAAGGTCTTTGTTGTGAGTAGCTATTTTAGAAGTTGTAAATGTTTTAGTTCATGTATCATTATGTATATTTATTCAGGAATATCATGTCACAGTTTGGATTATTTTTAGATTATTCAAAAAAATGATGTGGTTGTTTCTTCGGTAGACCCTAGGAAAGTGGAAGTGGTGTGATGTTTCCTTGGTCTAGAAGGCTATTACATGACGGTCTGAGATGTTTTCTCTCATGTTGTAAATCCTTTGACAAATGTGACCCAAAATGATTAGATGTTCTTATTGAATGACCTGTACTAGGAATATTTTTATTACATAAAGGAGATGTTGTTCAGGTCTCCTGTCCTTTTTTAGGATTAATAGTTCAGTTTGAGGTTTTATGTGAACTCAGGGTCTTTTTCTGATTTTTTTTCTAATAAATTATAAATTGGTTGTTTCTTATGGGTATCAATAGTTGCATCCCCATGGGTTTTATAATGAAACCCATGATAAATAGTTGGTGGATGTTTTTTCCCTTCACGGTGTGGTGAAATTACCTCATTAATGAGAAGTTTTTATTTTCACTGATCATTATAGCCTAAGGTTTTTCTACTCCTAGCATGACCTGAACTGATTTCAATTTTAGTGGGAAGAATTATAACATGAATAAAACTTTTATATTTCATATATTCAAGTAAATGGAATTTTGGTGGATGATGAACTAAGAAGGATGTCATTCTTGAATCTGGAGATTCCTAAAGAGTGATGAAAAAACTCACCATGATGTATCTATATATGGTTGTGGATTGATACAAATGTTTTTTTTTCATTGGATATTGTAGTTATCATTGGTGAAGAATGTGTATAATTTAGAGTTTTGGTAATTTTAGGAGGGAGTATATAGAAACCATGTTGAATTTAGCGATTCCTCTAATGGTTGGAATTAGGATGGAAAATATAAGGTGTTATTACAGTGAATGATTTTCATTCATTTAGTGATGCACAAGATGGATATCCATGAGTTATATACATCTCCTTTGGTAGTACATCCCATCCTTAAAAAAGATTTATCTACCTATAAGAGGATATTCTCAGTTCCATCTATTGAAGTGTCAATCTTTAATGTTTTTTCATGATTTTGGTCTACAAAAAAGGGGATGGATGAGCCCCATGATCCTGTTGGTTTACTCAAACCAATAGATATTACCCAATGTAAGTGGGAGGACATATCAGTGGACTTTGATAATTTTTATCATTTGAAAAGGGAGATATGTTGATATATGGGTGATATTTCATTATTTGATGAAATCATCCCTCTTTTTAGTGATCAGGGAGTTGATATCAGTAGAGGTTTTGTTGAGGCAGTATCTTGAGGTGGGGGTATTACTCCACAGAGTCCCAAGTATTATCATCATTGAATGAGGTTCTAATTTATCTTTTAGTGATTTGAGTATTCTCTTTAATTATTTTTTCCCCAAATTATTCCTTATCAATTATTTTCGTCCACAACAAAATGTTTAGATAGAGCAGACATTCTAGACACTTGAACACATGTTATGATTTTATAACTTGATTTTGGTGGTTGGTGGTTGAGGCACATACACATGAAAATTTTTTCTCAATATAATAGTTTCCATTCTACCATTGGAACAAATCCATTTGAATATTTTTATTATGACCATTCTTTCTTATTTTGTGATGGATTGGGGTAAAATAGCTTGAAATTCAAAGGATGAAACTAGTAGAGAATTTTAGAAAGATTGTACATGTAATTATTGATAGGATGAAGGTAGTTTATGATCTTCATAAATCTTATGTCCATCAGTGGAGGTGAAATCATGAGTTTAAATTTAGATATCAAGTGTTCTTATAGGTGAATCCTCATATTGGGAAATAATGGTTTGGTAAGGGGCGTAATATTTCACCCTCTTTAGTTGGGCCTTTTGAGGTATTTATTAATGTTGGATATAGGTAATATCATATAGAACTTCTCCCATAAATGAGAAGAGAACTTGATTTTTTTCATGTTTCGATGCTATATAGTTATCTTCATGATGAATTGCATGTCATCGATTATGGTAACATTGATGATGATGATGTTGCGACCTACAAGGAGAATCATGTAGAGATCTATGATTTCTAGGATAAGGTGTTGATAAGTTCTAATAAATCATTTGTTATGTTATATAGTGACATGCTTGGACATAGGGGAGTACCTTGGAAGGTTTTTCACATATACACACTCAGTACCCTGATTTTTTTGATTTTTATCACCTCTCATATATAATGTTCATTTTGAAGATGATTACATTTATAGTTTATGATATTGTTCCATATTTTTTATTATCAGTAGTCATAATATTTTTTTATAGGTATCAACCCCATTGGGAGTTCTTATGGACACGTTGTGTTTGATTCATGGTTTCATTCTATTTCACTGATGTGGTGGATGAGCTCTAATGATGAAGAAATCATTGCAAGGTATATCACTGTGTGGATTTTTGAATGACCCCTTTTCAATTTAACTCTATCTTCGGGTTTGGATTCACTAGGAATATTTTTTTGAGTTTATCTGAATAATGTTCTTTTAATACTTTTGGTCATACTATATTTTTGATTATGAGGTCTCAGGTGCTCAGTGGAGGCCTTGAATAGGTGTGGCAGTGTTTGGATACTTAAAGATGGAAGCAAGGAGAATCTAGGATGTATAAGGGATTCAAAACATGAATATGTGGTTCATGGATTGTGTCGGGTTAGGTCATGTGGTGCACTAGAGTATAAATTAATTAATGACCAAATGGTCTACGGTGATGTATTTTTTAGAGGGACTTAAAACCTGATACTTTTACAATGTGAAATGGTTTCATGTCATTAAAATGTACCATGCAGTTTGATAATATAAGTTATATCACCTTGGGATTTCTCATATTCTATAGCATTTATCCCAAACCCTAGGTAGGAAAGGGATGTCTCTTGTGAAATTTCAGAATCCCATAGATAGGGATCAATTACCAATTTCCCAGGTTTTATCTATGGTGATCCAAGGTATGTCCTAAATTTTTTCTCTTAGTTATTCAATCTGGATCCTCTCACACATTATTTCAATGTGATTGGGTTTTCTCTCTATCATTCTAATAGAGTAATCTTGGTTGTTTTTTGGTGTGGTTGTGGTGCAGCATCCTTGGATGGGTGTAGTTCTTATGAGATGAGGGATCATGATCTTTGATGTCAGAATGTTCTCATGTGTGGAATATTAACTCTTTTGAGGTATGTGATTCATTTCATCTCATATTTATCTACCTAAAAGCAAAAAAGTTCCCTCATTTTATTCCATAGTATAAAAATGGAATTAAACTAATTAATATTTAATAGGATTAATAATGAATTTATTTTCAATCGTTGGTTGATGTTTGATATTATGAAAATGGTTTGTTTCATAATTTTATAGAGTGTGTTGTCTATGTTATTCTTTTTAGAATTTTTTATGGTGACATGGATTGGCATGTTGAACATGATGGAAAATGGAAAATAACATAATGTTGGTCACCATTAATTGGTTAGTTAAATAATTAATAAGGATTCATGTCAAATGAATCCATTGTTTCTTATAATTTTATAATAATCTAATTGTCATAACAGACATGATTAATTAATTTTTTTCATACCTGTTAATGGAATTGAAGAATAATCATAAGAAATATAATGACTAATGATAATTTTTAAGTAAAAAGGCATGTTAATGTGAATGGTAGTTCGCTATTTGTTTGAGTCTTTTTTAATTATAACAGTATGTTTATCTTTTGATAGATTTTTATAGTAAGATTTTATAGGTTTCCCATAGTTGAAAAATGATAATAATGAATCAATTAATTAAATATAGAATGAAACCCTATTTTTTATATGATTCATTTTTTGTATATGAGTTTATTATTTTTTTTATAAGGCTGAGTGCCTTGTGATTTGAACCGTGAGAGCTAGTTTTTGAGAAAGATGGATTCCTTATTTTAGGGATTGTATATACATGATGACTATGTTTGTTTTTTTACCTTCAGATGTTATCTAGACGTGAGATTCACTATGGGATGTATTATGATCCTAGGATGAGTGATTTTAGTTTGGATGATGTGATATGGTACGGGTAGTACCAGATGATGTGACAATAGTTGACACCTATGACAGTGAAAATCATTAGGACATGAATGTGTGTAATGGGGAAGGAACCGGGGAAGATGGAATAGGTTGGACTTTAGATTACCCACTAATGTGGTAAATAATTATGCTTCCTTTAATGAATCCATTTAATGGTTCATGGGAAGGTTTCTTGTATGATATGTATTCCAATCCCCCCTATTTGAAGAAGTTGGGTGTGTTTGGTTTCATCTTTCATCTTGGCAATTGATATAATTGTTTTCCAAGAGTACATTGAATATGAAATGATGCTAATAATGAAAAAATAATTATTATCCCATAGGGATGGCATTGATGCAATGAAAATGATGAAAATATGTTAATATTTTGAAACTATGGACTCAGTATGGATTATGCTTGATAGAATCGACCTTATGTAAGAAGTTAATGAATGTATCTCAAAATAATTTTAAGGTTTAATTAATTGTCAAATAAATTAATTAATAAATGGAATTTTTAAGAATAAAATAATCAAATAACTTATCTCATTAAATTATTTTTTGATTAAATGTTATCTCTTCCTATGTAGTGAATTCTAGGTGTTCTAGAAATGATAACTGCACTTGATTTTTGGATTATGTTATGCATATAGTGTGGTTATAAAATATTTTATATCTTGTGTATTCTGTGATTTCATACACTACCCCACATATGTTGGTTAGGGTTAATAACACCCAATGGAGTCTAGAAAATTGTTTTCCATAGTATCCTAGTGGGAGATTGGATGGTTGACTACACCCATTGGCCCCACTCTTTTATATTTGTAGTTACATGTGATGTTTTGTATAATGGTCGGCGTCCCCATGTATATATGTGTGTGGAGGGTTGTGATGTATTTGGGTTATTTCAGAAACATTTATCTCTATATGTATTATCAAAAAGAGTTTTATAGGTATGATGTGTATAGGAAATGATGACATGATGTACATGGTGTATGGGCTATGATGTTTTGAGGTATAATACCTGATGTATGATACATGTCATATGGGTTATGGTGACTCCTATTAAATACTTGGTTACTATATATGGATATGTGGAAGGGATGATTTGATGAGTGATGTATGATTCTCATGTTGTGATGTCTTTCCCAGGTGTCCATTTGTTGGATTATTTTGGGGAGAGATGGATTAAGACCTGAGACATTGGGGAAGAGTGACAAACCAGTGGGGAAGCATGAGAAGTGAAACATTTCTATTTCATTATTATATCATATGACATCTTTTATTAAATACATGGTGAGGTTTATTCATAGCGAGGGTGGGAATGTCATATATCTATATAGGTGATGAGTTAGTTTCATAGTTTAATATTGTGATTTAGTATACATTATTTATATCTTTCATGGGAGGCTCTGAGGAGGATCCTAATGTGTATATTGTTATGATCACACTATGTATATATATACTATTTTCAGGTCCATCAGAACATGTTGGATATTGGGCTAGATATTACATGATTTTGGTTTGTAGGAGATGTTTGGGATTTGTGGTCTCTATAGTCTTTAACCTTTCTATACTTTTAGTTTCGTTTTCACTTGTTTTAGTATTGTATGAAATTTTATGTTATCAATTAGGTTTTATTGTATATATATGATCATTTTCTGATTAGTGTATCTATCATATCTATCACTTCTATGTGTTCCCTTAATGGAAAATGCCTCCCTTATGTACGATTCTTATACCTTTGGTGGTAATTCCCAACACATGGACTATTGAAGGCGAGACTCAGTCAGTTACTCTCTCCCACATCACATTTCCATTATAGGATGAGTACCCATTTTGGGAAGCGTGTTTTAGAGATAATCCCAAAGGGTAAATAAGTGGTTATACCAATCCAAAAATAGGGTACACTGGAGTTCATCCCAATCCAAAAAGTGGAAACATGGTTGTGACATCACGAACTAGGATAATGCATATGTAACTCAACTCAGTTGGCTATATGTGCTCAAGTGAGCATCCCCGTATACTAGAGGCTACCAACTAGCTGTGGTGGGTCTAAAATGGTTTGGTAGGGATATTATATACCCCTTTAATTAGTTTGGATCACAATGGTTAATAATATGTAAATTAGAGGAAGTAGAATAATGGGGAAAATGATCTAAATAAACTATATAATAAATAATGAAATAATAGAGAACTGTATCATATATAAAATTAATGATGTCACATATAAAAAATGTGGAGAAGTTATACAATAATATATTCTATAAAATAGTATAAAAAATACCACAATAAACTCTAATAGTAACCAAATCACCAGCTCATTCCTCTTCACTCATACATCAGCCTAGTGTAGAAATAAAAATTCCATAGCGGGGTTCTTCCCTTTGCATATACATAGATCCAATATGTCATTATGGGTATTAAACAATGTCTTAAACGTGGTTTGAGTAAAACTAATTCAGACATAATAAAAGGTTCCTAACAATATCCAATCAATAAATATAAAATGAATATTGTGTATATATAATTAATGTAAAACAATTATTCAAAAAAACCATATCCAGCTATGTCTCTTCATGGGAAACCTAACTAACTACACCTAATTCGACCTAAGGTAGAACTTATTTGATAATTTAAATCATATAAATTAATACAACAGTTGATGTATATTTTAATATGTCAGATTTTCATAATATTAATTATAGAAAATACGTAGGAATATTCTGAAATCATGCACTGAGACGGTGTGTGATTCCAAGGCTCAATGTGACTAAAATGGTTCATTGAAAATGTTTTGTTTGAAATATCATATGAGATATATTTTACTAAAAATGTAAAATAAATTATAAATATTTTCCATGATAAAAAAAATATGAGAGATATTTTGAACTTTGAGTAGTCGCTTTACCCATGGAGTGACTTAACATTAGTCGGTGTGCATCTTCTATGGAATAACCAAAAAATGGAATAACTATAAATAAATTATTTAAATAAAATTATATTATTTTTTGAATACTAATAACCTATAAAAGATTACTTTTAATAGAAATATGAGACAAATATTGTCTTTTTATGGAGGTTTTCTTCATAGAAGTGGCCAAACCTCAGCTGGTGCAGGCTAGCTATGAAAGATAGTTTTTGGTCATTAATGTCATTAAAATATTTTAATAAAAATATTATTAGACATTTTGTGAAGACATAGTATATGTTTCCCTTTTAAATAATAATTGTTAAAAATCTAGAGATATCACAAAACCTAAGAGTTTCATTAAATAAAGGATAAGGAGTCTCTCTCACCGGTGATGATGGATTAGAGGTCAGAACTCATATCAATCATCGACGAATGACGACAACTCAGATTCATTATTTGTAAGTGACTAATCAAAACCACAGTTAGAGAATGAGTTTTAAAATAATTTTCCCCACTCATGGAGTTAAATGATGATTTTTGATCAACCCACGGACACGTTGACCCATGGTTCGCTCATTCTTGTGTGAGGGATTATATTCAAGAATTTTGTTAGGGATATGTTTTATTCTAGTTGTTTATCACGATCATTCTTACTGGAAATATAGAGTCCAAAATGAAAAAATTGTTGAGGTTCATTCCTCGAGTTTCAATTTGTGAATTTATCCCCCAATAGATTTTATTTATCTTCGTGTTATTTGTGGGAATATGAACAACTTTTTTTGTATGTTTCTGGGCAAAACAGTCCCAAATTAATGATCCATCATCGTGACAACCTAGTGGAGGGTTGGCAATGATGGAGGTAGAAATATTGATGTATTTTGAGAGATATTTACCTTCAATCATTATTTAGCGTTGAAAACACTGGCCTGATAAGGTCGTTGGTAAAGGCCGACCTAGAATGGCCGACCCAAAAAGACAGCCTCCAGAAGGGCTGACGGTGGAAGTAATAACCTGTGTTCTAGGCGGTATCCTGGTGTTGAGATGGCCTACTGTGGGGGAGGCTGCAGGCGTCGACCAGATGAGACCACCGATGGGGCAGCTTGCATTGGCGGGGTGTCTTCCAGCCAGACTGCACCAGAGGAGGGACCTCTATGGTGACCAAGATTTGTTGAATGCTACAAAACGTGGTGGAAAAATATATGGACCCCACAGTAGCTATGTTTCAGGTGACACGAGGGGGGGAGTCGGGGCATGCTTTATGTGAAATCTAGAAGTTGCAATGACAAAGTAGTTCCCATGCCTAAGCCATGTGTGGGAGAAGGGACGACATGCTCATGTGTACTGAGTTGGAGAAACCAGGATACCCTAGGCCTTCCTATGGGCAGGATAGTACGGCCCATCAGGTCGGGCCGATTCAAACCCTTTTTCACAAAATTGGCCATAACATTAAAACGAAAGGTCTATTTGATGATCAGTCTATCGTTTTGGTTCCCTTGAGATGAGGTAGTCCTTATATGATGGATCATAGGGTTTTTAGTATTTACTTATGTAGGTTTAGAGTTCCCCTTTTTTCTTTCCTCGAGGGTTCTGTGCATATTTGCGTCCCCATGACTGGTCATCTATCCCCACTGGAGTCCATGTCCTAGATAGATCTTTGGAATCCATCCAGGGGACTGGATAGATCCTCTATCAGCATTGATGGATTTTTGTAGGAATTTATTTATCCTCTAAGCACATGGTGTTTATCCCTCCACTAATGGTCTGTATTAATAGGGTTCTCAGTATTCTTTATGGATAATGCACTATGTTATGATCCACATCGATTGGGATGTCTGTATTCATTGAAGAGAGTCTCTTACATTATGTATTAAAATATATTGGTTTGTCAATATTCTCTAGGATGAATCCCCAATTTGTGTACCATGTCCTTGTCCATTGTTTTGTCTTTGGACAGCGTCATATTAGCATGAAATAATTTTAAGATTCTTCGATGATATCAATGCTCAAGGAGTGAGTTCTCTCAAAACAAGAATGTCTCGAGTAGAATCATATGGCTAATGTTTAGTTGTGATATCAAGACTCAGTTTCTAATAAAGTTTAGATGTTTTAGAGAATCATTGTGATGTAATGAGCCCATGTGTTCCCTTAGATTCTTTTAGTAGACATGTTCTACTTAATTACTATCAAATGGATCGAAGAGTGATGTCTCCCAGAATGGGAATACTATGAGTGGAACCATATGGATGGCAGTGGATGATACCTTCGGTGTTTGAACCCATTATGAGTATGCCTGAATGTTCTTGTTATATGTGTTTCAGTCATATACATGTGTTGAGATAAAAATATCTTCTCAATGATGTTCCCATTGTGGTATTTAACCTTGTGTTTCGAGGTGTCCTACTTAGTATTATTTTACTCACCCATACATGGGCTTTTCCCGCACATGTCATGTCTTGTACAGACGATTGGTGCTTTGAATGAGTCCTTGGTGGACTGGGGATAGGTGGTTCTTTGAGCAACCCGAAAGAGGAGGTGTAGTTATACGACATTAGACATCATTTTCTATACAAAACCATCAGGTAAGTTTTTCTACCAAGGAGTTAAAGGGACTTGTACTTTTAGTTTTCCTTTTTTATGCTTGTATTTTGACCCATTTACTTTCATTTATCTACATTTATACTCTTTTTTGGTATTAGTACAAGAAATATAGTTATTTAGGATGGGGCCCCATCCTAAATACCTCATTGCAATAAATGGTGTCATAAAGACTTTCACGTAGTTTTTTTCTCAAAACACTATTGAAATGAGACCGTCACAAATAATTGTTTTGACAAGCATGTAGAAAATTGTTTTTTAAGGGAATATATACTCATCGCAAAAACATAAAAAATAGGAAAAAAATTAATATTAATAAAATTATATATATAATATAATAATAAAAATAAAAATAATAAGAATAATAAGAATAAAAAAATTAATATTGTAATAATAATATTATTAATAAATTTAATCATATTAATAATATCAAATTTAAAAATAATTGTCATTATTATAACAATAAAATAAAAAAACCAGTATTTTTAACGATATAAACATAGTCATCAAATAATAAATTTTTTTAATTTTAGTAAATTAATAAAAAATTAAATTAATAATAAAAATAACTAATAAATTAATATATTTAAAAAATTAAATAAATAATAAAATAACAAAAACTAAAATATTCGCAATAATATAAAAATCACACTACACCATGAGTTAGACGTCACATGTACTTCATTGCCTAATTGTTTTGTATCCCAAGTAATCGGCCCGTCTTCTCCTCCTCCTACTATTGTAACTATTGTAATCAACACTTCACATTCAGCCTTCCCTAGTATATACCTTTAACAACGTGCGTTAGATTGAAGTGTGATTGATTCTTACACACCCTAATGTTTCAAAACATTCATATATTATAATATAACAATGCATCAATTTTCATTCTAGGCCTAACTTCCAGCACTGCATAATGACTCAATTTTCGTAACTAAATTTTTTTCCTTATTGTTTAAAGCCAAAAGATAATAATAACCTCATGTGCCCAATATATTAGGAGAATTCACCACAATGGGGAAATGATATTCCATTACTCTCTTACACTTCAAAATCAAGAATGTATTATTATTAACAACATCAAATCTATGTGCATCGTTAGTAGTTCAACAAACAATGTAATTGAATTTTTAAAAAGTTGTTATATTAGTAGAAAGAATCATTTTACCTAATTTGTGTCTTTTTATAGATAGTTAAAAACAAAACATGACTTCCCAAAAGATTTGCGAAAAAAATTAACTATTAGATAAAAATTATAATGAAATTAACTTACAAATAACAGATAACATGACAAAAAAAATTAATTGAATAAGTAGTTAGAATTCAACTTTTCTTGATGTTTGTATTCATTTTTGATTCATTTCATATTTAAAACTATTTATTACTATATATTAGTATTTATTACTATTTATTTCTATTTATTTCTATTTATTACTATTTATCACAAGTTATTACTGTTTATCATTATTTATTATTATTTATTACTGATTATGACCAATTATTACCGATTATTTCTAATTATTACTAAATATTCATAATTAATCAGAATTATTACTAAGTATTACAAATTTTTGCAAACTAGTCATAAATAATAATAATTAATTTGAAATAATATTAATTTTTAACCATTAATCCTAATTATTACTAATTATTACTAATTATTCTTATTTATTTCTAACTATTACTAATTTTTACTAATTAATACTAATTATTGCTAATTATTGCTAATTATTACTATTTATTTCTAATTATTACTAATTGTTTATAATTATGACAAATTACTCATAGTTATTACTAATTAAACATATATATGACTAATTAGTCATAACAATAACTAATAATTACAAATTATTAATAAGTATAATAATTATTATTAATATTCCATAATTATAACTAATTATTAATAATTATGCCAAATTATTACTAATTATTACTAATTATTACTGATTATTCATAATTATTGATAGTTAACATTAATTATTTCTAATTATTACTATTTATTAATAATTATTACTAATTAATTTTAATTATTACTAATTAATTCTTAATTATGACTATTTATTAATAATTATTACTAATTATTCTAAAATATTACTAATTAATAATATTTAATCCTAATCATTACTTAGTGTTAATAATTTTTAATAATTTATTACTAATTATTCTTATGTATTACTAATTATATATAATTATTCCTAATTATTAATAATTAATCATATTTATTGCTAGTTATTTCTAATTGTTACTAATTTATTATAATTATTACTAATTAATACTAAATATTACTAATTATTACAAATTATTCATATTTATTTATTATTGTGACTAATTATTCCTAATTATAACTAATTATTGATATTTATTAATAATAATTATTGACTATTACTACTTATAACTATTTATTACTATTTATTACTAAATATTAAAAATTATTACTATTTATAACTAATTATTACTAATAATTACTATTTACTTCAATTATTCCAAATTCTTACTAATTGTTACTAAATAATCATATTTATTAATAATTATTTCTAATTATTACTATTTATTGCTATTTATTTCCAATTAATTTTAATTATTAATTTTTAATAATTACTCCTAATTATTACTAATTATTTCTAATTTTTAATAATTTATTACTAATTAGTCTTATTTATTACTAATTATGATTAATTATTCCAAATTATTAGTAATTAATCAAATTTATTACTAATTATTAATTTTTAATACTAATTATTCTTATTTATTACTAATAAGTAGTAATTTTTTGTAATTATTCGTATTTATTAATATTTATTACAAATTATTCCTAATTATTACTAATCAATCACATTCATTAGTATTTATTACTAATTATTACAAATTATTCATATTTATTACTAGTTATTTCTATTTATTACTAATTATTATTAATTTTTACCATTTGTTACAATTTATTAATATGTATTTCTAATTATTAATAGTTATTACTGTTTATTACTAATTAATAATATTTATTACTAATTATTTCTAATTATTTTTAATTATTACAAATTATATCTAATTATTACCAATTATTAATAATTATTATGAATTATTAACAACTATTACTATTTATTACTATTTATTACTAGTTATTAATTATTATTACTAATAATTACTAATTATTAATAATTATTACAAATTATTTCCCACAGTGTTTCTTAGTGGTATGCCTCTTTGTTTACTTAGTGTTTTCAGCTTCCACAGTTTTTGCTTGGGGACTTGTACGTGTGTACATGTACAGAGGCAAATGCCTCCAGTTTGTGAGATATCCCTACTGGGTGCTAGTCGCCAGCCCCTAGCCAATTTGAGGCGGGATTGGGGTAGCCACAACACGGGCCCCTCTGGGTTGGGTTGTGATAGAGTAGTATCAGAGGAGGTCGGTTCTACCTTATGGAGAATGTGTCTATGTGTTTCAGTTTGGGGCAATAATATTAAATATTTTGAGTTTGGCTTTCAATCCAGGAAATCTAGTTTTGGTGCGATGACCGACAAATCGTTACACCAGAACCATGAATTTTTCTATTTTACTCAGTACATGAAAACACTAGTAGCAAGGAAAAGATGACGGTACATGCATCATATAGGAATAGGATGAGTTTTCCGTGTCCTTCTTGAGACATCACATCAGAAATACTCTATTGACGGTGGTACATGATGTTTTAATTCAAGATGCTTCCACATAGACAGGCAACTAGGATTCCACCACTTGATCAGGAGTATGATCTGAAGGGTAACGAGATATCAGTACATAGATTTGTAATAGTGAAAACACATTTGAATGGTGTACCAACTATACCAGCACCTGGAGAGTTGCACATCGTACCCATTGTACCAGCAGATGAGATGCACATGCAGATCACACATCATGAGTTTTAGTGACAGAGACCCCTCTGGTTCTGAGGTGAGCGAGAATCCCAGGTCTTTGAGGACTGACATCAAGTGGTGACCGAGTTTTCAATCTAGTTTGGGCACTGACTTATCTGATGGTTGTCCTGGATGCAAGCCTTTTACGTGGATCGACATGGTGATGGTGGGGTTTAGATTAACCAATCTTAGGATAAGTTGAATATTCATTGGATAAAGGTTGAGAACATTTTTTTGATAAGGGGATGTCACCTTAGAATCTAAGGGCCATAAGTTCCCAACAGGTTCTCCAGCTCTGGCAAGATGACATGTCAGTATCTAAGTATCTGTTGCGGCATATTGATCATTCACGGTATTCGATGAATACCGTACATTAAAAGTACTTCAGGGAGTGAACCATCGAAATGATGTGTTTTGGGATATCTGAGCCATCTTTATTACTCTATGAATTCCAACATATTCTTGGGAATTAGATAAAACCATTATGGTTTAATGTCCCTTGTCTGAGCGGATACAACTAGTAAATATCAGCAATGGGAACACAGGGCAAGAGTCCTTAGGAGTAGAAAGATTACGTTAGTCTCAGAGACTGGACATGTGAGATTTCCTGAGAGGAGGTACCATAATAGGGGATCTACAACTCATGGCTCATATGGTGAGTCTTGTTGTCCTAGAGAGAGGTAATGTTTTTCATTTGATGGCTAGGTAAATATCACATGAAATTGTGCAACACGTCGTACTACTAGTGGGGAAACTGTGGATGGGCCACTAAAGATGGGATAGTTAAAGGAATATCCTGATATGTAGGGAAACATACATGGCATATGAGCTAGCAGATCAGCGGGAGGTGGTATACATTTTTGACATGATACTACAACCACCCCCATGTGGTCCACACTGGGCTCATGGAGACAGAGGACAATGTAGGGGACAACTGCACGCAGTTGAGGAATGTGGCCCAAGATCTCTAAGAATGATTTGAGGTACATTATGTGTCGAAACATAGATTCCATATTAATAGACATAGAGTCCAATCATTCTTTCTTGTCACGAATCTTGTTCAAGACCTATATTTTCTAATTAAAGCATTGACTTGACCCTTATGTTGAGGTAATCCTACGATAGGAGATGTGACAATCAAACTTATGTCGAAAGTGTGATTTGACCCTTGTGCCAAGAGTTTTTATAGGAACCTCTTGGTGGTTTCCTCGAGGCCTTATGACATCATTCATGGTATGGATTGGTTTTTGACATTCCATTTTCATTCTCAGATTGACTAATTTAGGTAAAAGGGTGTAGTATGTTTGCAGATATGGAACGCGGATTTTCTTAGTCGGTGAAAAAAGAAACCCAGAAAGCATGGGGTGAACTCATTCTTAGGAGGGTGCAGCCAATCACTAATGAGTCGAATAACCATACCCTCAGAGCAGTATATGTTGTCAGTTTTTAGTTCCCACCAATATTTGAAGACTATGAAGACATATTTCTAGAATATATTTCTAATATCAAATTCCCACCAAGAGATGAATTTTTGCATTTTTTTACACCCTTGGTGGAACCGATATCAACATCAGCATATCATATGGCTTCGACAATTCTTCGTGATATAAGGGTTCAGTTGGAGGCCTTGAAGAGGAAAGGCTTAGTAAGACCATGTTTTTGAGGTCATGTTTGGATTACAAGTGCTTTAACAAAGTGATCATGGCGAATGAGTATCCACTACCAAAGGATCGATGACAGCTTTGATCAGTTAAAAGGGGTGGAGTGGTTATCAAAGGATTTCCTTCAATAAAGCTATGAATAGTTGCGAGTACGAGATGGGGATATAATGAACACAACTGTCATATGATACAACTGTCACAATTAGTGCATGGTGATTCCCTTCAACATGACGAATTCCACAGTAGTATTAATGGGATTCAAGAACAAGATATTTCAACCTTGGATTGAAAGGGTAAACCATTCCTGTGGAATTAGTGGTGCAAAAAAATAATTTTCGGTAGTTGAGATAGAGTTCAATGAGCTTTAATACCTTGAGATTTCCATAGGAAGTAGTCGAGTATAGATTATTCTATGATTCATCATGGACTTAACATGTTTGTGTCCAAACATAGAGGAAATTAGTGATTTCCTATGGTTTTCACCAGTTGAGACCACATGAGAAGAACTATGTGGCCCATGAGATTGATATGGAAATGGTAGTGTTCGCATTGAAGATGTGGGGATACTACTAGATGGGTGATTGATTTATCATCTACCATGAACACAAGAGTCTAGAGTATATCTTATCTTAGAAGGAACTGAACTTGAGAAGGAGATGTCTAGAGTTCCTCCAGTACAATGACATTGATATAGTTTATACTCCGGGGAAAAGGGATGTGCTAGCAGATTCTATCCGCATGAGATCCAGTTTGAATATACCTAATGAGGTTCCGGAGTATTTGGCCTCATTACAGTTATCATTCATAGATAATGATGAGGTATCTTACCTCTAGTCGATGGTTGATACCCCTCCACTCTTATAGTGAGTCAGGGAGGCACATCTCGGTGATACCGACAATAAGAAATTACATGATTTGATTTCCATATGGAATACCAATGATGGATATTTAAATATGGGGATTATGTTGTTCTTTTTAAAGGATGAACATTATTATCAATGGTGTTGTGGGTGGAGTTTTTAAGGAGTTCCTAAATTACCCTTTTGAGACATGGTGTTCCCGGTTCTCATGACAACAATGGATGCCTATAGTGGGGAGATGCATCAGGATATTCATGTGGGTGTCAAGAAGGAAACTGGGGATCTCAAAACTGGTTGAATATGAGCATACCTATTGATATGAAAGATGAGTGATTTTTTTTGGAATATATTTCTTGTTATATAAACTCACCATATTGATCCCCCTATGCATGAAATAGGTTTCACCCTTTCTTTCTGAGGGTTCCCAGAAGGAACAGTGAAAGGATATTGGTGGACTACATGACAGAATGACCTTGTATGTCTTAGAGGCACGATACCCTATCGGTCATACATGAATGACCCACCATGTCAGACACTTCATAGCTTTTTGAGAGTGGAGTTAAGTAGAGAGATTTTGATGCCTCTATAGGCAGAAGATTATACGAATCCATAGAATCCCATAAGTGATGGGTTCTGATCAGGATGCTCATTTTTCATCTTGGTCATGGAGATACAGTATCATTAGAAGATGACCTCCATGGAGATTATATTCATTTACTGTGTTCTTGTTGGAAACATGTGAATCTCCAAGAGGGAAAATGCATGTAGGAGGATCAAAACTCTGTTTTGGTATCCTTTGGTTTGGATTTCGGGGACATAAGTCCTTAAGTTGTGGAGAATGTAATAACTCTTATTTTCCCTTTTTTTTAGAAAATTTATTGGAAACTTTCTAGGGAAGGAACCGTTATGGTGTGCAATTCTGAGGCCCGATGTGACCCGAATGGTTTGATAAAAAATGATATTTTTTTTAATAGTGTGCATGTGATTTTATTTAAAAATTAAAATAACATTTAATCAAATGCCAGGATTAGAAATTTGAGACTACCATTTTTCTCATAGTACTGGAATTTATCATGGAGCTACTTAACTTTATTTAGTGCAAATATTCAATATAAAGTACTGAAAATTTCATAAACATAAATATGTTTATTAAATAAAATTATATTATTTTTTAAAATAGTATTAACTCAGAAATAGTAACTTGGATTGGAAATTCGTAACCACTTTTGAGTTCTTAAGGGGAGTTCTTCTTAGGTGAGGCCTAACATCAGCCATCACTGGCTTGTTGTGAAAGATAGTTTTTTGATGTGAACGTCATTAAAATATTTTCCTAAAAACCTATTATTTATCCTTATGTGAAGACGTAGCTATGGTTTTCCATTTTAATAATCCTTTTCAGATTTCATGGCTTATCTGCAAAACTCTAGAGTTTCTCTAAGTCAAGGATAAGGATAATGTCTCACCAGTGACAATAGATTGGTGTTTGGAACACAGATCAAGCATTGAAAAACAATGACAACCCAGAATCGCTCTTCATCAGTGACCAATACAAAGCCAATAAATGGTGTGGGTTTTATATTTTTTATTTTTTATTTTCTTAAATTTAAATGACATACACAGATCAACTCAGAAACCAGTTGACCCATGATTATCTCATTCTTTCGGGAGGGATTATTTGAAGGAATTATGTTGGTGATGATTTTTATTATGGTTTAAAATAGTTATTGTTCTTATAGAAAGGATTGAGGATAAGACAAATTAACCACAAATATTCATTCCGTAGGTTTTTATTTTTTTATTTTTCCCCCAATCACTCTGTGTTCTTCATGTTATATATGAGAATATTAATGTAAAGTATTTGTGTGTTCGTTTCTTTGTGGAATCGTACAAAATAAGAGATCCATCATCATGGAAATCTGAGAGATGTGCGACGATGATGGTGGAAGATGGATTGACGTGTTTTTGGAGTAATCAACCTTCGAGCATTTTTCAGTAGAGGCCGAACCAACCCAGTAAATAGGATGGTCGTGGCATACACGGAATGACAGCCCCAGGCTGCTCGCGGTCTAGGAGTTACCATGTAGAAGAGATGGCCCGCTGCGTTTGAGGCCGCCTGGAGGGTGACCTACAGAAAAGGGAAAAATTATAGTCAGGCTATGTCGGAGGAGGGCCCGTAGTAGAAGAAGCTACAAGCGGTGACCAGGACGCAACAGAAGGCCGCATTAGTGGTCAGGATGCAGCAGAGGCTGCGAAACCCGGTGGCCAACGTCATGGACCCCATGATGGTAGTGATAACGTGTAAGGTTACTTGTGGGGAACCGCGACATGACGTCCGCAAAACACAATGTTTGGGCAGACAAGGCATGGTACACAGCTAAGTCACATGTGGGAGAAGGTATGGCCCACTCATGTGAGTTGGGCTAGAGAAACTGGGCCATGGTCTAATGGGACATCAGGCCAAGCAAGTTCGGGTGGACCCAAACTGACTGGGTCCGGTCGGCTGGACCAGGTCGGTGTAGACCCTTTTTTAATAAATTGCCTTTAACATTCAAATGGAAGATCTATTTAACGATCCATCAATAGTTTTAGGGCCCTCTTGATGATGTGGTCCTTTTTAGATGTCTTGGTGGGTTTTTAGTATGGAGCAATGTAGGTGTGAAATTAGCTCGGTTCATTCCTTGAGGCATTTTGGTTTCTTTGCATCCACATTACTAGACATCAATTACCTCTAGATTCAAAGTCCCAAATATAGTTTTAGAATATCTCATTGGGACTGGATAATACTCTATCTCGCATAATGGAGTTTTGTCTGATTTGATGTTACCTATGATTGCAGGGCATTAATCCTTTATCTAGTGGCCCAAATCGGTAGGGTTATCGATATTCTCGATTGAGAATCCCCTATGATACGATCTATATCATTTGGATAGTCGGTATTATCTAAAAATATTCCACTACAATTTTGATTAATATAGGTTGGGTTTTCAGTATTCTCAAGGGAGAATACCCTCTCTATATACCATGACCATGACGATAGTTTTCTCATTGGGTGGGGCCCAAATTAGTGGGACCACTTTGTAAGTGTCTCTAATAATATCAAGGATCGAGGAGTGATTTCTCCTAAAAAAATATTATCTTGATGAGAATCTTGTGGCTGATGATTGGTTATGATAATGTGAATCCATGTCATAAAGATATTGGATGTCTTGGGGACACTTCATGGCATATTGTGACCTAGTGTTATCTCATATACTTTTAGTAGACAAGTTCTACATTATTAATATCATATGTATTGAGGAGTGAGATCTTCAGAAATGAGCATACTGCAAGTGGAACCATATGGAATGATTTTGTGAGACCTTGAGTCTTGAACTCCTTTATGAGTATGCTTGGATGTTTCTATTATATGTGTTTCAGACATATACCTGTGTTGAGTTGACTGTATCTTCTTAGTGATGTACACTTTATTTCCCTTTACCTTGTGTATCAGTGTGTCCTATTGAGTATTGTTTTACTCACCCATGGACTTTATTCACTCTCATTTCTCGTGCCTTTTATAGACAATCGGCACTTTGATGGAGTCCTTGTTGGACCAAGGCCAGGAGGTTCTTAGAGAGAACTGACAGACAAGGTGTGCTTCTATAACTTTAGACAACTGTTTCTGTACCTACCCTTAAAGAAGGTTTTTCTACAGAAGACTTCCAGGGACTTTTAATTTTAGATTTTCATTTGTTGTTCTCGTATTCTAGCCTATTTTACTTTCAGTTTTCTACTATCTTACTCGGTTTTCACATCTTAGTGTTATTCATGTTTTTTGACTTCTTGTTTATATATTCATCCATTTTCCCTCAGAGGCATGTGTGTTCATTTTGGTATTTAAGAAAATGACTCCCATTTGTGGGATATGCCTAATCGATTCCAGTCGCTAGCCCCTTGGCTAGGGGAGACTGGATTGGGGTATTCATGTCACAGCCCCTCTAGGATGGGTCATGACATATATAACCAAGACATATATATACCATGATAATTATATGTGTTCCACAAGTTACATGTAATTTATGACTTCAAAATGTTGGGTAATCCAATAGTGTATACCGTTAGAATTTTACACTAAAGGGTTATACCTGATCCCTAGGAACTTTTCCTAAGTCTCCTTAGTAATAGAATTTTTTAAATCCCAAGGAGAAAATCTATGATGTTCTATAATCATGAATTAGATTCCATGGATATATTCCAAGGAATTATATTTATATCTAAAAAATAATTTATCCATTAGTGATACAACATGGAATTCAATTATATAAGACATTGATTAATCCCTAATTTAGTATTTCACTCAGTACTCACATCGTTGAATCTATCAGTTCCCTAGGATTCCAACCAAGTGATTTCATATATAAAATACTTGTATCAGCCAAGGCATTCCAAAACCATAATGTATTCCATGTCCATATCCATTTTCATGAATAATAAAATTGAATTTTTTCCTTCGAGAACATCCAAGGCATTCCGAATCATAATCCATGTATCTACGAAGGAATTATATAATTAATGATCATGGATGAGCATAGAAAATTCAATATTTCCCATGATCACATCCAATTAATTCCATTAGGAATTCATGTATCTCTCAAGGCATAATATAGTAAATGATAAAAGATAGTGAGTAATCCCCACAACTTATATATCATTTAAAACCATTTATTAATTTAATTATAAATAGATAAAGAAAAATAATTTCAATAGGAATTAAAGGGTCAATGTGACATGGTCTTACTATTCAAATTTATTTTAATGTAAGAACGTCTAATCACTATGTTAGGAATAAGAAAAAAATATCAAATAGTTTTTTCATGTACAAGTACATAATGGAATTTAGATAGCTTTTATTTGAACCCACCCATATGGGATTGTTTGGAATGATTTCATTAGCCTCTAATCATGTAAAATGGTATCATAAAACTTCTTGGTAAATTCATTTTTAAAACAAATTTATAGTTATGAATTTTATGTAAATGAGTTGAATGTATGATGTGCAAAATAATAAAAAAAGATATGAAAATGTAATTTTATAGAAAAGTACAAGACCATACACCTTATATAGGTATAAGATTCCTCATCTAGTACTAGAATCTTATTCGGTATGGAATGATGGAAAACATAGAAACATGACAAATTACATAAAAATAAGTTATTTGAGCTCACATGGAAATGGAATCCATGATAGTGAATTAAATTCCGAAAAGAAGAAACATGTTTAAGAGAATATAGAAATGGATCAAACATGACTAAATACATTCAAATAAGAGTCCCGATGATTGAGAAATTAGAATTCCAAAATAATAGAGAGAGTATTTATCCGAAGGTCTACTACTATGAAGGAATGAAGAAGAAAGATGCATCTTATTGGTTGAAATAAAGGATGTGATGATTGTAATTCCACACTTTTTAATGGAGAGAATGTGTTTTCAAAAAAAATTCCAACTGTGTACCCCTACATACTATATTCACACAACTTTAATGTTACATTTACATATCTATAAAAAGAATTAAAACCATATGTTAGAAACTACTTCAATCCCTCATCCAATATGGACTAGGAGTAAGGTTAGACTAAACATACCCAAACCATGCGCTTCACCTACACAATATTTTTAGGTTTTTTAATAGTCCGGATGCCACTGGTTGAAAATTAAATAAACTAGATTACACCCACTATGGTACATGAGGTTTAGTTTCCTGATTAGAACTAATGATGAAAAAACAACTTTCTTTCATGATCTAGAAATATAGGCCTAAATCTGATCCCACACTCTCATGAAAACTCTATGACTTCTTTAGGAACTCCCACATTGATAAAACAACAGTTTTAAATTAGAATCAAGAAGAATCATTCCATTATTACATAGTCAGTTCTTATAACCAACCCACCATTTAACAATACTTCCCCATGTTTCCCTTCCAAGGGTGGTTGATCAACATCCACAGACAAATATTGTAACACCCGAGACTTTTATGTTATATAAATCATCAAAGGAATCTTTTTCTATACAACACTTGCTTGGCTTGCTTTACACGCAATCGCGACCTTCTTCGATAGCTTGCGTCGTACGCAATACCGAGTTTCACTAAACAACATTATGCTATTAAAACTAGCCGTTATGAATAGTAATAACCACTTTTTGAAATTTTATAAATTTTATTTTTCAAAATGGACTTCATTTTTGGACTCAGAATATCGAAATTATCCTAAGGTGAAATTTTGGTATTTTTCTGAAAACTTTCAATTTTTGATGAATAGTGAAACCACTAAGTGGTAGGTTAAAAACTGAATTTTGCATAAAACTTAATTTTACCGCTTCTGTGAATGGAATTTCAAAAATCCGAGAGACACGGTTAATATCAAGGACTAAAATGTGGTTCAATGAGATGAAAATAATTTTTTGGTGAATAGTAACTTTTTACTATTTTTACCGCGGTTAATAGTAAATAGGGTAACTAAGGGTAAATATGATATTAATATTACCCTAACACATGTCCTAATTCTATTGGACAAGTGTAATTCGACCAAAAACAAACTTAGGAATAAAATATGACCATTTAGGCCCACTTGGATTAGATTAGGACATTTATTATTAATTTATTTAAAGAAGGGTTAAAATAGTTAAAATCAAAGTTTAATAAGTAAATCATTTTTAATATGGGGTTATACATAAGATAAATTCGATTGTAAATATTCATTAGAAAGATAAAAAGATTTCCTACATGATGGTATTTTATTTGTAATTTTTAGACATCAAATAATATAATTTATTTATGACACAAAGATGATACAGTAATTATCTTATTAATGAAATATTGACATAATTGATGTTATAAACACCAAAATAAATGTAATTTGAGACTTTTTATGAATTCCACTAATTTTCTAGGTTACTATGATATATTAGTGTTGATTTAATCAACTTGGTTCGAACATATAATTCTGTTATGACTTTCACAAAAATCATATATCAAATAGTGTCAAAATTGACACAAAATAGTTTTTAAATAAAATATTATATTATTAATTGTTATTTTATTCCTAAAAATCTAAGGTTCGGCCAAATGACTTAGATAAGGATATATATATTAATAATAAACAATTTGGGGTTCATTTGGCATGTTATAGTAAGTGTATTAACCATATAGTGAAAGAAAACAAAAAGACACGGTAAAAGTTAAATTAATTAACTTAGAGTTAAATCTAATTGATAAGGTTAAAATAATACCCTAAACTTGTCTAAATCCTATTGGTTGATAGGATTTCGACCCATCCCCACTTTATCTTCGAAATAAGACCCTTTGGAACCATTATAAACCGATTTTGACTTTAATATAAAATAATATTTTGAGATATTCCTAAGGTGCCCCTCTCCTCCCTTATAAAAGGGCACCTCCTCCCCCTCCTCCTCACACCAATTTGAGCACTCAAGCTCGGCCAACCCCTGCCATTTTCCCTTCTCCACTTCCCTAGAATAATCCTAGAGGTCCTGGTCTTCTCCAAATACCAATCTTAGTTCCTTAAGTGAAGGATTCAAAAAGGCGTTCCAAAGAAGAGGTAATATCCATTACCGATCTTTTCAATTTCTTTCTTCTTCAACTTCTTCTTCTTTAGTTGTTTCATGATAAAGTAATAACATCAGTATTACTTACATACTGATATGTTATTATAAATATGAAACAACCCTAATTCACCTTCTATCCATCCTACGGAAAAATGAAATCACCGCGCGTGCGTACGTACGGAATACCGTCTCCACGCCGTGGTGTAATCTATTTTCCACCATCACCTTACAAGGATGGGTATAATGGAGTAATCAGTAACTATATATGATTATTATTAAGTAATATTGATACTGAAATAATATATATATATACTCCAATACAATTCCACGATCATAGGAACGATATCATCACTCGTGCGTACGTACGGAATACCGTCTCCACGATGTGATGCGACTCGTTCTACATGATCTTCATTTCATAATGATTATATAAATGAATTGAATGAATGAATATGGTATATACTACACTAATACCATTCTGGAAATGAATTATCTATAACCTAAAGATAAGAATAAGAATTTATTCGACAAAACACGCATAAGAACAAAAAGTTATAAAGACCCGAGTAACAAGTAACAATGAAATATTACTAACAAGAAGCTAATAATATGACCATATATGATATCATATCAATATGTATGATTCTGGAATAAGTCAATAACATTATTTAAACCATTATACAGGAGCTTCGGACACGAACAAAGCAAATCGGACCTAAGGTAAGGGAAATATCACAATCTCATTTTTATCCGAGATTGTTTATTCGTAAGTATTTACTGGGGTGTATTTTATCATCCACATCCATGTTCCCTCAATATGTAATATTGTTTCCATCCACTTGAAATAGTTTAAATCCAATTTTACCCTTAGGTGAGTTTTTAGTAAAGAATATGAAAGGAATCTTTTGTCGTTTTTCCTTATGAGGTACTTTTTGACTTTTCCGACAAAAGTACGAAGAATGTTTTTTTTAACTTATACGGCATGAATGGATTTTTAAAACATTACTTCAAAGAAGATTCCTTTACTTTTTTTCAAGTTTATTTTTAATCAACTTCTTTTATTTTAAAGTTGTATGACATGTTATGAAAGGAAAAATGTTTTTGAAGAAGAAAGGATATTTTCCTCAAGAATTCAATTCAAGTGTTTTATCAAAATTATTTTCCATCTAAGATAATAAAGGGTTCTGTTTCTATCCATATTTTTACATTGGTTTGACTATGTTGTGATGGAATTATGTTTATGAATTCCTTTATCATATATGAATTGATTTATGATGTCATGATGTTTCAAGAATCCCATTTTTGTTATATGTGTTATGCGATGATGTATGTTTTATGATTATGTGGCACACATAAGAAAGGATTCATTATAAGATGGGTGGGACCTATATCTCCCTCCAATGCATTGGGTAATGATTTTATATCTCATGAGATAGACATGGCTGGAACAGAAGGTTATTTCGGTTCAGTGATACAGGACTGAAACCAGGAGTGAACTCGGTTCAGAAAGGGACTTTGTCCACTAAGATAGTCTTGGCAATGAGTCATGACTAACAAGAAATGATTTTCCATGATTATGTGTGCATGCCACAAAGATTCAAGTTTTATTTTATGATTATGGGGATCTCATTTTCACTTCTATGATTTATTCCATGTTAAGATATTATGATCTCTTTTGCAGGTTTTAATTTTCAAAAAGATATGATATGATTTTTATTTCCTTTATTTGCCCTTGCTGAGCATTTGAGCTCACCCTTTTATGTTTTCTTTTCCCCAGGCCAGGAAGATGGATATTAAGTAGGATATGCTAAAAGGGACCCTAGATATGATGAAATAAATGGGAGACACTGTAGAAGATTTATGAACCAGTTGTTTATGTTTCCCAGTTTCTAAAGACACTATACCTATACGGTCCTTTGTGGTTTTGTCATATGTTGTAATAAGTGTGATTCAATTTTGAAGTATTAACAATGTATGTAAAGTGTGGGTCGTTATAGTTGGTATCAGAGGAAAGGTATAGTCAACCTTTGGAAACTAGGATGTGAAAGCCTTAGTAAGAACCCTAAGGATAAGTCTAAGCATAGAACACAATCTTAGAAATGGCCATGAATAACCTAGGATAAGACCATAAGCATGAAATTTTTTTTTTCTTGAATTATGTGGTTTCCTATTATAATTAGTGTTGCTCACACTATTCTTCTTGGTTTTAGTCAATGGCTGGAACCCGAAGGAACCGTGTTAATGCGGAATGCGATGGGCAATGCAATGATTGTCCCCCTGAGCAACCAAACGATATGGGAGCTGGAATGCAAAATCTTGTAGCCATGCTCACACAACTTTCTCAAGCTATGAATCATGAAGGATTTCCAAACGAACAAAGGAGGGAGCAACATTCTGTTGAATCCTTCATGAGGCAGCGTCCACCATCTTTCAGCGGGTCTACTGATCCATTAGTTGCTGAACAATGGATTAGTACTACTGAAAAGATATTTTCAGTTCTTCAATGTTCTGAGCATGATAAAGTCATCCTAGCAGTGTATCGTTTGGAAGGAGATGCTGATCAATGGTGGAATCTTGTTAAGAATACAAGGCAAAGGGATGAAATTGAGTCTATGGAATGGGACGAGTTCAAGAACTTATTTTTCAATAAGTACTTCCCTCGTATTCTCCGAACAAAGATGGAGAAAGAGTTTCTTGAACTGAAGCAAAGGGATGATGAATCTGTTGGTACCTATGAAGCAAATTTTACAGGACTTGCAAGGTACGCTTCTGGTATTATTATCCAACCAGAGAGTAAGATCGATCGATTCTTTAGTGGCTTAAAACCAAGTCTTCGAAGGGCGTTATCCATAAGGGACTTCAATAGCTACGAGGAAATCGTTCGATGTGCTCTCAAAGTCGAGATGGAGATTGTAGTAACCCATCAGTCACATGGGTTTGATAAGAAGAGGAAGATGGAATTCAAAGAAAAATCTAAAGAGCACACGGAAAAGAAGATGAACTTTCCCTTATGCTCAAAGTGTGGAAAGAAACATGGAGGGAGTTGTCTTAAAGGGACAAGTAAATGTTTTAAATGTGGAAAGGAAGGTCATCGGGCATTTGAATGCCGTGATAATGGGAAGAAGATGTCTAATGATGCAAACAAAGGAAGGGATACACAGAATGAACCTGCTACACTTCAATGTTTCAAGTGCAAGGAGATGGGGCATTATGCCAATCAATGCCCAAATCCAAGGGTTGATGATGATGGTCGACGTCAACAAACTCTTAAGGCTAAAGAAAAAGGAAAGTCACATGCAATTTCTATCAGCGATGTGGAGTACGATAACGATGTGGTGAAAGGTACACTTACCATCCACTCTAAAGTAGCAAATGTTTTATTTGATTCTGGATCCACCCACTCTTTTATTTCTGAAAAATTTTCTAAGGGTATCACCGTATTACCTCAACAATTAGATGTTGAGTTAGCTGTGACAACACCTAATGGCACATCAATCGCATCAAAAGTTTATAATTCTTCTCCGATCGAAGTTTGTGGGAAAGTGCTTCCTGAAAATCTTGTGATCCTTCCTTTAGTGGAATTTGATGTGATTCTTGGCATGGATTGGCTTTCTCTACATGGAGCTCATATCGATTGCCAAAGAAGGGAAGTCACATTTCATATTCCAGATCAATCTACGATCGTATACCAATGCAAGGATGAACATAACCTTCCAGTGGAAATTTCTTCCATCTTATGGGTATTGATTCCACTAAATGAAGGTTATTTATCTCAAATGGTTGGTGAGAAACTCACGATTAAGAATATGCCCATTGTACGGGAGTTTGATGATGTCTTTCCGGAGGAATTGCTGGGTCTTCCACCAAATCGTGAAGTTGAGTTTTCAATAGAACTCGTACCGGGTGCTTTGCCTATTTCAAAGACACCTTATAGAATGGCCCCAATTGAGTTGTAGGAATTGAAGAAGCAACTCCAAGAGAATCTTGATAAGGGATTCATACGCCCTAGTGCGTCACCTTGGGGAGCACCTGTTCTATTTGTTAAGAAGAAAGATGGATCAATGAGACTCTGCATTGATTATCGAGAACTTAACAAGATCACTATCAAGAACAAATATCCTCTCCCACGCATTGATGACTTATTTTACCAACTACGCGGAGCTCAATACTTTTCCAAGATTGATCCTCGTTCAGGGTATCATCAATTAAGGGTCAAAAGGGAGGATATACCAAAGACGGCTTTCCGTACAAGGTATGGACACTATGAATTTATAGTGATGCCATTTGGTCTTACCAATGCCCCTGCTATCTTCATGGATCTAATGAATAGAGTCTTTATAGACTATCTTGATCAATTTGTGGTAGTCTTTATAGAAGATATTCTTGTCTATTCAAAGAGCAAGGAAGAACATGAAGATCACTTGAGAATTATATTGAAGACCCTGAGAAAGGAGAAGCTTTATGCCAAATTTACCAAGTGTGAATTTTGGCTTCAAAAAGTTGCATTTTTGGGTCACATAATCTCAAAAGAGGGGATATCTGTGGATCCAGCAAAAACAGAGGTTATCGAAAGATGGTCGAGACCAACAACAGTAACTGAGATCCGAAGTTTTCTTGGTTTGGCTGGATATTATCGACGTTTTGTAAAAGATTTTTCACGATTATCTAATCCACTCACCAAGTTGACTCGGAAAGGAGTTAAGTTTGTCTGGACAGAGGAATGTGAAGAGAATTTCAAGGAGTTGAAAAGAAGGTTATCCAGTGCACCTGTGCTCACACTGCCTTGTAGTGGAGAAAGGTTTGTGATCTACAGTGATTCATCCAAGAAGGGATTGGGGTGTGTTCTTATGCAAAATGATATGGTGATAGCTTATGCCTAACACATGATTTGGAGTTGGCTGCGGTAATCTTTGCATTAAAGATTTGGAGGCATTACCTTTATGGTGAAAGGTGTGATATTTATACTGATCATAAAAGTTTAAAGTATATTTTCACACAAAAGGAGCTGAATATGCGCCAAAGAAGATGGTTGGAGCTGATTAAGGATTATGACTGCTCAATCCATTACCACCCTGGGAAAGCAAACAAGGTGGCAGATGCATTAAGTCGACAAGACCATGCTAGTTTATCCATGATGAGGATCACAAAAGATCCAATATTTATGGATTTACAAAGGATGGATCTTGGAATTATAATGGAAGGGGAAAAATATTATCTTTCTCAAATGAATGTTCAACCATCTATACATGTGAAGATTAAAAAGGCACAAAAAGAAGATGTCGAGTTACAAAAGAAGGTGAGAAATGTTCCTGAATTCAACCTTGATTGTGATGGGATAATAAAGTTCAGGAATCGGGTTTGTGTTCCTCCCATCCCCGAATTAAAGAAAGAGATGCTGGATGAGGCTCATAGTTCTTCATTCTCTATTCATCCTGGAAGCACGAAGATGTATAGGGACCTGAAAGAGTACTTCTGGTGGGATGGCATGAAAAGAGATGTTGCTGAATATGTCTCTCGATGCTTGGTTTGTCAACAAGTTAAAGCTGAGAGACAGAAGTCTAAGGGGATGTTACAACCATTACCCATACCCGAATGGAAATGGGAAAACATCACTATGGACTTTGTCACAGGACTTCCTAAAACATCCAAAGGCAATAATGCTATCTGGGTCATAGTTGATCGTCTTACAAAGTCTGCACACTTCATTGCTATTAGAGAGGATTTCTCTCTAGATCAGATTGCCAGGATATATGTAAAGGAAGTGGTAAGATTGCATGGAGTACCACTTTCTATTATATCTGATCGAGATCCGAGATTTACCTCGAAGTTCTGGCGAAGTCTTCAGCATACTCTGGATACAGAGTTGAGTTTCAGCACTGCTTATCATCCCCAGACAGACGGTCAGTCTGAGAGAACAATTCAAACCCTAGAAGATATGCTGAGAGCTTGCTCTATGGATTTCAAAGGAGGTTGGGATCAACACCTACCTTTGGTGGAATTTTCTTATAATAATAGCTTTCACTCCAGTATTCAGATGGCTCCTTATGAAGCTCTCTATGGAAAGAAATGCAGGACTCCAACTTGCTGGGATGAAGTTGGGGAAAGAAAGCTATTAGGACCTGATCTCGTTGATGAAATGGCAGAAAAGGTTAGATCTATTCAACAACACATAAGAGCAGCTCAGAGTCGACAGAAAAGTTATGCCGACAACCGAAGAAAAGACCTAGAGTTTGAAGTGGGCGATAAAGTGTTCTTACGAATATCTCCCTGGAAGAGGGTTATGAGATTTGGAAAGAAGGGGAAGTTGAGCCCTAGATATATCGGTCCTTTCAAAATATTGGATCGTGTTGGGAAGGTAGCTTACCGATTGGCGCTTCCACCGAATCTCTCTCAAGTTCACGATGTGTTCCATGTATCTCTCCTAAGAAAGTACATACCAGATCCTTCACATGTACTCAGCTCAGAAGTTGTACCGCTGGAGCAAGATCTTTCTTATGAAGAACAGCCGATAGAGATTCTGGATCGTAGCAAAAAAGTCCTATGAAACAAGACCACTCGCTTGGTGAAAGTTTTATGGAGAAACCACCAACTTGAAGAACCTACATGGGAGCTTGAGGATATGATGAGGGAGAAGTATCCTCATTTGTTTGTTGCAAAGTGATGAATTTCGAGGGCGAAATTCTTTTTAAGGGGGGTAGAATGTAACACCCGAGACTTTTATGTTATATAAATCATCAAAGGAATCTTTTTCTATACAACACTTGCTTGGCTTGCTTTACACGCAATCGCGACCTTCTTCGATAGCTTGCGTCGTACGCAATACCGAGTTTCACTAAACAACATTATGCTATTAAAACTAGCCGTTATGAATAGTAATAACCACTTTTTGAAATTTTATAAATTTTATTTTTCAAAATGGACTTCATTTTTGGACTCAGAATATCGAAATTATCCTAGGGTGAAATTTTGGTATTTTTCTGAAAACTTTCAATTTTTGATGAATAGTGAAACCACTAAGAGGTAGGTTAAAAACTGAATTTTGCATAAAACTTAATTTTACCGCTTCTGTGAATGGAATTTCAAAAATCCGAGAGACACGGTTAATATCAAGGACTAAAATGTGGTTCAATGAGATGAAAATAATTTTTTGGTGAATAGTAACTTTTTACTATTTTTACCGCGGTTAATAGTAAATAGGGTAACTAAGGGTAAATATGATATTAATATTACCCTAACACATGTCCTAATTCTATTGGACAAGTGTAATTCGACCAAAAACAAACTTAGGAATAAAATATGACCATTTAGGCCCACTTGGATTAGATTAGGACATTTATTATTAATTTATTTAAAGAAGGGTTAAAATAGTTAAAATCAAAGTTTAATAAGTAAATCATTTTTAATATGGGGTTATACATGAGATAAATTCGATTGTAAATATTCATTAGAAAGATAAAAAGATTTCCTACATGATGGTATTTTATTTGTAATTTTTAGACATCAAATAATATAATTTATTTATGACACAAAGATGATACAGTGATTATCTTATTAATGAAATATTGACATAATTGATGTTATAAACACCAAAATAAATGTAATTTGAGACTTTTTATGAATTCCACTAATTTTCTAGGTTACTATGATATATTAGTGTTGATTTAATCAACTTTGTTTGAACATATAATTCTGTTATGACTTTCACAAAAATCATATATCAAATAGTGTCATAATTGACACAAAATAGTTTTTAAATCAAATATTATATTATTAATTGTTATTTTATTCCTAAAAATCTAAGGTTCGGCCAAATGACTTAGATAAGGATATATATATTAATAATAAACAATTTGGGGTTCATTTGGCATGTTATAGTAAGTGTATTAACCATATAGTGAAAGAAAACAAAAAGACACGGTAAAAGTTAAATTAATTAACTTAGAGTTAAATCTAATTGATAAGGTTAAAATAATACCCTAAACTTGTCTAAATCCTATCGGTTGATAGGATTTCGACCCATACCCACTTTATCTTCGAAATAAGACCCTTTGGAACCATTATAACCCGATTTTTACTTTAATATAAAATAATATTTTGAGATATTCCTAAGGTGCCCCTCTCCTCCCTTATAAAAGGGCACCTCCTCCCCCTCCTCCTCACACCAATTTGAGCACTCAAGCTCGGCCAACCCCTGCCATTTTCCCTTCTCCACTTCCCTAGAATAATCCTAGAGGTCCTGGTCTTCTCCAAAGACCAATCTTAGTTCCTTAAGTGGAGGATTCAAAAAGGCGTTCCAAAGAAGAGGTAATATCCATTACCGATCTTTTCAATTTCTTTCTTCTTAAACTTCTTCTTCTTTAGTTGTTTCATGATAAAGTAATAACATCAGTATTAATTACATACTGATATGTTATTATAAATATGAAACAACCCTAATTCACCTTCTATCCATCCTACGGAAAAATGAAATCACCGCGCGTGCGTACGTACGAAATACCGTCTCCACGCCGTGGTGTAATCTATTTTCCACCATCACCTTACAAGGATGGGTATAATGGTGTAATCAGTAACTATATATGATTATTATTAAGTAATATTGATACTGAAATAATATATATATATACTCCAATACAATTCCACGATCATAGGAACGATATCATCACTCGTGCGTACGTACGGAATACCGTCTCCACGATGTGATACGACTCGTTCTACATGATCTTCATTTCATAATGATTATATAAATGAATTGAATGAATGAATATGGTATATACTACACTAATACCATTCTGGAAATGAATTATCTATAACCTAAAGATAAGAATAAGAATTTATTCGACAAAACACGCATAAGAACAAAAAGTTATAAAGACCCGAGTAACAAGTAACAATGAAATATTACTAACAAGAAGCTAATAATATGACCATATATGATCTCATATCAATATTTATGATTCTGGAATAAGTCAATAACATTATTTAAACCATTATACAGGAGCTTCGGACACGAACAAAGCAAATCGGACCTAAGGTAAGGGAAATATCACAATCTCATTTTTATCCGAGATTGTTTATTCGTAAGTATTTACTGGGGTGTATTTTATCATCCACATCCATGTTCCCTCAATATGTAATATTGTTTCCATCCACTTGAAATAGTTTAAATCCAATTTTACCCTTAGGTGAGTTTTTAGTAAAGAATATGAAAGGAATCTTTTGTCGTTTTTCCGTACGAGGTACTTTTTGACTTTTCCGACAAAAGTACGAAGAATGTTTTTTTTAACTTATACGGCATGAATGGATTTTTAAAACATTACTTCAAAGAAGATTCCTTTACTAGTTTTCAAGTTTATTTTTAATCAACTTCTTTTATTTTAAAGTTGTATGACATGTTATGAAAGGAAAAATGTTTTTGAAGAAGAAAGGATATTTTCCTCAAGAATTCAATTCAAGTGTTTTATCAAAATTATTTTCCATCTAAGATAATAAAGGGTTCTGTTTCTATCCATATTTTTACATTGGTTTGACTATGTTGTGATGGAATTATGTTTATGAATTCCTTTATCATATATGAATTGATTTATGATGTCATGATGTTTCAAGAATCCCATTTTTGTTATATGTGTTATGCGATGATGTATGTTTTATGATTATGTGGCACACATAAGAAAGGATTCATTATAAGAGGGGTGGGACCTATATCTCCCTCCAATGCATTGGGTAATGATTTTATATCTCATGAGATAGACATGGCTGGAACGGAAGGTTATTTCGGTTCAGTGATACAGGACTGAAACGAGGAGTGAACTCGGTTCAGAAAGGGACTTTGTCCACTAAGATAGTCTTGGCAATGAGTCATGACTAACAAGAAATGATTTTCCATGATTATGTGTGCATGCCACAAAGATTCAAGTTTTATGTTATGATTATGGGGATCTCATTTTCACTTCTATGATTTATTCCATGTTAAGATATTATGATCTCTTTTGCAGGTTTTAATTTTCAAAAAGATATGATATGATTTTTATTTCCTTTATTTGCCCTTGCTGAGCATTTGAGCTCACCCTTTTATGTTTTCTTTTCCCCAGGCTAGGAAGATGGATATTAAGTAGGATATGCTAAAAGGGACCCTAGATATGATGAAATAAATGGGAGACACTGTAGAAGATTTATGAACCAGTTGTTTATGTTTCCCAGTTTCTAAAGACACTATACCTATACGGTCCTTTGTGGTTTTGTCATATGTTGTAATAAGTGTGATTCAATTTTGAAGTATTAACAATGTATGTAAAGTGTGGGTCGTTATAAATATACTCACAAAGAATCTATGTCCAACTCTCACTCAGTACTCTCCTCTTATACATGGTCATTATTCCATAGAATCCATACTAGAAGAAAAAATCCTACATTTCAGTGTATTACTGTTATGACCAACAATAAATATATGAAACTCATTAAATTTATCGTCAACCACCAACTCAACATCCTCAGATGTAAGATTATGATATAGGTTCGAATGATATCGGTGAAGATGAGAAACATGTAAAAAATCATACATTTCCCAATACCACTATGGAAGATCTCTCTGATAGGATACAATTCTTACTCTCTCTAATATCTCAAAATTCCTAAAAAAATATATGTTCCATAATCCCTTGTATTTGAATCAAACAATGACCGAATCAGGGCCATCCATGCAGTAAGAGTGAATCTCCTACCTCAAAATCTAATGGTCGATACTGATGAATAATATAATACTTATTCCTTGAATTATCCATATCTATATGATTCTTATTCAGATATACCTAATCCAATGTCTCCAAAATAATACATTGTACCAATAGCCCTACCTCCCAAATATCTAATCAACACAGAGGTCATAGGAATGGTCTACCATATATGCCCTCTGAAGTATCCATCTATATAGTCACTTCGAATCTATTATTGTATTTGAATTCATCATATGGTGAATAATTATAACAAGAGCCTAAAAAGAAAGATAAATTATCATAGAATGGACTCTAATACCTTTATAGTAAACTCGTACTGACCATCAGTCTAAGGGTGGAATGATGTACTTAGAATTATCAGTAACCCCAAAGGCTTGTGCAGTCCATTCTACAACCTAAAAGTTATCCGAGAACCCATATCTGATACAATGTTACATGGAACCATGTAAAGGTATATAATCTATTAAATATAATGTCTTTTATCTTCATCCACTATTATGGTCTCCCGAATGCATAATAAATGGGATACCTTCATCAGTATTTGCATGATTACCTATACAACATCACATCCTTTTGGAAATTTTGGAGATCCAACAACAAAATACAGAGGGATTTAATCACATTTACACACCAATATGGGTAAAATCTATAATATTATAATAGTAAACTACTGTTCTCGCTTCACTTGGGGATATGTTGATCACTGAGAAACAAAACCTGCAATCTCATTTTCATTATAGTCCACCAATACTGGTAGTGTATGTCACGATACATTTTTGTAAGATCAAGATGAACTTATTATTTGAAATCATGATGTTATAACAGCAATTATTATAGCATGTTTGTAAGAACCAAAAAATGCCCTAGAATATGTAGGATCTCGTCCTCATCAATAACCCTCTCAGGTGGCAGGACCTCACCCGAAACACATTCTCTTAATACTGAACCATCATGATCATAAAAATTTCTCATCTTCTCTTGATCCATAAATGAATAATTCAATGATAGGGACATTATTACATTCAACCAATGATGGTCTTTAACATCTAGATTAATTTTAGAATGAAGATTCATCAACTTCCATTAATGAATAGAAACCTAAATAGATCACATAGAATGTTATTGGAACAAAGATTCATTAACTATACTTCTCTTTCCAAGCATATAAGAAAGTAAATTGTTTTAATGATAAAGTTATTAAGCCCATATTTATAGTCCTAATATGAAATAATGTTAATATAATTTGTATTTTAGGCTTTTATAGCTTATGTAAACCATGATCCAATCCCCTAAAAAATATTATCTCCAATAATGATAACTATGAACAACTATTGAAAAGACAGGATCAGGTGTTGGCTAATTGCGCTCATGAGGCCACAACTATCGAAACCCATATTCCTTGACTCATTCCTCATGTATAAAAATATATCCCTGAGTGATTCATAATGTTTCATAATAAAAAGTATTTCCTATTAGAGTCTCAAGAAAATTTAGTATCAATGATAGGGTTGGCCATTATTTCAATCCAAATAATGCTTTCTCCTAAGCTTAGGAATAGGTTAAATCGACATTGTTCTTACTCAAGATTTTAAGAGATAGTTCAAGGATGTATAAGTCTTTGATAGAATTCATATATTAAATATATATCCTAGATAATATCTGAATATCAAAAACAGTCTTAGGATCCTCCCTAGATACTATGTCTCTCATAATATCTTTATTTTTGAATACCCCTGATTCTGAAATAATGTATCCCAAGAAGTGAAATTCATCAATAAAATAGTGAAATTATGTGAGCTTAGATTATATCCAATCCTCTCTTTGTATATTCAATACAATGTTATGGTGTTTGTAATGATCATTTATCACGTGAGAATACACTAAAATTTCATTAAAAAAATCCCAAAAGGAGTCCACGTATGGATGTAAAACCCGATTCATCAAATCCATAAAGGTACTCTATTCATTTGTGAGGCCGGATGACATTACTAGGTATTCATATAGTATATAAATACATCTAAAATCTATACATGGTATATCTAAGGATATAACCCTTTACTAATGAAAACTAAACCTCAAATTAATATTTAAGAATACCATATCTCCTCTAATATGATCAAATATATCATATATACATGGAAGTGGGTACTAGTTCTTAACCATGAGTTAATTAAAGCAACTATTTTTCACACACAATATGTGGGTCCCATTTTCCTTCTTGATGAAATTCACAAGTAAAGTAGAAGGAGGAGTACTGTGTCTTATAACCATTAGAATTTTTCGCCTTCTAACAACCTCTTTAGTTCATGAAGATCAATAGGTTTCATCTATTATATAGGAATGGATAATTATTCTACATGTATAATATGATCTATAGTGAAATATACCTCTCTCTAAAGAGCTAGCGCATAAAATTCATAATGAAAAATAGATTTGAATCACTCCCCACTAGAGGAAAAACATCTTTTCATACCATGAAATCATAAAGATAATGGTTGCATATCTATGTGAACACTCATACCAACCCATGATGATCTGGTCAAGTTTGAATTTAATTGAAAAAAATTCATCCATTTAAAAATATAGTTACTTCCACTAGGTGATCACTATAGGAAAATTGAAATTTCCTAGAAGTATTTTTTCGATATAGAGGTGGTTTAAATCGCCTCTATATTCTACTGTGGAGGTTTAAGCCACCACTATATGCTTCTGTAGAGGTTTCTAAAAACCTTCACTAAATTGCGTGTAAGGAAACTATTGGCTGCGGATAATGTAGATTAGCAATGGTTTATGGGAACCATCATAATTGGTGCATTTTCATGGAGGTTATATTATTTTTCATAGTGGTTTGTCTTGGAAGGGGAGTACTTTTTTAGTAGCGGTTAAAACTTCCACAAAAAAAACTGATTACCTTCCTCGACAAACCACTGAGAAAAACAATATAGCCGTTGGAAAAAATGAACATAAGATTGGCCATTGTAGCATTTGTTAGAATCACCGCTAAATTTAAGACTACAGTGGTGGATTAAATCATAGCTAATAGAAAAATACCAACATTTACCGGATGTTAAAACAGCCACTAAATGTACCTATTACAATTATAGGTGGTTAAAACCATAGCTAAAAATAATATTTACAATAAATAAATATCTATTTTCTAGATCCCCTGTACCAGTTCCATGAAAAAACCATTCCAAGAATACCAAAACACCAAATGAATACATACTACAAGAAAAATGAAAAGAGATGCTTAACTAATCACAACCAAATGCATCATTCAGTGAGTAAATGAATGTTGATAAACATATCACATGGCCATTATACCTTTATAAAAATTTATAAACAACCATGTATGTAATATTTCATGAAAAAAATGCCAAGCCTTGGTTCATCCTATTCCATCTATTTAATTCCAACCATGACATAACCATTCATATCAACATACATTCCAATATCATTGGTTATAACTATTCCAAAAACATAGGCCTCCCTACCCATACCTCATCAACCAATATCCATCCCAAGATTACATAACATTATATATAATGGCCTACATCCATAGAAATAAAAAGGAAAGAATCAACAAATAGAGTCAATATGGATTCTTGTCTCGAAAATAACTATACAACCATTCTACCCTTCTTTAATTGTTCTTGGGATATTATTTTATTGGGTGAATTCATAGGTTGTTTGTTTTTTGGACTTAGGATTTATAGAGGCCTCTAAATAGTTGCTTGACCGGAACATGGTCATGGGAAGCCATGTGGTTCTCCCCAGAACACCATGTGGCTAGGTAGAAGAAGGATTAATTGTGGGGCATGGTTAAAACATTGTTAGATAAGATCATGAATCATTTACCTTGAAATATATTTTTCTTAGAATATAGGGGAAAAAAATTGTTATCACACAATTTACCAAATGATAATATTCATTCATTAATGATGTGCTAGAATATCATATTCAAATAAGGAATAATAGAGAGAAATTACTCCATGGGAAAGGAAAAAATACCAATATTTTCATGAATACAATGGAAAGTATTAAATTTTGATGTTCAACATTTATAAGTGATATAAATTAAAATGTAGTGGTAAATGCATTGGGATAGAAAATGTAGGATAAGTTATTATTATGACAAAATGAATTTAGGAAAAAATGAATCATAAAAAATGAATCATCACAACAAAGAGTCAACATATTTGGTGCATACCGCACTCGAGAAATCAAGACATAAAAGGAAACATCTGAAATCAACAAAATATATAAAAGGAATCATAAGAAATCAAGAAAATGTTAGGTCATGAAATTTTTTTGAGGAAACTATGTGCCACACAAGATACATATAAAAACCTATTATGACAATATTTTTAAAACATATCAAATATACTACTAATAACTATCAAATTATGGATAGATATCATCACCCTCTCCACCTCCATCTCCACTTCCTACGACAACCTGTAATAAAACTATATTGAAAATTAATGAGTGTTGCATATTTATATTTAAACTTAAAACCCAAAAAAGTTTAAAAATTAAATGATTTTGAATTTTTTTGATTTACCTGCTCACCACCAGTCAATGCAATACCACAAGAGGTATATATTCTCATCTACTGACGTATATCAGTCAACACTTTCTGCAATGTAGATATCTGAGCCCGCTGGTCATGAATTGTTTTTCATAAAGAAATAATCTCCCTCTAAGAATCTCCAAGTATGGACTGACTACAACAAGATGTAGATTCCTATGTAATCCTCAATGTCCTTCCAAAGACCTCAAATAGTATGGGCCACAAACCCATCTCGCACACTCTAACTGGATGCTCCTTCCCAAGGACATTAGCAACCGAGTCATCCTGGGAGACTGAGTAGGACTGCCTTGGATTGGCATCCTGTATTACTTTCATTTTTACCTATAAATCAAATATCAATATATATTATCATAGTAAAGACTGATATTAACTTATTATAATGAAAAAATGTTTTCATACCCCACCTTATTTGGCATAATCATTAACAAAACTTCCATCAGATTATTTATGAACATCCAACCACAATTCAGTTTGGGGTGATTCATGCCCTAAACTCTATTATTGCATTAAACAAAGATAAATCATCAATTTAATATATTAAATAGATAATATTTTCTTATAAATATTAGAGGTTGATTAAATGAATTGTTTTCAATGTAATAATGCTGTTATGAATTTATCAAAAACAAAATACCAACTAGTGTCAAAATTGACATAAAAGAGTTTCTTAATCAAATATTATATTATTAATTTGTATTATATTCCTAAAAATCTTGGGTTTGGAAAAAGAGCTTAAATACTATTATATATGTCATTAATGAAGAACTTGGGGTTCTTTTGGAAGTTTATAGTAATTTTATTAACCATATAATATAAAAATACAAAGAGACATGGTAAATGTCAAACTGTTTAAATAAGAGTTAAATCTAAAAGATAAGGTTAATATATTGACCCGAACCTGTCTAAAACCTTTTTGTTTAGTGATTTTCTACCCATCCCCACCTTATCTTTTATTTAATTCATTATTGAGCCATTTGAAATAGAAAATTAATTTTTTATAAAATATTATTTTATGTTTTTTCCCAAGGTTCACCTAACCCCTCTTATAAAAGGACACATCCCCTTCTCTCAAATTCACACCATAAAAGCCATTTGGATCTACAAAACCCTACCCAAATATCCTCCCAACTATACTACCTTCATTTTAGATGCCTTAATTTGGTCATAAATCCATCCTATGGATCCCTGATGCTCAAATCAAAGGGAAGAACCCGAAGAAGAGGCAATGATTTCAACACCCTCTTTCAAGTTATTTTCTTATTCCACTTAATATTTCTTTGTTATTACGAAACCAAATTAATAAATCAAGTAACTTATATTTAAAGTTATATTATTATAAATATGTCACAACCATATTAATTTTTCTATCCATTATATGAATGATAATGTCACTATGTGAGCGTATGTATGACTTACCGTACGTCGTGGTATAATTTGATATTCAACACTATGTTATTTGGATGGATATAATGATGAGTAATATTTATATGAATAATGAAAATAACATGATAATGTCTATGTAAAATTAATATACAATCAAACTCCACACCTATAAGGAAATTATATTGTCACTCGTGCGTACGTACAAATTATCATCTCCACGACGCGATGAGATTCATTTCCATGTTCACCATTAATCGACAATTATAAAAATATATATTACTAATAAGTTTATAATATATGGAATAATAATGATAATGGAGATACATATATTTATATACATATGTACTTATATACTTACATATACCTTAATCATTTACTTTCATTCAATACGATATGAAAATAGAAACATTGTTTATGCGTACGTATGGCCTACAGACTCTATAAACGTTGTTTTCAATTTCATATATCTATATATTATAAATATTTATATTCTAAATATATATGATATATGAATCAAGTTTTGTATTCTATAAGTATTTAAATCATCATCTAAATGATATGGTCAAGAATAACAAGTTAAAATACGTACGATAAAAAAAGTGATTATAACCAAAAATGTAAATTTAACATGAAAATCATTATTAAATGGATAGTATAATGTCATAAATGAATCATGCATGATATAATAAATATGAATATGGTTCTGGTATAATCTAATAACATTCAATGGTCATTATATTGGAGGATAAACATACCCTCTACTAAAAGAAAGTGCAAGGTAAGGGGTTTCTTATCTCACTTTTAATTCCGTGAGATTTCCATTGTTCACCACTCATCGAATATTGTGTATTGTATACTGTAATTTGATATATATTATCATTAATCTATTTATATTCATGGAATTCTATGAATGAATTGGTGGTCATTAACTTTTGGTCATACGGCTTGATTGATTACAACGTGGTAAGGGGATTTCATCTCACTTCTTATTCTTGTGAGATTCACATTGTATTCCCAATATTTTCTTTTTTGTCCTTTATATATCAGAAATTATTGTATTAATTGTGTAATATAATTTAATCTATGGTTTTTTAAAACTTCATTGAATAATCCTTCTTTCATGGGGTGTACGTTTCGTGAGTTACCAAATCGGTAAGGGTTAATTCCACAATCTCATTATTACCCGAGATTGTTTATGTGTAAGTATTTTCTGGGACAGGTTTATTATCCATATCCATGTTTCATAAAATTCATTTCAAAATTATTCATTTAAGGTACTATTCAACTAAAAAATCATTTTAAATGTTTTAAATATTTGTTCTTCTAAATCTTTATCATTAATGTCCATGTTTTCAAAATGGGTTTTATGGATTTATTTATATGGACCTGAATGTTTTTAATATTTTGATTCCTTTAAAAAGTTTCAATGTGGTATGGAAAACATTGATTAAAAAATGTCTTTAAATGTATTCTTTTCAAAAAAAAATCACTTTTATATGTTTTCATGAAAAGGGGTATTTCTCATAATGAATTTTACAGATCATTTTCATCTATGTCAACATCCTTTGATGGTTTTTAATTTTGTAGGAAGTTGATACAAATATTCCATATTGTATTTAAGGATTTTTGATATGTTTGACTATGGTTGAGTTATTTTTATGACATTCAATGTTTATAGTTAAAGTATTGACATTTTGTATGCTAGTTTTAATATGAATGTTTATGTTATATTTCAGAATTTTCTAGAGAAGAATGTATTGGACTAGTATGTTTTGGGTTGGGGACCGGTAAATGTAAACCCTCAGGGTTGAGGATCGGTTATATCAGACTCTCCGAGTTGGCGTCTGGTTACAGAGGCTCTCTTGGTTTGAGTCTGGTTGTAGAGTCTATCTTGGTTGGAGTCAGGTTATGAAGGCTCTCCGGGTTGGGGTCCGATTACATTTAGGCCCTAGCTCCTGGCACAAGGCCTTGACACAGAAATTAATGTCATGTACTATTTATTCCCTCATTTTGAAATTAGTTATTACATGTGATTATTCGACTATTTTAATATCTATGTGAATGTTTATATGGTAATTTGTTATTTATTTTTTCTATATTATGTTCAAGTAAATGTTTAAAAGGGTATTATTTTTATTACAGATCTTACCTTAAAATTTTATAGCTTCTGCTAAATTATTTACCCTTGCTGATCATCTGAGCTCACCCCATTCTTATATTTTATTTTCCCAGGATCCCAAGAAGTGTTTTATGTTTGATATGAAGGGTTATGAAAAGGGAGCGATGGCATTCTCAAAAGATTTTTTTATGTAGTATTTTGGAATGTGTATTGTAACGTTCATGTATGTAATCTATTTTCCATGAGTACTAAACTAATCTGACATTCAGGACATGATTCCTTGTAATCATGCCAATGTATCAAAATAATGCACCGACTCTGGAAATCTTTGGTCAGGAAGTTACATTTCCTTTCACTCTATTTACTACTTCCTAGTCTCAATACTAAACCCAATTTTCAATACCTTTAGCTTCTCTTCATATGAACTCGAATATAGGGGGATATATCACAATCATTGAAATGGTAGATATCTAAAATACATTCACCTATTATTGGATGGATTACCTATTCCCCTCCTTAAAAAATGTCGTCCTGAACAAGTCATCACTAGAAAAAGGTGAATACATTGGCGCCCATTTATGTTAGAATAATAGTCCAGAAAAGAAATAGCACCACACAAAAGGATCATAAATTCCATATCTTGATCATATCTCATCATTTCAATAAGAAATTATTCATTTAAGGTAGTTTTTATGTCCCTACAGACCATGACCCATGATCTACATGATTTAGAACATCCCAATAATTCATTATAAATCAATAAAGAATTTTTTTTCCTTGAGCTTGACCCTCCTCTCTATAAGTGTCTTTAGATTCTAAAAGATAAAAATAATTTCCTTAATCCTTGACTTAGCAACCAGGAGTCCACCCTCACTCAAGAAATGAATGTGTATACTTATAATGGAGCTCTTTTGTGATCTCTAACATAGTGGTTGTGATCATGGAGCTCCCTACATAGACTGCACTAATCACAATAAACCCTCTCGAAACTGAGCATTGGGGACCATTTTTGTAACAAGTGTTAATACTAATAATGCTTATTCTAATGGAAATAAATTTAGTTGATGTTCCATCACATTTGTAGCATGGTCATCACCATTTTCTTGGTTAATGACCTAAGGCCATCATGTGGGAACATGTATAAAATTACAAACACAAGCCTCAAAAAACGATGTTACAAAGAATAATGGATATATATAGGAAATATTACAGGTACAATGCATCAAAATCCAAAAAAACACTAAACCAACATCCCGCTACTCTGTATAGGTATTGGTGTGATCCAAAATTTCAATTATATAGGCTTATTTATATGGGTTTTCACTTGAATTTTGTAGAAGAATACACCCTTTAAGTTATAATTGGAATATTCACTTAATAATAACCATAATTCTAAATATTATAAATTCTAAAACTTGGAACACAATATTACATGGTTTTGATAGATATATATCCATTTAATAGTTAAAAAGGCTATGGATTATAAGTTATAATTAGTATTAATATAATTGAAACCAAACCATTACACCCGATCTCAAGACATAACATGTCCATATATAATGATTTGATTATATTGGTAATAATTAATTTTTTATATTTGAATAGATTTATAAATTATTATTTGAATCCATTTAATCATAATAAATTATTTTTTCAATTTATAGTACCACATTTTGTCAGCTCAAACATGCGATAATTGTTTAGTAAAGGTCATACCATCAAGATATGTGGGTAAACACCCTTTAGGGTGATTAAAACACATTAAGTAACAAATTATTTCCTCTATTTTTCTATTAGAAACTTTTTATTACTATGAGCATAACTATCAAGAAACTTATTATATGCTAATGTAAATACACAGAGTAAAATAATCCTTTCATGGAATATAAATGACATATAAATAAATAGGTGATTATAAGGATGCATAATGTATGCTCCCTTTCTATACTTTTCTGAGGGTAAAAATACATAATAATATAAACATCATAAATCATGTGTGTCACCCAATGGTGAAAATAAATAAAACTATATAGTTAGAAATGAAGAAAAACTACCCTCTTCCCTAGAAAGTTGGATTTTTTCCCCATACATGGGTTAGTTACTGCTAAACACATGAGAAATTATAAATTTGGTGACTTCCTAATCTATTTTATACAAACCAAAATAATAAGTAAATAAATTACATTAAATACAACTTTTTAATATCCAATACACTATTCACTCATATGTAACTAAACCTAATTACGCACATTTCCATAATCATTACTCCAGATATGTCAGAGGCTTACGATTAGTAGTGAAGGTATATGGGTTTACAATGGAGAGACTATAAAAACATTTAAAATAGTGTAGGAAAAAGTGGTAAATATATAAATTAGTTGAATAATTATAATGAATATATTATAATTATATAATATGTATAATAAATACAGAAGTTATAATGAACAATATCATATAAAAACTTGAAAATGTTATGTATAAAAAAAATGTGGTGTAGGGGTATACCAATACATGTTATAAAAATGTGTAAAAAAAATAAATATATAAACTCTAATCTCGTCCCAGGAACTAGCTCTATTCTCTACTCTCATACTTCAACCTAATAAAGAAAACAATCTTTCATAATTGAGTTCTTTCAATAATCCCTACATTTATCAATGAAGTATGTTTATATACCCAATAGAATCCTAAAAAGGGATTGAGTAACCCTCAGTATTTCACCATCGATGGTATCTTATATTATCAAGTTTTTAAATATAAAATTAATATTGTAAATGTATAACAAATTTAAAGAGATAATGTAAAGAAACCATATTGTGCTAAGACTACTCATGGGATAACTAGTCGAGCATATCTACTTCAAACTAAGTATGAATATATATACACATTTTACATTATATAAATTAAGTTAACACTTGAGGTATATGACCCATGAATCCATGTAAACTAAAAATATAATGGGTTCCACAAGTTCCATTTAATTTAAAATTAGTAATCAAGTGTTATCCAAAGGGGGGTAATATTGGTATTTCACCATGGGGGTTATACCCACACCCTTGAAAAATGTATTAAGTATCCTTGGTGTCGAATTAAATATATGCCACAGATTTAATCCAAGGAAAACCATAATTATTAATCAGAATATATGGAGATAAACCAAGTAATTCTATTAATATTTTTATACTAATTGAACCATAATTTATACATCAAATAAATAATATATATAAGATATTGATCAAACACTAGTGTGGTATTTCACATAGTGGTATCATTAATGAATCATCTAGTGCCCTATGATCATATCCATGATATTTTATATCAAAAATCCAATTATCAATAAAGGTATCACACATATTTAATGTTTTCCATGTCCATGACCATATTAAATGTTAATATAATTCCATTTTTTCTTTGAGCCCATCCAATTCATTCTGAATCGAATAATAGTATCACCTAATGAATAATATAAAAATTGATCAAGGTTAGACAAATTCAAATAAATATGTTCCATAAGCCTTTCCAAGGAATTTAGGATGTAATTATAGTATCCCTCAATGTATAATATAGTAAATGATTGAAGATAATTGATCCATCAACACGACATATAATTTATTTAAACCATATAGTAATTTAATTCTAAGAGATATCCCCAAATAATTTTTACAATATGTTAAAGGGCCTTATCAAATGTTCTTTCCATTCACATTTCATTATTATTAAGTCCATTTAGTCATTTAATTATCAATATGAAAAACAAAAAACCTTAAATATTTGTTCAAGTTGAAGTTATGAAATCTAGACTAATAGTATTTTATTGATCACCCCAAAGGGGGTGGTTTGAGTTGGTGTAACGAGACTCGAACCTTATATAAATTTCTCATAGTAATTTTTGTTATGTTCAAAATTATAAAATTAAATATATATTATTTTTTTGTGAAATGATGGAAAATTATCACATGTGACATAATGACACAAGATCTAAACTACTATAATTTTAGGGAAAACTATAAGATCACCTACCTTAGATGTGTAGAAGGCTCCACATCTATTATCAACCTATGATTTGGGATGTAATGAGCTAATGGAGAAACTAGAGAAACAAAATGAAAATAATGAATTCTAGGTCTCATGGATGTACCATTCATAATGGTGAAGTAATGAAATAAAAGAAGAAAGAGGAATTAGAGACGACCAAATATGGATCCAACATGAAAAATTGAATTAAATTTATATTATGAAAGAAGAAGATATCACAAATACTAGTGGAGTGGGAGAGGATATCTCTAATAGTCTGATATTGTAAAATAATGAAGAAGTAACAGGTTGCTTCATGGTTATAAAGAGAGAAGATAATATTCTAATTTCTCTCTTTTAAAGGGGTTTATGATTTAGCCACACAGTTTTTAAAACCACACGAATACTATGCACACCTAAATCCTAGGTTCACACCCCTATAATGGTTCATGAACACAATTAGAAAAACTATGTGAATACCATATGTTTTTCACTTCCTCAACCCCCACCCTGTACATTTTAGAAACAAGGTTTAAAAAACTATGGATAAACGATTCATCTCACATCTATAATTTTTTTCAGGCTTTTTTTAAATCTATGAATCCTCTAGTGACTGGTTATAAGAAATGTTTGACACCCAATATATGTCATATGAATGAAGTGAATGGTTATAACTTACCATGTTCTACTTTTTAACCTTCACATTTAATTAAAAAACTAAAAATCTGGTCCATGAACCAAGCCCGGATTCCCATGAAAACTCTATGACCTCTTTCAAAACTCTGACATAAAAAAATAGTGGTATAAATAATATATTTTTCATGTGAATCCAAGATCAAATGTGTTTTCAACAATCTATCCATATGAATAGTAATGAAGCTTGGAATAAATATGAATAGATGAAAAAGTAGGGGAGAAATGTTTGTAATTTAATGCTTTATTATAATGGAATTATATGGTACATGAAACATTTATGATTTATACCTATATTAGTTTTGAAATGGGAGAAATTATATGACTCTCATATTACATCATTATGTATTTATCCTAAAAGTACAATGATTTATGGAGATAAGAAAGTTTATTTTGGGTTGGCTGACATAAAGATATATATGGAGAAGGTTGCATCTTAGTGCATAGTAGGTTAAATATTTAAGGGTGAGGGACAAATTATTATGGGATGATACAACCATTTCCAATACAAAAATGGAAATGGGAAAACATCACCTTTTATTTTTTTTCATTAGACTCCCAAAAACATCTATAGGATATAATGCTATTTGGAGTGTAGTGGGAAGCCATAAAAATTAATCACACTTCATTACTATTAATGAATATTTTTATCATGGAAATAATTCTATAATATAAATTAAGTATTAAAGTTTCATAGAATAAAAATTATATTTTATCTAATTGGGATATAAGGATGACCTTGAGGTTTTGGTGAAGTCTTTAGTAGGATCTTGATACGTAGTTAAGTTTCAGTAATGCTCATCATCCTTAGAGAGATGGTAAATTTGGGAGAACAATTCAAACCCATGAGAATATACTGAGATCTTTTTCTATGAATTTAAAAGGTGGTTGTGATCAACTCCTTCCTCTAAATTAGTTTTCATTCCATAATATTTCTCACTCCGATGTTCATATTTATCTTTATAAATCCTTATATAGAATAAAGTGTAGAACTATAATGTTCTTGGATGAAGTTAAAGAAATAATTCTATTGGGACCGAAGATAAATTTATAAATGGAAGAGAAATTCAGATCCATTTGGTAGTATATCAAGGAAGATCAATGCTAACAATAAATTAATATTGATAACCATCAGTCTAATATTGAATTCAATTTTAGTGAAAATGTATTTCATTGAATATTTCCATGGAAGATGGTAATAATATTTGTAATGAAATAAAAATTGGTCCCACTATTTATTTTTTTCTTCAGGATTCATATTCAATAAGTAATGGTAGCTCAAATCCTAGTTCTTCCACTAAACCACAATCAAGTTCACAATATGATCAATCATTACCTCCTATAAAATTATGCGCCATATACATCTATATACTGAACTCATGGGTTGTATTACTAGATAATGATATTTTCTATTATGAACTACCTTTAAATATAATGGATTATATTGGTAAAGTGATAAAAAATGACTACTCTCTAGGTAATAGTTCTCTAGAGGAATCTCAAATTCGAGGATCCTACTTGGGAAACCAAGGATTTGATGAAATAGAGATATCCTTATTTTTTAATATCACACTAACAAAAAAATTAAGGTGATGTTATTTTTAAAGGGTTTATAATGTAAGGCCTTAATATTTTAATGTAGATATTTCTAGAAAAATAATTATTTCATGGATATATTCATTAATAAGAGACACTGAATTTAAACAAACAATGATATACTATTGAAATTTTTTTATTTAATGTGGCTGTTATCACCAAATCATTGTATTGGTATGCACACATATGAAAAAATAAATTATTAAAAATGTATTTGTTAAACATTTATAAAATTAATTAATTGGTTATCAATTGATTGAAAATGACAATAAAAACATTTGAATTTTACTGAGATCTTTTCTAAAAAAATATTTTTATTCTCATAATGTATTTTTTTATTAATAAATTAAATTAATCACCATTGGTGAATTATATTCATGAAATTTTTGTGTTATATATTCTGTCAATGTTTGTATCATTATTTTAATGTTTTTTCTATTCATGTGATAAGAATAAAACCATTTTTATACATAAAAATTTATTTTTTTTAAAAAATATTTACATTGTGTATTACATGGTTATTTTAAAATGATTTTTTAACACATCTAGAATTTTAATCATTATAAATGGATCCCATATTTATATTTTGGAGGTTTATATTTTATAAATTATACTCTTATATTTTTGGTTAGCATGAACCGTAACTTTGGCAAATTTTTGTCACCTTAAAAATGGTAAAATGGGTAAAACAGGGTCTAAACATTGGGTTACTATTTTAAAATTTATATAAAACATACCATTATTGTATTGAATGTGTTAAGTAAAACCATTGATATACTATTCTTTAATATATGTCCAATTTGAGTTATTTTTCTTTTATTGCGACCTTCATATTATTTTAAGAAAAGGATATACAAAAATGACAATATATTGAGTTAAATAACTATATATTTTTATTATAAAGATAAAAATAGGATACATTTGATTATGAATTTTTTTTTTAAAAATGAATAAATTTTTTATCATGGTAATATATTTATAATTTTTTGTTATTTAAAAATTACTTTAAATTCTTACACAATGGTGACACAATATTGATTCAATTAATAAAAAAATAAATTATTTTAAGAATCTCTAGAGTAATAAAAGATTGCTGAAATATTCGGTTCCATAAAAATTTTAAAAAATTTATTAATTTTAGTAAGGTTTTAAATGTTTATATTTTAATTTCATTTATGTAATATAGTCTTTAAATTAAAATTAAATGAATAGGGTAAAAAATAACATTAATGATATTTTATGATAAATAAATTTTTACTAAATTATTTGAAATTCATAAATAAAATTTCAAGGGGACATTTACAATGAAAAATTATTTAAGATTTCATCAATTGGACATTTATTAGCTAATTTTTAACTTATATATAACATTATAACACTTTAATATTATAAAATTCAATACCACAGTTAAGAATAAAATTGGGTTACCTAGGGATTAAGCAAAAAATAAGGTTTAAAATGACACAAAAACCTATTTAAATTTCAATGGATGATAATATTTTGACTATATGCTATTTTTATTTGAATAAATGGCCATTTGGGATCTTTTTTATTAAGAATGACTTATTTATATTTTAATATTTTTCGTAATTAAATGTGTGTCATTGCTCTCCCTTTTAAATAGAAACCCATTGTCTCCTTTTAATATATAAATTTACATAATTAAACTTGACCAACACCTGGATAATTCTCTTCTTAACTATCATATCAAAATGTTTTATGTACTAGTGTTCTTAAAATTCTATTCCAAGGGTCCGTAAGAAAATATCAAAACAAGGTCTCTTGAAGAGGAGGTAAATGTCTTACTTGTCCTATTTCAATTTATTTCTTCTTATTACTCCTCTAAATGTGTGGTATTCATCATAAAATAATAAATTAAATATAATATATATACTGAAATTTTATTATTGTCTTGAAATCACTATGATCCACCTTCATCTCTGTCAAATGCGTAGTGACTGTATTGTTCAAGTATACTTGTGGATTATAACCTCCACATGGTGATAAAATTTATTTTTCAAAACCTTATTCCATGGATGGGTATTATGAGGGTTTTAATGATTATACATGATATTTTAGAAAATTATTATTACTTTTTAATTATATTATTATTTCTACCTTCTTACCTTCAAATCAATTGTTAAATGGTACAGTTTCTCATAATTACGTGTGACTATCACCTCCACGAAATGATGTGATTCGATTTTTATTTATGCTTTACATGGATGGTAATAATGATGGATTTAGTGGATATATATTAAATATATGATATAAAAAATGATTTAATAAGGATGAATTATGATTTTCATTTTTTTTCATATATATAAAAAAGGTAAAACAATATTCATGTGTATGTAGAACCAACCATCTCCCTGAATGGTTAAATTTATTTTTTTTATATCTTTATGGAATATTATAAATATGAATTTGATTAATATATATGAAATTTATTTCATAAATAAAAATAATATAATTTTTTAATAATAATCAGATATCAATTATCATTTTCAAAAAAATTACCAAAATCAGAACACCCAAACATAAATTCCTATGAAAAATGAACCAATTAACATCCAAAAATGAAGATTTTAATAAGTAATTATTAATAAAAGGGAATTAAAATGTTTTAGGTGGATTATATATGATATAATTAGTATTTAAATTTCTATATTATGGAATAATAATATTTTAAATTTATTATATTGAGGTTTATATCACCTTAAAAGTAAATAGAACTTGAGGTAAGAGTTTTATGTTTCAATCAAATTTTTTATTGGGATTGTTTATATATAAGATTTTAATAATGATCTATTGTAATATTCAACTAAAAAACTCATTATTTTATTTTGTATTGGTTATTTTTTAATATAAATGTTTCCTTCCATTTTCCACACATTAATTACTCAAGATACCAAATGAATATTTTAAATTAAAAACAACATTATTTATCTCTAAGGACAAAAATAATTTTTCTTCAATGTCAATATTATTTATAAATGATTTAAATAATGGTTTAAATTTTTAAATATGAATTTTTAAATTCATTTTTTCCAATTATTTACTTTTTAAAAAATAATTAGAAGTAACCAATGTAATTTTTTTCTTCTAAACGATGTGTTTTTTACTTCTAACCAAATATGTAAAATGAACCATTGTTTTTAACATACACGTCCAGAACAGAATTTACCATAGCCATGTTCATTCAATGATTTAAAGAATACATTACAAGTTTCCTAGCATATTTTGAAATTATTTTGTTCTATCGTAATTTTTATATTTATATTTTAAACAAGTTATCTCAGATTGAATAGATTATTATCCCAAAAAAATGTTCCAATGATCTTTAAATGGAATTCGTGATCTATGACAAATTCCAATGATGTTACCTAGTCTTTACTGGGGATATGATCCAATGATACCATATTAATTATTTCTTTGGATGTTTATGGTAATGATGATGAAATATTATGGAAACTAGTTTTCTTTTCCATGGGGTAAGTTATAATGATTATTTTTATGATCTTGAAGCATAAATATTAAGGGATTTATGATTATGTTTTTTGTGGACCAAAAATTATAAATATGTCTAACGTGTTGGGAGAAAGTAATGTTTTTTGAGCTCAAAGTGTATATGAGAGGTTATCCAAAGCCTGATAGAGTGTACATGGGGTGTTATCACATTCCCGAAAAAGGATACATTGGAGGTTATTCCAAGCATAGAAGATATTAAAAGTGAGGTTATACCAAGACCAAAGTAGAAACATGGGTGTTTATCCAAATAGTAATATATTCTTAATGTTTTTGTGGTATCCTTGAAATAATATTTCAATGATTATGATTTTTTTCACAATTTATGCCAATATTTTATGATACGATCTTATGAAATTGTTGACTTCTCAAAAATCATCTTATTTGATCTTTTTTTGAGTAATGTTTTAAAAACAACAAATATTTATGCCAAGAATAAATTTTTTGAACTATGATATACATGGAATGGTTTTCAAATGTTAAGCTCAATTTCTCATACCTTTATGATTATGTTATTCTAATGTGATCATTGATATCTCCCTTGTTTACCCTTACAGAGAAACCGAGCTATCCCATTCTTATGTTTCCTTTCCCTATGTTATAACGAAAGGTTTTAAGTATGATATGTCTATGAATGGTGATAGTTGTGAATAACTATGTGGGAGATGATGTAGATTTTTTATGGTCTATATTTTATGTATCCACATTTCCAAAGACACTTAACCTATTTGTTTCTTGCACAGACCATACTACTATATAATGAATACTCATCTGATAAGATTTAATGTTTGTTTATGAACTCAATTTGTTTCTATAATAGATGTGAAAAATACATTAATTATATTTTATAATATTAATAATTGGATTTATATTTAAAAAATATAATTTAAATAACTAGGATATAATATTGAGTAATTCAATAATTATGTAAATGAGGTGTATTCATATAGATTTTAATAATTGTCTTACCATTATTATAAATATTTTATTGTTAAAAATGTAACTGGTCATCAAAATAGTAATTTGAATTATAAAAGATGTAAAATTCCAAAAAAATAATTTCATACAATATTTAAAAATAATAAAAACTAAATAGTTGAATTCAATAATTTTTTTTGAAAATTATATATCTCAAAGAATAAATAAGTATTAATTTTAACAAGGTTTATTTTAACATATTATAGAAAATTAAATTATTTATAAAAAAATTGTAATATTCGATATTCCAAAATTCTAAAAATAATTGGTCATTAAAAATATTATAATTAATTATGAATAGTATAATAATTAAAATATTATATTAGACAAAACATTTATCACTAATAGAAAATGAAATAATATTTATTTGAGATGAAATAATTTTCCTATAAATTATTAAATTTTATATTATTCTTAATTATCTAATAATTATATATTTAATATGATAAAATAAAAATAAGTTTTTGGAATCATAACAAAAAATTTATATTTGGTTGAATTATTTATATTTTTCAAAAAATTATGATATTTGGAAAATAGTAAAATATACTATTATTATGTAAAACATATGATTATGATATTATAAAACTATAAATATTACTAAAAAAGTGAATTTTTTTATTAAGGAAAATTTATTTAATTATTTAAATAATATAAGTAAAATAACATATGTAATATACAATCCTAGAAATAAAATTTGAAAACCGAAGTTTTATTTTGTTTAAATAAAAAACATTATTTTTTCACAATATTTTATTAATTATATACAATACTCCTCTTATTATTTTTGAATGTTTTGTTATTAATGAAAATCCAATTTATAACATTTAAGAAATAAAATTCAAAATAATCAATAAGATTCACTGTCTTGAACCTAAATAGTAAAAAAATCCACACATTTTTATAAAATACCCCTTCCTCCTAGATATATATTGATACCTATTCAAAACATCCTTACCACTACCTAAACACATTATTTTTACATATATCTACTCAAATAACACTCAAAAAATCCATATAAATGTTCCTTTGGCCTGGTTTTATCCAAATGTTCCTCTATTAAAGTATTTGTGATCAATGTAATTGAGGTTACATAATAGAATGGTAACCATTTCAAAATATTGGTTTTTCATTTTAAATCCCCTCCTACACATTCTAGTATATAATTAATCAATAAAGGTAACATTAAAATATTAGTTTAATTATTGTATATTAATTTAATAATAATCAAATACAAATTATCCCTCTTTAAAACTCTCTAAAAACAACATTCAAATTTAGTAGTTTTATGAGTCCTATGTGGACAATGTTGTTTTGTTTTTTAATTATTCCATTCATGGATTTTAATAAAATAATCACTAATACTTATAAAATTACTAATTAAATAATTGAATTTTTATGATTCTTTAATGGTACAATATCAATGGAAAAAAATAAACTAAAAGTAAACAATTATTGTAATTTTTAATCACTTAAGAATGCAACGTGATAAATATTTTTAGAATTTATATATGTCTCTTAATTTAATAGACAACATAATCTTTGGAATTATATTGGGCATAAAAAATAAAAATTATGAATCTTATGGGAACCTTGGTTAATAAACATATCCCATTATTATTAAATTCTATTTATTTTGGAACCATAAACTGATTAACCTCTATAGAGACGATGAAAATAATTAAAAATAAATAAATAAATAAATAATGAATATAAATTAATTATAATGGATAGAATTTCATGAAGATTTATGATTATTTTTTTAACAATGTTTTTTTAAAACTGTACTTTATTGAAATAAGGTTTTTGAAAAATAGGTGAAAGTTATTGAAATGATCCATCACAAACATAAAGGGGGAGAAATATTTTTTAGAAAGTTGTTTTACAGAAGGAGAGGTTCGTACTAAGGGGATCTATATGAAGATGTTTTGATAGGGTAGTACTAGATACATAACATTTCAATAAGTTGAACGTCACATGGTCTACAATACTGATAATCAGACATTGGTTTATTGTAGTGAGGAAACATGAGAAGTCAAAGAAACTGTTTTTTTGGAAGACCGAAAAATATAATATACAGATAATTGAATCCAATAGTATTATATATATAATTTTTTGATTGCTATAATAATATCATTACCATAATCAAAGATTGATATAAGTTGCTGAGATAGAAAGTCACAATGTTTCCCAAGAGGTTGCATAAATACGATGATGTCATGAGTTTTAATGTACATAAATATTATAACCTCCAGTCAAATTATTCTTTTCTCGTCATGAAGATCTCAAAAATCATGAAACATTATAATGATAAAATAGTTTTATAAAATGGAGGAATCATAAATATTGATACAATTCCAGAGATCAAGATAATGTTTTCATCAGATTAAGAACTATAAGACACATATGTTTTCAGAAGTATGAATGAATTATAGCTAATGATGGTTGATGTTTTTTGATATTATAGATTGAATTTTTAATTTCAATGATAATTCCATATTAATTAGAATTACATTGTTATGAGGACTCCAACAGACTAACTTTGAGATGTAAAGTCAATTGGACCGACTCTATGGAATAATACCATATCATAATGACAAGAGGATGATCGTCATATTGAAATTAGGAGAGGAAGTTAGTCAGCTCATAATGATAAGACTATGAATGTCATATTGCAACGAGTAGAGTAAGATTGTCAGATTGCAATGAGAAAATAATGATAATAATATTGTAATGAGAAGAGTATGAAACTAAGAGCATGTTGAGCTAAGGAAGTTGCATCGCATTGATTTAGGGAAGTTTAATCATTATAAATTTACATTGAACTGATATTGAGGAAGATTTAATGGACTAAATAAGGGTCATGAAGTCCGATAAGAATAATTCTGTAGAACACTCAAAAATATTTCATAAGATATGAGAAGTGTTAAGTGGAAAAACTTAATATTAAAATATACATTGATCTCAATGTTTTTGAATTTGAGTAAGAGGGAATCGTGTATTGGGTTCTCTCTCATGCCTTTCAGATATTCCTATAAATAGAAGCACAACACATTCATAAATTGAAACTTTTCATGTGAGCTAAAAATGAAATGCCCTGACCCCAGTTACCTAGAGTCGGTGCATTATTATATAACATTGGCATGACCACAAAAGATCATGTCTCGAAAGACTGATTAGTTTAGTAGCCTTGGAATCACTAGATACATTCATATTGTTTACATTACATCATATAGTGAAAAACTACAACAACATCTTGTCTCCACACTCATATCCCCTCATACTATCCCTGCAGGTCATTCATAAAATACTTCTTCACATCCTAGGAAAAATAAAACATAGAAAGAGGTGATCTCAAACACCCAGTAAGGGTAATAAATAAAGCGGAAGATAACATAAATATTAAGCATGGTGAATAATTGAAACCACACACCTTAACAAATAACAAACATGAATACTATTATGGAAGGAGTATGATATGAGTAAATAATTCCATAATAAAACATAATCATTGGTATTATACTAGTCGAATGACCAAATGAACCGTCAATATTATTTTCATAATGAGGAAATGTATAATGCCATATATTCTGAATCATTTTGTCAAGGCCTCTACCAAGACGTCTAAAAATGATTAAGGACTCGGCCAAAACCATATATCAAAATTGGGAAAGGGCCTCAGTCAATTCCACGTCTAGTTGTCTTATGAGACCTACTGATGCATCTATATGGTATAGCGGGCTCCACCAGTCACTTACTAAGTCCTATACATTCCTCATATGAAACAGTTTAAATATATCATAAACATTCATATTAAATCTAGCATACAAAATGTCAATACTTTAACCATAAACAATGAATTGTATAAAAATAGCACATCTATAGTCAAACATATCACAAAACCTTCAATACAATATGGATGTTTTGTATCATAATAAATCAACTTCCAATAAACATAAAATCCGTCAAAAGATGTTGAAATAGATGGAATCAAAACCCTTTTTTGAGAAATATCTCATTCTATTTTGAAATCATTTACGATTCACATAATTATAATCAAAAACATTTATTTTGAAAATATTATTGTAACATTGTTAGGGAATCTTTGAGGATGTTATAATGGCGGAAAATAGCCGCACCCACTGTATAAGTTAAAAAAACATTCTTACCTTAAATTTGTCGAAACGGTCAAAAAGTACATTGATTAGAAAATGACAGAAAAATTCCTTTCAAGAAAAATAAGGGTATAAATGAATTTAACCAATTGTCTAGTAAATATTAAAAATATTTTGAAATAAATTTGTATGAAACATGGATGTGGTTGATAAAGAGGTCCCAGTAGAGAATTACGTATAAATAACCTCGGATAATGAAGAGATTGTGAAATAAATCTTTACCTTGTACCTTTCCTTGGTCGATTGTATGTTAACCTCATTTATAAAAGTTAAATAATTGTTATTAAATTATAAAAGAATCATATACATAAATATTATATCATATATTATCGTTTAATACTGCTTTGTTAATAATATTTTCGTATTACCGTCATTTCAGGTGTTCACTTACTCTTTTTCTTTTATATGTTTGGTTACATAAGCCGTGTTTTTTATCCATAGGTTGTATCTTATTCATATCCAGAATGATATGAAGTCCTTAAAAATTATTTTTAATCATCAAATGAAATTATTCTTGAATGGATAAGATGGGGAATGAATCTCATCACGTTCGTGGAGACGGTAGTTCGTACGTACGCACGAACGTTACTTCCATTTCATTTTTCATTTTAAAAGGAATAAAAACCAAATGATACAAAGGTATATTATTATTAATGTATAATATAATATCTTATATATTTTACTTATGTTCATTAACACCATCCTTTATATGTTCCATGTATGGTATGAACGAGTCATATCACATTGAGGGGGCGGTAGTCCGCTCTTCCTCAAATGAAATTATCATATATATATATACAACATGAAACGAATAATGGAATGATATTAAATGGAATTACAGAAGAATATATATAAAATAAATATCATTAATATTATATTTAATTATAGTTCCATCATAATGGCCACCAGGAGATGTGGTAGGAGATAATTGAACAATCATCATTTCGTGAGGCATTTGGTTTCCATCCACAGAAACATTATGTTATACCCCATTAGACGGAGGTGTGTGTAAGTCTAGTTCGAATAATTATCATAAAAATATATTAGTATATTTATTATACTAGTTTTGTTATAAAATAAAAGAATTATAATAGTTTAGGTGATGGAGATGTAAAATAAAAGAAAAGAATCTAAGAGAAATAGTTACCTTTAATTTGGGTAACTCCCTTTGGGTTGAACCAAAAAGGACTCTTGAAGTTCCTTTTTCCTAAGGTAAGACTTCTAGGAGGAGGATAGGGATGTAGGGAGGTTAATTGTCCAGAGTTTGGACGAGCCAATAGGCTTTAGAGGTGTGAGGAATTGGATATAAGTGGTGTGGTTTTATAAGGGGGAGGAGGTGCTCTTTAAGAAAGATTGAAAATATTATTTTATTATATAATGAAATTCGGTTTCTAAAGGTCCAAAACTCATTAGAGGTGAAGATAAGATGACTCATGATAAAAATAAAATCATCAAATAAGAATTGGACAGGTTTTGGGTATTATTTTAGTCATTATAATCTTATTTACTTAAATAATTTATTAATGAGGTAAACACTATATCATTATTGTGTCATATATAATTTAGTTCATTAGATGTATAAATATTATAAAACAAATATCATGATGTAGGAAAACTAATTATAATTATAATGAATATTTTTAGTCTAAAAAATAACATATATAACCCTATGTAAAAATTGTTTTTCTAAAAGATATATGCTTATGTCATTTTTGTTTTTACTTTAACTTAATTAATATAAAGTGTCTTTATCACTTACAAGTGGCTCCATTGGGTCCCAAAATCTACCTAATGATGCCCATGATCGGGCATGTATCAACCAATATATTTAGGACAAGTTTTAGGGTAATTCAGTATTATTATAATATTATATTTTACCCTTATTTATCCTATTTACCCTTTAACCATGGAAAAAAATATATTTACCAAAATAAATATTCAGAATGTCTAAAAATAAAATTTACCTATTTAAAAAATTTGAACCTCCTGATTATAAATATGGAATCCATTTTTTTAAATTCAAAACACATCATTGAAAGGAATTAATTTAAAATTAATTCCCATTGTTGAAATAAAAAAGCATGTTTTTAACAAATAATAACAATCAAAAGATTGACACTTTCTTATGTCCAGTTTAAATATTAAATTATGTCCAATGACCAAAATTGTATTAAATGGTAAAATTTTAATCTAATTATACTTTAAAATCCCTCAAATACATAACTAAACACTATTAATTATTTCGATTAAAAAAGTTTTTTTTAATTAAAATTTAGTAATTTCACTATTCATTAAAATAAGAAGGTTATCAGAAAAGTTCCAAAAATTCACCCTAAGCTAATTTAGATATTCATAATCCACAAATGAATTCTATTTTACCAAATTCAAAACATAAAAGTTGAATTTATTAATTTAAAATTAATTCCTTCTGTCCAAACCAAAAGGCGTATGTTTAAGAAATAATAACTATCAAATGTTTAACACTTGTTTAGGTCCAATTTGATAGTGAAATTAGTTACAATGACCATAATTGGATTAAATGGTAAAAATATAATCTATTTAAATTTTAAACCCATTAAAATTTATAATTTATCAATAAAAATTATTTTGATTAAAAAAATTCTTTTCAGTTAAAATATATTATTTTTCACTATTCACCCAAATATGAAAGTTATCATAAAAACACCAAAACATTCTTGAAACTAAATTCTCATGTCCTGATTCTGAATAAGATGTTTATTTTGGAACATTTAATATATAAAAGTTCAAATATTGGATTTAATAAGGCTTCCCCATTAAAAGGCGGTAAAATTGCATTTTTGGAAAAATAATTATTTAATCTGAAAAATGTATTTGTAATTAAATTATGTCTTAGAAACTCATAATATGGATTCTAAATTTATATGAATTATATAATGTATAAAATTCAGTTAATAATATTCATAAATTATTTTTAACGACTTGTTTGGTAAGTCATGGTGCGCTAGAACTCGGTGTTGCGTGTAGGGCAAGTTATTGAATTACTTTGATGAAATAACGTACTATGAAATCTTGGGGTGTTATATTCTTCACTCCTTCAACAAATTGCATCCTCTATATTTGGAAATATTTTTCGAAAATAAAAGGATGAAAATATAAAATACCATTGGGAAAACCGACATGCGAAATTAGGTTAATGAAATTTAGTCTTAATAAGAGGAAAAGGGAAATAAAATGGTCACCACAAAATTATGATCTAGATTAGGAGAACATTGGTGGAAATTAGAGAGATATAATTGGAGGAAAAACATAAATATTTATAGGTAGTGATTGTGGTCATCAATCACAAACAAGTTTAAAATTGAGGGCCTTAATTCATCAATCTATGATGATTTAAAATACCATCAGTTCAACAAAACATATGGTATTAGGATAACACATTTTTTGTTTAAAGATCCCTTCACTATAGTACAAGAATTAATTTATTTTTAGAATAAGAGAATAAGAAATATATATACTTGACAGGTATAGTCTCATCCTTTAACTAATTTCGACCACAAACTCATCTTTCTCTCTAATAGATAATATAACTTAAAAATAATACTCTATTTATCCTATTCATAAATGGTTCAAAAAAATGAATTTATAATTAATATACCAGATTTTTTTTAAAAAAGAATACATTATTCAATCCAGGACATCACGTGGGCAAGTGGTAGGTGATACACCCTTGTCGCCCTGCGGTTGCGGGTTCAAGCCTCGCAGCCTTGCCGGATGCGACGAGTTGCAGACCGACCACCAGGTTGTCCTTTTAGGGAAATCCAAAAATAATATCAAACTAGAATTATCCAAAATACTTCTATCCAAACTCATATTCCAAAATTTATAAGGAAGGTAAACATAATTAAGATCCTTTTTCCCTCATAATAACATGTGAACAAATTCATCGTGTATTCTTTTAAAACACTGCAACATCCGGAATTACCATAAAACCTTATTGATTACCTTCATGATCCCTTATTACTTATAGAATACTTGATGTACTCCTTCTATCCGAAAATGTTGTAAACTCCAACAATGATGGAATATAAAAATCATTAATCAGTTTCAAGGTATTCAAGAATATCCAATATAATTTATCCAAATCAATCATGTATTATTCCAAAATCACTACCTCGGTATCATAACCATATTATGGTTTATCGTTCTCTCAACCATATATTTTCCAAAAATTTAACCTACTATTTAGTCACTTTTCTTGGTTCCACACAATCTCAAGTCCTTAATGAAATACTACTGCAGTACAATCCTTATATACTCCATATTTATTATAACTAGTATTTTGTTGATACAACACTAAAATGACATAATTTTCTAATAAAAACATAAGAACTCAAATCATTACTCCTCATCTGTGGTAGTATCATAACTTGATTATTATCCAGTAGAATCATTTACGGAATACTCTGAGGATTTGGACATTGGTTCACGTTGTGTCCCAACTCCTTCCAGATAAAGAATTGTACATTTGAAACCTTTTTCTTACCCTTGTAGTCACCTACATTGTGTACTTTTTCTCCACACGTTTAATAAACTCCCATTCCCTTTAGGCATGTTCTAGGGTGTTTCTTCCCATAGTTATCAAATATGGGAAAATTCTTCTTTTCTCTCTTCCCTTTATCCATCTTTCTCTCTTCCATCATTTTATTAACTTTCTTCCAATAAATTCCATAGGACTTAGAGAATTCTTTACTTATCTTATTAACAGATGATACTATTTCTTCATATGTTGAGAATACATGGGAGAATATTTCCCTTCTAAATGATGGCTTAATACCATGAAAGATATGATTCTTATTACTCTTTGGATCATACGTATTTCTGGAGTTCACATTCCTTCTACTGGAATCCATTTCTATACAATAGAATAAACTAAGTCTGTTTATGAATTGCAATGAATAATTATAAACTAGTAAAGTACCTAATTTAAATTAAACGGTTTATGGCTATAAGCCATAATCATAAATATGTTTTCATTTAGGAAGTATATACTCATAAACCCTTCGTAATGGTTTGTAAGGAAAATGAGAATTATCCTTTTCATATCCCCCGGGAGTGTCGTAACCAAGATTGCAGAAAGGCATGTTGTTGTGCACCAGTTCCCGTTAGAGTCTAGATCAAAGCGGTGTTTTCAGGTTTTACCCCTAGTTAAATCTATTCCAGAGCCTCCTCTACTTGCTCGAATCCAGAGAGGGATGTATTGCTCAGAAAACTTAAAAAATCTCAACAATACCAATATTCTAGGAATTTATTCTATAATAATCATAAATGTCCATCATAGGTCTATATGATCTAATCAGAGTTTATCTAAATATAGCTTCCAAATATTGTATTAAAATTTCTCTAATACCAATTGTAACGACCCGACCCCAGTTACACAGAGTTGGTGAATTATTACATTACATTGGCTTGAACACAAAAGATCAAGTCTCAAAAGACCGATTAGTTAAGTATCCTTGGAATCAATAGATATATTCATAATGTTTACATTACATCATAATGTTAAAAACTAAAACAACATCTTATCTCCACACTCATATCCCCTCATACTATCCCTGCAGGTCATTCATAAAATACTTCTTCACATCCTTATAAAAATAAAACATAGAAAGGGGTGAGATCAAATGTTCATTAAGGGTAATAAATACAGCGGAAGATAACATAAATATTAAACATGGTGAATAATTGAAACCACATACATTTACCAATAATAAAGATGAATACTTTTATAGCAGGAGTATGAGCTAAGTAAATAATTCCACAATAAAACATAATCATTGGTATTTTACTAGTCGAATGACCACATGATACGTCAATTTTATTTTCATAACGAGGAAATGTAAAATGCCGGACATTCTGAAACTTTTTGTGAAGGCCTCGAGAAAGATGTCTAAAAATGATTATAGCCTGGAAAAAACTATATATAAAAATTGGAAAAGGGCCTTGGCCAATCACACGTCTAGTTATCTCATGAGACCTATCGTTGAATCGAGGAGCTATATCAGCTGCCACCATTCACTTACTAATTCCAATACATTCCTCATATAAAACAGTTTAAACATATCATAAACATTCGTATTAAAACTAGAATATGAAATGTCAATACATTAACCATAAACAATGAATGGTATAAAAATATCACATCTATAGTCAAACATATCACAAAACCTTCAATATAATATATATGTTTTGTATCATAATAAATCAACTTCCAATAAACATAAAATCCATCAATGGATGTTGACATAGATGGATTCAAAATCCTTTTTAGAGAAATATCTTTTTATATCTTGAAATCATTTAAGATTCACATAATTATAAAGAAAACATTTATTTCGAAAATATTCTTATATGCTTGTTAGGGAAGCACTGATGATTATATAAATGCAGAAAATATCTGCACCCGCCGTATAAGTTAACAAACATTCTTACCTTAAATTTGTCGAAAAGGTCAAAAAGTACCTTGTTTGGAAAATGATAGAAATATTACTTCCAAAACACATAAGTGTATAAATGACTTTAACACATTGTCTAGTAAATACTAAAAATTATTTGAAATAAATTTTTAAGAAACATGTATGTGGATGATAAAGAGGTCCCAATAGATAATTACGTATAAACAACCTCAGATAATAAAGAGATTGTGAAATAAACCCATACCTTGTTCTTTTCCTTGATATCGGGTAGGTTAACCTCCTATATAATAGTTAAATAATTTATTTGAAATTATACAAGAATTATATACATAAATATGATATCATATTTGATCTTTTAATATTGCTTTGTTAATAATATTTTAGTATTATCGTCATTTTGGGTGTTAACTTACTCATTTTATTTTATATGTTTTGTTACATAATCGGTGTTTGTTATCCATAGGTTGTATATTATTCATATCCAGAATGATATAAAGTCATTAATAATTATTTTTAATCATCAAATGAAATTAGTCTTGAATGGATATGATGGCGAATGAATCTCATCGCATTCGTGGAGACGGTAGTCTGTACGTACGCACGAACGTTACTTCCATTTCATTTCTTTATTTTAAATGGAATCAAAACAAAATTATACACAAGTATATTATTAATCCAGTATAATATAATATCTTATATATGTTACTTATGTTAATTAACACCATCCTTTATACATTCGATGTATGGTATGAACGAGTCATATCACTTTGAGGGGGCGGTAGTCCGCTCTTCCTCAGATGAAATTATCGTATATATATATACAACATGATATGAATAATGGTATGATATAAAATGGAATTAAAAAAGATTATATAAAAAATTAATATCATTAATATCATATTTAATTATTGTTGCATCATAATGGCCACCATGATAGGTGGTAGAAGATAATTGAACAATCATCATTTTGTGAGGCGTTTGGTTTCCATCCTGAGAAACATTATGTTTTTCACCCATTAGATGGAGGTGTGCGTAAGTGTAGTTATAATACTTCTCATAAAAATATCCTATTATATTGAGTATACTGGTGTTGTTACAAAAGAATAGAATAAGAAGAGTTTAGGGGTTGGAGAAGTAAAATAAAAGAGAAGGAGCTAAGAGAAATCATTACCTTTAATTTGGGTAAATCCCTTTCGTTTGAACCAAACAGGACTCTTGAAGTGCTTTTTTCCTAAGGTAAAGCTTCTATAAAGAGTATAGGGATTTAGGGAACTTAATTGGTCAATTTTTGGATGATCCAAAAGGCTTGATAGGTGTGAGGAATTGGTTATAAGTGGTGTTCTTTTCTAAGGGGGAGGAGGGGCTCTTTAGGAAAGATTGAAAATATTATTTTATTATATAAATATATTAGGTTTATAAAATTCCAAAACTCATTAAAGTTGAATATAAGATGACTCATGATAGAAATGAAATTATAGAATAATAATTGTATAGCTTGGGAATTATTTTAGTCTTTATAATCTTATTTATTTAAATCATTTATTAATGAGGTAAACACTACATCATTATTGTGTCATAAATAATTTAGTATATTAGATGTATAAAACTTATAAAAAAATACCATGATGTAGGAAATAGTTACAGATTTCTAATAAATATTTATTTTCAAAACATTAACATATATTACCCTATGTAAAAATTGTTTTTCTAAAAGATATATGCTTATGTCATTTTTTTCTTTACTTTAACTTAATTAATATAATGTGTCTTTATCACTTACAAGTGGCTCCATGGGGACCCAAAATCGATCCAAATATTCCCATGGTCGAACATATATCATCCAATAGCATTAGGACACGTTTTAGAGTAATTTATTATTATTATAATATTATTATTTACCCTTATTTACCGGATTTACCCTTTAACCATGGTAAATAAAATATTTAACGAAGTAATTATTCAAAATGCCTTAAAATAAAAGTTACCTATTTAAAAAATTTGGAACACCTAATTCTAAATATGGAATCTATTTTTCTAAATTCAAAACACATAAGAGGCAGAAATTAATTTAAAATTAAATCCTGTTGTTGAAACAAAAAACGTGTTTTTAACAAATGATAACTATCAAAAGATTGACATTTTCTTATGTCCAGTTTAAATATGAAATTATGTCCAATTACCAACATTGGATTAACTGGTAAAATTATAATCTAATTATACTTTACATCACTCAAATTCATAATTTATCACTATTAATTATTTCTATTAAAAATGTTGTTTTTAATTAAAATTTAGTAATTTTCACTATTCATCAAAATATGAATGTTATCAGAAAAGTACCAAAATTTTACCCTAAGATAATTTTGATATTACAAACCCAAAAATGATGTCTATTAACCAAATTTAAAACATAAAAGTTTGATTTATTAATTTAAAATTAATTCTCGATGTCAAAACCAAAAGGCGTATTTTTAAGAAATAATAACTATCAAAAGTTTGACACTTTTTTATGTCCAATTTCAATGTGAAATTACTTACAATGACCATAATTGGATTAAATCGTAAAAATATAATCTATTTATACTTAAAAACCATTAAAATTTATAATTTAACAATATAAATTAATTTCATTATAAAAGTTGTTTTCAAGTAAAATAAAGTATTTTTCGTTATTCATCCACATATAAAAGTTATCAGAAAAACACAAAAACTTTATTAAAACTAAATTATTATCTCCCTATTCCAAAGAATAAGTTTATTTTGTCAAATTTAATATATAAAATTTTCAAATATTGGATTTAAAAAGGCTTCACCCTTAAAAGGAGGTAAAATTGCATTTTTTGAAAAATACTTCTTTTATCTGAAAAAATGTATTTGTTCTTACATTATGTCTAAGAAACTCATAATATGGATTCTAAAATTATAAGGATTATATAATGATCAATTTTCAGGTAATACTATTCCTAACCGCTTTTGAACGACTTGTTTGGAATGTCATGGTGCGCTAGAACTCGGTGTTGTATGTAGTGCAAGTTATTGAATTATTTTGAAGAAATAGCGTACTATGAAATCATGGGGTTTTAAAAAAAGTTGATTCACTATAAAATTCATTTCAACGGAATATTTCAGGATATTAATCTCATTATAAGTTCGCAAATCTATTTTTTTATCAGACTAAGTAAAGTGGGATTAGGAAAGATCATGCTTAGAATATGAGCTCAATTTGAGAAGTGCATATTGAGTATTGGAGCATCTCATTAAGTCAATAATACTAAATATATTGGTTTTTGTTCATCATAATGATGGAAATCAGACATATGGGAAATTAGACCTATGAAATTTTGTAGATCCAAATGAAAAAATTATATATACTTTTGTTTTGGCTCAATCGTTTTGTATAAAATATTTGTAAAATAATAAGAGTAAGTATAATAATTCATATTGTGTGATAGAATTTGTCTAATGGAAGTTGGAATAAGTTATATACAATTAACCTTAACAGTGAATTTATGTAGAACTATTTTTGTCGCTATGAAAAGGATATAAGTTCTCACATGCCAAACCATCTAAATTACCTCAGAAAAACATTATTTCTTACTTTTTTCATGAATGAGTATTTACTATAATATGAAAAGGATACGAGAATTAATATGTTTAAGGGGTTATCTTTTAAATGTATTGGACCATATAAAAAATCAAAAGCTGATTCAACCCCCATCTCACTTATTATTCCATCATTTGAAAATTCTATTGGTATTAGGGGGAAGTTTCCCTTATTGAATCCTTATCATGGATAATATAGAATTTTTAATTGTAGTTTAATACCTACACTTAATGGCATAAATTATTATGGATGGGAAAATATTATGATTTTTGATCTCCTATCTCTTGGCCTAAACGTTGTTGATGTTGCTACAATTGGTTTTCCACCAACATAGAAGGAGTCCTCAATGACTTTTGCTGATAAGAGAAGTATCAAGGTTTATGGGAAATCTATATTTTTTATCCTTATGTCCTTATAAAAAATTGTTTATATGAAGGTGACGTGTCTCAATATATAAAAATCTAGATATTATTTTCAAAGATAATACAAAATTGGATATATAAAATCTGCAAATATGGAATAATTATTAAGAATACATATGAATGAGAGATAAAGAAACTATTGATTAGTACTTTACTAGAGTGAATGAAATTGTTTGCAACATCCAATGATGTAGATATTTCCTAGAATATTATATAATTTTGAAGAAACCAATGAGAATATTTCTGGGCATGTATGACTCTAATATTTATTCTTTAAAAGATAATCATGATTTATCTCTAGTACAGTCTTATAACATTATTATTTATTATGAAAAGAAAAAAAATCAATTTTTATGAAGAATAGGAATGATGAAATGTATTTTGACACCATGAGAAAAATTAAAATAGAATATGTGGATGATGATGATCCTTGTGGAACCGAAGATAATATGGATAATGAGTTGAATGAAAAGATCATGTCTCTTATATCCATGAACTATCAATGAGTAAGAGGATTGTATGGAGGTAAACATACACTCAAATTATTTGTGTATAGTCAAATCTGACACATTTCATTGAATTTACCCAAGAAAATAGTTTGTAAATATCGAGATTATTCTGATGAAAAAGATCAATGGGATAAGTCAAACAAAAATGATAAATTAGAAAAGTCATAAAAAAAATATAAAAACATTTTACTGTGGATTTGAGAAGTCTGCTGCATAAGATAGATGAATCAGACTCAACTAAAAATAATTCCTCATAAGATGAATGTTAAAAAAACTATTGAAAATTCATTTTAATATATGAGAAAATAGAATACCCTTAAATAGTGGAGATAATGAAGTTGAATAATATTATAGAGATTATTAGCATATAATTGAATATTATGAATGTATTGAGAAAAATATATATTATGAAAGAATTCAAAATGAAAAATAATGACAATGGAAAGGTTGATGAAGGTGGAAAAGATGTTTTTAAGAAAGAATAAGATTTTATCCAAGAGATCATAAGTTACAAAATATGAATTAATGAACAAATAAATATGGTTGAAGATTTTAATACGAAATTGGAATATCTAGAAGAAGTAGTTAACATGATTCAATAAAAATTTATTGAGTGTGAAAGTAACATGTGTAAGATTAATTAAAAATTAAATAAATCCCTAGATGAAAAATATAGTACTTCTAATGTTTCTGGGAAAAATCAAATCATGTTTCAGGTGAAATTATATCCCTTAAAAACAATTCATTATTTGATTTTCTGACATTTCACGTGATTAGAATTTTTTTTGAATGTTTGTATTGATAATGGATTTGATTATCCTATCATATCTACAATAATTGAAAACTCTCTTAGTATAAAAGATGGTCCATGGCCTGAGTAAGATTTAGAAAAAGTATGTTATCATCCTTAACATATTTTTTGTATATAAAGATCATACTTCAGTAGAAAATCAATATTAGATGGCTATTGATTTTTTCATGGAATCTATGGGAATAAAGCTCATAATTATTGGAATAACATGCCACTTCTCAGAAGAAGGATTGAACAAGGAGAATGAAATGGTAGAATAAGGGTGAGTTTATTTTCTAACCCACAGGTAGTCATAAAATAAAAACTAAAGATGTTCGAAACATTCCAAAAAATTCAATTTGAATATTTGGAAGAATTTTTTGGAACATTTGATAAAGATAGTCACCACACCTAAATATGTATAAAAATCCTTATATGAAAATTTTCTTATGGTAGAAATGAAAAGGAAGCTGGAATAATAATTTTTTTTGAAATATATTTTATTGTTGGAACAACATTAATTGAAATTAAAAGGAATAACCCATGGATACTAGAGAGTGGGTTTTAATCTCATATGACTGGTGATATAAAAATAATGAAACATTTATAAAATCACTAGAGAGGAGTAGTTAAATTTTTTAATGATAGTTCCTAAAAAATAAGAAGAATCAAAATGGCTAATATTGGAGCAGAAATGTTGAAATCTAAGGACGTTTTATTTATTAATGGGATAAAATTTATCTTACATAGTGTAAATAATAACTTTTATGGTAAAAAGTAATTTTTTATAATTTTTTTTATCATCAAAATACTGAAATATGGAAATGTTATCAATAATTATAATGGACATGTTGTAGATTATTTCAACATGGGGATAAAAATCACTCCTGTTACTTGAGTGATGAATATAAAATCATATTATGGCACTAAATACATGGGCCCCCTATTAGAAAAACCATATAAAATATTCTAATGATGATGTTTTTCAATTATTTTCTAGAATAGAAAAGAAGAGAATAATATGTTTGTGTTACTTTTAAAAAATGGAAGTGGACTAAAAAAATTAAAAGTGTGTTTAGATTCAGTCTACTAGAACAATTAAACATACTCATTCTAATTTATGTAGTCTGATGAGACATCATCCAAAAATAGATTTACAATTTATCATTATTATTGACGACTTACGTCAAATGAAAAAACATTATGTTTATGAAAAATAATTTATAGGATCTAAAAAGTTTTAGGTTTTTCAGAAAAATTTTTGAGAAAAAAATGGGGGATTTATAATTAATTTTAGAAAAAAATAGAACTTAATTCACCAGAAATACTTCTAAAAATTAGCTAAAATTGATGGGGCCAAACATCAATATTGTTCCGCTATACTCCAAAAAAAATGTAGTATAAATAATAAATAATATAATTTTGGTGGGAATGGGATGAACTATGTTAGCAGAATGAAAACATTCAAATTTCTATTAGATAGAAGATGTTATTACTATTGTACATGTTCAAAATAATTCTTATTGATATCAAAAACAGAAAAGATTGTTTATGGTATTTGGTTTAGGAAGAAACCGTTATTTTATTAGTTCAATGCTTTTGGATGTAAATGTTTACATAATGTAAAAAAATATTGAACTAGGAATGTTTAATTATAAATATGAGAAATGAAATTTTTTGGGTTATTCACCAAATAAAAAATGTTAAAAATATTGGAACAAACTATTACAATTGTTTTTAGACTCATATAATGTAAAATATATCAAATATAACAAATCCTTAACCCAAAATGTTGAGAATGGTGATAAGGATATGCTATATATTTCCAAAAATAGTGAGAGTTATTTAACACATCTTTAAAATGATATAGTTAAATAGTGTGATGAGGAATGATCATCTGGAAGAGAAATTTTTAAATATCATACCTTACAAAACCATGATGAGTCCAAAAACATTACTAGAAATAATTAGGCTCTAGTCCCGACCATATTAATGTTGAGAATATAAAATTATACTTCAATTATCTCAAAAAATGAATTCGATTTAGTTTTCGTTAATCTTTAACACAATTAATTAGTGGATTCTATGAGTGAAGAGTTGGATGAGTTTCGAAAAACTAAACATGTGAATTTTTTCCAAGGCCAGAAAATAGATATTTTATTTGAAAAAGATGGGTTTATAATAGAAAATTTAATTACCATGGATATGTTATAAGGAAAAATGAAATACATATTTTTAATGGCTATGTATAGGTGTAAGGTGGGGGTTGTAAAAAAATTCCCCATTTGATAGATTATATTATAATATAATGTCTGTATCAGTGGATTCACATCATAATTACAATGTCTATTATATGGATATAAGGTCATATTTAATTAATGGATATAATGTGGATGAATATTGCATTAAAAAACAATGTTTTTTTCAACATTTAAATAATTAAAACATTATTTTTAGATTTAATAAATCCTTTTATGGGTTTAAAAAATACACACATTCCTGGTATTTAAACATGGTAATTTTTATGAATGAGGAATTTTTCGAAAGGAAATGTTGATATAAACATATATGGGAATGATTATGACTTTTTAACATTAATTATAATTGTTTATATGGATGATATAGTTCATTCTAGGGAGGAATACATATTTTGTAAAGAGTTTTCTATGGAAATTAAGAATAATTTTAAAAGGTAAATAGTGGGATAATTAAAATTATTACTTGGATTAGACATTCATCAAAAGAAAAGTACATTTTATTATCCCATTAAAAGTATGATAGTGAATTGATAAAGATGATTGGGTTGAAAAATGACAATAAAAATCTACTCTAATATAGGTGATAAAATTTTTGAGAAAAGATGTGTCAGATAGAATTGTCAATTTTAAAGAATTTTGGAAGCTGATAAGTTGTCTAAATTGTCAAACATCCTAATGGTGTGATATTGTTTATATTTTGACATTTTGTGCTTGGAATAAAAGTAATATAAAATAATCAAATATGTTTGTAGTGAGGAAAATTATTATATATCTCAAATGAAAAAATTTACATTCCTTTTTATACAAAATAAATTTTTACATTAAGTTTCATGGTTATACAAAGGCCAATTTGACTGGATATTGTAATGAAAAAAATCAACTAAGGAGGAACATTTTTCTTTGTTGAATGGTGTGTGAGTAGTCATAGTAATTATAAATATTTAGTTACTTTTTGTATAGTGGAATTAGAATATGACATAGCTATATAGTCGAGTACTAAAAATTTGTAGATGAAAGATCATCTTGAAGACTTGAAATTGATATTTTCTAAACCATTGAAGATAATTTTTGAAAATTAGAGTTTAATTGATCTTTTTATAAATCATATCCTACAATAATAATCAAAATACCTTGATATAATTTTACACTTTGTAGAATATAATGTCTCTTATGGAGATATTTTTATTGAATATATCTCAATAAAGTATTAAATTGAAGATATCAACATAAAAGAAATTCCAAAAGAAAGGTTTTTTTAGTTACGGTGGAAATTAATGTTGATCCTTCTCCAATGACTTCCAAAATATCATAACATAGTTCCCCATCATTATTTTTATTATATTGACAAAGGTGGAGGGAAAGTAACAATTTTATTCATTTTAAAAAGTTTTTTACTTATATTTATCTTATGCATCTAAAATTATTGAAATCATAAAATGGGAGTGATAAAAAAAGTGAGGAAACGATAAAGTTCAGAGTGATATTTTCATTACATGGTTGAAATTTGTTTTGTCAGAAAGTGATGGGATTCATTATAAAACAATAATTTTTCTTATATTGTGGTGTCAAGACAATGTCTTTTGAGAAAGGAAGTATTTCAATAATTTTTGAAAGCCCTGAGTGGTGGAAAAATTATGAATGTTTAAAAAGTTTTTAGCGATTGTTGTTATCAAATTAAAAGGGAGAGAATAAAGAACCTTTGTGATGCTTTTTTAATCTATATTTTTATTTTTTGAAAATTATTATTTTTTGAATGTTTTTAAAAAAACATGTGAATGTTTCTAAGATATTCTATTTCAAACACAATGGGAGATAAATGTTTTGTTTTTGAGAATATTTTTTTGATGAAAAGGGTGAGACAAAGTATCTATGAGTGTATAATTTCATATTCAAAAATACCGGATAGAATGGTTTTCAAGAATATGATATTTAAATGATATACAATAAATATCATCTTAATCAGGTCCATCATTATAAGGAAACATGAGAAGTTGAAGATGTTGGTTTTCAGTCTGACCAATAAATAAAATAAACATATCATTAGATTCAAAATAATCAGTTTATTTTTTTATTTATATTAGATTTTTAATAGTATATTCATAGATAGATATATGTTTTTGAGTTAGAAATTCAGAATGTGGAATAATAGGTTGAATTTTGATGGTGATGTTATGAGTAAAAAAGATCTTAAACATTATAACCTCATGTTAGATGATGATTTTTTGGTCATGGAGTTCACAAAAATAACGAAACATTATCATGAAAAATGACTTTCAATAAATAGAGGAATCATTAATATTTTATCAATTATAGGGAATTAAAAAAGTTTTCCACATAATAATAAGTGTCGAACATATAAATTTTCAAAAGTTTTATTGAGTTATATCTAATGTAGTTTTAATTATTCTAAAATTGCACATTTGAGTGTCCATCATAACATTAATTTCATCATAATGAATATTAAAACATTGTGAGGAATCTGTCAGACTAACTGTAAGACGGAATGTAAATCAAAATGACTGTGAGGAAGATAGTAAAATTTTAGTGGTTATAGGAAGATATTATGATCGTAATTAGTAAAAAAAGATATTCCAATCATAATGAGAAAATAAAGAATTTCATCTCGTAATGAGAAGAAGAAGAAATTTACATTTTTTTGAGTATAGGAAGAAATAATATTACATTAAATAGAAGAAGATAGTCATATCATAATGACTTGATTATGAACGTCATATTGTGGGGAGTTTGGAAGTTTTATCATAATGAGATAATGAAGTTCTATCGTAATAATGATCATATCAACGAATCCGAGGAAGTATCATTAGACTGATGAATGTTTATGAAGTTTGAGAAGGATGATTATGGAGAATACATAAGAAGAATTCAGTGGTTTTGGGATGATATTGAGTGGTCAAAATTGATATTCAATTATTCATAGGTTCCAGAAAGTTGAAGAATACTCTATTCAGAATTTTCAAATTTTCTTGTGAGAAGAAAAGTATTATCATTACAAAATTTATGTCAGTGTAATATTTATAGATATATACCTTATTATAAGGATAGGTATCTGTTTGTTTTTTACTAGACTGAGGAAGATTAATTTGAGCAAGATCAAAATTATAATTTATGTAGAACTTAAGAAGTGCAGATTGAGAAAGGGAGCATCATATTATGTTAATCATAAAAAGTCAATCAGATTGTGTTTTTCAGACAAGAGTCCAACACACTTAGGATCATCAGACTGATTAACTTTGGTGGATAAAATTTAACCCATTCTATTTTCATTTTATTACTTCAAATGATTTGTAATAAATCTTTTTAAACTAAAATGATTCATTATAATAATACTTAGTATGGTATATATTGTTTCTAATTAGATTTTTACCAAGTCGCATTAAATTCTTCTTAATAATGAATTTCTATAGACTCCTTGGAGTGGATATAAAAATGTTGTCGGTTCTTACAATAAAGCATATCCTTGTAAATATCAAGTGATTTACTTTTATTCCTAATTTTTCATGCATAGGTATTTACTAAAATACTATATGGATATGAACCTTAATAGATTCTAGGGGTTATATTTTAAAATGATTGAAAATTATAAAATACGAACAAATAATTCAAACCCCTCCCCCTCTCAGTTATTATTCTACCCTTTCGAACATCGATTTTAATATGTAAAATAGTATTAAATAAATAATTAATAAATTCTAACTTCACTATTATGGTGTTTAGGTTATCATTTAAAGAAATTCAATACTCGAGTTAAGGGTTCTTCCCTATTCATTTTCATTATGTTCATAATCAACCCCCTCTCTCTATATCTCTTCATATATATGTGTTGGGAAAAAATCCCTCAAGGTATCATTGAAGCCTTTTTGAGGTGATTGTGTTTGTTGACAAAGTGGACATCTGAGTTGTGATTGTTGACAAAGAGGATTTCATGATGGAATGTCGAGTTCAAGAGCTGAGGTCAACGATCCATGTTTGATTCAAGAACGTCGATAAAAGGAATGGAAGATCTGGAGGCGGTACAAAAGAACAGATACAAGGTGACGCCGTTTTCCAGTGTTTGCCAAATTTTTGGGCCTGAAAATCGGCAAATGAAGAAAAGTGTTTTTGGCAAAGGGACTTGCGCGCCGTGGACTTGGAGTATAGGAAACATGTGCGCCACATGTTTTTCAAGATCAGAAGATCAAAATATGGCTAAGGAAATAGGTTCGCGCAAGTTTGGGAGTTGGTCGCGCAAGTGTCTAAAGGAGAGGAGACTTGCGCGCCGAAATTGGGTCGCGCAGGTGACTTGCGCGCCGTCGCGCAGGGTGGTCAGATTGCCTATAAATACCGGACCAACCCTCCTCATTTCTCACCGGAGTTCAAGACGAGAGCTCCCGTCGCGCAGGTGTAGTGGTCGCACAAGTGGTGTGTGTGGTCGCGCAGGTGGGACTTGCGCGCCAGTGGTTGAAGTTGTGCGCCGGTGTTAGAAGTTGCGCGCCGGTTTGCAGTTGCGCACCAATGGTGGTTTGGGCGTAAAGGGAAGAGAGTCGCGCAAGTTTGGAGTTGAGGAAGTTTGTGTCGCGCAAGTGTCCGAGGAGGACTTGCGCGCCCGTAGTGACTTGCGCGCCGATACTTGCGCGCCGAGGTTGACTTGCGCGCCAAGTAAGGTTTTGTTCCCGCAGTGATTTTCAGACTGTGTGGAAGCTGGAAGTTTGCCCGATACCTTCGGTGCAAAGAGATATTCATCAACGGGTGAAAGTTAAACTTCAACAGAGCATCTACATACAAGAGAAGATGCATTCTTTCAGGAAAATGAAGAGACCTACAGGTCTATAAACTGTGAGTGGATTCCATCCAAGAGCAGTGAGCTCAGGAAGAGGAAGAAGGTGATCCTCTCCACCGGCAGTGAGCCAGAGAGAGAGAAACAGGGAGTGACCCTTGGGAAAGCAGTGAGCTGACCCTAAACATTGTAAAGGCAGTGAGCCTGGGGCATAGAAGTGATCTAGCCCGAACATTGTAATCCACAGATAGTGAAGATTAGTGGAATTTGGTACGACCGGCAACCTGTCGGCGTATGCTCCTTGGACGTAGCCCTTAGCGGTGAACCAAGTAAAATTGCTGTGTCCTGTGCTTGCTTTACATTCTGTTTATATCATGCAGCAGGAAAAAGAGAGAAGAGTGTTTTGCTTAACAGTGAAACAAGATCAGAACGGGCATTAATTTTGAATTAGTCATACCCTGATTCACCCCCCCTCTCAGGGTATCCAGCCTAGTGGACCTAACAAGTGGTATCAAAGGGAAAGGTTGAAAGTTGTTCTTCTCTCAATGGAGGTAACCAATCATAAAGGGATTCCGATCTTCGACGGATATAATTTTCAGATATGGAAGAATCGGATGCAACACTATTTTCGATCCTTAGGAATGGATGTGTTTTCAGCAGCTATGCATGGTATCACAGCTGATATTAATAGTGGTGCCTTATCAGAAGCTGAGCATAGAGAGTTGGATGCTGATTCCAAAGCAATCAATGCCTTAGGTGGGCCCTTTCCAATCCCATCTACACAAAGGTGATGTCATGCAAAACGTCACATTCCATGTGGGAAAAGCTTTTGAATATATATGAAGGGGACACAAAAGTCAGAGAGGCAAAGCTGCAGGTGTTGTGGAACAAATATGAAGATCTGAAAATGAACCCGAATGAGTCTGTTGACGCATTCTTTGATAGGGTAAACATTGTTGTGGAAGATATGCGAGGTCTTGGAGAAGTCATTGAAGACATAAAGATTGTGAAGAGCATCTTGAGGAAACTTCCACCTCGGTTCAATCCGAAAGTTTCAGTACTAGAAGATAAAGATCCAAAAGAGCTGACATTGGACAATTTGCACAGTACCTTGGTTGCATATGAAATGAGGAACGATGATAATGAGGCTGTGGAAAAGGGGAAGTCTAAAGAGGTGGCATTTAAGGCCATGAAGAAGCTCACCATTGAAGATTCTAATGAAGAAGAAGAGACAGATGAGGTGATGTCATTCCTTTCTTCGAATCTACAAAGAGGAAGAGGAAAGTTTAAAGGTAAACTTCCACTAGCATGCATTAGATGTGGAAAGGTTGGTCATCTTGCGGTAAGATTCCCCAAGAAGTTTCAAGATGATGATGATGATGATGACGCTGAAATTCCCAAAAAGAAGTCTTCAGCTTTTGTGAAAGGGACGAAACAATTCAAGATAAATTTCTTCAAGAAAAAGAATCTTCTCTCACAAGAATTTGAAAGTTCAGATGAGTCTGAGGATGAAGAAGTTGAGGAAATAGAAAACTGCAGAGATCGTGGGGTAAATGCCTTGGTGGCAATTGTTGGTAGTTCTCAAAAGGGAGAAGAAGCTGATGCTAAAGAAGAAGAAGAAATTGAAGGGAGAATTGATATGGAAGCCGAATTGGAAGCAGCTCTTGAGGAGATAGATGTTTGGAGAGCCAAAACGAAGAAAGCCAATAAAGTGGTTCGTGATGCCAAACTCTACATGCAACAACAGGATGAAGAAAAGTCTGAGCTGTTAGAAGAAATTGAAAGACTAAAATCCTCAACACCAGAGAGCTCAGAAAATATTGTTGAGTATAAGCTTAAAATTGAGGAACAAAAGAAGGAAATTGATTGTCTGACAAACACATGAAAGGAGCAGGTTAGATGTATCAAAGAGCTTGAAGAAGAAGTTGTCAGTCTGCGACAAAAACTCAAGGATCAAGATAAACTCTTGACCCCCAATGTGATATCTGAAAAGCAGGCTATTCAGAAGACAGAGAAGATGAAAGCGGAGCCTAGCAGTTCAGTAGGAAAGAAACAGCAATTGAGCTCAGATGTTAAGGTCGTTTCTGGGCTTAGTCAAGAACAAAAATTGGCGACAATTGCAGTCAGACCGCAAACACTCATCCCGAAAGTGAAGGTTGATTTGGGAACAAAACAGAATCAGAATATTCAGAGATCCCAAAGGGGAAATCACAGTGCTGAAATATAACGAGGGAATGCATCCTATATCAGGTGTTATTGCTGTGGGAAAATGGGACATTCACAGTTTGTGTGTTCCATAGCCAAAAGATACAGAAGGGAACATGAGCAGAGACGACAGCCAAACAGAGAACGGTTTTCCAGAACACATTTTGAAGGAAACTGTTTTTGGTGCGGAGGATTTGGACACATGGCTAGGTATTGCACATCAATCATTCAGAGAAATGTGTCAAAGAATAATCAAAATGTTCGCAAGCAGCAGATCAATAAACCAACAAGTGAGTTAAAAGTTCAGAACAGATTTGCAGCTCTGCAAGATGAGGGTGGTCCATCATACTCTGAGAAAGAACAGAAGCCTCAATCCATGCCGAGTGTGAAAGAAAAAGTATGGACCAAGAAGAAGAAAAATGAGAAGGCTGTGGTGGCGGAGATTTCCCTTAAAGCATCAGATCGATCTGGTGTTTGGATCCTTGATAGTGGTTGCACATCCCACATGACGGGTAATAAGGATCTTGTTACAGGCATCAAATATGACAAAGAAGGAGTTGTCAAATTTGGAAATGATGAAGGCCTGAAGATTGTTGGCTCAGGGAAAGCCAAGTTTGGGGGCAAAGAGATGAGACGTGCTGATGTCTTGGTAGTAGAGGGTCTCAGTCATAATCTACTCAGTGTCAGTCAACTATGTGACTCTGGTCACTCTATCCAATTTACCAAGAAGATGTGTGTTGTGAAAGGAAAAGATGGAGCAGCTGTTCTGCAGGGAAAAAGGTCAAAGGGAAATCTCTATCTTGTAAGTGGGGAAGAAGATACTTGTCTTTTATCCAGAGAGGAAGAAAACCAGCTGTGGCATAAGCGACTTGGTCATCTATGCCAACCATCTATGGAGGATCTCGTTAAATGTGATGCTGCTAGAGACCTTCCCAAACTATCACGTGATCGCACTCATACGTGTGATTCTTGTCAACAAGGGAAAATCATCAGAAAGACATACATGCCAAAGGAACAGAAATCAACTAGAGTGCTCGAACTGGTGCATGCTGATGTATGTGGACCTATCTCACCACGAGCTATAAATGGGAAAAGGTACTATGCACTTTTCATTGATGACTATAGCAGAATGGTCTGGGTATTCATCATAACCCATAAGACAGAGGTATTCAGTTGCATAAAGCAGTATAGGAGGGAATCAGAAAAGATGCTTGGGCAGAAAATTCTGAAGTTTCGTACTGATAACGGTACGGAATTTACAAACAGTCAGGTTGAAAACTATCTCGAGAAACATGGGATAAGGCATCAAGTTTCATCAGTGAGAACTCCCCAACAGAATGGAGTAGTAGAAAGGAGGAATCGGATCATTAAAAACATGGCCAGAACAATGCTTATTGATAAGGACCTACCAGAGAAATTTTGGAAGGAAGCAGTTTTGACATCGGTCTATGTTTCAAACAGGTCCCTGTTATGTCCGAAGCAAGGGAAGACTCCGTATGAACTGTGGTACGGAAAGAAGACAACGTTGAAATACTTTCGAATCTTTGGAAGTAAGTGTTTCATTCTCAACAAAGAACATCATAGGAAGTTTGAGGCACGAGGAGATGAAGGGATATTCCTTGGCTATTCAGGGAAAAGCAAAGCATATAAATGCTTCAACAAGAGGCTGGGAAAAATTGTTGAGAGTAATGATGTCACTATAGTTGAAAATGAACAGACTGCTCAACGACCCAGTGAACAGTTCCTGGATGAAAGTGATGATGAGATAAGCAACCTAGGGGGAGTAGAAGTGGAAGAAGCTGATTCAGAAGAAGATACTGATGATGAAGAGGAAAGTGTCAAGTCGGTGTCTGCGAGGAAGCCAAAGAGTCGAGCTGAGATTGATAGGCAGAATATCATTGGTGATCAAACAGCTCCAGTTCAGACTCGAAGAATGAAATCATCACAGCAAGCATCGTTTTTGTCTCAAGTAGAGCCGAAATGTTTTTCTGATGCAGCTGAAGATGAAAACTGGGTTCAGGCCATGAACGAAGAGCTTGATCAGATTGAGAAGAACCAGACATGGGAGATTGTTTCGAGGCCAGCAGACAAGAATGTCATTGGGACCAAATGGGTCTATCGCAACAAGATGAATGAAGATGGCACAGTGATTCGGAACAAAGCACGTCTAGTGTGCAAGGGGTACTCCCAAATAGAGGGAATTGATGTTGATGAGACATTTGCACCAGTTGCAAGGCTGGAGACAATAAGATTATTCCTAGCCATCGCAGTGAAAAGGAAGTTCAAAGTGTTCCAGATGGATGTCAAATCCGCATTCTTGAATGGGGTTCTGGAAGAGGAGGTGTATATTGAGCAGCTAGATGGTTTTCTCATTCATGAGGTTGAGAACAAAGTTTGCAGGCTGAAGAAGGCATTGTATGGGCTGAAACAAGCACCAAGGGCATGGTACTCAAGGCTTGATCAGTACTTGAAGAAGCTTGGTTTTCAGCGTGGAGGAGTTGATTACAATCTCTATTTCAGCAATGACAGTAATCAAAGGATGATGGTGCTAGTGTATGTCGATGACATAATTTTTGGCGGATCAGATGAAGCTCAGTGCAGACAATTTTCTGAATTCATGAAAAATGAGTTTGAAATGTCAATGATTGGAGAGCTAACGTTTTTCCTTGGTCTACAGGTGACACAAGGAAGGAATGGAACTTTCATTTCTCAATCCAAATATGCCAAGGAAGTTCTAAGAAGGTTTGGAATGGATAATTCCAAGGAAATGAAGACTCCGGTTGCTACACGGATGAAATTATCAAAAGATGAGGATGGAAAGGCAGTTAATATCACAGAATACAGGCAAATCATTGGAAGTCTGTTGTACTTAACCGCAACAAGGCCTGATATTGTTTTCGCCACATGCCAAGCAGCGAGATATCAATGTAATCCCAAGGAAAGTCACATGCTTTCAGTGAAAAGAATACTTCGGTATATCAAGGGCACGGTGGACTTCGGTTTGACATACAACGACAAATCTCAGACAGAGTTATTGGGATATACTGATGCAGACTGGGCCGGTTCAGCAGATGATAGAAAATCAACGTCAGGTGGTGCATTCTATCTTGGTGGATTGTGTATTTCTTGGCTAAGCAAGAAACAAGATTGCATTTCATTGAGCACCGCAGAAGCTGAGTATATAGCGGCCACTCAAGCATGCACACAATTATTGTGGATGAAGCAGCAGCTTGAAGATATGGGAGTTGAAGTGAAGTCTCCGATCGGAATCCAGTGTGACAACTCAAGTGCTATAAATCATAGCAAAAATCCTGTCCATCATTCCAGGACAAAGCACATTGAGATCAAGTATCAATTCATCAAGGAGAAGGTTGAGCAGGGCATCGTGAAGTTGGAGTATGTGCCTACAGAGCTACAGGTTGCAGACATTCTGACAAAGGCCTTACCCAAGGAAGCTTTTGAGAGGCATCGACTAGCTCTGGGAGTTCAGTCGATTCCCCGCACTTGAAATAGTGTGGACGCGGGACCACCCCCTCTCCCCGAGGTATGCTGTGTTTTCCCTACTGTGCTAATGTGTTCTCTACTATGTTACAGACTACAAAGGCGTGACCTTTGGGTTCGTTGACAAAGGGGGAGAAAATAGTGGTTGTTCAAGGGGGAGACAGTGCGGAGATTTGATAAATCATGAATGATATCGGGAGACGCTGACAGGTGGAGCAGCCAGATAGGGGGAGTTGAAGCTAGTTGAACGTGCTTAGCCAGAGCTTAGCTTGGACAACACAGGAAATATGGCTAAAGAGGTGTTGAAGCTGTGAGCAGAAAGGGGGAGCGTATTACATCTGACGATGCTAGAAGTGATCGATCAAAGAATAGATATCACGACAGCTGAGGATCGTGATAAAAGCAGAAGAGTGGTGTTGGACAGTGTTTGGTGTCAACAATGGATGTTAGAGACAAAGTGATTCATTGATGAACTTTTCATTTACTCTTGTTTCTCACACCGAGCATTGCTCATGTGGGCTTAGAGTATGTGTTGAGTAAATCCTTGGTCGCTATCAGAATCGCAATGCGGCGAATGGAGGTTGAAGAATCAATGACGTATCTTTGATTGGAAGAGTTGTCAACAAACCCAAAGGGGGAGATTGTTGGGCAAAAATCCCTCAAGGTATCATTGAAGCCTTTTTGAGGTGATTGTGTTTGTTGACAAAGTGGACATCTGAGTTGTGATTGTTGACAAAGAGGATTTCATGATGGAATGTCGAGTTCAAGAGCTGAGGTCAACGATCCATGTTTGATTCAAGAACGTCGATAAAAGGAATGGAAGATCTGGAGGCGGTACAAAAGAACAGATACAAGGTGACGCCGTTTTCCAGTGTTTGCCAAATTTTTGGGCCTGAAGATCGGCAAATGAAGAAAAGTGTTTTTGGCAAAGGGACTTGCGCGCCGTGGACTTGGAGTATAGGAAACTTGCGCGCCACATGTTTTTCAAGATCAGAAGATCAAAATATGGCTAAGGAAATAGGTTCGCGCAAGTTTGGGAGTTGGTCGCGCAAGTGTCTAAAGGAGAGGAGACTTGCGCGCCGAAATTGGGTCGCGCAGGTGACTTGCGCGCCGTCGCGCAGGGTGGTCAGATTGCCTATAAATACCGGACCACCCCTCCTCATTTCTCACTGGAGTTCAAGACGAGAGCTCCTGTCGCGCAGGTGTAGTGGTCGCGCAAGTGGTGTGTGTGGTCGCGCAGGTGGGACTTGCGCGCCAGTGGTTGAAGTTGTGCGCCGGTGTTAGAAGTTGCGCGCCGGTTTGCAGTTGCGCACCAATGGTGGTTTGGGCGTAAAGGGAAGAGAGTCGCGCAAGTTTGGAGTTGAGGAAGTTTGTGTCGCGCAAGTGTCCGAGGAGGACTTGCGCGCCCGTTGTGACTTGCGCGCCGAGGTTGACTTGCGCGCCAAGTAAGGTTTTGTTCCCGCAGTGATTTTCAGACTGTGTGGAAGCTGGAAGTTTGCCCGATACCTTCGGTGCAAAGAGATATTCATCAACGGGTGAAAGTTAAACTTCAACAGAGCATCTACACACAAGAGAAGATGCATTCTTTCAGGAAAATGAAGAGACCTACAGGTCTATAAACTGTGAGTGGATTCCATCCAAGAGCAGTGAGCTCAGGAAGAGGAAGAAGGTGATCCTCTCCACCGGCAGTGAGCCAGAGAGAGAGAAACAGGTAGTGACCCTTGGGAAAGCAGTGAGCTGACCCTAAACATTGTAAAGGCAGTGAGCCTGGGCATAGAAGTGATCTAGCCCGAACATTGTAATCCACAGCTAGTGAAGATTAGTGGAATTTGGTACGACCGGCAACCTGTCGGCGTATGCTCCTTGGACGTAGCCCTTAGCGGTGAACCAAGTAAAATTGCTGTGTCCTGTGCTTGCTTTACATTCTGTTTATATCATGCAGCAGGAAAAAGAGAGAAGAGTGTTTTGCTTAACAGTGAAACAAGATCAGAACGGGCATTAATTTTGAATTAGTCATACCCTGATTCACCCCCCATCTCAGGGTATCCAGCCTAGTGGACCTAACAATATGTATTTATAATTTTCTTCCTTTATTTACATTATTATTCATTTTCAATATTTTTTATAGATATGTCTGCCATTACATTTCTCGTAATATGATATTTATGTCTTACCCTACTAATCATATAAGGTAATCTTCTACAGTTTCATTTTTCACATGTAAATTATTCTCATATTTTTCAAATACATTTATTAACTCCATAATTTCATATAAAATATATTATATATTATGTGGCTCTATATTTACATAGTGTCTTCACATCTTCTATTTAATTTTTAACAATTTAATTATGTATTTTCACAATTTTTAATAAATAATTGTACTTATGTATTTCTTACACTAAATCTATTAATTAATCATTTTTTATAATTAAATATGTGTTTTTTATCTTTTAAATAGTTAATTTAGTGATTCTAAATATTATAATTATATTTAATTACTCTTTTGATTAATAATTATAATTTTATTTACATTTTAATGTTTATTATTTTTAATCGTTAATTTTACTTTCATTAGTCTAATTTATTATTTAATTTAAAAACTTACACATTGAATTAGATTTATTAAAAAAATTAACATTATTTATTAATTAGTTTAATTATTCTTGTAACTATATAATTTTACAATTTATGTTAATGTTTAATAAGACAATGCATTCCTAATTTTTTTTTTCATTTGGTCATTTATTTAATTAGCATAGTTGTTTAATACTTTTAGTTAATTCTGATTGTGTTAACTTCTTGTGTGTAGTTGATTCTTTGTAGGTGTTTTGCATTAATCTTAAAATTTAAGTTTTTAGTTGATAATTAAGTGATTTTTATATTTTATTTTGTTAAATAATTTAATTAGATTTTAGTTACAGCTAATTAATCAGCCTTTAACAATTTAGTTCATTTTAATTTTTTTAAATAATTAATGTTTTATTTCATTTTATTTTTTTATTTTTTTATTATTATCATTTTAATTAATTCAATCATTGATTTAACGCACTGATTCCATTTCACACTGATGCCGCATCACACAGATGTTGCAACACACCGATGTTGTGACTCGCTGATCACAACTCACTGATCCCTTGTCAAACCGATGTTTTTTGAACTATCGGCCAGTCATGATAGACTAATGTCATGAATCAACAATTTTGCAACTCACCAATCCCCTTGAGTCACTGATATTATTCCCTTGACTCACCGATCACTTCACATAGGTTTCATTCTCTTATTTCATCGCCTATTTATTTTTTCTACTATCAGTGAGTTATATTTTTTAAACTATTAGTATCTTATTTTATTTTTAACTATCAGTGAGTCATGACTCACCGATCCAATCCCTCAAAATTGGTTTTATTTCCATACACCATCTGTCTCTCGATGTCTCACCTATACATTTCCTCCATTGGTTTCATGCACTAACTATTAGTTCACCATTATCTCATATCCGTGACACCCTCTACGTCAACCCATTAATTCTCTCACCGATAGTTTAATTTATTTTCCCGCATGGATTTTTCATTCCTCCATCGTTGTTTCCTCCCTTGCTTAAATCCTTATATCAGGGAGTCATTGGCTCATCGTTCAATTCTTATATTGGTTTCATGGCTTCACACCTACACAATGTCAGTGTCTTCTTCTCAAATCATCCAACACCCGTTCCTCCTTAATACTGATCCATTTCTTTCATCTTCGGCGTCTCATGATACACTAATGATTCATTCCCTCTCCATTTCCATGCACTCTCTAACTCAATATTTTCTGAAGAAACTCACATTCATTCCCCTGTGAACCAAAACCACCCCTACCCCCAGTAGTTATTACACGCCCCATAACACAACCTAATCAACATTCATACATTTTTTAATTAGATTCAAACTCTAAACATAGTTTCTTTACAACCCAAACCCTAAATTTTTACTATTTTGATATCCCAAATTCCTCACTAATTTGGTTCCAACTGTACAAGCTAGTTTTGATTCATTGTAGCTTCTGAAGTAAGGTGATTTGAACCCCAGTCACTCGACCGAGTTCAAAAGCAGCATGGAATCGCCATGTTTTGAACTGAGAAGCAGGAGTCGGCCTTCCTGGCGTTATGGTGAACCCCAAGACCTATTTTACAAAACTGATATAAGAGAATTTATGGCCACAATAATAGTGTTTCACCATAGGAGATCACAAGCCACTACCTGCTGAAATTGATCCGTCTCTATACTATTGTGAGTGAGGTGGAATCGAGCCATTGTAACTGAGGAGTCCAGCTGTAACCGATCTTTGGATGCAAAATTGAGAATGTCATGTCATGTCATTGATGCTTGGAGGAGGATTTGAGGTCGGTGTTGAGTCCAAAGGATGGGTCGGTGCCCTTGGCATTGTGAAAAATCTTTTAGTTCTGAAACATTCCCTTCATGTGGCATCGAGCAGGAGACATCGTGAGAGGAGGAAGAAGTTCAAAAAACTAAAAGAAAACTTAAATAGAAACATAATTAAAAATAAATAAATTAAATTATTAAACATTAATAATTGTAAATTACTATATTATCATAAGATATTTAAAAAAACAGAATTATAAAACAGAAATAAAAATTTTTAAATTAAAAATTAATTGATAGTATCTTCTAAAATCAAATCAGAATAGATAATTAAAAAACATATTAATTATAATTTAATATTACGTATTAATAAATATTTAATAATGAATTTTTTTTAAAAAATAAAATACCAATAATAAGATATAAATTAAATTATAAATAAACTAAACTATTTAATTTAAAATGTTATTAATGTTAATTTTCCAAGTGTTAATAAAATTTATTTTTACAATTTACACTAATAATGTTAATTAATAAAAAATAAATAACATAAAAACAATCTAACATCAATGTTAGTAATTAATAATACATTTTATTTTTAATAATAATAATAACAAATCTATTATTAACACATTCGACCAACTTATAATACGTAAATTATCATGATTTATCTTTTATAAATAAACAATAACAATTTAAATAATAAATTTTATTTCATTATAAATAAATAAAACAAAATTACTAAATATTAGTAATACTCATAAAATAATTTTTTTAGTTACATTATTTATTGGTTTATTAATTATTTTAAAATTCTTTTTAATAAACTATTTTCTTAAATTATAATACTTTATTTCTTTTGTGATTTAACGGCATTGTTTCTTTTTATTTCAGGTTCACACCAACATCATAAAAATAATCCAGGTTCACACAACTATCTTTACCAGATTTAGTTACATGGGTAAAATTAGCGTGATGTGTTATTCATGAAAAAATGCACGTGTGCGGTGCTTAAGTGAAGGATTTTTGTAGTCAGTGGAAACGTGCAGTGACATGAAGCAGATAACAGATGAAATTTAATGAAGATCAAAAATAATAAAAGGATTAAATTCATTCAACACATTAGAGACAAACACATTAAATGGTCAAGGTCCAAGAAGAGGGAGGCTAGATTGTGACTTTAGAATCACTTCTTGGAGATGAAGTTGTTTTGGAGCAGAGCATTATTAGGGGAGTTCATCTTCCATCATAAACTTAGTATCAATACTCTGTTCTAGTATGTTTCATGTTATTGTATTGATAATAGATATAATTTCTAGTAAAATGATTTATTTTGGGGATAAATTGAAGTTCAACAGGTTATCATTTAATTATATGTTTCACTTTATCATTTCAATGAATTCAGTTACAATCAGTGAGATCTATCCTGATTTCTTTTTGTTTTTGTATGAGTAGAACATAATCACAAAAATTCACAGCCAGTTTGTGAGATTGATTTTGGAATCACTTTTCTAAAGATAATAAATTAAAAGGTCTTCAAGACTTACGGTGAGTTCGCCTTTTTGTAATTTTTCAAACGGTTCGTAGTTAAATAATTCTGGAGTGGAAAACTCTTAAACTAATTGGCATGTGTGACATAACTCCTGGCAGGGGAGGTGAGTCATTATTTTTTAGGTGGTACTCTACAAAAACCAATATTTGAATCATAACACCATTAAAACCAGTAGTATGGTTATTTTTCTCCAGGAAATACATTCTAGTAGTTCATTTATCAACGTTCTATATTTTTTTATTCACAGTTTCAATTTGTTTTGTGTTTCCTCTTTGTCTAGATCAAAAACTCCAAAAGAATTTGTTGTATAATTACTGTTTAATGACTTCACAAAACAAATATAGAGTATAAGTGATAGATAATGCACTCCAATGCTGACAATAGTGGAGTTTTTGATTGTTTTTAGAAGATTAGAGGTAAATTTTTTCCTTCTCTGTGGATTCGAACCTGCTTGCCACATATTCTATAGTAATTAGAAATATAAATTTTAAACATTGACTGACTTCAATGATGGTTCAGGATATATTTTTTGGCACCGTCTCCGGGGAAGGCACGAGCCATAGCTTCTAAAAAACTATTTTTTAGAATAAACCTTTAAAAAAATTGAAAATTTTTAACAATGTAAAAAAATATGATTCTGAATTATTACTACTGAGTACTATCTACTATTGTTTTCATGAGAACAAGAAAATCTAGTGTTAGATTAGAGCCTCTAGACACTAAATTAGATAATATTCTAGCAGTTATAAGAAATAAAAACAAAATTGAAATGGAAAATATAGATAAGAGAGTTCATGCACCTAAAAACTTCCGAAATTGTCCAGAACTCTTAGAAGAAAATGAAAGGCCTAGGATGAGGGAGTTACAACTCCCTCATATTTCAAGAAATCCATCTTCATTTAGACATAGTCCTAGATCCATAAATTTTGAACATAAACAGTCACACATTTCACAACTCCCTGCATTTAATGGACTGTCTAATGAGGACTATCTTGCCATCATTAGAGATTTCTAAAATACTCTGAACTAATTACCTCAACTTGGACTCACAGAAAATTAGTTGAGAATGGGAGTCTTTCCCTTTTGGCTTAAATGTAATTATATGAATTAGTTTCTTAGTCTAGATGATAATATTTTTTGAAAACTAGCATTAGGTGTACAATTTATTCATAATGAATTTTTATCCTCAAAGACTAAAAGGTGAACTGAGAACAAACATAACTTTTTTTATCAAGAGGATGGAGAAGCTTTTCATGAATCTTCGAATAGATTTAGGGATCATCTTAGGCATTGTACCCATCATGAACTCCCATATCACATTATCATGGATTCCTTCTATGTAGGGCTTTCATTCTCAAAAAAAAATCTAGTTAATCGGGATGTTGGGGGAAATTACAATGAAAAAACATATGAAACATTGAGACAAATTTTTAATAATCTTGCATTGAATTCACAACATAATAATTCTAGAAGAAGAATATTCAATAGAAATTCTAATTAAAACACTAGTTAAATGAATGAAACTCAAATTCAACTTTCTTAAATCACCAACCAATAACAATATTTAATGAACCAAAACTCTAGAAAAACTGTTAACCATCTTGGATGTCAAAACACCAACCAATATCTATGATATTAGTCTCTCTAGTGTGGTATGTTTTGGCATACTGAAAAAATTTGTCCTAATTTTGATATGCCATCGAAACAATAACATAACTCAAACATTGTTAACTATGGTTCTAGAATGCCTCCTAAAGAAGATCCATTTTCAAAAAACAACTACTAAGGCTATAGGAACCATCCAAATATATCATGGAAAGATCATGGTTTAATCAAACAATACACTAGCCCAAATAAATCTATTCAACCAAGACAAAATTTTCAAAATCAATAAATTGGTGAGACTTCAAATGTACAAGGACACACTAAAAATCAAATTTCTTCTAAGATTGATCAAATCATGAACAAAATTAATTCGTAAGAGAAATGATACATGATTCAGCTAACCAAACATCAAAATCAATATGAGTTGGATAAAATAAAAATTTATGTGAGAATGAAGAATAGGGAAACACAACTCAAACATCATGGTAGTGAGTTTTCATATAGGAAAGAAGGTAAACTTCCAAGTACCACTAAACTTAACCCAAGAGAAAATTCCATGGATGTTGTCACTAGTAGTTGGCTGAATACTCAAAATGTTTCTGAAAACAAAACTGAATATGACCAAAATAAAATTTTTCTTCAATCTGTTAATAATAATATACTTAATTCACAAGCTGGAAGTTCACAGAAATGTCGTGAAAATTAAGGAAATTTGAATTTTTCACCTGAAAAAGAAGCTAAAAACTCTTCTAAAAATAAAAATAATAAAGGAAAATAAAATGTTTAGGAATAGGTTAGGGATATTTAAACTATCCTTAAAATTTTTTCCCCACACATTCCTTTCCTAAAAAGATGAAATAACAATGTAACACCAAGGATGAACTTCTTCAGTTCCTTGGTCTCCTTTCCAAACATCATGTAAACATTCTTTTCATTATAGACATTATTCAAATCCCATCTTATCTTAATTATTTTAAAAAAATTGTTTCAAAAAAAAATTACATGGTTGAATTTGCTACTTACATCCTTAATGAAGAGTGTAGTGCTGTACTTCAAAACAAAATCCCACCTAAAATGAAAGACCCAAGTAGTTTGGTCTTACCTTGCACACTTGGAAATTATGATTATATCAACTGTTTGTGTGATCTAGTTTATAGCTTTAATCTTCTCTAATACTCACTATTTTGACAGTTGAGTTTGGGTGACCTTTAACCCACCATATTCATATTGTAGTTAGCTGATAGATATTTCACACATCATGTGGGTACGATATAGGACTTTCCAGTTGGGGTTGGGAAAGTGTTTCTGCCTGTAAAAATTCTAGTCTTATACATAGAGTGTGATCAAGAGGTGCCCATCATCTTGGATTATCACTTCGTGGCCACAAGGGGATCTGTTAATGATGTGTCAATGGGAAAATTATTTTCAAAATTCGAGAACAACAAGAAGTTTTAAATGTGTTTATGAACATTAAAGGACTAGCTTTTTTGGAAAACAGTTCAATAATTGAGTTCCTTGAATTAGAAAGTTCATAGGAAAATATACATGAACACATTAAAGAATCTGAAAATCAACCCTTTATTGAAAAAATTTATCTTGATATTGAAAATCCTATTGAAGCTTTCTTAAAAGTTCAAAATTGTGCTCAAAGACTGAATCTGGAAAATTTTCCAGAATAAGAGAACTGCCTAGTTTCTACTATAGAAAATTCCTCTATTTCCGAAAATATAAGCTTTTTGAGTGAATATGTTGGTGTGTCTATTAACAAAAACATTACTAAGAACCTTTATGATGGTGAGGGAGAACATATAAGACAGTTAGATGATTCTTTTCTGATTAAACTGTTAAATTATGATCTGGAATGATTGGACAGTTTACTGCCCACTTTGGACAACATCACTAATATTTCTGAATCTGAACATAAAATTGAAAATATTTCATCATTTCAAACTCTATACAATGGATATTTTTATGTACTTGGACCTCCCATTCCTAAGAGTATTCTTTTGACTGTAGAACCTCCCAATCCTGAACTAAAACCAATCCATGCCCATATTAAATATTCTATTTTGGGGGAGAATTACACTTAGCCTATTATAATTTCTTCTGAGCTTAATGAAAACCAAGAGGAATGACTGTTGAATGTGTTTAAAAAGTTTAAATCTTCCATAGGCTAGACAATAGATGATATAAATTTTATTTTTCCCTCATTTTGTAAGAATAAAATACATATGGAAGCAGTCCATAAGCCTAGGGTAGACTGTCAAAGAAGATTGAATCCAAACATTAAAGATGTTTTAAGAGAGGTAGTGATTAATCTGTTGGAAACTGGAATGATATATTATATCTCTGATAGTTCTTGGGTTAGCCCTGTCTAGGTTTTCCCCATGAAAAGAGGATTCACTGTAATTAAAAATGAAAAAAATGATGAAATCCATCTTAGGAAGGCCACAAAAAGGAATGTTTGTATTGACTATAGGAATCTTAATGCAGCCAGTAAGAAGGACCATTTTTTAATTCCCTTCATGGATCAAATGCTTGAGAGGCTTGCTGTAAATGAGTTTTTTTGTATCCAGGATGGGTATTCTAGTTACAACCATGTTCCTATTGCTCTATAAGATATGGAAAAGGGCACTTTCACAAGCCCCTTCAGAACATTTTCTTACAGGTGGATGGCATTTGGGTTTTGTGAAGCTATATACAATGTTCAAAAGTGTATGATGGCTATTTTTTCATATATTATTGAATGAATCATTTATGTTTTCAAGGGTGATTTCTCCATTGTGGGTATTATGTTTGATACATGTCTTGGAAATCTATATTTAGTTTTGGAGAGATGCATTGAAACCAATCTTATTTTTAATTTGGAGAAGTGTCAATTCATGGTCATAGAGGGTATAGTTATTGGTCATAAGGTGTATAAGAGAGGTCTAAATGTCGATACTTCTATGATTTATTTCATTCAAAAATTTCCACCTCATACAAATTTTAATGGTTTTAGAAGTTTTTTAGGGCATGCTGAATTATACCGGAGATTCCTAAAACGCATTTCTAAAATAACTATTCCCTTGTGTTATTTTTTGATCAAGGATGAACCTTTCAATTTTGATGATATCTATTTAAAATATTTTAATCTACTTCACGAAAAACTCATTACATCACCCATTATCAATTCACCTGACTGGAAACGACCTTTTAAAATTATGTGTGATGCTATTGACATGGATTTAGCTGTTGTACATGGACACATGAGAGATAAGAAGTTACATGTTGTGTATTATGCTAGTATACTTTTAGATGAAGCATAAAATAATTATACTACTATTGAAAAGGAATTGTTAGATATTGTGTTTTCCCTAGATATATTTAGATATTATTTTTTAGGTTTAATTGTTTTTATTTTCATTGATCATTCTTCTTTAATGTACTTCATGCCTATGAAAGAAACTAAACCCAGGATAATTAGATGGATTCTTTTTCTACAAGAGTTTGATTTAGAGATTAGGGACAACCAGGGAGCATAAAATTTAGATGCTGATCATCTTTCTAGGATTCCTCTTACTCATACTGAATCTGAAAATCCAAGGGAGATATACTCTTCCATTCCTGATGAAAAGTTTCTCACTATTTCTATTAGGTAATTTGTTTGGTTTGTATATTTTTCCAACTTCTTGGAAGTAGGTGTTTTTCCCAAAAATCTGTCAAATAACCAAATAAAGAAATTCATTTCTGATCTTAAATATTATCTTTTGGGTGATTCTTTGTTATTTAGGAATTGTGTTGATGGTATTTTTAGGACAAGTGTTCTGAAGGAAGAGATGTTTCATGTTTTAGAGAGTTGACATTCCTCACCGAGGGGAGGTTACCGTGGTGGTGAGAGGATTTATTAAAAAGTCTACAATATGGTTTCTATTGGCCTAGTCTTTTAAAGGATGCTAGAAGCATTGTGGTTGACTGTGATTGACGCAAGAAACTGGGAAATGTGGGTAGGAAGAAAGAGTTACCCCAAAAAGGAATTTTAGAAGTTGAAATTTTTGATGTCAAGTGTTTAGATTTAATGGGTCAATTTCCATCATCTCATGGGAATGAGTACATTTCGGTTTCTGTTGATTATGAGTCAAAATTGGTCGAGGCAGTTGCACTACCCAACAATCATGCAAATTCTGTTATTATGTTTGTGAAAAAGAACATCGTTACAAGATTTGAAGTTCCCATGGCCTTTATAATTGATAATAGAACACACATTAAGAACAAAAAATTTAATACTTTGATGGAAAAATATGGTTGTGTTCATAATACTGGTACACCTGATTTCCCACTATCCAGTGGAGAAGTGGAAATCTAAAATAGGTAACTGAAACAAATAATTGAAAAAATAGTTTCAAATTCTAGAAAAAACTGCTATCTTGATTGGGATAATTCTTTATGGTCTTCTAGAACTACTTTCAAGACCCCAATAAGTATTTCTATTTATAATATTTTGTTTGGGAAATGATTTCATTTACCTTTAGATTTTCAATATAAGTCTTATTAGGTAGTTAAGGATCTAAACATTGAATTTAAGAGTGCTGGTCAGAGGAGATTACTTGAGATGAGTGAGATGAATGAAAATAGTAGAGAGAGTAATGATAATTCAAGGATTTATAACAAAAAACTAAAATCATTCATGATTCTATCATACAAACCAAAGATTCTAAACCTCGAAAGAGGGTCCTTCTTTTTAAATATAGTCTTAAACTCTTTCCTGGAAAACATAATTCTATGTGGTCTGGACCCTTAACTATAGTGAGAGTGTTGTAGAATAGTTCTATTGAAATTGTTGGTGAAGAAAATAAACCCATTATGGTTAATGGTAGTGAGTGAAACTTTATTTTGAGGGGAAATTAAATGGCTTGGCTGCCTTGACAATACTTGAGAACTGATCTCAAATAATTTCTGGCTGAAGACTACAAAACATAACACTACATTGGAGGTATACCATGGTTCTTTTAATCATTACATTGTTTCTTTTTAACCTTGAATAAAGTGTTTTTTGTGGACTACTTATGTAAAATTAACATTACTGGTTGTTTTTTAGGTTCTGTTTTTGGACTAAACGATGCATGTTTTTTGTAATTTATTGAATGGAATTCCCATACTTATTGATTAATGGAAAACTAGTCAGGTAAGTATCTCACTATTAAATTTTGATTCATTTCTGTTCCCTCTAATTCATTTTAAAAAATATGAGAATTTTAATGCATGAAAAGTTTGTTCTATATGTTGCTGCTTATGAAAATTTTGTTTAAATTATAAAATATGGTTTAATTTTTTCATTCTAAGGTTATAATGTTTGTATTGGAATAAAATCTTCATGCACTTCACTATTTAAAAGAGAATTTACCTACTTTTAAAATCTTATCACTTCATAGAATTAAGTGTGGGGGAAACATGCAGGGTGTTTGTGAGGTTTTTATTTGAAGATGCATTGTCTGTATGGTGTTTAGCTTGTATCTTTATGCTATACTAAACATTCATTTGAACCAACAAAAAATCAAAATTCTTTCATATAGTACGCAATGCAATAACACCACACATGTTACATTTGATCTCTATTGAATATTATTCAGTGGACTAAATATTAATGTGTTTACATGCTAATTAAGATGATGATAATGTTATTCATTGTGGAAAAATTATATTTTTGAACTTCGAAGAGACCCTTTATACATTTATTTATTCTAGTTAATTGAAAATATAATTTTCTCCATTAAATGTTAAATAGTTTGTTCAATGTTTGGAAGTCAACATTGGGGACAATGTTGGGTTTTAAGTACAGGATATGGGGTCAATTAATGAATGTGCTAAACCGTGCATAATTGAAATCCCATAAATACACACAAAAATTTAAAAAAATTTCTAAAAAAATTTGAAATTGTTTTCAAAATTCTTGCACAATTTCAGACTTTTCACTATTTCTCATTTGGTTCTTGCCTATGGACAGTTTTTCATTGGTAGTTAAGTTGTGCATTGAGTCTGAAATTAATGAAAATGGTTTATTGATGAGTGATATTTATATAGTGATTGAATTGATATCATGGTTTAGGAACTATCATTGAATGTTATTTGGGTTAAATATTTGTGGAGTTATGATCCTAGTTGTTGGAATTGAATGTTTGTTTCTATCATAGGGGATTTATTCTTATTTATTTATTTTAATTATAAAATCAAATATCCTTAATGGGCCAATATAACTATGTTTTGATATATATCATTTGGAATTGGAGTAGTCTGGGCATCTAAGATCCCACTATGAATATCTGAGACCCTAGATGCTGGGTGTGTTTCTGTTTACTATAAGCCCTCTTTATTATTTGAATAAGTGCATTGCATACTACTTATCACATAATATATGTCTTGGGAAAAATTAAATAAAGTGTCTATGGTCAAAAAAGAGTTCATTATGGTGAGGGGAATGGTGAACGCAAGATGAAGAAAGGGAAAATAGGTTTATATGGATACCAATTAGGTTGTATCATTAAGGTGATTCAAAAAAACATTTAGTTGGAACCTAGGTGATGATTCAATGTTCATGGTTCCTCTGTTTTGTTTCTGATTCTGCTGATATTTTACCTCTTATCACTCTTGGACTTAAAAATTGATCTTTGACCTAAATGAGTCATTATGTAGTATCAAATATGAGGCATGAAATATTAATTGTTTGTTGATTAATAGATTTCATGATTAATTTTTGAGTATTTGTTCTAGGAAAGGCATCATTTGAACATATTTTTCAAAAAGCCGGTTTTAATGTTTATGTCCTTTGTTTTTAAGTGTTGAAAACGATACAGTGTGATCTAAATCATAAACAGTACAATATGTTTTTCAATGAAAATAAAACATGTGATTTTTTAGGAAAAACAATGCTTATGTGTGGGGGAATTTGATGTGGATCTTTTTTTACATAGTTTTTCCACATCATCTATTTTATTTTTAACGTTTTAAATATGTATTTTAACACTTATTAATCAATAATGGAACTTTTGTGTTTATTATACTAAATCTATTAATTAAACATTTTTTTTATAATTAAACATGTGTTTTTAGAATTTTAAATAGTTGATTTAGTCACTCTAAATATTGAAACTCTATTAAATTACATTTTAGTTTAATAATAATAATCTTGTTAATTTTTTATGGTTATTATTTAACAAATTGTTCTGTGTTATTTTCCTTAATCTAATTTATTTTTTAATTTAAAACATTACCATTTAAATTATATTTATTAATATAAATTATTAATATTAATTTACCAGTTCAATTATTCTGTTTAATAAATAAGATAACAATTTATGTTAAAGTATAATAAAATAATGAATTTCTAATTTTAAGTTTTCATTTTGTCATTTATTTAATTAATTTAGTTGTTTAATATCATTAATTAATTATGATTATGTTAAATTCTTGTGTGTCGTTGATTCTTTGTATGTGTTATTCAATAATCATAATATATAAATTTTTAGTTAATAATAATGTTATTTTTATTTTTTAATTTGTTAAATAATTTAGTTAGATTTTAGTAAAAACTAATTAATTTGCCTTTAAAAATTTAGTTAGTTTGACTTTTGTTTTAATTAATTAATCTTTTATTACATTTTATTATTTGTTTTAAATGAATTTTTTATTGTTAACATTTTAATTTTGTCTATCGGTGAGTTGACGCCCTGATGTCTCCTTGCACCGATGTCACATCCCACCGATGATGCGACACACCGATGTTGTGATTGGCTGATCATGACTCACAGATTCTCTGTCACACCGATGTTTTCTTAACTATCGGCGAGTCATGACTCAATGATGTTGTGAATCACTAAGGTCACAACTCACTAATCTCCTTAAGTCACCGATTATTTTTCCCTAGACTCACTGATCATTTCGCATCGGTTTCAGTCTCTCATTTCATCAGAATCTTATTATTTTATCAACTATCAATGAGTTCTTTTTATTAACTATCTGTTAGTCGACTCGTTGATAATTTTTTATTTTAACTAATGGTGACACTTTTTTGTTTTTAACTATCGGTGTCTTATTTTATTTTTTACTATCAGTGAGTCTTGACTCACCAATCCAATCCCTTACCATAGGTTTAATTTCCCTTCACAATCGGTCTCTCGATGTCTCACATATCCATTTCCTCTATCGGTTTCACGCACTAACTATTAGTTCACCATTATCTCATATCGGTTCCACCCTCTACTTCAACCCATTCATTCACACACCGATAGTTCACTTTATTTTCCCGCACTGATTTTTCCTTTCACCATTGGTGTTTCCTCCATAGTTTTAATCCTTCCATCGGTGAGCCATTGACCCACCATTCAATTCTTCTATTGGTTTCACAGATTCACACTAAAACACTGTTTGTGTCCATTTCTAGCATCATTCGACAGTGGTTCCAACATGCTACTAATCCCTTTCTTCAATATTTGGTGTCTCATGACACACTGATGATTCTTTCCACCTCTTTTTCCACACACTCACAGACTCTATCTCTTTTGCAGAAACTCACATTGATTCCCCTGGGAACCAGAACCACTAATTCTTGGAACAACTATTCCACACACCAAAACACAACCATATAAACATTTATATATTTTTCTATTAGATTCAAACTCTAAACTGAGTTTCTTTACAACCCAAACCCTAAATTTTTACTATTCAGAAATCCAAAATTCCTCACTCATATGGTACCACCACTGCTAGCCAGTTCTGATTCGATTGTAGCTACTGAAGTAATGTGATTTGAATCCTTGTCACTTGACCATGTTCCAAATCCACCTGGAATCACCATGTTGTGAACCAAGAAGGATGAGAAGGCCATCCTGGCATTACGGCAAACCACATGACCTGTTGTACAACACCACTGGAGGAGAAGTTTAGGTTGTCGCTATTGCGCTACACTAGAGAATATCGTAAGCCACTCCCTGTTGAACTAGATCTGTCTCTATTCTGTTGTGAGCGAGGTGGATCTGAGCCACTGTAATCGAGGCGTCCCAATGCAACTATGGTTTGGTTGCGGAATTGAGTTGGGAGGATGGGTCGACACGTATGGATTCGTGAAGAATCTATTAGTTCTGAAACATTCCCTTCATGTGGCACCGAGCATGAGACATGGGGAGAGGAGAGATAAGATTTTAAAAAAACTAAAAGAAAACATAAATAGAAACTAAATTAAAAAAAACTAAATTATGTTATAAAAGATTAAAAATTATAAATAAATAATTAACATATGATATTTAATAAAACAAAATTATTAAACATAAATAAAGTTTTATTAAATTAAAAATAAATTAATAGTAACTTCTAAAATTGAATTAGAATTGATTTTTAAAAATATTATTAATTACAATTTAATATTACGTATTATTAATTATTTAATAGTAAAAAGTTTTAATAAAATAAAATACTAATAATAAGTTATAAAATAAATTAAAAATAAACTAATCTAGTTAATTTTAAATGTTAATAATGTTAATTTTCAAAGTAACAATAAAAGTAATATTTATAATTTTCTTTAATAATGTTAATTAATAAAAAAATAATAACTTATAAATAATCCAACATAAATGTATGTAATTAATAAAATATTTTATTTTTAATAATAACAATAATAACTATATTATTAACAAATTAGATTAACTTATAATATATTAATTATCATGATTTATCTTTTATATTTAAATAATAAATATTTTAATAATAAATTTTATTTCATTATAATTAATTAAAATATAATTACTTGTTATTTGTAATACAAATAAAATAATTTATTTAGTAACAATATTTAATGGTTTATTATTTTTTAAAAAGACTTTTTAATAATCTATTTTGTTAAATTATAATTTATTATTTCCTTCTTGATTTAACTGTATTGTTCTTTTATCTTGTAGGTTCACACGAATATCTTAAAAAGCATCCAGGTTCACATAACTAACTCACCTGGAGTTAGTTATAAGGGTAAAACTAGCGCGGCATTCCATTCATGAAAAAACACACATGTGTGGTGCTTAGGTGAAGGATTTTTGAAGTCAGTGGAAATGTTCAGTGACATGCAACAGTTGATGGATGATATTTAAGGAAGAGAAAAAACAATAAAAGGAGGAAATTCATTCAACACATTTGAGCCAGACACATTGGATGATCAAGGTCCAAGAAGAGGGAGGCCAGATGTAGACTCTGGAATCACTTCTTGGAGCTGGAGGAGTTCAAGAGCAGAGCATTATTAAAAGAGTTTATATTCAATCTTAACTCTAGTATCAGTACTCTATTTTATTATGTTTCTAATTGTTGTATTGATAATAGAGATAATTTCTTGTTAAATCATTTATTTTGTGGATAAATTGAAGATCAAAAAGTTATATTTTAATTTTATTTTCCCATTATCATTTCAAAGACTTCAGTAATGATCGACGAGATCAATAATGAATTCGTTCAGTTGCATGTACCACTATAACATAATCACAAAAAATCACAGCTTGATGGTGAGACTTGTTAGGACCAATAAGGGCCTATATACCCTTAGAGGGGGGGGGGGGTGAATCAGGGTATGGATATTCTTTTTCAAAGTTCTTCCAGCCCCACTGGATCTTTACGTCTTTGTTACAAGGGTCACTTTGTTTGCACTTTTGTGTTTATTATGATCACTTATTTTCTTCTTTATCTGATGATGATGCTTTAAATGCAATGCAGGGAAGTAATCAGGCAGACACAAAGATTTTTGCTTGGTTCACCCTCACTGGGCTACGTCCAAGGAGCATACGCCGACAAGTTGCCGACCGTACCAAATTCCACTATTCTTCACTAGATGTGGATACAAAGGTTCGGGTATAATCACTCTATCCCAGGATCACCACCTTTACAAGATTTACGGTCAGCTCACTGCTTTCCCAAGGGTCACTCCCTGTTTCTCTCTCTCCAGCTCACTACCGGTGGAGAGGAACACCTTCATCCTCTTCCTTTGCTCACTGCGTCAGAATGGATCCACTACCAGTTTATAGACCTGTAGGTCTCTTCATTTTCATGAAGGAATGCATCTTTCTCTGTAGGTAGATGCTCTGTTGAAGCCCAATTTTCAACCGTAGATGAATCTCTCTTTGCACCAAAGGTATCGGGCATACTTCCAGCTTCCACATAGCCCGAAAATCATTTCTAGAAAAAAAGATGACTTGGCGTGAAAGTCAATCTCGGTGCGCAAGTATCGGCGCGCAAGTCACAATGGGTGCGAAAGTCTTCCACACCCACTTGCGCCACTCAAGCTTCTACAACTCCAAACCTATGCGACTCACTTCCTTCCTTACCTAAACCACCTCAGCCACACAACTAACACGTGGTGTGCAACTTCCAACACTGGTGCGCAAGTCCCACTTGCGCGACACACCACCACATACGCGACCACAACACCTGTGCGACGGGAGATCTGATTTCTCAAAGTGTTGAACCCTAGTGAAGAATAAAGAGGGGTGGTCCAGTATTTATAGGCATTTGGTCACCCCTGCGTGACGTCGCGCAAGTCTCTCCTTGGCGCGCCAATCTCAGCACACAGATCTCTTCTCCTGCAAGTCACTTGCGTGACCTAATTCCAAACATGCACGAACCACTTTCCTTTTCCATATTTTGATCTTCTTATCTTGAAAAACCACAGGCGCACAAGTTCTCAAGATTTCAAAGCATCGGCGCACAAGTCTCTTTTACAGCATGCAAGTCACTTGCGCGACACGACCAATACTTGCATGACACTTGTCCCTTTTCCACATTTTGATGATCTGATCTTGAAAAACTTATGGTGAGGAAGTTTACAAACCTTAAAATACACGGCGTGCAAGTTCCTTTTCCAAAAACCACTTTTCTTCATTTGACGATTTTCATGCCCAAAATTTTTGGCGAACACTGGAAAATGGCGCCACCTTGTATATGTTCTTTTGTACGGCCTCCAAATCATCCATTCCCCTTGTCGAAGTTCTTGAATCTAACATGGATCATTGACCTCATCTCTTGAACTTGACATTCCATCATGAAATTCTCTTTGTCAACAAATTCGTATGTCATTGTTTTGATTTGTCAACAACCACCACTCATATGTCCACTTTGTCAACAAACACAATCACCTCAAAAATGCTTCAATGATACCTTGTGGGATTTTTCCCAACAATATCCCCCTTTGGGTTTGTTGACAACCCTTACATAAAAAGATATGTCTTTGAATCTTCAGCCACCATTCACCTCATTGCGATTCGGATAGCAATCAAGGATTTACCCAACACATAATCTAAGCCCACATGAGCAATGCTCGGCGTGAGATACAAGAGTAAATGAAAAGTTTGTCAATGAATAACTTCAACTTTGACATCCACTGTTGACAGAAAACTGATACCAATTTCCAAATTTAAACCAATTTTTGATACTTCACTGATACCAATTTTTGGAAATATTCATACCACAATCCAACACCACTCTTCTCTTATGATTTTATCATGATCCTCAGCTGTCGTGATATATATTATTTGATTGATCACTTCTAGCATCGTCAGATATAAAAATATCCCCCTTTTGCCTTTCTCCCCCTATCTTGCTGCTCCACTGGTTAGCCTCTCCCTGTATCTGTCATGATTTCTCAAATAACCACACTATCTCCCCCTTCAACAATCTCTATTTTCTACCCCTTTTTCAATGAACCCAAAGGTCACACCTTTGTAGTCTGTAACATAGTAGATAACACATATCAGTACATTAGGGAAAAACGCATCATATCATGGGGATAGGAGGGGTTTCACATCCACACGCTTTTAAGTGCAGGGAATCCAGTGAACTCCCAGATCCAATTGATGCCTTCTGAATGCTTCATTGGGTAAGGCCTTTGTCAGAATATCTACAACCTGTAACTATGTAGGCACATACTCCAACTTCACAAGCCCTTGATCAACTTTCTCCTTGATAAAATGATATTTTATCTCAATGTGATTTTTCCTTGAGTGATGAACTGGATTTTTGCTAAGATTGATAGCACTTGAGTTACCACACTAGATTATGATCGGAGACTTCAATTAAACTCCCATATCATAAAGATGATGCTTTATCTATAATAACTATGTGCATGCTTGAGTGGCCGTAATATACTCAGCTTCCGCAGTACTCAATGAAATGAAATCCTGCTTCTTGGTTAACCAAGCAATACACAGTCCGCCAAGATAGAATGCACCACCAGATGTTGATTTCCTATCATCTATTGAACTGGACCAGTCTGCATCAGTATATCCCAACAACTCTGTCTGAGATTTGTCGTTATATGTCAAGAAAAATTCCCTCGTGCCCTTGATATACCAAAGTATTCTTTTCACTGCGAGCATGTGACTTTAATTGGGATTACTCTGATATCTCGCTGCTTGGAATGTGGCGAAAACAATATCAGGCCCTTTCATGGTAAAGTGAAACAAACTTCCATTAATTTTCCTGTATTATGTGATATTAACTGCCTCACCATCATCATCTTTTGATAATTTAATACTGGAAGAAACTGGAGTCCTCTTCTCCTTGGAATTTTCAATTCCAAATCTCATCAGAACGTTCTTTTCATATTTCTGAAATCCACCTTCACTATGCTTCATTTGAATAACAGATTCTACAAATATTGATTCAGCATTGAACACCATTCTATCGATGCTTGTTTCAACCCAAATAATTCCCTCTTCAGCCGAAAAACCTTGTTCTCATCCTCATGAATAAGAGAAACATATGGTTGCTCGATATGCACTTCTTCTTCCAAAATCCCATTCAAGAATGCTGATTTGATGTTTATCTAGAATACCTTGAACTTTCATTGCACTGCAATGGCTAGGAATAATATGAGTGCTTCCTACCTTGAAATCGGTGCAAATGTCTCATCACCATCTATTACCTCTATATGAGAGTCTCCTTAATAGACCCATTTAGTCCTGATGACGTTTTTATCTTCTGGCCTCGAATCAATCTCCCACGTCTGATTCTTCTCAATTTTTATCTAGCTCTTCATTCATGGCCTGAACGCAGTTTTCATCTTCAGCTACATCAGCAAAGCATTTTAGCTCAACCTGAGATAGAAAATATGCCTACTATAGTGATTTCAGTTTCCTTGTCTGAACTGAAGCCGACTAATCATCAATGATATTCTGTCTATCAATTTTAGCTCATCTCTTTGGATTCCTTGTAGACACGGACCTGACACTTTCTTGTTCATCATCAGTGTCTTCTTCTGAATCAGTATCCGCCACTTCTACTCTCCCTGTGTTACTTTCTTCCACAACACTTTCATCAGGAAGTTGTTCACTGACTCATTTTCCAGTGGCTTCATTTCTTTCAGCTACTTTTCTTTATGTCACTTTTCAATTACTTAATTTCTTTGAACATCTTCTCTTAGATTTTTTGTTGAAACACCATGGATTTTCTCCCGAAGCTTCTTGGTATCCTGAAAGCAGTCAGCTGATACCACATTGTTAGAACAAAGTAAATAATCATGAAATACAAGGTTATTTCTTCTTCTCCCTATTCTTCTTTCTTTCCCCAATAGGCAACACCTGAGCCAAGTCATCCAATTATTGCATTGATGGCTCTTGAATCTTATTTTGTTATTGAATGATCCTCCTATGTTATGTAGCACTTCCTTGGGTTAGTCCCATTTTTAGACTCATAACCATTACTCTCCTCTGGAATTTTCTAATATCATCTTCCACATGGAATTGAGAAATTAACGAAATCTCTAAGCCTACTGAGTTAGAACTTGGTGTAGGAAACAAGAGACAAAGTTAACAACACAATCACATTCTATTATGCTCTATTTCTCCATTTCTTCTTCAACTCTGGTACCTGATTTGAATCAATTGAAACTGTAGAGCATATCACATCTCCACTTCACATCCTTATATGCCACATCCCCTTGGATCGTATCTCCTTTGAACCTAAAACACATGAATCATCAGTTAATAGCATTTATATACATAGGGAGAGGGGTACTTATGGAATCCCCAAGACGCAGATTGTGGTTGATCCTGATGGGTCAACCCTTTGATTCTTTCTTGCAAATCATTACACTCTTTCCTTGCTTCTTCTAGCTACCTGGCCAACTTCAATTGTTCTGGCCATTTGACTAGGCATTCTTTACCCACATTCTGCATCTTTATCTGATATGACGATTCTGCAGGCCTATCCTTTCTCACCATTTGAGGTTTAGACCCACTGGTACACATTTCCATCTTTATTTTTCCACCAAATTTCCATTTCCCTTGATTTATTCGCTGAGCAAGAATATCTCTTCTTGTCATCATCCATGGCTCCTTCCTCCATTGCAGGGATCCTCCTCTTTCCTCCACTTTTCGCTGTGGAGCACGACATGTGAATTTTTCAATACATTATTTATTCGTCTTTCTTTTATCAAATTTCTGAGTCACCATACTCTTTTTCACTGGTGGTGAGTCCTCCATTGAAAATTCATTCTTCTTTATCAGACCTGGAGTAAGTCTCCCCTTAAGCTTCCAGGTTTTTTCACATTCTCTCCTCGAGAGTTGTTGTGAGTATGATAGAGGATGTGTCTGATACACCATTCATTCATCTCCATGTGATTTCCATGAGGCTCTAAGCCTATTATTCTCCTTACAACTTTTTCTCCCAGTATAGGCTTCTTTGTTGTACACTTCCTATGGTGGATATCTCTTTTCAAGTTCCTTTTCCTTTACTGATTTCTTTCTTCTGCAATGTCTTTACAAATGCCCATAACATGAACATATAAAACATGTTACATCAAATTCATACCTCATTTAATCATTTCTCTGTCGAGATGTTGATGCATATTGAGTTCTCCCCCTAACATTGATCTCTTGAGCTTTTTGATACAAACTCATGGTGTGTCCCATTCTTCCACAGTAATAGCATCTAACAAATGCTTTCCTCTGAGAGACTCTTCTTTCTTATTTCTCAGGACGCTTCATCTAATTATCAGATTTTGTACATTTTCTATTTTCACAATACGAAATGTATTCCTAAGCCTCTGAACAAAAACTTGACGTGTGACCATAAATCCCGTAGAAATAGAACATGTCGTCACTTCTTCTTGAAAATGTCTTCTTAGGACTATCTCCAGCACCTACTATATTTTTCTTACCTTTGTATATTTTCACTGCATTTTTTATCATGCATAGGAGTGGAATCATCATATCCAATTCCATATTTTCCCAAAATGGATGGCCTTTGGTACGATACAATCCTTTCATGCTTCTCCTCAGATGTAGCATATTTGGATTTCATTTTATCATCACTTGCCGAAGGATAATCAAATAATAAGTGTAGTGCAACCTTCAACTTGGGCTTATCTTCATATTTAGATTTCTCCATTTCTTTTTTGACTGATTCTATTTCTTCTTCCAGTGGCTGAATCTTTTTATCTCTTGACGCAAGTTGAGAATTAAGTTCTTTTCTGAGATTCTTATGGCTAGTCAACTCATCTTAAAGTTCCCATGTGAGCCTTTCCACAATGTCACTTTTCTCCTTCACCATCAATTTTTCTTGAGCAACATATTTAGAGACCGATTCATTCTCTTATTGTAGCCTTTGATTCTTCTGAACATCTTCGGACAACTGTGTTGCTAGATCATCATTTCTAGATTTCAGATTCTGAACTTCATCAGACTTTTGATTCTCTTCATATTCACCAGCCTTTTGTTTTCCTTTCATTTTATCCACCTTTTCTAGTTCTTCACCTTGAGAATCATTCTTCTCCTTTAGGTCAGTAGCCACATTGATTAGCCATTGATTTAAGACTCTTAGCTTGTTGTCCTCTTCATCCAATTTCCAGTCCACTTCCTTTTTCATGTTGACAACATCTACTAGTGTCTTCCATCTCAAAAATTCTTCATCATCAGTTGTTTCAGTAACACTTTGATGTTCATGTAGTTCACTTATTCCAACATATTGATTGAGTGAATCAATATTTTACCTATCAGATTCATCCAGGCCTTCTTTCAGTATGTTGTTTGATTATTTTAGTTGAATCACACTTTTCCCATAAACACTTCCACACTGAGGGATACCACATGACTTCTTATTATTATTTGATTTTTTCCCTTTTCCATGGCACACCACTATCGAGCAAACAAATATGATAAAGGATACCTTCCCTCTTATACCAATTGTTAGGACTAATATGGGCCTATATACCCTAAGAGGGGGGGGGGGTGAATCAGGGTATGGATATTCTTTTTCAATGTTCTTCTTACCCCAATAGATCTTGACCTCTTTGTTACAAGGGTCACTTTGTTTGCAGTTGTGTGTTTATTATGATCACTTATTTTCTTTTTTATCTGATGATGATGCTTTAAATGCAATGCAGGGAAGTAATCAGGAAGACACAAAGATTTTTACTTGGTTCACCCTCACTGGGCTACGTCCAAGGAGCATACGCCGACAAGTTTCCGGTCGTACCAAATTCCACTATTCTTCACTAGATGTGGATACAAAGTTTCGGGTACAATCACTCTGACCCAAGATCACCACCTTTATAAGATTTAGGGTCAGCTCACTGCTCTCCCAAGTGTTACTACCTGTTTATCTTTATCTGGCTCACTACCGATGGAGAGGATCACCTTCTTCCTCTTCCATTGCTCACTACGTCGGAAAGGATCCACTCACAGTTTATAGACCTGTAGGTCTCTTCATTTTCATGAAGGAATGCATCTTCCTCTGTAATTAGATGCTCTGTTGAAGCCTAATTTTCACCCATAGATGAATCTCTATTTGCACCGAAGGTATCGGGAAAACATCTAGCTTCCACGCAGCCCGAAAATCACGGCTAGAAATAAACCTTACTTGGTGCCCAAGCCAATCTCAGTGCACAAGTATCGGTGCGCAAGTCACAACAGGCACCCAAGTCTTACTCAAAAACTTGTGTGACTCAAGCTTCTGCAACTCCAAACCTGCATGACTCACTTCCTTCCTTGCCTAAACCACCTCAGGTGCACAACTAAAACTTGGCGCGCAACTTCCAACACTAGTGTGCATGTCCCACTTGCACGACACACCACCACTTGCGCGACCACCACACCTACGCGATGGGAGATCTGATTTCTCAAAGTTTTGAACTCCGGTGAATAATGAAGAGGGGTGGTCTATTATTTATAGGCATTTGGTCACCCCTGCGTGACGGTGCACAAGACACTCCTCGGCGCGCAAGTCTCGGCGCACATATCTTATCTCCTACAAGTCACTTGCGCAACCCAATTCCAAACATGTGTGAAGCTCTTTCCTTTTCCATATTTTGATCTTCTGATCTTGAAAAACCATAGGTGCGCATGTTCTCAAGCTTTTAAGGCATCAGCGTGCAAGCCTATTTCACAGCGCGCAAGTCACTTGCGCGACACCAACAATACATGCGCGACACTTGTCCCTTTGCCACATTTTGATGATCTGATCTTGAAAAACTTATGGAATGAATGTTTCTAAGCCTTCAAATACACGGCATGCAAGTTCTTTTTCCAAAAACCACTTTTCTTCATTTGACGATTTTCAGGCCCAAAAATTTGGAAAACACTGGAAAACGCGCCACCTTGTATCTGTTCTTTTGTACCGCCTCCAGATCATCTATTCCTCTTGCCAAAGTTCTTGAATCAAACATGGATCGTTGACCTCATCTCTTGACCTCGACATTCCATCATCAAATCCTCTTTGTCAAAAAATTCGTATGTCATTTTTTTTCTTTTTCAACAATCACCACTCAGATGTCCACTTTGTCAACAAACACAATCACCTCAAAAATGATTCAATAATACCTTGAGAGATTTTTTCCCAACAAGAATGATAGTGGAAACACTTTTATAATGTTAATAAATTCATAAATACTTCAAGTCTAATGTAGTGTTCCTTTTGTTGTCATTTTTCAAATGCTTCATAGTTGATAAATTTTGTAGTGGCGAACTCTTGAACTAGTTGGCTTGTGTGACTTAAGTCATTGATGGGAGGGGAGTGATTCTTTTTAAGGTGGTACTCTACAAAGACATTTAATTGAATTTAAATATATTTAAAAATAGTAGTATGAATATTTTTCCCTGGGAAATACATTTTGGTAGTTCATTTATCAGTGTTCTATATTTTGGTTGTTCACAGTTTCAATTTGTTTTCTGTTTCATCTTAGTCTAGAACAAAAACACCGAAAAAATGTGTAGTATATTTACTTATTAATAAATTAACAATAAAAATAATGATTAAAGAATCTAGATAATCCACTCAACTTATAACAATAGTGAAATTTTTGAATGTTTTTAGAAGATTAGTGGTCAATTTTAGCCTTCTATATGGGTTCGACCCTGCTTGCTACATATTCTATAGTTAGTAGGAATATAAATTTTAATCGTTGACAAGATTAAACAATGGACCATGTCAATATATTTATTATAATATTGTATAATCATAAATGATATATATATTTTTTTTACTATTTTTGAGATCGACATCATTTTCCGTTATACAAATACTTTTGACATCATTACACAACCCATTTATTTCTCATGTATTTTTCTATATTTAGGATTAAAGTATTTTTATTTTATATATAAAAAATAATATGAATAGAATATTATGATATGTAGTGTGGTCCTGGAATTATAAATCCCAAAAAAATATAATTCTTATATCTTCAGAAATACTATACAAGGAATATGATTAGAGAGTTTGGGACATTATTTAATATTTTCATAGTAATGATCCACGATTTATATTTATGGTGACATATATTGTGAATTTTAATGATTATTATTTTTATAATGATTACTAATCTCCTTAGATATATTATCTATTATTCTATATTTCATGATGAAGTTTCATCATCCTTATCTTTATTAATTCCAAGGTAGTATAATTGACTGTCCTTATATTCAACCACATATTTGTCATGTTTTACACTGTTTTCCATCTTTATAGATAAGACATTATTTTATGTATATCCTTATAATATACCATATATGGATAGGAATACATTGAGATAGTATCATTTTATCGATATGGAAATAAATTATTTCATAGTGATGAACCGAGAGGAATTTTCATCATCTTGTGTATTCGCTTTAAACCAAGGGTAAGAATCATTAGAAAGTTGATTTGATGTGTTTTTTAGATGTTTTGATCTTTTCTAAAGAATTTGGAGGAATATGATTTGTAGTTATATAATTACATCCAACACAAAATCAATCTCTGTAATTGTAACACCCCAAGATTTTGTGGTATTCATCTTTTATAATTTATCCTCTTCGATAAATTATGTTGTACGAAACACCCATCGTAAACGAAAATATATATATTATTATGTGATCATTACAAACTAGGTGATAATTTTGGGGAAGCATTAAAATTAACCACATTTTTAAATATTTAGTATTCCAAATCATTTTTATTGTACTAATTAATTCTTGCTAAATAAGAACTTAGTTTTTTGTAAAATCATTTTATTATTCAAAAAAATATGTTTTCATCAAAAAATTGTTCATTATTTTTATGAGAAAATACTATAATAAATTTCAAGAAATTTTTAAAATTTTATTTTATAAATCTAATATAAATTATTAAATAATCATATTAAAATTATCCAAGGGTCAATATTTTAAAATATTATGAAAAGAATTATTTTAAAATTAATAGTGATAAATATTGATTTTGAAAAATGTATTATGGTATTTATATTAAAAATTACCTTTATGATATGAATTATATATCAATGTAATATTAGTACCCATTATTATTGAATAATTTAATTAATTTAATTATAATCATCATTTTACATTATTTTTCTAAAAGTACATTTTTGGGCTTGAAATTGCATTTTTCCAGAAAACAGATCAACGTTGCATTTTATGGGTTAATTTTAAATTAAATTTAGAAGATTAAGTGTTTTGAATTTTGAAATATGGATTCCCAATTTGGATTCATGTGTTCCAAATTTATTAAACATTTCCCTTTTATTTTTGGAAAATATGAATAGTAGCCTTGGTAATTTTCCTTTCCATGGTAAAGGGTGAATTAGAAAATTTAGGTGAAAAATAAAATGATATGGATTGGAATATTCCCATAAAACATCAAACAATTTAATTTTATGGGTTATTTGCGTCTATAATATTCCAATATTAGCATATATAACAATTTCTTCTAATTTTTTATGATTTTATCCCTTATAATATTTTATATGAAAAGTTTCAAATATTTTGCATTAATGATTTTAATAACTATTAAAATTTTAATATGGTTTTATTTAAAAGATATATTATAATATAAATCTTATATTTAAATTTAATGGATTTATATTATTTTTTTAATATGTTATTAATTTCCAGTGATGAAATAATTACTTTTAATGTCTGCACAAAAATAATCAGTTTACTATATTATAAATAAAAAATCAAATGAATGTTTTCAGAAATAGAAAAATAAATATAATTTGAAATAAATAATGCCATAAAATAATTTAGTTTATTACATTAATATGTTATAAATTTCAAAAAATATTTACTTATAATATAAGTGTTCCATTTATATTTTTATAGAAAAATTAATGAATGGTTTATAAAAGTGAAATTTTTTAATATTATAAAAAATGATAATCTATTAAATGATAGTAAATTACAAGAAATATTAAATTAATTAAATTTTTTTGATATATTTTAAAATTTATAATATGGTCCATTTATGAGTCATTTTTCATTTTATATTAACTATATTAACCCACAAAGGAGAAAAAAATACATATTCTCACTTCAAGAGTTAAAGGGGTTAAATATGGTTTAAATTGAAATGACATGGGAAGAAATATATTAAAAATTTCTAGAATTGTTATTAATTGGTGGGTTTTTACACAAAATAATGTTATATTTGAAATTAATCATCTTCGATCAATTTGAAATTGAAAACTGATATATATTGAATTAATATTTTAAGAAATTCCTTAAGTTCTCCTCACTTCAATCATATAAGGGCACCCCTTACATCACATATTTATACGAAATTAATCAATATGAATCAACCAAATCCTCAAATATTCTCATCATAATTTCATTATCCTCATTATTAGGGTTATATTTTTCCAAATAGTTCAAACCTATTATCTCTAAGAAATATCTAATCAACATTCCTCAAAGAATAGGTAATCATCTTTACCAACTCTTTTAAACATATTTATTATTTTACATAATCTCTATGTGTTTTTTCCAAAATAAATAAAATATACTATATAATATATATATATATATATTATTATGATTTTTAGACAACAATTTTATCCCTTTTATTCATCATATTAAAAATGAAAGCACTGCACATGTGTACATAAAACATATCATCTCCATGTAGTGGTGTAATTTGTTTTTCATCACCTCTTTTCTAGGATGTTTATAAGGATGGAATTAGTTGATATATATATATATGATAATTAGGAAATGAAATATATTTTTCAAAATTAATATACCATAAAATTAATTTCAATATAATCAATTTAGAAATGATAGCATGGCTCGTGCTTATGTATGACTTACCATCTCTATGAAGCAATGAAATCCATTTTCATTGTCCATAATTAAAGAGTGATTTTAAAAATTTATCTAATAAATAAATACAAATATTTTGAACTATATACAATTCTTCCTATGATATAAATATATCATATTTACAATAACTATAACATACATGAAAAAAACCAGCATAAGAAAACGAAGCAACATCTAAACTACGGTAATAACAAAATATTATTAAACAAATTTATGATAATGTGATATAAGAGGATCATATATGACATAATAAATTAGAATATTTTTATAAAATAAATTAATAACATTCCATAAACCATTATATAAGTGTATTAATTTACATTAAATTAAAGTAAAGTGCAAGGAAATGGATTTCTTAACTCAATTTTCATTTATTAGGTTAAACATCTATTACATTGAATATGTAATGCTAATATTATGTTTGAAATGAATTTTGATTATCTTATATTGTATTTATTAATGTTTTATAAGTATTTATAGAATATATAAACAATAAATTCATTTTATTAGAAATATGATCTTTGTAAGGGACTTCATCTGAATTTCCATTCATTGAGGTGAATTTTGATGTTATATACCTATATTCATTTTTGAGGAGTATATAATACCCCTATGAAATTTTATATCATGAATAGATTTATTATCATGAATTTTTTTAATTGTTATTATTTCATGTTTAATATTATTCAATTGATTTTAATGAGTTAAGTGTTTATTTCAAAATCATATTATTTCTTGATGTTGTTTAATTTTAAGTCTATAATGAGGAATATTTATCTTCCATGTACATGTTTTCTAAAAATAAATTAAAAAATATTTTTACTAATATAAAATATTTCTTAAAATACTTTTCATCCATAATTTATTTAAGAAAATATCTTAAAATTATTTTTTCCACCGTTTTCCGAACAAGGTAGATTATAATATTTCTTATGAAAAATTAAAGTGAATGTTTTTTAAATTATACATCATGAACATAATTTTGCACAATAATATGTGCTAAATATTTTAGACATTATTGACAAGTTTACAAGGTTTTTTTAAAATAAAATATTTTTTCAATTACATAAACCATTATTGGATATTTAAAAATTATTTTCAAATTAAAAAAAGAATTTTCCTCAAGAAATATTCTAGTAATATCTTTAATATATTTTCATCTATTTAAAATTCCTTTATTTAATCTTATATTTTGAATTTAACCAAATGATATCATTCATTATATTTAATTGGATGGTATATGATCATACTGACTAGGGAAGTACTGCTATTCTTTATGACTTGTTCTTCAAATACAAACAATTATAGATTTTAATTAGGAATGTTGATATAGTTGTATTATTTATTCATGTGAGGAATGAACTAGACGTAGTATGTGAGGGGTGGGGCCCTATATAGCACCTCTATGAATTGGTATTTTTAATGAGACAAACTAGAATATGTTTTTCAAGGACTTATCCATTTATTTTTAGATATATTCAAAATGGCCTTGATGATAATTTGTAGGTGTTTGACATTATGAATTCCACCATTATGAATTTAGTTATATATATTCCTTGTGATTATTTGATTACAATAATATATATGGTTATTTTTCATTATCATGTGATTATTTAAATGAAACTACTTGATCATCATTTATTCCTTCCATATTATGCTCAAATTTGATTAAATAAAATACAATATTTATAATTCTTATTGATTCACAGTATATTATGATATATTTAACGGTTAATAAGAATTTGAGATCACCCCTTTATTATATTTTATTCATCCCATGATACTAGGGAGTGTTTTATGATTTTTTGTGTAGGGACATTCTAAGGTGATAATGTCCTTACCAAAGAAAATACACTGGGTACTTTATATCTGAAATGTATTTTAAATTTCTTGTTTGTATATATGTCTCCAATACTACTAAACTATTTATTAATTTTTTATGTGAATCCTTGTATCTTAATCCAATGTAATAAAGTAACCATAAACATTGGGCTACAAGGTCGGGTCTATAATGTTTTTATAAGTGTATTTTTATTAAATCCATGGGGAACAAGTGTTTATAAAACATACATTAGTGGAAAAACAGTAAGATAAAATTTTGAAATATTCCCAAAAAAACTAATCTTTTGAAAAAAATTATACTATAAATTTAAATTTACATTAATTTTTATTCTGGTTTTGAGATCAAAAATTATGTTTTGTAATGTTATGATCTAATCTATTGTAATAAAATTTAATTGAAATGGTCCCTTATAGGAGAAATTGAAAACATATAAATACATATAATCCTTGTAGGGATTTACCACATAAGAAAGATAATGAAGCCATAAATGGATTTACTACTGGAGAAGAACAAATTATAACCCTATAAGTATAGATAAGTAGGGTTATGAGCAATAATCATTCCTGTATGTAGTATCATGTTGACCCATAATGTATTATAACAAATTTAGATAGCTATATGGTTCAAACACCTCAATCAATCAATGTAACCATGAATCCATTTGTAGTTGTGCAATGGATATTTTCTATAGAGAAGATATTTCTTACATTGGGATGTAATTAAAGAAAGATTTTTTTTGTTAGTTTAACATCCATCCAGGGATGTAGATCGAAAACAATTATTGATTAAAATCACAAAGGATTGAGAAGAAATAAAATGCATGGATTGGAAGGATTTTAAAGAAATTTTACTAGAAAAATAGTTTCCCTGAGAACAATGACTTAATATGGGGAAAAAACTTATCAATCAAAGAAAAATGAAAGATGAAAATGTTTCTATGTATAAATCCCACACTAGATGACTAATAATCATGTTGTGGACTGTATATGTAATCCAAATAGAATTAATGACAATTTCATTGATTGTCTAAAGAAAACTCAACAAAAGGAATTGGTATTATATGATTTATCATCATATAAAGATATAGTATCAGGACTATTAAGATATAGAAATAATTCTTTAGGTATTACAACATCGAAATGAATAATGAGAATAAGAGTACATCATAGAAAAAAATTGATAAACGGAAAATGGAATAGATTTATTTTCCCACATGTGATAATTATACATGAAAATTCTCTAGTAATTGGCTATAGAAAATGGGATTTTTCTACAAGTATGGAAAAAATTCCACCCATGATTTTGATTTCAAGGGAATGAAATAATTTTTTCAATGATTCAATTATATCGAGTTTGGGAACTATAGAAAAAAATGTCCCAAGCATCATGTAATTGTAGTTTATAAGAAGCAAATAGATAAAGGTCATGTTTATGCTATTACAATAGTCTATGTGGAATAATTAAATTATTTTTGTTTCTTGATTCACAATTTATGTTCTAAATGTTATTATGGCTATAAGAATCATGATATATATAAGGATTTTACTATATTGATTTTTATTTAAGGTTTTGTAAGCATGCATGTTATTTTTAATGATTTAATGTGATTAAGAAATTAGTATATTTTTTTTGTAAAAATTAGATCTACGTTATGTTTTTTGGGTAAATATGATGTTATATTAATTTTGTAAAATTTTGTGAACTTTTGTCTACATTTTTTGATAGATAATTTTTGGATGTGTCGTATGGTTAATAAATTATGAAATAAATTAATTTTAACATTGGATATTATTGTTTGGGGTTAGTCTATGATTTATAATATTTGATACCATGCACTAATCATTTTTGGGAAAATATTTAATGTGTAATGAAATGAATTATGGATCATTTTATAGAAGTGATTCTTCCATCTTCTTATTTCATCAATATCCATCTCCATGTGTACAAAAGAAGTGGAAATATATCGACACACAACAAAAGGGTCAGATTTTTCCATGGAATGAAATCAATTATGATTATTTTCTCATGTTATTTATCAGTATAGTAATAGAATCCCTAAAATTTAGAAATTCTTTTTTTGAAAAAATATTATATTTTTAAATTTATTAATGAGAAAACAATGCCGTTTTGACCCATCACAAATATATGATTTTGTTATGGATAACTATATAATGAAAATGTTAAATATCACATTCCATGAAATCATGATATTTTTATTTCCCTTCTCTGTCAATATTTTCACATTACTCTGATTTAATCCTATTCAAATGCCTAAATTTTTGGGGACCAATGCTTTTCCATTCCCACTAATTAATAAGATGTTTTATTAACCCTATTTATGACATGGGTTTTTGAAAAAGAAATTTTCAAGTACCAATATTCTATTTTCAATGAGAAATTTAGAATTTTTAGGGAACAATTTATTTATTTAAGATAAAATGTATCACATCAATGTTTTATGATATCTCTCTTTTTATATTTAACCACTTTGATATCTTAAATTACACGTAACACCTAGATTAAACAAACAATGAAATGTTATTATGTGATAATTATAACCTATTCATTAAATAGATGCAATAAATATTTTTTACAAAATTATGAAATATATAATTGTATATTTTTTTTATTTTATTAACAATTTCGTTGTGGATGAGCACATTATTTTTAAGAAAATTATTTTATTCATAAAAAAACATTTTCCTCAAAAATTGTTTTCTATATTTTTATGAGTTAATTTTAAAATCAATATCTAAATATTATTTAAATTTTATTTTTTGAAACTGATATCAATTTTGATGTCATAATATTAAAATTACAAAATGATGAATTTTTTGGAATTTTTTGAAAAGATTGATTTTACAATAAATAGTGAAAAATAATAGTTTTTATAAAACAATTATATTATTTATATAAAAAATAATATTAATGAATATAATTTTACGTAAAATTAAAATAAGTAAAATTCTTACATAAATAATAGTATTAATTTTATTTTAATAGTCATTATATGTTATTTCCGTATAAGTACCTTTTGTGCTTAAAACCCATTTTTTAAGACAACTATTTTATTATGTTTAACTGAATTATTTTTAAATTTAATTATTCTAATTATGTGTTTTTAGTTTTGAAAATTTGATAACATATTTGGATTTATATGTTTGAAAATTACTAAATATTTTGCTTTTATTGTTTGCAATTATGGATAATAACCTTGGTAATTTCTGTTACCACAGTAAAGGGAAATTTTGGTAGTATTGGTAAAAAATGATACAATAAAGACAATAAAATGAACATAACACATGGCCAAATTTTACTAAATGGGTTAGTTTCATCCTTAAGCATTATTTGTTCATATATATGACCATTTTTAACATTATAAATCTATAATGACCTTTATAATAGTTTATTTAATGAAAATTCAAAGATGTCACATTCATTATTTAAAAACAATTACCATTTTTGATATGGCCTCATACTGAATATATATTCAACAATAAAAATTATTTTAAAATATAATGAAATTATCTTCGTCAAGGTAGTTTTTTTAATTTTTTATTAAAAAATAATTACTCTAGATTCTTCCACAACACAAATTCTTTAAATATTTAATTAATGTAAAAATACAAGAAATTATATAAAAAATACAGAAATAAACATAATTTGAGATAATTAATGTCATCAATGAATTTTATAGATTACCTTTACATCGTATAGATGTAATAAAATAGTTATTTTGAGTTATATTATTTATCATTATTTTATTAATGTAAATGTAATGAATTGTCCTTAAAATTGACAATATGAATATTTTTTAATAAATAATATTTTATTTAATGGTATAATATTACTAAAAATATTATATTTTTTCAAATGATTATGAACAGGTTAAAAATTTAATCCATGTTTTATTTATGATTCCTTTTTAATTTTATATTGAATATATTAACCATCAAATAATAAAAATCCATGTTGTCAGGGTAAAAGTTAAAAGGGAAAAATAAATTTTAAAACTAAAAGCTAAGTGTAAAAATATAATGTAAACCTGTATAAATTTTTTCTGAAGATATTTATATCAACAATTAATGGGATACATCTTAAAATTTCATCCTGATGCATATTTTGGTCGTTTGATATTTCATAGTAACTATATCCACACTCAAAGAGTAAAAATCCATGTTGTCACTCTAAGACTTAAAAGGGTTAAATATGTTTTAAAACCAAAAGTTAGGGGTATAATTTTATTCAAAAAATATCTAAATTAGAATTTAAAAGAGGATTTATACCCATAATCATCTTATATAAAAAATTAATATGTTCAGTTTCATTAAGAATTGAGAATTTATTTATATTAAATTAAAATTGTAAGAAATTTATAAATTCTCCGCACATAAATTATAAAATGGCACAAAATATATCAATTACATATACTACATTGAGCCATATTTGTCCACAAACACATTTCAATTTCTCTTTATAAAATATTAATTCAATTTATGCAGGTTATGGTCTTCTCAAAAGTCTAACCCTAGTGACCCTAGAAAGAGTTCTAAAGGAAGTTCACTGAAAAAAAGGTAATCATTTGTACTGACTCTTTCATGATTGTTAATACATATACTTAATATTAATGTTTTTTATCCATAATAAATTAATAAAAATATTATTATATACATATATAAAATAAATTGTTATTATTAATTAACCATATTCTTCCTTTTATTTATCCTATGAAAAATTATAGAACCACATTTTCTTATGTACATATTTCTACCTCCACGTAGTAGTGTATTTTTTTCATATCAATCTAATTTGTTGTTTATAATGTAGTAAATAATGTATATATATGATAATTATGACCTAATATTTATTCTTTAAAATTAATATATCACCCACTTACATACCCTTTCAATTATTTAGAAATGATATCGTGGTTCATGGAAACATACATATTATCATCTCCACGAAGTGATTTCATTCATTTTATATATAGAAAAGTTAAGAATGAAAAAATTATGTATTTAATGAATAATTATTATTTATAATACCATAATATAACTATTTATATTATGGAACTAGATCTTTTTCAGAAGATTCATGACATACCTAACAAAACATCCATATGAAAATTATGTAGCTATAATATGAAACATGGGTATACCAAAATATTAATAAAACATAAGTAATACGATGATATACAAGGATAATATTTGATATAATAACTATGAATAAGGTTTTGGTATTATTTCATAATACTGTTTAAATGATTATTTTATAGAATTAAGTCATGTTGAATTAAAGGAATTCTCAAGGTAATGGATTTCTTAAATAAATTCTCATTCAATTGGTTAAGTTTCTATCTCACTAGTTATGTCATTCTAATATTATGTGTAAAGTAAAATATTATTATCTTTTGTTTCATTTAAAAAAAATTATGTTTATTTATAGTAGATAAACATAATGGATTCATTTTATTAACAATATGATCTTTGTAAGGGGATTTTTCTAAATTTCATTTCATTAAGGCACATTTTTATATTATAAACCTATAATCTATTTTAATTTGTATATATATCTTTGTGGACATTTTATTTCTTAAATTTGTTTTTTATAATGTTATTCGAGGTTTTGAAATGTTATTCTTTCATCAGGTATATGATACAATTGATTTCAAATTGTCATGAGTTTATTTTAAAATATCATTACTATTCATGATTCTTTATATTTAATCCTCTAATGAATAATATTTTTCCTCGATGTACATGTTTTCAAAAAAGTGACCTCAAAAATTATTTTACTATTCCAAAATGATATTTTAATTTCATTTTTATCCCTATTTTAATTTTTTAATATTTTTTTATAATCAATATTTGTTTCATTTTCCAAACAAGGTTCTTTATGAATTTTATTTAAATGATTTGAAGATAATGTTTTTTAACTTATACATAATGGAAATAATTTCCCACCATCAGTTCAACCTAAATTTTGGAATATTAAATTACATGTTTATAGGTTTTTTTCATAGGAAATAATTTTTTAATTACAAGCGTAGTTTTTATATTCATAAAAATTATTTTCAAAGTAAAATTGGGAATTTACACTTGAAATATTCCAATAAAATGTTTAATGTATTTTCATATATGTCAACATCATTTTTTGAATCATATATTTCGAATTTCACAATTCATCATATTTAATTTTATTTTCTATAATCATTTTGACTGTGGAAATATTGATATTCTGTATGACTTGTTCATCCAATAAAGAAAAGTATTGATTTTATTAAGACAGGTTGACATAGATTTACTATTTACTCATGTGAAAAATTCATTGGACATATTAATTTATATTATAGGACTGCTATAGCCTCTCAATGAATCATTTGGTCACTAGAGACAAAGTAGAGTTTTCATCGTTTGAGGATTTATCAACCGATTTTTCAAATATCATTGATGAGGCCTCTATATTTTGTTTCATGATTTTTACATTATGTGTTGCATCATTACGAATTCAAATTTTAATATTCGATGTGATTATTCAATTCGTAGAATAACCATTTTTCAGTTTTATTTTCATGTGACTATTAATGTGGAATTACTTGATCTTCATTTTTTATTACCAAATTATGCTCAAGTTTGATTAAATTTAATACAATATTAAAAATGCTTATTTATTCAGAATATATTTATCTATATTTTACCAATAATGGTCACTTGATAAAACCCCTTTATTATGTTTTATTTGACCCTAAGATACCAAGAATCATTTTATGATTTTTACGATAGGTTGTTTTAAGGGGATAATGGTGTCCCAAAAAAATACTTTCCATATATAATTTTTGAAAAATAATTTGATATTCATGTTTTTATCATGTTCTCAAAGAAAACTATAACATTTGGTTCATTTGGATTTGATTCCTTGTATCTTTTTCAAATGTAAAAAAGTGACCGTCAACATTGGGATACTAGGTCTAGGGTCTTAATAGTATTGAATACGTATGATTCACTTATAAATCAAGGAAAACATTTAATGAGGTATTAATGTATAATAAGTTGGTTTGAGACATTAAATTTTATAGTGACATAAGGTAACAAAATAAAAAAGTGTTGAATGTATATAAAGCTCCAAATATTGTGTATAATGTATACATATGATTTCCTAATGAAAAAAATGAATACATAAAAAAGACAATATGATATGTAAGTAGTTAATAAAATATGAATGATCTTACTAAATCCTAAAATGTGGAAAAATCTTACCTAATATATCAGCATCACCAATGATATAGTAGAACCTATAGGATATAGTGTTTGAGATATTTAGAATAATATAATGTACAAAATCTTACAAAATTAATGCTTGAGGAAATTGTGGATATGTATAGGAAACTTCCTTGAAATTGGTAATGAATTGAATCTTTTGTATGAAACAAAAAATATTTAGATCCTATATTATATATAGATACTATGATACATTTTATATACATAATGCAATATATTGATAATTTTTTTAAATAGAATTTTTTGAATGAATGTAGACGATTCTTTGGTAAACAATAATTTCAAAAATATCACAGGATATTAGAAAAATCCATAATAATAGAAAATATATATTTCGGATTTAAAATATTGATTTAGTGGGAGGTTTCTGAGGAATTGTTTTTGGGATTTTAAATTTTATATTTCAAATTATTTTTCATGGTCAAGCTACTATTATTCTGGAAAATATTACAGTAATGATAAATAAGAAGAATTTATATATATAATTATTTAAATAATTTTCCCACTTTTTTACGGGAATATAAAAGTATAAAATAGTGAAGGGAAATTATGTTTTCTAGAATTGAGATGTTACACTTATAAATTACTGAAATGAAAAAATTTGGTATCAAAGATATAGAATCTAATGAAGTTCAACTGATGTCCACCTATTATTTCTTATTATTTTAAGGTAAATACATTTTATTACTGATCATTTAGGATTAATTTTTGATGATGAAGATGATTATATTTTTCATGAATGTTGTTATGTTAAATGATTATTCTGAAGAATTGAGAAGGAATGCAGACCTGCTACTACTTGTTGACATATATCTGAAAGCTGAAAAACATGAAGAATAAGATATTACATTTGATGATGAATTATATAGCAGTACACTCAATATATTTTTCAAAATCAAGAGTGGGATATTTAAAATGTAAAATTGGTTCTAGTTTATATAATGACATTCAACGTATTATATAAGTGGATGGTAACTACCCTTGAGAAGTGGATGATACATGATCCAACCATTTTATGTGACTATAATTTCATTAATAATCACTACGATACAATAGTAAAAATTAAATATTTTTCCAAATATATGATTTCCACAATAAAGAGTATACTATAACATTAAGGGTGAACCTTGTAAATGTTTCTTGTTTAATTGTTTTCTTTAGTTATTACTACATACCAGGGAGGAATATATTTATATAGAGTGTATAAAAATATTTATTATCCATAGAGGATAGTATGAAATGAAAATATAAATCATATAGCATTAATACTCCCTTAGTGGTACTCAATAACCATGGTCTTTATAAGTGGTATTAGAGGAAACTGTTTTCCATTCGATATCTAACGTTTCATGTAATGGAGAAAATGAATTTAGTTGATGATAGTGGATTTCCCATTTTTTATGTGAATTAAATATATGGGTAGATGAAAATAATGCTTCATGATATTATTATACAAGTTCTAGTGGTTATTGATTCTATGTTTATGGGGGTCCTGCCTATTTGGATAGATTCTTTTCAGAACATTATTGAAAAAAAATCTTTTAGGAAGATGTGAATGCCTGAAATGGTATCATATCTTCCTTATTAGATAATTTTTTTAATAGAGTTATGGGTATTAGTACAACTAAAGAGTTGCATGACCAACATTATAAAATTTATGAGGGTAATTTTATGATTAGGAAATTCAAACTAAAATTCCAAGTGAAAATTTTAAAGATATTACAATAGATGAAAATTAGATTATTGATAACTATTACACTATAGTGAATGAGATAATTAGTAACATCATGGGATTTTGTTATTAGTTTTACTATTACACTATTTATGAATATATTATGAGGAAATTTCTTGATAGTTTGGATTCCAATGTTTCATTTAATCATGTTACTGAAGATATTCTATTTAAAGAGTTACAAATTTCGGTTCTCAATTATAAGATGATAAAAGCGCCTGTTTTTAAAAAGGATAATAGGATATGAAATAAAATTCAATGATAATGATGAAGATAAATTATTCATCTATTTAATTCGATATTTATTTATATAAATATGAAAAAGTGGGATGAAAATTAAAGAATGGAAGTTTATTTTATATCCAAAAATATTAACAGAGAAAAATATAAAAAAAGATAGAATTCCCACTTAAGTACTTCATTTGTGTGGTAATTGAATACATATATATACATTGTATTATAAATAATAAGTATGTATTGTATTATAAATAATAAGTATGTAGAGTAATAACATACGTAAAATAAATATAGGCCTCAAGGAAAAATAATGCTACATGTTCCAAATAATATATGAATTTTTATGAATGAAAAAGAGGAATGTATAGTAGAAAGAAAAAAGAGTATACCAAACAAAGAAGAAGATGAATGATCGATATAAGGTATTTATTCTAGTAAATATTATGTTGGAAGAGACCTCAATTTCATGGAAACATGTTAAATGAAAATAACACAACTCAAATAGTAAAGAGGAATTAGAGTAAAGATAAATAGATTAAATACTGAGAACTCAACCTAATGTTTGCTAAAAAGGAAACAACCAACTTAAAAAAGAAGTTTATTCTCTCATGAAATTAGTTAAAAATATTAATAAAAAATATATAAATTCAACAGAAAATGTAATGATCAAATTTTTTATAACAATATTCTTAAAGTAAAAGTGGCTGAGTATGAAATAATTTTAAAATAACAAATTTATGAGAAAAAATTATAATCAAGAATAATAACATTAAAAGACCAACTAAAGGGGTTTCATAATTCATATTAAAATAAAATGAATAAAAAATTATTGTTAAGGATTTTAAAATGATGTTTGAGTCATCAAAATAAAATGAAATATGTTTCATTCAATTTTTGGTAAATTCTACACCTATGCTATTAAATATTGTGGAGTTTGAAATAGCTAATATTTAATTTTATTTGATTAAATATGAGAAAACATAGGTTGTAAAAAACTAATAGAATAAAAATACCCCAAAAAAGGTACATGTAATTTTCATAAGAATATATATCCCATTTATAATGAAAAGGGAGGCCAACAATAAACAAAAATAGTAAGAAATTTGTTTTCATACAAGCTCAATATTTTAGAAAAATAATTGGGTTTAAATGGTACCATTAGTGTTGTTGTATTTTTTTACATAGATAAAATTTTTTATGGTAAAATATATCTCTACGATGAGATTATTAATGTATAAAATTATGGGATATTAATCTAGAGAACAAGATCAACAAAACACATGGAGAAGTATAATGGAATTTTAAGCAAAATTATAGTACCAAGTTTGAATAATTTTGATTATCAAGAGGAGAAATACATAATATGTGACTAGCATGATCTCTATTAATAATAATTCATTACATTAATTTCTATTCCTAAATATTGGAATATATAATAAATAAAGACAAAAATATAATAAAATCTAAGAAATTATTGATTTTGGAGGTTTCATTCATTACGAGTAGTGTAGAAGGATATATATTATTGATTGTGTCTGCTCATGAAAATATCCAGAAATTGGAAGGAAATTTTTTTCTTAATTTACATGGAATTTTATGAGTCCATAGTTTCTGAAGGCACATGATTCTGAGGCCCAGTGTAACTAGAATCAATTCCTAAAGTTTTGTTCGGGTACGTTCAGTGAATGTAAGTGCGGGTTTTTCTATCTTTTTAACCGGTTCATGAAATTTAAATCTGAGAACACCGATGAACTCACAGTGCCGATATTTGTTTAAGAGGACCTTTACCGCAGTTGCGTTTGATTGGGAGGAGATGTTAATTTTTGGAGATTCATTAAAAAATGATAAAAATTATGTGTACATAATTTTTTTTATTTTATGATGTATAATTCCTGTAAAGAGGAGATGGAGGTGGGGCCCACACCCCACATAACCTCCCATGGGAGTATAATGGTGGTGGGGCCCACACGATCCCCTAACCCTTTAACTCCCCTCTTTAACTCCCTTTAACCCCCTCTTTTAACTGTCCACCTCCCTCCATTAAGTGTGCCAACTTCATCTTTTTAATTAATTGAGCATCCTTAATTAATTGGTTCATTTCGAATTAATTTGAAGTGAATGGAATTATTAAGTTGGGTGGATTTTATTATATTTGCGTTGGAAAATATTCGATGGAGGAGGCTCAAGAGAATTAGAAGAAAGGTGTTCCTCCCATACGAAGAACTCCATTCTTCAACGAAGAACAACTCCAATGAAGAATGCGAATGACTTTTTCAATGACGCTTCCCTTTCGATGCACCCAGATGTCAACGAATCTACATCATCTTTATATTCTCATTCCATGTCATGACAATGACTCTTCCTCCATCGTGGATGGGATGACACTGGTCTTCCGCGATGCCCGACTACCGCGATGCTCATCTTCCATGGTTCGACGACGTGGGACGTCAGTTAGGAGGTTGGGGGATATTGTGCAATTTTTTATATGTGATTTATACCCTCTAACTTGGGAGATTATTTGTTGGGTTAGTGTTTGAACCACTAACAATGTGGGTACGGGCTAACGAACAAGTCTGGACCGACCGCAAACGTGTTCGTGATGCGTGATTTGTGGGGCGATGAGTGAACAGAAGGGAAACGACGTTTTCGAGGTCGTCATAGTGAAAAGAGGGACCCGATGAGGTATTAGGCCCAAACACGAGCTAAAACAGATCACCAAAATGACTTCGGTATCCCGCGGAAGATCGCGTTTGCACTGGCGACCGAAGGCAGCGGCCGACACCGGCCGGCCGCCTCGGGGCAGCCGTACCCTAGCGTGCCGCCGGTAGAAGACCGACGCGGTACCGGCCACGGTGGTGGAGGAGCAGAACCCGCGTCACGCGGGTTCTGGGAAGGCTGGGCGACCCCAGCCTGGCACCACCGTTACGAAGAACCAGGGGAGGCCACACCCCCCCCCCCCCCCCCCGCTCGACCAGCCTGGCCGAGCCACGGCCGACCACCGGGCCGGACCACTTGCGCATGGGTCGGGCCACCCACGTGTGGGTTGGGCCCCAACCGCCGGGCCGGGCTTCGCCTGCCGAGCCGTGCTGCTCCCTACCGGGGCAGACTCGAACCCGGGTCGGGTCGACACAGTTCGGGCCGACCCAGGGTGGGTTGGGCTGGGTCGGACCGGGCCCAGACCCCATCTTCGAACCGTTTTCGTTTAATCACTCATAACATGAGCTACGGACCTCGGATCGACGCACCGTCAGTTATGTAGGATTCCTTGGATCGAGTTGGTCTTTTTGGTATATTAAAATCAAGTTTTTGGCGATGTATGGGTATAGCCGAGTAGGTTCGAACACGAAACCAACTGGGCCCTCTGAGCAGAAACACTTATAACTTAAGGACCGGACGTCTAATTGACGTGTCATCAATTACGTTGGATTACTTTTGATGAGAAGGATCTTTTGGAATATTCCACTTGATTTTTGGACACCATTAGTGTATGTTCATGTTGGATTTCGATTAAAAACTAATCGGGCCCCTAGAACGGAAAAGTCAATAACTCACAGACCGAGCGTCCGATTGATGCGCTGCATGTTGCGTTGAGGCCCCTATGACGATGCGGTCCTTTATGACACTTATTCGTGAGACTTCATGACACTTGGAGTATCAGATTGAGGCACATGGGAGGACCCTACCGGTGATGAGCGTGCAGATTGCAGAGACCTAGTCGCTGGATGAGACTTGACAACTGCAGATCGGCCGACTCGGAGTGATTCAGATGGCCCAGTGGTTAGCGCCTGGTTGTAGCAGCAGAACCATGATAGAGGAGTTCTTAGTTGTAGTGGCAGACCTATGGTACTCGAAAGAAGGAGTACCTCTAAAGGCTCTAAGGGGGAGCGCTTGGTTATAGCGGCAGACCCATGGTAGGAAGTTCATAGTTGTAGCAGCATGCCCACATTACTTGACAGGTGTAGTACTTCAACATTCTAAGGTTAGTGGGAAGCTCTTGGTTGTAGCGGAAGTCCCACTGTACTCGACAAAGGAGGAGTTCCCCAGCAGCTGTGGTTTCAATATCGTGAATAAAAATCCCGGTTTGAGCTGAGTCAGTGACCTCTCTATGATTGAGATGGGTTACTTGATATCTTAAGTATATGTATAGGCGTATACCTAAGTAACGGTTATCCGTTTAAATAATATTTTTTGGTTTATCCTTGTTAGATTTTGTGAGACCTTGAGGGTCTCAGGGTCCCTACTAAGTATCGTTATACTCCCCACTGCACGGGCAATGCATGCACCTCGTTGTGTTGGATGCAGACGACGGACAATGCTGACCGAGGCTGAGTGAACGAGGACTAGACAGTACCCGGAGGTGGACATCACGATGAGACAATACCCAGAGGAGACAGACGAGTGTGGAGTACTGAGGAGGCTCTCTGTACTTGCCTTTAAGGTAGTATCCGTAGTGGACGATCCATGAGCTTCAAGACACATTCTAGTTGTTTGTCTTTTAGTTGTACCTGTTTGTCCTTTCCTTGTACTTTACTGTTGGGATTGTATTTCTTGCCCCCTTTACTTTCAGCATACTTGTTACATAGTTTCCACTTTGTGTTTTCTTCATCTTGTACTCTAGTTGTGTGTGTTTACGATTTTTAAAGGCAACGCCTTCCCAGTTTTAGGGAATTACACCTGTGGTTCTAGTCGCCAGCCCATGGCCTATGGAAGGCAGGCTTGGGGTAGTCAAGATACGGGCCACAGGGGATGGGTCGTGACAAATTGGTATCAGAGATGGTACCTAGCCTAAAGTGCAGCTCACTGCCTGGGTTGAGATGTAGGGCCCACAACGAGGACATTGTGCTCTAAAGGGGGGGGGGTGATTGTAACACCCATAAATGATAATAGTTTAAATGACTAAATGATATTAATCATGTCAACAAGGTACACCTTCCATTTCAGGAGCCTGCATAGTTAGAACTATACAGTTAATCGTGCTTGGCCTAATGTAGTGATTAGGATGGGTGACCTTCTGGGAATTTCCCAGGGTGTGTGTAAGTGTGGAAAAAACACATTGGATAGGACATGAATTGGCCTATGGGGACATTCATTAGTCAGATGACTCGTTCAGGCATGTGGGTGGACCCTTTGGTGGGGACTATGTGTCTGCGGGGCAATTGGTGGTACCTGGTGGGCCAAGATCCAACGGGAATGTTAGGGCGGGGTGTCTGGGAAGTCACCGGGACCCAGTTGTTACATATGGTATCAGGGGACGTCGGTTATACCGCATAACTTAGGACTCTGATATTTCATTGCTATGAATCAATAGTGTTAAGGGTACTAAGTGTGGTCTTCAGTTCCTGGAGTCTAGTGTTGGTGCGGGCGGCCGACGTATCCATACACGAGGACCATGCCTTCTGATTTCCGATTTAGTGCATGAAAACACTGATTGTGTGTGCGTTTTGAAAATAATTTCTTTAAATCAACTCAAAATAGGTCATCTCGCCAGGTATAGTCTTTTGACTATGTCGCATCTGTGTCTTTCAGGATGCCTCCCTGTGGATGACCAGCTAGAGCCCAGAGAGTTGTACGTACGGACACCCCGCTGAGAATCAATGCCTCAGTATAAGGCCCTCTTCCAATTGAGCCACCAGTAGAGGCACCATCGGTACTACTACCCATTGGGCCACTGATGCCTAATGCCCCAGCGACAGGCTATGCACGCCGCTTGAGCGCGCTGTATGAGTTCCAGTGCCAGCGGCCACCCAGGTTCCGGGGAGAGACGGACCCACAGGTGGTAGTGGTTTTTCTGGAGGCCTTAGTGAGAGTTTTCAGGCTAGTAGGGACACTAGTAGACTTCATGGTGATCATTTCTTCCAGAATACTTCATGCAGTAGCATGCATATGGTGGATCCTGATGCTCCATATGCAAGACGAGGCGACACATCTATGGGCAGACTTCAAGAGCCTGTTCCGTGTGGAGTTTTTACCAGCCACCCTTCGAGCGGTGCAGATACAGGAGATACTACGTCTACAGTAGGGTAGCATGATAGTGGCGTAGTACTCAGCGAAGTTATCTGACAATTCACGCAACTCCACTGATATGGTACGGGATCTGTTCTTCAGGGCCCAGTTTTTTGAGCAGGGACTCAGGTGAGAGATCAGAACTTCAATTATCTCTCACAGCATCCCGACATAGACATGGGTGTTGGATCGAGCCCTCCTAGTGTAGAGTTTCCTTGCTGAGAAGTTTGTAGCAGTGGGACCCACTAGTAGTTAACATGCACGATGTCTTCTGCAGTTGGCAGTAGACAGATGACGCAGAGTTCCAAGAGGACTAGACCCACAGGTGGTCGACCGCATGACTCCGGATTGTGTTTGCGAGGCACTCAGGGTGGAAACGACTTACCAGGAGAAGACCGTGTTACTCCTAGGATGAGATTGGTCACATGGCACGTGACTATCTGACCCGTCATACAGACGACCAGTATATAGATGAATGACCTCCCAGGCAGAGGTAGAGGTTCGATCAAGGCGGTCCACAAGAAGCAGGAGATCGAGGAAGAGGAGATGGTCGTGCAGTTGGTGGTGGACAAAACTTCGAGATGTTGTCACCACCACCACCAGGAGGTCCACCCTGACCGCAGGGAACAAGTGGACATAGGATAGCACAACTTCAGGTAGCTAAAGCATATGACTATGGCGCTCCGGATGTAGGTGGACAAGAGCAGGGCTAGTTCCAGACATGGATGCCTTTTTTATGATGATTCTGGCTTCCATGTTGTTGTTTTTTGTGGTTGTTATGTGTCATTGTACTTTGAGCTGTAGTAATAAAAGATACTTTTCTTTGTGATGTTTTTTTCTTGCCTTTTGTGTGGTTAATACTAAGAGGTTCTGGTTAAAACTGTTGACTTGACCTTTACTTTTGAGATTTCTACTAGAGAAGACCCTGTGACCACACCCTGATGTCGACAGTGTGACTCAACCCTTGGAGGCAAGAGTAACAGTTGGATCTCTTAGTATTAGTGTCGAGGCCTTAAAACATCATCCTTGGAATGAATTAGTACTGTTCATGTCAGAATTGAATGTATTAGGGAAAGGGCATGGTTTATCCATGGGTTGAGATCCAATTTCTATTTTCAGAAAAGGAGAAATCTTAGCAGCTCTTGATGAACGTAGGCGATGAACGGTGAAGACGAATTCTTACAATTGGCTAGTCTCACCCATTTTCCATTGAGAGAATGGATTATAGTTCAATCTAAAATCAATAGTCTCAGGTGTTTCTTATTTCAAAAGAATCTGAACCTGAGATAGCAGCGATGGCGTGAGTTTCTCCGGGATTATGAATTCAACATACTCTATACTCTTTGGAAGGGGAACACTGTTGCAGATGTTCTCAACAAGAGCACTGGTATTCATCTTCATCAAGAAGCGATGGGGAAGCTACTAGACTTACATATATCCTTTGTGGATAGATATGGTGCAGCCTATCTATAGTCTTTTATAGTCACTCCTCTGCTTCTTCAGTAGAATAGGTGAGGTGGCTTACCGACTGGCCCTTCCACCTCTGTTGCACCGGGTGCATGACGTCTTCCACGTATCTCACCTGAAAAGATACATGCACGACTCGTCCCACATCATCGACCACGGGTAGCTGGACATCGATGACCAAGAAACTTCCCAGAGGTTCTAGTGGAGATTGAGGATCGATAGGAGCGGGTCATGCGTGGATGGTCGATTCTTCTAGTGTGCTTTCACTAGCTTCACGGGAACCTCCAGGAGAGCTAATGGGAGCGGGAGGCTCAGAAGCGTTCTCAGTACCCCCTTTTATTTTCCTAGTGTGTGTTGTAGCTTTACAGGGTTGTAAATCCCTGATTTGGGGGTAATGTAAAGACCATAAAATTTCAAGGAAATTTTTTTCTTAATTTCTTTGGAATTTTATGAGTCCGCAGTTTCTAACGACACCTGATTCCTAGACCCAGTGTGCCCGGAATCAATCTCTAAAGTTTTGTTCAGGTACGTTCAGTGAACATACATATGGGTTTTTCTATCTTTTGAACCGGTGCTTGGAATTGAAATTTGAGGACACTAATGAACTCGCAGGGCTATTATTCGCGTAAGGGGACCTTTACCACAGTTGTGTATGATCGGGAGGAGAAGTTACTTTTTGGAGATTTATTAAAAAATAATAAAAATTATGTGTACGTAATTTTTTTATTTGATGGTGGATAATTCCTCCAAAGAGTAGTTGGAGGTAGGGAACACACCCCACATAACCTCCCATTAGAAGATAATGGTGGCGGGGCCCACATGAGCTGCTAACCCTTCACCTCCCCTCTTTAACTCTCTTTATCCCCCTCTCTTAACTCTCCCCCTACCTCCATTAAGTGTGCCAACATCATCATTTTAATTAATTGAGAACCCTTAATTAATTGGTTCATTTCGAATTAATTGGAATTACTTGCATTATTAAGTTGGGTGGATTTTATTATATTTGTGTTTGCTAATATTTGATGGAGGAGGATCTGGAGAATAAGAAGAAAGGTGTTCCTCTCCAACAAAGAACACCATTCATCATTGAAGAACAACTCCGACAGAGAACGCGAAAGACTTCTTCAACGACGCTTCCCTTAGAACGCACCCCGATGTCATGGAATCTACACCATCTTCATATTCTCTATCTGAGTCACGCCAACAAATCTTCCTCCATCGTTGACGGGACAAAATGTAAAGACCTGTAAAATTCAAGGAAATATTTTTATTAATTTTCTTTGGGATTTTACAAGAACACAGTTTCTCACGGCACTTGATTCCGAGGCCCGGTGTGCCCGGAATTACTATCCGAAGTTTAGCTCGGGTACGTTCAGTGAACGAACGAGCAGGAATTTCTAACTTATGAACCGGTACTCGGAATCGAATAATGAGGGCACCGATTGAACCGCATCGCCGATAATTTCTTAGAAACACATTTTCCGAAGTTGCGTTTTCACGAGAGAGGTTGATAAAAATTTTGGATGTTAAAATAAAAATTTAACTACAATTTTTATTTTCTCTAAGTGGATTTAATCTTTGGGTGGATGTTGGGTAACTACCCAACTTCCCTTGGGAGGTTATGAGGGTGGTGGGGGCCCACACGAACCCCACCCCTTCACATTCCTTAACTCCCTCAACTCACAATTAATTTTGATAACTTAAGTTTTAAAAACTTATGATATTAATGAAGTGTGTTTAATGTGAGTGTTTGAATTTCAAACTAATGTCAAGTTAATAAAATAAGTGTGGGCTTATTTTATTAAGGGTTGAATTCTTGTTGTGGAGTCTTTGGGAGAAAAGGCTAAGGAACTTGAGGAACTTCTTCGTCTTCGACAATGAACGCGAAGAACACATCGATCTCCGATGAAGAACGCCGAGTCCTCGGAAACCAACTACGCGATGCCATATACCGCGACGCCGACAACGGGTTCTTTCGCGACGTCTCTTCCTGCAAAAGATTTTCCGCGACGAATCCTCATTCGACGAACCTCCGTTCAAGCTACGCTCGAGGAAGGGGGTTTATTTTTTTTTTTTGTGATTACTACCTTGAAGTTATTCGTGAAATATAACCAATTTATTTCGATTAACGAGAGGGGGCCAGACCGCACAAACACGGTCGACCCTCCTCCCTTATCTATGTTGTTGTTTCTATTGTGGATTGAAACGGGAATGGCGCAGTGCTGATGCACTGCACGAGATCGTGCGGCAAGGAAAGCGTGACGCCATTGCGCCACGCCGTGAAATCGAACAAGGACGCGACGCCATCGCGTCGTGTCGAAGAAACCCGAGGACACCGCGGCCGGAATGGGGTCGCGGAGGAGGGGCACGGCACCGTCACGCCGCGCCGGACAAACCAAGGCCGTGGCCTGTTCCGGGCCGCGGCGGAGCAGGGTGACTGGCGGCCAGTTCCGGGCCGCCAGCGTCGGAGCTGGGGGGACTGGCCGTCGCCGGTCTGTGGCGGCAGAAGCCGGCCGGCCAGAGCAGGCCGTCCGGACAAGCGAAGGCTGGGGGTTATGATCCCCCAGCGGCCAGATCAAGCGGCCCCCCTTAATGGGGGCTGTGGTTACAAATCCAGGGGGCAGGCCCCCCCCCCTTCAAACGGCTCGGCCGTTTGGCCGAGCGCCTGGCCAGTGCGCCCAGCGCGCCATGCCCTGTCCGGGCCGAGCCACGCCGGCCGGTCCGCGCCAGCCGGGCCGGACCCAGACCCAGGCGGGTCGACCCTGTTTTGGCCGACCCTGGGGGGTATAGGGCCGGGTCGGACAGGGCCCGAACCCCTTAATACCGAATCTCTTTCAGTCGGACGCCCATAACTTCTGTTATGGGACTCCAATCGACGCACCGTCAGTTGCGATGCGATTCTTGGAAGGAGACAGTCGTTTTGGTATATTTCACTCAAGGTTTTGGAATACTTTGGGTTCGGCCGAGTTGGTTCGTACACGAAACCAATCGGGCCCTCGGAGCAGAAACACTCATAACATGAACTCCGGACGCCCGATTGACGTGTCGTCGACTTTGTTGGATTCCTCTTAGTGAGATGGATCTTTTGGCTTACTCCGCCCGAGGATTGGAAGCAGGTGGAGTACATTCCGGTTGGTTTTGCCTTAAAAACCAATCGGGCCCCTGGAACGGAAAAACCAATAACTCTCAGACCGGGCGTCCGATTGACGCGCCGTCGGCGACGTTGGGTTCCTATTGACGATACGGAACTTTTGGATACATCAACTCTGTAATTTATGTCAGTTGATGTACCAGCCTCTCGGCTCGTGTAGCGGACCCTCCCGAAAGAGCTTGTTGTGTGCCGAAACCCTAGAGCTGGCTGCATTTGCGACTGTGACGAAGACGACGACTGTACAGAGATCCTCAGTAGATTCGACGGCGACGACTACAAAACTCAGTGATCCTACGTGGATCATTGCTACCGATCCTGTGTGGGTCAGTGCTCAATGGTTCTTTATGAGCCAGCGCCTACAGATCCTGTGTGGGTCCGATCCTGTGTGGGTCTTTGCGGGGGTTAGTTACCTATCGATCCTTTGTGGATCATATAATATGTAGGTCATTTCGGGAGATAGTACCTATCGATACTTTGTGGGTATGACGACTTAGATGGATCAGTGGAAATATCTGATCATCTCTATAGTCATACGAAGAAGTATACCTGTGTGAGCTGAATCCTGTTTTGCTTTCCAATGTGGACTGTGTTGTGTTATCGTGTGTGGAATTACATTTTTCTACCATGTGTGGACTGGGTTGTACTTGGGCTCAGATGTTCGAGCCGAATGAGAATTGATGACTTAGGTATATGTATGGGCATATACCTAAGCAGTGATCGATGTTACTTTGTGATTGTATCTTTCCACTCTGGATTATCCTTTGTGGATTCTGGGACACCTTCGGGGGTCTCGGGGTCCCTAATGAGTAGCTTATAATCACCCCTGCAAGGGCTATGCCCACACTACGTTGTGTTGGTTGCAGACGACGGACAGTGCTGATCGTGGTTGAGGCTTGCAGAGTAGGACGATACCTGGCAGTGGACCACTGGACGGGACGTACTCGGAGCGGTCGGCTGGAACCGAGGAGCAGTGGAGGCTATTTGTACTCACCCTTTAGGTGGGATTTCCAGTGGATAGCTCGGTGATGTGGCTTTACTTTTCAGTTGTTGTTTTCCCTTCCAGTTGTACTTTACTTTCAGTTTGGGTTTGTATACTGGCCCACTTACTTTTCCCAAGTTACTGTTATACTCAGTTTTTACTTAGTGTTTACTTCTACTGCTTTCTTGCTCTGTGGTGTTTGTTTACTTTACAAAGGCAATGCCTTCCCTTTTTTCCGGGAATTACGCCTTGGTGCTAGTCACCAGCCCCTGGCCTATGGAAGGCGGGCTTGGGGTAGTCATGGAAGGGGCCCCGAGGATGGGTCGTGAAAAATTGGTATCAAAGGAGTTTGGTTATACCAATGAACATGGGACTCTGATCTTTTTCTATGTGAAGCAATAGTGTTAAGCGTATTGGGTGTGGTTATCAGTACAGGGAGTCCAGTGTTGGTGCGGCGACCGACGTATCCGTACACTAGGACCCTGACTTATGATTTCCGACTTAATGCACGAAAACATTGATTACAAGTGTGATTCATGTTTTCATTGTGATTACTTTCTGTCAGCTCACCAGGTATATTGTTCTGACCGTGGCGCACCTGTTTCCTTTTCAGGATGGCCCCACGACAGTAGCCAGCTTGGGTTCCGAGAGTTTAGCGTGACGACAGCCCACCGAGCGACGAGGCCTCGGTACATGGCCCTTTGACAGCTGAGGCAATGGCAGTACCTCTACCCGCCGAGCCTCCGATGTTTCTAGCCCTAGCTGCTGACGATGCACGTCACCTAAGTGCACTACAAAAGTTCCAGTGCCAGTGACCGCCCAGGTTCCGCAGGGAGACGGACCCCCAGGTAGCCGAGGACTGGCTGGAGGAAGTGTTAAGAGTTTTCTGGTTAGTGAGGACACCTGCAGACCTCATGGTGATCCTCGCAGCGAGCCTCCTGCACGCGGCAGTAGGAAGATGGTGGAGCTTGATGATCCAGGTGCATGAGGAGGCATCTCTTCTCTGGACGGACTTTGAGAGCCTCTTCCGCTCGGATTTTGTCCCAACCACCCTCCGTGTGGTCCGCATCCAGGAGCTTCTTCAGCTACGGCAGGGCAGCTTGACAGTCGCCCAGTAGTCGGCACGATTTACCGATCTCTTGTGCTACTCGACAGACATGGTACGAGACCCAGTCATCCGGGCCTAGACCTTTGAGCATGGATTGAGGCATGAGATCATGGCATCGCTGATCTCCCTCAGCATTCCGATCTAGGCAGGAGTTCTGGAGTGAGCCCTTTTGATCGAGAGATTTCTTGCTGAGCCTTCTTCAGTAGCGAGACCTACCGCAGGGCGGCAGGTAGCAGTGTCTTCTGTAGCAGGCAGTCGACGGATGACTCATGGGTCCAGGCAGACCAGACCCTCAGGCAGATGACCTCAGGACACTGGCTCAGCTGTGCGGGGCACACAGAGCGGGGCCCGTCTTTCGAGAGGTAGGCAGTCCTACTCATGCGGCGGGCAGCGCCACATGGCTCGTGACTGCCCGACCCGCCGTGCCGAGGAGCTGCAGACGGTTAAGGGACCACCCAGGTAGAGGCAGAGGGTCGACCATGGTAGTTCGCAGGGAGAAAGCGGATGAGGAAGAGGAGGTGGCCGAGCAGCAGGTGGTGAGAGACTCTTTGAGGCTCTACCACCACCACCAACACAAGGAGTTCCACCCCGACTACAGGGGGCTGGCAGGCTGAGACAGGCACAACTCCAGGCAGCGGAGGCCTACGACCACGGCGCGCCCGAGATGATTTGAGGTACTATCTGTGTCTATTCCATCCTTGTTGCAGTTCTTATAGACACAAGATCGAGTCACTCTTTTATAGCCGATGCCTTTGTTCGGAGCTCGGAGATTCCGACAAAGCCGTTGGCTCGATCCTTATGGCTAGAGACTCCTACGGGAGCAGACTCGATGATTACGCACTGGTGCCGGCAGTGTGAGCTTACTCTAAGAGGTGAGAGCTTCGGCTGGGATCTTCTTGTAGCGGCGTCGAGGCCTTACGACGTCATCTTGGGCATGTATTGGTTATATACAGTCCATGCACATATTGAATGTATTTGGCGCAAGGTGTGATGTGTACGCACCGACGGGAACAGGTTCACCTTCACCGGTGAGAAGGAACCTTCGCAGCACAGGATATACTTCCGCAGAGGAGAGGACAACCCATCACTCATAAGTTGGCTAGCCTCATCCTAGGAGCAGTTGACGTGCAGAGTCCTGGTTTTCCGGCAGTGGTGGATCAGTATGCGGACGTTTTCCCTGAGGATGTCCCAGGGCTACCTCCTTGCAGAGAGGTAGACTTTTATATTGACATGTACCCCGGGACAACCCCGATATTGACTCCAGCATATCGGATGCCCCCCGCTGAGCTTCGATAGCTACGGGTATAGTTGGAGGACTTGCAGGGCAAGGGGTTCATCCGACCCAGTGTTTCACTCCGGGCTTCCCTAATTTTGTTCGCCAATAAGGTGGACAAGAGCTTGCGACTTTGTGTCGACTATCGTCACCTGAACCAGGTGAAAGTAAGGAACATGTATCCACTACCGAGGATTGATGACCTCTTCTATCAGCTCAAGGGAGCACGGTGGTTGTCGAAGATAGACCTTAGGTCAGGCTATCATCAGCTTAGAGTTCGAGACGAGGACGTGAAGAAGACGGTCTTTAGGTGTCGGTATGGGACCTATGAGTTCTTGGTTATGCTATTCGGCATAACCAATGCTCCAATAGTGTTCATGGCCCTCATGAATAGGATCTTTCATCCATACCTCGATCGATTTTTCGTGGTCTTCATCGACGGCATTTTGATTTACTTGGCGACTATGGAGGAGCACGCCTACCACTTGTGGGTTGTACTAGACACAATCCGAGAGAACCAGTGTTATGGTAAGCTCTCGAAGTGTCAGTTCTAGATACGCGAGGTCCACTTATTGGGGCATGTCATCTCTGAGGCAGGAGTTGCGGTGGATCCGGCAAAGATCCAGGTAGTGTTGGCTTGGGAGCCACCCAGGAGTGTGACTGAGGTGCGAAGCTTCTTGGTTCTAGCTGGATACTATCGGAGATTTGTGCCAGAATTCTCCAGATTTACAGCACCCCTCTCAGCTCTTACAAAGAAGGGGAAACCCTTTGTGTGTTCAGACAGATGTCAGGAGAGCTTCCAGGTGTTGAGACAGAGATTGACCAATTCACCTATCTTGATGTTTTCGGAGGAGGGAGTAGGGTACGTAGTCTACTGCGATGCATCAGGGACCATACTTAGATGTGTCCTGATGCAGGAGTGGGCAGTGATCGCCTATGGATTACGTCATCTGAGGCTGCATGAGCAGAACTACGCTACCCATGTCCTCGAGTTAGCAGAAGTGGTCTTCGTCCTGAAGACATGGCGACACTACCTGATGGGCGAGCGCTTTACAGTCTTTTCTGACCATCAGATTCTCAGGTAAATCTTCTCTCAGAAGGACCTAAACCTGAGACAGCGGGGATGGCTCGATTTCCTCCAGGACTATGACATTGAGATAGTCTATACTCCTCGGAAGGGGAGCGTAGTAGCCGATGCTCTCAGCAGGTGGACGGATATTTAGCTACTTGAGGAGGCGACAGAGCAGCTAGCCGCTTTGTAAATATACTTCGTGGATAGAGATGGGGCAGCCTTCCTTCAGTCTCTCATAGTCACTCCTCCATTACTGCAGCGGGTCAGAGAGGCACAACATGGGGATGCTGACTATGAGACGCAGCGTGCACAGATATCCTCAGGACAGGCACCTGATGGTTTCTCCTTTGGAGCAGAGCACGACGTCCTTTTCAGAGGACGTACCTTAGTACCAGTTGCTTTATGGGAGGAGGTGCTGAGAGAGTTTCACGCTTCTCCTTTGGCGGTACATCTTGGAGTGGCGAAGATGTACCAGGATCTCAGAAGACAGCACTGGTGGCCGACCATGAAGAAGGTTGTGGCAGAGTTTGTTTCTCGATGCCTCACCTGCCAATATGTGAAGGCAGTACACCAGGTTCAAGCAGGCTTGGTATAGCCCTTGGAGGTCCTGGAGTGGAAGTGGGATGGGATATCTATGGACTTCGTGACTGGACATCCACGCACTTCCAAAGTTCACGACTCCATTTGGGTGATTTTTGACCGACTCACCAAGTCGGCTCACTTCTTACCCATCAGAGAGCAGGGCTCAGTGGAGAGCTTGGGGCGTCTCTACGTCTAGGAGATTGTACGGCTTCACGGTGTGCCATCATTTATCGTCTCTGATAGAGATGCTCGCTTTACTTCCCAGCTTTGGAAGGGGTTTCAAGATACATTCAGGACACAACTACGTTTGAGCACCGCCTCTCACCCTCAGACAGATGGTCGGACGGAGAGGACCATTCAGACTCTCGAGGACATGCTCCGCGCATGTGTTCTCGACTTTGGTCATAGCTGGGGGGACCAGCTACCCTTGGTGGAGTTTGCGTACAACAACAGCTACAAATCCACCATCGGGATGGAACCATACAAGGCGTTGTACGACCGACCTTGAAGATCTCCTTTGTGCTGGATAGACCCTGGGGAGTTAGCACTTGTGGGACCGGAGATGGTCCAGGCCACGATAGAGAATGTCCAGGTCATCCAGGAGTGGATGAAGACAGCTCAGAGTCGGCATAAGTCCTATGCTGACAGGAGGTGGAGACCTCTAGAGTTTGAGGATTGCGACCACATCTTCTTGCTTGTCTCACCTCGACGTGGATTACGAAGATTTGACCAAGGCGGAAAGTTGTCTCCACACTTAATTGGACCGTTCCAGGTCCTCAGCAGGATTGGCGAGGTAGCTTATCGCTTGGCTCTACCACCTTAGTTGCACTAGGTGCACGACATCTTCCATGTATCACAGCTGAGGAGATACGTGCACGACCCGACGCATATCATTGACCAGGGGGAGCTGGACGTTGATGATGGGGAGACATTTGCGGAGGTCCTGGTGGAGATCAAGGATCGACAGGAGCGGGTCCTACGTGGATGATCGATTCCTCTACTACGCATCAGATGGCAGCACGGGAACCTCCAGGAGGGCACTTGGGAGCGAGAGGCTCAGATACGTGCTCAGTACCCAATTTTGTTTCCATAGCTTATGATGTATCTTTACGGGGACGTAAATCCCTGAGGTGGAAGTAATCTAAAGACCTGTAAAATTAAAGGAAAATTTTTTCTTAATTTTCTTTGGGATTTTACAAGAACGCAGTTTCTGAAGGCAGTTGATTCCGAGGCCCGGTGTACCCGGAATTACTATCCGAAGTTTAGCTCGGGTACGTTCAATGAACAAACGAGCGGGAATTTCTAACTTCTGAACCGGTGCTCGGAATCAAATTCCAAGGGCACCGATGGAACCACAGTGCCGTTAATTGCTTAGAAACACTTTTTCCGAAGTTGTGTTTTCACAAGATAGGTTGATAAAAATTGTGGAATTTAAAATAAAATTTTTACTACAATTTTTATTTTCTCTAAGTGGATTTATTCTTTGGGTGGAATTTTTGTAACTTCCCAACTTCCCTTGGGAGGTTATGAGGGTGGTGGGGCCCACACAAACCCCACCCCTTCACATTCCTTAACTCCCACAACTCACAATTAAATTTGATAACTTATGTTTTAATAATTTATGACATTAATGAAGTGTGTTTAATGTGAGTGTTTGAATTTCAAACTAATGTCAAATTAATAAAATAAGTGTGGGTTTATTTTATGAAGGGTTGAATTCTTGTTGTGGAGTCTTTGGGAGAAAAGGCTAAGGAACTTGAGGAACGTCTTCGTCTTCGACGAAGAACGCGAAGAACACATCGATCTCCGACGAAGAATGCTGAGTCCTCGGAAACCGACTACGTGACGCCGTATACCGCGACGCCGATGACGTCTTCTTTCGCGACGTCTCTTTCCGCGACGGATTTTTCGGGACGAATCCTCATTCGACGAACCTCCGTTAAAGCTACGCTCGAGGTAGGGGGTTTATTTATTTTTGTTCGTGATTACTACCTTGAAGTTCTTCGTGAAATATGACCAATTCCTATCGATTTACGAGAGGGGGACGGACCGCACAAACACGGCCGACCCTCCTCCCTTATCTATGTTGTTGTTTCTATTGTGGATTGAAACGGGAATGGCGCGGTGTCGATGCACCGCGCGGGATCGTGCGTCAAGGAAAGCGCGGCGCCTTCGCGCCGCGCCATGAAATCGAACAAGGATGCGACGCCGTCACGACGCGTCGGAGAAACCCGAAGACACCGTGGCCGGAGCGGGGCCATGGCGGAGGGGCTTGGCGCCGTCGCGCTGCGCCGGACGAACCAAGGTCGCAGCCGGTTCCGGGCCGCGGCGGAGCAGGGTGACCGGCGGCCGGTTCCGGGCCACCGGCGTTGGAACTGGGGGGATCGGCCGGTGCCGGTCCGTAGAGGCAGAAGCCAACCAGCTAGAGTAGGCCGGACGGACAAGGGAAGGTCGGGGGTTACGAACCCCCAGCGGCCAGCTCAAGCGGCACCCCTTAATGGGGGTCGCGGTTACAAAACCAGGGGGTAGGCGCCCCCCCCCCCCTTCAAACGGCTCGGCCGTTTGGCGGAGCTCCTGGCCAGCGCGCCCAGGCCGGGCCGGGCCGCGCCCAAGCGGGCCGGACCCGGAGCCGGGTCGGGTCGACTCAGCACGGGCCGACCCTGGGGTTATCGGGCAGGGTCGGACCGGGCCCGAACCCCTTAATACCGAATCTGTTCTGGTCGGATGCCCATAACATGTGCTACGGGCCTCTGATCGATGCACCGTCAGTTGCGATGCGATCCTTGGATCGATGCGGTCGTTTATGTTTATCACACTCAAGGTTTTGGTATACTTTGGATTCGGCCGAGTTGGTTCGTACACGAAACCAACCGGGCCCTCAGAGCGGAAACGCTCATAACATGAGATTTGGACGTCTGATTGACGTACCGTCAACTTTGATGGATTCCTCTTAGTGAGACAGATCTTTTGGATTACTCCACCCAAGGTTTGGTTACAGGTGGAGTACGATCAGGTTGGTTTTGCCTTAAAAACCAATCGGGCCCCTGGAACGGAAAAACCAATAACTCTCAGACCGGGCGTCTGATTGACGCTCCGTCTGCGACGTTGAGTTCCTGTTGATGATATGGAACTTTTGGATACATCAACTTCGGGATTTGTGTCAGTTGATGTACCAGCCTCTCGACTCGTGGAGCGGACCCTCCCGAACGAGCTTGTTGTGTGCGGAAACCCTAGAGCTGGCTGCGTTTGCGACTGTGACGACGATGACGACTGTATAGAGATCCTCAGTGGATTCGATGGTGATGACTACATCACTCAGCGATCCTACGTGGATCAGTACTACCGATCTTGTGTGGGTCTGATCCTATGTGGGTCAGCGCTCAGCGGTTCTGTGTGAGCCAGCGCCTATAGATCCTGTGTGGGTCTGATCCTGTGTGGGTCTTTGCGGGGGTTAGTTACCTATCGATCCTTTGTGGGTCAGATCCTATGTGGGTCATTGCGGGGGTTTGTACCTATCGATCCTTTGTGGGTCCAACGGCTTAGATGAATCAGTGGCAATATCTGATAATCTATTTCATCATACAAAGAAGTATTCCTGTGTGAGGTGAATCCTGTTTTTCTTTCCTGTGTGGATTGTGTTGTGCTATCCTGTGTGGAATTACGTTTTGCTTCCCTGTGTGGACTGGTTTGTACTTAGGCTCGGATGTTGAAGCCGAACGAGAATTGATGACATAGGTATATGTATGGGCATATACCTAAGCAATGTCAGATGTTTTTTCGTGATTGTATCTTTCCATTGTGGATTATCCTTTGTGGATTCTAGGAGACATTCGGGGGTCTCGGGGTCCCTACTGAGTAGCTTATACTCACCCCTGCACGGGCTATGCCCGCACTACGTTGTGTTGGTTGCAGACGACGGACAGAATTGATCATGGTTGAGGCTTGCAGAGCAGGACGGTACCTGGAGGTGGACCACTAGACGTGACGTACTCAGAGCGGTCGGCTGGAACCGAGGAGCAGTGGAGTCTATCTGTACTAACCCTTCAGGTGGGATTTATAGTAGACAGCTCAGTGATGCGGCATTACTTTTCAGTTGTTGTCTTCCCTTACAATTGTACTTTACTTTTAGTTTGGGTTTGTATATTGGCCCACTTACTTTTCCACACTTACTATTGTCCTCAGTTTTTACTTAGTGTTTACTTCTACTGCTTGTTTTCTCTGTGGTGTTTGTTTACTTTACAAAGGCAATGCCTTCCCTTTTTACTAGGAATTATGCCATGGTGCTAGTCACCAGCCCCTAGCCTATGGAAGGCGGGCTTGGGGTAGTCACAAAACGGGCCCCGAGGATGGGTCGTGACACAAAACCAGTCTTCCACGACACCCAACTATCGCGACGCTCGTCTTCCGCGGCTCGACGACGTGCGACGTCAGTTACGAGGTAGGGGGATATTGTGTAATTTTGTATATGTGATTTATACCCTCGAACTTGGGAAATTATTTTTTGGGTGATTGTTTGAACCACTAACGCAGTGGGTATGGGCTAACGAACAAGTCCAGACACAACGCCAACTTGGTCGTGATGCACGATTTGTTGGGAAACGAGTGAACAGAAGGGAAACGATGATTTTGAGGCCATCGCAGTGAAGAGCATGACCCGAGGAGGACGTAGGTGGAGACGTGAGATAAAACGGACCATCAAAATGGATTCGGTGGACCGCAGAATATCGTGGCGGTGTGGGTCACCGACATGGCGGCGCATACGGCCGACACCGACCTACCGCCTCGGGGCAGCGACACCCTAGTACGCCGCCGGTGGTAGACCTCCATGGCACTAGCTACGGAAGCGGTGGAGCGGAACCCATGCTGCGTAGGTTATGAGAATGCTGCACGGCACCAGGCCGACGCTTCCATTAAGAAGAACCGGGGGATGTCGCCCCCCTACTCGGCCAGCCTGGTCGAGCAGCGGCCGGCCACCGGGCCGGACTACTTGTGCACGGGCCGAGCATCCTACGTGCGGGCCGAAACACCTTCCACGCGGGCCATGCCGCCCTCATGTAGGTCGGGACTCAATCGCTAGGCCGGTCCGTGCCCTACCGTGCTGGACCCGGACTAGGGTCGGGTCGACCTTGTTCGGGCCGACCGAGGGTGGGTTGGGCAGGGTTGGACTGGGCCCAGACCCCCTCTTAAGACAATTTTTGGTTAATCGCCAATAGCTTGAGCTACAGACCTTTGATCGATGCACCGTCAGTTTTGTAGGATTCCTCGGATCGAGGTGGTCGTTTTGGTTTATTATATTTATGGTTTTGGCATAGTTTGTGCATGGACGGGTTGGTTCGATCCCGAAACTAACTGGGCCCTCGGAGCGGAAATGCTTATAACATAAGGACCGGACGTCCGATTGATGTGCCTTTAATTAATTTGGATTCCTTTTTATGAGACAGTTCTTTTGGAATACTTCACTTGTGGTTTGGATGCAGTTGGAGTATGGTTGGGTTGGTTTTAGCTTAAAACCCAACCGGGCCCCTGGAACAGAAAAGTCAATAACTCACAGACCGGGCGTCCGATTGACGCGTCGTTTGTTACGTTGAGGCCTATATGACGAGGAAGACTTTTTTTATACTTCTACATGAGACTTAGTGGCACATGCAGTATTGGATTGAGGCTCGTGGATTGGACCCTCCTGGTGATGAGCGAGCATATTGCAGAGACCTAGTAGCTGGCTAAGTCATGACGACTGCTGATCAATTGACTCAGAGTGATTCAGATGGCCCAGTGGGGAGAGTTTGGTTGTATAATTAGACCCATGGTGGAGGATATCTAGGTTGTAGTGGTAGACCCATGTTACTCGACAGAAGGAGTACCTATGTAGGCTATGAGGGGGAGTGTTTGGTTTTAGCGGCAGACCCAAGGTGGGAAGCACTTGGTTGTAGCAGTAGGCCCACAATACTCGACAGGTGGAGTACTTCAGTAGTCCAAGGTTAGTGGGACGCACTTAGTTTTAGCGGCATGCCCACTGTACTCGACAGAGGAGGAGTTCTCTAGACGCTGTGGTTTCGACATCGTGAATAATAATCCTGGTTTGAGCTGAGTCAGTGACCTTTGTGTTTTTCTAATGATTGAGATGGGTTACTTGATAACATAAGTTAATGTATGGGTGTATACCTAAGTAACATTTATCCGTTGAAATCGTACTTTTTGGTTTATCCGTGTTGGATTTTGTGAGACCATAATGGTCTCTGGGTCCCTACTGAGTATCGTTATACTTACCCCTGCATGAACAATTCCCGCACCTCATTGTGTTGGATGCAGAAGACGAGCATCGCTGACTGAGGCTGAGGGTATGAGGACTGGACAATACCCAGATGTGTACCTCATGACAAGATGGTACCCATAGGAGACAGACGGACATAGAGTACTGATGAGGGTTTCTGTACCTACTTTTCAGGTAGGATCTATGGTGGACGATCCAGAAGCTTCTAGAAACCTTCCAGCTATTTGTCTTTTAGTTGTACATGTTTGTCCTTTCCTTTTAGTTTACTATTGGGATTTTAGTTCTGGCACCCTTTACTTTCAGGATACTTGATACACAGTTTTTACATAGTTTTTTCTTCTACATGAACTCTGGTTGTGTGTGTTTACGATTTTTAAAGGCAACGCCTTCTCAATTTTAGGGAATTACGCCTTTGGTGCTAGTCGCCAGCCCCTGGCCTATGGAAGGCGGGCATGAGGTAGTCACGATATGGGCCCTGGGGGATGGGTCGTGATAGTTCATCACATATGATAGGTGATATCAAGGTCCCCAAAAAATTAATTATCATTATGGTTTAGCTATAAAGATATTTAATGTGAGATGATTTTATTTTATGTTAATTGTATTAGTTAAAAATACGCCTCACAAGGTTAAGCCATGTGAATTTTTATGTATTGTCGGTTTAAAGCATAACCTTCCATGTATGAGTAAATTGTGTGATAATGATCATGATTAAATAATGGAGATAAATACTTGTCATATAAAATAATTCATGGATTGGAGAATCATAAAAAGGGGAAAGGAGTAATGAAAACCTATTTGAAATGGGAGATCCAAATTATTATTTATATCTTAATGAAAAAGAAGAAGAAAATTTATGGCACCAAATAAATATCCACACTGGAAAAAAAATATTTTAGAAAAATATAATAGAAATTATATAGGAGTGATCAATCACAATAAATAAATGATATAGATCTATTTTTTAAATCTATTTCAATGGGGGTAATGACTCCTGGAATGTATAGGAGAGTAGATATTCAATCAACTCGACCACAAAAGTTGGTTCACTCATGTTTTTGTGGAAATATGAGACACCATTAAACTATAGGTACTTGTTTTTTATTGGATAAATGGACTAATATATAAAAATGACAATATTTTTTTTCATGAATCAATAATTACAATATGTGGAAAAGTTCAAAAATATTACATGAGACGCTAAAAAACATAGATTTCATATAAAAATCCATGAAATGAAAATAGTATGGAGTTTCCTAGGACTGAATTTGAATATTATCATGATAAAAATGGGATCAAGATCCAATATATTACTCTATATACTCTTCAATAAATTGATCATATGAGAGGATTTATAAAAAAATTGTTGATATGGGAAGAATAATGGTATCTATGTTTGAACATTAAACATTTTTCTGTTGAGAAGTTGTGTGCACAAATATGTACATTAGAAATTTGTAATTACTATTTCCAAAATAAAATATGACCTCATATGTGTGTGGTTTAAAATGAATCCAAAATTTAGTTATTTCATATTTAGTTGAAATAATAATTAAAGACTCGAATCTTGTTATTTTTTTTTAAGAATGATAAATGACGAAACGGTATTGGATACCATTAAATGGAAAAGTTTACAAGTTATGGTGTAATAGACTCATAGAGTTATTATTTATTTTAATGTGGTGACAATTGAAAATAATTCCACTAATGTTTTAATGGAATCATTTATAGATGATCCAATTGAAAACAATGAGGTAAAATTCGATAAGTCTTGTGGTGAATAGGCTGAAGCAGAACCATGGCTTGATGAAGATAAATTTTAATATAGGAATGATTAATATAAGACTATTGGGAATGAAAAAAATGATCATCCATATGATGATGAATCATGTGGAAGTCTAAAATATAATAATAAATTAGAGTTCACATATTCAATATAGAAGAAGACTAATATGTGACCACCAAATAACACTAATCACTCTTATCAATATATATTTACTGGATAAATATATCAATCATGATGATTTTATTATGTACCGAAATTACAAAACAACCCAAATAGAGAATATTTTCATATAGAATACTGATCAGAGATCAAATGACAAAAAATATTATTGTTACAAAGTTTGTGATTAAAAAAAACTACATGATAAGGGAAACTTTTCTAGGAATGAGGCCTTACTTATTTGAAAAGAATCCTTACACATTTAAAGAAATTATATTGAAAATTCCCTTTACCTTGTTAAAAGTTAAGAGTCTATAATATTGTTCTTAATAGTTTAACATTATCAACAATTTCAAATTTATCAATTCAAGAAAGAATCCTTCTTCTTGAATAATGATCATGATTAAAAATTTCATATAGATCATCCTAAATGTATTATTCATGGTAATAATATTCTTACATTATGAAAAACAAATAGGGTGTTATATAAATTGAAGAAGTATCCATGGTCCAAGTATTTTAATTTATAAATATTATTGAAAGGAATGAAATTCACAAATGTAAAACATTGAAGAAATATGTACATAAAATAAATATTGGTAGGTACTCCCATATTGATTTCATATGTTTTTGAAATAAATTTTCAGGTGATCAAGGGAGTTCCTATAAGGTGTTTTCTATATAAATGATGATACAATTTGATACATACATTATTGGAGATCCGGAGTATTTTTTAGAATTAAAAGTAATGTAAGATGATGATTTTATTTTAATATCTCAATAGAAGTGTCAATGTGAATTATTAAATAATTTAGCAATGGAATATTAAAAGATTATACCCAGACCTATACATGTTGGGCCGAAACTATATTGTATTGTTGAAGGAGTTTGTGAAAATCAAAAGGACATAAATATATTGATAATAATCTAAATTTATTTCATAAATAAACACTAGATATTTAATAAAATATGATTTTATGAGATTGATATCAAATGCATCATAGGGAATCATATACTATAGATTGAGAAATGTGATTCTGTAGTCCCATAATCATGTATTGGTTTCCATAAACACATACTATGTATAATAACTGTGATAGTAGCAGTAAATGCTTGTATATAACCATCACTAATTGAAAAAATAAGTAATGATTATTTATTCTCTTACATCCAATGTTTATTTTATGATTTATTTATTTGGATAATTAACACAAAACAATAACTATAAAATAACATTTTATTTTTATAAAATAAATATTTTTTCACAATATTGAAAAACACTTAACCCATAATGAGTCATTAATATCTCTCATAAATTCATTCACATATGTTATCTTCCTAATAATTTCATGTGTAATAAATTTCTTCATTACATGTGGAAATTGAAATATAAGAAATTGTGACCCCAAATTCTTAGTAAGGGGGATCATATAATAAGGGAAATCATGGAATAAATATGGAATAAATATTATGGAGGGAATAAGTAAACAATATGGATCAATAATTAAATTGAAACTTATAGCATGCTCTATCATTGAGAGTAAATAAAAACATTAAAATTAGTAATTCTCATATCATACTAATGTAAATCATAATATCATACATCAAATACATGTTTACAAGGAATTTTCCATGATAGTATTCTATTATGGGTAGAGATATACCTTAAACACAACCAATTTTATCTCCCATGATACCCATCAATGCATCAATGCGATATATTATTTCAGGCCTCACACATAACTTGATTAAGTTCAATTCATTCACTGTATGGGTTAACAAATCATTTCATAAAATTCACTAATAAACAGTTACTGAATAAATCATGGATATCCATATAATGAAAGAAAAAGGATTTAAATAACATAATCAACCTATGTTAGTATTCAACAATAATTAATGATATCAATACTTTTGCCATGTCGACAAAAGGGATAACATGGTCATAACCCATCTAGATAAATAAGGTGGATGATCGAAAAATATGTTGCTAACATGAAAATAATCATATATATTTAAATAACAACTTATAGAATGTAATGTCTTGTATTTTTTGTGTATTATTTTTAAATATTATTCAGAATTATTACAAGGCTATGATTTGTGATGGAATGTTATTCTGAGGCCCGATGTGCTCAAAAAAAATGTTTGAAATAAATAAATCTTTAAATAGAACACATGAGGGTTTTTTTGGAAAAATGGGATTACATTTAAATGATTTCTCTGATAAGAAATTTGGGGACACCGTTCCATTCAGAGCATTGACTTTACCTTAGGAAGGGCCTTGCATCGAGCAGTGCGGGTCGGGAGAACTATTTAGTTTTCAGATGTTTTAAGAGAAATAAAATAAGTAAATAAATATTTTTTTTATTTCATTTTTATTGAAATTAACTAATTATTCCCCATTAAATACATTCTTATGAAATTTTCATAGGTTTATCTACAAAACCATGATTATTTACAACTGCCATAGGAGCTATAGAGGAGAACCTATTAGAGGACGTCGATAGATCGATTAATCGATGAACCTCAGATTCAACGAAACCTCTCCAATGAAAGTAACATGGTGATCAGTCATCAACGAGATCGAGGTAGGGGTTTGGTTTTTGATTTTTTTTCATTCCTCATTCTTCGATTTAGAAATGAACGTTGACTAACCCATGAACAGGTTGATCCACGGACCATGCATTCATGTGAAAGGGTTCTGTTTTTTTGTTTCTGCTGGGGTTTTGATTTGTGAATTGGGTTTGATGAAAATTGTTGAATTTTCATTTTGATTAACCAATTGAACCTATTAACTAGAGCATATTTATGTCATGAGGATTGACAATAGAGGTGTGTTCATCATTGGTTTGATGATTTCTTCACTCCCCACCCTGTGTTCTTCGGGTTCTTCAGGGGGTGATGAACAACTTATTTTTGCAAACCCATTTCAAAATGCAATAATCCCAAATTGGAGATCAAACATCTGGGTGACCTAGACGAGGTGTCATGGTGGTTGAGTATGATGAATCGGCTTGGATCAGTAGAAATATTTCTTTGATCTTTCTTCTTGAAGTTGGATCAAATGAGGTTTTGGGGACGGTTGATCACCTCAAACCTCTTGAAACGTTGTTGGTATGAAGGGATGGCTTTGGATCTTGAGTTTTGTGGAAAACGGACCACCAAAACGTGCATCAGAAGGTCGAAGGAGGTGAAATGGTGGAGGATCACATTTATGGACATATACAAGGAACATATTGTGTTCTATGATGGACACACTGTGTGTGTTAGGCATGGTGGATTCTAGGATTCATGTTTTTCACATTGTGAAGAACACGACTTGTCCTGGAAGGACACAATGTTTGGGCCACACCAAGCAGAGGCTGATGTTTCGGGCAACATGATGTGTTGTCATGGTGTGTGACCATTGTCACACGGTGTGTGAGTCCATACACATGACTCGGTGTCTATCATGGACTATACACATATATGGGGTGGAGTAAATGTGATGTAGTCCAACACACATCCTGGTGAGTCCGGTTACGCAGGTCACATAGTGTATTGGTTACACGGGATGGAATACAAGGGTTGTGGTTTTGAATGGGAACATGGACATCGTATATGGAGAAGACCATAGATATGTTGACACAAACTATGATTCCTCCTACATGATGTGTATATATGTTTTTACAAGGCAAGGTCTCTAGACTCGGGTCGTTGGACATGGGAAGTACCCGGAGTCAAGGGACACAATGTATGACCATGTCTAATCATTGTGTTCTCTATTGAACATGGCTTGAGATTCCTGTCCACCATTCCATGGGAAAAAAATTTTCTACTTAGTGCCTCTTTTCTTGTTCCCTAAATGGTCAGGTATCATTTCCCTCCACAGGAGTAAGATCATTTCAACAAGTCTTTCTAAGATAGAGTTAGATATCCTTCCGAGAGGCCGAGAGTAAGATCCTCTATCCATTAATGACGCTAGGTAGAGTAAGGTATCGACCTGAGTAATCATGTAGGGTGTCTATCCTCTACCTTGTAGGGGAAAATGTATAAGTCTTGGTATCCAAGAAGGCCCTATAAGTGATTGTCATCTATGTATTATAATCATTCCCACTAAGGTGTGTTTTCTCCTGGAATGACCGCATCATTTCTCTCTTCAGATCTATCTTTGAATCTATCACAATAATAGATTTTCTTAATGAAAATTAGTTCTCGTATTATATTCATCAGAGCTATTGACTCATTGAGCGAGTTCTCTCAGATGAGTTATTTTTGGAATCATCGAACTGAATCCCTAGTGTGGGTATATGATCATTGTGTATTGTCTCTAGACTATAAGTCTAAGGATCGTGTATATCTTTAATTATTTCTATTTATTTATGTTTAGTAGACATATATTGTGTAGATATCACTGTGACTTTAATTTGTGAATTGATTTGTGGTTTTCATGGTCCCCTATAGAGTATTGTTATACTCACCCCTGCATAGGCTTTTCCTTCATATGTCATGTCTCATGTAGACGGGCAGCCTTTTTCAGAGTCTTGGGCGGACCAAGATCAGACTGATTTTTTTGCGTTCCTTAAAGAACGAGGAGTTCCTACGTCTATGAACAGCTGTAACTTTTCATATTTCTTTCTTATAGATTTTAATTTTTAGTTTTAATACTCTTTGATTTGCTGGGCTTGTATTCTGGTCCATTTTACTTTCTCCACATTACTTCTTTTGTACTCTATAGGTTGGATTTAGTTGTATAGATTCATTTTTTCCCTTAGTGTTTTTTACTTTTTAGCATCTGTGGGATCAGAGATGTGTGCATGTGCACAGGTACCTAGGAAATTCCTCCCATGTTAGTGATATGCCTACAAGGATCAAGTCATTGGCACATGGCCTATTAGACGTGGGCTTGAGGAGTTGCGGCATAGGCCCCACTAGGACGGGGCATGACATATAATTCCTATACTTTTTCTTATGATTCTCTCGAGGTTAAAATCATCCAATCTGGATTTTGTCAAATGTGATGTTCACATCATATAGAGAAATGATAATACATCTAATTAAATACTATTTTAAATTATTCATAAAAAATACTTGAACCTAAGGTCATGGTTTTCAAAAAAAATATAACCCCAGTGTCACAATGGTAATTTAGAAGGATGATTACATAGATGAAAAAAATTGTTTGTAGATAATTATATAAATGACATCACAAAATAATTGAACAATAATCGAATTTTTTGATACCATGATTTAAATCCCCAAAATCATTACATATATATATATAATGATATATAATCCCAGTTAGGATAACTCATTTTGAAAATGATAATATAAATGGATGTAAAAAACATAAAATATCTTTTAGAAAAGATTGTTAACATTATCATAAAATATAAATCTACAGGTCTCTTTTAGAGGTAAAGAGAAATCATTTGGAAACCATTATTTTTAAAAATAATTTCCAATAATAAATTCTTTAAAATAATTAATGTTTATCTTGTAGTAATTATGACATGATTTTAAATAATGAAAAAGTGAATGGATAACCCCATTTAATTATTTTCAATAATCACTTGTTTAAAAATTACATTGTAAGAAGAGAAAAAAAATAATTCTAATAAAAAATAATTTTCATAAATAGAACTATAATATTCCATATTATAAAACATTATTGTGTGTGAACCCAATCATTAATGAATAAGTTAATGAAAAAAAATATAGCTCAAGTAATAATTATCCCTTATGATAAAAACACTCCATGAATGATGAATCATTTGAAAAAGGGTTTATGTGAAAAATATATATGTAATGATAGAATAAAATTTAATACATTTTAAGAATATTATATAACCAAATTATATAAAATAAGTTCATGTGGACAATAAAAACTCAATGAAGTAAAATTGATTGACCAAAAACTCATTCGATTCAGTTAATACTTGATTCAAAAGACATTTGAATAAAATACATTTAATTAAATTTTTTATCTCATTAATTAAAAGTTAATAATTTATGGAATTTATATAGTATATTAAATTTATAAATCACTAAAAAATGAAATAGGGTGGATAACATTTATCATTCCTAAAAATCCAAATTGAGACCAAGAAATATCTTCTGACATTGGTAAAATGCTATTCAAATAACAATGAAATTGTGGGATTAGGATTGAACATAAACTAATTTGATTAAATTGCAATTCCTAATATGATATCATAAATATTCATAATATACACCTTATAAATTAAATTATACTCATAATAAAAATCATGTCTCAAATAGAGGAATTTGTGATGAAAACCCATTAAATTGTCTGATTCTATTTTGAAAATATACAAAAAATCATGAATAATCAAAATAACATTTTTTAATAAATAAAAAATAACAGAATCCATAAGTATAAAAACAAATTATACTAAATTATAATTTTATTCTATATATTATGTAGTTTTTAATTATTTTCAACATTGGGTTTTTGTAATATTTTATCATTTTGAACATTTTTTTTGTAAAAAGATATACTGGTATCTATTATTTTTTACCATAACATCTGAATTAGATCGTATAATATAAATTGATATATGTTAAAATATTTTTCATAAAGATATAAATTCATTTCATGTTATTATTGTTTATGAACCATAATGATCAAATCGATGATGATAATGTTTTAGTGATTTTTAATGAATGAATATCATTTCCATAAATAATGAGTTAAGTGTTGATATAAACATACCAGATCAAATAAAAAATTATTTAAATATTTATAACAAATTACACCATTAAATTGTTTGTATTTGTTATCAATGATATAAATGTATATTATTGTTCATGTAGGTTGGTAAATTGACAAATACACGAACTTACAAATGATTAATTGATGATCATGAGATGCATTAGTGGTAATATCATTATAGAAGAAGAATAATATTCATATTTTGATTTTATTAGTGTTATATATAATAATTTTGTATAATTATAAATAATAGGTAATTTATGTAATTTCATTAATTATAAAGAAGAGATCATTTTCTTCTTATTTCACTCATTTTATCACTTGAATTAATGATATTCATTTACTGATCATATCATTAATAGGTCTTAATTTTTATAATAAATAATCTTAATGATATTATAAACAGAATATTTATCCATTAAATCTGTTTTTAGTATCATATTTGAATGCGGGTAATGAGAATAAATATGGAAATCCATCATTCAATTAAGGCAGTGGTCCATACATAAAAATGGATGGTGATTTCATTTTTCATAAAAATATATAAATGCATAAAATGTTTTTTATAATTTATGAATATAATTTTAATAAATATATTAATTAAATGATAAATTACTTATTAGGACCAGAATTATAAGGTTTTTAAGGATAATAATATATATTGTGCTATAGTGGAGGTCGTCCACACAATTCATCAGTGAAAATTTTATTTATATTAACAGAAAATGAGAAGTTCGTAAATTCTTTAACCATAATTATAATAACATATTAGTATAAAAATTATGCTTATTTTATAATTTAAATATTGAAAACTTAATTTTATTGATGAAAAAAGAACAAAAGTAGGTAGTAAAATGAAATAGAGGATAGAAACTTATACATCATTTTTTTATTATCTCATTTGCAAATGTGGTCAAGCCCATGAGGGATGTTATTATTGGAAAACAAGAACCTACTTATGTTTTATAGTTGTGTTTCTGTGAGGGTTGGGTTTATGTTTGGTAAAAAATTGAGGTTTTTATGTTTTGGGATGTGAGGATATGAGTGTCCACATTACAAGCGAACAAGTATGGCATTTTTATAAATACCCAAACATTTTCAATAATGGGAAGTAGATATCAAGAAAAACAAATGAAAAATGGTAAATAACAGATTGGATAATGGATAATTTCTATATAATAATAAAAAACTAATTCATGCACATGTTCTATACATGTTTGAGGTATTTTACTAATAGATTATTTACTTTTACAATTAAATCATCAAACATGTTAACTAGTTTTCACATAAGTTTACATGTCCTTTATGAATAAATATAAATTTTTCCTTATTTGAAAATTTAGACCTAATGATTAATGTTTTATAAAAAAATTCCATTTTATTCAATTTTTTTTGTGATGAAAAATAATTTTGAAATTAAAATGTATAATTTTTTAAAAACAATTTTTGAGAAAATATTACTCAAGTTCCAAAATTTCAAATATGGGTGTGTAAATTATAAATAGAAATTTAAAAATTATTAAGTAACATATGAAATACATATTTGGTTTTATAAAACGTTTTATATAATTTCTAATTAATACTCATATATTTGTAATTTAATTAATATCTTGGAATTTTTGAAAATGGTATTATCACTATTAACGTAAATTCCATTTTTTGAAAAATTCCCCAAAATTAAAATTAAAATTATATTATTATTATTATTAAAAAAAGTGTTCTAATTTTATCAATATAAATAAATAAAATTTTATATCACAATATTCAAATATAATCCAAAAATATAGTGGATAACGATTCATATCAGAAAATATATTTTTTGAAACAATAACTATTTTTTAATCTTATTTTTTATCAATTACTATTTAATTAATTTATAATATAGTATTTATATATTAATATACTTTATTATTACCTAATCATAATATAATTAGTTCTTTAATATATATCACAAATATTAGTAAATATTATCTTTAAACATAAATGTATTTTTCTTAGTTTTCCATCCATTCTAATTTAATTTCGTTAATATTAAAGTAACCATTATTTTATTTCTATAAGTATTTCATTATCTATTTATTAAAATAAATTTCAACTAATTTAATGGTCATGTTTTTTGATCATAGTTAATATTTAAATTTTTAAATAAATATACAGTGTTTTCTTTTATGTTTGGTGATACATGTCAAGAAAGCCTTGAAACACATTTATTTATTTAAAGGTTTTCATATATTAAGATATTAGGTTGTTATATTCTATAAACATAAATAAATAACATCCAAAAGATTCAATTATTACTCAATAAATAATTATTTTAAGGTATTATTAACATATTATTCATTCATGGTATAACTTATAATATGACATCTACCATACTCTATCAGGATATATGATGTTACTTTTCCTTCCCTAACCACATTAATCATTCCTATAATCATATTTCCAATAATGTATATACCCAATTAATATATTATTTTTAATACACATTTCCTAAAACCATTTGGTTCTCTAAGACAGTAAACAATTATGATATTAAATATTCTTAAAAAAATTGCGTTATCTTTAGCCCATGAATGTATAAATCAGTATTTATTAAGTAAAAAAATAATCAAAATAAGTCATTATCCATTAAATATATAAAATATAACACAAATATTAGTAATTATCATATATCCCAAGGATATCGATACTATATAACTTAAATTTTCAATATAATGAAACCCATTATCATCTCACCCTATAATAAACCAAAAACCTAGTAATCCCTCAAACATGGGTTCTTTAATAGTTATCTTCAAAAAATATATTCTTTCCATAAAATAATTTCTCAAAGTTCTTAACGTCATTTAATATATTATATAAAACCAAAAATAGAAAACTACTGAAAAAAAATCCACAGATGTTTCACATAGTCCTCCATAAGATTTAGAATATACCAAAATTTCCTCGATAAATATAACATCACTAATTTAAATAACTAAGACTATAAATAATTAATTAATATTATGATATAAACCTTACTACCATTGGTAGGACTATAAAACACACATTTTTCACTATAATAGGCATATAATTAAATTACTAATCATAAATCGATGCTCCCTTGATCAATAATAAGACATAATGTTTTTTAAATACATGCATTCCTCAGCTTAATCTTCATGAACTTATTTCACTGAAAAAATATAACATTAATTCTTATGAAAATATCCAAGATATAAATAAGAAAATATATATGATTATACCTTACATATTACATAACAGTTTAACACATTATACTTCTGGATCAACCTATGGATCTCATTATTCAATCCCTGAATATCTGTGGTCATTGTCTAACTAGGTTTTATAAACAAATTTGTTAACATTATAATTAAATACTATATAATGGTTCATTAGATAGAATTTGAATAATTAATATCCTATAACAATCAATTGTCTTTCTAGGTGTGTATCATTAGGCCCATTCACCATGTATTAGATGGATGATATAGTTAATTATCAATTAGCCTCTTTGGGTCGATTATAACTAGATGTATATTTTTCATAGCAACACCCCATTACTATTAACCACATAAGAATGAAATTCCTAGTAAACTAATATACTCAAGACATCAAGAAAAAATAAATATTTAATTGATAGTGAAAATATTTTCATCATTTTTATATGATAGACCATGATTTAATCTCTTACACTTGGTCAATTTGAAGTGATTTTCATTATTTTAATATTTTTGGTGTTTGTTGGACTAAAAATGGAATGTTGCAAAAATCTTGATTTTTGATAGATTTTCACATCAAGGATATTTTAGTCATTTAATTAAAAATATAATTAAAAATTCAATGAATATTTTTTTATATTCCTGGATTTATTTCCTTCATCATTATATTATAGACTATGATTACATTTGATCATCTAGATGCCTTAAACAACAATGAAGTTGATGATTTTTCCTTGCGAACAGCATGGACCCCACCAATGTAACGAAAACACATATTTTCCTAAAAACCTCCATTTAAAATTATTACACATGGATATTAAGAAAGACTAAAATATGCATTCAAACATTAAATATAATGTAGTTTGGAAACCATTATGTTGGCTTTTGATTGAAACAAATTGAAAGCTGATTCCTGGAAATTTAATCCAGAAAAAGAAACGTTGAATAATAAATTCATAACTCGTACATGAGTTGTACAATTACACTGAAATTTGGAGGATCTCCATTAAATACAAGGAAAAAACCATCATGATGTAGAAGAAATGTGGATAGGTCATTTTCAAGGTCATTAATGTGATATATGTTAAATTTGGACTGTCTGCTTAGACCAAAAAAATTCTTCGAGTAAAAAGGAAATAACTCCCTCACCAAGCATCCAAATACTATAAAATTTTTATGGTGGAAGGACAATGAAATTATGAATAAAATCATTGAAGGGATAAATGCGTTATTGGATGAGTAATTTGTTATATAAGAAGCCAACCTGTGGAGGATAAATTATGAAAATAAAAGTAGAGGATCTCCCACCTTTTAAGGCATTCCATTCCAACCACACTTCCTCTAATCAACTAGTGAGGGATGCATTGGACGAAATACTTATTTAGAGTTATTTCTTTCCACTGTCTATGTTTTATTGTAATTTCTTCCTTCTAACACATCATCTATACATCCCCATCCATGGAGGGGTAGTTTCATTGGGTTATCGGGAAAGGGGGAGGCCGGACCGATGAGATTTCTTGAGTTCATGTGCTTATATTTAAAAAAATCCCTTATTCATTCATAATATTGTCTCAATTATATATTATGTTTTAAATTCCAAATGTGGGTTTTTAAGTTTTAATTCAATTAATTTATATTTCTTTGGTCAAATATCACTTATCCTACCTCCAAATTCTAATCTGTATACAGTGGCACAAATTATGGTTGGTTGGGGATTGCTTGATGGTAGTCCGCACATGTGTATGAAATAATGTAGAATATTGGATTTTAGGGGAAAATAAATTTTTGGATAAGGATTTCCATAATTAGTAAATAAATCCATCTATAATCCTACACACATTAGAATAAGTATATACCAAATGATGATGATTCCATGAAAACTCTTAAATCTCAACCCATCCTTCCAAAAGAAGCAAACCATACCAACATTGGAGAAAAAAAAGTGTTCCAGAAAGAATGATGAAAAACACCACTAGAAAAATAAAAAACGGTGAAAAACAATATCCCATCACCATTCCCATATGAATTAGTTGAATCAATGAAGGGTCAAGAAAAATGACTTCAACAGGAAATTCAGGAAACTTTCTAGAAAGTGGAGAATAAATCCCATTACATGAGGAAACACGATAAATCCTTATTTATGAAACTTTTTTAAGGAGTTTTGCACTAAAAGAAGGATGTGGGATGTGAATTAAAGAATCAACTTAAGAAGAAGTGTGTTAGCCTTGATCAAAACACTGATACCACAAAAATGTCATGATCCAGGGACATTCTCTATTCCATGCATCATTGGTTGTTTAAATTTTTATGTTAAACTATGTGATATAGGAGGATCAATTAATGTTATGCATTACTCGATATTCACATCTTCATAGATTGGATAATTGAGGACTACAAGAGTGGTGGTCCAGAATGAAAATAGATCCCTAGTTTTCCCATCCGGTGTTCTAGAAGACGATCTTGTGAAGTTCAAAGATCTACTTCTCCCAACTGAATTTTTGTGCGGACAAGTGGAGAAGATAAGTATTTTTTACACTCACCCATCATCGTGGGGAGACCATTCTTAAATACTATAATGGTCATCATCAAATTTTAGGAGGGAACATTCTAAATCGAGATCATAGATAGTCCAGTTCATTGCAATATACTTGAATACTTGAAGAATATTTCAGACGTACATTCTCTAAATGCAATCTACCACAAAGAAGGAAAAGCACCAACTAAAATTTTATAAGAGGAAACCATATAATTCTTGTATTGTTTTTTAGAAGATTCTAGAGAATAAAAATCATGAGAAAATGTTCAGTTCAAGAAGTATAAAATCAAGGAAGAAGAAAATGAATAGATTATCACATATCTCTGGATGGAACTTGAATCGAAGGAAACAAAATGGAAGATAATCAGAACAAGGTTAAGAAAAATCTCGATAACACTGAAGTGGTATGAAAAGGATATTCTCAAAAAAAATTGTAAGAGTGGATAACAAGAACAATTTAAATCTGTACTCAATCAATTTCAAAATACACATCTTTTATTTAAATTTGAAGAGGTAAATATATTTTATTTTGGGTAATGAAAATTAAGGGTGAATCTCATGCAACATTATAGGAGTGGAATTTTCGAAGGACTCCACATCCCCTTAAATAAATTGAGGTTGGTATTGAAACATGGAAGTAGAAAATATGAAGAATGGTCGAAAAAAATACCAGAAGATCAAAATTTCTAGGGTTTTCTCGGTGTTGTGGTATCCATGGAAAAAATCATACTCTTTTTGGTACATTGTGTATTTAATAGAAAATAAGAAAGAACCAGTATAGGATATTAGACTCCTCCAACCTATTTATGAATAAATTCCATCAGGTTGAACCTATCCATTACATTTGATTGTATACTGTGATTAATTGTCATATCACCATACATGTTAAATATATTTAAATTCATTGAGGACACTGCATAAATTATATTTGGTGGAGTGAATCTTATAGTTTATAGATTTTTAATACGTTTTATGTTGAGCTAACGACATTAATCAAAAGCACTTTTAGAAGGCAACCCTTTTCCATTTTAGCCCACTTTCCCTCAATGATATTATACCTTGATTGAATAGGCATACAATATGATTTTTTTCATTATTATATTTTAGGTCCATGATCCATGATTTAAAAATGGAAGATAATTAACAGAACACACATTGTGCAGCTGCTTCAAAATAAAACTGAATAAACACGAAAAGAAACACCCGACTGAAGCATCATTTCTAAAGGGATATTTATTTTATATTCAATATCATTGAAAATCGCTATAATTTTTCCCTTCCAATCATTATTTGTGAATTAAACTAAAATAGAATGATCACACTTGAATTCATATTTCTATCAACTTATATAGAAGACATGTGTCTTTTAGGAATCCAATGATGTCATGTTTTAGAATTCAATTTTAATGAAATTGAATAAATAAAATGGAGAATTTGATGGTTAAAAGTATGGTAGGATATTGAAATAAAGACTAAAGAATTGAAGGAATTAATTGATTAATTTAAATTAAATTTCCCAATTATATTTCATGCTATAAATTTATGATATTCCTGTGAATTGATTAGTTATTTTTAATCTTTATATGATTGATTGCTACAAATAATAATTCAAATTAATGGAGGGATTTCTAGACAATATAATTCCAATTATAACTTCAGCATATTTCTTGAGTGATCATGCGGCATGTAACCTACAATAACTTGTATTGAAACTTGTCGATGTTATGAACATGCAAAAAACATTTTAAATGATAGTGGCACTACATTGTCTGGCCACATATTTTCTTAATACCAACCCATAAATTTATCATTTATTATACCATAGAATACAAGAACTTACATATATGGTTATGCCACACTAAAAGTCGATTTTTCTTTACCTACCCGAACTTCTAGTATTTTTTCATGGATATTTCAAGTTTTAGTGTGGGGAAAGGGCCTTTCTTGTGCGTTTATTTGGTTGTTTATCATTTATGAGTCGTGTGAGGTGTGTATAACTATTTTGGGTAGTAGATAATAAGATAATTGGGCATGTTTCATAATTTCATTATGGTTAATTTTTTGAATCCATTTCTCCTTATAAAATTGATGAAAATTGGAGATGATCTTGAATTCCTCATTCTACTCCCTTTGATGACTCGTGACACTCTCAGAAAATTATGGGATTGAATTTTAATTTATTCATTGTATTGAATTTTCAGATCACCCCCCTTGAAAAAAAAATCAAATGAATATAAAATTCCCTCTTTGTGGGGAATTTAAAAAAAGGTAGAACATGGATTATATCAATCATTATAATCATTATTTGGATCATGTAAAATGTCATAAAATGGGGTGCTGGTGTTGTTTTTCACATTTTGAAGGCGGATTGAGAGGGTAATTTCCTGTGTTTTCACTAGAATTAATCATGCATTGTACTTTAGATTCCAACATCCTCTTTCAGGTCTGAAACATTATTCTAGTAATTTTGTCATCAATATTAATCATAGAGTCATTTGATTCTTTATTAAAATTACTCACAATTTTATGTATATTTTTTATATAAAATGTTGATAATGTAGCTCATTTAAAAACTTATGGATAAGGAGCATGTTCCCATGATATGAAAATAAATCCACTTGAATTTTAGCCTGAGAGACGAGTTAAAATATTCTTTTGTGGTAAATCATGATACAACATGTTTAATAATAATGAATTGATGAGCATTAATGAATGAAAGGAGAAGACCCATAATTTTTCAAACTGGAAAAGTGAAATGAATTAGTAGATTATTTCAATAAAAATTGGGAAAATAAATTGATATTTTATGTGGAATTTGAACATTTCATTTTACATTTAAATTGATTGATTTTACTACTTAGAAATTTAAATATTCGTAACATTGTTGCCCTGGGAATTTCAATGTTGAGATATCATTCATATTGAAAAGTATGGTTTATGTGTCAAGTAATTGATAGAGATAATATATTAATCATTTTTATATGATTTAAAATAATTTAATCTCATACAGTTTGTCAAGTTGAGATGATTTGCTTGATTTTCATATTTTTGGTGTGTGTTGGGCTACAAATGGAATGTTGCTTAAATCTTGATTTTTGGTAGATTTTCACATCAAGGGTATTATTGTCATATCATTAAAAATATAATTCCCAAATTAATGATTCATTTTTTATAATAATTGATTTATTTACATTATCTTTATCGTCTAGAATAGGAGCATATTCAAGGATCTAGTGGCCCTAAAAAATTAACAAATTTCAAAAATTTTCTGAGCGGACAGTGTGTACCACACCACAGTAACAGAATCACATCTCGGTCTACACACCTACATTTTATATTCATCTACATGGATATGAAATTTGAATAAATGGATAATTCAAAAATTAATTTTTAAGGAGTATGGTATTCATTATTGTGTCTTTTAAATATACTCAATTGAAAGAAGATTACATTAAATTTCATTCGAAAAAAAAACCCAATAAAAAATTCTTAACTCATACATGAGGTGTCCAATTATACTAAAATTTGGTCGATTTCTAGAAAATACAATGATAAAAAAAAATTCATGAATGATATAATGTGTGGATAGGCCTTCTTAATGGCCATTATATCATGATATGTTAAATGTGGAGAGTCTACTTAGATGGAATAAATGCATGGATTAAAAAAGACACAACTCCATCAACAAGCATCCAAATACAATGAAATTTTGAGGGTGGATGATCAAATAAAATTTGAAGAACCTTCAAGAATGGATTAACGTGTTATTTTATAATTAATTGTAGATGAAACGCACCATATTTTGGGGAACAAATTATTCCTATAAAAGGAGAGGATCTCCCACCTCCCATGGAATTCCATTCCATCCACACTTCCTCTAATCGACTGGTGAGGGAATAATTGGATGACAAACTCCATTAGATTTATTTATTTAAATTATTTTTCTTTTATTTAATGTCTCCCCTCTCTAGTATCATCTTTACGTATCCATCCAGGGAGGGGTAGTTTAATTGAGTGATCGAGAAAGGGGGAGGTTGGACCGACATTCATGCTTGAGTTCTTGTACTTCAATTTAATTAGATCTTTCCTTCATTAATAATATAGATTCAATTATAAATTCAGTTTTAAATTCTGAATAAAGTAGTCTTAGGTTTTAATTTTATCAATTTATATTTCTTTATTTAATGATCAAATCTCCCTCCAGAAAATACTATTCTGTATATGGTGGAACATATTAGGGCTGGTTGGTGACAACTGAACACTAGTCAATACGTGCGTATGCTTGCATGTGAAATAATGGATTTTTATGGAACACAAATACATGGTTAGGGATTTTTATAATTAAATAGAAAAAAATCTACAATAAAGTACACATTGTATTAAGGATTGTACAATCTAGGTTTTTGGATAATGAATATTCTCATCATATCCATTTCGCCAAAAGAGTGAATGAACTCAGTAGACGAATCTCTCTTTAACTAGAAAAATGAGCCAAAAGGTGGAAAATCATGGAATCCATTAAAGCACATCACTAGGTCTAGCCTAAACCATATCGATCACTATCTTTCTCATTTTTTTAAAACCGATCAAATCAAGATTCTTATTTCTCACACTTCATTCAATTTCAATTAAAACTAATTATATTCTAAATACCATTAAATAGTGACAACATTGTTTTTTGTGAACTCATCTTCAAAATAAAACATAGTATAAAAAACTATATTATAAATAGGTAAATAAAATATTGTTTTTCCAAACCCCATGTATGGAATTCATAAAAACAAGTCACTACTGCCAGAAAGACAGTGCCCCAAAACCCAAAAAAATTCTTAAAAACAACTGAATCACATGTACTTCAAACAACATTTTAATAGAATTTGATCAAGAAATAGATCACACAATAAAAAAATTATAACATAAAAATTTTCAAATAGAGTTTCAAGAAAGCAGTCTCACAGAATCAAGAGAGAGTGAACACATTCAACCTATAAAAATGTCTAGCAATCCCAACCAGACTTTGCATGATCTTTTCCCAACACAATTCACTAACCAATGAAATCAAATAGATTTACCGGCCATATAAAATGATTTTTTACTAAATATTAACATGATTCAAATTATTCATGAACTCAATGGTCTTACAAGTGATGACACCAAAAATAATATCATGGGATTTACAAATGTGTGCTATAGCTACAGACCCCAAGGTGTTACAGAAGAACAGGTAATGGGGAGGGCATTCCCCTTCTCAATTGAGCAAGAAACAAAAGAATGGTGATACAGTCTAAAAATAGGGGAAGAACATGATGGAGAAGACCATAAATTTTTTTTTATACAAAGTATTTTCCCACAACAGGTAGCACAACTATCTGAAAAGAGATCTATGTCATTCGCCAATCGACCAGTGAAACACTTTATGCGTACTAGGAGAAATTCAAGAATCTATATTCTAGTCATCCACATATGACTATGGAAGAACACAATTTAATTGTTCTCTTCTATCAATAATATCATGGAAATGATCTAATAATTCAACATGAATCATCTGGAGGATCCTTAATTGACAAGTCACCAGTGAATGCTGGAAGACTGATTGAAAAGATTTCACTAAACTCACAACAGTTTGGAATGAGACGTAGAATCAACAGAGGCATCCAAGAGGTAAGGACTTGAAATTCTTACTCACACTTACTTTAAGAAACAATAAAGTAAATGAGTATTTATATGAGAAAAATTGATGTCAAAATGTGATGAAACAATAAGGCTTCAGTCAGGTATATGGTTTCTGATCTTCCACTTATCATTACACTAATTAGTGTCTAGATGTTCAGGATAAATAATATTCTGTTGTAGCCTATAAAAAAGGAAAACTCAAAACTCAGACCCAACCATTGTATCGATTTCAATAGAATCAATCTAGGAATCATTTTCTGACAAAATATCAGAACCTAGAACCATTCCAACAACCATACAAGATATCATACCAGTAACAATAGACATTCAAACTGCTATTTTACCAGTGAAATAATTATTAGAAACCATTAACAAGTGTAATGAAAAATGAAGATAAAAAATTTAAGATGAATTTTTCAGTGATGGATGATAAAATTAATAAGCTAAGCGATCAATTTTCAAGCCTAATGGATGTTTTAACAATGAATCAATGTAAACGCTCAAAACAGACAGTTCCAAATCCAAAGTAGAATGTTAGTTAAAACACAACCCAATGTGGGAATGGGAAAATTACACATGAGCAATGTGTGTATGACGATTCCAAGATACCTAATAAACCTCAACCCATCCATCCAAAATAAGGAAACCATAACAACAATGTTGAAAGAAAAATGATTAGGAAGGAATTACTAGAAACAAAAAGGCAATAACAACAAAGGGAGAAAAGGATATCCCGATACCATTTCCATTGGCATTAGTAGAATCAAAAAAGGGTGTAGAAGAACGAATTCAAAAATAAATTATGGGAAAATTACAAAACGTTGAGATTAAAATAAAACTTATTGAGGAAATACAAAAAAAAACCCTTATGAATTAAATTTTTTGTAGAAACTAAGCACTAAAAGAAGGATGATGGATTATAATGAAAGGAACATATTGGGAAGAAGTGTTTCAGCCTCGATCAAACCACTGATACCAAGAAATTTTCAAGATCTAGTGACATTATCTATTCTCTGAACCATTAGTGGTTTAAATATTTATGATACACTATGTGATATAGGAGGTTCCATAAATGTTATTCCTCACTCAGTATTAAAATCATTACAGATTCAAAAATTTAATCCTATTAGAGTGGTTGTCCATCTCGAAAATAGATCCACAATTTTTACAGCAGGTGTTCTAGAAGTTGTTCTTCTAATTGTCATAGATAAACTATTCCCAAATGAATTTTTTGTGCTAACAAAGGAAGAATATTGGATTTCATGACATTCAACAATCATCTTGGGGATATCATTCATAAATAATTCAAATACCATCATCAACGTGCATGATGGAACAATCTCAACAGAGCTGAGAGACAGTCGATTGCAATTCAATATACTTGAATTGATGAAGAATCTATCATATGTTCATTCCCTAAATTAAATATACCAAAATTATGAAAAATAACCAACAAAAACTTTTGAAGATACAAACATATAATTCTTGTAATATTTATTAGAGGAGGCTGGACAATCAAAATCCCGAGATGATGTTGAGATAAATAAGTATAAACACATGGATGTTGAACATGGAAATATTATCACATATCTCCAGATGGAACCTAATGCGTTGGAAGAATAAATAGGTGAGAAGAATTCCATATTCCATACAATGTAACATGATATGGACAATGATATGGAAAACCCCATTAACAATGAAGAGGTATGCAAAGGATATTCTGAAACTAATGGTAAGAGTAGATCACTAGAAAAAAGTTAATTTGTAATCAATCAATATCAAAAGACACATTTCTTATTTAAATGTGAAGAGGTAAAACCCAAAAAAATGTTCGTGTGGGTAAATAAAATTAAGGGTCAATCTCCTCCATCAAGATAGGGGAATTGTGTTAAAAGGACACCACCACCCCTTAAAAAGTGTGATTATTATATTGTTATAGGGAAGAAAAAAATATCATGAAAGATCGAAAAGCATCCCAAAAGAACACAATTTCAAGGATTTTGTTGGTATTGTTGTATCCGTGGACACAAATTATACAATTTATGTACAACATTTCTTCACCATGAAATAGTAATGATCTGGTGTAGGAGATTAGACTTTTCCAATCTTTTTAACAATAAAATATGCCAGGTCATTCCTCTACATTACATTTGATTTCTTGCTGTGTTTCTTTTTCCAATCATCATACATGTTAAATATATTTAAATTAATTAAGGAAACTAAAACAACTAAGTGTGGGTGAGGGAATCTTATAGTCTAGGATTATTTAAGATTTTATACTTGAGCTCACAACATTAAAAAAAGTGCATTAAGGTGGAACCTCGTGTTTTCCCCTTAGTCATCTTCCCCTATGTCATATTATATCTTAATTCAATAATCCTACATTATCTTTTTTTTTTCATTCTTATATTTTAGTTCCATGATCCAAGGATAGAAATTGGAAGATTATTAACAAAGAACATGTTGTAGAGTTGAATCAAAATAGGACTGAAGAAACATGGCAAGCAACAACTGACTGAAGCATCATTGCTAATGGGAGTTTTCTTTTACATTAAATATCATTTTAACTCCCTATATTTTTCCCTCCAATCATGATTTGGGATTAAAATAATATTTCAATCTCAAACATGAATTCATATTTTACTCAACTTATCATGGAGACATGAGTTTCTTTACAATCCAATGCTTATATGTTTTATAATTAAATGTTAATGAAATTAGAATAAGTAAAATCGAGAATTGGATGATTAAAATGATGTATGAAAATTTATATAATGACTAAATATTTAAATTAATTAATTGACTTGTGTAAATGAAATTTCCATACAATATTTCATGCTTTGAATTTATAATACTCATCTGAATTTATTTGTTATTATTAATCATGCCATGTGGGATTGTCCCAAATAATAATTCCCATTCTCAAGAGGATATCTAGAATTTTTTTTTATTTTATCATGAGCATATTTCTAGAGTGTTGTTGGGGAATAAAACCTACCATAACTTTTATTGAAACTTTTCAAAGAAATGACTCTGTAAAAAGACATTTAAAATGACTAAGGTAATAGTTTGGTTAGCCACATATTTTTCAAATACCCCCCATTAAATTTATTTATAATTATCCCATATAATACATGAATTTCTGTAGAGTATTAACCCACATTACAAGATGATTTTCCATACCTACCTACACTTTTAATATTTTTGCATGGATTCATTATGTTTGAGTGTGGGAGAAGGGCCTTTCATGTGCGTTCATTGGATTTTGTATCATTTATGATTACTGTGAGGTGTGTGTTAATATTTTGGGTAGTGGATAATATGATAATTGTGAATGTGCCCTCATTTCATTGTAATTTATTTTTTGCATTCATTAATCCTTTAAAAAATTTGACAAATAGAGATGACCTTGAATCCTGGATCCAACTCTCTTTGATGACCCATGTCGCTCTCAAAAAGTTATGGTCTTGAATTTTCAATCCTTTACTTTACTCAATTTTAAGCACATCCTCCATGAAAAAAATGAAAATAATTTTTTTTCTTTTCCATGTATTTCAAAAAAAGGGAAAACATGGGTTATTTTATTCAATATAATCATTACATGTATCATGTACAATGTCATAAAATGGGGTGGTATTGTATTTCTAATTTTTAAGAAGGATTGAGAGATGAATTTTCTCTGTTTTCAATTGAATTAATCAACCATTGCACTTAAGAGTCCAGCCTCATCTTTCTAGGCTGAGACTTTTTGAAGTGATTTTCCCTCCATCCTTAAGACACATAGTCATTTGAATATTTATTAATATTCATCCTGATTTTATGTACCTTTCATCTTTACAAATTGGTGAATTTAGTTCATTTACAAGACTATAGATATTAATCATGTTCTCATGATATGAGAATAACACCACATGAATTGTATCCTAAGAGATGGGAGAAAATCTTCATGTGAGGTTAATCCAAATATCTAGGTTTAATAATAATTTATTCAGGAGCATTAATGATTGAAAGGAGAAGTCCCATCATTTTTCAAAGGGGAGAAGTAAAATACATTATTTGATTGTTTCTTAAAAAATTGAGAAATTAAATTGATATTTAATTTGGGGTTCGAAAATTTTATTTGAAATTGAAAATTGATTGATTTCATAGGTTTGGAATTTAAATATTGGTACCATTGGTGCCCTCATATTTTCAATGCTGTGATTTCATTCTTGAGTACAAGCATTGTTAATGTGTGGGGGAAATGATTGAGCTAAAAGTTTTATCATCTTTTATATTATTTACACATATTTAATCTCAAACATTTTTAATTTTGAGCGGATTTTAATGATTTTAATGTTTTTTGTGTGTGTTTGGATAAAAATGGAATGTTTCTTAAATCTTGATTTTTGATTTCTTTTCACATAAATGTTATTTTGGTATTTTCATTAAAAATATAATTACAAAATAAATATTTATTTTTCTAGAATTATTTGATTTATTTCTTTCATCATTCTCTTCTGGAAGAAGAGCTTATTCGAGCATTTAGAGAACTAAAAAATCATAGAAGTGAATTATTTTTTTGGGCGGAAAGCATGGACCCCACCATATTAACAAAATCACATCATTTCCTACACACATCCAACTGAAGAGATTGTACTTTTATATGTAATAGGAATCAAAGAATGATTCAAAAAATAAACTTTTTGACATTTGGAATCCATTATGGTGGCTTTTTAATGAACTCAAAAGAAGGATGCATCCTATAAATTTAATCTAGAATTAATAATCTAATATAAAAAAATATTAACTAATACATGAGGTGTCAAAATACACTAAAATTTGCAAAATTGTCTCCCCAGACAATGATAAAAAAACTTTCATAAAGGATCTAATACATAAAGAGGCTGTTTTCATTGTCATTAGTGTGTGATAAGTTAAATGTGGAGATTCTTCCTGGATAGAATAAATTCGTGGAGTAAAAAGGACATAACTCCATCATTAAGCATCCCAATATTATAAAAATTAGAGGTTAGATGAAAATAGAAATTTTGAAGAACATTTATCAAGGGCTAAACACGTTATTTGATAATTAATTAGAGATGAAACACAACATATTTTGGAGAATAAATTTTACATATAAAAGGAGAGGAGCTCCCACCTCTCAAGGAATTACATTCCATACACACTACCTCCAATCAAGCAACGAGGGAACCAATGGAAAACAACCTCCATTATATTTATTTCATTAAAATATTTTTCTTTTTCATAATTTCCCCCATCTCCAATATTATCTCGACTTCCCCATCCATTGAGGGGTAGTTTCATTGAGTGATTGAGAAATGTGGGGGCTGGAACGACATTCTTGCTTGAGTTCTTGTTCTTCAATTAAATAAGATCACTTCTTCATTCATAATATGTATTCAATTAAAAATTCACTTTTAAAATATGAATAAATTTTTTTAGGTTTTAATTATGTAAATTTATATTTCATTAGACAATTATCACATCACCCACAACAAAATTATATTCTGTATACGGTGGAACAGATTATGGTTAGGTGGTTATTGCTCGAATGTAGTAAGTTTGTGTGCATACTTTCCATTGAAATATTGGTTTCTTTGGGAACACCAATTCATAGTTATATATTTCTCTAATTAATTAAAAAACAATCTACAATCCTACACTCATTTTAAAGATAATAGAATAATATTTTTTTTGGAAAATGATTATTTTCATCACAACAATTTAGCCATGGGAGAGAATGGAATCGGTAGATGAATCTCTCTCTAACAATACAAATGAGAAAAAAACTGGGAAAACCATGGAATACCTTACAAAAAAAATTAGGTTTATCCAAACCCATATCAATCATTATATTTAACATTTGTTTAAAACCGATCAAATCAAGCTTCTTATTTCTCACATATCATTCAATTTAAATTAAAACTAATTAAAAAGTGACAACCTTTTTTTGTGAACTCTTCTTAATGTGAATACATAGTATCAACTACTATACAATACTTCATTAATTTAAATATTGTTCTTTCACACCCCATGGATGGCATGCATAAAAACATGTAATCGATGTGGGAGAGGTAGTGCCCCAAAACAACTTTTTTTTAGAAAACATTGAATTCCCTCTATTTCAGAAATTTTTTTAAAAGAATTTGATCCAAAAATTAACACATAATAAAAAATTTCAAATAGAGTTTGAAGAAAATTTTCTCACTGATTCAAGAGAGAGTGAACACATTGAACCCATAATAATGTCTATAAGTCCCAACCAAACATTGCATGATCATTGAGCACAACCATTTTCAAACCAAAAAAATCATATATTTATCATGGCGTAATAAAATGATTTTTAACTGCGTATTAACATGAATCAAATTATTCCTAAATTTATTGTCTTGGACGCGATGACCCCAATGGGAATATCCTAGAATTTACAAATGTGTGATCCCCCTATAGACCCTGAGGTGTAACAGATGAATAGGTAAAGGGAGGGCATTAACCTTCCCAATAGAGGGAGCATCGAAGGAATGGTGGTACAATCTACAATGAGGGTAAGTTCATGAATGGGAATATCATCAAAGATGCATTATACAAAGTATTTTCCCACATCATGTAGCACATATATCTGAAAAGAGATCTATGCCATTCACCAATCGATCAGTGAAACCGTTTATGTATACTAGGAGCGATTCATGAAGCTCTCTGCTAGTTGTACACATCCCACTATGGAAGAACATAATTTAATTTATTTAATATATCAAGGATTTATTGACAATGATCTAAAAATACTAAATGAATTATCTAGAGGATCCTTGTTTGACAAGTCACCAGTGAATTCTATAGGACTGATTGAATCAATTGAACAAAACTCACATCAGTTTACCAGGAGAGGTACAGGCACCAGAGGCATCCACAAGGTAAGGTCTTCAGATTCTTAATCACACTTACATGAAGAAACACATAAGGAAACAAGTATTGGTATGAGAAAAATTGATGGAACAATGTAATGGAACAACAATTCTCAAGTCAGGCATGTGGTTTATTCTATTCTACTTATCATTACACTGATTATTGTCAAGAATATTAGGAGACAAAGTATTGTGCTATAGCCTATCTGCATAGACAACTCTGTCCTCAGACCCAACCATTGTATCAATTTCAATACAATCTAGCTAGTGCACCATTTTATAAAAAATCTTAGCACATGGAACCATTCCAACAACCATACATGCAATCCTACCAGCAAAAACAGACATTCGAACCACCACCTTTCCAGTTAAATAATAATTAGAAACCATCCACAAGTGCAACAAAAAATTTATATAAAAAATTTAGGTTGAAATTTTTAGAAATAGAATATAATATTGGAAAGCTAACCACTTAACTGGGAATCCTAATAGATGTTTTAACCAATAAAAAGAGTAAACTCATAGCATAGAATGTTCCAAATCCGAAGGAGAATGTTACTGAAATCACAACCTGATTTGGGATTGAACACAAACCTTCTAAAAAAGTGACTATGATTATTATAAGAAACCTAATAAAGCGCAACACATCCTTCTAAAATAAGGAAACCACAACAAAAATGATTAAAGAATAATATTCATGAAGGAATGGCCAGAAACACCCTTGAAAAAATTACAAAGGGAGAAAAAGGATATCCCGACACCATTCCCATATTCATTACTAGTATCAAAAAAGGGTAATAAAAAACAAATTCATCCGGAAATTAAGTGAACATTACCAAAAGTTGAGATTACAATTACACTTCTTGAGGAAATACGAAACAATCTTATGTATGCATTTTTTAAAGCAACTATGCACTAAAAGATGGAGGATGGATGGTATGGAAAGGATGAGTTTGAAAAGAAGTGTTTCATCCCCAATCAAACAATTGATACCACAAAAATGTCAAGATATAGGGACATTCTCTTTCCCCGACACCATTTGTTGTTTTGAGATTTATGATACACTATGTGATATTGATGGTTCCATCAATGTTATGCCTCACTCAGTATTTACATATTTGTAGATTTGAAAATTGAATCCTACTAGAGTGGTGGTCCATCCCGTAAATAGATCCACAATTTTCCCAATAGGTTTTTTATAAGATGTTCTTGTAATAGTCAAAGATATGAAATTTCCAACTGACTTTTTTTTCTAACAAGGGATGAATATTGGAGTTCATGACACTCAAAGATCATCTTGGGGAGAACATTCATAAATACTGGATGTACCATCATCGATGTGCATGAGGGAACACTCTCAATGGAGCACATAGATAGTAGAGTGCCATTAAATATATACGAATCTATGAAAAATTTGTCATCCATTCATTCACTAAATGAAATATACCAAAATGAAGGAAAAGAACCAACTAAGAATTTATAATATACAAACATAGAATTATTGGATAGTTTATCAGAGGAGGTTGGTGAATCAATATCAAGACATAATTTTGAGATCAAGAAGTATAAACTCATTGAGTCTGAACATGAAAATATTTTCACAGATCACCACATGGAACTTGCTGCGACGGAAGAAGAACTATGTGAGAAGAATTACTTATTCCTTAAAATGTAACAAGATCTGAACATGGTTAGGGAAATCCCCATTAACACAAATGAGGTATGTAATGTATATTCTCAAACCAATGGTAAGAGTGGATCACAATAAAAAGTTATTTTTTTACTCAATAATGTTCAAAAGACACATTTCGTATTTAAATGTGAAGAGGTAAACCCCAAAACCATGTTCATGTGGGAAAATAAAATTATATGTCAATATCATGCATCAAGATAGGAGAATAATTTTCAAAGGACAACACAACCCCTTAAAATGTGTGAGGTTTGTATTGCAATATAGAAGCAACAAATATCAGGAATGATCAAAAATCATCCCATAATAACTCAATTTCATGGGTTTTGCTGGTGTTTTTGTATCCATGGACACAAATCATTCAATTTTTGGTACGAAATCTCTTTACCACGAAATAGTAAAGAGCATGTGAAGGATATTAGACTCGTATAAACTTTTTATCAATAAAATTCTCAAGGTTGTACGTCTCCCTTTAAAATTTATTTCTTGTTGTGATTCACATTCAAATCTTCAATCATGTTAAATATATTTAAATTAATTAAGGAAACAAAAACAATTATGCGTGGGGTAGGGAATCTTGTAGTCTATGATTTTTTTATATTTTTTACTCAATCTCACAACATTAAACAAATGCACTTTTGGGAGGCAACTTTTGTTTTTCCCCTTAGTCCACTTCTCATCAGTAACATTATCACATAATTTAATGGGGAAACATTATAATTTGTTTCCCTTCATAAATATTAGTTCCATGATCCACAAATTAAAATTGGAGGATACTTAACCGAACACACGTTATGGAGGTGCATCAAAACAAAACTGAAGAAAGATGACAAGCACCACTCGACTAAAGCATCATTTATAAAAATTGTTTCCTTTTTCTTTCAATATCATTTGAATTCCATATATTTTTTACTCCAATCATGTTTTGTGAATTAAAATAAAATATCATGCCCACACTTGAATTCATATTTTACTTAAATTATCTAGGAGACATGAGTTTCTTTGGAATGGAATGTTGCAATGTTTTAGAATTCAATTTCAATGAAATTGAATAAGTAAAATGAAGAAATGGATGAATAAAAATATGTATGGCTATTTAAAAAATGACTAAATATTGGAATTAATTAATTTATTCATTGAAATGAAATTTCCCTACAATCATTATATCTTTGAATTTCTAATATTCATGTGAATTGATTTGATATTATTAATCATCCCATGTGTAATTAGCCCAAATAATAATTCTCATTCCCAAGAGGATTTATAGAACAAGTTTTTCCTATTTTATATTGAACATAGTTCTTGAGTGATCTTGGAGAATATAGCCTACCAGAACTAATATTGAATATTTTCATAGCTGTGACTGTGAGAAAACACATTTAAAACGGTTGAGGCACTAGTTTGGCTAGCCACATATTTTTCTAATACCCACCATTAAATTTATCCTTTATAAGACCATAGAATAAATCAATTTCTTTATTGTTTTAACCCACATTACAAGACAATTTTTCCATACTAACACGCACTATTAATATTTTTGAATAGATGCATGAATTTTGAGTGTTGGGAAGGGCATTTTTCGTGTGTTTATTGAGATTTGAATCATTTATGAGTAGTGTGAGGCGTGTGTTAATATTTTGGGTAGTGGATAATATAATAATTGGGAATTTTTCATCATTTAATTGTGATTTAGTTTTTTCAACCATTAATCTTTTAAAAAATGAAAAAATGGAGATGAACTTGAATTCTGCATTGTACGCTCATTGATGACTCATGTACCTCTCAAAAAATTATGGTCTTGAATTTTCAATCCTTTACTACATTCAATTTTGAGCACATCCTCCACGAAAAAAAAATATATAATGAAAATAATGTTTTTCCTTTTTCAAGTATTGAAAAAAAAGGAGAACAGGTATGATATAATTCAGTATAATGATTAGATGGATCCTGTTCAATGTCATAAAATGGGGTGGTATTGTTTTTAGAATTTTCAATGGTGATTGAGAGAGGAATTTCTTTTGTTTTCACTTGAATTAATCTTGCATTGAACATATGTGTCCAGCACCCACATTCTAGCATTACATTTTTTTGTCATTTTCACACCATCCATAAGCCAAAGAGTCATTTGAATCTTAATGAAATTTCATCATGATTTTAGTTAATTTTAGACATTACAATGTAGATAATGTGGTTAATTTACAATACCATAGATAAAGAGCATGTTCTCATGATAAGAGAAAAACTCCACTTGAATTATATACTGAGAGATGAGAGAAAAGATTCAAATGAGGTAAATCATGATATCCATGTTTATTAATAATGAATTGAGTATAATTAATGAATGGAAGAAGATGTCCCATCATTTTCAAAGGAGAAAATTAAAATACATGATTTGATTGTATCATTGAAAATTGGGAAATTGAATTGATATTTTATGTGTAACTTGAATATTTTATTTTTAATTTTTTTTATTTTATTCTTTTGGAATTTAAATATTGGTAACATTGGCATCCTCAGATTTTTAATGTAGCAATTTCATTCCTAAGTACATGTACTGTTTATGTGTAGGGGAATTTATAAAGATAATATTTTTATCATATTTTATAATATTTAAACTGATTTATTATTATAAAATTTTTGAATTAGAGATAATTTTTATGATTTTAATAGTTTTTCTACATGTTGGGATAAAAATTGAATGTTTATTAAATATGGATTTTTTGACAGCTTTTCACATCAATGTTATTTTGGTCATTACATTAAAAATATAATTCCAATATTAATTATTATTTTTTAGAATCCTTGATTTATTTCGTTCAAATTTCACTTCTTGATGAGGAAAATATTTGAGCCTATAGAGTCCTTAAAAATCAATGATGTGGTAGATTTTTTCTGTCAGACAGCGTGAAACTCACCACAATAATAGAGGCACATCTCATCCTACACACATCCAGTTGAATTGATTCAACTCGTATTTGAAAAAGGTCCCAAAGAATCATTCAAAAAATAAATATTTTGGTGTTTGGAATCAATTATGGTGTCTTTTTAATGAACTCAATTGAAGGAATATTCTTAGAAATTTAATCCAAAAATATAAATCTATAATAAAAAATTAATAACTCATACACGAGGTTTCCAATTACACTGAAATTTGGATGATTTTCTCCCATGAAAATGATAAAAAGATTTCATAAAGGATGCAATACTTGAAGAGGATGTTTTAATAGTCATTAATATGTGATATGATAAATGTGGAGATTCTTCCTGGATAGAATAAATTCAAGGGGTAAAATGGTTAGAACTCCCACACCAAGCGTCCTGATACAATGATAATTGGATGGTGGATGGAATTTTTTTTCGATGAACAATCATGTAGGGTAAAACAAATTATTTTATCATTAATTGGTGATGAAATGCACCAATGTTTGGATGACGAATTCTTCCTATAAAATGAGATGATCTCAGACCTCTCAAGGCATTACATTCCAGCCATACTTTATCTAGTTTAAAGGAGAAGGATGAATTGGAAGAACGAATCCTTTAGATTTATGTATTTTTCTTATTATAATTTCTCCCCTCTCAATCATCATCTCGACCTACCAATCCTTGGAGGTGTAGATTCATTGACTGATCAGCATTAGGGGGTGGATTGGCATGATTTCTTAATTTCATGTTCATAAATTTAATAAGATCCCTTCTTCTTTCATATAACAACTTCAACTATAAATTCATTTCAAAATTACAAATGCGATTGTGATAGGTTTTAATTATATTAATTTATATAACTTTGGCCTATGATCACATCTCCCTCAACCCAATTATAATCTGTATACTATAGAATAGATTAGGGTCAGGTGATGAGTGCACGACTATAGTCAGTAGATGTGTATGCTTGCATTTGGAAGATTGGGTTTTTAGGGATCAACAATTCTTAGTTAGGTATTTATCTAATTAATTAAGAAAACTCGATACAAACTTACACACATTGGAAGAAGGACAGCTCGATGAATGTATATAGATATGATATATTATCCTCATATCCATTTAGTTAATGGAGAGAAAGGACTTAGTAGATGAATCTCATTCTAACCAGAGAAATGAGAAAAAGGGATACCACCATGGAATCCATTATTTCACAACACTAGGCCTAGTCGACCCACCTTGATCAATATTTATTTCATTTGGTTAAAACCGAAAAAATAAAATATATATTTTCTCAAACATTATTCAAGTTCCCTAATACCAATATATTTCATTAATACAACTAAAAAGAAAAAACCTGTATTTCTATGCACTGATCAATTTATGAATACCTAAAATATACAACTATACTATACTTAGGTAATTAATTTTTTCCCATTCCCCGTGAATAGTGTGTTTCAGTCATCCTATGCATAGAATTATTCCATGTATTTTTTTTAAAGATCTCTCCTCTAAATATAAAAACAAAAGGTACATTATTTTCATATCATTAAATAATACACTCTTACACAAGGTTATCTCTACCAATGGAATTGAACACAACCTAAACATATCAGTCCTTAAATTATCCTCAATATTCATACTAAACTATAAAATATTCTAGAACATTCCATTGATAAAAACTACCACACCCCAGAACCGCACTCCTAGATCCGGTGCTCATAGATACATAGTTCACATACTCACTTTAATACTAGAAATATAATCATGGATATAACCTTCCATAATTACAAAATCAAAAATAATTATTTCTTCAACAATATATAAATGATATTTTGACATTTATAGTTTTATATAATTTGGTATAAATAATAACTCTAAAATCCCATATTCTTTGTATCAAATACTAATTTTTTCATTAAATAAAAAACTATTTAATACATAATTTCTTATCAACATCATTTTTTAATTACTTTTCACTTACTATCATTCAAAACGTGCCAAATATTTTAAATTTTTCCCAAAAATGTTAAAATAAAAACCTAAAATGTGGTGAGATTAAACACTCAGTAGGGGAAAACATACAACTAAGAAAATCATTAAATGAATATTAATGTTGGAATAAATAATCAATATAAACCCATGATCAACTTGAAACTAAGATCATGCTACATCCCATATAGTAAATTAATACATGATTATAACTAATATTGAACTCTTTCAAATGGAATGAATAATTTTGGATATAAAAACATGATTTCAAGGCCCAATTGCAAGATGTTTTCCTTTAATGTGGAGTAGTATAGAGGAAAACCCAACATGTTTTTTCTCTTTATACTCATCAATGCATCAAGTGGATATTTAATTTCGAACCCCACACATAACCTTATTATTTCAAATGAATTCCCCATAAAAATCCACAATACTTTTCTTACCATTTTATAAGTAACCACTTACTGAATAAAACATGTCTATCCCTAAAATGAATGATACAGAATCCCAATACAAAATATTCTTGCAATAGCAGTCAATAAACATAAATAATATCAATAATTATTCATATGTTAATAAAATGGATAATATTTTCATAACCCATTCATATAAAGAAGCACTATGGTCGAATAATAAATAGTCAAATTTACAATAATTATCCATATTGATATAACAATATTTTGAATTTAAATACTTTTCCCCGTGAAAATATAATTACATTCATATAGGTGACTATAATCTAATCTGAATTATAAAAAATATGATTTTCCCACCATATAGAGATATGAGTATATTCATAAATCAATATTATAATTTGTTGATAATAATACATTTAGATTAAGAAGACTGATGGTTTCAATAAGGTAATATTCCCAGTGTAGCAAAGGAAACATAGAATGATGTTCACATGGATGAAAAATATCCTTCAAATAGAATTCATTAAATGGTATCACAAAAGAATAGGTCAAGAATTGATTTTTTTATTTCATGAGATTAGTCCCATATTTGATATTATGTATATATATATATATTAAAAAATGAACCCCATTTGGGAGTATACTTATATGATGATAGTGTAAATGGAAGAGAGAAATTAAAAGATATTTTAGAAAACATTTTTTACATTGACATGAAATACTAATTTATTCTTAGCTTTAAAATGTAAATTTTGAAAAGATTATGTTAAAGCCCATGAAACCCTTTTCTATTTAAAATTATCTCTAATAATGGATCCATTAAAATATGTATGTTTTATCGTAGATAAATTACTAAAAATATAAAAAAATTATAGTGAAAGGAAATAACCTTTTCATTATTTTTAAAATATCAATGATTAAAAAACAAATTATTATAATATTAAAAAAAATTCTTTAAAATTTTATATTCAAAAAGATGATTATAAAATTAAATATTAGTAAATATTCGATAGGGAGAGCCTAGTAATTTAAATATAATGTTCATAACAAAATAATATAACTCAATTAAAGGAGAATTGAGTTATCAATATCCCTTACAGGTAATATACTACATGAAGAATGAATCATATGAAAATGGATTTATATAGTACAAATTTAATTAGTGAGATAATACTACATAATACAATCAATGGGAATAATGTACCCAACTAATATAAAATATGTTCAATTGAGGGATCATAACTCATTGAATGAATAATGAGTTATCAAAAACTATTATAGTCGAGGTAACACTAAAGTCAACTAACATTTTAAGAAAACAGCACAATTTTGATTATTTTTTAAAATTAATTATAAAGAAATAATTTGTATTAATTTTATGGGATTATAAACTAATAGAACACCATACAATGGAAACATCAAACATAACATGTATCATGTCTAAGAAAATCCGAATCGACACCCAAAAAACTATTACGGATTGAGTAACAATTTAATAAAATTCCCTTTAATGCTTGGTATTTTAATAAAACATAAAAAGCCATGTCAATAAGATAATTCATGTTAATATATCACAAATATGTAGTATATAAAACAAATAAATTAAATTTGGTGAATAATACCAAACATGCATCATAGAGAGGAATTTGAGACTCCACAGTCCCAGTATATTGAACACTTGCACTAAACACCCTCTGATGCATTCCTGTCATGGGGAACATATTAAAATTATAAACATATGAAAAATTTAGTAATAATTTTACTCAGGTTGTCCCTAGAGAACACATTGATCAGTGTTTGTTAATATTGTTTGTATCAAGTTTGAAATGTTTGAAAACAAGGGACATCAATGATTTGTTTAAAATTTAATGTTTAATATATAGTAGAATACACTTGGATTACAATAAAATTTGGAATCATAATCATTCTTTAATCAATGAAATATATCAAATTATCATTTGAGGGAAATTTTGGTTTTTAATAGAAAAATACAATAATCATTATATTCTCTACACTTTCTTGACCATGTTAATGGATACCACTGATCACTCCTAGATCATATAAATGTTATATATCAAAAATAATGGAGGTCTTGATTTTTTTATTGCTGAAACTAGTGAAATAAATAAATAATATAATAAAATGTTATTTTAAATATGAATCACATAAATGATACACATTTATGACCACTATATAATTAAATAGAGAATATTTATTCATTGAAATAAATAATTCATCATAGTGGTGGGAGAGATCTCATCTTCACCAACATTATTGGACTAGTGTTATATCACTGGATAATAATCAATTTAAACTAAATAAAATGTAAATTAGTATTAGTTAAAATATATCCATTATATCCAGTCCTCTCTTTAGATTTTTAGCCTTGTATTTTTGTACCAACTATTTTATATTATTATCATTATTTCCCACCTCATCATTTTCTAGAGTTCCTTTTCTAAAAAACCCATACATAGATGATTCACTTCTCAAATTATAAGACTACATTTGTTTATTTCATTTTTTCCACATGCATAACTCAACAATTTGGATTTCTTTATGTTAGTTTATATTTAATCATTCTTAGAATATAATTTTCTTCCCAGGATCAAAATCCATACTCCATTATTGAGAAATTAATTTCTGCCTCAATGATTTAGTGTATGATTAATGTGTTACATGAAGAGTATCACATGTTGGGTATGTTGAATTAAATCATTTCACAATATTTTAATGGAATAGGCTTGGGTCTTGCCTATTTAGCCTCATCAATAGGCATGGGTCGAGATAGTTTTCTGTATCACCACTTTTATCTTTTATTTTTTCATGATCTATTTGTTATATTTACAACATAAAAGGAATCATTAATTAAATTTTTTTCCTAATTTATCATCACTTTCTTAGCTCATGTTATTCTCAATTTTTCCCATCATTTATTAGTGGCTTCAAAAGTCATAGCTAGTTTGTTTCTCCAGTAAAAATATTTAGTTGATGCTTAAAATACTCCCCACACATGATTATTTTTTTGTTGTCCAATCAATCCTTAATAGTATTGTGGCTTCATAGGTGTGCAAAATTAGAAAACAACATTAGTGATTATGGGAGGTGCAATTTTAGTTCTTCATAGTCTAATGGTATGTCAGAATTTGGTTGCATATCTTCAATGTTTCTAACACCTAATGTTTTCATCTACCCAACACATGAACTGATCATCAGCCCTAGTGCCTGTGACAACATGGAATGCTTTTTTGGCTATTTCTTCATATTGGTTTCATTTTAGTGTAAAGGGATAACCTAAGTGATTACAAGGGGTTTAGTGTCTATAGGGATCCTAAAAACATAGTGTTTATTCATCGTGGTCTAGAATGGTTGGACTTTCTGTAACAATCATCATCGATATGCTTCATACTCTAGTTTGAGGCAGCTTTGAGAGGGTTTGATTTGGGAGAGAATGGGGGATTAGCGTTATATCAGTTTATCCAACTATTTTGGGACTCGGGAGAGGTTTTGGTTATAGTCTTCATGATAATAATGAAATTTTTTTGAGACATTGGAACGATTATGGTGTGGTCAATCTAGTTGACTGAATGTGAGAAGGTGTGTAGATGCTTCCCACAATTTTTTTTTGTTTTGTGCCCCCAAAATTTTCAGGTCTTATGATGGATGGTCCTCAAATATTATTCACATTCTTTCAAATATAGGGCTTGGTTACTCTCGTTTTATTTGTTACATAATTCATTGAGTTTTCCCAATTTTTGGAACAAATTTCTTGTTTTTATACTATTATTGATTAACTTTGTGGTTTGTTTCACACTAATCTTCACCAAGCAATTTTATCATTCAATATTTTAGGGATCTTTTAAAATAACAAAACACCTCATGTTTTTAATTGAATTTGGGGGATTTATTTTATGCAGATTGATTGGTGATGGTCTTGAGCCAAATAATAGGATATAAGCAGATTTATCATGTGTTTGATTTCCTTTTTTCATGGTAGCTCAATTCCTCTATCATTTTTTTGATGGATATATCAATTGTGTAGGGAGAAGTCCCAAATGATCAATGTTGTTTTCATTTTTTATGATTGGATCGACCATAAGAATGTAATTCATGACTGATCCAGTCCTTTTTTAGTGCCATTCATAGAAATGATTTCTGTGTATGATTAAATTTAAAACTGATAAAAAAATTAAAATCATTTTCATTTTTTCAAATATCGTCATTGAATATATGTGAATTACAATTTTCAAATTTAAATGTTAATGTATGTCTTTTAAATTTATCTAAAATGATTAATATGTCATTAAAAATAATTAATTGAACCATTAAACTATTAAGTCCAAAATTAACCTAATAGACAAAAATATAAAAATTCCATGGAATTAGATTAAATAAGGGGTATTTATAATGAATAAATGTAAATGAAATAAAAAACATAGGCTTGCATCACTCACCCACACTTGAAATATATCACTACCTATAAATTTTATCATTGAATTCCAATAACAAAAAATGATTTTTGTTCATGACATTAATTACACTATCAATAATTGAATGTATTTAAAACAATTCTTCCAATAAATGGTCATGTATAATATGTGGCTTTCACAAACTATTTAACTTCCATTCACATTTGAATTCATCTTCCAAATGTAAATTCAACATATTTAACTGGAATTAAAATTATAAAATGTAGAACTTACGTCATTCCCACGTTCCACATATCCCTAAATAACGGACCATTTTCAAACTAAATTGATACTCCTGAATGACATTTTTCAAGTATAATTTCTTACATAAAGGATATAATAATCAACTCACCAAACTAAATTCATTTGTGGAATATGGTCACTTTCTTCATATTTTTTTTGATTTATCATTTTTTTCATTAATATATTATGAAGAGAACTATGAAAAAGATGTAATTAAAACTTTTATATGGAGATACTCCCGAAAAAAGTTCCATTATCCTTCATATTCTATATGGGTCCCCAATTATCCAAGAAAATTATGTTCAAAAGACTTATATGATTTTCTATTAGAGAGTCTACATGAGGTGTTACATCATTACTATGTCCTAATCACTTTAGATTATTTTCAAAATTTCAGTGACCTCCTGTTATAATTCTTATTACATTTTGTTATTTTCATATTTCAATCCATTTCAATAGTCGTAAAGTAAATTTTTTTTATAATAAGTGTTATCTTAAGTCATCAATTAGTTACATCGAGTAATTTTTTAATCATTGAAATCATCATAAACTAGCATGCTATTTTTAATTATGAAGAACACCATTGAAGTTCAATTTTTTTATTATTATTACTCTCCAGTTCATTTTTTTATCTAAAATCTAAAAAAATAAAAATATATTCATATGTAAATTATTAATAGATTCCTAAAAAAAGTGGTATATTATTTAAATGTTAACTTAATTATTTTTACATAGAATAATTAATTGGTATTTATATCGGAAAAAACTAATACCTCTCTAACACACATGGTAAAAAAATTCTACTAATTGAATTCCATCATGCATTAATTCAAGATAAATGGTTCAAAATAAAATATACAATGAGACTATTAATAGGGAAAGATACAACTCAAATGTCCAATATAGAATATTAGAAGGGAAGATTCTAGACTCAACCACATTTTCTTTCCATAAGTACTCTAAGTACTTATTCAATTGTTGGTAATCCACCATTAATGGTTAATTTAATAATTACAACTGAATATGGACTACACAAAAATAAAATGTATTTATTACATTGAAATTCCATATAAACTTAGAATAAAGGATACCAGGAAGAGCTTCATCATTGAATAAAACAAAAAAAATTATTGTATCCAAATTAGAAATATCTTTTTTAGATCGGGTTTAATAAGAATATTTAGTTTTCTTCTTTTACAGTAATGTGTCTGCATATTCTCCCCATTTCAATTACTCATGTTCCATCATCTATAATTTTTTCTACCTTCTATCTTTTCCAAACACTAGGATTACTCTTTTCATATCCCACAGGGCATTGTTATACATCTCAAAAAGAGATTGAAATTGTTTACCATAAACAATACTACAGTGTGACATGCCTAATTGGGTTTTACATAGTTATTTATACAACAATTTTTCCCCAAATTTCTTACCCTGGTCTTTACGGTTATGCTGCACTATTTTTTAAAAAATTCATTTTTCTTCTCTATTGCAAAACTCATACAGTCATTTTTTATGGTGGTAGGTAGTAGAAGTTTTAAAATAAAATCCATATTTATTCATTAGTACATAGATGTTATTATTGGATAAGTGGGTTCTTGGGTAACTGATTAAGTCTCAAGATATTCAAAACATAAAAACTAGTAGACTTTTTTAACTAAACTACATATTATAAATGATCACATTGACTATATCTTGATTCAATCCACTTCAAAACATAGAGTATTTTTAATATGATGTTGGAAAATAATAATTAAACAATAAATGAGACCATTAATTTAATTCTCCAATCATTAAATATCCCTAAAAATGATTTTTTGGAATCTCATGTATTTTGGAAATTCCACTAATAAACCATTATTTGGGACATTTTTTTTCTAAAAGAATGTAAGTTTTTAAAAATTAAGATCCAAAAAAATCAATCATCCAAAATTTTTCTAAACCTTCTTTGAGCTAAAAAATAGCATCTATATGCACGTGTATGGGAAAAACAAAGCCCAACGTTCTCATAAACTATATGGATGAACATTTTAATGAATTGGTAATTAAAATTTTATTACATCAGGATCCTCTAATATACATTATTTTGATTTAGAGTATAACTTGCTAGTTTTATTGTAAAAAATATAAGATTCATTCATTATGACTAGAAATTTCACTATATTAGCATATCAGGGAACTTGGAAGAGGTTTTACAAATTCTCACTAGGTAATAAGTTACCCCTATATAAATTAGAAATTGGTTCTACGTTGGCAGTGGGAGGTAGCCAAATCTTGTGGTCGGTCACTATTTTTTCAACACATCTTGTCATTATTCATCTATTAATACACTTATAACAGTAGTATCCATCTCACTCATCATAGTTTTGTATCATTTTTATTGATTTAGTATATCAATTCTACAAGATTCAAATTAATTGTCACTTTACTCTTTAAAATATAATAATAATTTTTAAAACTAATAATATAGTCAAAAAATATTCTCTATTGTTGTGTAGTTAATCTAGGAGGATTCTAGGGTCCGTGAATGGTAATATATAACATATATATGTTAACATATATTTTACAAATGAATATCTACTATAGATCTTTTGAAAGCTTCAAAAAAAAATTTGACGAGGTTTTCTCAAAATGGTGGAAAGATTATTAGGCCAGTGTTTAAGAAGTCTTTTTGTTTTCCAAAGAATTTACTACATGATTTATCATAAAAAAATGTTTCCTTTATAAATAGGTTACATAGGGGAAAATAAATTTTGATTAAGACCCTAATATATCTTCTGTTAAATTAACTGTGGATTATAATTGATCAAATCATCCTAATAGTGGTATGGTAAAAGATGTTGAAATACCATCAATTATTGATTCATCAACTTCAATACTTATTTATAAAATAAATTCCACAAAAAAATTTATTTTTTCTACCAAAAAAGGTTATTTCTAAAAATTTGAAACCATATTTTTCTCAACATACATATTTTTAAACATTCCATAAACTCTGCAGACTACTTTAAAAACATGTTTTATAAATTTTTAATTCATTGAAAAATACCTCAATAATGTTATAAATTATGTGTAAGAAGATATTTACCATTCTTTGTTGAATGGTACCTAGGTCATTGAATATTTATAAAGGCATACATTGGTAAAAAAACATATCAAAATATTATTTTTTTGTATTAAAGATCTATTAGAACGTTAAAATAACTAAAAAATCCATCCTGGAAGAAATAATGACCATTATAAACTAGTCGTTCTAATATTTGGTCAACAAAGTGTATGGGAAACTGGTAATTTCTAATTCCATGGATTAACCTCCTATAATTTATGTGAAATTTTTAGTTCTTCTAAATTCATGTGGGAACTAACTCATTCATATCATTTTCACAATTTTTTATCCATTTTTTTGGTAAATTTTTTATGGGACTAACCCATTTGGATTATGAGATGGGGTAAATTATTCTTATTCGTAATAGTATTTCTAACACTATTTGAATTCTTATACAAGGGTCAATTTGAGCCATATTTGGACAAGTAACACTGGTTTAGATTCATCTTCATGTAAAATTATTTATATGTTGCTCATATAGGTAATTGTTTGGATATCCCCTAATGTACATCCTACTTCCCTAGAAATAGTTTTTACAATTTTTAGGAGTTTATTTTCTTGGGATGTATGTAAATTATTTGATATTAAAATTGGTATTTTTTTCATTTTCCATTAAAAAGTCATATTTTATGTATGAAGGAAAAAATTATTTTCCAATTCATGGGGGGTACGCAAAGATCATTTAATTGGAGAGTTCTCTCTGTTAGCAACATACACAAGTATGGATGAAATATTAGTCATAAATTGAGGAACTCATCAAAATAAATTTCATCATTTTCTTCAAATAGTTTAGCACTCTATACTATCTACAAATTTCATTCATTTTAAAAAAATTCAAGAAGGTTGGTTTTATTTAATGCTTATCCTAAAATGATTATTTCATCAAACATATCAATTGTCTTCTTTATATGTACAATGTAGTAAAGGAAATTAATATCATTATTGAATTTTCTTCATGTGGGTGTTTTGTTGATTCATGGTTTTGTAAATATACTATTTCCTAACAAAATTCCTAGAAAGGGTTCTTTCAAGGATATTTATGGTTCTTTTAGTATTCTTTTTGAATGTTCATCAGAGAATGATGTGGGATTGATATTTATTAGTTGTTTTATACATGTTTAGAGTGTAGAAGTTGGTAGGAAATTTTTAACCTTATAAAAATATAAACAAATCTTCAAGAAAACCTACTTGGTAGATAGTGGTGTGATTATAAAATTGCACAACCACATAGGTAGTTTTATTCTATCGCACATTCAAAAAAGATTAAATTGAATAATAGATTTTATTAATAAAATCTTCTAAATCACACAATGTGTTAGAAAAAGTAAGAATACAAATAGTGAAATGAATAGTTAAATTACCTCGATCTTGGAATTTATATTAGAATGGAGGGGTAACAAGGGAGGTAACATTATTACCGAACCTTACATATTCATTTCCTTGAAATATATTTATTTTGGTACACATGTCCTTAATAATTTTTGTGTACCATGGATATTAGAGGATAATGTTCAATAGATGGATGTTGATCTATACATTCTTTAATATATCATAGAAATATTTTTACAGTGATTCGTCATTGGTTTCCTTGGGTTAATTCTACCTTTCATGGGTGAGAGGTTTGGATTTATGTGAATCTTCTTCCACTATTTTTCATTTATCATTCACTACATGGTTTTCTTAATATGTCCCTTTCCATGGATAATTTAATTAGGTATATGTTGTTTCAAATTTTTAAATTTGATCCCCAAGGATGTTCTTTAATTGATTTTCATAAACATTCCACTCGATAATAATATATAGATGACATTTACTTTTGTGTTAAGAATTAATTTTCATGGAATCATACTTGATCATTGATTTAAACAACTTTTAGGGTGGTCATCAGCCAGCCAAACTATCCTTTAAATTCCATAAATTTTGATCCATATGTGGTTAGAGTTGTCTATTGATTGTTTCCAAATAATATTAATTTTCTTATAATGTCTTTCATGGATGGTTCTTATGGTTATCCTTGATGGAAACTTCTATATAGTTGTAAACGTTGAATCTAGAATAGAGGGGCTTAAAAAGTATAATGAGAAGCCAATTGGAATGGTGGACATTGATTACATTGTCTCCAAAATACTAATTTATTATTGTGAAAATCAATATATCATAATTTTCCATATGTATTGTTTTGGAATTGCATATAAAACATTACAACATATATTTTATTCCCTTGAATTTGGGGGAATCCGTCGGTGAAATGCTCCTGAGAATAACAGAGCTATATAAACAATAGGGGTGTCATGGGTGATGGCCCATATACCTTATTTATATATATATATATATATATCAAAATAAATGTTATTTATTCTATTTTATTTTCCTGTAAAGGTAATTCTATGTTTATTACTTGATTATAAAATCTAATTATAGTTTTCATTGAAAATTGTTTAGGATTTTTGGAGATTCCTTCAATATTTTATCCAACATAAATAATTGAATTATCATTGTATTCTCCACAAGAATAAGTCTCTAGTAGGTTATGATCATTATCCAAAAAAAAATTGGTTAAATGACACCACGAAGTTACATTCTTCAAACAACTATTCTGGGAAGGATGTGGTCAATTTCATAAATATTTCCAAACATTCATAAAGAGTATCTCTAAACACTTGTTTGATTCCATATATCTCTTTCTTTATTAGTTCACTCCAATATTTAAGGAAGAATTTCTCGAGGAAATACCATTTTAACTGATCCAATGAGGTCACTTATCTTGGTTTCAAGTTGTAGATATACTCTTTTTATACCTATTTAAGAGAAGAGGGGAAATTCTTCTAGATAATTTTATCTATTATGGATCCCCATGTTCTAAATCCATTTCATACATCTTTAAATTATATGAAAATACTATTGGGGTTTTCACCATATAATCATAGAAATTTAAGAATAATACATATCAATCCATTTTTAAGTCCATGGACTTATTTATAATTCTGTTTTAATTGGAGGTTATTAATTATAAAATTAGTTGTCTAAATTTTACTCAATATCTTATTCACTTGAGAATTATTTCCTTCCAATTTTTCAATACCTCTTGTATCATTGCTGAATTAAACTGAGGAAAGATAGTTATGAAATGGAATGTAGAAAAACACCATTTTCTATTGTTTTATGGTTTTAATAGTTCAATGTCTTTGGAGAAATGTTCTAGCCAGATTTGTATCGAAATAAATTTGGTTTTCTGTACTGAATCTAGACATTAGAAATCAATTTAAGAAAAATTAAAATAATAAAAAAGGCCTCCATGGAAATGGTTCCAATCTTGATGTTCCCAAATCAGGGTATTCTCAATAAAACACCAAAATCAATATATACATACAATTCCAGTGAATTAAATAGTGAATAATTTTTCATCAAAAACAATAATTCATCATAGGGGTGGGGAAGATCTACACACATCAAACACTATTGGAATCCTATGTCATCACTTTATAATAACCATTGGATGGAAAATAAAATATAAAATGGTATCAAAAAATAGATCCAATCGATCGAGTCCTCTACATGGCTTAACAAATCATATTTATATATCAATGCTTTCATATTTTTGATATTTTATACTGGCCACATGAAAAGAATGAGTTCCTTTTCTGGAAAACCAAGTATTCTTGATTCACTCCTATAATTCCAAACACAAATCCATTTATTTGATTTATGCCACATGTATAACTCAACATTATTTATTTCTTCGGGTGAGTGTACTTCAATTAATGCTCATAAAATTATTTTCCTACCATGGTAGGGATTTTTACTCCATTGTAGAGAAATTATTCAGTCTTATATAGCTTCACATAATGTAAAAAGCATCATGTGAGTAAATTATCATGTCATATCCATGGAAATAAATTATTTATTTATATTTTAATGAAACAATATCAGGCCATTTTTGTTGGGCCTCATCACTAGGCTTCGGTATGGTATGTATTGCATATAAATAGTTTCATATTTTATTTTATAATGCTATATTTTTTCATTTCCTAAATATATTGAAATGGTAACTCAAATACTCTCCCTATTTATCATCAGGTTCCTAACATTGTTAATTTTCTATTCAGTATATTTTTTATCAGTGATGCTGCAATATTCATTTGTGTGGTTTCAACAGAATTATTTTTTCAATATCTATAAAGCCCTCGCGGGTTGATATTTACTTATTTTCTAGTCGTGATTCAACATTGGAATGAATTAATAGTTTTATGAAATCATATGTGAGATTCAGTGATCAATGGAGGTATGATTTTAGTTCTTAGTTCAACTAGGTGGAAGAGTTCCGTCACAAATCCTAAATGGAATTGAAACTGGATGTATTCAACTACCCTCCTCAGGAGAAACTCTTCTACAAAAGTAGAGTAAGATGTTTTGAAGTGATTAAACACGATTAAGTCTTTAGATCATATGCTAGTTAATGTACATGGACACCTTAGGTGGTGTTGAGTAGTGCGGATTCCTAAGGGAGCTACGAAGCTCAGGGGTTCATCATCCGATTCTGGTATGGTTGGAATTTATGACACGAGTTTAAAGTATACACTTCATACTGTAGGCATATGATTTTTGGAGAGGGTTCTATTAGGGTTATCATATGGGTTATATATCCATCAACAATGTCCAAATGCTTATGGATTTTGGAGGTGATATGATTATCTTCACTAAAGTAAGAACACCCCTTTCTTATCCTTCTAGGCATGATGGGGGCTTGGTCAATTGGGTGGATTTTCGTGAGAAGTGGCAAGGACATATACCTCTTATTGTATGGAAGGTTTACACTGCTTCTATTTTTTTGGTCTTGAAATGAGAAATGCTAAAATATAAGGATAGTTTTCTCAATTATAAGAAACAGTAGCTCCCCTCTTCATTGTAGATAAGTTCTATTACATTTGTCATTGTTTGGTTTCATTCTCTTGAATTTGAACTAAAATATATTTCCTTTTCATTATTCTACTCACCAATATTCACAGGCATGGAATATTAATAAAATTTTTTTTCAGAGATTTGTGACTGGAACACTTCACATTATGAGGCCACTTTCTTTTGAAGAATTTACTTTTTATAGATCGAACATGGAGTGTAATCAGCCAAATGGTCAACGATGAACGTATATATCATTTGATTGATTTTCATTTTCATGTGGAAGATTCTACTTTATCATTTTTCTAGTGGTTGGATCTACCAAATCATGATTATTCACTAACAATCCATGGATTTTCATTTTTTAATAATTTGATCAACCATAAGATGGGAATTTATGGCCAATACATTCATTTTTACTTTTTTCTATTGACCTTCATGGCACACACATTTTTTTAATTCCATATTAAATTCAAAATTGATAATACAAAATTAAAAAAAATCATTTTTTTAAAAATATTTTCAAATTATAGAAATCAATGTTTTATATTTTAGATTTATAATTTAGTTTCTAGATTATAAATTTAATTATAATGAATAAAAATTCGTTAAAAAAATTAATTGATTCCGTGAAAAAAGTAATTTCCAATTTCCCCAAAGAAGAAAAAATCTCAAATTTTCATAATAATTGGATTAAATTATTTTTATTTTCAATAAATATAAAAACATCTAATAATTGGGATTGAAAAATCATTAATAAATAAATCATTTTTATTAAATACATATAAATAACCTTATCCATATTTATAACTATTTTTAATCCACATTTATAATAATCCTATATATTTATTATTTAGTTTTTTCATTATTTTCAAAACTATGTGTTAGTGATATTATATCACATTGTACTAGTTTTTTAAAATCCATGCTGGAAACTATTATTTTTACAAATTACATGAATATTAAATCATATAAGGTACTATAAAATATCTTCCATGATATTTGATAAATATACAATTTTATTTCATCTTAGTGTTTATTACAAATCATAGAGATGAAATCATTAGTGATCATGTTTCAAAGATTATTAATAATAAAATGTTGTTTTCATAATTAATGAGTTTGATGTTGATTTAACCATAACATATCTAAAAAATATTTTTTACATATTTGTAACATATTACAAAATTAAATAATATATCATAATCCCCCCATCATATAAATATATAGTATTTTACAAGTAGGTTTTTAAACCGAACCAAATTTGAACCTTCCATGACTAATAGATTATTATGAGATGGTTTTGTTGTAAAAAAAATATACCAAAATAATAATGATATTTTGAAGTGTTTATTAGTTTGATATATCATAATTGGAAAAAATTATAAATGTATGTTAAATTATATATTGTCATTCCTTAGAATGAAGTGAGCATTTTCCTCTTACATCAACCAATTTGAAATATTGAATTAATGAAATTGTTTGTTGATCATTAAATTAATAGGTTCCATAATTTATTTTACCAAGTACTTAATGATATCAAAAAATTCATATTTAAAAATTTAAAAATTTATTATTTCCATCCATGAATGTAGTTAATGAAAGTAAAAAATGGAAGTGAATGTTTCCATGAAGGTGGTGGTCCACGTGTATGCATGAATGATGATTTTGTATTCCATTCAGTTGGGGAAAATAGTAATATGATTATAATTAAAGAATATAAAATATTTTACTAATATTATAAATATATATTAATTTATTTATTAGTACCATCCTTGTATATTGGTGAATGAAAATAAAACATGGGGTGACATGGAGGCAATAGTCTACACAATGCATGAGTGGTAGTTTTATTTATCATAAAAGAAAAGATAAAAGGTTGTTAATTATTGTAAAATAATTATAATGAAAAACCAATATAATAATGATACTAATTTTATTATTTTAATGTGGTGAAAAAAATTAGGAAGAATAAAATTAAATAATGTTATATGGAAGAAAATGATATTTTAAAACCGTATACCTTACTTCCTGAATTATATCATTTGAAAATTGGGTTAATACCATTAGGGATGGTATATTTATAATACCATAACCCCATTAATGTTTCTAGGACATTAAAGAATATTTTGTGGTTGATTTAGTGTTGAAATCATGATTATTTTGTGTGAGGGTATGTGCGGAGAGGAGTGTCCCTTTTATATGTGTAAATGGAAGATTTTTTTTAAATAAAAATAAATAAATAATTGGTATTGACTCTCAAGGGTAGTGGATATAAAATTTAAAAATAATTTTGGGGAATGAATATGGTTGATAAAGTCATCAAACATGCATCCTACAGATGTTTTAAACCTGTTTTAGGTCTTTTACTATGAGATTATTCAATTTTAAAATTCAAGCTTTTAACTTGGTAACTTATTTATACCTAAGGTAACTTGTCCTTTGTGAAAAACATAAAGTGGAATTAATAATAATTTCGGGAACTACTGATTATAAATTATAAATCCATTTAATTTTTAATAATTTATAAATGTGATGCAAATTAATTATAAAAAATGCATAATGTATTAAAATAATTATTGAGAAAATTTTACTCATGTTCTAAAATATCAAATATGGGTTTCTAAATTAAAAAATATATATTCGTAAAAGTATAATGTCTAATTTGAAATAAATGTTTTGTTTTATATAAATATTTCATGAATTTATAATTCATGCATATATAATAATATTGATTTATTGTGATGTTTTTTTTAAAATGTATTCTTCACTATTTATTGAAAAAATTATGTTTTAATAATAATGGAAAAATTAATATTATAATTATTTGAATATGATTAATATAAAAAATAATTTCTTTTTCTTAAAATTATATTTGTAAAATATTATAATTCAGTATTTAAATAAAATCCCAAAATATATTGGCAACATGTTCATATAGTAAAATATCATTTTAAAATGTTAATTATTCCCTATTTTTATTTCTTATCAATTAGTAATTAATTTATTTAAAATATATTATTTTTATTTTGATCATATTTTATTATTATCTATTTATAATATAATGATTTTCTTAAAATAAAACAACATGTTTTTAGAAGAATATTTTTATGCATTAAATGAATTATCATAGTTGTTTTTGGTATACTAATTTAATTTCACTAAAATTAAAAGTAAAAATTACTTTTTTATAAAAAGATTTCATAAATTTTTTACTCTTATTAATTCACACCAATTAAAAAGATTTGTTTTAATGGTCATACTAAATATTTATATTTTTAACTTAATATATCATGATTTAGTTCATGTTTGGTTTTGTGTGTGGAGAAATCCATCAGACACATTGACTTATTTAAAGAAAATAATATATTATGATCTCCGGATGTTACATAAAATAGTCTTAAAATATCATAAAGGAATACTATGATATGAGATTTTGTTTTCAAAAAATGAAAGTATATGGATACGTTAGGCCATTTAGAGGTAGACGTAGCATGAGATTATTATGTTTGAAGATCCACATCATGTAGAAATTTTCAATTGGGGGAGAACTAAGTTAGATGGAACTAAATAAAAGAAATATTTGTTACATTAAGTACCATAGAATATGAATATGTTTCTATTACAAGTTTATACTCTATTGTTATATGAATTAATGAAAAACTTGAATATATAAGGGTAATAATTGAAAATACACTCAATATTTTATGCGACAAAAAAGTGACATTGACCTTTTAATAAATATAGTATATCACCGATGGCCTATGTAATTTGATACTAGATTTAATTTTATTTAATAGAGTGTTTCAAATGGATACATAAAGATTAGATTTATTCTTACCTCACTCCATGTAAAGACCCGTAAAATTCAAGGGAAATTTTTTCTTAATTTTCTTTAGAATTTTACAAGAGCGCGGTTTCAGACGGCACCTGATTCCGAGGCCCGGAGTGCCCGGAATTAATTTCCGAAGTTTGGCTCGGGTACGTTCAGTGAACGAACGAGCGGGAATTCCTAACTTTTGATCCAGTGCTCGGAATTCAAATCCGAGGGCACCGATGAACTTGCAGCGCCGATATTCGCTTAAAGAGACCTTTTCGGGAGTTGCATTTGTTGTGGGTTGAAAGTTAATTTTTTGAGGTTTTTAGTTGAGTTAAATAAAATTTGTGTAGAACAAATTTTATTATAACTTCTTAAAACCTACCAAAGGAGGTTGGAAGTGGGACCCACACCCACTTAACCTCCCTTGGGAGGATTAAGTGTGGTGGGGCCCACACGAAACCTAACCCTCTCATCTTCCCTCAAACTCCCTTAACCCCTCTTTAATTAACATGACAACTTGTTAGTAAATGTGGAGTTATCTTTTTTTTTTGAATTTCAAACCTTTGAAATTCTTTTTGTGAATAAAATAAGACTTTGTCTTATTTTGTTGGGTTAGATCTCTTAGCCATCTTGGAGTGGTTGAGAGGTTTTCTTTCTTCTTCAACCTTGACGAAGAACACGAAGAACGCCGTTCTTCAATGAAGAACTTCTTTGCCGAAGAACACGGTCTTTCCGCGACGCCATATCCGCGACGTGACGTTCTTCTTCCGCATCATCTTTTCCGCGACGAACGCCATCGACAACGACTCTTCCTCCGACGTCAAAGGAATCGACACCGATATTCCACGACTCCGTCAACGTGCGACTATCGAGGTAGAGGTTCTTGAGTTCGTTGTTTCCTTTTTATTTGACTTTCCTCAAGACTTGACGTAGAACGCTCAAGTTCCGACAAAGAACGCCGCTCCGCTCTTCTTCGTCTTTGGTGTCAACGAGAGAGAACACCGCACCTTCCTCGGACAACCTTCGTCGGCGTACAAGGATTCGCCAACGACGTGCCTCTTCGGACGCGCCTCTTCGTCGTCGAATTTGACGAACGACGACCGCGACGCCCGACCTCCGCGACGTCGTCTTCCGCGGAACGTAGACAAATCTTCGAACCTTATACCAAGGTAGGGGTTGTTGATTCAATATTTATTTATTTTGTTCTTGATCGTGGAACTAGAACGTCTAACGTGAGACACTTGATTATTTTTAAAGTTGCGTTATTATTTTAACGTGAGGGGGCCGGACCGCACGAACGCGGCCGAACCCCCTCCAACGTTCTTGTTTGTTCTTGCGGGTGGAAGCAAGTGGCATGGTGCCGTCGCACCATGCGGATGATCGTGCATTTATTTTACGCAACGCCGTCGCGCGCACACCATGGAAGAAACAACAAGAACGCGACGCCGTCGCGCCGCGTTGAAAGAAATTAAAGTGCGGCGGAGGGGCGCGGTGCCGGCGCACCGCGCCGGACGACGAACGCCGCGGCCGGTTCCGGGCCGCGGCGGGACGAGGAGACCGCGGCCGGTTCCGGGCCGCGGCGGTAGAGAAGACCGGTGGCCGGGCCGCCGGCGTCGGAAGCCGAAGAGGGGACCGGATTTTTCCGGTCCCGTTGGAGAAAACCGGCCGGCCAGCTGGCCGGCCGGATGCCAATAAACCGGGGGAATTAATCCCCCGGCCACCTCATGAAACCCCCTCTTAAAGAGGGGGCGGTTTTCTTGTGGGGGGCAAAGCCCCCCCGTTTCTTCCATTCAAGCCCCCCACATGGGGGGGGGGGCGGTTTTGCAAGAGCGGCGCGGCTATATGCCGCGCCGCCAGTCCTTCAGCGGGGGAATTAAATTCCCCCCGCGCGGCCTCCTTAAGCGGCGCCAGGCGCCCGCCGCCGCGCCGCCCAGGGGGGGGGGGGGGGGGGTCGGGCCGGGTCGGCCCGGACCCGGACCCTCCGTTTCGAACCAGAATTGGTTTCTGGCCCATAACTTGAGCCTCGGACCTCCGAATGACGAACCGTCTGCGGCAACGCGATCCTTGGATCGAGACGGTCGTTTCGGTATATCGCACTCAAGGTTTCGGTTTACTTTGAGTTCGGCCGGGTTGGTTCGTTCACGGAACCAACCGGGCCTTCGGAGCGGAAACGCTCATATCTTGAGCTACGAACGTCCGATTGACGCACCGTCAGTCGCGTTGTGTTCCTCTTAGTGAGACGAATCTTTTGGCATACTCCGCCCGAGGTTTGGACGCAGGTGGAGTACGGTCGGGTTGGTTTTGCCTTAAAACCCAACCGGGCCCCGGTGACGAAAATGCCAATAACTCTCAGACCGGGCGTCCGATCGACGCACCGTCTGTTGCGTTGAGTTCCTGTTTACGATACGGAACTTTTGGTATCCTTCGCCCGAGTTTTGGATACAGTTAGTAGAGGCCGGGTTGGATCGCACCCGAAATCCAACCGGGCCCCTGGAACGGGAAAGCTAATATCTTTCAGACAGGACGTCCGCTTGACGGACCGTCGGCGGCGTTGGTGGTTACGTTGAGTAACGGTCCCTTTGAGTATACCCTATGGGAGTTCGGGGTACAGTTGAGATACGGCTGGGATTGGTTTCGCTCTCGAAACCAACCGGGCCCCTGGGACGAAAAAGCTAATAACTCACAGACCGGGCGTCCGATCGACGCGCCGTCTGTTGCGTTGAGACCCCTGTGATGAGACGGTCCTTTGAGACACTTCTTCGCGGGACCTTGTGATACTTGGAGTATCGACCAGTAGCTCGTGGAGCGGACCCTCCCGGAGACGAGCGTGCAGAGTACGGAGACCGTGTAGCCGGCTGAGACCTGACGACTGCTTGACCGACTCGACTTGGAGTGAGTCGACTAGCCCAGTGGACGGAGCGCCCGGTATTTGGCGGCAGACCCACGGCGGACGGAGCGCCTGGTAGTTGGCAGCAGTCCCGCGGTACTCGACAGGAGGAGTACCTCAGTAGGCTATCTGGGTAGCGCCCGGTATTTGGCAGCAGACCCTCAGTGGACGGAGCGCCTGGTAGTTGGCAGCAGACCCGCAGTACTCGATAGGAGGAGTACTTCAGCAGTCTTAGGTTAGTGAGCGGCGGCCTCGGAGTCATGACAGGACCACTGTACACTCTAGAGACGGAGCTCTTCAGCAGTTACGGTTTCGATAATAAAAATCCTGGTTTGAGCTGAGACTTTTGACCTTTGTGTTTCCTCATGATTGAGATGGGTTACATGATAACTTAGGTATATGTATGGGCATATACCTGGGTAGTGGTTATCCGTTGATCTCATGATCCTTGTGTTTCCTCATGACTGAGATGGGTTACTTGATAACTTAGGTATATGTATGGGCATATACCTAAGTAGAGTTTATCTGTTGTGATCTTCTTGTGGTTATCCTTGTTGGTTTTAGTGAGACCTTGAGGGTCTCGGGGTCCCTACTGAGTATCGTTATACTCACCCCTGCACGGGCTATGCCCGCACCTCGTTGTGTTGGTTGCAGACGACGGCCAGTACTGGCGGAGGCCGAGTGTTCGAGGACTGGACGGTAGCTGGAGGTGGACTATACGACGAGGCGGTACCCAGAGGCAGACCACTGGGCGGGACATACTCGGAGCAGACGGCGGGACCCGAGCAGCAGAGGAGCTATCTGTACCCACCCTTCAGGTGGGATTTCCAGTGGACAGCTCGGCGTAGCAGCTTTAATTTTCAGTTGCTGTTTTCCCTTTCGAGTTGTACTTTACAGTTGGGCTTGTATTTCCGGCCCCTTTTTTACTTTCCGCACTTTTAGTTGTACTCTGTTTTTGCTTAGTGTTACTTTCCGCTTGCTTACTCTGTGGTGTTTGTTTACTTTACAAAGGCAATGCCTTCCCTTTTTACTGGGATTTACGCCTTGGTGCTAGTCGCCAGCCCCTGGCCTATGGAAGGCGGGCTTGGGGTAGTCACGGCACGGACCCTGAGGGCGGGTCGTGACACTCCAGTTATAAGCTATTTTCCCAAAACCATATTTAAATTTATGTTTGAGACTTTGAGGTTAAATATGATTTATAATCAAACCCTCTCTCTTGTGGTTAATTGTATGAATACCCCACCATGTATTTGAATATTGATTTACAAATTTTAGAATAATATCACAATTCACTATAATAAATGAGTGAAATAAGTGGCTATGTTTTCAATTTTTATTGATAATCCTAGAGTCAGTGTTATTGTAAAATAATTGAGTAAATAAAGATATAACTTTTTGGATTAAAGGGGAAATAATTAAAATTACATAGTTGAATATTTCCTAACACTGATTGTTAAAATTATCGAAAAGAAAAATTATGTTTTGTTGTAGTGTTAAGATACATCCCATAAGATATAGGCTACGATTGAATGTATTTTTAGTGAATATCAGTTTTGGAAAAAGTTTTATTAGGTTTCTAACAAATCCAAATGGGTATATTAAAGACAAAATGTAATTGATAGAGAGTTTGATTTTTTGTTTACAATGAGTAATAAAATTTAAAAATATATTTAGAACTGTGGTTATTCCCAAATTTAACCCATGTGTAGAACAGATCATTGTAGTACAGGTAGGTATCGAATCCACTGGGATCGAAGAAGTAACATTAAGACACTCAGATTTGTTTGGAGGTTTTTCTATGGTGTTTCCAACTTTTGTGAAGACATAAATAATTAAATTAAAATAATTATGAACCTATTAGAATATATTATATTTAATAATTAAAAACCTAATGATTTTAATGTTAACCATTAATGACTGTGAGATGATCATCGGTTTTTTCAAGGGAAAGAAGGGATGTAATTTTTCTCTTAGAAAATGTCGGATCACTAGTTAAATATGTATCAGAAAACGAGATAGTTCCTGAAAATCATTCACCAATATTATCGCAACACAAAAAAGAGTAATATGAAATTCACATAGAGATACATTTTAGTTATAACTATAAATAATTGGATCATACTATTTTTGAAATTGTGTCATTACTATAGTTGACAAAGACAAAGAAGACAACAAAAAATTGAATGAATCTATTAAAATAATTAACTTATTTAAATATTAATGAAATTGAAATAAAAATTTTTATAGAACCACAAAACTCTATAGAATTTAAACAAAGAGCTATTATCATTTAATTTATAAAAATATCTCAATGGAAGATATATGTCGACATAATGAAGTAGGATTGAAGAAGTCAAACCAACGAAATAATGAATACTACCCCATTAGGTGTGGGATTTCAAAATATTTGGTGTGAATAAATTGTCACCATAAAGCCAATGAATCAATATGAAATGAAAAATTTTATAATAATAGAATATGAAAAAAAATTATATAGAAAATATATATATTCAAACAAATTACATTAGATGAATTTAATAGATAAATGGAAGAAAAACAATACAGCTGAAAGAGTAAAACATCCACCTGATATTAATTCACCACCACTAAATTATATTGGTATTAAGGGTTCCTATTGTCAATCCACACTAATTATCTGTCATTTAATTTAATTAGGATAGGAAATGGTGTGTGATAATAAATTCAATGTTGAATTATCAATTTTGACTAGAAAAATTGGGTCAATATTCTTCCCCCATGTAGACCCAAAACATTACTCATTGATGAATTCCAATTTTGGAGTGTTAATAGATGAAAAATATTTTCTTCAAAATCGTCCTCTAATATTTGTAAAAATTTCATTACAATTGGATCAACAATTAATATTTTAGGCTCCAAATTATGGGATGACATTATGGGCATTTATATAATGTGCCAAAATAAAACTTCATCTAGGGATCTCTGGATCTCATTTAAAAAATCATAATTAGATCTGGACATAGTAGAATGAAATATTCCCAATACATTTCTCTACCTCAAGACAAAATTTTAACTTTATTGGGCTTGAATTGTGGGATCTAATTTTATTTGATGGTGTAATGGCCCATTATGATTTGATGAGAAATTTATTCATCCGTGGGAAAAAAATTCAATATTTCTTTCTAATAAATCCATTTTTTAGAAAAGAAACATAGTTCAAAAATAATTGATACATCATATTAAATAGTCTAAAATTCAAAAAACAGAAGTAATTAATTCCAAAAACTGATGATTAATTTTCCCCAAATTGAGGCACTTTAGACATGAATAACATGATGATGTATAATGATGATCAATTTATAAAATTCCCCAAAACCAGTATTTATAGATATTGAAACCAATCAATTTTAATATATAATAATTAATAATTAAACTCTTTCATTTTCCTAGTCACACCTCCTTCATGAGTTTTTCTATCCCATAGAAAAATGTATCTATAAAATATGAAATCGACTACATTTTTCAATTTTTTTGACACATAATTCCAATTAATCATTAAATACAACAAAAAGAATTTATCATAATATGTTTCCACAAGTGTATCCCAGAACCAATAACATTCTACTTTTCAAATTCATCACCACATTTCATCCAATTTAAATTATTTAGAATGATGTGTTGGGAATCACAATATAAACGAGGGATTATTTTTATATTCTAACGGAAAATTAATGGGAACACAATGTGGGAATCACATTAATACGTGTGGTAACTAACCAATTATTTCATTTTAATCATTATTATTTTTGTTTTTATTTTTTTAACTAAAATAGAGATGGAAAGACTAATTGTATGAAAGAAAACTATAGAGTCATAATCCCCAATTGTAGAATTCCACCAATTTTATCAATTACATTCTCTACTATAGATAAGTAAATAAGAACTCTTCAGAAGAAAAATATATATTCTTCATCCCCAAATGTTTGATGCCACACATTTGGAAAATTCATTTCTCTTTTTTGTCACCATTTTTGTCTCATTTTTTAGATATTAAAATTAAAATTAAAGTATCCCAAACCGTATTCTATGATGAAAGGGAACCAATAACTCAAAATTACTCAAAAACCAGTGGAATTGAATTATTGAATTCTGATAAAAAGTATAAAAATATAATTGATAAAAAGTCCAATAATAGTACTTCACAATACAAAAAAATGATCATTAACATAAACTTTCATTAAAATAATAATCACAAAATTTCAAATTCATTCTATATCCACTTTTCCTATTTGATAATGTACAACAACTCATGAATGTATAATGATTTTAATTTTTTCCTAAAATCCCAAAATTACTTTTTTTTATCAAAATCATGGATTTTTTCTCCTCCCGAAAAATAATGAAACTTCCATCAATGTTGAAAGATAAGGTAAGATGGAGTTCAAAAATGAGAAGAAAGGGGGAGAATGTGATTTTAAATTTAATCATGGAACAAAATCACCTAGTTTTTGTTTGATGATCCATCAATATGAAATTGGTCATTTTAGATTAATTTCATGAGTTTAGTCCCCAATAATGCTTAATGGATATGTTTAAATTATTGAAGGTATTAGTTTCATAGTAAATTACTAATATTCTCTCACTTTTAAATATAACACACAATGAAAACATTATATCACATTGGAATCGTCAAGGGGGTTCCCTAAAAAGCACAAAAAATGAAATAAATGTAGAAGCTAGGTTGCCTCCCGAAAAAAACATTCTTTAATGTTGTTATAACTAAATTAATCCCCAAACATACTCATATTTTATGTAAAAATTTTAAAGATATAATATTTTAACACCTCTATAAGATTTATATTGAGTCCCTTGTGGGATCAATATGATGTTTTTAAATTAATTCATGAAAAAATCATATAGTTTTTAGGGAATGAGATTCTTCCATGAATATCAAAATGGGTCCATCCAATTTATTTCCTAATCATTCCAAATACATTAAATAAAATTTACTATTTATTAAATTCAATAGAGGATTTAGTGATAATAAAATTTTGTTAATTATCGATTATGATATAAGACCTGAGAGAGGATATATAGAGCTTGTATTCGATCTTGGGTTGGATAACTCCTTTAGAAACATTTTGAGACATAGAATTTAACGTGGATTCACTTTTTAAATATCTCAATATATATTTTTCCTTTTCAGTAGAAGTTTCAACTCTAAAATTTTTATATGAGTGTCATGAATTCTGATAGACTCAAATTTTGTGATTTCCCCCAATGTTTCATTCAATGATGATCTTAAAAATCACTAATGGGAATATATAAAAGATATTCAATCCATGGAAACATGTTTCCCTAAAGTGAGTACATAAAATTAATTACATCATGATTTACACACACTTCAACAATTATCACCGGTTCATCATGTTTAATTTCAATAATCCATAACTAGTTTACATCATTTTCTAGATATGATTTCTCATATCATAAAAATATAATTTCAGTATTTTCTTGTGATTGTTAATCCCTTGATTATTTGAGAATAAATAGTTCAATATTTTCACCAGATTCCACAATCATGAAAAAAGTAAAAAAGTAGATATGTTTATGCAATGTTTTTGTGTAAGAATATTATTCTCTAAATGTTGTGGAATAAATAACCTATATTTTAATGAGTTCCACAATTGATTCAATGCATTTTATTTATCATAACAGTGATGAAACTTATGAATTCATTTAATTCAATAGTTAACAAATGTTTTCAAAATGTTGTTGGGATATTATGATGGATATGATAACAAACATCATGGAATTTAATATAATAGATCTCTTCTACCATCCTTGAGAGGAATGGAAATTTATCCTTGAAATATTCATCATCCCAATGATTTTAAATGTCACTGGGTGTGTGTTTATCATTAAAGGGTTTATCAAAGAAATTACCAATGTTAGGGTATTCACAATATATATTGTACATTTAATTACATCCCACTATTATGATGTGTCAATATTGATGATACATCATTAGAGTATAGGAGATTTATGATTTAGATTAATGAAAATGGAAATACGGGGTAAGAAAATGTAATTTTTGGTGATACTAGATAAGTGGGGTGAGAAAAGTATTCCAATGTCTAAGATAACATATATAAGTCCCCGGAAATGGTGCCAAAATATTTTTACATTGGAATTTAACTTATAGGTTGAAGCGATCAATATAGTGCATTTTGACATCGAATCCACGGTGATTGAAGAAGATACATTCAGAAACTCAGATTTTATTTGTTGGATTGGCTATGAAGTATCCAAATTTGGGGTTTATTTAAATTGTGAAACTAAAATACTAAATTTCAAAAGTGAATGGTGTCTGTTTAATAATGAAAAACATATTGATTCGAATGGAAATATTTATTGATGATTATTCAGTCCTATGTAGTTCCTATGGATATAATGGATGTATTTGTTTTATTAGAAAATATCATATCACTATATAATGATGTATCTAAACATTAAGTTAATTCCAAAAAAACATTCACTAACTTAATACCCACATAATTACAAGGCTAAAAATCAATTCACTTATATCATCACTTCAATGAGAACTCCATTTAATATGATAGTAATAAAAGTGAAAATGTGTCATTGTTGATGTTTTAGAAGTTAAAAAAGAGTATGAATCATTGAATTGAACTCTTAATATAATTTAGTGTAAAAAAATATTAAGTAAAATGAAATAAAATTCAATCCATACACATGAAAATGACTAGGATAAACCCGTAAAACATTTATAATTCCATTGGTGGAAAGATCTCATAGGATGATGGATGTAATCTTTATGAAGCGATATTAATGAAGTTAAAATAACGATAAATGGAACACTCCATCGTTTTGTGAGAAATATGAAATTTTCCTGGTGTTAATAATATCACACAGTAATTAAATAGTATAAAAGTGAAAATCAAAAATTATATTACATGAATATGAAGAAATTTTAGTAAGAATCTAAGGCAGTTGAAAAAAATACATTAGATAAATTGATCTTATGATTACATAAATAAAAGTGTACCAATAAAATTGAAAGAATAAAACATACGCCCCCAATTAAATCACCAAAACAACCATAAATGGGAATTTTAGGGTTATAATGTTTATCATCCATACATAAATTTCAACACAATTAGTTATTATTGTCATTTGTGGGTTGAAAAATGGGAATATAGAGTTTTCAATGATGAGTAGAAAAATCAAATCATGATTTTTCATCCATGTTTTCCAGAAAATTCCTCATTAAAAACGGATAAACATGGAGGTTTCATTGAAATAAATTTTTTATTCCAAGTTCCATATAAAATATATCAAAATTTCATTCCAATTGGTTCCATTCAAATATCATGATGGAAATAGAGGGAAGACCTTTTGGGCATTTAAATATTTCTCCCAAATTAAAAACTACTAGGTCTAGGTGCATATCCCTTAAAACATCAACATCACATCCTTACATACTTTAATGTGATGTTCCCCATATTTATCTCTATTCCAAGACAAATTTCGAGAATAGGTAGCCTTGAATTGTGTTCCCCAGCTTTATTTTATGGGTAAATTTCTATTATTCTTTGATCATATATTTATTCATATATGGAAGAAATTGTCCATGTTCACTTGTAATAAATCCATTTATCTTAAAAGAATAGTTCCCAAAAAATATATCAATCATATCCCAAAATAGAAATTTCAAATAATCAATGTAATAAATTCTATATGATAGGGATTAATTGGGAAGAGATTGAAACACATTAAACATGAATTGCAGAATGATATGAAATGATGTAAAATTTATAAAATTCACTAAAAGTGATTCTCATGGACATTGAAACATATCAACAATAAAATTTGAGAAATTAATATTAGACTCATACTTTATATAATCAATTTATTTGTAAATGGAATAAATATTTTTAGATGTTTTGAGTAAGTTATTTTCTCTTTTGTACAATTTTTGTTGAATTAAAATTGGTATAAGTAAAGAATATGTATGATGAATTATAGGATACATTTGGGGAAATTTGAAATTATAGTAGAAATTATATAATTAATTTATACATAAATATTTTTTTGGATACGTATAATTTTCAAATGATTAAAGATAGGAAAGAGGAAAAGATCAGAATCCATAATAAGTTCAAAAGAATTTCTGGGATTAATATTTATGATATCCTTATGAGTAGAACTTGGAATCCATAAAATACTAGCTATTAAGTATGAATTTTATATGATATTAATGATATTATACTAGTATTCTAAGAACAACTATTCCCAAAATCATATGCAAGTATGAAATGAGATATATACGAATATATATATATATATATGTTACAATTCTTCCTAAATTTAAAATGATACAATTTCCAGTATCGTAGTTAAAAAAGAATGAATAAATTATGTATAATGAAAATGAAAATAATTAACATTTTGGAAATTATTTCATGTTATGAATAAAACATAAAATTTTTGTATCCTATAGTAAGAATACATATGCTACAACATATTTTACATATGATGAAACACCTCTATATATTTTCAATTTTAGATGAATTTGGTAATTGAATTTTGGACATGATTTATTGGTATTTTGTTATAAGATATCATAGTATATTAGTAAAAGAAAAAATTACAACAAATATTTTGAGATATTTAAAATGGAGATTTAATAATAGGATCATGGGGTGATTTACATGGTATTTGAAATTCAATATTTGAAATTATTCCTCATGGAAAAATATTTTATTCATAAAAATAAATATTATATAGATAAGAATTAAGGGGAGTTTATATATCCTATTATGGAAATAATATTAACACTTATTATGGGTGTGTAAATTTAAAAAAATTTGTGGATAATTGAGGAGTTATATTATTGGGAAGTGACCATACTATTTTTCTCAATCAGAGACATGTTATATCAATGAAACAGGATTTGATAAAGTTTGACTGATGTTAAACATAAGATTTAAAATTTTGTTTTTGTAAATATACTTTATATTTTATCATCTAAGACCATTATGTGATGAGGGAGAAGTTCATAATGTCCATGTATTCTCTTATACACAAGATGATTATTCTAAAGTGTTGAGAAGGAAAATTATCATATTATTGATTGTTATCATTTATTTATAAATCAATGATATTTCCTAAAATGATCTTATATATTATGATAAATCACTTGATAGGATACATAATATATTGTTATCATTCGGGAGGGAGGAGTGTCTTGAGAAACCAGTTCCTAGATGGAAAATAATTCCACTCATTGTATTCAAGAGGTAGATGATGTAAACCCATGATAAGTGGATGATACATGCTAAAACCATTGTATTAACCTAGAAATTAAATTTTAATCAATTAAATACAATAGTGATAATAAAAAATTTTATCAATAGATTTTTTACACTAAATAGAGTAGCATCTCGACCAAAGGTTAAACATTTTAAAAAATTGATTGGTGCTGATTATCTTTCATTATTATTACATATAGGATCAGAAAATATTTAGAGAGAATGGATCATAACATTAATCATTCATTAAGGGTAATTTTAAATGACATTTTAAAATTTATACCCTTAATTCATCCCTTCACACATTAGTACCTGACCGACTAGATCTCTAGACAATTTTTAATAGAAAAGGGTTGTCAAAAGTGGTCAATTTTCCAAAGACACAAAACATTCAATTTTTTGGATTTATGATAACAATAATGAAACAATAAATGTATAATACATGTTTTGTTATAATATATATACATATATATATTATTTGATTATTATCAATTAATGGGTAATTTCTAGGTAGATAGAATGATGGAGTTGAGTGCCTGGGTTCCTACTAGAAATAACTGAATATAGCACGTATGGGGAATTTTTTATAATATATATATATATACATGGGAACACAGAAAAAACATTATTTAATTAATGAGATTGTGATTAGAAATGGGTAATATTATTATGATGTGATTTCAGATTAAATTTTTATTTTGAATGATTTGGGTTATTTATTTGATGTCTCACTTTACAATTATTATTAAAGCATCTTCTATTTTACAGAATGGTTATCCAACTACATGGAAGTACTATATTATGTTTATTTCTTACACCTAAATTCATATTTAGTCATATTTTCAATTTTGTTAATATACACATATTTTTTTAAGATGACACGTTCGTTAGGAAAATGATAATAATTATAATTGTACAAAATAGTTAATGATTGAGTTTGAACATGATGTATCTCTTAATAAACATTATTTCATATTTTATACAGGGATTTGATACTGACATTGTGGGTTTTATAGATTATTCCTATCATTATGTATTGAATTTATTTCAAATAGTGAAATGTTTATTTTGATTCATTATGGATGAAATTATATTGTAACCTGGACAAAAGTTATTTAATACAAAAATTATTTCATCTCATATGAGATTATACCTCAATAATAGTTGTTATAACCTATCCCCCTAATGAATTATTTGGTATAAAATATATCATATGTTCAAAAATTTATGACATGATTTTTATTTGATCATGTTATGGTGGAGATAATAGTAGCTTGATATCCTCCCAATAGTGTCACAAAGGTAAAGTATTTTTTTAATATGTTAATTTCCTTAATTCATTCTAGATTTATTTAGGATAGTGGATACCATTAAAACATTGATAAAAGAAGGTGATTTTTTTATTTAATCGGATAAATTTCAGAATTCCATTGATCATTCGATTGGGAAGTTTACATGTGCACTAATTCTTAAATTTCTAGCTAGAAGAACTATAAATGAGGTATATTATGATTGTTTTATTTCAGTAATTCACTATTTATTATTATATAAACATAATCATTAGAAATATAGATTTTTGTTTATATGTACTCATGATTGTAATAAAAATACCTATGAGTTGGAGTTTGTAGTTATAGTTTTCAATTTGATGTTATAGGGACATTACATACAAGTTTAATAATTTTATTGATTTAAAAAACCACAATAACTTATGATAAATATTTACATAGATTGATCTAATCCTACCGAAATATAATTATGTATCATTTTTAAAGGATTATGGTTTTTGGATTACGTGTATCTTAGGTTAGGGTAATATAGTAGTATATACATTAAGCAAGAAGTTATGATAGGAGCTGGTACACGATAAATAAGAGGATAATAAGGTAATGGATAAGTTAAATATTATGTATATTTTTCATAGAGGGGTGAAGAGAAAAAAATGACTATTTTAATTTTTCATTAATTAAAAATTACAAACACATGTTCATATGAACAAAATATATCATGTTTATAAGGTATACCATGGCATTATTATTCACATTGAGTCAATAGAATATTGACTATATAGTGGGGTACAGTAGTTTATTTAGGAGAAGTATTTAGTTCCCAGGAAGTTCAGAAAAGTGATTTTGTGGAGTTTTACTAATCCATTTTTTTGGGACATCCTATTTTATAAATGTTTTATTATGATTTATAGACTTTTTATGAAATCCCTACACAAAGGGGGATGTTTTTGAGTTTCTAAGGCATTAATTTTTTTGAGGAATTGAAGGTGGGAAATAAAATTATTCTAGGAATGATGAAACCAACAATTGTTCAAAAGTATATGTGGAATTGTATCATTATATATTTCATGACTAGTCTACTATAAAAATATATGTCATAAAAATATATGGGTCATTATAGGAAGTATAAAAATGATTTCACAGTTCTTATAGATTTAGGAATAATGAGTTGTTCATAGAAAAATGTAATTATACCTAGAAAACCAGCTGAAGAAACATGGTGTTTAATTAGTGATACTATCTAAATGAGTTTACCATTTTACATTGAGATTAAAGAAAGGATTATAATTTTGTATTTTAACTTATCAATGCATGATTACTGTTTATTATACCATGATATATGGATAAAGAAATAGAATGACTTATAGTATAGAGAATATGTTATGGTATTACATTTTTAATTTCAATGGTACATTGATCAAGTATATTTTTTTGTGTTTTTGTGTAAATAATTTTTTTCTCTACTACTGGAATGCATCCTTTTGAGGCATTACATGAGAGACACTATAGATCACAGTTTTTTGGGTGTAGGTTAGATGATGTGATATTTTTAGGAAATACTTAATTTATAGTTTGATGGAGAATGTATTTTAGATTCATTATTATATATTGACATACAATGTTTTTAGAATTCATATGATAAATAAAAGAGGAGATGTATATAGTTTCATGTAGATAATCTTGTTTTACAAAATTTCACAATGTTTAGGAGATGATATTTTACTTTTGTAAAGGGATGAAAATTATGTAACATTTATGGGACATTTTGATATCATTGAGTGGGTTGGAGTGGAGTCTTACCACTTCTCCATACCACTTTAAATGGAGAGTGTCAATATCGAATTATACAGATCACAACAACCTTTGTATTTTCACCATCACTATCATATAGTGGTTTGGATTCAATTATATTTATAAGGTGTTATAAATATCATGTTGAAACCTATGGATATCAAGAGTAATTAGGGGTATCATAATGAGGATGAATGATTAATAGGGTATATGTTTTTTTGAGGTATCATGTCATAGTGGGGAGGTACTCAGGAAAAAGATACATATGTTGTCTCATTATTCTTAAATATTTATATGTTGTATGTTTAAAAACTAATATATATTTATGTAAAATTTATACATATATTTTGGAATTATTTTTTTCAAAAGGGGATGATATTTAGTGACAAGGTCATTTACTTTATGTTGTAAGGGACCATATTATCGTAATCCACTATACTATTTTTTGGATGTTATGTGTGCTTGGTCTATGGGTTTAAAGTTTCATTATATATTATTATCAAAATATTAGATATTTCTCATGAAATATAAATACCATATCATGGAGTTTAAATAAACTTTAAAATAAAAGACATTTCTATAATAACTTAATAATTTATTTATAATTAATTTAAAAAATCTAAAACATTGAAGTGTTTCTTACATATAATTTTTTTACAAAGGAACTATTATTATATATCATATATATTAATATATTTTATTATAATTATTTATTAGTTTGTTATTGACAAAGATAATTTCGAATTAATTGTTGGATTTATAATAATTATAAGAACATTTTTTTGTGGCCTTCAACATTACTTTTGATTTTGAAATGTAATTGTTTATCATAATTATTTATTTAAAAAAATTATATTATTAATGGTGGTAGTTTCAATTAATATTTATAAACTAAATTATTTTTAAAATAAAAATATTTTTGACAAATAATTTTTTAATATGGAAATTGTTATCTTTATAATTGGAATATGTAATTTTTGTAATTGATATTTTAAATTTTCAAAGAGTTGATGAACCATTGAGAAAGAGGGGATAAATTAGTAGTGGTATTATTTTAAAATTTATTTGAATTTCAATTAAACCATAATTGGGGGTTATGACAGGATCCATATAGGATATTCACTCAACATTCCCCATGTGAAATGATTAAGTAAACAAGACAAGGATAACATAGTTTTTTAGATGATTCAAACCTAGTGTGGGTTCCTACTTCTTGTCATGTTGGGATCCCATTGATACACAAAAAATCATTAAATTTAATGTTCAAATATAAGTGTATATTTTAGGATTCATCCTAAATACAAGTTCATTATCATCCCACTGACATTTATAGAGCATCTTGCTGGTCAAATAATGATTAGGATGAGATTTGAAATATCTCTGGGAATCTAGTTTCTCAAATACTATGGACAATACCCCCTATGAATTCGATAATAGATATAATAATGTTCGCAATCTATATCAAAATATGTGAGGATATTCACTTTTATAAATGAGACTCATATTCAAATATATATAATTATCAAGCTCAAATAGATTAACAAAATATCATTAGAAGACTGGGATGTGTACTATCTTCTAATTCTAGGAAAACAAATTCTATGTTTTCCATAATATTAACACTATAATTTTATCTCATTTATGGATTATAATATATAGTTCTTTTAAAACCACATATATAATATATCTTAGGAGAAATATATTACTTCTCACTGATCTATAAAATTCACTCAGTATAATCACATAATGCAATCCTCCATAAGTTTCTTATTTGGTTAGGCCTAATTATATGCCCCATTATCAAATAATATTATTTTATTTTATTAGGTACCTATATTGTGTGAAAATAAAATTATAACCTTCTACTATCTTAGTAAATCGCTGGAGAATATTTCAAAATTAAATGATTTTTTGAATTATAGTAATCCTCATAAATTATGTTTTACTCCGATTGATGATGACATGAAGAACTACCAAACTGTGCAGAAGTCAACCAAAAGGAAATTCACAAATGAACAATTCAACATTAATATGTAAATAATCTAATTATAAGTATTATTTAATAACAAAGAACAACATAGAATAATAAAATTGTTTTTCCTGATTTAATATATATATATTCTTCTATAGATAAACATCCCTTGGATATCAGCATATTAATTTTAGACAATATAGATTACAACTTAAAATGGTATGAATATTATTCTCTATTTTTTGAAATATCAAATCATACAGGTTGAATCACATTTTATATTTGATGTTTTACTATTTAAATATATTTTTTAGCATCATTGGACCAATGTTGATTTGAATATTCAAATTTTATAAACTCAAATTTTCAATCTATGAACGTAATATAAATTTTTCTATATACTTAATTCTTTTGATCAGGGAAGAAATATGTTAATAAAAAAAATTCATACACTTGGTGAAGTCATACAATGAAGACTTATGGTGGAGGATTACACAAAATATGTGGTTAAACATTGTATTTCGATGAATCCATAGGCTTAACCATGATTTCATATGATGGAATAAAAAACCTTAAAAGTTTATACATATGAATTATTTCTTCAAAAACATTCCATTCATATTCATATCACTCAATACAATCACTAGGAAATATAAAAAAAACTCAAAAATTCAAATATGTTCTTTCATGTTCTTATAGTTAGTTGAAAACAAAATCAAACCAACAAACACTAAATCTAAAATTCCTAGTGGAAATTCAATCTCCCAATTTTTGATTTATTGTAAATATTACTCAACTATAAAAAAATATCACATAACTCACTAAAAAAAATGAGAATCATCAAATCACATCAGATATCCAATAATATGATTCTTTCACCACACAACCAAATAAGTTTTTTTATGGAGGTAATTACATCCCTTCCTATCATGAAAGTGTGGAAAAGTTACATAATTGTTCTCCCCAAAAAACATAAATCCATATCTCACATCCTTTAAAAATATAGAACAACATCCCCCACTAAGAATTTAACACATCTTTATATGACAAGGAAGTTATTACATATCCTTTTATCAGGAATTATCTCCCATTTTGATAAATAATTTTGTCACCATTTCTCTTGTAAATAAAATATTAATTACTATAGGGGTACTTTTCAATATATCCTTAAGAAAGAGAAGAAGACTAAACATTAAGTTTAATCCTATGTAATTTAAATATATATCTGGTAATTTTTTATTCTAGTAATCTCTGCAATATTATTCTCAGAGAAAATTAGTAAAGAATTATGTAACTACATTCCACTAATTCTTTAATGTAATGGCACCTGATGTCAATATGTTTTGATCATATGTTATTTAGATGATAATTTAGGAAATTTTTGGAACTCATATTCTCAAAAGAAATATCTAATAGTTTATAAATATCTATTTTTGTGTTATCCAACTACTCTTTCATCCACATCATTTGTATACAGGCATTTGAAGCTCCATTATACTCAGTATCATATATACATATTGCCACTTGTTGTTTCAGCAAAATATTTCATTTGACATAAATCACTCTTTGTAAGAAACATCTACCATATGTGTACATTATATCATTGAAATATCCTATCCAATAAATATATGTGTACCTATAAAACTATAAATATGATATACCTTTTTAAAAAATTCCATTATTTAGTGTTCCCTTTATATATATATATATATCCTAGAATCCTCTTGGATTCCCATATATGAGATTATTTATATCACTCATAAATCTATCTTTTAGATTCATTATAAATTCTATATATGGTCTCCATGTAGTTCTTTAATGAAAGATTCCAATAATATTTATGAATTCCTTTTAATTGAAAGTATATACATCCTTATATTTGGTCAATAATGTTTAAAAAACAATGGTAATAGAAACTTATTATGGATAATTTATTCAAATATTTTTTAACATTTCTTTATCAAATTTTCCTTGATATAAACAAATAGAATCTAGTCCATCTAAAATTTGGAGTCCTAATAAGATACACATCTCTCTCAATAAGTACAGATCAAAATTATATATCATTTTCTATGAAAATTTACCCTAGATATTATTCATATCTAATGAAATAATTATGTCATCAAAAAAACATAAAAATGAGACTACATTAGTTGGATTATTTCATATACATGTTTTATTGACCTTTTATTTCTTTTAAATGTTAGATCCTTCAAGAATCCATCGAGGTTGAAGTTATATGCCCTCGTGGTATGTTTCATGGTATATAATTCTTTCTTCCACTTGCAATTAATGATTCCATATTTATAAATAATTAACCATTTAGGACTATCAATGAATAATTCCACTTTAAGAACTCAATTAATGAAAGTAGACATCATATCCATTTGGTATTCTCTATATTTTCTATAAGGTATCAATACTAATAGCATAATGATGGATTTCATCCATGAAGATGGAGAATATGCTTCTTCCCAATAGTTTCCTTTATTTTTGGAGTATCCAATGAAATAATTATCCTTTCTCATTGAGATTTGTTACACAAACCCATGTGAATACTAACATTTTTTGGCCTTTGTACAATATCCCATGTATATTTATTATAAATTTTATGATTTAATTAAATTATATCACTAATCCACTATTCATGGTCCACTACCATTGAAATATATTTTTATTCAAGTTTTATAAATGATATGTAGTTTGGTTCATATTAACAAACATTCATATAGTTTGTATTGGAGCCTCAAGATTAAAAATTATTTTGTAAACATTAATATGTTTCATTAAAATAATATTCCTCCTAATGTTATTATCAGTAGCTTTATCATTATCATATTCATGATATAAATCCACAACATTCTAACTATTCACAATGTATTTTTGTCCAATGAGTTGGTTTACTAAATTCTTCATACTGTTAGCTTCTAAAAAAACATCTCATATAACAACCTAACCTAATTTATTAGAATTATTCTCGATATCTTTATCATCAAAAAAATTAATATGTTTATCCTTTAGTTACAAATATTTTAACCACTCCCATTATCAAGGTAATCTATGGAAATGAATTTCCCTTATTTTTTTTTGAAATATACCTTGATTAATACCCTCGATCATTATGAAACATGAAAATCCAAGTATATGATAATAAAATTTATTTTAAAAAACTAATCATAACTTGTTTTTTGTCTCGAGACACATAATATGGACAATTTTGCACACAACTTCTCTCAAAAAAATGAATGATTGTCCTCAATTATAATTTTTTATACAATTTAAAAAATGCATATATTTTTACCATAATATATTCCATTGTATTTATGGAGTGTAGGGTTAACTAAATTGATGTTTAATCACTAGATTTTATATAAATATATTATATTAATTTTTTGTAAATTCTTTACCATTTTTTTGTTTCCAAATATACACATTTATATCTTTATAAAAATTCCTTTAAAAAATTAAATAGGTTAACATCCTATGGATTATTTTTCATGAAACTATATATATCCATATATGTGAAATAATCAATGAATTTAATAAAATAAAAATCATTGTGGGTAGATTGATTCCTCATATTACAACACAGATCATAATGTATATGAACATGTGGCCTTCAATACTAAATCTTCACTCTTCTATGTGAGAATTGGATCGTCATCCCATTTTGGAATGTTCCATAAATAACCTATATTTATATTTTAATTTGGAATGGTATCATAAAAAGTTATGATTTGATATTTGTTCTCATAATCCATTGGAAAATATGGAAATGTCTCACACACCACAATTTTTTTCATTGGAACTCAAGTAGAATAAATTATTTTGATAAATAATTTGAAAAAATTTCACTTGTTCTTTATCATATTGTGATGGTTCTTACATTACATGAATTTATTTAGAAAAAAAAAATTATTATATAAAACATCATTTACTTCATCACACTATTATCTGACACTCAATAGAATTTGGATATTCCCATTCACAAAAGAAACATCCTTATAACTGTAATTATTTGATTCAACCTCAACTAATCTAATGCCAATAATTCCATGAAAATTATTATTTACAAAAGGGATTTAACTTCTATCATGTTATTTAATGTTTTTAGTAGATTTTTATCACCTAATATATTTGATGAGTAACAACTATTTATTTTTTATCATACTAACCTTTAAAATATCATCAACAATAAAATATTTTTCCATATGATATACCATGTACTTTTTATTTCCCCGTTAAATTATAAATAAGTTGATCATGAAAACTAATCGTGATTTTTTAATGAAAATGAACATATTATTCACATCTCACTATTATTCCATCTATGTTCCAAAAGCTATTTTTGAGGGAATATAAAATGTTTCCTTACAATCTTTTATCCTCTCTATGAATTTCTCCTCGTATTTTTAGTGAGTAGCCTAATTGGTTCATTTATTTTACCTAATAGATACATATTATTCTAGAATGTATACTCTCTGTGGACCAAAATACCATAAAACTAGTTTTACATTGTGAATATGGGACTTCAATTATAATAAGAGTTATTTCTATAATTTATATAAGATTGGACAGACACAAAAATTTCTACTTCTCCCTTAGAGAAAGTAGTTCTATAGAGATTATTTATTACCGATTAGTTTCTTAAGGGATATTATGTTCACCATTATTAGCCGAGATATTACTATATTTCGAATTACATCCTTCATTTTTAGATAAAAAGAGTTTATAATGAGACAAATCATATAGGTATTTGAACTACTATTATGATTTCATGTTTTCATAAGTCTTTAATGAGATAACAACAACATCTATAGACTATAAATATTATCTCCCATATTATTCAATTATTTATCATATTATAGTTATATATATATTTAGTCATTTAATTCTCATTTTCTTATAGAATTATTTTCACCACATGATCTGTCACAATGTTATCATTTTTTACAGCTGTTATCTTTTTCTGATAAATGTGAGCACAAATGCTCTTATAATAAGAATAAAGGAATGAGTTAAAAAATAAAAAAGGGGGTATTTTAAATTTTTACTTAATAAGAAGAGTAATCATGTCATTAGGAACATTGGGTAGGTGGATGATTCTCTCTTCCAACACTCCTTTGTTTGAGAGACTATCCACAATGTAGTTCACTTCCAAAAAAATGTGTGTGATAATTATGTTCAAAGTGGAAATTATTTCAAAGAAGATGATTCATTTAGCTATTAGTTTTCATTATTTCTGATTCTGGACAACCCTTTTTGCATGATCAACCATAGCTGAGTCTCACTAAAACTATATATTACTCCAATTTATTTGAAAAACAATATCCACTACTCTTATAATCACCTCCATTTCAGTTTCCAATGCAGTATCATGTCCACATGAACAATAATTTCACTCCACCACTTCTCCAAGGTGATCCTTGAAGATCATCCTAAAGCCTGATGGTCCCTTAATTCCTTTGAAGTCCCCATTCATATTTAATTTCAACTATCCACTTAAAGGGAAATTCCATGAAGCCACTATCATGCCCCATATCTTGAGAAGAAAACCTGTCACTCATAGACTCGGAAAAATCATAAACACCCTTATCAAAGTTTTATAGTGCTCATTTATCTTGGATTTTCCCTTGTGAATGATGAAAATAATGTTAGTAAAAGAAGTTTTTTCAGGATACCAAGCCTCACGGTGAAATGTGTTCTTGTGGTCTCTCTAAACAGAGTTTTTGGCTTTAGAATATCTTCCATATATTCAAAATCATAATCTTACCATTTACTTCTATAATATACCTTCTTTATAAATACATAACCTGTGAAATTTATGAATTTACCATCATCTTATTCTTTTCATTTTATACAAGAATTAAATTTAACCTCTTCCATTTTATTTAATAGATTTATTCATTTTATTCATGGAGAATATTCATATTATTAGATAATTTTGGGGATTATTTTTCATTATTTACCGATGTATTTTTTGATTTCCCTCAAACGTACAATCACATTCTCTAATTTTCTTCATTGGATAATTAATGGATATTTTAAAAATAACCAAATAGTTGAAATATTTTTGTGGTGTTCTACCTTTGTATTTCCCAATTCCATTCCTAATGATATTTCTAATAAGTGACAAGATTATTTTATGTCCATCATATTTCTCATCTACATAATCAGAGCCACCTAGTCATTCATCATCTTAATATTTTATATTTTTATTCCTCATGGATTCAAAATATATTTATTATATAGATTTATTTTTAAATGGTAAAGTATTTATCGTTTAATATTCCCTGATTATGTTTTGAAGCTCCTCATGAGAATGATCATATCTATCTTCTAGAGATATTTTTTTGAAAATAATTATCTAGAATTATAAAAGTCATTAGTTTGATTATTTTATAGTATTATATATTCTACTGATATATTTAGATTCTATTAAAAAATTCATTCACTCTTATAAATTAGATTTCAATGTTTTCATCTTCAACCAAATTATTGACTAGAATTTTTATTCTTCATATTTTTATCTTGGGTTAATTGATATTAAAATTTAATTGACAGCCACTCTTGAGATTATACTATATTTCCATAATAGATTGTAGGCCCAATAACATAATATAAAAAATTAAAAACTATAAAATTATAATGAATATTCATTACATCCAATCAGTTTATAAATATATCTTGTAAGTAAAAATCATTTTACAATTTATGTCAAATGGTTTGAATCCCACTATATCTATATAAAAAAATTCAATTAAACCTAATAATAGAAAAAGAAACAACATACAATTATAATAATGGATTTTATTTCCATATAATGTTGTAAAATCTCTTCCATTATAATAATATATATTATTCATGACATCTAAATTAGGGATATTATAAATGGAACATGAGTTCTCTGATACCACATGAAATTCCCCATGAATTGATGAACCATTGAGTGTTTTGGGGGAATAAGCGGTAGTTTCATTCATCTATTTATTTTGATTATTAATAAACCTATAATTGTTTTGAAGACATGATACAATAAAGAGATTCACTTTCCCAGACCCATGTAAAATGTAAAAGTACACCAAATAATGAAGAAGTGTGTTTTACAAGCTTTCAACCTTGTGGGATTTCCTATTACTTGAAGTGTTTTCTTTTAGTTACGTCACTTACTCTAAAATAAATATTATTATTAAATAAAATTGAGGAGGGGAGGTATCATCATAAATCATGATTTATTAGCCTCCTATTGGCAGTATAACAACATGCCGTAGTTAATCAATGATCATGATTAGATGAGAATGATATCTTGATAATCCAGTTTCTCAGAAAATATTTATGACCATCCCCTTGATCATTCAGTAATATATAGAATAATATTATCACCCAGTGTATAATTATATGAAGATATACAATTTCATTAATTAGACTCATATTTGATTCTCCATAACGATCGAGGTCAAAAGATGGCGACGATAGCTTTATAAATTTGGGATCCAAACAGTCATCTTATTATTTATTTTTTAAAATTTGTTTTTATATAATATGTTTACACTTATTTTATCTCTATTTTTCTCCTACTACCTAATGTTTTAGAAAATAGAGTAATTATGATAATTCATCAGAAATCAATTATACCACCACATTCTCAAAACATCACTCAACATAATTATACAACATGATCAGCCATTAGTTTTCTCATTATGTTAATATAATGATCATTACCCAAAATCTTAGAATATTATTCTTTTTCTTTAATAGTAATTCTACATATAAACTGTACTTATACAATTCTTATTTCTTTGAAACTCACCAAATTTAAATTCAATAATAAATGATTATGTGAATTCCAAGAACACACATAATCACATTCCGACCACAACATCCTATAGAATTAATAACTTACCAACAACATAGTACTCAGCAACATGGAATTTATTAAATGAACATGTCATCTTAAGTGAAACCATTGTCAAATTCAAGTGATTATTTAAGATCAAAGAATATAAAATCTGCACCACATGGACATTCTAGATTTAAAATCTTGATATTCTTCTTCCGCTAAACATGGATATAATATCAATATCATATTTTAAGATAAGATATATCAAAACATCAATCAAATATGACAATTAATCACAATTTTCAAAATCTCAGATGAAATAAAAGGAATCACATTTTAGAGATGACGTTTTATTATTTTAATATTATCTTGAGAATTATTGTATTAAAATTCTTCTGAATATTAAAATTCTAGAGACAAGGATCTTTTTCTGTATTAAAATCAACCAAAAAAATTAATTATTGTAGTCATACGATCAAATAATATATATTCACAATGTAAAAAGACATAAAAATGGTTAAAAAATATTATGAAGACTTATAGTAATGGTTTACAGCCATTGGGAAATTATTATGCTAAATCCTAGAAATTTGATATTTTTACAACGTATTTCACTCAACCAATAATGTCATATAATGGACTTAAAAAATAGAACTCTTCAGATAAATAAATAGTTTCTTCATAATCCCTCCATATATCTTTAACCAAATCAAAAAATATCACAATCATATAATTTAATAACCTAACAACCTCATGTGACCAATTTAAATCTCTTCTATCATGTTTTCAAAAAATACAAACTAATATACACTTCATCAAGAATTACAAGGGGTACATACATCTTGGGAGTTGTAATTAATTCATAACTATATTATATAAAAAATATTTAAAATTTAATAAAAATAATTGGGAGGTTTATGAAAGAAATTAAAAAAAATTAAACGTAATTTGTTGTAAAATGGTTTGGGTCAAATAGATTGAGGCATGAGTGAATAGATGAAAGGAATGTGGAGTCACATGCTGGGTGTGTGAATAAAGTGAAAATACATAAAGAACAATAATAAAAGAAAATATTAAAAGAAGAAAATGTGAATACGTAGCTAATGGTGGATGTGATATATTGGTACTAGGGGGAGTGGTATGCAAGATGGTAAACAATTTATAAATGGAAAAACATAAAAAATAATAATTGGAACTTCAAATAATTAAAAAAAATTGGAAACATATGAATAAATTCATATTTATTTCCCTATAAAAAATGTAATATTAATAAAAAAATAAATAAATATATATATATATTTCCTAAAAGAAACATCAATGAAAAGTGATTAAAAATTATTAGTAATTAGATAAGTGTTGATAAAAAATAAATATGTATAAATAGTATGATTAAAAATATAATATATTAGGCATGATATAATTTATATAATTGTTGAATTTATTTTATTATTAGGGGGTCTCATAAAATTTACGGAATCATTATTTTAGAAGAAATAATGTGAGGGGTTACATTTATATTATAAATAGTTATCAAAGAAATCAACTTTCCTCACACTTCAAAAAATATATCAACAATAATATTACGAACAATTAAATGTTTCATAGTGTTGAATTGAGTTTGTTAAATATAGATAAAATATTGAAAAACAAGTCAAATTAATGGGGAATGAATGCACACAACAAATGGGCAATTATGGTATTCGGTTTCTAGATTTTTTCTTACAGATTAAAATATAAAGTTCATGATATGTATGGAAAAATTATATACCATTATTGAGCCTTAATTATATAATTATTATCCTTTTTAAAATGATGATTGGCATTCTCATAATTCATTATTTAATTATTATCAATTTCATAGATTATTATTGAAAGTACCATTATATTGTATAAATGAACACCACATGTTATTCTATATAATATATCCTCGCTTGTACCACTCCTACCTTTGTAAATATTCCAATTTCTATGATTTCGAATAAGATAAGATCACTCTCCCTCCTTTAATTTCAACATTCATTTTTTCATTCTCTTCTCATAGACCTAATATTATTATTGTTTCCCTGGGGAAGGTATTCTTTCATGTTTATACATTTTCATTAATTTCTGTTTAGTTTTGAAATACTTTTTAAACATGATTATTTTTTTGTTTTTATATTTATTTTTGAAAATTATGATATTATGTAATGATATTATTTTTATACTACTATTATTAAATGATATCTTATTTCTAATGTTGAGTATTTTTAAATATAATTAAAATTGAAATTTGGGATGATAGATAATGAAGGATGATAGAGAATATATATATATTACTAATTATGTAAATTATTATAAATTTTAAAATATTTGTTATTTATTTTTTTAATTATTACTATGTTAATACATATGTGACAAAGAATAAAAAATCTTCTAAATTCATCTATTTTATAATTTTTTTAATGTATTCACTACTCTACTAATAGTTATTAATATGATAAGTCATATTTTTTCAAATATGCTGTAACATTAAAAAAAATTACTATCTTATGTGTGTGCGCCATTATGGTTTATTAATGATGTTATAAAATTATTATATGGGAAAACTGAATGCAAGATGGTAACAGTAACAACATATATAAAATAGAAAATTAAAATTAAATATTCATGTTTAGATTAATTTATTTTTCTGTTCTTGTAGAGTTTAGAGATTCCCTTAGTATGAGAGAGAATATAATATTATTAATATTATGTAAATTTATATTAAATTATATTTAGTTAGTTTATTTTTATTGAAATATATAATTATTTGGATTAATGTAGCTAAATGATTTATTGATGTGTCTTAGTTATTTATATTAGGGTAATTTTGAATAGTTATTAAATTATTCAATTGAAACAAACTAAGATGAAATACTAAATTGTAATAATTTAAATAGAATTTATATGTTTATTTATTCATTAAGATCATGGTCTCATTTTAGATAATGTAGATTAGGTAATTTTGCCTAATAAAATACACAACTATTAAAAATAATAGTATAACCATATAATAAATGAATACATTAGGTATTGGCATTATTTGTTTTTTATATATATTTTTTATTATGATTATTCTCATTTCAAATTGATTTTTATTAGATAATTTATTGATATAGATAATTTATTATCTATGATATTTTAGGTAATGATTTTGATTTTTCATTAGTTATTATTATTTTCGTTTATCTTCCTGAGTGATTTATTGTATCACAATATCTATATGCCGATTTTTATGTGTTTTGTACCCTTATTTGATAATTTTTTTAACTTATTTCCTGACATTGTTTGTTTTATAGTATAAATATCTTTGTTGTAATGTCATAATGTAATGAAAAAGGAATATTTCTAGGATATATTTCATATTAAGGTTATAACATGTAATAATTTAGTTTTTAATGTTTTCATAGGAATTTGTGATTTTTTTCTATGATATCTTGTGGTTATAACACGATTCAATATGTAATGATGTAGCAATATGATAAATATTTTTCAGGATGACATAGGCTGAATTCTGGCCTTTTCTAATGATTAAAACCCATTAAAAGTTGATTTATCCTGATGATTTTTTATTTTTGGAACATGTTCAGTGACAATTTTTTTATTTTTCTTATTTTAATGATGATTATAAAATGTGGTATTATTTTTAATTTTTATATTCATACTATCGTAAACCCTATTCAAAATTCCATATTTTCTATACATATGTTTATTTCACATATTTATATCCTGAAATATATATTTGACATTTATATATTACTAATTAGGAATATTATAATATTGAGAACTCCCAAGATCTTACCCCTCTAAAATGTTTATGATTTTTTAATTGGATGGATTGAGAGATAATGGGGATGTTATTGTTTTGGTTTCTAGAGTGGAGATTTTTTAGTTTGGCCTCTCATTCACTATGGTTAAATTATTATGTTCTATGTAATTATAGTCATAATTGTGTAATGATTATTTTTTCATTAATATCTATAAGGATTTTGTTGGTGGATTGGTAATGCTTTTTTAGTAACTGAGATGATAATTCCTCCCATACCAATAACAACACCCTCGGTGCTAGTCTCCAACCTATGATCTATTGGATGTGAGATTCAAGGGTCATTATTATATAAACCATTGCACCCGTATGGGTTTTAAAGAGTTTGTATCGTTAAAAGGTTATATCAAAAAAATTGGGTGAGATATGAGATAGATTTTGGAGTTTTAAATAGGTGAGGCTTCCATGCATTCAGCAAGGAAACAATGTTATTTAAACAAATTAGCGAGGAATATGGGTGAATGTATAAAATAAATTTATTTAAATGCCCTTGTGAAATATGATAGACCATTAATTTCATGTCGACAACTTTGGAACTAGGTATCATGGACACTATTATCAAGACCACCTTCCCCAAATGGAACCCCTCTAAGACTATAAATGAGGGAATATAGATGAAGAAACCTAATTCCTCCACCAATAGGTCACAAGATGGAGACTATCACTATGGGTTTATCATATACCAGATTATTGTGATTACCCTCTAAGAAGAATGATGAAATCTGGATAAGATAAAACCACTAAAAAACATCATCATAGAAAATAATAAAAGATCCCAATACAAGTCTGAAATCTCATATATACTAAATAATTGAAATATAAAATATATGTATAAAAAATAAATCATTGGAAATAACCTTGAATCAAAAAAACATTTGGAAAACATCACTAGATAGTAATGTCTAGTCCGACCATCAAACCATTCCCACCATCCTAAGAAACAGTTTATATTGATATAGGGTGAGAATAGAAGGTATACTCAATAGGGTCCACCATGATGCCTCTAGTGAAAAAATGCATAGTAAATTCCAATGAATACACAAGTGAACCCAATTAATCAGCTAAAACGGTATGCTATCTATAAGGCCCCAACCTTAAACCTTACTTAATCTTGAGTTATTACAAGATTTCACGTTGGGGATCTTTTCAGGTTTAGATTTTTAGAGAATTATATCATAAAACTTTCATTACATTCTACATTTAAACAAATTGGTTACATAAAAGATAGTATTCATTTTTTTCCATCAACGGAAATATATTTAAAATAAAACATGGATTCTTTCTTGAAACCACCTTGACACTATCATCATATCATGTACCCTTCCCTTGACCTATGGAAAACATTTCAAAAACATGGGATGAGCATAAAAATCTCAGTAAGGGATATAAAAATATGGAAAGGAAACATGAGTACATGTAAACATAAGAATGAAATCATACTTTACACATAAAACATAAGCACTTTAACATACCTCATAAAATCATGAATAAATCATAGAAATCATAAGACATAAAAGGAAACTTGAGGCATTCATAACATTATTACATAGGGAGTAACCCTCTTGGTTACGTTTGGAATACCCACCAAAGTATATTCCCTAAATCTCTTCGTAGAAACCTTAACGTTTAACCCCTTCGCATTACCCAATGCATTGGAGAGCTATATCGGGCTCACCCGCCCTTAGTTTATCAAAGAACCACCCGTATTCACAAACAATTCCCAAGAACCATAACATAATCATAGAAAATAACTTAAGCACAATGGAAAGATAAAATTCCCACATTGTAATAACAATATAACATTTTAAGATATTTAAATAATGAATCCATTCTAAAAACCATTTTCAAAACCATTTAAAACATTTAATAAAGAGATTTTTGAATCAAAGTGTCCCATACCACTTTGAAGCATTTAAAATTTTAAACAATTAATATCCATATAAATAAATCCTTAAAACCATTTTGAAAACATGGATATTAATGAAAAATATTTATAAGTATAAATCATTAAAACATTTAAAACGATATTTTAGTTAAAGGGTTTTTAACAAAATGAGAGACACTTGAATACGATAATTGAGGAATAACATTTAATCATAACTTTATAATATCATGAGAATAAATGGATTCATGATATAATATTCCAAAGGATAGTATATACACCATATAAGAGTGAATTGGCGCATAACAACAATGAAGTCTCAATAGAAATGTAAAATGAGATTAAATCCCTTATAAAGAAGGTATCCTTAAATTAAAAATAAATCAATCTCATAATTATGTGTGACAAATATAAATACACCAAATAAAAGTGGATATTAAGTGTAAAACAATCATAGGTTATTAACACATATTCATAGAACGACATATTCAAGGAGTACAAGTTTATCCCAAAGAATTAAAATTGGGTTAAGAAGTTTCCTTGCAAAAATTTGACAGCCTAACAGCGCCACTACAAAATTCAGAAAATGAGTTAATGATAGATAAAAAGGGTATCTAATCACTTGGACATAAAATTTACATCAATAAGGATTTATAAGAACATATCCCAACATAATAGTATGTGAATTAAAAGACATAACAAAATAAGTCTTTTAAAAAGAGGAGGGTGAAAGGTTCCCTTACCGACATGGGTATCTTTCGAAACATACACCCCGTGAAAGAAGGACAATACAACATTGATGTAAATACTCATAAATGAAATTATATTACACAATGTGTAAAATAATGGGCAGTACATACACCACTAAAAGGAAATTGTGGAAAATGTAGCATAAATCTCATAGGAATAAAAGTGAGATGAAAAATCCCTTACGAAAACTCGGCAGCCTAACGATCCCACTTAAAACGTCCAAAAATGGACTGATGAGATCAAATAGGGTATCTCATAATATGAACATAAAAATTACAGTAATATTAATATAAAAGGACATCCCAACCACAAGAAAGATGAGCTTATAAGGAATGACATAAAAGAGTGTACATAAAAAGAAAGAGAGGAGTATGATCCCTTACCTCGGGTCCGACTTGACTCGATCATTCATTAACGTCCTGAATAATAAACTTGAGTTAATTTCTAATTTCTTAAGAACCTTTTTCAAGTTAATTATTCCTTTTATATCACCTATTTCCATGTTATAAACATTATGTAATCATTTAAGTTAATAATTTTTTTTTGTCGATATTTGGTTCTTAAGTCGAAAGTAGACTTCTTACAATTACATGTTGTTCGTGTGGTCAAAGGTTAATTATATCCAGAATGATATTCATGATTTGGATATCATATATATCATATATATCCAGAATATTCATGTATTTATAATATTACATAATCATTTAGAGGTAAGAAATGAAATGCACCGTTCATGGAGACGGTAAGCCGTACGTACGCATTAACGCTACTTTCATTTCTATGCCATAATAATGGAATTAAAACTAAATGAGAGGTATGTATATTTTAATTCCATAATTTTATTCATCATTTATATGTTACATAAATCATATATAATAACTTTAAATACATCCTTTATACATCCCACATATGGCATTGACGAATCAAATCACTTTGAGGGGGCAGTAGTCCGCACTTCTTAAAATGAAATTATCGTGTTTACCCACAATGGAAACCGTAAAGGTATGCCACAAAAGAAAAATACAGAAGCTTAAGTAAAACATAAAAATATCATATATAATATATAAATATAGTGACATCTTAATGTCCACCTTTTAAGGTGTTATATGAGTGTTGAACAATCATCGTTTCGTGAGGCAGAAACTCGCCATCCACAGAAACAGTATGTTCTTTAACCATTAGATGTAGGTGTGTGTAGGTGTAGCTCAAATTCTTCTTATAAAAACATCCTAGTATATTTAAGATACTGTAGTTGTTACAAAAGAAATGAATAAAAAGAGTTTAGGGTGTTGGAGAAGAAAAATAAAACAAAAGGACTCAAGTGAAGACATTACCTTAAAATCGGGTAACTCCCTTTGGATTGAGCTCAAAGGCTTCATTGGGAAGACTTCTGCCCAAAGTGAGGATTTAAGGAGTTATATAGGAATGTGTAGATACAAAATGGGCAGGGGTTGGCCTAGGAAAAGGCTTTGGTAGTGTGGGTATTCGGGTAGAGGTGGGGGCCTTTTATAAGAGGAGAGGAGGGGCACTCTTGGAAAGTACAGAAATGTTACTTTATTTTAGATTGAGTTTCGGATTTTAATGGTCCCACATTGATGTTTATCGAGGATAAGGTGATAAGGGTTCGAAATACACCCATACAATAGGTTTTGGACATGTTTAGGTCTTAGATTATACATTATCATTCCATTTTATTTAAATCGTTAAATAATGAGGTCATCGCTACATCATCATGATGTCATATATAATTTAATTTATATAATGTCTAAAAATTATAAAGAAATACTATGATGTAGGAAATATTTTTAGCTTTCCAATTAATATTTATAGTCAAAAATCTTACTTGTATAACCCCATGTAACAATTGTTTTAGTAAAACATCTCATGTTTGTGTCATTTTTACTATAACATTAAATAAAAAGTTATTTATGTCATTTCCCAGCCAAAGTGGCTCCATGGGGTCCCCAAGTTGACCAATGGATTTTCTTGGTCGTCTATGACTCATCGAATGAGTGTAGGACATGTGTTTAGGTCATTTCATATTATTAAAATATTATTTTTACCTTAAACTACACTAATTACCTCTAATCGCGATTAAAAACATAATAAGTTACTATTCACCAAAAATTTATTTTAATCCCATTGAACCACATTTTTCATCTTAATGACAAAAATGTATGTCGGATTTTTGAAAATAAAAACACAAAGGTGGCAAATTTTCATTTAAACGGAAAATTAGTTTTTATAAGTACCACATAGTGGTTTCACTATTCATCAAAAATTGAATTTTTCAAAAAATTACCAAAAATTCACCCTAAGCTATATTTGATATTCCGAAATCAAAAATGATTTCTATTTTACAAAATTAATAACATATAAGTTACATTAATTAATTTAATAATTAATTCCCTCTGTCAGAACAAATAGCGTGTTTTTATGAAACAATATATATCAAAAGATTGACACTAGTTTAAGTCAAATTTCAAAGTGAAATTAATTCCAATGACCACTATTTGATTAAATGGTAAAAATATATTCTAATTTCACTTTAAAACCAATTCAAAAGATAATATAATCATATAAATAAATTATATTAAAAAGAAGTTTTGAATTAAAATACAACATTTTTCACTATTCATTAAAAATTGAACTTTTCGAGAAAATATCAAAAATTTACACAATGTACATTTTGATGTCCAGATTCTAAAGAAGAATTTTATTTTGTCAAATATAACACAAAAAATTTTCAAAAATTGGATTTAAAAGAGGTTCGCCATCAAAAGGCGGTTAATCGACCTTTTATAGAATCTTAGAATGTTTACGCTTAAAATTGGATTCATTCGCATTTTTAATCCTCTAACATTTATTGTAAAAAGTAAATATATTTGACAAAAATATATAATCATATTTTAGTTAGTTCTGTTCATTCCTGCCATTACAACGGCTAGGCGTTAACTACCATTTAAAATAATATTATTTTATTATTAGAGTGCAACGTAAGATTTCCAAGAAACTCGTTGATGCGTATTGGGTATGCCGTCGAGTATAGCGTCCCCTTTAAAGTAACATTAATATTTTATTCACAAATATGGATAAATATAAAAATGTCATATTCTTTATTTACCTGGGGTGTTACACTATCTTCTAAAAAACACCATGTATCTCTCACCAAGTATCATATATAAGTGAAAATATAATATAAACCATATATAAAAGTGAATGTATTCTGTTACCAATTCTCCACAGGTTTGATGAACTACCCCAATCACACACATATTGATCCATATCTTTCCATATAATCGACATGAATCAAAGAAAAATAAATAAAAACTCACACATCATACATATCATAATTTCATCATCAATATCAGCATCTCTAAATAGTAACTAGGTAAATTATGAAATCCAGGATAGCTTTTATGTCATGTACTGTACCTCAATCAATCACATATTAAACAAAACATACCAATAATATTCCTTAGTGTAATATATATCAAGATATGTGTGTGATAAAATAATTATAATTCATTTTATATATCTAAATACATATATGGGAATGTAAAAACCATGAATACCAATAGATAATTAAACTATGAGATGATGATGGGGAATGAGTGGGTTGTCATCCATAAGTTCCACAACAATATAGATATCGGGAAAACACTATCCAAATTCAATTGGGTATTGGTTTGTCTTCCGACATAGGTGGTGTATCTTATGAAATCACATAACATAAGAAAATATATGTGTATATATAAATCACAAAACCCCATATGAGAATCTAACTAGAATTCACCTCAATTGATGTAATCACATCTCGGACACCCGAAAACCAATGAAAATGATAAGATATCTTATAAGAATACAAATATTTCAAGAATCTTTTAATTAATTACTAAAGATTAACGTTTCTTAATTACTTTAATTTCCATAAAATTTCATTACCCTCCAGTTATAATATATCCATTTATATGTTTCATCCAAAAATATCAAAATTTTATCCTTTTGAAAATTTAACAACCCCATGGATTAAATTATTCAATAACCATCATCATTATATAATTCCATGTACTCTAGGGCATATAAAAATATAGCATAAAATATGCACGATCTACGAACATGAACATTCAAGAAGCAGTAGGGAAAGAAAGTAGAAAACATGCTGCATTTTTATATAGCCATTAAATAAACATTATCCTGTTTGTATTATAGCTTTAACCATATTAACAAAAATAAATCCCAACATTAACATGCTCCATTAGAAATAGTGTCATCACAAAAACCACCATGCATATCACCATCCATCCAGCTATCACAGAAACCAAGATATTCCAAATATTATGAATCCACACATATTGTTCATAAAACCATCAACCATACAAGGCAATCATATCATCTCAAGCAAGGACCTCTTCTCGAAAACACAAACATGGAAGTACAAAAAAATAAATATTTAATAGGGAAATTATTTCTTACAAACAAGGTATCCATCCTTCATAAGTTATCAGGAACACTACCCAAAAAAAATTATATTTATAAAAAAACCATTTTATTTTTGTATTGAATTAACATATTCAATTATCACATGCTAGAACCACAGGAAGCATAAGGAATCATCTATAAAAAAATGAATTATTTAATCCTTCCTTTAGTATAACTTCCATTTCCATCTACTCATAATTAATATTGGATAAAAATTAAACTTGACACTTTATTATCAGTCAATAATCACTACCAATATTATGTTCTATATCCTATTTCATAATATAAAAACTATATTAATCCAAATAATAAAAAAGGGTAACACTAAATCATGAAATGAAGATGAAAGCTGTTAACATAACATAAGCACAAGTTATCACTACATCACTAACCCAACACATTATATAATCTCAGTATAATATTTATTAAGTGTAATTACACTATTACATAATGAGATAATGTCTGTTAACCTTAATATTTTATATAAAAATAAGGATACGAAATTAAAACCATGCCTCAAGGATGTGAATGATCTATAAAGTATAATGGATCAATAATAATTCGTCCCTTATCACCTCTTTCACAATGAATTTAATGTCTCTATGGACCACACAAAATGAAAATGATTCATTGTATAATGTGAGAAAATGAAATTAAATAAGGAAGAAAACAAAATAAAAATATAGAAAACTCACCATAGATCACCTCTTATATATCTCTATAAGATAATGGTTGAATCAGATAAAAGGGAATTTAAAGGCCTTTGAGAAACAATAATGGGAACCATGATTTTGAGAGAAAAATTTGAGAGAAATTTTTTTTAAGTTGGTTATGGAATTTTTAGGAAAACAATAAATTATAATAACAAAACACAAATGTTCTAACATAGGAAAAACCAATTATTTCAGGGATGAGATAATAACATAGTACATCTAGTCAATTGTGCATATAAGAAACATAGTGAAGTCTGTTATATATATATTATTAAATTAGAAAATTTTCTTGGTGAAAAGGTACCACAGTGATATTGAATAATAATAACCTAGAAAAATTCTACACCAATAAATAAATCAATGACACAGTTACCTAGAAATAGGATGAACCACTGAAATCAACCTCCAAGGATTATATACTGCAACAAACTAGTCCTAGTGATGTTGAAACTATCTAGAATTTAATCAATGGAATTTACCATCTTATAATTATGCCATTTTCTCTAAACCATAAACATAAAATAGAGAAATCTCAAGATAAATATTCTTATAAAATAAGAATGACATATTATTTATAAAATAAACCAATATGAATGTCAAATATTATAGTTATGATAAAATAAGAAATTTGATAATAAGAAAAAGAATATTTTGATATCCTCAATCTACCAGAATGGATGACCCCATGAAAAATGATATAGAAATATAACATGATGTTAATAACACATTAATAATATTAATGAAAAAATATATATATCCTTGAAAAAAATACATATTAATGAATAATTAATGAAATAAGAGGTATTATAGAAATTAAGGAACATATACGATCATTGGAATTGGAATATGATTGTTAAGAATAGTAATATAGATATTATAATAGAAAAATCACTTATGATGGTGTGAAATAATATTTAGGTATATTATAAATGAAAATATGATATATTAATATCCTAATACAAGGAAATAATTTTTTTTTAAAAATGATAAATATAATTTTTATATTTTTATAAAACATAAATTTTTTAATCGCACTTATAATAAATATGAGGATATAGAATAAATATTATTTACATAAAATGGATTTTAAAATTAATATTATGTTCTAATATAATGATAATATATTTTTATTAGACCATATTTAATTTTTCAAACTACCTTATAATCGATTATAATAAAAAAATATTTATTTTTTGAATAAATGAAATTTTTAATTAAAAAATATATTTATCATATGTATAAAATTATTTTCAATAAATTGAGTCCATTTTTTAAATCTAAATGTTGAAAAAAATTTGTAATAAATTTTATTAATTTTTGTAAATTAGTTGAATTTTTAGTGAATAGTGAAATACTATAATTTTTGGTAATTAACATTTTAAGATATATTCCCTGATTTTTGAATCATGGATATCGTATGAACCAACTAGTTTGAGATAAAATTAACTATTTACTATTTAATATCACAATAATCAATAAAATTTATAGTATTGATCCAAAATAATAAATAAGTGAATATAATAATAAAAAAACACTCATATTTTCCTCATATAAGTACCACCCCACACCACCCCTTATCATCACACCTTATAAGACTTGTATCATTCCAATATTCTACTCAATTACTCTATTGATCCTCTTACCCATGTATTAGTTTTATTCCCACCAAAATATCCATTCCATGTTCCCTAAGGAGGTTCTCAAAGAGACGATATTCAATAGGTTTAATCCTCGTTTATCTTATTAATTCTTCCTTTCTTATAAATTATCCTCACCCCTTATACAAAGATTCATGATAACTCGAATATAATATAATTCATTTAATTTTATTTTTTGAATATAAAAACCATCATAAAATCACTTGCCTTCTCTTTTTATTCGTAAAAATGAACACATTATCCATGGTTTTTCAACCGACCACCATAATAGATGATGAGTATTCATTTCCCATTTCCATGTTAGTGGAAGGATTATATTTATTTATAATTATTTGAAATTAAATATTTAGATATATTATATATGGCACCATATTCAAAAATTAATTTATATTGATAATATTAAATAAAATGATACTAGTTCATGATGGTCGTCAAAACTACCAAATTAAACTAAACATATTTCATGAATAATATAAAAAATTAATTATAAAAATTATAGAAAAAATGTTATATGGGACTACATAATCTTATTTATATTCATTAATACCACACAATATCACTTTTAGATAATTATTATAATATTAAAAGATCTACTATAATTATATAGAAGTTGACTGATCATGTAACTGTGACACAAACCCTCCTAAAACAATGAAATTAAACATTATGACTCATTATAATGGACATAATATGAAATTAAAAAATTATTATTCATAAATTTAATGTTGAATATATTCTAAATTAAATTATAATTTAATATCATTTTATAATCTAGGTCATTATGCGAATGTATGGAAGACATTAAGACATAAGGTAAGGGATCTCTATAAAAATCAGAATTTCCGCTGGGTAACACATTATAACCCTTTTACTCAAATTATATATTCACTTTTTTATATAATTATCCTACATAATGTATATATATTCAAAAAAAATATAATTTTTAGTAAATTTTTAATTAATGGGTAAATTTATGTTCTAAAAGTCTCCTTTCTCAATTCTTCTAAATATGAAAACCTGATGAGAGGGCACTTCTCTATTTCTTACCACATTTCATGTAAACTCAATAAAATGTTTTAGGCCATAAATATTTTATAAAATCAATCATTATTTTATGTCACATAATTTTAGTTTATTTTAGTTTTTGTGGAACTAATTATGCCTTTACCCACTTCAAAGAACCTTCATTCATTTTTCTTGGAACATTTCTTATGTGGTGCATTTCTAAAACTTCATAACCAGTATTTTTAATGTTATCACATTAGTTGGATATAATTATTCATGATATATTATTATATTTAATTTAACATCCAAGAATTATTTAGACCCCATATTTCATGGACACCATTACAATTTTCCCTTCAGTTATGCATTGGGACATTATTACGATACTAATTTCCTTCTATGGGTAACCACAATGTTTGTTCCTTATGTTTTATTTCTATATGTGTAACACATATTAATAAACATGTTATGATGGGTGATTATAGATATTGCTGTAATGTATTGGGTAATTTTTTGTCTCATGAAATCTTATATATGTGATCAGAGAGTAAACATAATCCATTATGGGACTTTTTCCACCATGTGATGCCATCTTGGTTGCTAGCCTTGAATCATGTTTTTGTTATTTTATTTGTTACTGCCACATCCCTATATTACAATGATCATATAATCCCATTTTATATAAGATATTACTTGACATGTTTATTAACTTCTCATGCCTATTATGTTACAATATTATGTCTTTCACTCCACTTTTATTATAGAGACCCAAATCTTGACGTACATGGACATTACATTACTTTTGCAGAATACATAATACATAACAAAAACTGACACACAAGGACCGTAACAGTTTAGTGTCTTTGGAAACTCGGAAAAATAATCTTCTAATCATGGTGAAAGATCTTCAACATTTCCATAATTATCTTCCCCTTTTCTTTTCTTACCTAAAACCCTTCTTTATATCATGGGGAAAAGAAAACATATAAAGGGTGATCTAAAATGCTCAGAAAGGGTATGCATGGATAAAATAAAACAAATCATATACATTTGAACTTAAAAACATGAACATAATATTTAAAAATCAAAATCTTGAGCAATGACATAAAACATGAAGTACATAAGGCATTGATCATAAAGAAACATAATCATGATAAAATAGAATGGGAATAATCATGTAATTGTGGAAAATCATTATGAACATTATATTATTTCCATAGCAGCCAAGGCATTGCTGCCAAGACCATCTTAGTGGAAAAAGTCCCTTTCTGAATCGAGTTCACTCCTCGTTTCAGTCCTGTAACACTAAATTGAATTAACTTACCATTCCAGCCATGTCTATCTCATGAGATATAAACTGTTACCCAATGAATTGGAGGGAGGTATAGGTCCCACCCATCTCATAAGGAAATCAATCTTTCGTGTCCCACAACATAAACATAAATCATTCATCGTAACCAAAAAAATAAAATGGGTTTCATAAACATCATCACATCAAAACATAATCCATATAAAACAAATGGATATCATTTCATCATAAGAAAATTGAAAACCATGTAAATAATTGAGACATTATACTTGAAACATACACACATGAAATAATTTCATCTTATATGGAAAATGGTTTTGATAAAACACTTGAAATGAATTCTTGAAAAAAATATCCTTTATTTTTCAAAATCATTTTATTTTCACAAAATGCCATGCAATTTTCAAAGGAAAGTATTTTGTTGAAAATAATCATGAAATCTTGTGGAGGAATTTTCATGAAAACTGGGCTTTATGGAACCATAAAAATCTGTTCATGCCATATAAGTTTAAAAAAACATTTTCCTCGTACTTGTGTCGGAAAAGTCAAAAAGTACCTCGTATCGTAAAAAAAAGAAAGATTCATTACATACCTTGTGATAAAAGTCAGAAATGGGTAAAAATGACTTTAAACATCCATAAAAAAAATTTTATAAAACTTTTACATGGATGATAAATATAACCCCAGTAAATACTTACATATAAGCAATCTCGGATAGAAAACAATTGAGATTGCAACATTATCCCTTACCTTAGGTACGATATGCTTCGTACATATCATAACCTCCTATATAATGATTTAAATAATGTCATTGACTTATTAAAAAATCATATTCATTGTTATGATATCATATATGGTTTAATTATAACTTTATATTACCCGTTCTTTTGTAAATCCCATATTAAAGCAACGCTTTGGGTAAAATCATCTTATTTACCGTACGTGTTTGAACATATTTTTCTTGATGTTATTATTACTTATATCATGATTTACTTACTTCCAGAATGTAAATCATGATTTATATAACATATACATTCATTATATATCCAGCATATACATGTATTTATAATAGTACATAACATATGGAGGTAAGAAAAGAAATGCACCGTTCATGGAGACGGTAAGCCGTACGTACGCATGAACGCTTCATTAATTTATATTTATTATTTAATGGAATAGGTATATTATAATTCCATTATAATATTATATATAATATCAGTAACTCCATCCTTTATATGTCCCACTTAAGGCATTAACGAATCAAATCGCTTTGAGGGGGCGATAGTCCGCACATCCTCAAATGAGATCATCGTATTTACCCACTATGGAAACAATAAAGGCTTGATATAATTTGGAAGTAAATAAGAATAAGTAAATCATAAACATAATATATATCATATATAAATATAGTTCCATCATAATGGCCACCATGAGAGGTGGTAGGAGAAAATCGAACAATCATCATTTCGTGAGGTGTTAGTTTTCCATCAAAAGAAACATTATGTTCTTCATCCATTAGATGGAGGTGTGTGTAAGTGTAGTTTTAATCCTTATCATATAAAAATCCTAGTATATTTGATATACTTTTGTTGTTACACAAGAAATTATTAAAAAGAGTTTAGGGGTTGAAGAAGTAGAATAAAAGAAAACAACATAAGAGAAACTGTTTCCTTTAATTTGGGTAACTTCCTTTGGATTGAACAAAAAAGACTTCTTGGAGTTCCTTATGCCTAATTGAAGTCTTATAGGGGGAGTATAGTGATTTAGAGAGCTTAATTTGGAAGATTTTGGACGATCCAAAAGGTTTGAGAGGTGTGAGGAATTGCATAGAAGTGGTCTCATTTTATAAGGGAGAGGAGGGGCTCTTTAGGAAAGTGCGAAAATATTATTTTATAATAAACTTATCTTCAGTTTAAAGAGGTACAAAACACATTAATTTATAATATAAGATGACTCATATTCGAAATAAAATCATCCAATAGTAATTGGACTGGTTTTGGATAATATTTTAATCATTTTAATCTTATTTATTTTAATCATTTATTAATGAGGTAAATACTGCATCATTATTGTGTCATAAATAATATAATTTATTTGATGTCTAAAAATTAAAAAAAATACCAACATGTAGGAAGTCCTGCTATCTTTCCAATGAATATTTATAGTCGAAAATATAATTTATATATCCCCTTATCAAAATTAATTACTAAATGATTTTTGTTAATGCCAATTTTGTCTTTACATTAAATTATTTAATCTAATGTGTCATTGTCATTCATAAGTGGCTCCATGGGGTCCCAAAATCGACCCAAAGATTCCCATGGTCGGCCATTACTCATCCAATAAGGTTTGGACAAGTGTTAAGGTAATTTTGAATTATTATAATATTTTCTTTACCTTGAATTACCCTGTTTACCTTTAACCATGGTAAATAATAGTAAAAAGTTAATTATTTTTATCTAATTGAACCACATTTTAGTCCTTGATATTGACCGTGTCTCTCGGATTTTCTAAATTCAACTCACAGAAGTGGTAAAATTATGTTTTATGAACAATTGCAAAAGCTCCTAAGAAGTGGGTAAAAGACAGTGAAAGTTCAATACATTTTTTATAAATCTAAAATTATTATAAAATGATTCCAATGAATTTCATTGAACATATATAAGTATTATGTATCTATTTTGACCTAAAATAAATTTAAATCAAATAAATTATTATTTAAATAAAGAGTCGGTTTTAACCAAAAACTGAGTGTTTTCATTATTCATCAAAAATTGATGTTTTTCAGAAAAATACCAAAACATCAGACTAAGCAATATTTGATATTCAGAATTCAAAAATGATGTCAGTTTTTTCAAATTAAAAACATAAAAGTGGAAATAATTAATTTTAAAAGTAATTTCCATTATCAAAACAAATAGCGTGTTTTTAAGAAACAATAACTATCAAAAGATAATCACTTGTTTATGTCCAATTTCAAAGTGAAATTAATTCCAATGACCAAAATTGGATTAAATGGTAAAAATATATTCTAATTACACTTTATAAACAATTAAAAATGTAATCTATCTATATAAATTATTGTAATGAAAAAGGTTGTTTTTAATTAAAATATAGCGTTTTTTACTATTCATCAAAATATGAATGTTATCATAATATTATGAAAATTTTATCCAAATTAAATTTATATATCCTGATTACAAGGAATATCTTTATTTTTTCAAGTTGAACTTATAAACATGTCAAAAAATATATTTAATATGGGTGCGCCATCAAAAGGTGGCAAAAATGCATTTTTTTGAAAAATACATATTTTACCCGAAAAATTTATTTTGTTCTCATACCATGTTCTATAAAATATGTAAGATGAATAATAATGTTATAAAATTAAAAATTTAGTTAATAATTTTTATAATGGCTATTCTATAATAATATTATAATCATATATCGTTGTTTAGTGAAACCTGGTATTGCGTACAACACATACTATCGAGGAAGGTTGCGATTGCGTGTAATTCAAGACAAGTCAGGGTTGCGTGTTGTTCAAGACTCCTCCGTTGTATTGTAAAACAGAATCCAACTATATTTCATTTATACATTGAATATATAAATATACACTTAATGTTGCGTAGAATAACTACTATCGAAATTGTGTGTAACATGATCCAATAATAGTGTTGCGTATACTGCAAGCTAATATGGTGTTGCATATAGCGCATGGAAATATTGGTGTAGCATACAACACAATACATCAATTTAATTTAAAAGAATAATTCTCATAAAATCTTGGGTTGTTACATTCTACCCCCCTTAAAATGAATTTAGCCCTCGAAATTCGTCAGGGTTATAAACGGTTTGTTACTGGTGAATTTATATTATAGAAACCCACATCATAAAAAGGAATGCTAAAACATAATTTTAAAAAGTGTAGAATGAAACATAACGGTTACCCAAATTAACTTATCACTAGGTTTCCACATAGTAGATCATAGGTGAAAATATGGATACAGAGGAGAAATCTAACCATCAAGTTCTGATGGAGAGTGTTAGAGAACAGGGCTATGAAAAAACCCAACAATCACAAAGCCATAAATTTTTTATGATATAATGTACCATCTGATTCATCGGATATAAGAGTACAAGGAAAACATTTTTGTTTTCAAGACCATTTCCCTAATGTTGAATAATTTGAATTGGAATAATACTTACTTTATTTTGGTACAATCTCAGTGTTGTTTATGCCTTAAACAATTTCCACTTCATCTCTTAAATAAATGAAGTTGAATTTGTCTTCCGTGAAGTGTTAGCAGATCATGTGATAGAATGATAGGTCAATCCATCTGTCTCAAAAAAAGGTTATAAAAAGTTATCGAATACATATGTCCATGTATGGTGAGGTTAATCAAATATAATTCCAAAAATGGGCTTATACTTCATTGATCATACCGCTTAATAAAATAAAACTAGTTTCTACTAACCAGGGACTTCATGTAGGCTAGTGGTAGGCGATAAAGGCCTCTCGCACTTCGGTTGTGGGTTCGATTCCCACAGCCTTGTCCGACGCGATGGGTTGTCGCCCGTCCTGCAGGTTTCCTTTTCATAAACTTACCCCATTATGAAATTCCGTCAAGAATATCGAAAAAATTTCAAGCCTAAAACAATACTAAATTGTGTCCAACATAATCCATTGCAGTCTTTAGGCTTATCCAAAATATATATGTCCAATCTCATAGTATAAAAAAACGATTACTTGAAATTTCATCTACTGAGCATGTGAATACCATCATTTATCTCTGATATGTCTTCTTGATCACATTCCAATCATGTGAACACCTTGATCATGTATTCTCTTAAAAAATGAATACCCATTGAACCTTAGTGAAAACATTAATGCTGTCAAAATTTAACTCTTTCCAGAGACTAAAATCCCAAAAATTCTATATAATCAAACCATTATATCACTTTGTTCATATATAATTCATAAGATCATTAATACTGTCAAAAATTTCATTATCTCCTTAGAACTTCTTTATGCGAATATTAGGTGCTTTCCAAAAATATCTGAATAACCTTTCATGGAAATCCGTACCATTTATCATACACTTTCAACACATAAGGAAATACAACAGTGTAACAATCCTTAGATGTCTCATTATTCCATAGTACAATGAGATTACTTATACAACATTACTCTTGATAAACATGTAATCATTCCACTACCTTCTTAAACCATTGACCGAGCTTGAACAATTCGTTCACTTCTGTAAGAACCCAGTTCTTATTTTTGAGGTACGGGCTTCTTCTTTTTCCTTTTCCTTAAGTGTTTTTGAGAAAATATTGAAAATGGGGGAAAATCCTAAATTTTGGAACTACACGCCGTGTACTTTTCCACACGTCATGTACTTTGGCCTATGTGGGATTGGTACACGGGGCGTGTAGCCATGCCGGCGATGAAGGGTGTAGGAACTGAGTACATGCCGTGTAGTGGTACTTTACATGCCGTGTAGTCATTCGGCATGCATAAATAATAAGGCGGTGGAGAATCCGATAGCTGGGCGACAGTACACGCCGTGTACTTTAGAGTACATGCCGTGTAGTCATGTCGATGGTTGAACAGTGTGGCAGTTCCACCAAATGAACAGTTAATTGAAAGAAGTAAACGTCGTGTACTTAGAAGTACACGCCGTGTACTTTGTTTTTTTCGGCTTAAAACTGGCAGTAGCCTCCTCATTTGGAAGAGCACGGGTGTTCGCCTAGAATCCAATTCGGATTCGGACGATCTCGTTGGAACAGCACGGGTAAGCCCTCTCCTCTCCTGGTACCATTCTTAACAATTCTTTCCCAAGGGGAAGTTATTTATGTTTTAATGGGTTTTTTTCTTCTTCAGATATACACCGTTCTTGGGTGTTTCTGGAGTCGGCGTTTGGGTATAACGTTCGTTGGTGTATATGGTAGGTTTTTGGGTGTGAATTTCCAACTGTTGTGCATTTTTGTGCGTTTTTGTGCATTTTTGTGCCACGAACCGATGTTGGGGTGTCGTGAGGCTGAGTCCGTTGCTATATTTAATGCCTATAATTGCATAGGTGATTAAATTGTGATGATGAAATGCTTTTTGGGATCGTTGCTTGGATCTGGAACCACCCCGGGGGGGTGTGTTTCACTGTTTAGTCGTTTGGCCAGGATACCTGATGGTATAACTAAAATGTAGTAATTATAGAATTTCCTTGAGAGGAATTTCTTGTTTACTGCATGTTGATATGTTGGGCATGGCCCGGGTACCTGTTTAGCCTGAGGGCGTTGTTGTGATTAGCCTGTGGGCACTGCACTGTTTAGCCTGAGGGCTGTAGTTATTTCGGCCTGAGGGCAACTTCATCCGAGCCTAAGGGACAAAGACTCTGTGCCTGAGGGAGATACTACCTATGCCTGAGGGAAAATTCTATTACGCTTGAGGGAAATTACCTGTCGGTTGGGTGCAGCTTACCCGAGGGTATGGTTTTGCTTGTTTGAGGACGTGGACTATTTACGTAGAAATGCACAATGGTGATTTATAATATTTAATGGATTAAATGAATAATAAGATGGAAATAAAACTGGTAATTAGTGACTTTTGAGTACTGCTTACTTTATTGCATTTTACTACTGCACACTATTTTTGCATGCTTACACGTAGTTGGGCACATGCCTTTGGTGGGTGCCTACTGAGATATATTTCTCACACCCTATTTGGGTCATGCTTTTCGGCCCAAACCGATTACGTTTCTGCAGGTTCTGATAGGGGCAAGAGTCCCTATACAGGTACTTGACTGTTGCTGAGGAATGGGAGGGCATGGGACCGAGACTAGGCTCACGATGCCGCGGCCAGCTATTTTTCTTATTTTGTTGTACTCTGTATTTTGTTGTACTGTATTGATGTATACCATATTCTGGATGTTTTCATAGAACTTGTAACATGTAGTATCATCACTTCTATATTGTTGGTTATATCCACTACTTTAGGTTATTTCAGTTGTGGATGTTTACTACTTCTGTTGTCGTTGTATGTCTATTCTATATTCCGCTGCACCACACTTTGACAAATCAGGGAATAGTTTCCCCACAATCAGACCTGGGCCCTCACTGCTAGCCGGTAGCCTCTAGCATTTGGGGAAATGCGCTTGAGGTCACGTGGTGAATCGGGCTTGGGGCACCCTTTGCGTGGCACCCGGGTCTGAGATGTTACAAAGTGGTATCAGAGGAGTTTCTTTTCTTTGAAATACTATTTGGGGTCGTAGTCAGGGATATGATGGAACGGTAGTGGGTAATAAGCTGTGCCCAGGCGTAGCTAACCCGTGTACAGGGAAAATCCAGTCTACCTCATATTGCAATTTTACTAATTTTGAAAATTTTACAGATGATATGTTTTCACCGTTGGGTGACGCAATTTGAGATTGTGCAGTTTATATTTTATCTATGGGTTCTATTTAGTTGCAACCCGATGAGATGACGGTATGCCATCTCATGCATCATGTAGGCTCATGATAGATATTACATGCCATGCGTAGTTTCCATGCCATGTAGGTGAATTACAAATTTCATGTAGTTTTGATAGTTGTTGTGCTAATAAATCATGTTGTTCTGATAGCTTCTTGATAAATACCTACCTTTTGATATGGTATTTTTGTTTGAGCTTGTTTATAGAATGGACGCCAAACATTGTTTTTTGGGGAGTATGGGCCCCCATTGACCGGAAATTGGTGGATCATTGACTTTTGTGGGTTATAACTCATATAAGATGTATAACTATGATTCGTGGGGAGTATGGGCCCCCACGGGTCGTAATTTGACACGTAGATGATGGTTTCAGTATTTTCTGGGTTTTTGGGGAAGTTTCTGAGGCATACTGTCTGGAAACCCAGTATACACGCCGTGTAGTATTTTAATACACGCCGTGTATGCTCTTCTGTTCAGAAAGAAAAATAAACTTTTTGAGTACACGCCATGTACCCAAAGTACATGCCATGTAGTATCTTCCCGTGTCATAAACCGTGTGGGAGGCGACACAGGGTAGGGAAGGGCATGGGTAAAACACGCAGTGTAGTATCTGTACACGCCGTGTAGTGTTGACCTGGAGTCCGGCCATGTAACTAACAACACGGGTCGGTGAAATACTTGAAAGAACACGCCGTGTCAATTATGGACACGTCGTGTAGTGTGACCTGGGGACTCGGCCGTGTAACTAACAACACGGGCTGGTTTCACCTCTCCCTAAACACACCGTGTACCTGTGGGACACGCCGTGTAGTCTGGTCCGACGACAGACCGTGTGGAGTTAGCTGTGTGGCTGGAAAATGGGGTGGAGTACACGCCGTGTGCAGGTGTAACACACCATGTAGTGTCAAGCCGAGTAGTCGGCCGTGTCACAGACAACATGGGCAGTTGGAAAATAAACACCTTACACGCCGTGTAGAGTATTTACACGCTGTGTAGTTTTTATTGAACAGAACCGTGTGGCTTAGCCATGTAGAAGGACCCGAGTAGGGTAACGGAAGTCAAGTACACGCCGTGTAGTCAGTGTACAGGCCATGTAGTCTTGTTTTGAAAATTTTGAATGCCTTCTTCCTCTTGTTTTCTTTGTGGTTCAATCACTTTTCAGTCATAATAATCTTAAATCTGAGGTGTGCTTTTGACCCTGTAGTGTCATACGACCTAGATGACCGCGAGTTGTTCGCCAGGGGAGTAGTGACGATTATACTCCAGAGATGGTGGGCCATGGGCTACCAGTTGATCCTCCCATAGAGCCAGATGCGACACCATTTACTATACAGGACATTGGCGCGGAGGCGCAGTTCCGTGCATGATTTATGCGGTTCATACAGACCTTTGAGGGATCACCACAGGCTTCCACATCTATGGCTGAGATGACACATATCTTTCATCAGAAACATCCGCCTATGTTTTTAGGTGATGGAGGACCTCATGCTGCAGAGTCTTGGCTAGGATCGATGCGGAATATTTTCGAGCATCTTGAGATGCGTCTAGGTCGGAGGGTCAAGCTTGCGACTTACATGCTGCGTGATTCCGCCAAGAGGTGGTGGGATGTTACCACCCAGTCATAGCATCACAGAGCCATGGTGTGGGAGGATTTTCAGGCAATCTTCTATGACTTCTTCTTTCTCGAGATGCTGAGGGAAGATAGAGCTCAAGAGTTCATGATTTTGCAGCAGGGCGCTATGTCAGTGATGAACTATTCTGCTCATTTTACGGAGCTTCATCATTTTGCACCTATGCTAGTGGGTGATGAGACGTTGAGAGCCAGTTGTTTTGAAGATGGTCTTCGGAATAACATCCGAGTGCTGGTAAATGTTTTCATGTTGCCTACTGTACACGCGATTGTGAATCAGGCGCTGATTACAGAGAGGAAACTGCAGGAATCTAGTGGTGTGGGCTAGGGCGCTTCAACACCAGTTACTGGTACTATTTCTACTGGCAAGAGGAAGAGACAGATGGACTTCTCTCAGGGTGGCAGTACCAGATAGGAAGCTTCTTCAGGTGGTCCGATCAGGTGCTACCAGTGTGGCAGAGAGGGGCACAAGAGACCGCAGTGTCCACAAGACCCAGTGGAGTGACGAGCTTGCGGAAAAATGGGTCATCTGCAGTGCTTTTGTAGGGCGTTTCCACCGGTGGCTAGTGAGAGGGTTTCTATGCAGACTCCGCATGTGGGAATAGGACCAGTAGATTCTTACCAATCGGGGAAATGGAATACGCCAGGGCGTACAGGCAGTGATGGTGGTCGTGGCCGTGGTAGCCAGACACCAGGACCATAGAGGCAGCATGGCGGGACATCGCAGGGTAGCCAGGCTATGTCGCAGGGCCGCGACACTGGGCAGGCATATGCAGTGCAACAGACCCAGCAGGAGCAGGATCCCAGACCTTCTACAGTCAGAGGTACTATTCTAGTAGCTTCTGTTTTATCTTCAATACTTTTTAATATGGGTGCTACACATAGTTTCATATCTGTGCCTGTTGTATAGAGCCTTAGGCTCTGTGTTTCATCATATTCTAATATCATGACTCTAGACACTCCGTTGGGGACTAGGATGGTTGGTGTGCGTCAGTGTAAGGAGTGCCCCCTTGAGGTTGGAGGGTGTCACTTCCTTTGGGACCTCTGTGTCTTAGAGATGACGAGCTACGATGTCATTCTCAAGATTGGATGGTTGGTTCCCCATCAAGTCTTTGTAGACTGCTATCGTCGCAGGGTGAGTGTCACGTCACCAGAGGGCAGAGAGTTTCTATACAAGGGTGAATGTGATGTTTAGGCGAGTCGAGCCGGACCAGAGCATCATGGGAAAGGTGGAGTCATAGCCCAGATAGCGAGCTTATATTCGGATGATCAGGGGACTTGTCAGAAGGATTTCCCTCCAGTTGTCGATCGTTTCAGGGATTTCTTCCCGGACAACTATTCAGGTATACCTCCAGTGCGTGAGGTGGATTTCTCTATTCAGCTCATGCCAGGAGCATCACCAGTGTCCATTCCTCTTTATAGGATGGCCACGCCTGAGTTGCAGGATCTCAAGAGGCTGTTAGAGGAGTTAAAGGAAAAGGGCTTTATCCGACCCAGTACTTCTCCTTGGGGTTCTCCGGTCCTTTTTGCGAAAAAGGTGGATGGTACCATCAGAATTTGAATGGATTATCAGAAGCTGAACCAGCTGACGGTTAAGAACTGATATCCCTTTCCGATGATAGATAATCTGTTTGATCACCTTGTGGAGCACGAGTGTTCTCGAAGATTTAATTGAGATCCGGGTATCATCAGTTGCGCGTTAGACCATCTGATATACCGCTTAAAACTTTTCGGAGCAGATATGGTTTGTACGAGTACTTGGTTATGCCGTTCAGACTCACGAACGTGCCAGCGGTTTTCATGTCTCTGATGAATCGTGTTTTTCATTTGTATCTTGATTAATTTCTGGTAGTATTCGTGGACGTCATCTTGGTGTACTCTCACACTTGACACGACCATGCCACCCATCTTGAGATCGTATTGAGTACACTGAGAGAGCATCGACTATATGCTAAGCTCTCAAAGTGCCACTTTTGGATGGACATGATTCACTTCCTGGGTCACATTAACTCTGAGGTAGGAGTTTCAATAGACCCAGAGAAGGTGAGAGCAGTAGATTCCTGGGAGCAGCCAAAGAACATGTTTGAGATATAGAGTTTTTTCGGGCTGGCTAGTTACTACAGATGCTTCATACAGGACTTCTCCCGCTTAGCAGCACCGTTGATGGGTCTGACTAAGAAGGGTGTGAAGTTCGTTTGGTCAGAATCTTGCGAGACAGCTTTTCAGGACCTGAAGGGAAGGTTGACATCAGCATCGATTCTGATACTCCCCGAATAGAGGAAGATCTATACATTTTACTTTGACGCATCAGGTATTGGGTTGGGAGACATTTTGATGCAGGGCGACCGAGTTGTTGCATACGGGTCTCGGCATTTGAGGCCACATGAGAGACATTACCCGACGCATGATCTTGAGTTGGTTACAGTTGTGCATGTGTTGCGCTGTTGGAGACATTATCTGTTGGGAGGGCATTTTGTGGGTTTCACCGACCACAAAATCCTCAGGTATATATTTACTCAGTGTGACATGAATCTGAGTAAGTGAAGGTGGGTCGAGTACCTACAGTCCTTCGATTTTGAGCTTACCTATACACCTGGAAAAGGTAATGCAGTAGACGATGCACTGAGTAGAAAGACTTAGATACAGGTAGTGCAGGAGGCCAGTGGTGAGTGGCAGCTCATGGATTTGTTCTCTAAGATGCATCTGGAGGTGAACAACAGTCAGGGGAAGGATTGTCTTTCTTCGTTGGCTGTGACATCTACCCTCCATGACAGAGTGAGGATGAGACAACTGTTGGATTCAGAATGCCTAGTTCTATGGGAGTCGGTGGTATGTGGGGACCCTTCTCCTGGTTGGATGGTAAGCGATGATGAGGTTTTGCGTTTCCATGTACGGTAATGGGTTCTAGAGGATATAGCGAGGATATGATGCGGGAGTTTCATGCTTCAGCTTGGTAAGTTCATCCTGGGGTTACCAAGATGTACCGAGACTTGAGACGTCAGTACTGGTGGCCGGGTATGAAGAGAGTGATATCTGGTTTTGTTACGAGGTGTTCCACTTGTCAGTAGGTGAAGGCAGAGCACTAGAGGCCAGCTAGGCTATTACAGCAGTTGCCCATTCTAGAGTGGAAATGGGATGATGTCGCGTTGGATTTCGTGACGGGATTGTCGAGGTCACCTCGAGGCAATGACGTCGTGTGGGTTGTTGTGGACAGACTCACGAAGGTATCTCACTTCTTGCCGATCAAGGAGACCTTTAGTGTTGACGACCTCAAAAGGATGTATATCCGAGAGATCTTACATCTTCATGGGGTCCCTCGTTCTATTGTTTCATATAGGGATGCCCGCTATACGTCTCGTTTCTAGCAGAGTTTTCAGAGGGTTCTGGGTACCCAGGTGCTTCTGAGCATAGCATACCACCCTTAGACAGATGGCCAATCAGAGTGGACGATACAGGTGCTAGAGGACATGTTGCGCGCATGTGTCCTAGACGTTGGGGGCTCTTGGGAGAAGTATATACCCTTAGTCGAGTTTTCCTATAATAATAGTTTTTAGGAAACTATTGAGATGGCCCCATACGAGGATTTATATGGTAGACCATGTCGATCACCTTTGTGCTGGTTAGAGGCAGGTGAGGCAGCTTTACTGGGGCAACAACATATACTGGAGACATCTGAGCAGGTCCAGTTGATTCGGAAGCAGATGGCTACTGTACAGTCTTTACAGAAGTCTTATGTTGATCACCGCAGTCGACCTTTGGAGTTCATGGTCTGGGATCAGGTTTTCATGCGTGTTTCACCGAGGCTGGGACCCAAGCGGATCAGGAGACAGGGTAAGCTTTCACCGAGGTAAGTGGGACTATTTAAGAGTCTGGAGAGATTCAGGCTGGTGGCCTATCAGTTTCAGTTACCACTGTGGTACTGAGCCATGCACGACGTCTTCCACGTGTCTCAGTTGCGTCGCTACCATTCAGACCCATCTCACACCTTTCACCCAGAGGAGGTTGAGCTTCAGCATGATGCGTCCTTTGAGGAGCATCTGATCCGTATCATTGACAAGAGCACAATGGTTCTCCAAGGCCAGTCAGTTTCTCTCGTACGGGTGCTATGGCAGCATGGCCGAGTGCAGGACGAGACCTGGGAGTGGGAGGCTGACGTACGTGCTCAGTGGCCAGAGCTAGTCTGAGCTTATTCTTCACCACACTTTGAAGGGAAATTCAAGGATGAATTTCTATAAGGGGGAAGTTTGTAAGAACCCATTTATTATTTTTGAGGTATGGGCTTCTTCTTTTTCATTTTCCTTATGTTTTTTTGAAATAATATCGAAAATGGGGAAAATTCCTAAATTTTGGAACTACATGTCGTGTACTTTTCCACACGTCGTGTACTTTTGGATGTGTGGGATGGGTACATGGGGCGTGTAGCCATGCTGGAGACAAAGGGTGTAGGAACCGACTACACATAGTGTAGTTGTACATTACACGCCGTGTAGTCAGTCGGTAGGCCTAAGCAGTAAGGCGGTGGAGCATCCGATAGCTGGGTGACAGTACACGCAGTGTACTTTAGAGTACATGACGTGTACTCATGTTGACGGTTGAACAGTGTGGCGGTGCCGCCAAATGAATATTTAAATGAAATAAGTACACGCTGTGTACTTTGTTTCTTTCATCTTAAAACTGGCAGTAGCCTCCTCATTTGGCAGAGGAGACGTTTGAGCCGTTTTAGAGCCAAGGAGGACGGCCAACCCTTTGATGATATGTCGGGTGTTCATCTGGAATCTAATTTGGCTTCGGACGATCTCTTTGGAACCGCACGGGTAAGCCCTCTGCTCTCCTAGTACCTTTCCTACCAATTCTTTCCCGAGGGGAAGTTATTTATGTTTTAATGGGTTTTGTTCTTCATTAGATCTACACCATTCTTGGGCGTTTCTGGATTCGGCGTTCGGGTATAACATTCGTTGGTGTATAAGGTAGGTGTCTTGGTGTGAATTTCCAACTGTTGTGCATTTTTTGTGCGTTTTTGTGCATTTTTGTACCACGAACCCATGTTGGGGTGTCGTGAGGCTGAGGCCGTTTCTATAATTAATGCCTAAAATTGCATAGGTGATTAAATTGTGATAATAAAATGCTGGTTGGGATTGTTTCTTGGATCCGGAACCACCCGAGGGGGTGTGTTTCACTATATAGCCGTTTGCACAGGATACCTGAGGGTATGCCTTCAATGCATTAATTGTAGAATTTCCTTGAGAGGAATTGCTTGTTTACAGTATTTTGATATGTTGGGCATGACCCGGTTACCTGTTTAGCCTGAGGGAGTTGTTGTTATTAGCTTGTGGGCACTGCACTGTTTAGCCCGAGGGCTATAGTTATTTCGGTATGAGGGAAATTTCTTCCGGGCCTGAGGGCCATAGACTCCATGCCTGAGGGCGACACTACCTACGCCGGAGGGAAAAAATCTGTTATGCATGAGGGAAATTACCTAGGGGTTGGGTTATGCTTACCTGAGGGTAAGGTTTTCCCAGTCTGAGGACGTGGACTGTTTACGTAGAAAGGCACTATGGTGATTTATAATATTTAATGGATTAAATTAATAATAAGATAGAAATACAACTGGTAATTAGTGACTTTGGGTACTGCTTACTTTATTTCATTTTACTACTGCACACTATTGTTGCATGCTTACACACAGTTGGGCATGAGCCTTTGGTGGGTGCCTACTGAGATATATTTCTCACACACTGTTTGGGTCATGCTTCTCGGACTAAACATATTACGTTTCTACAGGTGTTGATAGGGGCAAGAGTCCCTATATAGGTACTTGACTGTTGCTGAGGAGTAGGAGGGCATGGGACCGAGCCTAGGCTCGCGATGCCGTAGCCAGCTGTTTTTCTTGTTTTGTTGTACTCTGTACTTTGTTGTACTATATTGATGTATAACATGTTCTAGCTGTTTTCTTAGAACATGAAACATGTAGCATCATCACTTCTATACTGTTGGATATATCCACTGATTGAGGTTATTTCAGTTGTGTTTGTTTACTGCTTCTGCTGTCATTATATGTCTACTCTGTATTCCATTGTGCTACACTTTGAAAAATCAGGGCATAGTTTCCCCACTATCAAACCTGGGCCCTCGCTGCTAGTCGGCAGCCTCTGGCGTTTGGGGAAATGCGCTTGAGGTCACGTGGCAAACCGGGCTCGGGGCACCCGTTGCGTGGCACCCGGGTCTGGGACGTTACAACTTCACATATCATTTGTAGTCTCTTCATCATCATCCACATAAATACTACCCATAGGACCATGTTGATTCTTATTATGAGATTTTCCCTTAGGGAATTGGTTTGAATTATGCCTGTAAATTCCATATTTAAAACACTTAACCATTGTTGATGTCTTAGCAATACCATTATCTGTGTCCATGGTGTTAACTGAACCTTTTCCTTTACAATTACTAGCTTTCTGTCCTTCTTTTCCACACCCAAAGCATCTTCCAGTTTCTTTGAAACATTATCCTTGATGCCTCTTCCCACATGACTTACATGAGGGAAATTGAACTTTCTTTCCTCTATGATCATCATGAAACTCCATCTTTCTCTTATTAGCTGAGTCAATAAACTTACCAAAGATGAGATTATTGATCATATTATGAGATTTCTGATTAGGAATAATAACGATGTTTCTCCTTCCAAATCCCATTTCATTTTCTTGATCATGAAGAATATCATTCCATTGTCCATCATATTCTCCATTTTCGGGAATCTTCCTTTTTCTATCCATTTTCTAAAACCCAAAAAGAATAGTGTGAGAGGAAAAAATCTTGATAGGTAAAACAACATAATAAAGAGGGAGTAACTTCAATATCTAACATCTTAGGTTTAATTCTACGATCATTACCATAATTTTAGGACTATAACCTATACTTATACTTAACCTTAGGGACATCCCTAGACATACCTTATAAATATTTCTAGGGATCTCACTAAAGTTTTCGCATCCTAGTTTCCAAATGTTAACTAAACCTTTCCTCTAATACCAACTGTAGAGACCCAAAGCTTGACGTACATGGACATTACATTACTTTTTTGGAATACTTAATACATAACAAAAACAGACACACAAGGACCGTAATAGTTTAGTGTCTTTAGAAACTCGAAAAAATAATCTTCTAATCATGGTGAAAGATCATCAACTTCTCCCATAAAGATCTTCCCCTTTTCTTTTCATACCTAAAACCTTTCTTTATATCCTGGGGAAAAGAAAACATATAAAGGTTGAGCTCAAATGCACAATAATGGGAAGCATGGATAAAATAAAACAAATCATATACATTTGAACTTAAAAACATGAACATAATGTTTAAACATCAAAATCTTGAGAAATGACATAAAACATGGTAGTACATAAGGCATAGATCATAAAGAAACATTAATCATGATAAAATAGCATGGTAATAAAACATTTAATTGTGGAAAAACATTAAGCACATGATATTATTTCCATAGTATCCAAGGCATTTCTTCCAAGACTATCTTAGTGGACAAAGTCCCTTTCTGAATCGAGTTCACTCCTCGTTTCAGTCCTGTAACACTGAACCAGATTAACTTACCATTCTAGCCATGTCTATCTCTTGAGATATAAATCTTTACCAAATGCATTGGAGGGAGATATAGGTCCCACCAATCTCATAATGAAATCATTCTTTCGTGTTCCACAACATAAACATAAATCATTCATCATATCCTAAAGAATAAAATGGGTTTCATAAACATTATCCCATCATAACATAATCCATATAAAACAAATGGATATCATTTCATCATACGAAAATTGAAAACAATGTAAATCATTGAGACATTATACTTGAAACATACACATATGAAATAATGTCATCTTATATGGAAAATGATTTTGATAAAACACTTGAAATGAATACTTGAAGAAAATATCATTTCTTTTTCAAAATAATTATCTTTTCACAAAATGCCATGAAATTTTCATAGGAAAGTATTTTTTTGAAAATAATCATGAAATATTGTAGAGTATGTTTCATGAAAATGAGGCTTTATGAAACCATAAAAATCTACTCAAGCTGTATAAGTTAAAAAAAACATTTCCCTCGTACTTGTGTTGGAAAAGTAAAAAAAGAACATCATATCATAAACAGAAGAAAGATTCCTTACATACCTTGTGGTAAAATTCAAAAATGGGTAAAAAGGAATTTAAACATACATGAAAATTTTTTATAATACTTTTACATGGATTATAAATATAACCCCAGCAGATACTTACTTATATGTAATCTCGAATAGAAAATAATTGAGATTGCAACATTATCCCTTACCTTGGGTCTGATATGCTTCGTACGAATCCGAACCTCATGTACAATGATTTAAATAATTTAATTGACTTATTAAAGAATCATATTCATTGTTATGATATCATATATGGTTTACTTATGACTTTATATTACCGGTTCTTTTGTAAATCCCATGTTAAAGCAACGTTTTGGGTAAAATCATCTTATTTATCGTACATGTTTGGACTTGTTGTTCTTGATGTTACTATTACTTATATCATGATATACTTAATTACAGAATGTAAATGATGATTTATATTTCATATATATTCATTATATATCCAGAATATACATGTATTTATAATAGAACATAGCATATGGAGGTAAGAAATGAAATGCACCGTTCATGGAGACGGTAAGCCTTACGTACGCATGAACGCTACTTTAATTTATATTTATTATTTAATGGAATAGGTATATTATAATTATATTATAATATCATATATTATTTCATTAACTCCATCCTTTATACATCCCACATAATTCATTAACTAATCACATTGCTTTGAGGGGGCGGTAGTCCTCACTTCCTCAAATGAGATCATCGTATTTACCCACTATGGGAACCATAAAGGCTTGATATAATTTGGAATTAAAGAAGAATAAGGAAATAATAAACATAATATATATCATATATAAATACGATTCCATCCTAATTTCCACCATGAGAGGCGGTAGGAGAAAATCGAACAATCATCGTTTTGTGAGGCGTTAGTTTGCCATCCACAGAAACATTATGTTCTTCATCCATTAGATGGAGGGTTGTGTAAGTGTAGCTCTAATCCTTCTCCTAAAAATATCCTAGTATATTTTGGACACTGGTTTTTTTACAAAAGAAAGGATTAAAAAGAGTTTATGGGTTGAAGAAGTAGAATAAAAGAAAACAACTTAAGAGAATCGGTTACCTTTAATTTGGGTAACTTCCTTTGGATTGAACCAAAAAGACTTTTTGGAGTGACTTATGGCTAATTTAAGGCTTTAAGTGGGGGGGATAGGGATGTATAAAGCTTATTTGGGCAGTGTTTGGACGAGCCAAAATGCTTGAGAGGTGTGAGGAATTTCATAGAAGTGGTCTCCTTTTATAAGGGAGTGGAGGGGCTCTTTAGGAAAGTGTGAAAACATTATTTTATTATAAACATATATTTGGTTTCAAGAGGTCAAAAACACATTAATTTCGATGATAAGATGACTCATATTCGATATAAAATCATCCAATAGGAATTGGACAGGTTTTGGATAATATTTTAATCATTATAATCTTAGTTATTTAAATCATTTATTAATGTGGTAAATACTGTATCATTATTGTGTCATAAATAATTTAATTTATATGACGTATAAAAATTATAAAAAAATACCAACATGTGGGAAATAATTTTAGATTTCCAATGAATATTTATAGTCTAAAAGATAATTTATATAACCCCTTATAAAAATTAATTACTAAAAGATATTTGTTAATTTCAATTTTGTCATTACATTAAATTAATTAATCTAATGTGTCATTGTCTTTCATAAGTGACTCCATGGGGTCCCAAAATAGACCCAAGGATGACCATGGACGTAAATTACTTATCCAATAAGGTTTGGACAAGTGTTAAGGTAATTTTGAGTTATTATAATATTCTGTTAACCTTGAATTACCATATATACCTTTAACCATGGTAAATAAAAGTAAAAAGTCACTATTCAACAAAAACTATTTTTATCTAATTGAACCAAATTTTACTCCTTGATATAAAATATTTCTCTCAGATTTTATAAATTAAACTCATAGAAGCGGTAAAATTATGTTTTATGAACAATTGCAAAAGCTCAGAGGAGGTAAGTAAAAGACGGTGAAAAGATCAATACAATTTTTATAAATTGAAAATTATTTTAAAATGATTCCAATGAATTTAATTGAACTTATATAAGTATTATGTATCTATCTTGACCTAAATTAAATTTAAATCAAATAAATGATTATTTAAATATAAAGTCAGTTTTAACAAAAAACACAGTGTTTTGACTATTCATCAAAAATTGATGTTTTCGAGAAAAATACCAAAACTTCAGCCTAAGCTATATTTGATATTAAGAATTAAAAAATTATATCTATTTTTCCAAATTCAAAACATATATGTGGCATTAAATAATTTTAAAAGTAAATCATGTTATTAAAACAAATAGCATGTTTTTAAGAAACAATAAATATCAAAAGATCATCACTTGTTTATGTCCAATTTCTAAGTGAAATTAATTCCAATGACCAACATTGGATTAAATGGTAAAAATATATTATTATTACACTTTAAAAACAAATAAAAAGATAATCTATCCATATAAATTATTGCGATGAAAAAAGTTGTTTTTAATTAAAATATAGCGTGTTTTTACTATTCATCAATATATGAAAGTTATCAGAATAATATGAAAAATTTATCCAAAATAAATTTTTATATCCTGATTCCAAGGGAGAATTTTATTTTGTCTAATTGAACTTATAAACATGTCAAAAACTAGATTTAAAGTGGGTGCACCATCAAAAGGTGGCAAAACTGCATTTTTTGAAAAATAATTATTTTACCCGAAAATTTTATTTTGTTCTCATACCATGTTCTAGAAAATATGTAAGATGAATAACAATGTTATAAAATTCAAAATGTAGTTAATACTATTCAAAACGTATAGTCCATAATAATATTATAACCATATATCATTGTTTAGTGAAACATGGTATTGTGTACAACACACGCTATCGAGGAAGGCCATGATTGCGTGTAATGCAAGCCAAGTCAGGGTTGCGTGTTGTACAAGACTCCTTCATTTTTTCATATAACAGAATCCAACTATATTTCATTTATACATTGAATATATATATACACAGTTAATGTGTGTAGAATAACTACTATCAAAATTGTGTGTAACATGGTCCAAGAATAGTGATGAGTATACTTCAAGCTAATACGGTGTTGAGTATAGTGCAAGGTAATATCTGTGTAGCATACAACACAAGAAATCAATGAAATTAAAAATAATAATTCTCATAAAATCTCAGTTTGTTACATTTATTCCTCATTTCAATGCATATTTCCATAATTAGATTTTTATCACTCACCTTCTGTCTACGTATTACCTAAGATATCCTATATAGATTTAGGATATAATAGGATGTTACGATCCAGTTATGATGATTAAAAAGATATTTTTATCCATGTTTCATTTTTTCTAATTGTGTACCTAGTTTTCAAAACACACTAGGCTTTCCAATTATTGGTTGGTATTTAATGGGTAATAATGATTAATATCATATAATAGTATATGAAAAATGATAGGGTCACTATAGTTGGTATCAGAGCATGTTCTAGTTATTTTTGAGTATTATGATTTGAAAAAGTTAATAAGAACCCCATGAAAAATTCACTCACCATAGATAACCTAAATTGAAACATAGGGAATCATAAGTAATAATATATTTTTCATTTACAATTTTATACCTCTATTTTCATAGTGTATTTTTTATATTAATGTTATGTATGTATTCAATCCCCCTAATTTAATCTTTATTCTTCAGTTAATGGGCATAACGAGGAAAACATATGCGAACAAACAATGAGATAGGATAGGTGATGATGTACCTAATGAGATTCATAATCAGCTGGGAAGATGGGTCATAAAATTAAGAACAATACTGGTTCCACTAGATCATGTTATGAATAATAAATTTAATCATGTGAAAAATAATCCTTCTCCTTAGAATGGAATGTTTCACAATAATCCATTATGAGACGATGTACTCCTATATTTAGTGGGTCTTCTGATCCCCTCACCATGGAATAATGGATTAATTCAATTGAGAAGATATTCTCCATCCCCCACTATATAGAAAAAGAGAATGCTGTTCAAATTTTATATTGTTTTTTATGGGGAACCTGATCAGTAGTGGACACTAATTAAAAACCAAAATCTAGAGGAATTTTATTCCATTGAATGTGAATTATTCAAGAATATATTTTCAATAAATATTTTTTCCCAACTCTCCATATTAAGATATAGAGGTAGTTCCTCGAATTGAAGAAAAGGGAAAATTATTTAGTCATAGTGTACGAGGAAAACATCACAAGGCATGAATGATATGAATCCTTTTTTTCATCAACAATGAAATAATGTTGGATCACTTCATTAACGGAATAATTCAATGTCTATGACAAGTATTGGCAATGCAGGACATTGAAAACTGTGACTAGATTGTCTAATGCTCCCTTAATGATTATAGGGATATTAGATACTCTAATAAGTCTAATGGTATTGGAGAATAATATAATAATAATTAAAATGGGAGGATCAACAGATAAATCTACTGGAGTTAAGAAATCCAAACATCCCACTTTTCAAAAGTGTGTGAAGAAGCATCCAGGGAACAATATAAATGGAACTGTGAGATTCTTCATACATGTAATATAGGGGAATAAGGATAATCATATCCAAATGTATATGAATATTATAATAATATAAAATGAATAATGGGATTTTGATATCAATATTCTACTAGTATTATAGTTTTATAACTGTATGTAATAGTGGAATTATGAGATCTAATTCTCTAAGGCATGGGTTGACCAAGAAAATCTACAATAATAACCTGCAAAGTAATAAAGAAGGAAATATGTTATCACTAATGAATAGGTGGATCCCGAAAAGGATGTGGGGATAGGTACAATAGTTATTCATTCAATAATAGATAATGTACTATTTGATTCTAGTTCTATGCATTTATTCAAACAAATCTTGTTTAGTATATATGTTTAAAAACCTCCTTAAAATTTGGAGTTTGTCTAATCTATGAGGAAACCAAATGGGGAAATAATTGCATAAAAATTGTATATCTCGTACCTAGTCAATGTTTTTGGACATAACCTACCATATAATTTATTCATACTTCTTTTGGTAGAGTGTGATGCTATATTGGGCAAGGATTGTTAATCTCTATTTAAATAGAATATCAAATGTATAGAGTGAGAGATCAATCATTACATCTATTGGCGCCAAAATTTGGTAATAAGAAGAACAAATGGATAATCTTAGGTACTACCTCCCGAAGCTTGTTCAATGAGCCCCACCAAGCCATGGTCGGCGCCAGATTCCCCTCCGCGATCCTGCCATGGAGCAAAGAGGTGGGAGGCTCTGTGAAACCATTTGAGGTTCGCGAACCCACCAAAGTGAAAGGAGGTGGGGGCTCCATGAACCCAATTGACCATAGTGAACCCACTGTGGATCAAGGAGGTAGGAGGATTCGCCAACCCCTTTTATGTTTGTAAAGCTTCCATGGAGCAAGGAGGCGGTAGGCTCCGCAGTTACAACCAAATGCCACATGCCTTCGCATCGACCAATCTTTTCTTTGTGGCACGTCTTGCATCTAAATACCGGTCTCCCCTTGAGCCCAAATGATGGATCCTCTAACATTTAGCCTTTTTAGCTCCCAAATCACAACGAAATTTCATCTCTTTGAACCATGTGATCTTTAGGGTACTTTTGCATCACGATTTGCATCCACCGTTGCATGAATTCAGACCCTTTTCAAGGAGGTATTTCCTTCATGGAACCCATAGGCCTTAGTGAAGGAAGGGTATCCCAAAGGGGAATCGCGTCTTCGTAGAGATCTTATACTGCACAAATCACCCACCATGCACATGTGACCCACATGCTAAGGTATGGTCACTGTGCTTTGTGAAGCACATTTCTTCACAATGATATGCTTCACAAGGAACTCTTGCTTTGCTAAGTACTACTCTGTGAGGGCCTTTCCACTTCGCAAATCACTTTCCATATACACCTATACCCTACGACTAGGATAGGCCACTTCACATCATGAAGCATACCCTTTTTCAAGTCCCCTCCACTACATGAAGCTCCAACGCCTCATGAGGATCTATCTATGAGCCCCTTTTCTCCGCAACACCTTTTCCCATGCGTCCTTCTTTGTTTGCATGACGTAACATAAAAGTATCTCGGGCGGTGCTTCTGATTGCATTGCTTCGCCTCATGCTTTATATCATAGGCATGCTAACGGCTATTTATTCTTTTCATAGCCATGTTATCGTGGACTCTTCAATGGATCACTTCATAACAACCCTTCAATACAACATTGTTAATTAATTCATTTCCCAAAGGGATGATAGATATTAGTTATGTAATTCTTAAGGGGTGCGGAATGAACACACCATGTCCGAGTTGAAGGATGTTAAACTGCCAAGTGACATCTTCCTCAGCACATGATGTTACACTATTACCCTTCCCCATGCATCGTACGTAGGGTTCCCCACCTTGGACAGTCTGCATGCCCACTGGTCTCCATGGGAGTGAAATCATTCCTCACATGGAATGATATCATCTTTATCGGAGCGACATCTATCCACGGGGAAAGAGAAACCACCTTGTTATAAGCCCCTAGCTATTATTGTAAGTGGTATATCCCAGGATCCTCATCTCTTCCTTGTTGCCAAGGACCAAAGAGGGAGGGATGGAAAAAAACTCTCCCCTTTATTCGGTGCCAAATCCCTCTCCCTTTGGGATTTCTCACCACATGGGCACCCACCCAAAATCAAGTCCCAATCTACATCACCTTGGGATGCTAAATACGTGTAAGCCCCACTCCACCACCCTTAGATGCACCTTTCTCAATGTGATCATCCAATCATTGTTGCCTCTTATTTCTCACACCGAGAATGCCTCACATGGTCTTAGATCAAGAACTGACCATGAAATCCTGTCTAGGCTGCCTAGAGTGTAAGCTCCAAAACCCCTCCTAAACTACATGGACTTTGATCCTTTCCAAGTTAAGGTATGTAGGAAGGCTACCTGAGGTTCATGCCCACCAAACATTAGTTCCAACCATCTTGACATCAATTCCCACTCCTTCAGAACAATGTGGACTTTGATCCTTGCCAAGGTTAGGTACATAGGAAGAATTCCTAAGATTCATGCCCAAAAACCATTGGTTCTAACCATCATCACGTTGGTTCCCACTCCTTTTGAACTACATGGACTTTGATCCTTGCCATGGTAAAGTACGTAGAAAGCCTCCATGAGGTTGAATCACACCAACAATTGGTTCCGACCCCCATCACATTGGTTCCCAAACACCATATGAACTACGTGGACTTTGATCCTTTCTAAGGCAAGGTAAGTAAGAATCCTCTCGGAGGTACAGGCCCATCAACCATTGGTTCTGACCCCCTACACATCAGATCACCTTCGTCCTGCATGATGCTAAACAATATTCCCCATTTTCATCTTACAAGACGTTAAACTGTATCCACCATACCGTACTATGCAGGATTCGATCATTGTCTCCTAGAGAAGGTATGTATGAGGACTCTCTGAGGTTTAGCATCATTTAGTGGTAACTCATTGTGACCCCATCCAATGGTAATCTGTTCTGATACCCTACCCAACAGTAAGAAATTGTGGAGCTCATGCAGCGGTAAGCCGTTGTTATTCTATGTGAGTGGTAAGCCATGGTGAACCCAAACCCAATGGAAACCGCTTTCATCCCTCATATTGGGACCCATATCACTGGTTTGTCCAAGTAGAATAAGACCAACATCAGGCTATTAACTACACATAATCCCTCGTATATCATCTGGTATCTACCCTCTACGCACACCTCGATTCTATACTCCCCATCAATAACTATCTGGTCTTCGATTCCTTACCACAGGTATACGTAGGAGGTCTCTTTGAGACTCAAGCCCTGCATCATTGTCCCCCACTAGTATACATTATCTCAGACTCTATACTCTTCATTTAATTGACCATTATCCATCTTTATTCTTACCGGGCCTGCCACAGCCCAATGAGATCATGCAAATTCAACTTTTCACTCCTCCCAGCAGTAATTGTGGAACTAAACATGTGGTATCCCCAACATCAGTGTTTCCCCCAGGGGTTTCACCAATCAGATACACAGTAGTCCATGTTCTGATCAGTCCGATCCATCTTCTCTATACATTAAACTCACGACATACCATGTGATAAACATAGGAATCTGAGAAAAACCTTAGATTCATGCCTATGGAATATAATTCCCAGCATTCGACATGGGATGCATCGAGCGTCCACACCCTTGAAAAGCCCTAATAATAAGGGGAAGAAACCCAGACGCACTGGTGCTCTAGCATCTAGACATGCCAGTGATGTCCAACATGATTACTCCCCTGACTTATGGTTTTTACCCTATCCAAACATCTTGGAATGCCCCTTAAAAAACTGTGTAATTAACTGTCATCCTTGAAGATATAGAACTTGGACGAGTTTCATGAACAACGTCTTATTCATTAAGCAAGACCCAAACATGGTGATGACTTTTGATGAGTAATACATGGAAGGAAGAACTGACATCCCATCATATCATTTCGAACAATGAGAAAACATCCTTGAATAAGCGATGAATGTTTCCTGCCTTTGGAAAGCGGGAATGCGGGGCAACAACCACACGCCTTCCACAGATGGATGTGCACGCCCTGGTGAGAGCATCAGAAATAGAAGTAGTGAACCCGACGTGAATTTCATCTCCTCAATGTATAGATTAGTAGCATTTGAGAAATAATTGGATTAGCGTGTCTACAGATCTAGTTATCCCGTGTCAGGACCCACCACGAAAATAGTGAGTCAGGCGTTAAACTCACCACATGTTCAGACAGTTAAAACGTTGGACACCCTGTTCGGCAACGTTGTCATCATGGATCCTTCTTACCAGCCATGGGAGACGAAATGGAAGTAGGTAACTAGACATCAGTTTCTTTGTTTTAGCACTAATGGTTTAATCTCCCGGCATTTTAGGAACCAAACTGTTACACTAGGAACTCGATTGCCACCCAACCACCGATGCAGGGGTAGGGGCAACACCAATGTGGCTATCCCATGTGGATCAAAAACTTTTGTGATTGATTCCACTCCCACAGCAGCTAGGCACCCATGCCCCATATACCCTTATGAACTAGTACAGTAAAGGGTGATAAAATAGATCATACGCCGATACGAGGAGGAGGGGATTATCCCGACTTAGGATATGGACCAACAAGATTTAGATGCGTATGTGCCTCATCACCACCACCACCCCCCAAGGGCCACGCAGGGAGCCACAACTCCCCACCCTAACATCCAATAATTTCTAGTACCTCTCCCCAAAACATCACGACGACTCCATCCCCTACGCCGATGAGGTAGGGGATGTCTGGGCCATCCTGGAAGGGATCACATTTCAGGGGCCTCGAAGGAGAACCCCCACTAGGTCGTGCCACCACCACCACCTAGACCCATGGGCTAGAGAGAAGGTAAGTTATGTACCTGCACCACTGGCCCTAGTCCAGTTGAACCAATGCCAACGTCGGGCACAGGCTAAGGAACATTCACACCAAGGGGAATCAACGTTAGTAGCTACTGTGGCCCGAGCCACCGTCAATGTGTATCATCGGCCTCTTGTGCACACTGAGTAGGGGGACTTATATTCCCTGCCCAGATCAAGGCCCCAACTACCCCATGGGTAGGCTGGGTCAACTCTCTCAGCCGCCGGCATAGGGATCACCCGCCACAGACCGACCCACAACAACAACACCCATTACAAAAGTCCTCCCTTTACTACTACCCTGGAGAATGTGGGTCCTCCCAGCTTCCAAGCTCAGCACAGAATTCCACCCCATGCTACCTTCAATCTGAATGAGGGTCCACCCCACGGTAGTTACACTCAGTATGGAAGCTTCTCTCGAGCTTATTACATTGGGTATGGGGTCAATACAGTTACCACAGACCACTAATATAGAGATGATATGAATCTTATAAATCTCTAGTAAGGCTGGTTTCTGCATGTCCTTGCTGCAACTGGAGAAGGTCCTCCTCTCCTTAACAATTAGAGGACTGAAGGTAAAATTCACTTCACCATCACAAAGCATGAAGGTCCTACCCTGGTTCAGCTTGACTAGTGTAATGACCCTCCTGACGCTGATGTTGTTATTGGAAGCAAGCATGGAAGTCTTACTCAAGCTCATATTAGCTCCAGCAGAAGTCCTACCTACTCCAAAATTTCCCACAAATGTCACCTCCACACATCATCCGGTAGACATAGAGGTCCTCCTCATGTCCCCTTTGATATATATCATGTTTCTGCTCATATCCCAGCTCACTAAGGTAGAAGACCACCCCACCCCAGCACCAGTACGGACGAAGGACCCCATCATGCCAAAATATACCATATATAGAAGAACTATCCCAGGGTAGGAGGGTGGGTCATCACTTCCATAAAAAGAATGCCAAGAAGATTCTGATCAAGATCAAACCAGTATTCCAATCAGATTCTGAGGTAGAATATGACTCAGCAATGAAACCCTCACCTAGATCCTACATTTCAAGGTTCGGGGAAATAACTATGTAAATAAACCTCATACTTCTAGAATATGAATTCCATCGGATTCCTGCCTCCCTCCACAGGTATATCTAGGAGAATGAAAATTTTCCAACCCTATAGGGTTCGGCCATGCAATCACCACCATCATCACTAGAAGCACTCTCTAACTCGACTAGAGATCAAATAAAGCTAATTTGGGGATAAATGGTGGATGAAAAGTAGTGTAAAAAATCGCCACCATCCTTATTCCTTATGCAAGAAACATTGGTCATCAGACCGTCTTACCATGATGTGGTGACAAAGTCACTCTACGCATTGAAGGATTGCCCAAGATGTGGCAGAATTTTAGCACACTCTCTGGATTCTCCACCGGATGGCCTACCATCTCAGCGGTCTACATCTATACCACTACTAGTTCCCCAGCCACCTACAGTATATGAGTGGGGAAATGAAGGGCCAGACCCTGAATCTAGACCATGGAACTTGTTGGATATCCTCATAATGGATAATTTCCATGAGATGTTCTGACCAGTTGCAGTGCAAAATTTTAGGGCACTAGAAGCACTCACCTACGAGGAGGTTGGATGTTTTCTCCATAACCTAGGGGCGTTTCATTTCCACCTTCGGCATCAATGAGTTACCTACCCAAGAGTCAGGCACACAATGAAGATATTGGCTATCAATGCTATTTGGTCAATTTGGCCACACTCCATGTGGCCCAACACCCTGAGTCACCAGGATGCTATAAGACCCTCCAAAAATGGTGCATCCAGATATATAAAGTGATTTATAGGGTAATCAAGGAAGATTCTCCCCATGTTCAAATTCGTGTCTGGGGGTAGTATGCAGCCCTCCATTTCAGTTCCATCCGACGCCAGCCTGATTTTCCTGGTGACTTAGAGGACATACCTCATGGCAGGGTCGCAGTAAATATGGCAGACCTATCGAAGAGAGAGAATGAGATGGAGCTCCCTGATAGGGTGTTACCCCCTATGGGAGTGCTACAACTAGTTGATCTATTGGTAAGGGTCACTCGCAGGTAGGGAAATCTTGTGGGACTTCCTGTGCCCACTAAGGAACTAGTCCTCAATCTAAATCTCAATAAGGGAGAGTAACTACTTAGAGCCGTGAAACCCTCTAACTTATCTAGCTTAGTGTACAATGATAAAGATGACCCTGAAAAAACATCGTTGCGTCAGAAACTCGCCGAATAGGAGAATATTGTTGACAAACTCCTTGTTGAACGCGCTATGGCGCGACGACCAGACTACAGTGATCTTTGGCCAAGGTAGAAGGGGAAGGCACAACATCCACTTAGATAACTTCCCCTAGTTGACCGTAACCATCCTACCCATGGAGACCAGGATGATGCTACAACTTACAGAAAGAGGGCGGGGTATGTGTCACCAAAACCTGTTGAATGGCGTGCCAATCCTCGGTACCTAGCTCTGATTTCTCCAGATGCTTCACTACTCATTCCACCAGTCTCTCCATGAGCCGCTGGTCCTGTTAATTGTGTTCAAGAACCCCCCAACACATTGGTGGTCCAGGATCAATGTCATGATAGCAATCCTCAATGGATGATCCAATGGGAACAGTCATCACCCGCCGTAAAGACTTAGTGATTCGATAGGTGGAAATCCCACCTACTGGAAAGCCATACCTGACTTGGGTGGATGATATTATACCACCCTGCGGGTTACGATAATCCCACCTTTCCCCCCTTTAATGGGACAGGAGACCCACCATAGCAACTGGCCTACTTTATCTCAAGGTGTGTCCCCATGTTGGGAACTCTAGAGTAGCCGGAAGCTGCCAAACTCTGGTATTTCTTACAATCATTGGAATTTCCGATATTCATCTGGTATAGCTAGCTACCCATCTGGTTAGTGGCCAACTGCGATAAAATCCATAGGAAATTCCTCTAGAAGTTCAGTTAAACCACTCATAAGATGAGAATTGCAGACCAATTCAAGTGCAAGCAGAGTCTTGATGAGCGCATTGTCGACTTTTTCGCTCTGTGGAAAAGACTCACATGATCTATTGACATGTTGCTGACTCAAAAGCAATTACTGATGAAGTGCGTAGGGAGAATCAAGATAGAACTGTTCCCCTCTTTGATCACCCAGATCTACACTAGGGGATTCCAAGACTTCTCCAATTAGTCCCAAAGCCTAGAGGAAGCCTTACAGTAGCCTATGATGGAACGCCCATTAACTATATCAATACCCACGAGAAGGGCCATTATAGCTGAGCATGTCGCATTGGATCAAATATAGGCCCACAGAAAACTATAGTAGTTACCAGTGGAGCCACCTATATAGCCTCGTAGAGGCCCTCCACCTCAGGTGCAGCCTCTGTCCCAGCAATTCCCACCTCAAAATCAGCAGGTACGCCCGTGAAATGCACCACCACTGCCTAGGTGAGACAGCCTAGCTCCACCTCCTCGACGAGCTCCTCCATCCCCTCACTAGGGTTAGGCTCTGAGGGCCCCATTCCCAGATAGGAGGAACCAGACGAACTCCTTCAGTAAGGCACAAGTCCCTGGTTAGTTCTAAAGTGCCCTAGACTAGGGTATTGTACTTTTTCCGAATTGTAGGAGGCCCAAAGAGGGAATCCTCCCATATCACAATAATTAATGCCCCTTCCACCAGATCCTGGAGTAGACACTCAAACAATTATATGTGTTCAATGAATAAATTCCTGACTAGGTGGATAACAACATGGTCTAGTTGGGCCTAGCTCCGTCACACGTGGCATGCGTCTTTGTGAGTCCTAACAGTAGCAGCGACAACAAAGGTGAGTGGCATCAGGTTTCTAAGAGATGGTGCCAGATGTATGATGACTGGATGGCCCATAAAATAGTTACATGTTCCCATGGTGTTATTCGTGCATGCCTTAATCATCCAGAGCCTTCAGATGCTTCCAAAACTGCTTCTGCATTGTCTTCTTAGTTTTCCTCTTCCTAGAAGAGCAAGCACCAGCAGTGTAAGGGAAAGAAAAGTCCATCTACGATGCCATTTTCATCCTGTATTCCCAGTGACTTCATGACTCAAATGACGGAGATCCCTCTCAGAATCTATCTGGTAGTTGAAGAATCTTCGAGTGGTGTTTAGGGGTATTCCTTGTTTAATATAGTAGAGCTGGTAAAACCTTATATAATTCTTTACGATGAGGAGCGCTAGGTATATCCTCCCAACATCCTCAGCTATCTTCAGCATCGACAGAGCCTCAATAATATGGGCTATCAGTGTTCCTTAGTTAGTACTTCTATCCATACTATGAATGCGACCAAAACTAGGTAGTAGGTCCAGTGTAGTGCTCAACATACACAACCTTCTCATTTGGTGACATCAGGTACACCTTCACCGCCATTCAAGCTTTTGGATCTTGAAGAATCACCTCGACCACATCGTGACCTTCCATGATTTGATATAGGCTAGTCATAGTCGCTTGGACCTCATCCGGTAGTCACTCAGTAGGATTCAACTAGTGAGCAGCAGGATATTCCAAGAACCAGTCGGCTGTCAGCCTTGCAGGTAGGGCCCACCATACCTCCTATCATTGAGCAACCTTCTATAAGAAGAAGTTCAGGTCTGGCATGAAATTATGCTGTTCTCAAACATCTTTTAAATAGTCCAGCAAATCTATCCATCCTAGTGTCCCTTCACCTATCATCTGAAATGTGTGAGGCCCTTTTCGAGGCTTTAAGAAGCCCCTCTTATTTAAGATGGAGGTAGAATCTGAAGAAGCCTTTCATGCTGAGGTGGTCGAGAATGATTAATGACAGGCCATAATCTCATTCTATATAGAAGATGAAGGCTCTCCAATAGAGGGGAACATTTTCCCCGTGTACATCACCAGCCAGTTCAATGGCATGGACGTTTGTTGTTGTCTTGTTGACATGGGCTCTGGGATCATCCTAATCTTGACTCAGACACACTGAATGTTGGGAATGTCTGAGGGTGATCTGATTCCCTCTAACATAATATTCCAAGGTTATGATAGGACATAGTGGACACCAGTTGGAAAAATCTATTTAATGCCCCAGTTCGGTGGATTAATTTCCACCATCGAGTTTATGGTTGTCTCCTAAGACACCGCATACATTGTATTGATGGGTAGGACATGGCACCACCTGCATGCAAAAGTTATTTCACAATATCATTAGTGCATTAAGTACTCCCTCAATGGTTGAGTGGGTTTTCTTCATGGTGACACATCCCCCTTATCCTCTTGTAAATCCCACTATCTATATGCTGACTACTATAAGAGAAAGATCAAGAAGATTTAGACTAATGAGGATGAGCATGCTACAGCTGTGACCGACCCATGGGAAGATTTGGATGATTATTACCTCTTTCTAGTCCATGTATTGAAGGATACAATGCTGGAAATGGGAAAATGATTAGTTGTTTCTAGAACGAGGGGGGAAGAAATTTCTATTCACTTGAAGATGATCCCATTAACGTTTGTCTTCAGGGTAAGATCTGGAAGGCTTCTTAACTTTGTTGACAGATACATGGTTCTTGAGATTGACCCAGAGAAGATCAAGGCCATTATTCAGATGTATCCTTTGAAAAACATTCTGTTGCTTCGAGGAATCCAAGGCCACTTAGCCTATATATTCCAATTCATCATGAATTTGGTTGGAAAGTGTAATCCCTTTTCTCGGCTCATTATGAAAGGGAACATCTATGAGTGGGATGAAGACTGTCATTCTACATTTGAGGAAATCAAACAGTATCTGATATAGCCTCTGGTCATAATGTCACCCATATTTGGAAAGTTACTGGTTCTTTATGTGACCACCCTGGAGCGATCTCTTAGTGCCCTTCCCGTCCAGAATAATAATGAGGGAATAAATAATGGCCTTCACTACCTCAACCATAAGCTCCTCATTAGAGAGACCAGATACTCCCCTATTAAGAAGAGCTTCCTTACGCATGTATTCACAGTATAGAAGTTGTGACTTTACTTTCATCACCACAAAGAAAAACTAGTGTCCTGAGTAGATTCACAGAAATAGATCCTGAACCGCCCGATGTTGACATGTCATCTAGCTCTGTGGGTAGTGATTCTAGAGCAGTTCGACATTAGGTTTTTTTCTCAGAAGTCTATTAAGGGGCATGTGTGGGCATACTTCCTTAATTCTCATCCAACCCCCATGGACTAGTATTTGGACCTTGATTTTCCTGATGAGGCAATCATCTAATAAAGACAGATCACTTTCTAGCAATTTAAGAGGATTATCACTCAATCAACTTTCAAATATATACATCAGAGAAGTATCAAGGTTGTATGGAGTAATATTATTGATATCATACCATCAGGATCCAAGAATTAATTTAAATATTATGAAAAGTATCCCAAATGATCTAAACACTAATCTAATCATCAGTACGACCTATAATCCCAAGACTAATGGATAGTTTGAGTGGTATATTCATAACTTCAATGATATGTAGAGATCATACTCAATGTATTTAAAAAAAGGATGGGATCTACATCTTCTATTAATCGTGTTATCTTATAACAATAGCATCCACTCAAGAATCCAAATGGCTCTATATGAATCCCTTCAGGGGAAATGATGCAGGACACCAACATTATAGAATTGTGTCAATGAACATAAGATGTTGGGACTTGAAATGGTCGATGAAATAATAGAAAAATTGAAGACTATTCAGCAGCACATCGGGTAATCCAAAGTTCACATAAGACCTATGAATAAAATATTCTATGGGGCATATTGTTTGATATTTGAGACATTGTATTCCTTGTCCTATATCTGTGGAGAAATTTCATGAGATTTTTGAATAAGGGAAATCTATCTCCCAACAATACCACTGCCTTTGAGATTCATGATCATGTTGGAGTTTTAGCCTATCAACAAGCACAAATTACAACCATGTATCATGAACATGATGTATTCCACATAAAATTCTTGAGGGAGTACATAACATATCCCTCAAGTGATCTAAATTTGGAGTTCATAAAACTAGAAAATGATCTCTCTTATTAGGAGAATCTTGTTAAGATCATTGACTATAGAGACAAATTTATGTGCAATTGGACTACTAAACTGATAAAAGTACTATCAATAAATCATTAATAAGAAGATATAACATGGGAACTGAGATAAGTTATGAAGGATAAGTACCCACACCTTATTTCACCTTAGTATGTAAAATAAAATTTCTATGCTTATCATTCATAAGTGGGGAAGAATGTAGCAACCAATATTTTTATCAATGTAGTTTCATTTCATATAATTCTACCATGTGGTACAAATAAGAAACATCAAATAGAGAATACAAGAAAACTATTCTCATAAATTAATAATTATACATTTGTTAAGAATTTAATCTAAAAACAATTCCAAATATTATAGCATAGAAATAAATAAAAAAATTAGATAATATGAATAGAAAATGTTGGATCTTCTTGATCCACAAGAATGACTACACTCAAAATCAAAGGAATTTAAATAAACCTTATTGTTAAATATATAATATTAATTTTCTAGATAAACAAATATATATATATATATATATATCCATCAGAGAAAATATATGTGAATAATGAATTAATGATATAAGTGGTATTTGTAGAAATAAAAGAACCCATGCAACCAGTGTTATATTAATATGACCATTAGAATAGTAATATAACCATTAGGAATCATAATATGGTTGTCAGAATATTAAAATAACTTATTAATGTGTGAAATAATATTTAGGTATGTTATAAATGAAAATATTATACATTTATAACGTGTTACATGTATATAAATGTTTTAAAATGATAAATTAAGTGTTTAATTTTCTATAAAACATATATATTTTAATGTCAATTATAATAAAGAAAATGATGTAAAATTATTTTTATTTATATAAAATGGATTTGAAAAATTGAATTATGTTTTATTATAATGATAGAATAATTTTCTTAAAGAATAGATAATTTTCCAAAGGGTGGTAAAATCGATTATTATATTTAAATTTATATTTTTCTAATAAATGATGATTTTTTATTGACATTAAATTTATCATAGTTAGGAATATATTTTCTTAAAGTGGACTCTATTTATTAAATCTAAAAATTTATAAATTTTTATGATTAATTTTATTATTTTTATGAAATTTATGAATTTGTTGTTAACAGTGAAATATTATAATTGGTGGTATTTAACATTTAAAGCTGAATACATGAATTTTTTAGTAATAGTTGATGTAAGAATGCATTAGTTCGAACTAATATTTAGTAGTTATTTTTTACACTCATAATAATCAATATTATATATAGTATTGAGCCTAAATATTAAATTATTTAATAAATTATTCAAATCACTCTTCTCCCCTTTATAAATAACATCCCTCTCCATCCTTATCCTCAATAGAGTTCATTTCCTAAATCCAACTTTTTTGTAATTTTATATAAATTTTTTATTATTGCTGAATATTAATAAACATCAGGTCACATCATGATTGTTCTTGTAAATAACATGGTATATGATCATGTCTGAAGGGTTGTTGCTGCAATGAAAGGTCGTAACAGTTCCCTGCTAGGGTGAGAACCCAAAAGTGATAACAAAACATAATTAAAAATATTTTCTAGGTCCTAATGATATAATTTGAGGTGAAAATGATATGGAAAATCATGGTTCATGACTAAAAGGACATTGAGACCCATTTTCATGGAGTATTCTCTAAGAAATATCATGTAGGATATTATGTGAATGAGACCCACTGATATGAAATCTACATAATTATTTATCATTAGATGACACTATATGAGAATGTGTGTATTGACCCTTAGACTTTATGATTATTACTAATGTGTGTTATGATTCTTGTACAGTGATGTAATTATGAAAATAAAAAAAATGTTTTCAGTAAATTAGGATACGTTGGGTGTGTCATGAGTAATATTGCATTGATGAATAATGAAATAAAATATTTTCCTCTTCAATTATTTAATGGAAGTTGATATCTCAGGAACTTTGATGGAAATGAAATATCCTAAATAAATCCATGGCTATGGTGTTCTATATGCATGTTCAATTTTTGAAAAATCAAGTAAAGAGACATTAATATCATAGGTTGATGTTACCAGAATGAAACCTACTTGGTTTGAGATATTATGATAAAGAGAATATATTACAGTATAAGAATTTGTATGAGGTATTATGTTTTGGTGGCATTAAGTTCATTATATATGGGTCTTTTCACATGTTTCTAAATGATATCCTTGGAAATTAGGCTACTTCACCAAATTCCACTAAGAAAAAGGTAGAGAAGGTAACACACAAAGAGTATACATAGTCTTCGAGAAATAATAACAATATTATTTACTATTTAACAAGTTGAGTAAATATTACTATGGGAAGTAGTTAAATAATAATTCCAGTTTTCTTGATCACATATTTTCCATCAATCATTATTCAATAGAATATAATGTGAATAGAATATTTAATAAATATTTAATTGAAATTTAGTTAATATAATATTTATTTATTTATTAGTGACTAATTGTATGATATTTATTTAATAAATAAAAATCCGTTATTTAAATCCTGATAAATATTTTGGAGGAATGATGGCCCGAGTTTAATGTTCTGATTAGAAATAATAAATTTTGATCATTATCTGATTAAATAACATTTAATTTATTTCTCATGTTAAGCGATTTTAAAGAAAAAATAATATTATAATTATAATTTGACAAGGGGTTCTGTAGGGATTAAATAAGCAATAAAGGTAACTTATTCTATTATTTATTTCTAACTCTGGAGATATATAAACATAATTTTTTTAGTTTATCATAGAGCAAATTACTGTTTTTTGTTTTGTTGGATATTGATTTGGATAATCCTATCATGCCATAGAGATCCCCATTCTCCAAGAACACTCCATATAATACATAGAGATATTCCTTAACCTTGCACTATCATATAAAGAGATATCACAGAGAATTAGATGGAAGTGGTTATCGAGGTGATCAATGGAGGAAAACACAAGCGATAGGATCTTCCAAGCTACCACCTGGAGATTCCAATGGTGACATTTTGGAATATTTGGGGCATGTTTGGATCACTACTTTAGGGAATATTCTTTGATTCCTACAAAACTGTGACCATACAACACATATCTATTTTCTGATCCATCAACCATGAAATAATTCATGCAAGGTAATTCATTAATTGATTATATTAATTATAAATAATATTTGATGATACTCTCCCTAGATCTGGTTTTTAATATCATGTCTACTATAATTTATTCAATTCCATAGATGACCATGATTATGATTGTTAAAATCTCAGATTGATCATCGATCCTGGAAAAAATAAATTTTGGTCACAACCCATCATAGGATTCTACTACGTCAAGATCATACAAGTGGTATTAGATCTTTTACATAATTATATATAGTTATTTAAATATAATTAATTGATTTATACATTTTTCAATTAGTTTTCAATTCATGTTTATCATTATTTTATTCTGAATTGTGGGTTGTTTTTCATCCTCATTTATTTCTTTTATATATAATAAAAAATAAAAAATTTATGAATGAAATATCATCATGGAAATCATCTAGAGGTGTTGAGGATTCTAGAGAGACTACACAGGACTACACATCGTGTAATCAGAGTTATACATTGTTAAATTGTTGTTAATACATCATGAATTAATTCCAGAATTAATTAAATCCATGTGAACTATAAAAATTGGAGTTTTTTCTTTCATACACCGCATGTTGACCGGGTGATCCTAGAACATGGATAGCCGAAGTAATGTCATGTTTCCCATGTATATGGTGTGTATTCATTTTGAGTAATAGATGGGTCATATATTAATGTACATGGCCTATAAGATTTGTGAATGCTTAACATGAAGACCATGCACCATGTAGTCACTTATATGCATCTTGTACTCTAATTTTATGGGGATTATTTTACACAATGTGTCCCCAGGCATGTGGCTTTGACAGACAGTGAGAGAAGTGCATGCCATTTTTCTCACCTATACAAGCATTTTACATATACCAAATTTCATAGATTAAATATTTATATTTATATTGTGCAAAACTTATAGACATGTACTTGTCTATGGTCATTAAGATGATAAGTCGTGCCATGAAATGTGTTTTAATATTTATATATAAAAGTTTTGAAAATATATGTGTAATGTAAAAATCTTTATACAATATAAGAGTCTTATTATTGTTGTTACTCTATGTGCATTAAAGAATAATACGTGACAAAATATCCTGTAATTCATCCAATCATTATATTGATTGTACACGTCATCAAATTATGTAAGAAATAGTTTATACCATATGATATAAGAGAATATTATATATGAATATAATACATATTGGGTTGATTCAAATGGGAATTCAATGTGTTTCCCCTAATGTACATTTATGTACATAGTTAATTGTAAATAAATATGTTTAATTTGTTTAAAATTATGATTGGTGAGAATATCAAGGAAATTCATAATATAATTAAAGTAAAATAATTGACTAATCAAGGAAGATAAATAATTGAATAGAGTGAAATTTTTCTTGAATAAGAAATATTAATAATTTAATTCTGGTTTTATTATATGTGTAATTTTGTTTATTCAGGTGGATGATTATGCAAATCGACTAGACCATTGTATGTGATGGGATTCGTCTAATTAATTATTAATATAAGGTGTTGTCATATGTTCCATATTTAATCTTATTATATAAGGGCCCATGTGCCGATGTTTTATTTTATGTAAACTATTTTCCCCACACCTGTGTCTGTGTAAAATCAATAGTAACAAATGAATCTCCATTGCTTGTGGAGGAGGATCAGGTTTGGATCCAAGACGAAACCAATCTAAGAGGTATACATAAGTAGTCAGATGGAAAGTTGTAACACGAACCTCAAATAGATCAATTTTTTCCCCATGGTCAATGGTTGGTTTAATATCTTCTAGATAAGTTAACTATAATATTATAATGTGATCATAACCGTTTTTTTTTCAAGTTTAATGTTTATTTGAGTTTGTATATTGTTTCATGATCACATGAATTAATGGAATTAATGAGCATGCGAAAGAGAACTAAAAATTGTCCTCATGGATAAATATTATCTAAGACATGGTTAATCACATAATAAAATCCATTTAATATTATAAATCATGTAATAAATATTACAATTTGAAATTTCAACATAAATGGACAAAATCCCAAAATTATATATAATAAGTTGGTATAGCCTTTCACTAAATAAGTTAAAATTGAACCATAATTAAAAGGTCATAAACATCCAAATATAGGGTGGTTTTACTTTTTAGGTAATTCTAACATGAACGTTTAGGTTGAGTTAAACCAGTTCACATCAATGGTTGGCATCAAAAGTTGGACATGGTGTAATCGAGAGGGAAGTGTTGAGGAAATATAATTTTAGGATATTAGGATTGGGGAGTCCACTCAAAAAATCTTGTAATCATGAGTTAAATTCAGTTGGAATTTCAAATTCTTTCCCAATTCCATTCATGATTCTTAACAACCCAAATTTGGGGTAATGATAAGGGGGATATAGATCTGTTCCACTAGAATGTCTAAGAAACAAGATATTCTGAATCCAATTGTGAGGAATATTGGGTTTTTATAAAATACTGGGAGACTATTAAATATAATAATTGTTTATTTTTTTAAAATTTTCATGATAAAGTACAAAAATTCTACTCATTTTATTTTTTAGAATAGCGTTAAAACAATATCAAACATATCTTCACGATCTATACTTGAGAATGATATGGTACTCTCTAGTAAAAATTTCTATTTTCTTAAAAGAACATACACATTAACATTCTCCATGAAACTAAATTTTCTATTCTAGAATAACACAATGAAATTGTTAATGGGGCTAGTTTTTTTAGAATAATCAATCTTTGAGAAACATCTAGATAATCCTTCAAATTTTTAGTGTTTAATGCTATCATCCATTACAAATTTACATTTGATGAAACATGTGGACATGGATGCATATAGCATGACGTAAAAACTTCAATATATCTATCATGATAAAGTTAATGAAGAGATGTATGAGATAAAAAATTATTTTTTTAGAACTAATCATAGAGATTATATTCCAGTTGGGCCTCATGTATTTAATATTGTTGGAAAAATTAAACACTTAGACATATTAGAGATTACATTCCCAGAATAATTTCTGACAAATATCATACTTTCATCACTTCCAAGGAAATAATATTGTCTCAGTACTAATTAGAATATTATCAATACTGTGAATATTATTTTAGAGCATCTAATTTGATTCACATAGTAGATAAGGACATGGGTCCTGATAAACTCAAGGGCCTTGTTGTGAATAAGAAAAGAAAGAACAAGGAAATGCGGCCCAAGACTCATAACATGTCTAAATCTACCTAGCGTAGTCCTACCAAGATGAGGAATATCTAGAGTGTGGCTAAAAAAATGAAGAAGTATGTTTTTCTAGTGTTAATCTAGGTCAATTGTAGAGGAACATCACCGAAAATCAAGGGGAAGACAATGGTGTATTCATTATCATGTGTAATAATTAAATATCTACATAATGGATATTATATATATCTTTTAGTTCTGATATGAATATCCAAGAGCAAGAACAATGTATACTTTGAAGGATTGATAGACGATTGGTGGGATTGGGAGATGATAATTGTGTGTAGTTGGATGCCCTATTCCTTAGTGACTACAACCATTCATTTCCAATAGGAATTATTTTGGTTTTAAAAGATTCTTATTATGTATCAACTGTTTCTAAGAACATAATTTCAATATCATTCATAGATAAATATGTGTTTATTTTAATGTTTGAAAATAATAATCATTAATTTTATAAGAAAACATATGTTATGGTATGGAATATTTTAATAATAGTCCTTATGTATTACAATATGAAAACCAAGTCATTTAAATTGATTATGAATCATGTTCACACAATAAATATAACAACCAACTATTTCATCACCGTCTTGGAAATATAAATTATTAGCATTTGAAAAAGCTATATGAAGATGGTTATTTAGTCTCATCTGAGTTAAAACCAAATAAATGATGTCATTTTTTTATATGGAAAAAGGGACAAAAAAACATTCGGTGGACATGGTGAAAGGACCACAAATCTTCTACTATTATCCAAAACTGATGTGTGTGGACCATTTCTATTAGATTATACAGGTGGATATTCTTAATTTTAATACATTACTTATTTATTGAGTATATATGGTTATGTATACATGTTGAGGTTTAAGCCCGGGTCCATTGAGAAATTAATGAATTAATGGATCATGTAGAAAATCATCTTGGAAAGAAGATAAATAATCATTTGTTGGATTTAGGTGGGGAATATCTTAACCAAGTGTTTATCGACTTTCAATGAGAGCTTGGTATTATTTCTCAACTCACTCCACATTACACACCATAGTGGAATATTATTATTGAAAGGAAAAACCATACATTGTTAGACATGGTAAGGTTTATTTTGATTCATGTAGACCATAAATTATTTTGTTGGGGATATGCATTTTAGAATATAAATTTCACGTTAAACTGAAATTGAACTAAAGTGTAAAATAAAACCCCCTTTGAGTTATGGAGTGTAAAGAAAATATGACTGTGATGAAAAAAGTGTATATTTATTGGAAATCCCATGTGATCAAAAGGACACCACTTATACAGCCTATTGGATAGAAAAATAATTGACTTTAAACAATTTGTGTTTTTTAAGAGGGGGAACATCGTCAAAAGGTATATTGGGAGAAAGATTGAAATAGAGGAAGTTGATGCTCCAGATACACAAGAGTTGATACAAGAATAGATTCCATAGGTACTGAATGAAGAATTAGCTCCTAAAACACATGTACAATGTTGGAGAAATATATAGGAAAGAGAAATGAGAGATATGGTTTTCTAGTCATAAATAAATATAATCATTATTGGTTGACAATGATGAACCACTCACTTAAAAAGAGGATGTAGAGAGCATAGAAGCTCTAAGAGGGAATGATACCAAGAATTATAAAATTGATTCCATGAATCAAAACCATGTTGGGGTTCTGGTCGATTCACTAGTTGATGTAAATCTCATTGGGTGAAAATGGGTATTCGAGTGAAAATATTCCAGGAATGGTAAATTAAATACCTATAATGTATGTATTGTGATTAATATGATTAAAACATAATCACTAAAAAATGAAACCATTTCCCTATTTTCCATTATTAAATCCATTATTATTATACATTCAATACCGCCATACCAGGACTATGAGTTTTGGATGATTGGTGTGAAAATTATATTCCATAATAGGAATCATTAAGAAAATGTATATATGAAATAACCAGAATAGTTTTTGAATAGATAATATTCCAAATGAATTACCAATTTGTAGATATGAATTAATGTATTAGTAAAGAATCCATTTCATGGGACAATATTATAAAAAAATACATAAAAGAATTTGGTTTCCTTTAGAAAAAAAGCGAAATTTGTGTTTACAAAAGGTTTAGTGGGAATCAGTTGTTATCTAGTAGTATATGTTAATGAAATATTACATATTGTAAATAACATACCATTATTTTAGTTTATTAAAGACTGATTATGAAAGTGATTCTCCATGATGGAATTAACTGAAAAATCCTATATTCTATCAAGATCATTCATGTTAGATTCAGGTGGAAGCCTTAATTAAGTAAAAGTACATATATTGATAAGATACTAATGATATTTTAAATTTTAAAATCCAAGTGGGGTAAGTATATACTGTCACATGGTTTACATCATTCTAAGAGAATGTTTCCTCAAACATAATACGAGAAGGAGTTAATGTATAAGATCACATACGCTTTTCAGATATGATCAGTAATGAATTAAATGTTATGTACTAGAATCAATGTGTCCTATGAATTGATCATGGTATGAAGATATAAGAAAAATACTAAAGATATATATCGTTATATATTTTAGAGGGACTACGGATATGTTCTTAGTGTATAGAGGGGAGGAGGAGCTAGTTATCAGGGGTTATACTGATGTTGTTTTTTAGAGTGGTCATTATGATCTAAAGTCACATTACATATATGTTATCTATCTCAGCAGAGGAGCTGTGTTATTGAAGAGTTCAATGTATCTATTTTCCAATGATTTTTAAAGTATTGTGACTATATTGAAGCTTATAATTCATCCATGGAAGCCACTTGAATACATTACATTGTCCAGGAGCTTCATGTTGTACCTAGTAGTAATGATCATATCCCATTATGTTGTGATAATATTGTAGTGGTGGATTATGAAAAAGATATAAGGTCACACCAATGGAAAAAAAATATACATGTGATGTATCACCTATTGAGGGATTTCTATGAAAGGTGTGAAGTTACAGTTATATGAGAACCCATTGGAGAGATCATGGTTGACTCCTTTAATAAATTATTATCTTAGGAGAAGAATGAGTATCATTTGACAGTAAAGAAACCGAATTTTGATATCATTTTTCTCTAGTGCGACAAGGATTCTATTGGATTTGGTTCCCTAGAACCAAAATTTTGTACATTATGATAACTAGAATTTATATTTTTTAATATTAATAAATTTATTATCAAATCATAATTTTTCTTCAGAATAACATTGTTTGTGATAATGTACTAAGAGTAGTTGTCTCAATGAAAGTTCATAGAAATTCCCCTCTATGATAAGAACCCAGATGTGCTATTGCACTATTCCAAAATATATGTTCTATATCTAGAATATATCCTTTGAGAGACACAAATTACACAGGGTATTTGGGGTGGAGACTCATATGACATTGAGTCACCATCTCATGGTGTGAAACTTTTATAATATCCCTTTGGATATTATGATAATAAGACCATCCATTATACAAACCACATTTATATTTGTCATTGAATGATCCTATATATTGATGTGTGTACTGATACTTAGACTTTGAGATTATTATTAATGACTATTATTAGTCGTGTACTATAATGAATTGATGAAATGCATGACAACATATGTTCATGGTGTGGTAGGACTCGCTAGGTGCGTAACGAGTAATATTTGATTAGTGAATATTGAGAGGATGGTTTTTTACCTTCTATTATTTAACAAAAGATTATATCTTATTCCATTTTATGGAAATGATATTACCTAAATAAATCCATGTCCATGGTGTTCTATAGGAATTTTTAATTTCGAAGATGCCAAAGAATGAGACATCGATGACATAGCTTGATGGAACCAACATGAATCCTTCTAGATTATAGATATCCCGATACAAGGAATATATTAAATTGTAAGTGTTTTTATGAGTTATTTTTTCATTGAATCATTAACTTATTTATCTAAGAGTGCATAGACATATTTCTGGAGGATAACATTGATGTTTAAGCTGCTTCGCATAATGCCACTGATAATGTTTCCCAGAGTTTCATAAACTAATTGTATCTAGAAATTTAGTTAAATAATAATATTATTATTTATTATATAAAAAGTTGAATAAGTATTATTTTGACTCATGTTTTAATAATTATTCATGTTCTTTATTGCATATATTCCATCACCAGTAATCTGAGAGAATATAATGCATGTAGAAAATTATTAAAATATTTTTTTTCTATTTATTGAATATAATTTATATATATTTGTTGGTTAATAATGTATTAATATTTATTTAATATATAGAATGTCATCATTCAAGGCCTGATAAATATTGTGGAGGAATGGTGGATCGAGTTTAATGGACTATTGAAAAATAAAAAATATACAATATTATTTGAATGTATAATTTTACATTAATTTTCATGTTATATTCATGTTTAGAAATAATAATAATATTTATATTATTTGACATGGTTTTTGATGGGTATTATATAAAAAATTAAATGGAACTTGTGAAATTATTTATTTCTAACCCTAGATATTTATAAACCCATTTATATTATCTTCTTTAGAGTGCCAATTAATTAGTTTTGTGTTGGGCACAAAAAAATTAAAGAACCCTCTAAAGAACTAGATAGATCCATTCTCCTAGAATTTTCCAAATAACAGATAGTTATCTTCCTTCACCTCTCACTCTCAAGTCAATATAGATCATGGAGAATATTGTAGAAGAAATTTGTGAGGTGATCAAAGGAAGAAATTTCATGCGATAGTATCTATCGTGACACTATGAAAACATTCAAATGGTGATGATTGGATATTTTTTAAACACATGTGGATCACCTATAAAGAGAATCATCACTAAATCTTACAATTCAAATACTATAAATCGTAGATATGTTTTCATATCCATCAATAATAAAATAATTCATACATGGTAATACGTTTTTTGGATAAATTGAATATAAATAATATGTAATGATCCTATCTCAAGTTCAATTATTCTATACCATGTCTATTTTATTAGATTCAATTCCATAGATCAGAATTTTATTGGTTGTTTAAATCATGGATTGATCATCTATCATGAAAAAATAAAATTTGGGCAAGGACCATCACAATCATCAACTAATCGAAAAACATACCCTCGTCACAAGATATAATCTGAGGATATTACAAATATTCTACCCAATTATTCTCCCAAGACTCTTCCCTACATCCTAGTGTTACTTATATCACAAAAATACCAATTTGGTGTTTATTAAAGTGGTGTTCTAGGCATCAATATTCAGGATTTTAAATCCTCATTCTTTATATTTTAAATAATTTCATTTTTATACATTATCCTCGCCTATATCCAAATTTCATAATAACATTAATATCAAATATATGCTAGTAATTTTTTTTTGTTAATTTAGTTTCCATTATCAATGAAATTATATATTGTTTTTATTCTTAAAAAATGAAAATACCATCCATGGTATATCGATATACCACCTTCAGGGATGATGAGTTTTCATTTCCCATTACCACTTTCTTGGTAGGTTTAAATTCACTATGAATTGTTTAAAATGACCTATATATATTATATGTTTTATCACATTGTTTAATTCATATATGGTCATAATATTAAATAGAAATTTACATGTCTTTTATGGTCATAAATCACCCAAATTAAAGTAAACATTTTTCATTAATGTTTTTTCAAACGAATCATCATAATTTCATAAAAATGATATATGGGACCATTTAAAATTATACTATTTAAATAATATCATATAATTAAATTATAGATAATTATTCCAATTATAAAATAACTTGCATAATAATACATAAGTGAACTGATCATGAAACCATGAAACAGACTCTCCCAGAATAACGAAATTAAACATTTTAACTCAACAAAATGTCCATAAATGAACTTTATGACATTATAATAAAAAATATATATGTGGAATAGGTTATGAATTAAATTATTAATGAATCTGAATTTATTATCATGGAAATTAATCACATGTTCATTGCACATTCGGACATAAGGTAATGGATCTCTCCGAAAATCTATATATTCATTATGCAGCACTTTATCTAACTTTTCCTAATTTTCTATTAATTATTTATATATAATTATACTATACTATTTATAAATGTTCCAAATATATATATATATATATCTCAATTTATCTTTATTTGATATAGAAATACATGTTTTAAATAGATCCCTTCTCAATTCATCACAATAAGAAAACTGAAATAAATGGATCATCTATATTTCATACCACTTTTCATGAACACTCATTTGTTCCCTAAATTTTTTTAATTTCCACATTAATAAAATTTACTAACCACTATTTTTAATGTTTTCTCTTAATTTGGAAATCATTATTCATGATATTTTCTTATATTTCCATTATTCAGGTCCAAGAATGTTTTTAATCACATTTTTCTTACATAATATAAGGATACACCAATATCTTTTTCCTTGAAACATGATAGCGTTACCCATTTCATTTCATGGGAAACCCCTTTTTTCTTCAATATGTTTTATTTCCTTATGTTGATCACATATGAATGAACATATTATGATAGAGGGAACTATATATTTTTCCAATTTGTTGTGTAATTTTTTCGATCATGAGAAGTTATGTATTGGATTTGGGTGTAAAACTAATCCATTGTGGGACTTTTCAACCATGTGATACTATCTTGGAAGTTATCCTTGACTCATATTTATTTTATGTAATGTGTTGCATCCAAATTTCAATAATTACATGATCATATGATTCCATGTTCTGTATGATATACGTCTATAAGTTTATTCATGTTCAAAACATATTATGTTATCATATTATGCCTTTGACTATGGTGTTATGCTTAATTTCCCTGCTTATTCCTTTAAGAGGATTTTGGATCATCCATTTATTATATTTATTACCTAGGTTATACAATATAGATATAGGATAAAAAATGATTTTATAATATCATTATGAAGATTAATAATTTTTTATTTATTTTGGATTCCCGATTTCTATTTACCAATTCTAATAAAGACAATAAAATTTTCAATCATGGGTTTGTATTTGGTGTCCAATATTTCTAAAAATCAAGTAATGAATTCTATAACATTATAGGGTCCCTATATTAGTGACCCTTAAAATGGAATAACAAAAAAATCCTCCCCTTGAGCTCTTATTCCATGGTGCTTAATTCATGGTGAAGCCTCAAGGACTCCATGATGTAGTACAATCCTACACACCATAGTCTTTCCCTATAGTTGAAATTTGAACTTAACTACCATCCTCCCTCCTCCAACCATCCTATAATCACTTTTAACACACAATGGAATGAGCGATGAGGATTGGGTAATGCACATCGAATACATCTCATACAATTCTCACCGTTAAAAATTTCAAACAAAAACTAGAGAGAATGGAATTAAAAAGGGTCAATCAAATAACCACTCTAGGAGGTACCAATCAAGAGTATTTCCATAATAAGAGAAATTCACTCTCTTATAGGAATAATGTGTAATACTATAAAAAAGTCTCCCAAGATATATATCACTGAAATGTGAGAAATACAACATATAATTATTGATGGAAGAGAAAATCATCTCATTATCTAGATAAAGATCCATGTCAACATTGAATCAATAAAAAAAATAAGAACTAAGAATAATACAACATGGGATACTCATAATTTGTCTACAAATCATTTAACTAGGTTCTTTCATCAATTCCACCTTTTCACCACAAGACATGATCCATGTGAATAGCATGGATGCACAAAACCTTATCCTGGTGGTCCTGGATATCGATGAGATGCTCCTAGAAGGTCAAAACATCATCAATGTTAATTTAATACCATTCGATGATGTGATAGAAATCATAATGATATAATTGAAGGTGATTTATAATAAAGACTTCATGAATCCAACTCGTCTGTTGTGGAATTATTAATCGATATGTGTTATATCCAACACATGATAACACCTCAAAAGGTCCAAAAAAAGGGAGAGAGATCAATATAATTAAAATAAATTTAATTCCCATTATTATCAATCACCTTAGATAAAACATGATATCCAACATATAACTCCAACGGTATCCTCATATAGTTAGCATAAGACTTTTGAAGATCAAGTGATTCCTCTATCCAATCAAGAATCACCTAAGAAAAATCTTTTGTGATTTTCACATGTTATAATATACAAATTACTATCTCTATAATCCTAGTAGATCAAAATTGATAATGATAAGGTAAAATAAAAAATGATATAGTTGGTTTCATACCAATGGTGGAGAAAAAATATTTTTGTAATAAAACACAACCAATGGTTGGTGCCTCACCCAAAAACCTTTAAAATAAATGAAACAAGAACATAAAAGAACATCAAGAGTCTGGATAGTATTCCCCTTTATTCTATTCTTCCATAGAAGAAATTATATTCTAAGGAATGACTAAGAATGAAAAGAACACAAAATACCTCACCACCTACTAGAGATTAAATAAGGATCGAGATCAGAGATGACCATTCTCAGGACTCTATGAAGCATCACCTCCTTTTATAGATACTTCCTTCATAAAACCTAAAATGATAAAAAATCCTTGATTTCCAATGATTTAGAAAATTTATTTAGTGATTGAAGAAATAAATAGAGACAATCATATCAACCATTAGATTTATGTAAACTGGTGAGAAAGACCATCGGAATATCCTATTAGTTTTAAAAAAGATTTTTTAATGACTGGATCAAACCACTAGTGATCTGGGGTTCCTCCTTCTCTTTCTAGAAGACCCAAAAACCTGACATAAACATTGAAACATAATTCATTAACCAAGTCCCTCAAAAATAACCCCTCAAAGCCTGGAATAAATGTTTCACATTTGGGTGTGCTGATAAAGGCGAGTGGCGGAAATCATAGAGAACAACCTCATAAATAACTGAAATATAGAATAGTATCCCTTAAAAACCACTAGATGTTTATCATCCTCACAAAATTCATCATGGTAATCACTATATATAATTCAGTCATGTTAAAATTTAACCTTGGAATCCTTCAGATAGGTATCCTCCTTCTGATACACTAAATAAACCTTCACCAGTATCTGAATAAAGAATCTTATGTCACTATACTCTGTTATATCAATATTCTTCATAGAGATATCATATATGAACCTTTAAAAAATTCACATATTAATTCCCAAATACACTATGTTACTTATGTCTATTCATATCAACTATAATATTATTTATTTCTCATGTATAGTAAATATTGAAGTCATAATCATTGAAATACCTTACCATTATTATAAATTAATTTATGATATATTTCATATAATAAAAATAATAAAAAATATAGATAATGATATTATATTTGGGTAATTAGGTAAATTACATAATAACATAATACATGGTGGTATATGGGAATTATTGAAAACATCATTAATATGGAACATAATGTTTATCCCAGTTGGGGAGGCATCCTTAAGTGCATCCATGAGACCCAAGTTCAAAACCAGGTAGAGGCATATTTCCAGGGGTACTATAGTAGTACTGTAGCAGGTACAACAGTAGAAATGTACACTATATGAGACTATAGCATAACTATACACTGTACGGGACTGTATCATTACTGTACATTGTGCATGTATTATAGAAGACTATACACTATGCAGGCACTGCAGTAGGCACTGTAGTAGTTAATGTAGTAGGTATTGTTCGGTACGGTAGCAGCTAGAAATATTCAACTTGGGACACCAGTTTGGGATTGGAGTCCTTAAGTTTTTCAGGCCACCTAGGCCTTCGGGTCAGTAGGGCTTTCGGGCCACCTTTATGGCCTTCTGGCCACCTTAAGCCCTTCGGGCCACGTACAGTTGTCCCAAACAGACTCTAAAAAATGGAAAGCCCTAGAAGAGGATTCATAGAAGGTGCACTCACCAGAATAGAGCCAAATAGATTTTTCAGAATGAGAGGGTATGGATATGCCATCATGACCAGCCTGTGCTTGCACGAGAATCCTATCAATACAACCATGCAAAGGTGGAGAGCTATTATCACGATGCAGATGTTGTGGAGGGGAATTTTCTTATAGATAGTCTGGTTGAATTCCCTAAGACCATTATGTCATGTAATATCCTAAGCCTATAGGGAATGTAATCTCGGATCCTATGGGCCTTGTAAGGTTTCCCCCTCATCCTTTGAAATGGCAATATCAAAAAATCATTAAAAAGTTAAGTCCTTCGGGCCATTTGGGATTAATATGGTAATAATTTTCCATCATTCATAAAACTACTTGTGATAACCTGGGGACATTCATAAGGAATGGGTGAGCTATAAAACTGATCAAGGGATAAGAAAAAATAAAATGAAAAAAAGTATTACATGTTAGAAAATAGGAATTTCAATTGGACATTAATGTGTAGAGAATTATAGATATAAAATATGATACATGATATATCATGATAAAAAAACGGTAACATTGTAATGTGGAAACAACAATAAACAAGTCATTATAAATGTAAGTATATGATAACCACCAAGACATCATAACATGGTGGAATATGTCCCATAACAGATTAGGTTCACTCCTTAATGCCATACATTGAATTTAATGGGATTAAAACATTTCCTATTGCATTGGAGTTCTATATAATTTTGGGTTCACCAATCACCTTAATATAATGTACATACACAACTGAGTAACCAAGATCATACAACATAAAGAAAGTGTTTCAAAAAATTTAACCCCAAAATTAAAGAATTTAGGGTTAAATACATGTATTTACCAAATAAATGAGGTATAGTTACATCTAGGGGAATATCATTGAGTGGAAATGGGGGTGGATATTCATAATGAAATAATTTTGAAGGGAAAATCTTAGTGATATTTCGGTAGCATAATGACTATACAAAAATATTCATAAAATTTTATAACTATAGTAAATTGGGTATCTCATAATTTGATATCAAAATGGAAGTAATAGTTATATAAAAAATAATATCCTAATATTTTAAATTTAAAAAAAATGTATTACATAAATAAGTTGTTTGAGTAAATAGGAGAAAATGTGGATCCCTAACTAAATTATAGCATAGTTATACCTTAGGTAAAGGATATAATGAGAAGCCATAAATGGTATATAATTTTTCATACAAAAATTGGATATTATATTTATATTTATAAATTCATGAAAACATAACCACTTGAGATTCCAAAGGCTAATTATTAAGAAGGTTCTTGAAAGGAAAAGAAATGAGGGAAATCACTTATATTAAAAGGGTGATTCCAAAAGCATGGGGGGGGGGTTCATGATAGACTGGGAGAACCTATTATGGACTATATAGAGGGTAGGAAATATTAAGGAAGTGATCAAAGTATTTTTAGTAAAGATAAATGGGGGATTGTTTGTGATTACATGGGAATTTATAGAAGAGTTATTTATTGATTCTTAAACATAGTTTTTGGACACTATATAAAAAATTAAGGAAAAACTCCGACCATGTTATGATTTTAAAAAAAAATTCTTTAAAAAAATTCTGGTTTTAATTATTTTATTAGGAAAAGTTCCAAACTCAATAAGATATTTCACATGGTGATGTGGAATTGAGTAATGCTTATAAAGAAATGATTTTAAAATCATAAAATATATTATATGTTTTGTAGGATTCATAAAGGCTTATTAAAATTATTCAAATATCTTAAAAATTACATTATTTTATTTTGAAATCAATTAATTATTTTTGGATACCTTTTACATAATATATTTTATCACTTTTTGGGTTTTTATGATGTCATGCACAACATATTTTATAGCATATTAAAATTTTATATGAAAATTTTATTATTTCAATAAAGTTTTGAAAAATTAACCATTAGATAATTTTGAGGTGTTGACATAAGAAATAATCCAAAAAAATTATACATTTTAAAAATTCTACTATTATATCATGAATCGACATTCATTGAGAAATGCTTGGCTTTTTTACAATATTTTTCCCCTTATATAAAAAAATTACATTTGAATTCATAAGAAGTATATTGTAATTTATATTTTTCTAAACATTATTTAATTTTATAATTTCATATATAATTAAAATTATTTTTAAAATTAATTAACTAATAAAAAGGAGAGGTCTTAATTGAAATTTCATAAAGCACAAACATACAATTTCTGCATTATTGTATCAAAAGAAAAATCATTTATAATTTTAAAAAAAGAAGAATACATAAAATTTAATCTATAAAATATAAATATTCATATTATTATGTTCTAGATATGTATCCCTCTGTTACACCAACAAACACCATATAGATAAGGTGCACAATGGTGAGATTCTCATGGGTTTGTTCGGCGTACATGGTTTAGGTCATGATTTAGATGATCTTAAAGTAATCCCATAAATGTTTTCTATCATGATATAGTTATTGGATATTATCTTGAACTTATTTAAGGTAAAATTATAGTGATTATATCTCCCATTGATTCTATGATAAATGGGATTCCTAGGGGTGATCCAACAAGTTACGACCATCAATCATTCTCTGTGTTAGTTAGATTTATCAAGACCCAATATATATACTAATCATTATATCAATTTTCAATAGATATATTATCAATGGTTATTATTCTGTAATTTATTTAAAATTTTATTGGAAATAATAGTAAAAAAAATAAGATCTTATGTTTTCAATAAACATAACATAAAATAGGTCATTTACATCAATCATAATGGGAATTTTATTTATAGAATCTTAGATCATTACAATATTCCACCCATTAAAATTATAACCCATTAAATTTTCATTTCATATGATAAAATAGATAAGGGTTTTTTTTCTTCATCACCTCATCCAATTCCTACATCAATTCTTCAAACTTATGGTTTCTTCATTGCACTTGGACTATCTGATTTTTCTTATTTTGTTTAACTTTTTCTCAACAATCCAATAACTTTATTGGATTATCCTCATATTAATGTTTTTTGTACAACCACAACACCTATGGATTCATCATACATTAGAGTTAAAGAATGTAATTCCTCAATATGGATACCTGGAACACATCATCTACTACAGATTGGTCAGCTCTGTGTTCTAGTCGATAGGATACCATTCTGATGTGATCAAAGATATCAAAGGGACCACTGTAACTTGGAATAACCATTCCTTAATTCGAAATTATCATGAAATAATTCCATGAATATATGAATAGGAATACCTTATATTTATCCTAATACTCTAGGTCTCATCAAATATTTTCATCATAACTCTTTTGTCATCTCGGATCAACCCTAATATGCTACTGAATGGTCTTGATATTTTCCACTATTTCACTCGACTATTTCAAGACCCAGTTGTTTGTATTCACCAACATTATCACAATATATTGATTTTTTATATTTTACCATAAATTTATTCATATATTCCCTTTGGTATGATTCAGTATAAATTATTATCTTATGAGAACTCAGCTAGAGGAAGATGATGACACCATTATCCTTTGAATTACATGCTCTCAATATGTCCTCCAGTTTCTGGATAGTCCACTATGATTGGGCATCAGTTTGAGGGTGATAATCCATGACGAATTTAAAATTAGTCTTAATAGAATAATGGAAACTCTTTTAGAAAATTGATGTAAATAATGGGTCTAAAACAGAATTTATAGTGCTGTTCCACAAATCCTTGAAACTTCTGTAATGTTTCCTTAAATGTTGATCAAGTGGGAATTCCTCTAAGACTGATATTTAGTGAGATTTATTGGAAATATGATCCACCATATCCTAAATTGAATTATTTCATCTTTACATAATCAGAAAACTATTTACAAATTCATGGTTATGTTTTAAAATTTCATTGTTTTTATGCATAATAGTTTCATCATTCCCTTTTATTTTTGAATTTTTTCTTTTACCTGATAATATAAATGAAAACTTCTTGTATATTCTAGGATCTTTTTATTCATATGGTCTAACCAATAGTTCACTTAGAGATATCAATACATAATTGTGTTCAGTAGATGTATGGATAAATTAGAGCTATATACTACATACAATAGCTCTTTAGTTAAAATAGTATTTGATAGTATATATATTCCTGACACAAATTATACAACTCTTTCATTAATTTTGAACTATGAGATATTATATCTTTTTTATAGCTTCCAACATCATCTGAATTCATATAGAATATCTTTCATTATCCAGTATCTTATCCGAATAAGATGGTTGATTAATCATTTTTAAATGGAATGATTATGTTTCTTCCATTATGATTCCCATGTTTATACTTTTCATGTCTTAGAATATAATATCCTTCTCAATTTTCATCAATGATTAAAATGTCATATCCTTTCAATATAGAAGAACAAAAACATTATTTTATTTCCTGATATGGTACTTGATTAAGGATTAATGGTCCTTTATCAGATGTAACAATCATTATTGGAGTATATTTAACTATTTTTATGTGAATTTATACTTTAGGATCTTATGATATGTATATATGACACCCTTTTCCTCAAAGAGATAAAGATACTTGATTTTCAATTGGAATATTACAGCATCCACCTCCAGATCATGTGTTGGGTAGTTCTATTCCTGAACATTTAATTTCATTGAGGCATAGCATATCACAATATCATTTTACATTAGGGCAAACCTCAAGGCCTTCTTTGGTATGTTTTTGTATACCAAAAAATGTTCCCCACCTATGGTCAGCATATGTACATGTGTAGTGATAACACTCGTTTTCAACTCCTTGAATATCTCTTCATATTCAGTATTAAAAATAGCATTGCTTCCTTTTATGTTATTCTGGTTAGAGTGTTTGAAAATCATGATAAATTTTATACAAATCGTCAATAATTCCTAGCTAGTCCATGAAAACAATAGATATCTATCACATTTGTTGTCCCCAGCCATACATTAATTTCCTCTCTCCTAGAAGGGACCACATGTATCCCATTACATGCGATAATGATTTCCAACGATTATACTTCCTTTGACCAAAACTCACATTTTTTATAGTTTTCATAATGCTTCTCCTTTCATAAGGTCTTTAGCACAATGATCAGATGCTTATTATTGTCCACTATTGATTTAAATTATATTTGGATATAGTATTTAAATATAATAAAAAATATTTCAAGGTAATATAAAAATACTTTGTTTATCAATTAAATGAATATTTTTTTAGAAATGCTGTGTAATAATGCCATTACTATGAACTCATAGTGCTTTTACATTGTATGGAAGGCAGTCTTGATTATTTCCTCATTCACAAACCTTACTGGATGATACCCCAATCAAAAATCATCCTTATAGAATTATTAGAATCCATATAATAGATCAAAAAGGTTCTTAATCTAGGGAAAAGGATACATGTTCTATATCTTGTCCTTTTTTAGCACACGATATTCAATTCAGTGGAACATTGACCCATCCTTCTTCTTAAAGAAGAGGATTGGTGTACCCCAGGGTGTAACACTTGTTCATATGAAAATTTTATCAAGATTCCAGTAAAGTTTCTTCTTCAGTTCCTAAAGATCCCTAAAAGACATACTATATTTATTCATTGATTTTGTAAAACCCTTTGATATAAGATCAATTTAATATTCAACCTCTCAGATAGGGTGAAGACCAATAAATTATTCAGGAAACAAATTAGCATATTCCCCCATAATGGGAATGTCTTCAAGGATGATTTTTCCTTAGACTCATTAATTTGAGTTAAATGTTCTTTATAATGGGGAAAAAATATCCATGCTTAAGATTTGGGTGCAATGTAAGACTCATATTCCTCCATTCACTCATACAAAAGTGTAGGAGGATTCATGAATCAAGGAGTTATTTCCTTATCATGGAAATATATGTTAGATCTATGTAAGGGTTGTTAATCCATACCCCTAATTGTGTCAAATTCCACCAAAGGGAGTATCAAAATGTTTTTTGGGAAGTTCATCCCATAATTTTTGTCATGGAAAGAGTCATATATAGGGATGAAATAATTTCCTTATTTATCATTTTCATCAACAACTCCACTTCCAGGTTATGTGGTGGTGTTTGAATAGTTATACTAAACAATCATGATATGATGAAACACATAGAACATGAATTAAAAATTATGTTCACAATTATTAAATGAATAACTACCATACCTATCACCAATACATTATCAGGATCCACCGTAGTGGTAGTTATGGAAGAACCTCTCCCATGCTACCATGCAAGTTGCTGGAATTTATTATCTCCAACCACCACTAGAATCCTGAATTGGTCGACAAACTGACCATGTTCCTTATAGTACAAATAATGATTGATACACTGAAATTTGATTGGATAATTTCATTCCTCTTTCACATTAGTGGGTTTCTCCCACCATCAATTTCTAGCCAGGTTCCCTTCTTTCATATACCTAAAGCATTTAACTTCCCCTTTAAGAAATTTCTGTGGTCCATCTTTCTCTACATCAAAACATGCCTTTATCAATGCTAGTATTTTTCAGTGATATAAAAACACACAAATAAATGGTAGATGTATCATATCTAAAGAAATCAATGATAAAATGTATCCTTTATCAGAGCTAATAAGGAGAACCTTCATCAATTCTGTATATTTACTCCTCATAAAGGAATCATTTATCAGCCCTTTTAGAGCTTATAAAGTCTATAATAAATAAAAATAAATAAATAATAAATAATAAATAATAAATTAGATTATAAAGAAATTATTAGATATTAATAGAATTTAATAATTATTAATAAATATGAATAAATTGATTATAATATATAAAAATTAAAAATATTAATGAAAAGTATGTATAATATATATAGATATATATATTTGTGAAAAATAAATATTAAACATATAAAATTTTAAAATAAGTACTTTAATAAAAATATTAATCATTTTATTAATTAAAAAATTATTGATAATGTTAATAAATAGTAAATATTATATTAATATATATTTATATATTAAGGCATAATAATATGATTTATATTTTACCTAATAATTATTTTATTTACATTAAATAGGGATATATTTAGTGAATGGTGGTTTATATTTACTATTTAACATGAATGAATAATAATGACTAATTGAATAGAGTAATAGATATATAATTTAAAATTGTTTAATTTTTTCAGTTTAGCATTGATAAAAAAGGTTTTTAATTGCATTAAATTGTAAATAATTAATATATATGTATATACAATGCACACATAAAAATCTTTTCCATTATTTCAATATTACTAAACCGTATTATTTTAAATTTTTTCAATTTCACTCAATTTTAACATACATGCACTTAAAATTAGATATTAATTAATAATTTTTAAAATATATTTGAAAAGATATAATTAAATATATTTATACAATTAAAATTAGTATATTTACAATTTTATATCTTTATAATTATAAATAATTACATATTTTTAAAATTATTTATATAATTATAAATAAATAGTTATATTTATATAAATTATTATTAAATTTATAATAAATTTAGTTAAATAATAAATATATTTACTATATTTATATTTATATAAATTTATTATACTTATATATAATTCGATAAATATATATAATGATATAAATATTATTTTTAAAAAAATATGTATTTATAAAAAAAATATTTACATTTTTGAAAAAGTATAAAAAATATATTTCAATAGAGGTTATATTTACTATATTTATATATATCATATTTATTATATTTATTTATTTTAAAAAGTATAATTAATTAATATTATAAATTCTTTTATTAGTGCTTATTACAGAAGTTCTCATAAAAAGCATCATTATCAACTCTTTTTTGGAATAACTCATAAAAGTGTCCCTATCTATTTTAAAAAAAATCTGACCAGTTGCGAACCCATCATGATATCATAAGCTTTCCCCATATTTCATCCACTTCTAGTACTCCTCCTTGGTGAATCGAAGCTCGAATCACAAAAACCCACTCGACCCACTCAAGTTGCTCGAACATCATCCGATATATGGTGTTCTCTTATAGGTTGGGTTTCTAAACAAAACATTAATATTTGTTTAGTAGTGTCTAATTTATGGTAAGAATTTATTTTCCTTTATAGGTTCTGATTTTCTTTCTGTATTTCCAATTTTGTTTTTTATTTCTTCTTTGATGATGTCATCAATTATTTTTTTTGTCTTCTTATTGTATATTGTTCTGCTTTTAGGAAATGAATATTACTCTTTGATTATGATATGTAGTTTTCAATAATATTTATTTTGATATCCCAATTTTATCTTTTTAATGTTTTTTTTAATTGATTTTCTTTATTGTCTACATATTTTCCCCAATATGGTCCAAAAACTTATTTTTTTTAGTGTTTTGAAATCGTTGTAAATAACCTATGATACATAGATAAAACAATTAAATAAATATTTATTCCACTTTATAAATAGCGTAGGTCATGGATATAATTACATTAAATGAATGATTACATTATTTTAGAGAAAAAATTCTGTGTCTGGAAATGGTGTAAATCAGCAATTGAACCCGATTTTATGCAATTCATATGAGGGAATATTTTTATTTAAATTGTGTTTTAGAATTATAGGGTAACAAAATTACCTTAAATATTTATTTTCTCACAATTGGGTTGTATTATTTTATGATAACATGGTAATTTTTTGTATAATTTTGTTTATTTTAAACAGCTCTATATTTTGAAAATTGTTCTGGGTTGTATTTATTTTACTATGTTGTGATATTCTACTATAAGGGTTACATATAAATTTATGATTTCATTTTTATTTTTTAAAGTCATATACATACATATGTAGATATATATATATATATATATATATATATTTCTATCTATTTATAAGAATATTCAAAATATATAATTTAAGTATGATTTTATAATTCCTTATTCACCAATTATGGTCCTGGATTTCCAAATAAGGAAGTGATGATATTTACCCTCATTGGAAACTATTTCTTAATATTAATTTTTTCAATTATGTTTTTTATAAATTCCATGTTATATATATATGATTAAATGAGTTTAGGATAGATGTTGCAAGGGTAGTTGTGTTTTTCTCCCTTGTTTGTGATATATCTTGTTGATGTGTATGATTTCATTATGCCGACATCATTATGGACATCCTTAGAATGTAATTGATGGTTCAATTTCTATTATATGGCCTCATTATAATCCTTAGGATGGCTATATCTTATGTGAAAACTCCCTAGATTTCTTAGGATGGGTCGGTGTGGTGATATGACATACCAAGAGTCTTGATATGTTTTCAAATATTTGATATAACAATAATTTTAAATGTAATAACTCATTAGATTTCTAAATCACTTTTACCATAAAATTGAAAAGAAGTTATAAAATTCTATATATGAGAATTTATTTTTAGGTTGTAATAATTGTTTGGTCTACATGTATTGGTTCCCCCACTAGGAATCTCTGATTACAATTTATGTGTAAGAATTTACTCTTTATTTATTAATTTTATTTATAAATACATTTTTATATCTAATAGATTATTGAGTAAGAGTTTATTATTCATATTTATCATAAATGTGTTCTTATTACTCCTTAATTACATATATTATAATTTTTTTAGTTAATTTAAGATATACATATTGCTTTTTAAACTATAGTTATAATTAGAAGTTGTTTCTTGAGACTCAATCCCCATCTCTTTTATAGGAGATTCTCATCCTCATAAACTTCGCATGTTGAATTTTTGTTGTTTCAATTTGTTACATGATACTCAAAAATAATATCCTTTAGGTTTCTTATACTACTCAGAGCATTATACATCCCACATATGACTATTTCATATAGTATTTCAAGAAATGTAGGTGCACGTCCATAGGAGATGGATGGTGTGTCAAACAATAAATTGAAATGATAAAAGTATGATAGATGAGTCAATTAGGTTGGAAGTTTTCGATAACATTCATCCTAGAATGGATTCTTAGGATAACCCCAACTATAGTGGATTAATTATTTTCTTAGAGTTTCTACCTATCTTCATCAACATACTAAAATTCATTGAGACAATAAAATGTTGAGTTTTCCTTATTATATTTTTTAAACATTCACCTTTGATAATGCATATAATATGTGTATTTATTTATTTATTATAAAAAATTAATGATTTAGGAATGCAATAATATGGTTATTATTCGCAAATTAATGCATTCCAATCATTTTATAATTACTATAAAGACACAGTTAAAGAGTTCACTACATTTGTAAGAGAGAATGCATACGACCCTTCTAGAATCCCATATCTGTGTTTAAGTTAGTTTTATTCAAGAATAATTAGTCTATAATAGTTGGAAGATCATTTTATGTTTCACATGATAGATCAAAGCTAAAAATTTCAGACTAATCATGGGAAACATTGAATGTGGGAACCGATTGATATGATACTATTTTTTATGTATCATTAGATATTAATACCAGTGTAAATGATGATAGAGATCCTATGGAAGAAATGACAATGAAAATTGAAGATAAAATCTGTGATTTTTATTATGGAGTTAATTAGTTTTCCATGAAACCATTGTATACCTATTATATAAAATACAAATCATTTTCAGCTATATTTAAGTTAGATAATTTGAAAGATAATAGTTGATATATTGACACCAACATTACAAAATTACTTGATCATGTGAATTATATTCTATGAGAATAAATAAATTTCGATTAGGAACATATAACACAAAATGAATGTTACATTCAATGTAACTGATATAAAAAAAATAGATGCTTGTCCAAATGATTGCATATAGTTTCATTAGGACCATAAATCACTCATAAAATGCCATATGTGTGATTAATATCAGTAAAATAAAAATTAATCATGTCCTTAGAGGTATGTATTGGAATTTTATAACATTATAGGGTTTAGAAGGTTGTGTGGATACCAATAAATCATGATATAATTAACATGTCATTAATAAAAAAGAATTAATTATGGGAACTTATATCATCCAATAGATTCTCCCCAATGGATAGAAATTGATAATGAGTTTCCAGGACAAAGAAATGAGATGATAAAATTACATTTGGAAAATCCACATATGGAATATATCCTTTTGGTTTTTATATTAGTACACATAGTACGTGGCCTATCAAGTTGGTAAATTGTAACATTCCGGTATGGTTATTCATTTAGTGCAAATACATTAGGTTTTATCTTCATATATCTGCACCAAGGCTACCCAGTAATGATAGTGATGGCTATTTGGATTAATTGATCAAGGATCTAAATTTTTTATTAGATTCAAGTGTTATAATTTATTATACAAATAGATGTTAAGAATTCACATCGAGGGAAATTTTTTATAGGATGATAAAATACATACCCTCTTATTCAAATTTCTTAGGCTATATCGTTAAAGTAATGTTGGGGTGTCCAAATTTTGAAAGTCAATCAAACTCAGCTCAATTGAATCATTCATTGAACACGATGTTCATAGGACATAAATATTGTTTTATGATGATGACATAAATACAAATCTTGGATGATAGCAATCGAAGTGAATATTAAACATGGTATAACACTCTCTCTTGTATCAGGAGATCAACTATAAAATAAATTAAAAGACATTGACAATGATTTCAGAAACTCATTTTGGAAAAACCTTACAATATCAGGATACAAGAAAGAACCAATTATTATATACGTTTTTTATTAGAATTTTTTGAACGTTAGATATTTTCATTATGTCAGGCATGTAGAATAAAATTTTATTTATAGTGTTACTGGATCCTTACTAAAATGTTCTTGAAAAACCAAATAATGGAATCAATATAAGGATGTAATATATTGAAATGGGTATAAGGGAAGAGTTGGAATCAGTGAATATTAAAAAAATGAATATTATTCTTCAAGAATCATTCACTTTATCTATATAGAAAAAATTCCAATTTTTCATTTCATTAATAGTGTAAACATTCTATAGGGGTATTTATCAAATATCAATAATGTCATGTCAATTACTGATTTGATGCTACAACAAATAAAATCACACAAACTTCATGTTTTGATGCAAGATCTAATGCCTATTTTTTCTATTTTATTCTACCTCAAAATATAAGGCATAAATTAACCAGTCTCTACTAATTTTTCATATCCATATGCAATAAACTTATAGACCCGATGATGTTCCCAACAAGAATATGGAGATATAATTCATGTTATATGAATTAGAGATGTTTTTCATACCATCATTATTTAAATTATGGTGCACCAGATGGTTCACTTGTTTAGGGAGGTTGGACTATTTGGTCATGTACATTACATATGGATATACCCCATTGAACGTTATATGAAAATATTGAAAGGGTATGTCTAGAATCGAAGCCTTCTGGAGAGTTATATTGTAGAATGATATATTGTTGAATAAGCTATAGAATTCTATATCAATTATCTATTAGACTTTGACAACATTAGTCTCCCAACGCATTATCAAAGATAATTCATTATGATAGAATGGATTTATGGAAGATATGTTGTTACAATTTCCTTGAAAGAGAAGGAGAAATCCCACCATTACATTTTACATAATAGTAAAGATGATGATCCATACATTGAATCCCATAATGAAATTATTATATATTTGAATACATAAAGGGATGATAGATGGACAAAACATACACATAATACAAAATATTAGATGGTTCTAAAATAAAATTTATAATGAGTTATGAGAAAATCTAAATTAAATGGTCAAATAAAAGCAACGGATATTCAGGGCACCAAATGGAAATGTGAGAGCATACACTAGTTTTGTAATCAATGGTTATAAATTCTATACAAAAGAACACGATGAAATTATTTAATAAAAAATAGTGGTGATAAACATATGGATAAAGTGATGCATATATCTTGCTTCAATGATAGAAATAAACTTTATTTAAATATGTCATATTATGGAATTATCAAATAGATATTGAATTAGGATAATAAAATATTACGAGTGTCCAATATCAATGGAAAATGGGTTCAAAATATCAGTGTAGTGAAACATGAGGAAGTGGAATTTGCGAAGGTGAATTTTAGTGTGGAAAGGGAATTTGAACTCATTCCTAATTTAAAAAAAAGTAGAGAATGTATATAATGTTTCTAATCAAATAATCAATAACTGTTTGATTGTCATGCTGGTGAATAAAACAAATGTCATTGCAGAGAAAAATTAAATCGTGGATGACCATTTCATTGCTTTATTACAATCAGTTTAGGTAGGTCCCAATATAAAAAATGTATTTTACATTAGATTGGACATACAATATGGGATTTGGATTCATGTTAGGGGAATAAAATCACTAAAATATTTAAAAAATAAAGAGAGTTCAATGATAAGGTAAAAGTGGTATTTAAAATACAATGTTTTTCCTAGTAATATTATATTTTCTTTACTCAAATAATATTATCTAAATTAAATGTTTGACTACTCAAGAAGAAAATGAATTCTCAACATGATGATGTTACAAATCTATTGAAAAAAAACTATAATGAAGGAATCCATTCATAACTATGTAATAGAAATTTTGTGATATACTTCATATATTTTACCAAAAAACTATATAATAAAACTTAGATTTAATTTTAATTATTCCTTATTGTGTTATTTTATATTATAATATTTATGTCAATCTATCACGCCATTGTAGGAAGTTGAATGAAGCATTCTCTCCTGAATCACATATGCAATATTGATGTTTTTATAGTAAAATCATACCCATAAAATTAATCCACTATTTAATATTTATGTTTAATATATTTGATTTTAGTATTACTCATATTATAATTATTTAGGTGGATTCTTCTGTTCGAGTTGGGGTTTTCTGTCCATCTTTCAGTCATTTCTGCACCAAAACATCAAAATAATTCTTCTCCCTCAGAATATTTCACCCCTACAGTGTTGAAATTCATGACAGTCCTTCAAGTTCCCTCCACCGCACAATCAAATATGTAATCATGATGTTTTTGTTGTAAAATAATCATGAATAGAAATTATTAATTATTTTATATTTATTTTCAATTTTTTAGTATTAAAACGATACTAATTGTATTCTTATATAGGAATATTTTTTTTATTTGAGGATGTTTATTAGATGATACTCATACAGTCATGAATGTTAGAAAAATAAAGTCAATAGAAGTCATGGTAACATTGACAATTATGATTTTTTTAAGCCATTGGGATGTGTAGGAAGCAACCTCAACTCAATCAGACAAATGTTGTGGCCGGTATGACTCCAAGTATCTCTTTCTATATAAATTTGACATTAATTTTAGTAAAAATACAACAATGAAACTCAAAACAAATAATACTTATTATTAATGATTTGGTACTTTATGACAATGAGTTATATGTCTTTTGTGACATGTAGAAATCTATCACACCTCAATCTGGTACACGATATTCCCAGTATGAGTCAATGTGTAAGTTGTCACACACGACTCTTAATTTATCTTTATTTTATTAACTCTTGGCCTCGGGTTCTCTCATCAAGGTCTGATCTGGATTTCATATAAAATTTTTTCTCGTTTAATATTTTTGTTGGGCTTTGGACCCGTGTGTGTTCACCGCATGGTTGGTCGTAGCCACGCGGCCAGCCCAGGAGTCGGGCAATTGCTAATTTTTCTTATTATTATTATTATTATTACTGTTTTCATTATTATTATTCTAATTATTATTATTATTAATTAGTATTTTTAGTTTTAATAAATTTTATTAATAATATCTTTATTATTGTTAATTTTAATATTTTTATTTATGGTATTATTATTATTATTAGTGATATTATTATTATTATTGACTTTTTTATTTACTTTTTTTCTTTTTCTTTTCTTCTTACTTATTTCTCCTAACCCTAGCACCTGATCTTTGTTTTTTTCACTCTTATCTCATGCGGCCGCCAATCCCATTTTTTTCTCTTACCTCTCTCCAATCAACCCGCCGCCTGCTTCACCCCCTCGCCTAGCCCTCTGCCTTCCGCCTTGCATTGTGCTGCACGCCCCACCCTACTTCCCAATATCGCGCGCCTAGGTCTCCCTTAGCACCAGTCTACACGCATGCACCAGCCTTCACCCACAAGTCCTTGTCGTGCTCGGCCGGGATTCCACCCCCTGCCCTCACGTCGCTTCCCCAGCACCGACCTCCTATAGTCACCCCGCTTCCCACACCCAGCACCTGAAGCCTTGCCTCCTGCTCACATCCCGGCCTCCGCGCGTTACCCCGGCTGACCTCTAACTCACCTTGCGCCTCCAACCATCCCCACTGGTCCTCGCCGCCTTCCCCGGTCCAACACCGACCACCCTCGTCCTAGCCACTCCGGCCTTCCGACCAGCCTCTAGAAACCTCCTTCGGTATGATTATTTTTTTTCATTCATTTATTTATTCATTTAAATGACCTTTTATTCATTTATTCGATTTATTTATTTATTTGGTTATTTATCTATTTATTTATTTAGTTATATAATTATTTATTTACTTATTTATTTATTCATTTATTCATTCATTTATCTATTATTTTATTTATTTATCTAATTTTTTATTCATTTTTTTATTTACTTATTATTTTGATTATTTATTTATTATTGTATTTATTTTTTATTCATTAATTTATTTTTCCTTCATTGTATCGTGGTGATCTTATATAATTTGGATTTATCCTACTTCTATTGCGGGTTGGGTGACATGTGCTTTTACCACTGTCCATTGTGTGCAGTTAGTCTGCAAGGGATTGTTCCACTTTCCATTAGAGTTTCATTGCGGTCGCTCGCCAGTGATGTAGGTGAACCCACATTTTCATTTCCAATTAAATCCATTTAAATCTTGGTTGATTTTAGTTAAATATTTGACCTGTTTTTCATTCTCACACTACAATTAATTAATAAGTTATAGTGTTTTATTTATTTATTTATTGGTTTTGTTAGAAATAGACTGAAGTATTTTACTTTCTAGTTAAATTTATTTGTACTTATTAATGTTGTGTTCTGTGGATGTCAAAGACTATTTTGATAGCGTTTTCGATATGAGAATATTTTTTCACATCACTCTTGAATAGGTTACCATAAAGTTTTCTAGATATGGGTAACTTGTTTGACCTGGATATAGAATCGTTAACAAATCGTGTGGTTTGATTATAAAAATTAATTATGCATTGTTTGGTCTGCTTATGAAATTTTTTTATAAATTGGTTTGTTGGTTCATAATATTAGTTGTAAATTCGTTGATATTTGGTAGTTTTTTTATAAATTGTTCAGTCAGTTTATCAAACTGTGTGGAAGTTGTGAAACTTATTTGGTTATGGATTTTGTGTGTGTTTGAATCCGAAGGAGGATTTTGAGTGTCTTTATATTGGTGGTTATGGCATAGTGATTGTGTTAAGATATTCTGGGAAGGAATTGATGTTTCTAATACTAGGGTTGGTGTTATTTCAAATAAGGTGAGTGGTTGATTTTGATTAAAAAAGTGGTTCTTGGGTCCCAAAGGATGGAGGTTCTTCTGTGTGTGTTCAAAGAAGTGGTTTTAAATGTGTTCCTCAAGGATTTGGCCCGTTTGGATTTATAAATTTTAAAGCGGTACTGATAAGATGTTTTGGGTAAATGAATTTAGACATGTCGGATCAAAGGCCCATTTGGAACCTTCAATTAAAAGGTGATGTTTGGGTAATGTTTTTGGATACGTTGGACTTAAAGTCCCATTTGGCTCTTCCAATTCATGGGTGGGATTGTGTTAACATTTAGAATGGTTTTTGTTTAGATGTTTTGTGTGTCTTGTCAGAGTTTTAAGGGTTTTAGATAAATGATTTCGACATGGATGTGATGTGACGTCCCATTTGGTAATTTCAGCTTTAGTGTGATGTTTATCTTGATTCATTGAAATGAAGACGTTTTGATTAATGTACATCCATTTAAAAACTTTAATATTTTGAAAGAGGTATCAACTGATTTTAAGTTATTTCATTTCATGAAGGCCATGTTGGAACCTTTGATGATATGGTATACATATATATTTATGGGGAACCTCTATATGGGGGATATCCATTATGGATTATCATATAGAGTGTCCGTGTTTGGGGTAGGAAAGTGTGGTGAGATGAGTCACATGTGCGAGGGTCTCCTACTTACACAGTATGATTGTAAGCACCATGGCTTCCTGGGAGTCTTTTAGAGATCGAGTGACGGTTTCTGATCAACCTCGATTAGATGGGTTGGTACCCCCTGGATTTGTTGTTAGGCCAGGTGGGATTTTCAACTGGATTGGGCAGTTATGGCGGCCAGTTGGTTATAGACTTAGGAGCTTCACCATACGCCGACAGGTGTTTCCAAAACCGAGTACATCCAGGGGTCTTCTAGGGATGTTTAGGATCACCCATTGTTACTTGATCATTTTCATTCCTTGTTTACTTTCTGTGGCCCAGTTTATTTTCAGCTTGCACTTTTACCAGTTTTACTCCATCACAACATTGGTATATTCTATTTCAGATTTTATTTATAACATGATATATGAATTTGGAAAAATGGTATGTGGCGTGTGGAGGTTTTTTAAATGAGAAAAACATGTTGCTTATTTTCAAATGATAAGACCCTACTCTTATAATTGTATTACAAACTTGCATTAGTGGATTGCTTCGGGAAGGGGGATGTTGGGTTTGGTGTTTTATTTTGGCATCCCTTATGAGTATTTTTAATGATCATTCCAATTTTATCATTTCAGTTGCAGGTTTCCTTGATCAGGTTTTCTTGGCTGAGTTGCTCTTTGTTGGACCAAAGTCGGAATTTGGTCGGGAGGTGACCTGAAAGGTCACATGGAGGTATGTTTAGTTTTATTTTATTTTTTCTACTAGTGTTATGTTTATCAGTTGTTTGTGTATATCTGTTTTCTTTTTTATTTGGTTTTGTTCGTGGGCCAAATCGTTCCCAATTATTAAACATTGATGCCCGACACTGGTTGATATCCCATGGGTATCGGCAATGCCCTTCGGGCCATGTCGCGGACCATCTCGAGTGACCAGGGTCAATCTGGGTTGGTTCATGACAAAATGGTATCAGAGGAGGCCCTTATTATTTGGGGTTTCCGATAGATGGAGATTTGGATTTTCGGGACTCGATAGGTAGGTACAGGAAGGACGTCATGAACCCTCGCCCGTTCCAAACCTCAAGACGTCATTGGCAGTCCGAGCATTGAGTTCTTGTCTCGTTCTGATTAGTTTTGGATTGAGGGATTACAATGGAGGAAAACTGATTTTAAATTGTAATTTTACATGGAGTAGTGACTCATGTGGAGTCCGCGTACACAGTTTAAGTTCTTCCTAGTTGTTGACGCATACTTAGGGCCTGACCCACTACCATGTCTCTAGGTTAAGCATGACTACTAATCCCTCTCTTCAGTGATTTGATGCAAGTTGTGTATTGTTTTGTTCTTTTAGGTGTATGTGAACATTTGAAAATGAAAAATGGTTTTTGTAATGAGAATGATTTATTTTAAATGGATCTAAATTTGTGAAATGAATTTATAAAAACTAAAAGCTCTTGGTTTAAAAATCCGGCGTTTTCTCAGAGATGGTAGAGATATGGTTTGAGTGAAACCTCGGGTACTTTCTATGAACATTTTCACATGTGAGGGAATGCATGGGAAGTGTGTGTTGGCGCATATGGATGAAAGCAGATGAAGACATGTGCAATAGTTCATGGGATTACCGGGGTGTGAACTTGGAATTAAAGGCTTGACTTTGTTTTTCTAAAGTGATTTTAAATGGGGAAATGATTTCTGGAAATTTGAATTTGATTTGTAAATTGGACTTGAATAAAGTAGGTTTTGAAATCTAAATTGAAAATGGAAATTTTGGCTGTGTTTACATTTGCTTTTTTATTTTGAGCTGGTTCTTTTGAATGAAGGAACTTTCTTTGATGTTGCTTCAACTTGATATTGGTTTTGGTTATGTGTTTTATATGTTGTTTCGAAAATGCCACCTAGAAAGGTCCCCAAGGTTTCTGATAAGTCATAACGATTTTTTGGTCCTTCTCAGACATTGCCTATTCTTCATGGTGATCCGGGTATGTTAGAAGCAGTAAAATGGCTTGGAGGGGTTGAGCGTGTCTTCAGGGTTTTTGGAACTCCCGAAGATGTCTGACTGCATGCTGTTTTGGGTCTTTTTGAAGGTCTGGATCTGGACGAATGGAATTTGGTGGCCCCACCTTCAGTGCGATATGGGATGAAATGGGATGTCTTTAATTCTGTCTTCATCCGATGGTTTATACCTGAAGAGATAAAGAAAAAGAAAAGGGAAGAGCTCATGCGTATTCAACAAGGCTAACTGTTGGTAAGGGAATATGTTGACCATTTCAAGGTGCTTTTGTCCTTTTCTCTAAAGGCAGCGTCACAGGATTTGATGAATAAATCTATCTTCATTGGGGGACTTTTCCTAGAGATCAAGGAGTGGGTCCTCCTTTCTAAAGACCATCGATTTGAGAAGTTTAAGGATGAGGCGTTATTTTCTGAACTGGTCCCCGGAGCGCAGGTGCTTGGCAATACAGCATATCCAGTTACTCATGAAGCTTCCCCAACTGGCAAGCAAGATTTTCCAAAGGAACTTGTTGCAAAATATTCCTCTACAATGAATTTGACTTCTACTTTGTCAGACCATTCTGTGGTGTGCCACCAGTGTGGCCGGTTCGGGCATGTGAAACCGTCTTGTCGCACCCCTACGAAGACGTTCCATCATTGCGAGTGTCTGGGTCATCTCGAGAAGTTTTGCAGGAAGAATCACCGGAAGAAGATACTGTGACCAGAGGAATTTCAGTTCCTGACTATGATGCAGGAGATGCTTCAGCCATCAGATCCCCAGCCACATGCCTTGGGGTGAAGCTCGCGCGCAGTCAGGAGTTTCCAGGGGCGTGAAGCCTTGGTCCTGGTTTTGTGTTCCGTGTTGGGAGTGGAACATTTAAAGTTTTTTCTTCATTTATTTTTCTGCTGTTAATGTTTTGATATCATTGTAAGTTCATTTCTTCATTATGGAGTTATAATAGACATGTTATATTGTAATCCAATAGTTTTATTTGTCTGATCATGGTTTTCTTAATCGTGTGTTTTCGTAAAAGTTTGTTTGACCCTTGTATATGTTTTTCTTGGTTTGGCGGTCTTTGTTTGGACATGTAAGTTCCTGCGAAGGAGTCAAGGATTGTGGTTATACTAGGGTTCACTGTTGGGATCATGTTCTTCTTATATATTTTTCTCTAGTGTTCGGGGTTATTGTTTTTGGTCAAGAATTCCAAGTTTCAGTGGGGGTGTTGTTTCGCTCATGCTATAGAAGATAGTTTGGAACGGTTGAGAGTTACCACGTCTCCCCCCATCCTGGGGTGGTATGTTTGGGTGTTATATTTTCCGTGTTAGTTGAGTTATTGTGGTGGGGAGAACCCTCTCATGTTCTCCTATTCTATTTTGTTGTGTTTTCATTCGGTTTCAACTGAGTATGAATTTAAGTTTCTCTATCGTTTGACTTGGTGAATTTTTGGGGGAAGAAAGTGTCTGTGGTGGGGAGAATTGTCACACACGACTTTTAATTTATCTATATTTTATTAACTCTCGGCCTCAGGTTCTCTCGTTAGGTTCTGATCTGTGTTTTAGATCCAAATTTTTCCCGTTTAATATTTTTGTTAGGCTTTGGACCCATGCGTGGTCACCGCACGGTTTGCCGTAGCGGCGCAGCCGGCCTAGGAGTCGGGCAATTGATAAATTTTCTTATTATTATTATTGTTGATTCCATTATTATTATTCTCATTATTATTATAATTTTTAATTATTACTTTTAGATTTAATAAATTTTATTAATATTATCTTTATTATCATTAATTTTATCATTTTTATTTATGGTTTTAATGTTATTATTATAAGTTATATTATTATTATTATTGACATTTTTATTTTCTTTTATTTTATTTTTCTTTGGTTTTTCCTTATTTCTCCTAACCCTAGAACTTACTCTTTGTTTTTTTCTCTCTTATCTCATTCGGCTGCCTCTCCCCTTTTTTTCTCCTACATTTCTCTAATCAACCCGTCTCCTGCTTTACCCCCTCGCCGAGCCCTCTGCCTTCTGCCCTGCGCAGCGCCACATGCCCCACCCTGCTTCCTAAAATCGCGCACGTAGGCCTCCCTCAACACCAGTCTGCACACCTTCACCTGCCTTCACCCGCAAGTCCCTACAGCACTCGGCCGGGATTCCACCACTTCCCTCGCCTCGCTTCCCCAGCCCAGACCTCTTGTAGCCGCTCCGCTTCCCATGCCCTGCACCTGAAGCCTTGCCTCCCGCTCATGTCTCGGCCTCCGCACGCTAGCTTGACTGACCTCTAACACTCCTTGCACCTCAACCTATCCTCGCAGGTCCTCGCTACCTTCCCCACTCCAACTCAGACCACCCTTGTCCCAGCCACTCCAGCTTGCCGACCAGCCCCTAGCGACCTCCTCCGGTATGATTATTTTTTTTAATTCATTAATTTATTCATTTAAATGTTCTTTTATTCATTTATTCCATTTATTTATTTATTTGGTTATTTATCTATTTAGTTATTTAGTTATTTAATTATTTATTTACTTATTTATTTATTCATTAATTTATCTATTATTTTATTTATTTAGCTATTTGTTTATTCATTTGATTAATTATTTATTCTTTTGATTATTTATTTATTCCTTTATTTATTTATTATCAATTTATTTATTTTTATTTCATTACATCTTGGTGTTTTTATATAATTTGGATTAATCCTACTTCTTTCGCGGGTTGGGTGACGTGTGCTTTTACCACTGTTCAGCGTGTGCGGTTAGTCCGCAAGGGATTGTTCTACCTTCCATCAGAGTTTCTTCATGGTCACTTGTCAGTGAGGTAGGGGAACCCACATTTTCATTTTCAATTAATTCCATTTAATTCTTGGTTGATTTTAGATAAATCTTTGACTTGTTTCACATTCTCGCGCTGCAATTAATTAATATGTTATAGTGTTTTATTTATTTATTTATTGTTTTTGTTAGAAATATTCTGAAGTATTTTAATTTCTAGTCAAATTTACATTCACTTATGATGGTTGTGTTCTGTGGATTTCAAAGACTATTTTTATATCTTTTTTGATATGAGAATATTTTTCACATCTCTCTCGAATAGTTTATCATGATGTTTTCTAGATTTGGGTAACTTGTTTGACCTGGCTATAGAATCGTTAACAAATCATGTGGTTTTCTTATACAAATTATTTACGATTTTTTTGTTATGATTATGAAAATTTTTTATAAATTGGTTTGCTGGTTCATAAGAGTATTTTTAAACTGGTTGGGATTTGGTAGTTTTTTTAAAAATTGTGCAGTCGGTTCATCGAACTGTGTGGAATTTGTGAAACATATTTGGTTAAGGCTTCTGTGTGCATTTCCTTCCAAAAGACGATTTTGAGTGTGTTTACTTAGGTGGTTATGGAATAATGATTTTATTAAGATATTATGAGAAGGGATTGATGTTTTCAATACAAGGGTTGGTGTTATTTCAAATAAGTGGAGTGGTTGATTTTGATTAAAAAAAGATGTTCTTGGGTCCCATAGGATGGAGGTTCTTTTGTGTGTTTTCAAAGAAGTTTTTTTAAATGTGTTTGTCAAGTATTTAGACCATTTGGATTTATAAATTTAAAATCTGTACTAATAAGATGTTTTGGGTAAATAAATTTAGACATGTCAACTCAAAGGCCCATTTGGCACCTTCAATTCAAAGGTGATGTTTGGGAAATGTTTTTCGATAGGTTGGACTTAAAGGCCTGTTTGGCTCTTCCAATTCATGGGTGGAGTTGTGTTAACATTTTTAATGGTTTGTGTTTGGAAGTTTTGTGTGTCTTGTCGGAGTTTTAATGGTTTTTAGAGAAATGATTTCGACACGGATGTGATGTGACGGCCCGTTTGGCACTTTCATCTTTAGTGTGATGTTTGTCTTGATTTTTTGAAATGACGACATTTTGATTACTGTACGTCCATTTAACAACATTAATATTTTGAAGGAGGTATCAACTGATTTTAAATGATTTCATTTCATGAAGGCCCGGATGAAACCTTTGATGATATGGTATACATATATATTTATGGGGAACCTCTATAGGGGGGATATCCCTTATGGGTTATCGTATAGAGTGTCTGTGTCTGGGGTAGGAAAGTGTGGTGAGGTGAGTCACGCGTGCGAGGGTCTCCTACTTACACAGTATGATTGTAAGCACCATGGGTTCCTGGGAGTCTTTTAGAGAATGAGTGTTAGTTGATGATCAACCCCGATTAGACGGGTTGGTACCACCTGGATTTGTTGTTAGGCCAGGCGGGCTTTGCCATTGGATTGGTCAGTTAGGGCGGCCAGTTGATTATAGACTTATGAGCTTCACCATATGTCGGCAGGTGGTTCCGAAACTGAGTATGTCCAGGGGTCTTCTAGAGATGTTTAGGATCACCCATGGTTCCTGAATTATTTTTATTTCTTGTATACTTTCTGTGCCCCAGTTTATTTTCAGCTTGCACTTTTACCTGTTTTACTCCAGCACAACATTTGTATATTCTATTTTGGATTTTATTTATGATATGACAAATTATTTTGGAAAAATGGTATGTGGCGTGTGGTGGGTTTTTAAATGAGAAAAACACGTTGCTTATTTTCAAATGAGAAAACCCTACTCTTATGACTATATTTCAAACTTGAATTAGTGGATTACTTTGGGAAGGGAGAAGTTGGGTTTGGTGGTTTATTTTTTCATCCCTACTGATCATTTTTAATGACCATGCCAATTTTATCATTTCAGTTGCAGTTTTCCTTGATTAGGTTTTCTTGGATTAGTTTCTCTTTGTTGGACCAAAGTGGGCCTTTGGTCGGGAGGTGATCTAAAAGGTCACGTGGAGGTATGTTTAGTTTTAATTTCTTTCTGCTGCAAGTGATACGTTTATCAGTTGTTTGTGTATATCTTTTTTCTTGTTTATTTGGTTTTGTTCATGGGCCAAATCGTTCCCAATGATTAAACTTTGATGCCCGACACTGGTTGCTGGCCCGTGGGGATCAGGAATGCCCTTCGGGCCATGTCGTGGACCGGCTCGAGTGACCAGGGTTAACCTGGGATGGTTTGTGACATAAGTTATCAGTTTAATATTGACATTTTACTTTAAAAAGTGATAGTCTCTAGAAACCAATAAAACATTGTTGTATTTTATAGATAATTTAGATAATAAATTGATAAATAATTTTTTTGTACGAATCATTTTCACATAAAATGAATACCAGTTGTGATATATATGATTCAAAGCACATGTTTCCGGTTTAAAATTAAATTTTAGTAATAATTAAAAGCAGTGTACTAAAAAAACAAAACACATTTAGATTGTTATGATACATTAAAAAAAATCCATAAGTCATTTGGGACATGAAGGAATTAGCTGCACCAAAATGTGATGAACGATGTAACCAGTATGATGCAAATAGTGTCATTACTTAAAAATTACAAAACATTTAGTAAAAAGAAAAATAGTCCTATTAAAAACCCAAAAAACACATCAATATTGTTTTTATACATTATGAAAATGATCTATAAGTATGTTGAGAAGTGCAGAAATCTGCTTCACCTTAATCTAATGTACGGTGTGACTGGTATGACTCCAGGGGTGTATTTTTTTTAAAATCAAAATCAATTTTTGTAAAAGGAAAACTAACCAACATAAAACTAAGAAAAAAAATCAGATTGTTTTGATACATTAGAGAAACAATCCATAAGTCATTTTTAACATTTATAGGTCATGCCAACCTCAACTCGATACATAATGACCCTGGTTTGACCCAAAGTCTCCATTATCAGTTTAAAATCAACATTTTATTTAAAAAATATTCAGTCATTGAAATTTGAACAAATGTGATCAAAATTTGTTGATAGTTTTGGGAAAGGAATCACAATTCATGTGAGATACGTATGAATTGTTCAATCATCTATCCAATACATGATCTAATCAAAATTAGTCAAAGTGTGTGTTTCCAATTTAAAATGACAATATAGTAAAAAAATATAATTGATGCACTCAAAACTAAGAAAAAACATTCAGATTTTATTGATTATTTATGAAAATGTGGCGTATATCATTTTGGACATGTAGTAATGTGTTTCACATCAATCGGACACATAGTGTGACTGTTTTGAGTCATAGTGCGTCTTTTTAATTAAAATTGAAATCAATATTAGTAAAATGAATATCTAGCCTACTAAAACCCATGTAATTGAATTTTTACTAGGTTTAAACATTTCAAAAACAATTCATATGCCAATTTTAATGTGTATGGATAATCCTCACTTTTATCCAATACCTGATGTGCCCACTTGACTCTAATTCTCCATTACCATTTTAAAACTGATTTTTTTTCTTCAAAAAGATCCACTTATTGAAAACCAATATAATAAAGTATGGGTTTCTTGATAATTTTGGAAAACACATGATAAGTAATTTTTTATTTATAGTAAATTTTCTCACATAAAACTGATTCATGATATTAGTAGAATGATTTAATGTGCATGTTTAAGTTTAAAAATGAAATTTTAGTAAAAATCAAAATGGATGCAGTCAAAACTAAGAATACAAATTCAATATTATTGGATGATTTTGGAAAATTATCAATATATAATTTTAGATGTGTAGGATTCAGCTGCCCCTCAATCCCACTCACTGTGTAACCAGAATGACTCAAAATGTGTACTTTTATTTTAAATTGACATCAATTTTAATAATATGGACAATTGACCAACTCAAAACTAAGTGAACACATTTATACTATATTAATACAATAATAAAATGATATATAATTAATTTTTGAATTTTATGAATTACAATCACCTTAATAGAATACACGATCTTCCTAGTATTCCTAAAAGTGTTTGTTATATGTTTGAAATCAATATTTTAATTAAAAACCTATCACTCAGTAAAAACCGATCAAACACACTAGGATATTCATGATAATTTCGGTTAATGATTTAACCTTCATTTGTGATCATTAAAAATCAATTTCACATTAAAATTATATAGTATATGATTGGAATGAGTCAAAGTACGTGTTTCTAGTATAAAATGACATTTTATTAAAAAAATAACTAACATAGTCAAAAATGACCAAACAAAGTCATATTGTTTCAATACTCTATAAAAAAGACCCCCAAGTCTTTTTAGATGTGTAGGAATCATCCTCACCTCAATATGATACATGGTTTGACTAGTATGACACCAGTTATGTCTTTTTATTTAAAATTGACATTAATTTTAGTAAAATTAAAACTTTTTGTAATTTATTCAATTATATTCCTACAAAGATAAGAAGTTTTTTCTTCTATAGGTGCACTCTTTGGATCTAGAATGGGAGGTTTTTCTACCAATAGATTCACTAAATGTTAGTATTAAAATATAAAGAGGCATTTGTTTTTTTGAATTTATGTAATAATTTTAATTTATGTAATTTTATAAACTAGTGTTTGAAATGTCTATAATATTGGGGTTTTTTCTTTTATTTTTGTTGTAAATGTCAATTAATTTAAATTCTATGTGTTTTTTATATCTATTTTTTTCTAGTATTTTGGTTTATTGTAAAAACACATTGTATCTATGTTGTACTGGGTCGTTATGATAATATATAGTATAACCCTCTGTCAACACTTTTAGAAGTAGTGATAAATGACTCATTTTTCTGTTATTTTATAAGATATGATAATTGTACCATTCATTATCACTTATATAAGCACTGATAAATGTCCCTTTATTTGTGTTTTTATAGGTAATAATAAATGGATCCTTAGCAGTGCTTAATAAATGGGGTAATAAATGTTTCCCTTTATCAGTGCTTCAAAATGCACTGATAATGTACCCATTTATCATGAATTTTTTATCATGGATAAATGACCACTTTATTGTAGTTTTTTAGCGCTGATAAAATACCATGTATTTTAATCCAGCTTAGGTAGACTATGAATGTTTAGCTTTGATAATTTCCATTTATAGCACTTTTAAGGGTCTATTTTGATCGAGTGCTTCCACACTTTTGACAAGTGGAATGATTAAATTTCATACCACCATTAGATTTATTTTTCATACATCCATAATTTAACACCACATTTCTATTCTTATCGCTTTGGGTCCCTTGGGTTTTTGTAATCTCCATTTCATCTTTGAAGGAACATTAGAAAATTTCATCATAACTATCAATATACCAGATGCCCGAGGATTTTCATAGCCTTGGTTTTATCCCACCGAGGAAGGAGTCAACTTTTTATTAGGGCGTGACAATACAGACAAAGTCATATCATGAATGTTTTATGATTTTCTCCTCCTATTAAAATATTTATTTTTCTTTTTTCAGGGTATAGAAATAACCTCCCATATTATGTTAGAGAGTGTGAGGAAATATTTTTTTAGAAAACATTTTCTATAATTCCTTCTACCCAATCACTTCAATATCTTCTTTAGGATTAATATTTTTGATCAATTTCCACCACCAATTATTTTCTCCCTCCATATGATAAATAAATATAATGAACTCTCTTTCTTAGAACTTGTATGATAGATACCATCTTCTCAATTAATTTGATTCACTATTACAAATTAAGGGATCAAATAATCCATTGAATTTCAGAGGCCATTTTCACATAATAGTGTCAATTTTATATTATTATTTATTAGGTGGATTTGGTAATTCCTTATTATTCATGTTTCTATTGAGAACTTAATCCCACTAAGTGAGTATCATCACAATGTTTCTAATTATTTCTCTCATCAGTTCATGCATCACATTTGGGTAGTCATCACATTTCACATCACAATTGTTTTTTACTAATTCATCCTAATTTTAACCATTGGCTAAAATAAATGGAAAATTATGGATGATTACTTCTAAACTAATAAACACACAAACGAGGATCTAATAACATTAACTATATAACTGAGAAATTGCATTTATCTCTTAACTTGTGAATTTATGGGATTCAGTCTATGTTATCCTTGATATATTTCCAACCATAAAATCTTATGGGAATTTTTGTTACCTAAATAATGGTTCATAACAAGAATGTTAATTTACCATGTCATATCCCATCGAAGATTCAAAAAATGGTGTTAATCGAGGACTGTTTTTATGCACCCGGTGACAAGTCCTACTCAATGTTCTCTTTTCTAGATAATTACCCCTAGTTACATCTATGCCAAATCCGCATCAACCTGTAGAATCCAAATAAGGATTTATTTTTATGGAAACAAATTACTATCTACATTAAAATAAATTATGTATTTTTTATTTTTTTAATATTATCCCTATGTATTTCTCAAGACTTTCGTAATCCTAATCCCAAAAATTAATAAAATTTCTTCTGATGATAACTATGATAATCCTTGTCTTTATTACACATTAATTATTTCTTTTTTCATAAGAATAGACATAATAAACCCAATAAGATTGATAAGAATAGTTTTCTGGTAATCAGCTACATTACGTAAAAAAATAAAATAGGGGTACATTGAAATTATTAAAAACATCTTTAACATGCTCATAGTTTTGTATCTCTCTTAAAATTGTATTGGTTAACCTAGGTACTTTCTTATGAATGTGGTGATCTATAAACCTCAGTAAGGGAATACAAAATTCATAACATGATGATTTTATTACATTTTAAACTATATTAATTTAAATGGTATATAAAATGGGTGAGAATAATAATTATAGACTATAAGGCATGATATAGCAAGACAACTTAATGTCCACATGGGAATGTGGAAACAACATTAAACATGACACCATAACCATATGTCTAATATAACCACAAAGGCATCATATCATGGTGGAATAAGTCCCTTAATGGATTAGGATAACTCCCTAATGACATACATGATGTGTCATGGGACTAAAATAGTACCCAATTTTTTAAAGCGCTATATAATTCTGGGTACACATATTTCTTTCATATCATGTACGTGCATAAGTGTGCCACATAAATCATACAAAAAAGAATGTATTTAATCAATTTCAACCCAAAGATCATGTATTATGTGTTAAATACATGATATTACACAGTAAACGAACGATATATAAATATAGTTGAATACCAGTGAGTAGAAAAAATGACAAATATTCACGACGATGTAGTTTTCCATGAAGAATTGTAATGAAATTTATGAATCATAATGATAATACATAAATTTCCAGAATTTTTTTAGATAGAAAGGGGAATATCATTATTTGGATATAAAATGGGAAGTAATAGAGATATATAAAATCATATACTACCTGTAGGAATTGTCAATGGAAATCCATTAAGGTGTTTGAATGATCAAGATAAATAGATGACCCCTTATTAATTATGGCACAATAACAACTTAGGTAAATGATATAATGATAGGGGATAAATGATCAATCATTATTATTAGATACATCACATAGTATATGGATATTTATAATTACATGAAAACATTCCCAATTGATTTTCAAATGGATAATTATAAAAAATGGTCTTTAATGGAATAGATGATAGGAAAATCCCTTTCCTTGAGAGAGCCATTTAAAAATCTTAGTAGGGGATTATTGAGAGACTAGGGACACCTTGGAAAGACACTAGGCATGTTAGACTATAGAAAGTACATTATATAGGGTTCTTTAGTGCATTGGAATATGGTATTGGGTGGGATTATATAGGAACAAAGATTGGGGTTCTTTATTATTTCCAAAACATTGGTTTTGGACTCTATATAATAAAGTAATAAAAACCACAAAATTTACCGTGGTTTTGAACATTTTTTCTCCCAATGTTGAGTGGTTTACATTATTTTATATATATAAGGTCCAAACCCAAATATTTATTACACATGAAGATGAAGAAGGGAGTTATGTTTAGAATGTAATGAAATTAAGACCTTAATATATAATATTTGTTTTTTTGGGTTCAAAATGGATTTATAAAATTAATAAAATAACATCAAAACACACTATTTTAAATGGTAAAAAATATTCGTTCATGAATTAATTTTATAGCATTTATTACATCACTTTTTGAGATTTTATGATGCCATAAAACACATCTTATATTATATTCTATTTATGTTTTTTCAAAAAAAAAAATTATTTTCTAATTTTTTTTACAAAATCGCTATCAGAAAATTTTAAGTCGATTATTCAAAAAAATTGTGTCTTATCCAAATAATTCTCAAATTATTTTAACATCTACTTTTAAAACAAAAATCAATGTATATTGGGAATTATTAGATTTTTTTGAACAGTAATGTTTTTCAAACCCTTCAATTAATAAATTAAATTTGAATTAATAAAATTATATTATAATGTTTATGTAATAAAAATTCTTCAATTTTATTATTTTAATAAAATATAATATAATTTTTAAATTCATGAATCCACTAAAAATGAATGTCTTAATAAAAATTGCATATTAAACAAAAATACAATTTTTATTTTATCTTATAAAAATTAAGAAAAATTATATGGTTATAACAATAATAAGTAAATATTAAAATTATTATATATACTATACAAATTAATATTATTATGGCTTTGATAAATATCCTATCAATACTCCCAAAAACATCCCTAAGTGTAAGGTGCACGATGGTAATATTTTTTTGGGTTAGTTTGGCATAAATGTTTTGGGTGGTGATATTGTTGGCATTTCACATATCCCGTAAATGATTTCACTGATTGTTTTGTCATTGGATATTGGATGGGCATTGGTAAATATAAAATCTTAGTGATTTTATCTCCCCTAGAAGCTCCAATAAATGGTATTTATAGGCAACACTGTTATTATTCAAGGCCATCACTTTCTTTATCAATGTAAAGGAGATTTATAAAAACCCTATATTTATATTAATCGTATGACCATTTTCAATGGATCTATATTCAATATTTATTATTCTTCACAAAATTTTAAATTTTATAGGATATAAAATTAAAAAAAATAAACAATGAAGTAAATATGTTTTCAATAACCATAATACATAATACGTAATTTAATTAAATCCTAAATGGCATTTTAATTATAAATATTCTTGTCATTACATGATACATTATTAATTACATTAACAATTGGTGGGAGAATTTCAGTTCATTCTGGTATAATATGTACCTCAATCTCATGTGATTAGTGAAAACCAAAAATCACTGCCACAACTTCAAGGAAAATACAACCAATTATAAATAATGATCTTGGATTTCCTAGGTATATTCATGGGGTTGTAACAGCCAAGACCAATAAGAAATGATATCTCTAGGGTGCAGAAAAACACTACACATGATATAATGAGAAGAATCGTAGAGAATCACAAATAGAGCTCCCAATTATAGAAATCAATGAATAGGGGAAAAATCCAATATCTCCTTAAAATACTCAAATGTATTCTAGAACTAGACATTACACAAGAACAAACTATCCTTTTTGTTCAATATTGTTAGAGGTGTAGCTATATGATTGAATTCATCTATAATGATCCACTAAAAACCTATGAGTTAGATTAAAATTTGTACGTCAACATTATTATTAGGGGATACCCATGAAACCACCACCTTGATCATAAAAAGTACCACATTCAAAATATGTTATGTTATGACCTGATCCATGAAAAAAATTATCAATTCTAGAACTCACACATTGATTTCTCCATGAACTGTTGATAATGATGAAGAACTCAAAAAATTACCTATGGGTTCTCTTCACGATCATCCTCAGATAAAGAGTACACACTAATTTCATTGATGAAACTCACCATAAAAATGTTCTGAAACTCTTATAACATATCATTAATAATGAACCTGAACATCACTGGAACATTTATCAAACTAAACACAATCACAATGAACTCAAAATAGCTATAACAACATCGATAATTAGTGTTTCAAATATCTGAATCATTTACCAACATCTAATTTTATCATGCTCATAGGTCAATTTTTGAGAACCAACTTTCTCCCTTCTGTTGATTATATAAATCATCAATCCATGGATGATGATTGAGATTCATTTCTATAACCTGATTCAAGAGACTATAATTGGTAAACACACTAAGACTATCATAATCCATTTTGTAAAACAATGATGCACTTGAATATTACAAACTCGATCAAATAAATCTTCAATTCAGGGAATCATATAATTGAATTTGTATCTACCTTAAATCACAAGGAACTATTATATATAGAGACATAAAAATTGGGGGTGTTTCAGACAATTTCCCTTTTAAAAACTCAATATTCTGGGGGGGGGGGGTAATTCCACAACCTCTCTATGAAATAAATTTGGGAAATATTCTACAACCCTAGAAAACATCATTTGTTAAACCAATGATGAACTATGAATCAACTAGGTCATCAAATAAGATAAGATAAAATCTCTCATTTGACCCACTACAGGGTCTCACTAACTAATGAACATTATAGGATCTCTATTATCATGATAGAAAAAATATGAATCTTGAAGGAAACCATTATATCCTAAATTGAATACATACATTCCATGATGATGATTATGTCATATGACTATATCCACAATCATAGGTTGTCTCTCCCTGAGTAGTGTTTCCCTAGTGCTAGCACATGATATCTAAATACACCATACAAATAATCTCAACCTCTAACTAGTATATTAAATTTTATGGTAATTGGAATTATATACACCTCAAATCCCAAATCACAAATAAGGGATATCAAAATGAACAATTTCATAGATCCCAACTAAAATAATTCATACACCAATGTTGAAAATGTGAAAAAGGCATATCGAAAGATGTACATATTATATGGACATAGAAACTCTAAATCATGAAACTAATGATGACCTAATCTATAGATTTTATGATACTGATGAAAACCACCTCCAAGACAATTCTTTACTCATTGTGGATAAGGAGAATCATAGGGAAATATCTAACACCCTTTCTCCCCTGAACTGATCAATGGATAGAGAACCCTATTGTTATTATATTGAAAGAAGTTGTTTCAATGAAGGAACCAAATGTGGAAAACCATCCATACTATTTCTACTCCAAAGTAACTGAAAACCATTCTTCTAATGAACATGGAATACATACTAACAATAGAAATTTAGTCCCTTATTTGGGGTCTGAGATCTTCTACCCCCTGAGAAATGGTATTTAGAGTGTTGGGACCTACCCTCGATTGTATTAAAGACCTTATGTCCATAAAACAGGGAAACCAAAACTATATCTCTATTATTTTGATAATCTTGATGACCCTCCAATTTTAATGATATATTAATATCATGTGACCAATCAATAACCTATTCTCATGCCAGTACCATGAGATATGTCAATTTAATAAATTTATTAACATATAGATTGATCTATGGATCCAAATACTCATGAAAATGACTCACTCTGTCCTCTTAACCTAGAAACATGTCAAAAACATTTTAGAGAAGCTTCCAGAAATAGATATCAAACTCCTACCCATTATAGATTACCAATTAAAGGGTAATTATCCTCTGATGAATGGTTTCATTTATAGTCTATTATAGAAAATTGGCTTGATAATTATTTGGTAAACTTTCACAAAAAACATATAACTCCTACAGTACTCATCGAATAAGAACCAACACGGTTTGATGTCTCTCCTTGCATCATCGCCTCCAATTAATTCCATTTGGTTTTTTGAGCATGGATTGAACTAAAGGATATCTCACCTCATCCAAAAATTCCAATAACACTGAAACTAAAATGATTCCCTCATACCTATATAGACTCTGGAATTTTAACTATCATAGTTCCCCCCTCCAAGTGTAATTTTATTTGACCTCAGTTTTACAAAAATCAAGTAGAACAACTTACTAAACAAATTTGGAAGGAACCTAATGTGGATTTTAAACTGGAGTCGTTCATTAAAAAAGTAGTTATGGATTTTTAATCCCATAAAATATAATATTTATGATTATTATTATTTTATTAATATTAAGAAATTATCCAAATGTCCACCCATTTAATACATATTAACAAACATGAATTATAAATTATCTTTTTTGAGTTATCTTACCCACAACCAACACCACTTCACTTAGTGGGACAAATAAATTTATGGGTCTTTGCATTAGATCAAAAAAGGTAATAAATACTCATTTCCCAACAAGTAACTATTTATTACATCACATTTTCTTATTATATTACACTTTTCACTTCCAAATCGAGAAGTCCTCAGTTTTTCCAACCTCCAAAAATAATCATATCCCTTATCCATAACATTAATATTACATTTGCACAACATATTCCCAATAATGGTACCCTTATTAGGATGAAAATGAGGGAAGATAACTAATGATACTCAATTCCATCATCCAAAAGACATGGATTGGTGACTAGAAAAAGAGTGTATTATACTGAATGATAGGATACATTACCCAATAAGAAGAATTATGAAAGAGAGATAAGTTTAAAAAACAAAAAAAAACTCCTCCTATGATAAGGATAAAATATCTCAACAAATGCATGTAATGTAATAAAAATTCAAGAGTTGTAATGTAAACTATAAGTAACAAAATGAAATCCTTGGTTGAAATGGTGAATCCCAAACAGATCCATGGAAACACCATGATATAGTAATGTCTATCCTGTTCATCATCCATCACCTTCTAACAATAAAAAAATTATTTTGATATAGTTTTAAAATAACCCTTATTTTCAAAATGATCTACCCCATATATTTTCATATTGAATATAAATAATTCATATTAAATCCAAAAAAATATTCTAGATAGACTAACTCATCCCCTAAACAAGTATGAAATTTTCCAATAATCTCCATAGATCACTCACCATGTTTCATATAAAATAGATAGTATAATATCCATTAGATATAAAAGTGAAGGTTCCCCACTACTTATTTGCCTCTATTTTTCTTCATTTCCACAACATAACATGTCTTAATCCACACCTCTCAAAATAAGCCACACGATTCATAGAAAACCATATAATAACCCAAAAATTATTCCTCTTATAATCTCATCATTAACATCCCAATATCCACATAGTAACCAGTTATTTATGGGGAGCCACCACGGCCCATAAATCATATACTCTATCTCAATGCATCACATTCAAGACACAACACATATAGTAATTCATTTTATAATATATTTGGATATACATTTTAGTGAAAATAAACACAATACATCAAAGACCTCTACACACATATGTGGGAAAGTAACCACCATAAATACCAACAGAAAAAACTAATGGAATAAGATAGCATGGAAAGTGGGAGGTGTCAGCCATCCAGTCCTCACAAACATAGATTATGGGTTAATTACCTTTCAGGTTCCACTGGGTTTCTTTCACCCATCAAGCATATTATATAAACCCATTAATAAAGTACATGGATATTACATCGATAGAGATGAATGTTTAACAGATTATAAAATTACATGCATGAGGACCACAATATGTTATTTTCATTGGAAACCTGGAACACATTTTTCTAATTGGATGAATAATCCTCAACATATCTCAAAAATATATTCCACATTAGTACTCCTATATAATTTTTTTCCATAACATACAGAAAGGATACATAAGGAAGGGGTGATCTCATATTCATTATAAGGTTAAACGAAGGAGATATGTAAGAATAACTTGAAAATGGGGGTATGAGAAAATAAACATGTCATTAGAAGATCAAAACCTACAAATAAATGACCATAAGAATGAATTATGGAATAATGATTGATATTTCATTAGTCATGAATTATAATTAAGTAAAATAACATGTGTCATAAGTGCATAAAATAGGAATAATATCCAGAATTGTGGAACACACATCAACTAATAACATTGTGAACATGTTTAAATACAAACTTGTTCAATAATTATGTTATTGAAATGAAATCATTCCCTCTCACAAACATAGGGACATGAAACCAAGTTTATAAATAACATTGTAAACACATATTATGGTTAACCCTTTATATTTTGACCATTTTATCAGGTTTATAAATAACATTGTCAGAATGTAATAAGGTCCATGAATAACATTGTGGAATGTAATTCAGTTCATAAATAAACTTATAGACATGTAAACACTTCAATGAATAAAATTGTGGACATGTAATCTGGTTCACGATTAATATTGTGAACATGTAATCAAGATCCCACATTAGCATAAGGAAATGAAACTACGTCCATGCATAACATTATGAACATGAAATAAGTTTCATTTATATCATTATGAACATGTAATAAGGTTCACTCTTAACATTGGGAACTTTTATTCAGGTAGATACTTAACATATATACATGTGAGTCGTCCAATGTTACCCAATGAATTATAGGGTGATATAGGACCCACCCATCACATAATGAAATAATACATATGCGTTCCAAATGACCATAAACATTAATAATATCATAACACATAAAAAATAAATTAGTTTTATAATAAATTAATCATTGTATAAACCCGATAAGATAAACAGGTTTTATAAGCTACATGTCATCATAAATATAGACCATCCAAATAAATAATAAGAATGATGACCTTGGAGTATATCCCCAATAATTAATAAACAAATAAAACGATGTAATAATTGAATAAACATAATTTTGAAAGATATTTTAAAAATAATAATTGAGTAAAATAACCATTCTTCTTCAAAATAATTCTTTAAACATAATATGTTTTGAATCCCTTTTTTCCGTTAAAAATACCCTAAAAAATATGAAGGATGATTTTAAATCCATTTTAATTTATATTTTAAAAATATTTTTTCCCTTGAAAAATAGCTTAAAATTTATTTTAAAATAGTATTTAATTTTATTAGAAATAATGGTCTTTGAATAAATAATATTTCTAACAGAAAATATAAATAACGTTAGCTTTTCTTAAAAACATTTTCATAATTCTCTTAAGTAACAAATAGTGGAAATTTGTACAATTACATCAATATGTCATGAATAAACATATATGATGAAATTTATTTTATTTCTTGAGATATAAATCACAATATTTCATCAATGGATGAATGATCACAAAAAATCACGATAAACAATGAAATTATAGAAAAAAACTATTTCCACTTTAGAAACTATGGATTATAATTCCTAAAAAATAATAACTTTAAATGATGATTAAAATAACATGAAAAAAACTTTATTCTTGAGTTATCATGTCAAGGTTCATTATATACACATCATATAATAATATAGGTGCAAAAAATGGCATGTATCTCAAAGAAAGAAAAAGTGAGGCAAAAAAACTTTTTTGATTAGGTAAATTATTCACCATAAACCCAATGAAAGATAGATTATAAAATGTATTTATAATTCCAATAATGATCTGTATAATAATAATAAAATACATTCATTGGAATTATATTTACCACTTATAAGAAATAGGTGGTGAACATGGCATGTGCCTCTAGAAAAATAAATGTGAGATGAGAAAACATTACATTAAGTATTTACATTCCTCATACTTATTCAAAGATCTTGTACAAAAATATTAGTTTATTATAAATCTACCACATTATCATATTATTACATATAATAACATATATAATTATTTATCACCTTATATTACCACTTTGTTAACAATTCTCTATTAATGTAACATTTCAGGTAATAACTACTTTGTTTTCCATATATGTTTTGAATTGTTATTCTCAATCCTCTAACATAGATCTTGAAATAATTATTTAATGAATTTATAACTTGATTTAAATAAAATATATATTTATTATATAAATATTTATAATAATATATAAAATAATGATATATGAAATGATATACACATTTCCTGGAGATGTTATACTGTACGTTTGATTGAACATTATTTCTGTTTTCTTAACATAATTAAAGAAATAAAGTAAATGAAATATGATTAAATATATTATATTTATAGTATAATAATTATTTTTAATAAATATCATATAAATACACTTAACCCACCCTTAATACATTCGACACATAGTGTGAACGAATCGTATCACTTTATGGTGATGATTGTACACACGTCCACAAAAGATGTTGTCGTAGTTATATAAAATGGAATGCATGATGTTATGTTTTATCTAATAATTAAATAAGAATAAATAAATCATAAATATCATATACATCATAAAAAATATTATTTATGTCATTTTTAAAAACCATGGGAGGTGGTAAAAGAAAAAGTAATGACATTGATCAGTGAGGAAGTATTTAATCATACCCGAACTGAATCTTAATTAATAATTTGATTGAAATGTGTGTAGGTGTAGGAAAAAACATTAAAATAAAAATATCTGTATATTTTGGATACATGTTCTAATATATATGATTTAAATAAGAATAATTTAATGGGTGTATAAATAAATAAAACATAATTGGATGTTGAATAGTATTACCATTTTTTTGGGTAACTCATATTTGTTTGCACAAAAGGGATTTCTTGGATGGATTTATGAAAAACAATTGGGGAATCTGTGATGAGATCATGTATTTTGGGAGAATATATACTATGTTTGGGATAATCTAAATGTTTTTATAGGTGTGATGAATTGGTATTTTTGAATGTATTTTTATATTGGAGGAGGAGTGGAATTCTTGTAAATATTAAAAGGAATAAACTATTGTGTGGTCTCCCTTACATAAAGTGTGACCAAGAATTAAAAATTATCGATAAAATTGAAAATATTTTCCTAATATTCCTATAAAATGTGTTTTGGAAATTCTTCTAGGGAATTTTTCACATTATGATAATGTTTAACAACTATGTTAACTCATTTTATATTAATAGATGAAATTAATTTTAGTTACCATTACTATTATTTTTGTTAAAAAATTAATATTTCAGGATTATAAATTATAGAAAATGATTATTTCAAATATAGAATCAATTTAAAAAAATTATAATCACAAATTTTTATGAAATTAATTTAAAATCAATCCCTGATATAAGATGAGACGACGAGTTCTAAATGTGAAAAAGTCCAAAAGATTGAAATATTTTCATATCGAATATTAGTTTGTAATTGATGAAAATTATATATTCTAGATTAAATTATTTATAATTTATGTAATTATACTTAAAAAACAGAACAAAACACAATATATATTTATAAATAAAGTGGACAAAAATACATTATTTAATTTAAACTGAGTGTTTCTCACTACTAATCAAAAGATGAAACATCTAAGAGAAATACAAAAAAATAACCCTATGTAAATTTATGTAATTTTACTTAAAAAATAATTTTATTTTTTCAAATAAAAATTATAAAACTGTAAAAAATTATACCTAAAATGGGATCACCATTAAAAGGTGGAAAAAATACCTTTTAGAAAATTACATATTTTTTAGCCATTAAATTAGATTTATTCTTATCTTATACTGATAAAATATATTTGATGAGTATAAAAAAAATTTAAAATACATATATATATATATATCTTATATAAATCATTTTTTTAATTTAGTGAGATAAAATTTGGTTCTTACATAGAAAAATAGTTTTCATAGGAATGTAATTTATTTATTCTCAATTTTTTATTACATTATATCCAACTAATTGATAACCTAATGATTAATTTTTTATAAATGTGTAAATCATATTTTTATTATTTAGTTAATCTTATTCATAAAATTAATTCCAATGACATTATGGTTACTATAATTATTTTTTAATAACAATATTAATTGTATATTGTAGTTCGAAGAAACTTGACATTTCTTGTAACAAAATCAATATAAGGAACTCGAAATTATGTGTATCATAAAAAAAATTGTTTTTCGTATATCTAAAGCTTATCAAATGGTTATTTTTAGTGGGTGAATAAATTGTTTATTCATGAAATGGAAGCCAAATATAATGCTTTCAAAAAATGAAATCTATATTCAGTGTTGTGTCAAATAAAGAATATCAAAAAATTAAATTAATTTTAAATAAATATTTCGTAGTACCTTAGGGTGTTACATTCTACCCCCATAAATTTAATTTCTTCCTCCAAATTCATCTAGGATATTAAATTTTTAATAATTGAATGTTTCTTTCATTGAAACCCACATCGTAAAAATAAATAATAAACCATTCTTTTACAAAGGGGATGTCAGAAACATAATGGTTCAAAAAAGTAATTCATAACCAGGTGTCATCATAGGATAACATAGGTGGAAATTGATGACACAAAACTCTTATTTATAAAGTTCACTAAGCAAAATACTTTGGTAGATACAGAAAATGCTAAAAATCCCAAAAACATAAACCAATGAAGCATGGAATATGTCACTTATATAATAAATACGGATAATATGAATAAATTTTATTACTAGACACTTTTCTTCAAAAGAAAAATAATTTAAATGGGAAGATATACATATATATTTTCAGAATATCCTAAACCATTATTGTTCCTTGATTAATTTCCACTTCGTCCATTATTTGATGAAAGGAAGTTGGAATTTTCATTCTTAATGAATTAGAAGATAATGAGGTCCAAATATTGAATGATGGGTGATTCCAAATATCATTAATTATAAAAAATTAAATTTTAGCACATGTTATCTAATAATTATAAACCCTCATATGGTTATATAATACATTAATCTATAAGACATCATCTCATGTTTAACATAATGAATTCGATAAATGGTAGACATTATAAACAATCCAAAATACAATTCACTATTTATTCCTTAAATAATCTCTTATCATGTAAAAAACACATTTTATTTGGAAACATGGGTCTACCATTATATCTACACAATATCAAATATGATTTTACTAATCTAGAATCCATATATATAGAGATAATCACATGAATTTTCACTAATGAATGAACAAAAACATTTTCATAGGGATTATTCATACAAAATCAAACATGGAATTACTAGCCAAGGAGGGGAGGATAAGCTTTACCTAATAATTATTATTCCCATCATCCATTATGATTTAATAAGAATTCCCTTTGACCTTTTCCTTTATAGGTTATTATGGTTGTTCATTCATATTTGCCTTTGGATTAGGGCATTTATTTTCATAATTTATAAACACCATATACTTGACCTAATAATGTTTGGGTGGTGGATTATTTTGATATTTCTCTCAACATTTCATTGACTATCCACATCACATTAATTATAATTTTTTCCTCGAAAGAAACGAATCCCACGGATCACACACCATCTTTATCCATTAAATAACTCACCATATTTCTTTTTTCTAATGTTTTGTAATGTGGTAGTTTAAACAATTTTTTCACTCTCTGTGAAATATCATAATATTTTCCAGGGAACTTCATTTTTCATTTTTTATCCCACAAAAATTGGATACTATATTTGATTCCCACATTTAGTTCAAATCAAATAATTTCTTTCTAGCTATAAAAAAGTATTATTTCAAACACCCTTTAGTGATTTGATTTCATGACACTGAATAATCGGTTAACCTTATGTTCAGGATGAATTATAATAACACAAGATTACCTTGAATGTCTTGTAAAGTTTTATTCATTGGAACCAATATATTCTCTATCACTCTTCTTAAGCTATAAGAATTCTTTATCCATTTTTATCAATAATAAGAGGAAATTACTTTTTTAAAAACAGGAATTTGTACTCACCAAACATCAAAGAGTGAATTTGTTTTTATTTCATCATATTATTAGAAATGTTTCATCATTGACCCACCCATACTTTAAAACCATAAGCATCTAGGATGAATTATTCATGATCTTAATAATATAGAATGGAAAGTGTCATTTCAATGGTATTGATCCATTGAATATTAACCAACGGGTCTTCAGAACCACTAAAAGATGGCGGGAGTTCCCTCATTAAGTACTCGACAGAACATTGTTACCTTTATTATTCTTCTAGATATTCACCATGATTCATAGATTGATATATTTATGTGAACATAACAAGGAATTTTTTTTATTCCATATCAATTAATATTTGTATTCTCAGAAGTAAAATCATCTCATTGTCTATTTCATTCTTCATTAATATTATTTATTTGGGATTCAACAATTGACTAAAACAAATAATATAGAATTTGAGAAACAAAAAGCATAGTGAGAAAACACATAATCAAGAAAACCCTCTTATAAGAAGTCTAAATTACGACAAATTATTTTAAATCTATTAAAAAATATGAATATCTTCAGTAAAAAAACATGAAATTATTGGACCCTAGAGCACCTTGAGAGGGGAGGGGTAATTTTGGGTGTCAAAATTTTTTTAAAAGTGATGGACCAAGTTCCCACTTTAGTAGAAGGCTATAAAAATGATATGATGGAAATGTGTAGAAATAAAAAAATCACTAGAAAATATAAAAAAATCAATTTTATGTTGTTTTCCTATAACGGAGAGTCCCAGTAGGATACAATGAAAATGGTTCGGTTGTACCCAAATCCAATAATCCTTAATATTTTTTGAAAATAAATGTTTAGACATAGTCACTTTGTTTTGGGCATAATGATATTACATGATTTTATGTAAAAAAAGATCTCCCTTGGAACACTTCTATCGACTCCCCCTATGTCACTAAATTGGTTGAATTCAAACTCAGATTATCAACATGTTAGTCTCTTTAGTATATTGATATTCATGTCTTTTACCTATAATAGCAAAAGACTCTACATGTATTGATGCCCTGATTTAATGCACTAGAAATCATTGTTCATTGAAACATGATTTTCAATACTTTATTTCACAATGATAATTCACGAATATCAAATCCTTCATGAAAAAACCACCTTCATGATGGTCACTGAGTCATCAGGGATTACCCAGTCATCACGAAACTTTTATTTCTCAAAGGCATTTTCATCAGTCAGGAATTAATTAGACTTTTCACAAAGCATAAGATTGCATAGAAATCCAAATTCACGATGCTCATACACATCACAAAATAGAGGTATTTGGAGTATTATAAAATTATTATCATGTGTAATGGAGTGGGGGTAGCCTCATATATATAAGTTCAGTCCTTCAAAAAGCTCCCATTCCTCTTGTTCAATTTTGGTAACCTTCAAAAATAGATTCGTAAAGCTCCTCCATTTACGAAACTCAAGTGAAATATGTCATAGAAACAAATATTACCATGAACCCATCACACATTCATGAGACTCCGCATATTTTAGGCACAAATATCACCATAAAATCATTGATCAATTGCGAAGAAACATATATTCACAAAGCTCTGTCTTTTTCAAACCTAGCCATTAAAAAATCCATGAATTTAAAAATATTTACGAAGTGTTTATTTCATAAAAAAAATTCATAATTCTAGCCACTTACTCTAGTTTTTGAGCTCAAAAAATTGAAAAGAAATATGAAATGATGCCACCTTCAATTATATAGCCACATTGTATGGTAATATCTCTTTCCATGCAATCTCCCTAGCCGTCCATGTGTTGATTGAAAACAATCACAAACAAGACTCCATTTATAGTAATAAACATTCGTGTTTCCAAAGATTTCCTCCTTTGGGTTGTTGGAAATTTATAGAAAATTTAAAAAAAGTATAATCCGCTATGAATATTTGATACTTGAGAAACAAATCATCCAACATATTGAATATACATGAGAAATTCTATGTGTATAAAACAATAGATAATGTATCAATTTGGTTATCATCATTTTGAGTGCATAAATATGTCCAAGCCAAGCTCTGATTGTGTAGCATAAGCATTGAATGCCCAGAACTATTTCCTCAAAACACCTAATTCTTACCATGTCAGAGAAGTGTTTCATTTTTTTCAATAACCAGCAACCACCAGATATCAATAACATTGAATTAATCCAGAATTTCTCAATAATATCCTTTGAAAATAAACCCAATGGCCCTATATTGGTACATGTAGGGCACAAAGAACACTGAAACTGGATCATATCTCCCCCAAAAATCTTCATCACATTCACAAATAGATTAAAATACATAACACATCTGGAGATAAGTGACTATTTATACCCTCCTCATGCACTGGGAGATTTTTTGAACACTATCGTTGGACTAATTTTTGTCAAAAAACATGTGCTAATTGTAGATTAGTCAGAATGTTGTCTACTTTGTCATTAGTTCCAATATTATCCATTTTAATCCCACCTTCTCCCACTTTTTCCTAGATGAAGTGATATCTAATAACTATATGTTTTGTATGATTGCGCTGGATAGGATTCTATGTATGATCGATCACACACTTGTTGTCATAGGGAATCATCATCAATTGGATCACCTCATTCCCAATATCAGATAATAATTGCTTCATCCAAAACAACTGATTGCATGACTTTGTAACATAGATATATTCATCTTCATCCATAATGAGATATGTTATTTCATATTTCATTCAGAACCACTCTACACATTTATTTCCAATTAAAATGGTACCACCACTACTGAACTTCAAATCCACCATATCTTAAGCCCAATGATCATCATAAAATGTTGTTAATTCATTATATCTTCCTACTGAAAAATATAATTAAAAATTTAGAGGCCTTGAATGTACCTCATGATTCTTTTAACATCTTCTTTCTACTCTTCCTTTGGATTATATTTAATGTGGGATGGAAATTATATTGAAAATATGATATATGGTTAGGTTGTATTCAATTATAAAACTCTTCCAATGATTCTTTTGTGTTTAGAGGGATCCAGAAAAGTCTCATCCTTATGTTTTACATGTATCATCCCAATCGTAATAATAGTCGACATTTGTTTCGAGTCATTCATGTTGAATTTCTTTAGTGGCTCTATAAAATATTTCTCTTGATAAATGAAGGTGTGAATCTTCTTCTGAATCATCTATATCCCCATGAATTTTGCGAGTTCACCAATCCTAGGCATTTAAAATTATTATTTCATGTTATTTTCAAATTCATCCACTAATCCAAAACTAATCACCCCAAATCTGATAAGATACATGTACAAAAGAACCATAAAGTGATCATCCTTTGAATACATCTAATAGATGTAACACCCCAAGATTTCATAGTGTGTTATTTCTTCAAAATAATTCAATAACTTGCACTACACGCAACACCGAGTTCAATCACACCATGACTTACCAAAGGAAAAATCCATTCAAAAGAGGTTAATAATATTATTGACTAAATTTTAAACTTTATATAATCCTTATAATTTTAGATTCCATATTGTGAGTTTCTTAGATATAATGCAAGAAAAAATTCATTTTCAGTATTGCACTTTTATCAAATTTTAATAGTGAACCATTTTTAAATACTATATTTTAAACTTTTTGACTAAATGGGGACATCAAAAATTTAAAATGAAACATCCCAAGCTTCTACGGTATGTTTCCCTTCGAATAATGCGATAGCGTGTGTTGTACGCAACCTCGAGTTCTAACACACACCACAACTAATTAAACTAGCCCTTGTGAATAGTAATACCTACTTTTTGAAATCATAAATATTCTATATTTCAAAATGGACTTCATTTTTGGATTCAGAATATCGAAATTATCCTAGGGTGAAATTTTGGTACATTTCGGATAACTTTCATATTTTGATGAATAGTGAAAATTTCTAAATTTTAATTAAAAACAACTTTTTTAATCAAAATAATTAATAGTGATAAATTATGAATTTGAGTGGTTTTAAAGTATATTTAGAATATATTTTTACCATTTAATATAATGTTGGTCATTGGACATACTTTTACAATTAAACCGAACATAAACAAGTGTCAATCTTTTGATAGTTATTATCTCTTAAAAACACGCTTTTTGTTTTGACAGCGGGAATTAATTTTAAATTAATTTCTGCCACTTCTGTGTTTTGAATTTGGGAAAATGGATTCCATATTTGGAATCAGGATGTTCAAATTGTGTAAATAGGTAACTTTTATTTTTAGACATTTTGAATAATTACTGCGGTAAATATTTTATTTACCATGGTTAAGAGTAAATCCGGTAAATAAGGGTTAAAAAATAATATTATAATAATACAAAATTACCCTAAAACGTGTCTTAACCCTATTGGTTGATACATGGTCGACCATGGGCATCTTTGGGTCTATTTTGGGACCCCATGGATCCACTTGTAAGTGATAATGACACTTTATTTTAATTAAGTCAAAATGAATACAAAAATGACACAAGCATATATCTTTTAGAAAAACAATTGTTACATAGGGTTATATATGTTGGATTTTAGATTATAAATATTCATTATAAAGATAAAAATATTTCCTACAGAATGATATTTTATTTATAATTTTTATACATTAAATAATTTATTTTATTTATGACACAATGATGATGCAGTAATTACTATAATAGTGAAAAATTAAAATAATTGATATTATAAATACCCAAATAAATATAATATGAAACTTTTAATGAATTAGACTAATTTTATAGTATAATATGATATATTAGGATTTATTTGATTGACTTTTTTCGAAGTAATCAACCTGTTATGAGTTTCACAAAAATCAACTATTGAATAGTGTCAAAATTGACATAAAAGAGTTCTTAAAACAAATATTATATTATTAATTGATATTAAATTCCTAAAAATCTAAGGTTCGTCCAAAAGACTTATATCATGATAGGTTAATCATTAATGTACCACTTGGGGGTCTATTGGATGTATATAGTAAGTTTATTAACCATATTATATAAAAATACAAAGAGACATTGTAAAAGTGAAACTAATTAACTTAGAGTTAATACTTAAAGATAAGGTTAATATAAGTACCCAAACATGTCTAAATTCTATTGGATGAGTTGTTTTCGACCTATCCCCACCTCATCCTTTGAATAGTCAACTTTGGAGCCTTTGGAAACCGAATATGAATTTATTATAAATTAATATTTCTAGCTTTTCCAAAGGTGCCCCTCACCCCTCTTATAAAAGGGCACTCCTCCTTCTCTTTTCCTCACACCTCTCAAGCCACTTGGCTCGTCCAAACTCTGCCCAACTAAGTTCCCCACATCCCTCTCCTCCTCCGTGAAGCTTCCCCTTTGGCAGAAATCATTTCAAGAAGTCCTTTGGTTCCAACCAAAGTGAGTTACCTAAATTAAAGGTAACGATTTCTCTTAAATTATTTTCATTTATTTTGCTTCTCCAACCCCCAAACTCTTTTTATTTCCTTTATTTTGTAACAACACCAGTATCCTCAATATACTATGATGTTGTTATAAGATGGATTCAAACTACACATACACACAACTCCATCTAATGGATGATGAACATAATGTTTCTGTGGATGGCAAACTAACGCCTCACGAAACGATGATTGTTCAAATACATCTTACCGCCACTCATGGTGGCCATTATGATGGAACTTTAATTAAATATGATATTAATAATATATATTTTATATATAAGCTTCTGTAATTCCATTTTATTTCATACCATTATTTGTTTCATGTTGTATATACATACGATAATTTCATTTGAGGAAGTGCGGACTACCGCCCCCTTAAAATGATATGACTCGTTCATACCACACATGGAACGTATAAAGGATGGTGTTAATGAACTTAAGTAACATATATAAAATATTATATTATACTGTAATATTAATATACCTATGTATCATTTGTATTCGATTCTTTTAAAATAAAAATTAAATGGAAGTAGCGTTCGTGCGTACGTACGGACTACCGTCTCCACGAACGCAATGAGATTCATTCTCCATCGTATCCATTCAAGTATAATTATAATTTGATGATTTAAAAATGATGTTTAAGGACTTGATACCATTCTGGATTTGAATAATATACAACTTATCCTTTACAAACATGTCTTACGTAACAAAACATACAAAAGCAAACAAGTAAGTTCACACCCGAAACAGCGATAATACTAAGATATTATTATCAAATCAATATTAAAAGATCATATATGATATCATATTAATGTATATGATTCTTGTATAATTTAATAACAATTATTTCACCATTATACAGGAGGTTAACCTACCCCAACCAAGGAAAAGTACAAGGTAAGGGTTATTTCACAATCTCTTCATTATCCGAGGTTGTTTATATGTAATAATCTACTGGGATCTCTTTATCATCCACATCCATGTTTTCTTAAAAATGTATTTCAAAACATTTTTATTATTTACAAGAATATGGGTTAAAGTCATTTATACCCTTATTTGACTTTTTATAAGAGGTTTATAAAGGAATCTTTCCGTCGTTTTCAAAACAAGGTCCTTTTTAACCTTTTCGACAAAATTAAGGTAAGAATGTTTTTTTTAACTTATACGGCGGGTGCGGTTATTTTTCGCCGTTATAAAATATTCAAAGCTTTCCTTACAAGCTTATAAGAATATTTTCAAGAAAATGTTTTATTTTATATGGCTCTTAAATGATTTCAAAAGTAAAAGGAGATATTCCTTTAAAAATTTTGATTTCATCTATGTCAACATCCTTTATTATTCTTGATTGAGGTCAATGTGATACAATACAATCTTCCATATTGTATCGAATGAGTTACGTTTGATTGTGGATGTGCTATTTTTATATCACTCATGGTTTATGTTTAAAGTGTTGACATTTCAGAAGTTATTTTTAATCCGAATGTTTATGTTATATTTCAAGCTTTTCTTCAGATGAATGTGCTGAACAAGTATGTTCCGGGTTGGGGACCGTTAAAAGTAAGCCCTCCAGGTTGGGGACTGGTTAAAGTAAGCCCTCCAGGTTGGGGACTGGTTAAAGTAAGCCCTCCAGGTTAGGGACTGGTAAAAGTAAGCCCTCCGGTTTGGTCTCCGGTTATTAGAGGTACTCCGGGTTGGTGTCCAGTTATCAGAGGCACTCCGGGTTGGTGTCCGGTTATTAGAGGCACTCCGGGTTGGGTTCCGGTTAGAAGTAACCCCTAGGTCTTGGGATGAGGCCTAGACAATGAAATTAACGTTTGACATTATGCATTCCATAATTATGAAAGTGGTTATTGATTTTTGCATGTGATTATTCGATTAGTAGAATATCCATGTGAATAAGTAAATGGCATTATTTCATTTTATTTATGCCATACCATGTTGAAAGTTCATGTTTAAAAGGCTTATGTTTTAGTTATTCATTGCCTTAAATGTTTATTCTTATTTATGAAAGTTTCCGCTATATTGTTATCCTTACTGGGCATTTGAGCTCACCCCTTTTCTATGTTTTATTTTTCCCAGGTAGTGAAGAAGTAAATTATGAATGACTTGCAGGGATATTATGAGGGGTTAATAGTGTGGATATGAAGACTTTGTTGTTGTAGTAGTTTTTCACTTTGAAATGTAATGTAAAACTTTATGATTATATCTAGTGTTTCCAAGGCTACTAAACCAATCGGTCTTTCGAGATTTGATCTTTCTTGTGATCATGCCAATGTTATGTAATTAATGCACCGACTCTGGGTAACTGGGGTCGGGGCATTACAGTTGGTATCAGAGGAAGTTTAGTACAAACCTTGGAAACTAGATTTAGATAAACTCTGATTAGAGCACGTAGACCTAAGATGAACTTTGAGGATTAGTATAGAAGAACTTCCTAGAATTTTGGTATTGTAGAGATTTTGTGAGTTTTCCGAGCAATACATCCCTGTCTGGATACGAGCAGGTAGAGGCGGCTCTGGCACAGATGTACCTAGGGGTAAAACCCGAAAACACCGCTTTGAGCTAGACTCGAACGGGAACTGGTGCACGACAACGGGCCTTGCTGCACTCTTGGTTACGACACTCCCGGGGGATATGCTTAGGATAACTCTCACTTTCTTTACAAATCATTATGAAGGGTTTATGAGTATACTTCCTCAAAGAAAACATATTTATGATTATGGATTATATCCATAGATAGTTCAATTTATGTTAAGTGTTTTATAAGTATGGGATTTTGTATTTTGATTCATAAACAGATCTAGTTTATGCCATTGTTTAGAAATGGCGCCCAGTAGAAGGAATGAGAACTCCAGAAATGCACATGATCCAAAGAGAAGGAAGGATCATATCTTTCATGGTCTTAAGCTAGAATTTATAATAGAAATAGTCTCCCATGTATTATCAACATATGAAGAAATAATATCATGTGTTGATAAGATAAGTAAAGAGTTTACTGAGTCCTATGGCTTTGAAGGGAAGCAAGAGAAGAAAAGGATAGAAGAGAGAAAGATGGATAAAGGGAAGAGGGAAAAGAAGAATTTTCCCATATGTGTTAACTGTGGAAAGAAACACCCTGGAGCTTGCCTGAAAGGAATGGGAGTTTGTTATAAGTGTGGAGGAAAAGGGCACAAAGTACGTGACTGTAAGGGTAAGAAAATGGTTTCAAATGTACAATGCTTCATTTGCAAGGAGTTTGGACACTACGCGAACCTATGTCCCAGTCATCAGACTATGCCGAAAATGATGCTATTGGATAATAATCAAGTTATGATACTACCACAGATGAAGAGGAATGATTAGAGTTCTTATGTTGATTATGTCAATTGAGTGTTGTATCAACAATGTACTTGTTATAATAATTATGGAGTATATAAGGATTGTACTGCAGTACTATTTCATTAAGGACTTGAGTTTGTGTGGAACAAAGAAAAGTGACTCAATAGAAGGTTAAATTTTTGGAAAATATTTGGTTGAGAGAAAGATAAACCATAATATGGTTCTGATACCGAAGTAGTGATTTTAGAATAATACATGATTGATTTGGATAAATTATATTGGATATTCTCGACTACCTTGAAGCTGATTAATGATTTGTATATTCCATCATTGTGGGGTTTAAAACATTTTTGGATTGATGAAGTATATCCAGCATTCTATATGGAATAAGGGAGCATGAATGTAATCAATAAGGATTATGGTAAATCAGGATGTTTCAGTGTTTTAAAAGAATACATGATGAAGGTATTAATATTCTATTATAGGGTAAAAAGGATCTACATTATGTTTACCTTCCTTATAAATGTTGGACTGTGAGTTTGGACAGAAGTATTTTGGATAAATTCTAAGTTTGATATTAATTTTGGACTGCCATAAAAGGACAACCCGGAGGTCGGGCGGCAACCCGTCACGTCCGGCAAAGCTGCGAGACTTGAACCCGCAACCGAAGGGCGACAAGGGTGTATCACCTACCACTGGCCCACGAGATGTCCTGGATTAAATAATTTAGTTTTTATTAAAAGATCTTGTAGATGAATTATAAATTCGATTATTTTGGAACCCTATACGAATAGTGTAAATATAATTTTTTTTACGTTCTATTATGTTTTAGAGTGAAAGATGAGTTTGTGGTAGAAATTTATTAATGGATAAAACTCTAAAGTATGTATACCTCCTTATGTTCTTAGCCAATCTCATAAATAAATTCCACAACATTAAGAAAAGGAACTTAGAACAAAAATGTTGTCCTAGATGGTACCTTAAATCATCACTAATTTATGGCTTTGGGATTGTTGGCCTTTTCATAGCCATGTTCTCTACCACTCTCCATCAGATAATTGATGGTTATATTTCTCCTCCATATCCATATTTTCCTACATGGATCCCTAGTATGTGTTATTTTCGGTAATCTTCATACTTTCCACTCTTTAGTTTAAATAGAGGCCTCATTAATTCATTTTTCGATGTGGGATTTCAACTAGGATATTTTGAAACGTCAAAAATGTGTTATCCTAATACCCTATGTTTTGTTGAACCGATGGTATTTCAATTCATCATAGATTAATGAATTTAAGGAACTCAATTTTATACTTGTTTGTGATTGATGACCTCAGTCACTACCTATAAATATTTACGTTTTTCCTCCGATTATATGTCTCCAATTTCCACCAATGTTCTCCTAATCGAGATCATAATTTGGTGGTGACCCTTTGATTTCTCTTTTCCTCATATTAAGACTAAATTTTAGTAACCCAATTTCCGATGTGGGTTTTCCCACAAATATATTTTCTACTTTCAACCTTTTATTTTCGAAGAACAATTTCAAATTGCGAGGACACAATTTATTGAAGGAGGGGAGAATGTAACACCCCAAGATTTCATAGTGTGTTATTTCTTCAAAATAATTCAATAACTTGCACTACACGCAACACCGAGTTCAATCACACCATGACTTACCAAAGGAAAAATCCATTCAAAAGAGGTTAATAATATTATTGACTAAATTTTAAACTTTATATAATCCTTATAATTTTAGATTCCATATTATGAGTTTCTTAGATATAATGCAAGAAAAAATTCATTTTCAGTATTGCACTTTTATCAAATTTTAATAGTGAACCATTTTTAAATACTATATTTTAAACTTTTTGACTAAATGGGGACATCAAAAATTTAAAATGAAACATCCCAAGCTTCTACGGTATGTTTCCCTTCGAATAATGCGATAGCGTGTGTTGTACGCAACCTCGAGTTCTAACACACACCACAACTAATTAAACTAGCCGTTGTGAATAGTAATACCTAATTTTTGAAATCATAAATATTCTATATTTCAAAATGGACTTCATTTTTGGATTCGGAATATCGAAATTAGCCTAGGGTGAAATTTTGGTACATTTCGGATAACTTTCATATTTTGATGAATAGTGAAAATTTCTAAATTTTAATTAAAAACAACTTTTTTAATCAAAATAATTAATAGTGATAAATTATGAATTTGAGTGGTTTTAAAGTATATTTAGAATATATTTTTACCATTTAATATAATGTTGGTCATTGGACATAATTTTACAATTAAACCGAACATAAACAAGTGTCAATCTTTTGATAGTTATTATCTCTTAAAAACACGTTTTTTGTTTTGACAGCGGGAATTAATTTTAAATTAATTTCTGCCACTTCTGTGTTTTGAATTTGGGAAAATGGATTCCATATTTGGAATCAGGATGTTCAAATTGTGTAAATAGGTAACTTTTATTTTTAGACATTTTGAATAATTACTGCGGTAAATATTTTATTTACCATGGTTAAGAGTAAATCCGGTAAATAAGGGTTAAAAAATAATATTATAATAATACAAAATTACCCTAAAACGTGTCTTAACCCTATTGGTTGATACATGGTCGACCATGGGCATCTTTGGGTCTATTTTGGGACCCCATGGATCCACTTGTAAGTGATAATGACACTTTATTTTAATTAAGTCAAAATGAATACAAAAATGACACAAGCATATATCTTTTAGCAAAACAATTGTTACATAGGGTTATATATGTTGGATTTTAGATTATAAATATTCATTATAAAGATAAAAAGATTTCCTACAGAATGATATTTTATTTATAATTTTTAGACATTAAATAATTTATTTTATTTATGACACAATGATGATGCAGTAATTACTATAATAGTGAAAAATTAAAATAATTGATATTATAAATACCCAAATAAATATAATATGAAACTTTTAATGAATTAGACTAATTTTATAGTATAATATGATATATTAGGATTTATTTGATTGACTTTTTTCGAAGTAATCAACCTGTTATGAGTTTCACAAAAATCAACTATTGAATAGTGTCAAAATTGACATAAAAGAGTTCTTAAAACAAATATTATATTATTAATTGATATTAAATTCCTAAAAATCTAAGGTTCGTCCAAAAGACTTATATCATGATAGGTTAATCATTAATGTACCACTTGGGGGTCTATTGGATGTATATAGTAAGTTTATTAACCATATTATATAAAAATTCAAAGAGACATTGTAAAAGTGAAACTAATTAACTTAGAGTTAATACTTAAAGATAAGGTTAATATAAGTACCCAAACCTGTCTAAATTCTATTGGATGAGTTGTTTTCGACCTATCCCCACCTCAGCCTTTGAATAGTCAACTTTGGAGCCTTTGGAAACCGAATATGAATTTATTATAAATTAATATTTCTAGCTTTTCCAAAGGTGCCCCTCACCCCTCTTATAAAAGGGCACTCCTCCTTCTCTTTTCCTCACACCTCTCAAGCCACTTGGCTCGTCCAAACTCTGCCCAACTAAGTTCCCCACATCCCTCTCCTCCTCCTTGAAGCTTCCCCTTTGGCAGAAATCATTTCAAGAAGTCCTTTGGTTCCAACCAAAGTGAGTTACCTAAATTAAAGGTAACGATTTCTCTTAAATTATTTTCATTTATTTTGCTTCTCCAACCCCCAAACTCTTTTTATTTCCTTTATTTTGTAACAACACCAGTATCCTCAATATACTATGATGTTGTTATAAGATGGATTCAAACTACACCTACACACAACTCCATCTAATGGATGATGAACATAATGTTTCTGTGGATGGCAAACTAACGCCTCACGAAACGATGATTGTTCAAATACATCTTACCGCCTCTCATGGTGGCCATTATGATGGCACTTTAATTAAATATGATATTAATAATATATATTTTATATATAAGCTTCTGTAATTCCATTTTATTTCATACCATTATTTGTTTCATGTTGTATATACATACGATAATTTCATTTGAGGAAGTGCGGACTACCGCCCCCTTAAAATGATATGACTCGTTCATACCACACATGGAACGTATAAAGGATGGTGTTAATGAACTTAAGTAACATATATAAAATATTATATTATACTGTAATATTAATATACCTATGTATCATTTGTATTCGATTCTTTTAAAATAAAAATTAAATGGAAGTAGCGTTCGTGCGTACGTACGGACTACCGTCTCCACGAACGCAATGAGATTCATTCTCCATCGTATCCATTCAAGTATAATTATAATTTGATGATTTAAAAATGATGTTTAAGGACTTGATACCATTCTGGATTTGAATAATATACAACTTATCCTTTACAAACATGTCTTACGTAACAAAACATACAAAAGCAAACAAGTAAGTTCACACCCGAAACAGCGATAATACTAAGATATTATTATCAAATCAATATTAAAAGATCATATATGATATCATATTAATGTATATGATTCTTGTATAATTTAATAACAATTATTTCACCATTATACAGGAGTTTAACCTACCCCAACCAAGGAAAAGTACAAGGTAAGGGTTATTTCACAATCTCTTCATTATCCGAGGTTGTTTATATGTAATAATCTACTGGGATCTCTTTATCATCCACATCCATGTTTTCTTAAAAATGTATTTCAAAACATTTTTATTATTTACAAGAATATGGGTTAAAGTCATTTATACCCTTATTTGACTTTTTATAAGAGGTTTATAAAGGAATATTTCCGTCGTTTTCAAAACAAGGTCCTTTTTAACCTTTTCGACAAAATTAAGGTAAGAATGTTTTTTTTAACTTATACGGCGGGTGCGGTTATTTTTCGCCGTTATAAAATATTCAAAGCTTTCCTTACAAGCTTATAAGAATATTTTCAAGAAAATGTTTTATTTTATATGGCTCTTAAATGATTTCAAAAGTAAAAGGAGATATTCCTTTAAAATTTTTGATTTCATCTATGTCAACATCCTTCATTATTCTTGATTGAGGTCAATGTGATACAATACAATCTTCCATATTGTATCGAATGAGTTACGTTTGATTGTGGATGTGCTATTTTTATATCACTCATGGTTTATGTTTAAAGTGTTTACATTTCAGAAGTTATTTTTAATCTGAATGTTTATGTTATATTTCAAGCTTTTCTTCAGATGAATGTGTTGAACAAGTATGTTCCGGGTTGGGGACCGGTAAAAGTAAGCCCTCCAGGTTGGGGACTGGTTAAAGTAAGCCCTCCAGGTTGGGGACTGGTTAAAGTAAGCCCTCCAGGTTAGGGACTGGTAAAAGTAAGCCCTCCGGTTTGGTCTCCGGTTATTAGAGGTACTCCGGGTTGGTGTCCGGTTATCAGAGGCACTCCGGGTTGGTGTCCGGTTATTAGAGGCACTCCGGGTTGGGTTCCGGTTAGAAGTAACCCCTAGGTCTTGGGATGAGGCCTAGACAATGAAATTAACGTTTGACATTATGCATTCCATAATTATGAAAGTGGTTATTGATTTTTGCATGTGATTATTCGATTAGTAGAATATCCATGTGAATAAGTAAATGGCATTATTTCATTTTATTTATGCCATACCATGTTGAAAGTTCATGTTTAAAAGGCTTATGTTTTAGTTATTCATTGCCTTAAATGTTTATTCTTATTTATGAAAGTTTTCGCTATATTGTTATCCTTACTGGGCATTTGAGCTCACCCCTTTTCTATGTTTTATTTTTCCCAGGTAGTGAAGAAGTAAATTATGAATGACTTGCAGGGATATTATGAGGGGTTAATAGTGTGGATATGAAGACTTTGTTGTTGTAGTAGTTTTTCACTTTGAAATGTAATGTAAAACTTTATGATTATATCTAGTGTTTCCAAGGCTACTAAACCAATCGGTCTTTCGAGATTTGATCTTTCTTGTGATCATGCCAATGTTATGTAATTAATGCACCGACTCTGGGTAACTGGGGTCGGGGCATTACAATAGAGATTATTATCAATGCCTCATCTTTTAAATTGATGCATCTTCAAAGTAGCATCTAGTTGAGAATTCCATTCACACAATGCCTGTTTTAGAACACAGAGAGACTTATATAATATAAAAAAATTATTGACTAGTTCCAGTCAAGAATTAACGATATTTGTTCAATGTATAAATTTTCTTAAATAATTCACTTTAAGAATTTAGTTTTGAAATCAATATGATAAAATTTGTATCCTCATTTAATTTCCATAACAAGGAAACTTTGCATCGAATCCAAGATTGATTCAGGAAAAAGAATTTATTTAGCATCAATTCATTCAATAGTACAATAGACATTACACACTATCGATGCATTATTTCAGACCCTGTTTACATGAAATTCATATTTGTTTTTAAAGATACACTTAGTACCAAATACATTGGGATTTTTAGGACTCTTTTGAACATTCTATGTCTACATGTTGTCAATTTGATCATGTTCTTCATTCATGTTTTTACCTCATGATCCATCCTTCCCTTCTTCATCAAACAAGGTTGGTTCCACAATTGATTGGAAGGAATAATGTGCTTCAATTCACATTCTCCTTGTTTGTGTGGGTGATATCTAATCCCGATAGATTTTTGATTGATCAATTTTTATTCATCTATATCTTCCATATAATTCTGATGATGTTTCATCATCTATAAGTTCTTCTTTTGTTTCATATTTTAAATCATCGGCATCTCATGAACCCCAATATTTATATAATCATTTTTATATTTCTACATTAGAATAAGTCCCTTGACTTATGTCTTCTTCATCTTCTATCAAATCATCAAATGATATCCTAGAATTATTTATAGTTTTATCTTCATTCACTACGGGAAAAATGGGCATTTGCGACGGGTTATTTGCGACGGGGATAAATTCCGTCGCAAATAGTCCCATTAGAATCTTATTTGCGACGGGTTAGCTTTCCCCGTCGCAAATAACCAACAGTAGTAAAAGATATTTGCGACGGGGGTATATTCCCTTCGCAAATAGTATGTCAGCAGGTTAGTATTTCTAACGGGACCCGTCGCAAATAACTATTTAACCGTTGACCGTAATAAATGCGGGCTAAGGTATTTGCGACAGGTCCCGTCGCAAATATTCTAACCTATAAATACCCCCCATCCGTTTTTTTCATTAATTCTCAAAATCCATCTTCCACTTCTCTCAATACTCTATTTTTAGAGTTCATCGTTTCTTGAGTTTAATTTTTTTTCTGGAGTTGATATTGATGTTTTCAACAACGATCAGAGATCAACCTCAGATCAATTTTGAAGGTATTTATGTTCATTTTAATTTAATATTTATTTTATATTTTTTATTAGTTTCAATTATTCTTAATTATTTGTAATTTAATTATGTTTACATTGTTTTGTTACTTAATAAATTTAAATTATTAGTATTCATTGTTCATAGTTAATGGTACTTAGGAATAATTAGTAATAATTACCAATAATTAAGAATAAATACTAATAATTAGTAATAAATACCAATAATTAGGAATAATTAATAATAATTACCAATAATTACCAATAATTAGTAATAATTATTAATAATTACTAATAATTAGTAATAATTACCAATTATTAGTAATAATTTCCAATAATTACCAATAATTAGTAATAATTAGTAATAATTACTAATAATTTGCAATAATTAGTAATAATTACCAATAATTAGTAATAATTTCCGATAATTAGTAATAATTACCAATATTTAGTACTAAATAGTTATAATTAGCAATAATTACCACTAATTAGGAATAATTAGTAATAATTACCAATAATTACCAATAATTACCAATATTTAGTACTAAATATTAATAATTAGTAATAATTACCAATAATTAGTAATAAATAGTAATAATTACCAATAATTACCAATAATTAGTAATAATTACTAATAATTACCAATAATTAGCAATAATTGGTAATAATTTCCAATAATTAGTAATAATTACAAATAATTTCCAATAATTAGTAATAATTACCAATAATTATCCATAATTAGTAATAATTACCAATAATTATCCATAATTAGTAATAATTACCAATAATTACCAAGAATTACCAATAATTAGTAATAATTTACTAATTACCAATAATTATCCACAATTAGTAATAATTACTGATAATTACCAATAATTAGTCATAATTTACTAATTTCCAATAATTATCCATAATTAGTAATAATTACCAATAATTAGTAATAATTACCAATAATTAGTAGTAATTAGAAATAATTACCAATAATTAGTCATAATTTACTAATTTCCAATAATTATCCATAATTAGTAATAATTACCAATAATTAGTAATAATTACCAATAATTAGTAGTAATTAGAAATAATTACCAATAATTAGCAGTAGTTAGAAATAATTATCAATAATTTTCCATAATTAGTGATAATTACCAATAATTATCCATAATTAGTAATAATTACCAATAACTACCAATAATTACCAATAATTACTAATAATTGGTAATAATTAGTAATAATTACCAATAATTAGTAATAATTAGAAATAATTACCGATAATTACCACTAATTAGTAATAATTAATAATAATTACCAATAATTACTAATAATTAGTAATAATTACCAATAATTAGTAATAATTAGTAATAATTATCAATAATTAGTAATAATTACAAATAATTAGTAATAATTACCAATAATTAGTAATAATCACCAATAATTAGTAATAATTATTAATAATTAGTAATAATTAGTAATAATTAGTAATAATTACCAATAATTAGTAATAATTACCAATAATTAGTAATAATTACCAATAATTAGTAATAATTACCAATAATTAGTAATAATTACCAATAATTAGTAATAATTACCAATAATTACCAATAATTAGTAATAATTACAACTAATTCGTAATAATTAATAATAATTACCAATAATTAGTAATAATTTGTAATAATTACCAATAATTAGTAATAATTACCAATAATTAGTAATAATTAGTAATAATTACCAATAATTAGAAATAATTACCAATAATTAGTAATAATTACCAATAATTAGTAATATTTACCAATAATTCGTAATAATTACCAATAATTAGTAATAATTATCAATAATTAGAAATAATTACCAATAATTCGTAATAATTACCAATAATTAGTAATAATTACCAATAATTAGTAATAATTACCAATAATTAATAATAACTACCAATAAATAATGATAATTACCAATAATTAATAATAAATACCAATAATTAATAATAATTAGTAATAATTAGTAATAATTACCAATAATTAACAATAATTATTAATAATTACCAATAATTAGTAATAATTAGTAATAATTAGTAATAATTAGTAATAATTACCAATAATTTGGAATAATTACCAATAATTACCAATAATTAGTAATAATTAGTAATAATTAGTAATAATTAGTAATAATAAGTAATAATTAGTATTAATTAGTAATAATTACCAAAAATTAGTAATAATTAGTAATAATTACCAATAATTAGTAATAATTAGTAATAATTACCAATAATTAGTAATAATTATCAATAATTAGTAATAATTACCAATAATTAGTAATAATTACCAATAATTAGTAATAATTACCAATAATTAGTAATAATTAGTAATAATTATTAATAATCAGTACTAATTAGCAATAATTAGTAATAATTAGGAATAATTAGAAATAATTAGTAATAATTAGCAATAATGAGAAATAATTAGCAATAATTAGTAATAATTACCAATAATTAGTAATAATTACCAATAATTATTACTAATTACCAATAATTAGTAATAATTACCAATAATTAATATTAATTACCAATAATTAATAATAATTACCAATAATTAATAATAATTTCCCATAAATAATAATAATTACCAATAATTAGTAATAACTACCAATAATTAATAATAATTAGTAATAATTACCAATAATTAGTAATAATTTGTAATAATTATCAATAATTATGAATAATTTCCAATAATTAGTAATAATTATCAATAATTAGGAATAATTACCAATAATTAGGAATAATTACCAATAATTAGTAATAATTACCAATAATTAGTAATAATTACCAATAATAAGTAATAATTAGTAATAATTAGTAATAATTAGTAATAATTAGCAATATTTAGTAATAATTAGCAATAATTAGAAATAATTAGCAATAATTAGCAATAATTAGCAACAATTAGCAATAATTAGAAATAATTACCAATAATTACCAATAATTAGTAATAATTAGCAATAATTAGCAATAATTACCGATAATTACCAATAATTACCAATAATTACCAATAATTAGTAATAATTACCAATAATTAGTAATAATTACAAATAATTTGTAATAATTAGTAATAATTAGTAATAATTACTAATAATTACTAATAATTACCAATAATTACCAATATTTTCCAATATTTTCCAATATTTACCAATATTTTCCAATAATTACCAATATTTACCAATATTTACCAATATTTTCCAATAGTTTCCAATATTTACCAATATTTACCAATATTTAGCAATATTTACCAATATTTACCAATATTTACCAATATTTACCAATAATTACCAATATTTACCAATAATTACCAATATTTACCAATAATTAGGAATAATTACCAATAATTTGGAATAATTACCAATAATTTGGAATAATTACCAATAATTAGGAATAATAACATTATTACATTATTTGTATATTTTATTATTAATATTAAAATAATATAATTTTCTATATTATATACAATTCTCTTTTCATCTGTGTGTTTTCTGTCTCCACATCTAATATTTGCATTCTTTTTCAAAATTATCAGCCTACTCGCCAATGGAGAGGTGAAAGTGAATGCAAATATTACATGTGGAGACGGAATATTAAACACACCGATGAAAAGAGAATTGTATATAGTATAGAAAATTATATTATTTTAATATTAATAACAAAATATACTAATAATGTAATAATGTTAATATTATATAATTAATATTTATGAAAAAATTATATTAGTATTATTAAAAAAATAAAAAATCAATATAATATTAAAATTATCAATATTTGTAACATGTTTTTCTTTATTCTCAACATATTCAATCCTTTCTTGAGTGTTTTGTCTAACAAATTATTCAAAACCAGTAATGCTTTTATATTTTATAGAAAAATATGGAACAATGAGGTCGTCAATAATCATTATTAGATAACTGCATATGGATAAATCAACGTAGAAATTCAAATGGTTCTGGTTTAAATCCAGTATATATAGAGGGTGTGGAGACTTTTTTTTCATTTGCGGCATCAAATCCAGAATTTGTTTCAGAGGGCAAAATAAAATTCCCTTGTAGAAAATGTGCATTGAGAACGTTTGACACGTTTGAAAAAGTGGGGGGGAATCTCTTGCATTTTAGTTTTCAACCAGATTATGTTTTTTGGTATCAACACAGTGAATGCAGTTCCAGAGTAGGTGATACCAACTTGATTCTGAATCCATCCCAGTTTCAGGATTTAGTACATGATGTTGCAGGTTCATATGTTCAACATACAGAAACTCCGGCTGATATAGATTCAAATCCTGAGTTGGCACCATCTGAATTTTATGAGTTGTTGAGGTCTCCTGAGGATGCATTATATCCTGGCTACAAGATGAGAAAATTAAGAGCAATTAAAAAATTTATTGCTATCAAATCAGATAATGGAATGTCAAACACCTGTTTTGACCAGATATTTTCTTTGCTTAAAACACTGTTACCCGAAGGAAATGTTTTTCCTGCAAATTACTATGAGATTAAGAGGCTGGTTCGAAATTTGGGACTTACTTATCAGAAGATTCATGCATGTTCAAATGACTGCATTTTATATTCTGGGGAAAATGAGTTGTTGGATAGTTGTCCCACATGTGGGCAATTGAGATATAAAGAAGGGAAACATGGGAAGTCTGGTTTGATTCCTGTAAAACAGTTGAGATATTTTCCGCTTACATCCAGACTTCAGCATTTATTCATGTCTAAGAATACAACGACAATGATGTCATGGCGTAAAGCGAATATTTCAATCGATAAAAGCTTGAATCATCCAGCCGATAGTGATTCATGGAAACATTTTGATAGAGTGCATCCATCCTTTGTTTAGAAGCTAGAAATGTTCGACTGGGCCTTTCCACTGATGGTTTCTGTCCGTTCGGATCTTATGGTAGTCAATATTCATGTTGGCCTATTTTTTTAACTCCATATAATTTACCTCCATGGATATTGATGAAGGATCCATATATATTTTTGACTTTACTAATTCCAGGAAATCCGAAGAAAAATATTGATGTTTATTTGAAACCATTGATTGATTAATTATGTTTATTGTGGAGTACTGGTGTCAGTACAAATGATGTTGCTACGAAACAGAAGTTCATACTAAGAGCAGCATTGATGTGGACAATTAGTGACTTCCCGGCTTATGGGATGTTATCTGACTGGAGTACACATGGTCAGAAATCATGTCCTTACTGTATGGGAGAGAACAAAGCATTTATGCTCAATCATGGAAAGAAACCTTGTTATTTTGACTGTCATCATAGATTTCTTCCAGTTGATCATCCTTTTCGTAGAAACATATCTCATTTCAGAAAAGGAACAATTGAAAGGGATGGACTTCAAAAAATGCTATTAGGTTCGGAGTTAAAATCAGTTGTATTTTCATTACCTCCCATCACTTTTGGTCCCACAATAAACCAACAGAAAATTTCTGGTTTTGGGAAAAACACAATTGGATTAAATGTAGCATATTTTGGGATTTTCCATATTTGTATGATTTGTTGGTCCGCCACATGTTGGATGTCATAAATATTGAGAATAACTGTTTTGATAATTTGTTTCATACAGTTTTGGATACTCCAAGAAAGAGAAAAGACAATGTAAATTCACGTTTAGATCTTGCCCAAATTTGTAGTCGTCCAGAACTGGAACTATTTGAGAATGTCAGAACAGAAAGGTTACTCAAACCCAAAGCAGTTTATACACTATCTAAAGAAACCCATTTATTATTTTGTCAGTGGATTGTAGATTTGAGACTTCCAGATGGCTGTGCTTCCAATTTGGGTAGATGTGTAAAGAATGGTCATATAACTAGATTAAAAAGTCATGATTGTCATGTTATAATGGAAAGACTTCTACCCATTGGATTAAGAGTTCTGTTGAATTCTGTGATTTGCGATTCTATAACTGACATGTCTCATTTTTTTGGGAAATTTGTGCGGCTACAGCAGATTATGATGCTCTATGAAAACTTGATGAAGATGTTGTTGTAATTATATGTAAACTGGAAAAAATATTTCCGCCATCTTTCTTCGACTCAATGGAACATTTGATTTACATTTGCCATAAGTATCCAAATGTGGAGGTTCAGTACAGTTTCGATGGATGTACCCATTTGAAAGATGCATGCAAAAATTGAAAAGAAAAGTACATAACAAAGCATCTATTGAAGGATCTATTGTAGAATCTTATTTGCAAGAGGACATATCTTTTTTCTGCTCCCATTATTTTGAATCTGAGTATCCTTCAAAACATAACCGAATGGGACAGAACGTGAAGAATATTGATGAAATCGACAAACAATTATCTATTTTCAACCATCCAGATCTTGGTTTTGGTGGAGTTTATGAATGCTGGCTTTCGGATGATGAACATCACAGAGCTCATACGTATGTTCTGCTCAACTGTGAAGAGATGACATCAGTTGTACTTTAAGTGTTTATATCACTTATTCTATCATGTATGTTACAATAAATAACATTGTTTTTTATAGGTTGTATGATAATCATATTAAGAAACAAATTCCAAAAATTACAGCAGCTGCTCTCGAAGAACGCCGACAGAAAAATTTCTCTCTGTGGTTTTAAAAACTGGTAACATAAATCCTTTATCTTATAGAAACTCATTCAATGTATATTTTACTATATTGATAATTATTTCACAAATTTTCAGGTGTCTCGACATGCTAATAAAATTGACAAACGGTTGTGTATATTGAGTAACACACCTTACAAACTTGTTAAAACTTATAATGCATATGTGGTGAATGGATTTCGATTTCACACACATGCATATGGGGAATCAAAAAAACCAATGAACAGTGGAGTTAGCTTGAGAGGATCTCATCATCGAGAAAATGATGTTGACTTTTATGGCATACTTGATGAAATCATTGAACTCTGTTATCTTGGAAAACATTACATAACCATGTTCAAATGTCAGTGGTTGGATACAGAGAGAGGCGTGCGTGTTCATCCGACTCATGGAATCATCGATATTAAATGTAAAAGTGTTCTCACAGTAAATGAACCATTCTTATTGGCTCAACAGGCACATCAAGTTTATTTCTCAAAGTACTATGATACATCAAGAGACTTGACTGATTGGTGGAGTGTAATAAATATAAAAAATTGAGATAATCAGTTTAGTCAAACTGAATGAGCTTTCACTGATGTGCAAAGAATTGAAGTTTTTCAAGAGAGTACTCAAAATCAATCTTTTTTACAAAGAGACATGAGTATCGATGACGACAACCCACATTTAAGAGTCGGTGATGAAGATGATATTAATTATGTCACATATGAATTTGAAATGGTAAGAGATGAAGCAACTGGAACTCGAATGGATATCAATGATGTTGAGGAGGAATATGAAGATGACATTGACATATATAAAGATGATGATAAAGATGAAAACTGATAGAATTCCTTGGTAGTTATATACAATCATAATATACATATATGTATATATAATAGTAATTATCAATTATTTGCTAACAACATTAACATTTTCTATTTCAGATGGACGACGACACATTTCGTGAGTTGGCCGATGCTGACCTGCCTTTCGATGCGGTTGAGTTGCTGGCAGATGACCCTCAGCCCGCAGGCGCTCTAGGGAGTACGTGGAGGGGGTGTAGTCTTGCACGATTGATGATTCCTGACCCTGTCCCCGAGCGAAATCCACGTCTTGGGTTTGATTCACGCACACAGAGTTGTGATAACCTGTGTGATAACCTGTGGATTTGACTAAGATTTCATTAATCTATTCACATAATAAATGTTTATTATTTTTACACTTTTCCGCATATAGCAGTCGGACAGGGCAGCGCTATTTTGCGTAACTATTTCTCTCAGCTATGGACCACATGGGAGCAGATTCCCATTGATGTGCAGCAGGCCATGTTCGGCCATTGGTTGGTACGTACGTAAATAAATAATTTTTATTTTAAAAATTATTTCATTTCTAACTTGATATTTTGATTTATTTGTAGGGTTTATGGTATCTGATCGAGGATACCATGCGTGACTTCATCCACGAGGCATGGGAGGTGGCCATGCGTGATCGATTTCATCAGTTTTTGCACAATTTAAGAAGAGCTGCCACAAAGAAAGCAGGAGTGTCATATTTTGACGAGTCATGTAGAGCACACCGACCGGAGTACATTTAATCCCATGTATGGGATGGATTATGTGCGCACTGGTTGAGTAGTGCCTTTTAGAGGAGATCATCGGTGGGGAGGCAGAATCTGGGGAGATAGAAGGTGACTCATCGAGCTGGGAGTCGTTCTTTCAGTACTCATAGATAGCATCTGGTACGTACATTATTTATAAATATTTTATATAACTATAAATTTTAACAGTTCATTTTTTATTCTTATAGGCTGTCGAGCACCCCGATATTACGGAGTACGACGTATATCGTAGGATGTATAGTGATCCTTCTACTGGAGAGCTCAGAAGTGATCGTCAGCATCACATCGTGGTCAGTATTATTTGTTTTCAAGTTTAATAATTAACTGCATAAAATATATTCACAATTTTAATTTTAAATTGAAACTACAGGAGTCATATGAGGCCGCAGCGTCACAGACCCGGCCTGAGAGTCAGGTCGGGTCATCAGATCAGACCACTGGCTGTCAGTTTGATGAGGCGGCATGGATGCAGGCCACCCAGTATGCCTTCGAGAAGGGCCGGGCAATTGGTATCAGCTCTCGACTGACTCCAAGAGATTATTATGGCAGTGCAGCGATGTCGGCGTCCAGCTCGAGAGGAGCTCGTGCATCTTCTTCTGATACACAGTATGAGGATCAGTTGCGATCTCAGACTGCACTGATATAGAGTCTCCGACAGGAGCAGGAGCAGATGCGTCAGTAGCAGCAACATCATGAGGAGGAGCATCGACGCCAGCAACAGCTGTACGAGGAGCAGATGAGTCGGTGGCAGCAGCAGCAGTAGGAGCAGATGGAGTACATGCGCCGACTCACTCATGCTTTAGGGATGGAGTTTCCTCCACTAGCATCTGCAGATCCCCCCTCCCCCCTCCCCCCTTCTTCATATTAGAGTTTGTTTTTATGTTATAAAGTTTGTTAAATCAAAATATGAATTTTTTTTCTATTCGTAGTTTCTGTCTCATTATAAAATATTAATAATATTATATTTTTAAATAACAATATTAATATGAATAATAATATTATTTATATTTTATAAAATTAAATTATATATATATATTAAAATTTTATAATATCATAATTTAATTATATTTTTGTAATATTCGAATTATTTTAATATTTGAATGTAAAATAATTATATTATTTTTATATTAATTAAAATAACTTATTAATATTTTTTTATTTATGAATTATAATTCTAATATTATTATATTAAATAAATCATTTATTACTATTCTATTATTTTTTATTTTTGAAATATAATTCTATTATTATTATATTAATTAAAATAATTTATTAATAATTTATTATTTTTATTTGGGAATTATAATTCTATTATTATATTAATTAAAATCATTTATTAATATTTTATTTTATTTTATTTTTGAATTATAATTGGATTATTAATATATTAATTAAAATAATTTATTAATAATTAATTTTTTTTTATTTTTTTATAGTATTTGCGACGGGATACTATGCCCATCGCATATAGTATTATTATTATATTCATTAAAATAATTTATTAAATGTTTTTTTTATGAATAGTATTTGCGATGGGCCCCGTCGCAAATACTATTTTAAAAGTTTTTTACAAATATACGGAGTAATGTTTGCGACTGGAAGGATCCCCGTTGCAAATAATATCTTTAGTGACGAGCCCGTCGCAAATAATTGTTGTTGCGACGCCGTTTTCTGCAATGGGCCATTTGCGACGGGATCCCGTCGCAAATGCCCCGTCGCGAATACCTGTTTTTCTAGTAGTGAATGATTTTGACATCACATGTTTCCTGAATTTTTCCATGATGGTTATTGTAAAATTTGTAGTCTTTGATCCAAATTGATTATCCATGGAAGACTCCTTCATCTACAATATCACCATAGTTTACATTATTTCCTTTATTGTTTTGGATGAATCATTTACTCACAAAAACCTGAAATAAATTTATAAAAGACATTTTTTCCATAAAATTAATCATATGGAGTCTTAGTTTCAAATATAAAAATACCTAATCGATTTTGTGTTTACACTAATGTTTTTAAAAAATAATTCTAATAATGAAAAGACATATACTTCTCTATTAGAAAAATTATAGACATATTGTTCCCATATCTATTTCTGCATTCAAAAACTCTTTTTTTTCTATTAGGTTGTTATTATTTCCACCTCATTCCTAATTCCATGGGTTTTCAAGGGATTTTCAATTTCAATGGATGTTTATTCTACTTTATTCTCAAATCATAAAATATTGATTCTACGACCAGTATCATTTTCATATAATCTTTGATAAATTTTTATGTAGTCAAGAACATCATATTTCTAGTGTATAACCATTATACAAGAAATTATAATATAATCATAAATAATTATAATGAAGTAAATCACTCTATGCATGTAAGCCAAAATTATTGGACCATATATGTATGTTGGGATGAGATTAATAAAATTTGATTCCCTTTTGTTTTTCGGTGGATATGAACTACAAACAATACTTCTTCAAATTCCAGAACCACATGCCTTTTAATGTTCTTGTTTCAAATTGGGGATATTAGTTACTATATTTATCTTAGATATTGTTTCCATAAATTTTTTATTAATGTGACCCAAACTCTGATTCCACAAGTTGTTTTCCTCTGCAAAAGTTATATATAAAATGTCTTTTTTACGTCCACTGGGAATAATTTTCTATCTTTGGTGCATCCATTAATGATATATTTCACTATATTCCCTTGATAGTGCACCAACTTTTATTAAATTTTAATTGCTTTCCCAAGTCATACAGTTGACACAGAATTAGGAGATTATGACACCATCCTTCCATAGGGAGAACTTTTTTTAAAGAAGCTCCTCATTTCCCAATTATGTACATCCACATACTTTTATCATTAATGAATCATCATTTCAAACCTCACTGCTCCATTAACCCTTATTTTAACATTATTCAATAAATCATAATTTTCCATCATATGGGATGACCACCCCCTAAAAAATTATAGGTTCTTCTATTCTTTGTATACTTCAAATCTATTTCTATAAGGTTAGAATTCTTATTCAACATATTTTCATTCTGTGAGATTCTTGATTGGGTAGAGGCTAATGGTTTCCATTTTAATATCTTTTCCACATTCATTGATTCATCAAACTCATGTTGTTCTTCTAGAGGATAAAATCAGTTTTCAAGAGATATTCCACCTAGTTTATGGGTATTGACTTTTCGAGGTATCCTTTATGTAATATTAACACCTTTACATTACCTAAATTAAATATATTTATGCATATATTTATTACAATGAAAAAATATCCATAGAAACTATTTCATATATAAGATGAAGGATATGGTTGCATTCTCCATTGTTAAATTCCAATCACTTTACTGTTTATACAGCTACTTTCCTATTCAAAATACGACATTGTATGGACTAGAAATAAAAAAATTGACATTTGATAAGAGGAAATTTCTTCTCACTTCTATGCCTCCTTATGAACTCTTATTATGTAAAATAATGTTTCTGAATATCATCTCTATATATTTGGAGGTAAATTTCAGGTATATTTTCTGTTTTATTCGAATCTTTCTCTATTGGAACATAATGTGAATTTGTGTCATGTCCATGTTTCTGCTACCATTTATTTTGAGTCATCTTATTTCCATCCTTTGATGTTTTAGCATTAAACCAATTACACTTTTCTGCATACAAGGGAATTTTTGATCATGAAAATAATACTCTACTCCTTTATAACCACGTTTATATCTATCTAATATCTCTTCGTCTAAGAATCTTCAAAACTATAATTTCTCTTTTTGACACCCTTGAATTTGATATAGTTTATAGTTTACTTAATTGATTAAATAATTCTTCCTAAAGTCTCTCAATAGTCTGGAACAACTCCTCAAGTCTGAATGTGAGATCTATGATGACTTTTTTTCTCTTTAATCCTAATAATTACTTCCCCATCCTCTTATATGCATTCAAGAGTTGTTGAAATAAAATTTTCATCTTCTAACTTTAAATCAATTTATGCATCAATATGATCAACATTCTCTAATGAATCTTCCAGAATGGATCTCATATTTATATTTCCTTTTCATTGATCTTCAATATTTTCAAGCACAACATAATGTTCAAGTATGAAATCAGAAACACTAACCAACTAATTATCATTATATTATGAAGGTTATTCTTTTTTAAATCTATCCTACATAGATGATTTGGTTTTAGATTTAAAATATTGTTCTTCATACTCAAGTTATTAATTATAAACTTGTTATTATTTATAGACACAAATAATTATCTATAATGTTTTTCTTTATATGGAATATCCATTTTGTGGAAACATTATCTAAGTCTTATATGTACTTCCATATTCAATTTCATAATCATTAATATTCCTTGAGAACTGAGAGGTAATATTACCCACACAACCATATCAAAAATATTCTAGAGGAATGGTTCCTTCAAATTTAACTTTCCCTCTCATGATTTTTTTTAAAATAATGAATGAATATGGTTTTACTCATTATCTTTATCATTAACACATATAGAAAGCTCTAGTTTTTCAATTTATTTTAATTCAATTTCATTTTATAAGTGATTCATTGCATCTTAGGGTTTGACTATAACTTCATTAGCCGCTAGAATACATATTATGTCCTCTTTATAAATTTTAGAATGATCTATTTCTAAAATGGTTGACACTTTGGGATTATAGAGAGGTGGAAGCCTTATCATTATTTTCTTCACAATTTAAATATAATTTATTTACTCATAAAGTCGTCATATTTCTCCCTCAACTTTTGTATTTTGAAAAAAAAGAAATATAAATTTTCATCAGGATTCATTTTCAGATCATCGATCCTATTTGGAAGAACATTATGTTTTTCCTCCTTCACTTTTTGGTATCCATCGTATACATTTTAACGTCTTCCACATATGAATGGTTGATTTTAAACTCATCAATTTTAGATAGATTTTAACTGATTTTGTTGTAGTAATGGAATTATGTTCTTTGGAAACTACATAATTAAATTTCCTATATTTTTCAGTCATAGATTGTCTTGTTGCATCACTGACCCGAATCCCCTAAGAAATTGCAAAAATAACATTGATTACAATAGGTTTTGAATGAGATATACTTTTCTTCTTCCAAATATGGATGTTTCTTCGATAAATGTATGGATATCCCCTAACAATTAAATTATTATACATGATAATAAAAGGGTAATGAATTAACACCAATAATCTATAGGCTCTAATAGAATATGTAGGACCCTGAAACACCATAATAGAAGAGGGGTGAATTAGGTTTCCAATTACTTTTAATGTGGTAGATCTTGTTACCAAATTATTATGAACCCATAAAACCTATCTGATGGAAATTTTTAGGAATCAAACAATCAAAATTGATGAGACAAGACAAAAATTTTACATGGTTCACCAGGAAGTTCTAGTCCATGGAGGATACTCCAATAATAAGTTGGTCATACAAAAATACACTAATGTTCACTAGTTGTGAAAAATAGTATTTCGAACACATTTAATATGTCAAAGGAGCACTAACATTAAAATATTATAGGCATAGAACAGTAACTCAACTAGAACACTTCATTACAACCCCAATGTCACTACATTGGGAGAAGTCACATTCTTTTTATCAACATGAGGGTGTCTTCAGTAGAATGGCATTTAATTATTTTTCTTAGACTATAAATATAATCTACTTGCATCAAATTACTAAGTTGGTGCACTTGAAATATCTATTCACTTAAACTCAATGACCAATATATCCATTAGTGAATCTACTTCATGATTCTCAAAACCTTCTTGAATAAAACAACATTCACGATGGTCATTGAGTCATCATAGAATACCCATTCATCAAAAAATTCACATTTTACAAAATAATTGGCATCCATCCAGACATAAATTGAATTTTTTGTGATACTCAAGATTGTACAAAAAACTAGATTCACAATACCCCTAGAGTTCATGAAATTAGAGCGATCAAGACATATCTACAGTTATTTTCTATTAAAATTAAGTAGGTGTAGCCTCATATATATATATGCTCAAACCTTCATGTAGCTCCCTTTCCTCTAGTTCATTTTTCAGGAACCATGAAAAATATCTTTGCAAAGCTCAATCATTCGCGAAGCTCTTGTGAGATTTCAATGTGCCATATACATTACCATTAAATCATCATGCATTCGCTATTATTTACTTATCTTAGTCATGGAGAACACCATCAACTCATCTTGCACTCATGAAGGTCCACACCTTCGTGAATCAAGGCCATTTTCAACACTAGTCAATCTAAATACCCTGACTTTACTATATTTATGATGAGATGATTCATGAAAACAAAATATCATGATGATAGCCTCTTCCTCAAGTTTTTAAGCCCAAAAATTTGGATAATAGTATGAAACTATGCTACCTTCAATATTGTAGTTATCATGTACTGTAAGATCATGATCTATGTAGACTATGTAATCATCTGAGTGTGGATTAAAAATAAATACAAACTAGAATCCATTTCCCTCAAATAAAATCACTTGTTCCAATTGAAATTACCTTAAAAATACCAATTGGGGCCTCACTAAAATTTTTTCATCCTAGATTATAAATAATTACCAATCCTTTCCTTTGATAGTGACAATTGAGACCTAGACATAACATACATGTATATTAAATTAATTTAGATGAATAGTCATCACATTATAAAATTACATGCCTGAAGAACCGTAACAAATTAGTTTACTTAGAACTATGGAACATATTATTCTAATATGCCGAATAATCTTGAAAATCTCCTGTAAATATCTTCCCCTCTATTACTCTTACTTAAGACCTTTTTCATAACATAGGGAAATAAATCACAAGACAAGTGTGAGATCAGAGGCTCATTAAGGGTAAAAAAGGGTTTTATGTAATCCCAAAATGGGGATAAGCATATGAGAACATGATCATATAATTATAATTTAATAACCTATATATTAAAGATCAAAAACATAAATCAGTGAAAAAATATTGGTCATTCATAAGTCATGAATTATAATGATATAAAAGAAGATGATCATGATAGAATAAAATTAGAATAATATATAGACTTGTGGAATCCCCGTTAACCTATAACATTGTAATTTTTAAAAAAAATAAATAGTTTCCCTGATTAAGTTGTTGAAATGAAATCATTCACTAAAATAAACTTATGGACATTCAACCAGGTCCATGTATAACCATGAGAACACATAATATGGTTTAGTCTTAACATTGTGAAATGTTTATCAGGTTACACAAAACATTGTAAACATTTAACCTGGTTCATAGATAAAATTATTTACATGTGATCAGGATCACAAACGACCGTATTGATAAGAAACTAGGTTTATGAAAAACATTGCATACATTTAATGTTGTTCACTCATAACATTATGAACATGTAATAATGTTCATGCATAAACTTATGAACATGAAAATTGGTCTATGCATAACATTATGGATCTATAATCACGTTCATTCATAACATTGTGAATATATAATAAGGTTAACTATTGTAAATATATAATCCAGATCACTTATAAAATATATTCTCTAGTGTCATCAATCATTACCCATTGAATTGGAGGGAGATACAAGTCCTAAATATTACAAAATGAAGTTATAAATATGTGGTCTAAAAGGTCAAAATAATTAATAAATTCCTATCCTATGAAAATAATTGCGTGTTATAAGCTTTTTATTAATATATAACCAATGTTATAGAAATAAGTTTCATAAGAAACATCTCATCAAAAACTTAATCCATTAGATGAAATAATAAGGATGGTGTCCTTAGATCATATACCAAATAAAAAATAAAATATATCAAAAGATTTCATTTTATATAGAAAATAATTTTGAAATATATTTTTGAAACATTTATTGAGGAAAATATTGTTTCCACTATGAAAAACTATTTTTAAAACATATTACATTTTATACCATTTTCATTGAAAATAACCATTATATAATATAAAGTAAGCATCGAAATAAATTTTAAAATAATGTAAAACCGAAATAATTTTTTAAATAATTTCACTCGAAAAGGATCCTAAATTAACATTTAAATGTTTTTAATTTTTTTTACAAAACATGTTCTTTGTAAGAAAACATATTTCTATCCGATGAGAGAAATTAAGCCTTATTTTCATAAGAAAACATTTTATTAATCATTTTATGTACAGAATAGTATAAAATGGTAATGTCACATAAAGACAACATGAAAAACTACAGGTTAAGAATACTAGTTTTACTTCATGAGAGATGGAACATAATATTTAATAAATGAAATCATGATAAAAAACAATCTTGATAAACAATGAGATTGTAATAATATACTGTTACCACTTTTGGAACATTGAATCATAATACCCATTGAATAATGACATTAAATTAAGCATAAATTATCATTTAAAGAATTATATTCATGATGTAACATGTAACATCCCGGACCCAGGTGCCACGCAACGGGTGCCCTGAACTCGGTTCGTCACGTGAACTCAAGCGCATTTCCCAAACGCCAGAGGCTTCCGACTAGCAGCGAGAACCCAGGTCTGAGAGTGGGGAAACTATGCCCTCCTTTGTCAAAGTGTAGCGTAGCGGAATTTAAATAAAACATAAAACAAACATCAGAAGCAGTAAACCATACACAACAGAAATAATCAACAGTATATAAATAATGATGCTACATGTCACAAGTACTAAGAAAATAGCTAGATCATGTTATACATCAATACAGTACAGCAAAAAGCCGATTAAAGCAAAACAAAGCAAACTCCTAGGAGAGGCATCCCGAGCCTAGGCTCGGTCCCATGCCCTTCTACTCCTCAGTAATATTCAAGAACTTATATAGGGACTCTTTCACCTATCTCCACCTGCAGAAACGTAATCTGTTTGGGCCAAAAAGAGTGACCCAAATAGGGTGTGAGAAATATATCTCAGTAGGCACCCACCAAAGGCACATGGCCAACTGCATGTAAGCATGCAACAACAGTATGCATTAGTAAAATGCAATAAAGTAAGAAGTACTAAAAAGTAACTAACTTAAAAAATAAATTTCCATTTTATTATTCATTTAATCCATTATATACTAGAAATCACCACAGTGCATTTCTAAGAAAACAGTCCACGTCCTCAGATAAGAAAAACCTTACCCTCGGATAAGAAGAATCCAACCCGCAGATATAGCCGTCAAGCATAACACAAATTTCCCTCAAGCGTAGGAAGTGTCGCCCTCAGGCACAGAAGTCAAGACCTCAGGCATGAAAGGTTTCCCTCAGGTGAAATAGTATGTTACTCTCAGGATAATATATTCATGCCCTCAGGCTATTACAATTCAGTTCCCACAGGATAATCACAACAACTCCCTCAGGATAAACAGGTAACTAGGCCATGCCCAACATGTCAAAATACAGTAAATAAGAAATTCCTCTCAAGGAAATTGTACGATTACTACTTTAAAGACATACCCTCAGGTAGCCAGGCCAATCAGCAAAACAGTGAAACACACCCCTAGGGTGGTTCCAGATACAAGCAACGATCCCAACCAGCATTTTATTATCACAATTTAATCACCTATGCAATTATAGGAATTAAATATAGCAACAGTCTCAGCCACATGACACCCCAACATGGGTTTGTGGCACGAAAATGCACAAAAACGCACGACATTTGAAAATTTACACCAAGACACCTACCTTATACGCCAACGAGTGTTATACACGAACGCCGATCCAAGAAACGCCCAAGAATGACGTAGATATGACGAAGAATAAAACCCATTCAAATGTAAATAACATTCCCTCGGGAAAGAATTGGTAAGAACGACTTAAGAATAAGGAAGGGCATACATGCGTGGTTCCAACGAGATCGTCCGAGGTGGAATCAGATTCTATACGAACACTCGGTGGATCTTCATAGGTTTGGCCTCCTCCTTAGGCTCCAAAACGGCTCAAATAATTCCTCTTCCAAATGAGGAGGATACTGCCTATTTTAAGCAGAAAAACAAAGTGCACGGTGTGTACTTCTGAGTACACGGTATGTACTTCTTTCATTTAATTGTTCCTCTAGCGGCATTGCCACACTGTTCATCTGTCGGCATGAGTACACGACATGTACATCCGAGTACATGGTGTGTACTATCGCCCAGCTGGCGGCTACACCACCGCCTTCCAGTTTAGGCTTGCCGACTGACTACATGGTGTGTAAAGGACCACTACACGGTGTGTAGTCGGTTCCTACACCCCTCGTCGCCGACATGGCTACACGCCCAGTGTACCCATCCCACATGGCCAAAACTACACGGCGTGTGGAAAAGTATACAAAGTGTAGTTCCAAAATTTAGGATTTTTTTCCCATTTTCCATATTTTGTCAAAAACACTTAAGGAAAAGAGAAAAGATGAAGCTTGTACCTCAAAAATAAGAACCGGGTTCTTATAAACATCCCCCCTTATAGCAATTCATCCCTAAATTTCCCTTCCCAGGGTGGCGAAGATAAAGCTCAGAACAGCTCTAGCCACTAAGCACGTACGTCGGCCTCCCACTCCCAGGTCTTGTCCTGCACTCTCCCATGCTGCCATAGCACCCGTACGAGAGGAAATGGCCGGCCTCAGAGAACCTTTATGCTCCTGTCAATGATACGAATCAGATGCTCCTCAAAGGATTCATCTGCCTCCATCTCAACCTCCTCTGGATAAAAAATGTGAGATGGGTCTAAATGATAGCGGTGAAACTGAGACACGTGGAAGACATCGTGCATGGCTTGGTATCGTTGTGGTAACTACAACCGATAGGCAATTCTCCCGACTCTCTCCAGAACCTTGAATGGCCCCACATACCTCGGTGAAATCATACACTGTCTCCGGATCCGCTTGTGTCCCAGCCTCGGCGAAACACGCAAGAAAACCTGATCCTCGACCATGAACTCCAAATTTCGTCTGTGGTGATCAACATATGACTTATGTTGAGACTGCGCGGTAGCCATCTGCTTTCAAATCAACTACACCTACTCAGATGTCTCCTGCACGAGTTGTGGCCCTAGTAAAGCTTCCTCACCTGCCTCTATCAATCACAAAGGTGAACGGAATGGCCTACCATTTAAAGGCTCGTATAGTGTCATCTCAATAGTTTCCTGAAAACTATTTTTATTGCAAAACTCGACTAGGGGTATGTGCTTCTTCCAAGATCCCCCAAAGTCTATGATGCATGCACAGAGCATGTCCTCTAGCACCTGTATCGTACGCTCTGACTGGCCATCTGTCTGAGGGTGGTATATTGTGCTCAGAAGCACTTATGTACCCAGTGCCCTCTGAAAAATCTGCTAGAAACAAGATGTAAAGCGGGCGTCCCTATTTGAAACGATATAACGAGGGACCCCATGAAGACGTACGATGTCTTGGATATACAGCCTCCCGAGATCGTCTACACCATAGGTCTCCTTGATCGGCAAGAAGTGATCTGCGTTCGTGAGTCTGTCCACAACAACCCACACGACGTCATTTCCCTGAGATGACCTCGGAAATCCTGTCACAAAATCCATCGCGACATCATCCCATTTCTACTCTGGAATGGGTAACTACTATAACATCCCAGCTGGTCTTTGACGCTCTGACTTCACCTTTTGACAGGTGGAACATCTCGTAACAAACCCAGCTACATCTCTCTTCATACACGGCCACCAGTACTGACGTCTCAAGTCACAGTACATCTTGGTAACCCCGGGATGAACTGCCCAAGTCAAAGCATGACACTCCCACATCAGCTCCTTAGGTATATCCCATGGAACCCATACTCAACCATGGAAATGTAGGACCTCATCGTCGCCTATCGTTCAACAAGGAGGAGGGTCCTCACTTTCCACCGACTCCCGTAGAACTAGGCCTTCCAGATCAGATAGCTACCTCATCCTCACTCTGTCCAGGAGGGTAGATGTCACCGCTAAAGATGAAAGATAAGTCTGCCCCTGACTGTCATGCATCTACAGATGCATCTCAGAGAACAAAGCCATGAGCTACTACTCACCACTGGCCTCCTACACTGCCTGTATATGAGTCTTCCTGCTCAGTGCATCAGCTACTGCATTACCTTTACCAAGTGTATAGGCAAGCTCAAAATCGAAGGACTGTAAGTACTCAACCCACCTTCTCTGCCTCAGATTCAGGTCACGCTGAGTTAAGATATACTTGAGGCATTTGTGGTTGGTGTAAACCACAAAATTCTCTCCCAACAGATAATGTATCCAACAGTGCAACGCATGAACAACTGCAGCCAACTTGAGATCATGCTTCGGGTAATTCCGCTCTTGTGGCCTTAACTGCCGAGACCCGTACGCAACAACTCGTTCTCCCTGCATCAACACTGCTCCCAGCCCAGTCCTTGATGCATCACAGTAAACTGTATAGCTCTTCCCCGGTTCTGGGAGTATTAGGATCGGTGCTGATGTCAACCTTCCCTTCAGGTCCGAAAAAGCTGCCTCGCAAGCTTTTGACCAAACGAACTTCACACCCTTCTTAGTCAGTCCCATCAACGGTGATGCTAAGTGAGAGAAGGCCTATATGAAGCGTCTGTAGTAACCAGCCAGCCCTAAAAAACGTGGTATCTCAAGCATGTTCTTAGGCTGCTCCCAGGAAACTACTGCTCTCACCTTCTCTTGGTCTACTACAACTCCTGCCTCTGAGATGATATGACCTAGGAAATGAATCTGGTCCATCCAAAAGTGGCACTTTGAGATCTTAGCATATAGATGATGCTCTCTCAGTGTACTCAATACAATCTCATGATGGGTGGCATGGTCGTGTCAAGTGTGAGAGTACACCAAGATGTCATCCACGAATACTACCACAAAAGAATCAAGATACGGATGGAATACATGATTCATCAGAGCCACAAAAACTGCTGGCGCGTTCGTGAGTCCGAACGGAATAACCAAGTACTCGTACAAACCATATCTGCTCCAAAAATCTGTAAGCGGTATATCCGATGGTCTCACACGCAGCTGATGATATCCAGATCCCAAGTCAATCGTCGAGAACACTCGTGATCCACGTAGCTGATCAAAAAGATCATCTATCCTTGGCAAGTCATATCGATTCTTAACCATGAACTGGTTCAGCTTCCGCTAATCCATGCACAGTCTGAGGGTACCATCTGCCTTCTTCGTTAAAAGGACCAGCGAACCCCAAAGAGAAGTACTGGGTCGGATAAACCCATTTTCATGTAACTCCTATAACTGCCTCTTGAGCTCCTGCAACTCTGGTGTAGCCATCCTATAAGCAGGAATGGACACTGGTGCTATGCCTGGAACGAGCTAAATAGTGAAATCCACCTCTCACACTAGAGGTAGACCCGAAAAGTCGTCCGGGAAGACATACCTGAAATGATCAACAACTGGAGGGAAATCTGTCTGACATGTCCCCAGATCATCCAGATACAAACTCGCAATCTGGGTTGTGACTCCACCTCACTCATGATGCTCTGGTCCAGCTTGACTCACCTGAACATCCCACTCACCCTTGTATTGAAACTCTCCACCCTCTAGTGAGGTGAAACACACCCTACGACGATAGCAATCTACAAAGGCTCGATAGGGAACCAACCAGTCCATCCCAAGAATGATGTCATAGTTCGTCATCTCTAAGACATAGAGGTCCCAAAAAAAGTGACACCCACCAACCTTAAGGGGGAACTCCTTGCACTGACGCACACCAACCGTTCTAGTCCGCAACAGAGTGTCTAGCGTCATGATATCGGAAGAAGTAGAAACACAGACGCCAAGGCTCTCCACAACGGGTACAGATATGAAACTATGCGTAGCACCCATATCAAAATGTATTGAAGATAAGACAGAAGCTACTAAAATAGTACCTCTGACTGTAGAAGGTTTGGGATCCTACTCGTGCTGGGACTACTGCACTGTATACGCCTGCCCAGTGCCGCGGCCCTGCGACACAGCCTGGCTACCCTAAGTTGTCCCTCCCTGTTTCCTCTGAGATCCTGGTGTCTGGCTACCACAACCATGACCACCATCTCTGCCTACACACCCTGATGTATTTCTGTTCCCTGACTAGTAAGAATCCACTGGTCCTGCTCCCGCACGCGGAGTCTGCACAGAACCCCTCTCACTAGCCACTGGTAGAAATGCCCTGCAAAAGCGTTGCATATGACCCATTTTCCCGCAAGCTCGACACTCCACTGGGTCTCGTAGACATTGTTGTCTCTGGTGCCCCTCTCTGCCACACTGGTAGAACCTGATCGGGCCACCTGAAGTCACTGTCTGGCTGGTACTGCCACCCTGAGAGAAGACCATCTGTCTCTTCCTCTTGCCAGTAGAAATAGTACTAGAAACTGGTGCTGAACCACCCTGGCCCACACCACTAGATTCCTGAAGGATCCTCTCTGTGATCAGCACCTGGTTCAGAATAGTGTGTACTGAAGGCAACCTGAAAACATTCACCAGTGGTCAGATGTCATACCGAAGACCATCCTCAAAACGTTTGTCTCTCAACGTCTCATCACCCACCAGCACGGGTGAAAAATGCTGAATTTCCATAAAATGAGCAGAATAGTCCATCACTGACATAAATCCCTACTGCAGATTCATGATCTCTCAAGCTCTATCTTCTCTCAGCATCTCTGAGAAGAAAAAGTCATAGAATAATTCCTGAAAGTCTTCCCATGCCATGTCTCTGTGATGCTCTGACTGGGTGGTAACATCCTACCACATCTTGGCGGAATCACACAGCATGTGCGTCACATGTTTGACCCTCCGCCCTGGAGGCATCTCAAGATGCTCGAAAATAGTCTGCATCGATCCTAGCCAAGACTCCGCAGCCTGTGGTCCGCCATCCCCTGAGAACATAGGCATATGCTGCTGCTGGAAGATATGTGTTAGCTCAGCCATAGATGTGGAAGCCTGCGGTGCTCCCTAAAAGGTCTACATGAACCGCATAAATCCCTCACAGAACTGCGTCTCCACGCCTGTGTCTGGTATAACGGCTGGCGCCCCCTCTGGCTCTGCTGGAGGATCCACTGGTAGCCCATGCCCCACCATCTCCAGAGTATAATCGTCGCCGCTCTCCTAGAGAACAACTCGCGGTCGTCTAGGCGGCATGACACTACAAGGTCAAAAGCACACCTCAGATGCAAGATTATTATGACCAAAAATAAAAGGAACCAAAATGGAAACAAGAGGAAGAAGGCATTCAAAATTTTCAAAACAAGACTACACGGCGTGTACAATGACTACACGGTGTGTACTTGACTTCTGTTCCCCTGCTCGGGTCCTTACACATGGATAAGCCACACGGCTTCCGTCGAACAAAAACTACACAACATATATAATATCTACACGGTGTGTACGATGTTATTTTACAACTGCACGTGTCATTTGTGACAAGGCCGAATATTCGGATTGACACTACATGGCGTGTTACACTCATACACGGCGTGTACAACACCCCGTTTCCCAGCCACCCGGTAACACCACACGGTCTGTCCTGAGACAATACTACACTGCATGTCCCAAAGGTACACGGCGTGTTCCGGGAGAGGTGACATCATCCAGTGTTATTAGTTACACGACCGAGGCCCCGGGTCACACTACACGATGGGTCCACCATTGACACGACGTGTTATTTCAAGTATTTCACCGACCTGTGTTGTTAGTTACATGACCGAACTCTGGGTCAACACTACACGGCGTGTCCATCGTGTACATGATGTGTTTTACCAAAGCCTTCCCTACGCCGTGTCGTCGCCCACATAGTTTGTGACATGGGAAGAGACTACACGACGTGTAATCATAGTACACGGCATGTACTTAAAAAGATCATTTTTCTTCCCCAATAGAAGGCCATACATGGCGTGTGTAAAAATTATATACAGCGTGTATACTGGGTTTCTGGACAGTATGTCTCATAAACTTTTCTGGAACCCAGAAAATATCGAAAACCAACACCTAAGTTTCAAATTCCGACCCGTGAGGGCCCATACTCCCTAAGAATCAAAGTTTGACATCTTATCTGTGTTATAACTAATAAACAGTCAATGATCCACCAAATTCCGGTCGATGGGGGCCCATAATCCCCAAAAAAAGAAGTTTGGCGTCCATTCTATATACAGGCTCAAACTAAAATACCACATCACAAAGCAGGTATTTATCAAGTAGCTATCACAACATCATGCGTTTCTCACACGTCAACCATCACAACAAGATGCAATATCTAATGAACCTACATGGCATGGAAACTATGCATCGCATGTGATATCTAGCATGTGCCTATATGATGCACGAGATGACATACCCTCATCTCATCAGGTTACAACTAAATAGAACCCATAGATAAATTATAAATAGTAGAAACCAAATGTGTCACCCAACGGTGAAAACATATCAACTGTAAAAGTTGAAAAATCAGTAAAATTGCAACACGAGGTAAATTGGATTTTCCCTGTACACAGGTCAGCTATGCCTAGGCATAGCTTATTACCAACTACCATTCTTCATATCCCTAACTACGGCTCCAAATAATAAGTTAATGAAAATAACACCCTCGGATACCACTTTGTAACATCTCGGACCCGGGTGCCACGCAACGGGTTCCCCGAACCCGGTTCGCCATGTGACCTCAAGCGCATTTCCCCAAACGCCAAAGGCTGCCAACTAGTAGCGAGGGCCGAGGTCTGATAGTGGGGAAACTATTCCCTCATTTGTCAAAGTGTAGTGCATCAGAATTGAAATAAAACATACAACAAATAGCGGAAGCATTAAACCATACACAACTGAAATAATCAACAGCATATAAATAATGATGCTACATGTCTCAAGTACTATGAAAATTGCCAGATCATGTTATACATCAATACAGTACCACAAAAATCAGAGTACAGCAAAACAAAGCAAACAGCTTGCAGCGGCATCGCGAGCCTAGGCTCGGTCCCATGCCCTCTTACTCCTCAGTAACAGTCAAGTACCTGTATAGGGACTCTTGCCCCTATCTCCACCTACAGAAACGTAATCTATTTGGGCCGAAAATTATGACCCAAATAGGGTGTGAGAAGTATATCTCAATAGGCACCCACCCAAGGCTCGTGCCCTACTACGTGTAAACATGCAACAACAGTGTGCAATAGTAAAATGCAATAAAGTATGTAGTACTGAAAATTAACTAACTTAACAAATTAAATTTCCATTTTATTATTCATTTAACCCATTATATACTAGAATTCACCATAGTGCGTTTCTAAGCAAACAGTACATGTCCTCAGATAAGAAAAACCTTACCCTCGGGTATGCAGAATCCAACCTGCAGGTATAGCCCTCGGGCGTAACATAAATTGACCTCAGGAGTAGGAAGTGTCTCCATCAGGCACAGAAGTCAATCCCTTAGGCACGAAAGGTTTCCCTCAAAAGTAACAGTATATTGCCCTCAGGATAATACATTCACGCCCTCAGGCTATTACAGTGCAGTGCCCATAGGCTAATCACAACAATGCCCTCGGGTTAAACAGGTAACCGGGCCATGCCCAACATGTCAAAATGAAGTAAAAAAGAAATTCCTCTCAAGGAAATTCTACGATTACTACTTTAAAGTCATACCCTCGAGTATCCTAGCCAATCGGCTAAACAGTGAAACACACCCCCTGGGTGGTTCCGGATCCAAGCAATGATCCCAACCATCATTTTATTATCACAATTTAATCACCTATGCAATTCTAGGTATTAAATATAGAAATATCCTCAGCCACATGACACCCAAACATGGGTTCGTGGAACGAAAATTCGCAAAAATGAACGACATTTAGAAATTTACATCAAGCCACTTATCTTATATGGAAACGAGCGTTATACACGAACGCCGATCCAAGAAATGCCCAAGAACGACGTAGATCTGACGAAGAAGAAAACCCATTCAAATGTAAATAACATTCCCTTGGGAAAGAATTGGTAATAACGGCTTAAGGAGAAGGAAGGGCTTACCCGCGCGGTTCCAACGAGATCGTCTAAGGCGGAATCGTATTCTAGAAAAACACTTGGCGGATCTTCAAAGGTTCGGCCTCCTCCTTTGGCTCCAAAATGGCTCAAATACCTCCTCTGCCAAATGAGGAGACTACTGCATGTTTTAAGCCGAAAAAACAAAATACACGGCGTGTAATTCTGAGTACACGGCGTGTACTTATTTCATTTAACTATTCCTCTGGAGGCACCACCACACTATTCATCCGTCGACATGAGTACACGACATGTACATCTGAGTACACAGCGTGTACTGTCGCCCAGCTGGCGGCTACACCACCGCCTTACTGTTTAGGCCGGCCGACTGACTACACGGTGTGTAAAGGACAACTACATGGCATGTAGTCGGTTCCTATGCCCCTCGTCACCGAAATGGCTACACTCCCTATGTACCCATCCCACACGGCCAAAAGTACACTGCGTGTGGAAAAGTACACGGCGTATAGTTCCAAAATTTAGGATTTTTCCCCATTTTCCATATTTTCTCAAATACACTTAGGGAAAAGAGAAAATAAGAAGCCCATACCTCAAAAATAAGAACTGAGTTCTTATATAACATGTCAAAGGTCAGTATATAAACATCATAGAATAATATATGTGTATAACATGGTATTATGTCAAAGTATGAAAAATGGGATAGAAGTACTTTACTGATTCGATAAATTTTGAACCATAAACCCCATGAAAGAGAGATTTTAAAATAGTTATGTAAAACTGAATAATTATAAGAATAATAATCATAAAATAAACCAATGGAATGTATACATTTCTTATATTATAAATAGCTGGTGAACATGGCTTCTGTCTCATTGATATTTAAATGGGAAACGAGAAGACCCTTACCATACGTCTTAACATTCATAGTACATATTAAAACCACTTGTATAATACAATTATTTTTATTATATATCTTCCATAGACTCATTATCTTATATTGAACACCATATATTATTTCAGTATGACTTTATATTAGTAGTTTATTAACAATTACAAGATAATATTACATTTTGGGTAATATCCTCTTTGTCTTCCTTATATGTTTTGGACTTCTTATAACTGATCTTGTTACTTATATCATGATTTATAGATTTATAGAATGTATAAAATGATATAAATAAGATTTATATATATTTTATAAATTTTTAATATTATTTAAAATATATAAAAATGAAATGGAATACACCATTCATGGAGATGGTACACTGTACGTAAGCATGAACACAGTTTCCATTTTCTGGTTATATTGATAATGATAATGTAAATGATATATATATATATATATATATTCATGTCAAATTTTATTTTCATAAATCTCATATAAATTTACTAAACCCATCATTAAAACATTCTATGAGATGTGTGAACGAATCACATCTCATATAGGAGGTGGTACTCCACACATCCACAAATGAAGTTATCATATTTACACAAAATGAAAAGCATGAAGGTATATTTTATATAATTTTTCCATTTGGATAAATAAATAATAAATAAAATATATATAATATATATAATATAAAAATATTTTTTCCATCATATTTCCCAACATTTATTGGTGGTGAAGGAAAATTGAATGACATCATTTTGTGAGGTTGACATTCGCAATACAAGAATATTTATTTCATTAAGCATTTGGTGGAAGTGTTTGTATTGGCTGGACAACACCGTAATATAAAAACATATCAGTTTATTGATGATAATGATGTTTTTATATTAGAATTAAATTAGCATAACAAAATGGGGTTTTAATGAAACAAAACATAAATTAATATTGAACAATGTTTCCACATTTACAGATAACTCTTTTTGGTATTCACCAAAGGTATTCTATGGAAGGATTAATGTCCAAATTGGGGAAATTTGGGTTAGAGGAGTGATTTTGGGAGATAATATTGGCTTGTTTTTGATGATCCAAATTCCATGATAGGTGTTACTTAATGGTATGTGTGAATGTATTTTTATAGTGGAGGGGAGTGTAAATGTTATAAATATAAAACAATAATCATTTTTATGAGGTATCTCTTACAAATTTGGTGACCAATAATTTTATATATTATATAAAATAATGATTATTTTCAAAACTAATTTATAAAATTACTTTTTTACTTTGTTATTGGGTATTTGTCCCCATAAGTTAGTGTCTAACCACTATATAAGCTCGATTTTACCTTAATCACTCCAATTAAATTTAATTTCATTCACTATATTTTTTATAAAAAATTATATTTATCTTATTATAAATTAAAAAAATAATGATTCCGAATATTTTATATATATTTATAATTATAATACTTGAATTTAAGGAAATTAATATAAAATGAATACCACATACGGGATGAGATGACATGTTTTTAAATAGAAAATGTCCAAAAGATTGAATGGTTTATGTATCCAATTTTAGTGTAAATTTGGTTACAATGAACTAAATTGGATCATTTAATGTTTATTTGATCAAATTATAGTTTAAAACAAAATTAAAATATAATTTTACTATATGTAGAAATTATACAAAAATGAATTTTCGAATTAATATTTAGTATTTTTCACTATTTATCAAAAATTAAAACATCTCAAAAAAATACAAAAACATCATTGAAGGAATTTTATGATATTATAAATTAATAAATGGTGTAAATTTTTTCAAAAAAAATTATTAAATGTTAATAATTATATTTAAATTGGGCTCTCCATTAAGATTAGTAAAATTATCTTTTTGAGAAAATACATCTTTTTATTCCTAAAATTGGATTTATTCATATCTTATACCTAGAAAATATATTAGATGAGTATCAAAAATATTTATTTTTCATATGATATATAATTTTATTGAGAATTGGGATTTTTAATTTATTGATATAAACTGTGTTTTCACCTAGAAAATTGTTTTTTGTAGAAATGATATTTTTTTATTTTCAAATAGTTTTGACATACACTTCTACTAATTGATAACAAAAATATTCTTCTTATATACGTGTGTAAATAATATTTTTATAATTTAGTTGATCATATTTGTAACGTACATTCCATCATCTAGGTGGTATCTATAATAACATTTTATTATCAATATTAATAGTATATTTTTGTTTGATGAAACTCTGTGATATGTGTAACACAAGCTATCAAAGGGATTAGAAATTGTGTGTATCACCATCCAAACATAGTGTTTTGGGTATAAAAATATAATATTAGATTTTATTAGTGATGGATTAATTTTTTATTGCCTAAAATTCAATCAATACTTAGTTCTTACATATAAAAAAATTGTTTTCAATGTTTCATGCAATGCAGAATATCAAAACGATTAAATTAATTCAAAAAAATATTTTCAAAAATATCATGGTGCTCCACATAGTTCCTATTTCCATGCACGTGTCTGTGTTTGGATCTCAAAAATTAATATTTGAATTTATCTAACCATAATCATAACATCAATTATTTCATATTTAACACTCAACAACTAATGATATGGAATAGATATCATATAAGTGCACAAACATTTCATAAGAATTTAAATTATTTCATAAGATGACCATTTCATAATTAAATTATTTATTAGAAACATTTGATTCCATTTATAAATAATTCACCCACTTCCAAGTATACTCAATAATTATCATAATTATTTAATTTTACAATCCAAAAACCCCAACGGTTAAATTACTAAACATTAATTATCATGACATTTCTTCATGTACTCTTGGAATCATCCTAATCTACTATAAAATATTCATAAATCAAGAATAATCATCCATGGTACAAAATGGATAATGGAAAGACTATAAAAAGAAACTCAACCTCCAAGCCTTTAATGAAAAATTACCAAGTGAGTATCCCCTACATTAGCACAAGATGAATTTAAAATCCCATATTAATCGTGCTCAATTAGTCCTAATGCCATCACCGACACAACCATGCATATCACTATCCACCCTACCATCCCTGATGTGAACTGATAAAAAAAATAATCATCCCTAAAAAATTTATCGTAAAACTATTAGCCACCATAGTCTCACATATCATCTAATAGTATGAATCCTCATAAGAAACACACATGGAAACAAGAAAACAACAAACTACCAATCAGAAACCTAGTCCCTACAACAGAGGCATGTTGAATTCATAACAAATAGGATAACTCATCCCCAAAACATTATATTTGGAAAACAAATGGTTTGTTTTGATCATAAATAAATTGATTCATTTATCACAAGTTACAACCAAACACAACCTAGGGCATAATTTTTTAACAACTATGATTTATTTAATCATTTTTTAAACATTACACCTATTTCAAAAACGTAATGAGGAATAATAAGTATAAATTAAAAATGAATTGTTATTATAAGTCATCAAACATTAATAGATTAAAATTATTTATCCAATTATCAAAAAACACATGATAACCCATAGTATATAAAATTATACCATATTGTCAAGTAATGTAAGAGGCACACTATTGAGATAGTATTACCACATACGATGGTTACATAAATATATCAATATTTAATCATAGTTTAATATTAATTATGGTTATTTGAACAATTACAAAATGAGATAATGGGTTATAACATTTTGATTTCATAAAAATAATGGTTTTGGACATAGCGAAAACACTAAAGGGGCCTGCCCAACTCCATTTATTTTCCAAATATATGATTAATATGAGATATTAGTTTGTTTCCGACGCTTTCGCCGGGGCGCGCGCGCATCCGTCCGCGGAGGAGGGGGACGCGCGGCTTTGTTGCCCCGCATTCCCGCTTTCCAAAGGCGGGCGACATTCGTTCCTTGTTCAGGGACGTCTGCTCCTTGATCGAAACGGGATGATGGGATGTCGGTTTTTCCTCCTGTGGATTCCTCCTCAGAACTCGTCACCTAGTTCGGGTCTCCCTTATAGATTTAATACGTAGTTCGTGAAACTCTTCCCAGTGCCGTGTTTCCATGGACGCCGGTTAATTACACTACTTCTGTCGGGACATTCCAAAGGGTCCAGTCAGGGCAGCAACCTTCGGTCAGGGGAGTAATCACGTTTGAGGCATCAGTAGCGTGTCTGGATGCTGGGGTACCTGGCATGTCTGTCTGTTATCCTCGATCACAAGTCTTCTCGAGGGCGTGGAAGCCCGAGGCATCCCACATCGAGCGCAGGGAATTACATGTCATAGACACGTATCTGAGGTTTTCCTCAGCTTCCCATGTTCAACACAGGGTATGCCGCGAGTTTAACGTCTTGCGGAGACGGTTACGCCAAAGGCGTTCCATCTGAGGTTTTCCTCAGGCATCTCATGTTTATCACAAGGTAGGTCGCGAGTTTAACGTCTTGTGGAGACGGTTGAGAATGAAATGGGACTATCGCAGGGGGGCGACAGCGAAGTTGGGCTTGAGCCTTGAAGAGGCTTCCTATGTATCCCTGTGGCAGGGAATCAACGTCCGCGTAGTTCAGGATGGTGCCGGTAAACCGATGTGAAGCCGGACCTTGGTCCGAGGAGAGTTGGGCTTGAACCTCTGGGAGGATTCCTACGTACCATGCCTTGACATGGATCAAAGTCCTCGTAGTTCAAATAATACAGTTTAACGTCATGCGGGACGATAATGAACCCTGACGTGAATAAACGACGGGTGGTGGGTGTCGGTGAGCCGACGTAAGTGAGGGACCTTGATCCACTATTGGTGGGCTTGAACCTCGTGGAGGCTTCCTACGTACCATGCCTTGACATGGATCAAAGACTTCGTAGTTCAAATGGGGTTGGGTCACAATGGCTTACCACTGGACCAGAATGTAGTTTAACGTCATACTGGACGTAGGTAGAACACGACGTGAATTGGGTGATGGGTGGGCTTGAACCTCGTGGAGGCTTCCTACGTACCATGCCTTGACATAGATCAAAGACCTCATAGTTCAGGTGGAAGTAGACCTTGGTCCACTGATGGTGGGCTTGAACCTCGTGGAGGCTTCCTACGTACCATGCCTTGACATGGATCAAAGACCTCGTAGTTCAGGTGGAAGTAGACCTTGGTCCACTGATGGTGGGCTTGAAACTCGTGGAGGCTTCCTACGTACCATGCCTTGACATGGATCAAAGACCTCGTAGTTCAGGTGGAAGTAGACCTTGGTCCACTGATGGTGGGCTTGAATCTCTTGGAGGCTTCCTACGTACCATGCCTTGACATGGATCAAAGACCTCGTAGTTCAGGTGGGTTTGTCAGGGTCAGTGCTCACTCTAATCCCACGTGAGCCATGCTCGGTGTGAGAAACAAGAGGTCGCAAGGACTTGACGATCACGTCGTGAAGGGTGCGTCCGTGAGAAGCGAAGAGGGGCTTACGCGTTGAGCGGCCCATGGTGTTGGGACTTACTCCAGGATGGAGGCCCAGAACGGGGTGCCTCGTTCCCTATCACGTCCTCCACTGACCTTGGTAGTGGGGAAGTACAGAGATGCACGGGTGCAATCATCCGTACCAAAGGTTAGGGACTTACGCTCTGAGGCAGCCCTTCCCCTGCGAACATACACCACTCCGACAAGGAGGATCTCATTCCATGTGCAGAAGAGTTACCATTCCCGTGGAGACGAGCGGTGTAATGAATGCTCGAGCTGGGGGGACCCTTCGTGAGGGAGACGAGGTTGGGTCACAGTTTAACGTCATGTGTTGAGGACGTGGTGCTTGGCAGTTTAACGTCCTGCAGCTCAGACGAGGTGGGTTCACTCCACACCCCTAGGGATTACATAACCGGTACCCTCTGGTCCTTGGGGAAGGGAAGGTACCGGTAAGGCCATGGTAAAGGGGGGTCGCGGGAGGAACCATCGAGGGGTCCACGTTAGCGTGGCTATGCGAAGAAGCAATAGCCGTTAGCGTGCCTATGCGAAGAAGCATTAGGCAAAGCAACGCTACGGGAGGTGTTGCCCATGGGACTTTGAAATCACATCGTGCAAACCTGGAGGGTCGCACGGAAAGAGGAATCGCTAAGCAGAGGAGTGCGCTTTGCGAAGTGGGGTGCCTTGGCCTTAGCATGGGGCAGAGGTGGGAGTGGGAGGTGCTTCGCGAAGTGGAACAGTGTTCGCGGAGCACTGCCTCGTGAAGAAGGAGTGGTTCGCGAAGCAGGGTCCTGCCAAGCAATGTACTTCGCGGAGTGGAGCGATCCTGCCTTAGCATAGGGATTACTCGTATGGGTTGGGTGTTTCGCGAAGCACGAGTGCTCCGCGGCTGCCCGGGTTCCCTTGGGAATCCCCTTCCTTTGCGAACGCCCTTGGGCTTCGCGAAGGGCATCCCTCTCGGAAGAGGGGCTCAAAACGAAGCAAATCAGAGTCGTCTCGCGAAGTAGAAATACCTCGCGGAGCTCATGATTCCCGGGGGAAAGCTTGCTTCGCGATTCGGGAGAGGAGAAGCCGAAAGGTCGGATTGTCCATCCTCAGGGACTCAGGGGGATTCGAGTATTTATAGGGAAGGGGCGCCGCGATGCAGGGCTTGCGCGCCGCCTTCGGAGCTTCGCGGCGGCTCGCGAACGTCAAACGGGCTCGCGGAGGGTCACCGCCTCTGGCGCTTCGCGGCGGCTCGCGAACATCAAACGTGCTCGCGGAGGATCACCGCCTCTGGCGCTTCACGGTGGCTCGCGAACGTCAAACGGGCTCGCGGAGGATCACCGCCTGTGGCGCTTCGCGGCGGCTCGCGAACGTCAGACGCGCTCGCGGAGGATCACCACCTCTGGTGCTTTGCGGCGGCTCGCGAACGTCAAACGGGATCACGGAGGATCACCGCCTTCGGAGCTTCGCGGCGCCGCCAGGGTTGGGGCGCTTCGCAGCGGGGCTTCGCGGCTGTGCTTCGCGGGGCAGCGCGCCGGCTGTCTTTTTCGTTCCTTCCTTTCGGGCCACATTTTTGGCGCCAACAAATGCCCCCCCTCAGACTTGGAGCCGCGGAGGGCGAAGGGTCGAAGTCTGAGGGACGATCGCCAAAACTGTCGGTGGTTCGCGATGCTGCATCGCGAAGGAGTCCCGCGATGCTCGCCGGGGCCGCAGATCTGGACGCGCCACGATGCTTCGCGCGGATAAGGCGCGCCGCGATGCTCCGGGGTCGTCGCCTATAAATAGGGGGTCCACCCTCTTTTGTCTTTACGTGCCTTCCTTGTCTTTTTTGCGCTCTCGATTTTGCGAAGCTCCGCGTACTCCGCGCCAGCCCTCCGCGAATCGAGCTTCGCGGCGAACCGCGGGTCTCTGACTCCGCGTCCGCGCCAAGAGAACCTTTGCGTGCCTGCCTTGGCCGGACTTCACGGTGTTGATCTTGCGACCGACCTTCGCGATCCGGCTTCGCGATCGAGCTTCGCGATCCATCCGGAAGAATCCTTTTCTGAGGGCCAGAGTTAAAATGGCCCATCAAGAAGCTGTGCGGGAAGTGCTTGCAGATGCTGCTCGCCGGGATGAGATGGCCAACCGTCCGGGCTTGGGGGAAATCGTTCGGAGCCACTCAGACCACACTTCCTTGACAGACCTACTGTCGGAAGGTCAGAGGGATTAACCGCAGTGCAAGAAACTGCCGTTGTACGGCTTCAGACTGAGGGATGACGTCTTCATCCCTGAGGCGAGAAGGGATGAACCAGCTTGCTGGTTCAGGAGCACGCCATGCCAGCACCAATGGTTCAGGGCGGCCGATGGTCATGCACAGGAGGATTTCACACCCGTCACCACTGATTGCCTCTACAATCATATGAACGATATTGACGGGAGGCCACTGCAACCGGAGACGTCCCCTCCTCTCTACCGCACCATACTGAAGGCGGCTCTGCAGGATCCGAAGAAGGGATGGTCTGATAAGTGGGACCTGCGCCAGGGCGGCAACTTTACCGATGACTGGGCCTGGGCCTACTGGGTCGGCGCCTCATGCGAGGAGTTCGAGGCCAAGCTGAGGAGAGTGGGATTGTACGAGGCGGCGTGGGCCTCCCAGTTCCACATTTACCAACCCAAGCAGCTGATGCCGGAACTGTTGAGTAGATGGTCGTCCCGAATCAACACCTTCCACCTGCATCATGGGGAGGTGGGCATCAGCCTGTGGGATGTCCACCAGATTTCCGGGGTCCCGATCTTGGGGGCCATGTATGACGAATTCCTCCTCGTTGCCAGCGTGTGGGGAGATGCTGAGCAAATGCCGCGACTGGCGTCAGTGCTGATGGCGCTTGTCCCTGGAGAGGACAAGGAAGCAGTGAGGGATGTCCACTTCAGAAGATGGTTCAAATGCTTCCTGAACTTCCCAGAAGATCGAGAGTTCCCTCCAAGGCCTCGAACTTGCCCGAGGGCAGCCCAGCGGGGCAAGGAACACTCGTATTTGCGGGTTTTGGAGGACAGCCAATGGAAGACGTGGGGCTTCAGCGTCAGCACTGAACAACAGCCAATAGTTAGGCTGGCGGCGTTCATCGCGGCTCTCATCTGTGGGTGGATCCTACCAGTGAGAGATACAAGCATGGGGGTACGGCCCAGCCCATTCATCATGGCATCGATGTTGGCCATGGGGCAGCGGATCAACCTGGGGATCCCGATGCTCGCCAAGCTATACAGAATGATGTGGCGTATTAGCGAGGGTAAGAAGCCGCCAAGAATATGTGGGCCTTTCCACCTCCTGTATGGGTGGATCGCGGCGCATATCAGGGGGATTTACGAGTATCCAAACCCCATTTCGCCGACGGGATCAGACTTTCGCCCCTCCATCTTGAACGCAGCTGGGAGCTTCCCATTCAAACTGGTCATTCCGATGGTGCTGAATAGGGTGTGGAGAGCGGATGAGTTCAACTTTCATCCCTTTCCACTGCCGACGGGGAGGCTTACTGATGATGGACGGGGAACGGAAGAGCATCGGGCTTACCTCCTGGCCTTCCGAGGTGGAGTTTTGGTGGCTCGGATAGATCGTGAGCCGATCTGTGAACCGTACACCCCACACCGTTTTGTGAGGCAGTTCCGGTGCCTCCAGCGGCTGACCCCGCAGATATACTGGGAGGTGCGTCACGAGGAGCACCCGTGTGTGATGAGGCAACTGTGGCTTATGTTCACACGTGAGGATGGAAAGATGCAGATCACATTGCCTCCGTCCACCGCCGTCTTCGGCTTAGTGAAGGAGTACGCCATCAGCTGGGAGGCCGCTTATCCCGGGGAGATGCTGAAGCAGCCAACGATCCGGGATGGTGACGGTGGGCCTCCTTTATCTCGAGGTCGGGGTCGGAGGGCAGCTAGGGCCGCCCGCGGAAGCGGGGCTGCCATGGCAGAGAGACCCGCACCGGCCGAGGGTATGGAAGCAGCGGCGGATCCGGTGGTTCTGGGAGAGCAGGGTCATCCGGAGGGGCGGCCACCGAGGGGATACCGTCGGATATCCGCTTAGGCTCCGGGGAAGCGGCTGCATCACATTGACATGGCAGAAGATGCTTTCTTTCCGGAAGCTTGGGACGTCTGGGATGTCAACCGGCAATTCCTCAGCCCATCTGAGATGTGGGCCCACCTGAATCACCTCGGGATGAGACTGCCGGGCATAGGCCCAGTCCGTGCTGGATTCATGGTGTCTCCGGTGGATGCGGAGCAATACTTGAATGAGCTGGAGGATTACATCCACTCCAGTGGTGTCCCTCGCCCAATGACAGACCGGGTGAGGGTACTGTTGAATCAGACGGTCCCTCCACAGCTATCGGCTGCCAATCTGAGGGAGCGCTTCCCCTTGCCGGAGGAATAAGGGGATTCTTCTCGGGAGGATGAGGCTGGAGGAAGGAGCCCGTTGGAGGAGGGAGAGTTCGGAGACCGAAGCTCAGAATCCGACGACTTCGCGGAGGCTCTCGAGGTAGCATTCCGAACTCCTCTTCTTACGATCTGTTCTTGAATCCCTATGGACTTCTCACCAATGTTCGAGCCATGCAGGAGGAACTTGTTCGTAGGCCTCGTTCTCTCTCCTTGGCGGGTGATGTCGCGGGACCTTCGGAACCCGCGCCTATGGCTGCGTCCAGTTCTGCATCTGGTGGGACCAGGGGGTCTGAGGTGGCTCCTCTGGACTCTCCAGGCCTTCCAACAGAATACGGGGGGCCTCATCTTGGAGTCCCATCAGTACCGGTCCGGGAGCAGCGCTCGGAGATCGATCTTCATAAGTTTCCTTCACCGGTCTCCTCGTTGCCACACGTGGGCCATGCCAACTAACGTTTATGTCTATTTCTGTCATACAGTTCTCCGACTGGCGTGGGCTGCTGCAGCTAGGCTGGTTGGGATGTTTGGCAGCGTCCCTCCCGGGGGCATGCCGGTGATGGTGTCGATAGTCCCTTCACCTCCTCAAGCTGCGGCGCACACCATCACTGGCGGGATCACCAGCAGGGCCATACCTGAAGTCATCGAGGTGGACTCTGAGTAAGAGGATCAACCGGTCTGTCCCAGTCCTGTCGTGCCTACGCCGGCGTCAGGTGTCGTACCAGACTCAACACCAGATGCGGATCCCGCTGAGGAATTCCTGCAGGCATATCCTGCGTACGAGCCTGCCGACTGCGCGGATTGGGACGAAACAGCTTCTGATGAGGAAGACAGCAGCATAGTCCGCCGCCGGTCGTGGAAGCTGATCACGCGCTTCATCAGGGACACTCCCCAAGCGCAATGGCTGGCCGAAATGGATAGGCTCCACTCGCGGTTGCGTGAACTGTGTGCCGGGGGAGTGGACGCCCAACGCCCTCACGCGCTCATCCGAGACCTCATGGCTGAGAGGATCCGGGGGCATGATCGTGGGCTGAGCGTGGGATGGCAGCGGAGGAAGGCAACCAACATCAGGAAGCTCCAGGAGGCTGAAGGCGAGGTCCAACAGATGCAGATCCGGGCCAACGAGCTTTCGGCCACTCTCGATGCACAGTCTGAGCTGGTCTTACGATTGAAGGCCCAGCTGGCAGAGGCTGAGGAGCATATGGAGCAGACCTCTGGAAGGATGGCTTTCGTCCAGGCCGAGGTGGAAAGGGCCCGGGCCAGGGTTGACGGATTACGCCCCGCCGCTGCTGAAGAGGAGCGGGAGTTAAATCAGCGGCAACAGGCTCTGGACGCCGCAAGTCAACGGGTGGCGGAGCTGCAACGCTCTTTTGACGGAGTCAACCCGTCCATGGGGTAAGTCAACCCCCGAGTATTGTAGCGAACTCGAAAGAAGCTTTTATTAACACTTTTGTGCTCCAACTCTTTCTTTCTCCTTTGTTTTGAGTTCCGTAGCACGCACGATTTCCACTGTTGAATTGCCTTGTTGCATCCCTGCAATGTTTGCGGGACGTTTGACGACAATTCCCTCAAACCAGTCCAGATTCCCGAAAGATGGGGAAGGCTTGATCGGAGGAGAAAATTCCAGGATAGCTGAATTACCGTTTCTCCAACGTGCTCTTATGCACGATCGGGGCAACACCAGGGGCGCTGAAATCGGTTCAAACAGATGAAAATGGGAAGTTTGAATCACGATGCCCAAATTCGGAACACTGTGGGGATGGCGTGACAATAAAGGACAACCGCTAACCGTGGCGGACAAACGGTATCCTTACTGCGTTATCCTGAAATGGGGACAACAAATGAGCATCGACCACTGACCATATTCGCAACGCGGGATTTTATCAATTTGTTGTCGATCAATATTTCAGGGCGTTGGCCCAGGACAGTTGGTGGACCATAGGTCAGACATCCATACTGTTAGGGGGTCCTTCCAGACATGACCAGTCTTCCGGAACGTTGGCCCAGGACGGTAGGTGAGCCGATGCGGCACAAGACCAGGCCGTTAGGGGGTTTCTTCAGACATGAAAGAGGACGAGAGTCCAAATAAGGGACACGCAAAGCGTGGAACATGGAGTGGTGGTTTGTTCAAACAGAATCCATCACTTAGGTAGTTACACCACCATGGTGGGAGTACGCCAAACTGGGCGCATTGGCCTGATCATGGATCATTCCTTCTTCCGGACAGGGCCTCTGGCGAGGGCTGGAAATGGGGAGGAACAAGATTTCGTGATTCCAGGGGCTGAACCCTAGGTGAAATGCCTGGGTGTCTCTACATATCCCACATGATGATGGGAATCAAGCCACACGTAGTTCTTGAAGCGCAGTTTAACGTCATACTGGACGAGGAGCAGCCTGACCGTGTTGGTACACATCCAGCCAAAACTACTAAGCCCATGTGAGTCGTGCTCGGTGTGGGAAACAAGCAGTAGTGGTGGGAATTTCCCGACGCAGAGAGGGGCAGGTTGGGGCAAAGGGATGCTCGGTGACTACTGGCCCAATGACACTAACACGATCATTTAGCGCACCTAGAAAGAGCCGATTATGGTGGAGTTCCACTTGAACATGAGGGAGTGGAAATGTGTGAATCATGACGCTCGAGATTCGGATCACGATGGTGGCGGCGTGGCGATGGAGGACTACTGCTGACCATATTTGCAACACAGTATCCTATCGTGTTAGGCTGAAATGGGGACAAACAAATGAGGGTCGACCGTTGACCATGTTCGAAACACGGGACCGTGTCACAAATGTTGTCAAATATCCACAGGGACGTTGGCCCGAAACGATTGTAAGGCCCTTAGGTCCAGAATTCATGGAGAGCCCTTAAGCATAGTATCCACGTCATCCGACGGTCCTTTTGGATGTTGAAGAGGATGAGGATCCAAATAGTGAGCTCACGAAGCTTGGTCATGGGATGAGGGGAATGTCCTTGTGAAAATCCCATGCTTCGGGCTTTTTGTCAAAACACATCTGAATACGTCAACGAAACGTATTAGAGAGAGGGAGAAGATTCCTTTCCCTTGGGGAGATCTTAGTTTATGGTCATAGAATTCGGACCATGGATTGGAAAAAGGGATCAGGGGACGCATGACATCACATCCTGACGTGAATGAGCTCGAGTCGAGGGACCGAACACCAGGGTTAGGCTGGGCCCGTGGGGAAGTACCCGGGCGCTCCTACGTATCTCATGAGGATGAGAATCAAGCCATACGTAGTTCTGGAAGGTGGCAGGGTAAGGTACCAGTGCCAGGGGAAAGGGGAAGTGCGGACGTGGCCCTTGCACTAAAAGAAGCGGAATTTGATGTATCTTGTTTGTTCTTTGAGGTGAATGGTTTTTTTTTGTGAAGCGACAGGCCTAGAACTGTAGGTCGTGATGTCGCCACAAGAATCAAGCTGTGATGGGCATTGACAAATGGCATGGCACATGGCCAGTACCCAACGTGATGTCCTCTACAGCGAGGTCACCACAATGCGGTGTCGTTTTTCGTCGTGCAGCCAGGACGATAATGTCACAGTTTAGGGTCGTATGATAGGACCAAGCATGCATTTTATCGTCATGCAGCGCAGACGTAGCAGAGACGATGCTAGGCGGGAAATGTGCGCAGTGTTATAAAACACATTTGACAGAGGCATGATCCCACATCAAATTGTACGCCATCCAGAGGTAAAACAGGGAGAGAGACTGGCTTCCTGAATGGGTTGTACCTGGAGACAGGGCGTCTGGGCGGTCCTACGTGTCCCATGAGGATGGGAATTTGAACGTAGTCCCGAATGGGTCTTAGTTTATGGTCTTAGAGCTCGGACCATGGGAGCCCACAAAGGGCGCCAGATTGCAGCTTTGTCCCCCTAGCATTCAAAGGTGCACTGAGGGATAGCGCCAAAAGTGTCGAGATTCCACCCGGACATGATGGGGTGGAAAATGATGTGAATCATGCAACCAACATTCAAGGACTGAAGGGGCTGGCGTGACGACAGGGGATTACTGCTGACCATGTTCGCAACACAGCATCCTGTCGCGTTAGCCTGAAATGAGGACTAACAAAACGAGCATCGACCGCTGACCATATTCGCAACGTGGAATTTTATCGATTTGTCGTCCGTAACCCTGTAGGGCATTGGCCCGTATCGGTAGGAGAGCCCTTGGGCATAGTATCCAGGCCGTTCTTGGGGGTCCCTCTGGGTGTGAAAGATGATGGAAGTCCGAATAGAGGGGAACACGAAGCTTGACAAGTGGAAGGAACTTGACCAAGTTGAATCTGACACTCTTGGTGCTAGACTAGAGTGCTCTTAATACATGGGTGAACCACTGTAGGGAGCCAAGGGACTCAACCTTGAGGGTGATCGAGAGATGGCAGATCCCCAGGGGAAGGGGGGCATGGTGCCCAAAACCTTGTATCATACCTGCACACCCCCCGTTGGAGAGGGATGGACCAAGTGGCCTAGGTGACCAGGAAATCAGGAGATCTCCCAGAGGTGGGGCTGGACCCGAATCTTAGACATTCAGATGGTCCTACGTATCCCATTAGGATTGGAATCATGCCATACGTAGTTATGAAAGGTGCCTTTTAACGTCATGCAGGACAGAACAGGAGGACTGAACCTCAGAATGGGGGCGTGCGTGGTGCAGTTGTTGCAAACCCGACGTGAATGAGGACGTAGTCCTACACTGCGCCACGCAGTCCTGTGATCAGGGTCCTGAAGAGAGGATTAGGGAGGTAAATTTGCTGAACTCAAGCTGGGTCCAAAGACAAGGGGTCTTGAACGTAGTTCCAGATGAGAGTCTTAGTTTATGGTCTTAGAGCTCGGACCGTGGATGGTGACAACTCCCGAGTAAGCACAGATGTCAGCCCAATCCCTAATCCCAGGTGAGACAAACTCGGTGTGGGAAACAAGGGGGGAATCCTCATTGCAATACTTGGGGAATCCATTAAAGGGGAGTTAGCAGAAAGTTCTGAAGGACACCTTTGATGTAGCTTGTTCCTCAAATGCGCAGACCTGCACGGAGGAAAAGTACCAAGAATCCCGAGACTCTACTTGGACACGATGAAGTGACGAAGGGTGTGAATTGTGTACCCGGCATTTGGGCCTAACGGGTTGGCGTGACGACAGAGGAAAACTGTTATCCGTGACGGAAACACAGCGTCTGTATCGCGTTAGCCTGAGGTGGGAACAACAAACGAGCATCGACCGCTGACCATATTCGCAACGCGGGATTTTATCGATTTGTTGTCCGAAACCCTGGGGGGCGTTGGCCCGTATCGGTAGGAGAGCCCTTGGGCATTGTATCCAGGCCGTTCATGGGGGTCCCTCCGGGTGTGAAAGATGGTGAAAGCCCTGATGCGGGGATACGAAAAGCCTGGAAAGCGGGTGCGGACGTGTCCGAGTAAAGCATGGCATTCCAGGTAATGAACCAGAGTACTCTTAAGCACATTGGGGAACCGCCGAAAAAGAGGGATCGACGAAACAACTCAGTAGGGGGTTGGAGCATGCCGTGGTCATCACGAGACCGTCGTGAATGATGACATAATCCCACACCGCACCATATTATCCCCTCATGGAGGAAGGATGGGCCAAGGGGCCAAGATGGGATGAGGATTCCCGAGAGATGGGGCTGGACCCGGATCTTGGACATCCAGGTGGTCCTACGTATCCCATCAGGATGGGAATCAAGCCACACGTAGTTCTTGAAATGTAGTTTAACATCATACCGGACGAGGAGGGGAGTAACATACCCCTATGAAAGGTGTACAGTATGGCGAAAAACCGACGTGAATGAGGACATAGCCCTACGCCATACCGTACAATCCTATAAGATAGGTCTTGGGCCGCGGCCTGGAAAGGCCGAGGGGCCTGGGGCTGAGCCTCGGTCAGGAAGAACTGACTGGTTTGTAGTTTAACGTCTTACATGAGGACGGGGGGCCAGGGGCCCAAGGAGGCCAAGGGGCCTGAGGCTGAGCCTCGGTCAGGAAGAACTGACCGGTTTGTAGTTTAACGTCTTACATGAGGACGGGGGGCCAGGGGCCCAAGGAGGCCAAGGGGCCTGAGGCTCGGTCAGGAAGGCCTGACCGGTTTGTAGTTTAACGTCTTACATGAGGACGGGGGGCCAGGGGCCCAAGGAGGCCAAGGGGCCTAAGGCTGAGCCTCGGAAGGGGAGTCGTACGACATGGTACAAGATCCTGACGTGAATGAGGACGTAGTCCCACACCACACCGTACACTCCGGGTAAGAAGGGACCTAGGCTGTGACCTAGAAAGGCCAAGGGGCCTAAGGTCAAGTATCAATCAGGAAGACCTGACTGGCTTGTAGTTTAATGTCCTACATGAGGACGGGGGGCCAGGGGCCCAAGGAGGCCAAGGGGCCTGAGGCTCGGTCAGGAAGGCCTGACCGGTTTGTAGTTTAACGTCTTACATGAGGACGGGGGGCCAGGGGCCCAAGGAGGCCAAGGGGCCTGAGGCTCGGTCAGGAAGGCCTGACCGATTTGTAGTTTAACGTCTTACATGAGGACAGGGGGCCAGGGGCCCAAGGAGGCCAAGGGGCCTGAGGCTGAGCCTCGGAAGGGGAGTCGTACGACATGTTACATGATCCCAACATGAATGAGGACGTAGTCCCACACCACACCGTACGCTCCGGGTGAGGAATCCTGGGCTGTGGGCCCGATCACTAGCACCACCTGGGGGAAGTTTGTCACCTCAGGATGGGGCAGAATGAATCACTGTTGACCATATTCGAAACACAGCGTTCCTATGGTGACCCGCATGGGGGCAACAAATGAGCGTCGACCGCTGACCAAATTCGCAACGCGGGACTTGTATCGATTTGTTGCTTGAGAACCCCTCGGGGGCGTTGGCTCGTATCGGTAGGAGAGCCCTTGGGCTTTGTATCCAGGCCGTTCTTGGGGGCCCCTCCGGGTGTGAAAAGGTGACAGAATCCCAGTCAAGGAGTGGGTGAAGCTCAGTTGCGTTCATCCACGAAAGGGGCAAACACCTCCAGGGGGAAATGTGCAGCCGGGTCGGGGCTTTCTCGACGTGGGTCGGGGAAAAAGTGTGCACCCTGCCATGTCTTGACCCGAGGGGAAGATTTTGGCTTTTGGGCTGGGCCAACGGACGAAATGTCCGGGTGTTCCTACGTATCTCATAAGGATGAGAATCAAGCCATACGTAGTTCTTGAAGGCCATGCAGTTTAGCGTCATGCGGTGAGGACGTGGGAGGGTAGAAGAACGGGAGTGGGCGCATGGTGCGACCCCCGCAATCTTTGCGTGAGTGGGGTTGCATGAGCGGGGCCAAGAAAGCCGACGCCCTGCTACACAAAGATCCTCCAAGGAGACCTTCCCCAGGGGAATAGTGGAAGAGAGAAGATTGGGGTTGGGCTCAAGACAAGGCGTCCGAGCATTCCTACGTATCCCATGAAGATGGGAATCAAGCCGTACGTAGTTCTTGACATGCAGTTTAACGTCATGCGGGACGGTGAGAAGCACCTCCTTTGGGGATATGTATGGTACGACAAGTAATCTGATGTGAACGGGGACATAGTCCCACACCATGCCGTACAATACCGCAAGAGGGTAAGTCGGAGAAAGATCAAGGGGGGGCCCGAGGCCAAGCCGCGGTGGAGACGGGGCCAGGGGCCCAAGGAGGACAAGAGGCGTGAGGCCGGGCCTCGGTCAGGAAGACCTGACTGTCTTGCAGTTTAACGTCTTGCAGTGAGGACGGAGAGACAGTTTAAGGTCAAGCGGGACCAAGTCGCAGTTTAGAGTCATGCAGGACCCTCTCGCAGTTTAGGGTCGTGTAGGACCACTGCAGTTTAATGTCGTGCAGGACCCTCTCACAGTTTAGGGTCGTGCAGGACCACTGCAGTTTAATGTCGTGCGGGACCCTCTCGCAGTTTAGGGTCGTGCCGGACCACTTTTTCCCTAGGCAAAGTATCGCTTGAGGAATCTGGCATTGGTGGGAGGGGTTACACGCTCTCCATCTGTGGTCACCAAGGAGTATGCTCCATTGGGGTAAACCTTATGTATGATATAAGGCCCTTCCCATTTGGGTTCTAACTTGGGCGGTTTCCTTCCGGGAATCATTGGCGCTCGCAGGGCCAGCACCAGGTCACCCTGTAGAAAAGAGTGGAGACGAACCTTCTTGTCAAAAGCTCTTGCTATCTTGTCCTGATGCCTTTCCAGATTGTGCAGGGCACGAAGCCGGTTCTCGTCCAGTGCCTCTAACTCAGCTAGACGGATCTCGGCTACCTCATCTGATGTCTGGTGATCATAAACTGCCGTGCATAGCGACGACAGCTGGATCTCAATGGGTAGGACGGCCTCAGCTCCATACACCAGGGAATATGGGGTCACCTGGGTAGAGTTGCGAGTCGTCGTCCGGTAAGCCCAGAGGGCGTTGGGGAGCTTGTCCGGCCAACTCTTCTTGTTCTGACCAACCATCTTCTGCAGAATGTTAGAGAGGGTCTTGTTGAACGCCTCGATCTGTCCATTCGCCTGTGCGTGGTAGCGGGAGGTATGGTTTGACCGGATGTCGTACTTAGCGTACAATTTCTTCAATTCAGCTGCTCGGAAGTTGGTGCCATTGTCAGTGAGGACGGCGCGAGGGACTCCAAACCGGTGGATAATGTTGGAGCTCACAAAGTCAACGACGGAACGGGCCTTGACCTCTTTGAGCGGAACTGCTTCTGCCCACTTGGAGAAGAAATCTGTAGCAGTCAGGATGAACCTACACTGGCGAGCTGTTGCCGGCGGATACGGTCCCACTACATCAAGTCCCCATACCGCAAATGGACAAGAGTACTTGGTGGGGTGGAGGGGTTCTGGAGGCCGATGCAAGAAGTTGGCGTGCACTTGGCACGCGTGGCATCTCTTGGCGTATCCAATACAATCGTGGATCATGGAGGGCCAGAAGTACCCTAGCCTCCGGATTTGATGGGACAGCTTCGGCCCAGCTTGATGGGCGCCACAGGAACCAGCGTGAACCTCTTGCATAACTTGAGGTATCTCTACTCCTTGGATGCAACGGACGAGGACACCATCAAAACTCCGTTTATAGAGGGTCTGCTCAAGACTGGGGCCGCTCTGGAGGGTAAATTGAAGTGCGCGGCGTCGAATTCGCTCGCGCTCGGCCCGGTTGTCTGGGAGCTGACCATTTTGGAGATACTCGACAAAAGGTGCTCTCCAATCGGGGGTCGTTTCAACCACTGCGTCTGACGAACCCGGGACCCCCGATACGGAGGGTCCGGCGGTGAGATGACTTACCCGCAGGCTATCACGGTCCTCTTGGGTGACGGGAGCAATGACTCTCTAGTGGGCCACGTGTATGACCAAATCATCTTGCTCGGGTTCTGCGAGCGATGCGGCTAAGCCAGCTAGGGCGTCCGCTTGGCCGTTCTGCGACCGCGGGACATGGGTAACCTCTGGCCGAGAAGAGAACTGGGCTATTAGGAGGAGGGTGTACTCCAGCAACGGTGAAAGCTATGGCTTCCTGACGACGTAGTCACCATTAACCTGTTTGATTACCAGCTCAGAATCTCCCTTCACATGTAGATGGGGTACATGGATCTCAAGGGCCAACTCGAGGCCGGTGATGAGAGCTTGGTACTCCGCCTCGTTGTTCCTACAACCTTCTGTCAACAGGAAGGAGTACGTCAGGACGGCTTGCGCCGGGGTAATGAAAACAATACCCAGACCCACTCTGTTGAGCTTGGGGTCGTTGAGCCTTCTACCGGTGGGGCTCCGGGAGGCGCCGTCGAAATGCATTTGCCAACATGGGACAACGTGATCGACCGAGAGGATCGTCTCGTCGGGGAAATCCAGTTCCAGGGATTGATCCGCGGAGGTTGGATGGGTAGCTAAAAAGTCTGCCAACGCCTGTCCCTTAACGGCCTTCTGAGGCACAAACCTGATGTCAAACTGCTGGAGAATCACCGCCCACCATGCTAGTCGTCCAGTCAGCATGGGGCGGTTCAGGATGTACTTCAGCGGATCCACCCGAGAGATCAATTGCACCTCGTGGTGTTGCAGGTAGTGTCGCAACTTCTTCACGGCGAAGACGAGCGCAAGGCAGCTCTTTTCGAAAAGGGAATATCTGACCTCCGTATCGAGAAGCATGCGACTGAGATAGTAGAGACTGTTCTCAGTGCCCTCGTTATTCTTCTGGGCGAGCAGCGCACCGAGGGATCTCTCCAGGGCGGTAACGTAAAGGACCAGCGGGTTTCCAGAGACGGGTGGCATCAAGACCGGAGGTTGGAGCAGATACTGCTTGATTTCCTCGAAGGCGATCCGACACTCCTCATCCCATTCGTAGGCAGCGCCTTTCTTCATGAGCCGAGAAAAGGGCTTACACTTGCCGGCCAGGTTCGCAATGAATCGGTGTACATTGGCTAAGTGGCCTTGCAGGCCTCGTAGCTCTCGAATGTTGCTCGGGGGAGGCATTTGGCTGATGGCCTTGATCTTCTCCGGGTCGATCTCGATACCTCGGTATCTGACAACAAAACCCAGAAACTTCCCGGAGGTGACCCCGAAGGCACACTTCAGCGGGTTCATCTTCAGGTGATGGGAACAGAGGAAACCGAACACTTTCTCAAGGTCTTTGAGATGGTCCTGGAGCTGGCACGATTTGACTACAAGGTCATCCACGTAGCATTCCACCAATGTCCCGAGGATCGGTTTGAATATGCGATGCATGGCCCTCTGATAAGTGGCACCTGCATTTTTCAAACCGAATGGCATTACCCGGTAGCAAAAGGTACCCTGGGGAGCCCTGAAGGCAGTGGACTCCTCATCTTCGGGGGCCATCCGGATCTGGTTATACCCGGAATACCCATCCATGAAAGAGAGGGCTTGGAACCCGGCCGTGGCGTCAATCAACAGCTCTGTCACTGGGAGTGGGAAGTCATCCTTTGGGCAGTGGCGATTGAGATCGCGGAAGTCGATGCAGACTCTAATCTGCCCATTCTTCTTCCTGACTGGCACAATGTTGGCGAGCCATTTGGGGTACTGAACCTCTTTGACGAAGTTGGCCTTGATTAGCTTATCAACTTCGGCCTCAACCATAGCGCCATGGGAAGGGTGCATTTTCCTGGGGGGCTGCTTGAACCCACGATGTTTTACTGGGAGGCCCAGACGGTGGACGGCCACTTGGGGATCCAGCCCTGGAATCTCATCGTAACTCCAGGAAAACACATCGCAGTGCTGTTTGAGGAAGTCTACATACTGTTGCCGCTCCTCGAGGGACATGGCCGCATTGATCAATGTGGGTCTTGGATCTGCCTCGCTACCAAGGTTCACCTGTACCAGCTCATCGACCGTGGTAGAGACGCCTTCTTCAAAGGCTGGGGGAGCATCCTCCAAGTCTTCCTCCCCAGCCATGGGGGGACTTCCTAGGACAGAAGATACTTCTGGGCTTTCAAAACCCGAGGGGCGGCTGGTGCCGGCTTTGGCAGCAGCGGTCATCACATCAGGAGACTCACTTGTCGTCGAGACCATAGAAATGAATGCATTTGATCCAATCCCATCCGCCCTTCGGCCTAAGGGGCCACGCTTGATGATATCAAAGCACTGGTGACGTGTCGGCCTAAGTCGGTTGATTCCAGCCCGGCGAAATAGACACGTATAGCGCACCGCCGTTGTCATGAGCTTGACGTCCCGGTACCGTACAGGGGTAGGAGATTCCGGGATGACCCGAGCCTGGTTGATGTAGGAGTACGAGGTGATTTTCCGCCGTCGCTTGGACGCGGGAACATGCCTTCCTTGCGTACCCGAAAAAACGAAACATTGTCCCATGTCGGGTGTCGTGGCCTCCAACCGGTGGATCGGGAGGATGTAGGCGTCGTCCATGCTCGCCCAGGGATCACTTGTGATTGGGGCAGGCTCATCCTCGCTGACCAGGATCTGCTTGTCCTTACTTTGGTAATAACCCGCATCCAGATAGCGGGCCTCACAAGAAGCGAAAGGGGACGCGTCTCCTTGGAGCACGCCTACTTGACCGTTGAGCGAGTACTTAAGGCACTGGTGATACGACGAGGGAACCGCTGCATGCAGATGGAGCCATGGCCTGCCCAACAATGCGTTGTAGGCTGTGTCCTGAGAAACAACCATGAACTCGGTGCTGGCAATTAAGCCACCGAACTGGGTCTTCAGACGGATCTTGCCGACCGGGGTTTGCTCTGTCCTGTCGTACCCCTGAATCCTGAGGTCAGAGGGAGTCAAATCACCTTCTGACAAACCCAGCTTTCGCAGCGTCCGGGTCAGAATTAGATTGATTCCAGAACCCGTGTCAACGAGGCAGCGACAGACTTCCACACCGTTAAAGTGGCCAGTGATATACAGTGGGCGAATGTGCCCCTGTATAGGAGGGTCTTAATCTTCACCAGAGAACGAGATAACCGCCTGACATTCGGTGTTTTCAATTGTCTCGGTATGGATGGCCTCCGCGGCTGCCACTTCTGTCTTGAACTGGAGGGGGCTCCTTAGGGCCTCGGCAAGTGTCTCGCGCATCTCGGATGACAAGCGCAGGGCCTCAAGGATGGAAAGCCTTGCCGGAATTCCGGCTAGGTGCTTTAGGACATCATACTTGCGTGCCAAACGTGAACCTCTGCTTACAGGGGGGTTTTCGGCATTTGGGGGCATAGCGGGTCTTGCTGGTTGAACTGGCGGTCGGCTAGCACTAGGTACATCATGCTGCCTGCTAGTAGAAGCCTGGAGAGTAGTCGCCGGGCTAAGATCGAACAGCGGGGGCTGGCCCGTCGCCGGGCGAGACTGGCTGTGATACGAACGAGGCGGCTCTCCCCGATCCAGCAACACGAACGACGGTGGAGGTAGAGCTGAGGATGTTGGATGGGCCTGCGCGTGCTGAGATCTGCGCTGAGCCTGCTGCCTGGTCTCGGTAGCGTGCACGGCTTGGTCACAAGTGCCTGCTGACATACCTCGGTGACCGGCGCGATTGCGATTCCGCTGACGTTGACGTCGGCTGGAAACATTGGGGCGGTCTGCCTGGGGTTCCCCCTCGTCGGGGGTCATATAGGGCTTTACCAGCTCCACGGTGTTAACCGAAGCGTACCCTTGACTGTCGCTCAAAGAGTCATCCACCGCTGGGTGGATTCTGGGAGGAATGCCCATTTCGGGAGGCATAAAGTCGCCAAGAGTGCGGGATGACGACGGCACTGGCGGTGCACGTTGCTTCTTCTTGCGTCGCCGCTGCTTGCCCTTTTGGGCAGAGGTCGACTGTGAGGACGATGCTGAGGCACCGGCTGCTTCTTCTGAAGGTTCCGGCTGCTTCAGGCGTGACCAGATGATACCCTGGGCACGGACGACAGTTTTTCAAGCCATCCAGTTGTCGTATTTCTGGGACCCGCGGCTAGGGACCTGCTGCCACTCACCTTCGCCGTCGCTGCCGATTTCTGATCCTGCAAAGACGCCCGCCACTTGTGCTGGCGCTGGGCCCAACTTGACTATGTTGTTGTTGACCTGGTCCTGAAGCCAGTCTTTAAACACATAGCATCGCTTGAGGGTGTGCCCCAGGATTCGATGATAAGGGCTGTAGTTGGGGTGATCGGTGAGATGCGCCTCTGCCGGCCTCCTGCACTCAGGCAGACGCATGATCCCTTGCTCTAGAGCACTTCGGAAGTAACCAGGGACCTGATTTTCGTTAAACGAATAGGTATGGTACTTTCTATCTGGGTAAGGAGCCCTGGGGGCCTGGTCCTGTCGAGGGACCGGAGGGGCCTGCCGAGGGGGCGGCGTGTGGTTGTCTCGCCTAGGTGGCGGCGGCGCATTGCGCGGGGGAACCTGTCGGTTCTTAGGTGGTCGCTGCTGTGCAGGAACCTGTGCTTGAGGTGGAGGACCTCTGCGGGGTTGTGGGGGTGGTGCCGCCGGTAACAATTCCACCTGCCTCGGGGCTTCTATTTGAGCCACTGCGGCGGGTTCAGCCCTGGCGGCCCTCCTGGCTGGGATCATAGGGGGCAACAAACGTGCCTGACTAGCCTGTTGCAGGGCCTCCTCGAGGCGCTGGGCCTTATCCGAGAAATCTCTAAACCCTCCAGGGTAGTTCTGGGTAATCAAGGAGGGTACCAGCTCTGTCTTTACGTTCCCCACACACATCGTCAGTAATTGCTCCTGAGTCAGTGGCATATCGAGGGAATACGTAAGTCCTTTCCACCGGGCGATGAATTCTGCAACCCGCTCATCAGGCCTCTGTTTGCACTTAAAGAGGTCCGCGATGCTGGTCTTCCGTGTGGTGGAGCTGAACTGGTACAAGAACTGCCGGCGAAGATCCTCCCAACCGGTCACTGATCCGATGGGGAGCTGGCTGTACCAGACGAATGCCGGACCTTCCAACGTCTGTACAACACATCGGAGCTTAGCGGCTTCTTGCTGAGCCGGGGTCCCCAGCATGGGGCCACAACTGGAAGAGAAATGAGCCAAGTGCTGGGGTGGGTCCCCTGTCCCGTTAAAAGGCGAGAAAGTGGGGTTCCCAAAACCCGGAGGCACGGGCATATCATCCACCCACGCGGGATAAGGCTTGCCATCCGGTGGGACCGCCACCTGCCGTGTCTCCAACGCCTCGAGGCAGGCTGTGAGTGCCGCAATAAGGTCCTCCGGGTGGGGGTCCCTGTCTTGACGGGGGTCCCTAACCACAAGCGCATTGCCAGGTTCTTCAACATGGTAGACGGCTTCTGCTGCTCGCGGGTTGACTGGTTGGACGACCTGTTGGGCGGCTGGGGGAACCCGGGTTGGGTTCTTCAGATTGCCCCGTCGCTCAGGGGGGTTTGGCGAGACGTATCGCGCCGTCTTGCCATATGTTCCGGCTTCCGCCCTGTCCGCGGCAGTAGCATGATCAGGGTTGCCCGGAGGCATCTCACCGGGGGGAAATTGTTCCTGCCCCTGCTGCCCCGGCCTGGGATTACCATAGTCGGGTCGTCGCTCTACTGCGCGTTCAGCCAAGAGTTCGTCGACCAGCCTCTTCTGCTCAGCAAGCTGCTGGCGCAACGTGGCCTTCTCAGGGTCTTCGTCCGTTTTCTGCACAGAGGCAGACGGGTCGGAGTGCTTGACTATTCCGACGTGCTCCTTACCCTTGCCAGTGCTCCGACCGAGTGCCAGTGACTCGGTGGGTACAGGGAGGCCCAACAGGTTCCTCTGATGACGGGTAACTCTCCCTGACGGGTCAAGAAGCGGAGGTACTCCCTCGGATGGTAAGTCCCAATCAAGGAACTCAAGCTCATCTTCCATATCCACAACGTCGGCCATGTAGACTGTGACTCGTCTTGAGGGTATATCCTCAATGTCGCATAGCGAATCGGGCTGTCGTCGGATAGGGTCGAAGAGGAGAGCGGCATAGCGTCCCCAACCACGGACTTGCACATGGGGGGTGGCTTCGCTGACGATCTTGCGGAGTGCCTTGAAACTCTGAACGCATTTTCGTTGGAGGGCACTCTGATGACCGGGCGACTCGGGGTGCTGGGCCGCAAGGAGCGCCGCTGCATCAATCAGGCGACACTGTTTTCCAATCTCCTCGAAGTGCTCTCGACTCATGGGGTACACTACCCGTTCCCAATGGAGGCGGAAGTGCGTCGCCCACAGGGTCCGACAAAAGTATACCACTTCTTCAGGGGTAAGCGACTCGGGTACGCAAAAATTCAGCGCCGCCGTGGGCCAGAACATCTCTGGGAAGTAGTCCGCTGCAAGAATACTCCAGAAGCTCCTGGGTTCGTCCTCGGGGTTCGGCCCTACATTTCCCCACTCATCAACCGGGGGTGGCTGAGGGACCGGTAGCGGTACCGAGGCGGACCTCTGGGATAGCAAACTCGGCGGTGGAGAATACGGCGAGCGAGTAGACTGGGCACCGTACTCTGGGCCTTCCTCTGAAGAGCGAGGTGACCTGACCACAATGTCACGATAGGACGGGCTAACAGCCGCTGCTTCGGGTACGGGAATTGCAGTTACCTGTGTCCGGTCATGTCGTGGCTCTACCACCGTTGACCCCCAAAACAGCTCCTCGTGGTCCCGAGTAGAGGTAGAGGGCGCTTCGGGTGACGGTGGCGGTGACTGCGCGGTCGAAACCTGCGGAATTCCCAGGATTTCTTCCTCCTGGATGTACCTGCGGAGAGAGACGGGAATCCGGTGGACCTCAAATTCCGGGAGAACGAGGCTGACGCGTCTGGTTCCTGCCCCAGTCCTTGATACAGAGGAGCCGGGAGAACGTTCCATCGCTGAATCTCATTCCGCTTCCGAATCGAAGAAGCGGGCAGGTTTGATCTCCCCTTGGGCCTTCCCAGGATTCTTCTTGTGGTGGCGACGACCCGCTCATCTGCCCCTGGGTGGCTCTTCAGGACAGGGTTGACCCCTATCAGGCGGCCCTGGGGCGGTGCTAGCGCCGTGGCGGAGAGGGCCCCCACTTGAGACAGCCGGGGTGCGAGGGGCACCAGGGCAAATATCAAAGGGTACATGGGGAGGACCTCCATGAATAGTACCCACGTGGGTGGGGCCTCTATTGGAACCGGCAAGAGCATGGGGAAGGCCTCCATGGTCGATGCGAGCGGAGCGAGGCTGACCTTCACTCCTTGAGTTTCTGGGGCGAGGAGGACCTTCGCCAGTCGTAGAGAGGACGTAGGGGGGGCCCACGTCGAAGGACCGGATGGACGGTGCCTTTAGAAGGATGGACTTCATACCCTGTACAGCGGGCGCGGGAAATGTTTCCGCGCTGAGCATCACTGCCCCGGGGCAGGTCTTCCTGCAGGATGGGGGCAGCACGAGGCATGCCTCCATGACGAACCTCGGAGCGGGGAAGGCCCACGCTCTGTGGAGTAGTGGTACGGGGAGGACCTCCGTACGGGGTGGCATCACCGCGGGTTAGCTCGCGACGATCATCACTAGAGCCTGCAACCCGGAGAGTCAACCCGGCCTGCCCATGGGGCGGATGGGGTCTCAATCTTGGTTGGGCGAAGGGGTGCCCCTGCTCAATGTACGCGGGGGCTTCATAATGTACGCCGGTGGTGGCTCGGGACACTGTAACTGTCGACGTGGACGCGCCTAGGCGAACGTCCTCAGCCCGGGCCCGGCGCTGATGTCGGGTCAGGCGGGCCGGTGCAGGTGGTGCAGGGACGTATTCTGCCTACTCTTCCTGCGGGGCCGGACGGCGGCGTTGACGTGGCCGGACGGGAGCTCTCGCCTGGGGGCCCCGGGTCGGGGCCCTGAGCGGACTGAGCCGGACAACACCTACCTCTTCAGCGTAAGGCGAAGTGTCGTCAAGGCGTTCCGGGGATAGGCTCCCGAAATGATTGAATGTCTGGGTGGGGAGCGGGGGCTCCCTGCGCGGCCTGTTAGGGCGGCGTTGACGGCGGGGCCTAGAAGCCTCCAGGTCCAAACGGGCCATATCCCTGGTCGGGATGACCCCTTGTTCCTCATACCTGTGCACGAGGCTGTTGATCACCCTTCGTTGGATGACCTCTGATGGGGAAAGGGGACGTGGACGTCCCGCATCCCGTGATGTGGCAGCCGTCGTGGCGGTAGTGGCGCCATGTGGAGTGGCCGTAGTGGTGTTGCCCCTGCCCCTACGCGGGCGAGGAGCGGATGGTGACCGCATCTCTGAAATAGAAACCTGGTTTCTGGAAAATGAAGGGATCAACTCATCAGTACTGAGAGGAAAAGGATTGACAGCCAGTGCCCCAGCGTTCTTCCATCCTCCATGTCTGTGAGAAGGATCCACGCCAACACGCTGCAGAGCGGAGCGCCCCACGTTCTACTACCCCGACTTCCGGTGAGTTCCACGACAGGCCCGCCATTTGCTTGGTGGGACCAGGCACCGGATATCTGGATCCGGTGACACGTCAATATACTGGTGTCTCGAACGCTACTAATCCCCATGCTGAGGAGAAGACTTTCACGTCGGGTTCACCATTTCTGTTTCTGACGCTTTCGCCGGGGCGCGCGCGCATCCGTCCGCAGAGGAGGGGGACGCGCGGCTTTGTTGCCCCGCATTCCCGCTTTGCAAAGGCGGGCGGCATTCGTTCCTTGTTCAGGGACGTCTGCTCGTTGATCGAAACGGGATGATGGGATGTCGGTTCTTCCTCCTGTGGATTCCTCCTCAGAACTCGTCACCTAGTCCGGGTCTCCCTTATAGATTTAATACGTAGTTCGTGAAACTCTTCCCAGTGCCGTGTTTCCATGGACGCCGGTTAATTACACTGCTTCTGTCGGGACATTCCAAAGGGTCCAGTCAGGGCAGCAACCATCGGTCAGGGGAGTAATCACGTTTGAGGCATCAGTAGCGTGTCTGGATGCTGGGGTACCTGGCATGTCTGTCTGTTATCCTCGATCACAAGGCTTCTCGAGGGCGTGGAAGCCCGAGGCATCCCACATCGAGCGCAGGGAATTACATGTCATAGACACGTATCTGAGGTTTTCCTCAGATTCCCATGTTCAACACAGGGTATGCCGCGAGTTTAACGTCTTGCGGAGACGGTTACGCCAAAGGCGTTCCATCTGAGGTTTTCCTCAGGCATCTCATGTTTATCACGAGGTAGGTCGCGAGTTTAACGTCTTGCGGAGACGGTTGAGAATGAAATGGGACCATCGCAGGGGGGCGACAGCGAAGTTGGGCTTGAGCCTTGAAGAGGCTTCCTACGTATCCTCGTGGCAGGGAATCAAATTCCGCGTAGTTCAGGATGGTGCCGGTAAACCGACGTGAAGCCGGACCTTGGTCCGAGGAGTGTTGGGCTTGAACCTCTGGGAGGATTCCTAGTACCATGCCTTGACATGGATCAAATTCCTCGTAGTTCAAATAATACAGTTTAACGTCGTGCGGGACGATAATGAACCCTGACGTGAATAAACGATGGGTGGTGGGTGTCGGTGAGCCGACGTAAGCGAGGGACCTTGATCCACTATTGGTGGGCTTGAACCTCGTGGAGGCTTCCTACGTACCATGCCTTGACATGGATCAAAGACTTCGTAGTTCAAATGGGGATGGGTCACAATGGCTTACCACTGGACCAGAATGTAGTTTAACGTCATACTGGACGTAGGTAGAACACGACGTGAATTGGGTGATGGGTGGGCTTGAACCTCGTGGAGGCTTCCTACGTACCATGCCTTGACATGGATCAAAGACCTCGTAGTTCAGGTGGAAGTAGACCTTGGTCCACTGATGGTGGGCTTGAACCTCGTGGAGGCTTCCTACGTACCATGCCTTGACATGGATCAAAGACCTCGTAGTTCAGGTGGAAGTAGACCTTGGCCCACTGATGGTGGGCTTGAACCTCGTGGAGGCTTCCTACGTACCATGCCTTGACATGGATCAAAGACCTCGTAGTTCAGGTGGAAGTAGACCTTGGTCCACTGATGGTGGGCTTGAACCTCGTGGAGTCTTCCTACGTACCATGCCTTGACATGGATCAAAGACCTCGTAGTTTAGGTGGGTTTGTCAGGGTCAGTGCTCACTCTAAGCCCACGTGAGTCACGCTCGGTGTGAGAAAAAAGAGGTCGCAAGGACCTGACGATCACGTCGCGAAGGGTGCGTCCGTGAGAAGCGAAGAGGGGCTTACGCGTTGAGCGGCCCATGGTGTTGGGACTTACTCCAGGATGGAGGCCCAGAACGGGGTGCCTCGTTCCCTATCACGTCCTCCACTGACCTTGGTAGTGGGGAAGTACAGAGATGCACGGGTGCAATCATCCGTACCAAAGGTTAGGGGCTTACGCTCTGAGGCAGCCCTTCCCCTGCGAACATACACCACTCCGACAAGGAGGATCTCATTCCATGTGCGGAAGAGTTACCATTACCGTGGAGACGAGCAGTGTAATGAATGCTCGAGCTGGGGGGACCCTTCGTGAGGGAGACGAGGTTGGGTCACAGTTTAACGTCATGTGTTGAGGACGTGGTGCTTGGCAGTTTAACGTCCTGCAGCTCGGACGAGGTGGGTTCACTCCACACCCCTAGGGCTTACATAACCGGTATCCTCTGGTCCTTGGGGAAGGGAAGGTACCGGTAAGGCCATGGTAAAGGGGGGTTGCGGGAGGAACCATCGAGGGGTCCACGTTAGCGTGGCTATGCGAAGAAGCAATAGCCGTTAGCGTGCCTATTCGAAGAAGCATTAGGCGAAGCAACGCTACGGGAGGTGTTGTCCATGGGACTTTGAAATCACATCGTGCAAACCTGGAGGGTCGCACGGAAAGAGGAATCGCTAAGCAGAGGAGTGCGCTTTGCGAAGTGGGGTACCTTGGCCTTAGCATGGGGCAGAGGTGGGAGTGGGCGGTGCTTCGCGAAGTGGAACAGTGTTCGCGGAGCACTGCCTCGCGAAGAAGGAGTGGTTCGCGAAGCAGGGTCCTGCCAAGCAATGTACTTCGCGGAGTGGAGCGATCCTGCCTTAGCATAGGGATTACTCGTATGGGTTGGGTGTTTCGCGAAGCACGAGTGCTCCGCGGCTGCCCGGGTTCCCTTGGGAATCCCCTTCCTTTGCGAATGCCCTTGGGCTTCGCGAAGGGCATCCCTCTTGGAAGAGGGGCTCAAAACGAAGCAAATCAGAGTCGTCTCACGAAGTAGAAATACCTCGCGGAGCTCATGATTCCCGGGGCAAAGCTTGCTTCGCGATTCGGGAGAGGAGAAGCCGAAAGGTCGGATTGTCCGTACTCGGGGACTCCGGGGGAGTCGAGTATTTATAGGGAAGGGGTGCCGCGATGCAGGGCTTGCGCGCCGCCTTTGGAGCTTCGCGGCGGCTCGCGAACGTCAAACGGGCTCGCGGAGGGTCACCGCCTCTGGCGCTTCGCGGCGGCTCGCGAACGTCAAACTGGCTCGCGGAGGATCACCGCCTCTGGCACTTCGCGGCGGCTCGCGAACGTCAAACGGGCTCGCGGAGGATCACCGCCTGTGGCGCTTCGCGGCGGCTCGTGAACGTCAGACGCGCTCGCGGAGGATCACCGCCTCTGGTGCTTCGCGGCGGCTCGCGAACGTCAAACGGGCTCGCGGAGGATCACCGCCTTCGGAGCTTCGCGGCGCCGCCAGGGTTGGGTCGCTTCGCGGCGGGGCTTCGCGGCTGTGCTTCGCGGCTGTGCTTCGCGGGGCAGCGCGCCGGCTGTCTTTTTCGTTCCTTCCTTTCGGGCCACATTTTTGGTGCCAACATAGTTGATAAAAGATTTCATAAAAAAGGTAATTTAATCAAATATCAATTTACATGATATTTTTGGAATGAAACTTAGTATCATCACATAATTAATTTCTAATTATTTTAGGCAATTATGGAAATAAATTTTGTTAAATTATTTGTTCGTTGGTGAATCTAAAAATGTCATTGAATAGAAAAATAATTGTTTCATAATAATTAACTATATATTACCCCTAATAGTCATTCACATCTGTACTATGATCCTTTGATCCACATTGTAGGAATATTCAATTGCGTGTGAAATTATTCTTCAATGTATTGTTTGAGAGGGTAAATATAGGCCTTGAGTGAATTATCCAGATTCATTATTCACAACCACCAAAAATGATAACATTAGGGTTGGAAACGATATAATTGGATTTAAATAATTCTAGTGATAAAAATTAACAGTTTAACTGGCACCCTGATTGTGTACATAAACACCATGAAACCCAAATTATATAATAATATTATTGTTTTTATTATTATTTAATGAAATTTTAAAAGATTAATGAATTAATTAAATATTATTTCTTTAATAGATTATTAATGATTTATTCATACAATATTTTATATATAATATTTCCCACCTGATGATTAATATTGGGTTGTAGTTTATCAAACATATATCTCATGCATTTAATAAAGACTATCTATTTAATGTATAAATTTCAATTCATTATTCACTAATAAATAGATAAATACTATATTCACTAGATAGAAAATAAATATTTATTATATATTCATCTCACTAAATATTATTTATGATTAACAATTGATAGAATATATGTGACACAAAAACATGAGTAATTATTAAACCGTCTATGATCAAATATTTTACCAATATGTAAAAAAAACTAAATTATAATATTATTTAACTATTGTTTAATATAAAATTCATAAAGTAGGTTCACGCATAACCTTTTAAACATGTAATCAAGTCGATGCATAAACAAATGGATATGTAAGTAGGTCCATGCATAAAATGTTGAAAATTAAATGAAGTTTAGGAATAACATTGAGAACCTGAAATAAGGTTTACTCATAACATTGTGAACATGTAATTAGGTTCACACGTAACATATATAGTCATGAGTCATCCATTGTTACCCAATGCTCTGGAAGGAGATACATTCCACACCATTTAAATAAAAAAATCATGCATATGTGTTCAAGAAGACCATAAGAATTCATAATATCACAACCCATTAAAATAGGTGAATTTTATTATAATTTTATCATGGTATAACAAATGGATGAGTAACAGGTTTCATAAGAAGCATCTCATCATAAACATAAACCACTCTAAGAAATAATAAGAATTGTGTCCTTGGATCATATACCTAATAAAGAATAAACTGTATTAAAGGATGTAATATTAGATGGAAAATAAATTTGAATGATATCTTCAAAATATTTATTGATGAAAATATCCTCTCAACATGGAAAAACACAATTTAAAACAAAAAACATTTTGAAAATTGTTTTCCTTGAAAAATATAATTAAAGTATATAAAGGAATTATTGAAAGAAATTTTAAATTACTTTTAAAATAGAAAAAATAAATAAATTCCATTATCCAAAACATTATATTAAAACATTAGTTATAAAAATTTAACCCGTTTTTGGAAGAAAAACTTCTTGAATAAAATAAATTTATGGCTGGATAGTGAAATAAAGTGAGATTATCTTAAAAAATTCCATAATAATCATAAATAACAAAGATTGGAATATTGTACCTTTACAAGAATATATAATTAATAACATGCGGATAATTAAAGAAATTTGAGTTTTTGAGATATGTATCATAATATCTCAAAAATCGAAGCATGATCATGAATAATCCTGATAAATGATGAGATTGTAGTAATAAATTGTTCCCACTTTGGTAATATTGAATCATAATCACCATGGAATAATAACATAAAATGAAGCTTAAAATATAATCAAAATAGTTATATTAATGATGTATCTTGTCAATGAAATGTATATACCCCTCATAAGAGAATATAGTTTCATAAAATAGAATTATCTAAAAGAAAAAAATGATATAGAATTACTTTACCGATTTGGTAACTATTGAACGATAAACTCCCTGAAAGAGAGATACTAAAAGGGGTATTTAAATTAAAATAATTATAACTATAAAAAAATATATCCATTTTCATTTTTTACACCATATATAATAAATAGGTGGTGATGATGGATTATATATCATGAAAAAAATAAATTGAGACATGAAAACTCTTACCTTAAGTCATGAATATCTTCAAACACACTAAAAAATATTGTCTAATAAATATATTTTTTTATACATATAACAAAAAATATTATTATATATAATAACTAATTTTATTTTATTATGGATTTATATGAAAAATTTATTTACAATTCCATATTTATATTATATTTTAGGTAATATTTTGCTTTTTTTCTGTATATGTTTTGAATTGTTATTCCTTATCCACTTACTTATATCATGATTAAATTGATTAAAAAATATAAAAAATTATATAAGTATCATATATATTAAATATATAAATATTTATAATAATATATAAAATATTTAAATATGAAATGGAATACACCGTTCTTGGAGACATTAGGTCGTACGTATGTGTGATCTAGGTTTACATTTTCTTGTCATATTAAAATAAATGAAGTAAATTTAATATATTTATATATATATTGTTATAATTAAATTATTATTATGAGAACACAAATATTATATTAATTTACTAAACATATCCTTAATACATTCCTTTTAATGTGGTAGTGGATCACATCGCTTTGGGGGGGGGGTGGTTATTTATATTTCCTAAAATGAAGTTATCATATATACACAAAATGTAAATCATGAAAGTATGTTTTATATAATAATAAAAAATTTATAAAGTCATAATAATTATCATATATATTATACCAAAAAAATTATCTCTGTCTTAATTCCCAACTTTGAGTGCTGGTAATGAAAAAATAGACGACATTTTTTTGTGAGGCGGTAGTTCACTGTATACAAATGGTAATTTTGTTAACTATTGGATGGAAGTCTATGGAGGTGTTGGTAAAAACATAACCTAAAAATACACAAGTATATATATGATAATTATATAATTATATAATCCTGAAATAATAATAATTTAATTGGTGCAAAATGAAATAAAACATGAATGCATGTTCTATAATGTTACATCGTTCTCAGTTAACTGCATTTGGTATTCACCAGAATGTTTATTTGGTTGGATTTATATCAAAATTGATAACTCTAGGGTGATATAAGGGATTTATAGAGATTTTGGGGGCATATTATTTTATTATGAAATGGTTTTGAGAGCTGTGAATCCAATGGGAAGTGTAAAAGTTGTTTTATAATGGATGGTGAGTGACATTGTTGATCATCTAAAAAGTTAAACACTTATGGGAGATCTACCATACATAATGTGCCTCCAATAAGATTAAATATTGTATAAAATTTTGGATATTTTAGAAATATTTAAATAAAATACCTTTTTGACATTTTCTTAGGGTATCTGGCTGCTTAAGCTAAAGTTTAATGGCTATGTAGACTCTTTTTACCTTAATAGATGAAATTAAATTTAACTAATTTCACTAATATTTTTTATAAAATATTTTTTAACATATTAAAAAATATAAAATAAAATTATAAAATATATTATTTCTATTTTTTAAATGTAAAATCATAGAAGTGGTAAAAACTATTTTAAAATTAATCAGGTAGACATGAAAAGATTATGAGTTTTTAAAGAGAAAATGTCCAAAAGATTGAATTTTTTATATCCGATTTCAGTGTTAAATTGTTTACAATGACCAAATTGGGAAAATATATTTTTTAAGTGATCTAGTTATTCAATAGAACCAAATTAAATTATAATATAATTATATAAATAAGTTATATGAAAAAGTTGTTTTGAATTAAAATTCAATGTTTTTCACTTTTCATGAGAAAATGAAACTTCTGAAAAAAATACAAATAATTCCCCCAAATTATATATTAAGAATTAAAATTTAAAAAATGAATATTTTTTTAAAAAATAATAATAAATGTTTCAAAATTGTATTTATAATTTTTTATCCATTAAATGGGAGAAAAATTACCTTTCATAAAATGCATCTTTTTATTCATAAAATTGGATTTCTTCTTAAGTTATACCTATCAGATCTATTGGATCAGTATAGAACATATTGATTGAATATATAATATGTATATTTAATTTAAAAAATGTTTTTTTCCTTTATTCATATAAAATTATGTTTGTATATATAAACATTGAATTTCTTATAAAAATTATTTATTTCCGAATAGTTCTTACACTCACTTCTACTAATATATAACCAAATGATTCATTTTATTTAGATATGTAAATCATATTATATTTATTTATTTACTCATACTCATAACATCCATTCTAATGGAAAGGTAGTAATAATAATAAAATTTTAATAACAACATTAATAGTATCTTATAGTTTGGTAAATCACAGCCTTGCGTGTAACACATGCTATTGAAGGAACTCGACATTTTGTGTAACAAAAGCCATACATTGTATTGTATATATCAAAAAATTTATAAATGTTTTTTTCATTTCAATATTAACATTGTGTTGAGTGAAATTAAATCCAAGCAATGTATGTTCAAATAACACAGGCTATATTCAGTGTTACCAGAAAAACATAATATTAAAAAGATTAAATGAATTAAAAATATATATTACCCAAAATCAAGGGGTGTTACACATTTTTTGTGTCTGTGTGTGGTGGTGTGTGTATAGGGACCCGACCATAAAACATTAATTAATATTGAATTAAATGAATAATTCACATTGAGGATCTTTTCAGGTTTATAGTTTTAGAGAGTTGTGCCATAACTATTACATTTCAAAATATTACAAAGTAGACACTTCAACTTAGTTTCCATTTTTTGATAAAATAAAATGTATTTAAAAATTAGAGTCATGTCTAGTTCCATGTTTTAGATGGCATGAATCTTCCTTGATCTCATCATTGAACCTATTCCACTTTATGTCCTATGAAAAACATTTCAAAAACTTGGGATGAGCATTAAAAGCTCAGTAAGGGAGACATAAAGAAGGAAACTATTATTTTTTCAAAACAAGTAAATCATGAATACTTAATCATAAGTAATACTTTTATCCTTTATGAAGTAGTAAATACTCTTCACTAATTAAAATATCATTTCGTAATATTTTTTAACCAAAATATTACCATAAAACCCATTGATATAACACATAACGTATAAAGGTAACTTGGAACATAAACATACTTTAATGGAATAACCATACGGTTGACTTCCACACATGTCACTAAATGGAATAGCCATACGGTCGACATCCATACCCAATGCATTGGATGTTATAATGTAACCACCCTTCCTGGTATTCACGACCCCACCTGTCATTTGGTTTATCACGTAACCACCCATAAATGTCCAAGTACCATTATAAAATCATGAGACATAAAATAAGTATAGAGGAAAGAAAACATTTCCACATTTCAATCACAATATATCACTTAAATATATTGACATATCAAATCCATTTTCAATACCAAAATAAATAATAAAGTATATTGTGTTTATTTTCTTTTAAAAACATTATGGATTATTGAGGAATCCAATGATCAAATAATACTCATGGCGGCAGAAAAGGTCCTATATAAATTGAAGTATGCCTCAATGAAAAGAGATTGAGACGAAGTCCCTTACCTCGTGTCCGACATGACTCAATAATTCTTTAATCTCATAAATAATAAACTAATGTTTAGTTCTACTTTAATAATAACCTTTTCAAGTTTTTTATAAAACTTATTGTCATGTTATAATAATTATGTAATCATTTATGTTAATAATGTTCATTTTGTCAATATTGGATACTTAAGTAGAAAATGGACTTCTTATAATTACATGTTGTTCATGTGGTCAAAGGATCATTATATCCAGAATGATATTAATGATTTTGATATCATATATATTAACTATATACAGCTTATAAATGTATTAATAATAGTACATAACATTTAGAGGTAAGAGATTAAATGCACCATTCATGGTGACGGTAAGCCGTACGTACACAAGAACGCTACTTCCATTTCTGTTTCATATTTAGTGGAATTAAAACATAATGATACATAGTATTATTATCATTATAGTATTTTATCATATATAATATCATTAAACCTATCCTTTATAAGAACCACATATGTTAAGAATGAGTCATATCACTTTGAGGGGGCAGTAGTCCGCACTTCCTCTAATGAGATTATCATGTTTACCCATAATGGAACCCATAAAGTTATGATATAAAAGAAAAATAAATAAGAATAAAGTAAACAGAAACATAATAAATATCATATATAAAAATTTTGCCATCTTAATTTCCACCATGAAAGGTGTTAAAAGAAGATTGAACAATCATCGTTTCGTGAGGCTATAATTCGCCAACCACAGAAACAATATGTTCTTTAAACATTAGATGGAGGTGTGTGGGTAAGTGTAAATAAAATCATTCTCATAAAACATCCAGGTATATTGAGGATACTGTTGTTGTTATGTAATCAAAGAATAATAATGTTATGGGGAGTGAAGAAGGAAAAATACAAGTAAGAACTCGAGAGAAGACATTACCTCTAAATCCGGTAACTCTTTTTGATTTGAGCCAAAGGCTTCCTCGGGAAGAATTATACAAAATGTGAGGCCTCTAGGAGTAAGATAAGGATGTGGTGAGATAATATGAGCAGATTTTGGACGAGAAAGGGATTGAGAGGTGTGGGTAAGGGGGCAGAGGTGGGGTCCTTTTGTAAGAGGGAGGAGGGGCACTCTTGGAAGGTCATGAAATGTTACTTTATAATGAAATGAATATCATATTTCAAAGGTCCCACAATGATATAAAGAGAGGATAAGGTGATAAAGGTTTGAAATACACCCATAAGATAGGTTTTCAACGTGTATAAGTCTTATATTTTACATTATGATTTCATTTTATTTAAATCGTTCATTAATGAGGTAATGACTGCATCATCATGGCGTCATAAATACATTTATTTATTTAATGTCTAAAAATTATAAAAAAATTCCATGATGTAGGAAATATTTTTAGATTTCTAATTACTATTTATAGTCTAAGAGATCATTTATGTAATCAAAATTGAAATTGTTTTACATAGGTGATACATACGTTGGTTATATTTAAATTTCATTAAAAATAATATGTTAAATGGTCACTATCACACTAAAGTGATTCCATGGGGTCCCAAGGTTGGCACAAGGCATCCCATGGTCAGACATGACTCAAAAATGAAGATTTGGACACATGTTGGGGTCATTTTATATTATTATGATATTATTTTATTACCCTTAACTACCCGGTTACTCATTAATCACGATAATTAAAGATAATTACCATCATTACTATTCATGATGTCCAAAAACAAAAAGTTCTTAAGTAAATAATTTAGACCTTATGATTCCAAATATGGAATACATTTCACCAAATTACAAACACATAAATTTCAGTAATTAATTTAAAAAATATTTCCTGTTGTCAAAACAAATTGCGTGTTTTTAAGAAACCATATCTATCAAAAGATTGATAATTGTTTATGTCCAATTTCAAAGTGAAATTAATTCTAATGAAAGCCATTGGATTAAATGGTAAAAATATATTCTATTTACACTTTAAATCCAATTAAAAAGATAATCTATCCATATAATTAAATTATATGAAAAAGCAGTTTTGAAGTAAAATACATCATTTTTTGACTATTCATTAAAAAAATGAACTTTATCGGAAAAATTCCAAAAAATTTCACAAATTAAATTTTTATGTCCCCATCCTAAATTAGGATTTTATTTTTTCATATAGAATTTATTAAAGTGACCAAAACTAGAGTTAATGAGGGTTCTCCATCAAAAGGCGGTAAATCGACCTTTTAGTGAATATTAGAGAATTTTGCTTAAAATTAGATTTATTCGCATTTTAGGCCTCAATAATTTATTGGATAGCTGTAAAATCATTTAAAAAACATATATAATCATATTTTAGTCATTTATATTCATTCCCTCCAACACAACAACTACGTGCTAACAACCAATTAAAATAGTAATATTATATTATTAGTGTGCAACGTAAGATTTCAAAGAAATCCGTTGTTGCGTATTGGGTATGTTATCAAACTTAGAAACCTTGTCAAAGTAAAATTAATATTTAATTCACAAGTATTAATAAATATGAAAGTGTCTTATTCTTTATTCACCTGGGATGTTACATCCTTTCCCTCTTTTAGGAATTTTATCCTCGCAATTTTATTCACTTATCCAATTAAGTGGGGTTATTTATCCCTCATAGAATTTTCAGATTCCCAAGTTTCCTCTTCAACCATATGGGTTTTCCACAAAACCATCACATGATAAATTACCTTATTCCGCAACACTTGCTCTCTATGGTCACGAATCTAGACTAGTTGTTCCTAATAAGAGAGATTCTCTTCCAACTGAACTACGTCTGGGCTCAAAACATGAGATGGATATGGAATATACTTCCTCAACATTGAAACACAATAAAAAATTGTGTACCTGGGACAAACTTGTAGGTAATTCCAATCTATATGCCATTGATCCAACATTATATAGGATTTCATATGGTCCATCAAACCATGGACTCAGCTTTCCTTTCATGCCAAAACGCATCAAACTTTTCCATGGAAAAAGTTTCAGAAATACATGATCACCTACCTCAAAAGAAAGATCCCTCCTCCGGTTATCCGCATAACTTTTCTGTTGACTCTGAGCTGTTCTCATGTGCTTCTGAATCAATTGAACTTGTTCTACCATCTCTTCTACTAATTTTGGTCCCATAACCTTCTTTTCCCTAATTCATACCAAAAATCTAGAGTTCAACATCGTTTACCATATAATGACTCAAATGGAGCCATTTGTATACTGGAATGAAAATTGTTATTATAATAAAATTCAATCAAAGAATATTGTTGGTCCCAACATCCCTGGTAATCCATCGTGCAATCATGTAACATATCCTCCAAGGTCTGAATTGTTTTTTCTGACTTCCCATCTAATTGCGGATGAAAAGCTATAATAAAATTTAATTCAGTTCCCAATGACTTCTGAAGGCCTTTAGAAAAGTTAGAAGTAAACCAGGGATCACGATCAGATACAATGTAGAGGGAACCCCATGTAACTTGACTATCTCTTTAACATACAACCGATAAAGTTGATCAAGAGAGAAAGTATCTCTCATAGGAAAGAAATGAGCAGATTTAGTCAATGGATCAACAATAACCCAGATTGCATTATTACCTCGAGATGTATTTGGTAATCCCACAATGAATTCCACTGTTATATTTTCCCATTTCAACTCTAGCACTAGAAAAGACTAAAGCATCCCTTTCAGTAACTTCCGCTCTGCTTTAACCTACTAACAAGTAAAACAATTCATAATAAAATTAGCAATATCTCTTTTCATTCCATCCCACTAGTAATACTCCCATAGATCTTTGTACATCTTAGTACTACCAGGAGGAACTGAAAACGGGGAACTATGACCCTCACATAACAACTCATTTTTCAACTCTGAATCATAAGGAACACATAATCTATAACCAAACCTCAAAACACAATCATTATCAATGTTAAATTTAGTTAACATACCATTCTGAACCAGCTCTACTTTTTTCTGCAACTTACTATCATTCTTCAGCACTTTCTTAATTCAGTCTGATAGAGATGATCTCAATGACACCTAAAAAAAATAGAAGAACTTCTTACACCAACAACATCTATTCCAAAGTTCGTCAAATCAAAAAACAAAGGATCTCATTCCGAATGTATCATGGTTAATGAAGCATTACTTTTTCTACTCAAAGCATCGACCACTTTATTTGCTTTTCCGGGATGGTAATGAATTGTACAATCTTAATCCATGATTAATTCCAGACATCTCCTCTATATTATGTTCAATTATTTCTGAGTGAATATATACACTATAATTTTGTGATCGGTATATATTTCAAACTTTACTCCATATAAGTGATGCCTCCAAATTTGTAAAGCAAAAACAATAACAGCTAATTCCAAATAATATGTAGGGTAATTTAACTCATGATTTTTCAACTGACGTGAAGCATAAGAAATTATGTGGGTATTCTGCATAATTACACAACCAAGTCTTTTCAACAAAAAATCATTGTAGATAAAAAACTCAACATTTCTGGAAGGCAGTGTCAATACTGGAGCATTCACCAATATTCTTTTCAATTCCTGAAAACAATCATCACAATATTTATTCTAGATATTCTTAACACCCTTCAGAGTTAGATTAGTCAATTAGATGGAAAACCTTGCAATTTTTTTAACAAAACTTCGTTAATAGCCTTGAAAACCAAGAAAACTACGGATCTTAGTTATATTTGTGGGTCTTGGACATTATTCAACAACTTTTATTTAGCAGGATCAACTGTTAAGCCATTTTTTTAAAATTATGTGACCATGGAAAGAAATTTTTTGTAACCAAAACTCACACTTGCTGAATTTTCCATTCAGTTTCTTTTCTTTTCAGGTTTACAAGATAACCCTTAAATGTATTTCACGATCCTCTTTACTTTTGGAATAAACCAAAATATCATCAATGAACACGACCACAAACTTATCCAAGAACTCATGGAAAATTAGATTCATTAGATCCCTAAATACAACTAGTGCATTGGCTAACCCAAAAGCATAACTACAAATTCATAATGGGCATATCTAGTATGAATCACAGTCTTTGGAACATCTGGTTTTTTTACTTTCAACTAATGGTACCCTGACCTCAAGTCAATCTTCGAAAAATACTGAGCTCCCTGGAGATGTTCAAACAAGTCATTGATATGAGGCAAATGATACCAGTTCAAAACAGTGATGTTATTCAATGCTCTATAATCAATTCAAAGACTCATTGAACAATCTTTCTTTTTAACAAACATGACAGTAGCACCCCATGGTGATGTGCTAGGTCGAATGAAACCTTTATCTAATAACTCTTGTAATTGCTTATTTAACTCTAAAAGTTCAACTTGAGCCATTTGATAAGGGGGTTTTTAAATTTGCTTAGAATCAAGAACTAAGTCAACAATAAATTCAACTTCCCGATCATGTATAATACCATGAAACTCATCAGGAAAAACATCAAGATACACATTTACCACTAGAACATCATTAATCTAAATAGTTCATTAGTTTTTAAAAATATGTGAAAGGTAACATTCATTTCTATCTATTAGTAGTTTCTCAACATCTTGATATGTTATCAAAATAAAGGGTTCATTCTTGTACACAAATGGAAAATCATTATGAAAAGAAACCTCTTTAGCTCTATAGTCAATATTAGCATGATAAATAAAATCCAATCCATGCCCAAAATAACATCAAACTCTACCAGTGGAAAAACAATATGGTTTAAAAGTATATTCTTTCCACACACAAGGATAGGAAGGTTCTTATAATTTATTTTTGTCTCAAAGCCCCCTAGTGTTTTTACCATATGTTCAGGATTCATATCTTGAGATGGAATTCCCGAATTACTAGAAATATTTTCAAAAATGAAATAATGTATAGACCCATAATCAAAAAACACTTTGGCATAATCTAAACAAACAAAGAGTATACCTGACACTACTTCATTCGATGGCCCAACATCCGCTTAAGTAGTTGCAAAGGATTTCACCACCCCACTGAAATTGTAGTCTGGAAGCTTTCCCTTAGTGGAGTTATTTTTTAGACACTCATTTTCTTAATGACCCATTTTATTACACTTATGTCATCTTATCATTGGATTTTCATTGCCTGATTGACTATCTTCCTTAAAGTTACGAGAAATATGACCAGACATATCACACTGAAAGCACTTTCTAGACATGGATAAACATTCTCCAGGATGCATTTTACCACACTTCTCACATGATAAATATTTGGTTTTCTTTCCTGCCAACTGGACCTCTAATTCTATTGTTTGTCAAAGAGCACCTGATCATCGAAAATCTCCATTTACACCCTTCTCAGCACATCGAACAAGCTTAACATAACTTTTGAACTAATGAGAAGATAATGCCCTTCCATATTTTGGGTTTAATCTTGAGTAAAAACTATTTATTTTATGATGAAGGTCTCGGATAAAATTTAGAGCATACCTTGCCAATCGAGTGAATATCAATTAATAAGAAGCCACTGAGTCATCCTCTTGCATCAATTCCAAGAATTGTTTTTCCATCATAAGTCGAATAGCCTTAGTAAATTATTTCTCAAGGAACATACCTTTGAATTCATCCCAGTCAAAAGAATCAATCTCATCAGCGTCCCTGTTATTTTTAACCATCGACCACCATTGATCTGCTTCACCCTACAAATGTTAAACAACAAGACTAACCTTTTGATTGTCTGAACACCCCATGACATCGAAAATCTTCTCTAGTGCCTTAATCCACCCTTCATCTAGCACAGGGTCAGGTGATCCTCTAAATGATGGGGGATGTTGCCTCATTAAATGTTCCACCACTGAAATGTTCCTCTGTGGTTGATCTGGCTGACCTCGTGCATGGATACCACCACTATTTATAGCCTGAGCCAACTGTGCCATCATTGCAACAAACTATTCAATTCTGATTCTGACCATCTCAGGTTTCAGATTTGGAAGGTTGTTTTCCTCCTGATGTCGTCCCAACATAGCTGCCCTGTTTCCACTGCGGAAAAAAATTCTGAACACAGAAATATCTTAGGTGAACCAACATGGTAATATTTAAATTCTATATCATTTCAATCATACCATAAATTAATTTATGGACATGAATTTAACAACATTCTAACTCGTTAAGTTGTCTAAACCGCCATCTAATACCAACTATATGGACCCAAACATAAAACATTACTTAATCTAGAATTAAATGAATATTTCACACTGAGGATCTTTTTGTGTTTTGAGTTTTAGAGAGTTAGCCTATAACAATTACATTGCAAAATATTTTAAAGTGGACACTTCTACTCAGTTTCCATTTTTTTATAAAATAAAAACTCTTTAAAAAAAGAGTCATGTCTAGTTCCATGTTTTATATGACATGAATCTTCCATGATCCCATCCATGACCCTATTCCACTTAATTTCATGTGAAAAAAATTTAAAAAACTTGGGATGAGGACAAAAATCTCAGTAAGGGATACACGAAGAAGGAAACTGTTATTTTTTCAAAACAACAAGTAAACCATGAATACTTAATTATAAGTAATACTTTTAATTTTATGATCTAGTAAATACTCTTCACTGAATAAAAGATCATTGCATACCCTTTATTAACCAAAATATTACAATAAAACCCATATAAAGAACACATAACGTATAAAGGTATCTTGGAATATAAACATACTTAAATAGAATAGCCATATGGTCGACTTCCACAAATTTCACTTCATGGAATAACCATACAGCCGACTTCCATACCCAATTTATTGGAGGATATAACGTAACCACCCATACTGGTATCCACGGAACCACCTATCATTTGGTTTATCACATAACCAGCTATCAAATGTCTATATACCATTATAAAATCATAATTCATAAAACAAGTATAAAGGAAATAAATCATTTCCACATTTCAATCACAATATATCACTTAAATATATTGACCTAACAAATCCATTATCAAAACCATTTTCAATAACAAAATATATAATAGAGTATATGGTATTTATTTTCTTTTACAAATATTACATCTTGTTTAGGATGCCAAAGATCAAATAATAATCACGGCATTAGAAAAGGTCTTATATAAATAGAAGTATGCCACAACTAAAGGAGATCGAGACGAAGTCCCTTACCTCATGTCCAACTTGACTCAATTGTTCTTTAATCTCATGAATAATAAAATAAAGTTAATTTCTACTTGATTAAGAACCTTTTTGAAGTTTATTATTACTTTTATATCACTTATTTCCTTGTTATAATCATTATGTAATCATTTGAGTTAATAATGTCCATTTTGATGATATTTGGTACTTAAGTAGAAAATGGACTTCTGATAATTACATGCTGTTCATGTGGTCAAAAGTTCATTATATCCAGAATGATATTAATGATTTTGATATCATATATATTATATATATCCATCGTATACTTTTTTATATTATAGTACATAAAATTTAGAGATAAGAAATGAAATTCCTCGTTCATGGAGACGGTAAGCCGTACGTACGCATGAATGATACTTCCATTTATATATCATATTTAATGTAATTAAAACATAATTATACATATTAGTATTATAATTAAATTATTTTATCATATATAAAATCATTAAACATATTATTTATATGTACCACATATGGTATGAACGAGTCATATCACATTGAGGGGGAGGTAGTCCGCACTTTCTCCAATGATATTGTTGTGTTTACCCAAAATGGAAACCATAAACGTATGATATAAATGAAAAATACATAAGCATAAATTAATCATAAATATAATATATATAATATAAAAAAATAGTTTCATCTTAATGGACACCGTGAATGTTGTTAAAAAAAGATTGAACAATCATCGGTTTGTGAGGCAGTAATTCTCACCCACAGAATTATTATGTTCTTTATCCATTAGACGGAGGTTTGTGTGTATGTGTTAATAAAATACCTCTCATAACAACATCATAGTATATTGAGGATAATTTTTTTTGTTATGGAGTCAAAAAATAATAATTTTAGGGGCAGTGAAGAAGGAAAAATAAAACCATGAAACTCGAGAGAAGACATTACCTCTAAATCGGGTAACTCTTTTTGATTTGAGCCAAAGGCTTCCTTGGGAAGAATTATGACCAAAGTGAGGATTCTAGGAGTAATAGAAGGATGTGGAGAGATAAAATGAGCAGAGGTTGGACGAGCCAAGGTCTTGAGAGGTGTTGTTAAGGGGTAGAGGTGGGGGCCTTTTAAAAGAGGGAGGAGGGGCACTCTTGGATGGTCATGAAATGTTACTTTATTATGAAATGCTTTTCAGATTTTAATAGTCCCGCAATGATATATTTTGAGGAAAAGGTGATAAGGGTTCGAAATAAATCCATAAAATAGGTATTCAAAAATGATAGTCTTATATTTTACATTATCCATTCATTTTATTTAAATCGTTCATTAATGAGGTAATCACTGCATCATCATGGTGTCATAAATAAATTTATTTATTTAATGTCTAAAAATTATAAAACATATACCATGATGTAGGAATTATTTTTAGCTTTAAAATGAATATTTATTGTCTAATAGATAATTTATGGAAACAAAATTAAATTTTTTAACTTAGGTGATACATACATTGGTTATATTTCCCTTTATTTAAAAATAATATGATAAAAGGTCACTATCACACTAAAGTAATTCCATGGGGTCTCAAGGATGGCACAAGGCATTCAATGGTAGAACATGACTCAAAAAAGGAGATTTTGAAACATGTTGATTTCATTTTATATTATTATGATATTAGTTTATTGCCCTTAACTACCCGATTACTAATTAATAACAATAATTAAAGATAATTACCATCGTTACTATTCAAAATCTCAAAAAACAAAAAGGTCTTAATTACATAATTTGGACCTTATAATTCCAAATATGGAATAAATTTCACCAAATTTCAAACATAGAAATTGGAGTAATTAATTTAAAAAATATTTATCGTTGTCCAGACAAATAGCTTGTTTTTAAGAAACATTATCTATCAAAAGATTGATAATTGTTTATATCCAATTCCAAAGTGAAATTATTTATAATGAATGCCATTGGATTAAATGGTAAAAATATATTCTAATTACTCTTTAAAAACAATTAAAAAGTTAATCTTACCATATAAGTAAATTATATGAAAAAGCAGTTTTGAAGTAAAATACTGTATTTATTCTCTATTCATTAAAAATGGACTTTAGCGGAAAAATTCCAAAATTTTACACAAAGTAAATTATGATGTCCCCATCCTACAGTAGGATTTTATTTGTTCATATAAAATGTATTTTAGTGACCAAAACAATATTTAAAGAGGGTTCGCCATCAAAAGGCGGTAAATCGACCTTTTAGTGAATATTGGAGAATTTATGCTTAAAATTAAGTTTATTCTAATTTTTGGCCTCAAAAATTTATTGGATAATTTTTAAAACATTTATCACACATATATAATCATATTTTAGTAATTTATATTCATTCCTACCAATACAATGGAGATGTGCTAACCACCGTTTAAAATAATATTATTATATTATTAGTGTGCAACATAAGATTTCAAAGAAAACCGTTGTTGCGTATCGGGTACGCTATTGAACATAGAAACCCCGTTAAAGAAAAATTAATATTTAATTCAAAAATATTAGTAAATATGAAAATGTCTTATTATTTATATACCTGGGATGTTATAGTGTGTCTATGTGGATCTCAAACTACACAATAGGAATCTATCCAACATTAGTTTCAACTAAACATATCTCCTATTGGACATTGCACAACCAATGCTATGTAATATATATCATATAAGTGAAAAAATATTTCAATAGAATTTAATTAATTTTTTCTGATGAATATTTCATAATTACACAACTACCATTAAATTTTCATTCCCTTGATAAAAAATTCAACACCTTCCAATGTTTCACATGAATTATTATAATCTTATAATTTTTACAAGCCAAAAACCACATCATTTATATTGTTAAAGATTCATTATCATTAAATAATTCCGAGTAATCTAGGACTCATCCAATGTTAACACTAAATATGCATAATCCATGAAAAACTAGTTTTGTTAAGAAATTTGGAATGGAAATAAGACAAAAAGTAACATGAAAATGTAGCCTTCACAGAAAAATTCACCAGAGAGTATCCAATATTTTAGAAAAATAAAAATGTTAATTCCCATATTCAACCCGTTCAAGAAATCCAAGTGCCATCTCCAACAACACCATGCATATGCCCACCCATCACACCATAACCACTATGAACTAATATCACAAAAATAAGAATCAATATTCATTTCTTATCAAACCAGTCTCTATCCAAAGCTCACATATCATCACAAAGAATGAATTCTCATCCAAAAAAACACACAATTCAACATGAACACATGAAGAATTCAATAAATAACACAGTCAGTACATCCAATATTATTTAAAATAATTTGGATCCCATGACCTTTATACACATTCTTTTGAAAATTGAATGTTTTTCACCATCATTAATTAATGAATTTATTTATCATAGGTTTCAACCCTAGACAACTCTAGTCATTATCCATGAACAACTATGAATTATTTTATCCTTCTTTATGAATAACATCCATTTACCTCAACTCATAATGAATAATAATTATAAATTAAACCTGAATATTTGTTATTATCCTCTAACAATTAATATATATACAATTTTTATCCAATTTATAAAAATAAAAAACTTTCTAAACCATTGTATATCAAAAGAAAATGCACTATATAGAAAAGTAAGAGGGACATAACTAACACAGTATAAACACATATGATAATTACATAAAAATTTACATCATTATTCCATGTTTAATATTTATTATGTTCAATTACACTATTAACCATTGAGATAAAGCGTGTTACTTTTTTATTGCACATAGATAAAGGCTTTGGATGGAGCCGAAGCCCTGAAGGGGCATGATCAGCTCGATTTTTTTCGAAATTAATGATTAATCTAAGTAATATATCGACAAATTATTTCATTTCGAAATAAATTTAATTTTATTTTATTTTATATTAGAATTTTGGAACTAAACATAGGATCTACAAATAATAAATTTATAATTGATTTATGTAACAACCCATGATTTTGAAAATAAATATTGAATGCATGAAACACTGAGTCCATAAAAAACACATTTTATAATATAGTCAGTAAACACAACATTGCCTATAATATGTCTTGAATTTTGAAAAATGGTCATCTAGAGTTGTGATTTGTAAGTCATTTGGAGTCTGATAGAAAAAACTATATTTTTGGTGAATAATAACATACACTTATGAATTGTAATATAAATAGTAATATGACCCTAATGAATAGAAAATAATGATATTATTTTATTCTCTTATGGTAATAATATAATGAGATCTTAATTAATTTTTCAATGTGATATAAAACTAATTATACCTTTATAATTGTTATTTTTCGAATTAACTTTGATTTTATTTTAAAAATAAATAAATAATATTTAGACAAATATTTTTAAAAAATGCGGAACACTTATGAATTCTACCCACTGAGTAATGTTTTAGATGAAAATTTGTGATTTTTCTAAAATTAATTAATTTTTTAGGAACAATGAAATACAGTAAAGTACAATATATAAAGATTATCAATTAAATACACTATTTATGACGTCATGTGTGATGTAAGGCCACATTGTTCGAACTCAGATACACTTATTACTATTAATGGTCACATGAAACAACACTATTTTTTGTATTTAGGGAAATAATAAAATAATGGTTAAAATAATCAAAATTCACTCCTCTCACCCACTATAAGACCCCCATCACTCAATCTTCTTTTCACTACTCTAATCATTGAAGTTACTTAATGTTCTGCCCAAATGACCATACCTATTCCCTACACATGACCAATAAGCTCTTGGTCTTTCCAAAAGACCAAAACCCCTTCCCTAAATGATAGATTCAAGGAGGTGGATTCAAGGGGTAAATTCACATTTTATTTCATTCATTTTTATTTCAAGTTCCTTCTTAATGTTATTCTATTCTCACCACCTCAATCCAAATGACCATGATAACAACAATATGAAATATAAAATAGAATTTTATCATGTTAATGGAAGAACCATCATAAATATTTTTCCTCTCTCTCATTTATTTTATAAATGAAATGATAGTCAGTGAGGTTCCGATTTACCAACTACTTAGATCATGAAGTTTCGTTCATAAATTTATCCTTAATTATTATTCATGAAACAATTTTGATGTTTGAACGGGACTATAATATATTTATTAAAACATATTTAATATTTTTAACCACTATATGTACATAATAATATATCTTATGAACAAACCTGTCCATAATAATCAAATACCGCGAAAATAATCTATGTGATTGTCAACAATATTTCATTTAACGATTCATCCTAATTCCATGTAAAAAATGATATAAATGAATACTATCACCAATGGACGTTAATAAATAATATGTAAATTAATTTCTGGATATTTACATATATTCCACATGAACTCCATTACAAAATTAACAAGTGAACCGTTTATGGAAGTCAAGAAAATGAACACTCTAGAATGATGAAATTAAATATAATAATTAATCAATATAGCCAAAATGGAATTAATAAAGTCATGATAATCTATATACATGTCTAATATGGTCTGAATTATCTTATTAATAAGTCTATGTTTATATTCACAAAATATATTTTCAAGAGAGGAACACATTCAGACTTAAGATATGGGTTTTTCTACACCATCCTCCATTTTCACTCGGGTAATATTTATTTTCAAATTAACTCAATAGAATTATTATGTAATATTATTTAATACTAATAAATTATGTTTTATTTTTCTATATATGTTTACCAAAAAGAATAATTATTTATTTTCTATGTAGTAACATGTTTTAAATGAATCTTTCCAAATTATTTCTGAAATACCAGCCCGATTCAGGGGAATTTATCAAATTTTTCCGATTTTAAAGGGAACTAAATAATCTGGTTTTAGAAAAAATTATCCTTTTCAATCACCAATTTTATTTTGAAAATACTTTATTTCTTTATTTTTGGTCGTATAAAATGTATTTTCCAAATGTTCTCCTCTTTTAAAAATTAAATAGTATGTATCTAAAGAATTACTCAAGGATTTTATAAGAGTAATTTTTTATATTTCAACACTATTATTGAATCTTATCTATTATTGGGATTAATATTATATGATATCATCTAAAATATTTAATTGGATGGTTTATTACTAGTATGATTGTGGATGTGCTATCTTAAAATAATTCACCAATTTACTCCAAATGGTTAGTGTTTAAGCATAATGTTCATGGAAAGTTATTTACATTTCATATGTTAGTTTCAATATGAATGTATATGTTTTTCATGCTTATAACCACACATATAAAGAATTAATTGGCATCATTAGTTGACTTAGGGGGGCCTCTATATCCCCTCAATGCATCTGTAAGTCTCATGAAAAAATAGACGTGGACTTGGATGAGGTCGTTCCCATTTTGAGATATCATTTTGGATGTGGCCTTAATCATTTATTGACATCTTGGCTGAGGCCTTGATGATATGTTTCAGAATGATCGACATATGCACATTAAAAATTATGGAATTATTAATTTAACGTTCTTGTGGTTATTTAACTAGTAATATACCCATGATGATGATTTATTATGACATCATCTACTCTTCTCATATTCCTACCATAATGTGTTCATGTTTATTATCTATAAAGGCATGTGATTAAATTATTAACCTTCAATAATAATAATGTTTATGATATCATCGTTTTTATTTATTACTCTTATTGATCATTTGAGCTCACCTCTTATATATGTTTCATTTTCCTACTATTTTAAAAAGTTTTATATGAGTGACTTGCATGCATAATACAGGAGTCATGAATGTTTATAATGGAATACATTAGTGTTTTATTTATTTCATGATGTAATATTTAACTAACATATTTATCTTGATTCCAAAATCTATTAAACAATAGGGTCCCTCGGGATGCATATTGTTTTTTATATGCGAATGTAATAAAATAAGGCAACGGCTCCGGGAATATGGGGTTGGGTCCACACAGTTGGTATATGTGGATGTTTTGTAGAAAACCTGGAATCTAGATTTTGAAAATGTAGATTAGTGAAAAATTCCTTAAGATAGTCTTTGAGGATAAGCATAGAAGTAAATCCATGTATTTTGGTGTGGAATACATTATGTAGTTATTTCTAGAAAATACATCCATGTCTAGATACTACATGTGGACATGGTTCTCGCATAGATGTACCTAGGAGTGAAACGTCTAACAAGGAGTTTTGGGCATGACATTGGGTATTTTGGTACATGAAAATGGGCCTTACTACGCACCTAGTTTGACAATCTCGAGGGATATTAAAATGATAATTCACATGTTCTTTACAAGCCATTATGGTGTTTTAAATGTAAATTTTTCTTCAATGAAACCATTTTTTTGTGATTATTGGGTTATCAATGCATCAGATTTCAATGAATGATAAGTATTTTACTAATTTAATATTATAAATTATGATTAATTACCTAATATAGAGTATGATGTTATCTAGAAATTGCTTCTGGTGGAAGAAATTGAAACCACATGAACATGTGTATCCCATGTAGTGATTGCCCTTCGACACAAAATAATGATTTATGATCTGGTACTGCGACATGTGTAGAGAAACAAATAACTATACAGGTACAACATACTGAGCTTATGAACAGTTAATTTACCTATATAGATCATCTAGATCCCATACATGGATGATCATTGTTAGATCACATTATGTGAAAACAAACTCTATCATTCAATGGGATTACAGACCCATTTGAATCTGAGTAGATCTTATGTTCCCTAGAGATGATATTTCTCACTTTGGAATGTAATGAAAGAGATAAGGTCATTATAGAAGTTTATCTTCTATCATAATAAGTGGATAAATTGTGGTCATTAATCAAAAAAATAAATAGGAGGAAGAGATAAATGAGACGGAATGGAATGACTTTAAGGAAATATTCTTAGTGAAATACATTCCTTGTAAAGAACGAGTGGATATGAAAATAGAGATTATAAACTTGAGGTAGAAGGAAGATGATAATGTTGAAAAGTATGAATCTAACATAATAAGGATAACAAGACATGTTGTGGAATATATACGAAATCCAATGAGAAAAATTGATCAATTGTTTTGATGGCCAAAATCCATTCCTCCAATGGGAACTCATCTCCCAATGTTTTTCATCCAATGAGAATATAGTTTCATGTTCTATCAAGAAATAAAATAAATTCTCTATGTCTTATGACATTAAGGGAGTGCTAGAGAAGAATAGGGTTGTTGAAAAGACTTGAAATATAAATAAGATAATTATGAATAAGGGTAGTGTTGAATTTCAACCTTTTGATATTTGTAGAAGGAAGTACACTGGTGCCTGCTCAATGGGAATTGGAGAATTCTAAAAATGTGGATATAAAGGCCATATTTATGGTGATTACAGGGGGATGAAAGAAGATATTAATGTATAATTCTATAATTGTTGGGATATGGGACACTATGTATATGATAGTCAAAATCCTTAATGAACCATGCAACTTAAAATGACAAGGGTGTAGGGACATGCTTATAAGATCACAACCACTATTATTTATCTTCCTAATGATATGGTGGCATGTACATTAATTGGTTCCTAAAACATATCCAATTATTTCTTTCATTTTGGATCATTTCATTCTATCATATCTTCATCGTTTTCCAAGAAAATTATATATTTCCAATTTGATTTAATAAGGGAGTTTTCAGTCCAAACTCTTAAGGGAAGTATCATTTTAAGCAATTTGTGTCAGGATTTCCCCATTATGGGATATAAATTTTCATTATCATCTGATTTTATAGTCATAGCCATTATTGACTAAAACATAAAAATTGGTATTGATTGGCCTTCGAACCCTGATGCAAAAAGATATTTCATGTTGATAGAGGTTACGATTTTTGAAGACGATGAGGAGTCCATCATCAATAGGGCAGAAACATCACCCTATGATTTTCATCTAGACCCACCACTTGCTGCTATACTAAATTCCATTATTCGGGAGGAATATAATGAAATAACTATGGGTTGGGAAAAATAATGTACAAATAGTAGATGTACCTATTCTAAAGTGATAAGTAGACGTATTTCCAAAGGAATTACCAATATATCCTCTTGAAAAAGAAATTGAATTTTCTATCGACTTAATTCCAGCTTCAAGGCCCTTATCAAAGATCCCTTATAGAATGGTCACTGTGGAATTGGTGGAACTAAATAAAGAACTAGTGTAATTTAGTGATAAAGGATTTATTCTCTCTAGTGTGTCTTCTTGGGTTTCCACTGTTCTTTTTGTTAAGAAGAAAGATTGATAAATGAGGATGTACATTAACTATAGGGAGATCCATGCTATAATAATAATCGAAAAATCTCCCTTACCTCACATTGATGATTTATTTATTCATCTTCTTATGGATCAATTTTTTTCAAATATTGAAAATCGATCTGGATATCATTAGCTTCTTCTGAAAAAGGAATAAATTCCAAAAAACAACATCTCGAACCATGTATAAGGATTAGGAATTTACAGTAATGCCTTTTGGACTGACTAATTCATCCTATGTTATCTTGTATTTAATTAATAGAGTTTTCAAGGAATATATTGATGAATTCATTGTGGTATTTATTGATGATATCTTGGTATAATCCAACCGCTATGAAGATCATGAATATCACTTGCACACAATTATGAAAAATCATAAAAGAAACGAATTATATGGGATGGTTAACAAATGTGAATTATGGCTTCAATTAGTTTTCTTTCTGGGCCACATTTTCTTTAAAGAAGGAATATTTTTTGACCATGTGATGGCAATGGTTATGCAATAATGGCCTACTCCAACATACATAAATGAGGTAAGTGGTTTTATTTGTATAATAGGTTCTTATTGGTGTATCATTCATAACTTTTCAGGTATAGCCAACCCAATGAACAAGCTTACATGTAGAGTAAATAAGTTCTTATAGAAAAAAGAAGCGTGAGGACTGTTTTGAGGAATTGGAGAGGAGATCGGTGAATGATTCAGTCCTAACCCTACCATCGGGGAATGCTGGGTTTGTGATCTATCGAGACGCATCAAAGAAAGGAATTGGTTTTGTCGTTAGGCAGAATGATATAGTTATTTTATTTTCCTCATGGTAGTTAAAATTTTATAATAAAAAGTATCCCACACTTGATCTTTAGTTTTCAGTGTTAATATTTTCCCTGATGATATTGAGACATTATCAATATGGAATAAATATGAGATATATACAGATCTCAAGAGCCTGAAGTATATCTTCTCAATGAAAGAACTCAACAGGAGGAAATGATGATGGCTTGAAATAATCAAGGATTGTGATTTTATAATACAATACCTCCTAGTAATGGAAAACAAGGTAGTTGATGCATTGAGTAGGAAGGATTGTGGGGTTATCCAAAAAATGAGGATTGATAAGGATCCATTGTACATGGATCTAGTGAGGATGGAAATGAGAATAATAAAAGATGGTGAAACATCACTACTATTTCATTTGGTTTCCCAACCATCATTATTTAAAAATACTAAAAAGATCTCATCAAAATGATGAGAACATAAAAAATAAAATTAATGCTGTTAAAGAGAAAAAGGTGGTTGGATTTATATGTGAAGATGTGATTATAAAATTTGGGAAGAGAATTTGTGTTCTGGCTATACCCAATCTAAAAATACATTATTGGATTATGCACATAGTTATAATTTCTCTATACATTCAGGTAGCACTATGATTAATAGTGCTTTGATGGAACATTTTTGGTCGGATAACATGAAGAGGGAAATTACAGATTACGTATCATGATATTTTATCTGTCAACAAGTGAAAGTCAAATGGAAACACCCAAATGGTTTCACTCAACCTCTACCTATTTCTAAATGGAAATGGGATAATTTCACCATGTATTTTGTCACTTGATTACTGAAAACGCCAAGGAAGAATGATTTGATATTGGTAATTGTGGATCGAGATATGAAATCTGCACATTTCCACGCTATAAGAGAGGATTCTCCATTAGAGCGCTTAGCAAGGCTCTATATCCATAATGTCATGAGGCATCATGAGGCACCACTCTCAATCGTGTCTTATCATGACCCATGATTTATATTGAAATTCTAGGAATGTATTCAGATATATTTGGATACCGAACATCAATAGAGTATTGCATACCACCCACAAATGGACAAGAAATCAGAGAGGAAAATCCAAACCTCAGTGGAAATGTTGAGATCACATTGACATGACATCCATGGTATGTATCATCAATACGTACCATTAGTGGTTTTTTCCTACAATAAAAGTTTTCATTCATTTATTCAAATGGATCCATATGAATTATTGTATGGAAAGTGATTCTGTACACTAACATGTTGGGATGATGTGGTAGAAAAGAGGCTTGTGGAGCCATTGATTTTGGAGGAAACAATTGAGTAGTTAAAGACTATTATAGGTAATATCAAAATAGATCAATGTAGACAAAATAACTATCTCGATAATTGAAGGTAGGATCTAGAATTTCAAGGGGGAGATCATGTTTTCTTGAAGTTATCCCCATGGAATGTCATTATATGATTTTGGAAGAAAGGGAAACTGAACCATAGGTACATTGGTCCTTTTTAATTTATGTAGGTAATTGTAGTTGTTGTATATAATTTTTCTATTCCACCTAGCCTGTTCAATGTACAGAATGTGTTCCATTTCTCATTACTGAGAAAGTACATGCCAGACCCAACACATGTCCTCACTTCTGAAGGTATAGAGTTGAAACCTCACATATCATACAATGAAGAGACTATCTGGATTTATACTCTAAATAAATAGTGTTGATGAATTAAAAGACTCTTCTAGTAAAGATACATTGGAGGAATTGTAAAATCGAATAGAAAACATGGGAATCTGAGGGGCTTATGATGGAGACCTACCCAAATCTTTTTTTGAGGAAAACTTTAGTGAATTTCGATGAAAATATTTTTGTAAGGAGGGGAGAATGTTACACAAAAGGTTTTGAAAAAAAAATATTGAATGAATAAAATAATGATTCCCTAAAAAACAAAAAAAATATAATATTTCCTTTAAATAGTACTTTTCACCTACTATGTTTTGAATTTCGAATAATGGTCTACTAGAGTTGTGATTAGTTAGTCATTTTGAGTCTGATGGGACAAAATTTATTTTTGGTTAATAGTGAAATACCCTTATAAATTTTAATATTAGTAGAAATATGACCCTTATGAATATTAAATAATGATATAATTTCAAATTCTTATGTTCATAAGATAGTGAGATATAAATTAATTTATCAATGTGATATAAAACTAATTATATCTTTAAAATTGTTATTTTTCTAATTAAGTATGATTTTATTTAAAATTTAAATTTATCGTATTTAGAAAAATATTTTTGAAAATTAGAGTTCATTTTTTAATTCTAGGCATCCAAAAATGATTACGGTTAATTTTTGGGGATTTTCAGAAATTCATGAATTTTTGTTGAATAGTGAAATAATGTAAAATACCGTACATATAAATTAGTTGTTAAATAAACTATTTATGACATAATTAGTGATTTAAGGCCACATGGTTCGAACTAAAATTCACTTATTACTCCTAGGGGTCACAGAAAACAACAAAATTGGTTTTCTTGAGTGAAATAATAAAATAATCATTAAAAATTCCAAATTCACTCCTCAATTACACTATAAACCCCCCCATCACTCCCTATTATATTCACTTATATTTGATTGTAATATCCTCAATTTTATTCCCAAATACCCTTCTATAGTAAATCAACACGTCTAATAAGTTCATGGTCTTTCTAAAATAATGAAACCCCTTCTCTTACAGAGAATCTCAAGTAGGTGGATTCAAGAGGTAAATTCACATTTTATTTCTTTCATTTTCATTCTATGTTCCATCCTATTGTGCCACACTCCTCACCTCCATAGTAAAAATGACCATGGAAACTCCATTATCATCTATATACTATAATTATATCATATTAATCTATTAACCGTCATTAATATTCTTACATTCTATTTTTTATATTATAATCGAAATCATCATTTGTGAGGTTTCAATTTACATCTTTCGTGGATGAAGAAGTTTTGTTCCTCAATTCATCGTTCATTAATAGTCATTCAAATATCATGATTTTGGAAAAATACTATAAAATATGTATTATAACCTATTTAAATATTATTAACTATTATATGTAAATAATATTAAATCATATGAAAAAACATGTTCCTAATAATCATATACCGCTAAAGGAATCTAATTGATTATTATTAATATTTAATCTAATGATTCATCCTCAGTCCATGTATCCAAATGATATAAATTAAAATTAACACCAATTTAAATTCATAAATAATATGTAAATTCAAATCTAGAGATTTTCATCCATTAAACATGAACTCCATTGCATAAAAACAAATAAAATGTTCATGAAAATCAGGAAAATGAATACTCTGGAATGACGAAATTCAATATTATAACTAATTAATTAGACATAATGGACTTAATAAAGAAATTATAAAATAAATAAATGACTTATAGGTTCTTAATTAATTTATTAATAATTATAATTTCAAATACCATGACCTTATGTTCAAGAGCAGAACACATTCTAACTTAAGGTAAGGGTTTTGCTACCTGAACATCGATTTTAATTCGGGTAACATTTATTGTCTAATTACCCAATGAAATTATTATTTAATATTAAGAACTCTTCCTATATAATGTATGATAATTTTACATATGTTTACAATCTATAATACTACCTTAAAATAAGGAGAGTAACACTTTTTAAAAGGAACATTCAAAATTATTTCCGAAATACATCCCTGATTCAATTGAATTTCTCAAATTCTTACCTATTTTCATGGTAACACAATAATATGTTTTTAGAAACCATAATATTTATAATTTAACTAATTTTATTATGAAAATTCTATTCTACTTCAGTTCTGGTTTTATACAAAGACTTTTCCAATAGAACTCCTCTTTTCAAAATAAAAGAGTATTTATCTCAAAATTACTCAATGATTTTATAAGAGTATTTTAATCTATTTCAACACTCTTGTTGATTATTAAGTACTATTGGAATTAAAATTTTATGATATAATATACCATATATATTTTTTAATTTTTATGACTATTTTTATTTTCGATGTGCTATCATAAAACCATCCACGTATTTAATCTGAATGGTTAGTGTTTAATCGTAATTTTTGAATAAAGTTATTTACATTTCACATGTTTGTTTCAATATGAATGTATGCGTTGTTTATGTTTATAGAAAATCATATTAGAAATTCATTAGACTTATTATCTGATGGGTGGGGCCCTCTATATCCCCTTGATGCATTAGTAGGTCTCGTGCGACAAATAGATGTGGACATGGCCAAGGACATGCCCATTTTGAGATATGGTTTTGGCTGAGGCCATTATCATTTGTGGACATCTTGGTTAAGTCCATGATGGTATGTTTTATAAAGTTTTTAATATGAACTTACCTCATTATGGATATATTAATTTAAAGTTAATGTTGTTATTTGATTAGTAGGATACCCATGATTATGTTTTATTATGGAATTATTTACTCAGTTCATATTTCAACCATAAGGGGTTCAAGTTTATTATTTATAAAGGAATGTGTTTTAATTATTCACCCTGACTAATGTTTATGTTTATTATATCTTCCACAATATTTTTTACTCCTACTATGTATTTGAGCTCACCCCTTCCATATGTTTCATTTCCACATGATATGAAGAATTCAATTATTAGTGACATACAAGAACAATTTAAATGGCATGGATGTTTCTAATGGAATAAATTACTGTTGTATTTCCTTTAATTGTGTAATGTTGAATTTATATATGTATATTGTTTCCAAAATCTACTAAACTACATGGTCCGTTCGGATGCATATTCTTTGTTTATATGCCAATGTAATAAAATAATCCACTGGCTCCATGTAACAGGGGTCAGGTCCTTACAGTTTGTATTAGAGGAAGTTTAATAGAAAACATAGAAAATAGATTTTGAAAACATAGATTAGGTAACAATTCCCTAATATTGTCTTTGATAGTAATCATAGAATTAAATCCTAGAATTTTTTAAAAGAATAGATAATGTGGATATTTATAGAAAATACATCATTGTCTAGATACTACAAGTGGACATGGTTCTGGAAAAGATGTACCTAGATGTGAAAAATCTGACTGTGAGTTTCGAGCATGACCTGGGGTAACATAGTACACGATAAAGGGCCTTACTATGCACCTGGTTTGACACTCTTAGGGGATATTCTTAGGATAATACACATTTTCTTTACAAACCATTATGAAGGATTTAAATGTTAATTTTTTCACAATGAAACCATTTTTGTGATTGTGGGGTTAGCCAGGAATAGGTTTTCAATTTATGCTAATCATTTTTCTACATTATTATAATATATAATGATTCATACCATAATCTAGGTACTCTATTATCTATAAATGGAACATTGTGGAAGAAATGGAAACAACAAGAACATGTGTATCCCATGAATGGATATCCCTCCGAGACAAGATATTGATGTTTTCCCTGGTGTTGTGGCTAGTTTAGAGTGGCTTATAACTGTACTAGGACAACGAACTTAGGTTATGAAAAATAACCTTACTCGCATGGAGCATCTGCATTCACCATGTGGAGGATCTTTGTTATATTACTATATTCGACAACAGTCTCCATCATTCAATGGGAATACGATCCCATTTGTAGCTGAGCAGTGGATAAGTTCCCTTGATAAGATTTTTCTTACTCTGGGATGTAACAAAATTGAGATGGTCACCACGGTAGTTTATCAACTATCGGGAGATGCGGATCAGTGGTGTTCATTAATCAAAAAACACAAAGTAGGAGGAAGTGATATAAGAGAAGGAATGAAGGGATTTTTAGGAAATCATCCTAGAGAAATTCTTTCCTCGTGAACAATGAGACAATTTGGAAAGGTAGATTCTATATTTGAGTAAAAATGATGATGAAAATGTTAAAAAGTACGAACCTTACATCACATGGTTCTCAAGACATTTTTTGGACTTCATATGAAATCCCAGGAGAAAAATTGATCGATTTTTTGATGGCATAAATCCATTCCTCCAATGAGAAGTGGTCCCCCAAATTTTTTCATCATATGAGGATATAGTTTCATGTGCTATCAAGAAAAAAGGAATTATCTATGTGTTATGAAATTAAGGTAAAGCAAGAGAAGATGAGGATTTCTAAAAACTCTAGAAAATGAAATAAGAAAATAGAGAAGATGGTAATAGTTTAATATCCACCTTGTGATGATTGTGGAAGGAAACAACATGGTTCCTGCTTAAATGGAAATGGAATATACTAAAAATTCGGGTAGAAACGAAATATATCTAGTGATTAAAAGGGGAATAATGAATCTATTACTGTTAAATTCTATAATTGTAGGTAGATGTGACACTGTGATAACTATTTTCCAATGATTCATGGAAACGTGATACATAAAAGGCTATGATAGCATGAAAAATCTTATGTGATCAAAACTACTGATATTAATGTTTCTAATGTTGTGGTGGAACGTACAGTAATCTTTTCCCCAGACATAGGAAATTATTTAATTGATTATGGATCATCACATTCTTTCATATCTTCCCAGTTTTCCATGAAAATATAATATTTACAATTTTATTTAATATGGGATTTGTCAGTCAAAACATTGAAGGGTTGTATCATTGAAACAAAGTTGTTTCCTATGAAGACCCAGAAATTTCAAGGAATTTTTTTTCTAAATTTCTTTGCAATTTTACGAGTATGCAGTTTCTTGACGGCGCCTGATTCCGAGGCCCGGTGTGCCCGGAATCAATTTCCGAAGTTTACCTCGGGTACGTTCAGTGAATGAACAAGTGAGTTTTTCTAACTTTTGAACCAGTGCTCGGAATCGAAATCTGAGGGCACCGATGGAACCGCAGCGCCGGTAATTGCTTAGGAGAACCTTTTCCGATGGCGCGTTTCCTCGGAAGGAGTTGTTTAAATTTGTGGTTAAATTGTGAAGTAAATAAAATTTTTGGAATAAATTTTACTTCTAACCATGTGTGGAAGTTGGGGAACTAAGAAAGTGTGAATAAATGTGAGGTTGGGCCCACACGAACCCCACCCCTTCAAATTCCCTAACCCCCTTAACTCTTCCCCTTAAAACCCCCTTATAATAAATGATGTGACAACCTTTCACATTCCTTAAACCCTTTATAATTAATTGTGTAACTCTCCCCTCTCTCTTTAATTTTTCCAACACACATATTAAATTAATTGATTAAACCTCTTCAATTAATTTAACTAAGTGTTTGAATTTTAAAAGTTTGAATGCATGGAAAAATAATAAATTAAGGAGAGGCCTTATTTTATTTTTGTGAGTTTTGGTTGTGTGAGAGAATTTGGGAGAGAGATCTTCCCTCTTTTGAAGAACTTCATCTTCAAAACGAAGAACACCGACTCTCCAATAATGAACGGCCGTCCGACTCGGCGAAAAACGCACTACATTTTCTCCAATCCTTTTTACTTCTTCTTCCACGACTAGGAAGGAGATGCTGACCGTGGAGACCAACGCCAACAACAACGTTCTTCTTCTTCCTCCGACGTCAACGGAATCGATAACGTTCTTCCACGACACTTGACTACCGAAACATTCAACTTTCACGACTCGACGACGTGCGACGTCAATTTAGAGGTAGGGGTTATTTGATTTTGCCAGTGGTTTTTCCTTTTTCGTTCATCGTATTCTCATTGGACCACCTGTTATCATAATAATGGGAGGAGGTCGAACCACACGAACTTGGCCGACCCTCCTCCCCCTTTGTTGGTTATACTTGTTGCGGCACGAGAAAAGGCGGTGCGTTGCAATGTTACCATGCCGAAATTATGAAGAACGGGTGAATTAGCCAGGCGCCGTCTCACCACGCCGTTGTGGCATTTTGAAGGCTCTGCAGTTTGATTAATTGACGGCAGATCGATGACATTGACGGAATGGGCCGCAGAGGCGGTTTGATGATTCCGAAGTAAAGTGCGAGACCCGAGGCGAATGCCAGTGTAGAAAGAATCGAAAACGGACCACCGAAGCAACTCCAGTGGCCCGTGGAATTCACCGGCAGCCGGCACCGGTCGGCCGCCCGGCGCGCCGCAAGGAGGGACCACCGCGGCGGCAGGCGCCTGGTCCCACGGCCGTGCGGGACCGAGGAGGGGATGTGGTGTTAGGCTGCGTCCGCTGTCAAGGAACAGCCCCCACACAGGGGCCGCGTGGGCAATCAAGGGGCGACCACCCCCTTTGTGCGGCCGCTCGGCCAGCGCCGAGCCAACCCCGCTCGGCCAACGCCGAGCCCCCCTGGGCCGGACCGACCGCACCGGGCCGGGCTGCCCAGGCCGGGCCGGGCCACACCGGTCGGGCCGAACCGGGATGCGCCGGTCGGGCCGGGCCGTTCCCGATTGGGCCGGACTCGGACCCGGTTCGGGCCGACCCAGGGGGGGTTGGGCAAGGTCGGACCGGGCCCAGACCCCCATTTTCAGACCTCTTCCGGTCTTTTGTCCGTTTCTTGGGTTACAGACCTCCGATCGACGCACCTTCAGTTGCGTAGCGATCCTTAGATCGAGACAGTCGTTTAAGTATATTAAACTCATGGTTTCGGAGAACTTTTAGTATGGCGGAGTTGGTTCGGATACGAAACCAACCAAGCCCTCGGAGCGAAAAGGCTTATGTCTTGAGCTCTGAACGTCCGATTGATGTGACATTGACTTTTTTGGATTCCTCTCAATGAGAAGGAACTTTTGGCAAACTTAACCTGATTTTTGGACACAGATGGATAGTGGACGAGTTGGATCGAACCTGAAAACCAACCGGGCCCCTAGAACGGAAAAGCTGATAACTTTCAGACCAGACGTCCGTTTGATGAACCGTCAGCGGAGTTGGTGATCACGTTGAGAAACAATCCCTATGTGTATACCCTATGAGTGTTTGGGGTACAATTGAGATATTGATGGGTTGGTTCGCACACGAAACCAACCGGGCCCCTGGGATGAAAATGCTAATAACTCACAGACCGGGCGCCTGATTGACGCGATGTCCGTTGCGTTGAGACCCCTATGATGAGGCATTACTTTGAGATACTTCTTCGTGGGACTTGTGATACTTGGAGTATCGACCAGTAGCTCATGGAGTGGACTATCCCGGAGACGAGCATACTGATTACGGAGACTGTGTAGCCTGCTGAGACCTGACGACTGCTTGACCGACTCGACTTGGAGTGAGTCGAATAGCCCCGTGGATGGAGCACTACTTTGATTGGATGAAGAAACATGCCGGACTGAGCACTACTGTGTTTGGGTGCAGACCCACAGTACTTGACCGGAGAGTACCTCTGCAGGCTATTAGGGGAGATGCACTGCTGTGTTTGGGTGGCAGACCTCGACGGGAAGCACTACTGTGTTTGGGTGGAAGACCTGCAGTACTCGACAGGAGGAGTACCTTAGCAGTCTTAGGGTAGTGAGCAGTTCCTCGGAGTCGTGACAGGAACACTCTACTCTCCAGAGACGGGTCTCTTCAGCAGTAACAGTTTCGATAATGAAAATACTGGTTTGAGCTGAGTCTATGTCCTTTGTGTTTACCTCATTATTGAGATGGGTCATTTGATAACTTATGCATATGTATGGGCATATACCTAGGTAGTGGTTATCCGTTTATTTCATAACCTTTGTGTTTCCTTGTGATTGGGATGGGTTACTTGATCACCTGGGTATAAGTATTGGCTTATATCTAAGTAAGGGTTATCTGTTGAGATCCTACTTTGTGGTTATCCTTGTTGGATTTAGTGAGACCTTGAGGGTCTCGGGGTCCCTAATGAGTATCGTATACTCACCCCTGCACGGGCTATGCCCGCACATCGTCGTATTGGTTGCAGACGTCGGGCAGCACTGACAGAGACCGAGTGTTCGAGGACTGGACGGTACCCGGAGGTGGACCTCACGACGAGTCAGTATCCGGTGGTGGACTTCACGACGAGATGACACTCGGAGGTGGTTGACGGGCGAGAGCGTTGTGGTGGCTATATGTACCTACCATTCAGGTAGGATCCATGGTTGATGATCCAGGAGCTGCGCTATCGGTACCTACCCTTTAGGTAGGATCCGAGGAGGATGACCCAGGAACTACTTCCATTATTCCAGCTGTTTGTCTTTTTCTGTTGTTCTTTCGTTCAGTTGTTGCTGTACATTCTGTTGGGTTTGTATTCTAGCCCACTTACTTTTCAACACTTTCTTTTTCTTCTTAGTGTATTACTTCCGCTTGTACTCTGTGATGTATTGTTTACTTTTATAAAGGCAATGCCTTCCCAGTTATCGGGAGTTACGCCTTTGCTGCTAGTTGCCAGCCCCTGGCCTATGGAAGGCGGGCTTGGGGTAGTTACGGCACGGGCCCCGAGAACGGGTCGTGAAAAATTTGTATCAGAGGAGTCGGTTCTACCGCAGAACTTATAACCATGATATTTTCTTTCTGTAAAGCAATACTTTTAAGGGTACCGAGTGTGGTCTTCAGTTTAGGGAGTGCAGTGTTGGTGTGGCAGCCGACGAATCCGTACACCAGGACGCTGACTACTGATTTCTGACTTTGTGCACGAAAAATACTGATTGCATGTGTGTTTCCAAGAGTTTTAAAGTCATCTCAAACCAGGTCAGATCACCAGGTATAAATCATTGACAGTGTCAAATCTGTTCAGGACCTCTCCATGCAGACAGTCAGTTGGAGTTTCGAGAGAGTACTCGATGACGGCCCACCGAGCGACGAGGCTCCGGTGAGGGGCCCTTTTTACTATGTTGGCACCCTCGGGTGGTGTACCAGCAGTACCACCACCTAATGGGCAGCAGATTCAACCAGCCATACTAGCGAACTGTGCATGCTGGGAAAGAGCGTTGCATGAGTTCCAGCAGTAGTGCCCTCCGTGGTTAAGAGGTGAGGTAGATTCCTAGACAGCAGAGCACTGGTTGGAGGCGATTTCTAGAGTGTTCCGCCGAGCTGAGACATCATTAGAGTGGATGGTGGACATGGCTACTACTGTTTTCCAGTGAATGACCATGAGGATGGTCCGCATAGTGATGAGGCTTCAGTTTGCGGACCAATGCCTGAGATAGTGCCTTCGTGTAGTGTGACAGCTATACATCACTACCTGTTGGTCAACAGTTACAACTGGCGATACCGGTATGTGACAGATGTAGACTTACATCCTCACACGTGTTCCAACATCAGATACCCTCAAGTTCCCAAGTGAGCCCGACTCATAGGCAGCTGAGGACTGGCTTGAAGAGGTGACTAAATGTTTTCTAGAGCTTATAAAGCTTCGGCAGGACGACTAGTCGGTAGCTGAGTATTCATCGAGGCATACCGAACATTCCGGGTACTCGATGAATACAATTCGATCAGTGCTATAGTGCTCGGACCTCTGAGCGTGGTGTGTTTAAAGATATCTGAGCCATAAATTTTTCCTCTATGAATTCCTACTCATGTTAGGGTGCTAGAGAGAACCTTTGTGGTTGATTGTTCTTTGGATAATCGGTTTCAGTCAGTGAAGAATAGAAGTGGGAAATCTGGAAACTGGTGCCAATATCGGAGACATGGGTGTGTAAAATGTTTCAAGAAGAATAAATGTTAAGGACAGATAAATCTACAGAGCAGCAAACGTGGAAGCAGAGCTAGGAGAGTAGGATAGGGTGGTGTACTTTTCGACATGTTATAATCACCCGCCTTTGTAGTCCCCGCCAGGCTCAGAGAGCTGGAGGGCAGGGGAAGATAGTAGCTGCATGCGGTCAAGGAGTGTGACCCAATGGCTCTAGGAATGTTTCAAGGGATAGTCTGTGTCCATTACTAGTAGCCGTAACAGCAGACATTGATACAGATCATTCCTTCCATGAATCTTGTCCCAGACCTAGAGTTTCCGTTAAGCCGTATACTTGACCCTCACATCTGGAGATACCTTAGGAGGAGAGTCGATAATCACAATTACGCTGAAAGTGTGATCTGACCCATGAGGCGAGAATTTCGGTTGGAATATCTTGGTGGAAGTGTCATGGACTTATGATGTTGGTCTGAGTATGGATTGGATCTACATTTCATACATGGATTGACTGTATTAGGAAAAAGGTTGTGGTTTATCTACTACATTGGGATGAGGTTTCCCTTGGTCGGAGAAAAGGAAAACCCAGGCAGCACAGGATGGAATCATGCATAGGAAGGTGTATCTGATCACTCTTGAGTCGTCCAACTTCACCCACGTGGAAGTAGGAGTTTTGAGTTTCAGTTCTAATCAGGAAAGGGAGACCTCTAGAGTTTGAGGATGACGATCACGTCCTTATCCGGGTCTCACCTAGACGAGGTTTACGGAGATGTTGCCGAGGCGGAAATTTATCTCTGAGGTTCAATGGACCTTTCTATGTCCTCATCAGGGTATGCGAGGTGGTTTACCGCTTGACCTTTCCACCTCAGTTGCACCGGGTGCATAACATCATCCACGTACCTCAACTGAAGAGATACATGCAAGATCCTTCACACATCATCACTCTCATGGATTTGGATGTCGATGACTGGAAAACATTCACAGGGATCCATTAGGGGTTGAGGATCGACAGGAGTGGGTCCTACGGGGACGGTCAATACCTCTTGCGCGCTTTCACGGGTAGCACGGGAACCCTTAGGTGAGCACAAGGGAGCGGAAGGCTCAGATGCGTGCTCATTACCTCTTTTGTTTCACTAGTTTGTGTTATAGCTTTACGGGGACATAAATCCATATGGTGGGAGTAATGTAAAGACCCAGAAATTTCATGGAAAAGTATTTCTAAATTTCATTTGAATTTTATGAGTACGCAATTTCTGACGGCGCCTGATTCCGAGGGCCGGTGTGCCTGGAATCAATTTCTGAAGTTTAGCTTGGGTACGTTCAGTGAACGAATGAGCGGGATTTTCTAACTTTTGAACCAGTGCTCGGAATCGAAATCCGAGGTCACCGATGGAACCGCAACATCGGTAATTTCTTAGGAGCACCTTTTCCAATGGTGCGTTTGCTCGGAAGGAGTTGTTTAAATTTTGAGGTTCAATTGTGAAGTAAATAAAATTTTTGGAACAAATTTTACTTCTAACCATGTTTGGAAGTTGGGGAACTAACCATGTATGAATAATGGTAAGGTGGGGCCCACACGAACCCCACCCCTTCAAATTCCCTAACCCCCTTAACTCTTCCCCTTAAAACACCCTTGTAATAAATGATGTGACAACCTTTCACATTCATTAAACCCCTTATAATTAATTGTGTAACTCTCCCCTCTCTCCTCTTTAATTTTTCCAACACACATCTTAAATTAATTGATTAAACCTGTTCAATTAATTTAACTATGTATTTGAATTCTAAAAGTTTGAATGCATGGAAAAATAAAAAAATAAGGGGCGACCTTATTTTATTTTTTTGAGTTTTGGTTGTGTGATAGAATTTGGGAGAGAGCTATCCCCAATTTTGAAGAACTTCATCTTCAAAACGAAGAATGCCGACTCTCCAACGAAGAACGGCCTTCTGACTAGGCGAAAAACACACTACGTTTTCTCCAATAATTTTTACTTCCTCTTCCATGACAAGCAAGGAGACACCGAATGTGGAGACCGACACCAACAATAACGTTCTTCTTCTTCCTCCAACGTCGACGGAATCGATACCGTTCTCCCGTGACACCCGACTACCACGACGTTCAACTTTCACGACTTGATGACGTTCGCCGTCAATTTCGATGTAGGGGTTATTTGATTTTTTAGTGGTTTTTCCTTTTCCGTTCATCGTTTTCTCATTGGGCCACCTGTTATCATAATAACGGGAGGAGGTCAGACCGCACGAACACGACCGAACGTCCTCCCCCTTTGTTAGTTGTACTTGTTGCAGTGCGAGAAAAGGCAGCGCGGTGCAACGTTACCATGATGAAACGATGAAGAATGGGCGAAGAAGCATGGCGCCGTTGCGCCGCGTCGTTGCGGCGTGTCATTGCGGCGTTTCGAAGGCTCTACAGTTTGATTAATTGACGGCAGATCGACGGCATTGAGGGAACGGGTCGCAGAGGCGGTTTAATGATTTCAAAATAAAGTGCGAGACCCGAGGCGAACGCCGACAAAGACAGAATCTAAAACGGACCATCAGAGCAACTCCGGTGGCCCGTGGAATTTACTAACAGCCGGAGGCGGCGGCGCCTGGCGTGCCGCCAGGAAGGATGGCCGCGGCTGAAGCCGTAGCGGCAGGCGCCCAGTCTCGCGGCCGCGCGGGACCGAGGAGGGGACGTGGCTGCGCGGGACCGAGGAGGGGACACAACGTTGGGCCGCGTCCGCTAGCAAGGAATGGCCCCCACGCGGGGGTCGTGGCACCAATCAAGGGGCAGCCACCCCCTTTGCGTGGCCGCTTGGCCAGCGCCGAGCCAACCCCGATCGGCCAGCGCCGAGCCGCCCCGGGCCAGACCGGCCGCACCGGGCCACGCCGGCTGGGCCGAGCCGTGCCCACCGGGGCGGGCCGCACCCTAATGGGCCGGACCCGGTTCGGGATGACCCAAGGGGGGTGGGCCGGGTCGGACCGGGCCCATACCCCCATTTTCAGACCACTTCCAGTCTTTTGTCCGTATCTTGGGCTACGGACCTCCGATCGATGCACCGTCAGTTGCGTATCAATCCTTGGATCAATATGGTCGTTTCTTTATATTAAAATCAAGGTTTTGTAGATATTTGAGTATGACCGGGTTGGTTCGGATACGAAACCAACCGGGCCCTCGGAGCGGAAACCCTTATATCTTGAGCTCCGGACGTCTGATAGTCATACCGTCGACTTTGTTGGATTCCCCTTGATGAGACAGAACTTTTGGCACACTTCGCCTGAGGTTTGGACGCAGATGGATAGTTGTCGGGTTGGATTGGACACAAAAACTAACCAGGCCCATGGAACAGAAAAGCTGATAACTTTCAGACCGGACATCCGTTTGACGAACCGTCAGCGGCGTTGGTGATCACATTGAGAAACTGTCCCTATGATTATACCCTATGACGAGGTGTTCCTTTGAGATACTTCTTCTTGGGACTTGTGATACATGGATTATCGACCAGTAGCTCGTGGAGCTGTGTAGAGACCCAAATCCTGACATACATGGACATTACATTACTTTTGCGGAATACTTAGTACATAACAAAAACACACACACAAGGATCGTAATAGTTTAGTGTCTTTGGAAACTCGGATTATAATCTTCTAATCGTGGTGAAAGATCTTCAACATCTCCCATAAAGATCTTCCTTATTTTTTTACCTAAAACCTTTCTTTATATCCTGGGGAAATGAAAACATAAAAGGGTGAGCTCAAATGCTCAATATGGGTAAACAAAAAAAATATCAATCACATCATATTCATAAGAACATAACATTTTGGAAATCTTAACCTGCAAAAGAGAGCATAATTTCATAACAATGGATAAATCAAAGTAGTGAAATGAAAACCCAATAATCATAACTTAAAACATGAAACTTTGTGGCATACACACACAATCATATATAATCATTTCTTATTAGTCAAGACTCATTTCAAGACTATCTTAGTGGACAAAGTCCATTTCGGAACCGACTCGCCCTCGTTTCAGTCATGTTTCACTGAACCGGTATAACCTACCGTTCCAGCCATGTCTATCTCATGAGATATAAAATCATTACCCAATGCATTGAAGGGACATATAGGTCCCACCCACCTCATAATGATACCATTCTTATGTGTGCCACAAAATCATAAACCATACATCGTAGCATAACCCATGTAATAAAAATGAGAATCTTCAACATCATGAAATCATAAAACAATTCATATAAGATAAAGGAATTCATAAAAATATTTCCATCACAACATAATCATATCAATGTAATAATAGGGATAGAAACAGAACCCTATATTATCTTAGATGGAAAATAATTTTGATAAAACACTTGAACTCCATTCTTGAGGAAAATATCCTTTCTACTTCAAAAATACTTTTCCTTTCTTAACATTTCATACAATTATAAACTAAAAGGGGTTGATTAAAAATAAACTTGAAAACTTGTAAGGAAATATTGTTGGAAATAATGTATTAAAAATCCATTCATGCCGTATAAGTTAAAAGAAAACATTCTTTTCGTACTTTTGTCAGAAAAGTCAAAAATTACCTCGTACAAAAAACGAAAAAAGATTCCTTTCATATCTTTTACTAAAAACTCACCGAAGGGTAAAATTTGATATAAACTATTGTATAATGATGTAAATATTACATATTTAGGAAACATGGATGTGTATGATAAAATTTACCCCAGTAAATTCCAAAATATAAACAATCTCAGATAAAAATGAGATTGTGATATTTCCCTTACCTTAGGTCCGATAGGCTTCCTAAGTGTACGAACCTCCTGTATAATGATTTAAATAATTTTATTGACTTATTCCAAAATCATACTTATTGTTATGATATCATATATGGTCATATTCATAGCTTCATATTAGTAATATTTCATTACTACTTGTTATTCGGGTGTTTATTTCTTTTTGTTCTTATGCGTGCTTGTCGAATAAATTATTATTCTTCTCTTTAGGTTATAGATACCCCATTTCTAGAATGGTATTAGTGTAACACATATCATATTCATTCATTCAATTCATTTATATAATCATTATGAAGTGAAGATCATGTAGAACGAGTCGCATCACATCGTGGAGACGGTATTCCGTACGTACGCACGAGTGATGATATCGTTCCTATGATCGTTGAATTTTATTTATGTGTATGTATACTATTTAAGAATAAATATCACTTCATAATAGTCATATATAGTCATTATTTACACCATTATACCCATCCATGTAAGGTGGTGGTGGAAAATAGATTACACCACGGCGTGGAGACGGTATTCTGTACGTACGCACGCGCGGTGATTTCCTTTTTCTGTAGGATGGATAGAAGGTTAATTAGAGTTGTTTCATATTTATAATAACATATCAGTATATAATAAATACTTATGTTATTAATGTATCATGAAACAACTAAATAAGAATAAGTTGAAGAAGAAAGAAATTGAAAAAGATCGGTAATGGATATTACCACTTTTTGACGCGCCTTTTCTTAACCTACACTTAAAGAACTAAGGATGGTCTTTGAAGAAGTCCAGGACCTCTAGGATGATACTAGGGAAGTGGATAAGAGATTTTGTCAGGGGTTGGCCGGGCTTGAATGCTCAAAGTGGTGTGAGGAAGAGAGGGAGGAGGTTCCCTTTTATAAGGGAGGAGAGGGGCACCTTTGGAATAACTAAAAATATTATTTTATTATAAAGTCAAGTTCGGTTTTAAATTGCTCCAAATTGATTTATTTTGAGGATAAGGTGGGGATGGGTCGAAATTATCTCATCCAATAGAATTTAGACAAGTTTAGGTTCCTATTTTAACCTTATCATTTAGATTTAACATTAAGTTAAATAAGTTTACTTTTACCGTGTCTTCTTGTGTTCTTATACTATAAGGTTAATAAACTTACTATAATCAGCCAAACGAACCCCAAGTTGTTTATAATTAATATATATAACCTTATCTAATTCATTTGGCCTATCCTTAGATTTTTAGGAATAAAATAACAATTACTAATATAATATTTGTTTTAAAAACTATTTTAGGTCAATTTTGACACTATTTTGTAATTGATTTTTGTTAAAATTATAGAAGAATTATTAGTTCGAACCAAGTTAATTAAATCAATACTAACATGTCATATTAACCTATAAAATTAGTGTAATTCATAAAAAGTCTCAAATTATATTTATTTGGGTATTTATAACATCTATTATGTCAATCTTTCATTAATAAGATAATTACTGCACCATCGTTGTGTCATAAATAAATTAAATTAGTTAATGTCTAAAAATTAAAAATAAAATACCATTATGTATTAAATCATTTTATCTTTATAATGAATATTTATAATCGAATTTATCTTATGTATAACCCCATATTAAAAATGATTTACTTATTAAACCTTGATTTTAACTATTTTAACCCTTTTTTAAATAAATTAATAATAAATGTCCTAATCTAATCCAAGTGGGCCTAAATGGTCATATTTTATTCCTAAGGTTGTTTTTGGTCGAATTAAACTTGTCCAATAGAATTAGGACATGTGTTAGGGTAATAATAATATCATTTTTACCCTTAATTACCCTATTTTACTTTTAACCGTGGTAAAAAAAAGTAAAAAGTTACTATTCACTATAAAATTATTTTCATCTCATTGAACCACATTTTACTTTCTGACATCAACCGTGTCTCTTGAATTTTCGAAATTACAAACACAGAAGTGGTAAAATTATGTTTTATGAAAAATTATGTTTTTTTAACTACCACTTAGTGGTTTCACTATTCATTAAAAATTGAATGTTTTCAGAAAAATACCAAAATTTCACCCTAGGCTAATTTCGATAGCACGAATCCAAAAATGAAGTCCATTTTGAAAAATAAAATTTATAAAATTTCAAAATGTGGTTATTACTATTCATAACGGTTAGTTTTAATAATATTTTAATAGTATATCGTTGTTTAGTGAAACTCGATATTGCGTACGACGCAAGCTATCGAGGAAGCTCGCGATTTCGTGTAAAGCAAGACAAACAAGTTTTGTGTGTAGAAAAAGATTCATTTGATGATTTATATAACATAAAATTCTCGGTTGTTACATTCTACCCCCCTTAAAATGAATTTCGCCCTCGATATTAATCGGGGTTATAAATGGTTTACTACTTGAAAGTTTGTTTAATAGAAACCCACATCGTAAAAAGGAATACCAAAACATGGATTTTAAAATCTAATGTATGAAATGTACAGTTGCCCAAATTAACTTATCACAGGGTTTCTGCGTAGGATAACATAGGTGAAAAAATGGATATGGAAGAAAAATCTAACCATCATGTTCTGATGGAGAGTGGTAGAAAAAATGGCTATGGAAATGCCAGCAGTCACAAAGCCATAAATTTGTGACGATCTGTGGTACCATCTGATTCATCAGATATAAGAGCACTAGGACAACATTTTAGGTTTCCAAGATCATTTCCCTAATGTTGATGAAATTGGAATTAGAAGAAATACTTTCGTGATTTCGGTATAGTCTCACAGTTGGTCGTTCTTTGGACAATTTCCACTTCATCTCTTAATGAAATGATGATGAATTTTTCATTCGTGATGTGTTAGCAGATCATGTGATAGAATGATGGGTCATTCCATCTGTCTCAAACAAAAGGTTAGAAATGTTATCAAAAATTACATAAGTCCATCTATAGTGATATTAATGATATATGGTTCCTAAAATGGACTTATACTTCATATATAATACTGCTTAATATAAAAAAAACTAGTTTCTACTAAACAGGGACTTCTTGTAGGCCAGTGGTAGGCAATAAAGGCCAGTCGCACTTTGGTTGTGGGTTCGATTCCCACGGCCTTGTCTGACGCGATGGGCTGTCGCCCGTCCTGCAGGTTGTCCTTTTTTCTAAAACGATATTACTATAACATCCCATCAATAATATAGAAAAAACTTCTATCCTTAAATAATACTAACTTATGTCCATCATAATCCATTCCAATCTTTAGGCTTATCTAAAATACTTCGGTCCAAGCTCATAATATAAAGAAAATGATTACTTGAAATGTCATCAACCAAGCATGTGAATACCATCATTTATCCCCCATATATCTTGTTGGTCACATTCCAATCATGTGAATACCTTAATCATGTATTCTCTTGAAAAATGAATACCCATTAACCCTTAGTGAAAACATGAATGCTATCAAAAGTTAACTCTTTCCACATACCAAAATCCAAAAATTCTATATACTCAAACCATGATATAACCTTCTCCTTATATCAGTCATGAGCTCATGAATACTATCAAACATCTAATTATCTCCTTATCCCTTCATTATGCGCATATCATCTACATTCCAAAAATATCTGAATAACCTTTCATGGATACTGGTACCATTAATCATACAATTTCAAAACTCAAGGAAAGACAACAATGTAACAATCCGTAGATGTCTCTTTATTCCATAGTAACATGATATTACTTATACAACATTACAGATGATAAACATGTAATCATTCCACTACATTCTTAAACCATTGACCGAGCTTCAACAATTCATTCATCTCACATATCATTTGTAGTCTCTTCATTATCATCAACATAAATACTACCCATACGACCATACTGATTCTCTTCATGAGACTTTCCCTTAGGGAATTGGTTTGCATAATGCCCGTACATTCCACATTTAAAACATTTAACCATTTTTGATGTTGTAGCAATACCATTATCCTCATCCCTGGTGTTAACTGAACCCTTTCCTTTGCACTTACTAGCTTTGTGTCCTTTTTTTCCACACCCAAAGCATCTTCCAGATCCTTTGAAACATTCTCCTTGATACCTCTTCCCACATGATTTACATAGGGGAAATTGAACTTTCTTTCCTCTATGATCATCATGAAACTCCATCTTTCTCTTATTAGCCGAGTCAGGAAATTTAAAAAATTTTACTTTATTGATCATATAATGAAATTGCTGATTCGGCATAATAATGATGTTTGGACTTCCAAATCCCATTTCATTTGGTTTCTCATGAATAATATCATTCCATTGTCCATCATATCCTCCATTATCGTGAATCATCTTGTTTCCAGCCATTTTCTAAAACCCAAAAAGAATAGTGTGAGAGGAAAAAATCATAATAAAGGGGGAGTAACTTCAATATCTAACATCTTTGGAATAATCTAATATTGTTACCATAGTTCTAGGACTATATCCTATACATATACGTATCCTTAGGGACATCCCTAGACTTACCTTATAAATATCTCTAGGGATCTTACTAACGTTTTCGTATCCTAGTTTCCAAAGGTTGACTAAACCTTTCCTCTGATACCAACTGTAGAGACCCAAATCCTGACGTACATGGACATTACATTACTTTTTCGGAATACTTAGTACATAACAAAAACACACACACAAGGATCGTAATAGTTTAGTGTCTTTGGAAACTCGGAATATAATCTTCTAATCATGGTGAAAGATCTTCAACATCTCCCATAAAGATCTTCCTTACTTTTTTACCTAAAATCTTTCTTTATATCCTGGGGAAAAGAAAACATAAAAGGGTGAGCTCAAATGCTCAGTAAGGGTAAACAAAAAAAATATCAATCACATCATATTCATAAGTACACAACATTTTGGAAATCTTAACCTACAAAAGAGTGCATAATTTAATAACATGGGATAAATCATAGTAGTGAAATGAAATCCCAATAATCATAACTTAAAACATGAAACTTTGTGGCATAAACACACAATCATAGAGAATCATTTATTATTAGTCAAGACTCATTGCCAAGACTATCTTAGTGGACAAAGTCCATTTCTGAACCGAGTCACCCTCGTTTCAGTCCTGTTTCACTGAACCAGTATAACCTACTATTCCATCCATGTCTATCTCATGAGATATAAAATCTTTACCCAATTCATTTGAGGGAGATATAGGTACCACCCATCTCATAATGATACCATTATTATGTGTGCCACAAAATCATAAACCATACATCATAGCATAACCCATGTAATAAAAATGAGAATCTTAAACATCATGACATCATAAAACAATTCATATAAGATAATGGAATTCATAAAAATATTTCCATCACAACATAATCATATCAATGTAATAATAGGGATAGAAACATAACCTTATATTATCTTAGATGGAAAATAATTTTGACAAAACACATGAACTCCATTCTTGAGGAAAATATCCTTTGTACATCAAAAATACTTTTCCTTTCTTAACATGTCATACAATTCTAAACTAAAAGAAGTTGATTAAAAATAAACATGAAAACTTTTATGGAAAGCTTCATGGAAATAATGTTTTAAAAATCCATTCATGCCGTATAAGTTAAAAGAAAACATTCTTTTCTTACTTTTGTCGGAAAAGTCAAAAATTACCTCGTACGAAAAATGAAAAAAGATTCCTTTCATATCTTTTACTAAAAACTCACCATAGGGTAAAATTTGATATAAACTATTTTATAATGATTTAAATATTACATATTGATGAAACATGGATGTGGATGATAAAATTCACCACAGTAAATTCCAAAATATAAACAATCTCAGATAAAAATGAGATTGTGATATTTCCCTTACCTTAGGTCTGATATGCTTCGTAAGTGTCCGAACCTCCTGTATAATGATTTATATAATGTTATTGACTTATTCCAGAATCATAATTATTGTTATGATATCATATATTGTCATATTCTTAGCTTCTTATTAGTTATATTTCTTTACTACTTGTTATTCAGGTGTTTATTACTTTTTGTTCTTATGCGTGTTTCTCGAATAAATTTTTATTCTTCTCTTTAGGTTATAGATACCTCATTTACAGAATGGTATTAGTGTAACATATATCATATTCATTCATTCAATTCATTTATATAATCATTATTAAATGAATATCATGTAGAACGAGTCGCGTCACATCGTGGAGACGATATTCCGTACGTACGCACGAGTGATGATATCGTTCCTATGATCGTGGAATTGTATTGATGTGTATGTATACTATTTCATAATCAATATCACTTTATAATAGTAATATATAGTCATTATTTACACCATTATACCCATCCATGTAAAGTGGTGGTGTAAAATAGATTACACCACGGCGTGGAGATGGTATTCCGTACGAACACACGCGCGGTGATTTCCTTTTTCCGTAGGATGGATATAAGGTTAATTAGAGTTGTTTCATATTTATAATAACATATCAGTATATATGAAATAATTATGTTATTACTTTATCATGAAACAACTAAAGAAGAAGAAGTTTAAGAAGAAAGAAATTGAAAAAGATCGGTAATGGATATTACATCTTTTTGACGTGCCTTTTCTTAACCTCCACATGAAGAACTAAGGATGGTCTTTGTGGAAGACCAGGACCTCTAGGATGATACTAGGGAAGTGGATAAGAGATTTAGGCATGGGTTGGCCGAGCTTGAATGCTCAAAGTGGTGTTAGGAAGAGAGGGAGGAGGTGCCATTTTATAAGGGAGGAGAGGGGCATCTTTGGAATAACAAAAAATATTATTTTATTATAAAGTCATGTTCGGTTTTAAACAGCTCAAAATTGATTTATTTCGAGGATAAGGTGGGGATGGGTCGAAATACTCTCATCCAATAGAATTTAGACAAGTTTAGGTTCCTATTTTAACCTTATCATTTAGATTTAACATTAAGTTAAATAAGGTTACTTTTACCGTGTCTTCTTGTGTTCTTATACTATAAGGTTAATAAACTTACTATAATCAGCCAAAAGAACCCCAAGTTGTTTGTTATTAATATATATAACCTTATATAAGTCATTTGGACGAACTGTAGATTTTTAGGAATAAAATAACAATTACTAATATAATATTTGTTTTAAAAACTATTTTATGTAAGTTTTGACACTATTTAGTAATTGATTTTTGTGAAAATCATAACAGAATTATTAGTTCGAACCAAGTTAATTAAATAAATACTAACATGTCATATTAACCTATAAATTTAGTGGAATTTATAAAAAGTCTCAAATTATATTTATTTGGGTATTTATAACATCAATTATGTCAATATTTCATTAATAAGATAATTACTGCATCATCATTGTGTCATAAATAAATTAAATTATTTAATGTCTAAAAATTAAAAATAAAATACCATTATGTATTAAATATTTTTATATTTCTAATTAATATTTATAATCGAATTTATCTTATGTATTACCCCATATTAAAAATGATTTACTTATTAAACTTTGATTTTAACTATTTTAACACTTCTTTAAATAAATTAATAATAAATGTCCTAATCTAATCCAAGTGGGCCTAAATGGTCATATTTTATTCCTAAGGTTGTTTTTGGTCGAATTACACTTGTCCATTAGAATTAGGACATGTGTTAGGGTAATAATAATATCATTTTTACCCTTAATTATCCTAATTACTTGTAACCGTGGTAAAAAAAGTAAAAAGTTACTATTCACCAAAAAAATTATTTTCGTCTCATTGAACCACATTTACTTACTGATATCAACCGTGTCTCTCGGATTTTCGAAATTCCACTCACAGAAGCGGTAAAATTATGTTTTATGAAAAATTCAGTTTTTTTAACTACCACTTAGTGGTTTCACTGTTCATCAAAAATTGAAAGTTTTCAGAAAAATACCAAAATTTCACCCTAGGCTAATTTCGATATCACGAATCCAAAAATGAAGTCCATTTTGAAAAATAAAATTTATAAAATTTCAAAAAGTGGTTATTACTATTCATAACGGCTAGTTTTAATAATATTTTAATAGTATATCGTTGTTTAGTGAAACTCGGTATTGCGTACGACGCAAGCTATCGAGGAAGCTCGCGATTTTCTGTAAAGCAAGCCAAGAAAGTGTTGTGTGTAGAAAAATATTCCTTTGATGAGTTATATAACATAAAAGTCTCGGGTGTTACAAGCGGACCCACCCGGAGAAGAGCGTACGGAGTACGAAGACTGGGTAGCCAGCTGAGACTTGACGACTGCTTGACCGGCTAGACTTGGAGTGAGTCGACTAGCCCAATAGACGAAGCACTACTTTGTTTGGCTGCAGACCCAGGGCGGACGGAGCACTACTGTATTTGGGTGCAGACCCGCGGTACTTGACCGGAGAGTACCTCTGCAGGCTATTAGAGATGATGCACTACTTTTTTTGGGTGGAAGACCATGGCGGGAAGTCGTACTGTGTTTGGGTGGCTGACTCGCGGTACTCGACGGGAGAAGTACCTCAGCAGTCTTAGGTTAGTGAGCAGTAACTCGGAGTTGTGACAAGAACGATGTACTCTCTAGAGATAGGGCTCTTCAGCAATTACAGTTTTGATAATGACAATCCTAGTTTGAGCGGAGTCTATGACCTTTGTGTTTACCTCATGATTGAGATGGGTCACTTGATAACTTAGGTATATGTATGGGCATATACCTAGGTAGTGGTTATCTGTTGATTTCATAACCTTGGTGTTTCCTCGTGATTCAGATGGGTTACATGATAAATTAGGTATAAGTATGGGCTTATCCCAAAGTAAGGGTTATCTCTGGAGATCCTACTTTGTGGTTATCCTTGTTGGATTTAGTGAGATCTTGAGGGTCTCGGGGTCCCTACTGAGTATCGTATACTCACCCCTGCACAGGCTATGCCCTCACCTCGTTGTGTTGGTTGCAGACGTCGGGTAGTGCTGACAGAGACCGAGTGTTCTAGGACTGGACGGTACTCGGATGTGTACCTCACGACGAGTCAGTATCCAGTGGTGGACTTCACAATGAGACAACACTCGGAGGAGGTTGACGGGCGAGAGCATTGTGGAGGCTATCTGTACCTACCCTTTAGGTAGGATCCATGGTGGACGATCCAGGAGCTGCGCTATCTGTACCTACCCTTCAGGTAGGATCTGAGGAGGACGACCCAGGAGCTGCTTCCATTCTTCCAGTTGTTTGTCTTTTTCTGTTGTACTTTCATTCAGTTGTAGTTGTACTTTCAGTTGGGTTTGTATTCTAGCCCACTTACTTTTCAGAACATTCTTTTGTTCTTAGTGTATTACTTCCATTTGTACTCTGTGATGTTTTGTTTCATTTTAATAAGGCAATGTCTTCCTAGTTATCGGGATTTACGCCTTTGGTGCTAGTCGCCAGCCCCTGGCCTATGGAAGGCGGGCTTGGGGTAGTCACGGCACGGGCCCTGAGGACGGGTCGTGACATGTCCAAAAGTCACCATTATGGCATATAAACTTGTTTTATCTGCTAATTTTATTTTCATACCAAGGATTGAAATTGATATAATCCATAGTATGGATTAGATTTCAATCAATGATGGAAATATTTATTATAAGAAGAAGGATGTTACAATTTTGGGGGTGATATGGAATCCCTTATCTTTAGGTCAGAAACATTACCCTCCAAATCTCATATTGATCCACCCCTAGTTTACCTACTGAATTCAATTATTGGGGAGGAAGATAATGCAATAACTATGGGCAAGGAAAATAATATTCAAATAGACGATGTGCCTATTGTGCAAGAATATGTTTATGAAATTCCAAAATATTTACCTGGACATCCTCAAGAGTGATAAAATTAGTTTTCAATTCACATTATTCATCGCTCAAGGCCCATATCAAATACCTTGTAATGAATAGACACTGTGGAATTATTGGAACTAGAAAAAAACAAGAGGAATTTTGTGATAATGGATTCATTCTCCCTAGTGTGTCTCCATGGGGAGCCCCTATTTTTTTGTTAAGAAGAAATATAGATCAATGAGGTTGTGCATTGACAACATGAAGATCTATGTAATAATAATAAACAACAAATATACCCTACCTCCCATTGATTATTTATTTTATCAACATAATGTTTCTTAATATTTTTTGAAGATTGACCTTCAAACTGGATATCATCAGTTTCTTATGAGGATGTAAGACATTCAAAAAATCGAATTTTGAACCAGGTATGGGTATTGTGAGTTTACAATAATTCCCTTTGGACTGACTAATGCACTCTTTATTTTTATGGATTTAATGAATAGATTTTTCAAGGAATATCTTGATGAAGTTTTGGTGGAATTTTTTTAGGATATCATGGTATACTCCAAAAGCTATGAAGGTCTTGAAAATCACATGCGGACTATTCTGAAGACAATTAGAAGAAAAGAATTATATGGTAATATTAACAAGTGATAATTTTGGCACCAATAAATTTCTTATCACAGACACATTTTCTCTAATGATGGAATGTCTATTTATCTTGCAATGAAAAAGGCTATGCATGAATGACCAACTACAACGGTCATAATTGCGGTACATATTTTCATTAGTTTAGTAGGTTATTATCTGCATTTCATTCAAAAAATCAAACATTTATCCAATCCAATGACCAAGCATGCATATAAAGGGGTTATGATCAAATGGACAATGGAATGTGAGGACTATTTTGTATAGTTGATGAGAAGATTTGTGAATTCTCTGATCCTAACCAAACAATCGTGGAATGATGGGTTGGTGAACTATAGAGATACATCAAGGAAAGTACATGGTTGTGTACTTATGGAGAATAATAGATTTATTTGCTATGAATCAAGGTTGTTAAAAAATAATGAACCAAACTATCCAAAAAATGATCTTGAGTTAGGAATAGTAATATTTTCTCTGAAGATATGGAGAAAATATATCTATGGAAAAAAATGTGAGATATATACGGATCACCAAAGTCTAATGTATTTCTTTTCATAGAAGGAACACAACATGAGGAAATAATGTTGACTCAAACTACCCAAGGATTATGATTATACTACACACTACCACCTAGGTAAAGAAAACACGATAGCTGATTCATTGAGTATGAAGGATCATGGAGTTCTCACCAAAATGTGGATTAACAAGGGCCCCTTGTACATGGATCTAGTGAGGATGGACGTGATAATTATCTAGGAAGGTGAAAAATAAATATGTTTTCATTTATTTTCCCATCCATCATTATTAGAAAAAATTAAGATTTATCAAACTGATGATTAGAACCATCAAAAGAAAATTAATGATGTGAAATAAGGGAAGTTACTAACTTCATATGAGATGATGGAATTCGGAAATTTTGGAAGAGGCTTTGTGTTCCGTAAATACCTGAGCTAAAAAGGGAGTTATTGGGAGATACGCATAGTTTTAATTTCTCTATACATTTGGGCATCACTATGATGTATTGTGTTTTGATGAAACATTTCTGGTGGGAAAACATATAGAGAGAAATTTTGGATTATGTATCAAGATGTTTGGTCTCTAAAAAAGTGATGGTTAAAAGGCATCACCCAAAATGAGTCCTAAAACATTTATCTATTCGTACGTGTGAATGGGATAATTTCACCATGGATTTTCTAACTAAACTACCCAAACTCCAAGGAAGAATGATTCGATATGGGTAATGGTTGATCGACTTAGGAATATGCACATTTTCATCACTATAAGGGATGATTTTCTACTGAAGCAGTTTTCAAGAATCTATATCAATGATGTTGTGAGACTTTAGGGAGAACTTCTCTCTATTGTGTAGATCGAAACCCGTGATTTAGATTAAAATCCTGGAAATGTATTTAGAAATCTTGGGATACTAAACTCCGATTGAGTACATCTTGTAACCCACAAAATTACTGTCAATTAGAGACAACAATACAATCCTGGAAAGACATGTTCGGATCATGTTCACATGACTTACAAGGAATGTGGGATATATAGTTACCTTAATTCGATTTTTTCTACAACAATTGATTCCATTCCAGTATTCAAATGGCACCATATAAAGCATTGTATAGAAAGAGATGTCGTACATGAACTTATGGGGTTGAAGTTGGAGAAAGGTGTCTTGTGGTCCCAAAGCTTGTAGAGGAAATAAAATGCGAATCTAAATACTATTCAAGGTCATATTAAAATAGCTCAAAGCAGAAAAAAGATCTATGATGACTATTGAATTAATGATCTAGAATTTGAAGTAGGAGATCTCATTTTCTTGAATTTATCGCCATGAAATGGAATTATAAGTTTTGGGATGAAAGGGAAACTTAGCACTAGGTACATTGGGACATTAGAAATTCTAGTGAGAATATAAACTGTTGCATATCATTTGGCTATGCCCCCTAGATATTTCAAAGTACAGAATGATTTCCATGCCTCATTGCTAAGAATGTACATGTCAGACCCAATGCATGTCAACACATCTGAAGGTATATATTTGTACATAGATCTATCTTACTATGAAAAGCCCAATGGAATTATGGAAATTAAAGAAAAAGAGTTGATGTATCAGAAAAATCATCTAGTAATGATTATCTAGAGGAATAATAAAATCAAAGAGGGAATAGGGGATCATAAGGATCTTATGGTGAAAACACACCCAAATCATTTTGTTAGGAATCATTCTTTGAATTTTGAGGTCACACATTTCCAAAGGAGGGGAGAATGTTACACCCTAAGGTTTTAGAAAAAAATATTGAATGCATGAAAAGAACAGTTCCTAAAAATGACACATTTTATAATATATCCATTAAACAAAACTTTTCCTCCACTATGTTTTTCATTTCGAAAAAACGATCATCTAGAATTGTAATTACTAATCCATTTAGAGTATCTTAGAACCCATAGGATTTTTGGTGAATAGTAACGTAACATTATGAATAGTAATTCAAGTAGTTATATTTTCATTATGAATAGTAAATAAATATATTATTTTATTTTCATTTGGTAATATGATAATTAGATCTTAATTACTTTTCCAATGTGTTATAAAACAAATTATACCTTTAAAATTTATATTTTTTGAAATTAACTATGATTTTATTTAGAAATTTAATGAATTATATTTTCAAAATTATTTTTGAAAAATACAGTTTGTTTTCTAATTCTTCAAGTTGAAAAATTTATAGTGTAATTTTTTTAGGACTTTTTAGAAATTCTTGAATTTTTTATGAATAGTGAAATACAGTAAAATACTGTATATAAAATTATCATTTAAATACACTATTTATGAAATAATGAGTGATGTATGGAAACATGATTCAAGATAACATTAAATTATTATTATAATGTGTCACATGAAAAAAAAACTATTGGTTGTACTAAAGGAAAAAAATAAAATAATGCGTAAAATATCTTAAATTGACTCATATTCTCCATTATAAAACCCCCATCACCCCATCTTCTCTTCCCTCCTATAATCATTGAATCTCATAAATTGTACACACAAATGCCATTCCCTAGTCACTTCCCATTTCCTAGATGATATTGTTATTTCCAAAATACCAAAACCCCTTCCCTTAATGAGATTCTCAAGGTGGTGGATTCAAGAGGCAAATTATCATTTTATTTCATTCATTTTGATTTCAAGTTTCATCCAATTATTATCCTCTCTTCATATCCGTTATACAAATAACCATGATAAATCTAGAATAATATATATAATGTAATTATATCATGTGAATTAATGAACCAAAATCAATATTCTTACTCTCTATGTTTTATTTTTAAACGAAATCATCATTAGTGGGGTTTCGATTTACAACTTTTGTTGACGACAAAGTTTCATTCATCAATTTCAACATCATTATTGGTCATGAAACAATTTTTATTTTTTAAACATACTATAATATATTAATTATAACCTATTTAATATTCACGAACCTGTATATGTACATAAAACTAAATCATATGACTAAACGAGTCCTTAATAATCAAATACTACTCAAATAATCTAAGTGATTATCATTAATTTGTCATCTACTGATTCATCCTAATGTCATGTCAATAAAATGGTATAAATGACCATAAAACCCAATGGAAGTTTATAAATAATATTTAAATTCAATTTTAAATATTTATAACCATTCCACATGAACTCCATTACATAAAAACAAGTGAACCATTTATGAAAATTAAGAAAATGAACACTCTGGAACGATGAATTTCGATCTTATAACTAACAAATAAGGACATAATGAACTTAATAAATTAATTATAAAATAAATAAAAACCATATAGGTTTTGGATAAATTTATTAATAAGTCTAATTTAATCTTCTAGGGCATTATTTTCAAGAGAGGAACACTTTCAGACTTAAGTTATGGGTTTTTCTACCTGAACCTTAATTTTCATTCAAGTTACTTTTATTATCTAATTACCTCAATTAAACTATTATGTATTATTATTTAATCCTCATAAATTATGTGGTATTATTCTATATATTTTTAACAACCATAATCATTGCTTATTTTTATGGTTACTAACACGTTTTAACAGGAAAATTCAAAATTATTTCCACAGTACAAGCCCAATTCAGTGGAATTTCCCAAATTCATACCTATTAGCAATGGAAATGAATAATATATTTTTAGTGACCATTATCTTTATAAATTTACTCATTTTATTATGAAAATACTACCATAATTAATTTCTGGTTTAATATTGAGACTTTTCCCAAATAACTCCTCTTTTTAAAATATAATAGAACTTATATAAAGAATTACTCGATGATTTTATAAGAGTATTTTTGTATTTTTCAACACTCATATTCATTATTATGTATTATTAGGATTATGAATTTATGATATAGTGTACCATATTTAATTTTATGGTTTATGACTAGTTTTATTGTGATTTTTCTATCCTAAAACCATTCACCAATTTAATCCAAATGGTGAGTGTTTAAGCTTAATGTTTGGGGAATGTTATTTATATTTCCTATATAAAATTCAATATTAATTTCTATTTTATTATGTTTATACCAGATCATATGTGTAATTCATTTGACATATTATGGATTTTTGGGGACCGAAATATCCTCTTTATGCATCGGTGGGACTCATGAGACAAATAGACGTTGACATGGATGAGGCATTGACCATTTTGAAATATGGTTTTGGCTGAGGCCATAAGAATTTTTTGATGTCCTGGCCAAGGGATTGACGATATGTTTTAGAATGTCTGGAATATTCATTGACCTCATTATAGAGATAGTAATTTAATGTTCATTTGGTTATTATACTAGTAGGATATGCATGGTTATTTTTTATTGTGGAATTATTTACACTCCTCACAATCCTACCATAATGTGTTGATGTTTATTATTTATAAAGGTATGTGTTTAAATTATTCAACATTACTAATGATTATTTTTATTATATATTCCACTATATATTTTAATTTTTTTTAGTTTTTGAACTCACCCCTTTATTATTTTTAATTTTTTATGATATGAAGAAGTAAGTTACAAGTGACTTGCTGGAAAAATCTTGGAGGTATAGATGTTTCAAATGGAATAAGTTAGTGTTGTAATTCCATTTTTGATGTAATATAGAACTTATATATCTACTAATCTACATGGTCCATAGGTATTGATGTTACATGTTTATATGGAAATGTATTAAAGTAAGGCATCGACTATGAGAAACTATGGTCATGTCCTTACAATTAATGAATTAAGGAAGTACATTGTGATGAGTTATTTAGTCATTGGTGAATATGAAAATGAATCTACATCACAACATAATTCTATCATAAGAATCAATTGTAAATTCTCTATAATGTTAATCCACAAGTGTACCATTATCATTCAAGCATCATTATAAGAATTTATGAGTGCCAGTGTGGAATATCATAATTCTATCATTGTTTATCTTAGATTGCTATGAGAATAAATTCTAGAATGTATTATCTTTGATATCTCTTGAATCAATAGGGGTGGTGGAGGAGGAACACTCTCTATTATAGAAAATAATCATGGATAGGGGATCTATTGGACTTGAGATAATTATCCATACCCATATTTCAATACCATCACAATAGGATAACATTTGGTTTGGAAATAAAACAAATTGGTTTAAATTGTACTAGGGATAGAAAATAAAAATTTCACATGCTGGCCAATTATTTCATAAATTCAAAAGGAACCCCATGTATATAATAATTACATTATTATTATTTATTGAAATTTGAAAAGTAGTGAATTAGTTAAATATTATTTCTTGAATAAATTGTTTAAAATTTAGTCATATTATGATTAATATATATTATTTCTAATGGGATGATTATATTTTGTTTTTCATTCATCCAAAATATTTATCATTCCATGAATAATGACAATATATTTAATAAAAAAATTGTTTATTTATTCTCCAATAAATTGATAAACATTATAATCACAAGAAAAAATAAATACTTATTAAATATTATACTCACTAAATGTTATCTAGAATAACTAGAGATGGAATATATGTGATAAAAACATGAGTAATTATTAAACCATGTACGATCATAATAATTATTCGACATGATAATTAATAAATAAAAATATTATTTAACCGATGTCATTGATACACATAGTGAATGGCCCTCTCATACTTTTTCTCTATGGAATTAGGTAGTGCTGGCCAAATTATAAGGATAATATCTTTCAACAGGCCAAAAAATCCATTGTGAAATAAGATAATATTGCAATGATATACAATGAAATATTTATTATTTCTATGTAATATAATAACATTATAAAGATATATCTAATAAAGATTTTTGTATACAGGTTTTATCAAATTATGTGTCAATATCTATTTCTTTAATTTTTTTAAATGAACATACTCAAAGAATACCATGGCCATGAATTTATTTAAGATATTTCATTCCAATGATTGGCTATGATATATCACCCTTAATTAAAGGGAATAATGAAAAAAACATTTCTCTCATTATTCCTTAATGAAATATTACATGCGACACACCAAATGTATCTAAAATCACCATAAACATATTTTGTCACTTTACTAATCAATATATCAAATTATAAAACTCATAATATCCATTGATAATAATCATAAATTCTAATTATAAATAAAAATATCTTATGATAGGAAAATATAACGACATACATTAATGTAGGATTACTATTGGTGATTCATGCTCTAGAAATCTACTAAACTAAAAATTACTTTGGGAATGAAACATCAGAAAGTTTCTCAAATTATAATAAGTCTCTACCCCTAATATTAGGGAACAACTATATACTTTTCTTGTGATATTTACACTATGGACATTATCACATACAATGTCATGTATAAGAAAAATATTGAAGTGATAAAAAGTTTATTAATATAAAAAATAATATAGGTGAAACAAAGAAATATTTTTAAAAAGGATGCTATGATCAATATCATACAAGACACAAAACCCCAAGAATAAACACATAATGAAATAATATTATTTTAATTATAACCTATAGAACCATTTTGTAAATTAAAAGGTATGATTTGGACAAAATAAATAAGGAAAATTATATGGTTTACTCATTTATTAAAAAAATTAATGATTATAAATTTATTATCAAATAAAATAAAAATCATTTAAAATAATAAAGAAATGTTTTCTCAAACAATAAATTGTATTTTTATAAAATGTATTTTTGTCATGTTTTGTGAACAAATATTAAAATTAATTTTTATTAGTTTTATATAATTGTATTTATTAAATATAAATAATTTTTGAATTCAGAATATTAAAATTATCTTAGGATGAAATTTGAGGTTGTTTGAGAAAATATTTATTTTTCAATTAATAGTGGAAATACTGATTTTTTTTGTAAAAAATATACTTATCCCAAATAAATTTATGAATTCAAAAGACCCATATTTTTTAATAAGATTTAATTTAACATAATTTTTTTATATATTAAATAAACATAATTAAAATTTAACCATGTTTATGATGGATTTTAGTATATGATTATTATTATTTAAAAATGAGATTTTTCAAAAAACTATTTTACAGTTCATAATGTTTCTATCTATTAATTAATAAAAAAAACCTATTATAAAATGATTTAAATTAAATTTATATATTATATAATTATTAATTTTTATTTATATTCATAAAATTATTATTACTGGTCATAGAGTTCATATTGTATCAATTTTTCTTCAAAAATATACTTTTTGAAATCTATCTTTTCATCGCATCTACATGTTTAATAATAAATTAAATTCTTCTAGTTATATGATATTAATTTTATAAAATAGAATATATGTTTGGAATAATCATAAATTAATTTTTCTAATACGATTAAATTTAATTTTTCATAATGAATAGTGAAAATAGAAAAAAAAATTACCACGGTTAAGGTAAAAATGTATTTACTAAAGAGTTAAAATAAGAAGTTAAGGGTTAAAATAACATAAAATATTATCTAAAATATATTTTTTGATTATATTTTTACCATAAATTATATAATTATTGATAATTGTATATTTCTTAGGATTTTTATTTGAAAAACGTGGGTGTCCCTTTTTTGTTTTCAATAATATCTATTGTACGAGTCACCTCACTTATAAAATGCCACTAAATCGTGTCTCCTCTTCAAAACATAAAACTCGTATTTAACTAAACATAATGACCAAAATATATTACATAATTAACTCCCTATATACTAATGTAGTTTTTATCATAAATATATAATAATAAGTATTTTGATTCTAACCTTAGGAGGATGTCTGAAGAACATGTATTGTGCTTAACTAATCATTTTAATTTAATTTCCTCTTCCAAAAACTAAAAACATTATTTAACTATTATGATATAATAAAACTAATATATAAAATATAATAGTATTTTATTATGTTAATTCCATAACCTAAATCCACATCATCTTCCATCAAATGTGAAATTAAATCATCATTCGTTTGTATGACTTATTACCACTTCATGATCTAGTGTCATTAAATTTTCATCTTATCCTCTCATGAAAATTTATAATGATGTATTTAAAGAACATATATTATATTTTCATCATTATTATATTTATATAATTAATTTAAAACTTATAACATAATAAATACTATTTAATAGTGGATATGATAATGTTTCTCATGTGTGTGGTGGACTACCGTCTCTTGACATGACATGGTGAGTTTTTCACTAAAACTGTACATGGAGAGAAATAAGGATAATGATAATGAATTTAAATGAAATATAAAATGTAATTATGGTATTAATTAAATAATTATAAATATAAAATTATAATATACCAATTTTTCTTACCCTTCCAGTAATTGAAAAATGAAAATTATGTTCATGCACACATATGGACAACCACAACCACGAAGAAATGTAAAACATGTTTCATCACCAAATAAAAAGGATGATATATATAATTATATATAAACAAATAATATAAAATTTATAAATTTATAATCTTATTGTAAAGATAATATATTACTTAACATCTTTCTATAATGATATTTGAAAAATGTGGTATACTATCTTCATGATTGCAACACATTTCATTTTTTAAAACCAAATTTAATGATTCGTTTTAAAATTATATTTGACATAAAAAATATAATTATTTCATTATTATTATTCTATATATGTTTAAATAATGACATCATTGATGATTTTCATCCTACTAAACTCATTTTGGACACATAAGTTCAATATTGCCAAAACATCTGATGTAAACATAATCAATTATGTATTCATATATATAATGGTAATAAGTTAAATAAAAAATAATAATAACCATGAAAAGGATACTCAATAATGTAAATAATTAAAATATGTATATTATTTTGGATGATAATGATCATATATGACAAATCAAACTCAAGGTAAAAGACATTGTCTCAATTTTTCGTCATTATGACATATTTAATGTTATGAAGCTAATTTCATTTATTTGTTGTATATACATACCTTTATACATGTAATAGTAAGAATAATTCCTAATAATATGTATTGAATGTTTCAATTTTAATTATTACATCCAATGAAATTTCACCTAAAAGATAAAAAGTGGAAAATAATTTTATAACACAATTTGTTTTCATTGGGTTAAATTACTTAATAATTTTCAATGATATTTTAAGATAGTGTGTGATAAATTTTTATTTTATTATTATATATTTCTACATGTTTATAAGGATTTAAATTTTATACTTATAATAAATTTATCGATTAATTTTCACCACAACATTATGATCATTATAAGGGTTTCTCATCACAGATTGTCTTCTTTAGAACATATGTTTTATTATACAACAAAATAACATAGAAATGTGGTATCATGAAACTGATTATGTTCATAATTTTTAATGTATAATTTGAATATATTTATTCAAGGGGACTACGATTGAATAAATACCAATGTGGAAAAACATTATGTTACAATATCATTTTATATGGGATTTTTTTCAAGGATCCTTTGTAGGAAATCATAAGAACTTATTTTCTTGAACCAAATACCATTCATATACATTGGTTATGAATAGTTTTTAAAATTTTTATTTACATATCCTCCCTAATTTATATTATAAATTTAATGTAATTTTTTTAGGTGCCCCATTCTTTTATCCTTCTTTAGATCGAGAATATTTAACTCATATATCAACGTTGTATAAATTTTTATAAAAAGTTTTATTTTATAAACATTATTTATCTTTTGTAGATAATTTTCATGATCATTGGACTTATATTAAATGGTATGAAAAATGTATATTTCATAATATTTTACAATTTGACAACTTTGACTCCATTTACTATATGCTTTACAAGCATGATTAATTTTAATGATTAGAACATGAATGGATTTTCATGAAATCATGAACACTAAATGTTTTAAAGATTTAATTTTAAGATTAAATTTCTATTTTAAAAGGAAATAATTTCATAATTTCATTATTGATTGTTATATTTTAAATATATTCTATAAAATGAAACGAATTTATAACTCAATAAATGTTCCAAGTAATCTTTCAAATTCATTTTTCAAGTAAATTGAAAAAACATAACGTTAATCAATGTGAAATGGTTATTTTAGTTAATAATATGATAATGGAATTTTAATTCTATATTAATTTATCCAAATAAAAAACCCTTAATGTCAACTAGGCTTTACTTGGGATACTTTTTAATGATACCATTCTCATTATTTCTTGGAAAAGATTATTATTTTTTAAAGAGATTTTCATGGAACATGTTTGTTTTCGATGGTTTAATCTTGTTTCAATGTAATTTTTAGGGAACACATTTCTTTTTTATGAGTTTACCATGACTCAAAATGATTTTCATGGTACCTGTTTCTTTTATATTTGTTAATCATATTATAAAAAAATACAAAATTGTTAAAAAAAATTATTTTAAATTATTTCCCTATATACATTATTCATGATCTGGTACTTTTACATTGTATAAATTTTTTGGGTTGAGCCCCATTATAATTAATGGGTGATCCTGATATAACATATATTTTGGGTGTGCCTAGATTTCATCAAGTGAGCTTGATATTAATTATATGATAGGTGCAACTAGATAATGATTAGGGTGCCCATTATATCATATATGAGGGGGTGCCCATATATTCTTCTAATGCATTGTGTAATATTCTAAATCATTAGAGGTTAGATGTTCGGAGTTACCTATGGTTTTATCTTTTTAATTTAACCAGGCTCTTGTAATTTTTAACATAGGATTGAAATGGGTAATGAAGATTATGTTACAATATATCAATATGTTTCCATTATTATTTATAGGATTTTATTTATTCATTTAATTGAGATTAAATTCACAAGAACCATTATTTTTTAAATTTATAACTATTGAGTTTGATAAATAATTATTTCATGTTATATGATTCATGATCCAGGTGTTTTTTGGTATAATCTATCTTATATTAAGCTAATTCACATTGATTATGTAATCATAACCTTATGGTCATATTGTATACATTAATGAAAATCATTTTTAGTGATGAGTTTTACCATTATTAATCATTTAAGCTCACCCTTATTATCTTTCCTATTCCAAAAGTTATCATGAAACATTTCAAATGAATTTTTCAAATTAAGGATTTATATAGACTATGTTTATGACCTAAAATGAAATATAAAATTTTGGGTATAGTGGGGTATGTAGTCTTTGTATTTATTGGGTATTTTTTATATAATATTTCCCCTAATTATCTAGAACAATAAACCTAAAACATCCTATTTTATTTAGGTAATAAAATATTTCCTTTTTATGTTACATTTTTTTGGATAGAAAACATTGTGTCACCTTTAATGGTATAAAATTTAGAAATGAAAATGTATGTGAATTTAGCATCAGATATGGGATTAGAGATTCAGGGAAAGTACAACAAGTATCAAGGATTTGTTATGATAAAATTGTTGATTAGGATATTTAAATTTGAGTTTATCCAAAGAGTAATGGATACTTTAATTGGTTTATAATATTAAGGATGATTATAAAATCAATGTCTTAGACACCCCATTGAGGTTTTTGAAGATGAGATCTTAATGTGATTAATTTCATTTTAAGATATGATTTATTAGGTTGAAATATATGTAAGGTTTTTCATTACATGAATTATAAATTTGAATTTTATTTGGAAAAAATATTAAGGAATTGATTACAAGTATGTTTTATATAATATTTTATATTTTTCTAATTATGGGAACAAATGTTTTATTGAATAGATATAAATGATTGATGATATTTTAAAATAAGATCACCATATTTTTCTCCCTGAAATCTAAAATCCCTGAGATATTCTTTTGGGTTAAAAACTCAATAATTTAGAGATTATTTCGGAATTATTTTGTTTAAAATTTTTGGTATTACTAATGAATTTGGGAGATTAATGTATTATTTTATCATATGAATGTTTACTTATTTTGGGAATTATCCATCCATGGTCTAGCCATTTTAGATTAATTTAATGTATAAATATTTATAGAATATATTTTTATCCTTTATATGGTTATGTTCCCCTTTAAATGTTTACTTTTTAGTGCATCAGATATTAAAAAGTCATCGTTAATATTCTGAGTTTTGATATAGAGATGAGATTGTGATGGAAATTTATTGAAGGTAAAAAATAAATGTATTAATTACGTATATTTTTTTAGTATATATGGTAAATTAATTTATAAACACTAGAAAATGTATATTGAACTGAAAATTATATCATATAACTTCAATATCTTTTGAAGCAATAATCATTTTAGTCATCAAAGATTTATGGTTTTTTGAGGTCCCTAACATTCAATTGATCATTCAAATACTTATGATCAATTTTATCTTTCACATTCCCTAATCATTTTTTATTTTATTCGATGTAAATATCTTTAGATACCCAAACATATCCCTTATATTGAAAATAATTGATGTGATGAATTGCGTAATTCCCTTTCCGTTTTTTAAGAGAATGTTTTATTAACACTTTTTATGATGTAGTTTTCCAATAAAGGTATTTCAAAAGTTCAAAAATTTATTTTATGTGATAAATTACAAATTTTGAAGAAATTATTTATTTAATCATTGTAGAATTTTAAAACATTACATTTTAAAAATGTTAAATATTCCTTAGTGTATAATATATAAAACATCGAGCATAAATTAACCATGATATAATTTCATTTCAATTATGATTATAATAACATAGTCAGAAAATTGGTGGGTCTGAATAAGACTATATAAATTATGAAAATCATATGGATTAAATATTTATTATATAAATTAAATTTTTATATATTTAAAATTATTTAACATAAAATTTATTTGAATGAAAATGAAATTTTTTCGAAAAAAAACTATATTTTGTTTTCTAAAATGTAGTTTCATCGTGCCTTACGTAAATTCATTAAGATTAATTTTTAAAAAATTTATAATATTTATTTTAAAAAATAAAAATAATTTTTATGTCATAATATATATGTTTTTTTATGCTGAATAGTTTTTTATATTTTGGAAAATATTGACCTTATAGATAAATTAATCAAATTTTTATCCGGTTTATATTAAATTTCATTATATTTTTTTTGGGTTTTAAATTCATATTTTATAAAAACTATTCTAAATTGATTACTGATTATAAATTTTGTTAAATTATAAACAACTAATGGGAAATTATTTAAAAGAAAATTGTAGAATGTATATATACAAATATTAATTAAAATCAATATAATTATTATTACTGGTCATTGAGTTAAAATAAAATCACATTTTTATTGAGAAATACACTTCTTGCAAACTCGCATTCAGTCACATCTATGAGTTTAATTATAAATTATTTTCTACCAATGATATGAATTAAATTTTATAAAATTCATTCAATATATTGAATTATAATATATTATATTTTATAATAATTTCAAATTATTTTGTATTCATAAAAAATAGTGGAAATCGTAAAATTATTTTACTATTCTTATGGTAAAAATGGATATTCTGGGGATTAAATTAAAATGAAAATCATTAGAAAAAATAAAAATTTGTATAAAATATATTTTATGGAAATATTTATACAATATATTTTCTATTTCTATATAGTGGTCTATTTTCTATTCTTAGTTATTATAAAAAAAACTTTTCTATACTTTTTTCTAATAAAAAATCACAAGTGTCCCACTCACATCACCTACAAAAGGTTTCCCAAGCTCCTCTCCTCTTAACACATTAAAATCCATTTTTATCAGAACATAAATGAAATAATATTTTATTAAATTAGTTAAATACATCCTATATTCCATTTTTTTATTATAAATTTATTCTAAGAATTATTTTTCTGCAAACCTAAGTATGTTTTCTGAAGGAGAAGTATCATGCTTAACCATGAATTTTTATTTTTTTATTCTTACACCTCCATCAAACCTTATTCAATTTGGATTATATAATTAAAACATTACCTAATTTATAATTATATTTTATTATCTTAATTTAATAAATTAAATATTTCTTCTATTTTATCGAATGGGAAACAAAACTATAATACGTTTGAATGGCAGACAACTACCTCGCGAACCCGTGTCATTCATTTTTTGTCATTGCCTCTCCTAACATGTTAAAATTGTATGGTTAATTTATATATATATATATATATATATCATATATATACTATTTTAATTAGTATATAATATTAAAAAGCTTACTTTTATTATGTGTGGTAGATGATAATGTCGCTTGTGTGTACAGTGAACTACCATCTTGTAATGTGTTGTGATGCAGTTTTCGCTAATGCTTTACATGGAAGGTAATAATGCTAATTTTAATGAATATATGTGATATATATGACATAATTATGATATTTATTATATATTTATCATTATTAAAATGAAATATACCATTTTATTTATTCCAATTCTATTAATTGAAAACTGATAACATTGTTCTTGTATACGTGTGGGCTACCATCTACACAAAGATATGTGACTATTTATTCATCAACAGAGAACATGGAGGATATATATAAGTATATTTAGATAAATAATGTTGTATTTTTCATATTATAATCATTATAAAAGTTAAAATATTACTAATCTTCTTTTTATAATGGTTATTGAAAAATGAAACATTACTCACACATACATATAGCTTGCCACATCCATTATTGAAATATAGTTAATCTCCACAACCATATTTAAATATTAGGTTTAATGTATAATTTAAAAAGATATATTATAATTATTTCATTATTATTATTTGAGATATGTATTAATAATGACATATGTAACCATAGGCAACCAAGTAAAGTCATTATTGACACATAAGGCGAATATCATCAAAACATTAAATGTAAAATTATTTTATTAAGTAATCGTATATAAAATTATAATAAGAGAAATAAATGTAATAATAAACCTGAATATGTTAATTATTAATTTAAATAATCAACATAAGTTAATTATTTAAGATGATATAAAACATATGTGAGTACTTAGACTCGTAGTAAGGTACATTGTCTCAATTTTCCTTTATTAAGGTATATTTTAATGTAATTAAACTAAATTCATTTATATGGTTTATATAATGCCCATTTTACATGTAATATGATGAATCCTTCATACATAATGATATTTTTAAATTCATGATGAATTATTTCATCTAATTGGATTTGATTTGAAATTTACCATGTGGTAAAAAATTTCATATCTCGATTTCTTTGCATTGAGTTATAATACTTTTTCATTATATTTGATATTTTTAGAGTATAGGTGTAATGAATTATTATTATCTTATACTTTTTATCAAATTTTTTATTTTTATCTTCGTTGTATACACATAATAAATTTAATAATTAATTCCCACGCCAATGTTATTATCATTATAATGATTGGTTATCTCAATATATCTTCATTAAGAGATATGTAATGTTATAAACCTAAATAATTTTATGAAGTATATATACTAAAACATTGACATGTTATATCATGAAAATGTTTATTTTCATGATATATAATGTATAAATTGAATTTATTCATTCCCATGTATAATGATTGAAAATTGACTAAAGTGTCAAAACATTATGATACAATATCCATTCAATCATGATTGATTATGTTCAAGGTTACATTTGAGGATATTGTAGGATCATATTTTCTTAATCCAAATATATTTACTCTATAATTATTATTAATGTGTTAATAAAATTTTATTTACATCTCCTACCTTACTAATTTCATAAATATCATTAAATTTGATTGTATTTGCACTGATATTGTATTGTTCGTTATATCAGAAATATTTCAATTATATATCAATATTTTCTAAAATGATTACAAATGATTTATTTTAAAAAAATAATGGATTTCTGAAATATAAATTAAATTACATTTTACATTATTTTAAATGTTATTAAAAATACATTTCTTTACATTTTGAAAAAAGGGACATTTTGAATCCCATTAAAAAATTATTGAAAAGGGTGTTTATTTTTAAAAGTTACTTCATATTCCCTACTATGGATTTTTTAATGACCCCATCATCATTCTTTCTCTGGATGGATTATTATTTTTTCAAATATTTTTTCAAGGAACCTATTTCTTTTATATGGGTCATTTATGTATCAAATAGATTGTCAAGGAACTCATTTATTTTAACTAGGTTAACAATGTTTTAGTGGGACGGTAATGAAACCCATTTCTTTTCAATGTGATAAAAAATATATTAACAGAATACTAGATTTTTTAATAATATTATGATATAATTCAAGATCTATTTAATTTATTAATTTAATGGTTGTTTTAAGTTGTTTATATGATGGGTTGGACCCCATTATATCTCATACATAAGACTAATTTAGGTTATATATTAGTTTTGCTCCGAAAGCACTGAGTGATCCTAAAATAGCTTATATGATTGTAGTTCTGAAATTTCACCTGGTGAACCTAATATAGCTTATATGATGGGTGTACATATATATAACTGCAATTCATTGAGAAATGTTATATTAATTTAAATACCAAGAGGAAAGGGATTCTTATATGGATTTTACTAGGATCAATTTATTTATAAATGGTGTTTTAAAGGGGTTCTGAATATGATTATCCATTATACCAATACATTTATTATTATTCATATTGGTTTTACTTATTCCTTTTTTCATGATTTAAATCACATGGATCATGATTGTTGAATTTTATGACTCTTGACCTTGATAAATATTTATGTCCTATTTCATGATTTTTTCCCACACATTGATGGGAATGATTTTACATATGTTTTACTCTTTAACTTTGATTATGTACTCATTCCCTTATTCACATCTTATTCTCAATGATTTTAATCATTTTTTAATGATTATGTTTTCCCTTACATAGAATTTTAGATCACACATATTATTTTTTATTTCAATAGTATATCATGAAATATGTTAAATTAATTAAGTATAAAATGGATTCATATAGGAGATGTTGATATCCAAATGATGAATATTAAAAATTCAGTATAGTTGGAATGATACTCTCATAAATTCTTCGGTAATGATTATGTAATACTTTTCCCTAATACTCTAAAAGACTAAACATATAATGTCCTTGGGTATTTAAGAAAAAAACCAATATTTTGATTTGATATTGTAAGTTTTTAATGGAAACAATTGGGTCACCTTTATTAGTATCAATGTAATAAATGCGATTGATTATTATTTTATCCCGGGAAATGAGAGCGATCATTCAAGGAGGTTACAATAGGATATCATAAAGTACATAGATGTTAGTTCTTCAGAACCAACTCCAATAGACTCCCACTTTCACTATATACCAATTATAATAACTTTCAATCCACTTGTTATCACATGGTACTCATTCTGTAGCTGAGACGATGATTTTGTAAAGGGGTCCTCCATGTTCACTTCTATTGGAAGTATGCTTACTAAAAGTTCACCCATTGGAGAAAATACCTAAACATGCAATACATTTAAAGTATGTTCTTTATATATTGGTGATGCATTGTATCCAGTGATAGAGCCTCTACTACCATATTATCACAATACTCTATGAATTATTCATTACTTATAGGTATGATATCATGATCATGGAGAAATTTTATATATATACTGCTTCTTAGGATACCTTATAATCCATTATATACTCGAACTACACTATATAATAGTTCGAAAATATCTTTTTTGAACTCTTCCAACTCACAGCTCCTCTGTTGAGACTGAAGACATATACCGACTATGAAATGAGATCATTATTATTTTTTGAAAACATTCATCATTATAAACATAAATGGAAACATCACCATGTCCTCCACAAACTAATAACGTATACCTAGTTCTTTTATGATACATAATGATTATTTTATAATATGATTAATGTTTCTCACCTAGATCATCTTGATATTGGCATACCACACTCAAGGTGTTAGAAAGATCAATATTAGTATATAACATGGAATAAATGCTTTATCCCATCATAGAAGTGTATTTGATCCTACTCATGAACTCTTTCTCCTATTATGTCTAAGGACACATTTTTATTTAAATATATATATAATATGAAACTAGAACAAATACTCTATTAGATTTTTTCATAAGAATAAATTTAGTATGTTTTCAATTTATATACATTACTGTAGTATATGATTACTCATCAATCTACGATGAATGATTTTCAAGCCTAGAATATAGGTTTTATATACTATTTCTTTTATAGAGAAGCACTTTTTTAACTAGTCCTTATCTGAATGTAATTCATGGAAATCATTTCCAATAAGTAATATTTCATCAGAAACAAATACTAGCATAATATCCTCCGTACTACTAAACTATTTGTAAAAAGATGGCTGAAATTCAATATTAAGGAAAAAAATTATTGCTTCATTAAAAAGAATATTTCATGAACTGGATACCATCTTAAATTCATAAATTGTTCTCCAAAACAATTAAACATTGTTAGAATTATTTTGAATCACAAACCATTTTAGTTGTGTCATAGAGACAAATTCAAGTTCATTCCTATTTATAAAATATATTTTCACATCTATCATTCAAATTTCATAGTCCTGGTATGTTTCTATATAAAGTATAATTTTGTTGGATTTAAACATGGAAACATGAGATTTTTTCACTATTAATTACTTATTGATATTTAAACTCTTTAGCCACTACACATTTTTTATAGGTACTTATATAACCTTCCATGTCTATTTTTTTCTATAATACCCAATTTCTCCAAAAATTATTTACATCAACTAGAGGAAAGACCAAAAAAACAAAATTCATTTGGATACATGGAATTCATCTTTGAATTCATGGACTTTTAATATCATGTAGCTTATGAGATCTCTACTACCTCTGTTTAGGAGAGTGGTTCAATATTATTTACTAGTAATGAGAGACCATATTTAGTGAATAGAAAACCATATCATTATTTTCCTTTTACTTATTTTTTTGTCTTCTAATTTACTTGGATATTATTAATAGCCTATTCCATGGGAAATAATAGATTTTTTTTATGTTCCAACTAATTTTTATCTAAAGAATCAACTTCAAAAAATCAATCAATATCATTCTATGCTTACATAGTATGTAATCATTATAAATAAATATAGACTATATTATGATATTCATATTCTTATGTGAATGATTGTATAGATAATATGACATCTTTTCTTTGGGATACAATGTAATGATACACAATGTGCATCAAGATGTTAGTTTGTTTCCTAAGATGGCCATAAAAATTTGTTTTCAACCCTATAAAAGATTCAGTGATTACATGAATTAATTCCCATCCATTAACTTATATATAGTTTAGTTTCACCCCTTAGTTGGTACTCGTTTTAGAATTTTTATTTTAGCATGTAATTAATATCCTCAATAGGATAATGTAATATATACATCAATTTTCATAGACTATATCATGTCAATCATGGTATGTTTCTTCCTTTCACTAACACTATTCCACTATGGTTTATAAGTTGGATTAAGTTATTATTGAATCTAAAACTCTTATAATAATTCATTAAACTATTAGATAAGATATTCACCACCTCGATCATATAAAATCTTATTAATATTCTTATTAAGTTGATACACAACGTTATTCATGAATTATTTGAATATCTAAAATTATTCATATTTATACCTGATCAAGAATATATAACCATATCTACTCATGTTTTTAGTAAAAGTTAAAAATTATTAATATCCACCACTATATTTTCCAGGAAATGTTCCATAAGAATTATTTTTTACCAATCCAAGAAGATATATGGCATTCTCACCCTCTCCTCTAAATGGTGGTTTTTTCATTTTACCATTCAAACAATAATAAAATATTTCAAGAACATTTATATCAATGGTGTCTAAATAAATATCATGATATAATTTTTCCAAACACATCTCATTTAAAAGACCATGATTGTTATTCAACATTACTGTGTAGTATGAGTCATGAAAACTTGATTTGTTGTCTATTTTCAATAATTTTTTCATATAATTTAATTCATAAATCTATTATTTAATTGCGATATACCAAAAAATGTTATCTTTATTAAAAATTTATAATTTTATTCAAAATATGAATATAAAATCATCAATGGTAATTTAATAAATAGATATGTTGTTCATCGAAAAACATAAAACAAAATAATAGCTCTTTAAAAAAATCATTTTGGTTATAAATGGAAGGTGGTGGTATCTTATAGCTAATGTAGTGAATCATGATCTATTGGATGCTCGAAGATCCCCTAATCCTCTAGAAATATTACATCATATACTTGGTTCATATTTTTTACATACACATGTGACCACATAAATATATTATAACACCCAATGTATAGATATAGAATGATTAAACTTGATAATTATTTCACCTTTAGCTTCCCATTATGTATAGGTATAGTTATTCTTCTAGGATCCGAGCTTTATGCATGGAAAATTTACTCATTCCATTTCATACCCTTTCCTATGAGTCTCATACTTTTCAGAAGTATGGTTCTTGAGAGATTTAGAATTAGAGTGAGTCTTGGTACCCTGTATCATGTTTTTAATTTTATTATTCACCATAAATAATGTGGTCTTATCCTGCACCATGTCCCATCAATAATTTTTAATGAGGGTAAGAATTTATAAAAGTGTCTTGTCATTATTTATTATATAACAATAAAAATGATTAGAAACCTTAACAATGATTTGGGAATGGGTTCCACTGGAATTAGGTGTGTCACCCCATATGCCAAAGGCTGCTGACTAGTAGCGATGGTGTAAGGAAGGTGATAATGGGGAACCAATACCCTCATGTGATGATAATAAAATGGTCTGATTACATATATATATATAATGATGAAAAAATTAAGGTTCATAAAACTAAAAATATACCCTCTAATAGAAAATCACATTCAATATCATTCAATAGTGAAAGCATAAACAACAATGAATTGGAAATAAATAGGTAAAACAAACATATAACCTGTATAAATTTAAAATAAATATTTCATGCATATTATGTCATACATATCAATAAATTGAAGGGGTCTCCTTTGTCTCCCCAAAGTACATACACACATATACCATAAATATGATGGTATAATAGAAAACAAATACTGAAACTTCTATTAATGCAGGAACCTCAAGTACCCATAGAACCATATATGACATCTCAAACTAGGATCTATATCCAAATCCCAAAACTCTACCTGAACATAAAATTAAAATTTGTACATGTATCCCGAAGAGACCATGTAGGGTGTTGTAATGAGTCTAGGTAGGGTACCACCCAAACGTGCATACCCAACACAAGTGTTTAGGTAGGTGAGGGATATAATAGGGATAGTGGATAATCAATTTTTAATAAAACAATCAATCATACCTAATTCTCATCACCTACTCGAATTACCTCACCTACTTCAGCCAATGAAAAAATCACTTATTAGGATATGATCCTTGGTCCATGGCCCAAGGTATGCCCTGGTTAAAAAACCCTAGGAGAACCCTTAGATTCCACCTCCAATTAAGTAACCTAGAATGCTTGGCCCTCCAACAACTCTTGTCCCAAATAAATTCATCGATGTACTGTAGGCATGCACATAAAAATAGAACCTTGGTTCCATAGACCACTTCTTAAAAACACCCATCAGTTATAATCCATATTTTCAGAGGCACAATGATATATTTACTCAAACATAATCACCTCCATCTCATAGAATGGTGTCCCAATGAACGATGATATCTAACCTCCTAGAATTGTCCAGGCCCCTAAACCTCAATATGGTGAGCCGTAACCCACCACTGATAGCCTCAACACTATCATCTGAAGACTCATCCGCTTCTTCATAGTTTTAAATATCATCAAACCCCATAACAAATACATAATCTACACTATCAAGGGACTCTACCCACTCTATTAGTCTAAATCACCTCATTACTAAGACAACCTATGTGAACATGACTACAATTGGAATTTTTCACTTACATGTGAGTGACATTCACCAAATAATACACGAGGCACATCCAACTAGCACTTTATGCCCATGTGACCATGTCTCTAAAATCTGATGGCACTTTTATCCAATATCATGGTACATGTAGTCAACCTAATGACCTTTCTCCCTCAATCTGATGATCGAGCCACCTAATATTGTTATTAAAATCACTAAAATAACCAGGCCAATCCCATCTAGAAAAAACAATGTCTTCTGAATAGCGATGGCTAGGCCACCACAATCACTCATTCTAAACTCATCTTCATCCCATGGATCACAATAGTATGTCACAAGAAATATATATATGTAATTAAATTTAAATTAAATTACAAATTTAGTTCAATAAATGAATCCCACCTCGTCAAAAATAAGAAGGTGGCTCATTACCACCAATAGAGCTTAACTAGAGAAAAAATGGTTCCATAATTCCCAAAACAACCCAAAAAATAATAAAATCAATTTAACTTCAATAATTCATTTTATTAGGGTCCATCTCAACTACCAAATACTACACCAATATCCTCAAACCCCAAATTGACTATGAAAACACAAAGAAAGGTATACACCACCTACCTTTGATTTATAAATGTAGGTATGTCTAGTATTTGCCTCTAACTCAATGTTGTTTAGAGAAAATATTAGTCTTTATCAAACACCCTGGTAATTGGAAAATACACAAATAGAATTAGCACTCAATGAATCAAGATAATAGGAATGGAGAAGCATGGGTGAGAATATCAATACCCATACAGTTCCAACACAATTTATAGTGATCAAAACCATGATCGGATGGGGATGTTGGATCCACATCTATGGAAGGATGGAAATGGATCCCCACTGTTGTATACACGATGTAGGATGAAATAAAGAAGAGAAATAAACATCATAAAGAGGAAAATATCATAATTTATTCTTTAACTAGATACATGGTTAGCTCGGGTGGTTTTCTAAACTATATGGTTACCATGTGGGCTAAAATTTTAAGGTACTACCTATATCTCAGTACCCGTGCGGCTTAAAAATGTTTTCCCCAAATAGTGTAGAAGCCGTGTGAAGGCTCACTGAGAAAAATGAAAAAATCATCTCACAATCTTGCTCCTCACCATGCATGGTCTACCAAACCGTAATCCTGTTAAAAATGAGGGTATATGGTTAGATGGATGAGGCCACATTGTTTACATAAATCATTCACCTTTGTCTACAAAAACCAAAATAGTCTTTCAAACCATTGACGCACACAAAACCTATTCGATCACCAATGAAATTTATATTCATCCAATCCCATTAAAAACATGATATTGGGTTGATTAAAACATAATAATTGGTTTCAATTATTGAAAAATAAATTTGAATACCCATCATATAAAAAAATTATAAATGCAAAGGTTTTTTTCCTCCTCCAAAACCATGGGACATTAAAATAATCCCATCCTAACATACCTCATCCCGAAGGTACAAAAAATAACTTAATATGGTACTAGTCATACCAGTCCCATTAAAAATCATCCTGGAATACCCCAGTCTCAAGGAAATAGGTCAAATACTACAAGGGGTATCCCCACCTTAAGAATAACCTACACCAGTAGCCTCCCAACCCAAAGATCATTCCAAAAATAGGGTCTGTTGTCAAATTCCTAGATTCAAAATTATTCTTGTGATGGATCATCACTTCTCAATATCATCATTTTCTATCGTTTCATACTTGAAACATAGCAGAATCCCACACCGCATTTGTGTTCACCTTGTTCCCATGTCAGACAAGGAAGAAACAAGGACCTAAATATCAACAGATTCTCAAGATAATCATAGTTCCTCAAACCCCAATCAATTAACACATCACTATGTTGCGTAGAATCTAATGCACCCCAATTAACCCACTTCTCCTTGATGTCCCGATGCAAACACACCTAAATAAACAAGAATCCATCGTTGATCACGTATATTTCATGGTTCCACGCACCTAATATGTATAATTATCCCACTCTAGCTAGTTCCAACCTAATAACCATCGTCTGTTGAATCCATACATATATCCAATAAACCACGTGCTCCCAAAACAATGATGCCATAAAAACACATTCCAAATAAAATTAAAAATTTACATATATTCTAATGGAATACTACAAACCATCATCGTATCACCTTACTACTCTAACGATAGTAGTTCAACGACATGAACCTATCCAAAATCCCATCAACCTGATGTCTAACCTCCCTATGATGTTTCACTAGAAATTAGTCATTAACACCACTACTGGTTGACACTGTCCCTGCCACAAACTCCATGTTCAGATGAATCAAGGCTACCATAAAAATGTAATGATCCCGATTCATTCTCACATAGCATAGTCCACCATGCTATGTGACTTTCGAATATTCAAGAAGGCATCCTGCATAACTTCTCGAGAAGATCGACCTTTCCACTTGGTTGGAACTCCTTTGGAGGTTACTCACATAGATTTCTAACATTCCCTAGATTCCAACACTGAATGTAAATAATTGAAGACCCGCTCTGAGGTGGTATTACTATGTTCATGGCCAGAATTTCCTTTTGTAACTCCTCTTAGAATAAATTCCTTTTTTCCAATGAATCTCCATAAATGACACCATAATCCATTATCCTATTCGATTGTGACAACTCCATCAGGTTACCCAGGGAAATGAGATCTTGGTTCACTCCTACTGTGAATGAGTCTAAATTAAATATGTTCACCACCACCTGAATGGTGTTCCCTAAACCATACTAAAAACACATCACCCTGGATGTATCACCACTCACCATACTGGCTACCATGTGAGAAAATTCGGTGAACTTCATTGCATAGTCGATGAGGGACATAATACCATGCACATGATAAAGAAATTATGATATCTCTCTACCCTCAGTGTCTATGGGATGTAGTGATCAAAGAACCAAGACACAAAATCCTTCCTAGATAGTCCCTCATGCCTACCTACCTACACATACATGTCCCACTATTTCTTTGCTAGTCCTCTTATCACGTGGGTTTTTAGTTTCACCCTCCACCCTAGAGGCATATTTAGCTTCTCAAAAATATTATCCATGGACTTGATCTAGTTCTCAGTTACCTGTGGACCACCCTAACCCTAAAAAAGTTGTAGGTATGTGACTGGAACTCTTGAGTATGATATCCCATATATGTATCTACACCCAGAGCTCTACTGTGGATACCCTTGGTAACCTACACAAAGCTTGTAACAACCTGAGATTTTATATGATATATTATTTTTAATTTCTTTCATATCTTCTGTTGTATGCTACACAAAGATTTTCTTGCGCTATAAGCAACACCGTATTAGCTTGCATTATACGCAACACTAATCTTGGATCGTGTTACAGACAATTTCAAGTTTGTTTAATAGTAGTTATTCTATGCAACATTGAGTGTATATATATATATTCAACGTATAAATGAAATATGGTTGGATTTTTTATACGAAACAACAATGGAGTCTTGCACTGCACGCAACCCTGACTTGTCTTGCATTACACGCAATCGAAACCTTCCTCGATAGCGTGCGTTGTACGCAATATCGGGTTTCACTAAACAATGATATATGGTTATAATAATATTATAAACTATCCTTTATGAATAGTGGTAAATAAATTTTCAATTTTATGACATTATAATTCATCTTACAAAATTTATAGAACATGGTATGAAAATAAATGAAATATTTCAGGTAAAATATGTATTTTTCAAAAAATGCAGTTTTGCCTCTTATTGATGGCGCGCCCATTTTAAATATAATTTTTAACAAGTTTATAAGTTAAATTTTACAAAATAAACTTCTTTTTTGAATCAGGATATAAAAATTTACATTGGATAAACTTTTTATATGTTTCTGATAACTTTCATATTTTAATGAATAGTAAAAACAGGCTATAATTTAATTACAAACAACTTTTTTCATCGTAATAATTTATATGGTTAAATTATAATATTGAATGATTTTAAAGTATAAATAGAATATATTTTTACCATTTAATATAATATATGTCATTAGAATTGATTTTACATTGAATTCATTGGAAAAATCATTTCAATCTTTTGTAATGTTTTAACTTTTAAAACTCATTTTCTTAACAATGGGATTAATTTGAAATTAATTTTTGCAACTTTTGTGTATTAAATTTAGAAAAATGGATTCCATATTTGGAATCAGTGGGTGTAAATTATGTTAAAAGGATACTTTTTTTATTTTTGGGCATTATGAATAGTAACTACGGTAAATTTTATTTACCATAGTAAAAGGTAAATCGGGTAATTAATGATAAATATAATATTATAAAATTATCCTAAAACTTGTCTTAATATAATTTGATGCTTATATTTTGTCATAAGACATATTTGGGTCGAAATGGAATCCATTGGAACCCACTTGGTGGTGATTAAGACCTTTATTTTATTTAAAGGAATGTGAAATATGTATCACTCATCTTAAATAATTAATGTATTTTTAATAGAAGTTTATACAAAATATAAATTCGGTTATAAATATTCATTTTAAAGAATTTTTTTTTATCATGGTAATTTATTTATAAATTTGAAGAGATATTTAATTTTCTTATTAGCTTATACATTAATGATACAGAAATTATTTATTTAGTGAAAAATAAGTAATATAGTTTTTTAAAATGCTCACAAACAAGAAAAAAACTTATTGGTAGTGTATATATACACCATAAGCATCCAATGACAGAATATATGACCGTTTGGAGTCTTATAAAATTGATTATGACATTTATTATTTTATTTAAAATGATGTCAAGGATGTCATCTTCATAATTTAATAAATATAACAATTTATATGTTGTGATTTTAAGATGATAAATTCGAGTAAAAATATTATTATGAAAGTTATTATATTTATATTCATCATAGGTGTTTATTATTAATTTTTATACAAATAATAAGTATATTAAATTATTATACAAAAATGATGTTGCAATTGTTTTATTAAGAGAAATATCAAATAAATTATTTTAAAACTATTAAAATAAATATTAAATGAACTATTTAATGTGCTCCACTAATTTTCTAGATAAATATGACATGTTATTAATATAAGAAATCTTTTAGTTCAAACATATCTTCTATGTATATTTTATTTAAATTTAAATAAATTAATAGTGTCAAAATTGACACTATTGTTATTTTATACAAATTATAAATTTTAAAATAGTTTAAAAATCACCAAAATATTTAAAATTTATAAATTAAAATATATATGTTCTTAAATGTAATAAAATATAAAATTATGCACAATTCACAACACAGACGTAATTATTTATAATGATTTAAAATTTATAATATTATTACCACAAATAAAATTAAATAGATTATATAAGGATAAATCATGTTGATAATATTTAAAATAAATTCCCAACTAGTCTAAATTTTATTGGTTTATGATATTACAACCCTATCTCATATAATATTTGTATTTGAGTCATTTTTGCGGTTTTTAAGTGGGGTTGTAATTTATCATAAATTAATATTTCTTATAATTCGAAAGGTGGCCCTCTCCTCCCTTATAAAAGGGAACCTCCTCCCTCTCCTCCTCACACCATTTTGAGCCTTGAAGCTCGGCCCACCACTTCCCATATCTCTTCTCCACTTCCATAGAAACATCCTAGATGTCCTGTCAATCTTCCAATACAAATCTTAGTTCCATAAGAGGAGTTTTCAAAGAGGCGTGTCGAAGAAGAGGTAATATCCATTATCGATTCATTCAAATTTATTTCTTCTTATACTTATTATTCATTAGTTGTTTCATTATGAAGTAATAACATCAGTATCACTCATATACTGATATGTTATTATAAATATGAAACAACCCTAATTCACCTTTAATCCATCCTATGAAAAATGAAATCACCGCGTGTGGGTACGTATGGAATACCGTCTCCACGCCGCGGTGAAATCTATTTTTCCACCACCACCTTACTTGGATGGGTATAATGGTGTAAAGAATAACTATATATGATTATTATAACATCATACAGATTCTAATATATTATATCATTTACTCCAATTCCATTCAATAAATATGGGAATGATATCATCGCTCGTGTGTACGTACGGATTACCGTCTCCACGACGTGATGAGATTCATTTTCCATGTTAAAAATTAAAAAATGATTATAAAGTATATATAATAATTAATCATGAAATATAGGATATAATAATGATAATGTATTTATATATATATATATATATATATATGTATTTCATATACTTAAATCCATTCAATTCAATAAGGAAACGAAAACAGCGTTCATGCGTACGTACGACCTACCGTCTCCACTAACGGTGTATTTCATTCCATTTATCAATCTATTATATATATATTTATATTCTGAATATATATTACAGATAAATCATGTTTTATATTCTGGAATTAAGTAATCCTGATCTATGTAATCATATTAATAATTACAAGTCAAAACACGAATCATAAATGAAACTATTTTACCCAAAACGCTACTTTAACATGAATTTACAAAAGAATGGGTAATATAAATTCATAAGTGATCCATATATGATATCGTAACAATGAATATGATTATGTAATAATTCAATGAAATTATTTAAATCATTATACAGGAGCTTCAGATACATACAAATCATATCGGACCTAAGGTAAGGGATAACTATTCCAGTCTTGTTCTTATCCGAGATTGTTATATGTCAGTATTTACTGGGGTTATTGTTATCATCCATTCCCATGTTTTCTAAAAAGGTTTTCTTGTAATTTTTAATGTCCTATTTAACCATTTTTGAAATTTACCTCATTTTATGAAAGGAATATTACTTTTGTTTACCACACATGGAACTTTTGGACTTTTCCGACAAACATACGTAAAGAATGTTTTTTTAACTTATACGACGTCAACGGATTTTTATGGTTTCATAACGCCTCATTTTCATGAAGCTTACTCTTCAAGATTTAATGAATATTTTCAATAAAATCATTTTCATTAAAATTTCATGGTATTTTGTGAAAATAAAATGATTTTGAAGAAGAAAGGATATTTTCATCAAGGATTCATTTCAAGTGTTTTATCAAAACCAACTTCCATATAAGATGAAATTATTTCATATGTGTATGTTTCAAGTATAATTTCTCTATGATTTACATGGTTTCACTTTTCTTATTATGAAATTATATCCATTTGTTTCATATGGATTATGTGATGATGGGATGATGTTTATGAAACCCATTTTATTATTTGGGTTATGATGAATTATTTATGTGTATTTTGTGGCACAAGTAAGAATTATTTCATCATGAGATGGGTGAGACCTATATCTCCCTCCAATTAATTGGGTAAAGATTTATATCTCATGACATAGACATGGCTGAAATGGAAAGTGAATCTAGTTCAGTAATATAGGGCTAGAATGGAAAGTAAACCCAGTTAAGTAAGGGACTTTGTCCACTATGATGGTCTGGGAAGGAATGCCTTGGCTACTATGGAAATCATATCATGTGATTAATGTTTTTCCACAATTAAAAGTTTTATTTCCAAGCTATTTTATCATGAATTATGTTCCATTATGATCTATGCCTTATGTACTGCCATGTTTTATGTCATTGCTCAATATTTTGATGTTTAAATATTATGTTCATGTTTTAAAGTTCAAATGTATATGGTTTTTTTTATTTTCTCCATTCTTACCCTTACTGAGCATTTGAGATCACCCTTTATATGTTTTATTTTCCCCAGGATATAAAGAAAAGTTTTAGGTAAGAAAAAAAAGGTATGATCTTTATGGGAGATGTTGAAGATCATTCACCAAGATTAGAAGATTATGTTCCATCTTTCCAAAGACACTAAAATATTATCGTCCTTGTGTGTTTGTTTTTGTTATGTATTTAGTTTTTAGGAAATTTAATGTAATTTCCATGTACGTCAAGATTTGGGTCGCTACAGTTGGTATCAGAGGAAACGTTTAGTCAACCTTTGGAAACTAGGATGTGAGAACTTTAGTGAGATCCCTAAAGATATTTCATAGGTATGTCTAGGAATGTCCCTAAGGATATGTATACGTATAGGTTATAGTCCTAGAATTATGGAAACGATCTTAGAATATGGCCTATGATGTTATATATTGATGGTACTCCCCCTTGATTATGATTTTGGCCTCTCACACTATTCTTTTTGGGTTTTAGAAAATGGTTGGAAACTGAAAGATTCACGATAATGGAGGATATGTTGGACAATGGAATGATATTCTTAATGAGAAACCAAATGAAATTGGATCTGGAAGACCACATATCGTTATTATGCCTAATTAGAAATCTCATAATTTGATCAATAATCTCAACTTTGGTAAGTTTCCCGACTCATATCATAAGAGAAAGATCGAGTTTCATGACGGCCATAGAGGAAAGAATGTTCAATTTCTCTCATGTAAATCATGTGGGAAGAGAAATCAAGGAGAATATTTCAAAAGAACTGGAAGATGCTTTGGGTGTGGAATTGAAGGACACAAAGCCAGTAATTGCCAAGGAAAAAGTTTAGTTAACACCATGGACAAGGATAATGGTATTTCTAAGAAATCCACAATGGTTAAATGTTTTAAATGTGGAATGTATGGGCAGTATGCAAACCAATGACCTAAGGGAAAGTATCATGGAGAGAATCATCATAGCCGTATGGGTAGTATTTATTTTGATGATGATGAAGAAAATACACATGATATGTTAGATAAATTAATTGTTGAAGCTCAGTCAATGGTTTAAGAAGGCAGTGTAATGATTTTATGTTTATCAAGAATAATGTATGGTACTATGGAATAAATAAAAAATCTAAGGATTGTTACACTATTTCCTTTTCTTGAGTTTTGAAAGTATATAATGAATGGTACCGATAACCATGAAAGGTTATTCAAATATTTTTGGAAAGTAGATGATACGTGCATAATGAATGGATAAGTAGAAAAAATATGTATCATAGTATTCATAAGCTCATGACTGATATAAGGACAAAGAGATATCATGGTTTGAGTATATAGAATTTTTTTGGATTTTGGTATATGGAAAGAGTTACCTTGTGACATCATTCATGTTTTTGAGTATGGTTCAAGAAAATACATGATTAAGGTATTCACATGTTTGTAATGTGACCAACAAGATATATCTTGTGATATGTGAGGGATAAATGATGATATTCACATGCTTGGTTGATGACATTTCTAGTTATTGTTTTCTTTATACTATGAGCTTGGACATAAGTATTTTGGATAAGACTAAAGATTGGAATGGATTATGTTGAACATAAGTTAGTATTATCTATGTCTAGAACTTTTTTTGATATTATTCCAGGAATGTTATAATAGCGTATTTTTAGAAAAAGGACAACCCATAGGATGGGCGACAACCCATCGCGTCAGACAAGGCTGTAGGAATCGAACCCACAACCGAAGTACGACATGCCTTTAGCGCCAATCATTGGCCTACAGGAAGTCTCTGGTATGTATAAACTAGTTTTATTTTATTAAGTGCTATGATAGATGATGTATAAGTCCATTTTAGGAACCATATACGATTAACCACACCATAGATGGACTTATGTATATTTGATAACATTTTCTAACCTTTTGTTTGAAACAGATGGAATGACTCATCATTCTATCACATGATCTGCTAACACTTCAAGAATAAAAAATTCAACTTCATTTCTTTAAGAGATAAAGTGGAAATTATTCAAGGCACGAACAACGGTGAGATTGTACCAAAATCAAGTAAGTATTCCTTTTGATTAAAAATTATTCAACATTAGGGAAATGATCTGGAAAACCAAAAATGTTGTCCTAGTGCCCCCATATCTGATTAATCAGATGGTACCTAAGAACATCACAAATTTATGGCTTTGTGATTGTTGGATTTTTCATAGCTAAGTTCTCTACCACTCTCCATTAGAACATGATGGTTAGATTTTTCTTCCATATCAATATTTTCACCTATGTTCTCCAATATGGAAACCCAGTGATGAGTTACTTTGGGTAATCATTATATTTCATACTTTAGTTTTTAAAATTATGTTTTAGTATTCCTTTTTCCATTTGGGTTTCAATAAATAGTAAGCGATTTAATACCCCGAAAAATTTTGTGGGGGAAATTAATTTTAAGGGGGGTAGAATGTAAAAAACCGAGATTTTATAATATATGTTCTTTTTAATTTCATTCATATATTTTGTTGTACGCTACACAATGTTTATCTTGCGCTATACACAACACCGTATTAGCTTGCAATATACGCAACACTATCCTTGGATTGTGTTACACACAATTTCAAGTTTGTTTGATAGTAGTTATTCTATGCATCATTGATTGTGTGTATATATATATATATATTCAATTTATAAATGAAATATGGTTGGATTTTTTTTATACGAAACAACAATGGAGTCTTGCACTACACCTACCCCTAACTTGGATTACTTTACACGCAATCGCAACCTTCCTCAATAGCGTGTGTTGTATGCAATACCGGGTTTCACTAAACAATGATATATGGTTATAATATTATTATAAACTAGACGTTATAAATATTAGTAAATACATTTTCAGTTTTACGACATTATAATTCATCTTAAACATTTTATAGACCATGGTATGAGAACAAAATAATTTTTTCGGGTAAAATAAGTATATTTCCAAAATGCTGTTTTGCAGCCTTTTGATGGCACACCCATTTTAAATATAATTTTTGACAAGTTTATAAGTTAAATTTTACAAAATAATATTCTTCTTTTGAATCAGGATATATAAATTTACATTGGATAATGTTTTGATAGTTTTCTGATAACTATCATATTTTAATGAATAGTAGATACACGGTATATTTTAAATAAAAACAAATTTTGTCATCGTAATAATTTATATGGTTAAATTATAATATTGAATGATTTTAAAGTATAAATAGAATATATTTTTACCATTTAATATAATGTATGTCATTATCATTGATTTTACATTGAATAATTGGTAAAATCATTTCAATATTTTGCAATGTTTTAACTTTTAAAACTCATTTTCTTCACAACGGGATTAGTTTTAAATTAATTTATGAAACTTTTGTATATTGAATTTAGAATAATGGATTCAATATTTGGAATCAGTGGGTCCAAAAAATGTTAAAAGACTACTTTTTATTTTTGGGAATTATGAATAGTAACTACGGTAAATTTTATTTACCATCATAAAAGGTAAATCGGCTAATTAATGGTAAATATAATATTTTTAAATTATCCTAACACATGACTTTATATAATTGGATGCTTATATTTCGTACTAAGTCATATTTCGGTCGAAATAGAATCCATTGGAACCCACTTGGTGGTGATTAAGACCTTTAGTTTATTTTATTTAAAGGAATGTGAAATATGTCTCACTCAACTTTAATAATTAAAGTATTCTTAATATAAGTTTGTACAGAATATATATTTGGTTATAAATACTCATATGAAAGCTAAAATGTTTTTCTTTATCATGGTCATTTATTTATAATTTTTAAGAGATATTTAATTACCTTAATAGCTAATTCATTAATGATGTAGAAATTATTTATTTAGTGAAAAATAAGTAATATAGTTTTTTAAAAGGCTCACAAACCTGACCAAAACTTATTGGTAGTGTATATATACACCATAAGAATCCAATGACCGAATATATTACCACTTTGAGTCTTATAAACGTTATTATGAAACTTATATTATTTTATTTCAAATGTAGTCAAGGATGTTACCTTCATAATTTAATAAATATAACAATTTATATGTTGTGATGTTAAGATGATAAATTCGACTAAAAATATTATTATGAAAGGTATTATATTTACCTTAATCATAGGAGTTTATTATTATTTTTTATACAACTAATAAGTATATTAACTTATTATAAAAAATGATGTTGCAATTGTTTTGTTAAAATAAATATCAAATAAATGATTCTAAAGGTATTAAAATAAATATTAAATGAACTATTTAATTTGATACAGTAATTTTCTAGATAAATATGACATTTTATGAATCTATTAAATCTTTTAGTTCGAAAATATATTCCATTTATATTTTATTTAAATTCAAATAAATGAATTGTTTGAAAATTGACAGTATTGTTATTTTATAAAAATTATATATTATAAATTAGTTTAAAAATCACAAAAATATTTACAAATTATAAATTAAAATTTATATGGTCTAAAATGTAATAAAATATAAAATATGGTACAATTGACAACACATAAGTATTTATTTATAATGATTTATAATTTAGAATATTATTACCACAAATAAAATTAAATATATTATATAAGGATAAATCATTTTGATAATGTTTAAAATAAATTCCCAACTTTTCTAAATTTTATTTGATGATGATATTACAACCCTATATGATATAATATTCTTATTTGAGTAATTTTTTAGGTTTTTAAGTGGGTTGGAATTTATTATAAATGAATATTTCTTATAATTCCAAAGGTGCCCCTCTCCTCCCTTATAGAAGGGCACCTCCTCCCTCTCCTCCTCACACCATTTTGAGAATTGAAGATCGGCCAAACTCTGCCCATTTATCTTCTCCACTTAACTAGAAACATCCTAGAGGTCCTAGTCTTATTCAAAGACCAATCTTAGTTCCCTAAGTGGTGGTTTCAAAGAGGCGTGTCGAAGAACAGGGAATATCCACTTCTGATTTTTTCAAATTTATTTCTTATTCTACTTCTTCTTCTTTAGTTGTTTCATTATGAAGTAATAATATTAGTATCACACATATACTGATATGTTATTATAAATATTAAACAACCCAAACTCACCTTCTATCCATCCTACAAAAAATGAAATCACCGCGCGTTTGTACGTTCGGAATACCGTCTCCACGCCATGGTGTAATCTATTTTTCCACTACCACCTTACATGGATGGGAATAATGGTGTAAAGAATAATTACATGTTATTATTATTACATAATACTGATTCTATGATATTTTATCATTTACTCTAATTCCATTCAATAAATATGGGAACGATATCATCGCTCGTGCGTATGTACGGATTACCGTCTCCACGACGCGATGAGATTCATTTTCCATGTTAACAATTCAAGAATTATTATAAAGTATATATAATAAGTAATCATGATATATATGAAATAATAATTCTACTTTATTTATGTATATATATGTATTTAATCTACTTAAATCCATTCAATTCAATAAGGAAACGAAAGAGCGTTCATGCGTACGTACGACCTACCGTCTCCATTAACGGTGTATTTCTTTCCATTTATCAATCTATTATATATATGTATATTCTGAATATATATTACAGATAAATCATGTTTTGTATTCTGGAATTAATTAATCCTGATTTATGTAATCATATTAATAATTACATGTCAAAACACAAACGATAAATGAAACTATTTTACCAAAAACGCTACTTTAACGTGAATTTACAAAAGAACGGGTAATATAAAGTCATAAGTGAACCATATATGATATCGTAACAATTAAGATGATTATGTAAAAATTAAATGACATTATTTAAATTAGTATACAGGATCTTCGGATACATACAAAGCATATCAGACCTAAGGTAAGGGATAACTATTCCAGTCTCGTTCTTATCCGAGATTGTTATTCGTTAGTATTTACTGGGGTTATTGTTATCATCCATGCCCATGTTTTATAAAAAAAATTCATGTATTTTTAAAGTCCTCTTTAAACATTTTTTAAATTTACCGCATGTTATGAAATGAATCTTACTTTTGTTTACCACACATGGAACGTGTTTACCTTTCCGACAAACATATGTGAAGAATGTTCTTTTTAACTTATACGGCTTGAATGGATTTTTATGGTTTCATAACGCCTCATTTTCATGAAGCTTACTCTACAAGATTTGATGACTATTTGAAAAAAAATTCTTTTCTTTAAAATTTCATGGTATTTTGTGAAAATAAAATGATATTGAAGATGAAAGGATATTTTCATCAAGAATTCATTTCAAGTGTTTTATCAAAACTATCTTCCATATAAGATGACATTATTTCATATGTGTATGTTTCAAGTATAATTTCTCAATGATTTACATGGTTTCACTTTTCTTATGATGAAATGATATCCATTTGTTTTATATGGATTATGTGATGATGGGATGATGTTTATGAAACCCATTTTATTATTTGGGTAATTATGAATGATTTATGTATATTTTGTGGCACAAGTAAGAATCATTTCATCATGAGATGGGTGGGACCTATATATCTATAATGACCCATACTTTACATACATTGTTAATACATCAAAATTGAATCACACTTATTACTACTCATGAAAAAACCACAAAGGACCGTATAGGTATAGTGTCTTTAGAAACTGGGAAACATAAACAACTGGTTCATAAATCTTCTACAGTGTCTCCCATTTATTTCATCATATCTAGGGTCCCTTTTAGCATATTCTACTTAATATCCATCTTCCTGACCTGGGGAAAAGAAAACATAAAAGGGTGAGCTCAAATGCTCAGAAAGGGCAAATAAAGGAAATAAAAATCATATCATATCTTTTTGAAAATCAAAACCTGCAAAAGAGATCATAATATCTTATCATGGAATAAATCATAGAAGTGAAAATGAGATCCCCATAATCATAACATAAAACTTGAAACTTTGTGTCATGCACACATAATCATGGAAAATCATTTCTTGTTAGTCATGACTCATTTCCAAGACTATCTTAGTGGATAAAGTCCCTTTCTGAACCGAGTTCACTCCTCGTTTCAGTCCTGTATCACTGAACCGAAATAACCTTTCGTTCCAGCCATGTCTATCTCATGAGATATAAAATCTTTACCCAATGCATTGGAGGGAGATATAGGTCCCACCCATCTTATAATGAATCCTTTCTTATGTGTGCCACATAATCTTAAACCATACATCATAGCGTAACCCATGTAATAAAAATGGGATTCTTAAACAACATGACATCATAAAACAATTCATATAAGATAAAGGAATTCATAAAAATATTTCCATCACAACATAATCAAACCAATGTAATAATAGGGATTAAAACAGAACCCTTTATTATCTTAGATGGAACATAATTTTGATAAAACACTTGAACTCCATTCTTGAGGAAAATATCCTTTCTTCTTCAAAAACATTTTTCCTTTCATAACATGTCATACGACTTTAAAATAAAAGAAGTTGATTAAAACTTGAAAACTTGTAAAGGAAGATTCTTGGAAATTTTGTTTTAAAAATCCATTCATGCCATATATGTTAAAAAAACATTCTTCTCATACTTTGGTCGGAAAAGTCAAAAAGTACCTCATACGAAAAGAAAATGACAAAAGATTCCTTTCATATTCTTTACTAAAAACTCACCGAAGGGTAAAATTGGATTTAAACTATTGTAAGTGGATGGAAACAATATTACATATTGAGGGAACATGGATGTGGATGATAAAATACACCCCAGTAAATACTTACGAATAAACAATCTCGGATTAAAATGAGATTGTGATATTTCCCTTACCTTAGGTCCGATTTGCTTTGTACTTGTCCGAAGCTCCTCTTCTTTGGAACACTTCATTGAATCCTTCACTTAGGGAACTAATATTGGTCTTTGAAGAAGACCAGGACCTCTAGGATTATTCTAGGGAAGTGTAGAGGAGAAAATGGCAGGGGTTGGCCGAGCTTGAGTTCTCAATTTGGTGTGAGGAGGAGGGGGAGGAGGTGCCCTTTTATAAGAGAGGAGAGGGGCACCTTAGGAATATCTCAAAATATTATTTTATATTAAAGTCAAAATCGGTTTATAATGGTTCCAAAGGGTCTTATTTCGAAGATAAAGTGGGGAATGGTCGAAATCATATCAACCAATAGGATTTAGACATGTTTAGGGTATTATTTTAACCTTATCAATTAGATTTAACTCTAAGTTAAATAATTTAACTTTTACCATGTCTTTTTGTTTTCTTTCACTATATGGTTAATACACTTACTATAACATGCAAAACGAACCCCAAATTGTTTATTATTAATATATATATCCTTATCTAAGTCATTTGGCCGAACCTTAGATTTTTAAGAATAAAATAACAATTAATAATATAATATTTGATTTAAAAACTATTTTGTGTCAATTTTGACACTATTTGATATATGATTTTTGTGAAAGTCATAACAGAATCATATGTTCGAACCAAGTTGATTAAATAAACAATAATATATCATAGTAACCTAGAAAATTTTTGTAATTCATAAAAAGTCTCAAATTACATTTATTTTGGTGTTTATAACATCAATTATGTCAATATTTCATAAATAAGATAATTACTGCATCATCATTGTGTCATAAATAAATTAAATTATTTAATGTATAAAAATTACAAATAAAATACCATTATGTAGGAAATTTTTTTATCTTTCTAATGAATATTTATAGTTGAATTGATCTAATGTATAACCCCATATTAAAAATGATCTACTTATTAAATGTTGATTTTAACTATTTTAACCCTTCTTTAAATAAATTAATAATAAATGTCATGATCTAATCCAAGTGGGCCTAAATGGTCATATTTTATTCCTAAGTTTTTTTTTGGTCGAATTACACTTGTCCAATAGAATTAGGACATGTTTTAGGGTAATATTAATATCATATTTACCCTTAGTTACCCTATTTACTATTAACCGCGGTAAAAAAAGAAAAAAGTTACTATTCACCAAAAAATTATTTTTATCTCATTGAACCACATTTTACATACTGATATCAACTGTGTCTGTCGGATTTTTGAAATTCTATTCATAGAAGCGGTAAAATTAAGTTTTATGCAAAATTCAGTTTTTAACCTACCACTTAGTGGTTTCACTATTCATCAAAAATTGAAAGTTTTCAGAAAAATACCAAGATTTCACCCTAGGCTAATTTCGATATTCTGAGTCCAAAAATGAAGTCCATTTTGATAAATAAAATTTATAAATTTCAAAAAGTGGTTATTACTATTCATAACGGCTAGTTTTAATAGCATATTGTTGTTTAGTGAAACTCAGTATTGCGTACGACGCAAGCTATCGAGGAAGGTCGCGATTGCGTGTAAAGCAAGCCAAGCAAGTGTTGTGTAGAAAAAAATTCATTTGATGATTTATATAACATAAAAGTCTCGGGTGTTACATTCTACCCCCCTTAAAAATAATTTCTCCCTAGAAATTCATCACTTTGTAACAAACAGATGAGGATACTTCTCCCTCATCATATCCTCAAGCTCCCATGTAGCCTCTTCAAGTTGGTGGTTCCTCCATAAAACTTTCACCAATCGAGTGGTCTTATTTCGTAGGACTTTTTCGCTACGATCCAGAATCTCTATCGGCTGTTCTTCATAAGAAAGATCTTTCTCCAGCAGTACAACTTCTGAGCTGAGTACATGTGAAGGATCTGGTATGTACTTTCTCAGGACAGATACATGGAACACATCGTGAACTTGAGAGAGATTCGGTGGAAGCACCAATCGGTAAGATACCTTCCCAACACGATCTAGTATTTCTAAAGGACCGATATATCTAGGGCTCAACTTCCCCTTCTTTCCAAATCTCATAACCCTTTTCCAGGGAGATATTTGTAAGAACACTTTATCACCCACTTCAAACTCTAGGTCTTTTCTTCGGTTTTCGGCATAACTTTTCTGTCGACTCTGAGCTGCTCTTATGTGTTGTTGAATAGATCTGACCTTTTCTTCCATTTCATCAACGAGATCAGGTCCTAATAGCATTCTTTCCCCAACTTCATCCCAGTAAGTTGGAGTCCTGCATTTCTTTCTATAGAGAGCTTCATAAGGAGCCATCTGAATACTGGAGTGAAAGCTATTATTATAAGAAAATTCCACCAAAGGTAGGTGTTGATCCCAACCTCCTTTGAAATCCATAGAACAAGCTCTCAACATATCTTCTAGGGTTTGAATTGTTCTCTCAGACTGACCATCTGTCTGGGGATGATAAGCAGTGCTGAAACTCAACTCTGTATCCAGAGTATGCTGAAGACTTCGCCAGAACTTTGAGGTAAATCTCGGATCCCGATCAGATATAATAGAAAGTGGTACTCCATGCAATCTTACTACTTCCTTTACATATATCCTGGCAAGCTGATCTAGAGAGAAATCCTCTCTAATAGGAATGAAGTGTGCAGACTTTGTAAGACGATCAACTATGACCCAGATAGCATTATTGCCTTTGGATGTTTTAGGAAGTCCTGTGACAAAGTCCATAGTGATGTTTTCCCATTTCCATTCGGGTATGGGTAATGGTTGTAATATCCCCTTAGACTTCTGTCTCTCAGCTTTAACTTGTTGACAAACCAAGCATCGAGAGACATATTCAGCAACATCTCTTTTCATGCCATCCCACCAGAAGTAATCTTTCAGGTCCCTATACATCTTCGTGCTTCCAGGATGAATAGAGAATGAAGAACTATGAGCCTCATCCAGCAGCTCCTTCTTTAATTCAGGGATGGAAGGAACACAAACCCGATTCGTGAACTTTATTATCCCATCACAATCAAGGTTGAATTCAGGAACATTTCTCACCTTCTTTTGTAACTCTACATCTTTTTTCTGTGCCTCATTAATCATCACATGTATAGATGGTTGAACATTCATTTGAGAAAGATAAGATTTTTCCCCTTCCATTATAATTCCAAGATCCATCCTTTGTAAATCCATAAATATTGGATCTTTTGTGATCCTCATCATGGACAAACTAGCATGGTCTTGTCGACTTAATGCATCTGCCACCTTTTTTGCTTTCCCAGGGTGGTAATGGATTGAGCAGTCATAATCCTTAATCAGCTCCAACCATCTTCTTTGACGCATATTCAACTCCTTTTGTGTGAAAATATACTTTAAACTTTTATGATCAGTATAAATATCACACCTTTCACCATAAAGGTAATGCCTCCAAATCTTTAATGCAAACATTACCGCAGCCAACTCTAAATCATGTGTTGGGTAATTTTGCTCATGGATTTTCAACTGTCGTGAGGCATAAGCTATCACCATATCATTTTGCATAAGAACACACCCCAATCCTTTCATGGATGCATCACTGTAGATCACAAACCTTTCTCCACTACAGGGCAGTGTGAGCACAGGTGCACTGGATAACCTTCTTTTCAACTCCTTGAAATTCTCTTCACATTCCTCTGTCCAGACAAACTTAACTCCTTTCGGAGTCAACTTGGTGAGTGGATTAGATAATCGTGAAAAATCTTTTACAAAACGTCAATAACATCCAGCCAAACCAAGAAAACTTCGGATCTCAGTTACTGTTGTTGGTCTCGACCATCTTTCGATAACCTCTGTATTTGCTGGATCCACAGATATCCCCTCTTTTTAGATTATGTGACCCAAAAATGCAACTTTTTGAAGCCAAAATTCACACTTGGTAAATTTGGCATAAAGCTTCTCCTTTCTCAGGGTCTTCAATATAATTCTCAAGTGATCTTCATGCTCTTCCTTGCTCTTTGAATAGACAAGAATATCGTCTATAAAGACTACCACAATTTGATCAAGATAGTCTCTAAAGACTCTATTCATTAGATCCATGAAGATAGCAGGGGCATTAGTAAGACCAAATGGCATCACTATAAATTCATAGTGTCCATACCTTGTACGGAAAGTCGTCTTTGGTATATCCTCCCTTTTGACCCTTAATTGATGATACCCTGAACGGAGATCAATCTTGGAAAAGTATTGAGCTCTGCGTAGTTGGTCAAATAAGTCAACAATGCATGGGAGAGGATATTTGTTCTTGATAGTGATCTTGTTAAGTTCTCGATAATCAATGCAGAGTCTCATTGATCCATCTTTCTTCTTAACAAATAGAACAGGTGCTCCCCAAGGTGATGCACTAGGGCGTATGAATCCCTTATCAATATTCTCTTGGAGTTGCTTCTTCAATTCCTGCAACTCAATTGGGGCCATTCTATAAGGTGTCTTTGAAATAGGCAAAGCACCCGGTACGAGTTCTATTGAAAACTCAACTTCACGATTTGGTGGAAGACCCGGTAATTTCTCCGGAAAGACATCATCAAACTCCCGTACAATGGTCATATTATTAATCGTGAGTTTCTCACCAACCATTTGAGATAAATAACCTTCATTTAGTGGAATCAAGACCCATAAGATGGAAGGAATTTCCACTGGAAGGTTATGTTCATCCTTGCATTGATAGACGATCGTAGATTGATCTGGAATATGAAATGTGACTTCCCTTCTTTGGAAATTGATATGAGCTCCATGTAAAGAAAGCCAATCCATGACAAGAATCACATCAAATTCCACTAAAGGAAGGATCACAAGATTTGCAGGAAGCACTTTCCCACAAACTTCGATCGGAGAAGAATTATAAACTTTTGATGCGACTGTTGTGCCATTAGGTGTTGTCACAGCTAACTAAACATCTAATTGTTGAGGTAATAAGGTGATACCCTTAGAAAATTTTTCAGAAATAAAAGAGTGGGTGGATCCAGAATCAAATAAAACATTTGCTACTTTAGAGTGGATGGTAAGTGTACCTTTCACCACTTCGTTATCGTACTCCACATCGCTGATAGAAATTGCATGTGACTTTCCTTTGTCTTTAGCCTTAAGATTTTGTTGACGTCGACCATCATCATCAACCCTTGGATTTGGGCATTGATTGGCATAATGCCCCATCTCCTTGCACTTGAAACATTGAAGTGTAGTAGGTTCATTCTGTGTATCCCTTCCTTTGTTTGCGTCATTAGACATCTTCTTCCCATTATCACGGAATTCAAATGCCCGATGACGTTCCTTTCCACATTTAAAACATTTACTTGTCCCTTTAAGACAACTCCCTCCATGTTTCTTTCCACACTTTGAGCATAAGGAAAAGCTCATCTTCTTTTCCGTGTGCTCTTTAGATTTTTCTTTGAATTCCATCTTCCTCTTCTTATCAAACCCATGTGACAAATGGGTTACTCCAATCTCCATCTCGACTTTGAGAGCACATCGAACGATTTCCTCGTAGCTATTGAAGTCCCTTATGGATAACACCCTTCGAAGACTTGGTTTTAAGCCACTAAAGAATCGATCGATCTTAATCTCAGGTTGGATAATAATACCAGAAGCGTACCTTGCAAGTCTTGTAAAATTTGCTTCATAGGTACCAACAGATTCATCATCCCTTTACTTCAATTCAAGGAACTCTTTCTCCATCTTTGTTCGGAGAATACGAGGGAAGTACTTATTGAAAAATAAGTTCTTGAACTCGTCCCATTCCATAGACTCAATTTCATCCCTTTTCCTCGTATTCTTAATAAGATTCCACCATTGATCAGCATCTCCTTCCAAACGATACACTGCTAGGATAACTTTATCATGCTCAGAACATTGAAGAACAGAAAATATCTTTTCAGTAGTACTAATCCATTGTTCAGCAACTAATGGATCAGTAGACCCGCTGAAAGAAGGTGGACGCTGCCTCATGAAGGATTCAACAGAATGTTGCTCCTTCCTTTGCTCGTTTGGAAGTCCTGCATGATTCATATCTTGAGAACGTTGTGTGAGCATGGCTACAAGATTTTGCATTCCAGCTCCCATATCGTTTGGTTGCTCAGGGGGACAATCATTGCATTGCCCATCGCATTCCGCATTAACACGGTTCCTTCGGGTTCCAGCCATTGACTAAAACCAAGAAGAATAGTGTGAGCAACACTAATTATAATAGGAAAACCACACAATCAAGGATAAAATTTCACACTTAGGTTTTATCCTAGGGTATTCATGGCCATTTCTAAAACACTAAGATTGTGTTCTATGCTTAGACTTATCCTTAGGGTTCTTACTAAGGCTTTCACATCCTAGTTTCCAAAGGTTGACTATACCTTTCCTCTGATACCAACTATAACGACCCATACTTTACATACATTGTTAATACTTCAAAATTGAAGCACACTTATTACAACATATGACAAAACCACAAAGGACCGTATAGGTATAGTGTCTTTAGAAACTGGGAAACATAAACAACTGGTTCATAAATCTTCTACAGTGTCTCCCATTTATTTCATCATATCTAGGGTCCCTTTTAGCATATTCTACTTAATATCCATCTTCCTGACCTGGGGAAAAGAAAACATAAAAGGGTGAGCTCAAATGCTCAACAAGGGAAAATAAAGGAAATAAAAATCATATCATATCTTTTTGAAAATCAAAACCTGCAAAAGAGATCATAATATCTTATCATGGAATAAATCATAGAAGTGAAAATGAGATCCCCATAATCATAACATAAAACTTGAAACTTTGTGGCATGCACACATAATCATGGAAAATCATTTCTTGTTAGTCATGACTCATTTCCAAGACTATCTTAGTGGATAAAGTCCCTTTCTGAACCGAGTTCACTCCTCGTTTCAGTCCTGTATCACTGAACCGAAATAACCTTCCGTTCCAGCCATGTCTATCTCATGAGATATAAAATCTTTAGCCAATGAATTGGAGGGAGATATAGGTCCCACCCATCTTATAATGAATCCTTTCTTATGTGTGCCACATAATCATAAACCATACATCATAGCGTAACCCATGTAATAAAAATGGGATTCTTAAACAACATGACATCATAAAACAATTCATATAAGATAAAGGAATTCATAAAAATATTTCCATCACAACATAATCAAACCAATGTAATAATAGGGATTAAAACAGAACCCTTTATTATCTTAGATTGAAAATAATTTTGATAAAACACTTGAACTCCATTCTTGAGGAAAATATCCTTTCTTCTTCAAAAACATTTTTCCTTTCATAACATGTCATACGACTTTAAAATAAAAGAAGTTGATTAAAACTTGAAAACTTGTAAAGGAAGATTCTTGGAAATTTTGTTTTAAAAATACATTCATGTCGTATAAGTTAAAAAAACATTCTTCTCGTACTTTGGTCGAAAAAGTCAAAAAGTACCTCATACGAAAAAAAACGACAAAAGATTCCTTTCATATTCTTTTCTAAAAACTCACTGAAGGGTAAAATTGGATTTAAACTATTGTAAGTGGATGGAAACAATATTACATATTGAGGGAACATGGATGTGGATGATAAAATACACCCCAGTAAATACTTACGAATAAACAATCTAGGATAAAAATGATATTGTGATATTTCCCTTACCTTAGATCTGATTTGCTTTGTACGTGTCCGAAGCTCCTCTTCTTTGGAACGCTTCTTTGAATCCTTCACTTAGGGAACTAATATTGGTCTTTGAAGAAGACCAGGACCTCTAGGATTATTCTAGGGAAGTGGAGAGGAGAAAATGGCAGGGGTTGGCCGAGCTTGAGTGCTCAATTTGGTGTGAGGAGGAGGGGGAGGAGGTGCCCTTTTATAAGAGAGGAGAGGGGCACCTTAGGAATATCTCAAAATATTATTTTATATTAAAGTCAAAATCGGTTTATAATGGTTCCAAAGAGTCTTATTTCGAAGCTAAAGTGGGGAAGGGTCGAAATACTATCAACCAATAGAATTTAGACAAGTTTAGGGTATTATTTTAACCTTATCAATTAGATTTAACTCTAAGTTAAATAATTTAACTCTATGTTAAATAATTTAACTTTTACCATGTCTTTTTGTTTTCTTTCACTATATGTTTAATACACTTACTATAACATGCCAAACGAACCCCAAATTGTTTATTATTAATATATATATCCTTATCTAAGTAATTTGGCCGAACCTTAGATTTTTAGGAATAAAATAACAATTAATAATATAATATTTGATTTAAAAACTATTTTGTGTCAATTTTGACACTATTTGATATATGATTTTTGTGAAAGTCATAACAGAATTATATGTTCGAACCAAGTTGATTAAATCAACACTAATATATAATAGTAACCTAGAAAATTTGTGTAATTCATAAAAAGTCTCAAATTACATTTATTTTTGTGTTTATAACATCAATTATGTCAATATTTCATAAATAAGATAATTACTGCATCATCATTGTGTCATAAATAAATTAAATTATTTAATGTCTAAAAATTAAAAATAAAATATCATTATGTAGGAAATCTTTTTATCTTTCTAATGAATATTTATAGTCGAATTTATCTTATGTATAACCCCATATTAAAAATGATTTACTTATTAAACATTGATTTTAACTATTTTAACCCTTCTTTAAATAAATTAATAATAAATGTCCTAATCTAATCCAAGTGGGCCTAAATGGTCATATTTTATTCCTAATTTTGTTTTTGGTCGAATTAAACTTGTCCAATAGAATTAGGACATGTGTTAGGGTAATATTAATATCATATTTACCCTTAGTTACCCTATTTACTATTAACCGTAGTAAAAAAAGTAAAAAGTTACTATTCACCAAAAAATTATTTTTATCTCATTGAACCACATTTTACTTACTGATATCAATTGTGTCTGTCGGATTTTTGAAATTCCATTCACAGAAGCGGTAAAATTAAGTTTTATGCAAAATTCAGTTTTTAACCTACCACTTAGTGGTTTCACTATTCATCAAAAATGGAACGTTTTCAGAAAAATACCAAAATTTCACCCTAGGAAAATTTCGATATTCTGAGTCCAAAAATGAAGTCCATTTTGAAAAATAAAATTTATAAAATTTCAAAAAGTGGTTATTACTATTCATAATGGCTAGTTTTAATAGCATATTTTTGTTTACTGAAACTCGGTATTGCGTACGATGCAAGTTATCGAGGAAGGTCGCGATTGCGTGTAAAGCAAGCCAAGCAAGTGTTGTGTAGAAAAAGATTCCTTTGATGATTTATATAACATAAAAGTCTCGGGTGTTACAATATCTCTCCAATGAATTGGGTAAATATTTTTATCTCATGAGATATACATGGCTGAAATGGAATGTGAATCCAGTTCAGTAATACAGGGCTGGAATGGCATGTAAACCCAGTTCAGTAAGGGACTTTGTCCACTATGATGGTCTGGGAAGCAATTCCTTGGCTAATATGGAAATCATATCATGTGCGTAATGTTTTTCCACAATTACAAGTTTTATTTCCAAGATATTTTATCATGATTGATGTTCCATTATGATCTATTCCTTATATACTGCCATGTTTTATGTCATTGCCCAAGATTTTGATGTTTAAATGTTATGTTCATGTTTTAAAGTTCAAATGTATATGGTTTGTTTTATTTTCTCCATGCTTACCCTTACTGAGCATTTTATCTCGCCCTTTATATGTTTTATTTTCCCCTGGATATAAAGAAAGGTTTTAGGTATGAAAAAAAAGGTAAGATCTTTATGGGAGATGTTGAAGATCTTTCACCAAGACTAGAAGATTATGTTCCAAGATTCCAAAGACACTAAACGATTATGGTCCTTGTGTGTTTGTTTTTGTTATGTTTTAAGTATTCCGGAAATTTAATGTAATGTCCATGTACATCATGATTTGGGTCGCTACAGTTGGTATCAGAGGAAAGGTTTAGTCAACCTTTGGAAACTAGGATGCGAGAACTTTAGTGAGATCCCTAGAGATATTTATTAGGTATTTCTAGGAATGTCCCTAAGGATATGTATACGTATAGGTTATAGTCCCAGAATTACGGAAAAGATCTTAGAATTTAACCTAAGATGTTAGATATTGATGGTACTCCCCATTGATTATGATTTTTTCCTCTCACACTATTCTTTTTTCGTTTTAGAAAATGGCGGGAAACTGAAAGATTCACGATAATAGAGGATTTGTTGGACAATGGAATGATATTCTTAATGAGAAACCAAATGAAATTGGATCTGGAAGACCGCATATCGTTATTATGCGTAATTAGAAATCTCATAATATGATCAATAATTTCATCTTTGGTATGTTTCTCGACTCATCTAATAAGAGAAATATGGAGTTTCATGATGATCATAGAGGAAAAAAAGTTTCATTTATCTCATGTAAATCCTGTGGGAAGAGGAATCAAGGAGAATGTTTCAAAAGAACTAGAAGATGCTTTGGGTGTGGAAATGAAGGAAAAAAGCTAGTAATTTCAATGGAAAAAAGTTTAGTTAACACCATGGACAAGGATAATGGTATTTCTAAGACATCAACAATAGTTAAATGTTTTAAATGTGGAATGTACGGGCAGTATGCAAACCAATGACCTAAGGGAAAGTCTCATGGAGTGAATCATCATAGCCATATGGGTAGTATTTATTTTGATGATGATTAAGATAATACACATGATATGTGAGATAAATAAATTGTTGAAGCTCAGTCAATGGTTTAAGAAGGTAGTGTAATGATTGTATGTTTATCAAGAATAATGTATGGTACTATGGAATAAATAAAAAATCTAAGGATTGTTACACTATTTCCTTTGCTTGAGTTTTGAAAGTATATAATGAATGGTACCGATAACCATGATAGGTTATTCAAATATTTTTGGAAAGTAGATGATATGTGCATAATGAAGGGATAAGGAGAAAATAATATGTATCATAGTATTCATGAGCTCATGAATGATATAAGGACAAAGAGATATCATGGTTTGAGTGTATAAATTTTTTTGGATTTTGGTATATGGAAACAGTTACCTAGTGACAGCATTCATGTTTTCACTATGGTTCAAGAAAATACATGTTTAAGGAATTCACATGTTTGGAATGTGACGAACAAGATATATCTTGTGATATATGAGGGACAAATGATGATATTCACATGCTCGGTTGATGACATTTCTACTAATTGTTTTCTATATACTATGAGCTTGTTCATAAGTATTTTGGATAAGCCTAAATATTGGAATGGATTATGTTGGACATAAATTAGTATTATCTATGTCTAGAACTTTTTTTTCATATTATTGAAGGAATTTTATAATAGCATATTTTTAGAAAAAGGACAACCCATAGGATGGGCGACAACCCATCGTGTCGGACAAGGTTGTGGGAATTGAACCCACAACCGAAGTGCGACATGCCTTTAGCACCAACCACTGGCCTACAGGAAGTCCCTGGTAAGTAGAAACTAGTTTTATTTTATTAAGTGGTATGATAGATGAAGTAAAAGTCCATTTTAGGAACCATATACGATTAAACACACCATAGATGGACTTATGTATATTTGATAATTTTTTCTAACTTTTTTTTTGAAACAGATTGAATGACTCATCATTATGTCACATGATCTGCTAACACTTCAAGAATGACAAATTCAACTTCATTTCTTTAAGAGATAAAGTGGAAATTGTTCAAGGCACGAACAACGGTGAGATTGTACCAAAATCAATTAAGTATTCCTTTTGATTTAAAATTATTCAACATTAGGGAAATGATCTGGAAAACAGAAAATGTTTTCCTAGTGCCCGCATATCTGATTAATCAGATGGTACCTTAGAACATCACAAATTTATGGCTTTGTGACTGTTCGATTTTTCATAGCCATGTTCTCTACCACTCTCCATTAGAACTTAATGGTTAGATTTTTCTTCCATATCCATATTTTAACCTATGTTCTCCTATAGGGAATCCTAGTGATGAGTTACTTTGGGTAATCATTACATTTCATACTTATAGTTTTTAATATTATGTTTTAGTATTCCTTTTTACGATGTGGGTTTCTATGAATTGTAAACTATTTATAACCCCGAAAAATTTCATGGGCGAAATTAATTTTAAGGGGGGTAGAATGTAACAACCCGAGATTTTATATGATATATTCTTTTTTAATTTCATTCATATATTCTGTTGTACGCTACACAAAGATTATCTTGCACTATACACAACACCGTATTAGCTTTCAATATACGCAACACTAATATTGGATCATGTTACAGACAATTTCAAGTTTGTTTGATAGTAGTTATTCTACGCATCATTGAGTCTGTATATATATATATATATATTCAACTTATAAATGAAATATGGTTGGATGTTTTTATACGAAACAACAAAGGAGCCTTTCACTACACGTAACCCTAACCTGGCTTGCATTACACACAATCCCAACCTTCCTCGATAGCGTGTGTTGTACGCAATACCGAGTTTCACTAAACAATGATATATGGTTATAATATTATTATAAACTAGAAATTATGAATAGTAGTAAATACATTTCTAATTTTATGACATTATAATTCATCTTACACCTTTTTTAGGACATGGTATGAGAACAAAATAATTTTTTTGGGTAAAATAAGTATTTTTCAAAAAATGTTGTTTTGCAGCCTTTTGATGGCATACCCATTTTAAATATTATTTTTGACAAGTTTATAAGTTAAATTTTTCAAAATAATATTCTTCTTTTGAATCAGGATATATAAATTTACATTGTATAATTTGTTGATATTTTTCTGATAACTTTCATATTTTTATGAATAGTAGAAACACAATATATTTTAAATAAAAACAAGTTTTTTCATCGTAATAATTTATATGGTTAAATTATAATATTGAATGATTTTAAAGTATAAATACAATATATTTTTACCATTTAATATAATGTACGTCATTATCATTGATTTTACATTGAATTGATTGGTAAAATCATTTCAATCTTTTGGAATGTTTTTACTTTTAAAACTCATTTTCTTAACAACGGGATTAATTTTAAATTAATATATTCAAATTTTTTATATTGAATTTAGAAAAATGGATTCCATATTTGGAATCAGTGGGTCCAAAAAATTTTAAAAGGCTACTTTTTATTTTTGGGCATTATGAATAGTAACTACGGTAAATTTTATTTACCATCGTAAAAGGTAAATCGGGAAATTAATGGTAAATATAATATTAATAAATTATCCTAACAGTTGTATTAATATAATTGTATGCCTATATTTCGTCCTTAGGAATATTTCGATCGAAATGGAATCCATTGGAACCCACTTGGTGGTGATTAAGACCTGTAGTTTATCTTATTTAAAGGAAAGTGAAATATGTCTCACTCAACTTTAATAATTAAAGAATTTTTAATATAGGTTTATACAGAATATAAATTCGGTTATAAGTACTCATTTGAAAGTTAAAATGTTTTTCTTTATCATGGTAATTTATTTATAAGTTTTAAGAAATATTTAATTACCTTAATAGCTGATACATTAATGATGCAGAAATTATTTATTTAGTGAAAAATTAGTAATATAGTTTTTTAAAAGGATCAAAAACCTGACCAAAACTTATTGGTAGTGTATATATACACCATAATCATCCAATTACCGAATATATGACCATTTTATGTCTTATAAACGTGATTATGACACTTATATTATTTTATTTTAAATGTTGTCAAGGATGTTACCTTCATAATTTAATAATATAACAGTTTATATGTTGTGATTTTAAGATGATAAATTCGAGTAAAAATATTATTATGACAGGAATTATATTTATATTCATCATAGGAGTTTATTATTATTTTTTATACAACTAATAAGTATATTAACTTATTATACAAAAATGATGTCGCAATTGTTTTAGTAAAAGAAATATCAAATAAATGATTTTAAAAGCATTAAAATAAATATTAAATAAACTATTTAATGTGATCCACTAATTTTCTAGATAAATATAACATGTTATGAATCTATTAAATCTTTTATTTCGAAAATATTTTCTATTTATATTTTTTTTAAATTCAAATAAATTAATAGTTTCAAAATTGACACTATTGTTATTTTATAAAAATTATATATTATAAAATAGTTTAAAAATCACAAAAATATTTAAAAATTATAATTTAAAATTTATATGTTCGAAAATGTAATAAAATATAAAATTAGGGACAATTAACAACACATAAGTAATTATTTATAATGATTTAAAATTTAGAATATTATTACCACAAATAAAATTAAATATATTATATAAGGATAAATAATGTTGATAATGTTTAAAATAAATTCCCAACTTGTCTAAATTTTATTGGATGATGATATTACAACCCTATTGGATATAATATTTTGATTTGAGTAATTTTTAATGTTTTTAAGTGGGTTGGAATTTATTATAAATTAATATTTCTTATAATTCCAAAGGTTCCCCTCTCCTCCCTTATAAAAGGGCACCTCCTCCCTCTCCTCCTCAACCCATTTTGAGAATTTAAGATCGGCCAAACTCTTCCTAATTCTCTTCTCCACTTCACTAGAAACATCCTAGAGGTCCTGGTATTCTTCAAAGACCAATCATAGTGCCCTAAGTGGAGGTTTCAAAGAGGCGTGTCGAAGAAGAGGTAATATCCATTACCGATTCTTTAAAATTTATTTCTTCTTCTACTTTTTCATCTTTAGTTGTTTCATTATGAAGTAATAATATTAGTATCAATCATATACTGATATGTTATTATAAATATTAAACAAACCTAATTCACCTTCTATCCATCCTACAGAAAATGAAATCACCGTGCGTACGTACGTTCGGAATACCGTCTCCACGCCGTGGTGTAATCTATTTTTCCACCACCACCTTACATGGATGGGTATAATGGTGTAACGAATAATTACATGTTATTATTATAACATCATACTGATTCTAAGATATTTTATCATTTACTCTAATTCCATTCAATAAATATGGGAATGATATCATCGCTCGTGCGTATGTACGGATTACCATCTCCACGACGCGATGAGATTCATTTTCCAGGTTAACAATTCAAGAATGATTATAAAGTATATATAATAAATAATCATGAAATATATGATGTAATAATTCTACTATATTTATGTATATATATATATGTATTTCATCTACTTAAATCCATTCAATTCAATAAGGAAACGAAAACAGCGCTCATGCGTACATACGACCTACCGTCTCCATGAACAGTGTATTTCATTCCATTTATCAATCTATTATATATATGTATATTCTAAATATATATTATATGTAAATGATGTTTTATATTCTATAATTAATTAACCATGATCTAAGTAATAATATTAATAATTACAAGTCAAAACACATATGATGAATGAAATGATTTTACCCAAAATGCTACTTTAACATGAATTTACAAAAGAAAAGGTAAATAAAGTCATAAGTGAACCATATATGATATCGTAACAATGAAGATGATTAAATAATAATTCAATGACATTATTTAAATAATTATATATGAGTTTTGGATAAGTACAAATCATATCGGACCTAAGGAAAGGGATAACTATTCCAATCTCGTTCTTATCCGAGATTGTTATTTGTTAGTATTTACTGGGGTTATTGTTATCATCCATGCACATGTTTTCTAAAAAGGTTTTCATATATTATTAGAGTCCTATTTACCCATTTTTGAAATTTAACACATGTTTTGAAAGGAAAATTACTTTTTTTACCACACGGGGAACTTTTTGACTTTTCAGACAAACGTACGAGAAGAATGTTCTTCTTAACTTATACGGCGTGAACGGATTTTTACGGTTTCATAATGCCTAATTTTCATGAAGCTTACTTTACACGATTTAATGAATATTTTCAAAAAAATCATTTTCATTGAAATTTCATGGTATTTTGTGAAAATAAAATGATTTTTAAAAAGAAAGGATATTTTCATCAACAGTTCATTTCAAGTGTTTTATCAAAACCATCTTCCATATAAGATGGAATTATTTCATATGTGTGTGTTTCAAGTATAATTTCTCTATGATTTACATGGTTTCAATTTTCTTATGATGAAATTATATCCATTTTTTTATCTGGATTATGTGATGATGGGATGATATTTATGAAACCCATTTTATTTTTTGGGTTATGATGAATGATTTATGTATATTTTGTTGCACAAGTAAGAATGATTTCATTATGAGATGTATGGGACCTATATCTACCTCCAATTAATTGGGTACAGATTTATATCTCATGAGATAGACATGGATGAAATGGTAAGTAAATCTGGTTTAGTAATATAGGGCTGGAACGACATGTAAACCCAGTTCAGTAAGGGACTTTGTCTATTAAGATGGTCTGGGCAGCAATGCCTTGGATACTATGGAAATCATATCTTGTTCTTAATGTTTTTCCACAATTAAAAGTTTTATTTCCAAGCTATTTCTTCATGATTGATGTTCCATTATGATCTATGCCTTATGTACTTCCATGTTTTATGTCATTGCCCAAGATTTTGATGTTTAAATATTATGTTCGTGATTTAAATTTCAAATGTATATGGTTTGTTTTATTTTCTCCATGGTTACCCTTATTGAGGATTTGAGCTCACCCTTTATATGTTTTATTTTCCCCAGGATATAAATAAGTGTTTTAGGTAAGAAAAAAAATGAAGATCATTATGGGATATGTTGAAGATCTTCCACAAAGAATAGAAGATTATATTCCATGTTTCCAAAGACACTAAACTATTACGGTCCTTGTGTGTTTGTTTTTGTTATGTATTAAGTATTCTGGAAAAGTAATGTAATGTCCATGTACGTCAAGCTTTGGGTTGCTACAAAGCTCGCTCGATGCATCTCATCAATCCATGACCCAAAAGCTGTCATGTTCGGCAGCTGAGCCACCTTCCATAGAACTTGAACCTGAGCCTATATATTTTTAACATGATATTCCTAAATTTCACTTCTCTCAACCTTCTTATGCACCTACGACACTAAACTATCTCTTTCCAGGACTCCATTAATGTTGTCTAGTAAAATCCGTTGAATACGATCGGAGAGTCCGGTCGGCCAAGTGAAATATTTGTAATAAATAAAGGGAATCCAGTAATTGGAGGAATCAGATCACTAACCTTTACCTTCCACTTTCTAGCCATTCCACTTGGCATCCCAGCCTCATGGACTCCCTAGCTGTCCTCAATAGAGCCAGGTATCAAAAATCCTCTAGGCCATGCCCGTCCTAACGAACCACACCACCCAAACTAGTGATCAATATTCCCTCATTTCATTGTTTATGCCTACTACTATAAGTTCCACAACCATACATATATATATCACATGGAATATAACATTTAACTAATCATTTGATATCATATCACAAGAATAAATAATATAAAACAAACTATATTCCTTTTCAAAATCATAAACATGAATATTATACATAACAAACACTACTTTCCAAATCGGGACAGTGTTTAAATATATCCTTCACTGTTATACTGTGAAAATGATCACTTTTTATAAAAAATAGAAAATCATAATAAAACAATACCACTCAAGGTGAAAATCAAATAAATTGTAAAATGGGTAACAATAGAACAACAATTCCCACAGATAGTAACATTGTTTTTCCATCGTACTTAGGGTTGAAGGAACCCAAACACGAGTTTTAAACTTAGTTTTTAATAAATAATAATCTATATTATACCACAAAACAATCATTAATACCAAAAAATATGTAAAATAAACCCATTTAATAAAAGTTTTAGGGCCCCCTCACCCAATTAGCCGCTTGAATAGTGCTTTTGGGTCTGGTACCACTGGCCTTAGGCACACCTCATTGTCTTCCAAAAACTGATGACCAATATTGAGGTTGTATGGAAGGTGATATTAGAGATAATATACCCTCAGTGGATAATAATTTATTCATCTTAGTATAAATATATATAACATGAAGTAGAAATAATGACTTAGTAGACTCAAACCAGACACAAAAATGGGAGAACTAGATTTAATATTACAGAACAACAGTATCATAAACATAAAAGTATTGAAAATTATAAACAATAAAAACAAACCACTTGTATTAATTTAAAATAGGGAATGCATACATATTAGATCATACACATCAATATACAGGTTGGGTCTCCATTGGATAAACATAGTATATATACACATATATCCTAAGAATACTAGTATAAATGGAAAAAACATGGAACTATAGATGATACATGAACCTCACGGTCTCCTACTATCCATCAATATTAACACAAACTTGGATCCATATCAAGAACAAAAACTCGTACCTATATGTAATGGAATATATTCTACACATGTCTTGAGGGGCCCATATAGGTAGTTAGAATGAGTCTCAGAAGGATAAATCCCAGAATATCATAACCAACATATTTTTATGCATTTTTGTGATATAATAATGACAATTTCTCATGCATTTTAAATAAAAAAAACAGACCTCCATAGTTCTCAATAGATACCAGGATGTTTCCACATTCCTTTTCCAATTCCAGAACCAGTACGAAGGATAGAATCCTCGGCCCATGTAACAATGTATCCCTTGATGTCAAAAGGCTGATTGGAGCCCTTAGTTTCCTCCTCAAAATAAGTAAGCAGGCCCTCCTTCCAGCTGAAACCTCATGTACCAAATCAATTCACCAATATCCCGAAGGCATACCGACGTAAATAGAACCCTAGTCCCTTGGATCCCTATTGAAAATCATATGACATATCAAATACTAACATCTGGTGTAATAATGATATTTTTCCTCAAAAAGATCATTATCAGCTCATAGCACAACATCCCAATGAATGATGATCTCCATCCTCCAAAAATATTCCATTCCCAATGGCCTCAATATAGAGATCCATGTCCTTAACTAATATCCAAAACAATATTATCTAATGGATCCTCATATTCCCTACAGAATTATACAATATATACCCCCAAAACTAAATAGATAATTTGCACTAATAGGGGACTATACTGAATCTAGTTGTAAAAAACACCTCATCATTGAGTAAACCTAGGTATACAAAACTATAATCTGCACATTTTCCATCACGATTGAGAGATAATAACCAAATAGTACCTAGTCCATAGCCAACTGGAACCTCATTTCCGGGAGACCAATACAATCAAATCTAATGGACTTTCCAACAAATATCATGGCCATGCCCTCAACATGATGGACTTTCTAAAAAAATCCAATGACCGAGTCACCAGTCATGTGATTAACATTTCTCAAATATCCATTATGAGCATATCAAAATTAACAACATTTACTCAATCCTATGGGTCATGCCACCAAAATCCATAATGTTGATCCCATCTTGATCTCATGGATCATAATAGTATGTAACATGGAATTTTTATAATTAATTAAGATAAAATAAAATAAAAAATTTAATTCAATAATAGAAACATGCCTCATACTAACATCCTATGTGGGTGATGGATATAATCCATCCAATCACGAGAAAAAATGGCTTGGGATTTCCAAATCTTATCCCATTAGGTTTTACAATCAATTTAGCATCAATAATTCAATTTATTACGGTCTCACTAAACTAACCAATAGTGCGCTAAAATAATGACCCCCCAAATCGACTGAGAAAACATGAAGAAAGAAATGATTCAAAAACCATGGAGTTGTAGATGTTGGAACATTTGGTATCAGCCTTTAACTCAATTATATTTTGTAGAGATAAACATTTCTATTGAATGCCTTAAAGTAGAGAATATTTTAACAAAATTATTTAAGGATCCATGGGGGAATAGATAATTTAAAGAGAAGAATGGTTGATTAGATCATTACAAATATTGTTCCCATTCTCTTGATGAATATAAAAATAGAGGATGGATGAGGATGTTTGATCAACATCAAATGGGGAAAGGAATTGATTCCCTCGCTACTGTACGAGTGAACAAGGAGGAGAAAAATAAAAGAAATAACAAAAATAGTATGGGGCAGGATTTTGAAATATTTTCTCATTAATTGAATGAATAGTTTGCTCGCACGGTTTTCAAAACTGTGTGGAAACCATGTGGGATATAGTATTGAGATATATCTTAAATTGGACAACACATGGGGCTTGGGCACGATTTTCCCTAACCATGTGTGCGCCGTAATGACTCCCTTTAGAAAATATTTAGAGATCCTCACATAGAATTATGACTCACCACACATAGTTTACCAAACTGTACTCATGTTCAAAATGGGGGAACATAGTTAGATGGAAGATGCCACACAATTTACCTAAATTGTGTGCCTTGACCTACAACTTCCAAAACAGACCTTCGTGCCTCTAACACACCTGTAATCAATTCAACCACCTATGGTTATCTCCAATCAACTAAACATATTAAAAAAAATTATTTTAGGATGATAGAAAACACTTAATTTGGTTTTGATGATCAAAAACAAAATTGGAATACCCATCAATTCAAAAATTTAAAACATGAGATGTTTTTTGACCCGATCCAAACAAACAAGATGATAAATTTCTCATATTGTAATTTATAATAAAAATAGGGAATGGTTTAGCCATTGAAAAATGGGAGATATTTTTTATAACACATATAATAATTTAATTCCCATGATGTTTGAGATCTCTATGTAGCCCATTATTTTTAATACATAAGTCCTCGTTGGTGCAGATGCTCCAAAATTTCACATGAATAGTGTGTTGGATATCTCAAATCTCTCTTGTCTCTCTTTCTCATGATAGATATTTTGAAAAAGATTTTTCATGTAATATTCATCTATTTACTCATGTTTTTTAAAATATAAATGGACATCTAATACATAATGAAGCATTTAAAATATTTATCATCAACCAAATTTTTCTCATGTATCTTCTTATCCATTTGTCTAGGAAATGAAAGATTGTGATTTTCCAGCACATATAATTTCTTTTATGGTGTATAATAATGTTCAATCACCTCCACTATTAAAAAAAATTAGTTCGATTGGTAAGGATATCCTTGACATGTATGAACTTTAGATATATGTTTGAATTCATGTGAAATATCATTTCTAAAATTACGTACAGAATAATTAAAAAAATTATTTTTTTTATCAAATTAGATAAAAAAAATTAAATTTATAAGTTTCCCATCATTTTATAAATACTTAAAATATAACACCACTAGTTTAAAAATATCATGTTTCATGGATATTTTAGTATATTGGATCTATATTCTCCATAGCACAACATAGATGGAAGGTAGTCAAGATATTTCGAGGTAATTTGATTGGGGTAACTTTTCAAAATCATTAACTCCCTACTCCATGATATGTTGAGTAGAATACACAATCCCAAAATCCTAAAATGGAATAGAATCAACTATTTTCCTACATGTTGCACTATATATCATGTGCGAAGTCCACCCTTAATGTGAATTGGGTTATGTCGACCAAAAACTCAATATATAATTTCCGTTATAATTGAATGAACCCAAATAGATATTGGTCAATAACATTGAATTATGGTTTAGTTCATACCCAAATAGGGGATGTATCTTTTGACTAAAAATTTATAGATGAAGTATTTAAATATGTTATAGATAAATAGGACATTTTTAACTTTATTAAAATATTTTTAAAATATATTTGATTTACTTAAGTGATTAATGAAGACATAGATAATTATTACACATAATATAATTTATTTTAGTTTCTTCTGGCATTCTTGTTAATTTATTAATACATTTGATCATGATAAAACATACATATTGAAATTAACCATATATCATAATAAAAAATTAATAATAGTGGCATGATAATGAGTTTTTATTAATAATTATTTTTTCTAGAGGATAATAAAATTAGAATCATCCTATGTGGAATGAACATTGAACCATAAATTGGTTTGTGTTGCTTCTTTCCACTTTCCACCTATGTATCACTTGGATTTTTTTTCATCTGCTCAAAATATGAACCACTTCCACTCATATATGTGCTCTACCCATTCAAAAGGATTTTCCTCAATTTTTTGTGAGGGGAAATAAATAAGTTGTTAAGGGATTGGTCTTGCATGCCCTTATATAATGTGATGAGGGATGAATCACAATCCATCGTTTTTATTTAATAATAAATTAAATTAAAAAAATTGAATTAAATGGTATGATTTTTCCTCATTATCAGCAACATTCATGAAAAGAATTATGTATTTAATAAACATCATTTATTCTCAATCATTCTTATTTATGATAAACCACACTCGAAACAATTAATTATCTTCTTAAAATAATAAATCAATTTATAATAATTCCTTGCAAATATTCACAATATTTCCATCATTCCCAATTTTAAACGCATTATATAATTTTTTTTATATTGACTATATACAAAACATGTACTTTGGAGGCAATGCGACGAGTACACATATGAACTATCCAGTGCGTATGATATTAATATACAATTTACTTTGGACTCACGAATAATGCACATATTATTTTGTAATTTTATAGTGTGTACTATCTAATGAATGAAACATAGAACACATGTTTTTTACCTATAATGATACCTCTTCATGCATATATATTAATTATTTTCTTAAAAATTATATAAAAAATATAGTTTAAAATATTATTGAAAATTTAATTAAATATTTAATATATATATAAATATATTTACATTGAATGTAAATTTTAGATAAATAACTAACGAAATACATGTTGATATGGTATAATAAGTACACTAAATTAATTTTATGTTAATTTAATTTGGTAATAGACACATCGTGTCCTATCCAGCTACATGTTGTGTATATTTTCTCATTTTATATTCATGAAACATGCTTAGAAAATGGGAATGTTGGTATGCTATAGACATTAATTGATTACAGGATGTGTACATGGGCTACACATTATGTGGTCTCTGAGTTACATGGTTACCAATCACGTTTTCCATGTAAAAACACTTTGTTTATCTTGGACTAATGAACTTCAAGTCATGTATGCAAGTAACATGACATGTAGTCCATCTAAACAAGAACTATTATTGTCTTTTCAAAGTGTGGTGTATTAAATACAGAATAATATAATAATTACTAATTATTTGTATTAATTCATAAGTGGTATTAGTGATTTAAACATAGGTATGTGACAGGTTCTGATGAGATACACACCATGTACTCATATGCTATCCGTTAAGAATCCTTATCAAATCCAGATATGTTATTAGAATGTTACTTATTCAAAATTAATACATTTATATATTATATCTATGGTAATGAATAAAAAAAAAGTGAATATCTCGCAATTTGGATTGCAAACTATTAAACTCGAATTGAAAATTAATGATAAATGATTAAATAAATCTATGATATTTAAATATTGATAAATTATAATGAAACTTACCTTATGTCACAAGAAGGTTTCAGTAATAGAAGGAGTGATGGTGGGGATTTACCTAGTCATATTTTTTCATAAAAGATGGTTAATATGACTGGCACTAAAATTTAAAACATTATGACCAAAGGAATTAACTAAAATATTAATTGGCGTGCGAAGATGGATAGAAAATTTAGGATAATCCCAGGGTAATTTTCTAATTATATTAAGTAATTAAATATTTTACATGAATTAAATTCTTTCTTCATTAATGAAATAAACAAAACCTCTATGTAGCACCATCATTGTATCATAAGAATCTAGTTTATATTACCTCTAATTGTAATCCAAAAGTGAACAAAAAACCACTGAGCATCTCTATAGGAATCTCCTTCGGTGAGTGCATTAGATCCAAATTATTTCTTCCTTTGACTTAGATCTCAACATGAATCACTTTCATGAAGGATTCTCCCTAATCACACTATAATTTAATGGGTTAGTATAGGAGGTTCATTCTCTATACTTTAGATAATTCTTTGTGTGGGTATCTCTAGGTCTTCAATGAATTCATTTGAGTTATTGCACACAACCAAAAAATATTTATTGAATTAAGGTTGTAAATAATATAATTGGATTTAAATAGTGATTCTATTAAAAAAAATAATTACATATATTTTCATATAACCTCCTCAGTCCATGTGGATACCCATGTCTATAACAATAGTGTTATTATTATTTGTTTTCATGAAAAAAACCTAAAATTTAATTAAAATATATTTATTTAATATATTGTTTAATTTTTTACTTAGAAAGTTATTTAATATATATTATTTATCATGATATCATTAAACTCAGTTTACCCTTCCTACACAATATTTATAAGGTCTTAAAAAATGACTATTTATTTAATTTATAAATTTAACTTCATTTTTTATAAAATTCAATAAATATATTGTTCAATAAATAAAAAATATATATTCAATAAACGTTCTTCTCATATAATATTCCCTAAAATAAATAGTGTCGCATCATTTGTGAAAAAAATATGTATAATTATTAAACAATGTATGGGAATAATTTTTATTAATAATGTTAATTTATAGATAATTTTGTTATTTAATTTATAATTTTGGTACATGTAGTGTGTGACCATCTAGGCATCTTTCTTTGTGGAAATAATAAAATCCACTCAAAGAATTAGGATAGAAACTAGAAACACCCAAAGACATGTATTGATAAACAATTCAATGTCATAATGACATACAACCTCATATAGAAGTTTACTACGTAATATAATCTTCTTATCATGATATATCCAATTAAGAATGTCTCATACCGGAATTGTCAAACTCTATGCTTGATATCCCTTTCACTGTCTTTTAAAAAATGAACATTCTGACCAAATAATATGATCTTGGATTAATTTGGGCTATTTTTTTTCTTATGAAAGGGACTGAGATACAAACATCCATTAAATAATGGAAGGAAAATCCCTTATCTCAAAATTTAATAATGAAATATAACTCATGATGCACCCAATGTATATGACCACACTGTGAGTATATATCATCGTGATTTTAAACAATAAATCAAATTACTAAGATAATAATATCCATTAATAATAATATTAATGTATAGGGGTTGATGGACACATACACATATAGAAACATCCAATGAAACCTATAAATATATATTTCTTACTGATGGGTTATGTTATCCAAATCTTCATTATGGGAAATTACAAAGGATACACACCATGGGAATGTACCTAAAAGAATTAAGTGTCTCCACTTCTAATAGCAAGAATAATTTTTCCCAACATGTGATATAATTTGAATATAGAAACATATTTATGATCACTTTCATAGTAATTTTAGTTTTCAATCATGAAGGAGAACTGATATGACTTTATAGTGCGATAGTATCTCTATGGGCATTACCACTTAATATGTTAGGTACAATAATGATCATGATGTGATTACAAGTTTATTAGTATTCAAAAAAATTAATATATGTTAACATAATGTATAAAGTAGTTAGTTCTAGTGCACCAAATCGAATAATATAAAAAGAGAAGAAAATAATTTCCTATCTCATGGATTTCAATGTTTTTTGAATGAGAATCAATAAAAACTATCAAATATATCTTGTCACCTCTCTCATATGGAATGATTGATCCCTAAATATACTAACAAATGAACAAACTACCAACCATTATATTATATACATCATAATTAATGTGGGCAACAACAATAGAATGATAAGGTAGAATGAGAGAAAACAAATCTAAATATAAATGAAAGAAAAAGAGAATGAGGTAAACTAAACTTAGATCAAAACAAATTATAAAGATTTTTCACCTTGTAAAACATTGGAATATTTTAAAAATATTTTTTAATATTAGAAACGAGTCAGTGTGGTATTTTATGGCTCGAGGAGCCAGAATGTTGACATAATATAAATATTAATTAGATTATATCATGTGTGTGATGTTTTCTTGAAACATATGAATATATTTTGAATAAATTATAAAACTAAAATCTAATTCCTCCGTCAAATATAGAATGTGGGTGTAACATTAGGCATGACATATCCTTTTTTTTGTGTCGGGTGTCCAGTTTAATAGTGGTCATGGACAAAATTATAATATCAAGGATGAATTTATTTTTGTTATTTTTTTTAAATAGAGAAAAAATTATACTCGTATATATATATATATATATATATATATATTCAAAATTATAAAAAAAACCATAGGTGTATAATATAAAGCCTATGGATTTGAATGTATCAACTTGTGGAGAGTCTTGACGGATGATTGGATCACTGTTTTATGGTTCAGGGGGCCACATAGTTTATCTTCAAAAAATAAGTTCTTGGATATCACCAATTATAATGGCATACAACCATTCATGATTTTTTATTGATCTAGGTTATCAGTAGGATATTTTTTTTTTGTATTTAATCCCCATTTTTTATCCCATGTCTAATTTGAATCACCCCAATTAAAAAATTGATTCATGGTTCAACTATTTTTAGGAGTATTCTATTATATTCATAGAATTATGAATGAGTAATTTTTTTATGATCCCTGAATATATCTTTCATTTAAGGAAGTCTTCATCGATAGACCAAGGATACCCAACATAATGGTCGACATTCATTTTTATTGTTTTTTCTTTAGGCTTTTCTTCCATTATTTTTCATGCCTTCATCATTGGAATTGCATTTGGTTAGTGGTTCAAAAAATAACAAGAAATATTTCAGCATAAAATCTATCATTGGAATAACACATCATTTATATAGGTTTAGAGTTGGGATTATAATGAAAGTGAGTCATGATGTGGTTTATTTTGAGATCAAACAATTATTAGAGACTAAATCATGTGATTTCATCTTAGTTTTTCAATACAGTGGTATTTCATGAAAAGGTGTGTTTTCGAGAGGATTGGGTGGCCAGAATCCAGCCACTGCTGATTATTTGGAATGATTCATGACCATATCAATGTTCTATAGGGTATTTTATGATTTTATTTTAGGCATAATTATGTTATATGAAGATGAATGATAGATTTCGGTGTTTATAAAAAATATTAACATACATGGTTTGAACATCAAAGAACACACATTGTGTAGTCCCCTATTAATTGTGGATAGGGTTACCCACAATTTTAAATAGAAAAAATCATTTATGACTACCACATTCTATGTGAGATGATATGGTCATCATGTCATGTACCTTAGGGGTACATGAGCCTGAGTATGGCTAGGTAGATGGGCACAACTAGTGTAAAGATTCACATACAAGGATAGAGTACTTGGGCATGGCCTGAGTATCCAGACATGGAAAGAGTACCTGAACAAGGATAGTGAACATGGGAACGGCCAGAGTATATGGGTATGGGATAATGTTATTGAGCATGGTCTATAAGACATAGGTTTACCCAGACTATCTAGACATGCCATTTACTTTTCCCATAACATGTTGAGGCACATATTCTCATTAGTCTATGTGAGTATCTATAGGGGTTTTCCCCATAGTCCATACACCTGAGGGTGCGTGAGGAATCCATTACCAATCATATTATGGGTGATCCCATATATAAGTTATACATAGAGTGAGTTTGGTATCACTCATTGTGGAATGAGGTATAATCCATTACCACTCCTCCATGTGTTGGGTCAGGTATCCTATTACCAATTCTTGGGTGGGTGATCCTGATTCAAGTGGTATACTCATGGTGGGGATATGAATCCACAATAGGCCCTATGTTTGATCCCCCTCCCTATGTATCAATAACATCTGATTCCTAATGTGTAATTCATCATGACATGGCCCGATGAGAAAAACCTATCAGATGGTCACCACTAGTGTTACAAAGACCCTAGGTGTGAGTTCTCCTAGAAGACCATTACCTTGAATCCAAAAGAAGAATCGTAGAATTGAAATCTCTTAGTAACCTTACATTGATTCTTGGTGACTATATTTAACAGATATTGTTTGTTATTGTTATTTTATCATATTTTAATTTGAATACAATCATGATGATGATATGAATTATCTGTTTAATGATTTTTGTTTTGTGAATTTAGGGAGCCCTACTGGGCATGTTATACTCACCCATACATGGTATCTTCCCACAAATGTTGTGTATTATGCATACGATATGCCTTATAATGGATTCCTATGTGGACCAAGAATAGGGGGATCATGGTTGATCATAATGGACTGTGGTTGGTTGTAGGAGATTAATTTGATAATAATCCCCTCCAGATTATTTGGTTGTACTATTGTATATTTTCTGTGGGATTTCATGAGAAAATTTATGATTTCACTTACTTTTATCACACGAAAATGAGATATTTAGTTTTACACAGAAATTATGGTAGTAGTTTTATCATTCCTTTAAAAATGTTATTGGAATGATGAGATATGTGTGTGTAGGTATTTTAGGATAAGTCCTCCTATAGGTGTATTATTCATTCAAGGTGACAATCATCATCCCATAACCTATTAGAGGTAGGATTCAAGAGTAACATGAGGATTACTATACACATGGTGGGACCTGGTGGGTTAGGATACGACATAGTGGTATTAGAGGAGGTTATCATAGGATTAGATATTGGAAATATCATAGCTTTGTGGTGTTATTTTTTGGAATTAAGAGAATGGTATTAAAGTGACTTGAGTTTGGTTCTCAGCTAGGGAACACATTGTTAGTATGGTGAAAAAATATGCATTCACCGAGACATGGATAACCTTCTGGATGAAATTGTACATGTATCCATTGGATATAGGAAAAACATTGTTACATGAATTGTATAGAAAGGGTTTGTGGTTTTCATGCGCATCATGAATCTATTCTTCAAATATACCATTTTATCATGGTACATCTTGATTTTTTCTGGATTTCCAGAATGAAAACAACCAGTTATGTTTCAACAGTAAGATTATGATGATTATCAGCCTAGTAATGAGGCATTAGGGCCTGGACCAATATAGATGGTTGTACCTCTAGGTAATTTACCATTATTACCTCCACCCATTGGAAAGTAGGATTTTACAAAAGTGTTGTTATAGGATGTGTTCCAGATGGGAACATTCCATGAGTTACATATATAATGACCCCTCAGTTTTTGGGGTAATCAAAACCCACAGGAAATAGATGTCTAGATTGAGTTAGGTGGGGGAGTTTTTAATCTTGTTTGGACCCATTAATATATAATGTTGGTCCAATAGGGGATTAATTTAAATGGATATGTAGGGTGATGTTTATGTTTTGTAAATTGAATTAATAATGAGAAAAACCTTTCATGAAAAACATTTGAGTGTCCCTTTAGAGATTTGTTTTATCCATTTATTTTCTAGGTATTATGCATTGAAGTGATTTTTGACTTCCAGTAGAAAAACATAACAGTTGTGGAGTATGGATCAAGGTCTACTAGCCACTCTGGTTCTCCATGGATACTATTAGAGATTCATAATTTTGAGCTCAATTATTTATGCGTTCCATTATTAATGAAATCATGGATGGTTTGGAATCTTTTTTCATTCCAAAAAATGTAGGGGTGTTAGAATGTGCCATGGATGTGGGGAACATTCCAGAAGAGAATTCCCTAATAGATGGTTCTTGCAGTGGGAACAATGGAGTTGATACTTTGAAAACTAGTAGCTAAAAAACACATAGATCCATTTTAGGCAAAATGTTTCCGTAGATTGCCTCAAGACAAAGTGTTTAGGGTTAAGGATTTTTAGGATTGTTTCTGTCTATAGAGGGAGAGGCAATGTTTTCCCTTTGATGGGCAGGGGCATCACATTTGTGATATTCTAACTGATATTGTTACTAGTAGGGAGATTGTTGAAGGACCTCGTATGTTGAGATATTGGCTAGCGAAAGTAGTACCTTATAGTGGTGAATATGGTATAGTAGCTGGGAGAGAATCAGGACATGGACTACATATCAATTTGTTGGACCACCACCTCCAGGTGGTCCACGCTAAACATATGGAGAAGGTGCTTGTCAATGAGGTTAGATGTAGTATGTGGAGTATTATGATCCAAAGTATTAAAGGATGATTTTATGTACAATATATGTCTATTATATATTTTCTATATTAAAAATAAACATAGAATAAAGCCTCTAATTGTTTCCACAACCCGTTTTCCAGATTGCGAGATTCCACTTGAGCCTTTAGCACAACCCATATGGTTGGAGACTCATACCAAGAGAGATTCAGTAATCAAACATTTCTACTGATAGTGTAACTTGAAAATTATTGTAAAATAATTATTGTGGGGTATTTTTTTATTTTTGACTAGGCCTTATGATTTAATTTTAGGAATGGACCGACTTTCTATAGTAAATGAACATATTAACTATTTTCAGTAGAGGATGCGGTGTGTTCTCATTGATTGGATGAAATATTCCATTATCAATGGGAAGGAAATTCAAGTAGAATAGAATGGGAAAATACATTGGAGAATATAATTGATTACTCAGAAATTGAATTTTATTATTGTTAGAGTTGTAGATGTATTGATCATTCAGCTTCCTACTGTAGTGGTGGAGTATGAGGTTCTCTTCCCTAAGAATGTGTCGATTTTACCTCCCCAATGAGAGAACGAATTCTGCATTGAAATTCTCTCATGGACTACCCTGATATGTTTGTCATCATATTATCTAGATCCCATAATGATTCAATGCCAGAAGGTGGATTTAGTGGATTTTCAGAGAATGGGTTTTTTTGGATCCAGTGTGTCTCCTTAGGCATCCCTACTTTTATTCGCTAAGAAGGAGGATAGGGTCTTGATTTTAAGTGTAGATTGAAATTACCTAAATAAGAAGACCATCAAGAATAAGTATCCACTACTACAAATTTATGACCTCTACAACCAATTGAAGTGAGTGAGGTGGTTCTAAATTATTGAAACCAGCTTGAGCTATCACTATCTCTAAGTTAGATACATGGATATATGAAAGATATTACTCTGATGTCAATGTGGTCACTATAAATATTTGGTGATTCTATTATGTGTGATGAATTACTCAGAAGTGTCCATGGGACTTATCAATAATATATATCATCTTTTATTGGACCAATTCATGGTAGCATTCATTTCCGGAATCCTATAACTAGTGAAAAAAACGTTTTTTAACTATTTTTTTAGGTTATCACGTCATTTTTTTGGCGACGTTGTTGCAGGTGACGTAAAAAAACACATTTTTTCATCAGATAATATAACCACTATAAAAATAATGATTTCATAGGGTTTTTAGATCATTTATTTAATAACCGACATTAATGATGAATCTATGATGTTTTTTCACATTGGTAATTAAATAACTGACATAAAAAAATATACAATGTATGTTAATATAAAAATGACAAGGAAAACCTCATTTGTTATGTCTGTTATTTTATAACCATCATAAAAAACCTAGTAAAATTTATTTGTAACATCAATTAAAAATCAACCAATGAAAAAACATAAATTTTAAAAATATGTTATGAAACCCTTCATCTCTACTGTATAATGAAACCGAAAACAACCAAATCCATTATTTAAACTTGATCAAAAACCAAACTAGAAACAAGCACAAAAGGACCCAAAACCATAAAAACGATAGAAAAATTACACATTCATATTTATAAAATTAAATAAATACAATATTAACTAAAAAACCGAAATCCCACAAAAAAACTACTATATACACATTTATAATTACAACATTCAAAATTACAATATTAAATAAAAAGAAACTAAAATCCAATCAAACATGTAAAATAATTTTACCATTAATCCTGTAATTACTTGACCTCTTGTGCATGATATGGTTGTGGGTAATAAAATAGCTACAAATTATAAATATAGTCGTTAACTTGTATAATGAATAAAAGAAATGAATTATTAATGAATAATTTATAATGAAATCTAACCTGGTTAATCTTTGTAACTATTATAGTACTAATTATTTCATCCATAAATCATACCATATAATATCAGCATTCGATTAAACCTTTTTGTTTATGAAAAGTATTTTTAAATAATTTTTTCAATTCCAAATAACATTTTTATGTAATCCAAAATGTAAAAATTATAAATTTATATTAACCATTACTTTTACATATTTTATCTTCGCACACTTTTTCCATACAGATCATTAAATGAAATCTCATACTATGTTAGAAAATAAAATGAATGAAAAAAAAATTTAAAACTAAATATAATATAAATATCTATTAATAAATTAAAACTTACCTTCCCAATATCTTCTTAAAAATTCCTTTCACATCACCATGGACAGAGAATATCCAATAAATTTTTTTCTCTCTTGGAAAAAATCACCTAACATCCAATGGTCACTAATATAAAAAGAAAATTATAATGATATTGATTATTATGTTAAAGGATAAATAAATTTTTTTGAGTAATATGTTTCGTACCCCTCAACATAAGGAAACATCCAACAATGCATAATTATAATATGTTGAAATATTTCGACAATATAAACTACATTTTGTTCCTCATCCAATTCATGCCAATAATTTTAAATCAAGTGTAGGCCAATCAACACATATACTTCTATCTGCCCATTCATCTCACACATTTTATTATGAAACATAATTCAAAATAGAAAAATGTATAAATTTTTAATAAATTTAATGTAAGGAATGATTTGTGTTAATATGTACATGTAAAAAACAAGAACCTTCTTGATGCCCAAATTATCTATAAGGAAAAGCCCCACGATAACAGTTTTTAGAATCCCCACATCTATTATGCTTCCACAAACATGATTTTCCTTTGGAAATGTATAATGAATCACAAAAAAAATAGAATATCAGGACAATCAATCAAGACTACCTGAATCTGAATCTGATTTCATAGCCCACTGTCTTTGTAGTTGGTTATACAATATTTCTTTACCATTAATGTATTCTTGTAAATAAGTAGATAATTATTTTAACATTAAAATGTTTAAAAAATTATAATAAAAAAATAAAATAAAAGATTTAACAAACAAATTCCTCTATTGTAATATGTCGTAGAAGTCTAGATGGACACACTAAAAGGTGGTTGATACATTTTACATCTTTATTCACCTCATCATTATGTTATGGTAATATATCTGTTATATCTATAATATCATGTATAGTGATCTATATTATTTTACCCTTAACTTTTGATGATGAATTGTATAACCTATATAGTATATCAGTATATATTCAACTATATGATGAGGATCAGCAACATATAACTCACAATAAATTGGAAGTTGTGGAGGTGGGGGTGTCTGAGAAAGATAAAAAATGTGGTATTCAGGTAGAGGTACAGGATAAATAATGGGGTTTATAGGTGGAGGGGGAGGATAAATAAGGGGGTATGTAGGCCGAGTTGGGAGAGTGAGATATGCTAGCAGTGGTGGAGTAGGAGCTCCAATCTAAAATTTCCTTTTCATGTCTACAAACATAGACGGTACCGACAGTCTGATATTTTCCTCCATAATCATATTATTATTGTAAAGTTCAGATACCATAGATTCTATTTTTTATATAAACCCACCATGAATGAAGCTGAAGAATGTGGTAACACTTTTCTTGTCGATACACCCACCAAGTATCTTTGTATATGACCAGAGAGATCAAGAATTCCCAATGTTGAGATATAATAGCATGACTCCCTTCCACATTAAATACCACATGTGTTCTATTCTCCACAATACAATCCAGTATGAATTATTTGAGAATTTATAAAATGATTAAAATTATAAAAATTATTGAATTGACTAAAATAAATAAAATAAACAACTTACAATCCTCTTAGCTAAGACCCTTGTTACTTCTGTATGATATTTCCCCCTTTTTATCATAGGAATCCTATTTCATTTTTGATGTCTGGAAGGAGGGGATAGAGGGGAATCCTCTCCAGAGCAGGAAGACATAGGTCTATGTTTTTATAAAATTTCATCTATATTTTCCCCTCCCTATAATGTATACACTACATGAAATAAACTACGAGGGTAAAATTTCTGGATTGGATCTCATGATGATCTCTATGTGATTCCTCTAAATAAATAATTGGTAATCAAAATGAAGTAATACTGTAATTTATTTTTTTATTATGAAAAACACATAAAATGAAAAGGTGAGAAACCACAATATCCATCATTACAACAAAGAACCATAAAAAAGATAATTCAGATCAAGGCTATAGAATCTTCCCCTCCCAAGAGAATAGACCATGTTGTCATGTCTTCACAATCACATGACCACTCAGTAATCAGTACCACGAAGTGTTTCATGGTCATAGAACCGATAGTACAACCATACCCTCTCAAACATCCAAATCCAAATGGCATGTTCAGGAGAATGTTTATTTCTATAATCCTCATCATGGATAGAAACATATATAATTCTAGTTGCAAGAACAAAATCCAACACTGCCAAATGTCATCACCAACTGAAACATCTGCTTTGTCAAAAAATCACCACTGATTCATCAAACAAAATTGATGCAACATCATCATAAGCCTCTACTTCAATAATACATCACCACTGCAAACCATCATCAGTAATTCCCAAAATAAAATCCTAGAAAATGAGATTTAAATCGATGAGGACAGAGTACCTGAATTGCGAGGAAAAAAATTTAGTTTTCAAATCATTATTATTAGATTTACAAAGGAGCATTTCAAACTGTCACACAACACAAATCATTGAGATCCTAGGAGCCGTTTCGTCAAATGAAATCCAAAAAAAATGAAGAAATTGAATAGAGAAACAACAAAATCCCTTACATGTGTCTTCATCTATAAAAGGATATATATGAAACAGACTATCATTTTTACAATCTCAAAAAATAAATTCATTTGTGAAGGTTGATTTTAAATCCCTCCATCTCCTAACAAACTTCGATTAACATTTACTCTTACTTCTTAATGTTTCAGTTATATCAAAGGACATATAATAATCAAAAGGGAAGACATATTATACTATAATAATTTATATAATTGTCAATTAATAAAAAAAGAGGATATGAAAATGGTCTCCCACAACTTATCTAATGTTGTTTTGTTATCACTTCTCCAATTATTTAAAAAATGGTGAATTTTTATTTTCTAGAGTTGATACAAAAATAATGAACAATTTTACCTTATAACCTCTTGTAACATCATTCTCATCAATGTATACAACTATCCAATGGACATAGCTATGAGCATGTGATTATTTTGGAAAATGTGTGATACCATTTTTACCAACCCTCGAATATTTTATTTCCATTGTGGGAGCACATTATTAATATTAGGGAACATGAAGTCAATCATGTTTATATTCCTCTAATGAGCTATGATTATGGAACTCATCTTTAGAATATTGTGGTTGAGCATATAATTTATCATTCATTACCCATCAAATCAATGAAACAAATATTTATTACAAAAAATATAAAAATTCACATTTTTCAATACTAATGTCAAAAAAATGAAAAATTATAAAACACAGAAGTAAAATAAAACTTAACAAATTATTATTCCAATATGTTATAGTTATTTAAAATTCAATCAAAAGTAATGATATATTAAATGACATGTAAATGAATAAAAAAATAATATTCTATTGTAGGAATATTAAAAACTGTCCAATCGAATACATCAATATTTTCAAAAACGTTTATTTTTTAACATATAGTTTTATCAAAATTGTCATTCTATATAATAAATAATAATATATGTTACCGAATTGTAAACAAGGTAAAGTAAAAAAACATAACTAAAATAAAAACATTTATACTTATTCATTTTAATACTTGTTTTAATAAATAAAAAAATACATTATTTATCATTTTATGAAATTTATAAATGTAAACATCAAACAAACATATGATACCTATAATATTATCAATGTACTAATGGATTTTTATCCGAAATTCCTTGGTTATTATCATTCCTTATGGCACAATGAATATCTACAACATGCTCATCATTATTATCTATTAATATTTCCATAAAATTAGGGATCTCATATAAATCGACATCTTCATCATGTTGATCATCACCATCATATATTTTTCCTTTTAAAACAATAGACCCATACATATCAGATTGAATGAACATAGGATATTTTTTTCATGTGATTCCAATTAAAAAGAATCAGTTGTGTCTTTCAATCTAGTCATATTAACAAGTGTAATTCCAAATTAATCATGTCTGGAACTATTGTTACTGATAAACCATTTGTAGTTAAATAAAATAACATTAACATTAATGTAATCAAACTCCCATATTCCTTCAGTGAATCTATACTACTCACTTGATGGAAAATGTGGGTTTTTTTCAACAAAACTCAACAAATGAATCACTTTTGTCAACACCAATACAAGACTACTCTGAAATGCACTAAATTTATCCCATTATTACATATAAAATGTATACCCATTAATGTCATACCCAAACCATGTTGTCACATTTAAACATAGACCACCCAATAATCATATTAATGTATCTAATGCATTTGATCTACCAGGAATAGGTTTTTTAGACCATGTCAAAAGAGTTTTGTTATGATCATTCAAAATTCACATTTCTTTTACATTGGATGAAATTGTTTCTACTCCTTAATATGAAATATTATATATTTTTGTGAATAAAGAATTTAATTCATGATTTATAAATTCACCTTCATCATCTGTTCACCAGAAAATTATTTGACTTTCAATCCACAAATCCCATTTCCATCATTATTAACAAGTTCATGGGGAGATGGAGGAAAACCTATGTCCTTCCTTATAGACAAGTTGGTCGTACAAAACTATACAACCTCAAAAAAATACACCTTTTCAAATATGGAGGCTTTTGGTCGATATTAATTCTTAACATACCCTATCAATATCTTCATATACATTTCAAAAGGATACATCCAACGTAAATATAAAGGTCCACCAAGCATTATTTGTCGAACCAAATGAACTGTTAAATGCACCATTATATAAAAAAAAATAAAGAAAAATATATTTTCAATTGAAAATGTGTTGTAATTTATTATTTTCCCAAAATGTTTAAGGCATCTAGATCAATCACCTTATAAAAAATTGAATGAAAAAAATAACACACCTTTATGAAAGTATTTCTAACATGGATGGAGAATATTCAATGTAATGAAACTAGTAGGAGTTGTTGCATCCTGATGTGACCATAATGATATTACATACATATCAACTTCAAAACCTTCAAGGAGAATTGTTTTTACATTTGATGAATAATCCTATAGAACCTTGATATCATGAGGACAATGAAAAAAGATAATTTTCTCCCTCTTGGATAATGCATGATAAGCTGGGGGAATAAAAGTCGTTCTTCCATCAGGAGTGGGAGCTAACTCTATATTTATTACCTTTCATAGTACATCTAATCTTGGATTATACCCACATTTAGTCTTTCCATTAACATCTTACAATGTTCCAATCCATATGTCATAGATATTATTCTCCACATGCATGAAATCAATGTTATGATTCACTTTATTAAATCTCCAATGTGGTATCTCCAAATATTATGAATATCTCTTCCTAATATATCTATAATTACTAGATTTATATGCCTTTCCCAATGTCACATCATGGTTTTGAACCCTATCAAATTACTCATCAGTGGATAATGTTTTCGTAGTAGTATCAAATTATTGTGAGCCATTGAATTCCTTTTTTAATCTTTTATTAGAGTTATACATAAGAAAAAATGTATGATGAGCCATGTATTATGATTTCCTCTCATGATGTAATTGAAAATATTATGTATGTACTTTTCTAATTAGACAAGATTTATGTTCTTTAACAATGTATCCATACAAATTTCCATATGTTGGGAAGTCATTTATAGTGAACAAAATCACTGCATCCAGTTGAAAATATTCCATTTTATATGAATCATACACCCTAATAGCATCCTCCAATAAGATTTTCAAATCATCAATTACTATTTACAAGAAAACATCGATATTATTTTTGAGCTACTTTGGTCCATAGATCATTAAACTCAACATGACATATTTATGCTTCATACAAAATTTGAGAGATATGCTGTAAATTACCAATAAAGAAGGCCATGAACTATGTGTGTTACTAATCATTTGATTTGGATTTATTCCATATATGAAGAAACATAGTCAAATATTTAAAACTTCATTTCATAATGTATGAAACTTTTCATCAATTTGAATCTAGTGTGGAAAATTTACACGATGGCTCATTTTTCCATCACATATACACTCATCACCATTCCGTATTATCCATTTTCCATCATGTGAATTTAAAAATAAAAATATCAAATTTATAATTATAGAAAGATACTGAAATAACATGTTAGGGATCTATATAATATCAATATCAGCCTCTAATATTCTTTTCAACTTATAACATGATGTACAACATTTTGGACACTATGACAGAATTCCATATTCCTTCCTAAATATCACACAATCATTCATACAAGATTGTATTCTCTAGTATCCCAATCCCTTCAGGTATAATACCTTCCTGGCATTAAAATGTGAATCTAGAAGATTTTTGAATTTAGGAGGAATGCATTTCACCAATTCTAGTAGATTTGTAAAACTCTTTTCAGTCCTTCCGTGATTTACCATTAGGTTAATCAAGATTAACACTGATGATAAAACTATAAAATCTATACATCCATGATATATTGGGTTTTTAGGATCACTATATAGACGATCAATGGTCATGTTTTTCTCAATTCATTCTTCTTCAATATCAAAACTAATTTATTCAATTTCATTATAGTCACCATGTAGCAAAGTATCATCATAAATAGAAATGAAATTTTTCTCAGTTTCACCATACCAAATCAAACGTCTATAACATGGATTAAAACTATAAAAAAATTAAATGATCATTTATATCTCTACATTTAAATATCTAAATATTTAAAAATTTCATGCATAAACAGAGAAATGTGTCATTGGTTGGTACATTTCATTTAAAAAATTCCAAAAAATCATCCACAACTTCCTCAAATTCATAAATCAATCAATGTGTCCTAATACAACATCAATGAATTATTTCCTATGATAAATATAAAAATTATACATCTTATAAAGACAGTCCAATTTTGTATTTGTATGAAATATTTCATAATTTGAAGGTAACACAATTTTGATATAGAAAAATAAACTCATTTTTGAAAAATATAATGAATAATTCTACACAATAATGGAAGATAAGTATAGATATGACTGATAAATTGTAAAATTATATTCACGGATATAATTATAAAAAGAAAATATTGTTTGATAAGCGAGATTTATATTTATATACAATATTCTATAATTTTAATGTAACATAATTTTGAAATAAAAAGTAGATATAATCTTATTTGAAAAATATAATGATAATTTTTTGAGCAATAATATAGAAAACCACTAAATTAAAAAAATACCATCCACTACTATGATGTTTTATTAACCCATCAATGAAATGGTATTTTTTACTAATTTTCTATCCTAATGATCTAATATATTAACCTGACTGGTCTAATGATTGTATTGAATTAAAATATTTTCTCCATTTCATGTAATTTAAGATGGTAAGATTTATGTGTTTTAACATTCTTATTGAGATTGATTTTGAAAATGTTATTGTGGAAAAAGGTCTTGTGTACATGACATGATATGAACCTAGATTGTATTGGAAAGGTGGTGAAAATTTCCATTAATCATAATATGCTCTAATGACTTCATAATCAATATGTAGAATAGTTGTCTACTATCCCAATGATCATCTCATTCATTTATAACACATAAGGATACATCAAAATGTAGATTTGGTGACATGGTTTTCATACCATGTTTACACACAAGCCAAAATGAAACAATATTAAATTAATAAAAATGAACCACAATATGAAACCGTATAATCAATATAATATTGGAAAGTATCAACATACTTTGTTTCAATATAATCCAATCAATTTAGGAAATTTGATAAAATTAATTGTGGTAATACCATATAATTTCATCAAACGTCAATATGTATTTAGGAAAAATAAATTGTAACTAATGAGAGATTTTCCTAGAATGTAAAAATACACTATAAAAAATGTTGGATATTTTTTCCCCGAACAAAAACATAAACAATCCATCTTCTCCAAATTAGCATAATCAGGCCCACAACCATGGTATCACAAAACTAGGGGCGCGAGAACATGTCTACACTAAATTAATATAGAATAAATATGGTCCTCTATCTTAGTTTCATGGGTTCCTATTAATGTCAAAAAAGTGGATATGTGAAAATAATGAATCATCAGATAAGAACATAAAAATAATTTCATATAAATAATTTTTATATCACCACTAATTCGCTTTCTATCACCTTTTTAAATCAACTACATCAGAATTTCTAATTAACAACATCCCCTTAATAGAGAACAGTCTATATCAATTATAACATAACTAAGAGGTCCAGAAAAGGGTCATATCTTCAAAAGGAAAACTCTATTATATAGTTTCAAATGAGGCTTTACGAAAATGTACTCAAAATTTCAAATCATTCCCACCATTTAAGATCCAAATTTTAAATTTTACACTAAAATGAAACCATGATAAACCACATATGAAACCATTTAAAGTGTTAATCATAATATTTTTAATCGATTTTAAAATCCATTCATTTTACACTTTCCAAAAAAGTCCATGAAAACCGAACCTTTTGTATACCAATAACCAAAATGAGGTTAAACTATTAAAAACATAAATTTCATTAAGAAAAAACAGTTTAAATATTTTTACAAACACTTGGAGTATGAAAATTACTGTTGAATCTAAAAAATCATTAAAATATGATTATAATAGGTGATAAAAATAGTTAAAATATGATGAAAAATATCAATACTATCAAAAATAAATTTATTTCGAAATACATATAATAAAGAATATATATAAATAAATGACTTGTAAATTAAAGGAATTATACCAAAACCTTTTTTTATATCAAGTAGATATAAAGATATAGAATTCCTCCAACAATGATGAATCATAATAAAACAACAGTGGAATAACACGAAGCCATACTTCATAAATTTTTTAAAAGATTTATCTCTTTGGTTACTAAATAGCCGACATGATAAAGTGTTTATTTACATTTATCACATAAGTTATTTTATAACTGACGTGATAAATACCAATACCTTATTCATCACGTTTGTTATTTTATAAGCAATGTGATATATCATGATAATTCATTTTTTATTTTGGTTATAGTATAACTAACTAGATAAGTCAATTTTTTCATCTATTCATTTTGGTTATTTTTAACTAACCTAAAGAACTCCAATGTTGTAAATACTTTAGAACTTGTTTATTGTAATATGTGTTGGAGGAGGACCATGAGGGACATTTGAGGATGTTCTTGGACATACTCTAAGAGAACAAGTTTTATGATAATTGCAAGATGTGTTGGTTATAGATTCATGATGTCCACTTATTAGGAAATGTCATCTTAGAAGAGGGTGTAGTGGTGGATCTAGAAAATTTGAATGTAGTTTTATCTTATGATCCACCCAAGATTATTTCTATAGTGTAGAGATTCAATGGGATAATAAGATATTAGCAGAAATTCAACCTTTATTTATTAATTATTTCACCACCCTTGTCTACATTGACCCAAAACTGGTTTTTTTCTTATGGATGAAGGGGTAACAATAGGATTTTAAAGTGTGCCATCAGAGGATGAAAAGTTCAACAATCCAGAAACACCCAATTGATGGTGTTGAAAGATGATATTCTTTCATTCTTCTAGAACTCGGATTGATTGTGTTAGAATGTTGAGGTAGGTTGTGATATCCTCTACTTATCAGAGGGTGAGACTCCTTAAGAAGAGTTGTGTGACCCAAAATATTAATCTAGAGATAGCGGTATTTACGTTAATGATGTAGTGAAAATACCTTATGGGTGATGGATTTATAATTTATTCTCACCAAAAGAGTCTCATGTATAACAATTCATACAAATATTATTACATGAAGCTATGGTGGTAGCTGGTTTCCCTCCAGGATTGAAAATTTGATATATTATATACTCTTTTAAGGAAAACCTGGTGATTGATTCTCTTAACAAGAGATATTTAATACAGTTGTTGAGAGTGGAGATGGAACAATTCTCCTCGTTCTAGTTGTCCTTTGAGGATGAGGATGGAAAATCATACCTCTAAGTGAAGTTTATTACCCGTATGCTTCTACAACATGTTAGGAATTCTCATCATGGAGATATTTATTTTGAGCCCTTGCATAGTCAGATATTCACCATTCATTATACCATTATATTTTTATAAGGTAGGGAGAAAATCATACATTTTCAAGGGGGGTGATAGTACATGTGATACTATGAAATGTGGTTCGAGAGATGTTTTATACATTAAAATTATAGATATATCTAGGTGTGGTGATGTTTTACAGGGATATATGTTGTTAGTTTTAGTGGATAGGGATGAAGAGGTGTGTAGATAAACTTCTACCTCCATTCCTCACTTTTCAATAGGTGATTACTGTGGACTATGTTCTATAATGTTTGTCTTAAGCCCTTGAGGTGATGGAGTGGAAGTGGGATGGTGTATCTATTGAGTAGATAAATGAAGCATTGTATGTTTTGATAATTAAAATAATTTATTTTCATTATTTCCATTAAATGAGTTAATATGTTGAATTATGAATTGATTAAATTATGTTTAATATTGAAAATATCATAATATTTCATTGCTTAAAATATATTTATATTTAATTTTTTCATTGTTCATAACATGTTATCAAAATTTTATATACAGTTATTAGGATAAATAAATAATTTGGGACCATAAATATCCTTTTAATAGGATTTTTCTATTCCCCCATAGCATTTTTATCGAAATCCACATAGCCAATTCGTAATCCATGTGGCCAATTTGTAATTCACATAACCATTTGGGAATCCACATAGTCTATTTTCTAGAATCATTTACCCATTATATTTCAACCATGTTAGATGATATATAAATCAAAATGGTGTGATTTTTTTTTGAAATATAATGATATTATATAAATTCAAATAGAAGAAATGACCATATTAAAAAACCTCTAAAAAATTAAATTTTTTAGATGTTATTGAATGTTACTGATATTATTTCTACAGTTTTCTAAATCTATGCTTATTATATTATTAATCATAAATTGAGTTAGAAATGTATAATTACGGTGATTATTGATTATTTTGAAATATCAGAAAATTTTATAAATATAATTAATCTGGAATAAAATATAATTCTACCATGTAGTATGCATAATTTTGATATAAAATTTTCAAATGAAAACTATATACATATTATAGAATTTTAGATACAATCCAAATTCACCTACATCTAATTACCTACATCAATTTTATTACATCAATCACTTACAACAATTTTCCTATATTAATTTATTATGTGGTAAATTTTATTACATATAAAAAGAATTTACATGACAACTCACTTTTTGAATTTCAGAACATAGTTTAGTGAATTTCTATTGGTTTTTATAAAATATAGAAATATTATATGTCTTACATTGACATTTTATATATCTAGGTGTGGCATGTTTATATAACCTATTTAAATTTATTTAATGAAATTATAAGTATAATTTCATTTTATAGATCTTATGTGAAATATTTATCATTGAATTAATGTTTTTCATCAATTATCAAATGGTAATCTATATTAAAACATGAACCTTAAAACATGAAACTATAAAATTATTTTGATTATTTTATGTTGTTTTATTTGATTATATTATTTCTAAATTAATATATTTTTCTATTAAACTCATTATTTTTTTGTAATATCATTAATTCAATGTTATTAATTTTTGATATTATCATATTGTTTACTTTTTAATTTTAAAAATGAAAAAAATTTAATATTGAATTTAAATCATAGACTTTATTTATTTGGATTTCATGGACCTATTATTATAGAGACATCTTTATTTTAACTAATGAATGATTTCAAACTTTTAATAATTATTATTTATTGTTATCAATATTTTACATGAGTTGATTGATAATTATTATATGATAATTTCAATATTTTCTCTCCCATTACGATAATCTAGTTTTATCATTTTGAACATTGAATTTGATATCCTCTATTATATGTGTTGATTTTATTTAAAAATGTGTTCAATATATACTACCTCATGGTGGGAAAGCGATATATGATTGGTTACAGTCATACTATATAATAAAAAAATTAATCAAATGCTTAACTATTTACATCCTTTATGACAAAATCTCCAGGGTAGAACAAATATTATTCAGCATCCTTCAATAAGAATACACATATACTTAATTTTTTGGAACACCCAAAAATAATCATTCAAATCCATTCAATGGACCTGCATCTATTGTTTCTTCTATATATTTCTTTCTACAAATATCAATCAGTTTAGTAATTGTGGTATCAATTTCTTCTGGGCTAGGTAGAATTGTATACACTTATATAAATTTCACATAATTGATTATTATTTCTATCAAAACTGGTTTGTGGTAATTTTTCAGTATCAAAAAGGTATTTTCAGGGTTATGATTACATAACCAAAAGGTATAAAATTTAGTTTGATGATTCTTCTTATAGAAATTTTTAGGTTTATATCTACTACATAAGGATATATATTTTTAGGTTTTGGATTATCCACACAAAATCATGGGTTGCGATTCATCCCATTTTTTAAATTTTGTTTTAGATTTCTCACATATAGTAGTATCTCTCTCTATCATAGTGAGATTCATAATCAATATATTGGGGTGTGAATATTGGAATAATTTTCTTATACATAACCATGATAATATTCTCTATGTTATCTTTACTTTTATTTTTAACTACCATTTCAAGACAAATTTTAAAAACATTTTAAATTTTAAAAATTTATAAACACCCGCACCCCTCTAGTACATTTTCCATCAATATAACTTACCCAAAAGATGGTATGAGAGAAAACCTTTTTAGCGATTAATTATCTCTATTAATTGTTTTTTAAATACCAACAACTAGTATCTAGGTGATATGATTTTAGGAATCATCAGTTTTTTTCTATTTACATTTTTCAATTGGTATAACAGGTTTTCCATCAAAGGAAATTTTAACATTGTTTTTTTTATTTTGTTACTATAGTAAACTTGTATTTAAGTCCTTAACATGCCCACTGAAATATTAATTTCAGTGATGGAAACTCAAGATATTGAATTCTTGAATTTTTTTTAAACCACCTCATTTAATTGGTAGTGAATATAAACATTGGAAGGCTTGAATGAATTTATTTTTAAAAAATATTGGTATTGAATATTATACTACTGTGGATTGACCATATAAAATACCAAAAATATAACATTAATAATTAACTAGAATTAATGCTAGATAATATTTATTATATTAAATGTCTTTAATTATCTTCATTACTCACTTATTAAAAGTGATTATAGTCATATAACTTCTTGTAATATTGGTTTTGAAATTTTATGGAGTTTAAAATTCACTCACCAAAGAATTTTGAAATTGAAGATAAATAATCTTGGAATTCAGAGGGATTTATTTCAATACTCTATAATGTACAACAATGATAATGTAAATGATATGTTCAAAATATTCAAAAAATAAAAAATGGCATGTTCACACATGGTATTCTCTGATGAATGAACTGCCAATTGAAGGGAAACATTGATCTCATCTAAAAAAATGTTATTAAAATTAATCCATTTATGAATGAAAATATTTTATAATCTAATATCTAGATGATCAGGTTGGATCTATATTAAAATATTATCTTCAATTGAAGAACAATGAGCATTATTCATCTAAAAAAATAAAGGGATTTTATTTTGAATCTAAATATATTTTTAATAAATCATCTACTGATTCCTCAGGTTCATTTATCTTATAGTATGATTATGATCCATTTTACGTTGAAAAATTCATTTAAGTACTCATAAAGAAAAATCATACTACCAACAATGAGGAATAGAAAATAGAGATACAATAAGTATTTTAAATTAAAATAATAATCTTAAAAATCCAATATTATTTTTAATGAATTTAATGACCTCGTTCCTACTAAATATGAGTGTCCAAAGTTGAAAAACGAAACGAATCATAAAAAATTAAAAAAGGAAATGAAATATACATAACATATTTTTTGGATTTTTACAAAATAATTAATCAATATTAAAGAATGTAGATATTAAAAAAATCATTAACCTTCTTCTGGTGAGATAATATCATCAGGTAAAAGACCATGTTGATTTTATGTTAATACCTGATAATTAATTTTAATTTTAGAATCAAATAATGATAGCAATTTATTTAATTATGATTATGATTTTGAATCCTTTTATAGTTAATATTTTCACAATACTAAAGTTAAAGATGTAAGTGATTTATGTGAGGAATTTATAATGGAAATTTAAAAGAATACTAAAAATATAATGATGTGAATAAGGATGATAATAATGTTTCTATTGAAAAGGGGAATCTTATTTTGAAAAATGAAAATTTGAAAAAAAATTGAGTTTGATAATGATATTGATAAAATGAAGATTATGGTAAATAATTTTCTTATTCGTGAAACCGGAAATCATAGTTTTAGTAATTATACTTCATATACTTAATATAAAATTTTTGGTGATCTTGAGATTTTTTGGAAAGAAAATTTTCTTTTCAAAAATGAAAATGAAAATTTTAAAGAAATTTTTTCTTGCACTGTTCATGGAAAATATAAATATGATAAAATAGTAGCTATGATGAAACCAAACACATATTAACTTATTTTTTTTAATTATCATAATGTTAATAAGATATAAAAAAGAAAATTTTTAAATTTTCTTTTGGGAAGGTTTTGGTAGTTATAGTTTCCAAATATCCTTTGTAAAGAAATTATATCAATGAATGATCTCTCATGTTCCGACAATCTCTCAGTATTTATAGAGTTTCTATCTCTAAGAGATTATATTCTTCATGTAACTTATAATATATGTCTCAAATAAACAAGGGTATAAAGAAAATATGTTACTAGACCAATTGGATTCAATGTAATATGGGTTGAAAAGGTATTTATGTTTTATTTTTTATAAGATACTATAACATGTAATTCAACAATTAATCATATTTTGGCTATAATCTACAAATAAATTTTAATATCATTGAAATAAAACCATTATTTTAAAATTTCATTTAATATGGTATAAATTTTTTATGGAGAAAATTTCTTGAAATGAAACATATACTAATCAGGTTTTTTTATATTTTTATAGAATTTGCATTATATTTTTATCACGACATATTTTTTGGGTTGTTTTGTCTGTTTATCTGCTGAAAGTTCCAGATTTATATGAAATATGTGAAATATAAATTTTTTTATTTGATTACTATTACCTAATTTCTTTATATTTTTTTACTATATTACTATTTTAGAACCTAGAATACATCTTACATAATGTTAAAATACTTTCTAAACTTTCAGTTTGAATAAACAATTATTTTATAAAATATTTCTCAATAAACATTTAAAAATTATTCACAATATATTTAATTATATGTTTTAATATAGGATGATTATAAATTGTATCCTTATTACAAGTTTTAATAAATTCATGTTTATGAAAAAATTTATAAACAATTTATAATTTACATTATTTCATTATATTATAACACAAAAATCATTGTTTTACTATTTTAAACCATAAGTTTTTCATAATTTTAAAAAATGGGAGACGTTTTTTATATTATACATGATTTTATAATTAATAATAATGTTAGACAGTTTAGTGTCTCCATAAGCCAAAATAATTTTAAATAATTAAATTGATTAATTTGTTTTATTAATTTTAAATGTATTAATACAATATTTATTGAGTAAATTATATTTAATCATGATCATTTCAAAATACATCATTTATAGAAATATCTTTGGATTTTATGTTTTAATTTTTCATAACATGATCTAATGTTCTTTTTCAGTTCCTACACTATGTTAATAATTTTGGACATAATTTTTATTAATGGATTTTTTATATTCTCATGTATCCTTTTAATCAAAATCGACATAGAAAATTCATAATACATGTTTCTAATCTTAAATTCACATAGCCATTTATAGATCAATTTAATTGATTTTATAGAGTCAGTTACAATATATATTTCAACCATTCAATGGAATATAGAAATACAAATTGAGATTTTTTTAATTTAATAATAATATCAAGATTTAATTAGAATACATAAAATTATCAATCAATCTATTGCATTTCTTAAAAGGGCTATAAGTTATTTAATTATATTAATTTGATTTCTATAGTTTTTTATAACTACTCTTCTACTATTTAAAAATGATAACATTATTAATAGATGTTTGATTATTGTGATTTTAACTTTTGGGAAACCTAATATTTTTTATAAATTTAATTAAACTATAACAAAATATTATTCTAATATTTAATATACCTAATTTAGTTTTGAAATTAGAAAATTCATTCTCTTTATATAATTTATAAATTTTGATACTTGAGTCATTTTCCTTTGTTAAATCACCAATGTTTATTTTCTTACATTAATTACCAACATCAATTCAACTACATGAAATTATTACCTGGTTAATACACTTATATAGAGATAAATTCATATGTGAAAACCCCCTATGTGAATTTTATTATGTAGTTTAGTGAATTTCAACAGTTTTTTATAAATTATGAAATATGATATGTTTTATGAATTGTTTCATATATCAATTTTTTGAATTTATTATATCACATATTTAAATATTCTAGTCAATTTAAAAATTCATTTTTATTTGAAAAACTGATGTGAACTAGATTTTATATTTTAAAAAATGTCTTTATAAATATTAATGTGTGTTCTATTTCCACACATGAAACAAACAACTTGAAACTCATTAGTCATTTTTATTATTTTATATTATTTTCAATGAATTTATTATATATAAATTAATATTATTTGATTCTAAAATCATTCCAAATTATATTAATATATTTATTGTGTTGTTATTAATTTTATAAATTCATCATATTTTTACTGTGTGTTTGAGAAACAGAATGTTTTTGAATTTTGATTTTCAAACAGACACTGTTTTTTCCTAGGATTTCTTTGACCTATTATTGTGGATACAATTTAAATTATTTAAAAAATTATTTCTATGTAGTTTGAATTATTATATTTTTTTAGTAATGGATTTGAGTTGATATGTTATTATGTAAGTATAATTTCTATCTTCCCTCCCTATTTTTGAAAATTCAGTTTTATTGATTGGAGTTTTTAATTCACTGTACTCTATTATTTATCTTCAATTTAATTATAAAAAATTTTGTTATTCTTGCTTCATGGTGGGAATATGATATCCTATCACATGTGTTCATAATCAAGTTCCAAACAATTAACATACTACTCAATTATTTACATCCTTTGTAATGAAATCTCAAGGGAGGAACACATCTTATTCAACTTCATTCTAAATAAAGAGAAATACTATACTTTTTTTTATAATTCTTAGAATTCATCAATTAAATATATTCATAAAAAATGCATAAACTATTTCATCGTCATCGTTCCTTGTATGACTCTATTATGGTTCTAAAAAAGTTGTATTTATTTATTCTGTGTGGGGTAGAGTTTTCTACACGTCAATATTTTTTTCTAAAAGGTTATTCCACCTATTAAAAGTAGTCTTTGAATGTAATACATTACTAAAATATTGTTTCATTATAATTATTACTTCACAAAATGGAGGAACACATATGTTGAGGTTGTTCGTCATAGAAAAGAGTAGGTTTCTAAATTCACTCTAAAAGGGGTTTGTGTTGTTATGATTGAAGATTCTCCCCACAATATCCTTTTTTTATTCATCATGTTGTAAAATTCTGGGATTAGAATTCTCCATTTTAAAATTATCTCAATTAAATTTTCAGTGGGTTTCATACTCTATGGGTTAGGGTGTGAAGAGTTTACTATGCCAATTAGACTCAAGGTTAATAAAATCATATATGTTCTCTTACATTTTTACAGCATTATAATACATAGTTATAAGAACGTTGATAATTTTTATAATTTTCTATTCACCTCCTCCCCCTCTGGATCTTCTTCCACCAACCTATCTAGACCAAAAATATCTATTTACTTTTTAATAGCGCTTCTACATTTGAATAATGGACACAATGATATCTTGGGGACCATGGATCTACTCACCAAGTAGGAATATTACCTCACTATCCATCAATAGATCTTAGTAGTGAGTTTGGTATTCCTATACGTGCAGAAGATTGTTTGACTTCCTGGAGTTTCTTTGATGATTGTTTTAGAATATGATTCCCACATTATGATGTGATAATGGAAAGGATAATATAATGACTTCCAGACATATTTTCAGTTGATCATGATGTTTCACCGCATAAAGGATGACCAGATAGAGTTAACTATTCAAAATTTACCAAACATACTTAAATCGTTCATGTTGGACTTTGACCATTCTTGGGAGGATCACCTAACCTTGGTAATGTTTCTAAATAATAAAAAAATCACTCCACCAATGTTATGAAACCCTTCATGTCCTTTTATGTGATACCATACATGTAACTACTATGTTGTAATAATATAGTGGATTCAACATTAATGGATTAACTGTTCATTTAAGTGATGACAGTGTTGGCACAAATCATCCAAGAGAAGATGGGGACAGTCCAAATCTAACATAAGTCTTATGTGGAGTGACAATAGAGGCCATTTGAGTTCTATAAGTATACGACTCAACATTATTTTAATGATTTCCCAGTGTTTCAAGTTATCTCTGAGATTCATTGTCCCTTTCTAGATAAAATATACTGCTGGTGAGGTATCCTACAATATAACCCCACTTCTGCATTTAGATATGGTACATGATATCTTCTATGTGTCAAAATTAATGATGAATGTGCAAGACCAGTCACATGTTATCAATTGGGGAGAGATAAATAGTGATGATGGAGTTCCCATCATAGAGTACTCAATAGATATTGAGGATCGATAATAGAACATCCTTCAAGGGTGAGTTATTCTCTTGGTGTGTTTCTAATGGAAGGATGAGAATATTATGGTGGGAACCTCTGAGAAGAAAAATTAGATGCAATCACAATAACCACAACTTTTGTATTGATTTGTTTCTTTTAAAAAGAAAAATCATTAGGTAGGGTAGAATATAATGAATTTTTTCCCCTTGTAAAACATTGAAATATTTTAGAAAATGTTTTTTCATGCTAGGTGTTCATGTATTATTGGATTTTGGGTCCCAATAAAGCTTAGAGTTGATTTAATAAAAACATTAAATAGATTATATCTTGTGCCCACAATTTTTTTAATTTTTTAAATATCACCAAAACGGGTTCTTAGATGGAAAATATAAGACCACCATTAAATAGAAATTGTGGATTTCCATAAGAATGACATAACCATAGTGTGGATTAGTTATTTGGTTTAAGAGACATCATGGGTGGAATAATAAATAAATTTATTTTTTAATTAATATATTTTCAATTAAATGGATTAAACCAAAAACTTATTTATATAAACCCATATAAGGAAAATCCCTTTAGTTATCTTTATAATTGTAGGTATTTTTTAGAATACATTGGATAAGAGTATTAAAAAATTACGAGATCAGGGTTTGAAGGTTTGGGGTGCCATAGTGTTCGTCATTGACAATGTTGTTCATGGATATTGCTTAAAACAATGACACAAAACCAATTTTCAACCAAAATTGATCAAACCGTAAGCTAGGATATTTACAATAATGTGTTTATTATTCCATATTGAATGAGAATCCATCCATCTAACCAATTTATTCAGTATTTAATTAATTATTTAGGTGTATTTTTTTTGACTTGAGATAATTAGTAATAGATAGTGTTATTTATGTTGGAATATTCCCTTCACATGACATTTTCTCCATCAATGCATTGAGGATGAACCAAAAAATGGTGGAAATTTAATTCTCATGTTTTTGGTTATTTTAATCCATTTTTCATTATGCATTTTTAATCGATATTTTATTAATCTAGTGGTTTGACAAATACCTAAAAATTGATCCTTGAAGAATAAATCCTCAATGAAAAAGATCATTTATATGGGTTTCGATTTGGGATTATTTGAATAGGTAAAGCATGATGTTGTTTGAATGGATATCAAGAAAATATCAGAGGCCAGATTGAGGGTTTATGTCCATGGTTTGGTGATAAGATAGTGGAACAGAATAGGCAACATTTCTGATAAGATCCTATGATGATTCATAATCAGTAAACAATATATCCATGTTCCTTGGAGTATTTCACAATTGGACCATAATTGGATATGATATAGGATTATATAAGTGATAACAGAAATATTTTATGTAAAATTTTTACATACACAAAATTTACATCAGATAAAACATTCCATGTAGTCCTCTTTATGTGCTGGATAGGGTTCTATGTAGTGGTAAATATCACACACTTTTGGGCCTCCCACATGTCGTGTGACTCAATTCCAGTAGTTAGGTTTGTACACAATGGGTACACGTGCATGATAATGGCCAGGTACATAGGTATATCTATAAGGCCCCAGCCATAATCCTTAATTAATCTTGAGTAATTACAAGATTACACATTGAGGATCTTTTCAGGTTTAGAGTTTTAGAGAATTAGATCATAAAACTTTCATTAAATTCCACATTTAAACAAAGTGCTAACATAAAAAAATTGTATTCATTTTTTCCCATCAACGGAAACATATCTAAAAATAAACCATGGATTCTTTCTTGACACTTCCTTGACACTATCGTCATATCATGTACCTTTCCCTTGACCTGTGAAAAACATTTCAAAAAAAACTTGGGATGAGCATAAAAATCTCGGTAAGGGTTATAAAAATATGGAAAGGAAACAATATTGAGTTATTAAAAGATTACACATTGAGGATCTTTTCAGGTTTAGAGTTTAGAGAATTAGATCATAAAACTTTCATTAGATTCCAAATTTAAACAAATTGGTATCATAAAATTTTTTTTTTCGTTTTTTCCCATCAACAGAAACATATCTAAAAATAAATCATGGATTCTTTCTTGACACTTCCTTGACACTATCATCATATCATGTACCTTTTCCTTGACCTGTGAAAAACATCTCAAAAAAAACATGGGATGAGCATAAAAAGATCAGTAAGGGTTATAAAAATCTGTAAAGGAAACATGAGTTCATATATACATAAGAATGATATCATACTTTACCCATAAAACATAGGCACTTTAACATACCTCATCAAATCATGAATAAATAATAGAAATCATAAGACATAAAAGGTAACATGAGGCATTCATAACATTCTTACGTAGGGAGTAACCCTCTTGGCTACGTTTGGAATACCCACCACACTATATTCCCTAAATCTCTTCTGAGAAACCTTAACATTTCACTCCTTCGCGTTACCAAATGCATTGAAGAGCTATATCAGGGTCACCTGCCCTTAGTTTATCACAAAACCACCCATTTTCATAACAATTCCCAAGAACCATAACATTAAAGTATCTCATAAAACATGCATAAATGAAACATAACATTTCCACATTTCAATCACAATATAACATTTTAGGTTATTGAAATAATGAATCCTTTCAAAAAAACCATTTTCAAAACCATTTAAAACATTTAATAAAGAGATTTTTGAATAAAAGTGTCACATACCACCTTGAATCTTTTAACATTTTAAACCATTAATATCCATATAAATAAATCCTTAAAACCATTTGAAAACATGGAAATTAATAAGAACAAATCATTAAAACATTTAAAGCGATATTTTGGTTAAAGGGGTTTTACCAAAATTAGAGACACTTGAACACAATAATTGAGGAATAACATTTAATCAGAACATTTTAATATCATGAGAATAAATGGATTCATGATATAATATTCCAAAGGACAGTATATACACCATATAAGAGTGAATTGGTGCATAAAAACAATGAAGTCACAATAGAAATGTAAAATGTGATGAAATCCCTTATAAAGAAGGTATCCTTAAATTAAGGATAAAACAATCTCAAAATTATGTGTGAAAAATATAAATACACCCAATATAAGTGGATATTAAGTGTTAAACAATAAAATGTCTTTCACACATATTCAAATGATGACATATTCAATAACTACATGTTGAACCCAAAGAAATCGAAATTGGGTTAAAAAGTTCCCTTGGTAAAATTCGACAGCCTAATGGCACCACTACAGAATTCAGAAAATGAGTTGATGAGAGATAAAAATGGTATCTCATCACATGGACATAAAATTTAAATCACTAAGGATATAGAATAACATATCCCAACATAATGTTATGTGAATTAAAATACATAACAAAAGAAGTCTTTTTAAAAAGAGGAGGGTGAAAGGTTCCCTTACCGAGATGGGTATCTTTCGAAACATACACCCCATGAAAGAAGGACAATAAAACATTGATGTAAATACTCATAAATGAAATTTTATTACACAATGAGTAAAATAATGGTCGTTATATACACCACTCAAAGAAAATTGTGGCAAATGTAGCATAAATCTCACAGGAATAAAAGTGAGATGAAAAATCCCTAACGAAAACTCGGCAGCCTAAGGGCGCCACTTAAAACTTCAAAAAATGGATTGATGAGATCAAATAGGGTATCTCATCATATTACAATAAAATTTACAGAAATAGGAATATAAAAGAACATCCCCCATCATAACAAAGAGGAGCTTAAAAGAAGTGACACAAAGGAGAGTACTCAAAGAAAAAGAGAGAGGTTAGATCTCTTACGAAAATTTGGCAGCCTAACAGCGCCACTCAAAACCTCCAAAATGGATTGATGAAAGAGAATAGGGTCTCTCATCATATAAACATAAAACTTACAGTAAGAGTAATATAAAATAACATCCCAATCACAAGAAATATGAGCTTAAAAGGAATGACATAAAAGAGTTTACTTAAAAAGAAAGAGAGGAGTAGGATCTCTTACCTCAAGCCCGACTTGTCTTGTTCATTTCTTTATATTCTTGAGTAATAAACATTGGTAAATTTATAATTGCCTAAGGAATTCCTTTATAGATTATTATTCAGTTCATATCACATATTATAATGTTATAATAATTGTTTAGTAATGTTATTTCATATCAGATGTTTTTGTCGATGTTTGGTACATGAGTCAAAAATGAACTTGTTTGAAAAAAAGATTGCCCATGTAGTTATAAGTAAATAATTTCCAGAATAGTATTAATGATTAAAATATCATATATATCCATTACATATTCATTTTATAATATTAAATATCATTTGGAGATAATAAAACGTAAAGCATCGTTCATGGAGACGGTAGGCCGTACGTACACATGAACACTACTTTCATTTTTTCTTTGTCATATTAATGGAATTAAAAATAAATGATATATATATGTATATATTATAATTCCAGTATAATATATATGTTATATAGGTCACATATTATCATTAATTTCATTATTTTTACATTCCATGTATTGCATGTACGAGTCACATCACTAGAGGGGGCAGTAGTATGCACTTCCTCATATGAAATTATCGCATTTACACAACATGAAAAGAATAAAGGTATGTTTTTAATATAAAATACAGAAGCATATAGTAAACATAAATACCATATATATAATATATAAAATACATTGACATCATAATGGCCACCTTTAAATGTGTTAAAAGAATATTGAACAATCATCGTTTCGTGAGGCAGAAAATCGCCAACCACAGAAACAGTATGTTCTTTAACCATTAGACGAAGGTGTGTGTAAGTGTAGCTAGAATAATTCTTGTAACAAAATCCTAGTATATTGAATATACTGGAGTTGTTACAAAAGAGAAGAGTTTAGAGGGTTGGAGAAGCAAAATAAAACACAAGGACTCAAGTGAAGACATTACCTTAAAATCGGGTAAATCCCTTTGGTTTGAGCTCAAAGGCTTCCTTGGGAAGACTTCTACCCAAAGTGAGGCTTCAAGGAGTTAGAGAGGGATGTGGAGATACAAAATGGGCAGGGTTTTTCTGAGACAAAGGCTTTGGATGTGTGGGTAAGGAGGTAGAGGTGGGGGCCTTTTATAAGAGGAGAGGAGGGGCACTCTAGGAAAGTAAGAAATGTTCCATTATTTTAAAATGAGTTTCGGATTTATAAGGTCCCACATTGATATAATTCCAGTCTATGGTGATAAGGGTTCTAAATATACCCATACAATAGGTTTTTGACATGTGTAGGTCATAGATTTTACATTATCGTTTCATTTTATTGAAATCCTTTATTAATGAGGTAATCACTGCATCATCAGGATGTCATAACTAATATAATTTATTTAATGTCTAAAAATTATAAAAAATAAACTATGATGTAGGAAATATTTTGACATTTCTAATGAATAATTATAGTCAAAAATCGGATTTGTATAACCCCATGTAAAGTTTTTTTACTAAAACATCTCATGTTTGTGTCATTTTTACTTTAACATTAAATAATAAGGTATTTATGTCATTTTCCAACCAAAGTGGCTCCATGGGGTCCCCAAGTTTACCCAGGGATTGTCTTGGTCTGCCATGACTCATCCAATGAGGGTAGGACATGTGTCTAGGTTATTTTATTTTATTAAAACATTTTTCTTACCTTAAACTACACTAATTACCTCTAATCGCGATTAAAAACTTAATAAGTTACTATTCACCAAAAACATTTATTCTAATCCCATTGAACCACATTTAACTTCATAATGACAACCATGTATGTAGGATTTTTGAAGTTCGAAACACAAAGGTGGAAAATTTTCATTTAAATGGAAAATCAGTTTTTATAAGTACCACATAGTGGTTTCACTATTCATCAAAAATTGAAGTTTTTCAGAAAATTACCAAAAATTCACCCTAAGCTATATTTGATATTTCGAATTCAAAAATGATGTCTATTTAAAAAATTCATAACATATAAGTTAAATTAATTAATTTAATAATTAATTCCCACTGTCAGAACAAATAGCGTGTTTTTATGAAACAATATATATCAAAAGATTGACACTAGATGAAGTCAAATTTCAAAGTGAAATTAATTCCAATGACCACTATTTGATTAAATGATAAAAATATATTATAATTTTACTTTAAAACCAATTCAAAATATAATCTAATAATATAAATAAATTAGATTAAAAAGTGGTTTTGAATTAAAATACAACGTTTTTCACTATTCATTAAAAATTGAACTTTTTCGGAAAAATACCAAAAATTTACACAAAGTAAATTTTGATGTCCCGATTATAAAGAAGAATTTTATTTTGTCAAATATAACACATAAAATTGTCAAAAAGTGTATTTAAAAGAGGTTCACTATCAAAAGGTGGTTATTCGACCTTTTAAAGAATATTAGAATGTTTACGCTTAAAATTGGATTCATTCTCATTTTTATTCCTCTAACATTTATTGTAAAAAGTAAAAATATTTGAAAAACATATATAATAATTTTGTAGTTAGTTCTATTCATTCCCGCCATCACAACAGCTAGGCGTTATCTACCATTTAAAATAATATTATTTTATTATTAGAGTGAAACGTAAGATTCCCAAGAAACTCGTTGTTGCGTATTGGGTATGCCATCAAGCATAGCATCCCCTTTAAAGTAATATTAATATTTTATTCACAAATATTTATAAATATAAAAATTTCATATTCTTTATTTACCTGGGGTGTTACATCCTTCCCCCCTTTTGGGAATTGCGTCCTCATAATTTTAAAATTTTGCTTGGAGACATCCTTGAAAGTCCCACATCGGAACAAGAGTCGGTAAAACAATCACTTTAAAATAAAGAAAGATAAGTAAAGAGGTCACTCAAGTTATCCCATACTAGGATTCCATGTAGAAAAACATGGACATGGAGGAGAAAACATAGGGTCATGTTCTGATGGAGAGTGATAGAAAACATGTTTAGGAGAATGTTAACCACAAGAAAATAACAAAATTGTGATGGGTTAAACGGTATTTGATTCCCCAGTAGGAAAAGTTAATAGACAACATTTTTTTATTGAGGAATTTTTTCATAAGAAAACTTAATTAATTATCATGTTGACTTTCCACTTTTATTAGATTTCTTACACAAACTCATATTTTCTCCAAAAGACGAGCATTTATGAAGACTTGTTCACTATAATAAACTTCTAGAGAATCACCTAATCCACAAAAGAGAACTATATACTTCCCATGTCTTTAGACTTTAACCAAAACCGAAACCAAAATGGTTAGTACAAGATTAGATAATCCAGAAAACGATAACCCTTTATAAAAAGAAAATCTATTCATAATCTCCAAAATTTGTCCAACAAAACCCAAAGTTCAATGAGGACCATTCGATAAACAATTTTTCCATAAAATTCATCAATGTAAACCAAAATAGGATTGAAAGCCAAATATTTGAAGGATTTAGTCACATAGTCTTCCAAGTTAAATCGTAACATTTATCTCCAAACAACATCAGTTGCTCTTAAAGTCTCGTATTGAAGAGTAATTAACCTAATCACATATCCTCCATGATAGGTTAATAAATTTCCATAGATTACCCCAAATCAACATACTATTAATTCATAAAATCATTTAACTAAAAAGAATCAGTCAAACTAACCAGGGACTTCACGCAGTCTAGTGGTAGGTGATAAATACCAGTTGCACTTTGGTTGTGGGTTCGATTCCCACAGCTTTGTCCGACGCAACGGGTTGTCACACGGTCTGTGTGTTGTCCTTTTTATAAAACTCCAAAAATAACCCTAACATGTTTTAACCTCAATAGATTCCTAATACCTATCATTTTCATCCAAATTCGTTACGATCTCAACATCTTAATTCTTGAAGTCTTATTTCACCACCATTAGATAAAATAAAATGATTCCCAAAATGAATAACATCATACCTTGATTATGGCGTCCACTCGGTTTCATCGTCATCTTGATCACGTAGGTAGATGTCCCATGAATTACAACAATGATTTAGAGATCTTTCAAAATCATTTTCTTCCTCCATCCAAATACACCTTGTACATCGGGGGTCATATGGGTGTTCACAGAGAAACAGTTTTGGAAAATAATCATGTATGACATATAATTCCAAAACATCTGATAAAACATGATTTCAATAAAATAGTCGGGCAGAATTTGAGTTGAAACATTCTATTATTGGTCCTTTTAAAATACAATAAGTATGTGCTGAGAGACTATATTTTAAAAGAAAATATAAATAAGTTGCGCAAGGGTCTCCTTCCTCAGCACCATTTTTTTAAAATCATAATATGCTTTAAATTCTTGTGATAAGGTAAAATATTTGAAAATACCTTGATAATATTTACCTTTCAACAAAATATGAGAATATTGTGAAAATAGTATTTGTCTAAAAACAACCCATGATCCATGATGATAACAAGGTATAGTAGAGGTGTTTTATATCTCAAACAAATTATTGCAAGTGAGTTGTATGCTAGAAAAAGTTTCACAATCATCTGAACATGACTTTGAAATAATTATTGCAAGCATGTCATCAGGAAGAGATAGGAATGTCATTTGAGATCCTTCTCCTTCCATTCGTAACTAACTTTACTTGTCCTGAAAAAAGTTATAAAATAAGGATTTAACTGAAATAAAAGATATCGGGACTAATCATGTGTCTAACAAAAACTCTTAATCCCTAAAGTTGTCTAAACCGACCTTTGATACAAACTATAAGTCCCCAGCCTTAATCCTTAATTAATCTTGAGTTATTACAAGATTACACGTTGAGGATCTTTTCAGGTTAAGAGTTTTAGAGATTTATATCATAAAACATTCATTACATTCCACATTTAAACAATGTGGTAACATAATAAAAATTGTATTCATTTTTTCCCATCAACGGAGACGTATCTAAAAGTAATGCCTGGATTTTTTCTGGACACTTCCTAGACACTATCATCATATCATGTATATTTCCCTTGACCTGGGAAAAACATTTCAAAAAAACATGGGATGAGCATAAAAAGCTCAGCATGGGTTATAAAAATATGGAAAGGAAACATGAGTTCATATATACATAAGAATGATATCACACTTTACCCATAAAACATAGGCACTTTAACATACATCATAAAATCATGAATAAATCATAGAAATCCTAAGACATAAAAGGTAACTTAATGCATTCATAACATTCTTACGTAGGGAGTAACCCTCTTGGTTACGTTTGGAATACCCACCACAGTATATTCCCTAAATATCTTCTGAGAAACAATAACGTTTCACTCCTTCGCGTTACCCAATGCATTGGAGAGCTATATCGGGCTCACCTGCCATTAGTTTATCACGGAACCACCCGTTATTATAACAATGCCCAAGAACCATAACATAAACTTATCTCATAAAACATTCATAAAGTAGACATAACATTTCAACATTTCAATCACAATATGACATTTTAGGTTATTGAAATAATGAATCCATTCAAAAAGCCATTTTCAAAACCATTTAAAACATTTAATAAATATATTTTTGAATCAAAGTGTCACATACCACCTTGAAGCTTTTAACATTTTAAACCATTAATATCCATATAAATAAATCCTTAAAACTATTTGAAAACATGGATATTAATAAGAACAAATCATTAAAACATTTAAAGCGATATTTTGGGTAATGGGTTTTTACCAAAATTAGAGAAACTTGAATACAATAATTGAAGAATAACATTTAATCATAACATTTTAATATCATTAGAATAAATTTATTCATGATATAATATTCCAAAGGAATGTATATACACCATATAAGAGTGAATTGGTGCATAACAACAATGAAGTCTCAATAGAAATGTATAATGTGATGAAATCCCTTATAAAGAAGGTATCCTTAAATTAAGGATAAACTAAAAATCATGTGTGACAAATATAAATACACCCAATATAAGAGGATATTAAGTGTAAAAAAATAAAAGTTCTTTCACACATATTCAAAGGATGGAATATTCAATAACTATATGTTGAACCCAAAGAAATCGAAATCTGGTTAAAAAGTTCCCTTGGTAAATTCGACAGCCTAATGGTGTCACTACAAAATTCAGAAAATGAGTTGATGAGAAATAAAAAGGGTATCTCATCACTTGGACATAAAATTTAAATCAATAAGGATATAGAATAACATATCCCAACATAATTTTATGTGAATTAAAAGACATAACCAAAGAAGTCTTTTTAAAAAGAGGAGGGTGAAAGGTTCCCTTACCGACATTGGTATCTTTCGAAACATACACCCCGTGAAAGAAGGACAATACAAAATTGATGTAAATACTCATAAATGAAATTATATTACAGAATGAGTAAAATAATTGTCATTACATACACCACTAAAATGAAATTGTGGAAAATGTAGCATAAATCTCACGGGAATAAAAGTGAGATGAAAAATCCCTTACGAAAACTCGGCATCCTAACGACGCCACTTAAAACTTTAAAAAATGGATTGATGATATCAAATAGGGCCTCTCATAATATTAAAATAAAATGTACAGAAAGAGTAGTATAAAAGAACATCCCCCATCATAACAAAGAGGATCTTAAAAGAAGTGACATAAAGGAGAGTACTCAAAGAGAAAGAGAGAGGTTAGATCTCTTACGAAAATTCGGCAGCCTAACGACGCCACTCAAAACTTCTAAAATGGTTTGATGAGAGAGAATAGGGTCTATCATAATATGAACATAAAAATTACAGTAAGAGTAATATAAAATAACATCCCAATCACAAGAAAGATGAGCATAAAAGGAATGACATAAAAATGTGTACTTGAAAAGAAAGAGAGGTGTAGTATCTCTTACATCAAGCCCGACTTTTCTTGTTAGTTTCTTTATATGCTTGAGTAATAAACTTTGTTAAATTTATAATTGCCTAAGGGACTCCTATATAGATTATTATTCAGTTCATATCACAAATTATAATGTTATAATAATTGTTTAGTAATGTTAGTTCATATCAGATGTTTTTGCCGATATTTGGTACATGAGTCAAAAGTGAGCTTGTTTAAAAAAAATTTCCCATGTAGTTATAAGTAAATAATTTCCAGAATAGTATTAATGATTACAATATCATATATATCCTGTACATATTCATTTTATAATATTCCATATCATTTGGAGATAAAAAACGAATAGCACCCTTCATGGAGACGGTAGACCGTACGTACGCATGAACGCTACTTTCATTTTTTCTATGTCATTTTAATGGAATTAAAAATAAATGATATATATATGTATATATTATAATTCCATTATAATATATATGTTATATAGGTCATATATGTTCATTAATTTCATTCTTTTTACATTCCATGTAATGCATGTACGAGTCACATCACTTGAGGGGGCGGTAGTCCGCACTTCCTCATATGAAATCATCGCATTTACACAACATGAAAAGAATAATGGTTTTTTTAACTATAAAATAAATAAGCATATAGTAAACATAAATACCATATATATCATATATAAAATACAGTGACATCATAATGGCCACCTTTAAAGGTGTTAAAAGAATATTGAACAATCATCGTTTCGTGAGGCAGAAAATCACCAACCACAAAAACTGTATGTTCTTTTTCCATTAGATGAAGGTGTGTGTAAGTGTAGCTCGAATAATTCTTGTAACCAAATCCTAGTATATTTATGATACTGTAGTTCTTACAAAAGAAAAGATTTTAGAGGTTTGGAGAAGAAATATAATACAAAAGGACTCAAGTAAAGACATTACCTTTAAATCGGGTAACTCCCTTTCGTTTGAGCTCAAAGGCTTCCTTGGGAAGACTTCTGTGCAAAGTGAGGCTTCAAGGAGTTAGAGAGGGATGTGGAGATATAAAATTGGTAGGGGTTGGCTGATCCAAAGGCTTTGTAAGTGTGGGTAAGGAGGTAGAGGTGGGGGCCTTTTATAAGAGGAGAGGAGGGGCACTCTTGGAAAGTAAGAAATGTTCCTTTATTTTAAAATGAGTTTCGGATTTAAAAGGAACCACATTGATATAATTAGATTCTAAGGTGATAAGGGTTAGAAATATACCCATACAATAGGTGTTGGACATGTGTATGTCATAGATTTTACAATATCTTTTCATTTTGTTTAAATCCTTTATTAATGAGGCAATCACTGCATCATCATGATGTCATAAATAATATAATTAATTTAACGTCTAAAAATTATAAAAAATATACTATGATGTAGGAAATCTTTTGATATTTCTAATTAATATTTATAGTCAAAAATCTGATTTGTATAACCTTATGTAAAAATTATTTTACTAAAACATCTCATGTTTGTGTCATTTTTACTGTAACATTAAATAATAAGGTATTTATGTCATTTTCCAACCAAAGTGGCTCCATGGGGTCCCCAAGTTGACCCATGGATTGAATTGGTCGGCCATGACTCATCCAATGAGGGTAGGACATGTGTCTAGGTAATTTCATTTTATTAAAACATTTTTATTACCTTAAACTACACTAATTACCTCTAATCACGATTAAAAACATAATAAGTTACTATTCAGCAAAAAAAATATTGTAATCCCATTGAACTAAATTTTACTTATTAATGACAACCATGTATGTCAGATTTTTGAAATTCAAAACACAATGGTGGCAAAATTTCATTTAAACAGAAAATCCGTTTTTATAAGTATCACTTAGTGGTTTCACTATTCATCAAAAATTGAGGTTTTTCAGAAAATTACCAAAACATCACCCTAAGCTAAATTTGATATTTCGAATTCAAAAATGATGTATATTTTACAAAATTCATAAATATAAGTTACATTAATTAATTTAATAATTAATTCCCACTGTCAGAACAAATAGCATGTTTTTAGGAAACAATATATATCAAAAGATTGACACTAGTTTAAGTCAAATTTCAAAGTGAAATTAATTCCAACGACCACTATTTTATGAAATGGTAAAAATATATTCTAATTTTTCTTTAAACCCAATTCAAAATATAATATAATAATATAAATGAATTAGATTAAAAAGAGGTTTTGAATTAAAATACAACATTTTCACTATTCATTAACAATTGAACTTTTTTGGAAAAATACCAAAAATTTACACAAATTAAATTTTTATGTCCTGATTCTAAAGAAGAATTTTATTTTGTAAAATATAACACATAAAATTGTCAAAAAGTTTATTTAAAAGAGGTTCTCCATCAAAAGGCGGTTAATCGACCTTTTAAAGAATATTATAATGTTTATGCTTAAAAATGGATTCATTCGCATTTTTAATCCTCTAACATTTATTGTAAAAAGTAAAAATATTTGACAAACATATATTATCATTTTGTAGTTAGTTCTATTCATTCCTGCCATCACAACATCTTGGCGTTATCTACCATTTAAAATAATATTATTTTATTATTAGAGTGAAACTTAAGATTCCTAAGAAACTCGTTGTTGCGTATTGGGTACACCATCGAGCATAGCAACCCCTTTAAAGTAATATTAATATTATATTCACAAATATGGATAAATATAAAAATGTCATATTCTTTATTTACCTGGGGTGTTACAATATCCATGACCCGAGTACTTGGGCATTTCTAGAGTACCATAACATGACAAGAATACCATAACAATGTCAAAGTACAAGATTTTGAGTATAGAACACGTTGTTGATTCTTTTCCAATAAGAATTGATAAAATATTAGTTGAGAAATATGAGAATATGTGTATTATTTTTCCTACAAAATAAAGGAATAGGGCGATGGCCGAATATTCATGAAGACTTTGAGATACGTGTAATCATGTGACCCATTCATGGTCACGCGAAGGCCCCATGCATGGAGCATCACTCGTGGCTAGTGTTGTGGATCCCTCATTAAGAATAATTCCTTAACATTTTATGTACCCCTAGAAAATCGAACGAGAGAACCCAATCCTCATGGGTTTTCATTGGAATGATCTTGAAAAACCATCAAAAATTATTCCTGAACAAAGAGGGATAAATTTCTAAAAGAAGATACCCCTGATGGAAGAAGATCTCACACATCATGTCATCAATGGGAAAAATAAAATCCCTTGATAATTTAATATCATGATCACTCATAGATCACATATAGGGAGAATGGTGGTTTATGTGAAGCATATTCCTCAGGCCCCCTAGATCATGGGAAACCCATAACAACCAAAACAAAACAATGGCACAGAACATGAAACCAAAAGATGATAACCATGTTCAAAGGAAGAAGGATTATGTAAAGGATATTATTGTGTCTCCTTATATTCACTTCGCACTTGTCATCCAAAGACTCAACACAACAACTGGGAGCATTGACCATACCTCACGACCTTCCTTTGGCACATCACATGGGTCTCACAAAACATTCAATACATGCTAGAATGAATCACATGACTATCCCAAAAAGACCAACACAATCATTCAAATCATATTTATCTATCACCTAGGACTGGGTACATCCCTTAGTCAGAATTGTATCCAAATACATGAAACTACACTCAGACACATTTCCAGACTCATATAATTTGGATCTTTCAAGTCATCCAAGTCAAATTTGGAAATCTAACCATGGTGAATGAACTCTCACAGAACCTCCTGGGGTAGAAAGTAGAAACTTGTGATTACCTCTAATCATTTAATCCAAGGATCAATATGTCTACTATGAATGTCATCCAAGACATGTGACACCCCTTAGACCGTGATAGTTTGGCTCTTATGACACCCCTCATATGTGTCAAGCCAAGTCATGTGATGCCTCCCAATACATACCAGCTGGGTCACACACAACCCGCTCCAACAGTATGCCATACCGAAAGGGAATCTCGACACATGATGAAATTCTCTCCCTATTCATGTATGCCATAAATATATGGGAAATATCACAAGGTAATCCCCAAAATATAGGGAACTATGATGACTCTGATTCCTTCCTTTCTTACGATACGCATGAAACCTCTCCCCCTAAGCCGAGTCCCACGTTAATAATCCAGGGAAATCCCAATATCCAATTAACATATTAAAATCCATGGAATCAATTACATATTGTCTACTATTTCTCTACATGAGCATAATTCTGGTGGTATTTTGGAATAACAATGATAATGAAATTTTGAATTATAAACCACCACAATTGTAAATGGGAAACTTCATTGTATATGCCCCAACATAAAGGGATCAATGACGACTCTAATTCCTACCATAATAAGTATACATAGGCCACCTCTCCTCGAGTTCTGAGTCCCACATTAATCGTCCAGGGAAATCGCATTATCCAATTCCCGTATTAAAATCATTTGCCTCAATTGGTTGTTACCCCTAGGTTCGTACAACAAGCATAGCTCACGTTGGCATAGAGAATCATAATAATGGTGACATCTATATTATAATCCTCCAAAATAGTACAAGGGAAATAAAATTGTGTAATCCCTGACATAAATTTAACTACTATGAATCTAATTCCATCCATATTCAAGTTACAATGTCCACTTCTCACCATGGTCCATGTCCCATATCAATTTTCTAGGTAAATTTGAACATCCAAATCCCTTATTCGAGGTAATGAAATAGATTTTTATATATCCCTTATTTCTCAAAATGAGCATGGATCTTGTGGTCTTAGGGTGAAGAAAGTATCATATCAATTGTGCTTTAAACATCAAAAATATTGTAGGTCGGCCTCAGTGTGTAAGTACAAAATTAAATACAACTACAAAATCTATGATACCTACTATATCCTGGATATATAGGGAACCTTCTCGAGGCCTAAGATCTATACTAAATACTATATAGACTATTCCAATTCCAATGACCAATATCTATAAACCATAGGGTAGTTCATTTGTTATCCCTTGTTTTTTAATCCGAGCATAGATTATGTTGGATTAGGGGGGAACGAGGAACACCTAATCAAACATCATGAATGTACAACTCCTCGAGAAATCCCATATATAATCTCTAATGGGTGGAATAGTATGATAATACTTTAAATATGACGTTGTGTACTCTAGGTATTGTCCTAATGGTCTAAACAAACTATGTGGTGTTTTATTCATTCAATAACCATGATATGTAGATGCCTCATAACGCCTTAATCCCATCGTCAAAATGATAATCTCTTATTAATTTACCTAGAGAAGATCCAAGTATCACTTATATGGGGTGGGGTGAATCAGTGATAAATTTTTATTTTATATTTAAATTATTTTAGAAACAACGTTCTTCTCCTGTTAAATAGTTTTTCCTTGGTGAACGAACACATTAAAATGAACACAAGATTTACAACGTTTACTACTCCAAAAGAGTTGCAACGTCCTTGGTAAGGTACAGAAAAAATTCAGTACCATGAAATCCACTAAAAAAATCCATTGAAGTGGTATAAACTAATTAGGTTATTCCATTACACTCATGCATAACTTGGTAGATAATCCTCATTTGTGTGTGGAAAATCAAAGCACAAATTGGGTAATGCAATATCTCTATGATTCTGGAAAAATGTTCATTACTTTGATCATTGAAAAAAAATTATTTTCTATCTAAATGCTAATGGGAACTACCTATACTTGAGAATAATACATAGTCCCACAATTTAGTCATATCTTGATTCATTTGAAATCACAACACACATAATTTTGGTACTCAATTCTTCAGCTCACAAAGCTCCTTCGCGAAGCTCACAGCTTGGTCGAGCACTCTAGTTTCAAGGTCTCTATAGTTAGAGGATATAACTAGATTGTATGGATCACTATTTTTCTGATCATTGATTGGCCTTTTTACGTTCTATTATTGTTCATAATCTCATCGGCTCACCACCAATCTGCTTTCCCTTGCAGAGCTTACTTCCTTCACAGAGCTCACTTTCTCAACGAACCTTCTTTGTAACTTGAGACCTACAAAATTCGAATTAAATCGGTCTATTTTTCTTGAGATAGTTTGGTCCTATTTATAAGAATTTACGTATGAATCTAGAACCTTTCAAACACCCCAGTGCCATGTCAGCACCAAATCACAGAGCTTTAAAATTCAACAAAAATTCACTCTGCTTTGGGAAGTGCCATAAATATTTTCTAGATTATCAAATCTCAACATAATTGCAAATTATTCCGTTAAATCATTTATGCCATCATGATGCTCCTTCATTTTTTACACATCCATAATGCCCTTTACCTTCACCACCACATTTATCACCCACAATTATCTTTTCATCGACCATTCTCCACGCTCGTCAAAATCGCGAAGAACATCATCAAAAAATTTCATATCTTCACGAAATAAACTTCAAGAATCACATATTCACAAAATTAATACATTTTCTATGATTTGATGAGATATTCCAAGAAATCCACATTTCTCACTGCTAGCCCAACTCAAAATTTGGTACCCCAAAATTTTTAAAAACACTTGAAAACTCTTCTCCCATAGACACCTGAAACTGCAAGACCATCCATAATGATTATCTACAACTTCTCACCCCCATTAATCATAAATATTGCATAAAAATTTCTCCAACCAAACTGTGTTCTTTTTGAAATACATATCATCAAATCATCATCAGATTTACCTTTTAGTGTATTTTAACTTTCTTATCTTCCCTCACCAACTTATACAAAGTGAAGCGATTTCCATTCATCCAAAACATCCTTAACTACAAAAGAATCTACTTCGTTCATCCAAAAACATCATCATCCAACATGGTCCCAACAACCTCCATATATGAGAGTAAATTCAAAAAGACTTGGTAATATAGTTCCATCATATAAGCATTCACCTATAGCCAAAGGATAATCTAGAACCTCAGAAACATACAAATAAAATAACTTAAGAAAACTGAGTATTTTTCATTTTAAGGAGAATGAATCTAAAATAATTCATTATGGTAATCAGTCCCATATTAGGATTAGGAAGATATTTCCGAACAAATCTAAAATCTATAATAGATTCCTGGAGTTGGAAACAATTCCCCTCAAAAAGGTGTGATGAACTCAAACTCACATACCCCCGACCAATGCAAGTCCCTAATAGTCACACTCCCTGAAAACCCAGAACAGTTCTGGCCTTTGGAAAGTAGGTATTTACCAAGATACAAATGTGTGAACTATTGGCAGTTTCAAGGAAACTTTTTAAGGGTAACCTGATGAATGAGACTCGTTCTACGGTCATCATGGATCCCAAAGAAAATATAAATGTGAAACTGATTTGAATCTCTTTAATAACTAATGAATTTATTGTAATCTATTAAGCCATATTTATTTCCCCTATACAAAAATAGCACTGATAGGATCAACATGGATCTCTCGGGACACATTTATTTTTTTATATAAAAACAAAGTAGTAGGGCCATCATAAATTGGGGTTCTTGTAATTCCATCTTCGTGCTAAAAATTCCACAAGAGTAGAATGTCTGAAATGAGAATACATGACAATTATGTTAACCATGCACATATTATTGAACCTTTTTATACATAATATATTTCAGTAATACGTATTCTTGTTCCTTATTGTCTATGTTTTTATAGCCTCCCAACCTGTGAAAATATCTTCATCTTCCAGCACTTCTTATGGTATTATATTCATTGTCATGACCCATGCGGGCCGTGAAATGAAATCTCCTGCCAGATGAGGGCTACTATCATAGTTTGGCAGGACCCACTAAATAGCTAATATCCCTACTAACTCAAGACATGTTTTTGTTTATGTATCCACAACCTCCTAGGTGAGTTCTCATATCTCTACAGTAACCCATAAAACATGTCAGAATATTCAGGCACTGACCATCAATAATGCTCAAACTCCTACCCCAGTGCACAACACCCATCGACATATACTAATGGATCATGGATGAAAGAAGTGGAGAAATAATCCTGATTCAATTGAAGATTTATGTCAATAGATTATAGAGACAACATATGTGCAGGCTTATATATACTCACACACTTTTCCTAAAATGAAAATATATATTAGTGATAGCTAATGAACTATACCATCAAATACTAGCATAGTTGTAGATGAAGGGACATGTGCACACTTCTACCCCTAGTGCCAAGACAACTCAACATTTTAATCCCCACAATCTAGTGGTTTTACCCAAGAAAGAACACATTCTTACACCCAACCTATTGGATTATCATCATATTTGGATGAAGGGAGATGCATTGGTCCTAGATCATAATCATGTTCTAACTAGGGCCCAGTAGGTGATATCATCACATGCTTAGGGAAATGGGAATTGTTTTGCTGAAAATGCCATGTGTAATTTCCCAAAGACCTAGTATTTGGATTATATCAACATTTTGGCCAAAGAGGCCCATGTGAGAGTTGAACATGCTTCAGGAAGAGGACATATTACTGTTAGTGAACCATCCTGGTATACATCAGTAGGTCATGAAACCAAGTTCCATATATGTACTTCCACTAATGAATGATGGTTCCAGTATCATTACATGGAAATATAGGGGAAGGATCATGTTCCTTATCACATTTTGGAGGTTCATCAGCATAGTCCAGTTGGGAAAGCATAATCAGACCAGGATCACACTCCTATTCTAATATAGTCTCACCATGTGACAGTGGAACATTGATTAATATATGATTATATACTTGTGTAAAATGAGACAGCTTATTGAAATATTCTAAAAAATCCTCCGTAGCGGGATTATAATCCCATAAAACATAATAGTTATTTACATATTTTTGGTAATAGTCACACAAAATTCTCATATGCCTAAATTATCACAAAAGGTAAATTGGAATACTACGACCATGATGAATAACATGACTCATATCTCTAGTCTTCTCATTGTCAGTATCCTTGAAGGTTTTCAAAACAATGGCTTCACACCAAATTTTTTTTGTCAACTCTTGTATTGAGGCATAAGAAGTATATGTTCATTACCATAATATTCCTCCTCATGGTACTGTGGATATGGATATAAAGAACACTACTCTTAAAATGCACTACGTGCACCACCCCCCTGGCGATTTCTCCCATGGGAAAGGGAATCCTCCCTTTGTCTAGACACCTCTATATAGTGAGGTCAACCTAACCATGACACCATTATATCGATTTGTGCTAGAAACACTAGGGTCAAAAATATATGGTAACCCATCAACCCCCAACAACACACCACTCCTTTCAGCAAGTGACCATCACAATCATCTTCCATGGTCTAACCAGGAGGAGGCATGCATGTCTGATAAAGAAGAGTCCAACTCTTATATATGGAGAGAGATAGCCGGATAAAACATCACCATTATGTTATGGACCCTCACAACTTTCAGATATCAGATTATTAATTATATTGAAAAGGATTTCATTGCTTATCTACACTATAATGGGTAGGAACTCATCAGTGATTGAAGAAACAATGTGTCCATTATCCAAGATATGAGTTTCATCTTTATACAATCACAATAATCTATTTGTAGCTCTACCTAGCTATTATCCCCAAGTCCTCGGGTCCAAAACTGGAAAAAGCGCAATGAAACTCTATAACACGCTTGTCCCCACAGCTAGGAAACACTTTTGAAACTGATCTACAAAGAAAAAATGGGAATCAGTATTCAAGGATGGGGAAATAATGGAGAATTAAACTCCCTCCCCTCGAACAACACAACCTTTCAGATATGTCATCCTGCAATGTTTTATCTTCTAGAGATATTAGCTTACCGGGTAACTATAATTCGACTTGGTCACTGCAATAGAATTTCCCTGCTCCAACAGTGCCCAAACACCATGGATGTAGGGGGATGATGTACAAAAATAATTCAGACTTAGCACCCTGGAAAATAAGAGGACATTTATAACATAGAGATCAGATTTGGGATCACCGAGGCAACTTTCCATAAGGATCAACACTCATCCTTGGTTTCCAACACACTAAGCTCCAATGCAAGCACATCTGTGTCACATTATAGAAGAATTAGTGGAAACAACCATAACATCCCTTCAGGAGTATAGTTGTCCCCCTAGGATACAATAATATCTACCACCACCTACACCCCTTGGTTCATAAATTCATGAGTGGAATCAGGATATACCTTCAGCAGCCGTAAGTGAATCCCAACCCACAGGACTGTGGAAATTTATATTGCAATCACTATATCTATATCCATATTCTGTACCATATGAAATTAAACAGCATGATCCTTCGTGCATCCACAATGGATTATGCTCTGTCATTCATCCTAACCACATGATGTTAAAATGTGAGGAGTTATTCTTTACTACAAGACATTAAACTACACAATCTATATGCTCACAGAATGACATAAAACTGAACAGATCTGTGACATACACCTCCATTCAAGTCTATTGACCCATGTCCATACTACATGATGTTGAAATTCATCGAAATATGACTTTACTGGATGACATAAAACATCTTGAGTCCACAACACATTTTCCAATTCCTGTCAGGTAATCCATTGTCCTTTCTACATGACATCAAATCGCACGGTCCATCCATACCTATGTATGGAGTTATTTTCATTTCTAATTAGAAACATAGGGACACCTTGATATTGAATCCTGGTATAGATATTACATGATAAAAATTCCATTTTCATACCCCATTTTGTCTTTGCACTATGAGGAAACCCATGTCGCTCCTTATTTCTCACAGCGATAACCACTCATGTGGTTTTAGGAATTATTGTAGGGTTTTACACAAACAAGTATGAAATAGAGGTACAAAAAGATTCATTATCAAATTATGTTAAACAACATGGAACTCTTATAACTACGTGTGGATTGATTATCTTCATCATGAGATTTGTAGTGATGCCCAAACATTTAATCTTAAGGCCTAAGAATAGGTATAACCTGCTTTATCCCCATTGGCTTGAGATATATTAAAAAAGATGTGTGGTGTGGCTGATACTTCTTTGTTCTTCATTCACATCAGGCCTCTTCATGGATCTACATTGCACATCTCCATGATAGGAGATTAACCTTATGGTCTGAATCAAATGACACTCAATTGTTCGCATATGTCCTTGCAATACAAAATCAAACTATGCCACATCATCCTCACCGAATGATCCTAAACTGCACTAAGTACATATTCACTAAAAAATGAAAAACTGAGTCACCGCATAGAAATATGATTTGATTGATTCTTATACCTATGGGATATATAGTGAAACCCAAGTACTCATCCTTGTGTGCAACTGAAACATTACCACATTTCACATTGGTTCTCATGTCCTTAGCACATGACACTAAAATGCATGGTTGTACGTCCTTACCACATGATGTTAAACTACATGGAGTTACATTCCCACTATATGATGATAAACCAGGAAAGTCAACATCCCTCACCACTCCATATCAAAAGGACTACCAGAGCCTTACCATTTCCAATAGGAGAATAGAGTTAATCCATAATCTTTTTAAGCACCCTGACCCATAATCGACCCATCATTCATGGAGTATCTTAGATCACAGTAAATTTCAATGGATCCTGGAAAGGATATACAGATTCATGGAATATTTTCTTTACTATGAATACATTCTTATGTCTCTTGAATATGCGCCTATGGTCATCAGCCAAATGTGTAACTCTGAGAAAGGACCTTCCAATCCTCATGAGCCCTAATATAATCGATGTAGAAACACTCAACATCTTAGAATGTCTGAATAACTCCCGGTATGGTTTTCACATATCATTTATCATGATATGATGAACATGATCTCTTCTTTACAACATTCCTACCTCCATTATTGACGGATGTTGGAGTACTCTTGACTATAGGTATCATAGTAGACCAGTTCTATAACATTACCCATATTAGGTTGATGTTGGTCATGAACATAAAATAGTCCCACATTGGTCATTGTTTTACATCTTTAAACAGCTACACATAATTGTGTAAATTACATGAATGTAAAATGGTAATGAAGGATACACAAAACATGTCAGGTCCAAAACCCACAAATGACGACATGGGAAAAATCACGGTCTTCACTTTCTAAAATATTAATCTTCAATGTTTTGGATAAATTTAGGGCACAAATAAATAAGGCATAAAGATCATAGGGCCTAAAATGTATCCCCCGTAAAATCAAATTTATGCACTCTATACCCTATGGTCTAGGGAAAAAAATAGATCAATGATTTGTCACAACTCCTCACCTAAAGAATATTATTGAAAGGTGGTGGCATGACATTTAGTTTTCTCAAAACCTTCATGGATTTACATTACACATAATTCCCACTTCATGATATAAAGTGTCTAAGGTCTCAAAAAACCTTTAATTTCCCCTTGAGTTAAAATTAAATCCCAAATCTAGGCTATGCCTAATGCAGATGGGTTCAGACCCACTAACTAGATAAATATTTTCCCAACATAAAGGGATTTCTGATTCTTGTGAACCTGATGTAACCAAGGTGGACCCCATCACCAAATTATTGTATAGAATATCCCCAAAATGATTTTCCCATATCATCAGTCATGACACAAAGAACTAAAGTTGTGATTTACAACATTTCCACCACCTTCTTCGAAGGATGTTGGAGTAATATTGACCATGGGTATCATAGTGAGCCTCTTATTTAACAATCCCCATATTAAGTCTGTGTGTGTCCTGACCATAAACTGCTCACACCATGGTCAAATCTATATGACCTTAAACTATAACACATAATGGCCCAAGTCAGATGACATTAATCTTATTGTGAATGAGATCCATAACTTTTCATGATGAAAAATAGAAAGGGTAACCTATGAAAAAGTCAAGTACGAACCCACTAAACTCTTCATCTCTATATTTTAGGTGAAAATAGGGGCATAAATGAGAAATGAATATATATTATAGGGTATACCCTATTTCCAAAGTAAAATCAATTCTCTTATCATTGGAACCTATAGTCATGAGAAAAATTATTGCAACAATTTTCTTTATACACTCAGCGTGGGAATGTGTTCATTAGGAGATGGACCATAATTTAGGGTATGTGAACCCTCCTTTTATTTTTCGGTTTCCACAATCCAAACATCAGGAATAGGGTTGTATTGAATAACCATAAGATATAATAGCCAATGGAAGGGATATCTGGATTCATGGGACCTTTGCTTGACTGTGAATTTGTGGCCATGGATCCTACATATACGCCTATGTATGTAAACCAAATGATCCCCACTGAAAAAGGGAATTCTAATTCTAGTGAGAATTTGAGTCATCACGGTATCCCTCAACATCTCTGTATGTCTAAATCAATCCTTTTAGGAATATATCAAACCATTCTACAAACTCGATCACCCAGAGTCATGTTTACAGTACGTGAAACCATAAATCCAAGTAGATTTAATATCCTTGATGTTACTTCACCATGTTTTGTACCCTTTATCAAAGAAAAAATGTGACACTCCATTATTGATCATCTTGATTTCTCACACCTGATGTTTTCAAACCAAAGGGTGTAGAGATCACGTTGGTAAATTAGATCTAAATTTCCCTTGGGTGATAGAACCTTCCATGGTTAATCTTCCTTCCATACACAATATCATCACCTTGACATTAGAGTCCTCACAAATCTTCCATAGCCCATGGAGAGAAGTGAAGATCATATTTGATTAGCCATGATACAGATGCATGATGGATTTACCCCACCAACTAAATGTAGATTTTCCTTGCTAGAAAAGAGCATCCATCCTTATGTGCCTTCACAACCCCATGGAGCAACATGAAATTTCAAAATGTCTAGGGACATACCCAACCTGTCTTCCCCATCGCATATTCATGGGCTCAAACTTTTGTGTTATGGTTTACATCACCCACATTCAAACTGTCCATGTGGTACTGAATTCCCAAGTATTTCTCCGTCATCCATATTAACTCAATTTAATCCACAAAATCCATTGGAAAAGAGTGGATATTATCATCATTTTTCCATACTATTGATGAATAAGGGATTTAACCCGCCATTTAAAGGCATACACTACTTGCAATATAGGGAAACCAATCCTCATGAGCCCTAGCAGCACAATAGTGAGGCTCAGAACCTCTTATGTGTTTTGAGACACCCCTTCCATTCCATCCCTATTTTCCATAAAAGTGTGAGTGGTAAGACTTTAAAATATATATAATTCCAAATTTTCAACCAAGAAGTCCTTAAACTATAGTAAACCAAAGGTCTGAGGGAAAATCCCTTAAACTAAAGCAATAAATAGTACAGACTAGAAGGCTTTAAAATAAATCAAATAATGATCTGAGAAAAAGGTCCATAAACTAACGAAATATATGGTCTAAGATAAAATACCATAATATAACGAAATAGATGGTTCGAGCTAAAAGTCCTTAAACTAAAGTCATAGATGGTCTGAGCTAAACGACCATAATCTATAGTGCATAGAAATAATTGTGAGGATCCTTATAATTTATTATTATGGATGTGATTCATTCCATAGATTTTTAAATATCTCATTCTGGTGGGAATTGGTTTTCCATAGACCTCATTCATTGTCCACTTGATCATCATTTCCAAGGGGGGAATTTCTTGACGCCTGCCAAATTAGCATTTCCAAAAACACATGGTAAGAGATACATGAATATGAGTATTATTTAATCCATTAAATAAAAGAATAAGTTGATGATTGACGATTTATGTAGCCATTAAGAGACTCGTGATCATTTTACCATTTCATGTAAACATCAAGGCACACACATGCCACATCACCTATGGCCAGAGCCACATTTTCCACTTCAAAAAACATGCCTCCTCTTGGAAATTCCCCTTTGACAGCTGAATGAGAACCCCTAGAACACATAGTTTTCCATTGTAATGTGCCTAAAAACCATCCAAAATCATTCAAGAATAAATTTAGATGAAATTAAAATTGATGATATCCCTGGTGGTCGAACAAATCCTACGCCAAGTCACCATTTGGATGAATAAAATCCCTAGATAATGTCCAAGACATATCAAAATTCTCACAATCATTCATTTAATAAAATGAAATAGATAAATTAAAGGAAGTTATAGGAGTTCATTTTTGCTAATTTACATGTTATGTGCTCCCATAGAAACCCACAAAGCACCGGTAGTTCCAGTTGACCTATCTTGAACATGTCACGAATCCCATCCATCTTGTCAGCCTCATCACACAAAATTATTCTGGAACATCTAGAAAACCTCATGGATTTCATGGGATATATGGATGTGTTTTTCCAATATATTCTTCAACACTCATGTTTGAATCATATTTTTTATGGGAGACACCACCAACAAATCATGAATAAATCTTATATGTTTGCATATTAAATCTCTCATGACCCCCAACCTTAGTACCATAAAACAATGGTGATAATAAGGGGAGAGGCAAGAGGTGTATGCGATCATTTAAATGAATGAGACACATTCTGCACAAATGCAGCAAGGTCCCGCAAGGTCCAAAGACAAGCCACCTGAGGTCTCGTGGGTGTACTCAAATAGGCAATTGGATTTTTCAAAGGCCTTAATAAATGTCAAAAATGACCCCATATAATTCCTCAATACACCACCAAATAATCAATAGACAATATTCTGAGAAAGGGAATTGTGACCGACTAGAGATCAAGCGATGACCTTGACAGGGTCCATAATAGAGAAATGCAATATTGTGTATTTCCTGAACCCTTTTCCAACTCCAACCAGCACTTGCATCATATTATCTGTAGAAACGAGTAATAATGAATCGGGGTTACACCTATATATTTTCCACTTCAATAAAAATAATGGTTTAGACTCTAACCACTACTACACACATTAAACACTTAGACTTTTCTATGGAATTATTTGAATGAGTGATCATGTGAACGGGTATGTTTTTGTCAGGTAATACAATGGAAGATATATGGAGTAGTAACATATTAAAAATAATGACATCACTTGATCACTCAAAGATCATACGATGTAAATCTGGTGGGTTATGTGAAGCATATTCATCATTCCCACTAGATAACGCAAAACCCAAAAAAATGATTCAAAAATGGTAATTGCAACATATTGATGAGAATATGGATAAAACGATAATGTATTATTTGAAGGATATTCTTTTGGACCCTCATATGAGCTTCACCTATAATAACCCTTCTATTTATTACACTCTAAAACATGATTTATTACATAAAATCTTAACTTGATACAACCTGGAAGATCAAGAGGTCTAGTGTATTTTGGACTTATAAACATTACATAACAACTTAAAACCTAAAACACAACATCTTTATTAAAAACTTCCTTTACATTACCACTACATTCCCTCATACTTATCATTGCATGGGATAACCATAGGACATGCATAACAAAAGGGTGAGCTATAATTCCCAGAAAATGAATAAAAATTGAATAACATGAGGAAAACAATACATGTTAAACAATAGGCATATCAATGGAGAGCAAGAGAAACTTGAACATAAAGGCATGTTAAATCATGATAATCATAACATGGAAATCTTCCAACAACACTTAACATGGAGTTAGCATGAGCAAAGGATCATTGGACTTAGATCATGAGTAAACCCTCATTGCACCTTAAGAACGACTAAACCCTAGTTGCACATGAATTATCATGATTCAACAGTCATTGAAAAGGACTTATCATGATACAATACATTAGGCAATGCATTGGAGTGCTATCACGGTGCAACCTTTCTAAAAAATTTCATTTCATGCATAAGTGTGCAACATGTTTAATACAACATGGAATAAAATATCATTATTTTATCCATGATTAATGGATGCGGAAAAAATACATGAATATTTATAATCACTATGTAAATGTTTTATAAAGTTGAATATCCTCGATAAATAAAAGGGAATAGTATTCACTTCACAAAGATAATGGTTTGGAAAATCGAAATGCAATTTCGGCAGCAAAACAACGTGAAATAATAACTCATAAAAAATGTTTGATGAGACAGAAACGGGTGTCTCATCATATTTACAAGAAATGGAAAGTAATGGAGTCATATAGATACATGTCCCACTAATCATAATGTAATGTAGATACATAATACAAAATAATTACATGGATGTAAAAGAGGCGAGAGAAATCCCTCACAGAATTTAGGCATGGTAACAGGTGTATATAGGACACATTAATGAGAAAGAAGGGGGACTTCAGTCATCCAAAAATAAAGAGGGATGTATGGGGGTGGTGTGGAATCATACCCTAAAAGTTTTAATTGAAAAAATGGAATAAAAAATTAATTAAAATTGGAAAAAAGGAAAACGGACGAAATCCCTTACATGGAAGTGTGATAGAAAAGGCTAGAGAGAGGACTGAGATAAGATTATTAAGAGATAAAGGAACCTTGGAATTATTTTACAAAGAAGAGGGAAGGTGTTGGTTGAGCTCTAAATGCTTTTAGTGAAGAGGAAGTGGCAGTATGGGTGGGTTTATATAAGAAATGAGAGGGAATTCTTTATTATTTAGGTTTGGGACACCTCATATTAAACTATTCAAAACAAAAAACCAGATCATGGAATTTGCCCATGGTTTTTCCCAAAGGGGAGTGGAAAATAATATTTTATGAGGACAATGTCTAAACATCTTAAAATAATAGGATAGATTATGTGGATGTGAGTCACTCTCTCAAGGAATGCATTATAACAAGTCAAAATGTTTTATAAGCCTTTAAGGGTCCACTAAAGATTTGTAAAATAAATCAAAAAACCCGAAAATCACAGTATTTTAATGATAAAACATATATTAGCCGAACAATAATTTTAATTTATATTATTTCTTCACTATTGGGTCATTATGATGTCATAAAACACATTATATATTTAAACGGTATTTAATTTTTACCCCAAAATTATGCTTTCTAAGAAAATTATGAAAAATTCATCGTTGGATAAATTTGACATCATGATTCCAAAAATAATATTTAGTTTGTCTAAATAATTTTATAAATATGTTAATTTTTTTCTTTTAAAATAAAAACAAAAAATTACAAAACATTCATGGGTTTTCACAAAAACAGCTTTAAAACCTTTATAAAAATTAAAATTTCATTCATAAAATTATAAGATAATTTATATTTAATAAAAATTAATTTAATAAAAATAAAAATAACAATTTACAGAAATATTACTTAATTAAAAAATACATTAATTCAGAAAAGTATATTTCTTAGTCAAATATTAACTAAAAACACTATATGTGCTTTAAAAACTACTTTTCAAAGTAACAATAATAAAATGAATGCACATTATTTATACATAAATAATTTACGTAGTCATAGTGCTAGGGTCTTGTTATATAACCCCTTATAACAACCGCATAATACTGATGGGTTAGGTGTGCTATGGTGACAGACTCTTGGGTTGGCTCAGATAACATCGCTCGGGTGGTAATCTTTATTAATTTCCACTTCTCTCATAGTCAGTTCTGCTCATCCATAACATGTTCAATATCAGATTGGGCATGGTCAAGAGTGAATCCCAATAATGCCACCTCCTTTCTCTGTTCTGACAAATGGGCTTCATATGGGGAAAATCTACTGGATGACGTCATCACTTCCTTTGTCTGAGTAAATTGTATTTGTTAATGTCCTATATTTATACTAATCATGTGATCATGATTCAATGAATATGTTAGAAACTATCACAATTAATAACATTATTTTAAAATCCAGAAACATAAAACCCATGATGTTCACATTTTATATAACCATAATATGACATTGAATTAGATCAAGAGGAATTTCCATTAATTAATGTTTTGGTTGTTACAATATTCCCCCCTTATGAAATTTCACCGTCTAAATTTCCTTTTCCCACTCTAAATCAAATGTGGGTAACATTCCATCATCACTTACACTGATTCCTAGGATGCTTCTACAAACTAGTGGTTTTTACACAACACCTTGATGAGGGGAATTATCTTATTTTGTCGAACTTTTTCTCTACGATCTAAGATCTTCACTGGTTTCTCCTAATTAGAAATATCATCCTCTAGAAGTACTACCTATAAAGAGAGTACTTGTGAAGGATCTAGTATGTAATCTCTTAAGAGGGATACATGAAAGACATCATGTACTTTGTCCATGGTTGGTGGAAGTTGTAACACCCCAAGATTTCATAGTGTGTTATTTCTTCAAAATAATTCAATAACTTGCACTACACGCAACACCGAGTTCAATCACACCATGACTTACCAAAGGAAAAATCCATTCAAAAGAGGTTAATAATATTATTGACTAAATTTTAAACTTTATATAATCCTTATAATTTTAGATTCCATATTATGAGTTTCTTAGATATAATGCAAGAAAAAATTCATTTTCAGTATTGCACTTTTATCAAATTTTAATAGTGAACCATTTTTAAATACTATATTTTAAACTTTTTGACTAAATGGGGACATCAAAAATTTAAAATGAAACATCCCAAGCTTCTACGGTATGTTTCCCTTCGAATAATGCGATAGCGTGTGTTGTACGCAACCTCGAGTTCTAACACACACCACAACTAATTAAACTAGCCGTTGTGAATAGTAATACCTACTTTTTGAAATCATAAATATTCTATATTTCAAAATGGACTTCATTTTTGGATTCGGAATATCGAAATTAGCCTAGGGTGAAATTTTGGTACATTTCAGATAACTTTCATATTTTGATGAATAGTGAAAATTTCTAAATTTTAATTAAAAACAACTTTTTTAATCAAAATAATTAATAGTGATAAATTATGAATTTGAGTGGTTTTAAAGTATATTTAGAATATATTTTTACCATTTAATATAATGTTGGTCATTGGACATAATTTTACAATTAAACCGAACATAAACAAGTGTCAATCTTTTGATAGTTATTATCTCTTAAAAACACGCTTTTTGTTTTGACAGCGGGAATTAATTTTAAATTAATTTCTGCCACTTCTGTGTTTTGAATTTGGGAAAATGGATTCCATATTTGGAATCAGGATGTTCAAATTGTGTAAATAGGTAACTTTTATTTTTAGACATTTTGAATAATTACTGCGGTAAATATTTTATTTACCATGGTTAAGAGTAAATCCGGTAAATAAGGGTTAAAAAATAATATTATAATAATACAAAATTACCCTAAAACGTGTCTTAACCATATTGGTTGATACATGGTCGACCATGGGAATCTTTGGGTCTATTTTGGGACCCCATGGATCCACTTGTAAGTGATAATGACACTTTATTTTAATTAAGTCAAAATGAATACAAAAATGACACAAGCATATATCTTTTAGCAAAACAATTGTTACATAGGGTTATATATGTTGGATTTTAGATTATAAATATTCATTATAAATATAAAACGATTTCCTACAGAATGATATTTTATTTATAATTTTTAGACATTAAATAATTTATTTTATTTATGACACAATGATGATGCAGTAATTACTATAATAGTGAAAAATTAAAATAATTGATATTATAAATACCCAAATAAATATAATATGAAACTTTTAATGAATTAGACTAATTTTATAGTATAATATGATATATTAGGATTTATTTGATTGACTTTTTTCGAAGTAATCAACCTGTTATGAGTTTCACAAAAATCAACTATTGAATAGTGTCAAAATTGACATAAAAGAGTTCTTAAAACAAATATTATATTATTAATTGATATTAAATTCCTAAAAATCTATGGTTCGTCCAAAAGACTTATATCATGATAGGTTAATCATTAATGTACCACTTGGGGGTCTATTGGATGTATATAGTAAGTTTATTAACCATATTATATAAAAATACAAAGAGACATTGTAAAAGTGAAACTAATTAACTTAGAGTTAATACTTAAAGATAAGGTTAATATAAGTACCCAAACCTGTCTAAATTCTATTGGATGAGTTGTTTTCGACCTATCCCCACCTCATCCTTTGAATAGTCAACTTTGGAGCCTTTGTAAACCGAATATTAATTTATTATAAATTAATATTTCTAGCTTTTCCAAAGGTGCCCCTCACCCCTCTTATAAAAGGGCACTCCTCCTTCTCTTTTCCTCACACCTCTCAAGCCACTTGGCTCGTCCAAACTCTGCCCAACTAAGTTCCCCACATCCCTCTCCTCCTCCTTGAAGCTTCCCCTTTGGCAGAAATCATTTCAAGAAGTCCTTTGGTTCCAACCAAAGTGAGTTACCTAAATTAAAGGTAACGATTTATCTTAAATTATTTTCATTTATTTTGCTTCTCCAACCCCCAAACTCTTTTTATTTCCTTTATTTTGTAACAACACCAGTATCCTCAATATACTATGATGTTGTTATAAGATGGATTCAAACTACCCATACACACAACTCCATCTAATGGATGATGAACATAATGTTTCTGTGGATGGCAAACTAACGCCTCACGAAACGATGATTGTTCAAATACATCTTACCGCCTCTCATGGTGGCCATTATGATGGCACTTTAATTAAATATGATATTAATAATATATATTTTATATATAAGCTTCTGTAATTCCATTTTATTTCATACCATTATTTGTTTCATGTTGTATATACATACGATAATTTCATTTGAGGAAGTGCGGACTACCGCCCCCTTAAAATGATATGACTCGTTCATACCACACATGGAACGTATAAAGGATGGTGTTAATGAACTTAAGTAACATATATAAAATATTATATTATACTGTAATATTAATATACCTATGTATCATTTGTATTCGATTCTTTTAAAATAAAAATTAAATGGAAGTAGCGTTCGTGCGTACGTACGGACTACCGTCTCCACGAACGCAATGAGATTCATTCTCCATCGTATCCATTCAAGTATAATTATAATTTGATGATTTAAAAATGATGTTTAAGGACTTGATACCATTCTGGATTTGAATAATATACAACTTATCCTTTACAAACATGTCTTACGTAACAAAACATACAACAGCAAACAAGTAAGTTCACACCCGAAACAGCGATAATACTAAGATATTATTATCAAATCAATATTAAAAGATCATATATGATATCATATTAATGTATATGATTCTTGTATAATTTAATAACAATTATTTCACCATTATACAGGAGGTTAACCTACCCCAACCAAGGAAAAGTACAAGGTAAGGGTTATTTCACAATCTCTTCATTATCCGAGGTTGTTTATATGTAATAATCTACTGGGATCTCTTTATCATCCACATCCATGTTTTCTTAAAAATGTATTTCAAAACATTTTTATTATTTACAAGAATATGGGTTAAAGTCATTTATACCCTTATTTGACTTTTTATAAGAGGTTTATAAAGGAATCTTTCCGTCGTTTTCAAAACAACGTCCTTTTTAACCTTTTCGACAAAATTAAGGTAAGAATGTTTTTTTTAACTTATACGGCGGGTGCGGTTATTTTTCGCCGTTATAAAATATTCAAAGCCTTCCTTACAAGCTTATAAGAATATTTTCAAGAAAATGTTTTATTTTATATGGCTCTTAAATGATTTCAAAAGTAAAAGGAGATATTCCTTTAAAATTTTTGATTTCATCTATGTCAACATCCTTCATTATTCTTGATTGAGGTCAATGTGATACAATACAATCTTCCATATTGTATCGAATGAGTTACATTTGATTGTGGATGTGCTATTTTTATATCACTCATGGTTTATGTTTAAAGTGTTGACATTTCAGAAGTTATTTTTAATCCGAATGTTTATGTTATATTTCAAGCTTTTCTTCAGATGAATGTGCTGAACAAGTATGTTCCGGGTTGGGGACCGGTAAAAGTAAGCCCTCCAGGTTGGGGACTGGTTAAAGTAAGCCCTCCAGGTTGGGGACTGGTTAAAGTAAGCCCTCCAGGTTAGGGACTGGTAAAAGTAAGCCCTCCGGTTTGGTCTCCGGTTATTAGAGGTACTCCGGGTTGGTGTCCGGTTATCAGAGGCACTCCGGGTTGGTGTCCGGTTATTAGAGGCACTCCGGGTTGGGTTCCGGTTAGAAGTAACCCCTAGGTCTTGGGATGAGGCCTAGACAATGAAATTAACGTTTGACATTATGCATTCCATAATTATGAAAGTGGTTATTGATTTTTGCATGTGATTATTCGATTAGTAGAATATCCATGTGAATAAGTAAATGGCATTATTTCATTTTATTTATGCCATACCATGTTGAAAGTTCATGTTTAAAAGGCTTATGTTTTAGTTATTCATTGCCTTAAATGTTTATTCTTATTTATGAAAGTTTCCGCTATATTGTTATCCTTACTGGGCATTTGAGCTCACCCCTTTTCTATGTTTTATTATTCCCAGGTAGTGAAGAAGTAAATTATGAATGACTTGCAGGGATATTATGAGGGGTTAATAGTGTGGATATGAAGACTTTGTTGTTGTAGTAGTTTTTCACTTTGAAATGTAATGTAAAACTTTATGATTATATCTAGTGTTTCCAAGGCTACTAAACCAATCGGTCTTTCGAGATTTGATCTTTCTTGTGATCATGCCAATGTTATGTAATTAATGCACCGACTCTGGGTAACTGGGGTCGGGGCATTACAGTTGGTATCAGAGGAAGTTTAGTACAAACCTTGGAAACTAGATTTAGATAAACTCTGATTAGAGCACGTAGACCTAAGATGAACTTTGAGGATTAGTATAGAAGAACTTCCTAGAATTTTGGTATTGTAGAGATTTTGTGAGTTTTCCGAGCAATACATCCCTGTCTGGATACGAGCAGGTAGAGGCGGCTCTGGCACAGATGTACCTAGGGGTAAAACCCGAAAACACCGCTTTGAGCTAGACTCGAACGGGAACTGGTGCACGACAACGGGCCTTGCTGCACTCTTGGTTACGACACTCCCGGGGGATATGCTTAGGATAACTCTCACTTTCTTTACAAATCATTATGAAGGGTTTATGAGTATATACTTCCTCAAAGAAAACATATTTATGATTATGGATTATATCCATAGATAGTTCAATTTATGTTAAGTGTTTTATAAGTATGGGATTATGTATTTTGATTCATAAACAGATCTAGTTTATGCCATTGTTTAGAAATGGCGCCCAGTAGAAGGAATGAGAACTCCAGAAATGCACATGATCCAAAGAGAAGGAAGGATCATATCTTTCATGGTCTTAAGCTAGAATTTATAATAGAAATAGTCTCCCATGTATTATCAACATATGAAGAAATAATATCATGTGTTGATAAGATAAGTAAAGAGTTTACTGAGTCCTATGGCTTTGAAGGGAAGCAAGAGAAGAAAAGGATAGAAGAGAGAAAGATGGATAAAGGGAAGAGGGAAAAGAAGAATTTTCCCATATGTGTTAACTGTGGAAAGAAACACCCTGGAGCTTGCCTGAAAGGAATGGGAGTTTGTTATAAGTGTGGAGGAAAAGGGCACAAAGTACGTGACTGTAAGGGTAAGAAAATGGTTTCAAATGTACAATGCTTCATTTGCAAGGAGTTTGGACACTACGCGAACCTATGTCCCAGTCATCAGACTATGCCGAAAATGATGCTATTGGATAATAATCAAGTTATGATACTACCACAGATGAAGAGGAATGATTAGAGTTCTTATGTTGATTATGTCAATTGAGTGTTGTATCAACAATGTACTTGTTATAATAATTATGGAGTATATAAGGATTGTACTGCAGTACTATTTCATTAAGGACTTGAGTTTGTGTGGAACAAAGAAAAGTGACTCAATAGAAGGTTAAATTTTTGGAAAATATTTGGTTGAGAGAAAGATAAACCATAATATGGTTCTGATACCGAAGTAGTGATTTTAGAATAATACATGATTGATTTGGATAAATTATATTGGATATTCTCGACTAACTTGAAGCTGATTAATGATTTGTATATTCCATCATTGTGGGGTTTAAAACATTTTTGGATTGATGAAGTATATCCAGCATTCTATATGGAATAAGGGAGCATGAATGTAATCAATAAGGATTATGGTAAATCAGGATGTTTCAGTGTTTTAAAAGAATACATGATGAAGGTATTAATATTCTATTATAGGGTAAAAAGGATCTACATTATGTTTACCTTCCTTATAAATGTTGGACTGTGAGTTTGGACAGAAGTATTTTGGATAAATTCTAAGTTTGATATTAATTTTGGACTGCCATAAAAGGACAACCCGGAGGTCGGGCGGCAACCCGTCGCGTCCGGCAAAGCTGCGAGACTTGAACCCGCAACCGAAGGGCGACAAGGGTGTATCACCTACCACTGGCCCACGAGATGTCCTGGATTAAATAATTTAGTTTTTATTAAAAGATCTTGTAGATGAATTATAAATTCGATTATTTTGGAACCCTATACGAATAGTGTAAATAGAATTTTTTTTACGTTCTATTATGTTTTAGAGTGAAAGATGAGTTTGTGGTAGAAATTTATTAATGGATAAAACTCTAAAGTATGTATACCTCCTTATGTTCTTAGCCAATCTCATAAATAAATTCCACAACATTAAGAAAAGGAACTTAGAACAAAAATGTTGTCCTAGATGGTACCTTAAATCATCACTAATTTATGGCTTTGGGATTGTTGGCCTTTTCATAGCCATGTTCTCTACCACTCTCCATCAGATAATTGATGGTTAGATTTCTCCTCCATATCCATATTTTCCTACATGGATCCCTAGTATGTGTTATTTTCGGTAATCTTCATACTTTCCACTCTTTAGTTTAAATAGAGGCCTCATTAATTCATTTTTCGATGTGGGATTTCAACTAGGATATTTTGAAACGTCAAAAATGTGTTATCCTAATACCCTATGTTTTTTTGAACCGATGGTATTTCAATTCATCATAGATTAATGAATTTAAGGAACTCAATTTTATACTTGTTTGTGATTGATGACCTCAGTCACTACCTATAAATATTTACGTTTTTCCTCCGATTATATGTCTCCAATTTCCACCAATGTTCTCCTAATCGAGATCATAATTTGGTGGTGACCCTTTGATTTCTCTTTTCCTCATATTAAGACTAAATTTTAGTAACCCAATTTCCGATGTGGGTTTTCCCACAAATATATTTTCTACTTTCAACCTTTTATTTTCGAAGAACAATTTCAAATTGCGAGGACGCAATTTATTGAAGGAGGGGAGAATGTAACACCCCAAGATTTCATAGTGTGTTATTTCTTCAAAATAATTCAACAACTTGCACTACACGCAACACCGAGTTCAATCACACCATGACTTACCAAAGGAAAAATCCATTCAAAAGAGGTTAATAATATTATTGACTAAATTTTAAACTTTATATAATCCTTATAATTTTAGATTCCATATTATGAGTTTCTTAGATATAATGCAAGAAAAAATTCATTTTCAGTATTGCACTTTTATCAAATTTTAATAGTGAACCATTTTTAAATACTATATTTTAAACTTTTTGACTAAATGGGGACATCAAAAATTTAAAATGAAACATCCCAAGCTTCTACGGTATGTTTCCCTTCGAATAATGCGATAGCGTGTGTTGTACGCAACCTCGAGTTCTAACACACACCACAACTAATTAAACTAGCCGTTGTGAATAGTAATACCTACTTTTTGAAATCATAAATATTCTATATTTCAAAATGGACTTCATTTTTGGATTCGGAATATCGAAATTAGCCTAGGGTGAAATTTTGGTACATTTCGGATAACTTTCATATTTTGATGAATAGTGAAAATTTCTAAATTTTAATTAAAAACAACTTTTTTAATCAAAATAATTAATAGTGATAAATTATGAATTTGAGTGGTTTTAAAGTATATTTAGAATATATTTTTACCATTTAATATAATGTTGGTCATTGGACATAATTTTACAATTAAACCGAACATAAACAAGTGTCAATCTTTTGATAGTTATTATCTCTTAAAAACACGCTTTTTGTTTTGACAGCGGGAATTAATTTTAAATTAATTTCTGCCACTTCTGTGTTTTGAATTTGGGAAAATGGATTCCATATTCAGAATCAGGATGTTCAAATTGTGTAAATAGGTAACTTTTATTTTTAGACATTTTGAATAATTACTGCGGTAAATATTTTATTTACCATGGTTAAGAGTAAATCCGGTAAATAAGGGTTAAAAAATAATATTATAATAATACAAAATTACCCTAAAACGTGTCTTAACCCTATTGGTTGATACATGGTCGACCATGGGCATCTTTGGGTCTATTTTGGGACCCCATGGATCCACTTGTAAGTGATAATGACACTTTATTTTAATTAAGTCAAAATGAATACAAAAATGACACAAGCATATATCCTTTAGCAAAACAATTGTTACATAGGGTTATATATGTTGGATTTTAGATTATAAATATTCATTATAAAGATAAAAAGATTTCCTACAGAATGATATTTTATTTATAATTTTTAGACATTAAATAATTTATTTTATTTATGACACAATGATGATGTAGTAATTACTATAATAGTGAAAAATTAAAATAATTGATATTATAAATACCCAAATAAATATAATATGAAACTTTTAATGAATTAGACTAATTTTATAGTATAATATGATATATTAGGATTTATTTGATTGACTTTTTTCGAAGTAATCAACCTGTTATGAGTTTCACAAAAATCAACTATTGAATAGTGTCAAAATTGACATAAAAGAGTTCTTAAAACAAATATTATATTATTAATTGATATTAAATTCCTAAAAATCTAAGGTTCGTCCAAAAGACTTATATCATGATAGGTTAATCATTAATGTACCACTTGGGGGTCTATTGGATGTATATAGTAAGTTTATTAACCATATTATATAAAAATACAAAGAGACATTGTAAAAGTGAAACTAATTAACTTAGAGTTAATACTTAAAGATAAGGTTAATATAAGTACCCAAACCTGTCTAAATTCTATTGGATGAGTTGTTTTCGACCTATCCCCACCTCATCCTTTGAATAGTCAACTTTGGAGCCTTTGGAAACCGAATATGAATTTATTATAAATTAATATTTCTAGCTTTTCCAAAGGTGCCCCTCACCCCTCTTATAAAAGGGCACTCCTCCTTCTCTTTTCCTCACACCTCTCAAGCCACTTGGCTCGTCCAAACTCTGCCCAACTAAGTTCCCCACATCCCTCTCCTCCTCCTTGAAGCTTCCCCTTTGGCAGAAATCATTTCAAGAAGTCCTTTGGTTCCAACCAAAGTGAGTTACCTAAATTAAAGGTAACGATTTCTCTTAAATTATTTTCATTTATTTTGCTTCTCCAACCCCCAAACTCTTTTTATTTCCTTTATTTTGTAACAACACCAGTATCCTCAATATACTATGATGTTGTTATAAGATGGATTCAAACTACACATACACACAACTCCATCTAATGGATGATGAACATAATGTTTCTGTGGATGGCAAACTAACGCCTCACGAAACGATGATTGTTCAAATACATCTTACCGCCTCTCATGGTGGCCATTATGATGGCACTTTAATTAAATATGATATTAATAATATATATTTTATATATAAGCTTCTGTAATTCCATTTTATTTCATACCATTATTTGTTTCATGTTGTATATACATACGATAATTTCATTTGAGGAAGTGCGGACTACCGCCCCCTTAAAATGATATGACTCGTTCATACCACACATGGAACGTATAAAGGATGGTGTTAATGAACTTAAGTAACATATATAAAATATTATATTATACTGTAATATTAATATACCTATGTATCATTTGTATTCGATTCTTTTAAAATAAAAATTAAATGGAAGTAGCGTTCGTGCGTACGTACGGACTACCGTCTCCACGAACGCAATGAGATTCATTCTCCATCGTATCCATTCAAGTATAATTATAATTTGATGATTTAAAAATGATGTTTAAGGACTTGATACCATTCTGGATTTGAATAATATACAACTTATCCTTTACAAACATGTCTTACGTAACAAAACATACAAAAGCAAACAAGTAAGTTCACACCCGAAACAGCGATAATACTAAGATATTATTATCAAATCAATATTAAAAGATGATATATGATATCATATTAATGTATATGATTCTTGTATAATTTAATAACAATTATTTCACCATTATACAGGAGGTTAACCTACCCCAACCAAGGAAACGTACAAGGTAAGGGTTATTTCACAATCTCTTCATTATCCGAGGTTGTTTATATGTAATAATCTACTGGGATCTCTTTATCATCCACATCCATGTTTTCTTAAAAATGTATTTCAAAACATTTTTAGTATTTACAAGAATATGGGTTAAAGTCATTTATACCCTTATTTGACTTTTTATAAGAGGTTTATAAAGGAATCTTTCCGTCGTTTTCAAAACAAGGTCCTTTTTAACCTTTTCGACAAAATTAAGGTAAGAATGTTTTTTTTAACTTATACGGCGGGTGCGGTTATTTTTCGCCGTTATAAAATATTCAAAGATTTCCTTACAAGCTTATAAGAATATTTTCAAGAAAATGTTTTATTTTATATGGCTCTTAAATGATTTCAAAAGTAAAAGGAGATATTCCTTTAAAAATTTTGATTTCATCTATGTCAACATCCTTCATTATTCTTGATTGAGGTCAATGTGATACAATACAATCTTCCATATTGTATCGAATGAGTTACGTTTGATTGTGGATGTGCTATTTTTATATCACTCATGGTTTATGTTTAAAGTGTTGACATTTCAGAAGTTATTTTTAATCCGAATGTTTATGTTATATTTCAAGCTTTTCTTCAGATGAATGTGCTGAACAAGTATGTTCCGGGTTGGGGACCGGTAAAAGTAAGCCCTCCAGGTTGGGGACTGGTTAAAGTAAGCCCTCCAGGTTGGGGACTGGTTAAAGTAAGCCCTCCAGGTTAGGGACTGGTAAAAGTAAGCCCTCTGGTTTGGTCTCCGGTTATTAGAGGTACTCCGGGTTGGTGTCCGGTTATCAGAGGCACTCCGGGTTGGTGTCCGGTTATTAGAGGCACTCCGGGTTGGGTTCCGGTTAGAAGTAACCCCTAGGTCTTGGGATGAGGCCTAGACAATGAAATTAACGTTTGACATTATGCATTCCATAATTATGAAAGTGGTTATTGATTTTTTCATGTGATTATTCGATTAGTAGAATATCCATGTGAATAAGTAAATGGCATTATTTCATTTTATTTATGCCATACCATGTTGAAAGTTCATGTTTAAAAGGCTTATGTTTTAGTTATTCATTGCCTTAAATGTTTATTCTTATTTATGAAAGTTTCCGCTATATTGTTATCCTTACTGGGCATTTGAGCTCACCCCTTTTCTATGTTTTATTTTTCCCAGGTAGTGAAGAAGTAAATTATGAATGACTTGCAGGGATATTATGAGGGGTTAATAGTGTGGATATGAAGACTTTGTTGTTGTAGTAGTTTTTCACTTTGAAATGTAATGTAAAACTTTATGATTATATCTAGTGTTTCCAAGGCTACTAAACCAATCGGTCTTTCGAGATTTGATCTTTCTTGTGATCATGCCAATGTTATGTAATTAATGCACCGACTCTGGGTAACTGGGGTCAGGGCATTACAGAAGTGCTAGTCAATAGGCCAAAACCCCAACACGATCAAGAATCTTAAAGGGGCCGATGTACCTAGGACATAACATCCATTTCTATCCAAACCTCATAACCTTCTTCCATGGAGATATGCATAGAAATACCATGACTCCAACATTAATCTCAAGGTCTGGTTGAGGGTTATCTTCAAAACTCTTCTCTCGACTCTAGGCTACCTTTATAAGCTGTTAAATGTTTTTCACCTTTTCAACTATTTCTTCGTCCATTTCAGGTCTTAACAGATTACACTAACCGAATTCCTCCCAATATGTTGTTGTTCTGCACCTCTTCCCATATAGGGCTTCATAAGGTTCTATTTGGATGCTCGAGTAGAAAATGTTATTTAGGAGAGAGTAGAACTAGTGGAAGATGTTGGGGCCACGCTCCTTTGTTGTCCATTAAACATGATCTTAATATATTTTTTAATGTATAAATATTTCTCTCAGATTTGTCATTAGTTTTAGGATGATAGGCCATACTAAAGTTCAATTTCGTATCCAGAGCATGTTGATTGATCTTCCAAAAATATAGGTGAATATTGGATCTCGATCAGATATAATTGATAGGGGTACTCCATCCAGCCTTACCACTACCCTGATGTATATCTGTTCAAGTTGATCCAATGGGGAATTCTCCTGAATTTAAATAAAGTGCGCAAACTTTGTAAGACGATCCAAAGAAACCGAGATTGTATTGTTTCCTTTGGATGTATTCAGAAGTTCGGTGAAAAATTCTATGGTGATGTTCAACAATTTCCATGCTGGTATGGGAAATGGTAGCATCATGCACTTAGACTTCTACCTCTATGCCTTCACTTGCAGACACTCCATTCATATTGTTGTATACTCAGAGATCTCCTTCTTTATATTATCCCACCAATAATGCTCTCATCTATCTTGATACATCTTTCTATTTCCTTGGTTAATAGAGAAATTTATACTATGTGTATTATCCAAAAGTTCTTTCTTCAGCTCTGAACATGATGGAACACATCGACTTTTCCAAAATCTCACAATACCTTCTTCATTAACATTAAACTCCAATGATTTCAGTCATCTTAATAGTTTCCACATTCTCTTGAATTCACACATTTTCCTTTTGAGCATACATTATCCTTTCCGAAAGATACGGTTGAGCAATCATTTGTGAAAGTATTGATGAGGTTCCCTTCTTTATGATTCTTATGTCCATCTTCTTCTAATATTTGAATATTGGATCCTTCTCAATTCTCATCAGTGATAGAATCGATGGGTCCTCTCTACGTAGATAATCTTCCACCTTGTCCACTTTCCCACGGTGGTAATGGATTGAGTAGTCATAGTATTCAATCAGCTCTAACCATCTTCATTTGCGAATGTTCAACTCTTTCTGTGTGAATATATATACTTCAGTCTTTTGTGGTTCGTATAAATTTAACACTTCTCCCCAAAGAGATAATTCTACCAAAATTTTAAAGTGAAGACCACTATAGCCAACTCCAAATCATGTGTGGGAAAATTATTCTCATGAAAATTCAATTTCCTTGAAGCATATGCAATGGATTTGTCATTTTTCCTCAACACACAGCCCCCACCCTTCTTTGATGCATTACTAAATACCACAAAATGATTTCCACTTGTGGGTAATGTGAGCATGGGCACATTGATAAGCCTCCTTTTAAACTCATTGATGATTTCATTTAATTGATACACCCATGAAGACTTTACTCCCTTCCGAGTTAGCTTGGTAAAAGGGTTGGAAAATCATGAGAAATTTTTCACAAATTGTCGATAATATTCTGCTAACCCCATGAAGCTGTGAATATCTATTACCGATTTTGGGCTCGACCATCCCTCAATTTCATCTTTTTTAGAGGGATCCACATATATCTCATTTCTTGTGATGATATGACCCAAGAATGGGACCTCATTCAACTAGAACTCTCACTTTCTATACTTTTCATATATATTTTCCTTCAATAAGGTCCCTAGTACAGTTCTTAGATGCTCCCCATGATCCTCCTTGGTTTGAGAGTATATCAAAATGACATCTAAAAAGATTGCCACTAATTTGATGAGGTAATAACTAAAGACTCTATTCATCGTGTCCACGAATATTTCTGGATCATTAGTTAGTCTAAAAGGCATTAGTATGAATTTATTGTGAAGTATCTTGTACGAAAAAAAGTTTTGGGGATATTTTCCTTCATTAACCTTAATTGATAATATCCCAACAGAAAATCCACCTTGTAGAATTATTGTGATCCATATAGCTAATAAAATAAGTCATCGATTCATGGAGAGGATAAAATTTCTTTATCATGATTTTGTTAAGCTCACAACAATCATTGAAAAGGAGAATTTACCCATCTTTCTTCTTGATGAAGAAGACTGGTGCACCCCATGGTGAAGCACATGGGCGTATAAACCCTTTTTCTGGATCCTCTAGTCATTGTCTCTTCAGATCCTCAAGCTCCAAAAAATCCATTCTATACGGAGTATTTGATATTGTTAACTCCCCAGGTATAAGGTCAATTGGTAATTAAACATATCTTCTTGGAGGAATACTAGACAATTCATCGGGAAACACTTCAGCGAACTCCCTCACAATAGGGATGTCTTCAAGGATGGTTTCCTCCTTAGACTCAATTATATAAACCAGATATGCATCCTAGTAGGCTAGTAATATCCACACTTGATATGATATAGCTAAATAAGATTGATCTTCCTCCTTGCACTTGTATAGAATCGGGGGTCGATTCTCTACATGGAGAGTGATGTCACTCAAAAGGAAATTTATGTTAACTCTGTATAAGGAAAGCCAATACATGTCAATAATTTCATCAAATTCCACCAGAGGGAGTATGATAATGATCACCCAGAAATTCAATCCATATATTATGATAGGGGAGGAGTTATATTCATGGGATGCAATGATTTTTCCATTTTTTGTACTCACTGAAATCTTTACTTCAATGATTTGTGGTGGTGTTTGGATTGTTCTACTAAACATTCGAGATATAAAAGAATGCATAGAACCTGAATTAATACGTATGATTTCTATTCTTGAATTAATAACTAGAGTACTTGTCACCAATTCGTTGTTGGGGATCACTTTAGCTATAGTGATGGAAAAAGGTCACCCTTGCATCATTGGAGGTTGTTGGTTACCTCCGTAAACCCTTGGCTTAGGGCACTGATTTTCATGATTCCCATGTTCTTTGTAGTTGAAGAAATGAAAAATGTGTTCAGTTCAAACGGAAAATTCATCTCCCCTGTTGGAGACTCATGTTTTTCTTATCAGAAGATAATAAGTAGGTTCTCTTCTCCACCACACCTAAAGCATTTCATCGTCCTCTTCAGGAAGTTTCTATGGTGCATCTTTCTGAACCATTAGCAAGTGGGGTGCTGGATCTTCGTAGAACCAAAAAATTTATGCATCAGACCACAAGCACTGAATTCCAACTTACACTTATTACCCCCTTGAAACCCCTGAGATTCTATGACCTCCATTTCGACCTTGAGGGAACATGAGAAAATTTCCTCATAGATATCGACGTCATGGATCCCCAGCGCTTTCCATAGGCTCTATTTCATCCCACCAAAGAAGTGGTAAACCTTTCATTTGGGGTAACAACAATTATGGATGTGTATTGGGCATGGATTATGAATTTTACCACGTATGCTCTGATAGATTCGTTTCCTTTTTTCTTGAGGGAAATGAAGTCCCATTCTATCATAAGTCAGAGGGTTCCTGGAGAAAATTTATCAAAAAACATCTTACGGAAATGCATACATTCCAATGCCTCAATCACTCTCTCAGGCTTCATATTTTTTTACCAATGTACACCATTGATCATATTCACCCTCTATATGATAAGAATCCAAGAGACCCTTCTCTTGTTCAAAACATTGAAGGATAGAGAGAATCTTTTCAATGGAGTTGATCCATTTTTCGGAGATTGAGGGATCAAATGATCCATTTAAAGTGGGAGTACATTGTCTCATGAAGATCTTGATAGAGAATTGTTCTTTATTATGGGGGTTGAATGTTCCTCTTAACCCATGATTCTATTCAGTGATTGAGTTAACATATAGAGAAGCATGACAATGTGTGCAATTCCCTCTCCCATTGAATTGGGGAATATCAAAAGCATTGTCATAACATTGATCTTCACAATGCTTGTTAGCCTGAGTCCTCTGATTACCGGCCATTGGCTGGAATAAAAGGAAAGTTAGGGGTAATAAATAAAGGTTAATCAGAGGAAAATACCAATGACTTAAAATAACTTATATTTCCACAAATTAGGAATCCATAGGCTTCAATCTATGCTATCCTTGATCTACATTCTAACATATATACTTAGGGGCATTTTTTGAATTCCCTTAATAAGGGTTCTTACTAAGCTTGTGAATTTATCAAATCAAATCCCTTGGGAGTGTCAAAACCAAGAGTGTAGAAAGGCCCGTTGTCGTGCACCAGTTCCTTTCGAGTCTAGCTCAAAGCGGTGTATTTGCGTTTTACACCTAGGATACATCAGTGCAAGAGCCGCCTCTACCTCCTCGTATACAGACAGGGATGTATTTTCATGATAAACCAAGTAATCAACACTCACCAATAATTGGGGATGATTTTATTATACTTATTATTGACTCTATGTCTTCACTAGTGTTTTCTAATCCTAATCCCAGAAACAACTAGACCAATCCTCTGATACCAACTATAATAGCCCTTTTCTTTATTACACACTAATACATGATTTATTTCATACACACTTCACTTGATACAACATGGAAGATCAAGATCCCTAGTGTCCATGGGCATTAATAACATTACATAACAACTTAAAACCAGAAATACAACATCTTTTTTGAAAAAATTCATTAAATGACCACTACATTTCCTCTTAGTTAGCATTGAATGGGATAACCTGAGGACATGCATCAGAAAAGGGTGATCTATAAATCCTAGTAAGGGAATAAAAATGGAATAAAATTAGGAATACAATACATGTTATAAAATAGGTATATCAATGGAGAAAAAGAGAAACAAGTATATAATGAATGATAAAGCATGATAATCATAACATGGAAATGAGGCAACAACACTTAACATGTAATTAGCCTGATCCAAGGCTCATTGCCCATGGAGCATGAGTAAACCAGCGTTGCACACGAAGCATGGGAAATACCTCAGTAAACATGAATTATCATGAGTCAACACTAATTCCACACGACATATCAGGATAATAAGCTTTTCCCAATGCATTAGAGCACTATTTTGGTGAACCCTTTCTTAAACATTTCATTTTATGAATAAGCATGCCACATGAATCATACAAAATGGAATCAATCATCATAATTTATTCCATGATAAAGGGTTGTTGAATACAAACATAAAGCTTTATAATCAATACGTAAAACTGCATAAAGGTTAATACCCTTGATAGATAAATGGGCATGGTATTCACTACACAATTACATTGTCTTGGAAACTCATAGTGCAATTTCGGCAGCATGACGACGTCAAATAAGAACTCATAAAATTGGATGATGAGAGAGAAATTGGTCTATTATCATATTTTAATAAACTGTACCATATGGGGGTCATATAGATATATTTCCCAACAATAATAATGGAATCTAGATACATAATACAAAATAATTACGTGGATGTAATAGAGGAGAGGGAAATCTCTCACGGAATTTTGGCAGGGTAACGAGGGTACATGGGACACATTAATAAGAGATAAATGTGTCTCCCATCACCCAAAAATAAATAGGGATGTATGGGGGAGGTTAAAAATCATACCCCAACATTTTTAATTGAAAAAGGGCCTAACAACTTAATAAAAATTTGACAAAAACGAAAAGGGATGAAATCGGTTATTTGGAAGTGTGATCTCAAAGGCTTGGGAGAGGATTGAGAGGGGTTTCTTGAAGGATTGGGGAACCTTGGGAGGATTTTAGATAGAAGAGGTTAGTGTTTGGTCGAACACCAATGGATTTGAGAGAATAGGAAGTGGGATCATGGGTGTGTTTATATATGAAATGAGAGGGAATTCATTATTATTTAGGTTTGGGACACCTCAAATTAAACTAATCAATCCCACACACCAGGGCAAGGTTTTTGCCCATTGTTTTTTCCAAAGTGGAGTGGAAAACAATATTTTATGAGGTAAATGTCCTAATATCTATAAATAATAGGTTTGCTTATGTGGACGTGAGTCACACTCTCAAGGAAAACAATTTAAAAACCCAAAATGTTTTATAAGCCATGAATGGTCCATTAAAGCTTTGTAAAATAAATCAAACAAACCTAAAATCACATTATTATTTTTGGTAAAATATATATTAGCCGAAAATCATGTTTAAATTATTTTATTACATCCCTTATGTGTCATTATGATGTCAGAAATCACATTGTATTTTTAAACAGTATTTTATTTTTACCCAAAAATTCGACTATCTCAAGATATTATGAAAAATTCACAATTTGATAATTTTCACATATTGATTCCAAAAATAATATTCATTTTATATAAATAATTTTATAAATATGTGAATATTTACTTTTAAAATAAAAACAAACATTTACTGAAAATTCATGGGTTTTGACCAAAATAGCTTTCAAAACTTAATAAAATTTACAATTGCATTCATAAAATTATATGATAATTTATATTAAATAAAAAGTAATTTAATAATAATAATAATTTTTAAAAATAATATTTAATTCAAAAATCCATTATTTAATAAAAGTCGATTTCTTAGTTGAATATTAACAAAAATTTCTATTTGGGCTTTAAATTCTATTTACATAGTAACAATAATAAAATTAATGCACATTATTCATAAAACAATTATGTACATATACATAGTGCTAGGGTATTGTTACATAACCTCTTATAAGACACAAATAAGACTAAAGGGTAATGATTGTGATCGTGACAGACTCTTGGGGTGGCTTGGATTATATCGCTCGGGTGGTAATCTCTATTAACTTCCACTTCTCCCATAGTCTGTTCCACTCAAGGATAACATGTTCAAGATTGGATTGGGAATGGTCAAGAGTGAATCCCAATAATGCCACCTCCTTTCCAAGTTGCGACAAATGGGAATCATATAGAGAATGTCTGTAGGATGGGGCCATCACTTACTTTTTTTTGAGTAAATTGGATTTGTTAAATTCCAAATTTATAATAATCATGTGATCACTATTCAGTAATGATATTAGCAATAATAACAATTCATAACGGTATTTTAAAATCCAAAAACATAAAACAAATGAAATTCACATTTTATATAACCATAATATGACATTTAATTAGATCAAGAGGAATTTCACTTAATTAATGATTGGGTCGTTACATCACATGCGTCATCTAATGGAACACAACATCACTACGATGCTTTGCTCAGACCTCACGATGTTCTTTTAGCACATCACATGGGACCCACAGATCATTCCAGACATTCCAGAATGAGTCAAAAGGCTCTACTATGGACACCAATAAAGTCTCAGGGATTCTCTATGTCCATCACTCCAGACTCACATTATCACATATACACTCCACCCAACTCATATTGCGGTGATGGAATGTTTTATCCAAATACACGCAACAACACCTGAAAATATTGTAGGACACTTATAATGGCACATGTTTAGGACATTCTTGTGTCATACATGCATCTAGACAAAATGGATAAACACTAACATCACCTCTTAGGGAAGCCAATGGAGAATCACGATGTCATTCAAATATGTCGTCCAGGAATTCTGATGTCTCTTAGTAGTGCCAACCCTGATATGTGACACCGCTCAGACTAGGACACTTTGGCCTTCATGAAACCCCTCTTTTGTGTCAAGCCATGTCATGTGATGCCTCCTAGGAAATTCCATTTGGGTCACATGACACCCTCTTCACAAGAAGGACACACTGGAATGGATCCTTGAGACTTGATGAAATTAGATTCATCAGTATATAGCCCCCAAATATAAGGGAATAATCAATGTGTAAGCCAATACATAAAGGGATCTATGATGAATCATATTCCTTCCATATTCAAGATAAGTTGGACACCTCTTCTCAAGGTATGAGTCAAACATTAATCATCCAGATCAATCCCAATGTCAAATACCCTTAATCAAAGAAATGGCATTAATTTCATGTTATCCTTTATTTCTGAAAATGATCATACCTCATGTGGGATTAGGGTGACATAATTATCATGATATCTACATTATAATCCTCCACAATGGTAAAAGGGAAACCTTAGTGTGTAAGCCCTGAAATAAATGGAACTATGATGAATCTAATTCCTGCCTTACTCAAGATATGTAGGCTACTAATCATTGATTTATGATTCCCTCATTAATCATTCTAGGAAATCCCAAAAACCAATTCCTATATTATATGTAATAGAATCAATTCCTTGTTATCCATAGTTTCTAACAATTAACACAACTCATGTGGAAAAATTGAATCACAATGATCGTGACATATGCATTATAAACTTCTACAATTGTAAAATGGAAACCTCAGTGCGTAATCCCTGACATAAAGCGAACTATGACAACTCTGATTCCCACCATATTAAATATACGTAGGCCTCCTCTCACCATCGTCTGAGTCTCATATCAATCATCCAGGGAAATTCCAACAACCATATCCCAAATTAAAGGTAATTCCATTGATTATTTGTTATCCCTAGTTTCTCATAGTGATCATGGATCACATGGGATTAAGGAAAATATTATCATATCGTAGGTGGTATAAAATTCTAAAATTGTATAGTGAGGCCTCAGTGTGTAAGAACCAATGTAAATTGAACTATGATGAATCTTATTACTTCTATATCCTAGATACATATCATGCCTTATCAAGGCCAGAGCTCTATAATGAAGATCCTAAGTACTATTCCAATACCCAAGACCCATATAAATACACCATAAGATTGATCAACTGTTAACCCTTGTTTCTCACACAGAGCATAGCTCACACGAACATAGGGGTATGAATGGAACACCCCATCAGAAATCATGAATTTAAATCAACCATGGAAATCCCATATGTTACCCCTAATGGGTGCCACATTATGAAAATACTTTACATATTGGGGGATATACATTGGGGTTAGTCACAATGATGCAAAAAAAATACATGTGTTTTGATTCCTAAATTAAAAAGGATATGTAACACACCTCATAATGGATCAATCTCCTCCTCATATTGTTAATCGCCTCCATATATGTGAGTACATTACAGAACACTTTATCATATAATTCTATCATATAAGCCATCTCTTGTTTCCAAAGGATGATGAAGAAAATCGGATACATATAGATTGACCTACCTAATAAATTCCAATCCATTCAATATAAAGGATAATTAATATACCCATTATAATGGAGGATCTAGAAAATAATGAGCATGTGATTAAAGAGACCCTTTCCAAATCACCCTACTAGGATCAAATTTTTGAGATCTCTATCTAGGCCAGATCTAAGCACATCAGGAATAAAATTGTATCACATACCAAGGAATTCACAGAATTTTATCTATCAGAGCCTATTATATGGGGGTCCTTACAGGGGTATAAGGGTTTGAATTAATTTTTTTTATCTTTTCCTAATGGGTAACTTTCTCTGAAAATATAATTCAAAAAAACTTATTGGGTTTGATTATGAAAATATTTTGTTGTTACATTTCTTCTGTGGGTGCATCAGGCACACATAAAATGATTTCACCTCAAATACAACCATTGGATATGGTAATTAATTTATGAAATGGGGCCCTTATATCTATGAAAAAAATAAATGGAAATTTTTTTCCATAATATTAAAACATTATGATAAAGAGAATCATTCCAAGTCACTAATCAATCACACATCCATTGACCATGAAAGGTCCATTTTACAAGGGCCTCTGTGATTTATTATAAACAATGTTGATATATGTGACCCAATGAAAGTAAGAAACCCAACCCATCAAGTTATTTATGATGCCTCTAGAAGTGAAATTGTCATCCTGAATAAATACACTATTGAAAGAAAATCAATACCTTCAACACTACCATGATGAATGGAGGATACAATTAAATTTACATATGTCCCAAAACATATCTTCATGTACCCCACAAACCCAGTTCCTCCACCGCATATTGAACATCTAGACCTAGTTCCTCCACCATGCTTTGAACCTCCAGTCCCAGCTCCTCCCTCGGGAAAGGAAGTACCATGCCTCAACTCCTAGTTCAGAGATGACCTGTAAGGGTTAACATCAACTAATGCAAAAAAAATGTAGATATGAAGAGGTATAAGGGACTTGGGATTTGACCCCACCCCTCTTTCAGAATAGTATAGACACATGTGAATCATAGATTCATCCATGGTAAGAGAGAAGCTCCCAAAAATGATGGAATTCAATAGATAATGGATTTTTTGTATAAATTTCAGAGGTGGAGGCTAGCCTAATCATTCCCCACCAATACTAATAAAAATAATATCATGGAACAATCAACGGATTTGAAACCCACATAAAACTCATATGATCCGGCATAGGGGCACTCTGATTCTCCCTTGTGTTTTTTTATTACTCAACCCATGCTAAAAAACAATTACATATATGAAATTTAATCCAATGTGGGTTTCAAAGGATTATTATATATCCCATAAAATGTTTATGTCTACAAACTTACTATCATATGGGAGGATGATGTCCACATCAGAATCATGATCTTCTCACTGAACCATATTGTCGCCTCAGTACATTATCATGACATGAATGTTTGGTCCCTTGTTGGTTCTTATGGTTGTTAATCACATGATGATAACTATATGTCTTGGGACCTCCATATAAAAATAATTATTTGAATCCATGTATGTCTCCTCAAGGGAGTATATTTTACCTAGATCGTGATCTAATGATAAAAAGATATTGGTTCCAGCAATCCTTCGAAATATATGAGTGACTTCTTTTAGTTTCCTCAATGAACTAGTCTTACTAACATGGGATATATGGGTAACCCCTTTAAATGGTTCTTTTTCTACTCAGAGACACAATATTTGAAGGGATACTTGATAGATTCTTAGAATCATATAATTGGATCACCAACTTCTACCTCTTACAGGTCTCCAACCTCAACCTAGCCAGGTCGGTCCACTATCCAATTCTCATTCACCTAATTAATATCCACACGAAGACGAGCTGTGAGAGGAATTTTATTTTTGAAATAAAATGGATGAAGGAAATGGGATGTGGAGAAGTGTTTATAGTGGGTTGGACTACAATTGGACCTGAAGTTCATTCTTGAACTCACCATGTGGAATTTAACCTAAAATATTAGAGTGGTAGGAGGATCCACCAACTAGATTAGTAGTGTGATTCAATTTTATTATGACTATTCAAGACCAAATATCTCCCACCTTCATCCACAATTATCCCTATAATTTTAGGTACTGAGAATAATCTCAATGAAAACCTAAAAAATTAATTCTATTGGTCTATGTGTTAATGCAACATTCATATCATAAAAGCGGTAAAAATACACAGTAATTCTACAAGTATGATTTTTGAAGGCCCTATAAAACCATATTTCATTTCATACCTCAAATGATATTTGAAATTTATTAAAATAGGATGATATACATGGATTTTAATAAGTTTTTTTGGATATTTACATGGCTTATGAGCCCTCCACCACTATTGAGGTTGCTTCTTGTATTATTCCTAACAGTATAGAGGTAATGAATGAAAGTATTTTTTGGTTCTAGGAACAACGAAAGAGAGAATTAGTGGGAGATATAGTAAATTGTATTTAAATAATAGTTTCCCTAAACCAAGTGTGAGGATATTGAATTTGAAAATTTTAATATATTTATTACTATTTGAAGAAATAAATACATGGGATTAGGAATATTCTTCATTGGTGAATTTTGAAGATCTAACAATTCCATTTACATTGCATTTATTGTGCTAAAAAATTCAATGACAGTGGTTACACACACGTGCTCTTATCTTCTCTGATCAACACCACTCAATCCCTAGGTGTTAGTGCAGTGAGTTGAATATCTAGAATTGTCCACTCTTGATATATTGTTCTTCAGTATTGAAAAAATATCTCTTTAACTTCTCTTTATTGAGAGGGATAGAGGAGGTGGAGGTCGGGTAAAATTTTTATGTTAAAATTTTATCTATTCTCAATATCGCATGATTGACACAATAGTCATAGCCGTCTATTTATAGATTTAGTATTTGATTTCAATATTTTTTAATTTCATACCATCAATTATGTAATAGTTATTACATTTAATAAATTTCATTCAGAATAATAATAAATATATAATTTTTCTTTTTTAGCACTCAACAACTTACAGAAAGAAATATATTATGTAATGTTCTTATTAATAAATATTTTTCACTGGAAGCAGTCTTTGTTCATTGAAAATATTAAATTATTAATTTAATAAATGAATAAATATTTTATTCATAAATAAATATTTTATTCAAAATATAGAGAATAAATATTTACTCAAATATTCAATAAAGAAAATAAATATTCTATTCACAAGATGATGAATAAATTTTTATTTAATATATGTTATCAATATAACTTGAATTATATTATTCCTAGAACATGAGACAAATATTTATTCCATTAATTAATCTCAAAAATAATTTAATCAAGATCAATTTAAAAACAGTGTGTTACCGAATAGTATTCTGTCTCATTGGCATTATTTGTGTTTTCTTAATGTCCAATATTACTATCTAGTAACGGGTTAGGCCACCAAAAAGAAATAACCTAATATTGCAATGTTGACAACCAAAAACATATGACCAAAGTGTTATATAATCCCATTATCTTTATATTTCATAAAGAAAGATTACCATCCATTTCACCATCCTATATGATCGATATGACTTTCATTGAATATCTAAAATAAACACATCATTACACCATGCACATGGAATATAATGCAACAGTTATATTCCAATAAGTGGATTTACTTATCAGATTCCCTTAAATGGGAATGGAAAAATCCATCCTTGATTTATTCACTAATGACTTGTCACTCATGACGTATCTAACACATCCAAAATCACCATGAAATTTTATCACCATGGCTGATGAAATACATCTATGAATTTGTGTTGTAACATGCATTAATAATAATCTTAAAAATGTAAAGACCATCAAAAACACTAAAATATGGGAATATCTGATCATAGTAAAACATGGGAAATTACTATAGACAGATATATTATCATAATCTCTTGTTATTGAGATTACTAAGTACGATCTTCCAAAGATAAATCCCATATTTTTATGAGTAATCACACCAAATATTCCATGTACTATATGTCCCCTCGTAGAACAATATCCAATGAAAAAAAATTATTTTAGAATATCAAAATTGCACATCATGGATCCCATCATAGTTGTGATCTACTATGACCTTATCAATGCGACATATATTCAAGTACGTTATTACAATGCAGACCTGAAAAAAATAATATTTAATATATTCTTTTAATAATATTCAATGAATTTAATATTATATTAATCAGAGTAAAAATACATTGTCTTACGACTCTGTCTCAAAAAAACTCCCACATTGACTATAACCATATATATATGAAATTCAATCCACTATAACTCACATTATAGTCATTTTTTTAGTGTGTCAAGGATTTAGTCAAAGGGGATTCCATGTTTATTTCCAATAAAATAGAGTTCTATTGAACTTCTCCACTTTGAGAAAAATCTATCATGATATGACACATTCAATGTATGTTCTCCGTCTATTGATGTGTCCTTGGCTCTATGGCATGAGTCACCATTGCAGTATTATCAAAATTGGAAGTGATAGGATCTTTACTACTAGGTATGAAATCATGAACTTGGACATATTTTACCTTCCATATTGTATTTTTAGACGCTTCAAAAGCCGCAATATACTTGAAATCTACTATATAATCTGCAGCCACACCCTTTTTGGAAATCTTTCAGCTCACAACACTTCCATGAAATTTAATGATGTGTACCGTTTGTTACCTCACATCATGTTAATTATATTTTAATCTAGAAACTACATATCCTCTAATGGATATATTTTAATATCTTGCATAATCCATGATCATATCTTTAGTACGTATCAGATACATTAAGATAGTCTTGACTGCCATCAAATAGAGGTAACTCTGATTTGCTTCATATCTTCCTACCACACATAATCTTTTGGGGACATATAGTCTAGTAAATATAATAACATACAAAACTAACACATTCAATGATGAATTTGGAATATTTTCCATTCTATTTTGATCTTCATGTGTCCAAGGACACATTTTTTTAGAAAGATGAATGTTATGTGACACTAGAAACAAACTACTCTTTGAATATTCCATTCTGATTCAATTAAGTATCTTGTTAATGTCTGTAGTTTGACATAGTCTGGGAATCCTCTTGGATCTATCAAAATGAATCGTGGTCCCAATAATATATGTTGCCTCACCCAATTACATCATAAAGAATCATTTATTTAACAACTCCTAATCTGACTGTATGACTTGTATTTTGTTTTCAACAGGTAATATGTCATCAACATATACTATTTTGAAAATTACTGCACTCCCACTAAACTATTTATAGAAACAAGACTCAAAATCAATATTTATAAAACAAAATTATCATATGGCCTCCTGAAAATGAATGTTCAGTGACCCAAAATATTTCATTAAGTAATAAATGGATCTTTTTAACTTGTATACCATGTTGTTATCTCATCGAGTCACAAAAAAATTGGGTTGTGTCATATAGGCATCCTCCTAAAGGTTTATGTTATGAAAGGCTATTTTTACATCCATTTTTCAAATATCTTAATTTTCTAAATATGTAATGGAATATAGATTTTTTTGGGATTTCAATATTGCAACTGGTGAAAAGGGTTAATCATATTCAATTTCTTTCCTTTTTTTAAAACATTTTGCAACCAATTTTTCCTTTTAGGTACTAATAAGTCATTTCATGTCCCTTTTTTTCTAGAATTCATATTTGCAACCAACGGTCTTAACAACTATTATTGGGTCTACCAAAATACAATCATGGTTTTAGTACATGGAATCCAATTTATAATTCATGGATTCATGTCACATGGAAACATTTCTAACACTTACATCTTCCATGTAGGTGAGAGGATTATTATTATCAGCTTATAATGAGCCACATTAGTCGATTACTATTATATCGTAACATTATTTTCCTCTAACCTATCTGGTACTCCTTCACTATAATTGGTCCACTGGAACAATTTCTTCTTCCATGGGGCATTGTTGAATTTTTTAATCTTCCAAATCTTCTGTATATTTCGCATACTTCATCTATGTATATCTCACTCCATGTATTTATTTTAGAGATAATATCCTCCTCAATAAATTTTGAACATCTATTATCCACAAAAAATTTATATAAAGTAATTTATAGTTAGTATCCATTTTTTCTATGGTATATCTTATAATGATACACATTGTGCCTTGGGTGGAAATATTTTTACCAGAAGTGGCCATATAAAATGCTTCACAACCTCACACATGAATGTAAGAAAACATGAGTTTCAATCCATTCGATAATTGTCATGGCATACCATCTATTTATTTAGTTGGAACTAATATTAGTACATATGTTATTTTTTGGGACGTGTATCCCTAAAACGACAATGAATGACTTGCATGAATTATCATTTATCTCACTACGTTAAACATGGTGTAGTTTCTTTTCTTACATAAACCTTTCAGATGAGGCGTATAATAAGAAGTGATTGAATATTAAATCGATAACTCAGATACATAATCAACTATGTCTTGATCAATATATTCACATCCATGGTCTGAGTGATGTTTGAAAATCTTATTACCATGATGGTTATCAACTACATTACTATATTCCTTGAATTTGTCTATATAATCTGAATTATACTTCATGAAGTTGACATATCCATAAATAAAAAAACATTAGAAGAAATTATAAATAATAAGTACACACCACTTGATTAAATAGTAAATGGTCCACACACAATAGTATGAACTAATTAAATAAGCTATTTAGTCCTTTCACCTTTCCCAATAAATGGGGCTTTGGTCATTTTACCTTGTGAACATGTGTGAAAAAAACCAAGTGGTTTTCGTTCAAAATAATATAAATATCCATCATGATGTAAATTACTCAATATCATTTCATTTCCATGAACTATATACAGATGCTAAAGATTGGTGTGGTATGAGTCCTATGAAGTAACTTTGTTATCAATTTTTATTGTTTTGTTTGTGTAATCCAACACATATTTACCATTATTTAAATTTTTATTACCCAATTTTTTTTCATTATAAATATAATCAACATTTTCCCCCAAATTTGAAAATAAATCCATTCGTATCAATTCTGGATAAAAAAATATTTATTTTTGGTAAAAGATCGAATATAATACCAACCATTTAAAACCAAGATAATTCTAGTTGTTAATGAGTGGCGTTATTACCCAATAGATATAGTGGAAGGTTTATCTATTTTTGAGGCTCTATGATACATATCTCCTCAATAATTATTTCTAAATCTACTGGGTTCATATATTTGAATACATATTCAAGAACCATATGATGTATATAATATCCAATTTGTTGAAATAGATAAATTTCACCTGATAGCATACACACCTGAAACTTATCCTTTCTTCATTGGATTGGTTCATTTTTTTCTTCAAGTGGCCCTTATTTCCAAATGTGAAACATACACCATCATATTCCTTTTATTTCCCCTTGACCATCCTCTTCTTGGAAGGGTTTGAATATGTTTTTGGCAAAAATCTAATTGATTTACCTTTCCATTTAATTCACCATAAGGATGGAAGGGTTTTCACACTTCATATCAATATCTACGTGGTGATGATGATTAAGATGATATGATAAAGACTTATCAAATTTGTTCATATAAAAATTCTCAAAAAGGTGGAGAATCTCTGAGGGAGGGATTCTATAATGAATTCGGTGCCTAGATTTTCAGGGAGATTAAACCCTAGACCCTCTAAGTGCTCAATATAGACAATGATCATGAATACATGAGGACCAGCATGGGAACTCTACCTAGGATTTCTCTAGAATATATCTGAGGAAATCTCAAACCATTCATTTCTAGATATCTCATGGTAAAGACCACAGAGGTGATCAAGAATGGTTTACACACATGTATTCATGTGACTACATTAGATCACAAGACATTGAAGGAAGAATCATACAATGAACATCGACTAAGTCAGTCAAATGTATTTCATACACAAGGAACTGTACATCACATGCATCATTAAAAGGTGGATCTATCCTTGAGGATTCTAGCATATAATATTTCTATTCATGGTGTATCATAACACGAAGGCGTCTAAACCACTATAGAAGTTAATGCATGTTAGGATGTTATCATTCTCCATTATTAATCATAGGGATAGCGTGGATGATAAACTTATAATTTATTTGTACAATTAAAAATAAGAGATTATTATCTATTTTCATTATTAAAATATATGTTAGATATATTAAATTAAATGTTTTTAATAATTTAGTGATGAAAATATTTTATCAATTCAAAATATCCCTCACCATTAAACATGAAATGTATTTTTTATATAAATTTATATTGGAATGTATCCTGGTTACTTATATTAATGATCTACACCATGTCCATAAAACCATTATAAATTAATTATGTAGGCAGTATTTCCAAATATGTACATGCTAATGCTTGATCTGTTGAGTGGATTTCCCAACCCTGAAATACTGACTTGGATTTCCTTAACACTTGAATACAAATTTTTATTGAATAGACATTGGCTATTAAACTCCACACAATTCTGTTTTAGTTATCTAAAAACACTCATGATAACTCTCTAATAAAATAATGTGTTTACAAATTGTCTATATAATATAATTAGTTCTTTCGTATCATTCCCAATAATCTAATTGAATGCTAAGTATTAAAAAACATATATTTGAGAGGTTTAAATTTATTATGCATAAATTGTATTTTATATTACCCTTTACTTATCATTGATAATAATAAGTGTATCTTACACAATTAATTAACCATATTAGATAAAAAATTTATGCATAACTCATTTATTTAATTTTCATTTTTAATGTCAATTCATTTATTTATGTGATCCCGGTCTGGCATTGTAACGCCCCGACCCCAGCTACCCAGAGTCGGTGCATTACTTTATAACATTGGCATGATCACAAAAGATCAAGTCTCGAAAGACCGATTAGTTTAGTAGCCTTGGAAACACTAGATACATTCGTAAACGTTACATTACATCATAAAGTGAAAAACTACAATAACAAAGTCTCCATAGTCCACACTCATATCCTCTTCTCACAATCCCTGCAGGTCATTCATAAAATACTTCTTCACATCCTAGAATATATTAAAATATTGAAAGGGGTGAGCTTAGATGCTCAGTAAGGATAACAATATTGCGGAAGATTTCACAAATAAACATAAAAATTTAAGGCAATGTATAACTAAAACAAAAGCCTTTTAAACTTGAACATCAACATAATATGGAAAAATTAAAATGAGATAATGTCATTCACTTCTTCACATGTATATTCTACTGGTCGAATAATCACATGAAATATCAATAACCACTTTCATAACGAGGGAATGTATAATGCCGGACATTCTGAAACATTTTGTCAAGGCCTCGACCAAGACGTCTAAAATGATTAAGGCCTCAGCCAAAACCATAAATCAAATTGGGAAAGGGCCTCGGCCAATTCCACATCTAGTTGTCTCATGAGACCTACCGATGCATCGAGGAGCTATAGCGGGCTCCACCCGTCAATTATTAAGTCCAATACATTCCTCATATGAATAGGTTTAAACATATCATAAACCATAACATAATTGTATCACATAAAACATGCATAAAGGAAACATAACATTTCCACATTTCAATCACAAGATATCAATACAACACATTGATATAATAAAATCTCTTTAAAACACATTTTCAATACCAAAATAAAAGAAAGTCAAAACTTTGTATTTATTTTTCATAAAAAAAAGATGGCTTGTAGAGGAAGCCGAAACTCAAATAATGGTCACAGCGGTGGAGAAGTCATTGTCGCCGCATATGTATGGAAATAAAAACATTCCCTTTTCTTCATTTAGTAAAACGCTTCGTATATAAAAGATTCCTTTTGAATAAACGTAAAAGTCAAAGGGGTTTATACACCGTATAAAAGGAAGTTGTGTATAAAACCAAATATGTCTCAATGAAAGGAGATTGAGATTAAGTCCTTAAAAAAATAATTTTTAAAATAAAATAGATCTATTATGTGTATTCACTATAGTTACACATAAAGAATACAAAATAATACATAATAATATCATGACATAATTTGAAAGTAGGAGATTAACCCAAAGAATGGAAATTGGGTTAAGAAGTTCCCTTACCTCGTGTCTGACTTGACTCAACCGTTCTTTAACCTCCTGAATAATAAACTAGAGTTAATATATACCTTATTAAGAACCATTTTAAATTTCATTATCCTTATTATATCACTTATTACAATGATATGAACATTATGTAATTATTTATGTTAATAACGGTCGTTTTGTCGATCTTTGGTACTTGAGTCAACAATAAACTTCTTATAATTACAATTTGTTTATGTGGTAGAATATCCATTATCTCCAGAATCATATTCATGATTTAGATGTCATATATATCTTATATATCCAGTATATACATTCATTTATAATATTACGTAACATTTAGATGTAAGAAATGAAATGCACCGTTCATGGAGACGGTAAGCCGTACGTACGCATGAACGCTACTTTCATTTCAATTTCATATTTAATGGAACTAAATAATAATGATATAAATGTATAATATAATTCCAGTATAATATAGTGTATAATAACATTTACTCCATCCTTTATACATCCCACATATGGCATTAACGATTCAAATCACTTTGAGGGGGCGGTAGTCCGCACTTCCTAAAATGAAATTATCGCGTTTTACCCATAATGGAAATCATAAAGTATGCCATAAATGAGAAATAAATAAGCATAAGTAATACATAAACATATTATATATCATATATAAAAATAGTGACATCTTAATGGCCACCTTTTAAGGTGTTATATGAGTGTTGAACAATCATCGTTTCGTGAGGCAGAAATTCACCATCCACAGAAACCGTATGTTCTTTAACCATTATATGTAGGTGTGTGTAATTGTAGCTCGAATAATTCTTATAAAAACATACTAGTATATTGGGGATACTGGTGTTGTTACAAAAGAAATGAATAAAAAGTGTTTAGGGGGTTTGAGAAGAAAAATAAAACAAAACAACATTAGAGAAGACATTACCTCAAAATCGGGTAACTCTTTTTGATTTGAGCCAAAGGATTCCTTGGGAAGAGTTCTGCCCAAAGTGAGGCTTCTAGGAGTAATAGGGGAATGTTGGGAGAGTATTTGGGTAGAGTTTGGCCGATCCAAATGGGTTGAAGGTGTGAATAAGGTGGGAGTGGTGGGGGCCTTTTATAAGAGGAGAGGAGGGGAACTCTTGGAAAGTAAGGAAATTTTACATTATTATACAATGATTTTAGGATTCTAAAGGTCCCACACTTATATAATTCGTGTATATGGTGATAAGGGTTCGAAATCTACCCATCCAATAGTCTTTGGACAAGTGTAAGACTTGGATTGTACATTATCTTTTCATTTTATTTAAATCGTTAAATAACGAGGTCATCGCTGCATCATCATGATGTCATAAATAATTTACTTTATTTATTGTCTAAAATTTATAAAAAAAATACTATGATGTAGGAAATAGTTTTATCTTTCTAATTAATATTTATAATCAAAATTTGGACTTGTGTAACCCCACTTAAAAACTGGTTTAGTAAAACAACTCATGTTTGTGTCAATTTAATTTTAACATTAAATATATATATATTAATGTCATTTTCCAACCAAAGTGGCTCCATGGGGTCCCCAAGTTGACACATTGGTTGTCTTGGTCTGCCATGACTCATACAATAGGAGTAGGACAAGTTTCAAGCTCATCAAATATTATTAAAACATTATTTTTACCTTAAACTACACTAATTACCTCTAATCGCGATTAAGAAATTAAAAGTCACTATTCACCAAAGAATTATTTTGATCTCATTGAACCACATTTTACTTATTAATGACAAACGTGTATGTCGGATTTTTGAAAATCAAATCACATAAGTGGTAATATTTCATTTAAACGAAAAATCAGTTATTTAACTACCACTTAGTGGTTTCACTATTCATCAAATATTGAAGTTTTTCAGAACAATGCCAAAATTTCACCCTAAGCTATAATTGATATTCCGAATTCAAAAATGATGTCTATTTTACAAAATTCCAAACATATAAGTTTCATTAATTATTTTTATAATTATTTTTCGCTGTTACAACAAATAGCGTGTTTTTAAGAAACAATTTATATCAAAAGATTGGCAATTGTTTATGTCCAATTTCAATGTTAAATTAATTCTAATGACCACCTTTGGATAAAATGGTAAAAATATATTCTAATTATACTTTAAAACCACTAAATAGTATAATTTATCACTATATATTATTTTTATTAAAAAAGTTGTTTTTAAGTATTTTTCACTATTCATAAAAAATAGAAGTTCTCAGAAAAATACCAAAAATTCAACTTAGGCTAATTTCGATATTCCGAATCCAAAAATGAAGTCCATTTTGATAAATAAAATTTATAAAATTTCAAAAATTAGGTATTACTATTCACAACGGCTAGTTTAATTCGTTGTGGTGTGTGTTAGAGCTCAAGGTTGCATGCAACACACGCTATTGCATTATTCGAAGTGAAACGTACCGTGGAAGCTTGGGGTGTTACATTCTCCCCTCCTTCAATAAATTGCGTCCTCGCAATTTGAAATTTTTCTTTGAAAATAAAAGGTTGAAAAGAGAAAATACCTTTGAGGAAAACCCACATCGGAAATAAGGTTAATAAATATATAACATTAAAAGAAAGCAAGATAAGTACAAAGGTCACCCGATATAGCCCATTCTAGGATTCTATGAAAATATGGTTATGGAGGAGAAACAAACCATCAAGGTCTGATGGAGAGTTATACAAAACAGGATTAGGAGAAAGTTTAACTACAAGAAAATCACAAACATGTGATTGGTTAAACGGTCATTGAATCCCCAATTGGAAAAGTTAACTGACAACATTTTTGTTTTAAGTTACATTTTATAATGTTGAGGAATTTATTTAGGAGAATTACTAAGAACGTAAGGGAATATACATACTTGTTATGTATACTTTCATTCGTTAATAATTTTTTTACCACAAACCCAAATTTTACTCCAAATGGTAACGGAACTCAAAAATATTCTATTTATCCTAATTGTATAAGGTTCCAAATGTTAACACATACCATTTAGATTAGTAAAATTATTTTGTAATAACCAGGGACTTCCTGTAGGCTAGTGGTAGGAAATAAAGTCCTGTCGCACTATGATTGTGGGTTCGATTCCTGTAGCTTTGTCCGACGCGATGGGTTATGCCCCACCCTGCAGGTTGTCCTTTTCCTAAAACTATAGTATTATAATATTCAAAAATAATCTTCCTAAATTTGTAACCTTAAACAATACTATCCAAAGATCAACTTAATCCACTCCAACCTTTATAGTTATCCAAAATACCTCTGTCCAGACTTTCTCTAAAAGGTCTCTTAATTCCAAAATCAATTTATCAGATTCCCCAAACAAAGTAAAGTTTCTCTTATTGTCACATACTAAAAATATAATTACCTTCATCATAATAAAACCTTACTGAAATCAACAAGTACTGCAGTACAATCCTTATATATATATCACATTATTCTAATAACCAGAATATAATCCATGAGTCCAAAACCACCAATACATTAGTTATTCTTCCTCAACTGTAGTAACAGCATAAGATTGTCCTTGATCCCTTGGCCTTTTCTGAGGTAATTTTCCCTGATGCTTAGGACATTCATTTGCATAATGACCCATTTCTCTACAATTGTAGCATTCAACATTGATATCCTCTTTCTTTCCCTTGCATTCATGAGCTTGGTGGCCTTTTTCACCACACTTGTAACATACTCCTTTTCCTTTTAGACAGGCACCAGGGTGCTTCCTACCGCAATTATCACAGGGTGGAAATTCATTTCTACCCTTCTTCCCTATTTCCTTATTTCCTTTCCCAGATTTTTCAGCGGATCTCTTCTTATCTTGCTTTGATTTAAAGTCATAAGACTTAGAGAATTCATTTTCCGTCTTGATAGCGCACGAGACAATACCTTCGTATGAAGAGAAGGTTTGTGATACTAAAGCTCGACGAAGAAATGGTTTCAACCCATCAAAGAAATGATCAGTCTTACTTCTTGGGTTACGTATGTAATCTGCATCATACCTTGCTAACCTTGTAAAGTTAGCCTCATACTTTGCGACATTCTCATCCTCCTTCTGCATCAGACTCAGAAATTTCCTTTCCATATCCGCTCGATGGTCTTGAGGAAAGTATTTTTCTAAGAACAACTCTTTGAACTCCTGCCATTCCATGTTTGTTAATTCATCATCTTCCTTTGTGTTTTGAATTAGTGACCACCATTGATCAGCATCTCCAGTGAGGCGGTAAACTGCCATGACAACATTCTCCCTTTCACTACTCCCCAAGGCATGGAATATTTTCTCTAAGGAATTTATCCATTGCTCAGCTACTATAGGATTTGTACTCCCATTGAAGGTTGGTGGTTGTTTCCTCATGAAACGGTCTAGCATTGATCCTCCACGTTGCGGATCAGGGTGCTCCATTCGAGTAAGGTTGTTATTCATAACCTGCGTGAGTTGTCCCAGTACGGTGAGAAGCTGATCAGCACCAGTTGTATCACTAGATCCACCATAATTATCTTGAGCAGGAGGGCAATCCCTACATGGAGTGCGTGCATTGATACGGTTTCCATTCCATCCACTAGGCGCCATTTCTAAATAATGGCATAAACTAGATTAGTTCATGAATCAAAATACATAATTCCATACTTGTAAAACACTTAACATAAATTGAACTAATTATGGATATAATCCATAATTATAAAAATGTTTTCTTTGAGGAAGTATATACTCGTAACCCTTCATAGTGGTTTGTAAATAAAATGGGAATTATCCAAAGCATATCCCCCGGGAGTGTCGTAACCAAGAGTGCAGCAAGGCCCGTTGTCGTGCACCAGTTCCCGTTCGAGTCTAGCTCAAAGCGTTGTTTTCGGGTTTTACCCCTAGGTACATCTGTGCCAGAGCCGCCTCTACCTTCTCGTATCCAGACAGAGATTTATTGCTTATAAAACTCACAAAATCTCTACAATAACAAAATTCTAGGAAGTTCTTCTATACTAATCCTCACCGTCTATCTTTGGGCTATGTGCTCTAATCAGAGTTTATCTAAATATAGCTTTCAATGTTAGTACTAAACTGCCTCTGATACCAACTGTAACGCCCCGACCCCAGCTACCCAGAGTCGGTGCATTACTTCATAACATTGGCATGATCGCAAAAGATCAAGTCTCGAAAGACCGATTAGTTTAGTAGCCTTGGAAACACTAGATACATTCGTAAACGTTACATTACATCATAAAGTGAAAAACTACAATAACAATGTCTCCATAGTCCACACTCATATCCTCTTCTCACAATCCCTGCAGGTCATTCATAAAATACTTCTTCACATCCTGGAATATATTAAAACATTGAAAGGGGTGAGCTCAGATGCACAGTAAGGATAACAATATTGCGGAAGCTTTCACAAATAAACATAAAAATTTAAGGCAATGTATAACTAAAACAAAAGCCTTTTAAACATGAACATCAACATAATATGGCAAAAGTAAAATGAGATAATGTCATTCACTTCTTCACATGGATATTCTACTGGTCGAATAATCACATGATATATCAATAACCACTATCATAACGAGGGAATGTATAATGCCGGACATTCTGAAACATTTTGTCAAGGCCTCGACCAAGACGCCTAAAATGATTAAGGCCTCGGCCAAAACCATAAATCAAATTGGGAAAAGGCCTCGGCCAATTCCACGTCTAGTTGTCTCATGAGACCTACAGATACATCGAGGAGCTATAGCGGGCTCCACCCGTCACTTATTAAGTCCAATACATTCCTCATATGAATAGGTTTAAACATATCATAAACCATAACATAATCGTATCACATAAATCAGGCATAAAGTAAACATAACATTTCCACATTTCAATCACAAGATATCAATACAACACATTGATATAATAAAAACTCTTTAAAACCCATTTTCAATACCAAAATAAAAGAAAGTCAAAACTTTGTATTTATTTTTCAAAAAAAAAAGATGGCTTGTAGAGGAAGCCGAAACTCAAATAATGGTCACGACGGCGGAGAAGTCGTTGTCGCCACATATTTACGGAAAGAAAAACATTCCCTTTTCATCATTTAGTAAAACGCTTCATATAGAAAAGATTCCTTTTGAATAAACGTAAAAGTCAAAGGGGTTTATACACCGTATAAAAGGAAGTTGTGTATAAAACCAAATATGTCTCAATGAAAGGAGATTGAGATGAAGTCCTTAAAAAGATCATTTTTAAAATAAAATAGATCTATTATGTGTATTCACTATAGTTACACATAAAGAATACAAAATAAGACATAATAATATCATGACATAATTGGAAAGTAGGAGATTAACCCAAAGAATGGAAATTGGGTTAAGAAGTTCCCTTACCTCGTGTCTGACTTGACTCAACCGTTCTTTAACCTCCTGAATAATAAACTAGAGTTAATATATACCTTATTAAGAACCATTTTCAATTTCATTATCCTTATTATATCACTTATTACAATGATATGAACATTATGTAATTATTTATGTTAATAACAGTCGTTTTGTCGATCTTTGGTATTTGAGTAAACAATAAACTTCTTATAATTACAAGTTGTTTATGTGGTAGAATATCCATTATCTCTAGAATTATATTCATGATTTAGATGTCATATATATCTTATATATCCAGTATATACATTCATTTATAATATTACGTAACATTTAGATGTAAGAAATGAAATGCACCGTTCATGGAGACGGTAAGCTGTACGTACGCATGAACGCTACTTTCATTTCAATTTCATATTTAATGGAACAAAATAATAATGATATAAATGTATAATATAATTCCAGTATAATATAGTGTATAATACCATTTACTCCATCCTTTATACATCCCACATATGGCATTAACGATTCAAATCACTTTGAGGGGGCGGTAGTCCGCACTTCCTAAAATGAAATTATCGCGTTTTATCCATAATGGAAATCATAAAGTATGCCATAAATGAGAAATAAAGAAGCATACATAAAACATAAACATATTATATATCATATATAAAAATAGCGACATCTTAATGGCCACCTTTGAAGGTGTTATATGAGTGTTGAACAATCATCGTTTCGTGAGGCAGAAATTCGCCATCCACAGAAACCGTATGTTCATTGACCATTAGATGTAGGTGTGTGTAATTGTAGCTCGAATAATTCTTATAACAACATCCTAGTATATTGGGGATACTGGTGTTGTTACAAAAGAAATGAATAAAAAGAGTTTAGGGGGTTGGGGAAGAAAAATAAAACAAAACAACATTAGAGAAGACATTACCTCAAAATCAGGTAACTCTTTTTGATTTGAGCCAAAGTCTTCCTTGGGAAGAGTTATGCCCAATGTGAGGCTTCTAGGAGTAAGAGGGGAATGTTGGGAGAGTATTTGGGTAGAGGTTGGCCGATCCAAATGGGTTGAAGGTGTGAATAAGGTGGGAGTGGTGGGGGCCTTTTATAAGAGGAGAGGAGGGGCACTCTTGGAAAGTAAGGAAATTTTACATTATTATACAATGATTTTTGGATTCTGAAGGTCCAACACTTATATAATTCTTGTCTAAGGTGATAAGGGTTCGAAATATACCCATCCAATTGTATTTGGACAAGTTTAATCCTGGGATTGTACATTATCGTTTCATTTTATTTAAATCGTTAAATAATGAGGTCATCGCTGCATCATCATGATGTCATAAATAATTTAATTTATATAATGTCTAAAAATTACAAAACAAATACTATGATGTAGGAAATATTTTTATCTTTCTAATGAATATTTATAATCAAAATTTGGACTTGTGTAACCCCACTTAAAAACTGTTTTAGTAAAACAACTCATGTTTGTGTCAATTTAATTTTAACATTAAATATATATATATATTAATGTCATTTTCCAACGAAAGTGGCTCCATGGGGTCCCCAAGTTGACCCATTGGTTGTCTTGGTCGGCCATGACTCATCCAATAGAAGTAGGACTAGTTTCAAGCTCATCTCATATTATTAAAACAGTATTTTTACCTTAAACTACACTAATTACCTCTAATCGCGATTAAGAACATAAAAGTTACTATTCACCAAAAAATTATTTTGATCTCATTGAACCACATTTTAATTCTTAATGACAACCATGTTTGTCGGATTTTTGAAAATCATATCACAGAAGTGGTAATATTTCATTTAAACGAAAAATCAGTTATTTAACTACCACTTAGTGGTTTCACTATTCATCAAAAATTGAAGTTTTTCAGAACAATGCAAAAATTTCACCCTGAGCTATAATTGATATTCCGAATTCAAAAATGATGTCTATTTTACAAAATTACAAACATATAAGTTTCATTAACTAATTTTATAATTATTTTTCACTGTTACAACAAATAGCGTGTTTTTAAGGAACAATTTATATCAAAAGATTGGCAATTGTTTATGTCCAATTTCAATATTTTATTAATTCTAATGACCACCTTTGGATAAAATGGTAAAAATATATTCTAATTATACTTTTAAACCACTAAATAGTATAATTTATCGATATAAATTATTTTGATTAAAAAAGTTGTTTTTAAGTATTTTTCACTATTCATAAAAAATAGAATTTCTCAGAAAAATACCAAAAATTCAACTTAGGCTAATTTCGATATTCCGAATCCAAAAATGAAGTCCATTTTGATAAATAAAATTTATAAAATTTCAAAAATTAGGTATTACTATTCACAACGGCTAGTTTAATTCGTTGTGGTGTGTGTTAGAGCTAAAGGTTGCGTACAACACACGCTATTGCATTATTCGAAGTGAAACGTACCGTGGAAGCTTGGGGTGTTACAGGAATCCCTAAAATAAAAAATTTTATAGACAAAAATAAATAAATAATTAAATGAATATTCTTAATCATTATCTAAGAGTTGATTTAATGAGAGGATATCAAATAAACCTTTAACCAGGGGGAAATAACTCCTATTATGAGTCTTCGCATGAATTATAGAATTACACCTATCCACCCAGGTATCAGATAGCTTGGCATCATTATCGTTATCACTTGAAGACTCTCCATGAACCATGAGATTCTCCATTAATTAAAAATAATTATTACTCACATGAAGGTGAGGGGAACCAAAGGATTTGATAAAGGGGATTATATAAATAACATTGGACATGCATGTTCTACATAATAATTGAGGGAGGGATAACTAACAAGCCATCATTTAATTAAATATTAAATAATTTCAAACACAAGAAATAAATTAAATTAAAACAAACAACAGATACATAGGATTTGATCTAGCTCAACAATTACCATACATTCAATGACTAAAAAAGTAAATTGATAACATTATTTTCATTTTTCAATCATTTATTATTTATGATAAACATGCTTAAAATAATTTATTAATGAAATCCCATTTATCATAATGTAAATATAATATAATTTACAGATACCCATCATTAATTGAATTCTTGGAAAATAAAAGGGAGATCCTATACTAAAATATTTACTATAATATATTAATTGATAAGTTAAAATTAGTTAAAAAAATTATTAATTTTTTTTAACCCACAATAGTGTACCAATCAATAAAATAATGTTTTAATGATGTAATAAAAAATTTAATGAAATTTTATTTTTTTAATTAATGGGAGACGACATGATGTATCAATGGATCTGCAAGCAATGTAAATCAGTTGTTTTATATCCAAGTCCTACAAATGAGGATTTGGTGTGTTGACTTAGATAGACTACATGGTGTGTGTATGCTAGTTACACATCGTGTATCCTCATTCGATGTGAAATGTTGGCCACATCAACACACAATTTGAAATAAGAGGATCATGATTAATTAACTGGTCAACACATCTGGATAAAATATTAAGGGGTTGAAGGGGTGTGCTCCGACCGCACACTGTATAACCAAATTTTACCGGCCAATGATTTTTCAATTCTAAATGACATCTCTGGTGATCTGCAACTTTTCATAAACCATTATGAAAAATAAAAACATAAAGAACATTATTAAAGTATCTACAATAATTTGATTCAAATTAAATTAAATAATTGATAATATGAAATGAAAATCAATACACAATTATATAAATATTAACAGTCAAATAAAAAATTAAAAATTTAAATATTACCAATCTAAAATGACATGTTGCATCTAGGTATATCAGAACTGTGCAGAGGTGGAAACAAATTAAAAATTTTTAATTAATTTTTCATGAAACTATGACCGAGGATTTTTCACATCAAATTTATAGTTAATTTATTAATTTTTTAATGAAATAAATACATGGGCTTAAGAACATTTTTCATTTAGGAATATTGATTGTCCCAAAATACCATTTTGGATTAAATTCACTGTGATGTAAGGTTATAATGACATAATCTCTATTGCAGTGACCCACAAGTGCTCCTATGATCTTTTTGAAATAACACTCGATCTCCGAGTGCTAGCACATTGGGTCAAATTCTTCACGTTGTTTGTTCTTGAATACACATTATTCTTTCTTGAAGAAATCCCTGTTCCACTTATAATTATTGAGAAACAAGGATGATATGGAGTGGAGAAATTATTTTTTGTGTGAAAAAATTCACTATTCTCTATTTTCGATGCTATTGACAATAGAAATAGCCATATATTTATAAATTTAGGATTTGAGTTAAAATATTAATAAATTTCATACAATCCATTAAAATAACATTTATTACCAATTATAAATCCCACTCCAAATAATATTAACTATATAATTATTATGTTGTGGCATGCTCTATGTTGTGCAATGATAAATATTATGTAATAGTCTTGTTAATAATTGTTTTCATCGGACTGAGTGACGGTCCTTCTGAACACTTCTAGAATTTATTGAATTAATGAATTAATATTTTATTTAAAATATTGTAATAAAAGAAATATTTTATAAATAAAATAAAATTTTTATTCATAAAATTTGATTTATAATTTTGTAATTTAAGAAATATATATAACATGAATAATATTATATTTCTAACATGATAATAACATTTAGTCCATTAATTTATATCAAATATATTTTTTCGAGATCAATAGAAACACTTAGGGTCTGACCCTATAGGATTCTATCTCGTTGGCATTATGTATACTTTCGTAATGCCCAATACGAATATCTAGCAATTGGGAAAGGATCTCATGTAAAATAACATAATGTAACAACATTGAAAAGAACATACAAATAACCACTATGTAATGTAATCCCTTTTTCTCAATATCTCATCTAGTATGCTACAAATTCATGTCAACATCCTATTTGATCGATATGTATTCTTTTGACTATTGAAAATTATAATGTAGTTAAACTGTGACCATGGAATTAAATGAAGCGGTTCTATTCAAATAAAAGGCTAAGATATCATATTCTATAAAGATAGAAGTGAAAAATTCATCCTCAACGTATTCATTAATGAAATGTCACTCATAACGCCCTCATCGTATCCAACTTTTCCATGAATTGTTATGATCATGGGTTATGAAATAACTCTATGTTCATAGGTTTTGACATGCATTAATAATAAAATTACATTCTAAGGACCATCACAAATTCTCAAAGATAGGAATATCCTATGACACCAAAACATGGGTACTCCATACTCATGACTATGTTCTCATAATCACCCATCATGGAGATTACCAAGTGTGAACATCATGAGAAGAATACTCATTACCCTATTAGTACACTCACATGTATGTCTATGAACTATGTATCACATAATAGTATGTTATCCAACAACAGAACATTATTTGGGAATATCAGCACATAATTGTTCTCATCATAGTGGGGAACTTCTATGACCTTATCAATGCGATATATACTCTAGGAAATTGTTACATTATTGTCATGATGAAAAACAAATAATATGTAATAATAAGTTATATAATTATTCAATAAATCTAATAATCATTGAATCAGAGTAAAAATAGTTCCTCCTATACACTGATTCCAATAAGACTCAACAAGCATATTACGGGTGAGGAAATCCTTTTAACCATCAAAAAAATTCACCCCACCAAAGCATCAGTCCGTGCTTGATACCTGAAACTATTATCTAAAAACATATGGCATATTAGCGGGCCTGAAGTGTCATGCTTGACAAGGGACCTCTAGCATGGGAAGGTCAACATCACAACTATCAATGAAACCCTCATCACCCTCATTAATAAAACCCAAAACAACATCAGGTCTCTAATTTATGACCCATTAGCCTATGCAACATCACCTATACTGTTTTATACCGTATTGTAGTTAACTTTATCGGCACCATTATTCACTAAATTTTGTCATAAAACCAAATTTCCTCTATCCCCATATGATGTACCTCTATCAAAACTATTAATTTCTATAAAACATTTCACTTTATGTAGATATATAATTTTTCCAAATGAGGAATTTTGGAATGGAAGCAACATATAACTAAATATTTTTTACATAGTGTAATTGTCATTCATCTATTTCATTAAGAGAAGTATGGGATTCCATTCCAGATGGGCTAACATCATTATGAAATATGTTTCCTCTATAGAGACATTGATTTTGGCCTAATAATACATTGAAATATTTATAAGAATACTTCTAGAGATGGGAGCTGTGACGGTGTGCAATTCCAAGGCTCGGTGTTCCCAGAAATAATTTTATAAAAATATTAAGTGTTTTTATATTATGCACACATGTATAACTAAAAAAACGTCATATCTCTTAAATGGTTGATCGTATCAAAAATCTGAGGCCATGGTTGGGTCCAAAACACAGTGTTTCCCATAAGAGAGACATTAAAAATGTTGGCATGGGATGTTCAGACCCCTCTCTTGTTGGCATTCTGTGAAATGGATAAATTAAATCAATAACTTTTTCATTTAATAGCTCAACATCGAATAAATCGTGGATAATGACTCAGATGAAAAATTAGAGGCCACCAATGGGCTGGAATGTAGGCTTTACCCTAAGCAGGGAGTGACCTTTCTTGGCATTGGGTTTTCTGCTTATGCACCATCGTGGGAGAATAATTAAATTATTAAATAATTGTTTATTAAAATAATTAATTTATTTTCCTTAACCTGATGGGATGTTATAAATGCATAGTTATTAGATCATGGCCTTATAAGCCTTTTTTCCAATAGATCCTCTTCCTCTACTCTCCATCCCACTGACAACGATGAACCTATGATTCTAGACGGATCCCGAATTGGTGAGCGCAACAGATCTCGACAAATATGTTCTTCATTAAAAATCTATCCAGTCACCAAGTAGGACTCATTATTTAGTGTTTTACACCTCTGGATTAAATTTTTGTGCATTGTGATATTTGTTCCATGATCTCTGCCCCTCACTGCACCCTTTTCCTGTGCCAACATACTGGAATTGAATTAATTCTCATTGTTTAATGTTTGTTCTAACCCCCAGGGCCCTATTCTTATTCTCCATCCAATAGTTCTTGACTGAGGACATTTAAATCTTTGTTTTTGGTGCTTCTTCCACAACCATTCGTCGCATTCATTAGCGTTAGACCACAGGGTCATTATTAGATTCTATCTGGGAAGGTTCGAACGCTGTCAAACTCCCTGACTCTTTGCGGTGAAACTAATGACATGCATATTGAGGATTTTGGGATGAATTGATAAATGAGTGGTATGGTGAATGGTGAACAGACCAGATCATTACCTTATGTGTGGGTTTGTGGTCGATTATAGTCAACACTGTGAGCGTAAATAATAATAATAATTATTATTGATAATGATGGCGACCCATTCATAAAATTGTAGGAGGGTTTATTATTATTATTTTAAATAATAAGGGTAGTGGTGGATTTTAGTGTGTGATTAATTATATGGAATGGTTTTTAATGAATATGATAATAACCATGATAAACTAATTTAATGGGATTAAATTAGAACATTAATGATGGGTGTTATTATAATTAAATTTATTAATAATAACATTGAAGTGAGAATGGAGTTGGGGTGTGCTGGGTATGGAGTAATGGCAAATGTAGGCACCACTTTTGTTGGGCTATGTTAAAATTGTGGAAGAAAGAAAGAAGATTGGAGAGAGAAACTCAAACATAATAATGATAATAAAAAAAGAGAAATAAATGATAAATGGAGGATTGAATTGGGAGATATGCATTGTAAATGATATTTTTATGGATTCGAGCACAGGTGTTGAATTTAAGAGAAAAAAGTTAAATAAAATAATAAAAATATAATAATGTTATTATTATTTTTTTTGGGAAAAATCTATTTCAGCCATAACATATTCGTGTGACATCAGTTTCACGAACCATCCATGACAGTGTGACCCTAACTTCGAGAAGAACATTATGAGTCGAATATTGGATTTATTTTTCATATTTTTAGATTAGGAACCTGAGGCACTCGAGAAATAATAGATTTAATATTATTATTAAATTATCGACCTGCCATAACTCCCGCGTGCGAAGTCGGAATGACTTCTCGTGAGTGGCGATGTGATCCTTCCATTAATACAATCGATTCAAGTCTAATGTTGGATACTAAATTCTGGTTCCTGGCTCGAATCAATGAAACACCCAATAATAATAATAATAATAATACAACATCTTGCATCCGTCATATCTCCTTCATACAGTGTCAGAATGAAGAACCGTCTATGACGTTGAGACCCTAAAATTAAGACGAATTTTTCAAGTCCAATTTTATATATTTTAAGTAGAGGTTTAAGTGTGGGACCCATGATCCTTGATCTATGCGTGTGGAGTTGAAATGATTCTTTTTCACCTAGTATCCATTTTAGACAAATGGGTTGTCCTTCTAATGTGTTATTTCATGTGGATCGCAACGGTGTGACCCATTCTGTTATCCGGTGCCGTTTGATGTTTGACCAGGTTGGATCGAAAATGAATCCAACTAAGACATCGGTACTAAAATGCATATAACTTTTATAATAGAAATCCAATTGACGAACCATCTATCATTTTGGAACCCTTATGACTTGGTGGTCCTTTGGGTTACTCCCACGTGGATCATTGTGGTAGTTGAGGAATGAATGATAACCTAAGGAGGAGAACCAGGGAATTTCATTTATTGATAGATAGGATTACTAATCCCTTGATGAATCAAGGCACGAGTATTCCTTATACTCTACATTGGTAGGGATAGGACTCCCCACCTTATGAGTGTGAATTCGTTTTTGTTTGAGCTATTTTTCTTATCTTTGGTGTTTGTACTCCACCACACAGCCAGACAAGGCATGTAACGTGGGTCACCCCATGTACCCATTACCCAAGTTGACATACATGGTTTAAGGTCATGTATGGGATCACGTCCAGTGTACATAGAGCGGTCCCCAAATACTTCAACATGGCATGTGATTATTTCTACATGTCGGGTATTTGAGTTTTACACGGAAAACCATGGGAAATGGGACGTTTTACACGGGTAGTACCCGAGGTCAGAATACATGGCATGTAACACTTCAACATGCCGTGTACTTTTCTATATATGACTTGATCTTCTTGTCCACCGTATCCTGGAAATGTTTTTTTTGGATTTGTTCCCCTTTCTCATGTTTCAATGATAGGGTCAGGTATCCCTCCGAGAGTCCCTAAGAGAGATACTGTATCCATTGTTGACCCTAGGTAGATTCAGGTATCGATGTGAATATTCCCATAGGTCACCTATCCTCTTCTTGGAAGTTGAATCTGGATGTTTCAAGGTATCTCCCAAACCCCTGGTAGTGATCCTCATCTTTGTATCTTGATCTATGATCCCTTCAGCAGGACATTCTGAGAGTGAGTCATGTATCCATTTTCGAGACTCAGAGCGATATCCTCTATCCATTCTTGACCCTAGATAGTCAGGTATCGACGTGAATATTCCCACAGGGCAGCGATTCTCTACCTAGAAGGTGGATCTTGATGAGTTGCAATATCCTCCAAGGCCCTGGCAGTGATCCTCGTTTGTGAATCATGATCTTTCCCCACTCAAGAGTGTGTTCTCCCCGAATGAGTTTACCTATCTCTCATGACCATTATGATGATAGATACTTCCCGGACGGATGTTAACACAGCTATCGGACTCATGGAGTGATTTCTCCCAAATGAGTGCATCATGGAATCTTTGAACTAGATCCCTGGCATGGATATGTGGTTGTGTGACTTGTCTCTAGACTACGGGTCTGAGTTACAAGTTTATCTGGATGCCCTGGGTATATGTACGTGCATATACCTACTATGAGCTATGATATAGAGATCCCATTACTCTCTCATTTTGGATTCTATGAGTGTTCATATCTATTATTGTGTGGAGATGTACGCTTTCCATTTACTCTTGTTGTGCCAAGTTCTCTCATACTTATCCCCTCTTCAGTACCTCTCTTGCAGCTCCCTCGAGCCGTCAGGGCATACTACTGAGTATTCTAATACTCACCCCTTCTTGGACTTTGCCGGCATTTGGTGTACCCTTTTAGACGATGGACATGTTGAACATGATATCAGAGTAACTTAGGTATATGAGGTCCTTAGTCAGCGTGGAGTGGTTGTAGCTTCGGTTTCAGGAGGGGGACTCTACCTGCTTTTTTACATTTTCACATATTGCCGGTTAGTGGAAATTTTCTAGTTGGGTGTGTATTTTGGGCCCCTTTCCCTTTCAACATTACTTTTCTTTTACTGGTAATGTTTATTGTTCGATGCATTTTTGTTTGGTTTCATTTTTATAGAATTTTGGTACCATTTTTTCTTTTCCTCTACTCTTTTGCATTGATTTGGCTGCGTGTGTGTCTGTATAGGATATTTGTCAAAGGACTCCCCGAGTTTTTTGTTCCTTCGGTGCTAGTCTCTAGCCCCTAGCCTATGTAGGAGGGCTTGGATTAGTTGCAGCTCGAGCACTGGTATGGTTTGGGTTGTGAAAATGTGGTATCAATGGTGTTTTGACCCTTGAGATGTTGTTTTGATGTTTCCCTAAAACGGTCTTGGTTGGGTTTAGGGAAACATTGTCGAAGTGTCTCGAGAGAAGCTCTCAGGCCAGGGAGTGTACTGATGGTATAGGCGGCTGACATATCTATTAACCAGGACCCTCATTACCCACTTTTCGACTAAACACCCTGAGACACATGTTGCTAGGAATAATGGTACATGCATCATATAGGACAGAGTCTTTGACTGTCCTTCTCAAGTATGCTCCGCATAGTTGATGATATATTGATATGCTCATCCGACCGCTGTACTCCATGATAACATTCAGGGTGTCTCTATGATTCTAGCCATCCCAGATACAAGCTATGATTCATGATGGTCATCTTGTGAGCAATGAGGCCTCCATTGAGGACCCATCATTCGAGCCCCTTTCTCCAGGTGGGCTGGTAGCAACACCCCTACCATTTGAGAATAATACAACCCCAGTTGAGCTGGCTATGGATGTGTGCATGTTGAGAACACTTCGAGAGTTCCATCACCATATACCATTAGAGTTCCATAATTAACCAGGACCTCGGCCAGTAGAGGATTGGCTAGATTCAGTGATCCGCTGATCAATAACGGTAGTTTCCAAGAACGAAAGTCTGAGCGGGGACTCTGTATAGAGATCTAAGCTATCATAGTGCCCTTGTACTTCCACACATATGTTGAGGTTTGATAGTATGAACTGGTGGTAGAAATATTCCAACAATGCCATACAGATGGTTGCGATAGTGAGCACAATAGAGCTGAGACGTCTACAGTATCTAGCAAACGTTAAACAATTATTTTTCAACATATGAGATATTTTCATGATTATTTGCATGCACATTGTCCTATGAGGCATGTACATCACAGAAAAAGCATGGTGGAAGAATCTATCAGACATGTGCACTCAAGGTGTGTTAGTTTAGCAGAATCCCTTAGCGGGAAATGTGTGATGTCCCAGACTCACCTAGTGTGCGATGTTTCAGAGCAGTTATGATCCCTGTAGCTGACCTAGGTGGAATAGGAGGGTGAAGCTTTTATTCAGTCGACAGTGTTGACTCCCTCGCTTCATGAGTGCGTAAGGGAGTCTCGGTTGTGATTCATCAACTATGAAATCTTGTGTGACCAGATATCTTTTGGTGTTTCACCATATAGATATTTTGAAGGAGGGAATCATGATACTCTATCCTAGTGAATAAAAATGATTCCATTGGTGACTTGTACTATAGAAGTTCGACCGAGGAGGAAAACATTCCCCTAAGTTCTATATGGTAATTTGAGACTGTGAAAGGAGATGGTGATTGAAACACCCCAAGCTTCTACAGTACATTTCTCTTTGAATAATGCGATAGCGTGTGTTGTATGCAATATCGAGTTCTAATACACCACAACCAATCAAACTAGCCGTTATGAATAGTAATAACTACTTTTTGAAATTATATATATTTTATATTTCAAAATGGACTTCATTTTTGGATTCGCAGTATTGAATTTATCCTAAGGTGAAATTTTGGTACTGTTCGGATAACTTTAATATTTTGATGAATAGTGAAAATTACTAAATTTTAATTAAAAACAACTCTTTTAATCAAAATAATTAATGGTGATAAATTATGAATTTGAGTGGTTTTAAAGTATAATTAGAATATATTTTTACCATTTTATCCAATGGTGTTCATTATAATTAATTTGACTTCGAAATTGGACCTAAACAATTGTCAATCTTTTGATACATATTGTTTCTTAAAAACACGCTATTTGTTGTGACAGCGTGAATGAATTATAAAATTAATTAATGCAACTTATATGTTTGGTATTTTTTAAAATAGATCTCATTTTTGAATTTGGAATATCAATTATATCTTAGGGTTAAATTTTTGCATTGTTCTGAAAAACTTCAATTTTTGATGAATAGTGAAACTACTAAGTTGTAGTTAAAAAAAACTGAATTTTTCATAAAAATTAATTTTACCGCTTTCATGTATGGAATTTCGAAAATCCGAGAGACACGGTTAATATCAAGAAGTAAAATGTGGTTCAATGAGATGAAAATAATTTTTGGTGAATAGTAACTTTCTACTTTTATTTACCCCGGTTAAAAGTAAATAGGGTAATTAAGGGTAAAAATTATATTAATATTACCCTAACACATGTCCTAATTCAATAGGACAAGTGTATCTCGACCAAAAACAACCTTAGGAATAAAATGTTATCATTTAGGTCCACTTGGATTAGATTAGGACATTTATTATTATTTAATTCAAAGAAGAGTTAAAAGAGTTAAAATCAACGTTTATTTACTAAAACATTTTTAATATAGGGTTATAAATAAGATAAATTCTATTGTAAATATTCATTAGAAAGATAATAATATTTCCTACATAATGATATTTTATATATAATTTTTAGACTTTAAAAAAGTTAATTTATTTATGACACAATGACGATGTAGTAATTACCATAATTGTGACAAATTAAAATAATTGATATTATAAATTCCCAAATAAATATAATTTGACACTATTAATGAATTAAAATAATTTTCTAGGATAATATGACATGTTTGGATTGAGTTAATTAACTTTGGTCGAAGTAATCATTCTGTTATGAGTTTCACAAAAATAAATTATTGAATAGTGTCAAAATTGTCATAAAATAGTGTTTTAAATCAAATATTATATTATAAATTGATATTAAATTCTTAAAAGTATAAGGTTCGGCCAAGAGACTTATATCATGATAGGTTCATCATTAATGGACCACTTGGGGGTCTCTTGGATGTATATAGTAAGTTTATTAACTATATATTACAAAAATACAAAGTGACATGGTAAATGTCAAACTAATTAACTAAGAGTTAAAACTAAAGGATAAGGTTAATATAGTAACCCAAACCTATCTAAATTCTATTGGTTGAATGGTTTTCGACCTATCCCTACCTTAACCTTTGAATAATAAAATTTTGAGCCATTAGAAACCGAATATGAATTTATTATAAATTAATATTTCTAGCTTTTCCAAAGGTGCCTCTCACCCCTCTTATAAAAGGACACTCCTACTTCTCATTTCTTCACACCTTCAAAGCCTTTTGGTTCTGAAAAAATCTGCCCAAATACTCTCCCAACATCCCTAAATACAACCTAGAGGCATTAGTTTGATCATAAATCCAACCTAAGGAGCCCTTTTGATCAAATCAAAAGGATGAACCCGAAGAAGAGGTAATGATTTCACCACCCTTTTCCAAGTTCCTTTCTTCTTCCACTCCTTCTACAGTTGTTTTTACCATTCTAAAATAATAAATCCAGTATCATATATATACTGTGATGTTATTATAAATATGTTACAACCATATTCAGTATTCTATCCACCCTTTTGAATAACATGTCACCATACGTGTGTACGTACGGCTTACCGTCTCCACGTCGTGGTGTAATTGTTATTCAATATATTATTATTTGGATGGGTATAATAATGATGTGTAACTCAAGTAAATAATAAATATAACATGTTAATGATTCTGTATATATGATTTACCGTCCATTTATATATTATTTTAATATCAAAAGAATGATATTGTCGCTCGTGCGTACGTACGGACTACCGTCTCCACGAACGTGATGAGATTCATTCTCCATCATATCCATTAAAGTATAATTATCATTTGATGATATAAAAATGATGTTTAAGGACTTGATATCAATCTGGATATGAATAATATAAAACCTATCCATAAAAAACATGGCTTATGTAACAAAGCATATAAAATAAAATGAGTAAGTTAACACCCGAAACGACGATAATTCTAAGATATTATTAACAAATCAGTGTTAAAAGATAATATATAATATCATATTAATATATATGATTCTTTTATATTTTAATAACAATTATTTCACCATTATACAGGAGGTTGACCTACCCCAACCAAGGAAAAGTACAAGGTAAGGGTTTATTTTGCAATCTCTTCATTATCTGAGGTTGTTTATACGTAATAATTTACTGGGATCTCTTTATCATCCACATCCATTTTTCTTAAAAATTTATTTAAAAACATTTTTACTATTTACAAGAATATGGGTTAAAGTCATTTATACCCTTTTTTGACTTTTCATAAGATTTTTATAAAGTAATCTTTCCGTTGTTTTCCAAACAAGGTGCTTTTTAACCTTTTCGACAGAATTAAGGTAAGAATGTTTTCTTAACTTATACGGTGGGTGCGGCTATTTTCTACCGTAATAAAATCTTCGAAACATCCTTCAGAAGCTTATAAGAATATTTTCAAAGAAAATGTTTTATTTTTTAAATATACGACTCTTAAATGATTTCAAAATAGAAAGTGATATTTCTTTAGAAAGAGTTTTGATTTCATCTATGTCAACATCCTTTGATGGATTTTACGCTTATTTGAAGTTGATTTATTATGATAAAAAACTTCTATATTGTATTGATGGTTTTGTGATATGTTTGACTGTGGATGTGTTATTTTTATACCATTAATAGTTTATGGTGAAAATATATTGACATTTCGTATGCTAGTTTTAATACGAATGTTTATGTTTTGTTTAAACCTTTTTATATGGGAATGCATTGGACTTAATATGTGACTGGTGGAGCCCGCTATAGCTCCTCGATGCATCGGTAGGTCTCATGAGAAAAACTAGTGTTTTGGCACAAGGCCTTGGAAAAATCTTATTTGTAGTCTTGGCATGAGGCCTTGGCTATGTGGTTATGATAGTCTGGCATTATGCATTCCATCATTATGAAAGTGGTTATTGATATTGCATGTGATTATTCGATTAGTAGGATATCCATGTGAATAAGTAAATGGCATTATTTCATTTTACTTTTTCCATACTATGTTGAAGTTCAAGTTTAAAAGGCTTTTGTTTTAGTTATACATTGCCTTAAATGTTTATTCTTATTTATGAAAGTTTCCGCTATATTGTTATCCTTACTGGGCATTTGAGCTCACCCCTTTTCTATGTTTTATTTTCCCAGGATGTGAAGAAGTAAGTTATGAATAACCTATTGGGATAGTATGTGGGGCTATGAGTGTGGAATATGGTGACTATGTTGTTGTAGTAGTTTTTCACTTTATGATGTAATGTAAAACTTTATGAACATATCTAGTGTTTCCAAGGCTACTAAACCAATCGGTCTATCGAGATTTGATCTTTCTTGTGATCATGACAATGTTATGTAATAATGCACTGACTCTGGGTAACTAGGGTCGGGGCGTTACAGTTGGTATCAGAGGAAGTTTAGTACAAACCTCGGAAGCTAGATTTAGATAAAATTTGATTAGAGCACGTAGACCTAAGATGAACATTGAGGATTAGTATAGAATAACTTCCTAGAATTTTGGTATTGTAGAGATTTTGTGAGTTTTCCGAGCAATACATCCCTGTCTGGATACGAGAAGGTAGAGGTGGCTCTGGCACAGATGTACCTAGGGGTAAAACCCGAAAACACCGCTTTGAGCTAGACTCGAACGGGAACTGGTGCACGACAACAGGCCTTGCTGCACTCTTGGTTACGACACTCCCGGGGGATATGCTTAGGATAACTCTCATTTTCTTTACAAATCATTATGAAGGGTTTATGAGTATATACTTCCTCAAAGAAAACATTTTTATGATTATGGATTATATCCATTAATAGTTCAATTTATGTTAAGTGTTTTGTATGTATGGGATTATGTATTTTGATTCATAAACTGATCTAGTTTATGTCATTGTTTAGAAATGGCGCCTAGTGAAAGAAATGGAAACCGTATCAATGAACACACTCCATGTAGGGATTTCCCTCCTACTCAAGATAATTATAGTGGAGCTGGCGATGCAACTGCTGCCGATTAGCTAATCACCATACTGGGACAACTTACTCAGGTTATGAATAATAACCTTACCCGTATGGAGCACCCTGATCCACAGCGTGGAGGATCAATGTTAGGTCGATTCATGAGGCAACAACCTCCAACGTTCAATGGGAGTACAAATACCATAGTAGCTGAGCAATGGATAAATTCCCTAGAGAAAATATTTCAGGCTTTGGGGAGTAGTGAAAGGGAAAAAGTTATCATGGCAGTTTACCGCCTCACTGGAGATGCTGATCAATGGTGGTCATTGATTCAAAACACGAAGGAAGATGATGAAGTATCAAATATGGAATAGAGGGAGTTCAAAGATCTGTTTTTAGAAAAATACTTTCCTCACGACCATCGAGCAGATATGGAAAGGCAATTTCTGAGTCTGAGACAGAAGGAGGATGAGAATGTCGCAAAGTATGAGGCTAACTTTACAAGGTTAGCAAGGTATGCTGTAGATTTTATACGTAACCCAAGAAGTAAGATTGATCGTTTCTTTGATGGTTTAAAACCATTTCTTCGTCGAGCATTATTCTCACAATCCTTCTCATCGTACGAAGACATTGTCTCATGTGCTATCAAGACCGAAAAGGAATTCTCTAAGTCTTATGAAATTAAAGCAAAACAAGAGAAGAAGAAACCTGCTGATCAATCTGGGAATGGAAATAAGGGTAAGAAGGGAAAGGTTGAATATCAATCCTGTGGTAAATATGGGAAGAAACACCCCGGTACTTTTTTGAAGGGAATGGGAGTCTGTTACAAGTGTTGTGAAAAAGCCACCAAGCTCTTGATTGCAAGGGGAAGAAGGAAGCTACCAATGTTTAGTGGTACAATTGCAGGGATATGGGACATTATGCAAATGAATTTCCTAAGTGTCAGGATAACTTACCTCAGAAAAGGCCAAGGGATCAAGGCCAAGCTTATGCTATCACTACTGCTGAGGTAGAAGCTCCGAAAGATGTGGTGGCAGGTAATTTAATGGTTTCCTCAAGTTTAGAAAATGCATTATTTGATTCTAGATCATTGCATTGTTTCATATCTTCCCAGTTTGCTAAGAAAATTAGATATTTCGAATTTGATTTAATAAGGGAGTTGTCAGTTAAAACACCTAAGGGAAGTATCATTGCAACAAAGTTTTGGGAATCAGTCCCCATTAGAGCACATAAATGTTCTTTATCTGCTGATCTCATCGTCATACCTATGATTGAGTTTGATATAATCCTTGGTATGAACTGGCTTTCGGACTATGATGCGAAGATTTATTGTAAGAAGAAAGAGGTTACGATTCTTGATGATAATGATAAGGAACACCTTATCTTTAGAGTAGAATCGTCACCACCTAATTCTTATTTAGAACCACCCCCAGTAGCTCAACTAAATTCAATTATTGGGGAGTAAGAGAATGAAATAACTGTGGGTGAGGAAATTAATGTTCAAATAGAGGGTGTACCTATTGTGAAAGAATTTGTAGACATATTTCCGGAAGATTTACCTGGACATCCTCCAGAACGAGAATTTGAGTTTTCCATTGATTTAATTCCTGGATCAAGGCCTATATAAAAGACCCCTTATAGAATGGCCACTGTAGAATTAGTTGAACTAAAGAAACAAATAGTGCAATTGAGTAATAAGGGATCTATTCGCCCTAGTGTTTCTCCATGGGGAGCCCCTGTTCTTTTTGTTAAAAAGAAAGACAGATCTATGAGGTTATGTATCGACTACAGGGATATCAATGCTATAACAATAAAGAACAAGTATCCCCTACCTCACATTGATGATTTATTTGACCAACTGCATGGATCTCAATACTTTTCAATGATTGACCTTCGATCTGGATACCATCAGTTGTGTGTGAAGAAGGAAGACATCCCGAAGACAGCATTTCGAACCAGGTACAGGCATTACGAGTTTACTGTAATGCTGTTTGGATTGACTAATGCACCCTCTGTATTCATGGATCTGATGAATAGAGTTTTGAAGGAGTATCTCGATGAATTTGTGGTGGTATTTATTGATGATATCTTAGTATACTCCAAAAGCGACGAAGATCACGAGAATCACTTACACATTATCGTGAATACTCTGAGAAGGAATGAATTATATGGGTAGTTTAGCAAGTGTGAATTCTATATTCATGATATTTCTTTTCTTGGCCATATTGTCTCTAAATATGGAATCTCTGTTGATCCTTCTAAGACCAAGGCAATCCATGAATGGCCATCACCAATGAGTATAACTGAGGTACATATTTTTATTGGTTTGGCAGGTTATTATCGACGATTCGTCCAGAATTACGCCCAATTGGCTAACCCATTAACGAAGCTCACACGTAAAGGGGATAAATTTGTTTGGACAAAAGAGTGTGAAGAATATTTCGAAGAACTGAAGAGAAGATTAGTCAATGCTCCTATATTGACTCTACCATCGGGGAATGATGGGTTCATTATTTATAGTGATGCATCGAAGAAAGGAATTGGTTGTGTCCTTATGCAGAATGATAGGGTTATTGCCTATGAATCACGACAGTTGAAAATTCATGAACAAAACTATCCTACTCATGATCTCGAGTTAGAAGCTGTGATCTTTGATTTGAAGATATGGAGGCACTAACTCTATGGTGAAAAATGTGAGATTTATACTGATCACAAGAGTTTGAAGTATATTTTCTCACAAAAAGAACTCAACATGAGGCAAATGAGATGGCTTGAATTACTCAAGGATTATGATTTCATGATACACTACCACCCGGGGAAGGAAAACAAGGTGGCAGATGCTTTGAGCAGAAATGATCATGGAGTATTGAACAATATGATAATTGAAAGGGATCCAATTTTCATGGATCTAGTGAAGATGGACATCAGAATAACCAGGGAAGGAGAAACGTCAATGCTTTTCAAATGGTTGCCAAACCATCTTTACTAGAAAGGATTAAGAGTTCTCAGACTGATGATGAATAATTTCAAAAAATATTAAAGCTGTGAATGATGGGAGACTGAGAGACTTTGTGTATGAAGATGTAATTTTGAAATTCGGGAAGAGACTTTGTGTTCCCGATATACCTGATCTAAAAAGGGAATTGCTGGATGATGCTCATAGTTCCAATTTCTCTATACACCATGGGAGCACCAAAATGTATAGAGACTTGAAGGAACATTTTTTGTGGGACAATATGAAGTGGGAGATTGCTGATTTTATGTCAAGATGTATGGTTTGTCAATAAGTGAAAGCTGGAAGGCAACAGCCTAGAGGACTCATGCAACCTCTTCCCATACCGGAGTGGAAATGGGACAATATTACGATGGACTTTGTCATGGGACTACCAAAGACTCCTAGAAGGAATGATGGAATATGGGTTATTATTGATCGTCTTACCAAGTCAGCACATTTTCATTCTATAAGATAAGATCTACCACTGGAACGTCTAGCATGACTATATATTAATGAAGTTGTGAGACTTCATGGAGTACCCCTATCGATTGTTTCTGATCATGATCCCCATTTTACTTCAAGATTCTGGAAGAGTCTTCAGAAATCCCTGGATACTGAACTTCATTTGAGCACTGCTTACCACCCTCAGACAGACGGACAATCAGAACGGACTATTCAAACCATAGAAGATATGTTGAGATCCTGCTCACTTGACTTTCAGGGTATGTGGGATCAGTATTTACCTTTGGTAGAATTTTCCTATAACAATAGCTTCCATTCGAGTATTCAGATGGCACCATATGAAGCGTTATAAGGAAAGAGATGTCGTACACCAACCTGTTGGGATGACGTTGGTGATAGAAAACTTGTAGGCCCAGAACTGGTGGAGGAAACGATGGAAAAGGTGAAGTTAATCCAAAATCACATCAAAGCAGCTCAATGTAGGCAGAAGAGCTATGCCGATAATCGAAGGAAGGATTTGGAATTTCAAGTCGGTGATCATGTTTCCCTGAAGGTATCTCCATGAAAGGGAGTCATATGTTTTGGTAAGAAAGGTAAATTGAGTCCCAGGTACATCGTACCTTTCGAAATTCTAGAACGAATTGGGGCTGTAGCTTACCGATTGGAAATGTTGCCAAGTCTCTCCAAAGTTCACGATGTGTTCCACGTATCTCTGTTGAGGAAATACATGCCTGACCCTACGCATGTACTCACCTATGAGGAATTAGAATTGGAACCCGATCTGTCCTATTGTGAAGAGCCCGTCAGGATTCTTGATACGAGAGAACAAGTACTGAGAAACCGGACGACGCGTCTGGTAAAAGTTTTGTGGAGAAACGATAAGATGGAAGAGGCAACGTGGGAACCCGAGGAACTTATGATGAAGAACCACCCGAGTCTTTTCATGTGATAACTATTCTAGAAATTTCGAGGACGAAATTATTTGAAGGAGGGGAGAATGTAACACCCCAAGCTTCTACGGTACGCTTCTCTTTGAATAATGCGATAGCGTGTGTTGTACGCAACATCGAGTTCTAACACACCAAAACCAATCAAACTAGACGTTATGAATAGTAATACCTACTTTTTTAAATTATATAAATTTTATATTTCAAAATGGACTTCATTTTTGGATTCGGAGTATTGAATTTAGCCTAAGGTGAAATTTTGGTACTTTTTGGATAACTTTAATATTTTGATGAATAGTGAAAATTACTAAATTTTAATTAAAAACATCTTTTTTAATCAAAATAATTAATGGTGATAAATTATGAATTTGAGTGGTTTTAAAGTATAATTAGAATATATTTTTACCATTTTATCCAATGGTGTTCATTATAATTAATTTCACTTCGAAATTGGACCTAACCAATTGCCAATCTTTTGATATATATTCTTTCTTAAAAACATGGTATTTGTTGTGACAGCGGGAATTAATTATAAAATTAATTTATGAAACTTATATGTTTGGAATTTTGTAAAATAGATAACATTTTAGAATTTGGAATATCAATTATAGCTTAGGGTTAAATTTTGGCATTGTTCTGAAAAACTTCAATTTTTGATGAATAGTGAAACTACTAAGTGGTAGTTAAAAAAAATGAATTTTTCATAAAACTTAATTTTACCGCTTCTGTGAATGGAATTTCGAAAATCTGAGAGACGCGGTTAATATCAAGAAGTAAAATGTGGTTCAATGAGATGAAAATAATTTTTGGTGAATAGTATCTTTTTTACTTTTATTTACCACCGTTAAAAGTTAATAGGGTAATTAAGGGTACAAATGATATTAATATTACCCTAACACATGTCCTAATTCTATTGGACAAGTTTATCTCGACCAAAAACAACCTTAGGAATAAAATATTATCATTTAGGTCCACTTGGATTAGATTAGGACATTTATTATTATTTAATTCAAAGAAGAGTTAAAAGAGTTAAAATCAAAGTGTATTTACTAAAACATTTTTAATATAGTGTTATACATAAGACAGATTCGATTGTAAATATTCATTAAAAATCTAATAAGAATTCCTACAGAATGATATTTTATTTATAATTTTTAGACTTTAAATATTTTAATTTATTTATGACACAATGATGATGCAGTAATTACCATAATTGTGAAAAATTAAAATAATTGATATTATAAATTCCCAAATAAATAAAATATGAGACTTTTAATGAATTAAAATAATTTTCTAGGCTAATATGACATGTTAGGATTGATTTAATTAACTTTGGTCGAAGTAATCATTCTGTTATGAGTTTCACAAAAATCAATTATTGAATAGTGTCAAAATTGACATAAAAGAGTTTTTTAAAACACATATTATATTATTAATTGATATTAAATTCCTAAAAGTCGAAGGTTCGGCCAAGAGACTTATATCATGATAGGATCATCATTAATGGACCACATGTGGGTCTCTTGGATGTATATAGTATGTTTATTAACTATATATTATAAAAATAAAAGGTGACATGGTAAATGTCAAACTAATTAACTAAGAGCTAAAACTAAAAGATAAGGTTAATATATTAACCCAAACCAGTCTAAACTCTATTGGTTGAATGGTTTTCGATCTATCACTACCGTAACCTTTGAATAATCAACTTTGGAGCCATTAGAAACCGAATATAAATTTATTATAAATTAATATTTCTAGCTTTTCCAAAGGTGCCCCTCACCCCTCTTATAAAAGGACACTCCTACTTCTCATTTCTTCACACCTTAAAAGCCTTTTGGATCGGCCAAACTCTGCCCAAATACTCTCCCAACTTCCCTCACTACAACCTAGAGGCCTTAGTTTGATCAGAAAGCCACCCTAAGGAGCCCTTTTGATCAAATCAAAAGGAAGAACCCGAAGAAGAGGTAATGATTTCACCACCCTTTTCCAAGTTCCTTTCTTCTTCCACTTCTTCTTCCATTGTTTTTACCATTCTAAAATAATAACTCCAGTATCATATATATACTGTGATGTTATTATAAATATGGTACAACCATATTCAGTATTCTATCCATCCTTTTGAATAACATGTCACCATACGTGCGTACGTACGACTTACCGTCTCCACGTCGTGGTGTAATTGTTATTCAATATATTATTATTTGGATGGGTATAATAATGATGTGTAACTCAAGTAAATAATAAACATAACATGTTAATGATTATTTATATATGATATAACATCCATTTATATATTATTTTAATATCAAAAGAATGATATTGTCGCTCGTGCGTACGTACGGACTACTGTCTCCACGAACGCGATGAGATTCATTCTCCATCATATCCATTAAAGTATAATTATCATTTGAGGATATAAAAATGATATTTAAGGACATGATATCATTCTGGATATGAATAAGATACAACCTATCCATAACAAACACGGATTATGTATCAAAACATATAAAAGAAAATGTGTAAGTTAACACCCGATACGACGATAATTATAAGATATTATTAACAAATCAATGTTAAAAGATCATATATGATATCATATTAATATATATTATTCTTGTATAATTTAATAAAAAATATTTCACCATTATACAGGAGGTTAACCTACCCCAACCAAGGAAAATTACAAGGTAAGGGTTTATTTCGCAATCTCTTCATTATCTGAGGTTGTTTATATGTAATAATCTACTGGGATCTCCTTATCATCCACATCCATGTTTCTTAACAATGTATTTAAAAACATTTTTACTATTTACAAGAATATGGGTTAAAGTCGTTTATACCCTTGTTTGATTTTTCATAAGATTTTTATAAAGGATTCTTTCCTTCATTTTCCAAACAAGGTGCTTTTTAACCTTTTCGACAGAATTAAGGTAAGAATGTTTTTTAACTTATACGGAGGGTGTGGCTATTTTCCGCAGTAATAAAATCTTCAAAACTTCCTTCACATGCTTATAAGAATATTTTCAAATAAAATCTTTTATTTTATAAATATTTGACTCATAAATGATTTCAAAATAGAAAGAGATATTTCTCTAGAAAGAGTTTTGATTTCATCTATGTCAACATCCTTTGATTGATTTTATGCTTATTTGAAGTTGATTTATTATGATACAAAACATCTATATTGTATTGAAGGTTTTGTGATATGTTTGACCGTGGATGTGCTATTTTTATACAATTCATAGTTTATGGTGAAAATATATTGACATTTCGTATGCTAGTTTTAATAATAATCTTTATGTTATGTTTAAACCTTTTCATATGGGAATGCATTGGATTTAATATGTGACAGGTGGAGCCCACTATAGCTCCTCGATGCATCAGTAGGTCTCATGAGACAAACTAGTGTCTTGGCACAAGGCCTTGGAAAAATCTTCTTTGTAGTCTTGGCACGAGGCCTTGGATATGTGGTTATGATAGTCTGGCATTATGCATTCCATCATTATGAATGTGGTTATTGATATTGCATGTGATTATTCGATTAGTAGGATATCCATGTGAATAAGTAAATGGAATTATTTCATTTTACTTTTTCCATACTATGTTGATGTTCAAGTTTAAAAGGATTTTGTTTTAGTTATACATTTCCTTAAATGTTTATTCTTATTTATGAATGTTTCCGCTATATTGTTATCCTTACTGTGCATTTTAGCTCACCCCTTTTCTATGTTTTATTTTCCCAGGATGTGAAGAAGTAAGTTATGAATGACCTGCAGGGATAGTATGTGGGGATATGAGTGTGTAATATGGAGACTATGTTGTTGTTGTAGTTTTTCACTTTATTATGTAATGTAAAACTTTATGAATATATCTAGTGTTTCCAAGCCTACTAAACCAACCGGTCTTTCGAGATTTGATCTTTCTTGTGATCATTCCAATGTTATGTAATAATGCACCGACTCTGGGTAACTGGGGTCGGGGCGTTACAGTGATGTTGCATACCACATTTCTTTTCCCCAAATAGTTAGAGTGGGTGCACGATGCCTTACACGCATCACAAATATGAAGATACATATGTGTTCCTACATATTTCATCAACTCCAGAAAGCCATATGAGGGTGGACCAACCCCTTGGTTCACATTCTTTGGTACCATATAAACCTACATTATTCCCTTGGTGTGGGACAGATAAGTGAGCGCTTGGAATCCCGAGAGGTTTACATGGTTTTTCTTTCCGAGGACAAATATAATGAAGGTGGGAATGATGTAGAGACATGGTATTTGTTTTAACAAAACATTGAAATATTTCTATGAATATTTATTGAGTTGGGTGCTGAGACAAAATGCAATTCTGAGGCCAGGTGTTCCCGGAATAAATTTTATAAAAATGTTATGTGTTTTTATATTACGCACACATATTTAAGTAAAGAAAATGGTATATCTCGTAAAAAGTTGATCAGATCCTAAATCTGAGACAAAGGTTGGGTTCTATAAGCAGTGTTTCCACTAGGCATGACATAAAATAATTTGGCATGGGACATTCGGACCCCTCACTCGTTGGAAGTGTGTTAAATGGTTAAATATAATTGTTAATTTATTCAATTAATATCTCAACCTTGAATAACTCATGGGTGAGGGCTCAGATGAATAATTTGAGGCCATTGATGAGCTCGTAATGTAGGTTTTACACTTAGCAGGGTGTAACCATTATTGGTGTTGGGTGTTCAGCTTATGCGCCATCACGGGAGAATAATTAAATAATTAAATAATTATTTATTTAATTATTTAATTAATTAAATTTAACAAGATGGGAGGTTATAAATTCATGGTTACGAATTCTTGGCCTCATAACCATTTTTTCCAATGACTCATCTTCTTCTCATCTCCTTCCTGTTGACAATGATGAACCTCTAATTGTAGAATGATCAAGAAGCGGTGACTGCAACGGATCCTGACGAACACTTTCTTCACCAACAATCTATCCAATCACCAGGTAGGACTCGTCGTTTGGTGTTTTATGCCTCTGGATTAAAATTTGTAGTAGATTGATATTTTCACCTCGATCTGTGCTCCTCACTGCACCCTTTTCATGTGCCAACATACATGAATTGAATTATTTATCATTGTTTAATGTATGTTATAACCCACAGTGCCCCATTATTATTTGTCAGCCAATAAAACTTGATCGATGACTTCAGAACCATTGTTTTTGTGCTTCTTCCCCCACCATTCTTCGCCTTCATCATCGTTGGACCATGGAGTCACAATTCGATTATGTCTGGCCAGGTTTGAACGTGGTAAAACCCCCTGACTCTTGGTTATGGAACGAATGACTTGCAGATCGATGATTTGGGGTTGAATTAAAAAACCAATGGTATGGTGTTTGGTGAATGGACCAGATCATTATTGCAGGTGCATGTTTGTGGTCATATATAGTCAACACAGTGAGTGTAAATAATAATAATAATTATTATTTATTTGGATAGCGACCTATTGATCAAATTCAAGGAGGTTTTATTATTATTATTTTAAATATTAAGGGTGATGGTGGCTTTTAGTGTGTGATTAATTATATGGAATGGTTTTAATTTATTATGAGAATAACCATGATAAACTAATTTAATGGTATTATATTTGAACATTAATTATGGGCATTATTATTATTAATTTTTTTTAATAATAACATTGAAGTGAGAAAGGAGTTGGGGTGTGCTGGTCATGGAGTAATGGCAAGGGGAGGCGCCACTTTTGTTGGAGTGTGATAAAATTGTGGATGAAATAATCAAGATTGGAGAAAGAAACTCCAACATAATAATGATAAAAAAAAGAGAAATAAATGTTAATGGGAGGGAGTAATTTGGGGGGTATACGTTTTACAGAAGATTTTGAAGGATTTGAGCATCGTTGTATAATTGAAGAATAAACCGCTAAATAATAATAATAATAATATAACAATGTTATTATTATTTTTGTGGGGAAAACTGTGTTTTGTCCATAACATATCTGTGCGACTTTGGTTTCATGAACTGTTAGCGGCAGTGTGACCCTAGCATTGAGACATACATTATGAGTCAAATTTTGGATGTCTTTTTTGGATTTTTGGATTATGTACGTGAGGTGCTCGAGAAATAATAGATTTAATAATATTATTAAATCATTGACCCACCATAACTCTTCCATGTGACATTTTATTGTCTTCTCATCAGCGGTGATGAGATCCTGTCATTAATAGAGTTGATTCAAGTCTAATTTTGGATACTAAATTTGGGTTCGAGTCTCTATTCCACGAAACACCTAATAATAATAATAATAATAATTCAGGATATTGTATCTAACATATCTCCCTCATATAGTGTCGGAATGATGAACCATCAGGGACGTTGAGACCCTGAAATTAAGATGGATGTTTCATGAAAGATTTTTGATATTTTAATTTGAAGTCGATGCACGAGACCCATGAGGCTCGGTCCATGCATGTGGAAGTGAAATGAAACATTTTCACTGAGTATCTATTTTGGAAAAATGGGAAGTCCATCTCGTGTATTTTTTTCCTAGGGATCGAAATGGTGTGAGCCATTCGATTATCCAGTGTTGTTTGAATTACTTCCAATTTGGATAGAATAAGAATCTAACCAAGCCCTCACTACTAAAATTCTAAAAACATACATACTAAGTGTCTGATTGATGCACTATCTGTCATGTAAGAACCCTTATGACATGGAGGTCCTTCTGGTTACTACCTTGTGGAACATCGTGGAAGTGGAGGTAGGACCAAAAATATGTGGAGCCGAACTAGTGAATTTATTTTATTGAGATCTAGGATGACTACTCCCTTAATGACTCAAGGCAGAGTATTACTTGGTCCTCTGCCCTAGTAGAGATGGGACTCCCCACCCCAAGAGTGCAGGTTCGTTTTCCTCGGAGATGTTTTTTATATCTATGGAGTCAGTACTTCACTATATGGCCAGGAAAGGCCAGTAACACGGGTCACCTCGTGTACCGATTACATCGGTTGACATACATGGTTTGAGGTTATGTACGGGCACATGGCCAGCGTACATGGAGCGGTCCCCATATAATTTAACACGGCATGTCATTCTTTCTACACGTCGTGTAGTTCTGTTTTACACGACAAGCCTTATGACCCAGGCCATTGTACACAAGTAGTTCCTTGGGATTAAGACACAGTGTGTGACACTAATACATGCCATTTACTTTTCAGTACATTACTTGATCTTCTTGTCCACCTTATCCTGGACATGTATCGTTTAAGTTAGTTCCCCATTCTCTCATTTCCGAGATATAATTAGGTATCCATCTGAGAGGCCCGTAGAAATATCCTCTATCCATTCTTGGACCTAGGTACATTCAAGTATCAACGTGAATATTCCCACAGGTCCCTGATCCTATACCTAGTAGGTACATCTGGATGAGTAGCGGTATCCGCCAAGGCCTTAGTAGTGATCCTAATCTATTTATCCTGATCTAGGATCCCTTTAGCTAGAATTTCTGAGATAGAGTTAGGTATCCCTCCTAGAGGCCCAGAGTGAGACCCCCTATCCATTCTTGACCCTAGTTAGAGTCGGGTATCAATGTGACTATTCCCACAGGGTGCCGATCTTATACCTAGAAGGTGAATCCAGATGAGTCGCGGTATCTACCAAGGCCCTGACAGTGATCCTCACATGTGTATTGTGATCTGTCCCCACTCTGGAGTGTGTTATACCAGAATTTATGTACCTATCTCTCATGATTATTCCGACCAATGATATATCCTGGACGAATGTTATCAGAGCTATCAGACTTGGGGAGTGAGTTATCTCGGACTAGTGCTTTGTGGAATCTTCGAACTGGATCCCTAATGTGGGTACGTGGTTCAAGGACGTGTCTCTAGACTACGGGTCACAGACACTAGTATATCTAGATGCCCGAGGTATATGTATAGGCATATACCTAGTGTGAGATATGAGATATAGATCCCCTTAATCACTCGTTTTTGTTTCAATGAGTGATCATATCTATTATTGTGTGGAGATGTACTCTTTCCATTCAATCTTGTTGTACCATGTTCTCTCTTTCTACTCCCCTCTTTAGTACCTCTCTTGCTAGTCCCTTGAGTGTTCGTGGAAACCTTCTGATTATTATTACACTCAACCCTGTTAGGGCTTTGCGTGCATTTGGTGTTCCCTTGTAGATGATGGGCAAGATGATCATGATATCATAGGACCTTAGGGATAAATGGTCCATAAAATGCATGCAATGGTCATAGCTTGGGTTTCAAGAGTGGGACTCTTCCAGCTATTTTACTTTTTCTCATGTTTCTGGGATGTGGGACTTTCCTAGTTGGGTGTGTATATTTGTTCCCCTTCTGTTTCAGCTTTACTTTTCTTATACTGTTACTATATAGTGGTCGATGGATTTTTGTTTGGTTCCCTTTTTATAGCATTGTGGTATCTTGTTTTCATTTAATATATACTTTTCCATTTATTTGGTTGCATTTGTCTGTACTAGTTCATAGGATAAGGCCTCCCCGAATTTTTTTCCTCCAGTGCTAGTTTCCAGCCCTTGGCCTATGGAGGCGGCCTTGGGGTAGTTACGGGTCAAGCCCTGGTATGAGTCGGGTCACGACATCCTCCATCTCGTTCAAAATCTGTATTTATGGAGGAATTTCGAGACATTTCTGACCATATATGTACGTCACCATGTAGACCCCCCTTTCCCCATAAATTTTAATTTTAATGGATATCATTTTTTCTAATATCATTTCAGGAACCTCTCGAGACAAATTACTTAATGGAGTGAAGGCCCTTTGTTGGGGGACTCCCATTTCATATAACTTCTTTTTCGATGATTATATCCTTTTAATTAGGGCCAAATTGGTATAATTAATGAATATATTCCTCTTAATTATCCTCTATGAGAATTATTTAGATATGTTTATCAACCCATTTAATTATAAATCACTTTCAGCGTGGGAAAGTCCCAATATATAAAGGGTTAGATCCAACAGGATTCTAGCTTCCATGTGGTCGATAAACACCACATTTTTTTGTATACCTTGGAATTCCGAACTCTCTATATAAGATGTTTTCTCTCGAATATTGGAGACAGTGGATAAAAAAATTCAAGGTTGGAGGAAAAAAATAGTCACCAAATATGGAAAAGAAATTCTCATGAAATTAGTCATCCAATATGTCCCCTCTTATTTTATGGAACTCTACAACCACCCTGGATTATTCATCAATTACATATATTCACCCCTAACCATAAAGTGGTGGGTTCTCAATGGTGAAAACACAAGCCTCGCTCTATTGAATTGGATAAACTATATAAACCTAAGACTCATGGGGAATGGGGTTTAGGGACCAATTCATCTTCAATAACACACCTCTTTACAAAAAAAGATAGTGATTCATTACATTATAATCTCTTCATGAAGGATATATCCTATAAATACTTCCCTTATGAATATTTAAAATCCCCCCATTAGGTCCCCTCCATAGTTTCTTCTGACGTAGCCTGTGGGGATCGCATGTGACCCACTTGAGGGGAATTTACATGAGAAATGGAAATGGACCCTTTGTTCATATTTTGATGGAACCATGGATGGTTGATGGACATGGGCATATTGAATCATAATCACACCTAAAGGAATCAAAAATTAAATTGTTCTATCCTTTCAAATGTTCAAGAAAATAATTGATTCCCAAAGATAATCTTCTACTTTTTTAATGAAAGGGATTTGAAAATTATCCTTATTCTCACACCCTCTAGATATTTGGGTCCTGATCATTTATGTTTTGAAGGTAAAATATATGGTACTTATTCTATTAAATATGAGTATTATCTTCATAAAACCGCTTCGACTCAAGAGGTGGAGGCTCTTTGGAAATATATCTGGAAACTAAAAATTCTACCTAAATCTCGATATTTCTTGTAGGATGTCTACACCGAAATATGTCCATCTCTAGGGTTTCATGCCTATCACCATGCTTAAAACAACCCAAATGGTACTATCTATACTCAAGTGAAAAAATATCCCAAGCATGATATTTTCCATTACCCCACAGAATGGAACGTATGGAACACTTTCAACCCTCATGTAGGAAACGTCTCTGTTATGGATCTTGATCTTTTGACTCTTCATGGAAATTTTTCTTCAAAGATTATCTACAGGGACATGAATTCCCATTGTAGAGTGGAATGGATCATTTGGCTGAGGAGGAACATCATTCACTTTAACCAGGTATCTATTTCAACCACTTGGTGTGCCCAAATTTCATCCCCTTTGTGGTCAATGTGAAACCATTGTGAGAACTTGTTTAAAGACCTTCCAATAATTTGTGATCCATGTACCTAGAACACCCTCATCTTTAGATCCCTGAAAATTAGCATTGATGCATCAATATCAAAAAAGGATTATCCAGTTTTGGATCAATTCCTGAGACACTCATTGGATGATTGTGCCAGTTTTCATTCTAAATATTTTGGCATCACTCTCACTCATAGTCGTGGAATCTAAATTTGTTATTATATTCCTGAAATATGATTTGGATCAAGGGTGGGATTTTATCACATTGGAATCAGATTTCCTCACTATCATCCATAATATCATTACTCTAGTGACTGACCTCTATCTTTTTGGAATGTTGATCCAGAAGATCAAGTCTCTTCAGCACCACATTTTGACATGATCTTCCTCCCTTACCAAATGGGGGGGGGGAATATGGAGTCTCATCATTTAGCTACTCAAGGCATCTCAAATGACCCACATGACTAGTTTTATTTTTTCCGTAGATTTTTTTCATTTATTATTTTACTTGATCATCAGTCTCTTAATATATGAATTACTCATTTTCCCTAAAAAATATCATGTGTTTAATTATTATCATGAATAAAAAAATATTTACATTTATTGTTATATTATAAATTTATTAAGAATTATTATTGATAATGATTTAACATTTTTAATTAATGGTTTGTGAATTAATGGATTATGAAAATGATGTTAATATCCATTAAAGATTTAGAAAAGAAATTATTCGAAGATATAATTGATGTGGAAATGAGTTGAGGATACAGATATGTCAAACTGATAGTTGTAAATTTTTTATCCACTATTTATTCATTTTTATGGTCCTGTTTTCAATTTTTATAGTTGTTGTTTTATATATTATCACCATTATTTAATTATTTGATAGCTACCAATTTCAGAATCGATTATCTACTCTTTGTGATATGATAAGAACTAAATCATGAATATTTATTGGTAATTGATTTTGATTCTTGTTGAAATCTAATTAACTATATTTTTAATTAATTAAAATTTTATTGATATAACAATATTTCATTAATTTATAGCTGTTTCTAGCTACACTTGAATATTATTTAACTAAATTATTCATGTAATAATTAATGTAGTATTCATTTATCATTGATTTTTGTTGTCATTCATCTTAAAAAAATTACTATATATTTTATTTACTACAACTTAAAAAAGAAACCATAATTTGGTTTAGCTCAATAACATTCAAATGATTATAAAATAATCCAAAATTTTATTTAAAAAAAGTGGCAATGTAATGAGTTCTGTATACATGGGTGAATTCCTCCACATTAAAATTAATAATATTTTTTTAGTAATGTTTTTTTAGTAAACTAAATAATTTTAAATGGATAATTATTTATTTCAATGGTTTTGGAAATTATATTCCTTGCATTTTTTTCACACATGTTAGGTTCTAGTTTGATAGGTATTCCTCTATGTTCGTTGATCGTTGAAAATATTATTTTATTTTATTTCATGTTGGGATTTGATTATCGAAGGAGGGAATTGTTTGGGAGATAATTAATGTGAAATATAATGTTTCTTCATTACGTTTCATGACATGTCCTCCCCCTTTCACTAATCTTTATTTTAATTTATGATGATGAGAACTATTTCTGAGGTATCTGATGTAAGGTTATAGATTTTCATAAGCACCAAATTTTCCACTTCTCAAATGATGTTCGTTTCTGATTTATGAGTTTAAATTTTATTTTGTATTATTTATGTAAGTATAAAATATTTCTTATGTATTATAAATTTCATAATCATTGAATTTTATTAAAACTGAAAAAATTACACATTTTAAAAAATACAACAGGGTAATTTGTTTTATTATTAAATTATTTAATATTCCATAATTACATTTTTATCATATAGAAGTATTTTTAAAAAGAAATAAAGTTACATATAATATAAATATTTATTTCTTTAGTTTAATTAATTATTTATGATTTTTTAAAAATATTTAGGTGTTAATTATTAGATTTACTATTTATACAAGAATAATTTATTGTGGAGTTCAATATACATTTAAATTTTGATATATAATTATTTAATTAATTTATATTTTAAATAAATTTATTTTATAGTGAATGGTGTAGGTTGAATTTTATTTTTGGATATTAGATTTTTTTTAAATTATCAATATTTTGAAAAAATAATTTAATAACGTAGATTTTTTATGATTATTATAGAATTATGGAATTTATGACATTAAAATTCATGATAGTTGGAATTAGTGGCTGAAATAAAATTGTATAAAACAAATTTAAAATTTATAATAATAATGTGGAGTTTTAGGTCACAAGAAAATTTAATTTAATATCATGAAAAATGACATCGGGGTAATTGAAGGGAGGCATCATAGAATTGATGATGGAAATGGGAGGTTCCTGTAGTGGGTGAATTGCATTTGAACAATAATAAATGAAAATCATAAAGTAATTTGAATTAAATTTAAAAAAAACAACAATAATCAATGAGAATCATAATAGAATAAAATGTAAAAAGGTGGGGAAGGAGGTGCGATAGTGCATGATAGAAGTAAAAAAAATATAAAAGTAAATACATAAAAATATATATAATAAGAAAATCCTAAATAATATATATATAAAAATAATTCAAACATATATTCATACATTCATATACATTTCATTATAGGAAATAAATAAATTTAAAAAAATAAAAAAATAAAACACAAAAATAAAACAATAAAAAAAGTGTTTGCAAATTATAATTAATTAAATAAGTGTAGATAACATATTAATATGTTAAGATATTATAATTGATAAAATGATATATTTAGAATGGGATAATTGATATGATAATAGGGTTTTTATTTATTATATTGAGATGTTATAATATTTATGGAACTATTATTTTAGGATAATAAATGTCTTTGTTAATATTTATATTATAAAAATATATTTGACTGACCGAGTTTCTCCATGATTCAAAAAATATTTCAATTCTCTTATCCTTAAGCATTGATAGGGTTATATAATTTAACTACTTCATGAAATCCTTGATGTGCTAAGACAATATTCTAAAATAATGTTATGCGGTTTGATAACATACAGTAAAGGGACACATACTACATTGACTGTCAAGAGAATGTACTCATAAATAGATGCAATTTATTCTAATGAAGTCTACACAATTTAATCTTCATGATGGATATTATGAGATAAGAATCACCAGTAAGAATGATTGAGGTTTTGGTGTAATTGGATATTATTATCCTAGAGCATGTGTGATAGCCCATAGACATTAATATTATTATAAATTCATGTTACAACTCAGGTAATTTTTTTCATTTCAAAATCAATGATTATTAAAGTTCATGGTGAAGTTATATATGTTGTTACATGTCATTAATGACTATTTTGAGGAAGGATTTTCCCTTCACTCTTTATGGAAATGGATATCATGACCCCTTGATTGGAATAGATTTGTTGCATTAAATATTATATACATGGTTTAATGAATTGTTAATTTCAAATATTTAGTGAAATATATTTCGAGAATATATGTTCGTGACACAGATGTGCAGCCTTATTAAGGATATATTTTGACAAAATCAATATATTACATAGTGAGTGTTAATAATTCATTACCGATGTTGGGACATTAAATTATTTCTCTTATGTGACTTGTCCCTTTAATAAACAGTAATCAAGGAATTTAGGGAAACATGTCTTATGCCAGTGAGAAAGAATCCTAGAGGGTCACACACTATGTGTTTTCATTATTCTCAATTAAATTCTAATTGTGTTTAATTAATTGAATAAATATTATTCTCATATCCGTCGAATAATTTTATTCATTCTATATTGACCGAATTAATTAAACAAATATTTATTCACTATATTTTGAATAAAATATTTATTTTATTTAATAATATTTTAAAAAATATATATTTGATATATTTTGAATAGAATTGTTTTTAAGAATAAAACAATTATTCAGCTATTTAATAAATTCCAAATGAGTTCCAAATGATCAAGTCAAAGTCAAGTGAAAAATATTAAATACTAAGACCATTATATAATATCTTTTATTGTGAAAGTTTGCGCACTCCATGAAATAATAATTATACAATTTTCATTGCATGACATGGTATTTATTAATGGAAATAAATGATATTTAATAAAAGGTATGGAATTAATTAATATTTTAACATAAATATCAACTCTATAAATAGGAATATATGTATATTTGGTAGAGAATCCATAATTTCATGATACTGAATTGTTTAAAATAATTAATTCTATCTGAACAACTTATTTCTCTCTTAGAACAATGAAAATTTAAAGGGATATTTTTTCAAGACAATAGAACTAGTGATCGAAAATGAACAATGCAAGAAATTTTACACACCATGATTTCACTTGACGACCGAGTGTTGTTTATTGGATATCATAAGATCACAATTGAATCACTACTAGAGGGATTTTATCCATAGATTCCAACAAAACAATAAAGGACATTTGAAATGTTATCTTTATAAAATTAACATTTACCGATGAACAATGTCACGATGCCTACGTACTTATTTATTCAAATATTACATAAATTATTATAACTGTTTTTGTCAAAAATTCCCAGTCTTGGGTTTGATAAATGATTATTAGAAGAAATTTTAATAGGCCACACACCTTTATATGGTTCCCTTTTGAATAGAATGAATGCAAGACATGTGTCTATAAATTGTTTTTTGAATGTTTATTAATTTTAATATTTGTTTTGGTTGAGTACATCTTACTTAATGGAAATGAATTACCAGTCTTATAGTATATTAAGTAATGGTTGAAAAAATTATTCTATATGAAGGTCTGAGGTGTGGAAATATATATTCATGAGATCAAGTTCCTTTATGACAGATCCAAGTGGTTTCTTAGCCTGTGTCAAAGTACATGCATTGACAAGATACCGATGATATTCCATATTGGAAAATCCAAAATGGGATTTTTTCCAACATCACATGACATTAATCATTCTATGAAAATGTTTCGTCAAAACATGAGGAAATAAATATAGGGATAAGTCTCCCATATGCATTAGTGACTGTATCAGTCATGTATGTTAATCTGTGTACTAAAAAAGATGTTTCCTATGAATTATGTGTGGTACGAAGATATCCAGATGATCCAGCTAACCTCTTTTGGATGTTAGTTGAGACTATCCTTAAGAATATGATGATTACTAATGATATAATCCTTTTATATTGAGGAGACGAATAAATATTCAATATAGGATATATATATATACTAGTATCCAAACTGATCAATATGACCTGAAGGCACAAACGAGACAAAACATCACTTTGATTGGAAGTACTGTGAGAAGGATGTTCCCAAATCATATGTTAATTGTAGATTCGATAGAAGAGTCTTAATATATTTTTAATTATATGGGAGATAAATAAGTAGTATTTAAGAAAAAAATAATCCTAGATATTGATATCGTATCTAGTATTAATATCTTATCTCACTTTATTATGATGATACTATAGTGGTGACTCTTGAAAAAGAGCCGAAGTCACATCAATATATGAAATAAATACATCAGATGTATCATCTATTGAGGAATGTTTCTCCGAGAGGAGAAGTTTTAGTTAGAATTATTTCCAAATATGTAAATGTAATGTACCCCATGAAAAAATCATTGACATAGTAGGAATATGCCTACCATGTGACATCGAGTTGACTGAATGTCATAGGCAGTTGCCTCTTGACCAATTGGGATTTTGTTGGAGTTGGTGTCCAAGGAACAAAATTTTTTAACTTGATGATTTTTTTAAAAAGTTTAATTATTTTGAAAAATAAAAATTTAACTACGTACCTTTGTATGATGTTATTATACATCGACATGAATGTAAGCTGGATTTTATATCACATCCAATGTCATGGTCATCTCATAAAAAATTTGTTCTTTTGAAAAACTCCAAGATATTTATTGATTATTTTAATGAATTATTATGTTATTTAATGATGTTTTACTTTAATATTCCACTTTTTGTGATCATAATTATCATTTTATCATGAATTAATAAACTTATTTAATGACTTATTTTCCATTTAACTTGTTTTCCAAAATATTCTGGGAATTATTTCTTCATAAAAATTTATATAATTAAACATTTTTATCATATTTTAGGATATATAAAGGTGCTCAAAAATTTCAGTATCATAATAATTATATGGCCAACCATAATTGTGAATTTTTCTACCTAATCAAAATCATGATCAAAAACATTTTTGATGTAAAGTGTCACATTTTCCAATGTCTACTGCTATAGAGAGGTTATTGAAATAGAGAAACGGTATTATTACACTAATGATAAAAAATGATTGTATATCTGATTGGGTAACACTATGTGAACATCAAGGATAAATTCAATGTATCTTAAATCTGAGACATGATGAAGAGATCAATTCTATTAGCTATAGATATTTTTAATTCATGTCAACACTATTTCATCTATCATGTCCATTGGATTAGATGAGTAGTGGGTCTATGATATAAATTCATTTTCCCAACAGTATGATAATTCCATCATGGAGTTATATGTTGAGGTTTTTACTGTACAACAACAAAATCCAATTATATTAAGACATATTCATACAATAGTGGTTAAAGAAGATTCACCCAATAAATTTAGGATCCTCCATATGATTTGGAATAGTGAAAAATATATAATGTACAATATATACATTTAAATCCAAATTGTGATGATAATATTATTAATTATGGAATAGAAGGAGACAACAGTGCTGATAAAGAGGGAGTGGCATTGTTTGGATCGGATGTTTCTAGAAATTTAGTAGTTGTATAGTAGTCTCGACCCACAATAAATCATCCACTTCTCATTGAATCCTTCAAAGATGTAATGGAACATTTCATAGAATTCGACTGCAATGTTCACACACCTAAAACTAAGATTGCTGGAGTTTTAGAGGATATGTTTAGTGATATGGGAAAATATTATATGTTGGAAGGATTGTTCGAAGTAAGGTGTCATTGAAAAAAATGCTAAAATATTTAATATAGAGAATTTTTTTGATATTTTTCTTGAAATAAATCCACAAATAATACATAAAAAAGTTTGATAAATATGAGGACTATTTTAGATTCCACTCGAGGGAAATTATGAACAACTAATTTGGATGTTGGATAATTTTTATCATTGGGAAAGCTCATACTAACAATCATCCATACTTGAAACTAGATCACATGTCATTGGATGTTGAATTTTGGTCATCTATTGACATTAATATTATTAGTACATACCATGATGTCCCTATACTCCTTGTGAAATAGAGGATACAACATAATTTTGTAAATAATATTTCTTATAGTATGGTATGGATTGAGAAATAGAAAAAAAATTGTGAAGTTCAATGGTGATTGAGAAGAATCATATTGGTTTTTTTCATAATTACTATACATACTACTAAAAATGACCACGTTTCATCCATACTCATACGAATTAATGTGGTTTTCAATATAACAGAATTGATCCATCTCATTTTCAATTTTATCAACAGTTCTCAGGATTCCTCCCTTTTATTTCAAAATTTAATTTTAGAAAAAAAATTCATTCAGATTGATGAAACTTTCTTATACATAAAATAAAAGGGTGTATTGTTGATTTGTGAGACCTAAGATGGAACATTTTCACCTCATCTCCATGGATTTCCAATTGTGGGAAGGAAAACTGTGAATCCTGGACTTGGTTTTTGGGATATATCATCAAATATTTCAACCACATTCATGGTGTATGATTGATATCTAATAAATATCAGGTAATCAATGAGGGAATCAATGAATATCTTGATACAAGGAGACCCTCAAATGCAAATTATCTGTAATGAATCCAACACTTTACTAGAAACAGGTGAAAAAAATATCATAATGATCTTATGAATAAGGAAATCGTGAGGTGTGATATGTAAGGTATTTGTTATTTTTAACAATTTCAACGTAAAGATAAAATTAATTTATATAAAATATGATCACATATGGGTATCATATTATCAGAATCAAAAAAAAATTTGAACATTGTTTTGAATAAATTTGAAAGACAAATAAATAATTGTATGATTATGTGATGAAAATTCCAAAAGAAAAATGTTTATCGGGATATGATTAGGGGAAGATGTAATAACACATGACCACAAACATTATGGAGTGAATCATTGATATAATAAATGGTATTCAAATTCTATCTATAATTTCCTTAGTCCAGGGAAATTTTATCATTTTATTATGTAATTCATTGATAGGCAAAAACTACATTCATATTGGATTCAGCAGGGGATATGATATATAAGTCATATTCATTGAGTGACTGAATTTTTTTTGAAGAATCTTTTATTTATAGAGGGTTAATTTTCCGCTAATAAGACTCATTATTTAAAGTGCACAAATTTTTATACCCCTTTAGAAGCAGAAGTGGTGAGAAAATGGTTGTATTTCTAGAATTGGGTTAATGTCATTGTTGAAACATCAAATTATTATGGGCTCCCTGAATTCACACCCTGGTAGAATGTTCATCTCTGAACATATCACGAGAAGCATATGTCGGTCCATTAAATAGGATTTACACATTTTTAAACTAATTTTCAACACTATGGATTCCTATTTGGTAGTTTTCAGATTTCATAATGCCTGAAGACCAGTAGATAATGTTACCTAACATCAATATGTTGTTTAAATGGAGACAAAATCCCAATAGGATATAAAATGATATGGAATGGACTTAATAACAAGGGAATACGTTGAGAGACATCATATGTCTTCATGAAGTCTATAACTTAAACTTATTTCCAAACATTTCTAGATTGAGTTCACACTATCATCATCAATGATGTATTGTCTCTAATTTGATCATCTCATATTTTTAGTTATATGATATTAATATAATATCCTTCATTTTTAGAAATGCCTGAATTTTATGAATTATTTTAATATTAAATAATAAATATCCATTCATATTCACATTAAAAGGAATGTGACATGTACGTTTAAGGAGACACAAAATCATAATCAAACATTATATGGCTATACCATAAAGTGAGCTTGTAGTAAAATAATCATGAAACATAATATCATGTGAGAAATCAAACATTAATTACATTTAAAACCATTTTTTATAAACTTTTAGATTACAATAAAAAAATGTTTATATATATAAATATATTAAACCCTATCTAACAAAACCCATTAACTATTTGAAAACATATCTAAATGAAACTTATAAATATTCTTCAAGAAAATTAATGACATTCACTTTTCTATTGGTAAAAAAACATCATAAAAAAAATTCAATTAACATGAATTGTCTTACATTATTCTAGTGAAAACATTACATTGACCGTAATGTCATATTTATATTTTAAACATAAAAATTATTTCAATTTTTATATACAGATGGAGGATACTATATACACATATAGAAAGATAGGCATGTTTCTTGTTCAGTGTTATATGGTTGTTAGGTTCAACAGATAAGGGTGTGTCGAACGCATCATCAATATAACATACTACACCCGACCACAATAATATTGTGCCTACAAAATGATAGATTCTATAGAATTGTGGTATCTGATGTCACATTCATTGATCATCACCTTCTTTCTTTCCTCCTAGAGATACGGAGACCAGAGACACTGACATTCCACAAACTTGAGGGAGAGATAACCATCACTCTTCAGGATGTTGTTGTCCTAATCAATAGTCCTATCCAGGGTGATACTACTATTGAAATGTCCAGTGAAAACTGGCATGATCTTGTACATAGATTCCTAGGTATGAACATTTTGTCTGATGTTGCTACTACAGATGGTGGGTCGATATCTATGAGGAGTCCCGAGATTAAATTTTCATATTTACATAATTATTTTAATGATAATACTATAATGATCCATTCCCATGCTATATCATACTGGTCATTGGAGAGACACTAGGTGATAAAAACTATTGTATGTGTGTTCACATGATGTTTTTGGTTTTATTGGAAGATTTTGATTAGGTTGGGAGATACATTTGTGGATGTGTGTTCATTGAATACACATACATAGCATTACACAAAACAATCTAATCATACCATAAAGATCTTGGGGGACATGTCATCATTCTTCATATGTATTCATTAGGGTGAATCCATCCTCTCACCCCTATTCTTTTTTGTGAGGAGATTCTTATAGATGTATTATATGACTCACTTTGTGGACACTAGTATGACCCCTCATCATAATTTTTTTTGGTACTAGAAGGAGTTATAGAATATAATTCCTTATTATTTATCACTTTTTATATTTTAGTTTATAGGTGGATTCATGAATACCACATCATCAGTGATGCGAAATACCCTTTGGGTATATACCATATCATGTTTCATAGTATCCATCCGACAAGGTTAGTATATTAAATCTCTCATTGACTAGAAATTTTTTTTATATCTTCATTTTTTGTTTTAGTAATACGCTTTTTTTACAAATTTGACATGTTGTTTTAAATTTCATGGATGACATATTAGATTTTGTTGGGCCAGTATCCTAAATATTGTATTGCTGGACTTCGTGACTCTACACCTATATATCCTCCCATTAAATTTAAAATTATTGAGTGGATCCAACATTATAGATTCATGAACCAGTTTGGTTGTGTTCAATGCATTCCATTCCTATAGAGATAGTTATAGGAGCTCCATTCCTAGAAGATGACAGGGAGGCAGAATATTGACCACAACACCGATATGCCGAGTATCTCAACCTCTGGGCTAGATCAGAATTGTTTCATATGCATGGTGTAATTATGTTGCAATTCCAATTTTCATTACAGGTCCAGTATGAGCGATTTTATAGACTGATATCTATATTATAAATTACTCTACAAGGAATAGAGAATCAAGATATGGTATGTCAGTAAATTTACAGTAGTTTGGTTATTGTACTATTTAGTAATTAATATTTAACCGCACTACAATATATTTTACTAAAATTGATTATCCACATGATTGATCAAGAGGTGGAGGAGGTTTATATCCTATTAGTGATCAATGATGTAAAATTTGGTAACATACCATGCAACAATGAGGTACACAATAGTATCATTGACAGTCCACCCCAATGATATGATGTTCCTACCCTAGGAGTGGAAGTTCCAACTCAATACCCTCCTCCAGTAGCTAATGATGCTTAGGTGCCACAACGACGATGACATAGACCACATCGTATGTCATGTGAGACGTCACCTCCTCCATAGGCAGAGGTTGTACCTGTAGTAGTCCATCCTCAAATGATTGGGGGTGTTCATTTGGAGGCATGGAATCCATTTGTATTGGAATGATATTTATAGTTTTATATACCTAAATATTATCTGAGCTAATATCATTTGTATTTTCCCATTCCAATAGCATTAATGATATACCCTTCATAGGTAATATGGATCCCCAATGTGATGATGACATGTCCTTAAACACTATTAGTGAGAGAAGGATCAATTTTATAGGATGATGTGTAGTTGACTCCTCCTCCCACTAATACACATGAAGATAATCTCACAGTGGACATTCCAAAACATTGGTATCAGCCCTCTATAGGTCATCATACTCCACCTTAGTGCAGAGTTTGGTGATCTCGATATGGGTGTTCCATTCATGCATTACCATGTGAGACATGATGTACCATAAACCATGATTTTAATCTTTCTTATATAATTTTTCAATCTATTTGAATGATTAAATTCATTTTTCTATCATCTACTTTTACATTTTTATCCATTCTTTCAATTTTCATTAATATTTTAGTAACAATTAATATTTTATAAACTTTATATGTCGACTAAATGAATAATTTTAAATATTATTAAATTTAATGTAAGAAACATTATAATTATATAAAATATAAACTATAAAAACATTCTAAATAAAACCTAAAACATTGTGTAATCCTCTAATTTATTATTTATTTTTAAATTAATTTCATAAATATAATAAATAATTTAAAATTAAATGAATGTTAAAAAATATTATTAATGAAATTTCAATGTATTAAAACAATAATATATAGTTATACTTGAATTATATTTCATTATTTATATTTATAAAATTCTTGTAATTTTTATTTATTTTTCAAATGTTTCATAAATGTGCTAAATATCATTTAGATTTTATTTATATTTAATAATTTATAGAGTTTGGAAGCCACCAACATCAAATATTATTATGTTTCATGTTGGTCACATTGAAATAATATAACTTATAAAATAAATTAAAATCTAATATATTTTGAAAAAAATGAATGAAGCTATATAATATAATTGAATATAAAAAAAATAAAAATATAATATGTAAAAGCTAATTTACATTTTACAAAATTTATTATTGAAAAAAAATGTTTTCTCATTAAAATATTAAGGACATAATTATAAACAAAATAAAACAATCATAATATATATATGAATAGAAAAATACATATCATTAAAAATAGAATCATATATTTATATATATATATTTTATTGATAGGCCATATAGGCCCTTCCAACTTTCAACATTAATTTTCATAAATATGTTGACATAGAAAATTAATAAAATTATTTAAAAAATTGCAGAAAAATCTCGTACTTCTATCATGATGTTCACACTTGGTAATCTCTAATGTGGAATGTTATTTGAAGATATCCACTAGTAATAATTCCATATGTTTTGGTGCAATTGGATATTCTATTCTCTAGTCATGTGCGATGATCCTTAGACTCTATGATCATTATTAATGCATGTTACAACTCTCATAAATAGATGTATTTCATAAATAATGAAGAAAACTTTTAATGGAAATGTGGGATATGATGGGTGTTTCAATAGTAACTTCTCATTATTAAATATGTACGGTAAGGAGTTTTCATGTCCTTCATTAGGGAAGTTGATATTTTGACCCTTTGATTTCAATACAACCACATTAATTTCCCCGGACATGGTGTAATGATTTGATTATTTTTGACAGTAAAAAAAAGACATATCGATAATATAGTTTGGTGACATAGACGTCCAACCATCATGATCTGATTTTGTGAGAATGGTATTATATTACACAATGATAGTTCATATATGGTTGTTGAGGTTGTGATGCTAAGTTATTTATCTTAGTTTCTATGACCTGTTATTAGGTTGTAATCTTTGACATTATGAAATCCCCCTATTGTAATCTTGAAATAATCCTAGATGGTAACACACTATCTTTTCCCGATGATCTCAACTATATTCTATTTTTTATTAATGTTATAAATATAAATATCAATTCTGAGAAATAATTTTATTCATGTTATATTGATTAAACGGATTGAATAAATATTAATTATCCATCTTGTGAATAAATTATTTATTTTATTTATTGAATATTTTTTAAAATATTTATTAAGTATATTATGAATAAAATATTTATTAAAGAATAAAATAGTTATTCAGTTTTTCAATAAATACTATAGGAGTTCGAATAGACCAAGACAGATTTTTGTGAAAAATTTTAATTCGTAAGACCATTATATATTAATTGTTGTTAGGAATGTTATCATGCACCATAAAATAAGTAATAATATAATTATTATTTTGATTCATGATATTTATTAAAGGTAATATGTGGTATTTAATGTTCTGTATAAAATTGAATAATATTTTAACTTAAATCCCAACTATTTAAATATGTGGTTATGTCTATTGTATAAATCATCCCATGATGAGAATAGAGAATTTTTTCCCACAAAAAAATCTTTATCAACTCTTAATTATATATCCTTATCTAGAATGAGACGTTAAAGAGATATTTCATCCAGATTAAAGATCACACGATCAATAATGTAAAACTCAAGACATTCGACTCACTATGCTAGCACCCAGCGATTGAGTTGTGTTTCTTTATGATTATAGGAGCATGAATGGATCACTAGTATAGGTATTATATCCCTGGATACTCAAAAAAATGAGTTTAATCATAAATGGTATTCTTAGATGACCTACACTACTCAATTTAGAACGTTCTTAAGCCCATGATTTTATTTTACCAATTATGAAATAAATTAATTTTAAAATTGTTATGCAAAATCCTCTCTCTTGGTTTTGGGAAATAATTCTTGAAATAAATTTTAATATATCAACAACCTCCACATGCTTCTACTATACTTGAAATCATCAAATGTAACATCGTAAATTTTATAGTAATCCTTGTTTTTAACATTAATATATCTTAGAGTATTATTAAATGTGATGAGGTGTGTTTTGGACATTCGGGGAAGGAGATGATGCAATTGCGGGAAAAGATGTCTACAGGGGATGGTTTATGTAATGATATGTTGATACATGATGGGAATGACTTGTAGGTAGAATCCATGAATATTGGATCAGGATGTGAATCCTATGGATGACATGATATATTGTTCACATCGTGAACGTAGCCATTATGATTTTAAATCTAGGTGATTCTTTTTCGGTGTATGGGCCATCCTGAATTTCAAATCATGAACCAATTATTCACACAATGATTCATTTCTATTCAATAAAAGCTAATTTTTTTATTCCTATATCCAATCTCCTTCGTCTTTAATATCCTCTCTGGAACCCTAGGTCACCCCCATGAAATTTTTGTTGAATCATCTCCTTCTAAACACCTTCACTTTGCGCTATGATATTTGGTTTCTAGGTTTCTCCTCTTTTTGTAGGTAAGATCCAATTTTCTGTTGGTCAATATTTCTTGCCTGGAATTATAAGTAGTGATGAAATATGGTTCAATGATATTTTGATTATTTTAGGATCCTTCCCCATTCAGATTAATATCCATTGTGTGATTTTCTTCTAGAGGCTCGATCACATGTTTTTTCTTGTTCAACTTGTGAGATTATAAAATTATTTTGTTAATATAACTTATTCACGAACACTTATTTTAATAGAATAAATTTATATGATTTTATAATTCATTTTAGGGTATTTTTTTGTTGTTTTTGTGTTCTCTTCCCTTTCTAGTGCGTGAAACCCATTATTTGTGCTGTGTGATCTTTGTTTTAGGTCAGTGTTTCTATGTCAAAATTATCTCCCATTATATGTTAATTATCATGAATTATCAAATAATTTTCTAATTAATTGACACGATTATTTTTTTTATGTGAAAATGTTTTTTCATAAAATATTGTGTTTACACTCATTCCGGTTAATGAAATCTCTTTTAAAGAATCTAAAAATAAATTTTGAAATTGGTCTTGAAAGATTGTTTTTTAATTAAAGGGTTGTGTGAAATTATATTTTATATTTGAGAACCATTTGAAATTGAATTTATGTATATCCACCATTGGAGACTAGGCTACATAGGAGTAAGGTGTAGTATTGGGAATCACCCATCAATATTGTAAGCAGGTTTACTATTTGGGATTCTCCTCCATTCCAAGATTGCGGTTGTATTTCCTCTTGGAACATGATTGAAATTGCAGGTGTTTCATTTTATTATTGGTCTCATACTTCGTATACATTGATTCATTCGATAAATGGACATATATGCACACTTGTCTTTGATTTATTTTGAGGTATGAGTAGTCGAGCTAGTCTGACATCATGTTAAATTTGGGGAACTTTCCATTTTGTGTTAGCGTTATAATTCATGGTTTGATATGTGATGAGAAATGATTCTATTGATGTAAATGGATATTGGAATTATTATTTGAAATATTTATTCACAATTTTTTTAATGATTGGTAAAATCAGCACTGATAACCCTGTTTAATGGGAGTGAATCCCTGGCGACTCACAAAGGCTCCGATACAGGAGGTAAACTCACATAACCCAGGATGGAAAAAAACAATATATGATCCAAAAAATTCATTATGATGAAATATATAATCAAAAAAAGAAAAAGAAAAAGAGTGTATCATCAATATTCAAAAAACAGAAACTGTAAATATAAATGATTTAATGGAAAAGAACATATGAATTTATGTGGTTTGGACCACTTTGGTCCTAATCTATGATAAGAGGACCACCCACATCCCTTTAAAATTATTAAGTAAAGAAAATAAATGCAATACTTGAAATAGTAGATCGAAGTATTGAATAACGAAAATGAATAATCAAACTATATGAACACTTGAGTGTTCTAAAAAAGAGATAAAATTAAGAAATGAAAAATATCTGAGGAAAATTGATAGGTACAATATCAAAAATGAAGATTTATACCCCTTACTTGTACTCTATCATTCCCATCAATGGTCCATCCAAGATCTATTACCGATGAAAAAAATAATTTTTAGTATTGGAAGCCTCAATCTCTATATGTAAACAATAATCATAGAGTCTATAGTGAGAACATTTGACAAAAAGTCCATAGACATGCCCCCATCATTGGTTTTTATCCTTTCCTTTTCTTGAAATCACTCTCATATTCAACTTTCTCAATGATTTCAATTAAATCTATCTTATAAATAAAAATTAACTCATACAAAAATAAATAATGGAAAAAAATCCTAAAAAAAATCAATATTTTTGAGACACATGGTAGATAACGTAAAATCTAGAAGAATTAAATGAAATAAAATCACGAATGGATGCCGCTGTGTAAAAATCGTCCAAGAATGATATATAAGGGTTGATTCTTCATTGTTTAAGGACCATTAATTTGTGATCCAATATTTTTACAAATATTATTAGTTGAACTTTAATATAAACATCCACTAATTAGACCCTAAAAAATGTGAGTCATAGTTTCATGGGGATAATAGGATCATAACACATCAATATGAAGATAAAATATAATTACTTTATTCATAAACATGTACCACCTTCGTAAAATTTGTATCATAACCCCCATAAATAAATTTATGAAATTTTAAGTTAAAATACAATTAATTATGATATATTCATGATTTAAAAAGTAATGGGTTAGTATATACACCATATAAATTAACTTTTCTGTATAAAAGAGCATCTGTCTCAAAGAAGATTTTTTTAAGACAGAACCCCATACCAGGATTCCTAATATTATCATTCATGCCCTTCATCTCATGTATAATAAACAAATATATATTTTTTAATTTATTAATATCATTTTTTATTTTTAATAACATATTCTTATGAAAAATATTTTATTTATTTCAATGACGTATTTATTTACATTACAAGTTAAGTCCATGTAAGGTGTTTTTTAGGATGCTCAGTTCCTAATTTCAAAACAACATCTATGTGTTGACCATAGAAAGAGGTGTCATTATTAAATAATATCACAAATAATTATCTTAAAATAATTATCATTTTTCTACAAAATTATAAGGTTAAAATTAACGATGAATTATGGTTATGCAAAATGAACTCCAGTAGAATCATAGAGACGATATGCTGTATATAAACATGTGTAACATTTATAATTTTCAATGATAATTATAGAAACAAGTTTAATATTATTTTATATTAATAAAATGATAAAAATATAATAAATTTCATATTATTTGTTTTAATAATTTTAAATATACAATCTATGTGATGTGGAAATAAAAATTGAATTATGTCACTTTTCATGGAGGTACTCTGTCGTACACATGAACAACATTTCCTTTTCTCAATAATTGTAAGGTATGAAAGTATATGGTTTTTTAATTATCCATAATGGATAATAATTAATTATTATAATATATAAAATTTTAATCCATCATCATTTATGGACGAGAAAAGAGATGATGTAAATAAATTACATTAATTCTTGAGGTTGTTGTTTGTTGTACACATGAATGATGGTTTCATTTCTCATTTTATACATGTGGAGAGGGATTTTGGTCATCAAATTGAATAAATAACGACTTATTATATGGATGATACCAATGTTATTATATTTTAATGATTGATTATTATATTTAGGAGTTGTAAGAATAAATATAATAAGGATGATCGGTTAGGAATGATACATATTCTTCAGACCACCTCATTATAATTATATGTAAATCTTCTCAATATTGGATTTTTTTATCAAACTACGGAATATAGGATGTGGAGAAGGAATTAAAAATAAGTAATTTTATAGTTTCATTCTGAAACTATGGGTTTTTAGGTCTTTAAATCAGCGTAGAGGGGGTTCTCTTTTTTAAGGGATATAGTGTGACTTTCTTGAAAATACCCTAATCTATTCAATAATGGGATATAACTATAAATAATAATGTAAAAAAAATGAAAAATAAAGATCCTGTAGATATAAATCCAATAATAATGTATAATATTTAATATAATTTTTTTAAGCATGTTATTCCACTTACCACTTTATTTTAACCCGTTTTAAAAGAGTGTTAACATTAATAGTGGTAGATATTTTTAATTTTTAGTATTCATTATGACTAAAAAATCTGTTAAACTTATTATATAATATTATTTAAGATTATTAAAATTATGTAATACATTTTATCAATTATATTAAATATAAGTGGTATAATTTCATTTAAAAATAATCCCATATATGTGTTTAAAAAATAGTTTCATGAAATTAATTTTTAAAGCTTAAAATGATTTAATTATGACAATATGACACAAGATAATAATTAAATTAATATAAATGAATATATATATTTATATATAATTCAGATATTTTTTAAATCATCTATTATTTAGGGTTATTTTAATAATATTAAATGGAGAAATATTAATCATATTAAAACCGTTTTTAAAAAATACACAATTTTAAACCTAAGAATAAACTTATACTAAAATATATTTTAAATATGATAAATGTGTATTTAATTTGATTAAATATAATTAAATAAATCTTTTATTAGTTTTAATTACATTAAAAATAATAATAATAGTTTTAAATTAATTTATTTATTAAAAGAAATACTTTTTTTTACAAAATTCTGTATTTTTCACAATTTACTAAAAAACAGTTTTTGAAAAATATTAATAATCTCAACCTATATAAATTTTAATATGAAAATATAAAAAAAAAGGATGGTTTTATAAAATTAAATTTCCACTATTTCAATAAATTAATTATAATATTTTCTCATAAAAAATAATAATAAAACATTGTTGACAGAAATATAGATTTTATAGAATAATATATCGTTGTGTAAATATATGTTCTTATTAAAAAAATTCAATTAATTTTTATAGAAATTTTATTATTATTTCGTAAATCATTTAATACTATTCGTGCATAGAAATTTAACAACAATGTTAAATCGATCAAATTTTATTTAATGATAGTCTAATATATTATCGTGGTGGATTTAAACTCAGTGGTGCATATTGAATACACTATGGAACATAATGTTCTTTTAAACTCAATGGGTGTTAAATTACAACCCACATTAATTAACTCAATCATTACAATTTGAACATGGGTTTAGTAATCAAGTGTTTCACATTTGAATAATCTATTGTGGAAACCCCCAACATAAAAGAGATAATAAAACATTATCTTAAAATGAGTGAAAATAAAATTTGAATATCATCACATCCATAGGGTTCCACATAGTATAATATTAGTGGGATGTGAAAGCATGGATTTGGAATGATGTCCTATTTAAGAGATTATTTTATACTATTTGTAATATAGAAGTGACCAATGACTTATGGAAAATTAATATCATTTTTATTTCAAGATTCTTTTTCTAATGTTGCGGCATTGTGTTACCATATTGATTATGAAAATATGGAAATATACATACTTAATGAGAATAATCTTTTCATTTATTATGTTTTTTACCTTAATATAATATATTAATCTAAACAATGAGTATACAAGATGAATTATTTATTCCACAATTAATAATATTATCTTTTAACATATCAGATGATTCTAAAAAAATGATATCAAGACATTACAACTATAATTAGACATTAAACAAAAATATAAATTCTTATAAAAATGTAATATAATTTATTATATTAATACAAAAATATTAATCTCCAAAATTATATAATAAAACAAAACATTCAACATTCAATATTCCTTAAATAAATAACCTTATATCCAAAATAACCTTGATAACCTTAGTATTTAATAGGGTTTTAACCACAATGGTTATCTAATACACTTAAAATTATTACTCTAAAAAAATAATATCATTATTCCAAAATAATCCTTTTTGTTATAACTATACATATATATATATTAACCAAATAATGAGTTTCCCAATAAATAATTAATCATATTACGATACCATCACATAGGACCTAAAAATGGGTGCATAAGAATTTGAACTTATTTTAACCCTTAAACTCATAAACCCTTGTTAGTATCCAAAACTATTAATCAAGTGTTACATGAATACATATTTTATTCCAACATTAACTCAGTTATCATTTTTTATCATGATTCTAAAAACCAAAATACCAGTGATAAAAATAAATGTATAAAATAATTATTTCAGATCAATACATATTTACATAATCAATTTTACATCAATGATTTGGTATAACATAGGTCCTTCCTTGTTCATGGTGATAAACCTTGGTTTAGGGCATTTAATTGGATAATTCCAAACTTCCCTCACTTATAAGTCATCAAATTCCTTTGAAATTTGTCACTCAATGATCTCCAATAACAGAAAGAAGACATCTTCTTCTCAATTTGGGTTATTCTATAAGGTGAATTTCCACTTTCTTAACATGTAGGAATCTGAATCTTCATTCCTTTATGTTCATTACTGCAAAATATTGATAAAATCTAATCTTCCTATTAATTTATTCTTTAGTAATCTCACAAAATTTCATATTGTTAAATATATATCACAAGAGCTAATTACAAATAATAAAAATATTTTTATCACTTATCTTTAACTAATTTGGTGGCTCATAACTATCTAATTTTACCTCACATTTACTTTTAACATGACTCCTCTTGGTTCTATCAATTGAAAAATACCAAAAACATAGTATGAGCAATAATAATCATAGTGGGGAAATAAAAAATCATGAAAAATATATAGGATGTCTAAATTATGAATGTTTCTTTATGATCAATGACACCATAGGATTTCACTTTCCCATTCATTTTCATTATCTTTTCAAATAAATCATGATGTTTCCTAAATATATTTTTTGAATCTTTGAACCATATCTTCCAATAGTGTCTAACTAGTTGTACAACATGGACCAATATTTTTCACAAGGTGATGACCAAGATTATCGGAATAAACTATATTCTGGGTTATTATCCCCAGATATAACTTCACCAAATCCACACCCCCTTTTAGTATCTAGACATGGATGTAATTACTTGAAAACCACTCACTCAAAAATTTAAAAAATTCTAGGATAACTTTTTCATACTAAACCATGTTTTCTTACATATACCAAGGGTTCTCACTAAATTATTCGAATCTTAATGCCCCAAAATAACCAAATGATCATTTGATACCAACTATAGAAACTGAAGTATTTTACACATATTATTAAATTATTTTTAACATAAAAATTCATTTTTTACTACACAATTATCAATATTTTTATTGTCTTATTATAAATTTGTTAACAATATATTTATGTGAGTCTAAAATAAAAATAAATCATTTTATTCACCATAATGAGCTCTATGCTCCCAAAACTATATTGGATTACTGGGGGAATAAATAGAAAAAGAAGGTGATCTAAAAATCCCATTAAGGTAATAAACATGATAAGGATGAATAAATTTTGATTCAAGTTTAAAACATGATATCATAAAATAAAATGCTCAAGAGTAATCAAATTGGTTCATAAAATAAATGAAATGGTATAATAAGATCATTTAAACCTATGAAATTTTGAAGAGACATATAACTGTATAAAAACACGAGTCAACGATAACATTAAAGTCAATATAACATAGTATAAAAATTACCATAATGTATATTTTTACTCCATAATCCAATACATGATTCCTCGTGAAAATAAAGTTTTCTATAATGCTTCAGAGTGAAACCTGGTTGCACCCATCGTACAAGCTAAATCAGGATCACCCAGTGCAATCTGGGTGCACCAATCATAACATGTTCATTATTTATATGTTCCGTAAAATTAACATTGTAATATTTCATAACATAATAATGACCCCTATAAATAAAATTTCGTTCATAATTTAGACTCTTATCATAATCAGAAAAATTTCATAATGATGGAATTTGAGAAATGAACCGAAGGAATGAATTAAAGCATGAAATGTAGGGAGAATAATACAGGTATATAGGTGAGAGACATATATAAACAATTTATAAACTATTCATGACATCAAATATTTTCTTTATTGAAGAAAGTATTTTTAAAACATTACATAGAAGGCCACATGAGAATATTATACATTTCACATTAGAAACACTTCAACAAAATCTAAAAATATAAAAAGTATTATAGAAATTATTTTATTTAAATATATCCATATAAAAATATAAATGATACTTCAAAGAGTTGAGTGGTTATGAAGGAGGGTAATTCCATACATGCTATATAAGATAAAAGAAGAATTCATTTCACATTAATGTAGAATGGTTAAAAGGGAGCTCATTCAAAAAATGTTATGAAGATTAATTTAAAATATATTTTTAAAAATTCAAACATGGGTAAAAAAGTATTTAATAAATAATTTGGTGAATGTCAAAAAATTGATGAATTTTTAAGAAAACATTGACATTGAAAATATCTGGATTTTTTACTGAAGAGAGAAATGATTTTTGTTTTTCTCAAAAACATTCCCTAAATAATTGTAATCAATAAAAAAGTAAAAATCTTACTATTTCATGAAAATGTCATGAATAAAAATAGGATAAGAAAATGATCTGTGTAAAAAATAAATTGAATAAATAATTACATTCAATGGAAATTTAGGAAGAAAAAATCATGATTAAAATGATATTGAATGATAAACCCTTACCACAATAGTAACTTTTGAATCATAACCCCCATTAATGAAGTAAGTTAATTATAACATAAAATTACATTAAGTATGAATTATTTATGAAATAAAATGTAAATGGGTATTATAAACACCATATAAAATAAATTAGGTGTAAAAAATAAAATTTTTATCAGAAAAAGATGTTTTCAAATGAAAACCCTTACAATGAGTCCTAAAATTTTAGGGTTTGTATTTTATATTCCTTATAATAAACTTATATCAATTTTTTTGTAATATTTTTCTAGGATTAATAAATTTATCATCAACCCCTTACTTAATTTTTTTTAATGAATGAATGAATTAATTAATTTTTTATGTCCCCATCAGGTGTTTTGAGGATGCTTAGTTAATAATTTCATAACGACATCAGAATATTTACCGTGTTAAAAGGTGTCATTGTTCCATAATATATTGAATATTATTCATGAAATAATTAAAACTTTAATACCTAAATTATAATTTTAAAAATAATAATGACTTATGGTTAAGAAAAATTACATTCCTTAGAAGAAATTATGATTTCATTAAATACAGAAACATAAACGTTCCATGTGTTGGGATAATAAAAATGGGCCACATAACTTTATGAGATAGTAGTCTTCCGTATACACGAACGATGTTACCATTTATTCTATGGATGCTAAGGTAAGAAAGTATATGATATATTAAAATTAAATAATGGTAAATATGTCATGATTATAGTGTAAAATCAACAAATACAACATTATGTATATCCACTTTAGGTGATGATGAAAAATTAATTACAATAGTTTGTGAGGATGTAGTTTTCCATACACACGAACAATGGCATGTTCATAATTTGATGGACATGGAGAAAAATCTGGGTTACGTAATTAATATAAAAACATTTTATTATTTTGGAAATTATTATTTCATTATATTATAATTATTGAATAATATTTTAATGAGTACAAAGAAGAAATAAAACAAGTATTGTCAGTAATGAATGATACTGCTTCATCAGACATGCTCTTTGGGATTAAATCTAAAGACACCCTAGATTGTCTTTCTAATAAAAAAAGAATTCTATGATGTTGGGATGTAATTAATGATGTTATTGGGGATTTTATTTTCCGAACCAATGTTTTTTGGATGTGTAGAAATGAGATGATATTGGGGACCATTTATAAGTGAAGAGGCGTGCCATTCTGGTAAATAAACAAAACAATTCAATAATGGGAAGTGAGTCTCAAAAAAAATACCTCAAAATTGAAAAATAAAGAATTGTATTTGATAAAATTATGACACACAAATATACCATTCATTATAATCATTTTTAAAATATTTTATTTCATTTAAATTTTTAGATTAACCTACTCGATAAATTGGTTTAAATGTTAACCTGACAAAATATTTTTGTGATTTTTAAAAATAATTATGATAAAAAATTAATACAAAACTAATTTTTTATATTATTTATTATTATTGAAAATATGGAATCCAATTTAACATATTTAATTCTTATATGTGGATGAATTTACTATAACATTAAATCTATAGAGGGGTCAAAAAAACTGGTTTTCCAGAAAAACAATTTTCAAGCATAATTTGATCTAATAATAACTATATTAAAATTAATACTAATTAAATTAATAATAATGAAATTAATAGTAATTAGTATTTAAAAATATATAATTTATTAACATCCTTTAAATAGTTCTGTATTATGTTTTATTTTAATTAGTTAAAATATAGAAACATTATGCACTATAAAATAGTTCACATAAAAAAGCCTTTCAAGAATAAGAACTAAATTATAGATATGTCTACTATAATGATTTTTTAAAAGTAATTAATTGGATTAAATATAAAAAACTATACATATTTTGATTTTATTTATATTTAAAAGATGGTAATGTATTGAAATTAAATATGTTTTTAAAATAAAATACAGTTTCACAAAAAATAAAATTTTCACAAATCCTTGAAATAAATATTTTCTAAAAAATAAAAAAGTATAATTCTATGTGTATTTTGAGATGTTCATTTCAAAAATTATGTAAATTTTATATAATAAAATAACTAAATTATCAATAAATTATGTACTATATTATCTCACAAAAAGCCTGAAAAATAGATTTTGAAGGAAACATATTTTTGTAGAATAAAATATTGTTGTTAGAAGTTGAGTTATTATTGAAAATTTATAAATAAATTTATAATGTAATTTTATAAATATTTCCTAAAGTAGATAATTATTTTCATACATTCAGATTTTAGGGCCAGTTTAAATCAGTCTCTTTTATATAATAATATTTTAATATTAAATTGTGGTTCATTTGAACTCAGTGTTGTGTGTTGAATATGCTATTGAACATAATGTTCTTTTAAAATTTCTAGTTTTTACCCATTGAACACTACATTAGGGTAGACCAACACTTTGTGGGGGTCTTAAATCACAATTTACGGGCCATCTCCTTCTATGTACCATTCAAATCCTATTACATAAGGGTCATCCCCGGATATGTAAGGGTCCTTTTACCAAAACCATTACTACATAAGGGTCATATTTTCCTTCAGTAAAGGTAACTCAACATGCACATAAGTGTAACCTAATATCATGTAAGTGTAAAATAATCTCACATAAGGGTAACTATATATATATAAGGGTAACCAAAATAATTCCATAAGTTTCCAAACCAAAATCTATGAAAAATATAACTTAATCAAGGTTGAAATAACATGAAAGAGAAGGTTATTCATGTAATATATAAATAATTATAAAAATAATTTAATTTCTATCATCAAAACATGAAAAAATTATCCAATATACCCCATTGAAAAAAGTTAAAAATACAGGTTTGATGTTCTTACATGAATGTACTGGAATAATCAATTAGTTACATAAACTTGTATTCACTAAAATAAGTTCATAATCATATACTTTATCAGCCAAGACTAACCAACTACCTAGAATGTACCATAATGGAACATGTATTCCCTCGCCCACACATCTACTGATAACAATTGTTAAAATAACCCTAAAAATAAAACAATATACTAAATAAAGTTAAACATAAATCACACCTTCACTCACCTATGATTCCACATAACATAATTACAACCAGATGAACACATTCCATTAGAGGTTTTTGTTTCCTCTCTTATGCCTATAAGACACCCAAATAAACCATGGAATTATAAAATTCCTTAAATATAATGAAACATTAAAATATATATTTTTTACATTTAAAACATTTAAAAAGTGATATAGTTCTAAATTAAAGTAGTAAAACATTCCCAAAAACTCAGTAATAAAACAATACAAGATGTCAAGAAACAATTCTGGAACTACAAAAAAATTGCTAAAAAACATCCATTACATACACCTATCATCCAAATGGGGGCCCTTGAAAATCACATTCACAGATATTTCGAGTAACATATTAGAATAAAAGACTCGAGATACCCCTACTCTATAATTATTATGTTTTGATAGACTCATTGAACATAATAACTATTAAAATAAGGGTATACCACATTTTTTTGGCCTAAATATGCCTAGATATATCCTCAGGGAAATATTTATTATGGTGGATGGTTTCTCTATAATGATTTCCCTCAATCTTCTTCATTCGACTACCATAATTCCTATCTTTTAATTTTTATTTTATATTAACCCTTCACACTGAGAAACTAAATCCAAGAAATCAACCCCCTTCCTTCCATTATGAAACCATGAATTTGAAAATACATTGACAATACAACTGATATTTCATCTTATAAGGTGTTTCAATGGAAAAGATAAATCATAAAATATCTAACTATATTAAATTATCCATCCTATGAATTACGTGGAAAACAGGTAAATTAATCATTATTAAATTTTATATCTATATTGCCTAAATCTAACTAATTCATATTAAAGCAATTAATATGAGTAATTATAGAGGTTCATGGGAATATTTTAAAATTTTAAAGATATACATTATTTTGTAACCCTCCTAAAGGGCTCTTATTCATGAAAATATTCTCGAACATCAAACATATTTCACTAGAATTAACTCATGGAGAACATCTCACGAAAACATTTCACATAGATTTAGCAATAACATGGATGGATCTTTGATTAAAATAATAAGGTCAATATCCTCTAAAGATGTCAAACTATCTCTTATAATTGAAACTATATTGATTATTCTCCAAAGATCATGCAAAACAATCATGCATCCCATTATGAAAAATAATGAAATATACAATAACTCTCCATAAATTAAAATTATTATATTTATGGAACTTCTCTACCTATATTATGTCTGAATAAATATATATGATTAAATGAACATACCTCTTATTCCAATTGTCAGGTATGGGAATACCTGGTAACACAAAAGAGATCCAAGGTTGGATGTAGCATCATTGAACCCACTACAAAAAGGATATAAATTATATATTATTAAAAAATAAATAGATATACAAAAAAGTAAAAGAACAATTATGGAAAAAGTAGTATAAAAAAACTAAAGTGGAAAGATAAAATATGGAATGGTAATGAACATATTAATTTACGTGGTTTAGACCACATTGGTCCCACTCCATGGAAATAATACCACCCACACCTTTTTATTATTATAATGAATGGAAAATAAATGATAATTTACGAATAGAATATTGATAGAGGGAAACAGAATAAACCAAACATAAACCATAAGAACAAAAAAATGACAAATGTGAAGATTTGTTTTTAAATTATTAGATTAATTCTACAGTAACATGATCAAACCATATCAAGACACCATTACCAGTACTTTATCTCACTTATCAAATAACCATCCTAGAGCTATTAGCATCTTAATTTTCCTTCATAAATTTATCAAACTCAATATTTACACTAGAACAAGCTTTATAGAGTCGATTGTGATAACTGTCACCAACAATGGCAAAAATTTCATTCACCTATGGTACATATCCTTCCCTTCTCACAATTTGTGTCTATTAACATAAAACCACTCTAATATTTTTATTCTATCTCACTTGGTACTAACAGGGACCTCAAACATGGAAAACTGAAGGAAAAATTCCCTTTAATAACATTTATATACATCAATTTTCTTACCATTGAATCAAATATTTAATGGCTTCCTATGCAAAATGTTTCCATAAAATGAAACAAAATGGCTGATTCCCGATTTCTTATGGGTTTCTTGACCATTTCATAAGGGTAGAAACATGACATATATATGGGTCGAAACTAGCTATGTATCTGTCATCTCCTGCTATGAAAGGGTCATTCAATTGATATCATCGCTGCCTAAGTGATATTTAGTCCACACATAAAGGAAACTTAGTGATCATGCAATGGTATCATAACCTAATATAATGGTTAATTGACCTCAAATAAGGGTAAAAGAATACTTACCGAAGGGTAACAAAAAACAATCCATAAGTTAAAAAACCAAATTCTATGATAAATATAACTAAAATAGTGTTAATATAAAATGTAATATGAGATTAATAATGGAATCCACAAATCAAAAAACAATAAATTTTTTTGTAACATAAAAATACCAAATTTACCTCCATACAATTGATATAAAACTATTTAAACTTTTTATCATGCCTTATTTTTTTATTAGATCATGTCACAAATCGAATCTGGTCACCGCCAAAACCGGCACCCAACCCGACTCGTGGCAAGTCCTGAAGGGCGTTCCCAATCCCCACGGGCTGGAACCAGTTCCTGGGTATGAAAATCTAAAAATTGGGAATGATTTACCCGAGTTTGTATACATAAAACAAAAAATGAATCCAATAAATCAAATCTGGATTTTTCAAACCAAAACATCTTTAAAGATGAATAGCATGAAAGTTTACAAAAACATGAAAAGTTAGTTACAATTTCCAAAATATGCAACTTTGAATAAGAACAGTTTTCAAGTGGGCTATTTTAAAGGATTAACACTTTTAAAATAAACAACAAAGATACTGAATTTTCCATCCAAACGTACCATATGCCGATGGTAAGTATAAAGTAACTAATGACCACAAGCAATAAGAAATAACCCCTAGGAACTAGCTAACTGTTGGTCTCAGGTACCTCGTATCTCGGTGAGAGTAACCATAAAAAATATCCATTTCCATGCACGTTCCACTAGTAGGGATCACACCCATAACCTAGTGGTCCCCAATCATCATCATCATAGTTTAGTTATAGTTGTAAGCGTCAATATTGATAAGTGAAACTGAGGCCAAACCCCACGATTCACTAGCATACTAGTGCACGCCCACCCACAAAGATACCCAGGTTTTCCCCTTGTGCTCAATCATGTTCAACAAATCGAGAAATATAAATTTATCATGAAAATATCATTTCCTCATCACAAATTCACCCAAAATCCCATATGTATACCACACAAGTCACAAAAGTCTATTTTTCATTCATAAGGATTTTGAAATCTGACTCACACCAAAATAACCCACAACACATTTCACATTTCTTCAACACATCCACAAAACCATTAATAAATTTTATAAAAATATTATATGATATTTCAACTCATATAACTGTCCACACACATAGAACATAACACTCCTTTTATAATAAAAAATTCAATTTTTCACATCACACTCACACAAAACAGTCCACATCACATTCACATCACTTTAACACCTCAATATCTCCTTCAAACAATTTAATAAAATATTTACAAGATGATACATATGACATAAAATCCTTTTCAAAAATTAAATGGACCTTTTAAAAATATACTCCTACCAAAACATTTTGCAGATATAGTATCACCACTTACACAACTCAATAAACCATTCAAAACTTTCATAAAACAATTATAAGGAGTAATCCCAAGCCTTGCACATAAAACCCATTTCAAAAACCACTTTTTAAACCAAAATCACACCAAGACCCTTCCAAAACAGAATTGGCATCCCAATAAACATGTAATAATGTACTTTCAAATGTTATATAGTCACCTTGAAAAATATCACAAAATATACCCATGAGAACACACAAATCCATAAAACACTTTCATGGAGTATAACAAGGTTATACACAGAAAACCCATTCAAAGTCCCCCCCCCCTTTTTAGGCCCACATGACACTATATCATCACCCAACCAAAATTGTCAGCCCCTTTCAACAACTAATAAATCTCTTCCACATTTTACAAGATTACCATAAGAGATAACAAATGAAATACATTTTAAAAATACCCACTTCAAACAAAAATGTAACCTTAATACCAAATTCTTTACTATTTCTACCAAAAAAAAATTTAAGATAATTTACATCATATAAAAATATGAAAATTTATTTAATCAAGAAAACTAACTCATCATTAAATGTTTACCCACAGAATCACCTACCGAAATTGTCGAATCCCTCAAAACATGGTGTGAAACATCAACCACACCAACCCGGCACCACAAGGATGATAAATGCCGCCATAGACCACAAATATTCACCAAAAAGACTCATGTTTAAACCCTAGGTACTAACCCTAGGTTCTGGGCACTTTAGAACATCAAGAAAGAGGGATAAAACCCTATGAAAAGAAGAGAAATCAAATAGAGAAATACTTACCAGCTGAAATATTGAAGAGATCTACCTAAATCCACCAAAATATGAATCTAAAAGTACCCAAAAATGGTATGGAGGTTTGAAGAAGTAATATTAGGTCACGTGGGGACTAAAATGGTTGAAGAAGGATGAAAATTGAAGGAGTTATGAAAGATTTATTTTACATCGTCAAATCAGGTCGATTTGAGAAAGAGTTGATAGATCGCCCTAATTCGAGTTTCATCTGAGATCCACAATTGCAAAAACGACATTGGGGGTGATCCACAGGATATGGGATTTGAGAGGGAGGTAGAATCACAGGAAAAAAGTAAAAAAGTAATGGGATATGGAAACTTTTAAAAAAATAATTTAAACAAGAAATGGGCTTACGGGTAGGCCCATTACCTTAATAAAAGACCCAAATCTATCAGGATTTTGGATTTCGATGTGGTCCAAAGGGATATGGTGATTTTAATATATCAGGGTATTCCAATTGGGAAGTGTAATGAGTATAAAATAGTAAAAAATTAAGTAGTTATAGAAGAAATGAAATTTGTTTTTAAATCTGGAATTGGGCTCACGGTTTGGCCCAAATTTTCATAACCCGCCATTTTCACCAAAATGAGTGGTAAACCCCCAAAAAAATCAATAATGGAAATTAAATGAATAATGAATTAAAAAAAGGTCATGGGTGTGACAATTCTCTCCACCATAAAACATTCCATCCTCAGAAAGTCACATCAAGGACAAAGTAAAAAACCAAACCCAACCAAAAGGCAGAAATGGACTCCTTTGCAAAACTTCGCCCCCAATGGCCAAAAAACCTCCAGTGATCTATTAAGGAAGGAATAATTCACAACCAAAACAGAAACCTATTTAATGAAATGATCAAGAACATTCAAGATTTATGCTAAAATAAAACTCCTCAAACACTATCTGAACAAGGCTCAATAAATTTACCCAAACAAACAAGAACATCGAACACGGTTACACTTACCATGATCTAACTAAACCATTGGGAACTCTCCAATCCCAAAGTTTACCCAAGGAAGATGTAGGTGGTTATGTATCTCCAAATGATACTACCCACATCCAATCCAAGACCAATTAAAAAAGTGAGTTACTGGTACAAGGATACAGAAATGGGCTCCCCATCCATAAGAGGCAACCTAATTTTTTTCGAGACAGAATTTAGACACTAACAGGGGAGCCCCGAGAAAACTCCCCGGTACAAGGGGTATAATCCCATTAGAAATTTTCAGAATAATATACATGAGACTCATAGTGGGTCTCCCTACCATAAGAACCATCAATCTTAACTGACCAATATTGGCCGACAAAGAAAAACCCCAAAACATAAAGAGTTTGGACGACCACACGGTTAGGCCGCACAGTTTGGAAAACGATGTGCTAACCATGTGGATCATTGTTCCTAAATGGTTTTCTGGGGAATGGTTACTATTAAATGTTCACTCAAAATTTATAGACAAATCTAAAACCTTTCCCCCGAACCTAAAAGAAACCAAAGGGGAAAAGAAATTCATTGGGAGATAACATGGGGATGAGGCCCTCCACCTCTTTCCACCAAACGGGAACAAAAGAATCATGATGACAACACCAAATGTTTAAACAATTCCCATCAATCATACTGAGAATAGTTTTTTCTACAAGGTTAAAAAATAAACTGGGATTTCCTCTGACTATGTTCCAGCTTCTCTCCGGAACCTATGGCTGGAGCTGGAATGATTGAAGGAACTTTGGCCTCGCAGTTAGGATTTGGAAACCCCTGAATAGAATTTATTCTTTAAATGCTACAAAAAATACATGAAATCCCAGATGGGTTCACCAAGAAAAAACACACTCCAGAACTCACTTTAACCAAACATCGAATTTCACTGAATGAAGGGTTTAGAGGATGCATTCACATCACTCCTTGTTTCATCGGGTGAGAAACAATAGAAATAAAGGACACATATAAACACCTTCCTCTAAAATAGAGGATGTCGAGATCTGCCGAAAGGAGAAACACATCTAAAAAAAGACCAACAAAATATTTTACACTTTTAGATTTAAAATAAAATGAGGATGCAACATCACAACGCATCACTGAACATAACCAAAGCGACTCATATAAATAATACAAGGAGGGGGCCTTATAAAACATCCACAAATATCACAGCATTCCAGAAAGTGTCCATAATAGCATCTTGTGGCCAGAGTTCCCACACGGGTCGTCTAACATAAACCCCTTCTTCGAAAGGACTACGAGGGAATCAGAGGCCATCTTAGAAACTATCCATACTAACAACCCTAGAATACTTCCACCTTTGACGAATTAGGTAGCTTAAGAAATGATGATCTCTTTCAACCATCCACGAGCACTCTTCTGCAATAAGAGGATCCGAAAAAAACCAAGAATGTAAATGGTGTAGACTCATTCTACAAATCTCAAGAAAAGATTCCTTACATTGATCAACTAGAGTATTTTCCAACGTAGAAAAAATCTGGGTTGCACTTCAATTGTGCACTAACCCTTAATGGGGGCATACCCTATCAAAAAGGAGAACCCAATGACCCAACCAAGCTATTCCATTGGTAAAAACATTCCAAAAAATAGATCCAAACACATTAATGGAACATCCATAAAGTTGGATAGAAACATATGTCATAGGACACTACTAACCAGTCCTTCTTACCAGCTTACCGACCAAACACAAAACCAAAACACATTTTGAACAAGAGGGGTTCTTGTACTCAAAACATCCCACAAAATCAACATTTTCCAAAAACACACAATATAAACAATCCCAAACAATTCATCAAGACATCATGTTTTTCTTTAAAAAAATTTCTTTGAAAACCAACGGTTCAGCGGTTAGCGTATCCACCAATGGTACCCTATTGGCCCCCACATGCATATTTTTGTGCCACACTGGGAACCCTTCTTCATATTCATCCTGGCACTCATCCAGTCATGCCATCAACCATCCATAATCCCAAATAACCCCATGAATTTCATCTCTCATTGAAATATCAAAGGATAAAACTAAAATTCTTTCCACTTTTCAAAAACAAAACGGGCAACCAACCTATCCTTTTTATCAAAACTAATTACAATGAGATCAAAATCCAAAATCACATCTTACAAAACTTTTCACAAGAAAACAATCATTTAGAAAAGAACTCACTTTCAAGTTATTCACATCAATTTGAAAACATCTCATCCCATTAAAAAACACTTTAATTGTATAGAAAACTATATTAGAAACACTTTTGAAAACAAACTTCAATATAGTTCCTAATTTCAAAAGAGGTGCAAGCACACTATTTTCCAATTCATAACAATTCTGAAAATTCAGTTCCACCATTTCATAAATCAAACCATTCCCTATTTATTTGAAAATAATTTCACAAAAACATTACGCTTCGTAAAACCAAGTCACTTTAAAACCAAACATCAATGATATAAAAACTAAAGCACAAAACAATGCGAGAGGAAACTAGTTTCAGTGGGTGACTTGGACATATAGTTGGCAACCATATTCCAATAACATCACCATCACAGAGAGTGTTCAATGGAATATCCCTGGCTCCACCTGGCTTTCCAGACCCATCGAGCTCACTGATACCATTATCCCACCTCTCTTTTCATTTCCCCTAATCATAATCAGACCAAGAAAATGAAAATACATATATAAATCTCGACTTCCCCTGGCGACTTGAATCCCGACATGAGGTGTGGTGATCAAGCACACTACCCATAACCAGAATTTCATGTCCTGACAATCCGGCACTCATCCAGTCATTCCATAAACCATCCATAATCCCATATAACCCCATGCATGTGGTCTCTCATTGAAATACCAAATAATAAAACAAAAACTCATTCCACTTAAAAAAACGGTCAACCAACCCATCCTTTTTCTCAAAAATCCTAACAATGAGATCAAAATCCCAATTCACATCTTACAAAAATTTTCATAAGGACACACACATTTGGAAAAAAACACACTTTCAAGTTATTCACATCAATGTGAAAACATATCATCCCATTAAAACACCGATTAATTTTTCAGAAATAAATATTGGAAACACTTTTCAAAAACAACTTCAATATGGTTCTTGATTTCAAAAGAGGTGTAATCACACTATTTTATATTTCAGAACAATTCTGAAAATTCAGTTCCATTATTTCATAAATCAAACCATTCTATATTTATTTGAAAATAATTTCACAAAAACATTACGCTTCGTAAAACCAAGTCACTTTAAAACCAATGTTCCATGATTTAAAAACTAAAGCACAAAACAATGCGAGAGGAAACTAGTTTCAGTTGGTGACTTGGACATATAGTTTGCAGACATATTCCAATAACATCACCATCACAGAGAGTGTTTTAGGGAATATCCCAGGCTCCACATGGCTTTCCAGACCCTACGAGCTCACTGAGACCATTAACCCAACTCTCTTTTCATTTCCCCTAATCATCATCAGACAATGAAAACCAAAAAAAATAGATAAATCCTGACATCCCATGGTGACTTGAATCCTGAAATGAGGTGTGGTGATATTGAACACTACCCATAACCGAAATTTCATGTCCTGATAATTTTAACTCCAGACTATCCCGACTATTTCCCAAATAACATGACTCAAATAGTGAGAACCTCCTCTAAAACCATTTTGTCACGAGCCGAATATGGTCGCTACAATAACCGGCACCCGAACTGACCCATGGCAAGTACCGAAGGGAATTCTGGATCCCCACAGGCTGGCACAAGTGCCTGGGTATAAGAAACTGAAAATTGGGAATGATTTACCTGAGTTTGTATATGTAAAACAACAAATGAATCCAAGAAATCAAATCTTGATTTTTCAAACACAATCATATTTTACTAAAATTCAAAACAGAATTACACAATTTTAAACAATGTTTTAAGACCATTACAAAGGTCCAAACTCACGAAATCACAGCCCAAGAACCTCCACATGGAAAGAGGCTCCACCCTCAAGCCATCTCCATGACACTGCATCATGATGGACTACTAAAAACCCGAACCAATGGCATAAAACCCGTACCCAAACCTATGACACAAAATAAGAAAGTATACATATACCAAATGGTGTAATTAGGGTGTGAGCCAAAGCCCATTAGGATACCACCACTAAAAGATTCCATATTATAAACATTTAAAGATGAAAAGCATGCAAGTTTACAAAGACATGAAAATCTAGTTAACATTTCTAAAAGATGCAACTTTTAATAAGTATAGTTTTCTAGTGGGCTATTTTAAAGGACTAACACATTTAAAATAAGCACCAAAGCTACTGAATTTTCCAGCCAAATTTACTGTATGTCTACGATAAGTATAAAGTAACTAATGGTCATAAGCAATAGGAAATAACCCCTCGGCACTAGCTAGCTGTGGGTCCCAGGTACCTCGTATCTCGATGAGAGTAACCATAAAAAATAACAATTCCCATGAAAGAGCCACTAGTCGGGAACATACCCATAACCTAGTGGTCCCTAGTCATCATCATCATGGTTTATTAATATTTTTAAGCGTCAATATTGCTAAGTTAAACTGAGGTCAAACCCACAGATTCACTAGCATACTAGTACACGTCCACCCACATAGATAACCATGTTTCCCCCTTGTGCTCAAAAAAGTTAACCAAGTCAAGAAATATACATTTAACATGAAAATATCATTTACACAACAAAAATTCACCCACTATCCCATATGTATACCAAACAAGTCACAAAAGTCCATTTTTCATTCAAAATGATTTTGAAATCTGACTCACACAAAAATAACCCACAACACATTTCACATTTCATTCTCACTTCCACAAAACCATTAAAAAGTTTTATAAAACAATTATATGATATTGAAAATCATATAATATCCCACACACATTGCACATAACACCCCTTTCGTAATAAAAATTTCAATTTTTCACATCACACTCACACAAAACATTCACATCACATTCACATCACTTTAACACCTCAAAATATCCTTCAAACAATTTAATAAAATATTTCCAAGATGATACATATGACATAAAAACCTTTTCAAAAATTAAATGGACCTTTTAAAAATATAGTACTTCCAAAAAAAATTTAGATATAGTATCACCACTTACACAACTCATTAAACCATTCAAAACATTCATAAATCAATTATAAGGAGTATACCCAAGCTTTGCACATAAAACCCATTTCCAAAACCTCTTTTTAAGCCAAAATCACACCAATACCCTTCCAAAACATAATTGGCATTCCAATAAACAAGTAATAATCTACTTTCAAATGTTTTATAGTCACCTTCAATAATATCTCAGAAGATACCCATGAGAACACACAAATCCATAAAACACTTTCATGGAGTATAACAAGGTTATACACATAAAACCCATCCAAAGACCCCCTTTTAGGCCCAAATGACACTGTATCATTACCCAACCAAAATTGGCTGCCCCTTCAAACAACTAATAAATCACTTCCACATTTTACAAAACTACCACAAGAGATAACACATGAAATACATTTGAAAAATAAACACTTCAAACAAAAATGTAACTTTAATACCAAATGCTTTACTATTACTACCAAAAATGGTTTTATCATAATTCCAACTATATAAGGAACATTAAAAATTATTTAATCATGAAAAATAACTCATCATTAAATGGTTACCCACATAATCATCTACCGAAATTGTCGAATCCCTCAAAACATGGTGCAAAACATCAACCGCACCAACCCGACACCACAAGGACGAAAAATACATCCCTAGACGACAAATTTTCACCAAAAAAACTCATGATTATACCTTAGGTACGAACCCTAGGATTTTGACACATTGGAACATCAAGAAATAGGGATAAACCCCTAATAAATGAGGAAAAATCAAATAGAGAAATATTAACAAGCAGAAATATTGAAGATATTGCCCTAAATGCACCAAAATATTAATCTCCATGTACCCAAAACAGGTATAGAGGATCTATTGAGTCATTTTAGGACTTGTGGGGACTAAAATGGTGAATAACAGATGAAAATTGAAGGAGTTATGAACGATTCATTTTACCTCGTCAAATCTGGTCGATTTGAGAAAGAGTATGAAAGATCGCCCTAATTTGTGGTTCACATGAGCTCCAAAATTTTGAAAAAGATAATGGGGGTGATCCACGGGACATTATCTTTGAGAGGGAGGTGGAATATCGAGAAAACAGTAAAAATAAATGAGATCTGGAAAATTTAATAAAATAATTTAAAGTAGGAAATGGGCTTACGGGAAGACCCATTACCTTAATCAAAAACCCAAATACATCATGATTTTGTATTTCTATGTGGTCCAAAGAGATATAGTGATTTTAATATATCATGGTATTCCAATTGAGAAGTGGAATGGGTATAAAATAGTAAAAAATGAAGGTGTTATAGAAGAAACGAAATTTGTTTTTAAATCTGGAATAGTGCTCACGGTTTGGCCCAAATTTTCAAAACCCCCCATTTTCACCAAAATGAGTGGTAAACCCCCAAAAAAAACCGGAATAGAAATTAAATGAATAATGAATTTAAAAAAATTTCATGGATGTGTCAAATCACATTTTTATTATTGTAAGGATACTTAATATAGAACACCTAGGATGTGAACCGAATCATCATTTTTATCTCATATGTTTCACTCTACATTGGGGGTGTGTGTACCTTGTTTTATCTAATGAAATAAAGGAAAAGGATCCATAGGGATGTAGAGAGGATTATTACTACTGGGCATGGGTAATTCATGGGGAGAAGGTGGGATGGTTTCTATATTTTTCATGGAGTAGAAGTTGTGACGTTGGGTGTCGTTTTTTGTTTGTTTCTACGGAAATATAACTTGGTTGTTCTCTCACTACCATGGGTTAAATTGATATATTTTCATACATTAATTTATCAAATATTTATTGATGGTTTCTTTTTATATAATTTAAATGTATCTTGTTTCAAGTTGGTTGAAATCATTTCTTATAGCTTTTCATATTCTTAATAGTGCTAGACACTAATCCATGTAGATCAGGACACCCTTATTGTCTTGAAACATTCAAGATCAGGTGCTTGATGGATGGGTTTCTGGGTCGCATCTAGAAAATTTGGTATTAATGGAGGTCATTCATAGTCTTGGGATGTTCGTAGATATGAAATCAGATTATTTGGACTAAATGGATAGGCTGTGGTGAGTTCCTAGATTGAACTAGCTTCAATAATACATATGTTACCATGGGATGTTGGGATGTCTGTCTCATGTATTAGGTTTATAGAAAAAATTCCATTTTTCTTATGTAATTATGATTTTAATTGATATTGTTTTGTTATCATATCGCTTATTTAAAATTTTGGGTATGCACAAACATTATTTAAAGAAATATTCCATGAGTTCTATAAGAGGGTGCGCTGAGAGATTCTCCTCAAGAGAAACATTACCTGGATTAGAGTCTCTTAGATGCTGTCATATAGCTACTTCAACCCAGGGAATAGATATTACCACTAGTTTAAAAAAACTATTGAGGCGTAATAAGTAGATAACGGAGGAAGGGATTGAGTTTGATATTACTATGTGAGAAACCCCTATCCTTTAAGGGTAAAATGAACCCCATGATGTGTTGGTTTTTTTGGTTAGAGGATCATTAGATATTTTTTCTATAGGGACACTTTATTCTATTATTTTGAAATACAAAATGTTCATGATCAATGGTCCCAATATGTTGTGGTAGGATTCCATGGTTCAAAAAAACCCACATGTAGTCATAGATTGGAAGGGATTCAAAACCATTTTATTTTATTGGTTATACCCGATATCTCAGAGGATTGAAAATTATATGGAGTTCCTCTTTTTACAGTAGGGATAATGTTCATTATTTTAATTTGACTAAAATTATGTTGGTCTAGATTGTTTTTATCCAGTGGTGGTGGTGAATTATCAATTTATTGTCTTAAAAAACCTCCATGAATTATTACTAGACATCCAATGGTAGGTACACATGCAGAATATTTCCACCTATGCAAATACGATTAAGAAGTTCATGATGAAAAAATGTTTATAGTGAGAAATATTATCTAATATTGATCTTATCATTAATGTAGTGGTTGTTTTAGTGGAAATTAGTGAAAATATAGGTTGTGGAACAATAATTTCAAGGGTGGTGGAGGTGGTTCCTTGGAGTGGGACTACTTTTCACCATCAGATGTATCATGTAGCATGGCCCTACCATACTATCAATGTATCAAGGAAGGTCAAAACTAACATTCTTGTCCTGAAACCATGAATATTTATAGTGCTTGTGGTGGCCAAGGATATCTACAGAGGTTATGGAATGATTTGTCTAGATCCAATTATAGCCACGAATCTTCAAATCCAAAGGATACTTTGGTGCATTCAGAATATTAAAAAATCAATATGCATAAAGTCATAGGAATTTATGTTGGAATCATCATCACAAAATGGATTAATTTCAGTCATAGGTTGATGAGGGCCCATCTATATTGAGAGGTACAATATTTATTTCATATTCTGTAGAAATGTTTTGGTTTGATATAGTTACATAATACTTGTTAACAATTTTATGTTTTATTGATATTGTAAAACATTTGAAAAATCTCTTGCCCTTTTTTAGGGATATAGAAATGAATCTATGAAAAATGAAAGAGTAGGGGTTTCATTGTCTTATGCATTATATATCGAGAGTTTATATAGAGTTATTCTGGTATTTCCTATTTCTTGATCTAGATCTATTTAATTTCATCATACAGATGGATTAGTAGTTTAACATTTGGGTGATATTTATTTATATAATCCGTGTGTCACATTCTTTACTACTAATGGTAGATCTTAGGTGTTTTAGGGAGAGTGGGACATGATATGTAGTCATTTTGGATTTTAGTTGACACTGATGATATCTCCTCCTTTATTTATATTCCCTTGGTTTTTCTGTACTTCACTGATGTTTTCCATGATGAATTTTCGAATCATCCAAAAAAAGGCTGGTATATTTAACAATTCCTCAAATGTTTTGTATGTATCTAATTTCTATAACCATTTATCATAAGGTACTTGTTGAGATAAACGATTTTAGGGTTCATTTTTATTATCATATTTAGAATGTATTTATTCATCTCAGTGTTTCATAGTGGGTGGTACCCATGATCATTACAAATATCGTCAATAATTCATTACATATCAATATAGACTATTATAAGTTCAAATGATTTATAGTTATGAATGAGAACCCGATTCCCCATGAAGATGACCAGTTTTATCAGATAAAGGGGGTGAATTAGTTTTCAAAAGTTTATATTTTTTTTGTTATCTTCATCTCAGTGTTGAGAGGTCTTTGTAACAACTACACCCTCCAATTCCTACCTGGCTAGTGGATGGGCGGGATTCCACAACACCAAGCACACCTCTATAGGCCATAGGTTGGATAAAAGGTCCAAAATGGAATAACAAAATTTGGAGTCCTTTTCCTATGGTATCTTTACTCATTCACCCAAAAGTCCCCATAGAATAGACTAGAGGAATAATAAAAACTAATGTATAATCTAGAGTAAATCCATGCAAGTAAATACCTCTTCGAAAAACAAATAGAGTATGATAAAAAAATACCCATGTATAAAGGGGAAAAATAAAAGCCTAACAAAAAATTAAGTACCAACCTAACAATAAAGGGAATAGATAGTTGATAAGAGTGATCGACTCATAATATCCATGATTGACCACCTTACATGGTCTATATACCCGATTATACCTAAGCTCCACTAAAATCATTGCAAATCAGTTTATAGTCTATATAATAAATGAAAGGTGTGGTAAAATACCATTTAGGGGAGTATAATCATACCCTGTAGGATGCCCTAAAAATAAATAGTAAGTAATTGGGGGACAATATTGAAGTATTCAGCTCAACTAAAATAAAGACAAAATCAAAACACAAAAACATATGTATGCTCAAAAATGAAACCTAGTTGAGTGATAAAGGGGATATCCATCTCATAGACTATCCTAGTGTTAAGTGTCTTCCAAAATCTCTAAAAGAATATCATTGATTCCCAAAAAACCACATATCCCTCGTGGTAACTGTGAAGAGGACCCACACATCACCCATATGACACAAAATGAAGGGGACACAATCATTAAAATAAAAACCATGCTATAGTACATTAGGGGATTCCACTTAGCAGGTAGAGGACCCAATCTATATTCTGTTTGGTGGTTTCCACTCAGATGGTAGATGACCCCCACCATAGTGAATAATGGGGTTTCACTTATTAGGTTGATTACCCACTCCATAGTCTGTTAGGGAATTCCACTTAGTAGGTAGAGGAACAATGCCCTAGTTTTCCATGGGGTTCTACTTAGTAGGTAGAGAACAAATGCCCTAGTACGTAAGGGGGGTGCCACTCTGTAGGAAGTAAACTCACACCCTAGTTCATATGGTCAGGGACAATCCAACTAGTTATTGGATTGTGAGGGACCCATTCCATAATGAAATAGGGAGGATACCAATCCCAACCTCGATATGATGATACTTCCTAATAACTATCATCAACATGAATTTCCTAAATAAGATTCATGCTCAGAAAATTCCATATTGTATGTCTAAAACAAAAAAATATATATACTATTTCATTATACATGATAAACTACTCAGAATAGTCAATTCAAGGGAAAAAATTAGATTCTGTACGAAGAAGATACTCAATGATTATATTTCTCATTGTGTTACACAACATGTTTTTTCCACAGAACATGTGGTCCTGTTCCACTACATGTTTGTGTTCTCTTCTAGATATGACTCAGAAGCCATGTCACTATAAACTGCTTGTCTCATCCAACCAGGTTCTACCCATGTGCTTTTTGTTATTCCCATGTTTTTCAGTTCATTCCCCTATACATTCACTACAACAGAATAGGCCTTTTAATGGATCTAGATATGGAATTTATCAGAGCTAGAGAAGCACTAACTACAAGAGAGAGATTTAAATCCCTTGTATTTTATTGTTGCTAAAAATTCCCTTATAATGGTTACTTTATCATTGATTTTAAATGTGCTGATAAAAGGCTATACTGTAGTGTGCTACAATAGAAAACTATAACACTATTAGAATGTGTTGAAACATAACACCACAACACCATAAACACAGAAAATATCAACAAAATAAAGTACAAATAATTAATTTTAATGATGTCCAAATTAAAACAGAAATACAAGAAAGAAAAACTATCATATATACATTTCAAAAATTTGTTTATAAAGTTACAGAATAAAAATCATTACATACACTCAAAATCATCAATGTTACAATGTCTTATAATCATGACCCCGACTCATGATATTGCTGAACAGACCACCCCTTCTCATGGAAAACAACACACATGTTTGAAAAAAATTCTAATGTTTGTAATAATATAAATAAATAAATTAACAGAAAGTGATTATTTTACTAAAATTGATGTCAATTTTAAATAAGAAGTTGAAATTTGAGAAATACTAGTCACCCAATGTGTTGGATTGAGGTGATTCTTATAACTACACATCACAAATTCATTTTGAATCATTTTTCGAATGTATCAAAACAATCTAAATGAGTTTTCTCTATTTTTCTTGAATATCCTGAAGGCCTTCATTTTTTATTGATTTTTGATAACCCCCATTTCAAGGGATGAGGGGGAACCCATAAAAGGCCCGCAGGCTCAGATATTACATGGCCCGTAGGCTCAGAGATTACATGGCCCATAGTCCTAGGAGATTACATGACTCGAAGGTCTTAGGGAATTCAACCAGACTATCTACAAGGAACTTCCCCTCCCCAGCATCTACATCTTGATAGTAGCTCTCCACCTTTGCATGACTATCTGGCTAGGCTTCCCATGCAAGCATAGGCTGGTACCGATGGCATAGCCATACCCTCTCATTCTGATAATCTATTTGGCTTTGCTCTGGTGAGTGCACCTGCTCTGAATCCTCTTCTGGGGCTGCTCCTTTTTTGTACTGTGTCTAGGGCCTGCATTCTTGTGACCCGAAGGCCTTGGGGTTGCCCGAAGGCCTTAAGGAGGCCTGAAGGCCTTAAGAATCAACTGGGGCTAAGGCCTTGGGTGGCCCGAAATCCATGCAGGACCCGAGGGCCAAACCGGTGGCCCGAAGGCCTAGATGGAAGAATAGTTCCGGCTGCTACGGTACTGATATAGTAATGCTACTTTACTACTACAGTACCCCAAAAAAATGCCTCCACCCAGATTTGATCTCGGGTCTATTGTGACTGATTTTTATGTTAAAACAATTTTTACACATCCAAAATTACTATTGAAACAATTTATTAAATTATAAGATAGTCTGAATGCATTTTCTTAGTTTTCAATGAGTGACACTCTTTAAAATAAAATATCAATTTTAAACTGATAACAGCACCACTGAGTTATACAGTGTATATTGTGTATTATATTGAGTTGAATATTATTCACACACATCCTAATTAACTTATGTATCTTTTTCCTAAAGTATCAAAAAACTAAAAATGAGTTTTCATTGTATTGAGTCGGTCATTAGTCCTTTTGACTAACCTTGATTTCATTGTTGAATAAAAATATGCAATTGGATACATACCAGTCACGCTGTGCATCATATTTAGTTACATATTATTTCTACATATCTAAAATAACATTTGGGTCATTTTACTAAAGTAAAAAAACAATATGAATGTGTTCTCTCAATTTCAAGTACATTAGTTTTCATTTTTAGTAAAATTTAATTTTAAACTAGAATCACACATTTTCACCCATAATGATCACATTATTTATGAGTTTAATGTCGGATAGATTACTACTCATTAAAAATTACTTATGAATTATTATCCAATATTATAAAGAAAATATGATCGTGTTTGAGTGTAATTAAGTCAATTATTCTTTTTGAATTAAATTGTCATTTTTAACCGATAATGGAAAACTTGAGTCGTACCGAGCACATCATGAATTGGTTTGAGGTGTGGTTGATTCCAATATGTATAAAATTACTTATGGATCAATTTTTTCAACAATCAAAATAATAAAAAATAGTTTTATTGATTTTGAGTAAGTTAGTTGTCCTCATTATTAATATTGATGTCAATTTTAAATAAAGATAAACTTAGAGTCATAGATTTCATATTGTGCATCAGATTGAGTTAATGAAGATTCATAAATGTATCAAATGACATAAGGATAATTTTCTTAATGTATAAAACCAATATAATTTTTTTCTTTGTTCTGAGTATGTCGCTTGTCTTTTTTTACTAAAATGTCTTCAAAAACAAGAAACAAACAATTAAACTCATACCGATAATATCGTGTACTGAACTTAAATGATAACTATTCATACAATTTAAAAATGATTTATGAATATATGTAATAAGTTATAAAAATATTCTGATCTTGTTTTGTTAGTTTTTATTGAGTGACAGTTTTTGAACTAAATTGATAGTTTTAAACCGATAAGAAACACAATGAGTCATAACGAGAACATCACGTATTAGGTTGGGGTGTCGATGATTTCTACATGTATGAAATGACTTAGGGATCTTTCTTATAAATTATGTGAAAAATATGAATGTGTTCTCTTGATTTGAATAGGTCAGATGTAATTTTTACTAAAATTTATTTCAATATAATAAAAGTGTACTTAGATACATACCAGTTACACCGTGCATTGGATTGAGGGACATATGAATAATAGTTGTCCCAAATAAATTTTATATCATTTAAAAAAATTAAAAAACAATCTGAAGGATTTTTTTAGTTTTGATTATTTTTCTTTTTTTAACTAAAATGTAATTTTAAATATAAAACATGCACATTGAGTTATTCTGGTCACATAGTGTATCCGTTTGACATAGGACCAATTATTACATGTCAAAAATTATTTATAAATTCACGCCCAAATCATTTAATAAAATTTGAGAAAGGATTCTCGGTTTTCAGTGAGTTGAACTTTTGGAAGAAAAATTATAATTTAAACTGATAAAGGACACCTTGATTAATACCTGACAAATCATATATATCAAGTGAAGCTGTGGATGATTTATATACATCAAAAATGACGTGTGTATCCTTATATTTATGTTACAAAATAACATGAATATGTTCTCTCTGTTTGGAGAATTGTAGTTTCCTTTTTTTTTTCTAAAATTTATTAAAATTTAAAATAGAAATAAGTACATGTATTTATGTAGGTCACATCGTGTATCGGATTGAGTTAGGGAAGAATCTTACATGCCCTAATGTCTTAATTAAATCTTAACCTTCAATGATTCCTCAATTTCCAGGGACATTCATTATCAAACAACCACATATACATATTGATTTTATGAACATAGCCAAAATAACCATTGTTGGTATTGAAATATAAAATAGTAGTGAAAATCTCTTGTGCCCAATATATCATGAGAAGTCACCAAAATGGGGTCATGGCCTTCTTGTATTCGTCTAGATTTCATTGAGAAATTTTTTTTGGATAAGAACATTGACTCAATATATAGTGTTTCCATGTCAACAATGAAAGGGAATGGAAAGTGTGGAAACATTGTTTAAAATGTACATTTTATATATTTTTTGGATTTTTGCAGATAGTTGAATGTAAAATATTACTTCCAAAAATATATCTGATAAATACTAAATAAGTATTAGATAAATATGATAATGAAATTGACATTCAAATAATAAAATAAAATGATAAAAAGGAAAAAATAAGTAGTAGTAATCTATATTTTCGTGACGGTTGAATGAAATCATGAAAAATTCCCACATTGTCATTATATAAATTATTGGCTCGAAGTCCCATCAATCATGAGCATGATCGTCTTTGAAGAAACCACCACAACTTGAACAAAATAATCAACATTTATATGAAAATAATTATTGTATGAGTAATACTAAAATGAAATAAATTAAACCTAAATATAAAATAACACATTAATTCTATGGAAATAAATTTTACTGTAGAAACATCAAGATTATCAATGTGATTGAGAAATGGAGGCAACCTAATGGAAAGAGACAAATTATAACACTATAGGTGTGAAGAGGTTTTGAGGGGGGAAATATTTTATGGTTGTTTTGGTGTAGAAAGACCTGTAATATGTATTAACCACCCCAAATTGATCAAATGAATATTTCAGTATATGAAAACAATTAATAAGTGATTATTACTTGAAATAAATAAATTAGTCATAAATATGAAACAATACATTATTTTTTTGGACAATTATTTTACTATATAAACATCAATATTACCTATATGATTGAGAAGGGGTAGTTGATTTTCTCATCCTACAAAGGAAGCAGAGAGAAATTAAATAAAATTGAAAAATGAAAACTCTTCTTGACTAATTTGTCTTTTAATAACAAAAATATTAAAAAGGAAAAAGGATTAGGGAAAGGTCATATTCTAGACATATTTTAAATTTTATAAATTCTTTAACTCCACCTTCATACAATTTTTTCATATGATTAGTGTGCTTCCATTTTCGATTCATATGAAAACCAACTAGAGAAAAATAACAACCTAGTATAATGAAAAAAATAATTATGTTAGTAATAATATAAAGAAACAAATTAAACATAAATATAAAACAATACATTAAGAAATTTAATTTTTTAATCTAAAAATGCACAGTTTGAGTCATACCAGTTACACTGTATATTTCATTAAGGTATAGTTGATTCAATTATGTATTTTTATCCTTTAATGGAGTCAATATATTTGGTAATCTAAAAATATTATATTTAAACAACCCAAAATAACTAATGCATTAGAGAATAAAATGATATTTTTAACATCATGAGTGAATCATCATTGTTTAGGGAATTATAGTATATGATTGAGTCTTCCTTATTTAATGTCATTTCATCCGATATAACATTAAACATTAGTGTAATCATGTCATATTTAACTGATTGAACTAAGATAAATATCTACATATACGTTTGTATTTATCATTTAAAATCTATCTTACCCTTTTACCATCATATAGAGTAGAAAATCCCTGATAAACCATTTACCTTATTTATGGAAAAAACATTAGCTTGACCCATTATGTCCCTTCAGAAGACACAAAAATACATTATAAATTGGTTACCCATTTTTGATCATATTAAATATCAGTATAGCATTTCATATCATCCAAATGACCCTGAAATCTATTTCATCCACAACGTATTCTTTTAATTTTCAATATATTAGTATATCCAATCTAATATTTTTGGTGATGATAAAATCAATCATATAATAATTATTTTTGGTTCATAAAAATAAGAAAACCCCAATTCTTATGTTTTTTTGAGAAGGATGATGAGTTTTTTATTAAAGAGCTTTTGTACATGGATCAATTTAAAAAATGAATGTGTGCATTCATAATAAATGTTACATTTATAGATTTCAGAAGAATTTTTAGACTATATCATGAATCTAATTGATTATTGAATTGTCCAAATAATTCTACAACCCACCAAAATGCAACCATAATATTGATATATTCATTAAATTCATGTTTCAGTTGATGAAATTGTGTATTTTTATTTAGAGGTTTTATATCTTGATTCTATATTTTGATGGGGTATTCATTTGTATTTCCAGTTCATCATGAATTTATTTGATGTGGTTTTTTAAATTTTTGGGATTTTTTTATAAGTCACTTTCTTTTAAATTGATGTCTAGTTCACTTTGAAAATATCCCTCCATGATGACCATGATCACTTAACCTTGGTTTACTCCCGTAGTTCTATCATACTAATTATGTCATTAGTTGTTTGTTAAAAACATATTTATATTAACAATTTAGATGTATTATATACCTATTTGTTGTTTTTATTGCTTTTTTAAACTATCAAGAATCTATTGGTCCCACTAATAAGACCTTTTATTTGTATTGTAGAATAATTATGGGAATGAAAATGAAATTAATTTTATTTTGTTATTGATTTTTTAAGGGAGGGTGGTTTATTTTAAACTAAAGTAATATTTTATTGTACTTGGAAAATTCTAAAAGAAATTTTATCATATCGTAATTAGTTTTAAAATATAATTGAGGTTTTGTTTGTCTCTGAAAAATACTACTCTTAAATTATATTATAAATTCACTCAAACAAGTGGTGAAAACAATTTATAATTATGAATCCTATAATACATATCCAATGGATCTTCTCTTATGTGAAATGTGATGTGCGGTCTTTTAAAAAAATATCAAATGAATCCTGGGTATGATCCCCATTGATCTCTATTCTGTAAAAAATTATTGTTTGCAAGATATTACTTTGTCTCCTCCATTTTTGTGGTTTATTACTCAGTCTCCACTAATACATCCTTTAACACCTTGAAATTATAATATGAATCTACCTCCACCCCTAATTCCACCTACACCTCCACCTCCACCATTTTGAAAAAAAATATTATTTGGAGGTCAGTGCTTATAAAAATAATTAATTCCCACCATTACACATATCCATGAGAATGAAATAAAAAATTATATTTAACTATTCTGAAAATAATACTTTATACCGTAATTATATTTTTACGGTCATAGATCATACAAGATCATAATAATATTAAATAACCACCTCAATTTGTAGTCATCCAACATTATAACAACAAGTACACTACCCACTGATCTTTTAAAAACTTACTCATTTTATTTGTATGATTTTTCTTAGAAATATTAATAATATTGAGAAAATATAGAAGACGTTATTAAAAATATATTTTATGAAATTACAATTATCATAGGAAATTACATGTTTTGGGATTCAAGTATTTTCTAGATTTATGATCTTTCTCATAAATTTTAAAACATAATATCCATAATTATTTCAATTATCATTCTTTAGACACAATAAAAACATTGAATAAATTAATGTAAAATATTTTTAAATATATTTTTACAGATATATATTTCTACATATACTTTAATCTATATCCTTTTTTGGTAATTCATATGCTTCATTTGTTTAGATTCCCACTTCATGTCATGATTTATACTATATAAATCCACCTCTCCATCCTGAAAAATCATGGTAAGACATAGAATGAAACAAATAATTCGTCATTTATCTATAATATGTTGATTTTCATATATTAAAAACACACAATAAACATCATATATCGTCAGTTTATTGGATATCTATGCATTGGATCCAAGAAATAAATATGTGGGTTATCCAGATTGATTGTGGCTAGCATAAAGTGATACCTAAAAAATTAGATATGTAATGAAAGAAATAAAAATATATTTTATGGGATTATATTGTAGGGTTATATATTTGCATTATTGAAATAATGAATATCCTATCGATTTGATAATTTGGCCTCAATGTCTTGGACAAGCTCATCTCTTTTCTTCTAAATTTTTTCCTTATGAAAAGAATGATTTTTTATATAAATGATATAGGGGTTAATTAATCCAAATCATTATTCCCACATTTTTTCATTTATATTTTAGTAATATAAATTTATATAGAAAATATGAATTGTTATTATCTTTAGTAAACATATTACCTCACCATTTGAAAAGATGTAATATGCAAATGTACCTTATATATGTTCTCCAAACTGAGACTCCTAACTATTCATTCTTGAGACTCTCATATATAGTCTCAAGGACAATTATTTATATCATCAATGTTTTATATAATTCATTTTCATATTTTATGTAAGTCATATTTTCATCTTGAAATGTGTTGTCAACATGAAGTTGTAATTTCATGAATTATTTCACTAGAACAGGAGGGGAGAAGGTACTTCTAAAAAGCCATTCTGATTTTCTATTCAATTAAATAGATTTTCTTGACGTGTCCTTCCATTTACCAATTTAATTATTCATATGTAATATCAGACCTTACTCCATAAATTATTCCAAAACTATTACAGATTTTTCATATGTTAAAATTTGTAAATGATATTCCTCATGTATCATTATGATACTGTAAGGCCATGCTATGAAATTTATAATAACATCTTTCACTATTGTAATATATGGATCTTTAATTTAAAAAATAGCTCAAAATTGTCTCATAAAATTCCAGAATCCCCAATATCATGTTATCTTTTGGGATGTCTTTTTGTGGTAGCTTCTATATTTTTATATTGTACAATATTCCACTCTCAACAATGTGATGTGTGGGTGTTGATAGATACAAATCCCATGCAATTTTACCCTACAAATTTTTGAAAAATAATGTCATCAGTAGCTATTTGATTCACATTATAGAGAATGAGTTTCAAAAAATTGATGACCCTATGTAAGTAATGCAATTGAGGGGAATTAATAACTTCAAAGCTTGTGGTGTCATTTGGTTCCTATACAGATATTTTTTCCACCCCCAGTTCTCTTTGATCAATTCTCAAATATTAGCTTTCCAAAATATACTAGAAAAAAATATTTTAAAAAGAATCTATTTTTTGTACAGTACTTTCACAATCATTTACGTATCTTCATGTGGTTTTACGTTATAAAAATATGACCATAGAGACACTCAAAAACATAAATCTCTAACATGACCACATTTTCCATCCACTTCAAATCTACCGAAAGTAGTTTTACAATAGGTACGATTTCTACCAATTGTTTTTACTAAAACATATAAAAAAATATGAACATAAATTTATTTTTTATGTAATGAAGTTATAAATAAAAACAAATTACTATTATGTTATACTTATTTATGTTTCTCATAATTCATTTTGGTTTTCATCATCTAGTACACCCTCTTTCTTATATGGTCCTCCTTCCACACCACACGACATGGAAAAGAAGTTTCTTCATATTTTTCTTCCTTAATCTACTTATAAAAAATGAAACATGTGTTTTTAATATAACATAATTTTTTTTTATATTTCAAATAATTGACAAATTATTTTCTAGTAATGTTCTCCCTATACTTTCTTTTTAATATGGATTAATTAGTTTTGATGAAAATTATTTATTTTCATCATGATTTTAATATTTAATATAATAACAATTTTGAATAAAATTTGATAACATAAATAATTTCAAATAATATATTATCGATTGTGATTCACCTGAAAGGATTTCTCATTATGACAACAGATTAAATAAATCCAGGTTTCAAGATTTTTAATTTTTTCACAACTGACTCGTGGGTGGAAATTTAAATTCCCCTTAGCATACCTAAGATTTATCACCGTAAGTAGAGTTGGAAATACTCTATTGGATATTCCAATAGTTGTTAAGATTAATTTTTTAATGAAATATTATAAAATAAGAGAAATTTTTGGGGAATAATGATAATTAATCAAGATTTCATTATATAATTTTTTTAAAATATAAAAAGTATATCGCAACATTACCATTATATATTTACAAAGTGTTTCTTTCATAACAGGATGGATTTGGATCCACAAATAAAAATTAATTGAACATTCATCTTTTAATTAACCCAAACATAACAAAGTAGTATTTACTTATTGGGGGCAATAGGTTTTCCATGTTGATGCCAACAATCGTTATATTTTATTCCATGGATTATTATGTTGTTAATTTTATTCAAGTCTATGAAATTGCATCATTGTTTTTCATCATCAACATGATATTTATAGTATAATAATTTTATAGTTTCATCATCAAAAATCTATTATTCCTCAAGATTGGTAAAATCATCATGTTTAGAATAAATTTTCAACATGAGTAGTCAAATAATTATTTTTTCTTGAATAAAAATAACATAAACATAGAAAATGATTTGAGAAGGGTTGTATTAAATATCTTTTAATAACATTATAAAATGTATAACTCCTTCTTCATAATCTTTGAAAAATTATTTTCAAGCATCCGTTTTGATGAAAATGACTAATTTTATTTAATAAAATAATTTCTCCACTATGTTAGGTGTTATTCTATGAATTAATCTCAAAAGAGTAAAAGGCCCTTAACAATATGATTAAAACATATATTCATCCTCACTATGTTTCACTGACTAAAATTTATGTTTATAGTCCATTTATCTCACTCGTATATAAAATATAAGATCTCTTTATCCATTAAGTTTAATGTGTTGGATGTGAGTAGAAAAAACCCAAATAAATAATAATAGGGCCCCTAAAATATAAAATAATGCATATATTTGAATATATTTTCAAGGTAGTAATATTCACAATATAGATTCATGTCCACTTAATGTGTACTAAACATGATTCCATGATAATAAAATGCACATATGTCATTCCATATTAGTAAATAATACTAAATAAACGATAATTTTACACCATGGTTTTTCTCTAACAATAAAATTATTTCAGTAATATTATGTTAACATTTGAAGTAGAGTAAAAAATATGTATCTCCCTCTAGAAATAAACATATAATAAGTAAGATTAGATTCAACCTCAGTACCTTAGTATTGTATACTATTCTTTAGGGATAATGATAACATGTATTTATTGCATCCAAATCTTTGGATGTGTATAAAATTTTCATTTTTCTTTGGAAGTGCATTCGAAATATGGGGAAGTCTTAGAAGAATTGGTTCCCTACTGAAATAAACACTAAATGGGAGAAATAATACATTTTCTAAACATAAATTTGGGAATCCCATAAAGGTGAAAAAACAACAGCGTAATTGTCACATCACCCTGACCCTAGCCATTAATGAATCACTAAAATTACTATAGTAACCCACATACTAACATACCATACCAATACCTCCCATAATACCCTTCATATTCTTATATATCCTAAAAATTATTCTTATCACATCCACACATGTATTTCTTGTAAAAAATATTGTAATCAAACATTGGAGGAATATTAAAAATCATTTCATATAATATCATGTTTTTATTAAAAAAAATATTATAAGGTCATATTTATCAAATATTAACAATAAAAATAGTTACATATTGAGTTTCATACAATTATATTAAAAAATACAATGGAGTACAAATTATTATACATGTAATCTAAAATATATATTAAAAATTATTTTTTAAATATAAACCATGATAAACATAAAGGCTTACAAAATAAAATAACTGAACTTTTCTATTTCCTAAATCTTTAATGACTAAGAAAAAAATCATGTATCATTATATAATAATTCATATAGTTCCCTCAATCCGAAGATTATTTTTAAAATTTTGTAAGTTTGTTTTAAAATATAACGATTCTAAAAAGAATATTTGTGTATCAATACAATAAAATATTTTGATGAATGTATTCATAGAATCAATGTATATTTATTTTATGAATCATTTAATCTAAAAAAATAATTTTAAATAAATATAAAAAATAACCAATATAGTATCACAAATAACAAATTAATTAATCAAATAAAAAAATGATAATCATTTGAATAGTTCTAGTTAGTATGTTTAATACATATTAATTGATCAACTATATTTAAAAATAATGTTTTCTCAAATATGACATAATTAAAACCATTCACTATCATTTCTTATGCTAATAACCAATCTAAAATCCATATCAATGGTGTTGTTTAATTATATAAAATAATTTAAATCATGAATAAGATAGTTTAATGTTTAACAAACTATAAATTCCATATTTTTAATAAGTATTAAAAAATACATTCTTAATAAACTCTTAAATATCTTAAATGATCTAAATATTTAGAAAATATAATAGATATCCTCATATTTAACAAAAATCAGGATGTAATTTATATATTTTATGAGAATCTATTTTTGATATATAATTATAACAAAAAACAAAAGATATAGTTGTTTCAAAAATAAAATAAAATCTAAAAAATATAATTTTTTAAAAATATTTTTATTCAATTTATACTCTAATCCCACTAATATTAAAAAATTATAGAAATACAAATTTAATTATGGATTATAACAAATTACATTTCAAAAATATAATTATTTTAACATAAGGGTTCATTTTTTATAACATTAATAAAAGAAGTAAAATATTTTATAAAATAAAATAATATTATATAATATGAGGTGATAATAAATATTTTTTGATCCAAAATTTTATTAAAAACATTATATTAAATTGAAATGAAAATAATATTAACATAAGCTTGTAAATAAATATACATTTCTATGTAGGAATTTTTTAATAAAACTAAGGAACATGTGAAATAAAAAACATGGTAGACTACAATAGTGTATTTTGAAAGAATTGGGATTGTTATATAATTATCTAACGCCATGGAGAGACCTAAGGACATGGAAAATATTCATTTAGATCTTGCTCCATCCAAATATTTATAGCATGTCTAAATTCATATTTTTTCTATAATATTTTTTATGAAAATCAAATGATGATAATAAATTCCATTGAAGTAAAAATTAATTAGGTAATTGGATTGTTTTTTGTAGTTTTTGATAGGAACATTATTGAAAAAATTAAGGGTCAATTATATCTACTGATGGGATTCAACCCATATCAATGCACAAAAATATTCTGAACCGAACATCCATTACATAATCTATAAAATAATCTCTCGCTCCATGGGAAGCAGAGAATACTATAATGATGGAAATAATCATTCCCCAAAACTATATATGAATCAAACAACCCATTTCCATTTTCAATCAATAAACAATACCTTATTGTCCAATATGATATTAGTGATATGTAATAACCATGTAGCATAAGGGGAATGATCGAAAGGAATGTTCTGTTGACAAATGGGGACAATGGTGATGGCGAAAACAATAACACTAAAAATGGAATGATCCATGCGTGAAGTTGGTGATAAGAATGGAATAATTAGGAAGAATGAGAGATACTATCCATGATTAATGTTATAGTAGAAGAGATGTTTTTTTCATGGATGAGAAAACTGAAAAATTGAATATTGTGGTACACAAACAAGTAATCTATGGGAGATTCAATGGATAAAATAACATACCATGGATTCTAGTCTTCAATCATCAGATAGAATATATAGGTGGAGCACTGGAAATAAGGGAGTTCTATGAGATCTTGAGAATCAGAAATGAATTAGTCACGGCTAAGGTTCTTTTAAATAGATCGGGGAAATTTTTATCAGTCCTTGAAAAAAACATTGATAAAGATACCTTTTATCGATGCATAAATGATATGTTCTAAATGAAGAGATCTGTATCAGTGCTTTTTATCGTTTATTAATGGAACCTTTATCAAAGCCAAAATATTACCATTGATCAAGGATTTATAAATATATTTATAAATAAATAAATGTAAATAAATCAATATAATAATATATTATTTTATTATAATTTTATAAATATTTAAATATATAATTTTTTATTTATAATTTCTAAATATTTAAAAAATATATTTTATTTTATTTTTATAATTTTAAATATATAAATTTATAAATACAGTAAATAAGTAATTTATAAATACATTTATAAATTTAAATATTTGTAAATATATTTATAATTATTAATTAATATTTATAAATATAAATATATATATATATATATAATAAATATATATAAATATTAATATAGTAAATATATTCATTATTTAAATATATTTTTAATAATTCTATATTATAAATATATTAATATAAATTAATATAAATTTAATAAATATATAAAAATATTTTAAATATTCTCATTATTTAATTATATTTAATTATATTTTATAATTACTTATTTATTAAATATTTATTTATAAATATATGAATAATCTTTCAAAAAAATATTTTTATATTTTTATCATTATAAATATTTTTCTGATTATATATATATAATAAATAAATATTAACATAAATTTTAATATAAATATAAATATAGTATATTAATTATTTAAATAAATTTTGTAAAAATATGAAATTATTTAAATCAACGTAATTATTTAACTTTAATTATATAAATAATTTTTTAATTTTTTTTATTTATAAAAATTATAAAAATAATTATATTTAAATATTATAAATATACATATATAAATATATTTATTTATAAATATTTATATATAAATATATTTTTAGCATTATTAATGAATAAATAATCCTCAATACATTTATTTTAAAAATAAGAGAAATTGAATAATTAAAAATGAATACACATTGAAAATATTTGAAAAGTAGATAAGTTTTTTTAATTAAATAAAAATAATTTATAAAATATGGATTTATATTTAGGTAATGGTGAATACATATTGAAAATACTAAAATTCAGTGAATAAATAAATTTAATTAAATAATAAAAAATGATTAGATTTAAAAAAATAATAAATAATAATCAAAAGGAATAAATATTACCTAACTATAATAATATTATAAGTACAAAAATAAAATTTACTTATTAAAAAAATTATAAATTAAATTTGTAATTTTATAATGGAATTGTAAAATATACTAAAATTTGAATAAATAACATAAATTTTAGTTTTATGTGTTTCTATAAAATATTTCATTAATAACATAAATATTTGTCTGTGTGTTTTTCTAAAAAAATGAATTAATATTGTATATGTATGAGAAATCAATGTAACACACATTTTATATATAATAAATTGAAAAATCAATCAACGTTAAAAATGAATCTGACATTATTATGTTTTTAATTATTACATTTAATTAATTTTTTATATATTTTTACATAATATATATTATTTATTATTATTTATAATATATATATATATAGCAGTCAGAAAATATTTTATTAATAGTTGTTTCGTTAAGAATTTTTAATAATTTTTTAATTTCTTTGTTATTATTACTTTGGATAATTATTATAATTAATACATGCTTAATTTTTTTGTTCAATTATTACAATATATAAATTTTTTAAATATATATTTAATATATTCAATTTATTAATATTTATAATATATATATATATGAATAATAAATATATTCATTTTTATCAATAATTATTTAATTAATAAAATGATTAATATTATTATTAATGTACTCATTTTTAATATTAATTTGTTTTATTATTTTATTTTATTCATTTTAGGTTTTCTTATATTTAAATGTTTACTATTTATAAATATTTATATTTTATATATATGGATATTGAATATATTCATTTTTATTAGTAATTATTTTATAAATAAAATTATTATTATTATTATTTTGAACTACATAATTTTATTTTAGACATTTATCGGCGCTAAAAAAAAGTTCTCGTAAAGGGTGACTTTTGTTAGTGCTTTATAAAATCGATGATAAATTATACCTTTTAGCTTCACTTTTTTTACTAGTCATAGAAGGTGCCCTTTATAATAGTTTTTTTCACGGATACTGACATATGATGTTAAAGGTCTGTTTTTTTGTATTGATTGTTAAATTGGTTTTGAAGGCATGTTTTTGTATAATTAAATTGTTTTTAGGAATTGATTATGAAATATAAAATCCCAATGAAATTGATTTTACATATGGTGCACATGGGAGCCTTTAGTACATAGATGGAAGGTGCAATATTGGGAATCTTTCATTTTTATTGTAAGGGTGTTCACATTCTACGGTGCTTCTCCATTCAAAGATCAATGATATGTTGGTTCAAGTAACATGATCAACATTATAGGGCGTTTAATTTTTTTTGGTTTTCCTATATTCCTTATACATTATGGAATGTGCTTTGGGGTCATGAGTAATCTATCATCATTGATTGAGATTGATGTATTTGTGAACTTGATAGCCTGAACTTATGTTATCCTTAATGGATAAGTTAAGAATTAACATTGTATATTTACTATTCTTTGGTAATGATAGCTTGTCCATGTGATATTTATTATATCATGGTATATTGATGATTATTAAATAATGATTTCATATTCTTATTTTTTATATCATTTCATTTTAATTATTTTTAATGATGTATGATTAATTATTATGATTTTCTGTTTCGGTCTTCTTGAGTGATTTCTTATGATGTCTCATTTACTTTTATATATGTGTGTGTTTGTATGTATTTGTTTTTCCTGTATGTTAATTTGATTATCTATATACTTTTTATATTTATATAATGTACTTATACATTCTCTAATTACTAAAGGAAATGACGTGTGTATTTTTTACAATAGTAGATTAATTTTATATCTTGTTTTTGAAACCATAAGGGTTTATGTGCTATTTCCTTTCCAATAAATCCTATATTGGAGGTGGAAATAATAAGTTTTGAGTTATAATTCGTGTTCATGTTAAGTTAGTTGTTGCAGAATGTGGATCAAATATACTTTATATCCTATTTCAATGTGATAAGATCAGATTTTGATGTCCAGTAGATGATTAATGGTGTTTTGGATGCTTTATATGTAATCCAGCATTGAGCATATTTTTGGAAAATGGGCAGGTCTATGACTACATGTTAATTTCATTGGGCATATAAATCATCTAAAAAATTGACATTGACCACATACGAGATGTTTTGGAACCTACATATAATTCGTTCTAATTAGATTTTCTAAATTTGAAAAATAATGGACAGGAAGATGAGTCATGGAGATTTTCCATATGTGTAAACATGATCTGTCTATGAATCTACATTATCTATATATGAGTTAGTGGGGTTTGCATATGAGCCACCTAAAATTACAGAATATTCATCTGCATATGATTTATTAGTGTCCTGTGTATGAGTCATCTAGGGTGCATACGAGTCACACCTTATGTTTTATCAACATTTCATCGATAAACTATCATTAGTGGATTCAACTGATTTAAATTAAAACATTTACAAGATATTTATTCCCAAAAATTCGATGATTCGTTTTTTTATATTCATCATAGAATTATCATGATGCATTAAATTTAATTCATGAATAAATCCAAAATTAAACATTGAATTTTGGTTATATATTAAATAATTAAGTATTATGTCGCAAGTGATATTATTTCACCATGGAGATTCATTGTGTATATGGTAAATTAGTACATGAGGAAGAAATTATATTTTTTCTATTATAATAGAATCATTGTCTAATTGTTAAGGTGATTGTTTTTAAGGATTTGGTTGGACCACATAATAAGAAAAGGATAAAACAAGAAAAGAGGAAATACATAGAGTGTTGTAGCTGTAGGTTGAGTGTATTTATAATACATGGAATGAACAAGTTTTTAATGGATTATTTTCCAACATTTTAAAAAATAAATACAATATGTGGACTGAGGATATGGATCAACTCTAATTAAGAAATAATGATAGATATGATGAAAAAATATCTCCATATATTGTACCTTTCATTATGTTGATAAAATCTATAGAATAGAGAGATGATATTATGATAAAGAAATATGTATTCCTCGATATTAAAAATGTGGAATGTTATCTAGGAACTGGATTTTATGCAAATACTAAGAAAAAAAGTAGAGAAGATGATAATGTAGATGAAATTTTTATTCATTGAGTACATAGACATTGAGGAAGAAAGGAAGGGAATCTAAACTACCTTAAAGATCTATTTTCCAACAGGATTATGAGGTTGTTGTTGTAGTGAAACAAGGTGAAATGTATTGTAGTTGTAGAATTGGAACATTGAATATGTTTTGTATAATCATTTTGGAAAGAAAGAACATGTCACTTCAAGGAACATCGTACCATAAGAGAACATAGGGTGTTCCATGATACCTAATGGAATGAATATTCTAATGATTGTGATGGTCATAGTAGGTATGTGAAGAATAACATGGTTATTAAGGGGAACCTACTACGTATATCTAGAAAAACAATGTATATTTTTTTTCTCTTGATAATCATCTTATCCTTATAAACCCCAAGTGCACGATTGTGACTTTTGAAGGCCTTTGAATCCACTTTAATCGAATTCAACCCCCATCATATATATATATCTCTATGTCAGAAAATGACCCACCGCGGACTGCATAAAATATAGTAGTCCCAGTATGACACCCCAATCCCACCTCTAATATTCCAATAGATGACTAATAGTTCTGAGTATAAATAACACACATATCAGAGTCCTTATCCCAAAGTACTAGTACACATTTACAAATTTGTACACACTAGTATAACGTTGAATGAAAAGTACAATTGGTACCATAATGTATGCATACAATTAGATTAATCAATAGAGTAAGACACTAGTATGAGAAATCACAAATTTTTAAATAAATCCCCGACCCCAAAATGTAATATATTCAAAAAAATTAATTAGTAGGGGACAATTTCTAATGAAATTCATAGAACTAACCATGATATCTCTAGCTCAACTATGCATAACCTACTCATGGTCAATAGGTATAACATCTGCATATGACACAACGTGTGTGAGAATATCATATTCTTGGCTCAGTATAAAACCCAAGTTGGACACCCAAAAATCACCAAACATAAAGAATCAAAGTGATAAGTCGTATCATCTTCATGAAAAAATTTCAATCAGAATATGTGAAAATAACAATAACAACCCATATATATCCAAGATAGACACCATATATCAAAGTTTGGTCACAAACCTACATCCACCCACTGATTTTGCTCAATGATTCAATTTAATGCTCATCCTAGAGATCTATCTCATCATGTCTTTATAACAATGGTGTCCCTCATCTAAGAGATTGTACTCGTCAGGAATCCCCAATAACATATCCATTTCATCAGCCATATCCCCATATCTGGTGCATCAGTGCTCATCCTAGACAACACATTAGTAATATTTGATGACATGATCATCCTTGAACATGGACTTCCCTCAACATATTGATGTCCCTAATCTATAGATTTTGTTATCAAATCTATGGATGGGGGATCCTAATCTATGACTTGCAATTTCCAATTATAGCCTCCCCTTGATATCATTTAGATTATATGAAATGGCTTGAATTCATTTATCTACAACTCTTAGTTATTTATCTAAAACATGAGTTTTCAGATTTTAAACTGGCAGTTTCGGATCTATGTCTTGTGGCTTCTGAATGTGGCATCTCATATATTGGCTTATGTGTGTGGCTTCTGATCATCCGACATTACCTATTTGTCTATGAGATATCTATTGAGAACTGACATCCACATTTTTGGGGATTTCTATGGTTTATTGAGGAATGATCTCATATGCATGTGGACGACTCTACGGAGATCTGGGCTTGAGATGGGTTCCTCTCATGAAGCTCTCTACTCGTATATGGATTGGATTGCGCACATCCTTTCTCGTGATTTTTTTTCATGTGAAGGTATTTACATGCAATGATCAGGTCATACAGAGGTCTATTTCATGCAAATGTTTTTTCACACTTTGTGCTTTTAACACGGAGTAATTTAGTAGTCGATATTTTGGTTTGTGAATGTCTCAGTTCTTGGAGTGTTTTTTTTCACACCCATCATTTCCAAGATAGGTTTTTCTTTAGAAGGTATTATTCTCATGGAGGGATTTTATCCCTGAGATCTTAGTTTTTAGAGCTCATCTGAAGACCCATGAGGCAATAGAGAATGAATTGGTATCTCAATGGAAACAAATTTCTCTTTTTTAAAAGTAAATATCCCATATCATTGTAAAGTAGAATGGATACCCTTGTCTGGTTGTCCAAAAAAATATTCTTCCTATAAGAAAATTTATCTCAAACCATCCCATCAATTTATCTTCCTAGAATAAAACATTAAAATAAATATTGTGCTTAGATAATGGAGTCACCATATTTGAGACCAGATAATGATGTATCATGTTCATGGTCTTCAATTAAAAAGATAATCACAATGTCCTTCCCAGAAGGCCTTGTTCATATGATAGCCATATGACCCTAATAATTGATTTTGAAAATACTAAGGATGCACTAAACGAGACCCTTTCTAAATCACCCTTATGGGTTTCGATTTTCGTGGATCCCCTATTGGTCCAGATATTACTATGTCATGTGAGAAATAAGATAATGTATCAGAGACTTCATGTAATTTGATTAACCACACCCTATTATATGGGGTCCTAACATGAGTATAATCATCTCAATTGATGTTGTTTCCCCTCATAAGGGGTTCCATTATATCAATAGAGAATTAAAAAAACATATTGATTATGAAAATATGTTAGTCATTAGTTTATTTTATTGGTTCATCTGTCACAAGGGGATGGAGTGAAATTCAAAGGCAACCAATTGATAAGGTAAAGTTTTCATGCACTATTTCCCATGGATCTATGCTAAAAACCATGGGATAGAAATTTGTTCCAAAATATCTAAAGAAGATGGATAGAGAGAAACACTCAAAGGACATAATCAATTAAACCTCCATTTATCATGGAATCAATTTTTTATTTTGTTCAACATGATTTACATTAGATTATAATTATACAATACACCCAACAGAAGTGAACAAACCAACCCCTCATGTTGACCCTCAATCCTTTGGGAGCCCAATTATCATCCTATATAAACACCTAATGGAAATGAGAATCATTCAATCATACCTAACTTGTTTTCCAGAACATATATTCAAATTAAATCTAACTCAAAACACATTTTTAATTACCCCAAACCTGGAACCTCCCACATAAATTGAACAACTAGAACCAGTTCCTCCCCATTCATTGAGCCTACAGACCTGGTTCTACCCATGGGAATATAAATAACACAATTCACCTCCTAGGATAGAGATTACATGAAATGGTTGATATCAACTAATGAAAAACAACAAAATACATGGAGATGGATAAGTATATGGGACTCGAGATTTACCCCCCCCCCCATCTAGAACAATGGGGATACAAGAGAAGCACTGATTCACCCTAGGTAAGAGAGAAGCCCCAAAAAATATAGAAGCCTAAATATAATTAATTTTTTGTCGAAATTTTAGAGTTTGAGGTTTTTATATCCTAGACCCACCTATACCGATTAAAATAATACTTTGGTACTCTCATGGGATTATCAACCCATGCACATTTTGTATGCTTTGGCATTGGAGCGATCTAAGTCTCTCTAGTGTGGTTTATTTGCTTGAAATCTTGGACAAAAACAAGGAAATTCTTGACCTTTCTTCCAATGGGTGTATTCAGGGATGCTTCAATACCATGAACCATGGTCATGTTTTCCGCCACTACATCATGTGGAAGGTGGAAGTGGACATCAGAATTAAGAGCTTCACACCAAACCATATTTCAAACTCTATTCATTATCCTGACATGGATGTTTATCCTTATCTTGTTTTCATGGGATGACCATTACCAAATTATAAGCATATTTTGATGAAATATTTTTAAAATAATTAAGAAATGAACCCATTTCCTCTTCTCACAAGAGGATATTTTAAAAAGGATCATGTTCTGAACTGAATAGAGAAGGGGTGCTAGCTGGCCCTTGACCTCTATGAGAGACGTCCTCAAAGAGGCACAACCCACAAGTCTTATAGAAAAGCGACATACTGGTAACCCCTTTACAAGGTACTATATCCACATGGAGAACACAATCATCGAGGATTGACATGATATATTATTATCATAATTAGAATATCTCTCCATATTCAATATCTTTCTGGTCTCCCACCACACACCAACCATATCAGACCACTATCAAAATGTCATTCACAATTAAACTATCCATGAAATGAAAAGGTGAGAGGGGCCTTTATTTTTAAAATCTATTGGAAAATGGAAAGGGGATGTGATGAAGTGACTAAAATAGTTTGGACTAAATGTGGACTCGATATTCATACAAAATTTCACCAGGTCCCATCTACCCTCCAAAATTGGAGTGTTAGGTGATTCTAGCAACCATACTGGAATTATTATAACATTGAAAGAAGACTCTCCAATCTCCAATCTCATCCTCCGTCATCCACAAGCATTTACCGAATTTATGTTATTCAGAATGAACTCAATGAAACACATAGACTAATAGAATGATACTGGTATATGTGTCCCTACGACTTATAAATCACTGAAGGGGAATAAAATATGTATTAAAACTACCATAAATCTACTAGATGTCACTAAAAACCCTTATTTCATGTCATACTACCCTAGTTGTCATGAATGCCTCAAAATATGAGGATATACATGGATTATTCTTAATTTCATCAAGGTCTTTACATGGATGATGAGTCCCCTATCCCAACTATGGTTGCCTCTAAAATTTGGTATATCATTACTAAGGTTATGAATGGAAAACATATATGTTCTGAGAATAATGGAATCATTCAAAGGTGGTCAATATTTTAAAATTTGATTTAATATTCATTTCCCAAAACCAAGAGAGAGGATCTTACTTATAAAATTTTTAATTAATTTATTTAATATTTGAATAAATAAATACATGGAATTAACTAAATTCATTGATGTTGAATTTAGTTCGTCTAAAAACACCCATTAATATTACCATCATTTTGTTTTAATGATTCAATGATTGGATACATATGTTGGTGAACCACACATTCACCTATGATCTTCGTGCAACACCACTCGATCTCCGGGTGCCGACACGACAATTTGAATGTCTTTTGTTGTTTGTTCTTGCTTGCTCATTCTTCAAAATTGAATACATATCTATTGTTCATTTCATTATTGAGAGGGAGAGAGGAGGAGGATTTGAGGGAGATTTATTAGTTGATATAAATTCTCTAGTCTAAATTATAGAGGCACAACACAATATAAATATTTTAGTATTTATAGAATTAGGATTTTATTTAAAATAATATTTACTAATTTATTTTCCATTAAATAACATTTATTACCTTTAATAAATCCGATGATACATTATAATTATATAATTATTATTTTATGGTGTTGATCAACGTCCATGATAAAAATGTTATGTAATGGATTTTTTAATTAATATTTGTCACCAAATCCAATCTCTTTCCATTTAAAATCCTCATGAAATTATCAAATAGCTAAATAAATATATCATTCATAAAAAATATTTTATTGAAAATATGATGAATGAATATTTTTTGAAATATTAAATAAAAAAATAAGTATTTTAATTAAATATCGGTGAATAAATATCAATTTATTTTATGAGATCAATATAACTTCAATAAAAGTATTCCTTAAACTTGAGAATAATATTTATTGAATTAATTAAAATCCAATAGAATTTAATTAAGAAAAATAAAAAAACAGAGTGAGTAACCCTCTAGGATTAATTCTCATTTCCGTGAGGTTTTCTTGATTAATTCTCAATATTACTATTTAGAAATGGGTCAATGTACCAATCAGAAAGAACATAGTGTCGGAACATTGAAAACCACATACTAATTCTAACTATGTATTGTAATCCCATTTCACAATATCTCATCATGAAGGTTGCACATCTAAGTTACCAAACTAAATGATTGATATGCCTTTAATTGACTATTTGAAATAAACCAATCATTACACGATGGACATGAAATTTAATGTGATAGTTATATTCCAATAAAAGGGATGAGTTATCACCTTCCATATATATGGAAGGGAAATATTTTTCCTCAATACAATTATTAATGACATGTCACTCATGATGCACCCAATATATCCAACTCCACCATGAACTATTTTCGTCTTGGTTTATGAAATACATTTAAGTAAACAAGTTTTAAGACAGAATAATAGCAATTAAAAAATCTATGGACCATAACACTTGCTAATAGACAAGACTATCTGATAACACCAAAATAGGTGATCTTCCTACTAGAGGGTATGTTCACATAATCTCCCAGTATAGAGATTACTAAGTGTGAACTTCATAAGAAGAATATTCATCTTCTTATGGGTACTCACACTTGAAATTATATGTACTATGTGTCCCATCATGGAATGTTATTGAACCACATATCATTATTTGAGAATATCATCATGGCACATCATGTTTCTCATCATAGTGGGGATCTATTATGACATTATCAATGAGATATATAATATAGTACATTATGACATTAGATTCATGAAAAATAAACAAAATTATAATAATATGATTTATTAATATTCAATACATCAGAAATTCATTTAATCAAATTAGAAACAGTTGGTAACAGGACACCAACACTATCAATATTTCATATTGACTAGAGATAATAACCTATGTCCATCAGTCTTCTAGTCCTCACGTGATATCTATGTTTCTTCTTAGTCAATTATTTAGTCAAGGGGTTATCCACATTTCATCCATTGAAATTATCCTCACTTAAACATCACCTCCATTATAAAAATACCTCAATTGATGATACCTCCAAACAATGTGTATCATCTGATGATGTGTCCTTGGATCCATTATTATATCCACCGCTCAGTATTATTACAATAGATTGTGATGTGATATTTACTACATGGTAACAAATCAAACAATCGGATGATGTTTATCATCCATATTACTTATTTAGATTTATTAAAAACCAAAATATAGTTGAACTCGATTATATAATCTCAATCCACATCCTGCTTTGATCTCTTTAAACGTAGTGTACCTCTTTCAATATAAATATGTACTATTATTGCGACTTCATGTCATCTTGATCATTTACGAAATTGGAATCTGCATATCCTTTGATGACTAGTTCTATATATCCTCTATAAACTAGGAACATATCCTTAGTATGCCTTTGATACTTAAAGACATTCTATATTTCCATCCAATGGCAGCCACCTAGATCATTTTGATATCTTCCTACCACACATAATGCATGGGAGACATACAGCATAGTATATTGCATAAAATACACGATTGAATCAATCACTGATGCATATGGAATCCATTTTATTCTATTTCATCTATCATGTGTTTCATGAAAATTTTCAAAGAAAGAAGAATTCCTTGTGACATTGGAATCAATCCCATCTTGTAATGTTCCCTACAAAATCTCCTCAGTTACATGTCAATATTTGAAATTTGACATTTGTTGTGAATCCTATTTGATCTATCAAGATTGATCTTGATCCCTTGAATATATGTTTCTTCACCCAAGCCCTTCATAAATATATATTTATTCAATCACACCATAACAGTCTATAAGACCAGTATTTTGTTTCCAATGAGTTATATTTCATCAACATATATGATTATGAAAAAAACACTCCCAGAAAAACCATTTACCAATACAAAGATTACATTCTTTCTTTTTCAAACCAAATTCTTTTATGGCCTCACCAAAATGAATGTTCTCTGATGTTGGTACTTACTTTAATCAATACAATGATATTTTCATCTTATATAAAATGATTGAATCATTTAGTTTCACAAAAAATTCGGGTTGTTTTATATAGACAACTTCATGAAGGTTCCCAATATAGAAAGAATTTTTGAAATCCATTTTCCAAATCACATTCTCAGGGAAAGATGAAAAAGAATGTATAATTATGAAGGATTTAAAAATTTAAATAGGTGAAAATGTTTGACCGTATTCAATGCCTTGATGTTTTTAAACCCTTTTACATAATGTTTTACATTATTGGTAATGAACTATCATTCTATGTCTAGAATATCCTGGAATACACATATTCAACACATGGGATTTACAACTACTATAGGGACTACTAAAATCCATACATAGTTTTTGTACATGTAATACATTTTAGAATTCATGGCTTCATACCCATTGGAAACATTTGTGCCACATACTTCTTCCTTGTAGGTCATAGAATAATTAGTATCATATAATAATGTGGAACCATCCACATTGACTAAAAAACCATTCCATTATAGTTTTATAACCTCTCTAGTGATCTTATGCAGTAATTGTGACTCTAAATGAATTTATTCATCCACATGGAATTGGGGAAGTTTTTCATGTAAATACTCTTGTGTATCTTGATATTAGACTTCATCGATGACTATCCCACCCCATTATCTCTTGTAGTGATTTTTTCCTCCATAATAAATGTGGGATTTTTGTTAAACACATTATTTTCTCTATAGTAATGTATAGGTAGTATCCCTTTATTTAATTAGGATATCCTATAAATATACAATTTTTGTCCCTGGGTGTATGATTGTTACGTGAAGTGGCATTAAAAAATTCTTTAAAACCACACACTTGTAATTAAGACAATACACCTTTATTTCCCTTACATAATTGGTATGGTAGAATATATGTGGCTTTATTTGGGACACACATTAGTAAATATACTATTTTTTGTAATGTGTATCTCCAAAAGGATAATAGACTATTTGCATTACTCATCTTTTGTCTCACCATGACCGAGAAGGTGTGGATCCTTATTTCACTTACACCATTCCACAAAGAAATATTGGTATGAGTATATTGATATAAAATCCAGAACTCTCATAGATAATCATTATGTTATTGATTTAGATATTCTCCATCATGATCTAAGTATAGATTCGTAATATTCTTACGAAGAAATTTTTCTCCTTCATTTTAATATTGATTTATTTTTCAAAAGAATCTAACTTATGCCTCATTAAAAATAAATATCCATATATACTAATTTATTTAATAAAAGTTAGGACGAATGAGTACTTACCTTTTGAATCAATAAGAAATGGTCTACCCACATCAGTATGAGGTAATTAAATAATCTCTTTATATTTCTTATCATTATTACTAAATGGGGGCATTGGTAATTTTACCTTGTTAAAATATGTGACATACACCCATTGATTTCCATTCAAACGAATATAAATATCCATCTTGATCTAATTTAGTCAATAACTTTTTATGTTCATGACCTATCCTGCGATGAAAAAAATGTGTTTTTTATGTTATCTGTGAAGTAACAACATTATCGATAAATGTTATTTTATTCATGTATTCCAACACATAATGACTACAATATAAATTTGTATTAAAAGAAAAAATGGTATATTTATAAAGTAATTGACATTTATTCCCAAATTTGAAAATAAATCCATCTATATCATTTATATAAAAATAGTATTTTTGGAAACTGATGAAAAATAATAATAATCCTTTAATACCAAGATCATAATGGTTGGAAGCAAGGGGTGATAGTTCTTGATACCGAAATTTTTTTTATCTCTATTAGTTTCTTGAATATCTACCTTTCCTTAGGCAATCATTCTGAATCTACTTGCTTCCCAAATTTGAATACATATATGAGTACAACAAGATGTCTCTAACATCCAATTTTTATAAATAGATAAATTTCTCCTGATAACAGATGAACCTGAATATTCTATTTTCATCACTGGTTGGGCAGTTTTTCTTATAGTGTCCCTTTTTTTATCCATGTGAAATATAAAACATCTTGTTCCCATTCATTCTCAATGATCTTCATCTTCTTGTATGGTTGTGAAGATGCATTGGGGTTTATGATCTCATTTTTCCCTTCCACTTGTTCACTATAAGGATAGATGTATTTTCATGATTCTTATACTTATATACTTGGTGAAGAAGAGTACGAAGTTCTAGTAGATAATTCTAAATGTTGATTATATTAAAATTAACAACAAAGATGGAGAAACTCTAATAGATTGATGACACAATAAGGTCAGTGCCTAGTTCTTCAAGGAGTTTAAACCCTAGAACCACTAAGTTCTCAATTTACACAATGATCATGACTACATGTGGCCCAGTTTGGTAATACTATACGCGCTTTCTCTGAAAGAGTTCCTTGGAAATATAAAAGTATTAATGTAAATCTCACTTCTGATAAATACCACAATGTATCTCTTGCTTTCAATACACATCCTTGTTTCCCTAAGCATTTATTAGTTCACTAGTCATTGATGGGAGAATAAAAAATAGAACATCTACCGCAATGCTCAAATGTTTTTCATTGTCAATGAAATCTTTATCACTTGCCTTTATTGCTTGAGTATCTAGATTTGGGGATTATATCGTGTAAAATTTTTGTTCATCAAATAGCACTACCAGAAGTCATCTCGACCACTTCTACAAGATACATCCAATTATAAGGTGATATTTCTATAATATTTGTTATAGAGATATTGTAGAAGATGACATTTTAATTTGGATTTACAATTAAAAACATCTGATTATTTTTACTTTTCTCGACTACAAAGTAAGTAAGATATAATAAATTAAATATTTATTTATTTATTTATTAAACCTCTGACTACTTATACATGTCTCAATAGCCCTCACCGCTGAATACAGACTGTCTAGATTCTTTAAAATTCAAGTGGAATGAAAACCAATTACTTTTATCAATGATAAAGAGCTTGGACATGAAAACCATAATAATGTAATTAGGTTTTATTTATTGAAAACTGTTGAATTACAGCTCATTGATATATTGAGTGGATACTCCAATCCAGAAATCCTAACATGGATTTCATCAACACTTCCCTCCAATTTTTTAATAAACATTCATTGGCCATTAAAACCAATAAAATTTCAGTTAATTCTACACAAAACACTCATGAGAAATCGATGTTAAAATTATTTTTCCACACTTTGTCCATGTGCTACACATAGTTATATGGATTCATTCCCAATCTAGTAATCGAATGATTAGTCTTTCTTAATATTTAATATATGTATTAAAATTATTTATGTACAAAATGTATTTTATTTTATCCACTAAACATCTAGTTAATTATACATCAATGTTACAAAATTATTTAACCAAGTTGGATAAAACAATTTAACATAACTCATTTATTTATTTTTTTTCATTTCAAATTAAATCATTTATTTATGTCATTAAAGACTAGAATTAATAAAATAAAAAATTTCATAGATAGAAATAATTAATTAATTAAATGAATCACTCATGATATTTATCTAATGGTTTATTTAATTAGAATCCATTTAATCATCCATTTACCTTAAGAAAATAACTCATATTTTATGTCTTCGAATGAGTTTCAAAATTCCACATGTACACATATATATCACATAGATTTTAATTATTATAGTCCTATCATGAACCTCCTCCACATTCCTTAGGATGTCTCATTAATTATGAATATTTTATTACACACATGAATGTGAGGGGAACCAAAGGATTGGTTAAAGTGGATTATATAAATATCATTCGACATGCGTGTCTTATATTATAATGAAGGGAGGAATGGACCCCCTGAAATCATTTAATTTAATATTAAATAATAGAAAACTCATAAAATAAATTAAATTAAAACATTAACACAGACACAGTTTTGTGCCACGCTCATGAATGGTCATACATGCAACAAATGCACAAAATTATATGGTTTCCATTAATATCATTATTTGTTCTTTTATTATTTTAGATAAATGTTATATAATTAATTTATTAATTAAAAATTTAACTAATTCCATTTTATGTTAATGATAATCCTATCTTATTTGGTGATACCCAAAATAAATGGAATTCTAGGAAAATAAATAGCTGAACAATTAATGATATATTAATTAAAATAATGTAATTGAGCATTTAAAATTAATTAAAACCATTAATAAATTTTTAAAAACACAATGGCGTTCCAATCATAAAAATAATTTTTTAATACTAAAATTTCAATTTTAGGATTAATTTTAATGTTTTACATTAATGGTAGAATATATGATGTGTACATGGAGCTACATTCCATGTACCTCGGTTGTCGTATATCCATGTCAGACACTTGGGGCGTCAGTAGGTTGACTCAGTTGGACTATATGGTGTATAAATGACATTTACACACCCTCTATGTGGTTTTTATGTTCCAGTATTTTTTGTCAATAAACTATGTACAATAAAAGCATAGTGTCTAATAAATTTCTCAAAGCATCTAGATACAATGAGCATGGGTATACTGTTTGTGCTCTGGCCACAGGTAGTTCTTTATTTGTTCATAATCCTTTTCAAAATGAACTCGTTAAAAAAAATGATTAATAAGTAAATAAATTTGTAATTCAACTCGGATTAATTGATGAATAACATGAAATGATGATATAACCCTAATTGCGCATATAAAAACAATAAAATAAATAATTATAAATTTATATATGACCACTTTGATAAAAAAAAAATTAACTTCCAAGAACAATGTTACCATACAGAGGTGGCAGATATATTAAATTTTTCTTTTAATAATCATTTCATGAATCCATGAGAAAGGATCATTTACATCAAATTTATATGTAATATATTTATTATTGGAGGAAATAATGACATGTTCTTAAGATCATTCTTTGTTGTTGAATTTTTATCATCCTAAAAGGCCCTTTCGTATTACCTTCATTGTACTGTAAGGATCCATTGATAGAATCCCTCTAGTAGAGATCCCTATCTGCTCCTATGATCTCTGAACAATTCCACTCAATCTCTGAGTTCTGAGGAGGTTAGTTGAATGTCTTGAATAAATCTCTCTTTCACTTTTCGTTGATAAGAGGGATTTAGGATATAGTTGATAAAGTACTCATTGTAAGAAATAGTTATATATTTGAAATTTTAGATTCGCTACACAATATATATAGTAGTCTATTTATAGAGTTGGGAATTGAGATAATATGTTATTAAATTGCATACTTAACATTAAATAAAATTTATTAGCTTTAATAAATCATAAGCCTCATAATAATAATTATATAACTATTATTTTTTGGCATTTCCAATCTTGTTTTTATGAGAAAATATGTAATCATTTTGTTAATTAATAGTTTTCACTAGACTTGGTCTTGGTTCATTTTTAATCCTCTATCATTTATTGAATTTTCCAAATAAATAATTTATTATTATAAAATTATTTTATTCACAGAATAGTGAATAAATATCTGATAAAATATTCAATAAATAAAAATAATATTTTACTCCCAAGTAGGTGAATAAATATATATTTAATTTATTCGATCAATATTACATGAATAAAATTATTCCTAGAACATGATAATAATATTATTTAAATTGTAAATTTGACATAGAATTTAGTCAAAATAAATAAAATCACAGAGTGGGTGACCCTCTAGGATTCTTTCTCATTTTAATTAGGATGTTTTTATTAATGTACGTGATTACTATTTAAGAACCGGTCATGAAAATCAAGGGAAACAGTCTAAAATTTCAATGTTGAAAATCATAGAAGAAATCTGATTGGGTAATATAATATCATTGTCTTAATATATCATTGAGTAGGTTGTAAAATCTGGTCACTGACCTATAAGATCGATAAATATTTCATTGACTATCTGAAATATACACATCATTACACCATAGAAATGGAATTTAAAGCAATGGTTCTATTACAATCAATGAGATGAGAAATCAGATTCCATAATGATGGGAGGTACAAATCCATCACAACATATTCATTAATGACATATCACTTGTGGAACACAAAATGTATCCAACTATTCCATGAAAACATATCATCATTGTTTATGAAATACATCAAATTATATGAGTTGTAACATGCCTTAATAATAATCTTAATGTCTACGGATCATCTCACATGCTCATATATAGAAATATATGATGAAAAAAATACTGGCAGAATTTTTACTGGTTGGTCTGTTTTAGTATTCATCCATGTTAGATATTACCAAGTGTAAACATCATGAGAATATCCTTCATCTACTTAAATTTTCCGATGCATGACAATCTATGTATTATGTGTCCCATCACAACTCATTATCCAAATGTAGAAAATTATTTGAGTGTACAGTCCTAGAACATCGAGGTTCTCATCCTACAAGGGAACTACTATAACCTAATCAATGCAATGTACACTCTTAGATATTATAACATTATAGTCATTGAGAACAATAATAAATATTTAAAAAGTAGTTTTATTAATTTAGAATACATCAAAAAATCATGTAATCAGTGTGAAAGAAATTGGTTTCAAGACAACAAATCCAACGGAGATCACCCAGGATATTATGGATGAGGAAATACATTTTTCCCTCAAAAAATGTCACTCCACTAATTCCCCAAATCCAGATGGATTCCTCACCCTCTTCTTTAAGAACATCTAAAATATTTTTGGGCATGATGTGTCAATCCTGATAAAGGAACTCTAGAATGTGAAGAATGAATTCTCCTCCATCTTCGAAACCCTCAACACCCTCAATATTAAAACCAAGAATCCCTCCTTTTTCTCTACGTATTGAACCATTATCCAATTCAATTTAACCTATAAAAATTTCTATAGGTTTCTTGTTAACCGTATCTACACCTTTACTTTTCACATTGTATCATAAAACTATATAATCTTTATCCCCATAAATATTTCCATAGACAACATGATTATTACACATAAAACCATTCTCTCTACGAATTCCTGCAATGTTTCTAAATGAGTAATCGTGTCATAGAAGTTGGACATGACTAAATCGTTTGACATAGTGGAATAGACATTCATCCTATTCATTTTGATAAAAATGGGATAATTTTAAAGATGGTTTGAAATAATTATGAAGTATTTTAACCGTTTCTCATTCAATATACATGTTATAGGAATACGTTTTTTTTTGAGTTTCTCACCCTCTTGGGGACTTCAATTTGGAGACACCCTTTACCCTTCCCTGTTTATTTTCATTGATGGAATTATCTCTAAACTCATTCCAACATCAGCTAATGATAAATGTGTTCATGGATTAGAGGCTAGCCATCGGTTCCTCCTATTACTTATCTCTTATTTGAAGATGATTTTATCCATTTCTCTTGGGAATCATTAAGATAATGAAATCATATTTTCCTTCTCATTAGCTTATATGAGAATTCATTATGGAATGTTGTTATGCCCTATAAATAAGAAATCTTCATCAATGTGTGCATGACCTCGAATATAAAAGCTGATCTCTAAAATGATTCTAGCTTCCATATGGTCGATAAACACAACAACTACCTTTGTATTCCAATGATATACAGTTCCTATAAAAATTATGTTTTTTCTACAATCTTGGTGAGGGTTGATAAAAAAATTAAAGGTTGGTGTTTCAGAAGAGTCTCCAAATCAAAAAACAATTACTAAATCACTCATACAATACATCCTCGCCTATTTTATGATTCCTTTTAAGATCCCCAGTTTCATCATAAATCAATTACACTCACGATTATCCAATTTTGGGCCCGTTATTAATTAATGAAAACACAAGGATCACTGGATTCCATAGGATAAGCTCTGTAAACCCAAGCCTCATGGGGGAATGGTGTTTTGGGACATGTGCCTATTAAACAAAAAAAATTATTTCCAAAAAAGGATTATGGTTCATTAAACCACCTCAATCCCTATTTAGCAAGGTTAATAATAAAAATAATTCCCTTGTAAGGATTTTTGTTGCACCTCATTAGCCCCTGCCACAGTTTCCTCTAGCGTAGCCTGTGTAGGTCTCCTGTGACCCACCTAAGGAGAATTTACAGGACAACTAGAAATGTATCCCCCATTCATATATTTACAAACCTGTGACTAGTGATGAATTTGGGTGTAAATAAACTTCCCCCACCCCTAATGGTCTTGAAAATAATACTTTTCTCACATTATTTATTGGGGAATGAAACATATGATGTCATAAAAAATGTCATTGTAGTTTAAAGAAAGGGACATGAAATTTAAACTTAGTATCCTAGTCAATAGAGATTTGGGTCCATATTTTTTATATTGGAGTGGAGAAAAATCTAGTACATATGTTATTAAAACCTTTTATGATATGTATACAACATATAAAACTCAAGAGGCAGTGGGTCCTATGAAATATATATGGATCCTACATATTCTACATAAAACATTCTATTTATGGTAGAAAGTCTTTACAAGGTTCTTTCTTTATTTTGGGTTCCTTACCTCTCACCATTCCTTCAATAACCTATATTTCATATTTGTATGTACATTATTGAATCTCCCATGCACACCATTGCCCATATCACCAGAGCAAGGAACTTCTAAGCCACCATCAACTCTCAGGCTGATATCCTCCTTGATATGGCTTCTAATCTCCCGCATATCCTCACAAAATGGTTTTCACACCTTGACTCCAACGACATGGATTCCCATTTAATAGTGCAATGGTTCATTTTGGAGATGAGAAATGAAATTATATTTAACTAGTCCTCCAAACCTACACTATTTGTCTTGGGAAATCATCCCACTGGTTATGAGCATGGAACCACACAGAGCACATGTTGTATGACGGTCCAATCATGGATTATACTACTACAAGGATCCCCCATTGGTAGAACCCAAAAAATCACATTTATGCATCACCTTTATATAAAGTGATTATAGGTTTTGATTCCATCACCCAAGACACTAATTGGTTGATAGTTATGGATTTTCATAATTCATTACTGGAATGGCTCTTACTAATAGTCATGAAAGATATAGTTATTATTCTCTCCATGAAAATCTATTTCTACCAACTGTGTGATTACATAATGTTGTAATCATATTTCCTCACTATCATCCATGTTATCTCTACTATGGAGGATGGCCTCCAGCCTTTGGGACTTCTGATCGTGAAGGTTCAGTCACACCATCTCTACTTTTGACATGATCTTTCTCGTTTACCAAAAGGGATAGTAATATGGTGTCTTATAAATTTTCTACTCGCTGTATCTCGAATGAGACATATGTCTCGTTGGATGTGTTTCCTATTTAGTTTTCTTCTCTTATTTTTCTTGATCTTCAGTCTCATAATATTTGTGTTACTCATTTTCCTCAAAAAAATGTGTTCAATTAGTAACATGACTGCAAAATAATGGTATTCCTTATTATAATATATATTTTATTGACCATTATATTCATAAGGATTTAAACTTCTAAAATATTTTCTTTTTAAATAAATAATTGGGAAAATTATACCAATATCATTGAAAGGATTTGGTGTTAAATTTTTTATAGATATGATTGATGTCGAAATGAAATGAAGATAAGAAGATGAAAAAATTCATGTGGTAAATTTTCTATCAACTATTTATTCATTTCTTTAGCCTCTATTTTCTTGATTTCTATTTTTCTGATAATATCTAGTCATTTTGTAGTTTTTCGATAACTGTTAATTTTATAACTGATTAACTATGATTTTTTGATATGATATACACTACATCATGCATATTTATTGATAATTGATTTTTATGCTTATTGAAAACAATTAGTTGTATATATAATAAATTAAAATAGTAATGAAATAATTATATTTATAAAATTGATTGTTGTGGCAAGCTACACTCGGATCATACTTAACTAAATCATTCATGAAATAATTAATGTAGTGTTAATTGATATTTTATGTTTGTTTCCACTGATTTCAAAATAATCCTATATAATTTATTTAATAAAATTTTCATGTTATTGTTAATTTCCATTTGCTCAATAAAAATAATGTGATTTTAAAATATTCATAAAATTTTATTTCAATAAAATAAGGCATGCATTGATTTCAGTAAAAATGGGTGAATTCATCAATTTTAAAATTAGTAAAAAAACATTATTAAGTGTTTTATTAAAATGTTTTGTTTTTTGAAATTTATAAATTTTAAATTGATAATAATTTATGTCATTGATTTTTAAAATGATTTTTCTTCCATTTTTTTCTCATTGGAAGGGTTCTAGTTCAAGAAGTTTCCCCTCTTGGTCATTGATCATTGAGACGTTTTTTTTGTTTTTTATGGGTTTGGAATATTGAGGGTGAGAATTTATTTGGGGGATATTTAATGTGAATAACTAGGTTTTTTCTTTCTGTTTCATTACTTTATCTCCCCATTTCACTATGTTTTATATTAATTTTGGATAATGTGAATTATCTACGGGGAATATGATGTAAGGGTTTTGATTTTCTAAATCCCGTAATAATACATTTCCCTAAATATGTAGGTGTCTAATTTATGAGTTTAAGTTATATTTCTAATTTTTAATATGATAATAATATTTTGGTAATAAAATATGAAAATCTTAATCATGGATTTTTATTAAAATTGAAAATAGTACAAATTTAAAAAAAATGAGGGTCGATGTTTAATATTGTTAATGTGTTAAATATTTCATAATCAATTGTTTATTACATTGTATTTTTTTAAAAAGGAAATAAAATTACATATTAAAAAATATTAGAGATTCAATTTAATTATATTTTAGTTTGTTATTGTTTTGAGTATTTTAGTATCAATTTTTGGATTTATAGTTACATTAAGAATACATTGTTTTGGTGGTCAATATTTATTTCAATGTTGAGATGTTATTATTTATTTAATTAATTTATTTTATAAATTTATTTGATGATCAAATGTATTGGTTGAATTTTAATTGTGATATTATACAGTTTTGAAATTTTCAGTATGTTGAACATATAATTTCATAATCCCGAATAGTTATAACTATAATTGAATTCGGGAATTTAGTGGTATAACATTCAAAGATGTTAGAAATTAATTCTTATCATTAAAATGTTTAAAATAATTTTACTGTTTATTATAAAAAATATGTGTTTTATGATGGGAATTATTAATAAAATGTTATTATAGTTTCATAAAAAATGGCATGGGGGAAATTGATGGGAGGTGTTGGTGAATTGAAATATGAAAGGGGAGCCACATATAGTGAGTGGTAATCATTTTAATAATAATAATAATATTAAATGAAAACCTGAAATGAATGTGAATTACATTTTAAAATAATAATAATAATAATAATAATAATAATAATAATAATAATAATGATAATAATAATAAATGAATATATAGAAAGATTAAAATGCCAAAAAGTGTGGAAGGGGGTATGTTGGTGCATGAAAAACGAAAAAATATATATAAAAGGAAATGCCTAAAAATATATAGAATCAATTAATTTTGAAATTTTTTTTATAAAAATAATGTTAAACACATATGTATACATGCATATGAATTTTAATGTTAAAACCCATTAAATTTATAAAAAAAATTAAAATAAAAATACCAAAATGAAAAAATAAAAAAATAGATTCCAATTTATAATTAATTAAACAAGGATACATAACACATTAATTTGTTAAGATATTATAAATAAATGAATGATATATTATGAATGGAATAATTGATATCCTTATAATCTTTTTTTGGTTATAGTGATATTTTATAAAATTTATGGAACAATTTTTAGAAGAATTATTTAATGTGCTAAGATTTAAATTACAAATATAGTCTTTAGAAAATGGCTTTCTTAATGAATCAAAAAATATATCACTTATAATATCCTTAAGCTATGATATGGTCCTAAAAGTTCATACTTATGATAGAAACCATGATATTCTATGATGATATTCTCAAATAATTTTCTATGGTTGGATAACGTACTTTGATAAGACACATATTACATGGACTATCAGGTGCGAGTGATCCTAAGAAAATAAGACACATTCTCATATATTTCACATTGTGTAATATTTAATAAGGGAGATTTTGATAACAATCCCAACAGTAGGAATGATTCTTATTTTTTTCATCATATATTCTTATCTATGAGTGTGTGTGATGGTCCTTTAAATTTAATATTATTATTAATGCTTGTTACAACTCTGATACGTTGTTTTATATTATAAAACATGATGACTATAGTTCACGGAAATGTTTGATACATAGTAACATTTCAGTAATCAATATGTTGAGGAATGATTTTTTTCCATACCATATTTATGGAAACTAATATATCAGCCCTTAAATTAGAGTAAATCCAACAAATTAAATACCATGATCATTGTATAACGATTTAGTTATTTCACATTTTTAATGAAATACATATCAAGAATATAGGTTGCTGAAATGTATGTGAAACTTTCTTGATGAGATATTTTGATAAATGGATTAAATTACACAGTTAGTGTTCATATGTGATTTTCGATGTTGTGACATTATGTTTGTTCTCTTGGATTCTTGGGCCTGTTGTAATACAATAATCTTGGACATTAGAAAAGATTTCCTAACTCCAATGAGAATTAATCCTAGAGGGTCACACACTATGTGTTTCGATTTATTTCAAATAAATTCTATTTCTATTTAATTAATAGAATATATATTATTCTCACATCTGATGAATTATATTATTCATTCTATATTTATTGCATAATGTAAATAAATATTTATTATCTACTTAGTAAATAAATTATTTATTTTATTAATTGAACAATTTAATAAATAATTATTCTCTAGATTTTGAATATAATAATTATTTATGAATACAATATTCTTTCAATTGTTTAATAAATTTTAGAGGAGTTTGACTGAATCAATATCAACTCAGATGACACATATTAATTAACAAGACCATTATATAATATTTTTTATTATTTAAGATGACTTGTGATATAAATTAAAAATTATATAATTATAATTCAATGAAATGAGATTTATTAAAGGAAAAAAATGTTATTTAATGGACGATATGGAGGTAGATTATATTTTAACATAAATTCCAACCATATAAATAGGTTATTTTTCTAATTTGTAAAGCATACAAAATTTTGAATGTATAATTTTCAATGACATTGAATTATCTCTCAACTACTTATCTATGAATTTCAAAAATAATAATTTCAAGAGATATGTTTTCTATACTAAATAATAAGCGATCATACAATTAACAATTCAATACATTTAACACACAGTAAAAGCCCCTGAAGATCGAGTGGTGATGCTTGATGATCATAAGAGAACATGTGGATCACCTCTAGAGGGTTAATATCATTGGATCCACACAGAAAAATAAAGTTATTATGGAAGGGTCTATTTAGAATATCAACATTCACCCTCAAAGAATGTTTCTAATCTCAGGTACATAAATCATCAAATATTAAAGAAATTAATTATAAATTTTATGTGAAAGATCCTGACTCTTTTTTTGGGAAATGACTTTTAAAATAAATTTTAATACATCACCCCTAGAAATGATTCCTCTATGCTCTAAATGAATGTGATCAATAAGTTTATAAATAGTCTAGTGTAGTTGAAGTCTTTTTCATTTTAGTATTTGTTGATGACAAATTAGTCATTCGAAATGAAATATAATTTTTACATTTTATTATGGAATGGATGAATAAATTATTATCTCTGATAGAATTGGGCGATGCATACACAAAAATTGTTATCTAGATCCATCGTGATAGAACCAAGAGGTTTCTAATCCTATGTCAATGTCCATATATTGAAAAGATACTAAAGAGTTTTTGTATGGAAAAATCCAAGAGAGTATGGTTTCCAATGACACGTGGAGGTCACCTTTTTAAGAAAAGATCTCCTCAAACACATGTGGAAGGAAATATATTTATAAGGATTATATATGCATTAGCAATTGGGTCAGTGATTTGTGTTATGATATATTTTGGGCTAGATGTTGCCTAAACATTATATTTTTTAAGAAGATATAAAGTTGATACTGTTGACCACTATAAGATAGAGATCAAGGGTATCCCTGTGTATCTGAATCATACTATGGTTATGTTCAATGTTTATGAAATATAATAAGAAATATAAATCAAATTATATCTATATACTAGTTTCTAAAATGATAAAGATGACATTTGGTTACAAATAGGATACATCATCGCATTGGATGATTTAATATGAGTTGGATGATCTTAAATATGGCAATGGATGCCTATTATACTACAGAGTCAATGTATAATTTTGTCTTCTAGGATAGATAAAAAATATGTATGGATACACAACTACATCCATGTTCATAATGTGTTATTTGGTATCAAGGATATAATTACACTCTTTTGTGATAATACTACAGTGGTGGATCTTGCAAAAGAGCCAAGGTCACATCAATAGATGAAGAACATACATCCGAAGTATCATATTTAGAGGGATTTTTCATAGATCGGTGAACTTTTAGTGATCATTATTTCCACAGAAGGAATCATGGAGGAACCCATGATAAAATCATTTACTCAGATGAGACATGGCTATCATGTAGGTCTTTCAAAATGGAGGTTGTATAAAATGGGATGTAGTGTAAGTGAAATTTTGTTGGTGTTGGTGTCCTAAGAACAACTGTTTGTACATTGATGATTTCCTTATATAGATGAAATATATTGAATATTCAAAAGTTATGTATGTCCCATTGGATTATGTTATTCACCTACCACATGAAAATAAGTTGGTTTCTTTTTCACTTTTTCATGTCTGGCTCGTCTCATCTAAACTCTGTTCTGTTAACAAATTTCTAGGTATTTATTATACATTGTAATGAATTCATGTGTTATTTATAGATTTTTTTTATTTTCAATTTCACATTATATGATAATAATATTCATTTAATATTTTTTAAATAAATAGATTCTATGTTTTCTATAATTTTGACCCAAATTTCATTAACATTCACTGAATTATATCATACTAAAATTTAATATAATAAAACATTAGTATCATGTTATTGGATATAAAAAACATTCTAAATTTTATGTATTATAAGGTTTATATGGTCAAAAAACATTCTAAATATTATTTACACTATAATAATTATGATCAAAATACATTTGTGAAGTATAGAGTCATGTTTTCATCTGTCTACTACTACATAAATGTTTTTCAAACTGATCAAGGAGCCTCTTATAATAAAAATCCAACAACAAGGGATAGGAAAACAGATTTTGTAACCATAAGTGAAGATCAATAAAATATTATTGGTTGATTAAATTAGGACGTGATCAAGATATAAAATATATTAGCTGTAGATATATACAATTCCAGGCTACATAATGAAGTATAAAATGTCTATTTGTTTCTAATGAGTAGTAGGACCAATAAAAAATTATTTTCCCAGTGGTTAGATGGTTTCATGAGTAGCTAATCTGTTGATGATTATACTATACAACAAAACATCCAATATTACAAAAATATATACTTATAAGAGTGGAATAAGAAGGACCATCCCATAAAATTTAGGATTCTCCCTATGATGTGGAAGAGTACAACTTATATTATCACCTGGTTATACATGTAAATAAAAAATCTGATGATGTTTTTGTTAATGATATAATAAAAAGAGACAAAAATATTGATTATGAGTGATAACTATATGATAGAGGGAATTTTTGAATAATGCAATAGTTTTACAAAAACCACAACCTAGAATAAATCATCCACCACTCTTCGTATCTTGGTAAGAAACAATTGAACATTTTCCTAAAATTTACTAATAAGTTCTCAAACATGAAACTTTGTTACCTACGATTTTATTGGATAGGATTTGAGATATGGAAAAAAATATTAAATATTAGAAATGATTTTCTATGTAAATAGGCATCGAAAATCATGATAAAAATGATTCCTAGAGAGTGGAAATGTAGATATATAGTTTAGAAATAAATCCCTAAAAATCATTTGGGGTGATAAATATGAAGATGATTGTATATTCTTATTAAGAGTGATTCTATTCATTTCATTTGGGGGACAGATAATTTCAAATATTAAGGCATCTTATACTTGCTATTACACAATATTGACACAATTCCATTCCATGTCAGTTGGTGAATTTGTGACATCTATTGTTTAAATGAAGATTTTGACCTACACAGATAGTATTGTATCCCTTGTGAAGGAGATGGAAAAAGTTTGGTTATAATATTTCCTATAATATGGAATGGATGGTGAAACAAAATGGTATTGTAAAGGTCTATGGTGATTGAGATGAGTTGTATCATGTTTTTCTGAAATTACTATCCATACAGTGACATAATGACTATGTTTTCTTCCATATTCAAACAAACAGCCATGTGACTCCAGATTACCATCATGATCCATCTCGTGTTCAATTTCATTGGTTTATTGGGGAATTTCACCTCTCTATTTCTGAATTTTGTTTTTGAAAATATTTCAAACAGATTGTTGAAATTATTCTATATAGAAAATACAATGGCGTATTGTTGAAAGTGGTATCCAAATATAGAAACTGTTCACCTCTTCCACTAGATGTTTCTTTGGTAGAGATGAAAAATAATGAATCCTATAGTTGGGTTTCGATATGTATGAGTAACCATTTTACCAACATTTGTGGTTTTTTTATATCTAATCGACATCAGGTAATCATTGAGAAATCAATGTGGATCCTGATACCCAGAGACACCTAAATGCAAATCAACCATATTGAATTAGATATGTTTCTATCCATGTGTGAGAAAACATTCCATAACAAACCTATAAAGGTGGTAATCATGAGGATTGATATTCAATGTATGTTATAGTTTTACTATTTCTATGTAATGATAAAAATAATTTATGTGAAATATGATCACTTCTTGGTAGCAAATGAGTCGGATCAACAGTGTTTCAAAAATTATTTCAACAAATTGTCAAGACTAAAAACGAATTGTATAATTATTTGATTTGAATTCGAAAAAATTGACATTGAAATATAAAAGGGGGAATAGGTAGACACAGATGACAATAATCATTGTGGAGTTCATGAATTGTGTTTTCATGGGGATTCACAAGTTACCTATAATTTCCCTTGTCCAAAAAATATTTTATCATTATTTAAAGTACTTCATTGATAGAAAAAAACTAGATCGGGATAGGATTGAATTGTGGTTATGGTACATAATACAATTCAAAAATAAATTAAAATTAACATTGAATTATCTTTGGGTTAACGAGTGTGCCTTTTCCACTAATAAGATTCTCGATATTATGTTCAAGATTGTTTAGACCCCATGAAATTAGAAACCGTGATACAATTTTGGTATTTCTAGAAGAGTGGAAATGTCAAAGTGGAAACTTCAAGGCATTATGAATTCCATGTGGTCACGCCATCGTAGAATGTGCCTCTATAAACATATCATGGGAAGCATATGTTGATCCAGTGTATCGGTTGGACACCATTGCTAACTTTTTTGCAGCACCATGGATTCTTATTGGGTAGTTTTGATATTTACCAATACAAGAAGGATAGCTGATATTGATACCTAACATTAATAGTTTAAGTCAATGAATTAGACCAATGTCTATAAGGATGTGGAATGTGATGAACTGTCATCATGAATAAGGGAAATGTTAGAGATGTATCATATGTTATCCAGAATGTCATAACTTGAAATGATTCTCTAACATTGATTGATTGAGTTCACACTCATAGCCAAAATAATTAATTGTCTCCAATTTTATCTTCTCATATTTTTATTTATTTTTTGATAATATAATATCCTCCATTTTTTATATTTTCCGAACATTTTTCAGTAAATTTACTATCAAAAAACAATAATCCTGTCATATTAACATTAAAAGGAATATGAAAAGTACATGTGAGGTGACATGAAAGCATAATCAAACTACCCATGAATAAACATTGAAGAAAGAATGTTAGAAGATAATCATGTAACATTCCATCATGTGAAAAAACATTCATAAATTCGAAATGAAACCATTTTCTGATAAAAAATATTATAATGAAGATACAATGTTTATATATATGAATTTATAAAATCATTACTTACAAAAAACTATTTCCTGATTAAAAAATATGTAAAAACACATTACAAATATTCTTTATTAAACAAGAAGACCTGCCCTTTTATTTTGGTAAAAACCTAATAAAATTATCGGAATAAACATACCATATCTTAAATTCTACTAGTAATAACATTTTTTGACTATAACACTATATTTACCTTTTACACATAATAATTATTCTAAATTTTTTCATTCAGGTAGAGGATACTATACTACTAAATAAGAAGGATAATATTGTTCCTTGTTCCATGATAAAGGGTCATCATGTTTATATAGATCAAAGTCCTTCGAGGGCACCATCATTGTCATATTTTTCTTCTTTATGTAACTATATCTCACCTACACCATGCTGGATTTTATGTTATTGCAGTATCCGATTTCACATTCATTATTCATCAACATATTGATTCCCTCTATGGGAGATGGATACCAGAGACATGAACACTACACCTATCTAATTGAGATATAACCATCTCCCTTGAGGATGTGGTAGTACAACTTGGTATTCTTATCTAGGGTGGTGGAGTTATTTGACCAACCCTTGAAAACTATCCTGAGCATGTTTAGAGATTTCTAGACATCAATATTTTGGATGATTAATCTTCTATTGATAGTGGGTTGATATATATGTGGTGGTTTGAGATGGACTTTTCACATTTACCTATAAATGAAGATGAGAAGACTATCATGTGTCATCCCTGTGCATATATCATACAACTTTTTGGAGGGACACAATGCACTGATCAATCATGTATTCATAAGAACATGATGTATCTATGGATACCAGACGATCATTATCTATCCGGGAAATACAGTTGGGTATCTTCATTCTTGGTTAACACTTAAGGAAAATTATGAAATACATTCCACTTAGAACACAAAAATCTCACGGGATGTGTCATCCTTTTTTGGACGTGGTCATGGGAGGGTATCCCTGGCCTATACCCTATTTCTATCATCAGGAACTACTTATAGATGTACTTTCTGATGCTATGTGTTGATGTTTTTATTATCAATCTACTCTTTTTTTATTTTTTATTAGTATTTATAATTTTTTTCCCCTTATTATTTATCACTTTTGATATTGTGTATTTTAGGTGGAGGCAGGAACACCGCTTCATCAGTGCTCTGACAAACCGTTTGGGTTCATACCGTCACTTGGTAGATAGTATCAAACACTAATATGTATGTATATACATTGTTCTATTGAATGAAAAATTTCATAATATCAATATTTATAGTTTTTATTAAGAATCCTTTTTCACAAATCACATATTTCATTTCAGATTTCCTAGATTCTATAAGGGGCCTTATAGGTTCAGTTTACCGCGTACCTCACTATTGTACCTCCGGATACTATGGATAATGTTATTATATTTCACTTTTATAATATTCAGTGACACCATCATGATATATTAATGCACTAGTTTTGTTATGTAACAACCAAACCCAATTTACGCAGATTCGGTGATTTATTACATAACATTGGCATGATCACAAAAGATCAAGTCTCGAAAGACAGATTAGTTTAGTAGCCTTGGAAGTACTATATACATTCATAAGGTTTACATTACATTATAAAATGGGAAAATAAAACAAAATTGTTTCCATTGAAGACACTGATATCCCATAGACTATCCCAGCAGGTCAGTCATAATATACCTCTTCGCATCTTGGGGAAAATAAAACATAAGAAGGGGTGAGCTCCGAAGCTCAGTAAGGATAAAAATATAGTGGAAATTTTCATAAATAAGATAAAACATTTAAGGCAATGTATATGACCAAAACAAAATCCTTTTAAACATGAACTTCAGCATAATATGGAAAATATAGAAATCAAATAATTCCATTAACATATTCACAAAGATATTCTACAAGTTGAATAATCACATGCAATATCAATATCCACTTTTGTAATGATGGAATGCATAATTCCAGACTTTAATAACCACATAGTCAAGGCCTTGTGCCAAGACTACATATAAGATTTTGTTATAGCCTTTTTCCAAGATACTAGTTTGTCTCATTAAACCTACCGATGCATCGAGGAGCTATAGTGGGCTCCACCCTTCTCTTGCTGAGTCCAATGGATTTCTCATATGAAAATGATTAAACATAACATAAAAATTCGTATTAAAACTAGCATAAGAAATGTCAACACTTTATCCATAAAGCATGAATGGTGTAAAAATAACACATCCACAGTCAAAAATATCACAAAACCTTAAATAAAATATGAAAGTTTTCTATAATAATAAATCAACTTCAAATAAGCTTAAAATCCATCAAAGGATATAGACATAGATGAAATAAAAATCTTTTTAGAGAAATATATCTTTTAATTTTCATATCATTTAAAAGTCATCTAATTATAAAATAAAACATTTATAACTGAAAATATTCATATAAGATTGTATGGGAATATTCGACGATGTTATAATGGTGAAAAATAGCCGCACCCGTCATATAAGTTAAAAAAAATTCTTACATTAATTTGGTTGAAAAGGTCATACAGTACCTTGTTTGGAAAACGATGAAATGATTCATTTCAAATCATATATGCTCAAATAAGGGTATAAATGACATTAACCAATTGTCTAGTAAATAGTAAAAATGTTTTCAAATACATTTTTAAGAAGTATGGTTGTGGATGATAAAGAGGTCCCAGTAGATAATTACGTACAAACAACCTCAGATAATGATGAGATTGTGAAATAAACCCTTACCTCGTAATTTTCCTTGATCAAAAGGGATCCATATGATGGCTTTCTGACTAAAGGAAGGCCTATAGGATGAAAAAAGGACTTATTAAATGGTATTTGGGAAGGGGATGGCCGAACCAAATGGCTTTAAAGGTTTGAATTTGATGGAAGGGGGAGTGCCCTTTTATTAGAGGGGTGAGGGGAACCTTAGGAAAATAGAGAAATATAATTTTATAATAAAATCATATTCAGTTTATAATTCCTCAACAATGAATTATTTAAAGGATAATGTGGGTATGGGTCTAAAACCACTCAACCAATAGGTTTTAGAGAGGTTTGGGTCACTATATTAACTTTATCTTTTACATTTAACTCTTAGTTAAATAGTTTGACATTTACCATCACTCTTTGTATTTTTATCTTATATGGTTAATAAACATAATATATACTTCCCATCGAACCCCAAGTGGTTCATTAATGATAAAACTATAATTATGTAAGACTTTTGGCCAATCCTAATTTTTTTTTGAATATAATATCAATTAATAATATAATATATGTTTTTAAAAACTCTTTTATGTAAATTTTGACACTATTTGGTATTTTGTTTTTCCTATATTCATAACAGCAATATTACTTCGAAAACAATTAATCTAACCAACCCTAACATGTCATATTAACATATAAAATTAGTTTAATTCATAAAAAGTCTCAAATTATTTTAATTTGGATATTTATAATATCAATTATTTCAACATTTCATTATTTAGGTAATTAATGTATTAACATTGTGTCATTAATAAATTAAAATATTTGATGTCTAAAAAATATAAATAAAATACCATTATGAATGAAATATTTTTATATTTCTAATAAATCTTTATAGTCAAATTTATTTTATGTGTAACCCTATATTAAAAATTGGTTAGTTATTAAACATTGAATTTAACACTTTTAACTCTTCTTTGAGTTAAATTCTAATAAATGTCCTAATCTAATACAAGTGGACCAAAGAGGATAATATTTTATTCCTATGGTTTATTTGGTCTAATTATTCTTATCAAATATAATTAAGACACGTGTAAGGGTAATAATAATATCATTTTACCCTTAATTTCCCTATTTACTTTTAACCGTGGTAAATAAAATTTAAAGGTTACTATTCACTAAAAAATTATTTTCATCTTATTGAACCAAATTTTACTAACTGATATAAATAGTGTCTATTGGATTTTTCAAAATAAACTGACAAAAGCAGAAAAATAATGTTTTATGTAAATTTTCAAATGCTCCTTAGAGGTGGGTAAATGGCGGTAAAAAGTTTAATAAAAAATTTTTATATCTAAAATTATTATAAACCATCTACAATGAATTAAATAGAACTTATATATGTAGTATGTATCTATTTTGACCAAAAATATATTTATAAAAATTAAATAATTATTTAAATAAAATTCGGTTTAAAACTATAACTTAATGTTTTTAACTATTCATCAAAATGTTAATGTTTTCAGAAAAATACCAACAATTCACCCTAAGCTAATTTTGATATTACGAATCCAAAAATGAAGTCCATTTTAAATGAAAAAATTTATTAAATTTCAAAAAGTGGGTATTAATATTCATAACGACTAGTTTGATTAGACGTGGTGTGTTAAAACATGAAGTTGCGTACAACACAGGCTACTGTATTATTCAAAGAAAGCATATTGTGGAAGCTTGGAGTGTTACATTCTCCCCTCCTTAAAAGAATTTCATCTTCAAAATTTCTAGAATATTATTGCATAAAATAATCAGGTGGTTCTTCATTATAAGTTCCTTGGATTCCCACGTTTCCTCTTCCATCATATGGTTTCTTCATAAAACTTTTACCAAATGAGTCATCCGGTTTCCTAGAACTTATTCTCTTCTATCGAGAATCTTGACAGGATCTTCGCAATAAGACAGATCGGGTTCTAGTTCTAAGTTATCATAGGTGAGTACATGTGTTGGGTCAGTCATGTATTTTCTCAACAGTGAAACGTGGAATACATTGTGTACATTGGAGAGTCATGGAGGCATTGCGAAAAGGTAAGGTACAACCCCAATTCATTCTAGAATTTCGAAAGGTTTGATGTACCTGGGACTCAATTTACTCTTCTTAAAGAAATGTATAACACCCTTCCATATAGATTCCTTCAAGAAAACAAGATCTCCTACCTAAAATTCCAAATCCTTCCTTTGGTTATCAGCACAGCTCTTCTATCTACAATGACCTACATTGATGTGGTTTTGGATTACCTGCACATTTTCCATTGTTTCCTCCACCAGTTCTGGTCCTATGAGTTTTATTTCACCAACATCATCCGAACAGGTTGGTGTGCGACATCTCTTTTAGTATAAATCATCATATAGAGCCATCTAAATTCATGAATGGAAGCTATTGTTATAGGAAAATTCTACCAGAGATAAATATTGATCCCACATACCTTGAATATCAAGTGAGCATGATCTCAACATGTCTTCTAAGGTTTGAATAGTTTTTTATGATTGTACAACAGTTTGAGGGTGGTAGGCAGTTGTCAAACTTAGTTCCATATCATGGGATTTCTGAATACTTTTCTAGAATATTGATTTAAAACGGGGATCACGATCCGAAAAAATCAATAGTGGTACTCCATGAAGTCCTACAACATCATTAATATATAGTCTTTCTAAACATTCAAGTGGTAAATCTTCTCCTATAGCAATAAAATGTGCTCATTTGGTAAGACGATCAACAATGACCCATATTACATTATTCCATCTAAGAGTCTTTGGATTTCCCATGATAATGTCCATCGTAATTTTATCCCATTTACACTCAGGTATGGGAGGAGGTTGCAAGACACTTCTAGGTTGTTGCCTTCCAGCTTTCACTTGTTGAAAAACCATACATCTTGACCAAAAATCAGCAATCTCTCTCTTCATGTTGTCCCACCAACAATGTTCTTTAAAATCTCTATACATCTTAGTTCTACTAGGTTGTATAGAAAAATTGGAACTATGAGATTCATCCAATAATTCCTTTTTTAGATTTGGTATATCAGGAATACAAAGACACTTCCCAAATTTCAAAATTCCATATTCATATACGAAGTCACTAAATCTCCCATCATTCATTACATTAATCATCTTTTGAAAATCGTCATCACTGGTCTGAGAACTCTTTATCCTTTATAGTAAATATGTTTTGAGAACCATTTGAAAAAGTATTGATGTTTCACTATCCATGGTGATTCCTATATCCATCTTTACTAGAGCCATGTATATAAGAACCTTTTCAACTCTCAATTTGTTCAAAACTCCATAATACTTTATACTCAAAGAATCTTCAACCTTATTTTCCTTCCCTGGGTGGTAGTGTATAGTGCCATCATAATCATTGAGTAGTTCAAGCCATATCCTGTGCCTCATGTTGAGTTATTTCTATGAGAAAATCTACTTCAAACTCTAATGATCAGTATATATCTCACATATTTCACCAGAGAGATAGTGTCTCAATATCTTGAGAGAAAAGATTATAGCTGCAAACTCAAGATCATGAGCAGGATAGTTTTTCTCCTGAATTTTTAGCTGTCGTGATGCATAAGAAATAACCCTATCATTATGCATAAGGACACAACCAAGTTTATTCTTCAAAGCATCATTTTAAATAACAATCCCATCATTCCCTGTTGGTAGAGTCAAGATAGGAGCATTGACTAATCTTCTCTTCATTTCATAAAAACATTCTTCACACTCTTTTTTTCAAACAAATTTAACCCCTTTACATGTGAGCTTGGATAATGTGTAAGCAAATCGGGAAAAATTCTGGATGAAACGTAGATAATAGCTTTCTAAACCAATAAAACAGTGTACCTCACTTATACTCGTCGGTGCTGTCCATTCATGGATTTATCTTATCATAGAGGATCAATAAAAATTCTATCCTTAAAGGCGATATGGCCACGAAAAGAAATCTCATGAAACCAGAATTCACACTTTTTAAACATCCCATATAATTTATGTCTTCTAAGAGCCTTTAGGATAATGCACAAGTGATTTTCATGATCTTCATAGATTTTTGAGTATACCAATATTTCATCAATAAATACCACTACAATGTCATCAAGTTATTCCTTGAAAACTCTATTCATTAAATCCATGAATACAGAGGGTGAATTAGTCAATCCAAATAGCATTACTGTAAACTCGTAATTCCCAAACATGGTTCGAAATGCTGTCTTCAGAATTTCATCCTTCTTTACGCACAACTGGTGATATCCAGATCGAAGTTCAATCTTTGAAAAGTATTGAGCTCCATGATTTTTGTTGGATGAATCATCAATGCTAGGTAAGGGATACCTATTCTTTATTATTTTAGCATTTATCTCCCTATAGTAAATGCACAACCTCATAGATCCATCTTTCTTCTTAACAAAAAGGACAGGGGATACCCATGGAGAAACACTTGGGAAAATAAATCCCATATTACTCAATTACAATAGTTCTTTCTTTTGTTCCAGTAATTCCACAGTGGCCTTTCAATGTGGGGTCTTCGATATGGGCCTCGAACCCGGAATTAAATCAATGGAAAACTCAATTTCTCGTTCTGGAGGATGTCTAGGTACATCTTCTGGGTACACATCAACATATTCTTTCACAATAGAAACATCCTCTATTTGAAAATTCCTTTCCTCCCTCAATGTTATTTCACTCTCTTCCTTCCCAATAATTGTTTTTAGTTGAGCTACTAGAGGTGGTTCTAGATAACAATCAGGTGGTGACATTTTTTCTCTAAAGATAAGGTGTTACTTTTCATCATCGTCCAAAATAGTAACCTCCTTCTTCTTACAATAATTTTTTTCATCATGGTCCAAAAGCCAATCCATAACAAAGATTATATCAAATTCATTCATGGGTATAATGATGATATTAGTAGATACAGAACATTTATATGCTCTAATGGGGACTGATTCACAAAACTTTGTTACAATGATACATCCCTTATGTGTTTTGACTGACAACTCCATTGTTAAATCAAATTGGAAATATATAATTTTCTTAGCAAACTGGGAAGATATGAAGCAATGTGATGATCTAGAATCAAATAAAGCATTGTCAAAACTTGATGAAACCATTAAATTACTTTCCACCACATCTTTCAGAGCTTCAACCTTAGTATATGTGATAGCATAAGCTTGGGGTTGGTGATGTTATATAAAACAAAATAACTTAAGAGAAGACATTAGCTTGAAATTAGGTATCTCTCTTTGGTTTTAACCAAAAAGATTACATGAAATGTCATCTACCTACGTTAAGGATTCTAGGAGTAAGAGAGGGTTCATAAGAACTTATTTGGGTAGGGTTTGGATGATCTTAGGGGCTTGAGAGGTGTTAGGAATGGTTTAGAGATAAGGGCATTTTAAAAGGGGGAGGAGGGGCTCTTTAGGAAAGTGTGAAAATATTATTTTCTTATATAATTTGTTTCAGTTAATAAATGTCCAAAACATATTATGGTAAAAGATAAGATGACTCATTGTAGCAACAAAATCATCCAATAATAATTGGACATGCTTTATACATTGTTTTAAACTATATAATATTATTTATTTAAATCATTTATTAATGAGGTAAACACTGCATCATTAATGTGTTATAAATAATTTTATTTATTTTATGTCTAAAAATTATTAAACAAGTTACCCAGATATTGGAAATCATTTTAGTTTTCCAGAAAATATTTATAGTCTAAATGATATAATATATAACCTTATGTAAAAATAAATTTACTAAAAGATATTTGTTTACGTCATTTTTGTCATTACTTTAAATTTATTAATATATTGTGTCTGAATCACTCTCAAGTGGCTCCATAGGGTCCCAATTTTTATCCAAGGATTCCCATGGTCGGATATGTATCAACCAATATGATTAAGAAACATGTTAGGGTAATTTTATATTATTATATTAATATTTTATTACCCTTATTTACCAGATTTACACAATAACAATGGTAAATAAAATATTTACTGAAGTAAATATTCATATTGTCTAAAAATAAAAGATACATATTTCCTCAATTTGGACCTCCTGGTTCCAAATATGGAATCAAATTTTCCATATTCAAAACACAAAAGTGGCATAAAATAATTTTAAATTAATTTCCACTGTCAAAACAAAAAGCGTGTTTTTAAGAAATAATAACTATCAAAAGATTGACACTTGTTTAAGTCTAATTTAAAAGTAAAATTATTTCCATTGACCTATATTTGATTAAATGGTAAAAACATAATAAAATTTAACTTTAAAACAAATTAAAAAGATAATCTATCCATATAAATAAATTATATTAAAAAGAAATTCTGAATTAAAATACAATATTTTCCACTTTTCATTAAAAATTGAATTTAATCAGAAAAATTACAAAAAATTTCCCAATGAAAATTTAATTGTCCCAATTAAAAATAAGAATTTTATATTGTTTAATAAAACATATAAAAGTGACCAAAACAAAATATAAATAATGTACTCCATCAAAAGTGGGTAAATCATCATTTCAAAGTAAATTATGCTTAAAATCAGATTCTTTCTGATATGAATACTCTAAAATTTATTGTGTAAAAGTAAAAAAAATTAACAGACAAGAATATTTATATTTTATTTAGTTCAGTCCATTCCCTCTAATATAATGTCTTGTCATTAACTACCATTTAAAATAATATTATATTATTATTTTCTGTATGACTCAGTATTGTGTGCAACATAAGATTTAAAAGAAATCCATTATTGCGTATCTAGTACGCCATCGAACATATCATCCCCTTTAAATTAAAACTAATATATAATTAACAAATTATAATAAATATGAAAAAGTTATATTTTTTATTTACCTGGGATGTTACGTCCTTCCCCCTTTTTGGAATTTCATCCTCACAATTTTAAAATTGGGATTAGAAACTTCATTAAAATTCCCACATCATAAAAAGAGTATATAAAACTATCACATTAAAAGAAAAACGATAATCAAAAAGGTCACCTGATTCAAGAGATACTTGGATTCCTAGAAAATATGGATATAGAGATAAAAATATCCATCATGTTCTGATGGAGATTGATAGAAAACATGATTAGGAGAATGATAAACACCAAAAAATCAGAAACCTGTAATGGGTTAAATGGTCATTGATTCACCAGTAAGAAAAGTTAATAGATAATGATTTTGTTTTGAGTTAATTTTTATAATGTTGGGAATTTATTTAAGAGAATTAATAATTACATTATGAAAAAGGCTTACTTTTCATGTAAATATTCATCCATTACTAGATTTATACCAAAAAATCATCTTTTCTCCAAATGATGAGTACTCAAGATGACTTACTCACATTGAAAGCAATATAATCAAATTTTAGAGAATAATATAATCCACTAAATATGAACTATATTTTTTCATATTTTTTAAACATTAACAAAAACCAAAATGGTTAGTACAAGATCAGAAAATCCCCAAAAAGTATAATCTATTAAAAAAATGAAAAACTACACTTTATCTCCAATTTTTTTCAAACAATACCCAATGTTCAACAAATACCATTCAATAAAATAATATCCATAAAATTATTCAATTTAATCCAAACTATGATTAAAACACAAATCTCAGAAGGATTTGTTTCACATAGTTTTCCAAGATAAATCTTAACATTATTCTCCAAATAAAATCAACCACTCATAAAGTCTCATTATGCTGTTTAATTAACCAAATCAAATATTCTCTATGATAGGTTAATCATTTCCATAAATAACCCAAATCACAATATATACAAAATAAAAACATAGATTCTTCCAAAATATAATTCCACCATTACTCACCCAAATAAAATATACCTTGAATTTCATTTTCTTATATCAAAATTCTGGGTTGCACATATTATAAAAAGTCTACCAAAGTAATACCATCCTTAATAGAGCCTTAATACCTTTAATCTTTTCATCATCATAAAATCTTCCATAACTCTTCAATGCCTTATATGTTGAGTTCTTACACATTTAATGTTCACCATGATGCATTGACCATTCTTTACCAACTTATTTGGAAATACTTCTTTGCTACCTAAAAAATCAAGAGTCATATCCTAAGATTTAATAATGTGAAAACATATTTTAAAAAATAATCGATACCTTTCATTGGTTATTGTTAGTTTATTCATCCTTAATCGGGATGGTATTAGGTATTGGTGAACATATATTTGTATCATCCCTGCTATCCCATTCCCAAAACATCTTCACATGACATTTGTTTGTATAATGACCTTTCACACCACATTTAAAACATTCAATTGATCCCTTAAAAATAACTTATTTCCATTTCATAGAGTCAACTAGATGCTTCATTTTACCATTTAAGGTTATTGATTTTTGACCATCATTTCTACATCTATATCCTCTTCTCGTCCATTTGAAACATTTTCCTCTGTGTTTCTTTCCACATCCTTGACACATTGGTTTTTGTAACGTACATAACATTATTATTATTACCTAAACTTATGTAGGGATTTGATTCTTGCTTATATAATGACTTATAAAAATTACCATAGTTATGGTGGTCAATAATGACTAAATATTGTTGGTTGAGAATAACCAAAAGTGTTCTCATTGCATCTCCCATTTCATTAAGTTTATCATTCAGAAAACCATCACAATTTTCTTCACATCAAATGTTTCTTTGGTTCCTATTGGATCCATCCAATTACTAAAACAAAAAAGGTCTGTGCGAGTATATAAATAAAATAATCATATAATATCTTCTGTGGAGGGTAAATACCAATATAGACTTATTCATGTTATCTTAAACTCATTCACTTTATCCAAAATAAATTTGACTCTTTATAAAATCATAACCATTATTGTTTTGTCACTTATTCTTAAAGAACACAATAACCTATAAAGTTATCTAAACCAACATCTTATAACAACTATAAGGACCCAACCTTAAACATTACATAAACTTGAATTAATTCAAGTGTTCACATTGAGGGTCCTTTCAAGTTTAGAGTTTTATAGAATTATGTGATAAATATTACATAACAACATGGATATTACATGTAAACACTACTAATCAGTCTCCATTTTTTCATAAAATAAAAACACTTAAAAATAAACATTTATAGTTCTATGTTTTAGACAACATGACTTTTCCATGATCCAAACCATGACCCCATTCATCTTTAATTCCTGTGTAAAAAATTTTAAAAACTTCAGATGAGCATTAAAAGCTCATTAAAGGTTATAAAATTAGGAAGGAAAGAAATATCCCATCGATAAATACAAATCAATGAAACCATATTTTTCAATAATAATATACCTTACGAAATCATAAGATTTATGAATAACACACACAAATAATAAATGATAAAGGTAACTTATGGAATTCATAACATACATACATTGTATCTATCCCTACTACAAAGTGAGTCACATTTGGAATACCCATATCAGTATATTACATATATATCTTTGGAGAAACATTAACGTTTAACTCCGTCCCATTACCCAATGCATTGGAGAGCTACCTCGGGCTCACCCACCATAGGTTAATCACGGAAGCACCAGTATTCATAAATAAGGCTTAAGAACCATAACATAGTCCTAACATATAAAACACACATAGATGAATGATAAAATTTCATCATTTCTATCATAAAATAGTATTGCAGGATATTCACATAATCAATTCTTTAACAAACTATTTTCAAAACCATTTAAAGCATTTAATAATGATATTTTTAAATCAAAGTGTCCCATACCCCTTTGATACATTTAAAGGAATTAACATTTTAATAAATTAATGTCCATATAAATAAATACCTAAAACCATTTTAAAACATGGAAATTAATGATAATGATTTAGAATAATAAATCTTTATAGCCTTTAAAAAGATATTTTAGTTAAAGAGTTTTTAACAAAATGAAATAATCATGAATACAAATAAATGTGGAATAACATTGAATCAGAACATCATAATAGCATGATAATAAATGGATTCATGTTATAATATCCCAAAGGACAATATATACACCAAATAAGAGTGAATTGTTTCATAATAACAATGAAGTATCAATATAATGTAAATTTAGAAGAAATCCCTTATAAAAACTGTATCCTTAGATTAAGGATAAATTAATTACAAAATTAGGTGTGAAAAATACTAATACCCTAAATATAACTGAATATGATTTTTAAATCAATAATTGGTCATTCAAAAATATTTATTACACTACATAATCATAATGTAAGAGTTTATCCCAACGAATTGAAATTGTGTGAAGAAGTTCCCTTACAGAAATGTAACAACCTAATAGTGTCACATTAAAATTCAGAAAATGAGTTTATGAGATATAAAAGGGTATCTCATCACTTATAAATAAATATTATATCTATAAGGATATATAATAACATATCCCCACATAATAAGATGTAAGTTAAGAGACATAACTGAAAATAAGACTTTTAAAAAGACGAGGGTGAATGGTTCCCTAACCGATTTGGTAACTTATGTAACATACATCCCACGAAATAAGGATCATACAATTAATATATAAATACACATAAAGAAAATTATATTACATTAAGAATACAATCATGGGCATTATATACACCACGTAAAAGGAAATAGTGGCTGATATAGCATGAATCTCACTAGAATAAAATGTGATATTAAAAACCCGTAACACGTTGTAATCAGTCGAGTCGTATGAAAAAATGTTGATAATCACAAAATGATTCACAATATAACATGAATATAAACAGTATCATGATAATATATATCAAATTTCAGTACAAAAATACACCACATGAAATAAATTAGTGGTGAACAATGGAAATATCACGGAATTAAAAGTTAAATAAGAAATCCCTTACCTCGTGTCCGACTTGACTTGTTTATTCCTTGTTCTTCCTGAATAATAAACATAAGTTAATTTCTACATGATTAAGAACCATTTTCCAAGTTTATTACTCCTTTTATATGTATTATTACCTTTTTATAAAAATTATGTAATCATTTACATAAATAATGGTCAGTTTGTCGATATTTGGTACATGAGTCCAAAATGAACACTTTATAATAACAAGTTGTCCAGCTGGTCAAGAGTCCACTATCTACAGAATGGTATTCATTATTTTGAAATCATATATATCATATATATATATAGTTTATATGTAAATGTATTTATAATAGTACATATCATTTGGAGATAAGAAATGAAATGCACTATTAATGGAGACTGTAAGCTGTACGTACGCATGAATGCTCATTTCATTTATATTTATTATTTTAATTAAATGAAATATTAATGATAAATAGTTATATTATAATTCTAGTATAATATCATATATAATATCAACAACTCTATCCTTTATATGTCCGGTGTATGGTATGAACGATTCATATAACATTGAGTGGGCGGTAGTCCGCACTTCCTCAAATGAAATTTTTACATTTACTCATAATGGAAACTATAAAGGAATGATATAAATTAAAAATAAAAAAACATAAATAAAACATATGAACAATATATATCATATATAAATACATTTCCATCATAATGGCTACTATAAAGGGCTATAAGAGATAATTGATCAATCATCCTTTCGTGAGGCATTTGATTTCCATCTATAGAAACAATATGTTCTTTACCCATTAGATGAAGGTGATTGTATGTGTTGTAAGAATTAATCTCATAAAAACAACCTATTATATTGAGGATATTGGTTTTTTTATAAAATAAAGTAATAAAAATATATTAATTGGTTGGAGATGTAAAATAAAACAAAAGGACTTAAGAGAAGATGTTACATCTAAATTGGGTATCTCCCTTTGGTTTGAACCAAAAGGCTTACTTTAAATAAATTCTGCCTAAGGTATGGATTCTAGAAGGAAGAGAGGGATCCTGAGAGATTATTTTTTCTAGGGTTGGTTGATCCAAGGGGCTTGAGAGGTGTGGGGAATTGGTTATATGTGAGGGATATTTATAAGGGGGAGGAGAGTCTCTTTAGGAAAGTGTGAAAGTATTATTTTATTATATAATGATTTTCGGTTTATAAATGACCAAAACATATTATAGTCAAAGATAAGATGAATCTTGGTCAAAATAAAATTATCCAATAATAATTGCACCGGTTTAAATATTGTTTTAGTCTCTAAAATATTATTTATTTAAATAATTTATTAATGAGGTAAACACAACATCATTATTGTGTCATAAATAATTTTTTTATTTGATGTCTAAAAATAAAAAAATACCATAATGTGGGAAATTTTTTTATATTTCCAAAGAATATTTATAGTTGAAAATATAACTTATATAACCCAATGTAAAAATTAATTTACAAAAAGATATTTGTTTTTGTCATTTTTGTCTTTACTTAAAATTAATTAATATAATCTGTCATTATCACTCCCATGTGGCTCCATGGGGTCCCAAAATAGACCCAAGGATGACCATGGTTGGAAATTTATGAACCAATAAGATTAAAAATCATGTTATGGTAATTTATTTTATTTTAATAATATTTTCTTACCTTTATTTTCCATATTTACCCTTTACCATGGTAAATAAAATATTTACTAAAGTAAATATTCATAATGTCTAAAAATAAAAGTTACATATTTATTAAATTTGGACCTCTTGATTCAAAATATGGAATAATTTTTTATTTTTTATAAATTCAGTAGTGGGAGAAGTTAATTTGAAATTAATTCCCGCTGTCAAAACAGAAATCGTGATTTTATGAAATAATACTGATCAAAATATTGTCACTTGATTATTTCCAATTTAAAACTTAAATTTCATAAAATGACTAACAATTGATTAAATGGTAAAAAAATAATATAATTACACCTTTAAACCATTTAAAAAGATAATCTATCCATATAAATAAATTAGATTAAGAGAATGTTTTGAATTAAAATACAATATTTTTCACTTTTCATTAAAAATTGAATTTTTTCAGAAAAATTCCAAAAATTTACCCAAAGTAAATTTTGATGTCCCTATTCTAAATAATTATTATAATTGGTCAAATAGAAAATATTAATGTGACCAAAAATATATTTAATGAGGGTTGTCCATCAAAAGGTGTTAAATCATCCTTTTAATGTAAATTATGCTTAAAATCAAATTCTTTCGTATTTTAAGCCTCTAAAATTCATTGGGTAAATGAAATAACATTTAACAAACATGTATATTCATATTGTAGTTAATTCTGTACATTACCACTATTACAATGACTAAGTGTTAACTACCATTTAAAATAATGTTCTATTATTATTTTTCAATATGACTCAGCATTGTGTGCTACATAAGATTTCAAAGAAACCTGTTGTTGTGTATCATGAATGCCATCGAACATATCATCGATTTTAATGTAAAATTAATATTTCATTTAAAAATTTTAATAAATATGAAAATTTTATATTCTTTATTTACCTGAGATTTTACAATATCTCACGTATCAATGATCCATATGAGAACTATTATCGTCCTAATAATCCTTCCAATTACTTTCAAAACATGATATTTACATAGTAACAGTCTTCTGAGAGTTTATCATGATTAATATCTCTAACAAGGCCATAAAAATTCCCTCACATCTGGTATATCTCCACCCTTTCTCTCAATCAATCCCTCTTTACTTTGAACTTCTCTAAGCATTTTTTATGTAATTATTGGAAAAAGGTGGAACCTAAGGCACATAAAACTTGAGGAACAAATCCCTTTGATAACATTCAACAACCACAAGGTACATGTAATATCATTTAATCATTAATTTCATCCTCTATATAAAATTTCCCCTAGCATGCTACTTAAGGGTTTATTTCCCATTTCATACGGGTCACTTGAATATTGTGTACGGTTATAAAAATGCTATATAAGGGTCTCAATCTACTATGTAAGGTTCATCACCCACTATATAAGTGTCCTTCAACTGTAACTATAGCAACATAATGGACACATGATACTCGTGTAAAGATAACTCAGTTCTCATGTAAGGGAAACAAAACATGATGTAAATGTAAAATGACCACATGTATGGGTAAGAAAATACACAAACAACGGTAACAAAAAACAATAAAGAAGATGTAATACCAAATTATAAGAATTATATTACATAAACATAGATGCAATAACATCAAATAAAATATTATTTATGTCATCATCAAATAAAAATGTAAAACATTTTTATTTTTGACCTAAAGATTTTCAGTACAACCACAATATTTGTAATGTCAAACTTTTTATACTTTTTATCTTTCCTTTATTTTATCAATTTGATAATATTGGTATTACTATATAGATATATGATATTGAACACCTTGTGTGGGAGCCTAATGATCATATTTAGATCACATAATTCACACTCCATTTGGGATATGTAGACCTTCTGTTATCTACTTTAAGAAAGTGAATGGTTCTATAGTGAGGGAGATAGATTTATTTCTACTAGGTATTGGTATCTGATGGTGATATGGTGGGATGCTTCCTATATATCGCATAATTTAGAGTTTTTCAGTCTGGGTGTTCTTTTTGTTGCAATATTTTTGAAATTTTCATTGGTTTTTCTATGAGAACGTTCGGTTTTATTGATTCAATTTTTTCTTCTTTTTGTGGAATATTTAATTTATGGTTTTTTCTATGTATATGAAATGTATCATTTTTCATGTTGGGTGAAATAATTACCTATAGCTATTGATCATTTCCCTAGTGCTAGTGACTAATCCTTGTGGATCTACAAAGGCATTGGGGTTTTATTACAGTCTTATTCAGAACCTAGAAGGATGGTTTTTCTAGGTCGACTGATGATAATTTGTTAATAAAATAGGTTGTGGTCAGTCATGGGATGTTTGTAAATAGGAGATCAAATTCTTGGTACATGATGGATAGGTTATGGTGAGTGGTGTGATAGATCATTTCACGAAAAAATTTATTTCCACATATGATATTAGGAGGTGTGTCTCCTATAATAGGATTTGAAATTTACCTCATTTTTTGTAATGTTATAATAGTTTAAACTAATAATGCATTGTAACCAGATCACTTCTATCTGTTTTTCAAAATGCATAATCATGCCTGGGAGACATCTTCCTAAGTATATAATATAGATTTCAATGATATATTCTCCTCAATAGAATCATTCCCTTGATTATAGCCACTTAGAAGCTGTCATATAGCATGTTCATTCCATACAATAGATTGTAAAATAGGCTCAAATCCAAACTATAGGGGAGTAAAAATGGGACTGAGGGGATATGGATTGATATCCATATTTACATTATGAGAGACCCCCAGAATATAATGGTATAAATGAACCCAAATATGTGGTGGACTAGGTATAACATATTAATTAGATATTCATCTTCCTATGAAACAGGAGTCTATCAAGATGAAATAAAAAAGCTTCTAGATCAATGGTCTCAATATGTGGTTGTGGGATTTCATGGTTCAAGAAAATTGACATGTGGTCTTGGAGTGGATGGGATTCCAGACCTCTTTATTTCACTATCTCTATCCATCATTATTGATGATAGAAAAGTACATAGAGTTCCTCTGTTTACAAAAGGAATAATGTTGTGTATTGGAATACACCAAACATTTGGTGGGTCTGGATCATTTTACAATAGTGTTGGTGATGAATGATCAAATAAAATCTTATAAATAACTCATGGTATTGAGACCATAAATTTGATAATTTGTATATATGAAGAATATTTCCACATATCCTAATACAATTAATATGTTTATGATGAACAAACATGATATGGTAGAAAATATTGGATTATTTAGATCTTCTCTTCAAATCAGTTGTAGTTTCAAAGGCACACTGAGAAAATGGTGGAAGTGGAATAGTAATTAAAAGAGTGGTTGGGGTTGTACTCAAGAGCGGGAATCCTCTTCCCCATCACTAGAAATCAAATGTTATCAACTAACATTCTATTAGTGTGTCACGGTCGGTGACAATTGGAATACATATCCTACAACCATGAATATTTTTAGTTCATGTGGTCACCGAGGCTTTCTATAGAGGTTATAGAATGAAATTTCTACACCCCATTATTATCAGGTGTCTTCAACTCCAATGGTCACTATGGTGTATTCAAAATCATAAAAATTCAAAGGGTTATATTTGTAGGACTCTTGAGTGAATCTACATCACATAATTTATGGATTTCCAATATTTGTTGAGGAAGGATAGACTACAATTAGAGATACCATCATTAAATAACCTTTTATGAAAACTGTTCTTGATACAGGTACATAATAGTTTTAAACATTTTCATGTTATATTGATATGGTAAAACTTTTAAAAATTCTCATGTCCCTTTTTGAGGAGATATAACTTAATCGTAGAATAGGGAATGAGTATGGGATTCATTATCCTACGCGTTATGTATGAATTGTTTATGTATATTTAGTCTGGTGATTCATTTTTCATGATCCATACCTATTCAATGTCATCATCAAGATTGATTGTATGTTTTTTTTCATACTGATATCTATTGTTATTATATGTGTGTCTCATTTTTTCTGCTGATGGGATAACACATGCATTTTATTGAGATTGGGACCTGATATCTAGTCATGTTGGACCATCCCTCCCACATATCATATGTTTACCTATTTCCCATCATGGTTGGAACTGATGATGTTTCCCCTAGTGATATTCAAGTGATTTTCAGGACTTGACAAAAAAATTACATATTCATTTTCCAATCTTCCTACCAAAAGTGAGGTAGAGTTCACAATTGTTCTCTTGTTAGGTATGTATCCAATTTCTATACCCAATAATCCTATGAAAAATTTTGAGACAAAAGATCACAGGGTTTAGTCGAATGATTTTCATAAGAATGGCTATTTTTATATCAGTTTTTCAATATGTGTGGTCACATTATTTTTTATAAGAATTCAGATTATTATTTTCATATTTATGTAGACTTTTGATAGTTCAACCAGGTGAATATTAAGAATAAGTACCCTATTCACCATAAAATGGCCTATTTTATTAGTTAAAGGGGATGAAGTGGTTCTCAAAAATTGATATTTGCTTGGGTTATCATTAGGTTAGGGTTCATCATGCTTTGTAACAACCTGACACTCCAATTCCTACATGGTCGGCGGAAGTCTGGACTACCATAACTCCAATCCAACCCCAATTGGCCAGGGGTTGGAGATAATAGACAATAACTAATAACATAAATGTGATGTCGTTTCATAGTGTATCTATATGTATTCACCCAAATATTCCCAAGGAATAGTTCATAGTAATAATAAAAAGGGCATTAACGTCTAAAGTAAAATCGTGAATGTAAAAACTCATAGGGAACATAATGAAATTATGATAAAATAACCAATGTATAAGGGGGAAAAATACATTCCAAAAAATAAACGGAGTCCCAACTTGAAAAAAATGGAATAGAGAAATTATAAGAGTTACCATCTCTTGATCTTTAATCTCGACCATTATACATGGTCTACACACCCTAGTGTCACTTTAATCCACCGAAATCATAATAGATATGTTCGTCTTCTACATAAAATATGACATGTGTGGGAAATTTCCATACAGGTGTTTATATACAAACCCGGTAGAATACCTATTAAATAAAATGAAATAAATAAAAATATACAATCTAAGTAGTATGCACAACCCAAATCAAAAATGAATCATAACCCAAGAACATATATATGTTATAAAAGAATCCTAGATGTGAGAGTAAATGAGATCTCCATATCATAGCCTAGCCAAGGATAATTATCCTACAAATATAACCAAAAGTCCATCATAGGTGCCAATCATCCCATGTATCCATCATGGTAACTGTGAATAGGACCCACACATCACCACTACGCCACATAGTTGAGGGGACATTATCTTCAAAAGGGGACCCACAACACAGTCCATTAATGGATTCTACTCACTAGAAAATGGATCCATTTCCTAGTCTGTCATGGGACTCAATTCATTGGGTAGATGACCCACACTATAGTGCACAAGGGGGTTCCACACAGTCATTAGAGTTCCCACTCCCTTAACGTCTAGTAGTTTCACTCAATAAGTAGAAAAACTATTCCCTATTCTAACATGGGGTTTCTACTCATTAGTTAGAGGAACCATGGCCTATTATGTCAAGGCTATACCACTCAGTTGGTAAGGACCCACACCCTATTGCATAAGTGCAGTTCCACTCAAACTAGTTCTAGGATTTTGTGGACCCCTGCCAGGTTGCAATAGGGGGGTGAAAATCGCGACCACCCTCTGATGATCCTTCTTGACTACAATCATCATCAAACATTTACTAATGAAGTGTCATTCTCAAACCATTCAACAATATATTTCAAAAGCTCCATAAAATATACTATTTTCTTCTATGCGGAAAACTACATAGGATGTTCAACAGATGGGAAAAAATATGAATCTAGATTAATGAAATCCTCAAATTGGATGTTTCTCAAAGGGGTACAAGAAAAGTTTTTAGGCCACAAAATGTGGGGTCCTAAACCACTTATTGTTCATATTCACTGATATACATTGATTAGAGGCCATTTCAGTATACACGGTGTCTCTCACCCACCCAGGGCCTACCTCTATGCTGTTGGTCATGCCCATGTTTTTCGGGCCATGACCTAGTACATGAACTACTACAAAATGGGAAATTAATAGTTCTATAAATGGTTGTTATCAATGTAAGAAAATAGATAACTACCAATGGGAGATTAAAATCTCTATTATTTTATAAGTGATAAAAAATCACTGATAAGGTCATAGTTATCTACACTTTTAAAAGGGATGATATAGGTTCATACTACAATGTGTTGGAATTGCACACTATAGCACCAGTGCAATGTGCTATAATAGGCCACATCAACACAAAAAACACACCATATATCCAAAAAATTATGTACCAATACATAAAATAAATGAAATAAATTTACAACCCAAATAAATGAATAGAACTATATTCTAGACAATTCAAACATTGGTTTATCCAACAACCTAAGTAAAAATTATTATATACATTCTAAAACAACATTGTTTCTTTTTATATTGATCCTAAAACCAAAACATTCTATTTCTGATCAAACCACATAGCTTCTGAAAAAAACCAAAATTTTATGTAATTATTCTTGTAATAATATAATGAAATAAATTAACATAAAGTGTTAATTTTACTAAAATTATTGTTAGTCTTGAATAAAAAATCTCTTGGATTTATAGTAGTCAAATCGTGCATTAGAATTAAGTGTGGATGATTCGTAGACTTCCCAAATTAGTTTTGGATTATTTTAATAATTTATTAAGAAAATATTGATTCATTTTCATATTTTTGACTCTGTAACATAAATCTTCTCTAAAATGACATTTTAAAATAGAAACACACAATTTTACTCATACCAGTCACATAATGTCTCAGTTTTATTTGAGAAAAAATCATACACATCACTAATAAAATATAAATCAACATAATAAATTATCGATAGAATAAAAATATGTTTTTTTTCAAAGGGTTAGACTTTTTCAACTAAAATTTCAATTTGAACCTAATACAAGACATACTGATACATACCAGGAAAATCTTAAACTAGATTGTGGAGAACATAATACATACACATCAAAAATGACTTATGGATAATTTTTTTAATGTATCAAAATAGTCTATATTAGTTTTATTGGTTTTTTGTATGTTAGTTATTCTTTTTAATAAAATTGAGGTCAATTTTATATAGAATGATGTACATGGTGTCATAACAGTCACTCCATGAATCGGGTTGACGTAAGATTGATTATACCATGTCTAAAATGACTAAATGGTCATTTTTTTGATGTATCAAACAATCCAAATGTGTTTCCATCATTTTGATTACATCAAATGTCGTTTTTACTAAAGTGTCATTTTAAAATGGAAACATGAAGTTTTCAACATAATGATAAAATCATGTATCAGTTTTTCATGATACATATTTGTTAATTTTATAAATTACTTACGAATTAATTTATTAAATTATACTGAATATATTTGTGTGTTCTCTTGTTTTTTAGTGAGCGACACTTTTTGAGTTAAGATATAGATTTTAAAGTGATAACAGACACTTTGAGTCATTAAGGGCACATCATGTATCATATTGAGGTGGGGATGATTTAGAAACATCTCAAATAACATATGAATCTTTTTACTAAAATATCAAATTAATATAACTTAGTTTTATTGGTTTTTAGTTGATTAATTTTCCTTCATAGAAAAGGTGATCTAAATTTTAAAGAAAAACACTCATAGAGTCATACTAGTCAAACTGTGTGTCATATTGAGGTTTTAATGACTATTTCATGTCCCAATTAACATATTGATTATTTTCATAAATTATAAAGTCATTATAATTTTGTTTTCTTGGTTTTGAGTACATAACATTTCTTTTTTATGAAAATGTAATTTTAAACATGATACACACACTTTGATTCATACCGATCACTTCGTGTATCGGTTTGAAATGAGACCACTTCAGAAAAATTTTAAATGATATTTGAATCGACATTCAAAATTATTAATAATAGCTCAGAATGTTTTCTTATTTTTTATTGAGTGAACCTTTTTAATCTAAAATGTCATTTTTAATCTGATAACGGACACATTGAGTGATACTGGGCACATCGTTTTTCGGATTGAGGTAGTGATTGATTCCTACATGTTATAAACTATTTATATAATATTTATTTAATTTAAATAAACAATAAAAATTCATTTTTCTGGTTTTGAGAATGATATATTTCCTTTTTACCAAATGTTTTGTCAATTTTAAATAAAAAGTTACACTTGTAGTCTTATCGGTCACACCGTGCATCAGATTGAGGTGTGGTTGATCCCTAGAAATCCCATATTACATATGGATAATGTTCCAAATGTATAAAAATAATCCTAATGAGTTTCCTTTGTTTTTAGTAAGCCACTTTTATTTTTAACTAAAATGGAATTTTAAACATGAGTAACACAATTGGACCCATAATGATCAAATCATGTTTCAGTTCAAAGTGAGAAAAATTCTAAAATGTCACAAATGATTTAGGAATAAATTTCATTAATTATTCTAGAAATATTAGTGAGTTTTCTCATTTTTTAGTGACTGACATTTTCTAATGTAAATTGTCAATTTTGAAATGATAATAGACACAGTGAGTCATACCAAAACCATAATGTATTGGATTAGAGATATGAAGATTTTTACACATTAAAAATTACTTACAAGTAATTCTTTTATTATAAAACAATATAAACATGTTTTCTTGGTTTGGAGTATTTTAGTTGTCATTTTATCATAAAATTAATCTCAATTTTAAATTTAATAAATTACGTCGACTCATTCTAGTCACATTGAATTTAGGATTGAGGTAAGGCTGATTCCTTTATGTACCAAAGTCTCAAAATAATCATAACTATCAACATTACCCTAATTTACATTGAATTTATTTTTTCAATCTACAAAAGATGCATGTTAATTCAATGTTATTTGCTGAAAAATCATTCTATTTATTGAAATATAAAATAATAGAGGATGATTAATATCCCATTATATTATGGTATGTCACTATAATGGGAACACGGGATCCCACAACCCTTCTATATATCAATGAGAATGGTATTTTGGATAATAACAGAGGCTCAATATGCAGTGTCGATAGGTCAAAAAAGAGAGGAAATAGAAAAATAATAATTATTTTCATAATGGAACATTTTATCTATTTTGGGGCTTGTTTCTGATAATGGAGAGAAAAGTACGACTTACCAAAATATCATTAAATAGAATAATATGTATTAGAAAAAATTATAATGGAATTAAAAAACAAATAGTAGGTAAAATGATGAAAAAATTAATTGATTAAGTAGTATGAATCCACCTTTTCATGATGGTTTTATAAATTCTCGACCGATTTCATTATTTTAATTATCCTAGTTATCAGTTCAATGTCCAAACTAAAATGAGTATGAGAATATTTTTATGAAGCATCACAAATCATACAAAATAATCCACATATATTAGAAACCAATTTTTATATGATTAATATTAAAAATACATAAATTAAACACAAATGTGAAATAATAAATTAATTTTATAAATTATGATTTTATTGAGGAAACATCAACATTGCCTCCATGATTGAGTTGTGGAGGAAATATAAAGTAATCTGATAAATTCCAACACTTAAAGGGTGAATATTTTGTCACGGGGAAATTATTACATGATGTTTTTGTATAAAACAGAATAAAAGATAGATAGAGGCAGAATTGTTTTTCATCCTACAAAGGACGCAAAGAAAACATTAAAGAATGTGATAAAGGAAAACTCTTAAAGACTATTTATACATGAATAACTAAAATTTAAACATAGGAAAAGTATTTGAGATATGTCATATGGATTCTCCACATAAAATAGGATGAACAATTAACTCCATCTTCTTAATATTTTTTCAAATGAATTTCATGTAACCTATTTTGATTCATATCCACCACAAACAAATAAAAAAAATCTTCAAGTATATCAAAACAATAATTTTAATTAGTTATACTATAATGAAAATTTTTTAACAATAATATGAAAAAATACATTAATAACATTTAATTTTTATACTCAAAACGCACAATTTTAGTCACACAGTATACAATATATATCTCATTGAGGGATGGTTGATTCAACCATGTATTTTTATCCTACAATTGTTTCATTAATCTGGATATCTTGAAAATATTGTATGATGATTACCTAGAATTTTGAATTTATTGGAGAATAAAAAGATATTTTTATCGTCATTAGTGAATCATCCTTGTTGAATGTATGATCATATTACTGGAGTGAATCATCCATTACGATGAAGTAATTTATTAATAGAAAACATTAAATGGTAGAGTAAACCAATTATAATTAGTTTATTTAACTAAAATAAATATTAAAATATGTGTTTTTATGGATCAAAATAAAATCTTTCATTCCCATTAATGATTTTAATGAGTAAAAACTCTACGAAAAACAATTTACTTTCTTTGATGAAAAAGACTATATTTTGTTCCATTATTCATTTTTAGAAGACAATAAATGTCATTATAAATTTTTACCCATTTCTAATAGTATTAAACATCAAGACTTCTATTTATTACATCCAAATTACACTAAAATAAAGTGAATTGATTATGTATTCATGGATTGTTTTTAAATATTAGTATATCATTTTAAAAATTATAGTTGATGATAAAATCTAAAAGAACATGATAATTATTTTTTCAAAAAAATGGAAGAATCTGAATTCTCATATATTTTTTATTTCTAATTATGAAGAGTTTTTATTAATCATCTTGTGAACTTGGATCATTTTACACAACTAATGTGAACATGTATAATGAATATAACTTGTATGGATTTCACAAGAATTTGTGATATTATATATTGAATCTAATTGATGATTATCTAGAATAATTCCATCTCCCGCCAATGTAAATCCAATTTATTATTCAATTTAAAAAATTCATGATTCATTGATGAAAATGATAATTTATTTATTTTTTAGAGGTTTTGGATCAAGAAACATGATTATTTTTCAAAGGGGTATTCATTTGGATGTCCGATTCATCACGATTTCATTTAATGTGTTTTTTAATTTTTAGGAATTTCTTCATATGGCTGTTTTTATTCATTTTATTTTTGGATTAATTTGAAATCATCCATCCTCAACGACCAAGATCCCTTAGTGTTGGTTATCCTCCAATACTTTTCTGATAAACATTATTTCATTAGTGGTTGATTAAACACATAACTATTCAAACAATTGATTTGGATTTTACAAATGTTCGATGATAGGATCAGTGTTATATGACTCTCAATTAACAATTGGATCCACTACTAAGACCCTTTGTATGAAATTTAAAGTAGTCATAGAAAAGTAATTACATTTGTTTTTATGTGGTTATTTAGTTTTCTCTTGGTGAGTTATTGATTTCCCACTTCTATAATATTTGATCATATTTTCAATGTGAAAATAGAAATTTTAGCCTATGATAATTAGTTTGAATAAATAAATGGTGTTACTTTTGTTTATGAAAATAATACTCCACATATATTTTTATATAAAAGGAATTAAACATGTGATGAAAACAATTTTTAAATAAGAAAACTAAAACACTTGCACTATTTATCTTATCTTACGTGAACGGTTTGTGCAGATTGTTGAAAACATTTTATCAAACAAAAGCTTGGTATGATACACATTTAACTACATTGCACAAATATTATAATTCTTGTAATATAGTGCTCCATATTCTCCCCTTACATGGTATCTGCCACAGTATCAACCTCTACCTCACCCTACACCATTGTCTTCGACTCTGACTCATCCTTCGCCTCAATTTCTACCTCCACCATTTTGAATAATTTTATTGTTTGTAGGTTAGTGCATATAAAAGAAATTGATTTACTCTATTGTATATATACTTAATAAATATATCAAAAATAATATACTATTATTAGAATAATAATGTTTCACACTCCAACTATATTTTTAATTTCATATCTCATAATAGATCACAATCATAGTACACAATCACCTATATATGTTTTAGGAAAACATTTTGACAACATGTACGATGTCTACTCATCTCTAATAAAAATTAATTATTATTTTGATAACTATGGTTGTTATCAATCATTATAGTATTGATAAAATATAGGAAAACATATGATAATGAGATATATTTAAAAACATTTAATTAACTCATCAAATTACATATTCTGAGATGATGGTAATTTCTTGCATTATGATCTATCTCATAAAAATGAAACTATAATATCGATAATTGTTTACATCATCATTCTTTACACACTATAGAAACAATGACCAAACTAATTAAAATATTTTGAAATATATTTTGACAGTTAAATATTGTTATATATACATTAATATATTTCCATTTATAGTAATTCATTGACTTCAACATTTCATACAACCACTTCATTCTAGGATATATCTGAAATTTAACCACCACACGATCCTAAAAATGTTCTTATTAAAACAAAAATTGCAAGATATAATATGACATTTATCTATAAAATAATTATTTTTGTGTATTAAAAAGTCACAATACTTAACATGTGTCGTGGTTTTTGTGGATATTCTATTATTTTATCAAAAGAATAAATATTTTGGGTATCCAGATTGAATGCAACCAACATCTATTGCTGCCTAAAAAACAAATAATGAATTAAAAAAATAACAATATATTATAAGGGATTATATTATAATTCTTACTCTATTATTGTTGAATCCAGTAGAGTTTTCCGTATTCCATTTGTTTCATTAATCTCTTTGAGTATCTCAATTATTTTATTCTCAATTTATTATGTAACCAAATTATTTTATCCTGTAGAAATGATACAGAGGATAATGAATTGAAATAATGATTCACATATATTTTCATGTATATTATAGTAATATAATTTATGATAGAAGATATGTATATTTATTAACATAGTAAACATAATATCTCACAATTAGGGAAACTTTTTTAGGAAAATATAAATTATATAGGTATTCAAAATTGAGATGCCCCACACATCATGCTTGAGTATCTCTTTAATAGTCAAGACACTACTTACTTCTATCATGAAATTTCAAAATATTTCATTTCATATGGAATGTAAGAAATATTTTCATTTTCAAATGTGGTATCTACATGATGTTTTTAGGTTTATAAATACTTCACTAGAACTATCCCGGAGATGGTACTCCAACAAATTCATTTTGATTTCATGGTGGATTCACTAGATTTTCATGATATGAACTTCTATTTCTCTATTGGTTTATCAATATATAATATCATACCTAACTACAAATATGTTTACATCATCTGTTTTGTGTCTTCACATGAAAAAACATGTTAAAGATATACCCCATGTATCTTTATAAGAAAATACGGACATGTGTTGAAATTTTCAACCGAATCACTGACCATTGTAATATCTATATCATTGTGTGGAACAAGAAACATATTAGTCAGCTCGTGAGATACCTCAATCCACACTAACATTTTTTATTTTGGTATTTCATTCAAATTTATCGTATGTCTCGATATATATTACATTATACCCCACTCAACAAGATGGTTCAAGGTTTTTGACTAAAACAAATCACACTAAACTGTACCTTTTATAATTTTAGCAATATAATGTTATGATATGTTATTTTATTCACATTTAAGATATAGAGTAGTGAAAAAATTGATTACCTTAGATAAGTAATGTGTTTGAGGGGAATGAATTAACTCATATAGAGTGGGGTAATTTAGTTCATGTGTGGATCTTTTTTCTTTCACTGATTCAATATGATCATTTATCATACATTGGATTTCTTAAGTAGACCAGACAATAATAAATTTCACAGAACATAATAGTGTTTACAATACGATCACCATTTTATATGTATCTTCATGTGATTTTATCTTCTCATAATATTTTCTATGAGACTTACCAAATCCTAATTCTCTGACGCGACCACATTGTTCTAACCACTTAAAACCTATTAAATGTAGTTCTTATTTTAGTATGTTCACTGTCAATTATTAGGTCAAAACAATTTAAAAAAATATGAATATAAAAATATAATTTTATTTAATGCAATTAGAAAGAGTCACCAATTACTATTATTTAATACTTACACATGTTTCATTAATTTTTATCTATTTTCATCAACTTGTTTACCCTTTTTATTTACACGATCCTCCATCTATAGAAAATTACGTGGGATGGAAGTGGCTTAAAATATTTCTTCATAAATATTCATATAAACAAAATAAGATAGGTTGTTTAATGTCACATAAAAATATTATTTTTGATTTAAAATACATAACAATTTATTCTATATTAATGCGTACCCCATACTATCAATGTAATTGGGGTATTTTGGTTTTCATTAAAATTATTTATTTTCTTAACACTTTTAAATTTTCATAAATTAAATTTTTTTAATCAAATTTCATAACATAAATAATTTATAATAATTAATTATTGACTAAAATGAACTAGATATTATTTATCAATAGGAATATTAATTACATAAATCTATGTTCATTACTTTATAATGAGTACATATCTAACTCATGGGTGGGTCTTTAAATTCACCTGATCATCCTTATGAAATAACATGGTAAAAAGAGTTTCAAATCCTTTATGGGATGTTAAAATAAATATTAAAAAATTTTATTTTCATAATGTTATTAAATAAATCATCACTGTAAGGATTAATTAAAATTAAATCAACATTTTATTATATAATTGTTTGGAAAAATTGATAAATTATGTCACAACATTACCATTATATATATACAAAGTGTTTCCTTTGTTACATTGAAGATGTGGTTCCAGAAATCAACATTAATGGGTACATTTGTCATTGTTTTAAACCAAACAAAACTAATGAATATACAGTTGTTGGGGTCAATAGGTTAGTCCTATTGATTCCATTTAATGATAAATTTTATACCATAAATTCATTCCTTGATAATTGTATTCACCAATGTGATGTCATACCTTTTTTAATAAAAAATTTGTTGTTCCCCTAAAAATAATGTAGTTTCATCATCAAATGTTTCTTATTTATCTAGATTCCTTACATGATCACCTAAAAAAGATATTGTCTTCATGAGTAGTCAAACATTTATTTTTCATCAAAAAAAATGTAAACACAGACAAAGGATTTGAGAAGGGTTGTAGGCATGCTCTGTTGAAGACCACAAGAAATCATTAAATTTATCTTCATAATATTTTCTCATACTACTATCATGGTTACATTAGTAAAGAAATTAGTAATTGAATTTAAGAAAAAAATTAATCCACTATGGTATTACTCTTCCATGTTAGGTCTTATAATCATAATTCATTTGAAAATTGTATAAGGTCTCCAACAATACTACGAGAACCACAACTCATCACCACTCAGCTATGCCAACTCTAATCTATGGTAATAGACATATTCTCTCACCCATATGTATAATATATTATCACTATATCAACTGAGGTTCATGTATAGGGAGTTTGAATTAAAATAAACAAGTAAACATAAATGGGGCCCTAAAAATGTACAAAAATACATATATTTGAGTATATGTTAAAAGTAGAAACAATAAAAATATACATGTAAGTAAATTCACTGAGTACTATCCAATACCCCATGGTAATCATATGTACCTAATTCAATCCATACCAGAAAAATTTTATTAATCATACAATATTTTAATACCATGGATAATCCCTAACATTCAAGGAATTTCACTAATAATATGTTAACATTTGAATCATAGGAGGAGAAAAAATTATTTATCTCCCTCTGGAAATAACCACATTATAGGTACCCTGAGATCCGATCTGACACCCTTAGCTTCGAAGACAATCCCTCTAGGATAACCATCACATGTATTTATTGCATCCAAATCATGAAATGGATATAAAATTTCCATTTTCACATAATATGTGAATTTGAAATATGGGGAAGTATTAACATAATTTTTTTCCTTTGTAAAGAATCCCACAATTGGTTCCATAGTATATAAATTAATCCTAACTATAGATAAACTGTAAAGATTTAAAAACAATAACACAAATATCACATCAACCTCACCCTATCCCTAGATGAATCGCTATCTTTTCTATAGTAAATCACATTCTAAAAAACCATACGTAGGCCTTATATAATACCTATCATATTCTAATATATGATAAAAATTATTTTTATCACATACAATCGTGTATTTCTTATATAAAAATATTGTAATCATGCCTTTGAGGTATTTTAATAATCATTTCAAATAATATCAAGTAATTTTTCAAATAAACTATTCCAAGGTAATATTTATAAAAATTTAACATGAAAATTATTTACAGATTACAGTTACTTAAATAATTTTTAAAAACCTTACTCTAGATAACAAATTATTAAATATGTAAACAAAAAAATTAGTTAAACTATCAATAAAAAATTTATACAAATATAAAAATAAAGAACTACAAATTAATAGAAATAAAATATTTCCATTTCAAAATATTCTAATGTCTATAAAAATATTATGTATCATTTTATAATAATTCATATTTTTCCCGTAGTTAAAATAATATTTAAAACAAATTATTGGTTCATTTTATAATATAATAATTTTTGAAACAATTTTTCTCAACCAATATAGTAAATATATTTGACGAATATATTTATCCTATCCATATATATATATATACAATGAACCATTTCATCTATAAAATTAAATAATTATTTATAAAATCTAATCTCGTAACATAAACATAAAATTTACTAATTGAATAATAAAACAAAATAATCACTTAAATATTTCTACTATAGCCTCTATGATGCATAATAATTCATCGACATTCTATATAACCAAAGTTCTGTCAAATATAACATAATTAAAACCATTTAATGTCATTGATTATGATCAATATCAATTTAAAAACCTTATAAATGGAGACAATTAGTTATCATTCAATTATTTAAATCACTAATAAGATATTCCAAAGGTTAATAAACAAGATATTCACTATTTTAAAAAAATTAAAAAAGACATACTTTATAACTCTTATATATCATGTATGATCTAAATATCATGAAATTAAAATATATAATACTATCCTTAAAGGAAATCATAATGTAATTTATATATTTAATGAAAAAATATTTGTAACATCTATTTAGAGGAAAAAACTAAGGACCAATTTTTTTTCAAAAACAAAATAAAATCAAGAAAATATTACGTTTTTTTAAAAAATATTCCATATATACTCAAATCCCACTATTGTTATAAAATAACCAATAATAAATTTTAATTGGTATTATAACATATTAATTTTCAAAAATATAATTCTTTAATCATATGTGTTAATTTTATAACTTTAATAAGAAAAAAACTTATTTTAGAAAATACCATAAAATACAATAAAATAAAATAAAATAAGGAGGAAATTAATATTGTATGGGCCAAAATTTCATTAAACACATTATATTAAATTGAAATTAATATATTATTAACATAAGTATATAAATAAATATACCTATCAATATATAATTATTATGAAAAATATAATGACCATGTCAAATATAAATCATGTTGGCTTATAATTGTATATTTTGAAATAATTTTTACTCTTTCATCATCAGTGTACATCACGGAGAGACTGAATGACATAAAAAATATAGATGGAGACCTTGGTCCTTCAAACTAATTATAATATTGCTAAATCAATATATTTTTATAAAATTTATAGGGAAACTCAAGTGAATATAATAAATTCCATTGAACTCTATATTATGTAGTTAATTGTACATTTGGATATAGTGTGTGGTAGGAACATGTCTGACCAAATTAATGGTCATTTAAAAAATCTGATGGGATGACACCATTACTGATGCACAATAATATTCTGATCCAAAATTCCTTTAAATAATTAATAATATATGATCTCAAACCATGGGAAGATGCAATGACTGTATAGATGGAATGAATGAGTCCTTAAAACTATATTTTAAGAACACCACTCATTTCAATTTTCTATCACTAAAGGATCTACTATTGTCCAATATGATATCTATTATAAGTGTTGACCAAGCACAATAAGGGAAATCATCATAAGAAATGTTCTGTGGAGCAATGTGGACAGTGGTGATGGTGACAACAATAGTGCTAGAAATGGAAAGAGCAATGAGTGAAGGTTGTGATAATAATAGAAACCATGAGGACGGATGAGAGAGACTAATTGTGATTAATGTTATAGGATAAGATAATTTGGGTTCCACAAGGATGAGAAGACTAAAAAATGAAAACAGTGGAACACAAACAAGAAAATAACGAGATAGGAAAGGGATAAAATAACATACCTTTGAATTTTGACTTGATTTGACCGAGATAATGTAGAGTAGGTGAACTATCAGCAAGGGAGATATGGGAGATCATGAGAGTCATGACTAAATCAGTCGTTATTATGGTTCTTTTAAATAGATTGAGGGTATTTTAATCATCACTTGAAATACACTACTGACAAAGATAACTATTATCACCACTAAATCACAAAATTTTTATAAAGTCAATTTTATCAACTATTTTTTGCACTTATAAATGGAACCATTATCAGTGAAAAAACATTAGTAATGATTAAGGTTTTACAATTATAATTATAAAAAATGAATTTGTTAATATATTTATATAATTATATAATTATTTATTATAATTGTATGGTTATTTAAATGTATAATTATTTTGTTACAATTAATAAATACATTTCAAAAAATATGCATATTTTTAATTATAACTATAAATATTTTAATTTACGAATATTATAAATATAGATTTATAAAAAAATTTATAAATAAATATAATGGTAAATATATTTATAATTATTTATAAATAATTATATATATATATATATAATTAATATGTATAAATATAAATATAGTAAATATATTCGTTATTTAAATATATTTATTATAATTTTATAAATAGGAATATTTTAATATCATTATATATATTTAAATAACAATATATATTTAATACATATATATAAATATAATTTTTTAAATGAATTCATTATTTATATATATTTTTTACATTCGTATATTTATTTAAATAATAATTAATTGTTTTTAAATATATTAATAATTTTTTTAGAAATATTAATTTATTTATATCATTATAAATATATATATAATTATATACATATATATACATATAATAAATATAAATAAAAATAAAATAAAATATAAATATAAATTAAAAAATAGTACGTTCATTATATAAATAATTATACTATAAATTTTTAATTATTTTGACAAACACAATTAGTTATTTATAATTATAAAAATTCTTTTTTAAATTATTTTTCTTTATTTATAAGAATTATGAATATATAAATATATAAATATTGAAAATATAAATTTATAAATATTTGTATTTGCTATCACATGATTTATAAATATATTCATTACATTATTAGTGAATATATAATAATAAATACAAGAATTTTATAAATGAGTGAAATTAAATAATTATAAATTAGTACACATAAAATAATTTAAAAAATAGATATGTTTCATTAATTAAATATATATTATTAATAATATATAGATATATATTTATGTTAAGATTAATATATATTGAAAATTATAGAACATAGAAATTAAATAAATAAAAATCAATAATAAAATATTATTAAATTGAAAAAAAGTAAAAAAAATATTACAAATGAATAAATATTTCAAAAATGCGATAAAATTGAAGATAATAAAAATAATATTCTCTAATTAAAAATATTATATATTAAATATATCATGTTATAATAAAATTTTAAAATATACTAAAATTTGAATAAATTGCATAAATATTAAGAGAGCATGATTTTATATATTATTTCATTAATTGTATATGTATTTGTGAGTTTATATAATATAAAAATGCACAAATTATGTATAATTATGTGAATTCAATTTAATACACATTTGATATACAGTAAATTTAAAAATCAAACAACATTAAAAATTAATAATACATTATTATGTTTTTAATTATTACATTTTATTCATTTTCTATATATTTGTTCATAATATGCAGCGTCTTGGGTTTGGATATATTTGGCTTTGGAATATTTCAATGAATAATTATAGATCTAGGCGTAAAGACTGTGTGTGATTCTGATGCTCGGTGTTTCGAAAATAGATTTTATAAATTATTGATTATTTTTATTCTATGTGCGCGGTGTAAGTGGATAACTCTCATACGGTAGTTTGGAATAGATATCAGAGGCCATGGTTGAGTTTTAAGAATGGAGTTTACCCAAGGAGGGGTATAAATTTTGCGGGCCTCCTTCTATAGATAATTTCCCCATGACAAAACCCATAAATAAAATAATAAAATTAAAATTGTTATAATTTAAATTCTATTTCAACTAACATCTAAATGGGGACTCTGATTGAAAATCTAACACCTCTGTTGAGTTCATAGTGTGGTTTTTCCCTAAGGGAATCCTTAGATGAGAGGGCATGGGAGGTTCAGATTCTGCGCCCGTTGGCAGCCTCCTATAAATACTAGTTAAGATAAATGAGGAAGAGTGAGATCGTTTCTCTAACTGATGGCAGAGCTTTGGCCAATAAAGATTCAACATCCAAAATTAATCAGATCGCAATGAAAACATAGGCGATGGTAGATTAGCTTGTAGGGAACACAATTGAGGATCAAGAATCTAGGTTGGCTAATTCATTCAGTTTCTTCTTCTCTATGATCAATTTTTTTTAATTTTGGATAAGATTTTGTTTTTGATGCTCTGATTGTATCACTCATTATCCAAACTAACAGTGGCCATCGTAAGATTGAGTTTTTTTTTGTTCGTTCTTCATATTCTTCGTCTATTCTTCGATGTTAACATTTGGATATTATGAAACAACAACCAAATGTCGAAAAGATCATAGACCTGAGGTGGTAGTGATCAAAGGATTTTTGATCTACGATAACGTCCTATTTTGAGCACCAAAGGAGGCACAATTGCAAGTAGTAGATCTTCCATTGTTTCATCATATTGAAACAATGACGGATCTCTATGCGGCGACCGAGTCTATGAAAAATTCTTCCCAAGGATTCAGGATCTAAACCTGGATAAATTTTTGGACCACTGATGTGCTCCCAATGATATGTGGAAGGTTTTCTGGTAGTTTTCCGTGAGCCAGAAGAAGTTCGGCATGCGGTGGCAGTAGATCTACCAGATATGTCCGGGGATTCCTTAAACCCCACTAAAAAGTGAACCAGATGACCGATTTACATTCCTTCTACATTTAAATGATTCTCACATCAATAAAAAACCTTTGAAGCTTTTAGGGAATATAATTAATCGGGTTCATTTCATGGGACCACAAAAAATTGAAATAATAACAATATTATAGTATTATTCCACTTCAACCCTCTATAAAATTTTTGTGGAGTGTCCTATTGATGCACCATAAGTGGTGATGTATCAATAATGATAAGGTATATGTTTAATGATAAATTTCAGGTGTATTAACTGAATTTATGGTGAGGTCCCCATGATGCCCATTTTGGCTGTTTTCATCCATATGTGACTATTTCATTAGGTGTCCATTTTGGATGAATTATTAGACAACCCTGTGTGGTTTTTTGAGGGGATCACAATGACACGATCCGTTGGGTGAGTTCTAGGATTGTGGTGTGGGACCCTCTTATAATTTTTATATTGAATTGTACCCTTTTTCTCTGGTTGTCCCTTTTGGGCAAGTAAATAGCATATCCTGTGTGTTTTCCTATGATTCGTCCTTAAGGTGAAAAACAAAACAATGTCGGTGAGATAGTGCTACCCATAGAAGATAGTGTAGAGGTGAGGAGGATTAGTTCCTTCTACCTATGAGTTCGAGGTTAGTTCTATGAATTGGAGGTGGTTTAATAAGGTCTTGTAAGACCCAATGAGTACACTTGGGAAACCAGGTTTTTTCTTTAGGTGGAAAAGATATTTTCCTTGAAGTGTTCACTTTTATTGTGTGGGGTCGTGTAAAAAAATATATAGTGGGTGATGGAGTTTCCTTATAGAGGGGATTATATCAACCATATGATTTTTGGATTTTACACCAGTCACGTGGAGATACGGGGTGTTGAGGTGATCATTTCATTGGAAGTGTGTCGGTGTGACCAATATTTACTTGGGAATCAAACCTCTACCATGAATGTTTCAGTAGGGGATGGATCCCTAGTGAGCCATGGGAGCTAACCCTCTAGTTTTTTGTTGATATCTTTCCACTCAACATTCTGTGGCCCATTTATAGGAGATACCAGATAGGGTTTGAGGTATCGGTGTGACCGAAAGAACTTCAGGGATGATCCACTATCTGAGCGATATGATCTTCACATTTTCGGACTAAGATCTTGATGTTTTCCCCGGTAGTGTTTTGGGTATCAGGGTGACCAACACTACTCAGGCGCTGCTCCTCTAGAGATGAGATGTACCAGTTTTGGGTTGTTTCATGATACCTTTTTTCAGTGTTCGGTTTTCTATATAGAGTTTTAGTGTCACCCAGTGGATCCTGGGTGGGATCACCCACTTTAGGAGATGGAGGTGGATTAGTCATCGGGGGACTTCTTATATGGAATTATATGTCAATCATACCCTCAAAAACATATATCCTGAGGGTTGTAAGGTTGTGTCTTTCATTCGTTTACTGATGGAGTGATATCACTCGGTTGAGTTCCATCTTTTATGGTGTGGTTGGCTCATCGACATTGTGTTTTCAATGCATTCCCCCTTTCGTTTTGTGAGATATCAGGGATGGCATGGCTCTTTATGATGTCTATGTGGTCAATACCTCATGACATCACTGTGAGTGATGGGTTGGAAACTCGAGTCTTTTACCCTGGTAAGTCTATGTTTGGGATCATGATACTTGGAACTGAGTATATCTGGGTATGTTATGAGAATCCCCATCGAATTTGTCATTTCATTGACATGCTAGGGACGTTGATATGACTAGTTGGTACTCTCGAGGATGGTCTCATGATGGATCTTCTCTGTTATTTGGGTTCCCTCAGGATGGATCAAGCCAATTGATTTATATCAATTACTCCATTTTGGGTTTGGGATATTGATCCACCTAATGAATTTTTATATACTCATCCATGCATGGTCTTTTCCTACACATGTCTTGTCTCTTTTGTAGGCCATATTTCATTCGATGAAGTCCAAGATGGACCTGGATTTGGTAGGGTGTAGTAGCGAGACTAAAAATGGTTTTCACTGAAGCCTGGATGAGGAGCATACCGGTGGGAGTCTAACAATGATCCCTACAACAAATCAAGTTGGTCACATTTGTAGTTTTGTTTTTAGTGGGACTTGAATTTTCCATTTTTTTAACATCGGGTGAACTCTAGTTTGTGATATATGTATGCATGATTTTTCTAGATTATATATATATATGTACACTATTTCATGAAGGTCTATTTGAGTCTGTGTGTCTCTACATGTACAATATGCTAAGGCCTCCTTATCTGTGATACCCTACTCAGTCCTAGTCACTAGCCTATGGCCTATGGAGGATATCTGGGGTAGTCGCAACTCAAGCCCTGTTGGGTCAGGTTGTGACAAAGTTGTATTAGAAGACATTACACCTTTGTAACCTTGGAGTGTAGTTGGTATAGCTATGATCATGGTTTGGGATTGAAATCGTTAGTTTTATGATGTTTCAAGTTTGTCTTTCAGGATGGGGACTCCATTATTGGTGGATGACCGACGTATCCATTCTCCAGGACTCTGATAACATTCCATTTGACTCGAGACATTAGGAAATTGTTCAAAGGGGAAATCAATAGAACATGCATCATATAGAACTGGGTTTTGGTTTTTCCTATCATTATTGATTCATCTCCCTGGATATACTCTTTGGCCATGGTGCATCTTAAATTTGTTCAATATTATTCCATGATGGTATATTAAAAGGGTTCCATATATAGGATTTGTGTGTGATAGTATGAGAGAAGAGGTCTCCTTGTAGGGGATTGTTCATGAGATTGATTCTCTGCCCATTGTACAGTTGGTGGAACCACCATCCATCGATTAGTGCGTTGACCCACCGCTGAGGGTTCAAGTAGATGGAGAATGTTAGACTGATCCATAGAAGGATTTGTTGTTGTTCGTGTTGTTATAGATAGCTTCCACAACATGAGTAAAAGGGATCCTTTCAACACTGAGACATGTTTTTGTGATGTGCGGAAAACCATGTGGGTGTGTCAGAGCCAACCAAAGAGAACAATATCGAGGTGTGGTGGATGAGTCCCTTTATCTTCTGTACACGTTGATTGGAAACATGTTGGTAGCTGAGGTCTCGATAACACCTAGTTAGATCGTATGGGTAGGCCTTTATTGTTCAAGAGTTCACCCACATTCTCAGCATTTTCTAGATTGTGGGAAGCTTTCAGATGTTGTGGTGTGGTACATTGTGGGTTCAAATTCATAGGAAGGATTGAAGAACCCCCCCCCCTATAGAATCCCACATTTTTATAACATAACTTTTCATTACATTTTACAAAACCGAGGATTTTTAATGATTAGTGTCTTGGAAACCAGGAACTTAAAACATGAAAACATAAAACATTCTTCTTAAACACTTTAACGGCTTCTACTTATGTTAATCCTAGGTTCATTACTGCATCTCATAACCTAGGGACATACATCAAAAGAAAGGGTGAGCAGAAGGCCCAGTAAGGGAAACAAGGGGAAACATTTAACATGTGAACCTGAGATACATCAACAATGTCATGAAAAAGAACTTTAAGGAATGAGAAAGAAATAATGAGGCATATAATAATAAAAATAACGTATTTCATAACTTGAAGATGTGGCTAAAAAATTTAATATTGACAATCATTTCCATTTCACCACGGTCCATCCCCAAGGTGTCATTAAAAATTACCAAGGTTATTCAACAAGGCGACGTTAAAATGGTCATCTCTAGAGATTATGTGTCTACCCAATGCATTGGAGCACTATCGGGGCACACCCTTAAATTTTCTTTGTTATCATGAGATCCACATAAATCATCATCAATCATTTCATAAACAACACATATAGAATAAGAGAAATTGGTTTCATTTCATAATCATAACGTTTTAAAAACTGCTTTAATGACATGATCTTTATGTCACTTTAAACCCACAGAAAGGGAAAGAGGGTCTCATGTATGTAAATCCCAGAATTTAAAATAGAACATTTTGGTATATATGTGAATACCCTTAGAGGAAAGAGCTTAGAGTATTCACTTAATAAAATAATTGAATTTGAGAATAAGAGAGAGACATTTTTAGATGGAAATTCTGTAGCATAACGACTATGTTACGAGGTTTTAGAAAACATTGAAAAGAGAGGGGAAATGGTTCACCCACTCATAAATGATCCATAAAAAAGTAGGGGGACAAAATATAAAGTATTTAAGAACATGGTAGTGAAATTTGAAAGATATACCATATGAAATGAAGAACATGAAAGGAAGACAAAAATTATATTTCTCTTATGAAAATTCGGCAGCCTAACGATGTCACTTAAACATCAAAAAAATGAATTAAAGAGACCAAATATGGTCTCTAATCATATGAAAAAAATATCAGTATGATAGAAATATCGATCATATTCCAACACAATAAAAAAGAAACTTGAATGACTTGACATGAATGTAGAACTTTGAAAAATGAGAAAGGTGAACGAATCCCTTAAAAATTCGGTAGCCTAACGATGTCACCTAAACTTCAACAAAAATGAGTTGACGAGATCAAATAGGGTCTCTAATTATATTAACATAAAAGATCAGTAATACATATATAGATATCATACCCCAATATAATAAAAATGAACTTGAAAGACTTGAAATGAAAGTATAACTTTGAAAAATGAGAAAGGTGAATGAATCCCTTAAAAATTCGTCAACCTAACGGTGTCACCTAAACTTCAACAAAAATGAATTGAAGAGATCAAATAGGGTCTCTCATCATAAGAAAATAAAAGATAAGTATTATAGAAATAGATATCGTAACCCAACATAATAAAAAATAACTTGAAATACCTGACATGAAAGTAGAACTTTGAAAAATGAGAAAGGTGAACGAATCCTTTAAAAATTCGGCAGCCTAATGGCGCCACTTAAACCTTCCTAAAATGAATCGAAGAGAGAAATAAGGGGTATCCCATAATATGAACATGAAAAGGGCTGTAAGAGGAATATAAAATAACATCCTCCATCATAATATCATGGAGCATAAAAGAAATGACATAAAAGAGATTACTTGAAAAGAAAGAGAGAGGTAAGACCCCTTACCTTAAACGTAACTCTTAAAACACAATGATTGGGACCTTGAGGGCATGGGGGAACCTTGGTAGGACACCTTGGGAGGAAATGAGACTATAGATTCGTTGGGGGAGAGTAGGGAGTGATCAATAAAGGAGGGAAGGGTGGGTATTTATAGGGAAAGTGAGGGGACAAGACATTAATGCCCAAGGGACACCTTATTGGTGGTTTTAGAAAAACCATGAGCTTTCCCATGGTATTTTCCCATGGTATTGGACACTTGGGACACCTCATACCTTATATTACTTTTCATAAGTCGACCATATGGATTAGATACTTAATACATCATTTAATGATGTCATTAAACACCCGTAACTTAAAAATTATACTTTCACTATTAATCAAAAATTCAACTTTCTCAGAAAAATCCCAAAACTTCACCTTAACCAAATATCAATGCTATAATTTCAAAAATAAACTCCATTTTATACAAATAATTTTCTAAATATTTTTAATTTAATTTTTAAATAAATACACTATTCATAGAAAATTCATTTTTTCAAAAAAATTACCAAAAATTACCATAGCATAATATTGATGTTCTGAATTCAAAAATAAAGTCCATTTTATAAAAATGACTTTATAAATATTTTTAATTTATTATTTATTTAAAAAACACTATTCACCCAAAAAAACTAATACTTGACTAATAATTTATGAAACTGTTATTTAAACATTTTATTGAATCACATTACTTAGTCAATGTGCCTAGATTATTTTAAAAATTTCTTTATGTGAGATTACAAATCCATTTGGTCACATTTATAATCCTAAGCATAAAGTCACTATTCTTAAATTACTATTCATCAAAAATTAATTTGATCTTCTTAGACTCTAAATTTCGTACTGAACATAATTTTAGAAGACCATTTTTTGACAATAATTACACATTTTTAAATATTTAAGGTTTACATAAACAATTTTAAAATATCATTTCTCTAAAATTGATCAAAAATATGCATACTATATTTATCCGTACATTTGAAAATTCATAAACTTCATCATAAGATGAAATCTAAAATTTTATTTAAAAAAATGATTACACAAGGCAGTTACAGTCTCCTTACATAGCCCCATATAACCCCAACATAGGAAATAATTGTAAGGTGTGCTAAGGTGAGAGAATCTAAGGGCAGCTCGGCCAACATTGCACGAGTAGTAATTTCTATCATTTTGAACTTCTCGTGAAGGCGATTCCATTCTAGCTTCACACGATGAAGTTCGGCTTGAGTTTGGTCCAGAGCAAAGCCCAGTGGTGCTACCTCATTCCCACGTTCCGTTTGATGGGCTTCGATTGGCCCGAGACTACTGGATGATGCAATCAAATATTCATTCTATATTAATTAACCAAGATCACTAGTATTTATAGACAATAATTGAAACCTTTAGTTTCCAGCAGTCATATTGACCAATGGTCATATAACAGTCAAAACCCAACGGTCTCATTTTAATTATACTCATGTTATCAAATGAAACAGTTTTGTTGAGTATAAAAATAAAATAACACACAAAATTAGGAAACAAGATTTATTCAAAATTTTGGGTCATTATAATCTTGCCCCCTTATGAAATTGCGTCCTCAAAATTTTTGAAATTGGGTTTTAAAATTTCATTGAATGTCCAACATCAGAAAATTAGTCAGTAAAACTATTACTTTAAAAGAACAAAAAGGAAGTATAAAGGTCACCCGAGTTAACCCACACTAGGATTCCATGTAAAAAAACATAGACATGGAGGAGAAAACAAAGGTTCATGTTCAGAGGGAGAGTTATAGAAAACATGATTAGGATAATGTTTACCACAAGAAAATCACAAACATATGATGTGTGTAAACGGTATTTGATTACCTAGTAGGAAACATAAATCAACAACATTTTTGTTTTACATTTATTTTCATAATTTTGAGGAATTAATTTACTAAATATAACAAAAACATAATTTAATATACCTACCTTCAAGTTGAGTTTCATCCTTTAATATGTTTCTACCAAAAATAATATTTTCTCCAAATGATGAGCATTCAAAAATACTTGGTCTCATCAAAACACAAGAATCATCTTCTTGAGAGTCACATAATCCAAAAAAGAATAACTATCAGTTTCTTCTATCTTTAAACATTATCCCAAAATCATAAAGGGTAAGATAAAACAACTCTTCAAAAAGAAAGAATCCCATAGGAAGGGGAACTACTTTTAAATCTTCAAGGTTCCATGTTACTACCCAAAGTTCATCAAAGACCATTCCATAAATAATTGCCCTTAAAATTCCTTAAAATAAACCAAACCAAGATTGAAACCCAATTATAAGAATGATTTTATAACATTGTCTTCCAAGATAGACTTTATCGTTCATCTCCAAACAACATCAACCACTTTTATCATCTTATAACAAAAGTAACTAAATTAATCACATTTTCCCCAAGACAGGTTAATCATTTATATATGTAACCTAAATTACTATAATTTCTCCTTAAATTCATCGATTCTTAAATGTAGAAGTCAACCTTTACTCCTCAAAGAAAATACTGTAGTAATCTTTTTACCTCGATCATATAGGATTCCCAAAATAGTGAATGCCTTTCAAAATAATAATCATCTTTTAATCCCCTAATCACATTTTTTTAAGAAGAACAACTTCTCTACATCAACATGTGGTACATAACAATAGATTTTTTCCTTTCTGATATAAAATCATCTTAGGTAGTGAATCAATGATCATAGAATACATAAAATATATTCTCATAGAGCATGAACTAAAATACAACATGACATAGACAATTGTTGTGAAAGAAGTTACATGTACTTCAGTCATCATGGTCCATCTCAGCATAGGACTTGAATTGTTCCCTTGTCCTCAAAGATTGTTGATGCTCATCGTTCTTCTCACCCATTCCAAGAGAGAATTTCCTTGGATAATTTCTAAATTCTTCCCATTTAAGACATCGAAATGTATAAGGTACATTAGATCTAACCTTATCTCCATTCATCACATTATCCATTTTTTAAAGCAATTGGCTACTTTATGCCCTATCATCCCACACTTAAAACATCTCCTGGTTCTTTTCTGACATTATCCTTTGTGCCTCTTCCCAAAAAAATTTCAATGAAGAAATTTGGTCTTCTTTCCCTTATCAACTTTATCAGATGAACATCCTTGAGACTTTGTATTCTTCTTCCTTGATGAATTTGGGCATTCAACTAGGTACCAATTATTAATTGTGATTTTTGATAGCTAGTCTGGAATAATCACAATATGTTCAACTTGATCTCTCATAATCTCTGTCACATTAATAGGGCAATCGTCACATTTCCTATCACATTGGTTGTTGGGACATGCTCTTCCATTTCCTTCCTTTAACTAAGAATAGAACGTATAATTAGGGGGCCTAAATACATAGCCAATAATCAATAGATGGAAACATTAAGCATAGAAGGACAAACTTGTAGAAGGAACGTATACCCTAACTTGTGATCCCCTAGGTTTCAATCTAGGTTATCTATGATCATATATTGTTATGTGAATATTTATTTTATTTTATCTATTTTCCATTAATAATGTTTCATACTAAGATTATGATTTTACCAAAGCAAATCCCTCGAGAGTGTAGTAACCAAGAGTTAAGAATGGCCCATTGTCGTGTACCAGTTCCCATTCGAGTCTAACTCAAAGCGTTGTTTTCAATTTTTACCGCTATGTACATCTGTGTCAGAGCCACCTCTACCTACTCGTATCCAGACAGGGATGTATTTTCTTTGCAATCCCTTACTCAATTCTCACCAAAATACCAGGAAGATTTCCTATATTTAAAATTTTCTATAGGGTTCTTCCTAGAGTTTTTATATCCTAATTTCCACAAAACACTACACTATCCATTGATACCAACTATAGAATCCCGCCTTTTTATAACATAAACTTTCATAACATTTTACAAAACTGAGGATCGTTGAGTTTTAGTGTCTTGGAAACCAGGAACTTAAAATATGAAAACATAAAACATTCTTATTAAACCCTTGAAAGGATTATCCTTATGTTCATCATAGGTTCATTACTACATCTCATAACCAGGGGACATACATTAAAATAAATGGTGATCATAAGGACCAGTAAGGGAAACAAGGGGAAACATTTAACATGTGAACTTGAGATACATCAACAATGTCATTAAAAATAACATTAAGGCATGCGAAAGAATTCATGAGGCATATCATAATAAAAATAACGTATTTAATAACATTATGATGTGGCTACAACATCTAATATTGACAATCATTTCCGTTTCACCAAGGTCCATCCCCACGGTGTCATTAAAAATTAACAAGGTTATTCACCAAGGCGTCGTTAAAAATGGTCATCTCTAGAGATTACGTCTTTACCCAATGCATTGGATTGATTTCAGGGCGCACCCTTAATTTTCCTTTATAATAATGCGATCCACATATATCATCATAAATCATTTCATAAAAAAATCATATATCATAAAAAAATGGGTTTCATTTCATAATCACAACATTTTAAAAACTGATTTAAAGACATGATCTTTATGTCACTTTAAACCCACGGAAAGCGAATGTGGGTTTCATGTATGTAAATCCCTGAATATAAAATAGAACATTTTGGTATATATGTGAATACCCCTTTATAAGAAATATCTTTGAGAATTAACTTAATAAAATAAATGAATTTTAGAATAAGAGAGAGACATTTTGAGATGGAAATTCTGCACCATAACGTCTATGTTATGAGGTTTTAGAAAACAATTAAAAGAGAGGGAACATGGGTCACCCACTCATAAATGATGAATAAAACAGTAGGGGGATAGAATATAAAGGATTTAAGATCATGATAATGAAATTTTAAGGATATACCATATGAAATGAAGAACATGAAAGGAAGACAATAATAAGATTTCTCTTATGAAAATTCGGCAGCCTAACGGCGTCACTTAAACATCAAAAAAAATGAATTGACGAGATCAAACAGGGTATCTAATCGTATGAACATATAATATAAGTATGATAGATATAGAGATCAAACCCCAACACAATAAAAAGGAACTTGAGAGACTTGAAATGAAAGTAGAAATTTAAAAAATGAAAAAGGTGAACGAATCCCTTAAAAATTTGGCAGCCTAACGGCATCACCTAAACTTCAACAAAAATGAATTGACAAGATCATATAGGGTCTCTAATAATATGAACATAAAAGATATGTATGATAGATATAGGGATCATACCCAATCATAATAAAAAGGAACATGAAATAATAGACATGAAAGTAGAACATTGAAAAATGAGAAAGGTGAACAAATCCCTTAAAAATTCAGCAGCCTAACAGCGTCACCTAAACATCTACAAAAATGAATTGCCGAGATCAAATAGGGTCTTTAATCATATGAAAATAAAATACCAGTATGATAGATATAGAGATCATACCCCAAAATAGTAAAAAGGAACTGGAAAGACTTGAAATGAAAGTAGAACATTGAAAAATGAGAAAGGTGAACGAATCCCTTAAAAATTCGGCAGCCTAACGGCGCCACTAAATCTTTCTTAAAATGAATTGACGAGAGAAAGAGGGGGTATCTCATCATATGAAAATGAAAAGGGAAGTAAGAGGAATATAAAAGAACATCCTCCAACAAAAGATCATGGATCATAAAAGAAATGACATAAAAGACATTACTTGAAAAGAAAGAGAGAGGTAGGATCCATTACCTTAAACGTAACTCATAAAACACGAAGGTTTGGACCATGAAGGATTGGGGGAACATTGGGAGGACTCCTTGAGAGGTAATGAGACCAGAGATTCGTTGGGGGAGAGTTGGGTGTGAAAAATAAAGGAGGTAAGGGTGGGTATTTATAGGGAAAGTGAGGGGACAAGGCATTAATGGCAAAGGGACACCTCATTGGTGGTTTTGGAAAAACCATGGGCTTGACCATGGTATTTTCCCATGGTATTGGCCACTTGGGACACCTCATACCTTATATTACTATTCATAATTCGAACATATTGTTTACATACCTAATACATCATTTAATGATGTCATTAAACACCCATAACTTAAAAACTGTATTTTCACTATTCATCGAAAATTCTACTTTCTCCGAAAAATCACAAAATTTAACCTTAACCAAATATCGATGCTCTGATTTCAAAAACGAACTCCATTTTATAAAAAAAATTCTAAATATTTTTAATTTAATTTTAAAATAAATACACTATTCACAAAAAATTCATTTTTTTCAGAAAAATCCCCAAAAATTACCTTAGCATAATATTGATGTTCTGAATTCAAAAATAAAGTCCATTTTATAAAAATAATTTTCTAAATATTTTTTATTTAATTTTTAATTAAAAACACTATTCACCTGAAAAAACTAATACTTGAATAATAATTTATGAAACCGCTATTTAACCATTTTATTGAATCACATTACTTAATCAAGGTGCCTAGAATATATTAATAATTTCTTTAAGTGAGAATACTAATCCATTTGGTCACATTACTAATCCTATGCATTAAATCACTATTCATATTTTTCTATTCATCAAAAATTATGTTGATCTTATTAGACTCTAAATTTCGTACTGAACATAAATGTATAAGACCATTTTTTGAAAATCATTACACATTTTAATTTTTTAAGGTTTACATATACATTTTTAAAATATCCTTTCTCTAAAATTTATCAAAAATATGCATACTATATTTATCCGTACATTTGAAAATTCATAAACTTCATCATAAGAAGAAATCAAAATTTTTATTTAAAACAAAGGATTACACAAGGCATTTACGGTCTCCTTACATAGCTTCTTATAACCCCAACATAGGACCTAAGTGTAAGGTGTGCTAAGGTGAGAGAATCTGAGGGTGGCTCAGCCAACATTTCACGAGTAGTAATTTCTATCAGTTTGAACTTCTCGCGAAGGCGATTCCATTCTAGTTTCACACGATGAAGTTCGACTTGAGTTTTGTCTAGAGAAAATCCCAATGGTGCTACCTCCTTCCCAAGTTCTATTAGATGGGCTTTGATTGGTCTGAGACTACTGGATGATGCCATCAAATCTTCTTTCTATATTAATTAACCAAGATCACTTGTATTTAGAGAAAATAATCAAAACGTTTAGTTTCTAGTGGTCATATTGACCAATGGTCATATAACAGTCAAAACCCAACTGTCTCATATTAATTATAATCATGTTATCAAAAGAAGCCGTTTTGTTGAGTATAAAAATAAAATAACACACAATATTAGGAAAAAAGATTTATTCAAAATTTCGGGTCGTTACACCCCCACTATTATTCATCCTTATGGTCCGAACCAAACAAATGTGGGTGAGATAGTGAAACCCATAGAAGATAGTGTATAGGTGAGGAGGATGAGTTTCTTCTACCTATGAGTTCTAGGTCAGTTCTCTGTATTAAAGGTGGTTTAGTAAGGTCTAGTAAGACCCTGCGAGTACACTTTGGCAACCTGGTTTTTTCATTAGGTGGAAAATATCTTTTTTTTAGGTGTTGTGCTTTTTTTGTGTGGGGTCATGTAACAAAATATTTAGTGGGTGATAGAGTTTCCATATGGATGGGATTATTTCAAACAATTGAGGATTGTATTTTACACAAGTCACGTGGAGATATGGGGTGTTGAGGTGATCTTTTCCTTGGAAGTGTGTTAGTGTTGTGGTTCTTCTTGGTGCGCATTTGTTATAGCACAAGAACCTCTCGTGGTCTTGCTGGTGTGTGTGTCCCAGTGGACCAGGTTATTTTTCTTGATTCTAGGCTTCTACATTTCTGGGATAAAATGTAATAAGGTGGGGGTGATGATTGACTTGTTTTCTCCCTGTTATACGTTGGATTATTTCTTAGATTAATTTTAGACATGGGCCTAAATATGTCCTGAGATTCCAAGGATTGGTGTGTTTCAATTAAATTTTATTATAATATTTAGTATTTTTATACTAATTGCATGGTGGAAGATGGTATCTCTCAAAATGTAGCTCAAATACAAAATCTGATGCCACTATTGAGCCAGTGTCATGGCATTTACCCTAGGAATGGTATTAATTCTGCAGTCACAATCCTTCTGTATAAAATCACCCATATGAAAAAAATTAAAAATAAAATTGTTAAATAAATAAAATTATTTAAAATGATACAGTGAATATATTATGATCAGGGACTCAGATTAGAAATCTTATACCGCTATTGAGTTTGTAGCACAGTGTTTTCACTAGGGTTGACATCCATTGAGAGAGTGCAGGTGGATCAGATTATGTGGCTACTATTATCCTCTTAATAATAGGAGTTAATTAAAATGATCCAGAGCTCACTCATGGAGGATCTTGGGATGATGGTGATTTTACATATGAAAATAATTGTACTGCGATGAAAATGTAGGCTCTATTAGATCATAACGTGGAAAACTCAATGATGGATGCAGAATCCAAGTAGGATTCTTCTTTCATATTTTTCATTTACCCAATTGATGATTTATTGTTGTTTTTTTTATTTATTTCCATTTCTGATGCTCAAATTTTCTCTCTCAATTAGAAAACTAACATTTTTCTTCGTTATATTTAGATTATGATTTTGCGTTCTTCTTGATCTTCGTCTGTTCATCACCATTCTTCATCGATAAATTTTTGGTACGATGAAACAATGTCTGAAAATCATGAAGAGCATTGATCTTGGAAGGTCAGGATCTAAGTATTCTAGATCTATGAATTCTCTATGTTTTTAAAACATTATGAGGCGTGGGATCATGTGGATGGTCTAAAATCCTTTCATCACAATGAAATGGCCGTGAATCTCGGAGAGGAGACCATGTATTTGAAGATCAATTACTAAGGATTCCGGATATGGTCCAAGATTAATTTTTAGACCACCATATTGGTCTCAGTGATCTGCGAAAGAAATTAATGTTTTTTTCGGTGGTTTCCGATGAGGCAGTAGTGGTCTAATAGCCAACGGTAGTGGTATTGGCGAGGTGGTGGTGGTGTCTAGCGAGGTTGCGACGACCCAACAGGTAGTGGTGGCTCGCCCGGAAATGTCCATGGGTTTTTTAAACCCCAGTAAAATGAAAAACGGGTATCATATTATTGTGATCTATTTGGTGATGTGTCTCTCATTTCTAGAAACTCTTATTGGGGAAATTTTGGGAATTAAAATAATCATTTTTTTGGCCCAGGGCCACAAAATGTAGAATAAATAATAATATTTTATTATTATTCAGCTTTGTCCCACCAAAAAATTTCCACAGAGAATACAATTGACACGCTGTAAGTGGAATTGTGACCCTGATGATAAGGAATATGTTTCTATAGAAATATTGGGTGATTATACCTAAATTGTCTTACCAGACCAATGAGGCTTGGTTTGGGAATTTGCGGTGAAATGTGAATTTTTCCTCGGGTGTCTGTTTGGACTAACAAATATTTGATCCCGCGTATTTTTTTCGAGAGTACCGTTATGAAGGGTTCTGTTTTATCAGTTCCAAGATTGAGGTGTGGGCCCCTCTCAAGCTTATTATGGTGAATAGTACCCTTTTCATGGGTTTTACTTTTTGGGATAGTCAATAGCATATACCGCATGTTTTCTGATGTTGAACATGATGGTAGACATGATATTGGCCTAAGAGGCACAATGTGCAGGTGATGTGAGGAGGGTCTCCTAGGTTAGCAAAACCAACTACATGGGTTGATGGGCCCCCTGGTCCCTTTGGTGATATTAATACAAGCTTGGATGAGTGGTTCCTCTTCTACACAGATGGTGAAGTTTCTATTAGCTGGAATGGGTGGGTTCCCCAAGTCCTTTAGCTACGAGGGTTTCTAGTATAACCTCCCCTTAACTAGACAATGACCCCTCTTTTTCTACATTTCATACATGTAGAACTGGTGTGTTCTGATTTTTTGAGTGAGTTGTTTCAAACTTCTTCGATATATTTCTTATCAGATTTGTAGCATGTGTCACCCTGAGAGGCCTTGTTAAATTCATAGGTCCCTTCGTGTATCCTAGGTGGAGATCCCAGAATTAGTGTGACCAATATTTACATGAGTATCGATCCTATACCAAGGATGTTTTAGTTGGATATGGAGACCCAGTGAGCCTTCAGAGATGACCCTCTAGTTGTGCATCGATATATTCTCTTTTGAATTTTTAAGGCATGTTTACATGAGTTATCATATGGGGTTTGATGTATCTTTGTGACCGAGAGTACTCGGGTGATGATCCCATATCTGAGCTATATGATATCTCAGGTGTCATATCTAGATCGTAATGTTTTAATCATCACAGTTCTTGGTATCGGCATGATTAAAACTAATCTGGCATCAATCCTATACGAGACGAGTAGTACCGGTTTCGTATTATTGTGTGATACCCCATTTTAATGTTCGGATTTAAATATATGGTTTTAGTGTCCCCTAACAGATCTAGAGTGGTATCCTCTACCCGAGGAGTTGGAAGTGGATTAGTCATCAGGTGACTTCATCCGTGGTGTTGTCCACCGAGTGTGCCCTTTCTAGTAGGTATCACAAGGGTTGTCCAGGTGTGTTTTTCGTTCATTTATCAATGGAGTGGCATCTCTCAATTGAGTGACATCTTGGATGGTGTGGTTGGCTCATATAATTCATGTTTTTGATACTTTCACCCTTTCATTTTACGATCTATTAAGGATGTATTTGCTCTTGATGATGTCTATGTGGTTGGTACACCATGAGATCATTGTGAGTGTTGCATTGGAACATTATTTCATTTACAATGGTTTGTCTATTGTTCAGACCACATGGCTTGTGGCTGTTTATATTTGGCTATGCTCTGGCAGTTCCCATTGCATGTGTCATTTTTTTGGCACGCTAGGGAAGTCGAGTAGACTAGTTAAGTATTGCTAATGATGGTCTCAGGATGGAGCATATCTCTTTTCTGGGATCCCATAGGTTGGGTCGAGCTAACAGATTATTATAATTTACTCCCTTTTTGGTTTGAGATTTTTGGGCACCTACTGAGAATTTTTATACTCACCCTTTCACAGGCTGTGCCCGCACATGTCTTGTATAATATGTAGACCATTAGTCATTTGACGGTGTCCCTTTTTGACATGGAGAAGGTAGGGAAAAGTAGCTGGACATAGCAGGGTTTTCACCAGATCATAGACGAGGACCATAACACTTGTTTCTTAACAACAATCCCCTCCTTCTGAGCTAGTTAGACTATTTTGTATATTTCCTTTTAGTGGGCCTTTTATTTTCCCTATTTTTACATTCGTTGTACTCTGGTATGGGATAAATGTTTTCATGAATTTATGTTTTTATTTTTTTATTTACCCATGCACATTTTCATAGAGAAGTATGTGGGTGTGTGTGTACAAGTTTGATAGGATAAGGCCTCAAATAGTGTGATAGCTTACTCAGCACTAGTCTCCAGCACCTAACCTACGGAGGCAAGCTTGGGAAGTCACGAGTCGGGCCCCATTGGGTTGGGTAGTGATATAATATATAATATTCAATACATTTATAATTAATTAATATATATATATATATATCAAACATATTCATTTTTTTCATATTTGTTTCTTGGATAATTTTGTGAATAATTTTTAATATTTTCCCACTTTTAATTTTTTTTATTAAAATTTATTCATTTTATATATTTATATTTAATATACACAATATATAACTATTTATAATCCATACATATTTATATTAAATTTATTCATTTTTATCAATAATTTTTTAATTAATAAAATGTATAATAATTTTCGTATTTTAATCAATTTTATTTTTTATTCGATTTATTATTTCATTTTATTCATTTTACACAGATATATATATATTTCATATATATTAATTATTAATCTTTAAAATATATATATATATATATATATTCAAAATATTTCTTTTTTGAATAATTATTTAATTTACAAAATTGTTAATTTTTTTAAAATATTATTTGTTTAATTATTTTATTTTTTGGACCATTATCAGTACTAAAAATAACGGACTGAAAAAGGTTACCCAATATTAGTTCTAATAATAAATCACTCATAATTGATAATTTTTATAATTTCTTCATAATAGTGTAGATTAAAGGAATATTTTATGAGTGCCTTTTTAGAATTGATAAAATAACCCCGTTTTCAATTCGTCTTTAGCACTGATAAATGACACCATTATTAGTGATGTAGTCTTGCTCTACTAAGGAATACCATTGTTAAAGGTATGATTTTTAGTACTGATTGTGAAATTTGTTTTCAAGTCATGTTTTTTATGATTAAATGTATTTTTATAATTTTTTGTGAAATATGATATCCTATTGAAATTGATTTGAAATATGTCACCCATGGGATCCTTGAGTGCCAAGATTGATTGTAAAATATTAATCTTTATCTATTGGAATTGTATGGGTGTTAGCTTTCTAGGGTTCTCCTCTATTCCTACATCATAGATACATTGGTTAAAGAAAATTGACTAACATTGTAGTTGGATCAATTTTTGTGGGGTTCATATGTTCCATATAGATTAATGCATGGGCTCTAGGGACTTGAGTGATCTCTTTTCATTGACTGAATTGAAGTACGGGTGTCTTATCTTGCATGACCTTATGTTATCCTTGGTGTGTTTTCCATTGTGTGATGGATTATTACTTCATATTTTCATATGAGATGATATATGATTTGATTTATTTAATGTGTTATTAGAATTTGGCATTGAAATAATTTTATTAGGTTTTCTGATAGATTTTGAAAATGGGAACTGTTACCTTTATTTTGGAAGAAAATTTTAATATGCTTCTATATTATTTTTTTAGGGGCCATGTTATAAAGAAATGATATGAAACACTTATGTGGGATCCAAATGAGCTTGTTTAGCTCACACCTTAAATACTCCCTTAGGGGTGTGTGGATATTTTTTATCTGATACATGAATACTCAAGGCACTATACTGAGGTGATATGGTTTATTTCAGGATGGTAGGGCTAGATTTTTGTGAGATAGAGTGAAATTTTCCACATGTCCCATGGAGTACAATTTGTTAATTTTTGGGTCTAATATTTTTTCAATTTGTTAGGACATGTCTCTCAGTTTTTCTATTCCATTCTTGGATGCATTGCTAGAATTATCACTCATTCATTATAGAATATTAATTTTATAATTTTATTTAAATATGCATTCCTTTAATCTTATTTTATGATGACTGAAATATTTCTCTCGATATTTTTATATGAGGGTTCTAGATTCCAACTCATGGGGATCAATAACATCTTTTTGGTTCTTCGAAGTACTAGTTCATAGCCTACATGGGTGGGTCTGGTCATGATTGTAAATATACATTTTTATAAGATTTTTCATAATGAAATATCACCATCCATCTTTTAATTTTACTATTTTATTTATATTTACTTTTTTCTATGTCCTAATATAATTGGTTGTGATCCATAGTATGGGAATATTTCATGTTTCCTCTTTTCTATAATTTTTATTTGTTTATTTTTTGGTAATTTTTTTTGTAATTAATCATTTATTTTTTCGGTATGTATGTTGGAAAATATGATATTATATAATTAAATTATTTATATGATACTAGTAATAAGTTGAATCCTATATCGTATGGAGAGTATTTGGAAGTAGAAAAAAATTGAAATCTAGGTTGATAAGGAATAAGTGATGATGATACATATATTACATGAATTTTATTTAATCTATGTATTGGTATTTATTAATAATATGTTTCAGATTATTATTAAAATGTCAATTCATAATTAAGTATTTTAAAAAGAACAATCTCACCTGAAATATTCAATAATTTTCATTATTGGTTTGGCATGCACTGGTGCATTAATTATTATTAATATGGTGAATCATATATGTAAGAATATGTCGTTGTAATAAACTAATGTTATTTTTTAGTTAGAGATTTTTTTATTAACGATGTTATGCTAGAATTATATGATAAAATGGGATTTTATAGGGGAATTGAAGAAATATTGAAATAACATGGAATAAATATCAATTAACCAGGTATTATGTAATTTATTTTCAGGATATTATAGATTAGGGAGTGTTTCATTGGATGAGTTAGTTTATTGTATAATAAATATTAGGTAACCTTTTAATAAATCATATTTACTCAATTTATTTTAAACTAATTAAATTATTTATTGGAAACAATTAGCTAAATGATTTAAGGCATTACATTAGTTATTTATATTTATGTAGTTCTGCTTAATTTTTAAATAAATTAATTGAAATAGATTAACGGGATATATTAAATAAAAGAAATCATGGAATTGGGATCTTTGTTATTAATTCACAATGATCATGATCACATATTATTTAACCAATATTACATAGTTAAGTCTCATAAATAAATAAAAATCATAACGAATAGTATAACTACTCAATTTATGGGTATATTGAGTATTATCATGGTATTTTTATTGTTATTTGGTATTGATATCGTGTGAGTGTGATGATTATTATTATTATGGGATATTTATGATTTTGAGACAATGAATTGATATTATTATTTATTTTACTATTTCATTTTATTAATTTCTTGTTATTTTTTAAAAGTAAGTATTATAATTTGTATTTTTGTACTTGAGTCATTTTTTGTGATGTCTCATTTAATTTTTTATATATGTGGATGTTTTTATGTATTTTTATTTCTTGTATAATTTTTTATATAACTACATAATTTTAAAATTTTTTATAATTTACTTATATGTAGTTTAATTTATCAAGGTAACAACACATGTATATTTTTGGACTATAATGCATTATGATTATAACATGTTATTGACTCCAAAAGGGTTCATGTTGGATTTTTTTTCTAAAACACACTATATTGGAGTTTTAAATAATAAGTGGAGAGTTATCCTTAGTTTTCATTATAAGGATTTTAATAAATAGTGTGGATGAAATCATTATTATAGTCTATTTCAAAGTGATATGTTCATATTTTATTGTCTAGTGAACATTTTATAATTATTTGGATAGTTTATATGTAATCTGGTTTTGAGAATATTTATTGGAAAATAGCCATTCCCATGCGTATAACTAATTATTATTTAGGGAATGAATCATATAAAAAAGGTTTATAGGCCCCATATGAATAATTTTTTCACATTATTATAAGTCATTCTATTTGGAATATCAAAATTTGGAAAATATAGTACATGATTATAGGTATTGGATCATCTACATATGAGTAAACATGACCAGTGTTTGAATCACCATTCTATATGTTTGAGTCAATGGAGTTTGCATGTGCGTCATCTAAAATTTCTTAAGATTCACCCACAAATGAGTTTATAGTGACTCTTTTATGTGTCATCTCGAGTGTATATGAGTTACCCCATTATGATTTTTCATGACTTCATCGTGAAATACTTATTAGTGGATTGTATTGATTTAAATTGAAACATTTCTTTGTGATTTTTTATATAAAATTAGATAATGAATTTTTTTATATTCATCATAGAATTTTCATTATGAATTATACTTAATTCACAATTCAATCCAAAATTAAACAATAAATTTGGGGTTATATTTCAGTGAATTATATATTATATCCCATGAAAGGTTTATTCACCATGAAGTTTTAGTGTGTATAAGATAAATCGGTCCATATTAATGAAATAAAATATTATCTTTATGATAATAACATCAAGATATAATAATTAAGGTTCATGAATTACTCGATTTGGTTTTTCCACATCATAAGCCAAATATAAACCAAGAATGTTTTTGACGTATAGAGTGTTTTATCATTAGGTTTAGTGCAGTTATAATATATGGTTTTTAAGAGGTATTCAATGGATTATTTTCCTATTTTAGGAAAAATATATAAAATTTAAGGAATGTAAAGTTGAATAAAATATAATTTTATAATTAAGGTATATATGATGGAAACAAATATCTCCATATAATATACCTTTCAGGTTTCATATTCAACCAATGGATTAGAGTAATAATATTAGGATAAATATTTAATTTTTCATATATTACTAATATTTCAAAATATATCTTTGGTGATTATTTTCAGATTTTACTAACAGAAAAAAGAGATTAGAATAGAATTTGGATGACATATCTATTCATTAAGTAGCTATATATCGATGAAGGAATGAATATAATATACACTACCTTGAAGATGTATATTCCTTTACGAATAAGAGGGATTTTTTAGTCAATCAAGATGAAATGTATTCCAATTGTAAAATTGGAACATCAAAAAAGTATTCTATAATCATTTTGGAAAGAATGAACATGTCACTTCAAAGAAAAACAAACCATATGAGAAGATAGGGTATTGCACGATACCTCATGGAATGAATATTCTAATCGAGGTGAGGTTAACAATACGTATGTGATGTATAAAATGGAGATTAGGAAAAATCTATACAGTATATCTAAAAAAATGTGATATTGTTATTTTCAGGACACTAACTTGATTTTCTCTCTGATTTAATGAGAGATATGTGATATTTTGAGGGAATTATTCCATAGTTGAGAGTGAGCCTACCAAAAACATTGTAAAGGGAGTGACCCTTAGTATGGTTGAATTATACTAAACCCTACTTTCAATCAGTGAGGTTTTTATTTAATTGGTGATTTTTTACCATATCAGTCACATTATTCAATGATTAGTCTATTAGTGAGATCCAATTGGATATAATTTTGTGCCCTGTATGATTTTATTTTCCTATAATATTAATGACATAAAATGTTAATTTAGGAAAAATAAATCATAAGTTAAACTAGTTAAGGAATTATGAAGTGATTGAAATGACCAGATCAAAACTAAAAAAAAGGAAAAAATATGATCAATATAATTAAGAGACCAATATCACCTAGTTATTTGAGAGAATTTTGTAAAAGGGTTTAATTTAGAAACAGTTTTTACACTAATTCACTACCTCTAAATGTATCAATCTTTTATGTCACATATGATCCTAATAATTCATATAAATTCTAATGATATAAATTTTTTCTCCCCCAATGAAGAAGTTTTTTGTTTTCTTTCACATATAGTATAAACAAGGAATACACTATTATTTATCTATATGAAAATCTATGTTTAGAAAAATGAGTCCTTGAATTATATAAATGATTTTACAAAAGTATCTCGATAAGTGTTATAATACATATTTTTTTATTGTGTATAAATTGTGTAATATTTTCAATTGACCAAATAATTTTATACATTGATGATTCTATAAAAACATATTAGAAGATGATATAAAGGAATGTATAGTCAAGAAAAATTCATAATGAAAAAAATATAGGTATATTTAGAAAATATAAAAGATCCATTTGGAATTGAAACTATGTCAAATATAGAATAAAAATCTAGTCATAGGAACCTATGAATATACGTATTGATGTTTTAATTATGTCAAAAATGTTAAAACAATAATGATTTGAATAATTTCTTCAAGATGAATGTATCACCAACTAAGATAGTTTATTATAACTCTATTTCCATATCTATTTATAACAATGTTTTGGAGTACGATTTTAAATATGTGAAATTAGATTCACCCATTGATATGGATTGAGGCATGGTTCCTAATGGTGAAATTGTAACAACATTAAAATTTCAATATATTGTATTCTCCTATTACACAAAAGAATTGATCCAATACAAACATGAGAAGGTCGAGCAATAGAATGTATTGAAATAAATTGACAATGAATTCATAGAATAATTATACATTGAAAATAAAAGGATAGAAATATATGAGGGTACCAATAAATTTAAATTAAATAATAGGGTATTAAAGATAAAATATTAAAGTGATATTCATCTTAAAATTTCACAATATATAGAAAAGTAGGTGGTCACTAATAAAGAATTTTAAATCACATTTTTCCTCCTAAGAAATAGCGTAAATATAAGGTACAATAAAGAATAGATGAATCCTATATAATAAATATTATGGGAACCCATGTGAAGAAGAAATATGAGAAGATTAAGGAACTAGAATAAAATATTTATTATTATAAGGGAAATGAGGACATGTGTAAATATTCATTGGAAACCCTATAAAATGGAGTCAGAAATGTCTCAAATTGAGAATCAATAGCAAAATATCACATCTATAATATTTATTTGAACTATATATCCTTGAAAAATCAATATTAAATGATTCAAAAAGGAATCCTATATTAAATTACTTTTATATTGGAAGATTAGGCCATAAAATGATAATATATTTTGAATCCCAAAATATGAATAATTAATGGAAATAAGATGCATCAACATTTCTATATAAAAAATTCCACAAGATGTATAGTCTCTATAAGCTGTGAATTATATGCACTTATCCAAGAAATGTTTCAAAGAATTCATCTTAATATAAATCCATAATATTCATTAAATGGACCTCTAAACCCTTAACACACAATGATAGGGTGTATCTAGGAATTAATACTATTGAGATGGAAAATAGGTTCCCTATTTTAGAATAATGATATAATTATATAAAGTTTGAATAAAAATCAAATTTTTGAAACTCATAAAAACCATCTAGGTAATTAATAAATGAAACACAGAATAAAATGAGTTTTTTTTCTCAAAAATGAGAAATAATGAAAAGAATGTTCCACCAAGGAATGATAAGGTTGAACTGGATGTCATTGAAATTAAAGAATAATTATTTTAATGTGATCCCCCAAAATTAACTATATGGAATGATATGGACACTAGATGATGTTTAATTAATTTGAAAAAATAATGATAAGAAATACATTGGTACGGTATCAAAATAGGAAGAATACGTAAGTGAGACTAGTCTCATAAAGTTGATGAAGCATAATCCAATAATAGAGGAGTCCAAAGAAACACTTTTTGGTTAAGTATATGAATGGTGAATTATTCAATATATATCCACCTGGATGTTATTTAAAAGGGACTCCACTGATAATTATCAAGGAGAAAAATAGGTTATGAAGTTATTAATATACCATTTCATAATCTAGATAATGGAAAAGGAATTAGTGAATATGGATCATTTTTTCATCAAGAATTGAATTATTTGTAATCTTAAGGAAATATGGATTAAAACTCCACCAATATATTTTAAATGTTTATTACCTTATAAAAGTGGTTTATAATTAATGTGGATATACAATTAATGGGGTGAGTATGCTAAAAATTACATTTTTGGGCTAGAAGATAATAAGGATTCAAGATGAAAAAATTCTTACAAAAAGTGCATTACGAGATATTTCAACTAAAATTTGGAATTGTGATGTTACATAAGTAATAAGGACGATCTGGAATTAAATATAGGTGTTAAAACATCAGTACAATATTAAAAACTATATCTCAAAATGGCATGAAAAACTAAAGTATATAATAACCTGAAATTCATTGGGCATCACTAGTCCAATAGTAACATATGGTATCAATCAATTCAAAAAGTGGTATATTTCACACACCCTGTGATATCCTACCTATTTAAAAATTGTTTCACTGTATGAGATATGTTTTCATCGATTGAAATTCGTATAGAAAAATTTAATGGTTTCTATCCTTTATTGTGTTTAATAGAAAATAGTTTGTGATATGAATCAATTTTATGGGGATAAAATAATATATTGTTCTTATACAGAACCAAATAAATATTGTCTTAGATGAATTTTTTACACCGCAAATGATTTGTGGGGGCTTCGTAAGTTAGAGTTATTTGTGTTTTTATAGCTAAATTTTTGAAATTATTTCATAATAGGCTATGGAGGATATGTATTGAATTGTCCATCAGAACAAAAATAATTAAAAATTGGTTATAATATCCAAAATTGTGAATTTTTATTGATAAATGGTTAAGGAATATTGAAAATAATTTTTCTCTCATCTATAATTGTGAGATTTATTTTTTCTACTAGTCAAAATGGATAGTTAAAATGAATTCTATATTGATCTGAGAGCTAATGGATAGTTAGTAAATGGATGATAGTAATCACAATATAGATATTAATTAGAGTTATTAATTGATATTATTAATAAATGGTATGAAGAAAATGAGGAATGGCCTCTCAAAATTATCTTTGTATAAGGGAAAAAAGTAAAAAAAAAATAGAGGTAACTCTATTTTTTTCTAATAAGGGGGATAAATGAATCCATCTTAAATCTATATTTTTTTTCATGATGATTAATTTTATATGGTGATGTTTTATTTAATGAGTTTTGTTTCAAAAAAATATAAAGGTGTATATTATTGAAACACTAAGGGTTAATTTTTTATTTATTTCAACATATATTGTGTTGGATTTTTCAATGTAAAGTGCTGAGTTAGCATTGGATTACATTATAGAGAAACTCTTGGATAAATTTGAAGGAATATTCAATTCAATATATTTAAATTTTATAATATAATATTTTTAATTATGAAATATGTTTAAAGGTGTTCTATATGATTACTGTGAAATCTAGTTTTAGCATATTTTTTTAAAACTAGTCAAGCACCAATGTATGAGTCACTTTCTTTGTGTTTATGATTAATTTAAACAATTACCATGGGACAAGTATGAATCATTTGGGAACCAATGTATGAGTCATTATCTTTTTAATATAAAAATTTAGAAATAAATAACATAATTATTATTCATGCAGATGTTTTGTTCTTTTAAATTTAATCATCATACAGGTCATCATTATAAATACCTAATACATTAGTGTAAATGTATGAGTAATCAAGAACTGTGTGTGAATCATCAATGTATGAGTCCTTGATGGACTATATATGCATTATTAGGGTTGCGCGTAATTCACCCCAATGTTGTTTTTTAGGTTATTATCTGACAACATTAGTGGGGGAATTAGTTAATAAAATATATGATTAAAACATTGGATAAATTAGTGTGAACAAAATATAGATGAATATCAAGGTTTATTTTGTTCTATCATTTCAACGATTTAATTATAAGATGTATTCGGATTTAAATTTCAATAAATCTTGGTTGTTTATTCACTATATTTCAGCAATTCATGATCTAATCTTCAATATGTAAATATCATGATTCATTTATTTCAATCCATAATTCATGAAAAATAGAAAGTATATATTTGTCCTGATATTTCCATGAATTAATTATCACACCCCATGTGATTTTTTCACACAATTTTTTTTGCAGTTTGAATGAGATTAATTAGGATATATGGATGACATAAAATATTATATCCTTGACAATAAATTGAATCTCGAATCATGAATGTTTTATTTTTGGTATATATAGTCTCACTAAAAAACATTAAAACTAGAAACTAAAAATTTTGGTGTTGTGGAGAGAGCTACAACAGTAGGTTGAGGGTCTTTTTAATAAACCTTTTAAAAATTGTTTTTGAATACATTATTTTGTAGTACTGAGTGAAATAAATACATCATGAGTAATGATGAGTTATCATATCTCAAAAAATTATATTATAGAATATATGATGGAAAACATATCATCAAATAATGTTACTTTCATGGATTTGATTTGACCCATAGATTTTAGGGTGATGAAGTGGAGATGAAAGAAGGTTTTTCCATAATTTTAAAATATGTACAATGATATCCAATTAGGATTATATATACATATTAATAGAATATGATAAGAATAGTATCATATGGATGAAACATGTAATCCTTGAATATGTGTCTATTATAAAATAAATGGAACCTACAAAACCTTGACGATCAGTTTTTATGTTTAGGAAGATGGATTTTACTGCTTGGAGAAAATGTAATTCCAGTCACTATACAAGAAGTAATGAGTCAATTTACATTATGGAATATTGGAGTAATCATATGTTTATTCCTATTAGATGTTATATTCATCTAAAGATAATGTGAGGGTTTTTGTGACTCTGATGGAGTTCATAGACTATATGTAAAGTATCAGTTAAGGAGTTAGTACATCTACACAAAATAGGGATGAAAATAGAAACAAATTAATTATTGGTTATCAATGGACCCGCACATCATTAAATTATGGATGTTATTTTCCCATAAGTAGTTTGTAAATGATGAGGAATGTAAGTGGGCCTTGGGAATTAATGAGCTACCCCAAAGTCCATTTATTGGAAAAAAATCCAAGAAATGGAGTTACCATGCCATTTTATATCCATTAAATATATAGTTATTGGAATTTAGTGCATAAATACACTTCTGATTACACATAGTTTAGATATAGTCTCATATGGGTGAACTAAGTAATATCCACATGTCCCTTTCATATTAATTATGTATTTAACTTATAATATTTGGGGATTTTTTTAGTTAAAAACTTTAATGATTTACTAAGAAAATTTCCTACCAATGTGGGGAGAATGCAGAATAGAGATAAATTAATGAGTAGGGTTAGGAAGGATTAAATCAGATGCATCCAGATTCATCCCCTCTCTAGGTCCCATGGGGATATAACACATTTACGAATTTACCTTCGGTTGTGATTAATTATGGTTATTTATTGTTTTGGGATATGATGTATTTGAGATTAATACATATGTATATGAATTGACGGTGTGAATATAAGATGGATGTTGGGATAATTTTTATTTGTTATGATATGAGATTTCTTGATGAATTGGATTGGTTGAAAATTGGGATTCCCTGATGACATTGTGTTGGTTAGCAAAGGATGAGACTCAGGATCTTCTGCATTACCTATATTTAAGGGGATGACAATGTTTGGTATTATTTTTACTATTGACTGACTTAATTTCTTATAAACTATTCATAATTATGTCTTTTCCTTTCTTATATTCATTTCATGAATGTCTATCTCTACATTTCTTTTCTACAAGGAAATTAAACTACTTAGATTGATGATTCAACTATGTTATACCAAGTGATAACCCATATATAGAATTCCTGAGTTGTTTTGTAAAACTTAATCAAGGATAATAGAGGAAATGATGTTCGGGTAGATGAAATATTGATTTAAGTGCATTTTTCATTTTCCATTCATATATTATTATTTTTCATGTAGTTAATTTAAATATAGTAGAATGTTAAATGATTAATTTATATATATGATGATGACTCAAGGATTAGTAATATTTTCCTAATAAATAAGATGTTAATTCATCTCACAACTATGAAATATACCCTCAGTTATAGTCCCGAACTCTTGGACTACTGAAGGTGGTGTTCAAGGGCTATTCAATTCTCCACTATTAATCATGGTTGGATTTCTATGGGTCCTAATAAATGTTTTATTTACATTGATATAAAAATTTAATGTTTTAGATTAATTATTATAACTAGTTAATTTTGGAAATATTATATATTCATAATATAGTTTGATATTTGATCAAATTTCATTGGAATTATTTTCTCCATTGTTTTTTATTGGTGACATAAAATAGTTTCATTTAATATATTAGGAAAATTTTAAAATAATTACTAATATTAGTCTTGGGGATTACTAAGGGTAAAATTTTAATTTCATCATAAATATAATATTATATTATATAATAGACAATAATATTTAAACATTGATGTGTTGTGGTAGAAATTTATTGTGTATTTGACATTGATTAAATTTTAGTTTCATCGGTATTTTTCAAAAGTAATTAAATAAAATAATAAAAATATATTAAATTCTTATATCTGGATCTTGAGTGGAACCTTCTCTGTTATTATTCTCCCTAGGAGGTCGACATTCATGTAAGAGGAATATCACTGTTGATTTTGTAGGAGCACCTCAATACGTTATTGTTATTTTAATTCAAGCAGTTTTTTTGTTTGTAATTCATTCATTGGTTTTAATGATCTACATTATTAAAAATAAACATTAATTTAATTCATGAAATATTTCTTATATGGACATGAAGATATTATTGTGATAAACTGATGGTGGAATATTTTCAATTATCTTATATATAGTTCTAAGTATATATAGTCATGAATAATTTATATTATTTTTCATCAATGTAATATAATCTACTATGTGGATAGAATCATGATGTAAATTATATATAAAATTTAATTTATCATCAAGATGTATCTTGTAGTTCCAAAATCAAGAAAATTTGATTAATAAAATAAAATTTATCTTAGGGGGAAGATATGATATTGCCTATCTGATCTATAATTTTAAATGCCTAGGAATCATTTTTCAAGATCATTTCATTTATGACTTACTGAATCTTAGAGTTATTCAGAGTGAGTTTAGAGGAATTGTGTTTATGATAGTTAGGTTTTTTTTCCATGTTGTGTGTGCACTAAGCCATGTAGAAAAGCATGTGGTTGTTCATGGTTTTCCGAGTTTTGGACCTGTGGTAGTGGTGAGATCGATTTTTGGGAGATCAATAACGTGGGGAGTGAAATACCCATGGTTCTTGTATTTTTAGAGGTTATGGTGGTGTTTTGGCTATATATCAGGAAATTTAGGGTTGACTGTTTTTACTCATTGGTCATAATTAGTGGGATATTTTAGTTCTTGGTGAACCATTTTGAGAAAAATCCTATGGTATCCATTTAAAAGGATATTTTCATTTGAAATATTCCCCACAAGAAATATGGAAGGTATCTATGGCATTATGGTGGCTATGTTGTCATGATGAGACTAGGGGGTTTTCTTTAATGTATGAGGGACCATACCAAAGGAGACCGTGGTTTAATTTGTGTGGGTGTATTCAAGGAGTTTCCATGTTGTGAGTGGCAGGAAGGGAAATGGAGAGTTTCTACTCACCATGCTATTGTCCTTGTCATGGTGAGTTGATACCATGAGGAATCTAACTCCACAACATAGTGAGAGGCCATAGTTTCTATTTGGTGAGATGAAATAGTTCCTACCATTCCTTGGTTAATGGTTTTGTTCTAGTCAATGTTATTTCTTATTTTTTAAAAATTCTTTACAATGAAGGGAAAGGTAGTTTCAATTGTTTGGAAACTCATACATCCTTAACTAATGGGAACCACATTCGTGGTGGAATACACCACATCATGTAGATTCTAATCGAATATTTTTTATAAATTGGTGGTTTGGTCTCATATTGTTTTAAATTATACCACTTACATCGAACACTATATGGCCCTTATATATCCTTGATCACTCTATTAATTTTCCTTGAGATTTTAATCTCTATGGATTATTACAATATAATCTTATTAAATAAAGGTAATCTCTCTATAATTATAATTATTTACTTAATTTTCTTATCCTTCAAATCATTACCTCAAAATATTTCTGATTTTTTTGGGTCAAGATGATTGAATCATATAATTTTGGGTTTCTGTTGTTATTTTTCACGGTGGGATCCATCGGTTTTAATGGTGTTTGATTCTGTGATTCTTCAAATTGTGGGAAGTGGTTCCTTGAATCATTGAATCGAGGTTAGCGATTCATTAGATCTTATTTATGTTTCAATGTAGGAGTATGTTGAATTATACTCATTGGATAAATCATGTAATTGACCATAATAAATATAATAAATCATTAGATAATTATATGTATTACTTGTCAACTATGATCTCATGGAGTTATCCTTTATTTGATGGATTCCATATGATATTTTTTATATAGTTTTCTTCTTCTTATTGTGATTATTATTACTTTTTATAATTATTGATATGATTTAAATAGGTTATAAAATGTTAAGATGAAATTTTGAATTGAATAATGACCATGACATTTGAAATAAATTATCTTTCCTCCATGAAATATTTTATGAATGATATTTTTCAAATAAGTATATGGTTGATAACAAGATATCAATATATACTAAATTTCCAGTTTCTTAAGTATGAATCATGATCATAATTAATCCACTAATTTGATGTAATAATTGGTAAATATGATTACAGAAATTGATGTACTTGTGGCTATTATCAATCATGATTGTTTTAATATTGTTTTCATTAGTGTGATTGAATTAGTTTTCCCTTGAATTTTTTATTTTGAGAATATTAATTTATACTATATGTGTTACATAAGATGATAAATCCATTCCTTTGTTTTGTCATGAACCATGTTCAGTTGTGATATTGAGTGGGAGATGGGTTAGAACACCAATATCATAGTAGTTGTTTAGAGTGGATAGTACTATAATTGTGTGGAAGGATGTTGTGCGATTATTTTTGGATGATTATTATGGGTTGAAATCATTGATAGCCTATTTTCATGTGGTTGGCTGATGGATGCTTATTTTCATGATTATTGGTTTGTCTAATTTACATCTACCTTCTATAGTTGGCCTAATTTACATGGTGTTCATCTCATTATTATATTATAGAATGTGTCCTAGAATACCTAGATTATTGAAAGATGATGATGAATGTAATAAACCCATGGGATATTTTGATGGAATTATTCAAGGAGAAATGTATGGAAATCTTGATTTTAAATTTTTTTAATATAATCTATCGATTGTATGAAAAAATTATAACGGTTGAACTATAAATTAATATAGAATTAATTAGTGTATTTGTAATTTAAAAATTACATGAGGAATGATGATAATTCATGATTTATTTTATTCTTAATTGTGATTTAGATATTATTCCTGGAGATAAAAGATTTTTTTTCATGGGAAATGGTAGGTATTTTTTGAGAATAAGGTATGATTATTTCATATGGGATGGTATCATGTTATACTATAATTATGATTTATAATTTCATTTTCCCCACCACTCGATTTGATAGCTCAATCAACAACTAATGGTTTTGTGTATGAGTGTTTCCCCCACATCCATATTGGTGTGGGAATAAATATATGAATGAAAACACTTCTCCAATCTACCATTAGATTTCGTAAAACATGTTCTCATGTAATAGTAATGATGATATATGGGTGATCATGGACCACATGATGAAGTCATCTCACTTCATATATATTTTAGAGAAAAAAATGGTGGTTGTTTCATCAATGTATTTTCAGGAGGAGGTAGTCAGGATTTAATGGGTTTTGAAGACAATCTTTGATTTTTATCCCCATTTTACATTTTGTGTTTAGAAAAGTCTCTAACATTATTAATTTTCATAGTTATTGCATAACATAAAATTTGATCCACGTATTAATGACTAGATAGATAGAACTATTCTAACTCAAGAAGTTAATTTTCGTTAATGTGTTTTTCATTTTTGAGGTTCATGAGTGAGGCACTTTTCCTCAGTAGAGTTTCCTTATCATAATAACTATCACTCTACCATTGGTATGGATTAATTTAAATAATTTTATGTAAAACCTTTTCAATCTATATTATGTTGTAATGAGGGTAGATAATTTGATATTCTATGTATTTAAATTTTATAGATCCAGACATATAAGGTGAAGATGATCCCTAAGAAGATAAAGTTATCTATGTATCATAATAATTTCTATATTAAATATAAGATAAGGCATATAGAGTTTTTATCTAGATATTATTGGTTTTTAAATGTATTCCTTTATCATTGGTGTCATGTGTGTGGTTATGGGAGTGAGATTTCATCATAATTTTTAGACAGTTTAAGGTTTTTTGGTTATTTTGTTTCAATTATAACTTCTCCAAAGATGATATGGATTCATGAAATTTTTCACGTGTCACATATTCTTTGGTATCTCCATTTTGATCCCTATGAAATTGACTGCAGAATGTTAGACGTTCAAAAAAATATGAACTTCAAGGAAAACTTATCATGATTCATGATTGTAAGAAGATAGTATTGTATAGGTTTGATATTCAATTGGTTTGTGTCACATGATAGCCTAGTAGTTTAGAGAAGATAACATGGGAAAATGATCCACAAATGTGCACTAATTGTTTCATGTTATTTTTTTAGATAATGTGTATGACAACTATTTTTTAATTTATGAGAAGGTTAATGATATTTATTTTTTATGTGCCTTATTTTGCGAAAGTATTGGTTATGTTATCATTATTGTTAGGTCATTGAGAGGTATCTCATGGGTTGGTTGTTCAGATCTAAAATTCTTTTCATCCCTTGGTTTAGTTTTAATAATCATGGATGATATTTTTTTAGAGGTATCTGATTTAATGGATTTCATTTTTTGGATCGTATGCTTTGAATAATCTCAAGGTTCATATATGTCAAGTTGGTGGTTGGAATAATTATAATGATAAGTGTAGTGTTTTTTCCTATATAGGTGAACTATGGTATGTTAATTGGAGTGGGAGTCGAATTAGATACGCCCATTTTAGAGCTGTGGGAATATTGAGCTAACAATCTTGGATATTGTGATCATGGAGAGTGAAATTCCTATGTTTATGGGTGTGTTATAGGTATTGGTGGAGTTTTGGCCAGGGGGAAGGCCATTTAATGTTTAGATATAATGAGGTAATGGGAATAGAGATTTTGTTGTGATAGATATTTAGTCAGAAAGAGGAGTGAAATGCCAATGGAATCTCTATTAGAAGGTGTTTCAGTTAGAAATTTTCCTTTGGGGAAACAAGAAAAAGATTTATGCCAGAGTGATGTCTGCAATATCATTGTGATCCCAGTGGATTTCCCTTAGTGTATGGAGGACCCTTCCAAAGGTGTGATCATTAAAATGGTCTTCAAAAGAGTTTGTTTGAGGCCGTATTTTTTGAGTGGGAAGGGAAATAATGAGTTAAAACTCAACATACCATTGTCCATTGATTAGTAAGCTGAAACAGTGAGACGTTCTACTCTACACCAATGAGAGATTCCTTAATGGATACATAGAGGTTGAAATTGTGTCTACCACATCATGGTACATTGAATGGTTCTTAAAAAAGGTGTGCAACGTGGTTTTCAAGATATAGGTGGTTCGGAGGGTCAGAGTATAGAAAAATCACTAATTAGTGAGGTTTATTTCTTTAATAAAATTTTAAAACATCTTTAATTAATTTAACGACATTTCCAAAAAAACATTGGAAAAATAAATTTCATAAAATCAGTGATGTTTATAAACATATCTAGTTTAGAGACATTTATAATTTTCTCAAAATAGAGCCGTTTACAACTAAGACTAATTTTTTGATGTTAACAAACGCCTCTATTTGGTGACTCCACATTTTCATATTTTTCTGTGAAATGTTTCTAAATAAACTTCAATAAAATAGTGTTGTTTTAAATGATTCTATTTAGTGAAACCCCATTTACCAATATTTTTTGAAACATAGGTAAATAAATGTGGGTGAATCATGCATCACTAACCAGTTTTTTAGAAACTTCTCTAATTAATAGTCATTAAATCACACCTCACACTTTTTTAAAAAATCATAATTTTTTGGTGGATATTTGTATATATATTGTTCTTTAATATAATTCTAACATTCCAAGAAACTATCTGGTTAATGTTCACATAATGTAACCCACCCCCACTACCCATTCCCTCCTGATCCAGCTCCAGTACCCCTGCTCCCAGCCTTACCCGATCTAGTATCCCCACTCCCAATTATACTCACTCCACTACCTAGCACACCCCTTCTAGTACACCCCTCACCCAATTCCATCCCGTAGAATGCTCCCTCCCTCCCTTCCTTTCTCTCTCTCTCTCCAGCACATCTTATTTATGTACCCACCTACCACTCTCCTATGCTAACCCCATCTAGTACCATTCACGTTCACATCAAAGGGTTATATAAAAATCACCCAGAGAGAATTTAACAACGATTAACCAGATTACACAGTAGAAAGCCTAACTAACTCTTCTATTCATTAATTTTTATGTTAAATTTTATACCTTATTTATATATATCATTATTTTAAAAATTAATAAAGTATATATATATATATATAATTTTATATACATATATTAATATATAAATTCACTAATGTTTACTTAAGTATATATGTATATATGTGTGTGTTTATATTTATTATAAAAATGTTTATATTATATTTTATATCTATATATTTAATATATTTTAATATTATATTATATTTTGTATATAAATAAATATGGTTATTTTATATAAGTATAAATATGTTTATGTTTTACATTATAAATATGTTTGTATTTTAATTTTCATTATATGTTTATATTATATAATATAAATGTATGTGTGTGTATAAATATATATGTACATATATATAATTATAATTGTAAATTTACAGATATGTATCTATCAATATAGTTAGACACTTTTTAAAAAGCTAATAAAAATGATATTATAATTGTCACATTTTATTAAAAGCGTGATTAAATATAAATTTTTTAAATGTATTATGTTATATATATAAATATAATTTAGTGTTAGAAAAAAAATTTATTTATTTATATGTTAACATACTTATATTATTATTATATATATATATATTATATTTTATATATAATATTTTATGTTTATTTGTATATTTATTATTTTAAATTCTATTCTATTATATATATGTTTATATTTTACATATATGTTTATATTATATATATATATATATTTACATTTTATATTATACAAATTAGACTATAATATATGTTGTGTGTGTGTGTTTATATTATATATATGTGTGTGTTTGTGGTTATATTTTATATGTCTACATTAATTTATAAATGATTATATATATATATATTCATATATAAATATATGTGTGTGTGTGTGTGTAAATATATATGTGTATATATAAATATATATATATATATATAATTAATTTACAAAAATTTTAAAAACTAGTAATGTCACCACAAAAATAGGGAAATTATCATAAAAAACTGACAAAATTTAAAAAATATATAGGGTTCCCTATATAAATATATTTACGTATATTAATATATTTGTGTTTGTGTTTAGATAAATTTAAATATATATATTTTTATATAGATGTGTCTGTGTTTATACATATTAATATATATATATGTAAATATATAATTACATCGATACAGGGAAAGTGATATACAATGATATATATATATATATATTAATGTTTCTTGAAAAAACATTTAACATTAGTAACATTTCATTAAAAACATGATTAAATTACAGACATTTGTTTAAAGGGACTTTCTATTAGCGATAATTTTGAGGAATCGTCAACAATTTAGATATGATTCAAAAAAATTGTCTCTAAACTAGTGACAATTTATAGAAAACATCATAAAATTAGTGACTTTTTAGAGAAAACATCGATACATTACTGTATTTTTCTGAAAAATGTGGAAGTTTTTTAAAATTATTGAGGTATTTAAATAATGTCGCCCAAAAATGTCACTAAACTATAGTTTTCTTGTATTGTAAGTCCATTTGAAATAACTATAAATTCATATCTCTATTCTCGAAGAGGGTCCATGATCATATTTGAAGACACCACATTATGTAGTATTTTTGTCAAGATTTATTTTAAAAAATGGTTTTTTGGTCCACCTTCGTTCAATTTTGTATATCTTCTTTCAAAACCTAGTCATCCCAAGACACTCTTAACAACCTTTGTTATCCATCCTTCATATTTAAAGCTCTTTGGATCATTAGAATCATACTCTCATTATTAAAGGAACTCTCCCCCATTTTTCTTATCTTCCTGAATTTTTTAATTCGAAGAAGATATCCTTTATGGAGGGTTTGTCTTTTTTTGCATCGATATTAAATCATGGATTTATGGTGGATTTATTTTTGTGGGTATAAGTTAGTTTCATTGTGTTGGGTGGTGATTTATTCCTTTTTTCTTCAATGTTTGAGAAGTGACTCCATAATTATTTGAATTGTGGTTGCGTATTTATTAATAATTCTATTTCTCTGACTACCATGGTTCATATTTTTCATGTAAATGGTGTATTTAACCTTAATGATAAGAATAATCCAAAATTAATAAAATTAGAAGTATTATATGATAATTCTGATGGAATGGATTTATGATTTATTTGATGGAAGACTCTTGATATTTTCAAGATACTTTGACTTTTTTTTTGTAATTATTTTTGTTTAATATCATTATTGACATTAATAAAATTGGTTAAATAGTCTAAAGATGCTATGATTATGTGAATAATGAACAATGTATGTGAAATAAATTATTACTATTTAGTGAAATATTTTAAGAATGAATATTTTTCTTGAAATATGTATTTGGTTGAATCTTGGATAGTGATAGATTTTGAATTTATAATTCCAGGTTTCTAATTTTTTTTTCATAATCAATCGTTTAATTAAATATAGTAATGAGTAATGATAATTTTTTAAATGTAAATTTTTTAGGATGTTTTCAATAATGAGTGCTGGTAGCTTTTTTTCATTAGTGTGATAACCATATCCATCCCCTTCATTTATTGTTCTAAAAATATGTTTTTATTTTATTTGAATTCAATATGATATTATGTCCCTTTATTTTATTTTTTAAAAGATAATACAGTTGGGATATTTTGGGAGGGATGGGTTGGGATTACAGCATTATAATGATGTTTTAGATTGGATATTGTTGGAATGGTGTGTAAATGTGTTTGGGGATGACACCAAAATGGTTTCTATGGGTTGAATGTTTGGATTAACCATTTTCATGTGGTTGGCTATTGGATTTTATTTTTATTTATTATTAGATGATATAGTTTACAAATTCCTAATATAGTTGGATTTAATTCAATGTATGTGCATGTCCTAGTTATATCATAGGATGATTCCTGGAATTTCTAGATTGTGGAATGATGCCGATGACTATAATGAACCAAAATTATAGTAAGAAAGAAATACATCATGATCATGGGATGTAAATATGGAATTTAAACTATGATATGATAGCCTATTTGAAAGTTGAATAAATTGGAAAGTTTTTATGAAATTATGATGGAATATATGATTTGAATGGTAACTGATAAATTTGTTGATGAGTGATGAAATACAATGATTTATTATACACTAAGATGATATTTTTCTTCTAATCCTAGAACGGAAGATGAGGTATCATGAGATACAATATCTAGAGTATGATCATAAGATAGAATAGTTCCTTGTAGGAAGCATTAATGATATATTACCATTCTATTTAACGATTTCATACAATACACCAATAGAGTAGTTAAGGCAATTTATGCCCAATGGTTTTGGTTATGTGTGTTTTCCCCAATATCAATGTTGGTAATGGAAGGACGGAATGAATTATATATCTTCTCCTCTTGAAATTTAGATAATTATAATGTGTAATAAATTCATAACAATGATGGATTTCGGTATCGCATATGTGTTTCCACATGATGTGATGACTCTCTCATTAGCATTCATGTTCTTCCTAGATGTGATGTCATAAGGTTATATCACTCTTATATATTTCATTTGTAATGAAGTGGGTTAGTGAATGTGCACATGCATGGGTTGTGATGGAATAAGGCATGGAAAAAGTTACATGATCGTGGGGTTGTTATCACGCTATGTAATAATTGATAAAAATTTCATAGAAAATTTGTTACAGTTCTGGTTACTTCTTAGATATTGTTTATTGTATTTTTTTGTATCGCAATTATATGACATTACACGTACATATATTTCTTATTTATTTAGGTGATGGAGTTGGTTGGTAAATATCAAATATATTTCCCATTTATTATATATAAAGGGTAATTCCTCCCACTAATGTGTGCCTAAGACCTCATTTCTAGTCTATAATCCATAGAATATTAACAGTATGTGTCTAGGGTTACAATATTTATACACTACCTACCAAATAAGAGTACCTGTGGAAAATGCATCCTGAAATTTCAGTATATAAAATATTATTCATGTTATAAAACATATATATTTTTATCATTTTATTGATTAAAATCACTAATTTAAATTTTACCAATACAAGATACAATGAATTTTATATTTTAGGAAAGAGTAATTATGGATATTGTATAAGACCATAATATAGTTGTTGGGTGGTGATTAGTTAATTAATGTATTTTTTGATCTTTTAAGATATGTTACTTTCATACTAGAATCTAAATAAATTAATGGAGAAAACTAGATGGCATATTATGGTAATGAACCAATGTGTTTGTGTGCTCATGTGATCATGTGAATATTCAAACATGGATAATTTTGATGGAATATTCCAATTGTTAATATAGGATTTTTAATTGGCAAGGTGAACTTCTAATATTTATCAAATTGACTTATTTCATTGATGTAATGAAATATTTTCATGATTTTATAGATACGAAATGATGATAATATATAAAATTAGTATGTATAATGTTTACATTACGAAAACTCATTGGGATGCTGTGGAAATTCATTAAGCCCAAAAGAATGAATTTGTCGTGGGTGGGTTTTTCTATGAATCCACTATGATTTAGTCAACGGACACCATTCCTAAGGGTTATACTGATTATTCACTTAAATATTCAAATTTCTTCTTACCCATTATCTTAGATTTGAGATATAATAATCATAGACTTTTATATTCAGTATAATTCCTATTATATATTCCTAGGGGATTCATTGGACACATGAAATTTTTGGAAGTAATTATTAAATTATTTTATGATAATTGTTAAAATAATATGTGGATTCGATACTAACATTGTGGGTGTTTGTGAGGGATTCCAGTGGTAACAAGAAGCATTATAATTTTCAACATGTTATGTGTTATATTTGTTACCATTCATTGGGAATCTACATCTCATATAGAGGTTTGTAGGAAAGTTCCAAGGTTCATAGTTACCTCGAGTTAGTTATATTATGTGGGGAGACACTTTATATCAAGATATTGAGATTTATATCATAAAATAATTTGTGTAGTTATCATGTACAATACATGGCACCACAACAGCTAATTCTATAGATTCATGATATCATTATGGTGAGAGGCACAACTGGCCATAAAGAGCTTTAAAAGGTGTCATCAAAATTGAAAACTAAATGTTGTTTTTATATTAAAACTAATCCATGGATTTTTTTGCATGAAAATATGCATTTATTTTTTGCATTAATGCCTTCATAATATCAGTTAAAATAAAAACATCATCATTGAATTTCCATCATTCTAGAAGTTTCATGTTGTAATATGTTTTATCTAGGCACCAAAAACATTCTATATGCCTTGGAAGAACCCTGATTTGATGCATGTGTCTCTCTATTCTATTATTCTCAAAGGGGTTATATGCATACATTCAATCTATTGTACATATAGATTTCCCAATTGAACAACTTAATGTGTCTATAAAATTGTTAAGAAACGTTCCACATTCATAAAACGATCTACTATAACCCAAACAGCATGATAAATCCTCATATTCATGTGTAACCCGATCAATAAGTCCATCTTTAAAGACCCATACTTAAAATATTACATTATCTTGATTTTTAATTCCAAAATTTACATTCGTACATTTAAAGGATCTTTTTTATAGTTTTATAGAATTATATTATTGATATTATATAAAAACCCATATATTAAAAAGTTTACACACATAATTAGTATCTTTTTATTATACAATAAAAATTTTTATAATGAATCATGATTTATTTTCCTAATAAATCACCATGACTTTAAATTTCAATTCTAATTTATTGTTAGTAATCCTTAAATGCTATAAAAACATTTTAAAATTTTTGTTTAGTATAAAAAGACCAGTAGAGGAAATATGATAATAAATAAAGAAACTCTATATTCTTCATTAAAACCATGAGATCATAAAATAAAGTTCTCCTTATTCAAAATAAAATTGATCTCAAAAGACCATTTACTGACTCGTGAAATATAAATTACTAAACATTTTTTATAAAACTCTTTATAATAAAACATAAAGACAAAATCGTAATCATGAGGGTTTCATAGAAAAAATGACAACCCATGAAAGACATTTACAAAAAACCATTCCTTTTTACCCTATATTAGATTAATGATTACTATAAAAAATGTATCTTTAAGATACCATTTTAAATCAATTGATTTCCTTGAAAAATCATTATCAAGCCTAGAAAATCCATGTAGGTTCCTTTGGAAATTATCTTCATATAACACTTGCAATAAACATTTAAGTGGAATATTTCATACGGTAAACATCCAAAATAATTTTCTAGAGAACATAATTATTACCATATAATGCATAAAACACGTAAAATCCTTCGTTTACATCATAAAAATCATTAAAATATACTTTTGAACATAAACAAATTTTTTTTGGATATTGATATATCCCGTTACATTATAACAAAATTTTTAATACTAAAATTACTAGAAAAATGGAAGGTGAGTTTTTATTTTAATAAAAGAGGAATGATTATAAATCAATAAAATCATTAAATAATGATTTTTTTATAATGTGCTGACACTATAATCCTAAAGTCGGTGAATTATTTTATTACATTGGAATGATAACAATGAATATGATCCATAAGTACTGATCAATTTAGTTACTTTATAAATCCGGATAAAATACATGATACACATTTTAGATTGGGAAATGGAGTTTAAAACATGATACATAATAAAATGAAATTAGCATCCTTCTTGAAATAATATTAAAAGAATAATTATTTATAACTGGTGGAAAGGAGACCTAAAAAGTGAGAGCTCAAATTTTGATTAAGGTAATGTAAATAAAAAGCAATAATTTATGAATAAGAATAAATCAACATGTAATGGTAAATAATCGATAATAAATTCCATAGAAATAACTTGACAAGGAATAATCAATATGGAAAGGTAGATAACTGAAACATGTACAATTTAATATGTAATAAAAGATTCAAACTTATTCATGTATATTATAACTAATTGAATAATCACGTGATATAAAAATTACATAATACATAACGATGGAATGCAGAATGATAGATATATAAAACATATATTCAAGAATTCATTCGAAGAATATGATATATTCATGAATTCTGGACAAGAATATTATACAGTGAAGGCTTCAAACCATGAATTTAATAAATAAGTATGGCCATAAAAAACCCATATGATTTTTCTTCCATGAAACTTATTGATGCATCGAATAACTATAGTAGGCCCCACCTGTCATATACAAAATCCAATGCATTAATCATATATAAAATAATTGATTTAATTAATAAAAAATCATCTTTATAATAATATATGAATATTGGGTAAATAATGTAGTTTTATATATAACTCTATAATGGTGAATAAGTAACAACAATTGTTTTTTATGTTGTGGAATAGAAATTCCATTTAAAATTCATTAAATAATTCTCAATGAAATTTATCATTAAACATTCCAAAGTGTCCTATACCACTCTGAAAAATTTAAATCTTAATCACCATAATGAAATAAAATTAAAAAAGAATTTTCATATCTTGTAAATAAGGAAATTCATGACCTAACATTTCAATGGTTAGTATATAAACTTTATAAAATTGAATTTAGGCATTAAAAAATAAGTCTCAATTGAATGTAAATTGAGATGAAATATTTTACATTTAATATGAATTCTCATGTGTGACTTTATATTCATAAATAATATAAATATTTTATTTATTTATTTTTATAAATTAAAAATTAATTTGTATCCCTACTTTTACTTCATTTATACAGTTTTATCATCAACTTAAAATATTATATTTATGGTGTGTCTTTTGAAAACATTCGGCTCACTTATTTGAAATGACTATGGTAGATCAAATATGGTCAAATGGTTCGTCATATAAACAGATCCAAAATAATAATCATATTATAATTATAATATTTCTACATAAAATATAATATTAAAAACGATTAATGAATTACGGTTATGAAAAATGAACTAATGTTACAATCATGTATAGGGTAGGTTGTATGTACGAATGAGTATCATTCTAATTTATCAATGATTGTTATGAAAAGAAGGTAAGTAAAATTATTTCTTTATATAATTATAATAAAATCATAAATAGAAACTTATATAAACATATATACATATATATTTAATTCATGTGATTTGAAATGATTCACATCATATCTGGAGGCTGTAGTCCACACGTCCATGAACTAAATTATCACATTTTATTGTGTGAAAACATTAACAAAGAAAATGAGGTATTATATTTAAATAAATTTAATTATGTCACTAGTATCATATAATTTTAATTTATTTCAAATATTTTTTATATATAATATCCTTAGTACATTCCATTTAATGTGTTAACGCATCAAATCGATATGAGGTGATGGTTGTCCACAATTTAACAAACAATTTTATCGTATTTACAAAAATTGGAAAGTATAAAGGTATTTGTTGTAGAATAATTAAAAAAGAATTAATACATAACAAGTATCATATATATCATATATAAAATGGCTTTTCATCATAATTCCCAATCATGAAATGTAGTAAAGGAAAAACGAACAACTTTGTATCGTGAGGTGATATTTTTTCACACACAGGAATGGTATGTTAGTTACCCATTAGATGGAAGTGTGTCTAATAGTAGGTAGAAAATATAACTTAATAAAATCTAATTATATTTTTTATACTGATTTTTATATTTAATCATGTAATCCTTAAAAATTATGGAGTTAAGAATGAAATAAAGCTAATGTTATTGTTGAAGAAAATTATCTCTAATTTGGGTAATGCCTTTTGGTTTATCCCAATTGTCTTCCTTAGTTTTATTTTATACCAAATAAAGGATTCTAGTATTAGAGGAGTGAATTTTTTATATTTTTTTGGATGTGTTTGACATCTTATATGGCTCAATGTGGTGTGAGGATGTATGGGATGAGGATCTCTTTTATAAGGGAGGTGAGGGGTGCTTTTGAAATATCTCAAATTATTAAATTAAAAAAAATTATTTTTCTATTGTAAATGTCCAAAAAATTGAGTAATTTTGAATATCATCTGATTATGGGAATAACTTCTCAAAACCAATAATTATTATACATGATTATGTAACGTTATTACCCATATCTTTTGGAATCAACCGTTTCTAAAACCAGGTATCTATTACCATGTCATCTTTCCTTTTTTACTCATAAAGTGTTAATACAGTTTCTATTAATCACTAGAAAAGAATAAATGAGTCATGGAATAATTTTAAAACATTATCTCAATAATTTGGAAGAGTATTTTATTTTTTATATTTTTTTATCATTAATAAAGTATTATTTATTTTAACATATCATTAATGTCAATTTTGACACTACTTATTTCATGAATTATTAAAAAATATAAATACAAAAGAAAACGTTAAACCAAAAAATTTAATAACTTCCTAATATTTAATTATAATCAATAAAATTTGTGTATTAAAAAATTAACATCGAATTCAATTTATTTTAATATTTTTAAAGAAATTTATTTGATATTTTCATTAATTAAAATATTATAGCATTGTCAATGTTCAAGACGTTAAATTAATTATTTTATCCATAATAATTAAAAATAATTCATTAAGATGAAAATATTTTTTTTATTTCACATTAATATTTATAGGTGATTATATATTCTTAATATTTAAATATAAAAAATGTAATACTTTTTAGAAACAATAGTATGAAAAAATGGACTTTCTTTAGATTAAAATACTATTAAATCCATAAAGTCATCCAAGTAACTCCAATAGCTCACAAAATAGACCCAAATATGGTTTTGGTCTATATTAAATCATCTAATAAAATTAATACAATTGTTAAGGTAAATTTATAATTCTTATAATATTATTTTTACTCTTAATTGCACAATTTACCCATAACTAGAGTAATTAATTTTAATTTCTTTTCATATTATTTTAGGTCGAAAACTATTAAGATGATATTATAAAAAAATATTATAATTACTACATAAATTTTATTCAATGTTTCTAATTTAAAATAACATATATAGAAAATTAGGTTAAACGTTAGTCCCATAGAAGGGATGACATATTAGGTTTTTAAGGTAAAAACGTCCAAATGTTTGTTATGTTTTTTATGCAAGTTTCATTTAAAATTTATTAAAATGGCCTGAATTTTTTTTATCTAATACAAAATATTTCTATTAATAATTTAAAACCAAATTAAAATATAATTTAACTATATGAATATATTAGATCGAAATGCATTTTTCAACGAATGTGCATTATTTTTCACTGTTAATAAAAAAATAAAGCTTCTCATTAAAATACTGAAAATTATACCAGATGAAAATTTTATAATCTAATTTAATATATTAAGTTTATTTTTTCAATAATGATAAATAAAATCATAAAAAATGGAATTTAAAATATGTTATCCATTAAAAGGCAGTAAAAGTGCCTTTATAAACATATTGATTTTTACGCATTATACTGGGTTTATTTTTATCATATTATTATACAATATATTAGATGAATGTCAAATATATATTATTTGACATATAATATATAGTTAAAATTATTATCAAACCATAAATTTAATAAATATAATTTATTTATATAAAACCACTTTGTGATTCGGAAAATGGTTTTTTATAAAAACAATCCTTCCATATTAAATTGGTTATAATATTAATTTATAATTAAATTTCAACCAATGAATTCAACCATAAATTATCATATTATAGTCAATAAAATTCATAATTACCAACTTAATGGATATGTTATTCCTTATTGTGTTAAATAATAATAATTTAATAATTTATTTTTTTCGGAAAATCACGGCTTTGTGTGTAATGAAATCCAACTCATCGTTGTGTTTTGTGTAATCATAAAAAGGTATTATGTGTAAATCATGATAGAAAAAAAATATATTTTAAAAAAAGAAAATATAGTAATTTATTTGAGGATTACATTGTCCCGACCCTAACTCAATTTCTTCCTCATAATTCAATCATTATCTCAATATTATGGGGTCTGATATTTAAAAAATAAAAAATTTCTAAAAAACACACATCATAAATAGTTTTCGAAATAGATCTTCTTAATAATATGGAAAATGAATTGAGAATGTCGTGAAAATACTTGTATTTCTAATTGGATAACATTATAGAAAACATGGATATAGAGGATAAGTTTAACCATCATGTTGAGATTGACAATGATACATAAAGGGAATTTTTTTACAAAAACCCTAAACCCGAGGTGTGAATTTATGTATTACCCCCATTTTTTTGTATGAAACTTAACATTAGTCTTTTTAATAATATAATATTTAAGGTTGATTCTTGGGATAGCTTGGAGAACATTTGGAATGTTTTTCTCGATTTCCTATTATTGCATTGGTGGTGAACGGTTTGTGGAAACTGTGCAAAACTTTCAGAAAACTATAAATAGGGAGACATGAGCTATCCATAATGTGCATGAGAAACACATGGTGTGACCAAATCGTGCATCCAAAAAGTGGAAACTGTGCACATTGAAAATGTGGTTATGGAATATTGAATTAGTGGCTTCAGCACAGTTGGATCACGGTTTGTAGACCATGTGAGGAGACCGTGTGAGGTTCATCATTATGGTTGTGTACGGAGCACGGTGTGGACTTGTATTGCCAAACTGGGAAACTGAACCATGTGTGCGTAAATCATAGATCCTTAAATTATGGAACTATGTAATTTTTAAATCTATGTGATATATTTTTGCTGAAAATATCACTAACTTGGGATTTTGGTAACTCAATGGTTGGAGAACCTCACCACATAGAATTGAAAGTCATCTAGATCAATCCCTAAGTTCGTCGAAGGACAATTCTTGTAGTAGGTCACTTTTATTCACCATAATTGATGTTTTTATTTTATCTACATCTCACTCTCTCTTTGTTTTTAAGATCTATTCCAAATATGTGTAGATCTAATGTTATGGATGTCAAAAATGTTTAGATTTTTTGTTTTTTGATAGGGGAGGAGATATATGGTGGGTTGGTGGAGATTTATCTCAGTTTCGTGTTGTTATTGTGCTGTTTATCATTTTCCTCAAATCACTTGAGGTTAGTGGCTTCACCCCCGACTCCTCTATTTTGAATATGATGTATTGATTTTAAATTTAAATTTTTACTATAAATTTATTGTGAAATTGTTGTGAAAGTATCAATGGAAACTACCTCCAGTGATAAATTGTTGGCCTCATCAATTATTGGGAAGTGCGATATGTTAAACGATTTAAAATAGCTTATTTTAAAATATTTGTTTACATTGAATCATGTAAAACGGTATTATGAAGAATTTTTCAATAAAATATTTTTTTAATTAAAATCGATTTCCAAATAAATGGGTTTATCATGATTGTATTTGCATGAGTTTGGGAAAAAATGGTTGTGTGTATTAATGTGCATTCAGTCATGATAATGGTCATGAGACTTACATGTCATTAAGAAGATATATATGGGTTATGGATCTCCCATGTAAAAAATAATTTTGGCTGGATTTGTGTAAGAAGACTGCCCCATCATTAATAGAATGAATAAGGGTTAAGGATCTCCATAATATCATGGTTGAATTTATGTTTTTTGTTTGTATGTGTGTTCTATAATGGTAATGCAAAAACATAAACTTATGAAATGTTGTTGAAACATCGTTTGAGGCTTTCCTTGGAACTTGATTTTGTTTTGAGAAGATGTCTTTTGATAAAATTGTTCATATTTTGGTACAATATTTTAAAGAACTTTTATTTTATAAACTATTTTATATAAATGTTTCTAACATGTTTTATCCTAGAGGTATAAGTTGAAAAGTCATAAGAAAAAACCTAAAGTGTTTTAGTAATAACCAATGATTTTTTACATTAGTACTGTTGGAGATATCATCTATTAGTATATGGGAAAATATTAAGTATCACAAATATTTGGAAGTACATTGTGATACTTTGGTTGTTTGGTTTACATGGATCCTGGAGCATGTGGAGATTTGGAATCACTCGATTGACAATAATTTCTTATAGTATTTCCTTCCATGGTATACCTTGATGCATTTTTATAACTTATGTTGTACAGTATGTTTGTTTGATATAAATGAGATGTTTGAGTAATCATTCATTTATCCATGAAACATATATTGTTTTATTTTTTATGGTTTTTGGTTTGATGTTTTATCTTCAAAAGGGAAGTTAACCCCCCTCCCCATCCCCAATTTTGTATGAAGCCCATCGTCATTTATTTCCAGACTTTGGAAACATTGGGATGACACATAAGGCCATATAATTACATTCCTCCCTCTCAAGATAATGATAAGGGGATGGAATTTACAAATGATATAATTTTTGTTTGATATAAAAGTCACTTTGATATAAGTGGTATCAACATGGTACATCTTAATTTTATTCTAGAATAAGTTTCCTTTTACATGTAATTGGTTTTTACTCATGGAGTTGATATTCATTCTTGAAATTCCATGTGTCGAGATTAGTAAAAGGAGTAGGATCTTTGGGACTTAAATACGGAGAATAAATATATGCATCTATCCATTTTATATTGAACTTCAATTTACCAGGGTGAAAGGTACATACTTGATTTGGAGACAGTCATAGGATTTTGAAATCTCATTTTCTTGGGTTTAGATAGTGAGATGAGAATGAAATGCATTATAGGAATTAATCCCTACTAGGATAACAATCCACATTTTTTAAGATTTTTTTCATAATTTGTAAATTTATATATTTTTAAATTAATGATAAATAATATTTAAAATAATTAAGATCATGGTGAATGTATATTTTTTGGAAAGAGATTTTTTCATATTATAAAATTATATAATTAGAAATTGTTAATTCATTAGTTGATATAGAGCAATACATGTGGATATTCATGGTGTTAATTGAATATGGAACCTGGTAGATGTCATATGAATAAATTAGAAGAGTCTATTAATAATGGAGTTACAACAGTGCCACAAGTGAAAAAATAGTTTGTGAAGAGTATTAGTCAATAATTTTCAACCATTGATTTATATCTACCACAAGATACTACATTTCGAATATTGGTCAATGCTAAAGATCCACATAGAGAAAGTATGGATGGATATATAGGAGTAGGTTAGAACTCTAATTTTAAGATAAAAATGATGAGGGACAACATTTGCAAGGAGGTGGAAGAAAATGGAATCAGAACAAAAGATCAAGTATCCTTCCTCCAAAACCCTAGACCAATCCTGGATATTTCTATGTGGTTCACTGAGTCACATCAAGCATGTGAGTATGAAACGACCTAGGGAATGCCTGAATATCTACAAAATGGGGAATCTCTAATTCTTTTGTCATAGTGTTCTGAGTTCAATTGTTTCAGAAATGTATCAATTTCCATAGATTTCATATGCTTCAATGAGATGAGGATAGATGAATGAGTCTCATCTTTAGAAGAAATATGGCTATTGTGATTCTATGAACGACATAACTACTTAGAAAGGGTAGTCTCAATAAGGAAGTTGGGAATAAACTACAGAAAAAAGGAAATAATATGTAGTTGAATAGAATATTGTTGATGTTTATACTAAATCATTTACATTGAGAGGAGAAATACTTTTGAATTCTACCCTCATGTAACCATTGATAAAAAATAGGTTCATATCATTATATTATTGCTCTTAATTATAATTATTTTTATAATTTAAATGTAGAAATTATGCCTTATTTTGTAAAACATCAATATTATGGTGGTCAAAGAGAGTGTAGAGTTTTTATATGTAAATCGTGTCCTATAACTATGGTTGGAGCTTAGTTGGAATGAAATATATTTTTTCATGATATACATGTATTTAAAATAATGCATTGTATCGAATTTTAGAAAAAATTTAGGGATCACATTGATTATTATACATGAAAGGATATATTTACAATTGAAGATGGAATTCAGTAGCTCTTTCAAGGTTATAGGATTTAAAAGTGGATGGAAATGGTTTTTTGGAACTAGAAGTTGGTACAATCTCATACCAGTTGAAATCATTTGTTTTGCATCGATGAATAAGATTGAGAAGAAATGTTTTCCAACAGTGGTTGATCAGTTTCCAATTGTGTTTCCCATGAATTTATCAAGGTTATCACCTATAATAATATTGGATTTTATTGTTGAAATCCTTCTAGTAACCTGTCCTATTTCCATTTTGTCTTATCAGATCAAAGAAAAATAATTAAGGGAGTATAAATTCCAATAGGATGAACTGGAAAAAAGGTTTTGTTTGGCCTAATACATCACCATGGGAAACACCAGTTTCGTTTGTCAAAAAGGTGGAGGGAACTCTATGTTGGGGTGTTTATTAGCATATAATTAACCATGTAACGGTTATGAATCAACATCCACTTAAATGCATTGATGATATGTTCATTGATTTGAGGGGAGCTTAGTTGTTCTCCAAAATAGACTATCAATCAAGATATCAACAGTTGTGAGTTAGGAAGAAGGATACTCAGAATACAGATTTCTGAAATAGTTATGGCCATTATGAATATATGGTAATACATTTTGGCCTTATAAATTCACTAGTAGTCTTTATGTAATTGATGAATCAGTTATTTCAATTATATTTGGATTATCTCATGGTGGAGTTGTAGAAGACATTTGTTTGTGTTCAATGACAAAGCTTGAGTATAAGAAACACATGGAGAATGTTTAGGGGACCTTAAGGGATCACTTATTGAATTCAACGGGTAATGAAGATGATTGAAGTATCTACAAATTCTTGAATTTTACTTGATTTATAAACCGAGTAAGAAATATTGAGTGGTAGATGCATTAATAAGACCATAATATGATGAATTTGAATAAGAGGAACCTACATGTGATGAAAAATTCATGGCTATGAGGTCAAAAATAAATAGTGGGGAGACCACTAGGGGCTACAAGATTGATGGGGGTTTAGTATTGTGGTTCAGAAATAGGATGTTTGTACCTATAAATTTTTTGGAGAAACTTCTTCAATATTACCACAATCCGAGATTGTATTTTCATACTACAATATAGAATATATATAAAAAATTGATAAAACCGTTTTGGTGGATGATAATTAAAATTATGGTGGGTGATTTTTTTTCTATATGCTTAACATGTTAGCATGTTATGGTAGAACATCATAGACCATTAGGTATGATACAATCATTAAATATCATAGTGTGGAAATGGGTTTAGGTAGCCATATATTTTATACCAGGTCTCCCATGTATGGTTAGAAATAATAATTCAATATGGGTGATAGTGGATTGACATAAAAAGTTATCCCATTTCATTTTTATTCATGAAACTGATTCAGTAGAGGTTCTGTGGAAAATATATATCCACAATATGGAAAATCAACAGGGTATACCAGTTTTGATTATATCATACAGTTAATGGTGTTTCAAATCTCATTTCTAGAAATCTATATTTCAAACCATTGGGACTCATTTGAAAATGATTATAGTGTATCATCATTAGAAGAATGAAAAAATAAAGCGGGAAATATAAATGTTGTAAGACATTTTTTTGTCATGTGTAATGGATTTTAGAGGCTCGTGGGAAGAGAACATACCCTAGGTGAATTAATCATATAACAATTGCTGTCATTTATCAATACATATGGCTCTGTTTTATGAATTGTATAGGTTTCCATTCCATTCTTCAATATGATTGGTGGAAATAGGTGAGACTTCACTAGTTGGGCCAAGCCTTACCTAAGAAACAAAATAGAAGATTTAGTTTAATAGGAAATGGATGGGGACACCCCATAGTTGTAATAAATCTTATGTGGATCATTATCGATGATCATTCTCATTTGTAGTGACTAATCATGTGTTCATGAGGATCACTCCATGTCAAGGAAATTTATGTTTTAGAATGTAGGGCATGTTATCTCTTCGATACATTGTCCATTTTGGGAATCTATAGTGGCTTGGTGAGGTGTCATATCGTTCGACACTTCCACCATGGTTTAGTGCGGTGTATAATGTGTTCAACGTATCTTAGTTGAAAATGTATCATTCTGATCCTAATAGTGTGATTAGATGGGACCACATTGACCTTTATTGGGATGCATCTTTAGTACATATCCTGGTGAAGATTCTTGATAGGAAAATGAATGCCTTTTTGATAAAAACATCACTATAGTGCGGATTTTGTGGAAACAAGGTCAAATTAATGAATAGAAAAGGGAATGTGTTATGTAAATGAATGTTGAATGGCTAGAAATCATTCAGGGAAATGATGGTATTAATATTATCATGGATGAAAAGACCAATGGCGGGGAGGATGTAGTACCCCCATTTTCTGGTATATAACTATGTATTTATGATTATTAAAAATATAATGTTTATGGGTGTGGATTGGGAGACATTATGGAATTTTTTAGCAGTTATTTTTTATTTTTTAAAGGTTCTTGGGTGGTACACGGTTTCTGTAAATAGTGCAACCCTTGAAAAAAAATTATGGACCTTGAGGCTAGGGATATAGGGAAGCGGCCCCAGTGGAACATGATTTGACCAAGTTGCGTATCAAACATGTGGATAATCATGATCATTGAACATGAGCTTATATAATTTTGAGTTAGTTCTTTTGGCATGGTTAGAGTATGGTTTATAGATTTTGTGAGGAGACCGTGTGAGGTATATCATTATTGTAGTGGATATATCACATTTTTCACAATGTTTTCCTAACCATGCAACTAAAACACATGTTGGAAAACATAGATCCTTAAATTGGGTATCTAACTAATATTTACCTCTATGTTCCTTTTTTCTCCAAAACTACCCTATGACTTATTTTTGGTATCTAAAAGGTTATTTAACTTCACTCCATTGAATCATAAGTGATCCAGAGCCACACCACATTGCGTTGTAACTTATTTCATGCTTATATAATCATTCGTCTCCATTCTTGACTTTTTTCAATGATCTGCTTCATCCTCTCTCAATATTTCTTATATCTATTCCCATTGTGGGTAGATAAATATTTATGGATGAAAAATATATTAATTGTTAGTCTTTTTTTATTGGGGATTATATTTAATGTGTGTTTATGGATATTCTACCTAGTTTTGTAATGTTTTTTATGCCATTTATAATTTTTACAAAAACTCTCAAGGTAGGGTGATTCAATCTAAACATTTATATATTGAATAGGAAGTCTTGATTTAAAATATATTTTTTTCATATAAATTTACGGTGATTTTTTTTGTGATCCTTGGTGGTAACCTTATTTTTTGATTCTTCGTGGGATCATGGATTTTTTGTGAATTATTCATTGTTAAACAATTTTAATATGTAAATTTTAAAATATTTTTTTGGTTTTATTCAGGGAAAAAAAATTTGGGAATTGATTTCCAATAAATTTTGGTTTTATTAAAATTGTTTTGGAAATAATATTTGAATGAAATGGTTTTTTAGTCACTAGTTTTGGTTAAAAGTATTTTGTGGGTTTATTTGAATTTAAAAAACATGGTCAAGGGTATCCCCCCATCATCGGTTGAGGTACTATCCTATAAAAATTCATTTGTGAAGGATTTGGGTAAGAAGAATCCACCATCATTATTATAATGGATAAGGGTTATGGCATTCCACCTATTCTATGTTGTGTGCATGGTTGGCTGTGTAAACGTGTGCAATGGAATGGTTATGCCAAAATAGATCTTATGGAGTGGTTTTGAAACATTGTTTGGTGCTTTCCTTGGAATTTCATGTAATTTTGAGAAAATATTTCTAGTTTTACTTGTTTTTATTTTGATATAAACTATATTAGATATTTTGTTTATAGAAAATATATAATATAAATTTTTCTTACAAGTTTTATCTATGTAGTGTCAGTTGGGAATCCATTGGGGAAAACCTACTGAGCATTAGTACTTATCCCTACGTTGGGGCATTAGTGATTTGCAATAAATCATCTATTATTAAATGGTAAAAGGTATGTAATCACACATATTTTTCAATAATACATGATACTTGGCATGTTTGGTGGAGTTGGAGGTTGGAGCATGTGGATCTTTAGAATCTAACAGTTTTATTTGATTTATGATAGTCTTATCTTGTACTATTTACCTTGATGGATGTTTTTCTACCACTATGGTACTCATTAATTGGTTTTATATAAATGATATTTTGGAGTTTTCATTAAAATATAAAAGCATAATGTCATGTTTTATATTATTATGGTTTGTGTTTGGATGTTTTTTCATCGAAGGGAAAATCATCCCCCAAATAGTGTTTGAAGACATTCAACATTTATTTATAGACTTTCCCATCATGGGTATGTATATTAAGTACATATAAATCCTTTCCATCCACTCAAACCAATGATAAGGTGTGGGATGTTAAAATAATTGTCATTTAAATCTTTATAAGTAATGATAACATGATAATAATTTTTAAGACCCCTTTCCTAGACTTGAGGAATTATTTGATTTTCTATTGAGATAAGAAAATATACATACTTGATATGTTTCTATATGAACAATCTTATCCTTTTTACATGAAATATCAATACTACTTTTTTTATTACTGTTTTCAACACATTGTGATGTAATAAAATAATTTCCATAACATTGTCAATTGTTCAATTTATACTATTTTATATATAGTTAATCTTATGGACCTTTCTTGTATTATGATCTAAAAAATTATATTCAGTTCCATGATATTTTGTAACAACCAATTTAATATATCCTTTTAAATCGTCTCATATTCATCATTATTATTTTATTCTGGAAAGAAGTATAAGTGGAGCATAGTGGCCAATGCTAAGGGAGGCCTAATGTTGTGGAGAATGAGGTAATTCATTTGAATCTTATTCACCCCCTCAAGTTTTATGTGTGAATTGTTGGAAATCGAAGTTATATTGGTAACATGATACACTCTAGAAGACATGTTGTCCCCCACATTGTCCCCCACTTTCCTATTGTGGGTGACTATTGTATTGGTGTTGGGGAGAGCTCTGCATTTCCCGATGGTGTAGGATATCGACCATGGGGTGGTTCCTTTTCCATGAAAGTCATTATGGATAGTCATGGAATCAATTTTCATTTGAGTGATGTGGAAATTCTTCTGGATCAAAGAGTGAGTCTAGTAAGGATAGCATTGGACTCTACCTGGATGGAATTTCCACATCCATAATGCACCTGAAAATCTAAGACCACGCTAACCCTAGTGTCACGAACAACCCCTCCTCCCCAAATTTTAACCAAAATGCATGAGATGTATGTGTTAAAATTAAGGCTTCTTGTAGGGGTATCCATCAGACCTAGTGCACCTGTGGCCTGAACATTGTATTTTGAGACCCTAGTAGAAAAGTGTTTAGTGGTTTAAGGGATAGGGACCCCTTCTAGTTACCAACCAGAGTGTCCAAGTTAGTTAGTATGCTCCTAGTTCTCACAAAAATGGACTGACCGATAGAAATGGAACCCACATAATTATACTACCTTGAGGAACAAATTAATTCTCACCTTTCCCAGAACATTGTGTTTTCTGAAAAGGTCATCTTTTTACTAAATCACTTTTCATTGTTATCGATACCAATCAAAACGATCTCTTAAATCCTTGATTAAAAGAAATTGATGTAAAATCCTAATACATTTCTTAATACATAGAATCATGATATCATCAACAATGTAATTTTACAAAAGTATTTAATAATAAAAATATATGAGAAAATTAATCACATCACTTTGGGTATATTGATAGAATAATATTGACCTTGATCACTTATATTAATATAAGATATGCTCCATTAACGCTTATGGAATTAATTTTCATAGTGACCCATATCATTACAGTTTTAGAATTTATCATTATAAAATTATTTATTTTCCATTACATTTTGAAAATGGTGGCCTTTTCTTCACACTTGACGAAAAATATAATCCCTTTGAGGAATTTAAAAAGTCATTTCCTTCCACACATATCACATGATTGAAAATCCTTCCATCCATTTTCCAATTATCCTCATTTTTCTCTACTATCCTGCTATTTTTTTAATAACCTTTGATTCCATTAGACATAGAGAATTATTTCTTTTTCTTAATTGGACATAAACCAATTTCATTATATGTGGAAAATGTTTGAGACAGTAATACCCTTTAGATTCATGGATTAATTCTTTCAAGATTGGATGTATTTCTAGGAATACCTACATAATATCTACATTATAATAATTCAAGTTCTTTATTCTATTTATATCCTTAATTGATATCTCAGGGTTATGTTCCTAAATCTATTTTTTAAAACAAGATTCCAATGTTTCTACAAAAATTCCTTTGATACCAGCGGAAATTACCCAAACCTAGATGTTCAGAGTTGGTGGAATATTTTATTTAATTGGCATAATTACAAGGAATCAGATCCTAAAGGATGGATATATTTAGCAGTTTTGGAAATCCATATTGCATTAATTGATACCAATTTTACATTGGGAAATGGAGAATAAAACAAGATACATATTGAAATAAATTGAAAAGCATCCTGGAATACTTATTCAATTATTTCTTCTTTATATCATGGGGAAATAAAACATAATAATGGTGAGATAAAATTCATATTAAATCTTGGTAAAGTGGTTTAAATAATAAATCAAATTGAATAAATCAATAAGGTAAGGTAATTAACTAATAACACATTTAATTAAAATAATAGGATACGGAAGAATCAACATAGGAAGGAAGATAACTAAAACACATTTCATTTAATCAATAATTTTATAATAAAACATATCCATGGATGTTACAACTAATTGAATAATCACATTTACCAACAATATAATAATACATAATTACCGAATGTATAATGATGGATATCTAAAACATATCGTCGAGGATTCATACCAAAATTCAAATAATTTCAATACATCATGCAAATAATATAATATTGTAATGTCTTAAATCCTATAATATAATAAATGGTAAGACCTCAAAAAAAATACATATATAGTTTTCCCATTAAACCTACTGATGCATTGAGTTTCCTTAGTCGGCCCCGTCTGTCACATACAATATCCAATGCATTACACATGTGTAGATTAATCAATTTAATTAATAAACAATGTTCCTTATCAAAAAATATTATTATTGAGTATATGAAATGGTTTTATAGATAAATCACAATTGAAGAATATCTAAAAACATAGTTTTTTTTATTCTGATGAATGAAAATAACATTCAAATATCATCAAATCATTTTTGAGGAAATTAGTCACTAAACATTCTAATGTGTACAATACCACTTTGAAACAATTGAATATTAATCCCCATAGATAAATGAAATTAAATTAGACTTAAAAGATAATTATACAAAAGATATTAAAGATATATCAAGACAAAGTTTGAATATATTCCATATAAATGTGAATTTGTGAAAAAACAATATGTATAAATGAAATGTAAATTGAGACAAAATCCATTACATTGAGTAGGACTTAACATGTGTGCCTTTTTGTTCCTGAATTATAATCTTATGATAAAAATTTATCTACATTAAAACCTTTTTTTCTATCATTACATTTATTTCACATATTTCAATGTTGTAAACAACTACTTAAACCTTGAAGTGTGTGATGAATGTTTTTTCAAAATTTAGTTCATGTGTTAAAACTCACTTTGGTATGACAACTATGGTCAATTGGGCCATTATATAAAAATAAAAAGAATACTAATCCCAAAATTTTTTATCATATGTATACATCAATGAAACTATTAAAACCATTCCTGAAATATCGTTATAAAAAAGAAACTAATTTTACAATCAAAGAGATGGTAGGCAAAACGTACACATGAGTAACATTCCCATTTTTCAATGATCATTACGGAAAAATGGTAAGTAACAATATATCATTATATAATTATAAATATATCATAAATAAAATATAATTTAGTCAAAAATATTTATATATATAATTCTTGTGACGTAAAAGGATTCGCATCACGTCGGGAAGGTTGTAGCCAACACATCCATGATCGGCGTAATAACTTTTTAGTGTGTGAAACGGGTAATAAAAAATTGATGTATTATTTATAAACATGGGAAATAATTTCATGAATAAAATATATATTTCATTTATGTCACATTATTATAATTAATTTCATATTTATTATCTGCAATGTAGTGTTTGAATGTATCACATTGCTTTGAGGAGGCGGTAGTCCAGCCTTCAACAAACGAAGTTGTCATATGATTGAAAAATGAAAAGTTTAAATTTATGAGATATAAAATACTTATATAATCATAAATACATAATAAGTATCAATTATATCGTATATAAACACAATTTTCATCATTATTACCAACACATAATGGTGGTAAATGAATAATTAACAACATTGTTTCCTGAGGCTAGAGTTTTCCTTATACTAGAACGATAAGTAAATTATCTATCAGGAAGAGGTGTTTGTAAGATTATGTAGAACCATTAACAATAGTACATATAAGTATAATACTTATACATATTATTTTATCTAATCGTTTAAAAATAAAAAAATTATGGAGTGTGGATTGAAATTAAAATAATGTGATCATTGAAGAACATTACATATTGTTTGGGTAACTCCATTTTGTTTATAAAATTTTTATTCTGGGATTTATTTCATTCCAAATTAATGATTATATGATGAGGTAAGATGTGTAGGGATATTATTTGGAAAGTTTTTGGGTCAATATGTAAGTTTCAATGTGGTGTGAGTAAGTTATAGATAATGATCACTTTTATAATTTAGGTGAGGGGTACTTTTGGAAACTCTCAAACTATTAACTTGATATAAATTCATTTTCTATTTAAAATGTATTAAAAGGTATTTATTTAGAATATTATTTGATTATGGGTATAAATCCAATCAGTAAATATGTTTTAGAAATGAATACATCTCATTATTCCCCTTATCTTTTGGTAATAATTCATTACTAAACCCTGTTACTCTTACCATGACAACTCAGATTTTTACGCTTTTATGGTTAATATATTTAATATAAAATGATAAAAGAAACAAATGAGTCTATTATGAAAATCAAAAATTTCTACCAATAATTTGGAAGAAATTTACATTTTTAGGATTTTTATATCAATTAATATAATATTATTTATTTTACAATAGCACAAATGAATATTTTGATAGTATTCATTTGATGACTTTTTAAAAAATATAAATTACAAAGATAACTTCAAAAAAAATTCCTACAATGCCTAATATTTATAGGTTTTATTTGAAATTCCTAGATGACATAAACTATATCAATTTTTTATTTTAATATTTATAATATCAATTATTAGATATGTCCAATAATTAAACAATTGACGCATCATTATTTTTATAGCGTTTAATTTAATTACTTATTCACTAAAAATTAAAAATAAATTATAATGATTGATAAAAAAACCTATATTTCCAATTAATATTGATATTTTATTATATATTCTTAATAACCGTATATATAAAATTGAACACTTATTAGACACATGAGTATGACATATTAAACATTACTTAGAATAAAATAATATAAAACCCTTAAGTATTCCAATAAGCTCAAATATCTCAAAAAAGGAATAAAGATGGAAATGTTAGACAATATATAATCCAATAAAATTATTAAACGTTTCATGGTAATTTTATAATGTTTAAATATTATTTTTACACTTAATTACATGATTTACCCTTAACTATTGAATTTTTTTTTATTAATTTTTTTGTTCAAAAAATAAGTTGATATTGTTATACTGAAAATATCACACTAATTACAAACATGTTTGTCCCTTTTAAAAATATAAAAATCACAGATGTAGATAAATTAATTTTAATGTTAATTCCACATATGGGACGACATATAGGTTTTTAAATTAAATAACCCTAAAAGAATGATTAGTTTTTGTATCATAATTTTAAATGAAATTGATTCCTATAACTAAACTAGATTAAATGATATTAAATTGGTTTAATTATAAATTTTAGTAAAATGAAATTATAATTTATCTATATAAATAATTTAGTTGAAAATTTGGTTTTGAATTAAACTGTTGTATCTCTCACTATTCATAAAAAATAAAACATCCCAAAATTAATACCAAAATTAAAAAAAAATATATATATGTATTCCTATTTATAATAATTTGTACAATTTTCAAATAAAATGTATAAAATTGGAATATATTGAATTAATAATATTTTATCCATTAAAAGTTTTTAAAAGTGCCTTTATAAAAATATTGATTATTATGTGTAATATTGGGTTTGTTCATATCTTCTGATTATAAAATATATTTTATTAATGTCAAAAACATCTGATTTATTATATAATATATATATATATATATTAAATTAATAACACTCACTTATTGTAATTAATATAATTTATTTAGACATAATAACATTGCGAGCATAAAAATAATTTTTTATAAAAACACACACTTTATATTCAATTGGTTCTTAATTCATTTATAATTAATATGTAACAAATTATTATAACCACATATTCTCATAATTTAGTTTGCAATATTCATAACCACTAACTTAATGGATAGGTAGAATCATATTATATTACATAATAATATATTAATAATATTTTTTTTTGATAAAATGTAGCCTTGCATGAAATGAGAGGCAACTCATTGTTGCATATAGAGTAATCACAACATGGCGTTGTTTATAAAAAAAGATATCAAAGAAGTTAAATCAATTAAAATATTAAAATATTTTAAAATCATTGGGTGTTACAGTTGTGGTGTTGGCAATGTCTTTTTACACTTTCTATGTTAAAATATGACATTCCAATATTCTTTCTATAAAAAACATCAAAACATTACATATAAATTAAGTAAAAAGATTATTGTTGAACATATGTGAAATAAAGTAGAAAAGTGACATAAAATTACATTAATAATTCATTGATGTCCATATAAATACCTATAATAATGTTTTGTAAGAATAAATTCCTTAAAAATAATATTTAGAAATGAAATATATAAATCATTTAAAATTATGTTTTATATTAATGACTCCTTTACCCTGAGTCTGATTTGTCACATATGTTCTTTATTTTCCTAAATAATAATGCTATATTTATTTTGTTACTTTATTAAAAAAATTCATGTTTATTAAATTATAATTATGTATTTTATATTATATATGGATATATATAATTTATTTATCTCATTAGTTTTGTTTGCGTCAGATGTTTTGTGAATGTACTGTTCATAATAAAAAAATAGATTTTGTAGGATGAACATGTTCAATGAGGTAATTATTCAATCATATCTAGAATAATAATGATGATATAATAATTATTTTTTAAATAAAATATACTTTTTAAATCCATTCATCAAATATTATTGTGAAAATTTAACTATGTTACAATCATGGACCTGGTAGGTCATACGTACACATGGTTAACATTTCCTTTTTCAAAATAACATGATGTAAATAATTTCATCGTAATTTTATATTCTTAAAATGATAAATATTTCATGAATATCATATATATATATATATTAAATCTATCATTATGGAAATCCTTGATTGATAATGATGGAATATGAATTTCATCAATTCATGAGGCAGTAGTCCTCTGTATTCATGAGCAATGATTTAATTTTCCTTTTGATGAAATATAAATATGGATATTAGTTATTAAAATTACACAATAATATCTAATTATATTGAATATAATTATTTTTTATTTAATCATGTTTTAATAATATTTGAATGAGTTTGAATAAGATATAAAACTGAAAACATGTTTTAAAAGCTATATATTTTCTTTATAAAAATACAACTTATGTAATGCCATGATCCCAGTTATCCAAAGTCGCTGCATTATTACATAACATTGGCATGATCACAAAATATCAAGTCTTGAAAGATCGATTAGTTTTGTAGCCTTGGATGTACTAGATACATTCATAAGGTTTACATTACATCATAAAATGAAAAACCGGAACAACATTGTTTCCATAGAAAAAACTGAGATCCCATATACTATCCTTGCAGGTCAGTCATAATATACTTTTTCACATCCTCGGAAAAATAAAACATAGAATGCGATGAGCTTAGATGATTAATAAGGATAACAACATAACGAAAACATCCATAAATAAGCCTAAACATTTAAGGCAATGTATAAATGTAATCCAAAATACATTTCAAAATAAACATCATCATAATATGGAATATAAAAATCAAAATATTTACAGTTACTCATATATATATTATACTAGTCGAATAATCACATGAAATATCAATATCCACTTTCATAATGGTGGAATTTATGATGCCATACTTCATAACCACATACTCAAGGCCTAGTTACAAGACTACAAATAAGATTTTATCAAAGCTTTGTTCCAAGACACTAGTTTGTCTCATGAGATCTACCAAAACATGAAAGAGCTATAGTGGGCTCCACACGTCATTTACTAAGTCCAATGCATTCTTCATATGAAAAGTATTAATCATAACATAAACATTCGTATTTAAGACTAGCATAAGAAATGTTAATAATTTATACCATAACCATGAATGGGATATAAATAACACATCAATATTCAAAATATCAGAAAAACTTCAATACAATATGGATGTTTTGTATCATAATACATCAACTTCAAAAAAAACATAAAATCCATCAAATATTGTTGACATATATGAAATAAAAACTATTTCAGAGAAATATATCATTCTTTTTTTGAAATCATTTAATGTTACATAATTATAAAATAAAACAATTATTTTGAAAATATTCCTATATGATTGTATGGTATGCTTCAACGATGTTATAACAGTAGAATATAGACGCACCTGCCATATAAATTAAAAAAACATTCTTTCCTAAATTTTTTCGAAAAGGTCATAAAGTAAAGTGTTTTGAAAACGATGGAAGGATTCATTTCATAACGTATAGGGTGAAATTAGGGTATAATTGTCTTTAACCCATTGTCTAGTAATTCATAAAAATGATTTGGAATACATTTTTAGGGAAACACTGATTTGGATGAAAAAGTGGTCCCAGTAGATAATTACATATTATCAACCATGAATAATGAAGAGGTGGTAGAATTAACCAATACCTTGTACATTTCCTTGGTCAAGGGTAGGTTAACCTCTAGTATAATGGTGAAATAATTTTTATTAAATTATTCAAAAATAATATAAATTAATATGATATCATATATGTTCTTTTAATATTTCTTTGTTAATAATAATTTAGTATTATCGTCGTTTCAGGTGTTAACTGATTCGATTTAATTTATCTGCTTTGTTATATAAGTAATTTTTATTTTGGATATGACGTATCTTATTCATATTCGGAATCATATTAACTCTTTAAAAAGCATTTTTAATCATCTAATGAAAATTAGTCTTGAATGGATATGATGGGGAATGAATCTCATCGTGTTCATGGAGAATGTAATCCGTACGTACGCACGAGCGAAAATATGATTATTTTGTAATTAAACTAATAAGTAAATGGATGGTATATCACATATAAAGAATAATTAACAAGTTATATCCATTATTTACATAATTTATACATCATTATTATACCCATCCAAATAATAATGTATCGAATAACCACTACACCATAACGTGGTGACGGTAAGTCGTATGTACCGATATATGGTGACATGTCATTCATAGGATGGATAAAATAATGAATATGGTTATACAATTTTTATAATAATATCATAATATATAGAATATACTGGATTTATTATTTTAGAATGGACACAACAATGAAAGTGGAAGTGGAAGAAGTAAAAAACTTGAATGAGGTGATGAAATATTTACCTTTCCATTGGGTTCTTCCTATTTATTTGATCAAAAGGGCTCCATAAGATGGATTTATGACTAAATGGAGGCCTCTAGGATGAAGGGAGTACAGTTTAGAGGGTATTTGGATAGGGTTTGTCTGATATAATTTTCTTTTAATGTGTGAATTAGAGACAATGGGAAGTGCCCTTTTATAAGAGGGGTGAGGGCCACCTAAGGAAAAGATTGAAATATTATTTTATTATAAAATCATGATCAGTTTATAATGGATCAAAAATGAATTATGTAAATTATATGGTGGGTTTGGGTCAAAAAACACTTAACCAATAGGTTTTATAAAGGTTTGGGTCATCATATTACCCTTATCTTTTAGATTTGACTCTTAGTTAAATAGTTTGACATTTACCATGTCTCTGTGTATTTTTATATTATATGGTTAATAAACATAAAATAAACATCCAAGATAATCTAAAGCGGTTTATTAATGACATATATAATATTATTTAGGACCTTTGGCTAAACCATATATTTTTAGGAATATAGTATAAATTAATAATATGATATTTGTTTTAAAAACACTTTTTTGACAATTTTGACACTATCTGGTATTTTGTTTTTTTCTATATTGAAAACAGTATTATTACTTCACATAAATAATTTAATCAATTATATAATGTCAAATTAACCTAGAATATTCTTATATGGAATCAAAACATTTAAATTATATTTATTTTAACATCTATAATACAATTTATTTGATTTATTCATTAATAAGGAAAAAAATATTGCATCATCATTGTGTCATAAGTAAATTTAATTATTCAATGTCTAAAAATTATAAATAAAATTCAATTATTTAAGAAATATTTTTATATTTCTAATGAATTCATATAGTTAAAGTGATAAAATATATAACTCTATGTAAAAAATTTTCTACAAAAAGATATATGCTTTTGTCATATTTGTATTTACTTTATCTTAATTAATATAAAGTTTCATTAACACTTATAAGTGGCTACATGGGGTCTGAAATCAGCCCAAGGATGCCCATGGTCGGAAACTTATCATCCAATAGAGTTAGGATGTGTGTTAGGGTAATTTTATATTATTATAAAATTATTTTGTTACCCTTATTACCAGATATACCCTTTAACCATGGTAAATAAAATATTTACCGAAGTAATTATTCAAAATGTATAAAAATAAAATTTACCTATTTACACAATTTGGACCACTTGATTCTAAATATTCAATTCATTTTTCTAAATTCAAAACATAGAAATGGCATAAAATAAATTAAAATTATTTCCCGTTGTCAAAACAGAACGCGTGTTTATAAGAAATTAGATCTATCAAAAGATTGACACTTGCATACGTTCTGTTTAAATTATAAATTATGTACAATGAACAACATTGGATTAAATGATAAAAATATAATCTATTTATATTTAAAAATCTATCAATAGTATAATTTATAATGAAAAATTATTTTTATTTAAAAATATGTTTTTAATTAAAATTTATTATTTTCACTATTCATCAAAAACTAAATGTCTTTAGAAAATACCAAAAATTAACCCTAAGATAATTTAGATATTATGAACCCAAAATTGAAGTTTATTTTGAAAGAAAAAATAATAAAATTTCAAAAGTGGGTATTAATATTCATAACGGCTAGTTTTATTGGTTGCGATGTGTTATAATCTCAAAGGTGCATACAACACATGCTATTGTATTATTCAAATAGAATCATACCATGGAAGCTTGGGGTGTTACCACTTGACCCATCTAAAGTTATTATTATTACATGTATTAAACCACTAGAACATGGGAAGGTAAGTTGGTCAGGTATTTAGGTTGGTATTATCTGAATTATAGTGCTAAATATTTGTGAAAAAGATGGGGGGGAGGTTCACTTTTATATGTTAGGATAGGGGAACTCTTGGAGTTATATAAATTATTAAATTAAAATTTAACAATTTTCATGAAAAAATATAAAAATTTAAATATTTATAACATAGGATTATTATGAGTCTAAATCCTCTCATAAAATAATATCTCTACTGGTTGAGGTGAAGTTTTTACCCTTATCACTTTGTTTTGACCCTCCCATTTACCCTTTGGTTGATTACAATGATATCTGGGTTTTTTATTATTTAGTGGTCAAGATAGTTATTATAAAAAAAATTAGACCCATTAATTGAACATTTTTATATGTTAATATATATCCCACTAAAATTTATGAATATATGTTTTTTATAAATTTTAAATCATTATATAAAATATTTTCTAATTAATAATATCATTAATGTCATTTTTGGAACTATTCATTTAATTTGATGTTAATTTCATCAAGATAAAAATTAAATTTGAATATAAACAATTAAAACATATCATTATATATATATATATAATTATTGTAAAACTATAAATTAAAAAATCATATTACCATTATGGGTTTTTAAAGACATTTACATGATTTTTGACTACATTCTGAAGCACGGTGTCGATGATGCGTAAGCAAGTGTGGTAATTATATCATTACCACAAATGTTAAAAAATTACAATAGTTATTATAATTTAATAATTCAACAAATAAAATTTATTATTAGTTTACAACATAATTCAATCGTTATGTGAACATAAAAAATAAATTTAAAATCACGAGAGTGACATTTTGTATTCATCTTTCCGTAAAATAATTATAATTTGTTTTAAAAGAGAAATGAAAGAAATTACATAAAATAAAATATTTGATTATTATGAAAGAAAAAAACTAATATAATTTATTAAAGTTATTTTTTATAATATTATTTATCCATATCATATTATTTTTATCATTAATTACTCGATTTACCTCTACTATGGTGAAAAATATTTACCAGGGTTACTATTCATAATGAAAAATGTAAAACCAGTCCATTAACATAATTTAAACCACCTAATTGAAAATATTTTATAAAAATTTCTTAAAATATTTATTGGATGTTTCATAAATCAGTATTAATATAAATGCACATAAAGAAATAAAAAACAGTTTATTGAGAAATGTTTTTTATTCCCCAAAAAGAATACAGAAAAAAGTAGGTATAATTATGATTTAAAATATAAATAATTATATAAAATCCAATAAAATAAAAAATATTGAAATTATATTTCATACTCAATGAAAAATTATTCATTTTAATGAAATTGGATGTCATTTTCTGAAAAAAAAAATTATTCTTCACTATTCACTAAATAAATAATTTCAGAAAAAACCAAAAAAGTAAGTATATGATTATTTTACATTATAATATAAAAAATTAATTTCATTTTTAAAATTAAAATAATAAAATTTTGAAATCATGCCTTTAAATAACACCACAAAATATATGTATACAAATTTAGTACGAATATAACTATTTCAATTTATGACTAGAAAACAACTTATTATTATTTATTTGAATATTACTATATAAAATATAATTAATAAATATTAAAAATACATTATAATGATTTCTTCTATATTTAACTTGGTTTTTCCATAATCCACCCTTATGAAATTTATATCCTCATATTTTTTATCGTACATAAAAAAGTGATGATTTTTTATTCATTGTATTTTTATATTCCAAGGATTTTAATTCATCCATAAGGACTCACACAATACCATAACATGATAAATTACCTTATTTTAAAACACTATATCTATGTATTCAAAAATATATATTGTATCTTACTCGTTTGAATGTTCTTCTCCTATCAAAACTATTACATGGCTAAAAACATGAGATGCATCTATAACAAATTTTATTAATAATGAAACCAGAACTACATTATGTGCCTAAGATAAATACAATGGAAGGAAACTTTTGTACTAAAATGATTCAGCGTTCTCTAGGACATCATATGGTCTACTATAGAAACGAATTATCTCTATATTTTTACGAAAATACATAACAATTTTCCATGGAGATACTTTAAGAAAAATAGAATTACCGACCTCAAAAATATGATCTTTCCTATAGTTTTATAAATAAATTTTCTACCTAATTTTTCTCATCCACATATGTTTCCAAATCATATTCACCTTCATAACCAATTATTCTATGAATTAACAACAGAAAAATTTTATTTCCCTTTCTTCATGCCATCATCAACAGTCTAATATTGGTTTCCATATAATGCCTAAAAATATGTGCTCTATATAATGGAATGAAAACTATTATTATAAAAATGTTCAATGAATAAAAAAATTTTAAACTAAAATCAATAGTAATCCACTTTAAAATATCAAATAATAGAATCCAATTTCTGAATCATTAACTATGACTTTACATCAGATTGAGGATGGGAATTCCTACTAAAGTTTAATAGAAAAACTAATGAATTAGAAATAAATTTCAAAAATTATATGTGACCCTGTGATCACAGTAAAATACAATGGGAAGAAGAAATATACGTGACATAATTATCTCCTTGAGATATAGTGGGTATCATTGATGTAAAAACAACATATTTTTAATAGAAATAAATTGCACCGATTTATTTAAAAAATATATAATTACCAAAATAGAATTATTAACTTGAGATTTATTTGGAAAGATGAAGCCTCCCATTCAATAAATATCATTAATTTTTAACATATTGAAAATTCAGATTTTTAATATTAATATTAGTAATATATATTTTCATACCATCCCACTAATAATACACTCAATGGGGTAAATAATAGTGAATCCAATATAAATGGAAAATGGTTAACTATGATTCATTCATAAAAATTGTCTATTTAACAAGGATTCAAAAGTCATACATGATCTATTTCGAAATATGATAACAACATCTTCATTAATATTAAACTGTGTTAACTTTACCTTATTAATAATTTCTAACTTTTCATATTAGAAATGATCCACATTTGGAGATTTTGTAAATATTTTTGACATTTATTATTGTACCAACTACTAAAAATGTTGGGAGTTTCCACATACACAATTGTTTTTCCAAAATTCATCAAATCATTAATGAAATGGTCATTTTATAAATTTAACATTATTAATATAGAATTATATTTATGACTCAAAGCATCAACCCTTGTAGAACCCCTAGTTTTTTATACATAATTTAATTTGAAGTATATTTTTCCTTTAGAGTAATTTGGAATATTTAAGCATTAAAGAGTTAATGGGAAATTTTTTTGGAATCTATCAATATAAAATGTTGAAAAAAATATTTACATTGTGAATAGGGATTTCATGAAGGGATTATGTCTTAGTAATATGTCATGAGATACATGAAATCATGAACGGTTTTCTTCTAGTGAATGTATAATATTAATCATGATGTAAAATCCATTATTTTCATTAAATGGTTTTCCAAAAAATAAAATCAAGGTGATGTGATTTTCAATATAAGACACCCATTAATTGTTCACAACATGTAGGGGAAATTCACATAGTTAAAAGGATAGGATATATATTTTTTAATTTATTGTATACTTGTATGTTCTCAAATAGTTTCCTTTTCTTCCCTTTCAACATTTTTGTGCCCTCTTAGTGAATTTTTGTGATCTTCGTTGCCTGAAACTCAATTACATCAAATCACTAACAATTGAATAATAGAAATCAAATAATAGGATCTTAATATTTTTTATTGGATTGGATATGCATTGTTTTTCTTGAATAGAGTCATATATTATTGTTGCGGTAACATAATCAGTAGATCTAGATGAGTTTTTATGATATCTAATTATATTGATCATATAATATTGGATAGATGAGGATAAACCAATGGGTATATCTATAATCCATCATTGAAACTGATCATGATTTATGTGGGTTTTACGTCTTTCAAATTTTATTGGAACTGATAGTATAAATGATTATTAAATTAAATTATCGAATGTTTTCCAATGGTATGTTCCTATAAAATCTCTATAGATGATTCTATTACTAGTTTGGTTTCAAATCAGATTTTGGGTGTCATCCATAATAGATTATTAAATTGATTAAAATTGTATAATTAAATGGAAGTAGTATTTGACACATTCTCTTGGAATAAACGGTTGTGAGTTCAATCTAGAATGCCAAGAGTTTGAGTGTGTTCCATATTTCATTGAATGAGGTCATATTGAAATAGACATGGTACTCAGTTTATAGTATAAACCAATTTAAAAAATATGACACCATTTGATTCATTGGCCTAGTACGTACCGCCTATTGTAAAAGTATGGGTTTCCTTAAGCATGTTTTGGTGTGTGTGTGTGTGTGTGTGTATGAGGGCATGGATGAATATTCCAATCTAGAAATTATGAACTAAATCTGATTTTTGATAGAGAAAACTATTTTAGGAATAAACTAACTTTTCAAGACTCAGTCATCTGATATTTCTTATATTATGAAAACTATTTTATATATTTATATTATTACTACTAGTTTTATAATCTATGATCGATCCAATATCAATTATAATTAGCATGTTGGAAAAATCTATGTGGTTACCTATTTTGGTTGATTAATCACCCTCTTAATATGCACATGTGTGCATATGTATATGTTGTTTTATATTATATATAACAGGGAAATGTTTATTATTTTTTAGTGATGCTACTTAATAGCATTGTCATAGTGGTGTAATTGAAGCCTATATAAAGATCTTGTCTTATCTAGGAGAGGTTCTACCAAGGTTCTATTGAAATTTGTAATTTGTGGTGTAATTGTATATTTCTAACCATTCATTTGTAAGTGCAATTTTTTTTAATTTCAATATTTATTGATGGATTATCCACATTATATATGGTTGGGTTTTTGTGAGTTCAAAATTTATATAGATTTATATAGTCTCATTTACTCTTTTAGGAAATATTGGGGTTGTATGTTTTTTAATTTATAATGGTAAACCATTTCCCCAATATATCATTTTTTGAACCCCTTGGAATTTATCACCAGTATTTGGTGTTTGGGGAATGTCACCTAAGTTAGGAATAACTTCTTCCTCTTGGCAAGACAACTAGTTTGGTTAGGATGTTAAAACTACTCAGTTTTCTTTACCTGGATGGTAATAAACACTATAGACACAATCCCTTATCAACTCCATACATCTATACCATCTCATGATTATCTCCTTTTGAGTGAAAATATACTTCAAAATTTGATGATTAATATATATTTTACAAAATTCATTATATAAATTATGTCACTAACTTTTTTATTAATATAACAATATAATATTGTTTAGGGTCATGTATTCGATAATTGTTTTATGGATTTAATAAATAAGATGCATAAGATATTACCAAATCAGTCAATATTAAAACCAAACCATGGCCTTTTAATTAATCATCACTATAGATAAAAAAGTGACCATTTCTTAATGGTATGGCTAAAATAGGAGAATTCACTAATATTATTTTCAAGTACTTGAAACTTTTATCACATCACTTTTTCTAAATGAACCTAACTTATTTTCATATTAACATGGCTAGTTGTTTCGATAATCATTCAAAATTTTCAACGAACTACTAGTAATTTCCTAAAGACCCTATATAACTAAAAACATCACACAGAAATGTAATTTCAACAAGATGAATTGCAATTCTATATTAAATTACAATATTTCCCAGGAAGAAAATCTATTGTAACTTGAATTGAAATTTACTAGTCTTTTCATATAACATCATCTCATTAATGGTGTTGATAATGAAACCACAAATTTTAATCATTATTATCATAAAATTTTGAATATATAAGGATATCATTAGTAAAGAAAACACTAAGCTTATCCTATAAATAATAAAAAACATAAGTATATATGGATCATTTTTCAATCCAAAGGGAATAACAAGTAATTCATAATTCCCATATGTAGCACGAAATAATGTTTTTGTAATTTTATCATTTTTAACCTTCATTTGAGTGTACTCAAAAAATAGAAATACCAATATAGAGTACTGATCATCCTGGAGTTGATCAGAAATCTCAACTATAAGTGGAATGATATACATATTCTTAATGGTAATATTATTCAATGCTCTATAATCAATGACATTCCTTATAGGAATATATTTATTGAAAAAAATAAAATAGGTTAACCGAATGGTGATGTTCTTGGATCTATAAATAAACACTTGTAACTAGTTTTTCAATTCCGAAAATTATACTATAGTCATTCGATAAGGATGTTTTATTATTTTCCTCACATTAGAAACTAATTTAACATTAAATTTGACCTTCCTATTATGAATAACAACATAAAAATCAATGAGAAATATATTAAGATATTTATTCACCATAGGTGAATAATTTATTTGAATAATATACATCTTATAAAAAAATATGTAACATATAATTTCAATTTCCATATTTTTATGTTTTATCATCTTCATTATATTATATCAAATGCATTAATTTTTTATTATGTTGAGACATAATAAATTAAGAATCTATAATGTGTTACAAAACAAGTTTTATTTCAAAAAAATTTCAATAGAAAATAACAAAAATAATTTTAAATTTATTCCATTAGTACTTCCCCATGTTTTTTAACAAATGTTCTTGTAGAATTTATTAATGTGAGATTTCGAATTTTAAAAAAAAATCATTAAAATGAAAGAGTGTATAGACACTAAATCCATGAAGACATTAGAATAGTTAAATAATCATGTAATATAATTTTCACCACATCTTTGGATGGTATAATAATAATTTAAATGTGTAATAATGGATTCAGTCACACCTTTTTTTTGCATCGTGATGATTTATCTCATTCATTCCAATATTTGGATAAGATGGGAAATGATGTAACATATCATTCTAATTAAACATTATTACCATTGAATTTTAATTAGGTTTATGATCACTTCATTTACAATCATGAACAACAAGTCAAAATTTTCTACATCAGAATCATTCACTAGATATTTCAAGACATTATAAATGGAGATTTTTACATATCAAAATATGTAAATACAATTTTATAACCTTAAAATTTATTTGATGGATGCATTAACATTTCATACTATCTGGATCTTTTTTAATCTTGGTTTTACAGAAGACATGCTAAATGGTAAAATCCATTTTTTACTTATCTAATACATTAAAAAACTTTCTCATATCATTTGACATTATGGTGGGACAATGACCATTGGAATTTTGGATTCAATCACTAGTAAAATCAGTTAATTCAAAAAGCACGATCTCAAATAAAATAGAGTGCATAGAATTCCAATAGGATGTATTTTTCTTCATACAATAGCATTATATATTTTTCATTTTATCTCAATACTAGTACCATTTTTCCAACATTATTTGAAAATCCTTATAAATATTTTTCTTCAGGAAAGTGTTCTTCAATTAAACTAATTCCATGGAATTAATCACTTCACTTTCTATTATATTATTAAACATTGACCATTACTGGTTATCTTCACCTTTAAAATGATATATAAAAAGTGTTAACTTATGATGATCTGAAAATACTATAGATTCAAATATATTATCCAAGACATTAACCAATCATTCAGCTATCATAGTGTTAGACAATCCACCGAATGTTGATGTGTGTTATTTAATTAAATAAACCACAAAGACACATTCCTCTATGATGGATGTCGTTTCACTCTCACATGGATACAATTGAAATTTATAGAATGTTCTTGTTAATCCATCATAGTAACAAAAATTTCTTCTCTAATTCCAACCATTTTGGGTTACAAATTTTTAATCACATTATCCTCATAGTTGCATCATAAACTTGAGTCCCTATTTTACACTATAACAAACCATTCAATAGTGCCGAAAACATTATTTACATCGGTTATTTTTCATTTTTTACATCGGGTTTTAGCTGACGTTAATACAGACGACGTTATAAATAATTTTTTTTATGTCGGTTATTTAAAAACCGACATAAATAACATATCATTGCGGTGTTTATCACATCGGTTAATTAATAACTAATGTGAAAACCCTGGGGGGGGGGGTTTATAACGTCGGTTATTATATAACCTCCATGATAAACGGGGGGGGGGGGTTTATCACGTCAATTATATAATAACTGACGTTATAAACTCGTTCGAGGGATGTTTATCACGTCGGTTATTATATAACCAACGTTCTAAACCAGTCCAAGGAGGGTGGGGTGGTTTATCACGTCGGTTATTAAAAAAATATGACGTGATAAACCATTTACCTTGCCTTTTATCATGTCAGTTATATAATAATCGACGTGCTAAACAAGTCCTGGGGGGGGGGGGGGTTATCACGTTGGTTATTAAATAACTAATGTGATAATCAATTTCATAGGCCTTTTATCATGTCTGTTATTAAACAACCGACATGATAAGCCATTCCACAGGTGTTTATCATGTTGGTTATTAAAATAACCGATGTGATAAACCCTTCCCGATTTCATTATCATGTCGGTTATAAATTTACCGATGTGGAAGTCAAATTTTATTAAAAACAAATCTAATGAAGTACTCTGCTCTCCCCCAGAAACAACTAGAAACCAAATGAAGAATTTGTTCCACAAAAATATGAAGTAGATCCAAACAAAAAATGAAAGAAAAATTAAGCATTTACAGTGATAACATATAAAACTTACCCCACTTGACAGCCCCCATCACACCCCTGGACTTCCCCCGACCCCCTGGACAGCCCCAAACACCCCGGGACAGCCCCAAACACCCTGGGACACCCCCCCCACTGGACTCCCACCATCCCCTGAACAACACCCTTTTACCCCACATGACAGCCCCCACCACACCCCTGGACTAAACCCCGACCCCCTAGACCTCCCCAAACAGCACGGGACAACCCCCTCCACCCTCCTAAAGAGCACCCCCTCACCCCACTTCACAGCCCCCACCACACCCCTGGACAGCCCCCTAACCCCCTAGACAGCCCCAAACACCCCGGGAACCCCCCCCCCCACCCTCATGTATACCCCCCACACCCTGGACACCCCTACCCCACCCCATTGGAGCCCCCACCACACCCCTAAACTACCCCTCGACCCCAGTACAGCCCCAAACACCCGTAGACAACCCCCACCCTCATGTATACCCCCCAACCCCCTGGACAACACTTCTAGACCCTTGGAAAGCCCTCCCAAACCCCTGAAACAGACAAAAATGTTACTGAAAACAAACCAGAACCCCCTCACCCCACTAGACTGCCCCCACCACAACCCTGGACACCCCCCCCCCCCACATACCTAGACATCAACACCACCCCCTAGACATCCCCCACCCTCCAGTATACCCCCCACCCCCTGGCCATCCCTCCCACACCGTTGAAACAGACCAAAAAGTTACCAAAATCATACTAGAACCCCCTCAACACACTAGGCAGCCCCCACCACACCCCTGTACTGCCCCCCATCCCCATAAACACCATAGACCCCCCCCCCCCCACTATACAGACCCCCACCCCTAGAAACCCCCCTCACCCTACAAGACACCCCCACTCTCCTGGACACCCCTGGACATCCTCTCACTCCCCTAGACAACCCTTCCACCCTCCTAGAAACGCTTCCCCCTGGACTGCCCCCCACCCCACCGGACAGCCCTCCCAGACCCCTGGACACCCCCAACTCCACTGAACACCCCCCACACCCTTGGAACCCCTCCCCCCAAGATGAGAATCCATACCAGGAAAACCATCATAAGTAGACCAGTACAAGAAGTAGAGAAAAATTAAACATTCACATATATAACATTCAAAACATACAATGTCAACTTCAAAAAAATACAACCGAAAAGACTACCAAAAACACAATTACAAATACAATATTCAAAATTACATTTTACATTACAAACAACTAAAATTCAATGAAACCAGTAAAAAAGATTGACCACTGCACTTGTAAGTGTTTGATGTCTTCATCAGTATAGTGTTGAGGGTCATCAAAAAGATAAAAATGAAAAGGATATTAGTTAACGTGTATAGTGAATAAATCAAATTGAAATATTATCGAAAAGATTAAGAGGAAATCTTACCAGGTCAAAATTCACAACTGCCCCAGTTGTTATTATTTCATACATAAGTCTTATCATATAATATCCGCATTCGATGACACCATGTTGTTCATGAAAATTCTGTTTGAATGAGTGTAAATTCAATATATTATTTTTATGTAATAAATCAAAAAGTACAAATTATAAATGGATATTTACCTTTGCATTTACATATTTGATCTTTGTACTCCTTTTCTTTGTGTTTTATTGAAAGTAGGCCCATTCCCTTTTAGAAAATAATTTGAATGGGGTAAATTTAAAATTCATTATAATATATAAAACTATTGAAAAGTTGAAACTTACTTTTCAAATATATTGTTAAAACTTTCCCGCACATCATCATGGACAGAGCATATTCAATAAAGTGCTTTCTTCCTTGGGCAAAAAAGACCTAACATCCAATGATCACAGATAAAAATATATTTAACGTTAGTGGTTTTTATGTTAAAAGATAATGAACTCTTTGAGAGAGATGTGTTTCATACCTCTTAAAAAAAGGATTCATCCAACATTGTGTGACTATATTATTTTCAAGTCATTCAGAAATATAAAGCATTCTTTGTTTCTCATCCAATGCACATGCTTCAGGGGAAATCAATTGCGGGTCCATGAATCCATATACATCTGTCAGCTCATTCCTCTCATAAATTTTATAAAGATACCTAATACAAAACAGACATAAGTATACATTTTTAATAAATATAACCTAGGGAAAAGGTGTTAACACTTACATGGAAAAAAAATTCACCACATTAATGCACAAATTATCTCCAGTAACAAGCTCCATGATATCAGTTTTCATAATCCCCACACTTATTTCATGTCCACAAACACGAGCTTCCATTGGAAGCTCATAATGACCTGCCAACAAATCTGAATATCTTGACAATCTGTCAAGACTATTAGAATCAGTATCTGATGTCATAACCATTTGTCTTTGTTGTTGTCTATACAGTATTTATTTACCTTTGAAGTATTACTATAAAAATAAATAGAAAAAATATATATTATTTTTCAAATGATAAAACAACTTTAATAAAAAAAATAAAAAAAAATATATAGCATTCATTCCACTATGGTAATAAGTCGAAGATGTTTGTATGGCCAAATTAAAAAATGGTCGATACTATGTCTAACTGTCATCACCTCATCTATAGGTAATGGTACTCGATATGATCTATCTATAATTTCTTGTACATTGACAATTTGATTCTCTACCTCGAATTTTTGATGATGAACTACATCTCCTATACAATATAACCAACCCATATGCAACTATATGATGTTGAGGATCATCAGTATACAAATCTCAATAATTCGGAAGCTGCAGCGGTGGTGTAGGAAATAAAAGGGGGTCCACAGGCTGAGGTGGGGGAGTGGGAGCTACTGGAAGAGGTGGATGATAAATAATGGGGTGTGTAGGGGGAGTTGGAGGAGTGAGAGCTCTAGTCTGAAATTGTTTTTGTATGTCTGCAAACCTAGATTGTACCGACGTTCTAATCTTTTCATCCATCGTCGCATTAATATTATTAACTTCAACCTCCAAGGATTCTATTTTTTTTATAAACCCCCTCTACATTAGAAGTTGAAGTACCTGGAAACACTTTTCTTACCAATACACCTACCGGATATCCTCTTACAGGACCAGGATGTTCGAGCTTTCCCAATGCTACAGATAAAATATCTTGCCTCCTAGTGGCTGTAAATGCCCCCTATGAACTCTGCTCCTCAATAGAGTCCTATATTGATTAATTGAACATTTTTGTATTGATTAAATTTATATGAAGAAAATAGTTATCTTAAATAAATAAAATATATATCTTACAATCCTCTCAACTATGATTCTCGATTGTTCCGAAAGATATTTCCATTTTTTGCCCATCCGATCTCTCTTCCATTTTTCATGTCTAGATGCGGGGGATGGAGGGGCCGCCTCTCTAGATCTTGAAGACTCAGCTCTTAGTTGTTGAAATTTTCCTGCCATCATTTGTTCTTCCAAAAATGCATACCCTCCCCGAGATAAACTATGAGGGTATACATTTTTATATTGGTTATCCTAATGAGCATTACTTGTTTTCTATAAATTTAGAATAAGAAATCAATAACAAAACATTAATAAGATCATTTATATAAGAAAGCGTATAAAAGTTTACATTTCCCTTACCAAAAGTGAATCTTTTCTTCTACTTTCAAAAAACTGTCTCCATGATTCTTCATCTATTAAAGGATATATACGACATGGATTGTCATGACTATATGACCAGAAATGAAATCAGATGAGAGGGTTGATTTGAAATCCCTCCATCTCCTGGCAGCCAACGATAAGCATTTCTTCCTGACTCCTCCAGTGTCAGGAATATCAAATTTCATCTGATAAATAAGAGGTTAAAAATATTATATATACTAGAAACATTTAAAGAATAGTCATACAATAGAAAAAGAACTTACCAAAATCGTCTCCCACAATTGAGGGATTATCGCTTAATCCACACTTCTCCAGTCATCATACAGAATGCTTACTTTGATCTTAGCCTGAGTTGCTACAAAACTCTTAAAATATTTTGCATTTGGACCTCTAGGAATATCATCATCATCAAGCTCAATGAGTATCCTCTAATCCTGTGTATGGGGAAGTGCTAATTTTGGTAAACAAGTGCACCCACGTTTACCAACCTTTGAACTCTTTGTCATAATAGGAGCACATGAGGAAGATTGGGGAACATCAAGAGGATCATGTGAATGTTCATCCCCATTGGTATGACCAATATGCTCATCTCCAGAATCATGTGGTTGATCAACTGAATTATCTGTCATTATCCTTCAAATAAAAAAACAAACATTAGTTCACAAATACACAAATTCAAATATTTTAATACTACTGTAATCAGAAAATTGAAAAGTTTACTAAGTTATGTAATAGTAAACATTGTTAATATGGTAATCATGATAAACAATGGTAAAGATGGTAAAGATGGTCATGATGGTTAACATGGTAAACATGGTAATCATGGTAAACCTGGTAAACCTGGTAAAGTAATTTTCACTGAAAAAAATAATGGATATATAATTCATGTAATGGTAAACATGATAAAGTAAACGAAATAAACATAAAACTAACAAAAAAAATATACTTATTTTGTTTTAATATATGTTTTAATAAATAAAAAACATAAAATAACTAACATTTTATGAAAAAAATAAATGTAAACAAGATATAAACATATGATACCTGTAATTTTAGGAATGTAAAAATGGATTGTTTTCCCAAATTCCTTCATCGTGATCATTACTTATGGCACAAACCATGAATTCAACATGCTTATAATTATGTTCTATTAATATTTCCATGGAAGTAGGGATCTCACATAAATCAACATCTTCATCAAGTTCATCCTCACCAACATATTGTTTTTTCCCTTGTAAAACAACATCCCACTGCATATCTTATTGATCTACTACATAGATAATTTGTTTTGCATGTGTTGCCATTATAAAAGAATCGGATGTGTCTTCCAATCTATTTAGATTAACAAGTGTCATTCCAAATACATCGTGTCTGACACTGTTGTAACCAATAATCCATTTACAGTTAAAAATAGGAACTTTAATTTTAATGTAATGAACCTCCCATATGTCTTCAATCACTCCATAATATGCACCTGAAGCAGAAATTAGGTTTTTGTCCTTAGCACTCAAAAAATGCATTGGTCCTGCAAACACAAACACACCACTATTCTGAACTGCACTTCTGTTGTCTTGAGATTTTGTATGAAATGTATAGCCATTAATGTCATAATCGAACTGTGTTATCACATTTAAACATGGACCACCCACTATCCATTTAAATGTCTCGGATACATCTGATATACCAAGAAAGGTCTTTTTAAACCATGCCAAAAAAGTTTTTTTGTGCTCATTCAAAATCCACATTTATTTCTTCTTTGGTTGACGTTATTTCAACTCATTTATATGTAATGTGATATACGGTTGAGCATCAGCTATGTTATTTAGGATGTATGATTCTATCTTCTTCATCTGTTCAGCTTACAATGATTTGAATTTCAAGCCATGAATCCCCTTTCCCTCATTATTGACTCGTTCATGGTGAGATGGAGGCAAACCTATGTGTTGCGCCATAGCCAAGTAACTCATAAAAAACTCTGCTACCTCCTCAGAAATATACCTTTCAATAATGGAGGCTTCAGGTAGATATGGATTTTTAACATACCCCTTTAATATTTTCATATAAATTTCAAAAGGATACATCCAAATAAGATATACAGGTCTACAAATCATTATTTTTGAACCAGATGAATCATTAAATGCACCATTATATCAAAAAAAGTTGGAGGAAAATACATTTCCAATTGAAAAAGTATAAAAAATGCATCCTTTTCCAAAATGTTCAATGCATTCACATCAATAGACTTGATACAAATTGAATTGAAAAATAACACAACTTCATTATAGTATTTCTGACATGGATGGGCAATATTCCACACAATGCAACTGGTAGAATTTGTTGTATCTTGACATGACAATCATGTGATTTCATACCTATCAACTTTAAGTCCTTCAATGAGACAAAATTGTTTACATTTGAAGAATAACCATGAGGTACATTGATATCATGAGGACAATGAAAAAAGATAATTTTCTCCCTCTTCGATAATGTATGAAAAGTCGTGGGAAGAAATGTTAATCTTCCTTTAGGAGTGGGAGCTAACTCCAAACGTATTCCCACTGATAGTAAGTCTAATCTTGCATTAAAACTATCTTTTGTCTTTTCATTAATATCTAACAATGTTCCATCAAACAATCATAGATATTCTTCTCCATGTTCCTGAAATAAATATTATGTTTAACTTCATGATATCTCCAATATGGTAGCTCAAAAAATACTGACCTTTTCCTCCAAAAATGTATATCATTACCAGATTTCTATGTCTTTCCCAATGTCACATCAAGGTATTTCACCCTCTCAAAATACAGATCAGGGGATAAAGGTTTTGGAGCAGTATCTAATTCTTGTGAGCCATTTAATGCCTTTTTATTCTTCAATAAGGGTGATCCATTGGCAAAAACTATCGATGACCCATGTACACTATTTTCTTCCCATGATGCAATTGACAATATGACGTCTGTTGTTCGCAAATTGGACATGATATATGCCCTTTAACACTGTATCCATGGAAATTTCCATACACTGGGAAGTCATTTATAGTGAACAGAAGTACTTCATGCAGTTGAAAATATTCCATTTTATTAAAATCATACACCCTAATACCATCAGCCCATAACAGTTTCAAATCATCAATCAACGGTGGAAAGTAAACATCAATATCATTTCCAGGTTGCTTTTGACCAGAGATCATTATACTCAAGATGACATATTTGTGCTTTATACAAACTTTTGGAGAGTGGTTGTAAATTACCAATAAAACAGGCCATGAAGTATGTGTGCTACTGAGGGTTCAGTATGGATTCATTCCATCTATGCACAACCCTAGTCTGAGATTTCTAATTTCACTTCCAAATGTAGAATATTGTGCATCAATTTTCATCCATTGTGGAAAATCAGGTGGATGGCATATTTTTCTATCACATACCCGCTCATCAGCATGCCATCTTAACCTTTTTGCATCATGTGAATTATCAAATAAACGTTTGAAATGATGAATTATAGGAAGATACCAAAATACCTTTGAAGGGATGTTTGTAATCTCTACATTAGCCAGTGAGTTTTATTTCACCTTATACTGTGATGTCCCACATTTAGGACACTTTGACAGAAATTCATATTCCTTCTTATATATAATGCAGTCATTCGGACATGCATGTATTTTCTTGTATCCTAATCCCATTAGGCATAATATTTTCTTGGCCTAATAATGTGAATCTAGAAGATCAGTATCTTTTGAAAGAATGTCTTTCATCAATTGTAGAAGCTCTGTAAAACTTCTGTCACTCCTTCAATGTTTCGCCTTCAGGTTAATCAATAATAAAACTGTCATCAAAACCATAAAATCTGTACAATCAGGATATAATGGTTCTTCATCATTAACATATAGATGCGCAACTGTCAGTTCTATCCCAATTTTATATGCTACAATATCGCGAATCATTTCATCAATTCCAATAGAGTTACCATATTGCGAATCATCATCATTAGTGAAATTCCGTCTAGTTTAACCATGCCAAATCCAAGGGCTGTACCTCAGATTAAAATCATGACAAATCAGATGATCTTTTATCTCTCTACTTTTCAATTTCTTCATATTCAAACATTTCAGGCATGGACAGAAAAAAATGTCACTTCTTGGAACATTTCTTTTAGAAAATTCCAAAATGGCATCAACACCTTCCTCAGATTCATTGCTTATTCGATGTTCCGTAATCCAACTTCGACTCATTATTACCTATAAAAAGTATAAAAAATATATATATTTTAAAGATAAGACAAATATATGTTTATATGAAAAAAAGTATAATTTGAATGTAAAACAATTTTGAAATATAAAACAAATCTGTGCGTATTTTAAAAAATATGCTTGAATATTATTTTAAAAACAAAATATAGTTAGATATAATAGTTTTAAATTCCATTGAATCAATGAAAACCATGGGGACTACATTGGATGATAGAAAATTGATGAAAATGGAGTAAACCTGAGAATCAAATAAAATTTAAAATGAAAATTCAGATGGAGAAAATCACAATGTAAAGCCAATCATCAAGGCACAATAATCATGTCATAATCTCAGAACCAATGATGTAGTAGTCAATCCCAACTGACACTTATCCCCTACCCCATTGGACACCCCCTGGACACCACCACCCCCTTGTACAGGCTCCCCACCCCATGGACACGACCCCCACCCCTCCTAGACACCCCACCCCCTGGACAGCCCCCACCACTCTAAAAAGCACCCCCACCCCTCCTGAACACCACCCCCACCCCCTACCCCCTTGGACAGCCCCTGGACAGCAGCCCACCACTATAGACAGAACCCCCACCCCTCCTGGACACCACCCCCACCCCCTACCCCCTTGGACACCCCCCCCCCCCCGAACACCCCCCCAACCCTATGGACAGCCCCCACCCCTAGACAGCCCCCGACCCTCTAGACCACACCACCACCCCTCCTGGACACCACCCCCACCCCCTACCCCATTGGACACCCCCTGGACACCCCCAACCCTCTGAACAGCCCCCCCCCCCCCCCACTGGATAGCCCCCACCCCTCTAGACAGCACCCCCACCCCTCCTAGACAACACCCCCAACCCCTACCCCCTTGGACACCACCAAACCTCTGGACAGCCCCACCCCCGGACAACCACCCAAACACTCTGGGCAGGCCCCCACCCCCTTGGATAGCCCCCCACACCGACCAACCCCCTTGTACACCCCCCTGGACACCCCCAACCCTCTGGACAGCCCCCACCCCCTGGACAACACCCCAAACCCTCTGGACATGGCCCCGCCCCCTTTGACAACCCCCCACCACCACCCCCCCACCCTTGGACACCCCCCTAGACACCCCCAACCCTCTGGACTACCACCACTCCTTGCACAACCCCCACCCCTCTAGACAGCACCCTCCACCCCTCCTGGACACCACCCCCACCCCTCCCCCCATGGAAACCCCCCTGGACAGCCCTCACCCCTCTAGACAGTTCCCCCACCCCTCCTAGACACCACCCCCAACCCTACCCCATGGACACCCCCTGGACACCGTTCAACCCTCTAGACAGCCCCCACCCTCTGGACAACCCCCCACCACTCTAGACAGCACACCCCACCCCTCATGGACACCACCCCCCACCCCCTACCCCCTTGGACATCGCCCTATACCCCCAACCCTCTAGACAGACCCTCCCCCTCCCCCCCGTACAACCCCCAAACCTCTGGAAAGGCCCCAGCACCTTGGACAGCCCCCCCCCCCCCCAGCCACCCACCCACCCCCTTGGAGCCCCCCCCCCCCCCCACACCCCTGGACTGCCCCCCCCCCCACCTCCATGGACACCCTGGAGAGCCCCCAACCCCCTGGATAGCCACCAACCCTCTTGACAGCCCCCCAAAACCATGGGATTTTAACCTCAAGCTACTATTTTTGGCATATCTAGTGATTTTAACCTTAAGCTACTAGTTTTGGTATCATGCCATTATTCAAAATGAGAACCATCAATTGTATCTCCTACTAGTCTAAAATTCTCTAATGTGCAATCAATCAGTTTTTAATAGCATATGAAGACTTATAATAGTCCATGACGTTATAAATGAATCAGTTACGACTTGTTTTACGTCGGTTAATTTAGAACCGACGTAAAAAAATCCGTTTTTTGGTTCTTTACAGTGGTTATAGAATAACCGATGTAAAAAAGACATCATAAATCATAGTTTTTTACGTCGGTTCTTTTATAACCGATGTAAAAAATTCTGCGGGTTGTTTTGTTACGTCGGTTATCAAATAACCGATGTCAGAAAGGCCACAAAAGAAGCTTTTTTTTACATCAGTTATTTTATAACCGACGTAAAAAAACGAATGCGCGTGATTTTTAACGTCGGTTATTAAAATAACCGACGTTAAAAATTTAATCACCACATTTTTTACGTCGGTTATAAAATAACAGATGTAAAAATCTACGTTTCACAGATTATCACGTCGTTTATATATAACCGATGTAAAAAATGGTGACATAAATAACGTTTTCTGCACCAGTGATTCTATGGAGACATAGTATATATAAATAAAAATGAATGTATAAAAATACTCCATCATGATAAAAATTATTTAATGTCTCTTTATGGTTCTTATATACATTATACTAACCTCTAAAATAATCCAAACTTGCAACTGAAACAAATAATAAGGTTACAACTTTTAAACACTATATAATCTTATGTTTTTAGTCAATATTTCACTTTCTTATATTTCAATGATATTTTTAGTATAAAATATTAGATAATTATTTCATAACTATTACATAACAAACCCATATATTTATAAATTGAAACATCCACATAGTATCTATTATTTCTAACTTATAAATCTTTTTAATGAAATATTTTTTCATTTCATGACAAACCCTCCTGACATTTTACATTAAAACATATTTTTTTAATAATAGTTAACACCTTTGGAAAACTTTTAAAAACATGGTATTAGAATAACAAGATTAGTAAGGTATATAAAAAAATTATAATTGAAATATATTAGTCTATTCTTAAATCTTGATTTTATAAAAGATAGTTTTCATTTAACATAAATAGTATAAGATCAAATAATATATTATATACTAATTAAATCATTTTTACTGCAACAATTCATTCACAATAAAATTTATAAGAAAAAACAATGAAAAATATATAATCATGAGGGGTTCATAAGAAAAATGATAACTATTGAAAACTATTTCTTAATCACATACCTATTTACAATAAAAAGCATAATTACTCCATTAAAATAAAATAACATTATTGTACTTTTTTAAATCAAATAATTTCTATTGAAACTCACCCGAAAGAATAGAAAATTCATGTACGGTACTTGGGATATCATCTGTATATGAACCATTATATTAGCCTTTATAAGAACCCATACATGTATAATAACCAATACATTCAACTTCCAATATAAATGATAGGGGAACATAATCATTACCCAAGGCATCAAAGAGATATATTGGGATCACCCTTCATCATGGGCTATATCAAGCTCACCCATTATCTTAAAAAGATTTCGAGGACCATATCACTCATGAAACACATAATATATATAAATTTTATAATCAAACTCATAAAAATATACATTTTAACCAATAAGAATAGTGTTTTTGGATATTGATATATCCCTTTCCTTTAAAACCCAATGTAAAAAACTAAAAGTATATAAAAAAGTGAATGGGTTTTTATTTGAATAAGAAAAGGAATCATATAATAGAATACTTCGATGAACGAAAATTATCATTGATGGTAATGGTTTTTGAAACTGTATATGCTAATATAGAATATTTATTCTCTTTATAAAGATATTCAAAATGTTTCAAATAAAATATTTAAAAATAATCCTTTTTAAAAAATTTCAAAGAAATTAATATGAAACATAGAATTTACTATATAATTAATATATATACATATTATTAAATTTTAAAATTATTTTTAAGAATTTGTAAATGGAAGAATATGATTTCTAAGTAAAATATTTAAAATATTTAAAATGATTTTTTAATGTAAAGTGCCACTTACCTCGAGTTGGACATGTCGAATACTTTTTTTATCTTCCTAAATAATAAAATTATATTTATTATTTCATTTATTAATAACATTCATGTTCATTAAACTATTATTATAAATTTTATATCATTTTGTATTACTTTTATTTATTTACTTAAATAGTTAAGTATACATCATCTGTATTGAGGACGTTCTATTAAAAATAAAAAATAGCTTCTATATGTTGAACATAGAAAAAGAGTTCAATATTAAATAATATCCATAATACTATACATGGAATAATAATCATTTTTACACATCATTTATATTTTTTGAAACCATTAATAAAAGATTATTATGAAAAATGAACTACAATACAATCATGGTGACAGTGGGTTGTACATACGCATGAATGACATTTCTATTCTCAAATTTATTTGATGAAAAGCAGGTAACTATTATTTTATTTTACTATGAGATAAATATTTAGTTAATATCAAACATATTCACTAAATACATCATTGACACCATATGTCATAGTGGGTGATGGAAAAAGAATTACATCAATTTGTGAAGCGGCAGTCTGATATACACATGATTGAATGTTTTATTTTCAATTTGATTGAAGAAGGATATGGATATAGTTTTTCAAATTATCATAATTACATCAAAAAATAAGTAATATACTAATTTTATTATTTCAATAGGGTTTAATAATATTTTAATGTTTTAGAAGAATATATAAAACTAAAACATTTGGATAAAAACTATACCACTTCTTCAAACAAGCTACATTGCTTTAATCATTAATCTCTCAATTGTTAGAATTGTGACAAAAATAAGACCTATAAAAATGGGGATGTATTTTTTAAAATAAATATGGTATGAAATTCCTCAAATATAGTTCCAAATGTTTTTTGAAAGATAGGAAATGAGGTTGTTCACATTTATAAGTGAGAAGATATATATTATTTTTTTTACTTGGAGTAATAAATTAATATTTTTTAACATTCCTGGGAAAGTGAAACCAAATTATTATATTTAGAATATATCATTACTATATTTTTAAATTATTTCATAGAAAAAAAATTTAAAATCATTAGTTGATGTTTTCAACCTTATCTCTTTTAGCCCCTCTTAACTGTTCTAGCAATTAGCATGATATCAATGTTTTTTACTCTTGAGGGGCCATGAATGTTTATATAAAAGGAATTTTTACAAATAAATGTACCAAGGATGGTATATTGAACCATATAACTAAAATTTTCAGTATATAGGATTTTTATTATATTCAAATCACTTATTAAAATATTCGTTAACATAAAATATACTTAATGTCAATTTTGGTACTATAAATTTTGTTTTAATTTAATGTAACAAATACAATAAAAAATATATTTATAAAAAATTCAAATATATTTAATAATTTTTCTTTAAATGTTTTTTTAATAATTAAATCACCCCAATGATATTACTTTTCATGTTTTTAATATTATTTAATTGATTTTACAAAATCATGCACAAGCACTGGGTCGATGTTGTGTATGTATTTAAGGTCAATATTAATTAATTAAAAATTAAAAAATAAATTAAAATAAGAGATTTAAATGATTTATTCCCAAAATTAACTATTATATTGATTACAAAATAGAGTTAGATTTTGTATTTTTCATTACATAAAATAAAATGTATGTTATTTTCAATGAAAAATGATTTTTATAACCTAAAATATTTAATGTGGATTGTAAAAACCCCTAAAAAATATATTAGATGAATTTTTAATCTATTTTTAGTCCATATAATATTATATTGATCTTCAATTACCCGATTTACCATTACCAGGGTGAACGATATTAATTACGATTATTATTAATCATGACCCACAATAAAAGGGGAATATTTGCCTAATTTGAACCTCTTGATTCAAAATATGGGATCACTTGGTCAAGATTAAATCCCTATAATTTAAATAAGTAAATTTTAATATAAATACGTAAAATTTAATGTAATATAATTTTTTGAAAAATGAAAATTTAATTATTGAAATGAAATAATACCAATATATGGTCAAATAATGATTAAAATTTTAATTAATTATTTTATATAAAATTAAATTATATATATGTTAATTTATGCTAAATGTAAAATAATTATTATTATTTTTAATGAAAATAAATTAATTTTTTTAAAAAATATGTATTTTCACTATTCATTGAAAAATCACACTTTTCAGAAAAATCCAAAAAAATTAACCCTAAGATATTTTTAACATATTTATATAAAAGTTATAGTTGACTTTTTTCAAATTAATATTATTAAAGTTTTATAAATTATTTAATATAAAACAATATAATATATATAAATGAATTTATTTTGAATATGGTTTTTCCTTTTTTTCGCTGGAAAATTGCTTAATCTTATTATAATGAATATATGTATGCAAAATATAATTATTGTATATTAATTAGACATTAAAATTATTTATTAAAAACAAACATGTGTATTTAGTCCATAATAATGCCATATACCTTCCACATATGTACCAGAAGTGGATGAAGCAAACCACAATGATGCTGATTCTCATCCATTACCCTTGCGTATATAATGATTCACGAAACCAAAATGATGATGTCCCAATTCATACTCGACCACTAAAACTGACATAAATTATCTTGGTAGACCATCCTTGATCATAAAAACATGACCAATCTCAAAAAAATGATTCTATTATCCCAAACTCTCTTAATGAATATGGAACTTCAAACCTTCCATGAAGATAGATCATGCCATCATCAGTTATGGATCAACCTAGCTTAGAATCATTCCCCATAAAGTACTCCCACATCTGTATGAAAATGGTATCAAACTACAAGATTGACTTTTCTTATTCAACTGGATATAATATGTTAACTAAATGAAAACATGACATAACTCCATTATCCTTTGATGACTTCACAATCCCTCATCCATCATACAAATTAGATGGCCTTCCTCCTTCAAATGCCACCATAAATGTTTTTATCACTCCAGATTTTTCTTAATGAGATAATTGGAAATGAAATTATCCCTTTCTTGAGTGATGTCCATATTTAAATAATATGTTTTTAAATAATATACCCTATTACATTCCCTCAAATTAAAATCCTATTTGAAGATGATGTGTTAAATAATATTGTTGACCATGAAGAGGACAATCCTCTAACCAAATAAAACATGTCACCAACACATCAATGAATATAACACAATATCCAATTATAAGTCATTATTATGTTAGTTAATATCATCTAGATAATGGAGGTGTGACCCATAAGTGACCAAATAGTACTTATGCATCATCAAATCCCCAACCAAACACCTAAGTAATCATAGTACACTGTGTATCCAATCCTTGTCTCTCAAAGAACCAAAAATGGAGTTGTCATCAATATTACCTCTAGTTGTTGGAACCTATTGTCACACTGATTATATAACTCAAAAATCCCCATCTTTTTTGTTAAATTTTCCATTAATGATTATAAATGAAATAATTATTGGATAAAATTTTGACATTTCACAATAAGACCAAGAAAAATCATGAACCTAAACACATTATTATGATGTTCCAATGAAATAATAGCCTCTATCACATATGGGTCCCCTAAAAATCCTTCCACAGATTCATTTGGAAATAAAAATCTTTAATTAAAAGTGAAACATTGATAATAATTCATAAATATGTTATGATCAAAGTGGAATTAATAAAATCTCATGGTTTATAATATGAAAATATACAGTTTTAAAATATAATATGAAATTTTCCAAGAATAAAATGTTGAAAAGGTCAAGGTATAGATAGAAAATAAAATTAATTGGATCAATTTAAACAAATGGATAAATTTTCAACCAAATATAATTGAAAATACTCTCAGACAATCCATATATACTATTAAACACTACCATTGTAATATCCTCCTCTGCAACCTACAATTGGTTGTATCATAAATGATAATCCATCATAGAAAACCACTGAACTAATAATAATTGATCAAATGGTCCATAAATACAAGGTAAATGGTCCCTTTTCATCACTATTCCTTGAATCATATTCTTATATTCCACACATATTTGTACACTATTGTATGACATCAGGGTTAACAACACCAGAGAAACCCCAAAGAGGTGTGTCCATTCTATCAATAAAATTATTCTCCAAATCCTCAACATGCACCTTTAACACTCTTAACATTGATCATTCCATATGTCCCATAAAAATCAATATTGGTTTTTATTTAGGTATAAGCTCAATATAAAACACAATTTTTCTATTTGGAAGAAAAAATAGGAAACCATATTGGAAGGCATCCTAATAATGACCTCCACTAGAGGGAATATAGAAGGGGATATTATTGATTTTTCTAAATTATCCAAGCCTACTATCTATGTTGTAATAAATAAAATCCCATTTAGGTCTAGTCCCATCCTTCCTGCACTGAAATTCTGCACACTGGTCATCGTGAACCTCTATCTTAGTTTGGTGAATGATACACATAACTGGTAGCAATTTATATGTTCATGATAAGTGGTCAACTAGTTTATTCTGAATCTCACAACCAAATTAGTCATCTCTAAGATCATGAAGTAACAAATTTTTTTATAGATGGAATAAATAATGGGACACCTATGACATCACTGGATATAGACTATAATTATTCCCAAGGGTTTTCCAATAGAGGGTAAGCTGGATGAAAATTTAATCAGTAAATCTAGGCCAGAAATGATTCCAGTAGAGATAAAATATTTTGAAGATACTATATAAAAAGTAGTATATATATCATAGGTAATAAAAAATATACCTCCAACTATATCAGGACCCTACTCACTGACTTTTGGAACCCCATCAATCATGTACATTGCTCATATCCCAATAGCAACACCTTGCCTATATGGTGTGGGACTTCCATGATATTCGGAAGTCTTCTGTGCTGAGGTATGATACTAAGGGCCCCTTCCTACACTCAGACCTGACCTCCATGAATATGTAAAAAAGGAATTATAAAAAAATCACTAGTAAAAGACCATATTTCTATATCATCAACATTCCAAAGATTGTTTCAAAAATGATGTACTAAAACTTCCTTATGTCTACATTTATAGCACCAAATATACCTTCCTCCTATTGGAATAGTGCAATAAACAATAATCCTTCCCACCATCCTACCATCTTACTATACCAGATTATCATTCCCTTTCCTACCACTAGAAGATGGACTCATTTCAACACAACAAAGTATGGACTTTAGTTCAATATAAGCATGATAAAAACCTATAAGCATGTCATATTCCACCCATTTTTCAAAATATAGGACATTGTGATAAACCACTATATATTTATTGAAGATAAATCCCCTATACCAATGTATATTCCCAGAATAACCCCAAACTCAAACTTCCTATACATATATGAGTCATTCCAATCCATAATAAGACAAAATAATTATGAGATCATAAAAAATCCATTGATGAAAAAACTAAAAATATACCCAACTAAAGAACTAATAAATAAAATTATTTGTCCATATTCACTTTTTTAGTAAACAATCACTTCATGAAAAACACCTTAAAGGCCTCCAAATTAAGACATACCACTTTAATACTGGACCCATAACACCCCACCACCTCGTGGAGTGCCCTTGAAGCTGAAAGGTAACTTACTTCTACACATATCTTCATAAGTTTACAATAGATAAAATATTACACCAATTATTTCAATTTAGTCATCATATTACTAATTACCACTGATTACCTACAATGTTTTGAGATTTTGGAGTTAAGTGTTTTAGGCATAATCAATCATTTTCATATGTTCTCTTCCACCTTCAGTTTCCACAATATGTACAAATCTGTGATTGGGAAGGTTTACCACCCTAACCACAATATTAAGTGCTGGATAATGCTTGGGTGAATCCTATAGAATATTATATGATCGAATTGACACATCCTATATATTTGTTGAATTCTAGAATATCTAATGTTGTATCTTTATAAAATTATAGACTACCATTTACAGCATATAGAACAATGTTCTTATGATATGATATTAAAAAATATAAGGAATTCATATGGTATTTCAATCAAAATTTCTATTGGATGATATACACAGAGAAAAGTTATAACCCTCATATTTTTACCCAAGGATCAATCCCTGCACTCTATACCAATACATTAGTCAGAATGACAGACACACAGGAAGATATATATATATACAAATATATCATAACATCATGCACTCGTTCATCTAAATGATAAAAAAAAGATATATCACATAAATAATTGAATACTAATATATCATGGATTAGATAACACAAATCAAATAATATAATTACATAAAATCTATTTATGGAAAATAGGTATATATATATATATATATATATGACATTTGATCATGCGTTCCTATTAAGGATGCATGAATGAACCAAGTTTATATAGAACTAGTATAGAAAACACATCACCAGAAACATGGAGGCCCATTACACACGAGATGGATATAAACATGGAAAACACCCTTCCTATGTTCCACAAAGCATATTTCCAATATACCACTACCCCAAAATAAGAAAAATAAAACATTGAGAAATGGATATCATTTTTTAACACCCATATCCAAATCACTAGTTCAGAGTTGAAGTGTCACAAAACCATATGTGCGCCACCCCATACCCAAGAGGAGGCCCACTAGTGATGAGGGTATGTAGGGATGCAGAGAGACTATACCCATGGTATCCCTATCCATATACAAAAAATTAAAACATAAACACAATCGAAAAAATAAAAATTAATAGGAAATATGAAATTATTTTTTAATAGAAGTCATGTTCAGTAATAAAATAATACTCAACGAACCCTAGTGTATAAAGTCAAAAAGAATAAGTAGTAAATTTGGAAAAGATAAAAAAAATGATGTTTTTGAAACTATCTACAGTCTTACCTTCTACCAAATATGTCCCCCGATCTAATTTTTTTATAAATATACTGTTGAGCCCATTTTTATTTGTGGATCCCTGATCATGATGTCTACACACACATAGAAATACATTTTCTAGTAGGTTGTGTGTATAAACTTATTAGAACTCAATAAATGAATACATAAAATTTGTTCACATGTATATAAGGGTTTATGACATGAGAAGAAAAAAAAGGAAAAATCACTTACAATCACACAAAAAATCATGTACTAAGTGTTTTTTCACTTACAAATCTTCCATGATCACTGTTTGTACCTACTTTGGAACCATAATATATGAATATCATAAGTGGTTATAATATTACATAGATATTGAAAATAAAATACACCTAATTTTAATGAGAATGTTGGTTCTACCATTATTAAACAACTCCATTGTCTCCTTTATGGTAAATTCATAAACATATCTCATGAAAACATTCCCACCTTTGATGATAGGCATGCTTTGTACACCGAACAAGTAGAACTGAATATATATGCTAGGATGGTCCACAAGAGTACATAATACCATCACATAGACCCTCTTCCAATGTAATATTACTTTATACTCCCATGGGACAATTAGATTCCAGGACTACTCACTAACCATCCAATATAGAACCACACCCAAAGAGTCATGTCTTTCCAACTCCCCATCTATAATCTATTCATAATTTCTAGGGACATCTATCAACATGAACACTGAAAAAAGGTTCCACAGGCTATATAAAAAACTACATGTAAAGGATGAAATATAAAGGAACAAAATATAAAATTAAATATTTCATAGACTATGAATAGTTTATAAAAAAGGTATAAAATACTTAGTAAGAATCATATTATATCAAATATTATATACGATATGAAATAACCAAGCAGATGGAGAGACATAAAAATGAATATAGAATATATAATAGGCTTATGGTATCATGGGATACCCAAGAATAATTAATATTTCAATAATAAATAGTCATTACAACAGGAAGATACACACAATCCAATAATTCCATAAAAATACATACAGGGTCCCAAGATGGTAATACATACTACATTTAGCACATTGGTTCCAATTTCCAAAATCTATAAAGATATGAAAACACAATCATTAATGGTTACCAATATTCCCAATAATAAAAACTAATGAATCAATATAAAATCCCATGTATTATTATTCAAGGATGGAATCATACTATGGTTTTAAATTTACGTCAACATACCCAAATGGTTCACCATGAAGAGTAAATCTAGATATGCTAAAGAGAGAGATTGCAAAATTCCATAGATTGAGCATCAACACAGTACAATACCAATAATTATCCATTATATATTGATATAATCTATATATCAATGCAATATAGTTTTTATATACGATTTATCCCAGGGAAAAAAGAGGAGATTTATGTTATAAATGAACAATATTTGATGAAACAACCTTTGACCTTGAATATCATTGATCCAACAGCCTAGATCCATTAGATTTAGACTAGCAAGGTAGATTAATGAGAAATAATTGTCCCTTGAATCCCTAATTTCATGATCCCTAGGACTAAAATAATAAATGATATGTTTTGGAGCGGTTCAGGAAAAAATCCATTTTTCCCTCATCCGTACATTATGCACGGTTTTATGGCATGGTTTGAACCCTTTACCCAATTAGGAAAGGTGTTCCACATGTTCTGGGAAGTTAAATGGTTTAACAACATGTTTTGGTGAATCATTCACCAAAAATGATTTTACATACGTCCCAAGAAAATAATGTTTCTTGGAAAATGACCCACGATAAGATTTAAACATCAACAAACTATTATTTTTCTAATATCATTCTCCAAATAAGGGACATAGTATCATTGGAAGGGTTTCATGATTTCTCCTAACATTGAAATTACCTTACATCCCATTTAATGCCTCCAATAACCTCCAAAATCTACTATTATATACAATAAAAATCACCCAAGAAGAACACTATTGATAAATAATTATATATAGGATGATGTTAGGGCGTAAGGTACATGAAAAAATCTAGGGTCTTACAAATGGACTCAATGAAATTTATGTATCTTGAAAAACATATACTGATGAATCTAACTATAATTAGAGTGAGAAATTAAATGATATTAATAATAGTGAATATAGTAAAATAACTAAACACATTTAATCTAAAAATATATAATATATTGATGACAATAATAGCACCGACAATGATGAAATCGAAAATACTGATGAACTTGATGAAACACATCAAATTTAAAACACTAAAAATAAATAATATTATCAATAAAAAGATAATAAAATTAAATAAAATGATTAATTAATGAAATAGAAATTAAAAAAACTAATAACATATATGATATTTTGTCCATCCTCATTGATGTTACTTGAAGAATCCATGAAACCAATGAAACTAACACTAATGACATTTACATTGATTATTCGAATAAAATTATCACCAATATGAAGGATGAAACTAACATCACTGATAACAATGGTAAAACAATATTAATATACTAATAATTCTTACATTGATTACACTAATAATAATAATGAATCATATAATAAGTACAACACAAAATGATCTAGATCTAACGACCCTAAATACCCAAACAACACTAAAATGGTTGATACCAACAATAATTGATAAAAAAGTATAAAGTATATTTAAAATAGAGATAATAATAATTATGTTTAAGTTCATAGGATTTGAAGAATAATTCTTAGAGAGTGTTCTATATTATAGATTAAATTAAAACCATTGATTTCACTGACACAATAGAAATGAAAATCTTATCAATACTATCATCAATGACCCTAACTACACCAACCATACAAATAAGAATGAAAATGAGAATAAAAAAATAAAAAAAACTAATGAATATAATAAAAATAACATTGAATCCACTAATAATAATCATTATAATGATTCCCATATCACTTACAAAAATGAACAAATGACATCAATGACCCCAGAACTAATTAAACATATTATAACATATCTAGAAAACATGACACTTATGACATAAATGAAACCCAAAAAATTAAAGATAATAATAATTCCATTGATGAAAATAATGAAACAAAAACCATTACAACTATTAACACTAGAATCAATATCACTGAGGACATAGTTTCTATTGTGAAACTAATATTAAAGATGTGTAAATAGATAATTCATGGATTAAACTAATAACACTACAAAAACTAATCACACTAACACAGAGAGAATTAACGTTGATGACACCGATGGAAATTATAACAATATTTATGATAAAAACATGTTGTAAATATTTAATATTATTGTTATATTCGTTGATGCATTGTAAATAATAATGATATTTAAAACTCAATCAATAATGATATTATTATTTATGGAAATAAAAACCCTCACTGTGATCATAATAAATACATCAACTACTTGAATATAGATGAAAACAACAAGAGAAAAAAATACAAAAAACATACATATTTACAAAACTAACACCAAATAGACTATTAACACAGATTATTAAGATTAAACTAAAAATATTTAGACAAATTAATCTAATGATAATGCCTTAATAGAAAATACTGGAACTGGAAAAATTGAAAACATAGTTAAAATTAATAACATTTGTTGTTGGGTTTTTGTATGGATAAAAGATTTCCAAATATAATGGAAATAAACAAAACACGAAATTTTTTCAAGATATAACAACCCATTTTAACTAAATATAACATAAATAATAAATAATATTTTTTAGAATGATGCTGATATATGATTTCTTTTCTATGAGATCATAATAGATATCCCTAAGTTAAAAATGTATCCCTCCTCAAAGGGTAATACATGGGATAATATTAATCTCTTAAACATGGGATGGATTCCCTTTTTCAAAAAATAAAAAATAACAATAGTTAAATAGAGATCTATAATGATAACTTTTAGTCAATGATTTTATCTCCAAAAAAACATTGAAAACCCTAATATAGTTTCAGCCCAAATTTATAATCATTAAAAATGAACATTGAAGGATTCATATAGCTGAACAATATATAATCATTGAATGATATGCAATTTCAAATGTTAATAATTTTAAACTATGAAACATATGATATAAACATTTTTTAACATTAAAAATAGAGAAATTTTAAAATTTATAACACATAAACAATCTAGTAAAATCCATTAAACAATGTATAGTGATATTTATAAGTAATAATGATAGAATAAGTAATCAAAAATATTTAATTAAGATTAATTATAATATAAATCACTAATAAATATTGATAGAACTCTAACATGGTCACCATCACCAAAATATGGTTTTATCCACAAAAACCACATCGTTAATAAAACAATGTCATCATTATCAATTCAATTCATTTTCATATAAATTTATTACCTTAAATTGCATCATATAGACTAATATATATTCATCTTATGTCAAGTCATATTTAATAAATTGAAAAACCCTATAAAAACACTTTTTGGTTAACATAATGTTAATACACAATATCACAAATAAAATGTAAATCCATATAAAAATTCAAATGAATGTATTTATGGATATTTTATAATTATATTTCTAATATATCATAATTATTTTTTAGTATATTTATAGTAAAAAATAATAATCTTTCGACCAGAATGTATTTCCCCAAATGAAATTCAATGGATGAAAATAATTATGAATTCACTAATCCATAATTATATGAATAACCAACATATAACAAAATATCAATTCTAGTTAAGCTGTAATGTGACATGGAATTGTCATTAGAAAACACAATATTCTCTATATATGATTCCAGCATTGGTATTTTATATAATATATATTATTATAAGGCCCCAGCCTTAAACCTTACTTAATATTGAATTAAATGAATAATTCACATTTAGGATCTTTTCAGGTTTAGAGTTTTAGAGAATTAGAACATAACTATTAAATCTTAAAAAGATTACAAAGTAGACACTTCTACTAAGTCTCCATAAAATAAAAACTCTTAAAAAGAAAGATGTCTAGAGTCCATGTTTTAGATAGCATGAAATTCCCTTGATCCCATCTTTGACCTTATTCCACTTTAAGTCCTGTGAAAAACATTTCGAAAAACTTGGGGTGAGCATAAAAAGCTCAGTAAGGGATACAAAAAGAATGAAAACTGTTTGTTTTTCAAACATCAAGTAAACCATGTATACTATATCAAAGTAATACCTTCACCTTCATGAAGTAGTAAAAAAAATATTCACTGAATAAAGTATCATTACATACCTTTTTGTAACCAAAGGATTACCATAAAACCCATATAAAGAACACATAGAATATATAAAGGTAACTTGGGACATAAACATACTTAAGTGGAATAACCATACAGTTGACTTCCACACATATCACTTAATGGAATAGCCATACGGCCAATTTCCATACATACTTAATGGAATAGCCATACGGCCGACTTCCATACCCAATGCATTGGAGGTTATAACGTAACCACCCGTCCTGGTATTCACGACACCACCCGTCATATGGTTTATAACGTAACCACCCGTTAAAATGTCCAAGTACCAATATAAAATCATAAAACATAAAACCAATATAAAGGAATGATAACATTTCCACATTTCAATCACAATATATGATAAATATATTGACATAATAGAATCCTTTTTCAAAACCATTTTCAATACCAAAATACATAAAAGAGTATATGGTATTTATTTTATTCTAAAAACATTACGGCTTGTTGAGAAAGCCAAAGATCAAATAATACTCGCGGCGGCGGAAAAAGGTCGTTGTCACCGCGTACGTTAAAAAAAACATTCCTTTTTGTCGTTTAGTAAAACGCTTCGTAGAAAAAGATTCCTTTTGTATAAAAGTAAAATTCAAAGGAGTTTATACACCGTATAAAAGAAAGTTGTGTATAAAACGAAATATGCCTCAATGAAAGGAGATTGAGACGAAGTCCCTTACCTTGGGTCCGACTTGACTCGATCGTTCTTTAACGTCCTGAATAATAAACATGAGTTAATTTATACTTGATTAATAACCTTTTTAAAGTTAATTATTCTTTTTATATCACTTATTTCCATGTTATAAACATTATGTAACCATTTAAGTTAATAATGTTTGTTTTGTCAAAATTTGGTTCTTAAGTCGAAAGTTGACTTCTTACAATTACATGTTGTTCGTGTGGTCAAAAGTTCATTATATCCAGAATGAAATTCCTGATTCGGATATCATATATATCATATATATCCAGCATATACATGTATTTATAATATTACATAATCATTTAGAGTTAAGAAATGAAATGCACTGTTCATGGAGACGGTAAGCCGTACGTACGCATGAACGCTACTTTCATTTCTTTGTCATATTAGTGGAATTAAAACTAAATGAGAGGTATGTATATTTTAATTCTAGAATTATATTCATCATTTAGATATATCATTAATTATTTATATATACATTATATACATGTAATTTTAATAGTACATTACATTTGGGGATAAGAAATGAAATGCACCGTTCATGGAGACGGTAAGTCGTACGTACGCATGAACGCTACTTTCATTTCTATATCATAATTTAATGGAAAGAAATAATAATGATATAGAGGTGTATTATAATTCCAGTATAACATCATATATAATAACTTTAAATCCATCCTTTACACGTCCCACATATGGCATTAACGAATCACATCACTTTGAGGGGGCGGTAGTCCGCACTTCCTTAAATGAAGATATCGTGTTTACCCATAATGGAAACCATAAAGGTATGCCAAAAATGAAAAATACAGAATCTTAAAGAAAACATAAACATATTATATATCATATATAAAAATAGTGACATCATAATGGCCACCCTTGAAGGTGTTAAATGAGTATTGAACAATCATCGTTTCGGGAGGCAGAATTTCGCCATCCACGGAAACCGTATGTTCTTTAACCATTTAATGTAGTTGTGTGAGAGTGTAGCTCAAATAAATATTATAACAACATCCTAGTATATTGAAGATACTGGTGTTGTTACAAAATAAGTAAATAAAATGAGTTTAGAGGGTTGGAAAAGCAAAATAAAACAAATGAACAAGAGAGAATGAATTAACTTTAAAAGTGTAACTCCCTTTTGATTTGAGCCTAAAGGCTTCCTTTGAAAGGCTTCTGCCCAAAGGGAATCCTCTAGGATTAGGAGATGGATGTGGAGAGAGTAATTGGGCAGGGTTGGCCGAGCCAAAGGCTTCAGGAGTGTGTGAAATGAGGTAGAGGTGGGGGCCTTTTATAAAAGGAGAGGAGGGGCACTTTTTGAAAGTAAAGAAATATTACTTTATTTGAAAATGTGTTTCGGTTTCAAAAGGTCCCACATTGATATAATTCGTGGATAAGGTGATAAGGGTTCGAAATCCACTCATCCAATTGGTTTTGGACATGTGTAGGTTTTAGATTTTTCATTATCTTTCCATTTTATTTAAATCGTCAAATAATGATGTCATCACTACATCATTATTATGTCATATATAATTTAATTTATTTAATGTCTAAAATTATAAAAAAATTACTATGATGTAGGAAATCGTTTTAGCTTTCTAATGACTATTTATAATCAAACTTTGGACTTGTATAATCCCACTTAAAAATTGTTTTCGTAAAACATATTACGTTTGTGTCATTTTCAATTTAACATTAAATAAAAAGTAATTTATGTCATTTCCCAACAAAAGTGGATCCATGGGGTCCCCAAGTTGACCCATGGCATGTAATGGTCGGACATGACACAACCAATGTGGTTGGGACATGTTTCTAGGTCATTTCACATTTTTATAATACCATTTTTACCTTAAACTACACTAATTACCTCTAATCGCGATTAATGAAAAAATGTTACTATTCACCAAAAAATTATTTTAATCTCATTGAACCACATTTTACTTCTTAATGACAACCATGTATGTCGGATTTTCAAAATTCAATACACATTAGTGGTAAAATTTCATTTAACTGAAAAATCAGTTTGCTTGACTACCACTTAGTGGTTTCACTATTCATCAAAAATTGAAGTTTTTCAGAAAATTACCAAAAATTCACCCTAAGCTATATTTGATTTTCCGAATTCAAAAATGAAGTCCATTTTACAAAATTCAAAACATATAAGTCATATTAATTAATTTAATAATTAATTCCCGCTGTCATGACAAATAGCGTGTTTTTGTGAAACAATAAGTATCAAAAGATTGACACCAGTTTAAGTCCAATTTCAAAGTGAAATTGATTCCAATGACCACCATTGGATTAACTGGTAAAAATATTTTCTAATTTCACTTTAAAATTAATTAAAATAATAATCTAATCATATAAATAATTTAGATTAAAAAGAGGTTTTGAATTAAAATACAACATTTTACACTATTCATAAAAAAATGAACTTTATCAGAATGGTACAAAAAATTTACACAAAGTAAATTTTGATGTCCCGATTCTAAAGAAGAGTTATATTTGGTCAAAAATAAAGTATAAGAGTGATCAAAACTATATTTAATGACGGTTCACCATTAAAAGGTGATGAGTGAACCTTTAGTGAAAATTAGAGTATATATGCCCTAAAATTGAACTCTTTCCGTATTTTAAGCCTTTATCTTTTCTTGGATAAATGTATAAACATTTAAAAACATATCTAATCATATTTTAGTTATTTCTATCCATTCCCGCCAGTACAACGGCTACTTGTTAACTAACATTTAAAATAATATTATTTTATTACTTGTGTGCAACGTAAGTTTTCAAAGAAACTCATCGTTGCGTACCAAGTACGCTATTGAACGTAGAAACCCCTTTTAATTAAAATTAATATTTAATTCGTAAATATTAATAAATATGAAAATTCTTTATTTTTTATTTACCTGGGATGTTACATCCTTCCCCCCTTTTGGTAATTGCGTCCTCGCAATTTTATTCACATATCAAAATAAGTGGGGGTATTTATCCCTCATAGCATTTTCAGATTCCCACATTGCCTCTTAAATCACATGGTTTTACCAAAAAACCATTACCTGATGAATAACCTTATTCCGTAACACCTACTCCCTGTGGTCATGAATCTGGACTGGTTGTTCCTCATAAGATAGGTTCTCTTCCAGCTGAACTACCTCTGGACTCAAAACATGAGATGGATCTGGCATATACTTTCTCAACATCGAAACGTGAAAAACATTGTGTACCTGATAAACTCGGAGGTAAAGCCACCCGGTATGCAACTGATCCAACTCTCTCCAGAATTTCATATGGTCCAATAAACCTTGGACTCAGCTTTCCTTTCTTTCCAAATCTCATCACACTTTTCCATGGAGAAAACCTTGAGAAAAACATGATCACCTACCTCGAAAGATAGATCCTTCCTCCGGTTATCCGCATAACTATTCTGCCTGCTCTGAGCTGTTCTCATGTGTTTCTGAATCAACTGAACTTTTTCTGCCATCTCTTCTACCAATTCTGGTCCCAACAACTTCCTTTCACCCACTTCATCCCAGAAAGCTGGAGTTCGACACCGCTTCCCATATAATGCCTGAAATGGTTCCATCTGTATACTGGAATGAAAACTGTTATTATATGAAAATTCAACCAATGAAAGATGTTGGTCCCAACTTCCCTGATAATCCATAGAACAATCTCGTAGCATATCCTCCAATGTCTGAATTGTTCGTTCTGACTGCCCATCTGATTGAGGATGAAAAGCTGTACTAAAATTTAATTCAGTACCCAACGACTTCTGAAGGCCTTTCCAAAAGTTAGAAGTAAACCTGGGATCACGATCTGATACAATGGAGAGAGGAACTCCATGTAACCCGACTATCTCTTTAACATACAAACGAGAAAGTTGATCTAGAGAGAAAGTATCTCGTATAGCAAGGAAATGAGCAGACTTGGTCAAGCGATCAACAATAACCCAGATTGCATTATTACCTCAAGATGTCTTCGGTAATCCAACAACAAAGTCCATGGATATATTCTCCCATTTCCACTCTGGCACTGGTAAAGGCTAAAGCATCCCTTTCGGTAACTGTCACTCTGCTTTAACCTGTTGACATGTCAAACACTTCACAGTAAGAGCAGCAATATCTCTTTTTATTCCATCCCACCAGTAATACTCGCGCAGATCTCTATACATCTTAGTATTGCCCGGATGAACTGAAAACGGAGAACTATGAGCTTCACATAACAACTCTCTCTTCAATTGTGAATCACAAGGCACACAAAATCACCTCCCAAATCTCAAAACACAATCATTATCAATGTTGAATTCAGGCAACTTACCTTTCTGAATCAGCTCTACCTTTTTCTGCAAATCACTATCTTGCTTCTGTGCTTGCTTGATTCTATCTGATAGAGATGATTTCACTGATACCTGAAACAAAACAGAAGGACTTCCTGCACCAACAACTTCTATGCCAAAGTTCATCAAATCCTTAACCAAAGGATCACATTCCAAACGCAACATTGTTAATGAAGCATTACTTTTTCGACTCAAAGCATCAGCTACTTTATTTGCTTTTCCCGGATGGTAATGATTTGTACAATCATAATCCTTGATTAATTCCAGCCATCTCCTTTGTCTCATGTTTAACTCTTTCTGAGTGAATATATACTTTAAACTTTTGTGATCGGTATATATTTCACACTTTACTCCATATAAATGATGCCTCCAAATTTTTAAAGAAAAAACAACAACAGCTAATTCCAAATCATGTGTAGGGTAATTTACCTCATGAGTTTTCAACTGTCGTGAAGCATAAGCAATTACCTGATCATTCTGCATTAGGACGCAACCAAGTCCTTTCAATGAAGCATCACTGTATATAACAAACTCACCATTCCTGGAAGGTAGTGCCAAAACTGGAGCATTCACCAATCTTCTTTTCAATTCCTGAAAACAATCATCACATTCTTTTGTCCAGATAAACTTAACACCCTTCAGCTTGCACAGGGTCAGATGATCCTCTGAATGATGGGGGATGTTGCCTCATGAAATGTTCCACCACTGACATGTTCCTCGGCGGTTGATCTGGCTGATCTCGTGCATGGATACCACCACCATTTATAGTCTGAGTCAACTGTGCCATCACTGCAACAAACTATTCAGTTCCGATTCCGACTATTTCAGGTTGCTGATTTAGAAGGTTATCTTCCTCCTGATGTCGTCCCAACATAGCTGCTTTGTTTCCTCTGCGGAAAACCATTCTGAACACAGAAATATCTTAGGCGAAGCAACATGGTAATCCGTAAATGCTATATCATTTCAATCATATTATAATTTAACACTTTTCTAACTCCTAAAGTTGTCTAAACCGACCTTTGATACCAACTATAAGTCCCCAGCCTTAAAACTTACTTAATATTGAATTAAATGAATAATCCACATTGAGAATCTTTTCAGGTTTAGAGTTTTAGAGAATTAGAACATAACTATTACATCTTAAAAGATTACAAAGTAGACACTTCTACTAAGTCTCCATAAAATAAAAACTCTTAAAAAGAAAGATGTCTAGATTACATGTTTTAGATAGCATGAAATTCCCTTGATCCCATCCTTAACCATATTCCACTTTAAGTCCTGTGAAAAACATTTCGAAAAACTTGGGGTGAGCATAAAAAGCTCAGTAAGGGATACAAAAAGAATGAAAACTTTTAGTTTTTCAAACATCAAGTAAACCATGTATACTATATCAAAGTAATACCTTCACCTTCATGAAGTAGTAAAAAAAATCTTCACTGAATAAAGTATCATTACTTACCTTTTTGTAACCAAAGGATTACCATAAAACCCATATAAAGAACACATAGAATATATAAAGGTAACTTGGGACATAAACATACTTAAGTGGAATAACCATACGGTTGACTTCCACACATATCACTTAATGGAATAGCCATACGGCCAATTTCCATACATACTTAATGGAATAGCCATACGGCAGACTTCCATACCTAATGCATTAGAGGTTATAACGTAACCACCCATCCTGGTATTCACGGCACCACCCGTCATATGGTTTATAACTTAACCACCCGTTAAAATGTCCAAGTACCAATATAAAATCATAAAACATAAAACCAATATAAAGGAATGATAACATTTCCACATTTCAATCACAATATATCATAAATATATTGACATAATAGAATCCTTTTTCAAAACCATTTTCAATACCAAAATACATAAAAGAGTATATGGTATTTATTTTATTCTAAAAACATTACGTCTTGTTGAGAAAGCCGAAGATCAAATAATACTCGCGGCAGCGGAAAAAGGTCGTTGTCACCGCGTACGTTAAAAAAACATTCCTTTTTGTCATTTAGTAAAACGCTTCGTAGAAAAAGATTCCTTTTGTATAAAAGTAAAATTCAAAGGAGTTTATACACCGTATAAAAGAAAGTTGTGTATAAAACGAAATATGCCTCAATGAAAGGAGATTGAGACGAAGTCCCTTACCTTGGGTCCGACTTGACTCGATCATTCTTTAACGTCCTGAATAATAAACATGAGTTAATTTATACATGATTAAGAACCTTTTTAAAGTTCATTATTCTTTTTATATCACTTATTGCCATGTTATAAACATTATGTAACCATTTAAGTTAATAATGTTTGTTTTGTCAATATTTGGTTCTTAAGTCGAAAGTTGACTTCTTACAATTACATGTTGTTCGTGTGGTCAAAAGTTCTTTATATCCAGAATGAAATTCCTGATTTGGATATCATATATATCATATATATCCAGCATATACATGTATTTATAATATTACATAATCATTTAGAGTTAATAAATGAAATGCACCGTTCATGGAGACGGTAAGACGTACGTACGCATGAACGCTACTTTCATTTCTTTGTCATATTAGTGGAATTAAAACTAAATGAGAGGTATGTATATTTTAATTCCAGAATTATATTCATCATTTAGATATATCATTAATTATATATATATACATTATATACATGTAATTTTAATAGTACATTACATTTGGGGATAAGAAATAAAATGCACCGTTCATGGAGACGGTAAACCGTACGTACGCATGAACCCTACTTTCATTTCTATCTCATACTTTAATGGAAAGAAATAATAATGATATAGAGGTGTATTATAATTCCAGTATAACATCATATATAATAACTTTAAATCCATCCTTTACACGTCCCACATATGGCATTAACGAATCACATCACTTTGAGGGGGCGGTAGTCCGCACTTCCTTAAATGAAGATATCGTGTTTACCCATAATGGAAACCATAAAGGTATGCCAAAAATGAAAAATACAGAATTTTAAAGAAAACATAAACATATAATATATCATATATAAAAATAGTGACATCATAATGGCCACCCTTGAAGGTGTTAAATGAGTATTGAACAATCATCGTTTCGGGAGGCAGAATTTCGCCATCCACGAAAACCGTATGTTCTTTAACCATTTGATGTAGTTGTGTGAGAGTGTAGCTCAAATAAATATTATAACAACATCCTAGTATATTGAAGATACTGGCGTTGTTACAAAATAAGTAAATAAAAAGAGTTTAGAGGGTTGGAGAAGCAAAATAAAACAAATGAACAAGAAAGAATGAATTACCTTTAAAAGTGTAACTCCCTTTTGATTTGAGCCTAAAGGCTTCCTTTGAAAGGATTCTGCCCAAAGGGAATCCTCTAGGATGAGTAGAGGGATGTGGAGAGAGTAATTTGGCAGTGGTTGGCCGAGCCAAAGGCTTGAGGAGTGTGTGAAATGAGGTAGAGGTGGGGGCCTTTTATAAGAGGAGAGGAGGGGCACTTTTGGAAAGTAAAGAAATATTACTTTATTTGAAAATGTGTTTCGGTTTTAAAAGGTCCCAAATTGATATATTTCGTGTATAAGGTGATAAGGGTTCGAAATCCACTCATCCAATTGGTTTTGGACATGTGTAGGTTTTAGATTTTTCATTATCATTCCATTTTATTTAAATCGTCAAATAATGATGTCATCGCTGCATCATTATTATGTCATATATAATTTAATTTATTTAATGTCTAAAAATTATAATAAAAATACTATGATGTAGGAAATCGTTTTATCTTTCCAATGACTATTTATAATCAAACTTTGGACTTGTATAACCCCACTTAAAAATTGTTTTCGTAAAACATATTAGGTTTGTGTCATTTTCAATTTAACATTAAATAAAAAGTAATTTATGTCATTTCCCAACAAAAGTGGATCCATGGGGTCCCCAAGTTGACCCATGGAATTTCATGGTCGGCCATGACACAACCAATGTGGTTGGGACATGTTTCTAGGTCATTTCACATTTTTATAATACCATTTTTACCTTAAACTACACTAATTACCTCTAATCGCGATTAATGAAAAAATGTTACTATTCACCAAAAAATTATTTTAATCTCATTGAACCACATTTTACTTTTTAATGACAACCATGTATGTCGGATTTTCAAAATTCAATAAACATTAGTGGTAAACTTTCATTTAACTGAAAAATCAGTTTGCTTGATTACCACTTAGTGGTTTCACTATTCATCAAAAATTGAAGTATTTCAGAAAATTACCAAAAATTCACCCTAAGATATATTTGATATTCCGAATTCAAAAATGAAGTCCATTTTACAAAATTCAAAACATATAAGTCAAATTAATTAATTTAATAATTAATTCCCGCTGTCATGACAAATAGCGTGTTTTTGTGAAACAATAAATATCAAAAGATTGACACCAGTTTAAGTCCAATTTCAAAGTGAAATTGATTCCAATGACCACCATTGGATTAACTGGTAAAAATATTTTCTAATTTCACTTTAAAACCAATTAAAATAATAATCTAATCATATAAATAATTTAGATTAAAAAGAGGTTTTGAATTAAAATACAACATTTTACAGTATTCATAAAAAATGAACTTTATCAGAAAGGTACCAAAAATTTACACAAAGTAAATTTTGATGTCCCGATTCTAAAGAAGAGTTATATTTGGTCCAAAATAAAGTATAAGAGTGATCAAAACTATATTTAATGAAGGTTCACCATTAAAAGGTGATAAGTGAACCTTTAGTGAATATTAGAGTATATATGCCCTAAAATTGAACTCTTTCCGTATTTTAAGCCTTTATCTTTTATTGGATAAATGTATAAACATTTAAAAACATATCTAATCATATTTTAGTTATTTCTATCCATTCCCACCAGTACAACGGCTACTTGTTAACTAACATTTAAAATAATATTATTTTATTACTTGTGTGCAACGTAAGTTTTCAAAGAAACTCATCGTTGCGTACCAAGTACGCTATTGAACATAGAAACCCCTTTTAATTAAAATTAATATTTAATTCATAAATATTAATAAATATGAAAATTCTTTATTCTTTATTTACCTGGGATGATACAATTATAATATAACACTCTGGTCCAATATATCGAGGGAACATGAGTCATAGAGTATGTCTATATCATATATCCAACTGAGAAATTTTTTATTCAATATGTTTAAATTGTCTATATTAATCAAAACATACCATTTCATTCTCCTAGATTAATGATCACATAACCTTACTCTTGTGTAAATTGATACACATTTTACATTTTATGAGTCATGTTATTTACAAGAACATTTTCTGCCTATCTCAATCAATGGAATAGATATCTTAATATTTGAATTATAGGTCATTTCCCATTATTTTAAACATAAATTGGTGAAATGAATAAAAAAATAAGCATATAACCATTGAATATATAATCATCAAGGTTTTTAATGACATATCAATGTGTTTTAGGTCAAATTCTATGTTTCTGTAAAACCTTGTGTTATAGGGATAAAATATGAATAAAAAACCCCCTTATAACATAGACAATGTGAACGAAAATACATATGGTATATGTTTATTTTATATAGTACAAAAATATTTTTTTGAGTCCAATAAATATGTTATCATATATGTAAGTAACCCAATCCATGCTAATATTTAAATTTAATCACAATATATAAACCATCATTACGGCCTTTGAATATAAATAACTCACAATAATACTACGTAAATAAAATTATCAATTAACATCACATCATAAAAATTCATAGCATAAATGAATAATATAGTTGAAACTGCCTTTTATATCATGATATAATTATTTTTATTATTAATCTTCTCTATGAATACTAAAATTATATTAAATAAATACAAATGTAATCTAGTATTATAAAGAAAACCTCTTGATAAACCTAATTTTTATTAAATTTTTAATGTTTTTTAAACTAATTACATTGGAGAATAATTCATCATAAATTTAAATTTGAATCCATTAAAAATAAAACAAATAATTTAATTTTAATTCACTATGATTTTTCAGAAATAATTTTTGAATAATTATGAGAATAAGATTCATAATCCATATTTCAATTATTTGATCATTATATTATAAATTCATTACATCACATTATCTAATGTAAAGATTTTAATATCATTTTATACATACATATTTAGAAAAATTTCTATATTCCTATTACCATATTGAAACATTTAATTTAATACATTTCATAGTAATCATTTTATTATGAATATAAATGTAAATATTTATATTTAAACAATTATTTATAAATTTATCCGAAAAACTGTATGTTTTATGGAAGCATTAAATTTTAAAAAATTCCTATAATCATTTATTTATCATAATTTTAACTTCAACACGTTCAAACATACTTCAACTAACTTGGAAAATGTATATTTTCTAAAAATATGCTTCTAAAACATTGAATTATTTTTGTTAGGGTGTGAATTATATATATTTTATGGGTTTATGTGAAAAATAAAATATTAATAATAATATCATATAAAATATTTGGTTAACATTATTCTAAAATTGAGATTTTATTCTTTTCAATATGTGTCCTTTATGTGGTTAAAAAAATTTCATCATATTCTAACAAAACACATGGGTAAAATCTGTTTTCCATGAAAAAATATGTTTTCCATATCTTCTTTTGAAACAAGATATAAAATATTATGATGATTTAAATATCTATTGAAACTCCATTATCTTATATTAATTACCAAAAATCATACATTTCGATAGACAAATCATTTGATAAAAGATAAATATTATAAAATACATATCATTTATTCAATATGAATTAAAAAAATAATGTAATAATTTTCATCCAACACATTGATTTAGATAACTATAGATTCATATTTAAAATAAAAACTAATATTTTTAGAAACCATTTATTCATTAGTGTATAAAAATTATGCAATTTTACATCATTTTTATTTTATGAAATTGGTATCATATACCCTATAAATTAGATGAATTATTATTAGTCCCTATAATTTCAGATTTATACTCTCTAAGCTTTTCTTAAATTGTTTAATATTTTATAGGATATGGTATTTTTATTTTATTAGTCATTATTAATGGAATGACTATATATCCTTCCAAAAAAACTCCTCTATGTTTTAATAACAATATATAGCTTAGTATATCTTCTTATTTTCTTCCTCTATATTAAACATTTACACTTTAGAACTAGTAATGAAAAATAAAATCTTATACCATCCTTAATCATTTAAATTCCCATAAATTGATCTAGGCCATCCAGAAAACATTTATAGAAACAATTTATATTTTACTTTTAAAAAAATTTAATTACATTTCTAGAAAGAATTATAGAATGATATTTATATCAAGAATCGGTAATAAAGGTGATCACAACCTCTCCATGAAAATGACATACAAATTTATATTCATTATATATGTCGATATTGAAGTTAAAAAATTGATTCTTTACTGAAATGAAACCACTAAATTGATTAATATAATATTTATTATTCTTAGCCTACTAATCATGATATACATTTTTTTAAAACATCATTTATAAATTATTAAATCTATTATAAAAAATAAACCATTGTATTTAAGAACAATTGTTAAATTCTTATCGTAGTCCAATATAATGCTCTAATTAATCATCTCATTTTTGTGAATTATTATCATAGTTATCATTGTCAAAGTTTATTTTCTTGTATCAGTAATATATGTTTTCATCAAACGAGTAACATGTTTTAATTTTAATTAATAATTTACTTAATGACATTAGATATTACTAAAATGATGCCCCATTTTAAATTAATGTAAATTATGTAGATTGCTATGATATATATTTTAGAATAATTTAGACTTCATTTTCATTTCACTAATCAAGTATAAATTAATTAAAATATTCATATCAACTATATCATATATGACTCATTAATAATTGGGTAGAAACCCAAATTGGAAAATCCATCCAATGGACTATCTCAACTTCATTAAAATAGTATATATACCATTTCCATTCCTAGTATAAACAAAATATCATTCCAAAAATATGCACTTAATTATATTAGGGTCACCCATATTCATCTTTACATACATATGGTAATATATTTATACACATTTTTGGCATAACCTACCCATTTGGATTATTGGGTTCTTGACATGTCACAACATTCCCCTACTGGGAACCCCTCCTTTTCATATAATGAAGATTAGATACACCGCAAAATCCTTCCACTAGTTGGATATAACATCATTACTATCACATGTGGTAGAAATCATATAAATTGGTTGAATTTAATGCATTACACCGATGATTATAATATTATAGATACCAATTATCAAAATAAAATAAAATAAAAGCAATATGTCTTAAAAGAGTGTTATTTTATAAAGATACAATATGTATAAAATAAAATTAAATAGTAAAATTTTGGGTATAAAAATTAATAGCAACTCAAATATTGGGATTAATATGTTTATATTGACATTAAAATCCCAGATAGAACCATATAATAAATATTTATATATATAATGTTGAGTTTAGTTGTATACGTTGTAGGATCCTATTCAATTACTCTCAAGAAAAAAGGGGAATATGTAAACTAATGATACATTTTTATAAATAGAAAAAAACATACATGGTTAACTATCACCAAATGTTACCAAGGAACACTCACCAAATATTACATCTATTTATGATAAAGTAATATTTAACAATTTAGAAAAATAGTTCCCCACACCGCTTACCCATTTATTTATCACTCTCATTCCCCAATGAAAAATAGTTGGGTGATCCCATCCCCTTAATATCAATATAATCATATGCACACATATATAACTCTCAAATTTATATCATAGTCATAAAAAAATATACATCCATATAATATATATCAACATATCAATAATGAAAACATTCTATCATTTAAGGGTATTTTGAACATAAATTACATCAACCTCATTAACGCCTCACACCGTACATGACCCCCTCTACAAACTAAGTCATAATACCATCATCAACATATAAATAATTTAACTTTTATCGATCATAACTCATTCTTATACACCTATTTACATTACTTCTACTCCATGATAAAATTATAGAGTGGGTAAGTGGGTTTATTAGTCCATCTACTTTCTCACCAACAAATAGGATTACTGAATACACTCAGTACCCATAATTTATTGGTATCAAGAATGAAAGATATATCAGGTAGAGGATTATAATATCATAATAAAATAATCATATAATACATGGAAACACCGTAAAAACCTAAAAATTTCTCATTAAATGACACTACCACAACTCGAACCATCACCACTTCTATACATCCTTCCATTAACTATAGCTGCAAATTTTAAAAAACAATTAACCAACATTCACACAAAAAATAACCACAACAATTACAATTTTATCATAATATAAAACTATTTCAACATTTATCATTACATGATATATTAAATTCACTAGTCACATTAATAATATATTTAAGGATAATCTACTTTCAACCATTCCACATATTCATTTCCAACCATTACACATTATTATATTTCACTAATATTTCATCAATAACCAATAGTTATAAATTTTCATCCAAGACACCATACAATATTCGTCATTATCGATCACATATTCAATACCACCTTGAAATTATAAAACGACCCCCATTATACACAAAAATGAACAATATTAACATCGACACATCCCATTAAAAATTCCTTCATACAATTTCTTTTCTACTTAACCGACTATACCACTATTAAACAAAAATAATAACTTCCCATAATTTCAAACAAGGAAACTAGAGTCAAACCCTATTCCCAACACATACCAAAAAAACAATGTATCCCAATTCCACCCCCATGGACCCTCAAATATAAACATTAATAAATATAATCTACTCAGCACATGAAATAAATATACTAATAATGAACACCAAAAATTCCATTTTTCAATATAGATTCATATTATATTTAACATCACTTACATGGGAATTCACACAACAATTATATATTTCATATTACTTGTATTACACCAAATATATATGATTAACATTTTATTAATGGTTATACATAAATTAAATTCACATAAATATCTCATATCTAATAAGAAATCCCAATTCTCATCAACATCCATAAATATGCAACAATCCCATATGAAATATCAAGGAATCATGTAAACACATATGAAGCACTCAATTACCTTCAATTTCCTTTAGTATATTTTATTATTTTATTATTTTTTAATATCCATCAAAATTAATTATAATCATGACACTCCCACATACGACATAGAAAAAAAGACTTGATGAATCCCCTAACTCCACTGGATCGTTACTATTACTGTGGAATAACAAGGTGATTAAGAGATGATCATTATTATAAATTCACATGATTTATTCCATGAGAATTTAGTTCATTATAATATTTTTCTAAACCATGATCTAGATCCCCAAAAAAATTACTCTAATACACAACCATATCATTCCCATTTGAAATAATGGTAAAATTACCAAGATAAAAAAAGGTAACGTACTAACATCGAATCAACTCCAGGAAATATTAAGAGGATAAGGGAGTAACCAAATTAAAGACAACCCAATAAAATTGAGGGATGGAACTCTATTAACATGTAGTTTTAGAGAAATACAATGAAAATAAAATAATATTTATGGACTATTAAATTTACACCTGAACTGAGAATTGTGGTCTTATAGCATGACTGGTCATGACCATGCCATGATAGGGCTATGTCAAATGAATTATCAATATTCAAGTTAATTTTTCATATATCACATTTCATTTAAATATTAGTAAATTTTTAAATCTAAGATAACTGATAAATGAGTATACTCAATATATAGAACAATAGTCTGATTTCATCCTAATTGGACCATCAAAAATCAACCCCTAGTCATGTTTGTTTAAAAAGTAAGCATATTCTATAAAGACCATTTAGGAAAAATATAAGAATCTCCAAGTAACCATCATATTTTAAACCAGGATTATATTCCATGATCAATAAATCAGAAAATGAAAAATATGTAAGAGTAAAAATACATACGTAGGACAAAAAAATGTATCTATAATGGCCATCCCACCATAATTTAGAGTTTATCACTTTTTGAAAAATCTAACATCAAAACCCTCATGTCCAAAAAAACTTTCACTACATCATGAAACATTACCACCAAACACCCTCTAGTCTATCCACAATTTCATTACATGAATCTCAATGTCATTATATGGCCTATTTATGTTAGATGAAATCTCAAATCCAATAGAATCTCTCTCTTTATCCACCCAACCTCTCTCAACACCCCCAACAATAGAAAGATTTAATGTAATTGGATGATAGGGGTTGGTACACTACATGATTTGTGCTATTATTGGATGGAATATAATAATTAATATATATAATGTTTTTTAATATAAAAAAATCTTATATCAGGAAGTAACATAATTTATGAATATTTATAATAATTTAGTTTTACATGTTATACCATCATTCAAATTAATATGTTAAAAACATATTAATTTATAGAAAATTATAAAAAAAATAAAATGTTAATCTTTAGAAAGTATAATATCTAATTATATTCCTATATATTGGAACAAAACTGAATCATAAGGTACATGAAATTCAAATATGTAATGGTTTAAAATAATTCCCAAACAAAATCCACACTAGATATAATATGTTGTACTAGGTAGTTGACCGAAAGTATTCTTTGAAAAGACCAATCCCCCAATCCATAGATATATATAACCAAAATATGAACAATTAAAAGATAAATACTAATGATTTAAATTCATTCCAACATAGTCACAACACCTAACACAAACACACACACACATCATGACTGACTATTACAGCCAAAATCTTGCCCATAAAAAGTCACAATCATAGTTGAATATAAGTAAATATTTTTTTCATACATATTATATAAGTACGTATATGAAAGGTATGAAAAATATAAGAAGATGTTTAACACGATTTATTAAATCATATTTCAATTATTAATAAAAAAACAATGTCTTTATGAATTAATCAACTATGGGAATTAACTAAATAGATGAATAATTATTAAATTTTGATATTCCATAAATATTTATGAACATTTCAAACTAATTTTTTTTACAAATTTATATAATATGAATTCTAATATAGGAATTCAATTAAATATAACTACAAAAACATTATATTAAATCAAAAATATAAAAACATCATATTTTATTAGTTAAATAAAATTAAATAAAAATGACATAAACTTCAAATATATGATAGTTTTTAGAAAATTATCCTTTAATATTCTAAAGTAAAATTTCATATTATATGGAAATATTTTATTTAATATAAATAATAAATATTTTATAAAATTTATTCAAGATTAAATTTTTAAAAAATATTTTTCACATTATTTACATGAATTTACATAGGATGACTTTTGTATTAAGAAATACCAGAATTTTTTTAATTAAACACATTTTAAAGGGATTTTTTTAAAAATGAAAATAGGAATTAAATTGTAAAATAATTAAAACATAGATTGGATTATTTATAAATGAAATTGATGAATGTAGTTAGAAAATATGTTCATTTTTAAATCACAATGAATTTAATATTTTAACACTTTGTATAGAAAGTTCATAAAAAACAGCCCTTCATGAAAATGATAAAAATGTCAATCCATGAAAAATAATTAATGATGGTTAAAAGAATAAAAAATAACCTTAATTTTTTTTAAATTATATAGATAGCCATATATAAAACCAAAATAATTAATATTGATATATAGGTAAAGTATTCTCATAAAATATATGATTTGAGGTTAGGTCCACAAACAAAATACCTTTTTGTTAATTTTGTGAAACATATCGAGGAGAAATAGTTAAAAAATTAGTATAACATAATATTAACTATAGGATAAGATATAATATGATTCATTATAGATAATGAGAATAAAATTTATGTAATAATATATTTTTAAATTTAAAATCTCTATTTCAAATAGATATTAGAAATGAAACACTTACAGAAATTGTATCTTTTGAATTAAAACCCATAAAAATAGAAAAAATCATTTGATTATAAATAACATGAATGTAAATAAAAACATTATAAAATATATTCATGAGAAATATATACACTTCATAAAATATAAATAGTTTGGAAAATGAATAACCTATTATTATAACCTATTTCAGTTTATATAATTTTTTTTGACAATATGTGATGTCTTGATAATAAAAAAATCATACAATATGTGATTAGTTTATAATAGAATTTAATTAATTTAAATGTTTATAGATGAATTATTTTGATAAATATGAAGAAGTATTGGTGTTTGTTACTACTAATAAGGAATATAAAAAGTTGGTGAAGATGGGATCTGGCTATGTTTTGAGAGTGTTGACAATCAAAAAAAGGGGACAACCCCCATTAAACAATCACACTAGCATACTTCCAATAATTATAATTATTAATATCAATGGAGATATCCATAACTGTAGATGTTTAATGTTAAGTATCATTTTGATTCAATACTATAATATAAGAAGGCCAGGAGTTGAGTACTATGTACAGAAGCACAGTAACCTATCGGCTAGGGTATGAAATAAAGAATTTATTTCATGTGATATTGGTGTGGTACGTGAAAAGTGATTGTTCTCACCCAATGGTGCATATATAATTTGTTGTATTGAGATGGGTATTTTTCATTCACTTAAAATGAATGAGGGAAAATAAATTAAATGATTCCATTGTATTTATCTTCCACCTATAGCTTGAGAATTGTTCTTGCTTGAATTGCGACACCATAAACATTTTTCAAATTTGGAACACTAAGAAAATATCCCAAAATAAGTTTATATCATGATAAAAAGGATTTAATATTATCACAATTTTTAGTTAAATATCTCATATTGTTTTTTGGTTTCCATAGGTTCAAGAATCACAAGGATTTTTCTCACATTGTTAGGAATCATTAGAGTGGTGAAGTATCATCATATGCTTGAGTTCTTTGATATTTATCATTCTATGTTTGATCATATAAATGTTTCAAATGTTATTTTAATTGTTATTTTCTTCATTTCAAATTACATAAACTAAATTATATGTTTCCTTGATTCATTAAATGGAAATTATGGTTGTCTATATTTTAGAATAAATAAAACTCACATTTATTATTTATGGATTCAGTTGAATTTTAAAATACATGAACTATAATATATAGAATAATATATAGAATATTAAATATATATATTTTTTATATCTATGAGTATTTTATTCAGTATAATTTTATTTTTGGGTTGAATATTTTGACTACTATAATGTAGTGACCCACCCCTCACCCATTGTCTTGGTATGAGTTGGAGGTGATGCTGACTTTTAGTGAATTCCCTAAAGAACCAAAATAAATAAATAAATTAGTTGTACATAAAAAAGCGTTGGTGGGTTATTTTTCTTAATAATGCCATAAACTATTCATAAAATAATTGATAACTTATACAACAATATAATCCATGATAAATAAATCACATAATGCACTAAAATACATGAACATGAACCGTGTTTAAGTAAAAATGTAAAAATGTAAAAAAATTACAAGAAGAATTATTCATAAAATAAAGACACATAATCCAAAGTTTCACCCAAAAAACATAATGTATACACTCCATAAGTTATTCTTCACCAAAAAATATCACAAAATCAAGTAATTAAACTAGATCGGTAAGAATGTTTTCCCCTCCATGTATCATAGTTTATGATATTTGAAAATAAAAAAATGAACCCAAAAATGGGTGACCATAAACTTCATTAGGTAATACCCAAAGACTACCCAATACGCCCCACTAGGATAATAACATTCTATAATAGTTTATATATAACAAAAGACAAGTTGATCAAAAAATTTATATTTTATAAATTGGATTCATGGAATTTATTAAAAGAATATATTATAATAATTTATTGGTAATTGTTGTAATCATGTAGATAATAACTAACAGTCACACATACATGCAAACATTCATGAGTGGTGACACACATTGAAGGGGGATTTTTATGACTATACTACATCCAATATTGTTGGTGGTACTTTACAACCATGCTCCAACTTATTTTCATATGAACAAAAACCAAAACAATTATATCAAAGCCGCCAACTCAAAATATTCATCTAAACATTAATCAATCTTTGAAAAACACCCATTTTAATTAAAATTAAAATATGGAAGTAACATATAAATTTTATCAAGGGATTATCAATAAAATCATAAGAACAATTTAGGAAAACTCATTCCATGATGTTTCCAAACATTAGAGTATGTGAGAAGCCACGTACGTCACGATTATTTTGAATAAAAGAACTATGGTGATTTAATCAATCAGAACAATTCAATCCACTCCAATATTAATATACTAATCTAACACTCAACGGTACATTAAAATCAGAGTCTAGGTGTCTAACATTACCAAAAAACTTATATTATCCCTAATGGTCAAGATTAATTATATAAATGTTTAATGATAAATTACAGCCCTAGTCTGGACTAAATTGGATGAACATAGACTAATTCACATAGTTAATTCCAAAATTGGCCAATTATTCTAAAAATAAAACATCATGATACCATTTTCGAGGAAAAAATTTCATCAAGTGAATGTTTTTGACCTTAAAAGTCTCCTTAGCAATTCAACCGTCAACAACCATTCTTACTATGATGAAAACATATGACATTTGGACATGTCTCACACATGTTATGAAAAAACATTTCACAGTGTGACTAATTTCTATTACAAGAATGTAGGTTATTTCCCTAAATATCATTTGAAATCTTCTAAAAACTGTCCCAATAACTCGAAACATAAATGAAAAGGTATAAAATAATGACATAACTTAAACTAGTGGTTTTACATTATCCCAAACAGTAGAATTTACATGCTAAATAAACGAGACATCAATGTTTCTCATGAACAATATAGGGTATTCCTGCATCAAAATCTTTTCACATTCCCATGCTTCCTTGGGAAATTGAACTTGTCACTATAAAGCTTGCACACTAGAAATATATCTCCCACATAGGGTATTTTCCAAATATTCTATAATTATAACTGGTTCGCTATAAAAAGTCACCTCTAGCTTAATAGTTATATGATCCCAACTGATCACATCCCTAGGTTCTACATGATACATTTTTATTTAAGAAACATCGATTTTGTTGTGGACTATACTAAATCTCAGTGGTAATTTTAATAGATATTACACAATTCCAATCTATTCAGTATCCTATAATGATACCACATGCCATGGTTCTATCTTACCGTATTTCCCCAATCCACAATTAAATTGTATTAGTGAAAATATCAAGAAGACGTGTCATTGAAATAGAAATATAATGGATGGTAATTATTGTATACATAGGATTTCTTTTCTTCTTTGATTCATAGACATCCTTGTCTAGATTATGTGTATCTTCTATATAATATCAGGTACAATAATTTATCCAATCAATGATGTCTTTATTATTTCCCAAAAATATCTGATATTGACAATTTTACAATAAGAACCCTCAAAAAGGGAAATTGGAAAATTCTCCTAATAGATGTTATAATAGGAGAGTTTCACCAAAGACATATAGTCATCTTATGTGCTTATAAAGTCTATGATAGAAGTTCTGAGTATATCATCAATGGTTTGAATCAAGAGTTCAGAATTCCAACCCTTCTATTGATTATATTCTATGCTCATGGTCATTTTATTCTTAATAGGTTATTATAATGACTTGTAGAATATATATGTTAATCACGGATCACTATCAGAGACAATTGAAATTAGAAACATGTGTAACTAGATTACTTCTTAGATATACAACTATTCTATGTCCAATACTGTGTTAGATTCATTTATAGGGAAAAAGCATTATGACTTCATAATTCTATCCAAAATCACCGATATGGAATGATTTTTTCATAATGATCATTTTATACCTATGGGAATGTTCGCTGAATCATGTTTCTAATAATATATAGGTGTTTTCATAGATAGTATGATACCATCTTTTTATTGATGCTCCAATTTTATCTATTGAAATGTTAATCTTTTCATCCCAAAATTATAAATATTATTTCTCATACATAACCATTATAAATTTGACTTCATCACCTTTAACAGTTTTTAACGGCTAGATTAATAGCCCATTTCTAATGGTGACATGATAAAATAAGTTGTTCCAGAAAAAAATAATGTACTAAAAATCGAATTTAAAAACATAACAAAAATTTACATCCTTAGTATAGCTTTACTAACTCTCCCCACCATTTAGGTTTAATATATTGTTGATATAATGATGATATACTACCTGAAACGCGTTTATAAAATCTATCATGTTAGGAAGATGACCATTTGGGAATAAAATATCAGACTCATCATATACAGAGAAATCCAGATGCATGTCGGCGATCACTCTCATGGAATGCAATTGGTCACGAAATTCTCAGATAACATCACTATATAATTTATTACTCAACACATCTACCATATAATTCCCTTTATTGGGTGAATATAATAAATTGAAAAATAAATATTGAGATAGTACATAAATCATAACTTCCTAATGTTCATATATCATTGATAAAATATGTAATCCAAACTCATATGGTTAGTTAAAACACTAAACATTTATTTATAGAGGTAATTAAAATTTTTAATTAAGTCATAGGTAACTATAACTAATTCCATTTCATGTATCAAACATTTATTTTCATTTTCTCAAAACTACATCAAACCATTATCTACAAAATGATCTTCCTTCATGAGGACATACCCATGAACATATCTATACGCATAATAATATACCACGTAGACCTAAAATGGTTATAGAAATATTAGGATGGTTGTTATTTCAAGGAATGCTTTCATATCTGTAAATCAATTATAGAAGTTAACCATTGACGTCAATGAAACACCCTTTCTTTTCAAATGTGTTAGTGGAAAAAGAATCCTAATGAAATCCTGTAAAATGAAACTATAATAACTTTACAATCTTAATAAACTACATATTTCATTAATATTCATTGGTTGTTCCTAAAATATAACCACTTCTATGTTCCTAGGATATACTTATATTCCATCTTAGAAAATGAAATACGTCAGGAATCAAAATTCTTGGATCCACAGGTCACACATAGAGAACATAACATTTAATTGACGGTCCAACAATGTACTCAGTCCAATTTCAATGTGTTTATCATGTTCCACGTTACTTTTAGATAATAATTATATATCATAAAAAAATATAAAAATTTAGGACATTAAATACGAGTGAAATATATGATTAATCAAGAACATTAAAACTAAAACTTAATTTTGAAGATCGAAGGGTATAATGATATATTTGTTATGTATATTGAGAAATATAAATTTTATCATTGAAATATCTTATCTTATGAATATTTGGTGACGATATCATTAGTGTAATGCAATATTCAAAAATATCTTATATCCATTTAATTGATCAAACAAATCCCCAATTTGAGTAAGCAGTTTTTAATTTGAAATCACAACATGATTAAAAAGTTTATAATCAATACATGACTGGATTAGACCATTCACATTTTTAATGAATAAAATTGGTGCATCCTAATGTGATATGCATGTTATGATTAACAGACTAATTTAAAACTCTTATAGATGAGTATTTAAATATCAAGACTCTGTGAGAGAGATTTTTTTAGATAATATCAAAATATAAATTCTTCCAAGGAATAGATTGGTAGAAAATTTGATATCTCACTTAGGTGATAACCTATAGAAATTAGTCGTAATGACATCAAGGTGGAAATCAACTGTAATAAGAAGATTCCAATTTCATATTTCATTACCAACATCCATGTCCATTTCTAATAAAATGAGAGTGATGGTTTTTTCTTCTATTACTTAATGCCCTACTTTTCCTGGTTGTATATCTCAATCAGACATTAATATATGATGATCTATTTCCATGGATGTAAATGTTTTATTTCATTCATTGCATTCAATATGGGAATTAAACCCCACAAGGTGATTCAAAAAAAATATTAAACAAATGAATAAAACTATATAACCATAAACTCTTATAGAAACTACACTATAATAATGTTAATAGAAGTTGATGGGAATTTTAATCCTTTATAGTCATAATATCCATGGATATCTTCATACTCCTAACATGAGTCATAATTTCCATTTTTGACCCCAATTTTTTAACAGTTAACAACTTATGGATAAAATGTAATGCACTAGTATCAATAAATACTTTCAGAAGAGTCCAGTTTACAAGAATAGTTCCTTTCAATATGGAGGGATCAGGTTTATCACCTATGATATCCATCTCTGCTCTATGAAGATGTTTTTATATGCCATAGTTTAATATTTATTCTATTCTTTGGTGTTCTGTGGGAAATCAAATAATTTCAAAAATGTCATGTTTCATCTAAGTGTATGGATCAAAACATGTCCTATGAGACTATTCTATCAAATCAGTAGAGGATTGAGGATGATTCGAGCATGTTTCACATAATTATTTTTGATTTATAATACAATATCTCTTGTTATTCCCTTTATTTTTGTTGTGGTGGAAATTACTTAGTGGTATAGTGATTTTATTTTACCTATGCACGAGCATACCTCATAAGAAAACAATTTATATGGAATATTTTTGTTCTGTTAATCCATTAATAAGTCTAACTATGTCGTGCACCACCTCCTTGAGAATATATATCTCTATTCTTCTCTTTTCTAGTACTATTGTTACCACTTATTCACATGGATAAAAACATACTACATCCTACTAAATTTACCTCAATATCCCTTTTTACTACTATTTCACTATTAACCATATATGAATAATATGTAATAAAGAGAGTGAATATCATGGACTGAATCTGTGGTCCTAATCTCGAATCAAAGATGTGTTACTTTAAGGATATTCTAGTAGCTACGTTTGGATAAAAATAAACCAAGATCATATTCATATCCACACACACCATCATATATAGGTTATCATTCATTAATTTAAAAACATCTATTTATTGTTTATATTGAATGTGTGGGTATAAAATCATTTGATAAAAAAATAATGAAAATAGTCCCATATAATTACTTGGATGAGTTTAGATTAGAAAACTAAAACCCATTAATAAAATGAAATATATTCTAAAATATATGTTTCTAAATTCACTTTTATCCTTATTTATGTTCCACGGAAATCCAAAATTCAATTAATTCATTAGACCCACTCCTCAACTTTTTCAGGTTCAAAATCCCCTAAAAATGTGATGGTTCTATTTATGAAGCAACACAGAATGATCAACTTTACTAGGTTGACCATTTAGATTTCATCAATCAATTCCTTTAAAATCATACTCAATACTCTATACAATGTACTGATATATCTGTGGTAAGGGTGAAACTATACTTTTTGTGGCGTCTTCTTTGCAATTTATATGATATCTACCAGGTTCCAATTTCTCTAAACAATAAAATAAAATTAATCATCACACTCTAGGATCCAAATGCATGAAAATTCCAAATCATTAAAAAAACCGTCTCTATAACACTTGTTTCATAAAACAATTATTTTAACCATTTTAATCATTTTTCAAAAATCAATAAATAGAAGATTATAAATTTAGTCCTAGTGTGAAGTCTCAGTACAAATTCATGGAATACTACACTCTTTGGCTAACCCACAATGATGATTTATAATTTTTTCTAGAGGTGTGATTGAACACTTATTTACCAAAAATGTATTTGTAAAATTATTTTCATTATAAAAATGTCTGATAGTTATTTTTAATCAATAAATTGCAATTTTTTAAAACTATATCATCTTTCTTCCAATCCTAATCAGGGATCGATCAAGACTGATACAATTTTTTGTGTACCACCCCTCACCAATTTCTTTAGATATATGAAGAGGTTTTATTTACATTATAGGACACCCACAAGACACAAAAGGATAGAAATAAAATAAAATATATTATGAAAATATTACAACTCCATCTCCTCCAAAAAGATTAAAATATAATAAAATTACATTAATGATGTATGAAACATGAAGCTTCCCTACATCATAGTCAACAACATCTATAAATGAACTAAAGTTCCCAATAAGGGGGTGATAATAACACATAGTTGATAATTTAAATACACTTCACAACACACACCACCATGAGAAGAATAAGTGGAAAAAAATTATAAACAATAGTGGAGAAAAAATAAAGTATTCATACGTGGTATAAAAAGGATTCCTGGAAAACATTAAATAAATATTTTTAAACAATTTCTAGATATATGGAATAATAATAAAAATAATCACTCAAACACACACACATATATCTATAAATTCATTCTTTTTGTCACACATTGATGATGGTACGTTACAACCAATCCTTATCCCACTTTGATGGTGGAACTTCAAGACCATGACCCATACCTTTCCACATATACACAATCCAATACAATTATTCCAAGCTTCCAATTAAATACATAAAGAAAACAAAAATTACAAATTCCAAAACTCACCATTTTTCAATGACAATAAAATATGGAATTTCCCATTATTTTTTCTGAATGGATTTCCTTGAAATTAATATGAACTATATTAAAAAAAGTCACCATCTTCAAGAATAGTAGAGTTTCTGAGAAGAAACATAACTTTATTTTATATTGAACAAAATATCTAAGGTGATTCCATGGTTTCGTCCTCTTCCATCAAATGCATTTGATTTTCATAATCAAACAGTTGATGATATTTTTTTGTATTGTTCTATGGGCATAAATGATCATAGGTAAATTCCTAGAGATCTCTTAAAGGAAGAGTATAATGAAATAGATATTTAATGAGAAATTACAACTATAGGATAGACACGAGTGGGTGTACCAGACTAATTCATAGTGTCAATTTGGAATTTGTGTCTTTAATTCCTCAAGTGGGATGTTATGGTGAAAACAATATTTCCACGGTTATATTTTCATTGAAAAATACTATTTTTTCACATCATAATCCACCTTATCCATTCACTTGATGATAACCATTCAAACATTTAAGAATAATAACAACATTTTTCTAGGACTTATTTATTTTGTTAAAATACTATTCAAAGTGTGAATAATTATTGTAGCTATAGAGTAGGTTCTTTCTCAAAACATCCTTTAAATTATAATAGAAAATATTCCAATGATAGAAAACATAAAATTAAAATCACCAATCTAAATTATACATCATAATGTGGGTACAAAGCATAATACATTAAATCTAAAAAATGAAATAAAAAAATAAATAAAAAATACATATGTTTTGAATTTTATTGTGATGATCATGGTAAATTTAAAAAAAAGGATTCTTCAACATTTTAGTCTGGGGTGTCATGATTTCTAATATAAAAACATGGCATGATGTGATTGTTTTATAGTACCCCATCAGATAATGGGGTAATGAAATATAAAAATGACACCATCGAGTATATTGAATTCAAGATTCATCTTGGAATAAGGTATTGTGGGAAATATTATTGGAAAAGGTAGTGCACATATATAAATTTTTTATGTAAATATGATATTATGATCACATATCCTTGTTAGTATTCTCAAAGGGTACCTTTCATCGAGATAACTTATATCATGAGAAATGTATGGGAGCTTGATTATTTCACACAATGATACCCTGATGAGTTTATGGTGAAAGGAGATTTAAAAATTAAGAAGTAAATATGGAATATTATTCCATTTGAAGTATAATAATGAAATAATTTTTTACAAGGTACAAATGAAAGCTAGGGTTTCCCAGTTTTAGAAATGAGGGGTTGAGATTGATACACACACTTGGAGGGGGTGACATTCCATTTATTGAGAATCCATCCGAATATGTTATTTGTTAAATGACATATTTAGGAATGATTATAATGATTTTTAGGAGTGTTTTAAAAAATTTAATAAGGCATATCTTAGATATAAATGTGAACCAACCCACACATAGTGAAACATATACATAATAGGTGATAATATTCTTAGTCTTAATAGAAACATTGTTTTCCCATTTAGAGTAGTGAAATTCAAAGAGAAGTGTGTGTATAATTATTACATGGTTCAATTGAGCCAATAATAAAATTTTTAAAGGTGACTCATTCGAGGAAAGCGTTACTTAGCCAAAATATTAGAATTAGTCAACATAATGGTTCTGAAACATTAAAAAACATTCAATTGTATGATCCTTATATTAGCCGATTGTGTGTAAAAAAATTAATAAGTTGGTGTTCTATATTTATGTTTACTTTCTTTAGGAAACAATATGATAATGTGGATAATAATTCAAACATGATAAATTGATAAAGGTTTTAGGTACTATAATTAGATAAAAATAAATTAATGAAATTAATTATTGGACTATTTAATTAAGAGGTAAATAACCATTTGGGTAGTGATAGTTTGAGTAAAATTTAAACAATGTAAATGATACCATACCCCGATTCACCCCCTCCTTTTAGAGAATCTCACACCTAAGACCCTTTGGACATGACATGTAGTCTCATTTAATTTGATTTTTTTGAACTGACCTAATTGTTGTTGGGAGTGGAATTTTATATATTATCTTGAATTATTTATTCTATTAACGAGATAAGATAGAATAATAATGAGAATAAATGCTCATGAGGAATTCCATATTCTGGTTAAACATATGAAAAGATTGAAATACAAATGATTTATTGTTAGATCCTTGAGGATAAAGGTATTGAAAACTCAAATTATGAATCTACTCGATTATTGAATGATATTGTATGATTGATTGAAGTGGATAATATACTATTTTATATTTGATCACCTATTGATGATTAGATCCCTAGAATATCTAACGTGCAATTGTTCTATAATTTATTAGAGTTGCATTTGTGGCTCAAAAAGGAAAACATGAATCAAAAAACAAGAATAAAAATCAAGTGATCTTTTTCTTTGTTCAAAAAAATGAGGTTAAAATAGTTAAAAGAGGGTACAATAATCTCATTGATGTCTCTATTTATTTAAGGGATAAAAATGACCCATAAGATGGATAGTAGAAGGTGATGTCCAAAGGGATTGAAAAACTGAAATATAATTTCATGAGAAAAATCTAAACTGAAATTCAATTTGGAATTTAATATTCAAGAATTATAAACATATATCCACCTCTATAATATGGTGAATGAGAAGAAAATCCAACAATAATAGAATGTATGCATAAAAATAATTTCTCAAATGCATTTCTACATTACTATCAAATGATTATCCAAAATATTGAATGGATGAAATACCCAAAGTATGGGTAATAGTTTCTATACTGAACAATGGAAGGGAAGGAAAATAACATATGTATATTAGGTATAATTTATAAGGAATCATGATTTCTTGAACCCAAGAAGGTCATGAGAATGGATCATGTGCAATACATGATCTTATTTTGATCACATAGATCCCATTTGAAAATCATCCATGTTCCTAATAAGGTATCCTAAATAGAATTTGTGATCATGGGGTGGCTAATGGATGAGTCATTCTAAATTACATAATTGGTCAACCAGCGGATTCCAGACAATCATCCCAACCCCCTTACAAAATGAAGGTAGAGAAATGAGGAAGCATCATGTGGAAAATAGTTTCAGTGGTCTTTATACGACACCCCCATCTGATCTACATGGCCTAAAGAAAAACCTATAGAAATTTCTACCTTTTCATGACAAATAATTTTTGAATTTCACTCTCATCATCTGAAGGGTATCAGACATGTTAATTTGATTTCGTGATTCCCTTTTTTCCCCACAGAAAAGAAGAGTGTTTTCTGGGGAAATTTTCATGCATCATCATAGTATCCATTATTAATCACCTGAAAAATCATATAAAAATAATATGATTATCCTTTAAAACACATTCATGAAATCCCAAGATCTCATGTCCTTTTAGAATAAATAATGAAAAAGGGAAAAGAATGAATCTTCTTGAGAGGATAAGATATGATCACTATGATATTAAAGGGGTCATATGTCCCAAACGATCACCATTGATCATGTGAGACCCCATCATCAAGTCAACATGATCCTATAATGTTCCATATAATAAGAAACCTTAGTCTAATGGAGGATCCTAGGAAAATCATCTTCAATCATGGAAAACCATTTTATGGGAATCTATAACCCATAATGACCCCTAGACATGTCAGAATGGAATTATGAAATCCCCTTCATGTGCCAACTTGGTTAGGTGATATCCATTTGATCAGATATGGTCCAATAAACCTGAAACTTTTGGAAGATTATCATAATCGTTGTTATCCAACAAGACCATGGATGGCCCACAAAAATAACATGACAAGTTTGTAACACCAAAATCTCTCAACTAACTCTAGATTATAATTGAATAATACGAATTTCACAAGGTTTCATATAACTATGGTAATATGGCCAATAAATTCCTCCCTCTGAGCACAAAACCACACACACACATTATGGATCACATACAATAGGATAATATTACATGGGAGAAAATGAGAAAACTTCATAGAGGGAACAATCATCTAATTATAATGGGTTTTCAACATGTAAAATATAGGAAATGACGTAAAGGTTCACATGAGATGAATAGGTTCTTTCCAAGATCAGTAAATAGATCACATACATTACATATGGAATGTTGACCAGGTTATGTAAATAAGATATTGCATGTCAACTGGGTTATGTGGAACAAAAAATAAGCTAACACTGATCAAAACATGAGGCACATTGAGCCCATCCACATATTTCCATGAAAAAAATGGTGAACCATAAATTAATCACTGAAATTAAAAAAAATGACCATTTCACCAAATGTAACTAGGTTCCTATAGTAATAAGTCTATCCACACTGAGATTAGTCCACATGAGTGGAATGGCTGGAAGTTGAATAATAGAATAAAATTGAGTGGCACGTGCATATTTGATTGAGTAGATATCATTCTTGAAATGATTCATTGATTGGTATCCACATTACCTATTTTATTCTTGACAGAAAATAATAATATCAAAAACAACACCCTAACAAACAATCATGCCTCCATTCAATGACTGTTTCATCAAATCACCTATAAATATAACCCTTTTCATTCACAGAAAAAACTCACATGACTCACACCTTCATTGTTCGGTGGAAAACACAATGGTCTGAGAATAAAATCTACATGGTACAATCCTAACAACTATGACTGTATGCAAGGGTATTAATATGAAAAATCTGACGAGTCCACATTTTCCTAAAAAAGATGCACTGAAAACAATATAGCATGTTTAAACCACCAAAAGAAAACAGAGACATATCCCTACACCGTGAAAATTACCTTATTAAATATCTGATTATGAGGGATAAAAAATTAAACTATGACTCTATTCTAATTTAGGATCATCAAAGGTGGGATTCTTTTGACATTCAACACCAACTATGTCCCGCTAGATCCCCTCAATCACCTACTAAGAGCACCAATCGAGGACAGATGACCTGAGAAAGACACATAGGGTGTAGAATGATTTGGAAAACTGGGACTGCGCTCATATCCCTGCTTTCATTAGTGAATCTCTCTGACCTATTCTGATGGTTTCTAGCAAGAATGCTCTAATTACTACTCACATGGAGAATATTTGCAGGAATATTCCTCTAGCAAGTACAGGGCGGAACACTACTCTAACTATATGAATGAAGTATATTAGCATAATCTAGTTGAATATTGATGTTAGAAGTGATCTCATATCCAAACATCAACTATATACTTCTTCAGGTATATATTATAGACAGAAAAAGTGTAGACCCACATTCCGACACACACTTCAAAAATTTCACTAAAATATGAAAATAGTTAAATAATTATACAAGAAAATTTTGGTACTGGTATAAATACTATGGTAGGTTTTTATTTTCATCCCAACATGTTGGGTAGAAAATCATGGTAATCAGCACAAAAAGTTGTTTCTCAAGAGGAATCACACATTCATTCCCTTTTATATGAGGATAATGGGAATATTTTGATAAAGCATGGGTCTCCACAACAAGATCATATTATCCTTCCAAAAGGGGTTCACCTGGTTATTGTGTTACATGCCTCTGGAATGGAATAAATTTTTGTCAAAACATGTTGAAGGAATAATCCAAAGGCACGAGTCCTGTCTCATATACCTGATCGAACCAATGCTCACCAAGTGAGGGCAGATCATGCCTTGGTACATGCTATTATTATTATAAACAACTAGAGGTATATTATAATGGAACATGATCGATCCCATATACATGTTCTAACTGGGACCCACCATGTGAGAGTAGTATAAACCTCTAAACTGGCATATATTTCTATCAATGAAGCCATATAAAAAATTCCATCATATCAAAGAAGCCTTGCTCAAACCTATACTTCTGCCAATGAGAGACTAAACCAGCATCCATTAGAGACTATATAATAGGATTATCATATTTCATCAACAATTTGGGAGAAAATAAAACTCATTATAGCAGAGAATACATATTTATAAAGGGATCATATCCCCGCTTTATCCATATTTGACAATTACTTTCTAGAAACCACAAACAAGAAGGTTCTTACTCTTATAGAAAATTCAAGAGCTCATTATCATACTCCAAAAACATATAACTAGGGAGATAATATTCCTAAAACAAAATACGGTTATAAAAATACTAAATCATTCATTATATAATATCCTCATATTCCTTCTCAGTCCCAAAAAAACAGTTAAAATATTCTGGCTATGATATATAATTAGACTCATATACAAAAGCATCTCAATGTTAGTGTCCTTTAGGTAATTTGAGATACATTCTAAAGACCACAAGGGGTTGTTTAATCTTAAATTGATGCATAAGGTGATAGTTATTTCAATATTCTTCCCCATAGTACTGTGAAGGTGGATCATAGGGACTCTTGTCTTGAAATCTACTATGGTAAACATACCCATAGTGATATCTCCATTAAAAATAAATAAATCACCCATTTCCAAAAGGTTCCCATAAATAAGACACATTTTTATAGATAAGTTCTCAAAACATCCTGGTCAATTTTATACATTTCTATTTCAACTACCTATAAACCTTAACTATAGTCATTAGGAATCCTCGTGAAGAATTTTTTATGGTCTAACCAAATGGTGGAAATAGAATGTTTAAGAGAAATGATACCTTGATATATGGATAGATTTTTCAAAAAATATCCCCCCAACCATGTTCTGGACACAATCAGATTCTGAATATGGGATCTCATATAAGAAAAACAAGGATTTCATGCCATATATGTGAAAAAATAATTTCAGACATCATTATTGATTGAACTATAGAAACCTACATTATCCTAGATACAAGGGTCACATTTAGAACATCATTATATTTTTTTTATTATTTACACATTTTTACTATCACTATAGTTCAAGAACTGAAATCAGAAAAGCATATTAAAAATATATAACATGCTTTCCACCATTGCATCACAAATCTTCATAAACTGATCGTCAAAGCCTCTTCATGTATCCATATGCAATGATGGAGAATTTATGGAGTATTATACTTCAACACACCCCCATAATAGCATTACTTATTAAATTAGGTCTTCTGTAATGTCATGGCCTCCAGAAAAAACAAAGGACAGGGTAACATGTCTGCAATTTGGTCACTACAATGGAGTGCCTCTATAGTAATGAGGCTATAAAATCAGGAACGGTGGGAGGGGACTTCCATTATATCATTGAAATTGTCCCTTATAAGAAAATGACATTCATTTCATACAATGAATCCAATGTTATGTTCATCATGAAAACATCTCTTATATAATAACTCCATTAATTAGATAATATTTCAACCAACTTCTACATGATCACAAATATGCCAAATCAAATGCGTTTCATTAGTATTTTCCATAGTATCTGTCTTCTATTAGACCCATCCCACTAGGCCAAGGGAATATTTACCACTGCCTCTACCCCTCAGATCATCAATCCATGAGAGGATTCTGGGCATATTTTTAGCAGCTGCAAATAAACCCCAACACACAATGTTAGGGTCATTTGAACTGGTTCATCACACCCCCAAGATTGTCCGGGATAAATATATGATAGTTCCATATCTAAACTAAAATCATTAGATACACAATCAAAGGATCAAAAAATTAAAATAGTGGACGCAAATAATCTATAAGCTATAAGACTTGGGGTATTTTCATCATTATCTTCACCACATATTTTATCAAAATTCTATAGTTTGGAAGGTGAATATTGATTGTTGGAATATTATTCAATCCTCTCCCCTCAAGATAAACACTTTTTATTTAGGGACCATTCGAATAAATTGACATGAAACTCATTCAAGGACACTATACATAGGCTGATATTGGAGGAATGTAGGGTGATAGAAGTAACACCCCACAGTGGTTGTAAGAAAAAAATTTATAATATGACCAAGTGTCAGAAAAATGACCTTGATGAAAGTAGTGCAGAATAAACCAATTGCATTGAGATTAATGGGGGAAAATCATTACTTGATATAAGTCTATATATTTTATAAATATCATCAAAACATATAATGTGGATCAGGATGAAAATATAGAGGAACACATTATAGAATATATACCCCATGAGGAAGGTGATCTGAATGCACTAGCTAAGGCTACACGTATATAGAACCTGAGGAAAATAAAAAACCTGAAATATCAGATTGTTGTTTTTTGACCACTTTGAGGGAACGCTTCTTAGGATAAAGGGAAATAAGTGGTAGTATCCCACTCATAAATAAAAAGAAAATAAATTCATACCATCGAGTAGTAGTTTCCATAGTATGAGAATGCGATATAAAAAATCAAACAACTGAATGAGGAGATACATAAGAGAAATAGTTCCACTCTGTATCCTCTTCAGGATAAGACAAATATATATCCTCCCACATATTAAGAAATATCTGATCTGCCTACAAGAGATACATATCTGCATCAAAACGTCTACAAATATAGCCAACCAACTTAGATTAATGAGTAAGTATATTGTTATCAGGATATCCCACTATTACTTTTAAAAAATCTTCCATTATGTGGTGTTTTTTAGGTTACAATGGATCAATAATTATTGGTAAAGGAATAAATTTACACCACATCATGCCCCACACACTACCTATAAATGGGAGGAATCACATTCCAAAATACCTCTCGAGCAGCTAATTGACCCTGAGACTCTTGCTACTTGAATGGAAGCCATGGATGAGCGATTTCCATCTATGCATCTTGAGAAGAATTAATATCCTAAAATGGTGGATGAAAATTTTACTCCCCTACATTTCAGTAATACTACATTCTCCACATCTAACAACATGGGATTTCCAGAAAAAAAATCACAATCAATTTATATACCGACGTGTTCTAATTACAGGCCCACAAGATCAAAAAGAGGTGACCAGGCTGATGATGTTTATACAAATTCATATAAGGGATTTTTTTGGTATATTAGCCTTCAAATAGGATATATTATTGGATTTGATGACCTTGATCCATAATTAATTTATGTGTTGAGCTCTTAAAAAAATACAACAACAATTTTCCACAACAAAGACTACAAAAACATGAAAATGATGTGGTGTACGACATCATAGCTAGATGGAATGTTTTGACTAATTCACTAAACATCCCTCTCTCATATGTACAGTTATTGGTACATTGTGCAGAAAACCTCTTGGAGGGGTTTTATACAACCATGTTCTTGATGAAATATCTATATGAATTCAATTAATTCACAAAAACGATGTACTTACGTGAAGAATCTATTCAGCAGACCAGAGAAAATACAAAATTCATGGTCTCATCCTAGGGGAAAATTCACTATAAGATACACACTACAACTCTTATCCTCAAATTAGTGGATGTTACATTTTAATAACCAATGTAGGTTCCAAATCTCCCACCCCCTTTTATTAACTGACAACAACAAAAAACCACTCACGATAAGAATCAGAAAAAGATAAGGGTAACTTGTGACATGAGAAATAGTTGAATAAATCATAATAATTTATAAATGGGAAGTTTGGTGATTATTTCCTAACATCCATTGACTAAATATTTGGAAAATTTCAGAGGTCAATCTTACTTGTCTCATCAAAAACATATATTTCCATAATAGGTTGGGTCACACCATTATAGATTGATTCATCATCAAGGATGTCCTCTGAGGAATGGTTGATTCTAGATAGGTGATGTATGGAATTTCACTATAAAAGGTTACTTTTGTAACCAATAATCATTCTAAGGAATAAGGTGATTTGAAAATATTTTTCCCATCCATGGGATGACGATTGACAACTAGATGACCGGAACGAATGTTTTCTGGGATCATGATACCCTGAAGGTACAACATAAAAACCCATAATAGACCAATCTATAAGGGATGTGATGTAAAATATTCCCCCTATATGTGAATGTATTCATCATACATAATTAGATAGATAATTGGAAGGATCATATTCGTCTCTAATACAATATTTGAATCTTTTTGATTTCTTAACAACAACATCTAGAGAATGAGAACCGCCCAAAAAATTGAACCCTTATTGGATGAAGATCCATTTTATGGGTTTTTAATGTAATAAACTTCATGGAACCCTTATCTAATGGTATAAAAAGTTCCAGGAATTAGTTTTCCATATCTAATCGGGAAACCAGATGTCTTAGGTGAGGGAGATGAGGATATCGGGGGCAACATTGGTGTGGTCGAACTTAATAACTGACTTATATCCCCAAAGATGATATATTTTCATTAAATATACATGGGTAAGAACTCCAAAAATATCAACAGAAATAAGGAGGTTACATGGGGACCTCCAGTAGTGGACCCAACCCTTTCATCATTCCAGACCATTTTTGAGGATTTTATTATCTCGTAATGGTAGACAATGGGGAATGGAATCATGACCTATAACACCAATAGAAATTTATTCCTCGATAAACACATAGGAAAAATACGCATCTAGCTAAAATTACTTTTCCATAGACCATCATAATATGGGAAACCCCACAATGGGAATATTCAAGCACTAGTAGAAAGGTATGGCATATTGAAATAGTTGTTGGTTGTCCTATCTAGTGTCTCAATACTAGATGCGAACTATTTTTTCACAAAACTGAAAAATATTCTCTTTGAATACATTTAAATCCCATAGAAGTTCATGTAATAAGTATATACAAATGTGGATTAATTAGTTGATACAATGTATTGGGAATTTCAATTTTAAATCCCTAGAGTATGATCAATAATGATTATGTGATGCCCATAAATCTGATACAATCAATAGAATGAATTCCAGTTGTCTGGGATCCTTCTATCCCTAGATATAATATGAATGAAAACAATAATCTTTGGAATCTCTATGTAATGTCTATAATAGTAGTGGATGACAATGTATATTCCCATGTACTTAATTGTCCCAAAAGTGAGAGAGATTCCTTCATATTATCTACCAAAAATGAAAATGACTCTACAAACTAAAAGGTGGAAGAAAACAAGGATGACCACAAGAATGACCCATCCATAATTGAGAAGGGAATCTCTGCCACCATTGATGATATCATGAACATAAATCATAGAGTAAAATAAGACATGTGACCTAGATTAATTATTTCCTCCATCATTATCCTGGATAAGAGCATTACACTGCCTTTCTAAAGAAACACTGATATGTATTCACATAGAATTATAAATAAACTTATGGATAGAATCTTTTTGTGGCTACACACTATCAACACATACAGGATTACCATTGAGGTTTAAATAAGGTTTCCTGGTGGATACACCCGTCCTATGCTACTAATTTAGAGTCTAGAATTTTAAAAAATTTCAATTCGTATTTTTTCAGGAGGTTTAATACCAAGTAGAGATCACCAAAATCATATGTATCAATAAAAATAATCGGAAGATTAGGGTTTATATAAGTTTCAGATATCATAAAAGAAATTTACCAAATAAATATTTCATATTTCAGATCATATAACTCTTGATCAATGTCACTGATGGCTTCCAAACACATTCCTTTGTGTATTGGTACTTATGGAAATATTAGATAATAATGGTCATAGTAGAGGAGGATGACTATACCTTTAGAAAAACCTAAGGGATGTTTTATATCATGTTGTTCTCTTTTAATTAAAGAACATTTGAACTACATATCAACAAACCATGAATCATATCATTACGTACTTCTTGGGATGAAAAACATGTTGTTATGTCGATGACCTGGTGGTCGAATCTGAATAATGATGTGATAACTTCACATACCATCAAATAGACTTAGATATGTCACGACATAATAGTTTGAAGATGAAACCATAAAAAGTGATTTATTGGAAAAATCTAGGAAATTACATTGATTTGTCTTATACTACCATGGAATTGTGGTTGACCCAATATATAATTGGGTAATTAAAACAATGTCACCCAATTAGAATCCCATATAACTAAGGGGGATCCAAGGTATCCTCGAATACATTCAGAGTTTTAAAGATAACATTGCCAAAAAATCTATCCCTAATACTACATTAATTATGATGATATACGACTATTATAGAAATGAGGAATGACCAGAATACATTAAGTGTTATCTATAGTATCGGTTTAACCCACTAGTCCCGATGTCACAAGTTGAAATAAATCTAGTAATATTATATGTGGCATCCCAGGATTGATTAATTGGTTCTCTAATCACACAAAATAATGATATGATGAATGAAAATAGTCCCTATTATCTCATAAAAAATATTCATGGAACTGAGACCCTATATTCTAACATCATGATGAATTTCATCTCACTCAACATTGTAGTGAAAAATATGAGGCATTTCATGAAACACCAAGAAGTCTAATTGGTCTCTCATAATGACCTGGTAATATATATCCTTATCTATCATATACTAATAATGATTTTTTTCCAATGTATAGTAATTATACATTACAATGACATCCGTTTTGTGTGGTATAAGGCCGTGAAAGGGAATAACCTAGCTGATTTTTTTTGTGTCACACCCCAATATTAGATCATACATAAATGGACAATGAAGATCCAAATGATGAGGTTTTCAATGCCCGTGAAACTCCATGTAAAATGGGGATTTTTTTTTTATGATTCCTTAAAATGCCATATAAGTAATAAAAAATAATCCAAAATCTCAGTCAGGTTGTTTTAGGGGTAGTGTTTAGATCCCAAGAGAAATAAATTTTTTTATACTTTTTATCACTATACAAGGTTTGGATGAATGACGAGTCTGAATACCAAGACATCATTGCAGGTTTAGAACAATCCCTACAGTTCTAGATAGTGTACCTAATAATAACAAGTGATTTAGAGTTATTGATAATGAATCCTAATGGAGAATATTACATAAAAGGAAGAGTTATCTTCTATCACCATTAATGTTAGAGGATTGATGGAATAGTTACCTTTTAATCCAGAACAAATCATTTCTAACAATCACTGAATTATCAATCTAATGAACTAGATAATGAAGAAACAGTTTGGGATAACCCTAATTATGGGGATGTAATATTTCATATCAGGCACTGATGGTTGGTATCATTATTCATTATATGTGAAAAAGAGGAAATAAATACAATCAACGCCAAACTAGAGTGTGATGAACTGATATCCACTCCCATATGGATGAATCCCAAATTTTATTTTCACCATAATGCGATCCTAAAAACAGATATAGATGGAAGAGAATAGATTCAATGATGAGTAGGAAACTATATCCTCTGGGATGGGCCATGTATTCATAAATACACATAAAATATAGGATTCTATGGAATCCTCCTTAGATTCGTAGTCAAAATTGGAATTCCCTCAATAGGGGATAAAGTCCAACCAAACTCTTATGGTTCTCACCAAATAAGAAAATTCTCCCCAAACAAATCATGTGTCTTAGTTAATATAATAAAATAATGATAAAGGACTATGAAGAGTTCACTAGGAAATTTCATGCATCCGAGATTCATGGAAACATCATCCATAAACGCCAAAAATTTATTCAAAAAACTAAATATTCCTTGAATTTTTATATGTGGTGAATAGATGTTTTGTGGAAATATCCCCAGACACTTGTAGGATTTTTAAGTACATCCTTACTGCACCTAGATTTTTTTCAAAATGGGATGTGTTATTAAACCTCCAGGAATTTAGAATGATGAAAATAAAAATTTTATAAATTCCCATATCATCACCATATTCAAATATTCTCAAATGATTTTGATAGAAAATGGAACTCTTTTCCATTATACAAACATGATTAAATTGTACTAGGATTGCAACATTGAGTCTAACCATTCATCCCATTACCATGAAATAAAAAAAAGAATCATTGAGGCTTTTAATAACATTCTACCAAATATTTTATAGAAGATATTGAATAAGGATAAAAATTCATTTCCAAAAAAACAACACCATGATTAATGGTAATATCATAGTAACACTCATACTTCTACACAATAAACTCCATATTCATCAGTGAATTGAACCAAGGAAGTATTTCCCATAGAATTCTAGTATCCCTCTATTCAAAGATTCATGTGCAGGAAACCATAAAACAATAACCAGTCATAAAATATGTTGTGTAAATTGGAAAAATCAATGATAAAAGGTTGACAACATTGTATAACCGCGAATTCCATTAGAATTGGAACATATATTCCTTCCATTAGAAGGTCTTCCTCTATTCATTACTTCATATAGAACCGGTGTTTGAAATTTGAACCCTAATGATATAAGGAATGAAACCTCAAAAACTAGAACTGAAACTAGAAGCACCATATATCATAAATAAGGATTATTATAATGGATATTATTCATTTTCCACAATTAATGAGGAACATGTTACAACCCCACCAATGCAATGTCTCCTAAGAAATATATTTCTTATCTCCCATCATGAATTATTGTCATCATGAAAAATGAAGTTAAAATTAATAGGAAATTTATTTCAATAAGGATGTTAAACTGAAAAATATATCATGTCCTGACCACATAAAGATAATATTTAATGAAACACATCCTCACTGCATCACATTAAACTGAACATGAGACATCCTCGACACATGACATTAAACTGCATGCAATGAATTATCTCACCTAAAATTCACTACACATGACCTAGATCTATGAAAAATATAAATGAAATTCCCACATCCTAATATGTGTGTTAGATATACATTAGGAGTCTCCACTAAATGAACTATGCATGGATTGATCCCTTCCATTAAAATTATCACATTGATTCCCATATCCCAAATATTGAGTCTAACATCAATATATCTATCATGGTTGCATGACATCTAACCGTGTGACAATATCAGAGACTTATTTTTCACATCATGTATCCTTCTTCTTTACCACAAGACATTAAACAGTGTGGATTATGTCCTCATCCTAGAACACTAATCTGCATGGGTTTTCCAAAACTACGAGTGACATGATTCTCATACCGATGAGATATAGCGGTGTTTTAACCGTGGTCTCATTTGCATTAATTGGAGTATGTTTTGTGTTTTTTGTCAATCCTCAGTGAACGTTCAGAATTTGTACCAGCAAAGTGATCATACAGTTCAATCAGACAACAGTATTGAAGGTGGCGTCGTTTCCCAGTGTATGCAAAAATTTTGGGCCTGAAAATCCACAAATGGAGAAAAGTTTTTTTGGAAAAGAGCCTTGCGTTCTGTGTACTTGAAGGGTAGGGAACATGCGTGCCATATTTTTTTCAAGATCAGAACATAGAAAAATGACAGAGGGATAAGGGTCGCGCTTGTTTTGGGCTGGTCGCGTAAGGGACCTGCATGCCAAGAATGGACTTGCGCGCCGATGCCTTGGAAGTTTGGAAACTTGTACGTTTGTTGTTATTCATGATCAGAACTTGAAAATATGGAAAAGGAAAGTTGGTCACGCAAGTATTGTTTGGGTCACGCAAGTGAGTTGCGCGATAGAGGCTAATGCAGTTGGAGATGCGCGATAGGATTTGCGCGTCGTGGGGAAACATGCGCGCCACGGCGTATGGGGTCCTGTTTGCCTATAAATAGAGGACCACCCTGCCAAATTTGTAATGAATTTCAAGACTTATATATTTTTCGAGCACTCGTTGCACAAGTGGTTGAGTCACGCAAGTGGTAGTTTGGTCATGCCAGTAGAGGTTATGCACTGGTTGTTGGCTATGCGACCAAGGCAGTTTGGGAGTTAAAGGTGCAGAGTCGTGCATGTTTGGAGTTGAAGGAGGAACTGTTGTGAATGTGTGTTGGTGTCACCTGCTTGATGATTTTGTACCGCACAAGTGACTTTCGTGCCTTTCTTGAAACTTGTAGGCCAGTCTTGGAGATGTGCGCCAGGTGAGGTTGAAGTACGCCAGTCCTTTTTGAAGTTTCACAAAATCTGGAAGATTTCCTGGTACCCACAGCAGAAAGTGAGATTCGTCTACTAGTGAGAGTTGTAATTCAATAGAGAATATACATACAATAGAGGATGCATTCTTTTTCAATGATGAAGAGACCTTCACGTCTATAAACTGAGTGGGACTTCACTGAATGCAGTGAGCCAGGGGGAGTAAACAGGAGTGACCTGTGGGACGTAGTGAGATATCCCTAAACTTTTGAAAAGGCAGTGAGCCTGGGATAGAGTGAATGTTCCCAAACCATGGTAATCCATAACTTGTGAATATTTGTGGAATTTGGTATGACCGACAACCTATCGGTGTATGCTCTTTGGACGTAGCCCTTAGTGGTGCACCAAGTAAAAAAGTGTTGTGTCATCTCTCTGCATGTGTTTGTTTATTCTCTGATCATTTTAATCATATAGGATTAACAAGTTCCTACCAATGTGGAAACAAGATCAATCTATTTAAAAGAAAAACATTTCACCCTGATTCACCCCTACCCTCTAAGGGTGTCCCGGGGTCCTACAGTAGGAACACATATATTCTATGTCTTGGACAAACATATAGTTGATAAAAAATTCGCATTTCTTCTCTTTTAACTATCTCTATATGGAAAGAGAACCATTTTATCTTCCATGAGTCTTACCATTAGAATTTCTCATATTCTGTTATTAATTTATGGTAACGGATTACACAAATTAAAGAGACATGTGAATTCATGATAGGGTTAGCATGGTCTAGAGAACATGACCATAAAAAGAACACCAAGATTCAATTATGCAAGAAATTAAACTACATGTCTTATGTCCCATGCATGACATAAATCATTGACTTAATATGGATCTCACTCAAGTGGAAAAATATAATTGGTGTTGAAATACCGTGAAACATCTATTGAACAACTATGTGTAGATTTATTGTTGGAAAATCATGACACTTTGTGACACTCTGATCTTAGTCTTGGGTGCACACTCAAAATTTCATTTCCACATCGGGGAACTATCATCCATTCCCCATGACAATAATCTAAATTGATTTCCATGAACTATGTGTGTATTTCTTTATATTATCATCTCATATGTATTTACACTTGAATCTACAATACATGGTCATGTTATGAAAATCAACGAGACTGGTGCCGCCCATTTGTGTATAGGTCATACTCAGGTGGAGAGTTTTCTATTCAATAACAACAAGTGGAATGATTTCTACAATCACATGAAAATTAATGATGGCTAGATCTCCAATATTGGGTATACCTATAATAATAAATAGAGAAATCCAAACCCCCCCTATATGTATGATTTAGGCCTATATAGATAGTTTCCCATTCATGAGCTATGTGTGGCTTGAGGCCTTTCATCATAGGAGATGAAGCGATGCCAAGATATCCAATATAATATATAACCATATCATAAGAAATACACCCATCCCAATTTATGGATCATACCTCTATAGGTAACATTTGACTTCCTTACTGAATCACATTATACTTCAATGAAAGGTAAACATTTTCAAATGATGGAGTTAAACTTCACAGAAAACATCTTGGATGCATGAAATTAAAATAAAAAAATACATCCCCACTACATGACATTAAAATGTGTAAGAGAACACCAATACCCATTATTTATCAATGGGTCACAAAACCCAGACCACATCCAACCATATTTTTTGGTGATATCATCATCTTATAATCACCTCAACCCATAAATCATACTTCATGTCTTGATCACATCATGTTTTATCCACCCTTTATGGCCCATAAAAATTGACACGCAATGTCAAGGGACCCTTTTCATGAATTTTCATGTCTTCCCTTAGTTCTGGGTGATGAGCTTATATCCATCAACTAAAAGAATTATAACTAGAAAAAATAGATTTTTGATCCTTGTGATCCCTAAAATCACCGTGGTGGTACTCATAACCATATATTGTAACGCCCCGACCCTAGTTACCCAGAGTCGGTGCATTATTATATAACATTGGCATGATCACAAAAGATAAATTCTCGAAAGACTAATTAGTTTAGTAGCCTTGGAAACATGAGATACATTTATAATGTTTACATTACATCATAAATTGAAAAACTACAACAAAATCTTGTCTTCATATCCACTCATACTATCTATGCATGTCATTCATAAAATACTTCTTCACATTCTGGGAAAAATAAAACATTGAAAGGGGTGAGCTCAGATGCTCATTAAGGATAAAAATATAGTGGAAACATTCAAAAATAAGCATAAACATTTAAGGAAATGTATATCTAAAACAAAAGCCGTATAAACTTAAACAACAGCATAATATGGAAAATATAAAATAATATAATTCCATTTACCTATTCACATGGAGATTCTACTAGTAGAATAATCAAATTCAATATCAATAACAACTTTCTTAATGATGGAATTGATAATGCTATACAATCATAACCACATAGGCGAGGCCCTGTGCCAATACTAAAAATAAGATTTTGTCAAGGCCTTGTTCCAAGACTAAAAATAATATTTTATCGAGGCCTTGTTCCTTAACATTAGTTTGTCTCATGAGACCTACCGATGCATCGTGAAGCTATAGCGGGCTCCACCCGTCACTTAACTGTCCAATGCATTCCTTATATAAAAATGTTTAAACATAACATAAACATTTGTATTAAAACTAGAATATGAAATTTCAATACTTTACCCATAAAACATGAATGGTATAAAAATAATACATACACAGTTAAACATATCACAAAACCTTTAATACAATATAAAATACTTGTATCATAATAAATCAACTTCAATCAGGTTTAAAATCTGTTAAAGGATTTTGACATATATGAAAATGATTTTTAAAACTATTTGAGAGAAATATTCTTTTTTCATGAAAACATTTAAAATTCACACAATTTAGAAAGGAAGACAGTTAAATAAATATTTGAATCAAATTGTCCCATACCACATTGAAACTATTGAAAGTAATTTAAATTTTAAAACATTCATGTCCATTTGAATATATCTGTAAAAAAACCTTTTGAAATCATGGACAGTACTTTAAAGGGTTTATAAAGATAAATCTTTAAAACATTTAAATTTATGATCTTGATAAAGATTATGTTTCACTAATACTTAAAATATTCATTTTGAAATCATTTAAAAGTCACATAATTATTAAATAAAACATTTACATTCAAAGTATTCATATAAGCTTGTAAGGGATGCTTCAATGATTTTATAATGGTGGAAAATATCCACACCCACCGTATAAGTTAAAAAAAGACATTCTTACCTTAATTCTGTCAAAAAGGTTAAAAAGGACCTTGTTTGGAAAACGACAGAAAGATTCCTTTATAAACATCGAATAAAAAGTCAAAAAAGGGTATAAATGAATTTAACCCATTTTCTTTAAAACAGTAAGAATGTTTTGAAATACATTTTTAAGAAACATGGATGTGGATGATAAAGAGGTACCAGTAGATAATTACGTATAAACAACCTAGGATAATGAAGAGATTGTGAAATAAACCCTTTCCAATTTAGTAACTTACAAAACATACACCCCATGAAAGACGTATCATAAAATGAATATGTAAATATGCATAAATTAAAGTTTATTACAAAAAGAATACAATTAGGGGTAGTACATACACTACACAAATGGTAATGGTTGGAATATGGCATGAATCTCATGGGAATAAGGAGTGAGATGAAACCCCTTACCTTGTGCATTTCCTTGTTTGAGGGTAGTTTAACCTTATTTATAATAGTTAAATCAGTTGTATTAAATTATAAAAGAATCATATACATAAATATGATTTCATATATGATCTTTTAATATTTATTTGTTAATAATATTTTACTATTATCGTCGTTTTGGGTGTTAACTTACTCGTTATCTTTTTTTTTGTTTTGTTACATAAGTTGTGTCTGTTATGGATAGGTTGTATCTTATTCAAATCCAGAATTATATAAAGTCCTTAAACATTATTTTTAATCATCAAATGTGAATTATACATTAATGTATACGATGGGAAATGAATCTCATTGTGTTCGTGGAGACGGTAGTCCGTACGTATGCACGAGTGACAATATCATTCTTTTGATATTAAAATAATATATAATTTGGATTTTGTATCATATAAATAGAATCATTATAATGTTATATTTATTATTTAATTCAATTATACATCATTATTATACCCATCCAAATAATAATGTATCGAATAACAATTACCCCACGACATGTAGATGGTAACAAATACTTACGCACGTATGAGGACATGTCATTCAAAGGGTGGATAGAATAATGAATTTGGTTGTACCATAATTATAATAACATCAGTGTATATAAAATATACTGGAGTTAATATTTTATACTGGAAATAACAATGAAAGAAGAATTTGATGAAGAAAAAAACTTGAAAGAGGGTGGTGAAAACATTACCTCTTCTTCGGGTTTATCCTTTTGATTTGATCAAAAGGGATCCTTAGGTTGGCTTTCTGATCAAACTAAATACTCTAGTTTTAAGTGAGGGATGTTTGATAGGATATTTGGGCAGGGGTTGGCTGAACCAAAAGGATTTTAAGGTCTAAAGAATTGGTTAGAAGAGGTGTCCTTTTATAAGGGGGAGGAGGGGCACATTAGAAAAAACCCAATGTATTGTTTTATAATAAATTATTATTCGGTTTCTAATGGAAAACAACTAGATTATATAATGTTTAAGGTGGGTATCACTCGAATACAACTCAACCAATAGGTCTTAGACAGGTTTGGGTCACTTTATTAACCTTATCTTTTAGTTTTAACTCTTAGTTAATTAGTTTGACATTTACCATGTCTATTTGTATATTTATATTATATAGTTAATAAACTTACTATATACTTCAAAGAGACCCAAAAGATGTCCATTAATAATACATCTATCAATATATATGTTTTTTGGCCGATCCTTATATTTTTTGGAATAGAATATCAATTAATAATATAATATTTGTTTTAAAAACTCATTTATGTCCATTTTGACAATATTTAATAGTTGATTTTTGTTAAAGTTTTAAAACCTTTATTCATTAGAAAAAAATTCATTTAATAAGTCCTCACATTTCATATGAACCAATAAAATTGTGTATGTCTCAATACTTTCAAATTATATTTATTTTAACATTTATAATACTAATTATTTTATTCATTCATTAATAAGGAAAATACTGCATCGTTATTGTGTCATAAATAAATTTAATTATTCAATGTCTAAAAATTATAAATAAAATACAATTTTGTAGGAAATCTTGTTTTCTTTCTAATGAATATTTGTAGTCGAAAATATAACATATTTAACCATATGTATATTTTTTTCTAAAAGATATTTTCTTATGTCATTTTTTTATTTACATTAACTTTGTTAATATAAAGTTTCATTATCACTTTCAAGTGGATCCATGAGGTCCCCAAATCGACCCAAAGATACCCATGGTCGGACATGTATCAACCAATAGGTTTAGGAAATGTTTTAGGGTAACTTATTGTTATAATAATATTAGTTTATTAACCTTATTTACCAGATTTACCCTTTAACCGTGGTAAATAAAATATTTACCGAAGTAATTATTCAAAATGTATAAAAATAAAAGTTATCTATTTACACAATTTGGAAATCCTTATTCAAAACATGGAATCCATTTTTCTAAATTCAAAACACATAAGTGTTAGAAATTAATTTATCATAAATTCTCGTTGTTAAAATAAAAAGCATGTTTTTAAAAGAAAATAACTTTAAAAAGATTGGCACTTGCTTATGTCCGATTTAAATTTGAAAGTACGTCCAATGACTAAAATTGTATTAAATGGTAAAAATAAATTCTAAATATAATTTAAAACTACTAAAATTCATAATCTATCACTATTCATTATTTCGATTAAATTTTTTTTTAATTAAAATTTTGTAATATTCACTATTCATCAAAACATGAAAGTTATCAGAAAAGTGCCAAAAATTCACTCTATGATAATTTCGACATTCCAAATCCAAAAATGTAGTCAATTTTAAAAGATAAAATTTATAAAATTTCATAATGTTGGTATTACTATTCATAATGGCTAGTTTGATTGGTTGTGGTGTGTGTTAGAACTCGAAGTTGTGTACAACACACACTACTGTATTATTGAAAGAGAAGTGTAACGTGGAATATTGGGGTGTTACATTTTCCCCTCCTTTAATAAATTGCATTCTCACAATTTATGCTCGGTATTGGAATCATGGGGTTGACATTTCAAAATATCATATTTGAAATTCCACATCGAAAAATAGATTAATGAGGCCTCTATTTAAAATAAAGATTGGTAAATATGAAAGTTACCAAATAAAAAAATACTAGGGTTCCATGTAGGAAAACATGGATATGAAAGAGAAATCTAACCATCAATATCTCATGGAGAGTGGAATATAAGATGGCTATGAAAGGCCAACAATCACAAATCCATAAACTTGTGATGATCTACGGTACCATCTAAGAAAACGTTTTTTTTTCTTTGTTCCATTTCATAATGTTGAGGAATTTATTTAAATATTGGCTAAGATCATAAGGAGATATACTTACTTCATAATTAGAGTTTTATTCATTAATAAATTTCTACCACAAACTCATCTTTCACCCCAAAACATAATACAACTCAAAAATACACTATTTATCCTAATCGTATAGGGTTCCAAATATAATGAATTTATAATTCACATATCAGACCAAATATAAAAAGAAACTACATTATACCATCCATGAACATCACATAGTCTAGTGGTAGGCGATAAATCCCAATCGCACCATGGTTGTGGGTTCGATTCCCACAGCTTTGTCCGACGCAAAGGGTTGTCACAGGTCTGGCTGTTGTCCTTTTACAAAAATCCAAAAATAACATTTCAAATTTATTCCATTCCAACCTTTAGACTTATCCAAAATACATCTATCAAAAATCACTGTCCAAAATTTATAAGGACGTTAAACACAATGAAGATACTTTATTCAATGTAATAACATGTGAACACCTTCATTATGTATTATTTTAAAACATGGTTACATCAAGAATTACCATAAAAAATTATTGATTACATTCATACACCCTTATTCTTTATAGAATACTGGATATACTTCTTCTATCCAAAAATGTTTTAAACTCTAACAATGACAAATCATTAATCAATTTCATGGTATTTGAGAATATCCTATGTAATTTATGAAAATCAGCCATCTCTTATTCCTAAATCACGACCACATTATCCAGACCATATTAAGGATTACCTTTCCTTCAAACATGTATTTTACCAAAAGCGTAGCTCACTATTAAGTCAATTTTCTTAGAACCATATAATCGCAAATCTTTAATAAAATAGTACTGCTGTAAAATCCTTATATATATCACATTATTCTTATAACCATTATATATTCCTTGAGTCCAAAAACACAAATACATTAATTATTCCACTTCAACTGTAGTAACATCATAAGATTGTCCTTGATCCCTTGGCCTTTTATGAGGTAAGTTTCCTTGGCTCTTAGGGAAATAATTTGTATAATGCACCATTTATCTACAATTTTAGCTTTCAACATTGACATCCTCTTTCTTTCCCTTGAAATCACGAGCCTAGTGACTTTTTTATCCACATTTGTAACAATCTCTCATTGCTTTTAGGAAAGTACCACGGTGTTTCTTCCAAAAATTATCACATAATGGAAAATCCTTCTTTACATTTTTCCCATTATCTGTCTCTTTCTCTACCGTTCTCTTCTTCTCTTGCTTTACTTTATTTTCATAAGATTTAGAGAATTCCTTTTCTGTCATTATAGCATGTGAGAAAATGTCTTCGTATGACGAGAAGGATTGTGAGACTAATTCTTGACAATGAAATGGTTTTAACCCATCAAAGAAATGATCAATCTTACTCCTCGGGTTACGTATATAATCTGTTGCATGCCTCGCAAACCAGGTAAAGTTAGCTTAATACTTTTCGACATTCTCATCCTCCTTTTCCCCAGACTGAGAAATTGCCTTTCCATATCTTCTCGATGGTCATGAGGAAAGTATTTTTCTATGAAAATCTCTTTAAACTCCCTCCATTCCATATTTGATACTTCATCATATTCCTTTTTTTTGAATCAATGACCACCATTGATCAGCATCTCCAGTGAGCCGGTAAACTGCCATGATAACTTTTTCCCTGTCACTACTCCCCAAGGCATGGAATATTTTCTCTAAGAAATTTATCTATTTCTTAGATACTAGTAGATTTGTAACCCCATTGAATGTTGGTGGTTCTTTACTCATGAAGCGATCTAACATTGATCCTCCAGGCTGTGGATCAGGGTGCTCCATACGGGTAAGTTTATTATTCATAACCTGAGTAAGTAGTCCCAGTATGGTGATTTGCTGATCAGCACCTATTACATCACCAACTCCACTATAATTATATTGAACAAGATAGAAATACCTAAATGGAGTGCGTGCATTGATACGGTTTCCATTTCATACACTAGGAGCCATTTCCAAACAATGTCATACAGTAGATTAGATTATGAATCACAACACATAAATCCAAACATGTAAAACATTTAACATAAATTGAACAGTTTATGGATATATTCCATAATCATAAAAAAAATTCATTTAGGATGTATAGACTTATAAACCCTTCATAATGGTTTGTAAGGAAAATGAGAATTATCCTAAGCATATCCCATAGGAGTGTCGTAAGCAAGAGTGCAGCAAGGCCCATTGTCGTGCACCAGTTCCCGTTCGAGTCTAGCTAAAAGCAATGTTTTTGGGTTTTACCCCTAGGTAAATCTGTTCTAGAGCCGCCTCTACCTGATCGTATCTAGATAGGGAAGTATTGCTCAGAAAACTCACAAAATCTCTACAATACCAAAATTCTAAGAAGTTATTCTTTACTAATCCTCAAAGTCTATCTTAAGTCTATGTGCTCTAATCAATTTTTATCTAAATATAGCTTCCATGGTTTGTACTAAACTTCCTTTGATACCAACTGTAACGCCCCGACCCTAGTTACCCATAGTCGGTGCATTATTACATAACATTGGAATGATCACAAAAGATGATGTCCCAAAAGACCGATTAGTTTAGTAGCCTTGGAAACACTAGATACATTAATAAAGTAAACATTACATCATAAAGTGAAAAACTACAACATCATCTTGTCTTTATATCCTCTGCATACTATCCCTGAAAGTCATTCATAAATTACTTCTTCACATCCTGGGAAAAATAAAACATTGAAAGGGGTGAGCTCAGATGATCATTAAGGATAACAATATAGTGGAAACATTCATAAATAAGCATAAACATTTAATGGAATGTATAACTAAAACAAAAGACTTTTAAACTTGAACTTCAGCATGATATGGAAAAGATAAAATGAAATAATGTAATTTACATATTCACATGGATATTCTACTAGTCTAATAATCAAATGAAATATCAATAACCACTTTCATAATGATGGAATTCATAATGTAATTATATCATAACCACATAGTCGAGGCCATATGCCATGACTAAAAATCATATTTTGTCAAGGCCTTGTTCCAAGACACTTGTTTGTCTCATGTGACCTAACGATGCATCGAGAATCTATAGAGAGTTCCACCCATCACTTACTAAGTCCAATGAATTCCTCTTAAGAAAAGGTTTAAACATAACATAAAAAATTCGTATTGAAACTGGCATACCAAATGTCAATACATTACACATAAACCTTGAATGGTATAAAAATAACACATCCACAGTCAAACATATCACAAAACCGGATAGAAAATATAGAAGATTTGTATCTTAACAAATCAACTTCAATCAAGTTTAAAATCCATTAAAGTATTTTGACAACGATAAAATTGATTTGTAAAACTCTTTGAGAGAAATATCCCTTTTTCATGAAAGCATTTAAAAGTGACATAATTTAGAAAGGAAGATATTTAAATAAATTTGTGAATCAAAATATCCCATACCGCTTTGAATCTTTTGAAAGAAATAAACATTTTAAAACATTCATGTCCATTTGAATAAATCCGTAAAAATCATTTTGAAATAATGGAAATTAATTAAAAGCATTTAGAAAGATAAATCATTAAAACATTTAAAATTTTGATCATGATATTGATTACCTTTCACAAATTCTTAAAATATTCATTTTGAAATCATTTAAAAGTCACATAATTATAAAATAAAACATTTAAATTAAAAATATTCTTATAAGAATGTAAGGGACGCTCCGATGAGTTTATAATGGCAGAAAATATCCACACCCGCCGAATAAGTTAAAAAAAGACATTCTTTCCTTAGTTCGGTTGAAAAGGTTAAAAAGGACCTTGTTTGGAAAATGACAAATGGATTCCTTTATAAACATCTAATAAAAATTCAAACAAGGGTAAAAATGACTTTAACCCATATTCAGCAAAATAGTAAGAATGTTTTGACATACATTTTTATGAAACATGGATGGGGATGATAAAGAGGTCCCTGTAGAAAATTACATATAAACAACCATGGATAATGAAGAGATTGTGAAATAAACTCTTACTAATTTGCTTACTTACGAAACAAACACTCCATGAAAAAGGTATCATACAATGAATATGTAAATACACATAAATTAATTTTTATTACACAAAGTATACAATTATGGGTAGTACATACTCCACACAAAAGGCAATAGTGGCAATATGTCACGAATCTCACGGTAATAAGGAGTGAGATGAAAACCACTTACCTTGTACATTTCCTCAGCCGAGGGTAGGTAAACCACCTGTATAATAGTTAAATCATTTTTATTAAATTATACAATAATCATATACATAAATATGATATTATATAAGATCTTTTAATATTTCTTTGTTAATAATATTTTAGTATTATTGTCGTTTCGGGTGTTAACTTACTCATTTTCTATTATATGTTTTTTTCATAAGTTTTGTTTGTTGTGGATAGGTTTTATATTATTCATATTCATAATTATATCAAGCCCTTAAGCATTATTTTTAATAATGAAATTATAATTAGACTTGAATGGATAATATGGGGAATGAATCTCATCGCGTTCGTGGAGACGATAGTCCGTATGTATGCACGAGTGACAATATCATCCTTTTGATATTAAAATAATATATAATTTGATGGTAAATCATATATAAAAAATCATTATAATGTTATATTTATTATTTACTTTAGTTAGACATCATTATTATACCCATCCAAATAATAATGTGTTGAATAACAATTACACCACGACGTGGAGACGGTAAGCCGTACGTACGCATGTTTGGTGACATGTCATTCAATGGGTGGATAGAATAATGCATTTGGTAGTACCATAATTATAATAACATCACAATATATATAAGATACTGTAGTTATTATTTTATAATGGAAATAACCGAGAAAGAATAATTTAAAGAAGAAAGGAACTTGAAAGAGGGTGGTGAAAACATTACCTCTTCTTCGATTTCTTCCATTTGATTTGATCAAAAGGGCTCCATAGGTTGGCTTTCTGATCAAACTAAATCCTCTAAGTTGAATTGAGGGGAGTTGATAGGATATATTGGTAGGGTTTGGTCTAACAAAAAAGTTTTTACGGTATGAATAATTGGTTAGAAATGGTGTCTTTTTATAAGGGGGAGAAGGGGATCATTAGGAAAAACACAATGTATTATTTTATAATAAATTCATATTTTGTTTATAATGGCTAAAAACTAGATTATTTAAAGTCTAAGGTGGGTATTGGTCTAAAAAAACTCAACCAATAGGTTTTAGACAGGTTTGGGTCACTTTATTAACCTTATAATTTAGTTTTAACTCTTTCTTAATTAGTTTGACATTTACCATGTCTCTTTGTATTTTTATATTATATAGTTAATAAACTTAATATATACTTCCAAGAGACCCCCATGTGGTCCATTAATAATACAAATATCATTATATAAGTTCTTTGGCTGAACCATTTATTTTTTGGAATATATTATCAATTAATAATATAATATTTGTTTTAACAACTCATTTAAGACAATTTTGACAATATTTAATAATTGATTTCTATTAGTCTTAAAAAATTATTAATTCAAAAACAATTCATTTAAAAAATCCTAACATGTCATAGTAACCAATATAATTCGTGGATGTCATCAAAACATTCAAATTATATTTATTTTAAGATTTATAATACTTATCATCTTATTCATACATTAATAATGAAAATACCACATCATTATTGTGTCATAAATAAATTTTATTATTAAATGCCTAAAAGTTATAAATAAAATACCATTATTTAGGAAAAATTTTCATTTTTATAATTAATATTTATAGTATAAAATATAACATAAAAACCCTATGTAAAACTAGTTTTTCTAAAAGATATTTTCTAATGTCATTTTTGTATTTACTTTATCTTTATTAATATAAAGTGTCATTATCACTTACAAGTGGATCCATGGGGTGAAAAAATCGACCCAAATATGCGCATGGTCGGACAGGTATCAACCAATATGGCTAGGACACGTTTTAGGCAAATTTATTATTATAATAATATTATTTTTTTACCATTATTTACCGGATTTACCCTTTAACCATGGTAAATAAAATATTTACCAAAGTAATTATTAAAAATGTCTAAAAATAAAAGTTACCTATTTACACCATTTGGACCTCCCTATTCTAAATATTGGATCCATTTTTCTAAATTTAAAACACAGAAGTTGCAAGAATTTGATTTTTAATTAATTTTCGTTGTTAAAACAAAAAATCCTGTTTTGAAGAGATAATAACTATGAAAAGATTGGAATTTTCTTATGTCCAATTTAAAAGTGAAATTATGTAAAATTACCAAAATTGTATTAAATGGTAAAAATATATTCTAAATATACTTTAAAACTACTCAAATTCATATTTTATCATAATTAATTATTTCGATTAAAAAAAGTTGTTTTTTAATTAGAATTTAGTAATTTTCACTAATCATGAAAATATAAAATTTATCAGAAAATTACCAAATATTCACCCTAAGATAATTTTGATATTCCGAATCCAAAAATTAAGTCCATTTTGAAAGAGAAAATATATAAAATTTTAAAAAGTGGATATTACTATTCATAACTGCTGGTTTGATTGGTTGTGATGTGTGTTAGAATTTGAAGTTGCGTACAACACATGCTACTGTATTATTCAAAGAGAAGAATAATGTGGAATCTTGAGGTGTTACATAGATTTTTTGGGGTTATCCTTTTCATGATTGTCACATATCACTACTCATGGCTTGAGAACCTCGAGACATGATTTTCAACATTATAATCCCCCTAATTGAAGGATTCTGGACAACTCCTAGACTAGGCTATAGTAATTAGGATGTTATGTAAAATTCCCCTCATACCATGTCCTCATGCATCCTGAACTTCAACACCAAACTCTTCTTAATGTTGTACGACCTTAAACATTAGTATTTGATGGTCCAACTCACAAGACCCATAATTTTCTAGTCAAATATAATGAAAACGTGTTATGATGAAAACCTAAAATGGGAGATTGAGAGAAATTCATGTCTCCCCTCTCTTAACTATTCATATCTAGGGTGTTGCAAAAATATAGAGCATACAAATATTGAATAATTCTCATAATACCCACTTATTAGATCTTTGATAATTTGAGTTATTCTCAATAGACACCCCAGTCCTATAAAAAGTTATAGTAATGAATTATCACATGTCTATGGTATGATATATTATTTATTTGATGGAAACACAATATTTAGCAAGCTCAATCCATTATTGAAAATTATGTTTTCCAAAAATCACATTATTTTATCTGAATACCTTAGATTGTTAGAAATCTTTTTTTGTCCCGTAGAAGAGGATACAAATAATTATTGGACCCTATGTTTGAATGTGAATTTATTCTTAAGATTACTATATATGATCCTCTGATCATCACCTAAATGCATCAGAACATTAAAAACATGATTTATGATGCTTGTGAGCCTTAACATAATCGTAGAATAACCCATATCCATAGATTATTTTGGGTCATCCTTAGCCCAATTTCCCCATATCATTACTCATCTCACGAGATCCTTGGATCATGATTTACAATATTTATGACATGATTATTCAATCCTATTTGAATTCCTCAATGTTCTATCACCTTTTCTTGTACTCTTTCTAAATGTCACAATGCGAGACTCCATTCTTGAAACTTTTGATGGCCTATACCATGAGACTCCAAAACACATGGATTAGGGCCTGAGCATCAACATAAAAATGATAAACGTCCCTAGGAATGAAAATACCCCTCATGGTAGATTTTCTCTACTTCCAATATTATTTTCAGGTATTTAAGTCATCAAAAATCATTCATGGCTCTTAAAAATGACTGGGAAAACCTATATTTTACTATACTATGGAAAAATAAGGGATTTGAGCTATCGGGGAGAGGTATATACTTCTTTCATTTAAAGAAATTCAATCCCCGTGTCCCCTAATTACACTACAATGTAACTCATCACCTCAAAGTGTTTTAGGTCATTCCTGGAATGTCTTCCCCACTCCATACTCATTGAGTCGAACTTTTGGGTTATGAATTACTGAACATCTATTTCAACTATCTAGGTGGGAACATCTTAATATTTATCACCACCTATAATATCCAAAAAATATTTAATTTTTCATGTAATAGAGTGGGGAAACCAATTTATGACCATTCTATCGATGCATAAGGGAATTTTACTACCAACCAAAGGTATATCCTCCTTATAGGAAAGTTAATCTGAATATGCATTAGCTAGGGAAGACCCATAGTGGAACTCCACAACTTATGGTGTTTTGGGTTATCACTCGCAGGTCTTATCTATATTCCATATTCATCAATCATGGCTGGGAAGAAATTCTATAAACTAAATAATTTTTTAATTCTAGATCGTAAAACATTAAATATCTCAATATTCAATTTCCTAATAGTAAGACATTAAACTGTATTTCATATTTATATCCATACCTCAGGAATTTAATCTACAAGGATGATGTCCTTACAACATGAAATTAATGTTCATGGAAGACATAATTACTGAATGATGTTAAAATACATGGAAGATGTCTTTATATTATGTTGTGAAAGTTCATGGACAACATTACCTAGTAAATGGTATATTTACAATAGCATAAAATCTGACCGAGATGAACTTAAACTGCAAAAATATTAGATACAAGCTCAAAGGCCCTAAACAAAAGAAATGGTCTAGTTTGTGAGATCCAAATAACTTCATACATAATAATATATTTCAGATATGTGGAAATTTTATAGGTCATATACTCCATCTAGAAGGGCCAACCCCAGTACATTCTAATACTCCCCAATGATCGAAGATCCATATTAGACTACCACTGAAACCTCTGGATCATGGTAGATTAATGACTTATAGAGTGGAACATATGGATGTTGAAATTAGGTCCATGAAATTTCCCACTAATATATGTGGGAATATATTTCATGAAATATCAATCTATATGCTTCTCCTATAAAATAAAATGACATATTGGGGAGATTTTTTCTCCAAAGGTATTATGGGGTTTTACAATCTTAGCAGGAGGAACAATTTGAAACTATGAATAAGGTATGGAAGCGTCATTGGTAAGGAAACACACCCAGAGATGTATAAATTCTGATATATTATATTCTCTAAGGCTCAATTCTATTAGGTTCCTCAAATGTGTTTGTAAGGATTTGATATTATAGTGAAATCTATTATCCACGCTTTTAACAATGGATTTTTGATGATCGACCACTTTTATTTTCATTATATTTTATGATCTATGAGAACTCTGGAGGGAAATAAAATCAATATGTACAAATAATGATGTATATTTCATACATGAAAAAAAAATCTGACATAATAGATGCATGACACTATAAGCATATTATGAATCACATGAGAAATGGATGGTTTTGTGATTCCATGACATGATATAGGTCTCACAAACCACATGACACATGGAGGTCCATAATATTGTTTGAATCTTGGGGAATATCTCCTCCGCAAGACCAATCATTGGACTTGAGATCATTTGGCCATGATATAGTCATGAGAACTACATAATGGTCAAGTGATCAGGAAACCATGTTAGTTGATCATGTAAAACCATCAGTAAATCCATGTATCCAAGAACCTAGGTCATGTATTGAGAAATTACTGAGAAGTGATTCATGGTTTTTATTAAAAATTAATAGGAAGAGCGGAGTATGAAATTAGATCTCGCAAATGAACATTGAAAAATATTCATATGGTCAAAATACTTTTGAAATAGATCATATGATATATTCCTGTAGAGAGGATTTACAAACAAGGAAAATATACAAGCTATTGAAAAGGGATCATGAAATGAATGAAATCACAAGAGATTTAAAGAATTGGGGTTGCTGATGGATTGAGCCACTCCTTCACACCCAATTTAGTCATTTATTTTTGGAATACCTATAGTCTCTTTGGAGACCATGTATTTCCCAGGTCATTAATTGGAAGTATCCCATGGAATCAAAAGGGAATTTAATTTCTTGATAACTGAGTCCATATCCTGATAGACATCACTCTTTAGGTAGGACATTTATTGGCATTCATCAAATTTTCATAGTAACATCTAGAATAAAGAAAATATCCAAATCATGGGTATTATTTTCTCCACACAAAATGAATAGAATGTTGATGATGTATGTGGATCATTCAATATTTATAATGAAACATGATCACATAACCCTCAGAGGGTCGTGAAAATTGATCATGTGAAACACATGATCTTATTTTCATCACATAGAGCCCCCTTAGCAAGCCTCATTGTTCATTCGATGGGGTCCTAACAAGTATTTGTGATCATGTGCAGGATTCCAGATGAGTTCTTCTGAAACACTTGATTTTTGACAATGGAATGCCTGAAAATATTCCAAAAAACCCTATAAAAATAACACAATGAAAGGAAAAATGCTCATTTAAAGGATAGTTTTGTTGATATTAATGAAACATGATCATGTAATCTATAATCATTCATTAATATCATAGGGAAATTTATATCTTTTAAGACAAAAGAATTTTTGAGTGTCGCTTTTTAAATTCTAAGGGTGTCAGACATGTCCATTCGACTATAAGATACAACTTTGGTTCCATTGACAATTAGAGGGTCTCACATAGAAATTCTTATAAATCAATATTATATTTAACATAAATCATGTGGCACATTGTAGAAATAGATAATTATTGTCTTTGAAAACACTCACAAAACATTGCAAGATATCGTATCCTTGAAGAATAAAGAAGGATTTCAAATTGGGAAGTGAAATAAACTTCTTTATAGGGGAAGATGCAATAATATTCACAAGAAAAAGTTTATATTCTTTAGATGAACAAAATTGATCACATAGGACCCCCTCAAAATGTCTACATGATCCTAAAAATCCCAATTATAGTCTAACATAGTCTCATAAAGGACACCAGACAAGTAATATTCGATAAAGAGAATTTTTTTCTATGGCTTTCATAACCACGTGAAGACCGATAGAATTGTCACCCTAACATTATGAAGACCCATTGAGGTGTAAACATGGTTAGTTGAAACCCCTTTTATCATCTTCATAACAATAAACATGTAAATTGAAGAAAATTATCATGATCATTGTCGTAATTAAAAACCATTTATGACCCATGAAAGTTAATACAAAGAATATGACACTAAAACCCCTCCATTGAACCCAAATCATATACATGAGGCATGATATTTGAATGTTGGTGTATATATAGGTCAGTGAGAAAAATAAACAAATCTCTCTTAGCCCGAAAAAGCCACACGAAAGATGAAAAATCATGGGAGACTGGTACATAGGAGAGCAGGAGTGGACTCTTCAGAAAAACTAGTCAAGCGATCAAAAATCTATTATTTCAAGTAATTTTAGGGTAACAACCAGATGGATCATGTAATATGAATATCTTTTATTCAGAATCAGGATAAGATAAAATTAATGACTTTTGATGTGTCAAAAATACGTAGGAGGTTCTTCATGTTTTCTGTATAAGGACTGAGCCTTAAAACATTACATAATCTTGAATTTAATGAATAGTTCACATTGAGTATCATTTCAGGTTTAGAGTTTTAGAGAATTTGGCCATAACTATTACATTACATCTCAAAAATTACTAAGTACAGACTTCTACTTAGTTTCTATTTTTTCATAAAATAAAAACTTTTTGAAAAAAAGAGTCATCTCTAGTTCCATGTTTTAGACAGCATGACTTTTCTTGGATCCCATCCTTGATTGTATTCATCTTTTAGTCATATGAAAAACATTTCAAAACATGGGATGAGAATAATAAGCTGAATAAGGGATACACAAAGAAGGAAGACTTCTATTTTTTTAAAACAATAAGTAAACCATGAATACATTATCATAATTAATAATTTTCACCTTAATGAAGTTGTAAATACTCTTTATTGTATAGAAGACTATTGATTACCCTTTTCTAACCAAATGATTACAATAAAACCCATAGAAATAACACATAACATATAAAGGGAACTTGGGACATAAAAATAATTTAATAGAATAACCATACGGTCGACCTCCCCACATATCAATAAATGGAATAACCATATTACCAACTTCCACACCCAATGAATTTGAGGTAATAACGTAACCAACCATCCTGTTTTATCACAACACCAATCATCATTTGTTTTATCATGTAACCACCTGTCAAATGTCCAAGTACCATTATGAAATCATAAAACATAAAATATTGAAAATATAAACATTTAACTAATAACATTACATTTGTAATCACAAGGATCATTTAAAGATATTGACAAAATCAATTCATTTCAAAAAGCCATTTTCAATACTAAAACTCCCAAAAATAGAATAAGGGAATTATTTTCCTTTAAAAAAATTTATGGGTTATTGGGGAAGCCAACTAACGATTACGGCGGCGGAGAGGTCATTGCCGCCTCAATCAAAAAAAAACATTCATTTTGTCATTTAGTAAAATGCTTCATAGAAAAAAGATTTCCATCGATTGAAATTAAAATTATAAAGGGTTTATACACCATATAAATGAAAGTTGTGTATAAATATGCCTCATTTAAAGGAGATAGAGACAGAGTCCCTTACCTCATGTACGACATAACCCATTCGTTATTTAATTTCCTGAATAATAAACTTTAGTAAATTTATACATTCATAAGAACCATTCTCTTGTTTATAATTCCATTTATATCACTTATTACATTTCTATAAAAATTGGTTAATTATTTGAGTTCATATCAGACATTGGATGATGATCAGAACTTGAGTTAAAAATGAACTTTTTATAATTATAAATTGTCCATGTGGTCTAAAGTCCTTTATCTATAGACTTATATTCATGATTTAGAAATAATATATAATATATATATATAGTAAAAATAGGTATTAATAACATTACATAAAATTTGGAGATAAGATATGAAATGCACCGTTCATGGAGACGTTAAGTCGTATATACACATTAAAGATAATTTTATATCAATTTCATATTTTAATGGAATGAAAAAATAATTATAAAAAGGTATATTATTATTCTTGTACAATATAATATTAATAATTTCAGTAAATCCATCCTTTATACGTCCCTCTTATGCAATGAACGAGTCATATCACTTTGAGGGGACAGTAGTCCACACTTTCTCAAATAAAAGTATTGTGTTTACCCATTATGGAAAACATAAATGTATGCAATAAATGAAAAATAAAAAAGAATAAAAAAACATAAACATAATATATTTGATATATTAAAAATGTTCCATCATAATGGCCACCCTGATATGGGGTTGGAGATAATTGATGAATCATCATTTCGTGAGGCATTAGTTCACCATCCTCAGAAATAGTATGTTCTTTACCAATTAGATTGATATATGTGTATGTGGAGTTTGAATACACCTCATAGTAATAAACTATTATATTGAGGATACTAGTTTTGTTATGAGACAAGGGAATAAAAATAGGTTAGGGGGTTGGTGAAGTAAAATAAAAAGAATAGAACTTAAAAGAAGACGTTACCTTTAAATCGGGTAACTCTCTTTTGGTTTGAAGCAAAAGGATTTCATGAAGTTCCTTCTATCTAAGTTATGGTTTCTTGGGGGAAGAGTGGGATTTAGGAAGCTTAAATGTTAGTTTTTTGGACGTTCCAAGGGGCTTTATAGGTGTGAGTAATGGGTAAAAGCGGAGGGATTTTTTTCAGGGGGAGGGTCTCTTTTGGAATGATTGAAAAAGAAATTATTGTATAATTATTTCAGTTTAAAAAGGTCAAAAACTCATTAAATTATAAGATAATATGACTCATGTTCAAAATAAAATCATCCAAATAGAATTGGACAAGTTGAGTATTTTGTTTTAATTTTCATAATCTTATTTATTTAAATCATTTATTAATGAAGTAAACAATGCATCATTATTGTTTCATAATTTTATTTATTTATTTTAGGTCAAAAAATTATTGAAAAAAAACCATGATGTATGAAATATTTTTTTACTTCTATAGAAAATTTATAGTCGAAATGATAACTTATATAACCCCATGTAAAAATTGATTTACTAAAAGATATATGTTTATGTCAATTTTTTTCATTACTTTATTTTAATTAATATAAAATGTAATTATAACACTTAAGTGGATCCATGGGGTCCCAATATCGACCCAAAAATCCCCACCATTGTAAATGTATCAAATAATAGGAATATGACAAATGATAGGGTAAATTAATATTATTATAATATTATTTTTACATTGAATTACCCTATTTACCATTAACAACGGTAAATAAAAGTCAAAAGTTACTATTTAAAAATAATTATTTTAATGTTTTTGAACCACATTTTACATAATAATAAATACCATGTATGTCAGATTTTTGAAATTCAATTCATTGAAGCAGTAAAAATTCATTTAAATGAAAGAGTCAGCTTTTTAACTAGTACTCGGTGTTGTCATTATTCATCAAAATTTGATGTATTCAGAAAAATTAAAAAAATCATCCTAAGATATATTTGATATTCTGATTTCAATCATGATGTCTATTTTATGAAATTAAAAACCTTGGAGTTGGATTAATTAATTTAAAATAAATTCCAGTTGTCAAAACAAAAGCGTGCTTTCAAAAAATAATAACTATCAAAAGAATGACACTTATTTATGTCTAATTTAAAAATTAAATTAATTCCAATGACCAAAATTTGATTAAATGGTAAAAATATGATCTAATTACACATTAAAAGCAATTATAAAGATCATATAACTATATAAATGAATTATATTAAATGTTAGTTTTGAATTAAAATATAGTATTTTTCACTATTATTTAAAAAATTAATTTTATAAAAAAAATTCAAACAATTTAATGAATATAAATTTGGATGTCCCAAATTTAATGAAGAATTTTATTTTTTCAAATAAAACATATAAAATTTTCCCAAATTTTATTTAAAGAGGGTTCTCCATTAAAATGTGGTAAATTGACCTTTTAAAGAATATTTGAGTATTTATACTTAAAATTAGATTCATTCACATTTTAAGCCTTGATATTTTATTGGTGAAATGAAAAAACATTTAACAAAAAAGAATATTCATATTTTAGTTAGTTATTTTCATTCATTCCAATACAACGACTAGGTCTTAACTACCATTTAAAGAATATTATTTTATTATTTTTCAGTATGACTCCACATTATGTGTAACATAAGATTTCAATGAAACCCATTGTTTATTATTGGGTACACCAGCAAACATATAACCCCCTTTAATGAGAAATTAATATTTAATTATCAAATATTAATTAATATGAAAAATTATTTATTCTTTATTTACCTGGGATGTAACATTATCCCCCATTTTGGAAATTGTGTCCTCGCAATTTTTATTTACATATCAAATAAGTGGTGGTATTTTTCCCTCATAGAATTTTCATATTCCCGCATTTCCTCTTCAACAATATTGTTTTTTCACAAAACCATTACATGATGAATTATCTTATTTAGAAAACACTTTCTCTATTCGGTCAAAAATCTGGATTGGTTATTCTTCATAAGATAGATTCTCTTCCAACTAAACTACCTCAGGGCCCAAAACATGAGACGGATCTGGAATATACTTTCTCAACATTTAAAAATGAAAAACATTGTGTACCTGAGATAAAATTGGAGGTAATTCCACTTTTTAAGAAACTGATCCAACAATCTCCAGGATTTTATAAGGTCCAATGAACCTCAGACTAAACGTTCTCTTCTTACCAAAACGCATCTCAATACTCCTTGGAGAACATTGAGAAAGACATTATCACCTACCTCAAACGAAAGATCCTTCCTCTTATTATCCATATAAGTTTTCCGCCTGCCCTGAGCTATTCTTTTGTTCTTCAGAGCCAACTTAACTTTTTGGGCCATCTCTTCTACCAATTCTGGTCCCATCAAATTTCTTTCACCTAATAAATCCAACAAATATGGACTTCAACACGGCTTCCCATATAATTCCTCAAATCGAGACATCTATATACAGCAATGAAAACTATTTTAATATGAAAATTCAATAAAATAAATATGTTGGTCCCAAAATTCCTGTTAATCCAATGAACAAGCAAGTAGCATATCCTCCATGGTCTTAATTGTTCGTTCTGACTGCCAATATGATTGAAAATGAAAATTCGTACTAAAATTTAATTCAGTATCCAATGAAATTTGAAGGATTTTCCCAATTTTATAAGTAAACATGTGATCATGATCAGATATTATGGAGAGGGGAACTCCATGGAACCTTACTATCTCTTTAGTATATAACCATGAAAGTTGATCTAGAGATAGATTATCTCAAATAGGAAAGAAAATAGTTGATATAGTCAATAGATCAATAATAACCTAGGTTGCCTTATTAAGTCGAGATTTATCTGGTTATACCACAACAATCTCCGTGGATATATTTTCCCATTTACACTACGGCACGGGTAAAGACTGACAGATCCCTTTTGGTAATTGCCGCTCTAGTTTAACCTGTTGATAAGTTAAACACTTCACAGTAAATTCCGCAATATCTTTTTTCATCCCATCCCACTAGTAATGTGACATCCCATGTAAATAAATAATAATAAATTTTCATAATTATTAATATTTTTTAATTAAATATTAATTTTAATTTAAATGGGTTGCTATGTTCGATGTCTTACCCAATACAAAACAACGCGTTTCATTGAAATATTACATTACAGACTAATAGTATAATAATATTATTTTAAATGTAGTTAACACCTAGCTGTATTATTAGAGGGAATTAATAGGACTAACTAAAATATTATTATATATTTTTGTTAAATGTTTTTACATTTATCCAATAAATTTTAAGGGCTTAAAATGTTACTTAATCTAATTTTAAGCATAAATACTCTAATATTCTTTAAATGATCGACTTACCACCTTTTAATGGTGAAAACTATTTAAATCTTATTTTGGTCACTTTTATATGTTCTTTTTGTGAAAATAAAATTCTTATTTTGAATTGGGACATCAAAATTCACTTTGGGTAAAATTTCGGTATTTTTTAGATAAAATTCAATTTTTGATGAATATTGGAATATACTGTATTTTAATCCAAGACTACCTTTTAATCTAATTTATTTAAATGGTTAGATTAATATTTTAATTAGATTAAAATTAAATTTAGATTATATTCTCCCATTTAATCAATTTTTTTTCATTGGGCTTAATTTCACTTGAAATGTGACATAATCAAGTGTCAATCTTTTGATAGTTAATATTTCTTAAAAACAAGTTTTTTTGTTTTGACAATGAAAATAAATTTTAAATTAATTAATATGAATTATATGTCGTGAATTTAGTAAAATAGACATCATTTTTTGAATTCGGAATATCAAATGTATCTTAGGTGGAATTTTTAGCAGTATTCTGATAAACATCCATTTTAGATCAATAGTGAAATCATTAATTATTAGTTAAAAACTGACTTTTTCATTTAAATGAAATTTTACCACATCTATGAATTTAATTTCTAAAATATGACCTCTATGGTTGTTATTAGTAAGTAAAATTATGTTTAATAAGATGAAAATAATTTTTGGTTAATAGAAACTTTTGAATTTTATTCACCATTGTTAAAGTTAAATAGGTTAATTAATGGTAAAAAGAATATCATAATAATACAAATTTACCTTAATAATTGTCCAAAACTTATTGGATGACTCATGAACGACCATGGGCTTTCTTGGTCTATTTTGGGACCCTATGGAGCCACTTATGAGTGATAATGTCACATTATTTTAATTAACATAATGTCAATGAAAAAATTTAAAAAACAAATATCTTTTTGTAAATTAATTTTTACACAAGGTAATATAAGTTCTCCTTTCGACTATAAATATTATTTGGAATAATAAACATATTTCATAAATCATGGTATTTTATTATAATTTTTAGAAATCAAATAAATTAAATTATTTGCGACACAATAATGATTATGTGCTTAATTCACTAATAAATGATTTAAATAAATAATATTATAATGATTAAAATAATATCCAAAAGCATTCAAATTATTATCGGATGATTTTATTTCAACCATGAGTCATCTTATATTCTACTTTAATAAGATTTTGTCGTTTAGAAACCAAAAAATATTATATAATAAAATAATATTTTCACACATTCCTAAAAATCCCCAACCCCCCCTAATAAAAATACTTCACCTCTAACCCAATCCTCACACCTCTCAAGCCCCTTGGATCATCCAAACCCCACCCAAATAATATAAATAGATCCCAAAATTCCACTTAAAAGCCTTAACATAGGAACAAGGAACTTCAAGAAGTCCTTTTGGTTCATTCCAAAGGGAGTTTCCCGAATTAATGGTAACGTCTTCTCTTAAAGTCTTTACATTTATTTTACTTATACAACCCCTAATCTATTTTTATTATTTTATTTTATAAAAAAAATAATCCTAAATATAATAAGATTCTTTTATAAGTATTTGAACTACACTTACACACACCTCCATCTAATGGGTAAATAACATACTGTTTCGATGGATGGAAAACTAACACCACACATAACAATGATTGTTCAATTCTCCTCTACCACCTATCATGGAGGACAATAAGATTGCACTGTATTTATATATGATAACTATTATGTTTATTTTTTCTATATGCTTCTATATTTTTTATTTATAACATAACATTATGGTTTTCATTAAGGGTAAACATGATAATTTCATTTTAGGAAGTGCAGACTACCACCCCCTCAAATTGATATTAATCATTAATTCCATAAATGGGACATATAAAGGATTGATCTAATGATACTATATATGATATTATACTGGAAGAATGAGATAACTATGTATCATTATGTTTTAATTCCATTAAAATAAGAAATAAATATGAAATTAGCGTTCATGCATACGTACGGTTTATCATCTCCATGAACGGTGCATTTCATTTCATACCTCCAATTGTTATGTAAAATTATAAATACATATATATACTGGATATATAAGATATATATGATATCTAAATCATGAATATTATTCTAGATATAATGAATTTTTGACCACTTGAATAACTTGTAATAATAAGTAGTCCATTTTTTACTCAAGAACCCAATATTGACAAACCAATTATTATTAACATAAATGATAACATAATGTTTACAACATGGTAATAAGTGATATAAAAGGAATAATAAACTTGAAAAAGGAACATAATCATTTATAGATGATATTTAGTATATTATTCAAGAAATTAAAGAACGAATGGGTCATGTTGTCAATGAGGTATGGGACTTTATTCAATCTCTTTTCATTGAGGCATATTTGGTTTTAATACACGACTATCTCTTATATACTATATAAACACCTTTGAATTTTACTTTTATTTAAAAATAATCTTTTCTCTTGTAATAATTTTACTAAATGAAAAAAAAATAATGTTTATTTTAATGTACGTAGTGACAATGACCATTCCACCGCTGCGAGTATTATTTGATCTATGGCTTCCATAAAAGCCGTAATGTTTTTTTAAAGAAAAATATATATCATAAACTCTTTTACGTAGTTTTGTATTGAAAATAATTTTGACAATGTATTTTTTATGTTAATATATTTAAAATATATATTGTGATAGAAATGTGGAAATTTTACCTTTCCATTGTGATTATTTTCTATGTTTTGAATATGTTATGGTTCCTGGGAATTGTAACGTATCCGGGTGGTTCTGTGATAAACCTAGGTTGGGTGAGCCTGAGATAGCTCTCCAATGCACTGGGTAACATGAAAAAGGTAAATGTGAATGTTTCTCCAAAAAGATTTAGGAAATATACTATGATGTTTATTCCAAAAGTAACTCCCTATGTTATTGCAATATCTTCAATGTAAGTATGTTATGGATTCCACTAGTTAGTTTTATGACTTGTGTTTACTATGTAAATCTTATGATTTCATGAGGTATGCTAAAGAGATTTTGTTATATATGTAGTGATGAACTAATTTTTTATTTCATTATTTCATAACCCTTACTGATATTTTTAGGCTCATCACAAGTTTGGAAATGTTTTTCATAGGACATAAAGATGAATAGGGTCAAGGATGTGATCAATGAAATGCGATGATGTCAATAACATGGCACTATACATGAATATTTTTTAAGAGTTTTTATTTTATGAAAAAAATTGGGAACTGAGTAAAAGTGTGTAAGTTGTCATTTTTTAGATATAGTTTAATAGTTATGACCTAATTCTCTAAAACTCTAAATATGAAAACATCTTCAATGTGAATTATTCATTTAATTCACTATTATGTAATGTTTATGGTCAGGTCCTTATACATGGTATCAGATGATGGTTTAGATAACTTTATAAGTTAGAGCATTGTTAAATTAATATCCATAAATTAATTTATGTAAATATTGAGATGATTGAATTTACAGATTAAAATGTTGCCTTGTATAAGATATCTCCGTGTTTAGAATGGTTTTCGGTAGCTGAAACACAGAAACTATGTTGGGACGACATCAAGATGAAGACAACCTTCTAAATCAGCTCCATGTGATGGTTGGAATGGGAACTGAACAGTTTTTTTAGTAATGGAACATTTGACTCATAATATAAATGGTGGTGGTATCCATGCTCGAGACACCAAGATCAACCACATAGGAACAAGTCAGTACTGGAGTATTTCATGAGGCAACATCCCCTATCTTTCAGAAGATTATTTGACCAAGTTCTAGAGGAAGGATTGATTAAGGTACTGGATAAAATTTGCGATGTTATGGGGTGTTCAGAACATCAAAAGGATTGTATCACTGTTTACTGTTTTGAATGTCAAACTGATTAGGGGTTGCCGATAGTGAAATATCTCAGGGATAGTTAGGAGATTGATGCTCTTTATTTGGATTAATTCAATGGTATGTTTCTTAAGAAATATTTTCCTATGTTTTTTCATCTTAGGATGGAAAAACAAATCCATGAATTGAGGTTAGAGGTTGACTCAGTGGCTAATTATGAAGAAATATTTACTTAACTAGGAAGGTATGCTCCAAATTTCATGCGATATCATGATAGTAAAATAAACTATTTTTACTCATGATTAAATCCAATGTATCAAAGAGATTTAGCTTCTTGTGATTTCAAATGTTATATTTTTTTTATTTGCGGAGAAAGTGGAAATAGAGTTTGCCGATGATCAACTATTCTTTTACAAACAACAGAATAAGAGGTTAAGGTGGCAGGCCAAAGGGATGAACTCTTCAAAAAAGTCTTATGGTAAGAAATATAAGTTTACAGTTTGTGAAAATTGTGGTAAAAATCATGTTGTGGAATGTTTTTTTAATTATGGTATGTGATACTGATGATGTAAAATGGAACATAAGGCTCATAATTTAACCCAATAAACTAGCAGGGTAATGGTAAAACAAAATCTGATTTACAATAAGTAAATCATTTAAGATAAATGAAATGGGTCATTATGAAAATTAGTGTCTAATGAATAACTCAACTAAGGGAAAGAAACCAGAATAAAAGAAAAAATGTGTGGTGTAGTACTTTGCAACTACTTCAGAAGATGCTTGGCCATCAAATCATATAGTATCAAGTACAATGTTGGTTTGTTCAGATTTTCCCTATGTGTTGTTTGATTCAGCGTCTATGCATTCATTCATTTAGGATAAGTTTTCTAGTAAATTTTGAATTCCATATCAATATTTGGATCTTGAACATGGTAAAATCATCTGGAGGAAAATTTGAAACTAAACGAAATTATATGAACCTTCATATCCCTGTGTGCTAAAAGAAACTACCTACAACCCTTTTTATTTCGCCTCTATTATAGTTTGATGTTATTTTGGGTATGAATTAGATTTCTGTTTATCATTCTAAGAATTAATGTAGAGCTAAAGAGGATTATTTTTAGAAAGAATTTCAGTTTTTGTATAAAAATGAACCCTTACTTTTGATAACATAACTGGAAGATGAGAAACTATTCAAAGATAGAAATGAATGTTATCTTGAACCTATTGTAGAAAACAATAGAACTATTCAGATTAATGATGTGACAATGTTAAATGAGTACTTTGATTTTTTTCTTGATGAGTTTCCGGATATTATACCTGATCATGAAGTTGAATTTACTATTGACATAGTTTCTGCTGTTAAGACAATTTCAAAACCCCCTTGTCGAATGACTCAAATTGATCTTTAGAGTTGAAGAAGCAATTGCAGGAGTTATTAGATAATGGATTAATTTGACCTACCACATTTCCAGGAGGTGATCCTGTATTTTGTTAAAAAGAAAGATGTTTCAATGAGACTTTTCATGGATTATTGATAATTTAATAACATCACTGTAAAGAAAAAGTATCCTCTACCTCATATTGATGATTTCATTCATCAGCTCTAGGGAGCTCAGTATTTTTCAAAGATTTATTAGAGGTCGTGTTACCATCGGTTTAAATTAAAGAAAGCAGACATTTTGAAGACTACATTTCGTACAATATATGGCCATTATGAATTTTTAGTTATGTCTTTTGGTTTAACCAATGAACTTGTTATATTCATGGATATGATGAATAGAATTTTCAATGAGTTCTTGGATAATTTTTTGATTGTGTTTATTGATGATATTTTGATTTATTCGAATAGTAAATAGAAGCATGAATGTAATTTAAGGGTTTTTTGTAAACCCTAAAAGAAAAGATACTATTTGGAAACATTAGCATGTTTTTATTTTGGATACAGAAAATTTCTTTCCATTGAAACATTGTTTAAAATAATAGCATAACTATTGTTCCTGCTAAAAAAAATGTTTTTGAAGAATTTCCAAGACCCTCAAATATAACAGAGATATATAGTTTCCTTGGTTATGCTGGTTATTACTAGAGGTTTGTTGAGAATTTTTCACGGTTATTTAGCCCAAATACTAAGTTTACACAAAAATGTGTTAAGTACGTTTGGAAAATGAATTGGATGATTGCTTTTAGGAATTAAAAATATGATTAGTGAATGATCTACTTTTGGTACTCCCTTCCAGAAATGGTGAGTTTTTTTCTATATTGTTTCTTAATTGAAAGGACATGGTTGTGTCCTTATGCAGAATGATTAGGTATTTGCTTATGCTTCATGTTAGTTGAAACCTAAACAGTTAAATTACCCTACAGATGATTTGGAATTAGCTGATGTTGTTTTTGTTTTAAAAATTTGGAGGCATTATTTGTTTGGAGAAAAATGTGAAATATATACTGACCACCAAATTTTTAAGTATATATTCACTCAGAAATAATTAAACATGAGACATAGGAGGTTGATTGAATTAATCAAGGATTAGGATTTTATGATCCATTAACATTCAGGAAATGAAAATAAATTGGATGATTCATTGAGTTGAAGATGTAATTATTCATTAACGATGATATGTTTGGAACGATATATTTAGTTTTTGATTTGATGAAATTTGGAATAGAAGTTGTTTCTGTAGGAAATTATTATGTTTTGTTTTAGGTTTCAGTGAAATCACCTCTATCAGACAGAATAATGCAAGGGAAGAAGGAAGATAGTGAGTTGTTGAAAAAGGTAGAGTAGGTTCAAAAGGGTATGTTTCCTGAATTTAATGTTGATAATGATTGTGTTTGGAGGGTTGAAATGAGATTATGTGTTCCTCAGGATTCATAGTTGAAGAATGAGTTGTTATGTGAAGCTCATAGTTCCTTGTTTTCAGTTCATCCTGACTGTACTAAGATGTACAAGAACATCTGGAGAATTACTGGTGGGATGGAACGAAAATGAATATTGTTGATATTACTCTGAAGGGTTTGAATAGTCAGCAGGTTAAAGGATACCATTAGTTACCCAAAGGGATGCTCCAGTCTTTACTTGTGGCCGTGTGGAAATGGGAAAATATATCCATGGACTTATTTGTTTGATTATTGAAGACATCGCAAGATAATAATGAAATCTGAGTTATTGTTGATAGATTGAAAAAATATTCTCATTTCATTTCTATTCAAAATAATTTTCCTCTAGATCTACTTTCTCAGTTGCATGTTAAAGAGATAGTCAGGTTGCGTGGAGTTACCCTCTCTAGTGTATGAGATCGTGATCCTAGTATTACATCAAACTTTTTGAAAGGCTTTCAGAAGTCATTTGGTAGTGAGTTAAATTTTAGTATAGCTTTTCATCTCCAATCAGATGGGTAGTCCAAATGAACAATTCAGACCTTGGAGGATATGTTACATACTACCTTGATTGATTACCAGGTAATCTGGGGCCAAACTCTTTCTTTGGTTGAAGTTTCTTATAATATATGTTTTTCTTCCATTATACAGATGGCTCTATGTGATGAATTATATGGGAAGTGGTGTTGAAATCAAGATTTTTGGGTTGAAGTTGTTGAAAGGAAAAATATGGGATCAGAATTGGTAGATGAGATGGTAGAAAAAGTTCTGTTGAAATAGATGCATATGAGAACATCTCAGAATAGGAAAAAAGTTATGTGGATAACCGGAGGAAGGATATTTCTTTTGAGGTAGGTGATTATGCCTTTATAAAAGTGTATCCATGGAACAGTTTGACACATTTTGGTAAGAAGGGAAAGTTGAGTCTATGATTCATAGAACCTTATGATATTCTAGAAAAGTTGGATTAGTTTCTTATAGAGGGGATTTACCTCCGTTTTTCCTAGGTACATAATTTTTTTCAAGTTTCAATGTTGGGAATGTATATCCCAGATCCATCTTATCTTTTAAGCCCAGAGGTAGCTCAGATAGAAGAGAATATCTCTTATGAGGATCAACAAGTCCATATTCATTACTGTTAAGAGAAAGTGTTGCTGAATAAGGTAATTCACTTGGAAAAGGTTTTATGTAAAAACCATATGTTTGAAGAGGAAAATAGGAATATGAAAATTCTATGAGGGATAAATACCCCTACTAATTTGACATGTTAATAAAATTGCGAGTACACAATTTCCAAAAGGGGGGAAGGATGTAACATCACAAGTAGATAAAGAATAATACATTTCCATAATTATTAATATTTGTAAATTAAATATTAATTTTACTTTAAAGGGGTTTCTATGTTCGTTGGCTTACCTTAAACGCAATAACATATTTCATTGAAATCTGACATTGCACGCAAATAATATAAAATATTATATTAAATGTTGTTAACGCCACGTTTTTTATTGGAGGTAATGAATAAAACTAACTACAATATAATTAGACATGTTTTATAAATGTTTTTATTTTTATCCAAAAAAATTTATAAGCTTAAAATGTGAATTAATCTAATTTTAAGCATAAATACTCTATTATTCTTTTAGAGGTCGATTTACAGCCTTTAAATGTAGAACCCTATTTAAAACATGTTTTTGTCACTTTTATATATTCTTTTTGGAAAAATAAAATTTTTCATTAGAATTTGGACGTCAAAATTAACTATGAGAAACATATTGGTATTTTTCTGATAAAATTCAATTTCTGATGAATAGTGGAAAATAATGTATTTTAATTCAAAACTGCATTTTAATATAATTTCTCTATATTGATAAATTATTTCTATGATTGTTTTAAAAGTTTAATTAGAATATATTTTTACTATTTAATCTAATTTTGGTCATTTGAATTAATCTCACTATTAAATTGGACCTAAATAAGTGTCTATCTTTTGATAGTAATTCTTTCTTAAAAACATGCTTTTTGTTTTGACAACGAGAATTAATTTGAAATTTATTAATAAAACTTCTATGTTTTGAATTTCATAAAATAAAAATTATTTTTTAATTTTTAATATCAAATATAGAATTGGCTGAATTTTTTATTGTTCTGAAAAACATTAATTTTTGATGAAGAGTGAAACCACTAAGTAGTAGTTAAAAAACGGAATTTTTAATTAAAATGAAAATTTACCGTTTTTGTGAATTGAATTTCAAAAATCCAACATACATGTTTGTTATAATTATGTAATATGTGGATCAATAAGATGAAAATAATTTTTGGTAAATAGTAACTTATGACTTTTATTTACCGTGATTAATGGTAAATATGGTAATTCAAGGTAAAAAGAGTATCATAATATTAAAAAATTACCATAAAACATTTCCGAACCTTATTGGATGTGATATGGCAAACCATGGGCATCCATGGGTCTATTTTGGGACCCCATGGAGCTACATAATAGTGATAATGGTATTTTCATTTAATTAGCATAAAGTAAGGCGAAAATGACACAAACAAATATCTTTTATTAAATTAATTTTAACATAAGGTTATATTAGTTATCTTTTCATGTATAAATATTATTTCAAAACAAAAAAAATATTTGTTACATCATGATATTTTTTTATAATTTTTAGACCTTGAATAAATAAAAATATTTATGGAAAAATAATGATTTAGTGTTTACCTCATTAATAAATTATTTAAATAAATAATATTATAAATGTTAAAATAATAACCAAATCCTTTCCTATTCTTATTAGATGATTTTATTTTGACCATGATTCATCTTATCTTCATCTTTAAAAATATTTAGACTTAGAAATAGAAAATATTTTAAATAATAAAATAATATTTCCAGAGTTTCCTAAAGAGCCCCTCATCCCCTTATAAAAAATAGCTCAACTCTAACCCATTCCTCACACCTATCATTCCCCTTATCACTTCCAACCCCTGACCAAATAAGCCTTGAAGATCCCTCTCTTCTACCTTGAAGCATTAACATTGGCATAAGGCACTTCTAGAATTACTTTTGGTTCAAACCTAAGTTAATTACCCGAATTAAAAGTAACTGTTTTTATTAATTTCTTTTCATTTATTTTACTTCTCCATCCCATAAACTCTTTATTTTCATTTATTTTATAACAAAACCAGTATCCTGAATATACTAGGATTCTATTATGAGATGTATTCAATCTACATATATAGACGCCTCTATTTAATTGGTAAAGAACATATTGTTTCTGTTGATGAAAACTAACATCTAACGAAACGGTGATTGTTCAATTATCTCCTACAGCCTCTCATGGTGGACATTAAGATAGAAATGTATATATATATGGTATATATTATATTTATTTTTTCTTCATGTTTTATTATATTTCATTTATATCATACCTTTATCGTTTCCATTATTGGTAAAAACGATAATTTCATTTTAGAAAATGAGGACTATCGGCCCCTCAAATAGATATGACTTGTTAATGCCATATGTGGGACATATAGAGTATGGAGTTAATGAAATGATATATTATATTATACTGGAATTATAATATACCAATGTATCATTATTTTTTAATTCCATTAAAATTTTAAATAGAAATGAAAGTAGCATTAATCCGTACGTACGACATACCGTCTCCATAAATGGTGCAATTAATTTCATACCTCCAAATGATATGTACTATTATAAATAAATATGTATACTAGATATATAAAATATATATGATATCTGTATCAGGAATATAATTTTGGATATAATGACCTTTTGACCACGTGAACAACGTGTAATTATAAGAAGTCCATTTTTGACTCTAGTGCCAAATAATGATAAAACGAGCATTATTTACCTAAATGATAAAATATTGTTTATAACACTGTAATAAGTAATATAAAAGGAATAATAAACTTGAAAAGGGAGTTTATGAAATTATAAATTTACTTTAGTTTTTATTCATGAGATTAAATAACGAATGGGTCAAGTCATACATGAGGTTAGGGTCTTTTTCTAAATCACTTTTCATTGAGGCATATTTCATTTTAATGCATGACTTTTTTATACACTGTATAAACACCTTTTACTTTTAATTTTATTCAAATGAAATATTTTATCTATGATGAATTTTACTAATTGAACAAAAATAATTTTCTTTTAACGTACGTGGTAATAATGACCTTTCCACCAATGCGAGTAAAAATCGATCTATGGTTTCCATAAGAAGCCATAATGTTTTTAAAAGGAAAATAAATACCATATTATCGTTGACATATTTTGGTATTTATAATCGTTTTGATAATGGATTATTTATGTCAATATATTTAAATGATATATTATGATTAAAATGTTGAAATGTTATATTTCCTTTGTGTTAATTTTTTGTGTTATGAATATGTTATGGTTGATGGTAATTTTTATGTATTCGGGTAGTAAGGTGATAAACCTATGGCGGGTGAGCCCGAGATTGCTCTTCAATGCATAGGGTACTCTGACGGTAGTAAATAGGAATTCTTCTCATAAGAGATTTAGGGAATATAATATTATGGTTATTCCAAATGTAACTCCCTATGTAGATGAGAAAGCTATAATGTATGTATGTTATGGATGCCACAAGATACCTTTATGATTTGTGTATAATATGTAAATCTAATGATTTCACGAGGTATGCTTTAGATATTATGTTATGTATGTAATGAGGAACTAATGTTTTCATTATTTGTTTTATAACACTTATTGATCTTTTTATGCTCATCCCATGTTTTGAAATGTTTTTCACAGGACATAAAGATGAATAGTGCCAAGGATGGGATCATATAAAAGTCATGTTGTATAAAACATTAACTAGACATGACACATTTTTAAGTGTATTTTAATAAAAAACCAGAAACTAAGTTAAAGTGTCTACCTTATAATTTTTTATATATAATTTAATAGTTATGTCCTAATTTTCTAAAACTATAAACCAGAAAATATCATCAATGTAAATTATTCATTTAATTCAAGATTATATAATTTATGAGGTCGGGTCCTTATAAGTAATAATCCTGTTGATCTCGGTACATCTTAGTACTTCCTGGACGAACTGAAAATGGAGAACTATGAGCTTCACATAACAACTCATTCTTCAACTGTGAATCCCAAGGCACACAAAATCTCTTTCCAAATCTCAAAAAACAATAATTATCAATGTTAAAATTAGGAAACACACCCTTCTTGACCAACTCAACCATTTTTTTCATCTCACTGTGTTCCTTCTATGCTGTCTTAATTCGGACAGATAGTGATGATTTCACTAACACCTAAAACGAAATAGAGTAATTTACTACACCAATAACTTCTTTGAAAAATTTCATCATGTCTATAATAAAAGGATCTTGTCCCAAAAGTAACAATGATAATAAAGCATTACTTTTTCAACTCAAACCATCAGGAACATTATTTTCATTTCTTTTTTGGAAATGGATCGTGCAATCATAATCCTTGATTAATTCCGACCATATCCTATTTCTAATGTTTAATTAATTATGAGTGAATATATGCTTAAAACTTTTGTGATCAATGTATATTTTTTATTTTACTCCATATAGATGATCCCTATAAATTTTTTAATCATAAAAAATAGGAACTAATTTAAAATCATGTATAGGGAAATTTTACTCATGAGGTTTCAAATGGTGTGAAGCATAAGCAATTACCAGTTCATTTTTTATAAGGAAACATCCAAGTCTGTTCAACGTAGCATCATTTTAGATAGAAAACTCAACATTTTTTCAAGGAAGTCTGAAAACTGGAGCATTCACCAATAACCTTTTCAATTCATGAAAACAATCATCGCATTATTTTTTCCAAATGATCTTAACATCTTTTCAAGTTATCTTAGTCATTGGGCTAGATAATAGTGATTTTTTTTCAAAAAACCTGCTGTAATAACCTGTTAAACCATGAAAACTAAATATCTCCATTATATTTGTGGTTCTTGACCATTCATAATCAACTTTTGATTTAGTAGGATCAACAATTATTGAATTTTTTGATACAATATGACCAAGGAATGAAATTTTTTGAAACCAAAACTGAAACTTCTTGAATTTTCCATATAGTTTCTTTTCCTTAATAGTTTTCAAGATAACCAATAAATGCTTTCATGTTCATCTTTACTTTTGGAATAAACCAAAATATCAACAATGAACAGAACTAATATTTTATCCAAGAACTCGTGGAAAAATATATTCATAAGATCCATGAATATAGTAGGTGCATTAGTTAACCCAAAAGGAATTACTAAAAATTCAAAATGGTCTTAACTAGTACAAAATGTGGTATTTAGAATTTCTTCTACCTTTACATTCAACTGATGGTACCCCGACCTCAAGCCAATTTTTGAAAAATATTGAGCTCCCAGGAGCTGATCAAACAATTCTTCAATATGAGGCAATGGATACTTGTTCTTAATAGTGATGTTATTCAATGCTATATAATCAATGTAAAGTCTCATTGAATCATATTTCTATTTAACAAACAAGATCAGAGTACCCCATTGTGATGTTCTAGGTCGAATGAATATTTTATATAATAACTCCTGCAATTGATTATTTCACTCTAAAAGTTCAATTTGAGCCATTTGATAAGGGGGCTGTGAAATTGGATTAGCATCATGAACTATGTCAACAATAAATTCAACTTGTAGATCCGGTATTTTACATGAAACTCATCATGAAAAATATATAGATACTCATTTACCACTAGCATGTCATTAATCTGAACATTTCCATTATTTTCAACAAAATGTGTAGGGAAGCATTCATTTCCATCTTTTACTTGTTTCTCATCTTTCTGAAATGTTATAAAAAGTAAGGATCATTATTTTAAACAAATTGATATTCTTTCGGAAAAGAAACCACATTATCTCTGCATTCAATCCTATAATGATAAATGGAAAGTCAATCCATGCAAAAAATAACACGTAACACTTCTAGAGGGAAAAAAATATGTTTTTCTGTTAGATTCATTCCGCAGTCTTGGATAAGAAGGTTCTTATAATTTATTTCTATCTCAAAATTTCATCCTTATTTTTTTACAATTAGTTAATGATTAATATCTTCAGATGGAATTCCTAATTTACTAGAATACTTCTATGAAATGAAAGAATGAGTAGACCCTGAATCAAACAACACAATGGCATAATCTTAAAAAATGATCAGTGTACCTGATTCTACATCATTAGATGGCCCAAAATATACTGAAGTAGTTGGAAAATGATTATACAACCCCTTTTTTCTTATAGTTTCGGTGCCTTCCAAAATTTTTTCTTCATTGGACACTCATAAGCATAATGTCCCATTTAATTTTACTTAAAACATCATACCGTTGGATTTTTGTTTCCTGCTTGATCATCTTCCTTATAGTTACGAGGAATATGAACATACATACTACACCAGAAGCAATTTCCAGTTGTTGATAAAAATTCTATAGGATGGTTTATACCACACTTCTCACAAGATGCATATTTAATTTTCGTACCTCCAAGATTATTTGATTAATTATTTCCCTTTTCCTTCCAACTAGACCTCTTATTTTGTTTACTCTCATGGAATACCTAATCATTAAGAAACTTAATTTCAAACTTCCTGGAACATATGACAAGTTTGATATAGGTTTTCAATTCACTAAAGGATAATTATCTATGATATTGTGGCATTAGTCTTGTGTAAAATTGATTTATCTTAATATCAATATCTCAGATGAAATTTGGAGCATACCATCTCAGTGGAGTGGATTTTTCTTAATAAGCAGCCACTGAGTCATCCTCCAGCATCAATTACATGAATTATTTTTCTATACTAAGAAGAACCAGGTTAGGAAAATATTTCTGAAGAAACACACCTTTGAATTATTCCCAATCAAGTGGATCAATTTCTTCACAATACCTGATATTTTTCACTATCGACTCTGATTGATCGGCATCACCTTCAAAATGGTAAACCACAAGACTAACCTTTTGATGTTCTAAACACCCCATGACATAAAAAAATCTTCTCCAGTGATTTATTCCACCCGTCAGCTAGAAATGTGTCAGATGTTTCTCTGAATGATGAGGGGCATCGCCTTATGAAATGTTCCACTACTGACATGTTACTCTATGAGTTTTCTGGCTAATCTCGTGCATGGATACTACCACCATTTGTAGCCTGAGTCAACTATTCCATCACTGCAACAAACTATTCAGTTCCAATTCCAACCATCTCAGGTTGCGGATTTTGAAGGTTATCTTCCTCATAATGTTTTCCCACTATAGCTATCTTATATACTTTAGGGAAGACCATTATGAACATAAAAAAATATTAGGTGAAGCAACTTGGTAATATTTAAATTCAATATCATTTCTATTTTAAAATAAATTAATTTATGGATATTAATTTAACAATACCCTAACTCATAAAGTTGTCTAAATTGTCATCTAATACCAACTATAAGGACCCAGAATTAAAACATTAAATAATATTTAATTAAATGAATAATTCATAGTGAGAATTTTTTCAGTCTTAGAGTTTTATAGAATTAGGCAATAACTATTACATTATATCTCAAAAATTAAAAAGTAGAAACTTATACTAAGTTTCAATTTTATCATCAAATAAAAAATACCTGAAAAGGGAGTTATGTCTAGTTCTCTGTTTTAGACATCATGACTCTTCCTTGATCCCATCCATGACCCTATTCATCATTATGTCCTGTGAAAAACTTTTCAAAACATTGTATGAGAATTAAAATCACTATAATGGGTACACAAAAAATACTGTTAGTTTTTTAAAACAATAAGTAAACCAAGAATGAATTATCTAATGTAATAATTTTCACCTTTATGAAGTAGTAAATACTCTTCACTGAATAAAGAATCATTCCATTCCCTTTTGTAACCAAAATCATTCCATAAAACCTATAGAATGAACACAAAACATATAAAGGTTACTTGGAAAATAAACATACTTAAATGGAATAACCATACGATCGATATCAAAACAAATCACAAAATGTAATATCTATACGGCCGACTTCCATACCCATTGCATTGAAGGTAATAATGTAACCACCCCTCCTGGTATATCACGACACCAGCCTTCATTTGGTTTATCATGTAACCACCTGTCAAATGTCGAAGTATCATTACAAAATCATAAAACATAAAATATTTCTAATATAAACATTCCACTAATAACATTTAATTTGTAATAACAAGATATAATTTCATGATATTGAAATAATAAATCCATTTTAAAACCCATTCTCAAAACCAAAACACCCAAAAATAGATTAATGGAATTCTTTTCCTTTTAAAAACATTATGTCTTACAGAGGAAGCCAACTAACGATTACGGCGGTAGAAGGGTCATTGTCGCCACAAATGTTAAAAACATTCCTTTTTTTGCTTACATAAACACTTCCTAGAAAAAATATTTTCGTTGAATGAAATGAAAATTCAAAAGGGTTTATACACCATATATCAGAATTTTGTGTATAAAGATGCCTCAATGAAAGGATATTGAGATGAAGTACAATACCCTGTGTCTGAAATGACCCGTTAGAACTTTAATTTCTATAATAATAATCATAATTTAATTTATACTAGCCAAATAAACCTTTCCATGTTTATTATTCCTTTTATATAACTTATTACCTTTCTATAACAATTGGTTTATTATTTGACTTCATATCATACATTTTGTCAATGTACATAACTTGAGTTTAAAAATGAAGTAGTTATAATTTAAAATTTCCCATGTGGTCGAAATTGCATTATATCCAAAATTATATCCCTGGTTTAGATAACATATATATCATATATATCCAGTATATATATGTATTTATTACAGTACATAAAATTTAGAGATATGAAATGAAATGCACCGTTAATGAAGACATTAAGTTGTACGTACGCATGATCACCACATTCTTTTCAATTTCGTATTTTAATGTAATGAAAAATAAATTATAAATATGTATATTATAATGAAAATATAATATAATATTTATAATTTCAGTAACTCTATCTATTATACATCCCACTTATGGCATGAACGAGTCATGTCACTTTGAGGGGGCGGTAGTCCGCACTTTCTCAAATTAAATTTTCATGTTTACCCATTATGGAAACCATAAAGGTATGATGTAAATTTAAAATATAAAAGCATAAAGAAAATATAAACATAATATATATAACATATAAATACATTTCCATCATAATGTCCACCATTAGTGGTTGTTGCATATAATTGTACAATCATCATTTTTTGAGGCTGTAGTTTGTGTCCATAAAAATAGTATGTTCATTACACATTAGATGGAGGTGTGGGTAAGTATAATTAGAATAAATATCATAAAAACAACCTAGTATATTGATTATTTTGGTTTCATTATAAAATAAATGAATAAAAAGAGTTTAGGGGGTTGAATAAGTAAAATGAATGAAAATATTTTAAAAGAAGACATTGCCATTAAATCAGATAACTCCCTTTGGTTTGAACCAAAAAGTTTTTATTAAGTGCCTTCAGCCTAAGGTAAACCATATAGGTAAAATAGAGGGATGTGTAGAGAATAATAGGGTATATTTTGGACTATAAAAGGGGCTTGAGAGGTGTGATAAATTGGTTAGAGGTGTTGGGTTTTTCGAAGGTGGAGGAGGGGCCCTTTAGGAAAATTTGAAAATTATATTTTATTATATAATGATTTTCTGATTCTAAAGGAAAAAACACGTTAATGTCTATTATAAGATGACTCATGTTTGAAATAAAATAATTAAATAAGAGTTATACATGTTTTGGACACTATTTTTATTTTTTTAATTCAATTTATTTAAATCATTTATTAATGAGTTGAACACTGCATCATTATTATGTCATAAATAATTTTATTTATTTGATGTCTAAAAATTATAAAGAAATAACATGATGTAGTAAATATTTTTATATTTTAAATTAATATTATTTGTCGAAGATATAACTTATATAACACCATGTAAAAACTGATTAACTAAAATATATATGTTAATGTCATTTTTGTCATTACTTTAAATTATTTAATATAATGTGTCATTATCACTCTATGGTGGCTACATGGGGTCCCAAAATCGACCCAATTAAGAACATGGTTGTATATTTATATAAAAATAGGATCAAGACACATGTTAATGAAAAATAATATTATTATGAAACTAGTTTTATAATGAATTACCTTATTTACATTTAACCGTGGTAAATAAAAGATAAAACTACTATTCACCAAAAAATATTTTCATCTTATTGAAACAAATTTTATATACTAATAACAACCATGTATGTATAATTTTCAAAATTCAATTAATAGAAGTGGTAAAATTCCAATTAAATGAAAAAAGTTAGCTTAATAACTACTACTTAGTGTTTTCAATATTCATAAAAAAAATTGATGTTTTTCGGAAAAAGATCAAAAATTCAGCATAAGCTATATTTAATATTATAAAATAAAAAATGATGTCTATTATAAAAATATTAAAAACATTGAATTTGGATGAATTAATTTAAAATTAATTCCCAATGTAAAAACAAAAGCACGTTTTTAAGAAATAATAACTATCAAAATATTCACAGTTGTTTATATCAAATTTCAAAGTGAAATTACTTATAATGAAAAAAATTGGATTAAATGTTAAAATATAATATAATTACACTTTAAAACCAATTAAAAAGATAATCTAACTATATTAAAAATTTATATTAAAAGGTCGTATTGAATTAAAATACAGTATTTTTCACTATTCATAAAAATGAATTTTATCAGAAAAATACCAAAAAATTACCAAAAGTAAATATTAATGTCCTAAATTTAAAGAAGAATTTTATATCTTCAAATAAAAAATATTAAAGTGACCAAAATTATATTTTAATAGGGTTTACTATTAAAAGATGGTATATTGATATTTTAAAGAATATTAGAGTATTTAAGCTTAAAATGGATTCATTCAAAATTTAAGACACTAATGATTATTGGATAAATTTAAAAAGCATTAAAAAACATGTATAATTATATTTTAGTTAGTTTTGTTCACCCCTACCAATATAATGGCTAGGAGTTAACTACCATTTAAAATAATATTATATTATTATTTTACTGTATGACTCATCTATTTGAGCAATTTATGATTTTAAAGAAACTCGTTGTTTCTTATTAGATTAGACATTGAAAATAACATCCCATTTAAAGTAAATTTAATATTTAATTCAAAAAAATTAGTAAATATGAAAATGTCTTATTCTTTATTTACTTGGGATGTTACAGTTTGGGTCACATGAAACCTAAAATAATATCAACAGGAAAAAATAGGTACATATGAAATAAAAAATAGAATAAATACCAAAAAATATAGTAGAATAATGAGATGATATATATCCTGATATTGATTTACATTTCATGGCCTCCATAAAACAAGAGACAACAATAAGACTTTTCTCCCATGTAAAGTGATAGTCTCTCTACTTGTCAAATGGACCATATAATATCCCATAGACATGCCTTGAAAATAATATGACTCCTTAAATTAATTCCACCAATGTATTGTGTAGCCCTCCTGGATCTCTAGAAAAATATTTCAATGTTCTCTAGACATGTCACCCATATTACGTGGTGACACGAGTGAATGCCTTCAAAGTCTAGCGATGTCCTTCAGGATTTTCTATCAAATATTGTGACACCCTCTAGACATGTCAGCCTTGATCATGAGATGTACATCAATCATGTCATTATGACTATGAAATTTCCTTAAAAATGTCAATTGGACCATTTGATTATCTTTGGAATTTTCCTTTAGTAAAAATAAATGTTATTATATTCTTATAAATGTTATTAAAACTCCTAGACATTCCATGAAGACAATTAAGACATGTTAGGATAAAAATCACGATATTTCAACTTGGAAATTACAACATGTTAGGCCGGAATCCTCAGACACAATAACATTGTGAAGTGGATATATTTTGGAATAACCCCAACTGAACTATGGGAAATATAATTCCTGATATATGAATGATTCCTGGAAAACCTTCTAATGAATTGAACCCAAATGAGCATCCACCTTGGTGTAAGTTCCTCTATGTCTCCGAAATTCTAACCATCAAGACCCAAAATCACATAAAGAATAATTATTAATCCTCATCATCTAGAATATTTAGAATGTAGATCTACTATCATGTCTCCGATTCATGTGATACCCAACATTTTTAGGGTTCCTTCATTAGCTGTGAGCTATATATCAAACATCCGATAAGGCCAACCTAGTGCCTAAGTCTTGAATCCATATACGTTTCTAATAAATAAATGTTATTCCTTATTTTGGAAAATGAAAATGTATCACATGGGTGTAGTAATTTTAATTGGTCATATCAATTTCTTCAAGAACCTCAACCATGTAGGTAAATTATGGTGTCTATTCCCCATTTGGTACCATGATATAGTATACCCACATATAAGGAAATCCACATAGTTGTATGTCCTTGGGAAGTGGTTGAACTACAATTAATCTGATTCCAACCATAAATAGGATATATAGGGCTCCTTCCTAAGGCTCACGTGAATAACCTGATGCATTTTTTCTATCATATATATCCTTTCTACATAAAATTAAACTAGAAGATCCAATTAACTATATGGGATTTCTATTTCCTTTTTAAACATAATATGTTCATTTCCACATAGAGGTTCAATCACATTATTTAGATATTAATGACATCTTGAGGTGGTAGTAAAATATAGAGTTCCAGGTTATATGGATTTTAAAAATAAGTATCTACCATTTAATGGGAAATGTTTTGAGAACCTCAGATACATATAGATGGGTTCTTTAATAAACCCTGTTTTAAACATCAAAGGTTTCAACATTCAACAATTTTATTAGGGTAATAAGTCAAGAATCAATATTAGGAAGATATTCTTAAACATATATTAAATCTAATATAATGGCCTAAAGTAGCCAATCATTTTCCCCAAAATGGAGTGATGAGAAAAACTACCCATCCTCTAGACCAATATGAGTTCCTAAATGTCATTGTTTCTGAAAAACCAATTGACTACATGCCTATAGAATGTTGTTATGTACTCAATTAGGGATGTGGTAATTTTTGGGTGTTTCACTGAAAGGAAAACATTGTGAAACTCAGATAGTGAATTGGGTAGTACGTGGAACCCCCTCATAATAAATCCACGGGATTCTCAAAAACTACATTTTCCTCTTTTAATAGCATTCTATGATTAAGGATCGAAGTGATATGATAGAAAACTATATAAATATGACTCATATACTTAATTTGAATTTACGAGGATATCCAAATATATATATATAAAGAAAAAAATTATAGGGATAACGTAAAATAAAAAAGAAGCAAAAGGAGTGTTCAAATATTTCTATAACTATAAACGGTATCGGGGAAAGGGATGTTACATGGAATTATTAGTGTTGAAAAGTATAAATATTCACCTAGGGATAGTCTATGATGTGAGATAACATGGATAAATAATATTCAATTTGATATGAACAAAAAAATCGATGGTAAATTATTACAAGGATGAATAGGTGGTGACCTGTTTTTGTTGAATAGGGAAATCCCAAAGGAGTGATAAAGTGACTGAATTTACTTATATCTAATTCAAATAATAAAATTTCATCCAAACTGAAACACGAAGAAGATATGGTGGTCCCTAGTGACTCAACATCCTCCCAATCATGGGGAAAATTAAAATCTACCATATCCCATATGATTTAATTGTTATTAACTTGTTTATAGATGATCATAATTCACGAAGGGATACTGTTAATATGGTATGAGTGCCCAGATAATTAGATCCTAAAAATCTAGTTTAAAGATGTAAATTTTATGTCATATGTTGATGTTCAAGAAATTATGATCCATCATGGAACCATCTTATGGGATCATGTTATGTTGATGTTTCTTGTTGAAATTCATGAATATAAAAATAATATAGATGAAATCTAGTGTATAATGATATATCTAATGTAATCAGTGATTTCATACTAAATCAAATATAAAATAAGTGTTTTCAAGTTATGTGTCTAGTGTAATTTAGTCCACTAAAAGTGTAAAATATATTAGATAATTAGTAAGGATGGAATTTTTTCTATTATATCTTTTATCTAACACATTTTTATTATTTTTTAATATTTATAGGATAATTAATGTTGTTGACCATGGATGTTTTTTTTCAAGATGTAGCGTCCCCCAATTTTAGAGATAAAGCAATGATATAATTCTATAGCTAGAGAATTGAGGTGAATTGGAAATGTATATTGGGATATTAATAGAATTATGGAACCTGTGAGAGCTTATATGACCTTGAAATCAATTACATTTCATATTTGATGTAAACGAATTTTATAAAATGATTCTATATATGGATTGAAACAACAATTTATTCTTTGTAGTTTAAATTATAATAGTTCCGTGGGATTTTGGTTGAGATCTTCAGCTTTTGCGTGAATATGGAATGATAAAGTGGTCACATGGTTGTTGAACCATATTAATGAAATGGAAAACCTTCAGAGTTTTATCATAAACTCCTCATGCCTACACCAAGACTATGACTAGTCAGCTTTGAGATTTTGTTAACACCACAAATTTTAAGTGTTAATTTCACTCACTATATAACAATGAACTGTTTTATAGAAATAAAATTCAAATATTGAAAATAGAAGGTTTTTGGATTTTGATATTCCAACAAGAAGGTTATGAGACATAGTTACTAAAGACACTGTTGGAAAGAACTTTTTTACAAAAGTGTGGGAATTTAAAAGAACCAGTGGATCATACCACATGGAATTGGAATGTCAACGGTGAGGGAAATCCGACAGAGAATTCCCTTAACATTCCATTGAATATGGGGGCGAAATATGAAATCTGATCCACTAATATATTATTGAAATGTTGGGAATGAAGATAATTATTTTTGTCTATGAACCTCAATCATAAAGGGTGATAATTTTTCAATATTTCTATCATGAATATTTTAAATATTTGTAGGATTTTGATTTAATATGACCTTTTATATTTTATAAATAATGTGTGCGAGAAATTCCATAAATAATTTTTTGACGTTATTTGATTCATTTATTTGGTAGAGAATTATAGGGGTTGGATTTAGGGATACATAATAAAAAAAATCCAAATGGGAAGAATGTTGTAACCCATAAGTGGTTGTATTTGATTTATTTAAATTTAGTGATGTGTTTATAATAAAAAAGTGTGTTTGAAAATAAGTGATTTTGTGAAAAAATGGAGTTAATGAAAATTTGTTAAGATGGTTTTCGTTGAAGATGAGGTAGAGTGATTAGTTCTTGTTACAACGTAGATAAAAAATATACTTTAAGGGATGGTGAAATTGGGATACCTTTTTGGTGTGTTGATAATTTAAAATGGTTAACCCCCTCAAGGAAGACATTGTACCATCTATCTAATAATGATATTTGTCGAGATAAATGGATCCATCCAAAATGGTTACATTGTAATGGTGAGTATCAGTGAGGGTCAACACTAGATTATGTGATATGAAGAAGATGAGAACTATTTTAGGTAGCAGGGAAACCTAATATCCATGGTATTGATAAAATAATTTCTTTGTTAAGATATTAAAATAGTATTGGTAATAAGGTGGGGCTCAAATGAACGATTTGTTTAGCATGGGAAAATTTTATATTGGTAAAATTAAATCACTTAATATACATTAATGTAATTATTTTTTTTAAAGAATCCATTATATATTGATGATATCGTATTGATTTTTATTTCTACCATTTTTTCGAAATGATGTTAATCATTATTCAGAGAAGAGGAAGTTAAAGAAACATTTTCATGTCCTAAATATTAGTTTACTATATGATCAATTTCAATCAACCTAATGTTCATAATCATGTTTGGTGAAACAATGGAAGAAGGGGAACCATATGTATTACCCCCGTTTTGTGGTAAGTGGCCTATGTTTATGCATTTTTATGTTTTTAATGTGAATGGGATGAGTTGGGAAGTGGTTGGGTGATATTGGAAATGTTTTGGATGAGTCTGGATTCCTTTAAAGGGGTGAACGGTTTGAGCACGGTTAGTGGAAACCATGTGGGTTCTCCAGGAAACCGTACATGGGAGACAGTAGGCTTCGCATAGACTACACACTGTTTTCCAAACCCTGTGAGGAAACCATGCAGACAATTGATCCTGAGGCAGTAGCATGTTCACGGTTAGCACACGGTTTTCCAAACTGTGCGGGCAAACCATGCGGCCACTTAAAAATAGTGTTATAAGTTCCGGGCTCCCTCGGGATTAACATATTTCACTCCAATCTTCCACCCACTCGAGCTTCACTTTGGATTTTGGGTTCTCATGGTTTAAGGGTGCACTCTCTCTCGATTTGGAAGCATTTCAAAGGGTATTCAAGGTGGTTTGTAGGTGGTTTCTCCCAGGTAAGTATCTCCTCTTGCTTCTCTCTTTATTTCCTCTAGATCTACATCCCTCTCTTTCATGGGTTTCTTGATATACATTTTTTGTGTGTAGATGTAGGGTTGTGGTTTCCTTGGATGTCAACATTAATTCTTATGTATGTTATGGAAATGGTGTCTAGAGAGGTTTTGGTGGTGTGTTCGCCGGATTTGAGGTGTGGTGGCATGTGGGTCGATTTCTCGAGAACACTAAACGTAGGTGGCTTCTCTCTCGAATCCACTAGGTTAGAGCTAATGGTTTTGGTTATAATAAATTTTTTGTGTTAGATATTAATTGTGTTTTGATGTGTGAAATTGAATAGAAATCCCTTTCATGATGTTTTGGGGATGTTTTGGAAATGGAGGGTTTTTTGGTGAAATGATATTGTTGTGGCTTTAAAAATGGAGATTTTAAAATGGGAGGTTGTGGTTTATTTCTGAAAATGGTTTATGGAAATGGTTTTCAATAAAAAGGGTTTTTTTCTTGAAATGTTGTTTGGCATGGAAAATGGTTTTCAATAAATGGTTAATTTATTGAAATGGATTGATATGGAATGGAATTGGTTGATTCCATGTGGTTGTGAACTTAGTAGGTTATATGCTTGGCTTGGCTTGTTTGTAATTTTGTGTGGATGTGGCAGGAAGTACCAATATAAAAGGGGGATGGATAGTGGACCGAAGGGCCACCATAAATGGTAAGTGGACGGGAAGTGCCCTTAAGTGTGAATGGGTGAATGGGTTACACAGAAGCTCCACAGTTTGGTTGTTTGGTTGTTTTGGTTGTTTGTTGTGCATTTCTTTGAAAGATGGAAGTTGTTGCGCTAATTTGTAAATGATGAGATTGCTTGTGGCATAGTTCGTTGGATTTCCCGTGGTTTCTTGGTTTGGGTGTGATGTCTTGGTAAGGGCATGATTGTCTTATGAAAATGGTTTCACTTGTGATTTAATTTATATAAAATATTTTATATAAATGTTCTACCGATTTTATCCTAGTGGCGTGTGTAGGGATTTCATTTGTGGAAATACAACTGTGTTTTAATACTCACCCTCTACTTTAGCACTATGGTGTATTTTCATATGTTGTGTACCGCAACGTGGGAAAAGGTAAGGCATCACCCTCCTTTAGTGAAGCATTGTGATCCCTTATTGGAGCATAGAGCTTGGAGCTTGGTGTGGAGATGTGATGGTGTTATGGATTGTGGTGTTTGGTTGTATATTTTCTGTAGGGTAATATGATTTTGTGTGGAAATGTCTAGTTGTATTGGTTTTGAGTTGTGCTGTGGAACAACATGGATGCCTTTTGGAAATGCATGGTTGGGTAATTGAATTTACATGCATCATATAATGGATGTTAGTTGATGGTTTGGTTGGTTTTTTTTAATGGAAAATTATTCCCCAACATGATCTTGAAGCCCTCGGCATTCATTTCTAGTATTTGGCGTCTTGGGAACGTCACTTAAGGCCATGTAACCCTCACCGCCTCCTCAAGCCAATGAGGTATGGATGGGGTATTCCAAGTGGTATCAGTTTGTTCAGTCCTTTGGAGTTGATCCGTGGATTTGGTGTTGACATTCATTGTGTTGCATTCCTTGAGTCAGGATGGTAGTAAGGTGTAGGAATTTCGGAACATGTAATGTATAGCATAAAAGGATGTATCTAACCCTCTTATGCTAAAATTCATGTTACCTGGGATTTGGGTACATAAGTGTTTTGGAGTCACTTATATGGATTTGATATCTCATTATCGTGGGTGTAGACAATGAGATGAGCATGGAATGAATGGTAGAAATGACTTCCCACTATGATGCATATTTCATTGGTGTATAATGATCTATGGGATGAATTGAGAAATGGATTTTGTGTGAAACTGTAATGTGAATAAATTAGATATTTTGAAAATGGTATGATTTTCAAAATGGTGAAACATGGGAAATGTGATCTTCTGGAAAGCCTTGTTGTGAAAGTGTTGTGTAATGTGATTTGAAATGGGATTTTGTGATGTATAAAGAAGTTAGAATCATGAGTATTTGTTTTCTATTTATTGAAATGGCACCGGGTAGGTGTCGTAGAGACCAACCTAAGGAGTCTGCTGAGAATGTGGTAGCACCTGAGCCTCAAGTGAACCAAAAGTTAGTGCAAAGCATAGTGCAAGCTTTCCAAGCTGTGGAGAGTGGAAACAAAATGGATGAACCAAGGCATGTGGATCATTATATTCAGTTTCAAAAGCAAAATCCACCCATCGTCAGGGGTGATTCAGGGCCGGAGAGGGCATAAGCATGGTTGAATAGAATGAACAAGATACTCGAGTTCATGGGAACGTCGGTAGAGTTAGTGGTGAAGATTCCCACATATATGTTAGAATATCATTCTCTTCAGTGGTGCAAGTTGGTAGTCCAAGTGGGGATGGACTAGGGTTTGATGTGGGAATGCATTGAGAAATTTTTTAATAAAAAATTATACCCACATACGTTCAGAATTTAGCATACGACTGATTTCTTCAGTTTGATGCAAGAGCTTATGTCTGTGACAGAGTGTGCAACTAAGATTATGAACTTAGTGCGGTTTTCACCCGAGGTGGCGGGTAGCATGTTGTTGAAAGCAAGTACCATTGAAGTGGGGTTAAGGCAAGAAATATGTTCAAAGATAGTGGTGTTCTGTATAGATAATTAAACAGAAATGGTGAATAGAGCCTCGGTGGCTGAGCGGGATCATTTGGGACCTCTAGGCGGGAGAAGCATAGTGGTACCCATGGGGAATAGTGGGAACTCTAATGTTGGGTTTAAGCGGAAGAGGGACACTTATTCCCAGGGCATTAATATGGAATATAATCCGATGGAAGGATCGATAAATCTTCCTTCGAAGCCCCAGAGAATGCTGGGATGTTTTCAGTGTGGTTCTATGAGCCACATCAAGCAGGATTGTACGACACAACCTTGATCATGTCATAATTATAAGTATATGGGGCATCTGCTATGTTATTTTCGGAATTATCCATGGTCGGGTGCACGTGACATTCCTTAGGGATCTCATACATTGTATGCTTCGATGGGACAGGGACAACATCACACCCCTCGTCAGCAGACTGATGTGGGTCATAGTAATTTTTGGAATACCACGACGCCTCAGCAAGGAAATTAAGAGCAGAGTGGGGCAATCAAACATGTGTTCGGAGCTAAACAGGTTGTGGTGGATGATCAGTCGGGACCATCGACGGTGCGAGGTACTATTACATTAAATTATACCATTATGCAAATGTTGTTTGATACGGGTGCTTTACACTCTTGTATTTTTTCACGTTTGGTTGATTTGCTGGGTTTAAGGGTAGAAATGATGACCTCGGTTTTGATACATCAAACTCCACTGGGTAAAAGAGAGTGTTGAGCCTTCTTGTGTATAGAATGTTGTATCATTGTAGGAAAGGTAGAGATAATTTGGAATTTATAAGTGCTAGAGATGGATGGATATGATGTAATACAGGGATTGGATTGGATGGTGGCGTTTGAGGCCCACATTGACTACGATGAGCGGACAGTGGCTTTTACTACACATGATGGTGTTAGACATCTCTTTAGAGGAGAGAGTCCGGAAAGGCAGGGTGGAACAGTTTTTCTGGCACCAGTAGTGGGTATATTATCATATCAGTTGGCGGTTTTGTTGATGGAATCGGTATAGGGTATTGAACAAACTGTTCTTTTAGTAGTGGTAGATCAGTTCATTGATGTTTTTCCTGAAGAATTCTATGGGTTACATCCTGTAAGAGAAGTGTAGTTTACGATTGATCTCCTTCCGAGGACAAGTCCGTTCTCACTTCCATCTTATCAGATGGAACCAGCTGAATTGCAGGAATTGAAAGTCTAGTTGGAAGAGTTAGAAAACGAAGGGTTTATCTAGCCTAGCACCTCTTCATGGGAATCGCCAGTGTTGTTTGTGAAAAAAGAGGATGGAACATTGAACCTCTATATTGATTATCGTATACTCAACCATGTTACGATAAAGAATAGATATCCACTTCCACGAATTTATGATTTATACGACTAGTTTAGGGGATTCCAGTGGTTCTCCAAGACCGACCTGAGGTCTGGATATCATCAATTACTATTAAGGAAGGAGAATATTCCTAAAATAGCTTTTAGAAGTAGATATGGCCATTATGAATATGTGGTTATCCCCTTTGGTCTAACAAATGCGCCATCAGTGTTTATGGCATTAATGATTCAGATATTTCAGAGATATCTGTATTAATTTGTGGTGGTGTTTGTAGACAATATTATGGTGTATTCAATGACAAGGGTGGAGCATGAGCAGTACTTGTCGGTTGTGCTTGGGATCTTGAGGGATCATCGGTTGTATGCAAAATTGTCATAGTGTGACATTTGGATACATGAATTTTGTTTTCATGGCATGTGATTTCTGAAGGAGCCGTTTCAGTGGATCTAGAAAAGATAGAGGCTATTGTCTCATGGAAAACACCAAAGAACTTGTTTGAGATACAGAGTTTTCTTGGTCTACCAGGGTATTATCAGCATTTTCTTCATGATTTATCACGTCTCGCTTCATCGAAAACAGATTTGACAAGAAAGGATGTTCCATTCTAGTGGAATAAATAGTGTCAGCAGTGTTTCGAAGAGCTAGAGGGTTGCCTCACATCAGCACCAATCATGGTTTTTCCAGAACCAGTAAAAGGGTATGTGGTGTATTGAGATGCATCGTTATCAGGGTTGGGGTGCATTATCATGCCAGGGAATCATGTGGTTACATATGGATCACAAATGTTGAGAGTTCAGGAGAATAACTACCCAACTCATAATTTCGAGTTGGAAGTAGTGGTCCATGCTTTGAAAGTGTGGCGTCATTATCTCTTCGGTGAGAAATTCACAGTATATACAGATCATAAAATCTTGAAACACATTTTATCACAAAGGGATATTAACTTGAAGCAATGGAGATTGATGGAATATCTCCATATGTTTTATTTTGACTTGAAGTACACACATGGTAAGGGAAATTCGGTGGCAGATGCATTAAGCAGAAAATCATATGCTCAGGTGGAGAAACAAGCCTCAGAACAGCGGCACTTATTGTTTGTTTTAGCCGATATGCGGTTGGAATATGAGGAAAATTGTGATAGGGCGTCTTTTTTTCATTTGTGTTGATTTATAACTTGGTTGGCCTAGTTAGAGAGGCACAAATAACTGATTCTGAGTGTGTTACCGTGGGGTCAGGACTCAGTGGTGGGGAGACCATTGAGGGTTGGAAACATCATAGAGATTCAGTTTTGTGTTTTCAGAATCAGATAGTTCTACCAGTTTCTTGTCAAGAAGATCTTCTCAGGGCGTATCATCATTCCAGGTGGGATGTTCCTCCTGGAATTCAAAAAATGTATAATGCATTTAAAGCGCAGTTCTGGTGGGATGGCATGAAAAGAACAGTGGTTGAGTTTGTTTCGAGATGCTTGACTTGTCAGCAGGTCATGACAGAGCATCAAAGGCCAGTATGAATATTGCAATCTTTACCAATTTATTTTTGAAAGTGGGAGCATATAGAGATTCATTTTATTACAGGTATCCCATGAATGGTCATAAAGCAGGATGCCATTTGGTGATAGTGTATTGGTTAACGATGTCGGCCCATTCCATCCCAATTCGTGAATCTCATTCGGTGGAGGATCTGTCCAAAATCAATATCCGGGAGGTGGTAAAGAGGCATGGTGTTCCAGTATCAATTGTATTAGATAGAGATCTGAGGATTACATCTCATTTCTAGAAATTCTTGTAGCAGGCCCTTGGGACACAATTGACTATGAGCACGGGGTATCACCCTCAGACGGATGGTCAATCCAAGAGGACGATACAGACTCTGGAGGATATGTTGCGGGACTGTGTCATGGAATTTGGTGGCTCGTGGGTGGAGAACTTGTCATTGGATGAGTTCTCATACAATAACTGTTATCAGGCATCAGTGCAGATGGCTTAGATTGAATCATGGTACGGGCGGTCATGTCGTTCCCTACTATGTTGGGTGGAAACGGGTGAGTCCTCGATGGTTGGACCGAGCCTTGTCCCGGAAACTACAGAGAAGATCAAGTTGATCAGGAAGAGAGTGGAGATGGCTCAAAGTTGTCAGATATTTTATGTGGATCATCATCGATGGCCATTGTTGTTTGGGGTGAGTTATCATGTGTTCTTAAGGATATCACCTAGGTTGGGACATCATCGGTTTGAGAAGCAGGTAAAGTTATCTAAAGGTTATATTGGACCTTTTGATTTTTTTGAGCGTGTTGGTGACGTGGCTTATCATTTGGCTTTTCCACCTAGATTCAGTGTGGTGCACAATGTGTTTCACGTGTCGCACTTGAAAATGTATCAGCCGGATCGTGACAATGTGATTTGATGGGATCATGTTGAGGTAGAGCCGGATACTTCGTTGGTGCACATGCAAGTGCGGGTTTTGGATAGGCAAGATAATATATTTTATGGTAAAATCATCATTTTATGTCGTGTTTTGTGGAAACAGGGTTAGATTCAACAGGAGACTTGGGAGTAGGAGAAAGTAATGGTTGGGCATTGGCCCGAGCTCTTTTGGCAAAGGGAGGTTCACAAATTTCTGAGGAAGGAATGTCCAATGGTGGGGATAATTTAGTACCCCTAGTTTGTGTTATGTGTCCATTTTTCTTTTTTATATGTGATTAATGTTCATATTATGAGTTTGGAAGAGGTTGGGAGAGTTTGGAATGGTTTTGCACGAGTTTGGAGGCCTTTAAAGGGGTGCACGGTTAGAGCACGGTTAGTGGAAACCGTGTGGGTTCTCCAGGAAACCGCGTAGGGGAGATAATAGGATTCACATGTCATCTAAATGGTTTTCAAAACCGTGCGAGGCAACCGTGAAACCCTTTCTCTCTAGGAAGTAGCGTGCGCACGGTTAGCGCACTGTTTTCCAAACCGTGCGAGCTAACCGTGCGACCACTTAAAAATTGGGTTATAAGTTCCAGGCTCCCTCAAGATTAAACTATTTCACTCCAATCCTCCTCCCAATCTATCCTCACAGTAGATTTTGGGTTCTCAGGGGTTAAGGGTGCTCTCCCACTCTATTTGGAATCATTTCAAAGGGGTTTCAAGGCGGTATTTAGGTGGTTTCTCTCGGGAAAGTCTCCCCTCTTGTTTCTCTTGTGCTTTCCTCTAGATCTATATCCCTCTCTTTCGTGGTTTTATAGATCTACACTTCTTGTGTGGAGATCTAGGGTTTTGGTTCCTTGGATGTTAAAATTAAGGCGTGTGGATGTTAGGGAATGTGGATCTAGAGAGGTAATGGTGGTGTGTTCACCAGATTTGAGGTGCGGTGGATTGTGGGCCGATTTCTCAGGAACTCTAAAGGTAGGTAGCTTCTCTTTGACTCCACTTGGTTAGAGATAATGGTTTTGGTTACAATTAATTTCTTGTGCTTGAAATTAATTGTGTTTTGATGTGTGAAATTGATTACAAATCACTTGGGTGATGTTTTGGGGATTTTTTAGAAAAGGAGGGTTTTGTGGTGAGATGCTATTGTTTTGGATTTTAAAATGGAGATTTTAAAATGGGATGCTATGGTAGATTTTTGAAAATGATTGATGGAAATGGTTTTCAATAAAAAATTTTGTTTTATTGAAATGTTTTTTGGCATGGAAATGGTTTTCAATAAATGGATAATATTTTGAAATGGAATTGGTTGATTGCATGTGGTTGTGACCTTGGTAGATTATACGATTTTCTTGTGTTGCTTGGATTGTTGTGTGGAATTTTTGGGAATTAACACTATAAAAAGGGGGTGGAAAGTGGATGGAAGGTCCACCATCAATTGTTAGTGGATGGGATGTGCCACAATGTGTGAATGGGTGAACGGGTTGGACAGAAGCTCCACCATTTGGTTGTTTGGTTATTTTGGTTGTTTTTGTGCATTGCATTACAAGATAGATGTTATTGTGCTAATGTGTAAATGATGAGATGGTGTGTGTCTTGTTTGGTTGGATTTACCTTGGTTGCTTGGTTAGGGTGTGATGGCATGGTAAGGGCATTTTTGGCTTATGAAAATTGTTGCACTTGTGATTTAATTTATATAAATTGTTTTATATAAATGTGATAACAGTTTTATCCTCGAGGCATGTATTGGGAAGTCATTTGGGGAAATCCTTCTGAGTTTTAGTACTCACCCTCTGCTTGGGAACTGTGGCGGCTTTGCAGATGTTGTGTACGGTGACGTGGGAAAAGGTTAGGCATCAGCCTCCTTTAGTGGAGAATTGTGATCCCTTGGTGGAGATTTGAGCATGGAGCTTGGCGTGGAGCTGTAGTGGTGTCATGGCATGTGGTGTTTGGTTGTTTAGTTTCCGCATTGTACTATGTTGTTGTGTGGACACATCTTGTTATATTGGTTTTGAGTTGTGTTGTAGAACAACTTGGTTTCCTTTTGGGAATGCATGGTTGGGTAATTGAATTTACAAGCATCATATAGTAGCTATTAGTGGATGGTTTTGTTGGTTTTGTTTTATGGGAAAGTCATTCCCCAACATGATCTTGAAGCCCTCAGCATTTATTGCCAGCCTTTGGCATCATGGGATCGCCAATTAAGGCCAAGTAGCCCTCATGACCTCCTCAAGCCAATGAGGTAAGGGCGGGGTGTTACACCAAATATGAATTATATAATATACAAATATGAGACTATAGGAATCCTACATTATCTAACCAAATGTTAGAAGAAACTTTCCCTAATAATTAAATAAAACAATTAGTGTTAGTTTTATTAGTAGTTTGATATAACATTACTAATTCATCCATAAGTAATATACAAATTTGATCTGATTCATTAAAAAAATATTTAATGGAAAAATTTCTAGGGAAGATATTAAAAATGCATTGAGTACTATACCTGAGAATTCTATTAAAAATACATTTGAGTGATATTTCAAATATCATGCGATGAGTTTGATGATGATCGAGAAGATATTCTAAATAAATATATTAATTCAATAATTTTACATTCAAAAAAAATATCACATCACCCATTGTGATTTATGAATGAATATTACCATAATATCAATGAGTAAATATAAAAGATAATTTTTTAATACCCATGTTCTAATTAATTGTTTTTTCAATTCAATTAAAATTAATTTATGGCATACTTTTAATGATACACCTTGTCCATAATAATTTATAGACAAATAAAATTATACACAAAACACATTTGTTTTGATTTCTTTACTAACTAGACAAATTATTCATTATGTTAAGCACGATAATTACCTCCTTTAATTGATTTTGTTACACACAAGGTCAAGGATTAAAAAACCAAAATATACAATTTATCATGATATTTATGACCTAGATTCTATAATGGAGGATAAGAAAAATATTAATTGAATTATGAAAAAAACAATAAATATGTAGATATTTACCAAATTATTTTTGACCAATTAATTATAAATGGAAATAAAACTCTTTTTAATATATATGGATATGTTATTATAAGAAACTATTTAAATGTGAACAAGTATGTTTTATAATAATAAATAAAAAATCAAACTTTTAGGATTATATTGTAGAAATATATATTCAATGTAATTTTTAACATTCATATTAATGTGTTTTCTAAATATTTTATAAGAAAAATTATATTTTATGCATAAAAGATGTATTTTTCTAAAAAGAAAATTTTTCAACATTTTTTACGACACGCTTGTTTTATATTTATTTATGAAAATTTTCTAAATTATATTTCCCAATATAAAATTATTATTTAAAATATTAATATCAAATTTTAATTTGGTTTAATTTTCGGTAGTTTTCGGATAAATTTAATGTTTTAAAGAATATTTTAAAATACAAAATTTTAATGAATGTATCTTCTTTAAATAAATAAATTATAGTGTAAAATTAAATTTTTTATTGGTTTTAAATTATATTTATAACAATTTTATAAAATTAAACCTAATATAGTTCATTATAATCTATTTCACATTGAATTTGGATATTAATTCATTTCAATCTTTTAAACATTTTTAATATAATAACATATTTTCTGACACTGTAAATGCGATTATTTTTAAATTATTTTTAGCCATTATTGTTTTTTTATTTTTGAAAATGTATCTAATATTTGAAATAATAATTTCTAAATTTATAAAATAGGACCCTTATATCTTTTTAAATTATATTTGTTACATTAGTAATTTATATTACCACAACTATGGGTAAATCAGGTAATTCAGGGTCAAAGTAATACTAAAAATATTATAAAAGTACCCAAACACATGAATAAATTTTATTGGATGAATTTAATTTTACCCCTACCACTTAAGGTGAAAAAAGTTAAATATTTTATAGAAACTGGTCTATGAAAATGAGATATATTTTATTCAAATTAATGTGATTGAGAAAATGTCACAGTCTTACTTTTAATAAGTGTAATAATTTTTCATCAAGTTGAATAAAATATTTATCCAACTACTTTTATTATTATGAAATATAAATGGTTAATATAAATCTTATTATATAATGTCGTGATAAATAATTATTATAAAAATTATAAAATAAAGATACAATAATTTCTCAATTAATGAAACAATAAATTAAATGAAATTAGTAGTATTAAGATAAATATAATTTGATTTAATTAAGGTGATACATAAAATATTATAGATTTTTAAGATATATAATGGGTTTATTAAATAATATTGTTATAATATATCTAGTTTTTTGTGATTCTCAATGTCAGGGTAATGAATAGTTTCCAAATTGATGGTTATTATATTTTATGAAATTAATATTTTTTAAAAATATTTAGAAATAAAAAATATATTAAATAATGAATAGTTGGATGATATATTTTTTACAATATCAACAATGTTCAATTTTTGGTTCAATTTACAATTTATAAGTAAAAATCTCGTCATTTTTATGTTAAAAAATGTAATAACTATAGTTAAAATTTAAAAAGGAAAACTAAGGGTTTATCAAATTGATAAGGTTTTATATAAAATGAGAACCTTAAAAAAATCTGATTAAATTATACATTTTATTTTATTTTATTTTATTTCATGAACTTTTGGATGTATTTTTATTAAGAATTAATTTGTTAAAAATTAATATTTCGAGTAATTCCCAAAGGGACCCTTCCCTCTCTTATAAAAAGAAACCTAAACTTATATTATTTGTTACACTTACAACCCTATTTGATTCCATCAAAATAGTTCCAAATATCCTCAAAATATCCTCCCATTAATTTATGAAGCCTTCCTTTCGAAATAAATCCATCTAAGGAATTTATTCGGAGAAAATGAAAAGGTGATATTTGATTAAGAGGAAACATTCATTAGTGAACATTATTGTGTTATTTTTTATTTAAACCCCCAAAATTATTTTTATTTCTTTTTTATACAATAACTATATTACATATAATATACTAGTATGTTTTTATGTTTTGGTTAATACCTTAAAAATCACACACATCCTCCAAATGTGACACACAATCATCGTTCTTGTGTACAACATAATAATATCTCACAAACTGATTTCATTCATTCTTCCATTACCATCATTTATGGTTTGGAAAAATGCTAATTTTATTGATTATATATGATATATATTTTATTTATATTATGGAATTCTTATATCACTAATACTTTCATTCAATTCATTTTGGTGGAGTACAATAATATCGTTAGTGTAATGTCCCGCCAATTATCATTGGCTTGAGAGTACAATGAGTCCTTACTATGTCTTAAGCGACAACCAGAAGACGCCCAAGTCTGGAAATAAATGTTGATGGGTTTCAAATATAAGTTGGGGGATGAATTACCCTCTAAGAAATAAACCCATAAACCAACCCCAACCAAACATTCACTATATGATGCATGTTAATGAAACAACCAACTCATGCATTACCAAAAGAGAACTACACTGTTCCACAACCCAATACATAACCCGCACAAAATCCGAGTACCAAGCGGAAGGATAAACAAAAGACTCAAAACAAACCAAGTCCCATTCAACGTCTCCACACCGAGCTCCATGCACCAAGCACCACTACATCTCCAAAGCATCACCACGAACCACTAGTAATGAGATACCTTACCTTTACCTAGGTCCTGGAATAGAACATCTGCAAAAGCAGAAAAGTTACAAAGTAAGGGTGAGTATAAAACTCAGTAGATTTTCCCTGATGACCTCCTTACTCACGCCACTATTATATAAGAGTTAGAAACATTTATGTAAAAATAGTTTATATAAAACATTTTCAAAAAAAATAGTTTATAAATAAACATAAAAAAGTCTTCCAACAATTCATGACCAAAGGAATTCCAAGAGCAAATAAAAACCCATTTTCCAGCAAGTTATTTTCTAGAAAAATATCCAAACAAGCTTTAGAACCATTTCACAATCATTCTTTTTTGGAATACCCAACCATTCTACAAACCCAAATAACCAACCATGCATGCTACCCAGAATAGGGGAGAATCCCTAACCAATATCCATCCCAACCATGATGGGGGAGACTTTATACCCTCATCAAACCCAAATGCACATGAATGCTTGATGAGGGAGATCCCTAACCCTTATCCATGCCAAAACTGATGGGGGAGACCCCTAACCCTTATCTATCCTGAATGCAATATGAATGTTTAACAGGGGAGATCCCAAACCCTTATCCATACCAACACTGCTAAGGGAGACATCTAACCCTTATTCGTCCCACATGCCCATGAACACACACAACAATAATGTCAAAAACCAAGTGTGTTCAACCAATTCAATCCATTTCAATTATTAACCATTTCAATTCCAAATCATTTCAATAAAACTGACTTTTATTTGAAAACCAAATCCATCAACGTCATTTCAATCTCAAATATTTTTAATAAAACACCTTTTTTATTGAAAATCCATTTTTCATCAAACCATCTACAATTTTAGAAAATCCATAATTTAAAATCAACATTTTGTATTCAACATTCCAAATCACTTTGCACAAGAATTCACCAATATTTCACAATCTCATCAAAACCATAAATCATCACTAAAAAATATTTAATATATTCTTTTCACAATCAAATCCAATCAAATAAACCAATTTGAATATAATCCAATCAATTATAACAAGAGGAGTTGAGAGTGAAGCCTCCTAACTAAATGGTTTTGATGAAAACCACAACAGTCGAAGAATTCTCCAGAAACCCGGGCCGATTTAGAAAGGATCCTACTTAGATCTCTTCTCCTAACACAACAAAGAACAAATTTAGTCATATTTGGCATCCACACACTCATATCTACCCATAACGGGCATAGATATAAAAAACCGAGAGAAAAAGAGAAGTAGATCTAAGTAGATCTAAGAAACCAAACTAGAACCATCACATACTCTAGGAATCCGGCTTCGATTCGTCATGAGAAACCTTCAGATCACCTCTGGAATAATGGGATAACCCTCCTTGACCTTAACAGAACCATAATCCCGAGTTAGGGCCTCTTAAGAGATTAAATAAGGCATTTAGAGGCAAAAACTCATGAGATCCACAATATAACGATCTCATTAAAGTGCTCGCATAGTTAGTTCACACGATTTGACAGACCGTGCACTAACCATGCATTAGTTACTACCTCGGTCACCCTTCTCAGATGGTTTAGCCACACAGTTAGACTAACTGTGTGCCACCCGTGCAGAAGCCACTGCCTCCAAGACCAACTACACACGGTTTGGCCACAGGGTTTAGACAAACCGTGTGCCACCCGTGCAACTTCCCCTTTTGCCTCAGAACTCATCCCAAGTTCTCTCGACTCTCCCATTCATCACACATAACTTAATAACCATTAAATGCATTAAGAAAGGGTTACATACTTGAAATCGGGGGTACTATAGATAGTGGGTATGGTAGACTACCCGTTGTGAAGTGAATTTATTCATTCACTTTTTTCATGGAATGTATTATAGATGGGTTTAATATAAATATTTAATATATATGACACAAAAATATTCTATTATGATTATATATCATACAGTTTATTTATATTAATTTGATAATAAAATGAAAACAAAATTCATGCATACATATGACCTACCGTATCCATGAACATTAGATTTTATTTTATACTATTTTAGAAACACCTTAAATATGTATATATGGAATATATATATTATTTATATCATTCTTATCATTTTAGATATTATTAAATAATGATCAATTAAATAAGACAAAAAAACCTGTCAAAACATGAACGGAAAAAAGTGATTATTACCCGAAACATAAATTTAACATGAAAATTTAACTAAATGTGGATTATAATATTAGAAGTAAAAAATAACTACAAAAAATAGAACATTTAATGTTTTAAATATGGGATAATTCCATACTTGAAAATAAATTACTACTTTGGCGTGATTAAAATACAAACTCTTTTATTTTCTCTTATAAAATTGCGGATAAAGGGGAATATTGCATTGTGTTATAATATTACAATGTGAAACTATTGAAGTGTGTTTTAAAAGAACATCATAGTACTAAAACAGAACAAAATCAGGGGAATAAAGTATAAATAATAAATGAAAATTAATTAGCATTTACAAAAAATACAAGAAACCAATATAGGCTTTTTTTCTCAATCTTTGTTATGTAATGTGTGTTTTAAACTAAAATGAGACATATATATTGAAAGGATGAAAAAGGATTCATAATAGTAACAAAATGAATATAATTAAAGTTCTTATTATTATTACTAGTTTAAAATGACTTACGGATAATTTTTATAATGCATCCAAACCATCGGAATGTGTTTTCATTGTATTGAGTACATAACTTTCCTTTTTTTCTAAAATTTAATTTAAATTGGAAAAACAAACATTTAATTTTAATAATAACATTGTTTGTTGAATCAATTTCATACCAATTCATACACCTCATAAATGACTTATGAATCATTTTCTTAATTATAATGATAATATGTGCACATTTTCTAGATTTTTCTGAGTGATAGTTTTTGGAACAAAAATGAAGATTTTAAACTGATAATAGAAGAATTGATTCATAAAAAAATAGTATATAATATTGAGGTCCATAAGATTACTAAACATGAAATACAACTTTGGGATCATTTTACTATTGTATCAAACAAATTTGAATGTGTTTTCTCGGTTTTGAGTAGGTAAGTTGCCCCATTTACTAAAATTGATGTTAATTTTAAATAAAAATTCACACTTGGAGTAATATTAGTCCCACCATGTGGTGTACTAAGGATAGGATAATTAATACACATCAATAATATCTTATTAATAATTTTCATAAAGTATAAAATTATTCTAAATTTATGTTATGAGTTTTGAGTATTTCCCTAGTCATTTTTACTAAAATGACATTTTAAAATGGAAACATGCACATTGACTCATACTCATCACATTGTGTATCAATTATAGTTGAGACTAATTTATACTCATAAAAATGAGTTATTAATTGATTTACTATATTATCAAGATAATCTGAGTGTGTTTTCATGGTTTTCAGTGAGTGATAGTTTTTGAACTAACCAGTCGATTTTTGAATGAAAAGACACACATTGAGTCATGCCAGCCACATTTGGTAAATTTTTGAGGTGAGGTTGATTCATAAAAATCATAAATGAATTAAATATTATTGAAATAATGTATAAAAAAAATTTTATGTGTTTTCTTGGTTTTCAGTAGGTTAGTTGTCCTTTTTATTAAAATTTTCATCAATTTTAAATAAAAAGATAACTAGGAGTCAAAGAAGTCGCATTGTGCATCAGATTAAGGTAAGGATGATCCCAACAGGTCTCAAATGACATGTGGATCATTTTACTAAAGTATCAAAATAATAAAAAAATTTATACGGTTTGAGTATGCCAATTAATTTTTTACTATTATATTGTTTTAAACTGGAAACATTCACCTTGACTAACAACAATAACACCATGTATCAATTTGAAAATAGACTGATTCCTACAGAACAAAAAAATGATTATTAATTGATTCCCCAAGTCAACATTAAAATTCAAGGTTGTTTTCTCTATTTTTAGGGAGTTTAATTTTTGGATAAAACTTCTTATTCTTAACTAATAACAGATACATCGAGTCAAAGTAGTCACACCATGCATCTAATTGAGGTGGGCTGATTCATACACATCTCATATGACTAATAGATCATTTCCATAAATAATTAAGATAATATGTATAAAATTTCATAGTTTTGAGTATGAATGTTTTACTTTTTAATAATTTAATGTCAATTTTTTAAAATAAGAAGAACTTGGAGTCATACCAGTCATACAGTGGGTCAGATTGACCATTGGGTGATTCATACACTTCCCAAAGGCTTAAAAATTCCTAATTTCTTATGTAATCATATTTATATTTTATTAATACAGTTAAATACCAATGTTACATATTGAAATGATTTTCTTAGATGAAAATCATTTATCTCCATTGAAATTTAGAAGAGGATAAGAATCCCATGTTCCAGATATATCAAAAGAATTCACCACAATGGTTAAATGAGCTTCTTATTCTCTTATATATTTCAAAAAGAAAATAATTTTTTCAGTTAGTAACATCCAATTGAATTTCAATGTATGTGGTTTGACAATGAAATGAAATTAAAATGGAAAATATGGTAAAATTTCAATAGTGAATCATTTTATTATTTTTTTGGATTGTTATAGGTAGTTAAAAAAATTATGACTTCAAAATATATATGTGAAAAAACTAAATAAGTGTTAGATAAAAATTATAGGGATATTAAAATAAAAATAATAGATAGAATGATGACATAATAAATTAAATAATTATTAGTAAATCAACATTCATGATTTTTTTATTCATTCTGGAAACATTTCCTTATTCTAATTATCTCAGTTTCATGCTCAAAGTGAAATCCCTCACGAGAATGAGAAGCATTGAAAATACAACCCCAACTCTAACCGAAATATCGACATGTATAAGAAAACAATTTTTATATGAGTAATAGTAAATATAAATAAATTTAACATAAATTTGAAATAATACATCAATTCAATGGAAATTTATTTTACTGTGCTAACATTGTTATCCATAATTATATGTCAATAGTAAAGAAATAATGATGATAAAATAAAAAAACATATAAATCTCACCAAAGAATCAATCAATGAGTGAGTTGGATGAGAAAGAAATAACTATCTAGGAGATGAACTATTGAGGATGATAGTTGTAATCCATTCTGTTTTCTAAAGTTGGTAATTCCTCCCATTTGTGGTAATCACATGGATTTTAATTAGAGCATCATTGCTTTGGATCCAAAAGGCATTATTAAATAATGATCTATTTATAGATGGAAAAATTAAAATTATACATAGTGTTTATTAGATGTGTGGTGAAAGAAAGGAGTGAATTTTAAGAAGTATTATTGTGTGAGTTACTAATTAAAAGATGGATATATTTTTACAAATTTATTGGAAACTATCTGAACCATTAATTGATTCATGGTGGGTAAAATTTATGGAAATTGGGATTGAAAGTGGAAATAGATTTGTGGTAGTGAAAATTTGATCATATTAGAAAATGATACAATTAAATATTGACCTAATGAGTGGGTTGAGAATTTTTTATTATGAAATTTTACAATTGAAAGATATTTTTTACTTATTATAATGTAGATATTGGTAATTATTAAAATAATGATGAAAAAATTGATTAACTTAATGTTAAATTGAGTAGAATATTGGAGAGAACATGGGGAATAGGTAGAGTCAAAACAAGACTTTAATGTTGAGGAAAATGAAGAGTGATTATAAAATGAAAAAAAAATGTTGAAATCAATGAATAAATAGTCATTTGTGATTGGAATATTTCACTAAAACATGATGGAGAATGAATCTATAAAAAAACTTCATTTTCCCAAGTAGAGCCTAAATCATTTTGAGAGGAATGAAAAGGATGATAATTTGATAAGATATTTTCATGAGAATATTGATCCAAAATACAAAGATAGAGGGAAAAATGTTATCAGATCCAAGTCGGTGTTAATTAATAAACTCATTGACTATGGAAATATGAGTCAATAAAATGGATTTTTTTAAAGGTAACTCATAGATTAATGTAATATATTTCTATGATAAATTTACTCCCGTATCCCGGTTGGAAAAAATTGGAATTTTAATTCTATTATAGTGAAAATTTAGTTCATAGTATACCAAATTGATGTAAAATATATGTTCCTCAACGGTGTTTTCATGTGGGAGTATATATTGAAAAACTAGATGGGTTTATTATTGATGAAAATGATATATGGGTATTCTAGATAGATAATTCATGGTATAAGATAATGAAATCACTGAGGACATGGTATTTAATGTTTGATCAATACCAATGAAATCTTGGTTTTTAGAGAGGATGAGTTGAACACACCCTCTACATTGAGACAGAGAATGATCAAAGGATGTTGGCACTCACATATGTCGAAGAAATAATATTTTTGGAATCGACAAAGCAGAATTATATTTTTGTTGGATCAAATTAGAAACGGTATTATGATTTTTATAATTGGTTAAACATTTTCCAGGGTATATTGGCAAATAATTTAAATCATAGAACATTAATTTCTCAATAAATATATGAAAAATAGTTTCCCAAGTGATTTGAAATTAAATATTCCAAACCAATTAAAACACTAACCGCTATATAGATCATTTTTTATTCAGAAGATTATTATTACAAAGAGGTAGATGTCATTGTATAAAGGTGTGGGGAACCTATTATACCTCAAAACAACATGAATAATAAATGTAGTGCGTGAATAATAATATAATGGTATAATGGTATGCTTCATTCAATTCAAATTCATTTACATGAATTATAAATCTAGTGCATGCATGCTAGGTCATGAGATAAGATGATTATATATTTTATATTACAAATGAAATTAGTGATTTTATATTCAATCGTCCCATAGGAGATGATAGTTTTATTTATGTAATGGTTACTGTAAATAAGAATCACCAAATGAATATAAATTTTATTTCTTTTAGATGGATAAAATAATAAATTTCATTATTTCAAATAAAAACATTTATTTTGATAAAATCATATCCACTTAACAATAATAAGCAAGAAATTTTCTTTATTTATATTTTATTGTAAAAATTGAAATACTTGAATGAATATAAAACATGGTTTAATTTTTTTGAATAACATGAACATAATTTCACATACATATATCAAAAAAAATACAAATATCAACATGATATTATATTTTTTTTAAAAAATATAAGTCTTTATATAAAGGAAAAAATAATAACCTAAATTAACATAATATGAATATATAACTAATCAAAGAGAAATATTCTAATTTGAATGAAATATAAATTTTGTATGAAAATTATTAGAATAAAATATTGATATAAGAATATAAATTCCCATGCCAAAAATAAATCATGTTAAAATAAATAAAAATAAAATATCATTCTATGTTTATAACTCTAAGAAAATATCATCTTCAAATAAAATCCATATAATAAAAATAAATTTCATTACTATTAAAATATGAAACTAAAAATAAAATTAATAATCACCCTCACATAATGGTAGAATGTTTTTTCCTATTATTCTATAAAGAAAATCACAATTGAAATACTCACTCGGTCCCACTAGTATTTGTGTGTAGCATACAAGTAAGATGAAATCGGGACATACAACACATAAAAGAATAAGCTAGTACATGTATAAATGTTGAGATAGTCTCCAATTAACTGCCTATTGATAAAAATGGATTATATTTTATTCTCTCTTTCAATGTATATCTTGTTGAGAATGTTGTTTTAGGGTCTACTTATATGTAGTTTTAATTTTCATTGATGTTTACATAACAAATACAAAGAAGAAAAGGATATAGAGATAATAATTGATACATATATCAATTTCAACTATTACTGTTTTATACTTTATTCTAATATAAATAATTGAGACATCTTCATGATGCATAGACCTAATTCAAAAGAAAAAAAATGATTCTTAGATTGTTTTATTATTTGATAGTGCAACTTGTATAGTTTCAATAAAGTGATGTGGAATGAGAAGCATCAGCGGATAACTGTGTGAAATTAAAGATATAAAAAACCTAGATTCCATGTGAACCTTTGATTTATTCATCCCTTGAATTACTAAATCCATGGATTCCAGACTTGGAATAGTTGGAGCCTTTATTCTATGCTACATTTGAGCAAGGATCCGATAATATGGAGCACCGACAGTAGGCCAGTTTTGTGAAGAGCTTTGGATAGCACGAACTTGATAGTGATTGTTAGGGTTCTTAAAATAGATTTTGACATGTTTATCTATGCTTCTAAAAAAGCACTGAGATAGATAACATTTACCGGTGCTAAGTTAATTTGTGAAGACATAATGAATTTTTATTAGTTCTTCTTTTGTGCTAAAATGAATGATATTTTATCAAGTTTTTTTAGAACTAATAAATCTCTTTGTTTATCAGCTCTAAAAATTAGTGAGAAATAAATATAATACAATAAAAATTAATAATATTTCTAAAAAAATAATTATTAAATAAAATTTTAATACCTATTATAATACTTTTTATAAAATAATTTTCTAATAGTTTATTGAATATATAATTAATTAATTATAATCATGTAAAGAATATTTATAAACAATAATATTTATATCAGTATATATATTTATAGAATTCTTTAAATATAAATATGGTAAATATATTCATTATTTTAAAAAAATTATTATAATTTAATAATTATTTATTTATAACTATATAAATACCTTTTAATGATTTGTTAGATATTTATTTATAATTATAAATGTATAAAACTAGTAAATATACATATATATATATTATTATTTATAAATATATTTTAAAATTAGTATATCATACATTATATGTAAATATTTTATGTTAAGTGTATGCAAGCTAAAAATGAGTAAAATTGATTAATTACGAATTAGTAAAATATTAAAAATATGGATAAGATTATTTAATAAGAATCATTAAAAAAAGGATATATATTGTATTAATGATGAATAAATATTGAATATATAAAAACATAATAATTCAATATATATAAAATAAATAATATTACATGATTATATTCCCAAAACAAAATTCTTTGTGAGTGTATATATAAAAATGCAATAATTATGTGTATGTGAAACCAATATAATACTTTTTAACTATGTTAAATTTTATAAAATTAAATGACATTCAATTCGATCCAGTACTCTCTGAAATTAGTTATAAATTTCATTTCATATTAATTTTTAATTATAAATGACTATTCAATAAATATAATACACTTTTATGTAATTTATAAAAAAATTCTATTATATGTCATATTTATAAACATATATATATATATAATATATACTATTTATAATTTAGAAATTTTTTAATGAATTTATTCATTTAATTAATAATAATTTAATTAATAAATTTGTTAAAATTTTCATAATAAAATCCTTTTTATTTTTTATTTACATAAAATATTTTATTTTATTCATTATTTTATCAGTGGCTAAAAATCACTGATAAAATATTTCTTTATTGGGGATAAAAATAAAGTGATAATAAATGATATCCTTTATCTGTGCTAAATTTTAACCTCTAATAAAGGAAACCCTTTATTAGTGATAATGAATCAGTTCATAAAGGATTCTGTTTAACTATGGTAAAAAAATGTGCTGATAAATGGTACTCTTTATCAGTGCTGAAAAAAATCATTGTTAAAGGGTTCCCATTATCAGTTCTTATTTTAGCACAGATAATGGGTACCATTATCATCACGTTTATCTAGAATTTAATGTCCAATGCTGTAAAAGACCTATTTTGTTGTAGCCAATATGTGGTTTTATATATATGAAATTTTTATATGGTATATTTATAATACACTTATTTTTGTTATATAGGAGGTTTTAACATGTATTATGGAAGTTAAGACATAAGATAATTCCATTTCTATTCTAAATTGTATTTATGTGAGATATATGCTATATTCACCACTAGTTTCGTTTTTTGGTGTATATACATCACGTGATTATAATATATGAGAATTATCCTTAAATTTATTGATATTTATATATCCATTTTATGATCATTGATTCATGGGGTTAATGATTCAAAAGATACCAAATCAGTAAGGTGATTTTTTCTCAATTTTCCTTATTTGAGAAACAAGGTATGCCATGAACCTATATTCTTTTATGAGTTGTATATACAAATCATTGACATGATGTATCATGAATAATATTATTTTAATTATATTATATGTTTTATGTATTATTATTTCCTCATCAGTCATAAATTTCTTTTTGTTAGTGTTTGGTAAGGATTTATGTATCACTGAGAGTGGGATGTCTTAATCAGTGATATATTTTTTCTTAAAATTTTCTATACCTATGAAAAAACCATTTAATTTTATTTAAAAAATTTATACCATTATGAAAAAAATGAAACAAAAATCCATAGTAAAACAATAATTTACAAGCTTCAATACTTAAAAAAGAAGCTACATCCTCGGTCTGGATTGGAAACAATCCAATAGAACACAATTCATTCCAACAAAATCCACATTCTATAGAATAAAATATGTTGGATATTCCATTATACTCATGTGTAAAAATGTTAAATACAACATTCCATGTGCTTCAAGTGGCCAAAAATTATGTAATACAATTCTAGTAACAAAAGTGTCACCATGATTCCTGATCGACATTCAAAAGTTTAACATTCAATAAGATTATTCACATTCAAACATAGGAGTTTGTAATAAATTCCTAGAATTTATAATGATAACCAATCAATTTTCTCAAAATCATTCTAAATCCCTATTTCTTAGTATAAAAATATGACATTAAATAATACCACTCAAATAATTTCAATTTACTTCTTCTTGAGTATAGAAATCCCAGTGTGATTGCACGATCTGAATCCAAAAACAAAAATTTTGATCTTTTCTCTTCTCCTTCTTTATTATATATTAACTAATTTCTCTAGTATTCTAAATCCAGAATTTTTTTCCCTATATAAATGTAGAGAAAATCTATCTACTTCCACACTTAATTCTTTTTTTCTGATAGTGAAATGTAATTCATCCTTTTAGAGGTGATCCAAATAAAGTTTTGTCTAGATTTTGAAATGTTTTACTGCTCAACCAAATATACCAAAACCTTAATATTATCATAAATATTTTCTAAATATTTTACTTCATCATCTATTCATAAATCTTATCTAGTATTCTAAAATCTTCGTGACATTAACTCTCTTCTGTATTTCTTCACAAACATCAGTCCGATTCTGATTTCCCATTCAGATATTTACATTATGATGAACACATAGGTTTCTCCGATTTTCTTGAATGACATAAAAATAAATCATATCTTAGGAAATCTAATTATAAAACTCCTTACCAAGTTAATAAAAACTTATTTATTATCATTACCATTCTCAAAATCAACTTATCAACCATATTTATTCATTATGTTGGAGACAATAAATAATTAATTACATTTCTGTACACCATAATAAACTTATAAAAAATATTATTCAATATTTTTATACACTTTAAAGGCCCCTTGATAATAATATATCAATAGTAATGAAAAACACCATTTCTTCTTTTTCTAGATCAATGATATTGTCTTTGATGAAGTCATTTGTGTCAGCTCCTGCCCAATACTCTTGACCAAATTGACATGAAAACTCTTAAGAAGAAATCATGGTTATTATTTAGTTTTAACCCAATAGATATGTGAAAAAATATTACTATATTGAAATCAATCAACACCTCATCTTGAAAAGAAATTGATGACTACATTTCTGAATGATTTCTGATTTGTTTTCTTTGTATTGGTCACCAACAAATTATATTTTTATCTAAATTTATTTATCACAACAAGTCCCAATATATTTTCATTTAATTGATACCAAAAATTTACTCATAAAATAATCTTGGGTGACAGTAAAATGATACCAAGAATATGAATAAGTTTTATTATACATTAGAATGGTTTTGTTGCACACAGAATCCAATGGACCTATTCTAGAAGCTTCATCTTCAATAACTTCATTCATTGTCTGAATACAATAGCAATGATATTTTAGACCTAAACTTAATATTATTGATATTTATCACTCATGGTTATTTGGTTTGACATAAACCAATCATCTTCATAACTCCATATTTTGATCCACCTTCATAGAAAACCAACATTTCTGTATCCACTCTTCTCATTCTAATGATCTGAGACAAGAAGGATTCAACTCCATCAACATCCTTCTTCGACAATCATCTACTGGTATCATGAATTCCTAATAAAATTTAATATTATAATGAATATATCAATATATTTTGACTGAAAATATTATTTATTGTAATTTATCATTCTTCTAGAAATATATTTTCTTCCAACACACAATATGTTTGGAAGAACTCCCCTTTCTTACATCATGTTGGTATCTCATGTTTTTTGCAAATTATGATTGTTGTGAATTAGAAAATATAAAAGGTTATTTAAATTTACATAGTATCCATCCAAAATCCCATTTTATTCCTCATTATGATATTAAATTAATTTGGGACCCAAGGTTACTCCAATGGTCCATTTCAAAGAAAACAGCATCTAAATTAGATGGACTTCCTTAAGTAATGTTTTTTATTATTAATATGGTGGTCCGTATGATCACAAAAATATTATTCAACATGATATTATTTCATTAAATTTATAAAAAAAGACTACACTTACAAAACAATCGTCTTCCTAATTATGATGGTTATTCCAATCTTCATGCTAAGGGTTATGGATCTAATTCTTAGGTCGATAGTCTAGATCCTATTGAAAGCTACACAGACTAATTTATCCAATCTATATTTTCATCAATGTTATCAACATACTATAATTCTTCAACATAATCAATATATTGATCTATTGACATGAAATACAACAAAAAAAACATGGGCTTAACAACACCCCTATTTTGTTTGTTTTCAATACCCTAATAAAACACTATGAATAATAGATCATTTATATTTTCCCACACTTTATTCTCACCATTTCATTAATTTTCTCCCCAATTTTTATATCTCTGTTGATTCCTTTTCTCCCTCTTATTGAAAATCAGATTCAAATAGGTGATCATGAAATGATTCCCCAATATTCACAAATTTTATCATTTACAAGGGTTGAATATTTTCATCTCATCATCATGTCATTTCTTTTTTGGACAACATAACTATTAAATTAATATCATAATAAGGTGGAATTAACTAATAAATTATAAGTCTATGTGGATGAAACCATTTTAAAAAATAAGTTTATATAATCAAGTAAATCATGGTTTTCTATTATACAACATTCATGTAAAAAAATTTGATTCTTGATTTAATTGTCTCATATCTAAGGTAATCATGAAAGTATTTGTTTATGAAAACTGTAACATGCAACCATCTCAAATAACTAACATAATTCTCTAGTGTATAAATAAAACATTAAATATGAACCCATTTTACATAACATGATTAGTCTCTTTTTTAATAAAATTAAGAGATTTATCCACACCAGATTCCTTATTATTACACCGTCAATTCACTAAATGTTAGTACATGCATAATTTTTTTTTAATTAAGAGGAACCACCATTTTTTTGTAGATGAAACAATAAGACTGAGATTCCTCTCTAACTATAGAATTTTTTTGTTTTATTAGTAGATGAGTTTTCTACATGTTATTCAACCTTCTCAGATTTTGTGACAACTTTATTCTCATCAGTAGAATCTTCTTATGTGGTTTTTGACATTTCATCTTCTTTAGTAATATCTTTTTAATAATTGTATTCTAATATCATCTTAATGAATTATTCTTGGGTTGAAATGATATTAAAAAATATTTTAGTTACATCCCTATCATTCTCACACCATTGGCATCTTTTGTGGTTTATAAAATAACAATATGTTGATATCTTTTTATCAACCTTTTCCTATTTTTTGAAAACATTTTTTTACCTTTTTCTTCACCTATTTTTTATGTTTCTTACAAAAATACTATCCATTATTACTTGTTTAGAAATAATAACTATGAACTCTCTCATTTTGGACTTAGTGTGGTTATTTTTCTTAGGTTTCATAATACCTTTATGATCATTCTTCCTTTGAGGGGATTAGATACCCATCAAAATTTTCCATCTATAATTTATCAAATAGATGTAATGTTTTTGGTTATACCAACACATTTTATCAATATTTTGTAGTAATCCAAAATTCCAAAATTATCCGTAGAGTGTATATATGTCTTGTTTACATCCATATTATTTATAATTGTTGAGAATTTTCTCAGAAACATTCATAACATTAACATCATGAATTATATGACTACAAACCCATCTATTATCTACCATAATCATTCTTTTCATCTAAGTTTTATTTTAATCTTTATTAGAACAAATATAACATTTTTTGGACTCAGGATGTTTAGTAACTTTTGAATTGTCAACTTTTTAGATCTTAGACACATACATAAATTTCCCACATATCTTATTCGTAAATAAATTTTTATTTTTCTCATAATGTGATGGTATATTTATATCCTTCTTAATTATACCCATTATATATATTTCATCAAAATCTTAGAGAGATATACCGAAAGTTATAACCCTCTATTCATCATTAAAATATTTTTGTTTGAAAATTTCCGACTCTTTTTCTTTTTATTTCAAATTTACATTCATATGTTCCTTAAAATTCTTTTCATTCTCTATAAATTTAATCAAATCACAAATTACTTCAATCGTCTTTAATTTATCAAAAGGAAAAAATTATTGTCTGCGTGTTAATAAATATTCAATTTTCAATTTCATGTTTTATTTTTCTAGTATTATAATCTTCCTTAGAAATTAATTCAATTGTTCTTTCAAATGAAATTATATTTGAGCTTCTTCTTCTTATTAAGAACATATACTTAAAAATTATTCAATTTTAACATTTTTAATGAAATTATTTCCAACAATATTATTTTTTCTTATTTCATATTTTTCATAATTTTCTATATTTGTAGAAAAAAATTATAGAATAACATACTTCATTGACTATTGTGATAATGTTATTTATTCAAAATAATTTGTAAAATCTTCCCTATCTTCATCCTTAGAAAAAAATATTCCCCTTTTGGATTTAGGGAGATTTTTTTCAATCTTCATGGAATAAATTTTTTTATTATAAACATATTTATCCTAATATATTCTTTGACATCTTTCTTCTTCATCACGTTATTTTTCATCACATTATTCTTTATCAGTTCCTTGAGGGAAATTGGTAACAAATTGACCAATGTCTCTACATTGAAAACCTTATAGGGGATGTTTCTATTTATACTTTCTTGTAACACTATTCATATTTTTTAAAAACAAGGATGAAATTTCATCAATATTAATAAATATATCTTTTTATAAATCGGAATTTCTACCATATTATTCGAAAATATTCTTGGTATTGTTTTTATTGGACACCTTGAAAGAAATTTAATTATGAAATTTTGTTTTTTACATCGTAACATTCTCCCTTCTCATTTCCTATGTGATGAATGTAGTATAAAAATAATCATTAGATAATGTTTATAGATCTCAATATTCAAATGAAGAATAATTGGAATCAAACGTGTTAGTTAGGAATTGAATGTTCTTTTCAACAAAGGTATATTCATCCAAAATTTCACCTAGATATCTAATAGTGATAAAAATATCATTTACCCTGGTAATGAAGCCACAAATAGATTCATTCTCACCTATCATGATATCTTCATAATTTAACCTCCAAATTTGTAACTTATATTTTTTTAACTTCTTATTTCATTTATAGAAATAATTTATCTTATCCCAGATACATTTGTTAGAGTCTACTCCATTTAGTCATAGAAAATAACTTTCAGAGACTCATGAGAGTAAAGCATTCTTAGCTCATACATCTTTCTCGAGGTTTTCCTAATGACAATTTTTAAAAGTTTTATTATCAAAATGAGGGGGAAAACATTTCATTGCATATTTTAAAACATCAAACCCTAGGGAAATAAGATATGGAAACATTATATCATTCATGATTTGATAATTCATATTATTTAATATATATCCCTTTACTCTTTAGACTAATCAGATTCTCTATAACAACTTATTCTTTAAAACATCAACACAGATTAAATGAAGGGTACCTTCTCTACGATACCACTTGTTAGAGTCTATCCAACATCTACGTATTAGTGAGAAGGGGATGGGGTGAATCGTTGATATATTTTTATATTATGATTCATTACTTATCAAAACAACCTTTTCATCATGTTAATGAGTTTCTAAAATTTATGAAAATAAATCAAACACACCTCTATAAGAACCCATTAATTTACAGGGTTCACTACTCAAGAAGATTTTTTGCGTCATTATTATTGTTTGTAAACAATATAATACCAAAAAAATCCACAAGAAGACAATCCTTTTGTGTGGAATACAACTCAAAGGATGTTCCCTTACACTCATGTATCAAATTTTTCTTTAGAAAAATGTATGTTCATCAAGAATGACAAAATGATGTTTTATAATTTTGGTTATAAACATGTTAATGTGATTCGTGATAAAATTTAACAAATAAAAAATTAAATTGAATTATTCAATTCTCAACCAAGTGTAGGTAATAAATTCCTCGATATTATAATGAATCTTAGTCTAATTTCCCAAACCAATTCCCAAGTATAATTTTTCAATTTGAAAAACCAACTTTGAACGAAGACCGCTGAAATAATTTTCATCTTATTCTTTTGTAATCTAGAAATCCCAGTATGATTAGTCATTCAGAATCTGGAAAAAATTATTAAGGTCATGTATCTTTTATTTCATTATTATATCTGATGAATTTTATCAGGTAAGAATAATCTATAAACTTATTCTCCATAAAACTATATAGCTTACCTCTCTTATTATATGAATAGTACTTATGTTAGATAATTACAATATACTTACTCCTTTTATGTGTGATCTAAATATAATGTGGGAAGAATTGTCCAATTTTTTCCCACTCTACTAAATTATCATAAATCATTAAATTAAAATAATTCTCGACTTCTTCTTGGATTTCTTTAATTATATTTATCTTTTCCGGAATCTTCATGAATTCATCTGGCATCGTAAATTCTTGAAAAACATATTCCCAATTCGGATTTCTGATTATAATTTTTCCATTCTGATTTCCCATTCTGATTTCTCTATTATGATGGAAACATAAGGTCAGTTATATTTTCTTGACCCATAATAAAATAAATTATAACATAAGAAATTTCATTACACTTCTCCATACCTAATGAAAACAAACATATGTATTCTCATTACGATTCTCAAAGCCAACTTCACATTATTATTCATTAATTATTATGAAGATAATTGATAGTTCAATATATTTCTCTATACCATAGAAAAAATTTAAAACAATTATTAAAGATTTTTCTAATGCTTATATGATCTCCTTAATAGCATTTTTACAAACATCATGAAAAACACCTTTTATAATTTTCCCAGATTGATGATCTTGTGTTTAATAATGTCATCATTTTATTCTCCAGTCTGATTATCATGAACCACCTTATAAAAAAACTATTAATAAGAATGTAGAGTTATTATTTTATCTACACCCACAAGAGAAGGAGATAAAATTTATCACCATGTAAAAAATAAACAACCCACCATGATGAGAAATGGTTTACTACATTTTTGATATATAACTAATTTTATTATTCCTACTAATCCCCACTAACATATATTCTTCTCTAATTTTATTTTTCTAAACAACCACAAATTTCTTTGCTTGTTTATTGTTTCAAAAAAAATTCTCAGAATTTTTTTTTCACGGAAAAAAAAGGATACCAACAAAATGAATCACTGTTGGAATCCATTATTATGGATTAGTGGAATAACACATCTGATGGACTGATTCTATCAAAATAAACATTAGAAATATCTTTCTGTCCTTGAATACATTCCAATGAATATTTAGTACACATATCCTAATTAAGAATAAATATATACCATTGATTATTTCTCTAACATAAAACCATCTTCTTCAAAACATCACATTTCGATATTCCTTCTAATGGAACTAAAATTTCTATTTCCATTATTCTCATATATATGATCTTGGACTAGAAAGATTCAACTCCCGTAAATTTTATCATCCATAATCATGTGCATGTATCATGAATTCCCAACGAAATTGAATATGATTAAGAACATATTCAACATCATCTGACTTATAGTAAAAGTTATTGAAAATTCCCCTTCCTCTGGACAAATCTTTTAATATAAACTCAATATGATTGGAAACACTCCCCCTTTTATTTATAAATCATTTATAAAATATTTCTCAAACAACATTAATCTTCTTTGAATTAAAATAAAGAATAATATTGTCAGATTTATATCGGATCCATCCAGAATCCAACAATATTTTATATTATGATATTCATTTCATTGCATACATGATGTGAGTTCGATGATCCATTTATTATAGGAAACTTCTTCTCAATACGATGTGAATACATAATAAAATTGATTCTTATGTTTTTAATAGAATGGTTAGTCAGATGATCAAAATCTATTATAGGGTGAGTTTATTTCATTCGTTTGGAAAAAAGATAACACCAAACAAACCAAATTATTTCTAATTATGATGGTGAGTCATGTATTCATACAGTTGGTTCTTGTTCTTATTCTCATGATGATAGTCCAGATTTTGATTGATAGAGTGAAACAAAACATTCATTAGTCTAGATTTACATTACCTTTCTCAACAAACTATTTTTCTTATACATAATCAAAATACTGATCTATTGACAATAAGTAACACCAAAAAATGACATTGGACAAAAAAATAATTTTCTTGAAAGTACTTCATTTTCAATGATAAATTGAGATTTCTTGTAGTCATGAAGGACACTGTCAAAAAAATAATGCACTCATATTATTATCTTTTTTGCGAAGATCTCCATATTTCGATCAAACATTCACAAAGCTCGATAGTGTCACGAAGATCATCCTTTTTTAGAACACATATTTCACAAAACCCATTAATCTGAAATGAACTGACTTTAAATATTTGAAAAAATCCTTTTCAAGAATACCACACTTCGTGATCCTTTCCTCTACCTCTATAATTTGATAAAAATAAAAGTGAAAAACCCGAGGAAATGACACCACTGTTTACAATGTAGTTATATTTTACAATATGATCGCTTTCCTTTAATAATCCTTGATCAACCAAGTGTATATTTTTAACACACCCAAACCAGACTCCATTTCATGAATATAAAATCATTGGTTCCAATTGAAATAACATACATAATAAACTTATTTGTATCCTGGGTAATATAAACATAATAATGGGTGTGCTCAGATTCTTAGTAACGGTAAATAAGTGATAAACATATTCATAACATGAAAATGTGTTTAACATAAATAAAGAAATACTTTTAAATATAATACCATGCATGTCAAAGATAATATAAAAGTGCAATGGAATGAATATTTTAAGTTAATATAACTAGAATCATAACATAATGAAAGAAAAAAAGCCATGAGTGTGTAATAAGGGAATAAAACAAGGAAATTCTAGGATTCATGAATTCTTAGAATTTCTAATGTTGATGATATCTATAAATAACTTCATTGCATGTAAGTTTTGGTATAATCAATTATGTACCTACATCATTATTTGTATGAACATCTTTGTATGTTCTTTCTTTGTTAATAGGATTCCCTCTAATGTACCCTCTTGATTTCGGTATAGGATGACCTTCCATGTACCATCTTTTTATAGGATTAGGATGAATTCGAAGGCATAATTTATGATTGTAGAGAATTTATAATTAACCAATGTATTAGGGGTAGATATATGACCCACCATACACTTAATTAAAAGTAAAAAATATGTGTTTTATATGAACATTACTCATTCATCACATCAGAAACCATGTCAGTTAATGAGTTTCATAAACACTTCATCATAAAATAACTCATCGAAAAACAATATGTTTTATAAATATCATGACATAAAATCCTAAAAAAATATAGATAATTAATTACAATTCTATGCTTGGGTAATATTTCCATTAAATCATATGTAAAACCAAAATAAGTTGTTTGGATAAATAATTTATTTTTGAGAGATCACATAAAATATTTCTAGAGGAAATTATGATTTTAACTTTTAAGAATGCTATTTAAAACATAAAACATTTAGAAATCCATTTTAATTTAATAAAACCTCAATTAAATATAATTTAATCTCAAAAAACAATGTTCATCATCACTGAAAACCTTTTCCTCAAAAATTATTAAACAATCATTTTTGGAAACATATTAAGAAAACATGTGCTCTTGAATAAAATAAATTTCTTACCAAAAACGGTATAATATTACATGAATCATTTAAGATCATTAAAATTATTAAATTCCTGATAAAAAATCTAATTTAATTATATACACCTCTAAAAATTATAAATGTGAAAAATAGGACATGTGTCTCTAAGAAGAAAAATTGAGTCAAAATTACCTTACTGATTTGGAATCTTTTGAATGGCCAAACCCATTAAATTTAGATCATAAAATGTATTTTAAAATAACTATTATTTTAAGGATATTTAAAGTTTATTATATTCATTGAAATTATATACCCCAGACATAAAAATCTAATGGTTAATATGTCATTAGTCTTATTGAAATAAAAGTGACATTAAAAATCCACGTACATTATGTCTTGAATTCCATCGTACATGTTAAAACCGCATGTATAATAAATATAAGATTATTATAAAATCAAATTGAAAAATATTGATATATTTAATAACATACATTAATTAGGACTTTATATTACTCATATATTAAATATTCTTTGTTGATGTTATATTTCAGGTAATTAACAATTTGTTTATCATACATGTTTTGTCTTATTATTTTGGGTTCTATAACATAGATCATGATATAATAATATTTAGAATTATAAACATGATATAAATATCTTATAATATTTTTCTATACATATTTATGGTGTGTCACAATTTGTATAAAATAAAATAGATCGATCATGGAGATGGTAGGCCATACACATGCATGAATGGATTTTTTATTTTGTTTTCTAATTAAAACAAATAAAATTATATGATACATTACCATTAAAGAATTATTTTTAGTCATATATATCCCATGTTTTTATAAAAACCATCCAAGATACATTCAATTTAATGCGTGGATGAATCACATCGCTTCGTGAGGCGATAGTCTGTCCAACACAAGAACAATGTTATCGTATTCCCAAAAAAATGAATCAATGAAGTATTTGGGATATAAAAATTCTATAATAAAATCTTAAAAATAATATATATCTTATATAATATATAAATATATCATTATAAAAAACATGTAAATGTGTAAATGGATGGATGAATGACATGGGTTCATGAGGTAGTAGTCTGATATACACATGGACAATGATTGTTTCTCCCATTTTATGATAGTGTTTGAATTTGTGGGTAACAACCATAACATGAACACATATATTTATATTTATAAAAATGAGGTAATTTTAGAAACATTAAATAAAAAAAATTTAATTTGTTAATGGAATAAATAAAAGAAAATGTTTATTGGTGAACATTGTCTCTTCTTCAAGTATCTTCTTTTGATTTTCACCAAAGGACACCCATGATAGGTTTTATTCCAAATGAAAGGATTATAGGATTATGGTATTTCATGTTGTAGGATAGTATGTCATATTTGGTATTAAAAATTGTTTATAATGTGTAATGAAATGATAATAAGAGTCCCTCTTTTAAAAGAGATGGGAAGGGTATTTTTTGGAATTTCATAAAAGATTAATATACAATTAATTCATTATAAATAAAATTACTCAAAATGACTTGGATTATAAGATAATATGATATAATGTTTTAATATAAAAAAACAATTTAATTTAGATACATTTTGGTATTATTTTAAACCATATCATTTTTATTATTCTGTATTTACCATATATTAAATGTTACTACTGTAAAATCATTATTCAATATAAAAATGATTTTATTTTTACATATATAGTGTAAATTATACCATAAATGGATCATTTATGATATTTTAGTCCATATATAATCCCCTTTTTATTATTTAATTTTTTATGATTTATAAATAATCTAATAAATAATATTTTCATAAAATATCATTATTGTCAATTTTGACAACATTCCTTATAATGACGTTAGGAAACTCAAGAAAATAATATATTTTGTAAAAAAATAATTCATTAAACCCCAAATATTTTACAATACTCTATAAGATTCGAGTATCACCATAATTAATTTAAATTATATTTCTTTAAATATTTCTTATATCATTGAATTAATTATTTCTTAAATTGAAGAATTACAACATCAGTGTTGTATTATTATTAATGAAAATTATTTCTTAATTAAATTCTAAAAAAAATTCTTGTTGTATAAAAAACATTTAATTTTAATAATAATTTATATAGTATATAATATCTTATATTTACACTCGTATTAAAATATTATACTTATTAAAAGTAAGAGTGTGACATTTTGTCACTCTCATTGATTTTAATAATATCTAAGTCATTTTCAAGTACAATGTTCCATTAAGTAATTCAATTTTCATATCCTATGTTTTAATGGTTAAACTAAATTCATCTAATAATATTTTGGAAAGTGTTATGGTATTTTCTAATATTTATAAAATTATTTTCCCCTAATTATTGTATTTACCCTTCACCATGGTATAAAAAATTATGAATATTACTACATATATTTTTTTGTTTGAAAATACAAGTGACCTATTTGAGAAATTTTTAATTTTTCATTCCAAGTATAGATTCCATTTTTAAAAATTCAATACACTGAAATTCCAACAAATATGTTAATGTTAATTTTGTAGATGGGTTGAGAAAATGGGTTTTTAAAGTGAAAATGTTAAAAAGATTGAGATGTTTTTATCTCTAAATTGAAAGTGAAATTTATTATAATGACCAAAATTGGATTAAATTATATAAAATTGATAAAATAAAATGATAAAACAAAAAAAATTATTTAACACTATAAATTATTTAGATGAAAAGTGATCATTTAATTAAAATTCATAATTTTATATTATTCCTCAAATCCTGAAACTTATTAGAAAAATCAAATAATTCAACTGAAAAAATTGATATTACTATTTCTATAATTATTTTATTAATTAAAATATAATTTATAAAAAAATTTAAAAACTATATTTAAAACAATTTTGTTACTAATATAAGGAACACAATATTTTTAGAAAACTACATCATTAATGTATAAAATTGGATTTATTATTATATCATGTATAGAAAAAACATAACATTAATTTTAAACACCAAATTTAAAATATATTTAATTAATATAATTCAAAAATAGTATTTTGTTTATTGATTGGTATAAAAGATACTTTTTTAGAATTATATAATTTTTCAAACAAATATCCTTTTATTTGAAAAGAGGTTTATATTCATTTATATTTAATCTATCACCAAAGATTTGATTTTATTTACAGGTCTAAAGGATATTTTCTCGATTTATTTAATTCAGTTCAAACCCTCCATTCTATATTCTAGTTAATAACTATCATGATAAATAATATATCATTGTTTGGTAAAACTCGGTCATGCATATAACGTATTCCATCAAAGAATATCATTATTTCCTGTAACAGAAGGAAAAATTAATATTTCATGTACCAAATGCAGAAATAATTGTTGAATATTTTATGTTATCTTTAAATCAATCTTAAAAGTGTGTCATGAAATAGAATCAATCATTGAATTTTAATTGATTAAAAAAATCCAAAAGACATGTGGTGTTTCATTTTAGCCCTTTAAAAAAAATTCTTCTTCATAATTTTTTACATGGATAAAATTGATAAGGATAACTCTACCTCCTAAAATCATTGAGATTCCATGTATATTCCACAAATATATTTTTCACCATAAAAAATATACTAGATGAGTGGATTTGTTTCATAGAACACTCTCTAGTGGACCCTAAATGTCAACCGGTTGTTCCTCATACGAAATATCAAGCTCCATTGATTAGAACTATGACATTAGTAAATATTAATGGTTAGGTATATACTTCAACAAGAGAGATACATAGAATATATCTTTTACTAGAGATAGGATATGTAGAATCACCAATCGACAAACCATCTTCATGATTTGATCAAGAACTTTTAAAAATTACATCCTCACAATTTTAAATTGCAATTCAATAATTGATGATCGATGTTTTATAATTAATTTGTTGGAAACCCACATCATATAAAAGGATATAAAAACTTATTTTTATAAAGGAGAATATCACCACATAACTAGGATTTGGATTAGTATAATATTATTGGAAATTGAAAACATGGATATGGAAGAGAGTTCTAACTATAATGTTATGATAGTGAATGATAGAGAATATGGGCACTATAAAGTTAGTGACAAAATAACCATAGACAAAATAGGGTATAAAATTGTATTAATATCATCATTAATGATGATAATAAGTTCACATTTTATTTCAAAAAATAATTTTGAGAATACCTAATTATATTATTTTATTTATAAGTAAAATATCATTTTCTTGTTTATCTGTATCAATTTTTCTCAATATCCCTATCCATAAAATGATGTTTTAGTTTTAATTTTTGTTTAAATAGTATATCATAAGATCCAAAATGGTATGAAAATTATTTTATTCTATTAATATTTAGCATCTTAAAAACAACTGTTGGAATTGGTTATTCCACAAACAAAAATCTTCATATGTTTAAATAATAAATTAATCTCTAATACCAAAACTAAAGTCAAATGTAATCTTTTTCATAAATGGTTTAAATTATAACCCATTCAGAATTATAAATTTATATTAAAAGTGATTGATTTACTCATAATCAACATAACATTTATCCCATAAATATCATAAATCTTCTCCAAATTTCAACATACCAAACATGTGAATTCATTCATCATAAATTCTCTTGAATCATGATCATAACCTAGACTAAAATAAATCTTTAGTAAAAATATGAATGCATTCAAAAATTAACCATTTACTCATACCATAAATCCAAAATTTATATAAAATCAGTCCTTAACCAACCTTATGATCATATTAAGAATAAGTTATAAGGTAATATATTTAAAATCCTAGATAAATAAATAAATAATACATTTTCATAATTATAAACATTTGGGAATTAAATGTTAATTCTACTTTAAAAGGGTTGGTAAGATCGTCGGCGTACCCGATACGCAACAATGGGTTTCTTTGTAATATTACGTTACACACTAACAATATAATATTATTATTTTAAATGGTTGTTAAATCCTAGCCATTATATCGACAGAAACGAATAGAACAAACTATAATATGATTATACATGTCTGTTAAATGTTTTTACATTTATCCAATAAAATATAGAGGCTTAAAAGGTAATCTAATTTTATTCAAAAGTTACCAAAAAGGTTGATTTACCACCTTTTGATGGTGAACCCTCTATAAATATTGTTTTGGTCACTTTGATATGTTATATAAGAGAAAATAAAATTCATAATTAGAAAAGATACATCAAAATTTACTTTGGATGAAATTTTGGTATTTTTCTCATAAACGTCATTTTTTCATGAATAGTGAAAATACAGTATTTTAATTCAAAAATGTTTTTTAATATAACATATTTATAAGGTTGGATTATCTATTTATTTGTTTTTAACATTTAATTTGAATATATATTTTACATTAAATCCAATGTTTGTTATTTTAATTAATTTCACATTGAAATTGGACACAAATAAGTGTCAATCCTTTGATAGTTAATATTTCTAAAAACACATTTTTTTAAAATGGGAATTATTTATAAATTAAATTCTGAAACTTCCGTGTTTTGAATTTGGAAAAATTTATTTCATATTTGGAATCTAGAGGTCCAATTTTTATAAATAGCTATCATTTATTTTTAGACATTATGAATATTTACTTGAGAAAAAAAAATTATTTACCATGTTCAAAGGGTAAATCTGGTAAAGAAGGGTAAATTGTTTTTATAACAATCATATAAAATTACCATAACATCTGTCATAATTATATTTTTTGATATATCCCCGACCATGGGAAAACTTGGGTCGATTTTTGGACCCCATGGGGTCACTTAAGAGTGATAATGATACTTTATTTTAATTAATTTAATGTAAAGACAAAAATGACATTAAAAAATATCTTTTTCTCTATCATTTTTTACAAAGGTTTATATAATTTATCATTTAGACTATAAATATTATTTTGAAATATTAAATGATTTCCTATATCATGGTATTTTTTTATAATTTTTAGACATGAAATAGATAAAATTATTTAAGCCACAATAACGATGCAGTGTTAACCCAATTAATAAATTATTTAAATAAATAAGATTGTAAATATTAAAATAATATCCAAAACCTGTCCAATTATTATTAGATTATTTTTTTTTGACCATTAGTCATCTAATATTTGACCTTAATAATTTTTGTACCTAATGAAACCGAAAATCATTATATAATAAATAATATTTTCACACTTTCCTAAAGAGCCCATCCACACACTTATAAAAGTCCCTCACTTCTAACTCATTTTTAAAACCTCTCAAGCCGCTTGGCTCATCTAAACCATGCCAAAATAATCTCTTAGGATCCTTATCTTTTACCTAGAAGCCTTACATTAGGTAGAAGTCACTTCAAGAAGTCCTTTTGGTTCAAACCAAAGAGAGGTACCCAAATTAAAAGTAATGGTTTCTCATAACTTCATTTATTTTATTTTGATTCTACAATAGCTAAACTCTTTTTAATCCATTATTTTATTAAAACACCAGTATCCTAAATATACTAGTATGGTTTTATAAGAAGTATTTGAACTACACTTACAGACACCTCTATCTAATTGGTGAAGAAAATTCTGTTTCTCTGGATGACAAGTTAATGCCTCAAGAAACGATGATTGTTCGATTATCTCCTACCTCCTCTCATGGTGGCCATTACGAATAAAATATATTCATATATGATATATATAATGTTAATGTTTTATTTATTATTCATTTTTTTATTGCATATCTTTAGGGTTTCCATTATGGGTAAACATGATATTTTCATTTGAGAAAATGCGGACTACCGCCCCCTCAAAGTGATGTGACTCGATAATTCCATATGTGGGACATATAGGGGATTGATTTAATGATATTATATTTGATATTATACTTGAATTATAATATAACTATGTATAATTATGTTTTAATTCCATTAAAACCTGAAATAGAAATGAAATTAGCGTTCATGCATACGTATGACTTACTATCTCCCTTAACGGTGCATTTCATTTTTTATATTAATATGTAATGAACTGTTATAAATACATATATATACTGGATATATATGAAATATATGACATCCAAATCATTAATATCATTTCAGAGATAAAAGACTATTTACCATATGGACAACTTGTAATTATAAGTTGTTCATTTTTTACTGAAGTACGAAATATCGACAAAACAACGATAATTAACTTAAATGATTATATATTGTTTATAACATGGTTATAAGGGATATAAAATAAATAATAAACATGAAATTTTTTTTTAAGAAATTATAAATTAACTTTGTTTTATTATTCAGGAGATTAAAAAACAATCGAGACCAATCAGACATGAGGTAAGGGACTTCATCACAATATTTTTTCATTGAGGTTTATTTTTTTATTACCTGACATTATTTTATACACTATATAAACATCTTTAAATATTAATTTCATCCAAAGGGAATATTTTTCTACGAAGATTTTTACTAAATGAAAAAAATGAATGTTTCTTCTAACGTAAGTGATGACAACGACCTTTCTGCCAACGTGAGTATTACTTGATATTTGGCATCCTTAACAAGTCGAAATGTTTTTAAAAAGAAAATAAATACCATATACCCGTTTACATATTTTGGTATTGAAAATGGTTTTGTTAATATATTTTTTATGTCAATATATTTAAGTGATATAATTTGATTAAAATGTGGAAATTTTTTCTTTCCTTTAGATTTGTTGTATGTGCTAAAATTTAATAATGGTAAATTGAAATTTGACAAGCGGTTAAGTGATAAACCAAATAATGGGAGGTGCTGTGATAAACTAGGATGGGTGGTTACATTACAACCTCCATTGCATTGGGTATGGAATTCGGCTGTAAGGCTTTTCCATTCAGTGATATGTGTGGAAGTCAACTGTATGGTTGTTCCGTTTAAGTATGTTTATGTACCATGTTACCATTATCTGTTATGTGTTCATTATATTGGTTTTATAGTAATCATTTTGTTACAAAAGGTTAGTAAATTCACTTTTATTTAGGGAAGAGTATTCACTACTTTATAAAGGTGAAAATTATTATTTATGATAAAATATTCATGGTTTATTGTTGTTTCGAAAATCTAACAGTTTTCCTTCTTTGTGTATCCCTTAATGAGATTTTTATTCTTATCCGATGTTTTTTAAATGTTTTTCATAGTACATAAAGTTGAATAGAGTCACGGATGGGATCAATAAAAATTCATGCTATCTAAAACATGGAACTATAAATTACACTTTTTTTCAAGATTTTATATTTTGTGAACAATAAAGGGAAATCGGTATAAGTGTCTATATTGTATCTCTTGGGATAAAATGTAACAATTATCACCTAATTCATTAAATTATAAACCTGAAAAGATCATCAATGTGGATTATTCATTTAATTCAATATTATGTAATATTTAAGGCCGAGTCCTCATAGTTGGTATCAGAGGTCGGTTTAGATAAATATAGGAGTTAGGGTATTGTTAAATTAATATCCATAAATAACATTATGTTAATATTGAAATGATATAAAATTTAATGATTATCATGTTGCTTCACCTCAGATATTTCTGTGTTTAGATTGGTTTTCCACAGAGGAAACATGACAGGTATGTTGGGAAGACATCATGTGGAAGACAAACAACCAAATCAGTAACCAGATATGGTTGGAATAAGAACTGAACTGTTTGTTTCAGTGATGGCACAATTGGATGGGGAAATAAATGGTGGTGGTATCCATGCAAGAGATTAGATAGATCAAACATAGAGGAACATGTCATTTGTGGAGTATTTTACGAAGCAACAACCCCATCACATTGAGGATCATCTGACCCTATGCTTACTGAAGGATTGACTAAAGCACTGGATAATATTTTCGATGTTATGGGGTGTTCAGAACATCAATAGGTTAGTCACACTATTGAATATTTTGAAGGTGAAGCTGATCAGTGGTGGTCGATGGGGAAAATATCAAGGATAATGAGGAGATTGATGCTCTTGATCAGGATGAATTCAAAGGAATGTTTCTCGAAAAATATTTTCCTAAGGTGGTTCGTCTTAGGATGTAAACAAAATTCCAAGAATTGAGGCAGGAGGATGACTCAGTGGTTGCTTATGAAGAAACATTCACTCTACTATAAAATTATGATGCAAATTTCATACGAGATCTTGATATTAAAATCAATAATTTTTACTCAGGATTAAAGCCAAAGTCTCGAATGTCTTTAGATTCTCATGAGTTCAAAAGTTATGAAAAACTTGATTGATGTGTAGAGAAGGTGGAAATGGGGTTTTCTGATGATCATGTGTTCTTTGAAAAACAAAAAAATAAATTTTCTAGGTGGAAGATGATGGTATGAACTCTTCAAAAATGTCTGATGGTAAGAATCATAAGTTTAGAGTTTGTGAAAATTGTGGTAAAAATCATTCTGGGGAATGCCATTTAAATTTAGGTATGTGCTACCAATGTTGTAAAATGGGACATAAAGATCGTAAGTGCACAAAAAAATATGATGGTAATGGTAAGACAAAATCATATTTACAAGTAGTAAAATTTTTTAAGTGTAATGAAATGGGTTATTACAAAAATGAGTTTCCAATGAGGAATTCAACTGAGGGAATGCAACTAGCTTACAAGAAGAAAGGGGTGGTGAAATCCTTTGCAACTACTTCGGCAGATGTTGGGACATCAAATGATGTTGTATCATGTATACTATTTGTTTGTTCAGATTATTCCAATGTGTTGTTTGATTTAGGGTCACTACATTCGTTGATTTCAGAGATTGTTTCTAGTAAATTATGAATTACATCTCAAGATATAAATCCCGAACATATGGTAAAAACACATGAAGGACATGGTGAAACTAATATAAATTATAATATCCTTCTTGTCCTTGTGTTCGGAACGAATCAACCTACATACCATATTTTTTTTACCTCTAGATGAGTTTTATGTTATTTTGGGCATGTATTGCCTATATGGTTATCATGCTAAGATTGACTACAGAGCTAAAGATGTTTATTTTCAGAACGATTTTCAGTTTGTGTAGAGGATGAACCCTTTATTTTGAAAAAATATCAGGAATCCGAGAAAACTAGTTAAAGATGGAAATGAATGTTACCTTGCGAATATTGTTGAAAACAAAGGAACTTTTAGATTAATAAGGTGCTAGTTGTAAATGAGTACCTTAATGTTTTTTCTGATTAGTGTCTTGGTATTATACTTGATCGGGATCTTGAATTTATTGTTTCTTAGTTCATGATGCTAAGCCAATTTCAAAAACCCCGTATTGAATGGCTAAAATTGAACTTTTAGAGTTAAAGAGACAATTTCATGATTTATTAGATAAAGGTTTCATTCGACCTTGTACATCACCTTGAAATGCTAATATCTTGTTTCTTGAAAAGAAATATGGTTAAATTAGTCTATGCATTGATTATAGAGAATTAAATAACATCACTATTAAGAACAAGTATCCTTTTCCTCATATCGATGATTTGATTGATAAGCTCTAGGGAGCTCGATATATTTCGAAGATTTACATGAGGTCGGGTTACCCTCAGTTGGAAGTAATGGAAACAGACATTCTGAATACTACGTTTCATACTAGATATTTCCATTATGAATTTTTAGTTAAGCATTTCAGTTTAACCAATGCACCTACTATATTCATGGATCTTATGAGTAGAATTTTCAATGAGTTCTTGGATATGTTTGTGGTTTGGTTCATTGATGATATTTTGGATTATCATAAAAGTAATGAGGAGAATGGGAGTCATTTAAATTTTGTCTTCCAAACCATAATTGAAAATAAAATATATGGGAAATTCAGAAATTGTGAGATATTATTACAACAATTTTCATTCCTTGGTCACATTGTTTAAAAAAATGGCATAACTATTGATCCTGCTAAAACAAAAGTAGTTGAAGAATGGTCGAGACCCACAAATATACTTGATATTCTTAGTTTTATTGGTTTGGAATGTTCTTACCAGAGGATTGTTGAGAATTTTTTACATTTATCTAGTCTAACTAATAAGTTAACTCAAAAAATTTGATTTGTTCATTTGGAAAAAAGATTCTGATGATTTTTTTCAGGAACTGAAAAGAAGATCGGTGAATTATCCAGTTTTGGCACTACCTTATAGAAATGGAGAGTTTGTTATTTACAGTGATTCTTCATTGAAAGGTCTTTGTTGTGTCCTTATAAAGAATTATCAGGTAATTGCTTATGCTTCATGTCAGTTGAATCCTCATGAGTTAAATTACCCTACACATGATTTAGAATTATCTGCTGTTGTTTTCGCATTAAAAATTTGGAGGCATCATTTGTATGGTGTAAAATGTGAAATATATTCTGACCACAAGAGTTTGAGGTATATATTCACTCATAACGAATTGAAAATGAGATAGTGGAGATAGTTGGAATTAATAAAGTATTATGATTGCACGATCCGTTACCATCTGGGAAAAGAAAATAGAGTGGATGATTCTTTGAGTCGAAAAAGTAATGCTTCATTAACCATGCTATGTTTGGAACGATAACCTTTGGTTTTTTATGAACTTTCTTATCGAGGTTGTTGGGGTAGGAAATTCTTCTATTTTGTTTTAGGTTTCAGTGAAATCATCTCAATCAAATAAAATAAAACAAGTGCAGATGGAAGAAGGTGAGTTGCAGAAAAAGGTAGAGTTGGTTCAGAAGGGTAAGTTGCCTGAATTTAACATTGATAATGATTGTGTTTTGAGGTTTGGGATGAGATTATGTGTTCATTATGATTCAAAGTTGAAGAATGTGTTGTTATGTGGTGCTCATAGTTATCCATTTTCAGTTCATCATGGCAGCACTAAGATGTACAGAGATCTTCGGGAGTATTTCTGGAGGGTTGGAATGAAATGAGATATTATTGATTTTACTGTGAAGTTTTTGACTTGTCAGCAAGTTAAAGGTGTGTGGAATTTACCTAATGGTATTCATTAGTATTTACTGGCACTAGAGTGGAAATAGAAAAATATATCCATGGACTTCGTTGTGGGATTACTAAAGACATCTCGAGGTAATAATGCAATCTGGGTTATTGATGATCAGTTGAATAAATATTCTATTTTCTTCCTACTCGAGATACTTTGTCTCTCGATAAAATTTCTCGGTTGTATATTAAATATATTATTAGGTTTCATGGAGTTCTATTCTCCATTGTATCAGATCGTGATCCCAGGATTACTTCTTACTTTTGGAAAGTCCTTAAGAAGTCGTTTGGTACTGAATTAAATATTAGTACATCTTTTCATCCTCAATAATATGGATAGTTAGAATGAACAGTTAAGACCTTGGAGGATATGATACAAGCTTTTTCAATGGATTACCAGGGACTTTGGAAAAAACATATTTCTTTGGTTGAATTTTCTTATAATAAAAGTTTTCCTTCTAGTATATATATGGCTCCATTTGCAGAATTATATAGAAATTGTTGTTGAACTCCACCTTTTTTGGATGATGTAGGTGAGAGGAGGCTGATGGGACCAAAATTTTATAAAAGAGATAGTAGATAATGTTCAGTTGATTCATAATAACATGATAATAGCTCAGAGTAGACATAAAATGTATGTGTGTAATCAGATGAAGGATCTATCTTACAAGGTAGGTGATCATGTCTTTCTCAAAGTTTCCACAAGGAAAAGTGTGATGCGTTTTGGTATAAAAGAAAAGCTGAGCCTGAGGTTCACTAGACCTTAGGAAATCCTAGATAAAGTGGGATTCGTTTCCAACATATTGGCTTTACCCCCATGTGTGTCCCATGTACACAATGATTTTCTTGTTTCAATGTAGAGAAATTATATGCCAGATCCCTCTCATGCTTTGAACCTAGAGGTATTTCAATTGGAAGATAATCTCTCTTAGGATGAAAAACTAGTACAAATTCTTGACATAAAAGAGAAAGTATTTAGAAATAAGGTAATTCACCAGGTAATGGTTTTGTGGATAAACTACTTGGTTGAAGAGGCAATGTCGGAATATGAAAATGCTATGAGGGATAAAAACCCCAATTTATTTGATATGTGAATAAAATTGCAAGGATAGAATTTACAAAATGGTTGAAGGATGTAACATCCCAGGTAAATAAAGAAATAATAATTTTTCATAATTATTAACATTTGTGAATTAAATTTTAATTTTACTTTATTGGGGTTGATATTCTTGATGTCGTACCTGATACGTAACAAAAGATTTCATTGAAATCTTACGTTGTAGAGTAACAATATAATATTAATTTTTTAAATGGTAGTTAACACCAAACTGTTGTATTATCGGTAATGAATCGAACTACCCATAATATGATTATACATATGTGTTAATTTTTTTTACATTTATCCAATAAATGATAGAGGCCTAAAATGTGAATGAATCTAATTTTAAGCATATTTTACCTTAAAGATTATTTACAACCTTTTGATGAAGAACCATATTTAAATAATGTTTTGGTCACTTTTATTTTTTCTATTTGACAAAATAAAATTCTTCTTTATAATAGGGACATCAAAATTGACATTGGATGAAATTTTGATATTTTTATGATAAAGTTCATTTTTAAGGAATACTGAAAAATAATATATTTTAATTAAAAATGTATTTTAATCTAATTTATTTATATGGATGGATTATCCTTTTAATTAGTTTTGAATTGTAATTAGAATATATTTTTTACATTTAATCCAATTTTGGTAATTTTAATTAATTTTACATTGAAATTGGACATAGACAAGGGTAAATCATTTGATAGTTAATATTTCTAAAAACACATTTTTTTTGTTTTGACAACGGGTATTAATTTAAAAATAATTTATTTTACTTCATTGTTTTGAATTTAGATAAATGGATTTTATATTTATAATCAGGAGGTCCAAATTGTGTAAATAGGAAAATTTTATTTTTATACATTATGAATATATACTTCAGTAAAAAATTTATTTACTATGGTTAAATGGAAATTCTGGTAAATAATGTAAAACAATTTAACATAATAAAATAAAATTACCTTAACATGTGTCCTAATATTATTTATTGATAAATATACGACCATTGAAATATTTTGGTAGATTTTGGGACCCCATGGGGCCACATAAGAGTGATAATGATAGTTAATTTTAATTAACTTAAAGTAAAGACAGAAATGGAATTAAAAAATATCTTTTAGTAAATTAATTTTTACATGGGGATATATAAGTTATAATTTTGAATAAATATATTATTTGGTAATCTAAAAATATGTCCTAAGTCATGGTATTTGTTTTATAATTTTTAGACATCTATTACATAAAATTATTTAAGACACAATAATGATGTAGTGTTTACCTCATTAACAAATAATTTAAATAAATAAGATTATAATGAATAAAATAATATTAAAAACCTATCCAATTATTATTAGATGATTTTATTTTGACCATTAGTCTTCTTATAATTGGCCCTAATTAGTTTTTGAATTATTGAAACTGAAAATAATTATATAGTAAAATAATATATTTATAGTTTCTTAAAGAGACCCTCCTCCTACTTATAAAAATCCCTCACTTGTAACTCATTACTCACACCACTCAAGCCACTAGGCCCATATAAACTTTGCCAAAATAATCTCTCAAGATCCCACTCTTCCACCTGTATTCCTTACCATAGGAAGAAGTCACTTTGAGAAGTCCTTTTGGTTCCAACCGAAGGGAGTTAACCAAATTAAAGGTAATAGTTTCCCTTAACTTATTTTCTTTTATTTTACATCTAAAACCCCTAAAATATTATTATTAGTTATTTATAACAACACCAGTATCTTAAATATACAAGTATGTTGTTATGATATGGATTATAACTACACTTACACACACCTCCATTTTATAGGAAAAGAACATACTGTTTTTGTGGATGAAAAAAAACACCTCACTAAATGATATTTATTCTATTATCTCCTACCGCCTCTCATGGTGGACATTAAGATTAAATTATTTTTATATATGATATATGTTAGGTTTATGTTTTTATTGCTTCTATAATTTCCATTTATAGAATATATTTATGGTTTCTATTATGGGTAAACGCGATAGTTTCATTAAAGGAAGTGCGGACTACCAACCCCTCAAAGAGATATAACTCATTAATGACATATGTGGGATGTATAATGGATGGACTTAATGATATTATATATGATATTATACTGGAATTATAATATACCTATGTATATTTATGTTTTAATTCCATTAAATTATGAAATAGAAATGAAATTATAGTTCATGCGTACATACGACTTACCGTCTCCATTAATGGTGCATTTCATTTCTTATCTCCAAAAGTTATGTAAAGTTATAAATACACATATATACTATATATATATGATATAAATGATATCTAAATCATGAATATCATTTTAGAGATAACGGGCTATGGACCACATGTAGAGAACCAAAGCTTGACGTACATGGACATTACATGACTTTTGCAGAATACTTAATACATAACAAAAACATACACACAAGGACCATAATAGTTTATTGTATTTGGAAACTCAGAAAAATAATATTCTAATCATTGTGAAAGATCTTCAACACCTCCCATAAAGAAATTCCCTTTTTCTTTTCTTACCTAAAACCTTTTTTTATATCTTGGGGAAAAGCAAACATATAAAGGGTGAGCTCAAATTCTCAGTAAGGGTAATCATGGATAAAATAAAACAAATCATATAAATTTGATCTTAAAAACATTACCATAATGTTTAAACATCAAAATATTGAGCAATGACATAAAACATGGCAGTAAATAAGGCATAGATCATAAAGAAACATTAATCAGGTTAAAATAGCATGGGAATAAAACATGTAATTGTGGAAAAACATTAAGCACATGATATGATTTCCATAGTAGCCAAGGCATTGCTGCCAAGACCATCTCAGTGGACAAAGACCCTTACTGAACTGGGTTTACTTGCCGTTCCAACCCGGTATTACTGAACCAGATTTACTTTCCATTCCAGCCATGTCTGTCTCATGAGATATTAATCTTTACCCAATGAATTGGAGGGAGATATAGGTCCCACCCATATCATAATGAAATAATTCTTACATGTTCCAAAAAATAAACATACATCATTCATAATAACCCAACGAATAAAATGGTTTTCATAAACATCATCCCATCATCACAGAATCCATATAAAAGAAATGGATATCATTTCATAATAAGAAAAGTGAAACCATGTAAATCATAGAGAAATTATACTTAAAACATACACATATGAAATAATTTCATCTTAGATGGAAAAAAGTTTTTGATAAAACACTGGAAATGAATTCTTGAGGAAAATATCCTTTCTTCTTCAAAATCAATTTCTTTTCACAAACATCATGCAATTTTAAAAGAAAAGCATTTTTCTGAAACTAGTCATGAAATCATTTGGAAGAAGCTTCATGAAAATAAGGCTTTATAAAACTATAAAAATCCATTCACGCCGTATAAGATAAAAATAACATTCTTCGTGTACTTTTGTCGGAAAAGTCAAAAAGTACCTCGTATGGTAAACAAAAGAAAGATTCATTTCATACAATGTGGTAAAAGTATAAAAGGGTAAAATGACATTAAACATACATGAATGAAAAGTAAACATTTTATGAATACATTTTGAGAACATATGGGCATGGATAATAATCATAACCCTAGTAAATACTTACAAATAAACAATCTCGGATAAGAATGAGATTGGAATAAGTATCCCTTACCTTAGGTCCGATATGCTTCATACATATCCCAACCTCCTGTATAATGATTTACATAATGTCATTGACTTATTAGAGAATCATATTCATTGTTATGATATCATATATGGTTTACTTACTACTTTATATTAACCGTTCTTTTGAAAATCCCATGTTCAAGCAACGTTTTGGGTAAAATCATCTTATTTATCGTACGTGTTTCGACTTGTTGTTCTTGATGTTATAATTACTTTTATAATGATTTAATTACTTACAGAATGTAAATCATGATTTATATATCATATATATTCATTATATATCCACCATATACATGTATTTTTAATATTACATATCTTAAGGAGGAAAGAAATGAAATGCACCGTTCATGGAGACGGTAAGCCGTACGTACACATGAACACTACATTCATTTCTATTTTTTATTTTAATGAAATTAAAACATAATTATACATAGTTATATTATAATTCCAGTATAATATCATATATAATATCATTATCTACATCCTTTTTACATCCCACATACGTCATTAACGAATCACATCATTTTGAGGGGGCGGTAGTCTGCACTTCCTCAAATTAGATTATCGTATTTACCATCTATGGAAACCATAAAGGAATGATATAATTGGGAATTAATGAAGCACAATGAAATCATAAACATAATATATATGATATACGAATAGATTTACATCATAATGTCCACCATGAGAGGCGGTAGAAGAAAATCGAACAATCATCGTTTCTTGAGGTGTTAGATTTCCATCCACAGAAACATTATGTTTTTCATCCATTAGATGGAGGTGTGTGTAAGTGTAGTTATAATAAATCACATAAAAACATCCTAGTATTTGGAGGATACTGTTGTTGTCACAAAATAAGGGATTAAAAATAGATTAGGGGTTGGAGAAGCAGAATAAAAGAATACAACTTAAGAGAAACTATTACATTTAATTTGGGTAGCTTCCTTTGGATTGAACCAAAAGGACTTATTGGAGTGTCTTATGCATAATGTAAGACTTCAAGAGGAAGTATAGGGATGTATAGAAATTATTTTTGTAGAGTTTGGACGATCCAAATGGCTTGATAGGTGTGTGGAATTGCATAGAAGTGGTATCCTTTTATAATGGAGAGGCGGATCTCTTTAGGAAAGTGTGAAAACATTATTTTATTATAAACTTATATTGGGTTTCAAGAGGTCCATAAAACATTAATGTCTAAGATAAGATGACTCATATTCGAAATAAAATCATCCAATAGGAATTGGACAGGTTTCGGATAATATTTTAATCATTATAATCATATTTATTTAAATCATTTATTAATGAGGTAAATACTACATCATTATTGTGTCATAAATAATTTAATTAATTTGAAGTCTAAAAATTATAATAAAAATACCAACATGTAGGAAATCCTTTTATCTTTCCAATTAATATTTATAGTCAGAATGATATTTTATATATCCCCTTATAAAAATTAATTATTAAAGATTTTTGTTAATTCCAATTTTGTCTTTACATTAAATTAATTAATCTATTGTGTCATTGTTTTTGATAAGTGGCTCCATAGGGTCCCAAAATAGTCCCATGGATGCCCATGGTCGGCCATTACTCATACAATATGTTTTGTACAAGTGTTAAGGTAATTTGGAATTATTATAATTATCTCTTAACCTTGAATTACCCAATATACCTTTAACCGTGGTAAATAAAAGTAAACTGTTACTATTCACCAAAAATTATTTTTATCTAATTGAACCGAATTTTATTCCTTGATATTAATCGGTCTCTTGGATTTTATGAATTCAACTCACAGATTCTTTAAAATTAAGTTTTATGAACAATTTAAAAAGCTCCAAGGAGGTGGGTAAAAGATTGTGAAAAGTTCAATATAACTTTTATAAATCTAAAATTATTATAAAACGATTACAGTGAATTTCATTGAACTTATATAATTATGATTTATCCAATTTGACCTAAAATAAATTTAAATCAAATAAATAATTATTTAAATAAAAAGTAGGTTTTAACCAAAAACTCTGTGTTTTCACTATTCAAAAAAAATTAATGTTTTTCAGAAAAATAACAAAAATTCAGCCTAATCTATATTTGATATTCCAAATTAAAAAATGATGTCTATTTTTTAAAATTCAAAAAATAGAAGTGGAATTAATTAATTTTAAAATTAATTCCTATTATCAAAACAAATTGAGTGTTTTTAAGAAATAATAACTATCAAAAGATCTTCACTTGTTTATGTCCAATTTCAAAGTGAAATTAATTCCAATGACAATCATTGAATTAAATGGTAAAAATATATTCTAATTACACTTTAAAACCAATAAAAAGATAATCTATACATATAAATTATTTCGATGAAAAATGTTGTTTTTAATTAAAATATAGCGTGTTTTTATTATTCATCAAAATATAAAAGTTATCAGAATAATATGAAAAATTTATCCAAATTACATTTTTATATATTGATTCCAAGGAAGAATTTTATTTTGTCAAATTGATTTTATAAACATGTAAAAAACTAGATTTAAAGTGGTTGTTCCATCCAAAGGCGGAAAAACTGCATTTTTTGAAAATTACTTATTTTCCCCGAAACATTTATTTTGTTCTCATACCATGTTCTAGAAAATATTTAAGCTGAATAATAATGTTATAAAATTCATAATGTAGTTAATACTATTCATAACGTCTAGTCCATAATAATATTATAACCATATATCGTTGTTTAGTGAAACCTAGTATTGCGTACAACATACGCTATCAAGGAAGGTCGTGATTGCGTGGAATGCAAGCCAAGTCTGGGTTGCGTGTTGTGAAAGACTCCTCCATTGTTTCGTATAATAGAATCCAACCGTATTTCATTTATACATTGAATATATATATATATATACACATAATTTTGAGTAGAATAACTACTATCAGAATTGTGTGTAACATGATCCAAGAATAGTGTTGCGTATACTGCAAGCTAATACGGTGTTTTGTATGGCGTAAGGTAATATTGGTGTTGCGTAAAACACAAGATATCAGTGAAATTAAAAATAATAATTCTCATAATATCTCTGGTTGTTACATTCTACGCCCCTTAAAATGAATTTCACCCTCGAAATTCGTCGGGGTTATAAATGGTTTGTTACTTGATAATTTCTTTCATAGAAACCCACATCGTAAAAAGGAATGCTAAAACTTAATTTTAAAAAGTGAAGTATGAAACATAACAGTTACCCAAATTAACTAATCACTAGGTTTCCACATAGGAGATCATAGGTGAAAATATGGATATGGAGGAGAAATATAACCATCAAGTTATGATAGAGAGTGGTAGAAAACATGGCTATGAAAAAGCCATCAATCACAAAGCCATAAATTTGTGATGATCTATGGTACTATCTGATTCATCAGATATGAGGGCACTAGAATAAAATTTTTGGTTTTAAAGATCATTTCCCTAATGTTGAAGAATTTTTTAATTAAAATAAATTCTTACTTGATTTTGGTACAATCTCATTGTTGTTCATGTCTTGAACAATTTCCACTTCATCTCTTAAATAAATGAAGTTGAATTTGTTTTCCATGAAGTGTTAGTGGATCATGCGATATAATGATAGGTCATTCCATCTGTCTCCAACATAAGGTTAGAAAAAGTTATATACATAATTCTATCCATGGTGAGATTAATCATATATGGTTGCTAAAATGGACTTATACTTCAGCTATCATAGTGCTTAATAAAATAAAACTACTTTATACTAACCGGAGACTTCCTGTAGGCCAGTGGTAGGAGATAAAGTCCTGTCGCACTTCATTTCTGGGTTCGATTCCCATAGCCTTGTCCGACGTGACGAGTTGTCACCCGTCCTGCAGGTTGTCCTTTTTCTAAAATTACATCATTATGAAATTCCATCAATAATATCAAAAATAGTTCTAGCCTTAAACAATACTAACTTATGTCCAACATAATCCATTTCAAATCATTAGGCTTATCCAAAATACTTATGTCCAAGCTTATAGTATAAAGAAAACAATTACTAGAAATTTCGTCTACCGAGCATGTTAATACCATCATTTATCCCCAATATATCTTGTTGATCACATTCCAATCATGTGAATACCATAATCATGTATTCTATTAAAAAATGAATACCCATTTAACCTTAGTGAAAACATGAATGCTGTCAAAAGTTAACTCTTTCCACATACCAAAATCCAAAAATTCTATATACTCAAACCATGATATAACTATGTCAATATATCAGTCATGATATCATTTAATTTTCTCTTCATCCATTCATTATGTGCATATCATCTGGTTTCCAAAAATATTTCATTCACTTTTCATGGTTACCGGCACCAAAAAATTATTGGAAACCACAATATACAAATACATAAATATTCCAATATTCCACAGTACTATATAAAACATTATTTTGGAATCCCATTAGATGAACACTAAATCATTCAACCAAATCGTTGTCATATTCAACATTTCCAATAGTGATCGCGTGTGACTTCCCTTTGTCCTTTTCCTTATGTGGTTGCTCATGTTGATCATAATTAACCCTTGGATTAGGGCATTTATTAGCATAATTCCCCATTTCCTTGCACTTGAAGCATTAATGTGTTGGTGGAGAATTATCTGTTGTCTTTTCTCTATTCACATCATTAGAAACATTTTTCCCATTACTTCGACAATCAACAGCAAGGTGACCATCTTTTATACAATTAAAAAAAATTCTAGTACCTTTTAGGAAATCTCCACCATGCTTCTTTCCACACTTTGAGCATAATGAAACATTCATCTTCTTTTCTCCATTGTTCTGAGATTTCTCCTTGAACTCCATCTTGCGTTTCTTATCAAAACCATGAGATGGATATATAACACCAACTTCCATTTCTACCTTGATATCACAATGCACAATTTCATCATATCTACTAAAGTCTCTTATAGCTAATGCACTTCCAATAATTGGTTTTAAGCCACTGAAGAATCAATCAACTTTACTTTCAGGTTGGATGACAAAGCCAGATGCATACCTTGAAAGCCTTGTAAAATTCGCTTCATATATACTAACAGATTCATCATCCTTTTGCTTAAGATCAAGGAACCCCTTTTCTATTTTTTTCGAAGAATACGAGGGAAGTGCTTATTGAAAAATAAGTTCTTGAACTCATCCCATTCCATGGATTTCGTTTCACCTCGAGGCCTTGTATTCTTAATTAAAGTCCACCGTTGATCTATTTCGACTTCTATTCAGTAAATATCCAGAATGAATTTTTCATTTTCCAAACAGCAAAGTATGGAAGATAACTTTTTAATGGTATAGATCCATTATTCAGAAAAAAGTGGATTAGAAGACCCACTAAAAGAAGGGGGACGTTGCCTCATGAAGGACTCAATAGAATATTGTTCCCTTCTCTGCTCATTTGGATGTCCAGAATGATTCATAGCTTATGTAAGTATAGAAATAATATTTTTTAGTCCGTATCCCATCACAATTGGTTGTTCAAGAGGAAAATCATTGCATTGTCCATTACATTGATCAACACAGTTCCTTTAGGTTCCAGTAATCCTCTAAAACCCAAAAATAATAGTGTGAGAGGAAAAAATCATGCTAGGGAAAAAAACAGAATAAAAGGGGAGTACCTTCAATATATAACATATTAGGTTTAATTCCATGACCGTTACCATAATCCTAGGAATATAACCTATACTTATACTTAACCATAGGGACATCCCTAGACATACCTTAGAAATATCTCTTGGGATCTCACTAATGTTTTTGCATCCTAGTTTCCAAAGGTTAACTAAAAATTTCCTCTGATACCAACTGTAGAGATCCAAATCTTGACGTACATGAACATTACATTACTTTTTCAGAATACTTAACACATATCAAAAAACATACACACAAAGACCGTAATAGTTTAGTGTCTTTGGAAACTCGGAAAAATAATCTTCTAATCGTGGTGAAGGATCTTCAACATCTCCCAGAAAGATCTTCCCCTTTCTTTTGTTATATAAAACCTTTATTTATATCATGGGGAAAATAAAAAATATAAAGGGTGGGTTCAAATGCTCAGTAAGGGTAAGCATGGATAAAATAAAACAAATCATATACATTTGAACTCAAAAACATGAACATAATGTTTAAACATCAAAATCATGAGAAATGACATAAAACATGGCAGTACATAAGGCATATATCATAATGAAACATTAATCATGATAAAATAGCATGGTAATAAAACAAGTAATTGTGGGAAAACATTAAGAACATGATAGGATTTCTATAGTATCCAAGGCATTGCTGCCAAGACCATCTTAGTGGACAAAGTCCCATACTGAAGCGGGTTTACGTGTCGTTCTGGCCCTGTATTACTGAACCAGATTTACTTGTCATTCCAGCCATGTCTATATAATGAGTTAAAAATATTTACCCAATGAATTGGAGGGAGATATAGGTCCCACCCATCTCATAATTAATCATTATTACTTGTGCCACAAAATAATCATACATCATTCATAATAACCCAACGAATAAAATGGGTTTCATAAACATCATCCCATCATCACATAATCCATATAAAAGAAATGGATATCATTTCTTAATATGAAAAGTGAAACCATGTAAATCATATTGAAATTATACATGAAACATACACATATGAAATAATGTCATCTTAGATGGAAAAATGGTTTTGATAAAACATTTGAAAAGAATTCTTGAGGAAAATATCATTTCTTCTTGAAAATCAATTTCTTTTCACAAACATCATGCAATTTTAAAAGAAAAATATTTTGTTAAAAATAGTCATGAAATCTTTTGGAGAAATATTCATGAAAATAAGGCTTTATAAAACTGTAAAAATCCGTTCATGCCGTATAAGTTAAAAATAACCTTCTACTCATACTTTTGTCGAAAAAGTCAAAAAGTACCACGTATGGTAAACAAAAGAAAGATTCCTTCCATACGATGTGGTAAAAGTTGAAATGGGTAAAAATGAATCTAAACATACATGGATGAAAAGTAAACATTTTATGAAAATATTTTGAGAACATATGGACATGGATAATAATCATAACCCTAGTAAATACTTACAAATAAACAATCTCAGATAACAATGAGATCGGAATAATTATCCCTTACCTTAGGTCTGATATGATTCGTACGTATCTGAAAGTCCAATATAATTATTTACATAATGTTATTGACTTATTAACAAATAATATTCATTGTTATGATATCATATATGGTTTACTTATTACTTTATATTACCCATTCTTTTTCAAATCCCATGTTAAAGAAACGTTTTGGGTAAAATCATCTTATTTATCGTATGTGTTAGGACTTGTTGCTCTTGATGTTATTATTACTTATATCATGATTTACATACTTCCAGAATGTAAATCATGATTTATATATCATATATATTCATTATATACTGAGCATATACATGTATTTATAATATTACATTACATATGGAGGTAACAAATGAAATGCACCGTTCATGGAGACGGTAAGCCGTACGTACACATGAACGCTACTTTCATATCTATTTTTTAATTTAATGGAATTAAAACATAATGATACATAGTTATATTATAATTCCTGTATAATATCATATATAATTTCATTAACTACATCCTTTATACATCCCACATAAGGCATTAACAAATCACATCACTTTGAGGGGGAGGTAGTCCGCACTTCCTCAAATGAGATTATCTTTTTTATCAACAATGGAAACCATAAAGGCTTGATATAATTGGGAAGTAAAGAATCATAAGGAAATCAAAAGCATAATATATATCATATTAGAATACAGTGCCATCATAATGGCCACCATGAGAGGCGGTAGGAGAAAATCGAACAATCATCGTTTCTTGAGACGTTAGTTTTCCATCCACAGAAAAATTATGTTTTTCATCCAGTAGATATAGGTGTGTGTAAGTGTAGTTATAATAACTCTCATAACAAAATCATAGTATTTTTAGGATACTGGTGTTTTCACAAAATAATGTATTAAAAAGAGTTTAGGGGTTGGAGAACTAGAATAAAAGAAAACAACTTAAGAGAAACTATTACTTTTAATTTGGGTAACTTCCTTTGGATTGAACCAATAGGACATCTCTACGTGTCTTCTTCCTAATATAAGGCATCACGGGGGAGAATAGGGATATATAGAACTTAATTGGGAAGAGTTTAGATGAGCCCAATGTCTTGAGAGATGTGTGGAATTGCATAGAAGTGGTCTCCTTTTATAATGGAGAGGAGGGGCTCTTTAGGAAAGTGTGAAAACATTATTTTATTATAAACTTATATTTGGTGTAAAGAGGTTAAAAACACATTATTGTCGAAGATAAGATGGCTAATATTCAAAATAAAATCATCCAATAGGAATTGGATAGGTTTTGGATAATATTTTAATCATTATAATATTATTTATTTAAATCATTTATTAATGAGGAAAATACTAAATCATTATTGTGTCATAAATTATTTGATTTATTTGATGTATAAAAATAATAAAAAAAACTACCAAAATGTAGTAAATCTATCTAGCTTTCCAATTAATATTTATAGTCTAATAGATAATTTATATAGCCCCGTATAAAAATTAATTACTAAAAGATTTTTGTTAATGCCAATTTTGTCTTTACATTAAATTAATTAATATAATGTGCCATTGTCTTTCATAAGTGGATCCATGGGGTCCCAGAATCGACCCCAAGATGCCCATGGTCGTCGATTACTAATACAATAAGGTTTGGACAACTGTTAAGGTAATTTTGAATTATTATAATATTCTCTTAACCTTGAATTACCCTATTTACCTTTAACCATGGTAAATATAAGTAAAAAGTTACTATTCACAAAAAAAATATTTATCTAATTGATCCACATTTCACTACTTGATATTAACAGTGTCTCTCGAATTTTCTAAATTCAACTCACATAAGCGGTAAAATTACGTTTTATGAACAATTGCAAAAGCTCCTAGGAGGTGGCTAAAAGACGGTGAAAAGCCAAATACAATTTTTATAAATATTAAATTATTATAAAATGATTTCAATGAATTTAATTGAACTTATATAAGTATTATGTATCTTTTTTGACCTAAAATAAATTTAAATCAAATAAATTATTATTTAAATAAAAAGTCAGTTTTAACCAAAAACTTAGTGTTTTCATTATTCATAAAAAATCGATGTTTTTCATAAAAATACCAAAAATTCAGCCTATGATATATTTGATATTACAAATTCAAAAATGATGTCTATTTTTCCCAATTCAAAACAATCAAGTTTTATTAATTAATTGTAAATGTAATTCCCGTTATCAAAACAAATAGCATGTTTTTATGAAACAATAAGTATCAAAAGATCTTCACTTGTTTATGTAAAATTTCAATGTGAAATTAATTCTAATGACCAACACTGAATTAAATGGTAAAAATATATTCTAATTACACTTTGAAACCAATTAAAAAGATAATCTAACTATATAAATTATTGCGATGAAAAAAGTTGTTTTTAATTAAAATATAGCGTGTTTTTACTATTCATCAAAATATGAAAGTTATCAAAATAAAATGAAAAATTTATCCAAATATTATTTTTATATCCTGATTCCAAGGAAGAATTTTATTTTTTCAAATTTAAATTATAAACATGTAAAAAACTAGATTTAATGTGGGTGCGCCATCAAAAGGCGGCAAAACTACATTTTTTGAAAGATACTTATTTTACCCGAAAAATTTATTTTGTTCTCATACCATGTTCTAGAAAATATGTAAGATGAATAATAATGTTATAAAATTCAAAATGTAGTTAATAATATTCATAACAGCTAGTATATAATAATATTATAACCATATATCGTTGTTTAGTGAAACCCGGTATTGCGTACAACACACGCTATCGAGGAAGGTCACGATTGCATGTAATGCAAGCCAAGTCAGGGTTGCGTGTTGTGCAAGACTCCTCCATTGTTTCGTATAACAGAATCCAACCATATTTCATTTATACATTGAATATATATATATATACTTAATGTTGCATAGAATTACTACTATCGAAATTGTGTGTAACATGATCCAAGAATAGTGTTACGTATTCTGCAAGCTAATACGGTGTTGCGTATAGCGCAAGGTAATCTTGGTGTAGCACAAAACACAAGACATCAATGAAATTAAAAAGAATAATTCTCATAAAATCTCGGGTTGTTACACCACATGAACAACTTGTAATTATAAGGTGTTCATTTTTTAATCATGTACCAAATATAGAAAAAACGACTATTATTAACTAAAATGATTACATAATGTTTATAACATAGTGATAAGTGATATAAAAGGAATAATAAACTTGAATAAGGTTTTTTTGAAATTATAAATTATCTTTTGTTTATTATTAAGGACATTAAAGAAAGGTCGAGTCAAATCGGACACGAGGTAAGGGACTTCGTCTCAATCTCCTTTCATTAAGGCATATTTTGTTTTAATAAACGAATTTCTTTTATACGTTGTATAAAATAATTTGAATTTTCATTTCACTCATAGGGAATCTTTTTCTACAATGCATTTTACTAAATGAAAAAAATGAATGTTTTTTAATGAAAGTGGTGACAATGACCTTTCCTCCACAATGAGTTTAATTTGATATTTGGATTCCTTAACAAGACATAATGTTTTTAAAAGGAAAATAAATACCATATAACCTTTTACGTATTTTGATATTGAAAATGGTTTTGATAATGGATATTTCATGTCAATATATTTATGTGATATATTGTGATTGAAATGTGGAAATTTTATCTTTCCATTATATTTTTTGTATGTGTTATGATTATATAATGATACATAGACATTTGAAAGGTGGTTACATGATAAACTAAATGATGGGTGGTGCCGTGATAAACAAGTATGGGTGGATATGTTCTAACTTCCAATGAATTGGGTATGGAATTCGGGCGTATTTCTATTCCATTTAGTGATGTGTGTGGTAGTCGACCATATGTTTATTCAATTTTTGTAGGTTTATGTCCCAAGATACCTTTATATGTTATGTGTTCTTTATATGGGTTTTATGGTAATATTTTGGTTACAAAAGGGTAAGCAATGATCATTTACTCAGAAAAGAGTATTTACTAATTCATAAAGGTAAAAATTATTACTTATGGTAAAATATTCATGGTTTACTAGTTGTTTTGAAAAACTAATAGTTTTCCATCTTTGTGAATATCTTACAATGATTTTTTTCGGTCATCCAAAGTATTTGAAATTTTTTTCACTGGATATAAAGTGTAATATTTTCATGGATGGGATCAAGAAAAATTCATGATGTCTTAAACATGGAACTAATCCGGACTCTTTTTTTAAAAAATTGTTCTATGAAAAATAATGGGAACTAGTAGAAGTTTCTACTTTGTATCTTTTGGGATGTAATATAACAATTATTACACAATTATCAAAAACTCTAAAGCTGAAAATATTTTCAATGTGAATTATTCATTTATTTAAATATTATGCAATGTTTATGGCTGGATCCTTATAATAAATATTATCCCATTAATTTTATAACATAATAAATCATCTATTTGTCTTATTATTATTCCAACACCATGAAAATATTAAGCATTATCTTTCACTTAATAAGGTGCCCCTCAAAAATGTCACCTTTTCACCTCAATTACTTTTTCATTGCTACTAGTTCCAATTAATATATACATTCAAGTGCATATGTATGAATTATAGTAGAAAAATTTTTAGATTCATTAATACAAAAAAAATATAATTGTAATTCTAAAATATTATTCTTGAATTAAAATATGTAAACACAGAATAATTAAACTACCTTCTTAAACCATTAACCAAGGATCTTTGTTTTATTCCACTACACTTGTTTAATCTCATATTTCATTCATATTCTATTTATCACCATCAATATACCCATTAATAATATAATTTGTTTTATTATCTTCCTGATATTTCCCCATAGGGAATCTATTTTCATAATTCCAACACATATTAAATTGAAAACATTTAATGGTCGATGATCCCTTAAGAATACAATTATCATCATATATTGTGTCAACTAAAACATTTACTTTGAAATTACATGCTTCTTGTCATCATTTCATGGGCCTAGGTTAACCTCTTCTGTACCCTTATTACTCATAGAAAATATATCATTAACTAATGAATTCATGTTAGATATAGGTCCTTTTATTCAATTAATGAAATAATACTTATGTGTTCTATGGGACCATAAATAATTTATCTCATAATATCCCATGTAATGAAATTTGTTTCATAAACACTTAATCATACTACTTTTCATTGAAAAAATTGAGTTTCATAAATATCATTCCATGATAAAAATAAACCATTTTTAGAATTAATAAGAATGGTATACCTAGTTTTTATCCCTAGAAAAACATAAGTAACAACAACATAAGTCATCATAAATGGAAAACTAATTTTTGAAATATTTGATGAAATAATTCATGAGGAATATATCCATTCTACTCTGAAATATTCTCATTAAATAATAAAATATTTAGAAAACAATTTGATTGAAAATACCCTTTAAAACATTTAATGGAATATTAGAAAATTATTTTAATAAACATTGAAATCATCTTCTATTAAATTTTTTTAAAAACCAATTTTTACAACATATTCAGAAAACATGGTTTCTGGAATAAAATATATATAAAATCTCAAAGTAATCAACTTGAGTTGTGGAAGTATCGTGAGGGTATTTACCTATACATGGGAGGATACCCACACTTGATTTGATATGAAAATTTTTCTAGAAAAGTATGAGTTTATCAGAATTCGTGAAGGATATGAGCTTCATAAATCAAATATTCATTATGATTTTGAGCATCATGAATAGACAATCATACTCTTGGATAATTCGTAGTTATCTAAGAAAAAAATATTTTCTTGATTATTGGATTTTCCACAATGACATACTATTCTTCTAATGAAATTTTCTTCATGATGTTTGTTAGATCCCTAAATGAACATCACAAAGGAGCATCATAAATAACAGTTTGAACATTTGTTTTATGTGAACCTTGATTTTAGTTTCTACAACTCATGAATTCAATGAAATCATAGTTTCATTATAGTAATGTAAAATGACGTTATTTCAAATCTAATTAAGGGACATTCACGTAACCAAACTGAGTAGGACATCACGGAAAGTAGTGAACTAGGGGGATTTTATGGAAGTGTTCCATTGGAGGTAGAGTGGTATCCCTAAAATCATGTCAAAGAAGAGTTCTTGTCATAGAGTGACTATATAAAAACTTTTTTAATATATACCATGTGAATAATAGTGGATTTATGGTATGACTAAAAAAATATGGTGTGTGATACTTGGTCTATCCGTTAGTGGTGATCCAAGTAAAACTATTGTGTTGTATCAATGAATGGGAATGTTTGATTTATAAAAATTACCAACAGATAGGCTTAATATGTTCTTACCAATATTAGATCAAGATACATGACTTGAAAATAAAATTTTTCACCTTGATTTTCACCTACAAACCTAGTGATTTTTGAGGTCATACATGAGGATTAATAGTATACAAGTAGTTGGAGTTAAATCTATCTTCTATTTTTTCATGGAGAATTATTTAAATGTAAAATGTGTCACACTATTTGATGGAAAAAATATATATTTTAAAGACTAAGATGAAATCTCATTTGATATCCATTATGATAGACATTTGATTATCCACCGCATGAAGGATCCAAGTCCATGATACGAGAAGATTTTTTAGGATAGAAATATATTACAAAATTTGTAATATAGATGAAAATTTAAAAATTGCCTTTATATCAGCACTATCTAATCAAATTTATTTGATGTTGATGAGTTTCACAATATGAATGTCTATGTGGGAAAATTTATAATATACATGAAGACACTAACAATGTTATGGAGGCCAAACTCAACATTTTTCATAATAGGTTTAATGATATGAGAATACATTTTAATAAAAATAAAGATACCCATTTCAATCAATGTAACAACACTTTTTATGTAATTCAATGAATTGATGAATATATTAAAGATATTAACATTGTGGAAAAAATACAACAAAGGATTTCACCACTATTCTTTCTAATAATGTCATTACTTGAGAAAGGATATTTTTATAGCTTTCTCTTGATGATCTTCAAAGTAGTAAGATGCAACAAATCATGATAGAATTAAAATTTATTGTAAAGCAATATATTTTTTTCCAATGGTAGTTTTGATGAAGATAATGAGGTAATTTAAATATTTATATATTTACCATGAATTCATATATAATAAAAGGTATATTTTAATTAAAGCTTCATCTGGCCTATTATCAATGTGGTAGAGTTGGAATCATTGCCTCTCAGTGGTCATGGAAGTTCGAGGATTACGAAAGTGAATCTGGGATCATGCAAGAAGCATTATAAAAGGTTTCCACAAAAGGGATACTTCAAATAATGAAATAAATTTTAGAGGAATATTTTAATATTTAAATAAGAACAATATGTAATGGAAATGTAGAGGATGAAGAACAAAAAATTAACTCTCAGCCCCAATATTCCATGATGGATATAGTTGAAAAGTATGAACATTCAAAATATAAAGGATAATATAATCATTTGATATTTACTGTTGATCTCCGGGCGAAACTTGGAGATGATCTTGATAATATTGAAATTCAAAAAAATAAGAAATAAAATATGACTTCAATTTTAGAGGACTCATTAGAGTATGTTGATTGGTATGCAGTTTAAACTGATTGACATGAAGTAAGAGGAAAAGAACAATCAACAAATCTTAAAATCATGGAAGATTTTATGGAATATAAGATTACTATTGAAGAGAAGAATAAATTCATCAATGAACATACATCAATATAGGTGGGGAAGGAAATAATTTAAAGTTACTTGAATAAGATGTTTTTACTCGAAGGAGTAAGATAGAAAGTAATTAAAATTAATGGGAAATAAATAATAAGTTACAATTTCCATGATTCTCTGATTCAGAGTTATTAAAAAGAGCTAAATGCGGCTCTGAATGAGTAGAGAAGGATTTTAATGATCAGTGATCCAAATGTGTGGTAAAAATTGGAATTGTATGGGATTATAAATCCTCAAAGGATGGAAAAAATATCAAAAATAAAAGGAAGAAAATTTTTAGACAAATCATAATGGAACATGATGTAATAATAAAAATTTTCTAAAATAAAAAAGAAAATACATATGAAAATTATCCTCATGACTTTAGTGATGATAACTAGTCCAATATATTTTCAAAATAAGTGGAATTGTAGAGGAATTGAAGTTAGAATAAATTTCCCCTTTTGAATTGTCAATTATTTGGCGATCAAGGTCATACCATGTCATATTGTGAAGAGGTAAGGAGTTATCTTAATGTGGAAGCTCTTGAATGTAAAAAAATAAGGAGACCAAATAGTTCATCATATAGAATAAAATATTTTCTATGTATATTGATTTTATTATTCTAAATTTGGAAATAAATATATTCATTGTAGGAGGATGAATTGAAAGAACAATTCCTATAGTACTAAATGACTAGTCAATACCAGCCAATGAAGAACCGATTCTCCTGGAAATAGATATTTTTCTCCAGAAGAAAAATATTTGTATGATAAACCACTCATATATAAAAGAGATTGTAAAGGCTATATTTATACTCTACTCAATCAATTATCTCTTTTATGTAAAATAATAAGATCATGAAATTCAACCTTAAAGAAATAAAAATAAAATCTAAAAAAATATTATAAATTAGATTCTTGATTGGGGATGGTCATACAATATAATAAAAAATTATGATTTATTATGTAATTACATGAAAAGAGTTGATCAAATAATGAGGTTAGGAGATGATAGTCCATTAATGATCAAAGTAGTGGAAGCACATTACTATAAAAGACAAGCTTAGGAAAACTGATTTTCTCTATGTTGATATTTTCCATCACAATGTCCAAATAGTGATTCAACTATATGAATAATGAATAATAGTGAATTTTAATCTAAAGGGTGAACTATCAATGTAATGACGGATAATTATCTAATGAAACTATGCTGAAAAAATGAAAATCTATACCAGGTCTATAGTGAAGATAACATTTTTTACATAAAATTTTATGTAGAAAACTACATGTAGAAACAAAGGGTGGGTCACAATAATCAAAAGTTAATGAAGATGATATCTATGAAAAATATAGTCATCGATATCTCCAATCTGATGTGTGAATGATAAAATACATGTGATTCGGGCATTTGAGGAATGTAGTTGTGTTGTTAATATTGAACGAAGAAAAAAATCCATAAAATCAATTTAATCTCATCCACACATATGTATATGGTCCAATAAATGTTGTCGGAACACAATGAGAGTGGTAATGAATTATTTTTATTGATTATTATAGTAGAATGTAGTGTTTAATAATTATAGATAAGAAACATAATTTTATTGATGGTATGCAAATTTATATTATAATAGTTGAGAAAAATAATGGATTCATAATCAATGTTCTATTATCTAACAATTTTGTTCAATAGATATGCACTGAATTTTAAAACATCTTAAAAAACATGGAAAACATATTGAGGATAATGTAGTGAGAACTCCACAACAAAATGGATTTCATGTTCGAATAAATCATCTGGTTAACAATATGGGTAGATTTATTCTGATTGAGATTCATATCTCTCATCATTACAAGAAACAGGATGTTCAGGAAGAAGTGTACAGTCAAAATCAAGCATTTTTTTGTTTTTTAAAAACAAAGACACCATATGAGTTATAGTATAGATGATATTCCTCTCTGAAATATTTTCTTGTTTTTGGAAGGAAATGTTTCATCTAATAAAAAGAAGGAAATAACAGAATGTATGTTGATTCTACATATGGCGGAATATTCCTTGGATTCAAAATGAATGTTAAAGCCTTCAAGTTCATTAATAATAATTTTGTATGGATTTTTGAAATTAGTGATGTCATGATCATTGAAGTGAAAACCAATAATACATCGAGGATATCATATTATAACATGATAGATGATGAATAAGAATGTGGACATGGTACATACTCAAATGAAGAAATATGGTAAGTATTGTCAAACATTTAAGACTCCCACAATGACGATGATTCAGAAGAGGAGACCATGGATAAAGAAACATCATCATAATTTTTTTGGATAAATGGTATAGAAGAAATTTATGTATGCAACATATTTTGGGATTGGACAGCATGCACACATTAAAGGAAAATTAAGAATGGGTCGCATTATTCCTTCCAATCAGTTGTGGAACCAACCTAGTCTGAAGAAGAAGTGGCAGATGAATCATGGGTTAAATCCATGAATGAAGAACGAAATCAGATTAACAATAACCAGACATTGGATCTTGTTATTTGAACTAAAAAATACTATGTGATTAGAATAATTTTTATCTATAATAAAATTGATAATAGAAATGTTATCATGAACACGGAATGCTTAGTGTGTAGAATCAAGGCATAGCTTGAACGAATTAATGATGATGAATCATTTTTTCTAGTATTGATACTGGAGTCTATTAGGATATTGTATGTTATGTAAATACAAAAAAGATAAATTGGATATCTAATTTATTTCAAAACAACATTCATAAATTTATTTCTTCGATAAGAAGTATACATCATACAACCAGTGTAATTTTTTAATTTAAATGATGATGTTGTGTATTCTAGATTAAAGAAGGATCACTATGGTCTAAAGAAGGATCCATGTTCATGGAATTCTCAGCTGGAAGCTTATCTGATGATTATTCAATTATAAAGAGTAGTTTTTGATAAAAATATATGCTTGAATGATTCAATGGAAGATCCGTTTATTCTTTTATTTATGTGGATGTTATTCTATTTGGCGGAAGTAAGTAGGGATCAATGGATGTGTTTTCAAATCTAAAAAAAAGGATATTTATAAAATTATATTATTCTAGAACTCATGTACTTCATGGGACTATATTTGATTCAAAATAAGTATTACACCATTATTTATTAGAAAAAATATTCCATATATCTTATAAATAAATTCAGCATGAATTACTCCAATCAAATGTAAACACCAATTGTGGTTGGGAAAAACCTAAAATGAATGAGAATGGGACATCTATGGATCTAACCATGTATACAAAAACCATTGTAATCTTAGTATACATGAATAAAATACATCTAGATATCATTTTTGAACCATTATTAGTTACCCTAATTTAATTTAATCAGAATTAAGATCATTTGGTCTTAACTAAACAAAACAGAATATACATTCAAGTTACACACAATATTGGATTATAATTCAGAGAAGGAAGAGATAATGAAATATTAGATTTTATATATTGATTGGGCTAAATATGTGTTGTATTAAATGTCCACACATTGTGAAATTTCTTTATATGAAATCAATGTCTCGGGTAGTTGAGAATGAAACTAGAAAATAGTTGTACTAGTACAATGAAATCATAGAATATTAAATTTATAATGGATTTCACTCATATATTATATATGAAAAAAACTGAATGAGATTTGAGATGATGTGTAACAACCAATGGTTACCCTTTGTTATAATAAGATCCTGATGAATCTAATAAAGAATCTAATTCATCACTGTCATACAAAAAAATTAAATAAGATATCACTTCATCAAGGAAAATTTTGAATGGGGTGTGATTGAAATAGGGTATGATTGAACTGATGATCAATTTGATGACAATTCGATGAAGATTGACATCACATGGGTTTTAGAAACATTGTTTGAACATTGATTTTCATCTATATCCTATTTAATGAGGTTGTTATAGCTATTCCCTCTCCCCATTTGTGTTTAATTTTTTAATATTTCTAAGGATGTGATGCAGGTTTATTGGCGGGATGATCTAGGTGTGTCTTGGTCAATATTTACAATTACCAAAATATAGGGTAATTGGGAATATATCCATATGGGGGGATGAGGGAATTCAATGTTAATGACTTAAATGTTATGTCAATGACGAAAATGGTTTTATTTTTGTTGGGTTTTTAACAATGAAATCCCTCTAAGACAGGATGATAAATATGGGTTATGAGGAAACATTTATATCAAAGCTTCAACATCTTTAGGCATTAAAAAACATGAGTACAAAATTCATGATTACCCTCTTTTTTGTACACCTTGAATTTTTTATGTACAAATAGATTGTTGGGTGATTTTATTCTCATATATCAGGTTATTATTGGGGATGGTTCTTTATTGATGGTTTATTAAAAAATTTAAAAACCCCAAAGGGGTGATTATTGAAACCAAGACAATTCATTACTAAAAATGGATTCTAGTTTTTGTTTATTTTTAATCCACACAAGGTTGATCTGGGGGTTTTCATGGCCAATGATCTTAATGTTCATGCTAATAATAGTGTATAAGGTGGAATCATTTTCTAATGTTTTCATAAAAAATATCAACATGAGGAGGAAGAGAAAAACATCACGAGATGTGTCCATTTAATATTAAATATTCTCAAATATGGTAAATGAATTAATTTTTAGATGACTTGGTTTCATGAAGACATGGTTTTGCAAATGGTTAAGCTTCATGGTGGTATAGAGATTCACAAATATGATATGGAAAGATAGTGATAATCATACCTATGAATGTAATCGATGTGTGTGATGAGTTTACAATTTCCATAACAATTATGATAAATTTTAATGAATATTCATAATTGAATGGGCTTTGAGAAAAATAATTTGGATGTTAATGAATAATCCACCAGAAAATTGATATAATTGCCATAGGTTGTGCCAATAAATATGAAACTAGACCGACTTGATTTTACATGAAAATATTTGAATTTTTTTCAGTATATGTTTTTTATGGTTGGTATTTTAGTGAATAAAGTATTTATTGTGATTATGGGCATCATTAAATGATTATTTATTCATTACCAATGATTTCGTATCTCAAATAAAGGGTTTCATAAAAAATAGTTATTAGGTGATTAATAAATGTTCTGTGAAGGCAGTTTTCTTCAGGAAGGTTGTGAGCTTTATGAAGCAGCATATTGAAGTATCTTCAAGGAAAATAGATTTAATCATCTATTTTAAGTGAACAATGAGTTAATGTGAAATAAATCAAGACTATGATGTAAGAAAGAGTATTTTTCTTATCAGGGACAAAACATTAAATTCCAATCAACTAAAGAAGCTTTAATTTCATTAAAATGTGTAAGACATCACCCAAATTAGTGATCCAGGGGGATTTAACTAAAATGTTTCATGGGAGGTAGTTTTCTGTCTGTAAAAACATATAAAATCAGAGTTCTAGGCCTATAGTGATTACATATTAATCTCTTTATTCCAAAACTTGTTAATATTAGTGGATTTAAGGTATGACCTAAACACTATTGGTGTATGCTCATTAGACTATACCTTAGTGGTGAACCATGTAAAATTAATGTGTTTTCTCTCTGTATGCGAATGTTTTGTTTCTAAAAATTACCATCAGACATTTCTATCACGTTTCTACCAATATGGAAACAATATCTATCATTATAAAAGAAAATTTTAACACCCAAAATTAACACTTTCCTCTCAGGGTGTTCCAGGGTCCAGAAATGACAATAAGGGTTCTAATTATGGTAAATTATATAGGAGAATCTGTAAATTTATTATAAATATGTTTTTTATCATTCAAGTATCCAAAAGAACTAAACTAATATGGTAATTTTCCCATGTGTTTGATTAATGTATGAAAATTTTTGAAAAAAATTGATTTTATATCCATTAATGAAATGTCTGGGTCATTATAAATTTCATTGTATTTGTATGAGAAACAAAAACTCATGTGATGAGATATATAATTGTTCATTACTCTACCAAAATCACACTACTATTACAATAAATTTTTGACCAAGATTTGAGCGTTGAAATAATTTATCCTCATTAATACTAGAATAAAATTTGATTGATTTTATTGATTTCTAGAGAAGTATCATAAAATTATGATGTTGTAATTAATATATATAAATAATGAAGATAAAATTAATGAATGAATATTTATATATTTTTGATGACACCAAATGATTTAGAAAAAAAAAGATGAGTACCCAGAAGGAAAGACATGATTGAAAGGTATAGAATTTACATATTCAAATGATCATGAAGAAAGTTCAATTTTAATGGAATAACACCATAAGAAGTATTTTCAAAAAAATATTATCTCATAGGAATTTAAATAATTAGAATATTAAAATTTATAACACCTTAAGATTAGAATAAATGGTGAGATAATGTAGTTGGTTTGATATATAGAAGATGATGTTTTAAGAGAAGAATCTCACACAATTTTTTTCTTTTGAATGACACATTTATATAATAATGGATCTTCTTTTTACTTATCTTTGAGATATTCTTTTTGAAACTATCATTTTTTTATGAATGAAATATCTATGTTGAGATCCCCTGTGATGATAACCAGGCTATGGTGATTGAAAGGGGTTGTTAATGGAAATTTATGAGTACACATTCATGAAAAATATATTTTTATTATTAAAACTCATTAAAACAAACTATTTAAAGAGTATGAATTTAAATTATTACATACAATGAATTCTTGTATGATGTAATTTTTTGGGTTTTGGATGATTAATTGTTCAATGAAGTTAAAACATGTATGGATGTAGTCTTATTTTGATAGGAAAGAATAATATAAACAAAATATTAGTTACATAGAATCTAGTATTGCATAATATGAGAATAAATTATATAATAACATAAAAATTCCCTTTGTGATTCCGACGTTGAATTTTAGATTATGAAAAGTTTCATGATAATATGTTGTAAGTGAAACGTATTATGAGTGTTATTCTATAGGAGAATGATCCAGTAGTGATAGTTATAATCACTAGGATAAAATATTTTAATATTATAAGACTAAAATAATACAATGCTTCAATGTTAATTCATAGTAGAAACTAAAAGAATCCGAATAAAAATCCATGTTGAAGATAAGCGTTCTTAAAAGTATAAAGTATCCAAGAAGTGTTTATAACAAATCATATATTTCATCCAAAAATAAATGTTTTAGTTGTGCGATTATCATTATAAAGGAATATGAGATAATAAAAATATGATACATATATTTTTGTATATATAGAGATTCGGTGTAATGAAAAGGATAAATAAGATATACTAGACAAAGAGAATATAAACATTCAGTGTGTATGGAAACATTAATGATGAAATTTGCAAACAAATATTCGTGTTTTTATTTATGTAAGTCTAAATATGTTTGTAGAATATAAAATACTAAAGAATCATGCAGTAATGAAAAGTTAAATTATTTTTAATTATACTCATTTGGATGTTAAGATCTTGATATTTTAGAAATTAATGTTTGTTATTCTAGGTGTAATATGTGGAATATTTAAAAAATTATTTTACATTGTGTAGAGACTCGAAGCATGATGTACATGGATATTACATTACTTTAGCGGAATACTTAATACACAACAAAAACGGACACACAAGGATCGTAATAGTTTAGTGCCTTTGGAAACTTGGAACATAATCTTCTAATCTTGGTGAAAGATCCTCAACATCTCCTATAATGATATTCCCTTTTTTTCTTACCTAAAACCCTTCATTATATCCTGGGAAAAGAAAACCTAAAAATTGTGAGCTCAAATTTTCATTAAGGGTAATCATGGATAAAATAAAAAAAGCATATACATTTGAACTTAAAAATATGAACATAATGTTTATACATCAAAAGCTTGAGCAATGACATAAAACATAGATGTACGTAAGGCATAGATCATAAAGAAATATAAATTATGATAAAATAGAATGGGAATAAAACATGTAATTGTGGAAAACATTAATCACATGAAATTATTTCCATAGTAGCCAAGGAATTGCTTCCAAGACCATATTAGTGGACAAAGTCCCTTTCTGAATCGAGTTCACTTCTCGTTCCCGTCCTATAACACTAAACCGGATTAACTTACCATTCCAGACATGTCTATCTCATGAGATATAAATCTTTACCCAATTCATTAGAGGGAGATATAGGTCCCACACACCTCATAATGAAATCATTCTTACTTGTGCCACAAAATAAACCTAAAACATGCATCATAACCCAAAGAATAACATGGGTTTCATAAACATCATCCCATCATTTCATAATCCATATAAAACAAATGGACATTTCATCATAAGAAAATTGAACCATGTAAATAATAGAGACATTAAACTTGAAATATACACATATGAAATAATGTCATCTTAGATGGAAAATGGTTTTGATAAAACATTTGAAATGAATTCTTAAGGAAAATATCCTTTCTTCGTCAAAATCATTTTCTTTTCAATAAATCCCATGCACTTTTAAAATAAAAGTATTTTGTTTTAAATAGTCATAAAATCAGGTAGAGTAAGCTTCATGAAAATGAGGCGTTATGAAACTGTAAAAATCCGTTCACACCGTATAAGTTAAAAATAAAGTTCTCCTCATACTTTTGTCAGAAAAGTAAAAAAGTACCACGTATGGTAAAAAAAGATTCATTACATACCATTTAGTAAAATTCAATAATGGTTAAAAATGACTTTAAACATACATGAAAACACTTTTATAAAACATGGACATGGTTGATACAAAATACCCCAGCAAATACTTACGAATAAGAAATCTCAGATAAAAATGAGATTTGCAAAATTATCCATTACGTTAGGTCCGATATGCTTATTAGGGTCTGAACCTCCTGTATAATGATTTAAATAATGTCATTGATTTATTACATAATCATATTAATTGTTATGATATCATATATGTTTCACTTATTACTTTATATTACCCGTTCTTTTGTAAATTCAATGTAAAAGCAGCGTCTTCGGTAAAATCATTTCATTTATCGTACGTGTTTCGACTTGTTGTTCATGATATTATTAGTTATATCCTGATTTAAATAATTCCAGAATGTAAAACATGATTTATATATAATATATACTCATCATATACATATATATTATATATGGATAAAAGGAATGAAATACATCGTTCATAGAGATGGTAGGCCGTACGTACGCATGAACACTGTTTTCGTTTCCTTGTTGAATTGAATGAAATTAAATAGATGACATACATATTTATATACATAAATACATTTGCATTATTATGTCATATATTTCATTATTATTCATTATATATACTTTATAATCATTCTTTAATTGTTAATAATGGAAAATGAATCTCATCGCGTTCGTGGAGACGGTAGTCCGTACGTACGCACGAGCGATGATATCATTCCCATGATCATGGAATTGTATTGGAGTGTACGTATACTATTTCAGAATCAATATAACATTACAATAATCATATATAGTCATTATCGACACCATTATACCAATCCAAGTAAGGTGGTGGTGGAAAATAGATCACACCACGGTGTGGAGATGGTACTTCGTACGTACGCACGCACGGTGATTTCTTTTTCCGTAGGATGGATATATGGTGAAATAGGGTAGTTTCATACATATAATAACATATCATTATATGAGTTATAGTAATGTTATTACTTCATAATGAAACAATTAAATAAGAATAAGTGGAAGAAGAAATAAAGTTGAAAGAATAGGTAACGGACATTACCTCTTCTTTGAAGCGCCTCTTTGAGACCTCCTCTTAGGGCACTAAAATTGGTCTTTGAAGAAGACCATAACCTCTAGGATGTTTCTATGGAAGTGGATAAGATAATTTGGAAGGGGTTGGCTGAGCTTGCAGGCTCAAAGTGGTGTGAAGAAGAGATGGAGGAGGTCCCCTTTTATAAGGGAGGAGAGGGGCACCGTTGGAAAAACTAAACATATTATTTTATTATAAAGTCATATTCGGTTTTTAGAAGCTCCAAATTGAGTTATTTCGAATCTAATATTGGGATGGGTCGAAATAAGCTCATCAAATAGAATTTAGACAAGTTTAGGTTTCTATTTTAACCTTATCATTTAGATTTAACTTTAAGATAAATAATTTTACTTTTACCGTTCCTTTTTGGTTTCTTACACTATATGGTTAATAATATTACTATAAAAAGCCAAACGAACCCAAAATTGTTTATTATTAATATATATAACCGAATCTATTTCATTTCTCCGAAACTTATATTTTTAGGAATAAAATAAAAATTAATAATATATTATTTGTTTTAAAAACGATTTTTTTTTTCAATTCTGAAACTATTTGGTAATTGATTTTTTTGAACGTCCTGACCTAATTATTAGTTCTAAAAAAGTTAATTAAATACATACTAACATGCCATATGAACCTATAAAATTATTGGAATTCATAAAAAGTCTCAAATTACATTTATTTGGATATTTATAACATCAATTATGTCAATATTTCATTAATAAGATAATTACTGCATCATCTTTGTGTCATAAATAAATTAAATTATTTAAGGTCTAAAAATTATAAATAAAATATAGTTATGTAGGAAATCTTTTTATATTTCTAATTAATATTTATAGTCTAATTTATTTTTTGTATAACCCTATATTAAAAATGATTTAGTTATTAGACTTTGATTTTAACTATTTTAACCCTTCTTTAAATAAATTAATAATAAATGTCCTAATCTAATCCAAGTGGGCCTAAATGGTCATATTTTATTCCTAAGGTTGTTTTTTGTCAAATTAAATTTATCCAATAGAATTAGGACATTTGTTAGGGTAATATTAATATCAATTTTACCCTTAATCACCCTATTTACTTTTAACCGTGGAAAAAAAATTAAAAAGTTACTATTCACCAAAAATTATTTTCAACTCGTTGAACCACGTTTTATTCTTTGATATTAACTGTGTCTCTCGGATTTTCGAAATTCCACTCACAGAAGCGGTAAAATTATGTTTTATGTGAATTTGAAAATTCTCATAGGAGGTGGGTAAAAGACGGTGAAAAGTTCAATAAAATTTTTATATATCTAAAATTATTATAAAATGAATCCAATGACTTAAATTGAACTTATATAGGTATTATGTATCAATTTTGACCTAAAATAAATTTAAATAAAATAAATAATTATTTATATAAAAAGTCATTTTTTGAATAGCAACCCAGTGTTTTCACTATTCATCAAAAATTGAAGGTTTTCGGAAAAATACCAAAAATTCACCCTAGGATAATTACGATATTCTGAATCCAAAAATGGAGTTCATTTTGAAAGATAAAATTTATAAAATTTCAAAAATTGGGTATTACTATTCATAACGGCTAGTTTATATAACATATTGTTGTTTAGCGAAACTCGGTATTGCGTACAACACATGCTATCGTGGAAGGTCGCGATTGCTTGTAATGAAAGACAAGTCAGGGATGCATGTTGTGCAAGCTCCTTTTGGTGTAGCGTACAACATAAGAAATTAATGGAATTAAAAAGAATGTTTTTCATAAAATCTCGGGGTGTTACATTCTACCCCCCTTAAAATGAATTTCACCCATGAAATTCGTCTGGGTTATAAATGGTTTACTTCTCGAAATTTTCTTTAATGGAAACCCACATCGTAAAAAGGAATACCAAAACCAATATTTAAAAACTAAAGTATGAAACGTAATGGTTACCGAAAGTTACTCATCATTGGGTTTCCATAAAGGATAACATAGGTGAAAATATGGATACGAAAGAAAAATCTAACCATCAAGTTCTGATGGAGAGTGGTAGAGAACATGTCTATTAAAAATCCAACAATCACAAAGCCATAGATTTGTGATGATCTAAGGTACCATCTGATTCATCGTATATAATAGCACTAGGACAACATTTTTGGGTTTCAAGATCACTTCCCTAAAGTTGAAGAATTTGAATTAGAATAAATACTTACTTTATTTTGGTTAAATCTCACAGTTGTTCATGACTTGAACAATTTCCACTTCATCTCTTTATGAAATGAAGTTGAATATGTCTTTCGCAAAGTTTTAGTAGATCATGTGATAGAATGATAGGTCATTCCATCTGTCTAAAACATATGTTAGCAAATGTTATCAAATATACATAAGTCCATCTATGGTGTGGTTAATCATATACGATTTCAAAAATTATCTTATACTTCATATATCATACCGCCTAATAAAATAAAACTAGTTTCTACTAACAAGGGACTTCCTATAGGCCAGTGGTAGGCGATAAAGGCCAGTCACACTTCGGTTGTATGTTTGATTCCCACAGACTTGTCCGACGCGATGGGCTATCGCCCGTCCGGCAGGTTGTCCTTTTTCCAAAACTACATTACTATAACATCCCATCAATAATATCAAAAAAAGTTTTATCCTTAAACAATACTAACTTATGTACAACATAATCCATTCCAATCTTTAGGCATATTAAAATACTTCGGTCCAAGCTCCAAGTACCATAATTTATCCCCCATATATCATAAGATATATCTTGTTGGTCAAATTACAAACATGTGAATACCTTTATCATGTATTCTCTTGAAGAATGAATACCCATTGAACCTTAGTGAAAACATGAATGTTGTTAATTTTTAACACTTTCCACAAACCAAAATCCCAATAATTCTATATACTCAAACCATAATATTACTTAGTCCTTGTACCAGTCATGAGCTCATGATTACTATCATATTATTTTCTCTTTATCCCTTCATTATGCACATTTCATCTGCTTTCTAAAAATATTTCAATCACCTTTTCATGGTTACCAGTACTGTATAATTAATGAAAACCAATCCAAAATTCCACAATACCATAAATTAGTTTCCATGATACTATTTTGAAATCCCATTACATAAAAACACAACATCATTACACAACATCACAAATAGTGATCGCATGAGACTTCCCTTTATCCTTTTCCTTAAGAGGTTGCTCACGTTGATCATCATTAACCCGTGGATTAGGACATTGATTAACATAATTCCCCTTTTCATTGCACTTGAAGAATTGAAGTGTTGGTGGTGCGTTCTCTGCGGTATTTTCTCTATTCACATCATTAGAAACCTTTTTCCCATTACATCGACAATAAACTAGTCAATTTCCTTCTTTTCCACACTTAAGACATTTTCTAGTACCTTTTAGGCAATCTCCACCATGGCTTTTTCCACACTTTGAGCATAAAGAAACATTCATCTTCATTTCACCATTGTTCGGAGATTTCTCCTTGAACTCCATCTTTCATTTCTTGTCAAAACCATGAGATGGATATGTTACACCAACTTCAAGTTATACCTTGATAGCAAAACACACAATTTCTTCATAGCTACTGAAGTCTCTTATAGCTAATGCCCTTCGAAGACTTGCTTTTGAACCACTAAAAAATCGATCAACTTTACTTTCAGGTTGGATGATAAAGCCAGATGCATACATTGGAAGCCTTGTAAAATTCAATTCGTATATACCAACAGATTCATCATCCTTCTACTTAAGCTCAAGAAACTCCTTTTCCAACTTTTTTTGAAGAATACGAGGGAAGTGCATACTGAAAAACAAGTTCTTGAACTAGTCCCATTCCATGGACTCAATTTCATCTCTTTGCCTCATATTCTTGATAATATTCCACCATTGATCAGCATCACCTTCTAAACGATATACTGCTAAAATGACTTTTTCATGCTCAGAACATTGTAGAATTGAAAATATCTTTTTAGTAGTACTGATCAATTGTTCAGCCACTAAGGGATTAGAAGACCCGCTGAATGAAGGTGGACGCTACCTCATGAAGGATTCAACAGAATGTTGCTCCTTTTTCTGCTCATTTTGAAATCCAGAATGATTCATAGCTTGTGTAAGTATAGAAATAAGATTGTTCACTCCATCCCCCATGACATTGGTTTGGTCAGGAGGAAAATCATTGCATTGTCCATTACATTGATCAACACAGTTCCTTCAGGTTCCAGGCATCATCTAAAACCCAAAAATAATAGTGTGAGAGGAAAATACCATGCTAGGGAAAACAACATAATAAAGATGAAGTACCCTCAATATCTAAAATATTAGGTTAAATTCTAAGATCATTACTGTAGTTCTAAGACTATATCCTATACATATACTTATCCTTAGGAACATCCCAAGACATACCTTAGAAATATCTCTACGGATCTCACTAACATTTTCGCATCCTAGTTTCCAAAGGTTGACTAAACCATTCCTCTGATACCAACTGTAGAGACCCGAAGCATGATGTACATGGAAATTACATTACATTAGCGGAATACTTAATACATAACAAAAACAGACACACAAGGATCGTAATATTTTAGTGCCTTTGGAATCTTGGAACATAATCTTCTAATCTTGGTGAAAGATCCTCAACATCTCCCATAAAGATATTCCCTTTTTTTCTTACCTAAAACCTTTCCTTATATGTTGGGGAAAAGAAACCATAAAAAGGGTGATCTCAAATGATCTGTAAGGGTAAGCATGGATAAAATAAAACAAATCATATACATTTTAACTTAAAAATTTGAACATTATGTTTAAGCATCAAAAGCTTGAGCAATGACATAAAACATGGAAGTACGTAAGGCATATATCATAAAGGAACATCAATCATGATAAAATAGAATGGGAATAAAACATGTAATTGTGGGAACCATTAAGAACATGATATGATTTCCATAGTAGCCAAGGCTTTGCTGCCAAGACCATCTTAGAGGAAAAATTCTCTTTTTGAATCGAGTTCACTCCTCATTCGAGTCCTATAACACTGAACCAGATTAACTTACCATTCGAGCCATGTTTATCTCATGAGATATAAATATTTACCCGATGCATTAGAGGTAGATATAGGTCCCACCAATCTCATAATGAAATCATTCTTACTTGAGCCACAAAATAAACTTAAAGCATTCATCATAACCCAAAGAATAAAATGAGTTTCATAAACATCATCCCATCATTTCATAATCCATATAAAACAAATGGAAATTTCATCATAAGAAAATTGAACCATGTAAATCATAGAGACATTAAACATGAAACATAAACATATGAAATAATGTCATCTTAGATGGAAAATGGTTTTGATAAAACATTTGAAATTAATTCTTGACGAAAATATCCATTCTTCATCAAAATCATTTTTTTTCAATAAATGCCATTCACTTTTAAAATAAAAGTATTTTTTTTAAATTGTCAAAAAATCAGGTAGAGTATCCTTCATGAAAATGAGGCGTTATGAAACTGTAAAAATCTGTTCACGCTGTATAAGTTAAAAATAACATTCTCCCCATACTTTTGTCAGAAAAGTCAAAAAGTACCTCGTATGGTAAAAAAAAGATTCCTTACATACAATGTAGTAAAAGTAAAAAATGGTTAAAAAGGACTTTAAACATACATGAAAACGATTTTATAAAACATGGACATGGATGATAGAAATAACCCCAGTAAACACTTACGAATAAGCAATCTCGGATAAAAATTAGATTTTCAAAATTATCCCTTACCTTAGGTCCGATATGCTTCGTATGGATCCGAACCTCCAATATAATGATTTAAATAATTTCATTGACTTATTACATAATCATATTCATTGTTATGATATCATATATTTTTCAATTATGACTTTATATTAACCATTCTTTTGTAAATACAATGTAAAAGCCGTGTTTTGGGTAAAATCATTTCATTTATCATATGTGTTTCGACTTGTCGTTATTGATATTATTACTTATATACTGATTTACATAATTCTAGAATGTAAAACATGATTTATATATAATATATATTCATCATATACATATATATTATAGATGGATAAAAGGAATGAAATACACCGTTCATGGAGACGGTAGGTCGTACGTACGCATGAACGCTGTTTTCATTTCCTTGTTGAATTGAATGAAATTAAATATATGAAATAAATATATATATATACATAAATACAGTAGCATTATTATGTCGTATATTTCATTATTATGCATTATATATACTTTATAATCATTCTTTAATGGTTAATCATGGAAAATGAATCGCATCGCGTTTGTGGAGACGGTAGTCTGTACGGACGCACGAGCGATGATATCATACCCATGATCATGGAATTGTATTGGAGTGTATGTATAATATTTCAGAATAAATATCACTTTACAATAATCATATATAGTCATTATATACAACATTATACCCATCCAAGTAAGGTGGTGGTGGAAAATAGATTACACCACTGTGTGGAGACGGTACTCCGTACGTACGCAAGAGCGGTGATTTCGTTTTCTGTAGGATAGATAGGTGGGGAAATAGGGTTGTTTCATAAATATAATAACATAACAGTATATTATTTATACTGATGTTATTAATTAATAAATAAACAACTAAAGAATAATAAGTGGAAGAAGAAATAAAGTTGAAAGAATCGGTAACGAACATTACCTCTTCTTTGAAGCGCCTCTTTGAGACCTCCTCTAAGGGCACTAAAATTGGACTTTGAAGAATACCAAGACCTCTATGATGTTTCTATGGAATTGTATAAGAGAAATTTATAGGGTTTGGCCGAGCATGAAGGCTCAATGTGGTGTGAGGAAGAGAGGGAGGAGGTGCCCTTTTATAAGGGAGGAGAGGGGCACCTTTTGAAAAAATAAAAATATTATTTTATTATAAAGTCATATTCGGTTTTTAAAAGGTCCAAATTGAGTAATATAGAAGCTAAGGTGGGTATGGGCCGAAATGATCTCATCTAATAGAATTTAGACATGTTTAGGTTTCTGTTTTAACCTTATCATTTAGATTTAACTTTACGTTAAATAATTTTACTTGTACCGTGTCTTTTTGTTTTCTTACACTATATGGTTAATAATCTTACTATGAAACGCCAAAAGAACCCCAAATTGTTTATTATTAATATATATAACCATATCATAGTCATTTGGCCGAACCTTATATTTTTAGGAATAAAAAAACAATTAATAATATAATATTAGTTATAAAAACTATTTTATGTGAATTTTGACACTATTTGGTAATTTATTTTTATGAAAATCATAACAGAATAAATAGTTAGAAAAAAATTAATTACATCATTACTAACATGACATATTAACCTAAAAAACTATTGTAATTCATAAAAAGTCTCAAATTACATTTATTTGGTTATTTATAACATCGATTATGTCAATATTTCATTAATAAGATAATTACTGCATCATCTTTGTTTCATAAATAAATTAAATTATATAATGTCTAAAAATTATAAATAAAATATAATTATGTAGTAAATATTTTTATCTTTCTAATTAATGTTTATAGTCGAATTTATCTTATGTATAACCCTATATTAAAAATGATTTATTTACTGAACTTTGATTTTAACTATTTTAACCCTTCTTTAAATAAATTAAAAATAATTGTCCTAATCTAATCCAAGTGGGACTAAATGATCATATTTTATTCCTAAGGTTGTTTTTTGTCTAATGTAACTTATACAATAGTGTTAGTACATGTGTTAGGGTAATAATAATATCAATTTTACCATTAATTACCCTATTTACATTTAACCGTGGTAAAAAAAGTAAAAAGATACTATTCACCAAAAATTATTTTCATCCTATTGAACCACATTTTATTCCTTGATATTAATCGTGTCTCTCAGATTTTCAAAATTCCACTCACAGAAGCGGTAATATTAAGTTTTATGTGAATTTGAAAATTCTCCTAGAAGATGGGTAAAAAACGGTGAAAAGTTCAATAAAATTTTTATATATCTAAAATTATTATAAAATGACTCCAATGACATAAATTGAACTTATATAGGTATTATGTATGAATTTTGAACTAAAATAAATTTAAATAAAATAAATAATTATTTAAATAAAAAGTCAGTTTTTTAATAGTAACCGAGTGTTTTCACTGTTCATCAAAAATTGATGGTTTTCAGAAAAATACCAAAAATTCACCCTAGGATAATTTAGATATTCAGAATCCAAAAATGAAGTTCATTTTGAAATATAAAATTTATAAAATTTCAAAAAGTGGGTATTACTATTCATAATGGCTAGTTTATATAACATATCGTTGTTTAGCGAAACTCGGTATTGCGTACAACACACCCTATCGTGGAAGGTCGCGATTTCGTGTAATGCAAGACAAGTCATTGATGCATGTTGTGAAATATCCTTATGGTGTATCGTACAACACAAGACATTAATGAAATTAAAAATAATATTGTTCATAAAATCTTGCGGTGTTACACATCGGATTATGTGAATATTTTACATTAGACAAAAAATTAAAAATATTTTATGATGGTGTTTATAAATAAAATTGTTAAAAGTCATGGAGATTTATTATTTGAAATAATCCATCATCATAGAGAATTTTATCCTATAAAAATGCATTAGACCCATTAGATAATGATTTGGATTAATTGATAAAATGAGATAAAAATAAAAAGATAACCACTAGTGATAAAAAAATTAGTTTTTAGAGAGTTCTAAACTGAAATTTTTATAAGATAAGCTAGGGTTTTAGAAGACTGAGACATTATTTAGTAATAAACTGATAAAGGTATCCAATTTTACCAAACAATACTTTCCGATCCAAAACAATGTCAGATATAGTAAATATAAATTTAATATATAGAGGATTGAGTAATTATGAGAGATAAGGAAATTAATTTTATTAAATATAGAAAAAGGAAAATTTGAATGTATGTTCAAAGGAGGAATATTAGGTTATTGAAGGCCTGTGGATAATTTGGAGGTCACAATTTTTTAATTGGTAGGATCAAGAATATTATAATGATCAGGATATAGTATTTTTTGTGAGAATTTTATTGGGATAAGGGTAATAACTACCGTCACAACCAAAAAAATTTAATAATATTTTTATTTTAAAATTAATGAATTGACATGAGTCGACATGGTTAGGAGTAGGTTCTCACATTGAGGTTGAAACTTGAATGAATCTATGTATATTAGTGTTTCCTTTTAGTATCTCTATTACATAATATAGAATACGGTAATGGTATATAATAACTATACATACAAAATAACCAATGACAATGGTTTCATAAATATAAAGTAAGTAGAAGGGTATATTGATATAATAATTAAATTTTTTTCATCCATCAGAAACACCCCCAATTATAATGATTTCATAATCCATTGGATATAATAGTGAGGTATTAGAGACTCAGTTCTCTGAAATATGATCTACAGGTTTATTCTAAGTGAATTTCAACTAATTTACAAGATGTACATATTTTCATAAGTTGATGAAATATTAATCCTGAAGATAAAGATTCACTAAGATGCATTATATATAAGATTATAATGTTGGTCCAGAAGTAATGTTAATATAATATTCTCTTATATGTCTAAATACTAATGTTTTTTCCAAATCAATGAAGAATGAGAATATGACATAAACAAATAATTAAAAGAATATAATATCATAAAATATGATCAAAAAGTATTAAATTTTAATTAAAGGTAACCAGTGTTCATGTTTCCCTAAAAACCCCTCAGAATTAATCGTCTAGAAGAAGAATGTTCAAACTATGATGGGTTGCAGTTAGTCTAATCTATTAATGATCTTTGTAACAATATTAATTAGTACTTAAATAATGCACAGTTTGTATTTTTAACAAATATATGTACATTCATTAAATGAATGTATGATGTAAAATATTAAATTGATAAAGAACATGATGAAATAGAAATGTTCCTGGTCATGAAAGATTATATGTGTTAAACATTCACAAAAATTCATTAATAAACTGGTTTAATTAGTTTCACTTTATAGTGATTTTTTTATTAGAATAGGAGTTGTAATGATGTTATATTGAAAAATACTATTTAGGTGAGTTATTGAGGAACTACTCTATGAATTAGAACCTATTGATTAAATAATGAAATATTAGTTACAGTTAAAAGATATTATTAAAATATATAATTAAAAATCCAGGATCAATGTATGTTATATTCAATAAGAAAAAATTAAGAATTTGAAATTTGAATGTCAAGATAATGTGAAATTCATTGAAGATAAGAAAAACACATTAAGTTTATAGTAATTTGATTTTAAAATAATGCTAATAAACATGGGTTCTAATCAAGTAGAATCATTAAATAATTTTAAAAATAGAAAAGAAATAAAAACTATAAAAAGAGAATTACTTATGAAATGAATCACAATGGTTGAAGGAAAAATATTAAATCATTAAAATTATCATATTTATATAATATGAGGAAAACATTATCCCCATGTTCTAAAAAATTTATAATCAATAATTTCAATATATTATATAGTGTAGATTGTAGTTATAGATGAATATGGGGGAATAAAGATATGAATAAACCCTTTACATCAAAAAAATTGAAGAAACAAGTAAATTAAGAAGTATTTTATACAATGTTTATAAGGGACCAGTTCGGGAAGAACCTTCCTCTAGTCAAAATATTAACCAATTGAAATGAAATAAACCCAATAGATAATTTTGTTGTGGTGGAAATTTTGGATAGGAGGATATAAATTGATGGATTTCATTCAACTACTATCAAATAGATATGGCCAATAATAAGGGGGATAAAAAATTTTAAGATGACATAATATATGTACAACTTAAGTACTTGAAAGAAGGAAGATCAATTATTACCTAATTGAATTTAATACCATGGAAGTTTTTTCTGTTCTTTTAAAAGAAGTAATTATGTTGGTTTTTAGTTTTGGGTTATAACTACTACAAAAAACCTAAGTGCAAATAATAAGAGGATATCCCTATAGCTGAAGAAAAATAATAAAAGATTTTATATTTTTCTAACATAGCGAGAAAATAAAATGATGTTACTAAAAAATATTTCACACTATATGAATGTAATAGAATATGACACAACCAAGAAAAAATGCTTCTTTAGTGGAATTGAATCACATATCATAGAAAGATACAGTAATGTATGAATATTTCAACTAATGGAAGTAGTATAATGTTTAAAAGTGAATCATATTTAGGAATACAAAAACTAATTAGAATGGTTTGTGATATATTTGATAAAGAAGATGAATATTACTAGAAATTAATAATCTGGGTGGAATGTGTTAGTTTTCTAGATACACTAATCAAATATTCATTACTGGTTTACCTAGATATGATAGAATAGTAATAATTCAAAAATAATAAATGTTTTTTGATGAAGATAAATAATAACATAGATAAATTATATAGTATTCATAATGATTCACTGATTTTACAGATATAATAGTTTCATGTTTCAAAGAATATAGAAAAAGAAAAATAATTATCCATGCTCCATTCATGTATAATTAAAGTATAATTCCCCAAAAAAATAAAAATATAAATGTTCAGAAATGAAATCCATGCTTCCAATGAAAACTAGTTCTTGTAAAATGTAGAGTTAAAGAATGAAGAAAAATGAATATAGTAAAGGATGTTTCTGGGTTGATAAAATTTTCCCAACCATGTTTCTCTAAATGAATACAAAAGAAGCTCCACATTATTACCACATGAGCAAAATGTTTTTAATAGAAAGGAAATTGATGGTTATAATGTTTTATGAATTTCACCCTTGGGGGAGGGGGGTAAATTTTTTGATGAAGATTTTATAAAATATATAACATTAAATTAAATGAATAAAATTACCGACCACTAAAAATCTATGATAGTGGATGTAAAAATTCAAATGAATTTATATACCTACAAAATGTATATAAAGATTATGATGTCATTGATAATAAAAATATAGGTGAATGGAGTTGATGTAATCATTAATTAAATATGTTTCATGAAAATACATTAGATATAACAATAGAAGAATTTATATTAAATTTTATCTATTGGTGAATTTATTTTGGAAAACATTGCTGTGTATATTTTTCAATCATATTTTCCATATTGAATATAGATCATGTAGACATATAATTGGTTTATTTTCACATAATTTCATTAATTAAATTGATTCTTACCACCATCCAATACATTTTGGGTTGAATATTGGTTTAATGGAATATATATGCAGAAGATATAATTCATAAGCCCCACCCAAATTAAACCATGCAATTTATTATCAATAAGGGGGATAATAAATCACTAAATTTTATAAGAGGTTTGTATTGAAGATAAACCCAAATGGGGAGATTGATGAACCCATCCGATGGTGATGATAAAGTATTTCATTTTTTATGAATCAATTTTTTCCATTTGATGTTATTGATTATTTAGAGAAGTGTATATTGAAGATAAATATGTGTGTTTCAATTTTGAGTTCATTAGTAAATAAAATTAAATCCATTATAAATAAATACTCATTGTCAATAAAACCCATTGGATGTAGGATAACCATAGATAAATGTTCCACTACTATAATATGACTCCAGAGGAAGCCTGGATAATCATACTAGTTGTTTTAATAATCATGTCACCAGATGTAAATAAAAAATCTAATGATAATGTTGTCAATTTTTTGAGATAAAATAAATAATACTACTAGATGAAAAATATATAATTTATTTTTTAATGGAATTTATCAATATATAAAAAATTAAAGTACATATATAATTGAATTCACTGACTTATAAACCTATGAAACTATATTAAAATAAATTTAGAGTTATATTAACAATATCGTAGGTTGATATTTATGATTATCTAAACGATAATCCGGTAAAACATATTGTGGTTATTTCATTGAAATTTCAGTGAAAAAATATCACATTAGCCATTTGGTGTCATTATTTAATATTACAAGATGATAATCAAGTGGATTTAAAAAATGATATGTATTTTTTTTATAAATAGAAGACCTTGTAAGGAGAGATAGAAGTTTTTATTAAAATAACATATGCACACTGATGGTGCAATTATTATGTATGTATGTGTTGAAAAATTGAAAATATTATGTTCCAAAAATATTTGAATGATACTAAACGTATATAATTAATTTATAGATAACATTCCTATGATTTAAATTATTTTTTCTATATATAGAATCTATAATGATAAATGGACTATATAAATCCCATGAAATATTTAATGACACTGGATGAATATGTTGTAACTAATGAGTACCCAATTAGAAATATATGACTATAATATAGTAAATTCTTGTTTTCATATGGTGAATTCAATATTTTTTTCTATAAGAAGAAGAACATCAGAATATGTCACACTTGATGATAATCACCTTGACGTTGGGATAGTAAGAATGTAATAATTTATATAAATGGAATATAAGAATTATAGGTGTGGAAAAGTAGAAGGAATGTCATCTAAATGATATTGTTTTGAGACACTAGATGATCACTCTATGTTTATTATTATGTAATGACTTTACATAATATTACAACACATTAATAGATGAACCAATCAGATTGAAATGAATTCGACCATTTTTTAAATGAATGAATTATCTAACTAGAGCTTCCCCGGGAATGTGAGTATGCCATGATATTCTAAAGGGATTAGAGAGTGATGAATATTCCCAAAAATCCTTGTCGAATGTATTTTCAGGATTAAATATTGATGTAAAATAATGTTTGGGGATTTTAATTGAAATTATTCTGAATAATATAGACTTATAAGATGTTATAGTTTTAGTGTTAGATGATAAACCAAAAAACAATGTTGAAAGATGATGGAATAGAGACATATTATGAAGGGAAGGAAAAATAATGTCTAACTATATTTGAATATGGTTGTAGGCTTGAATAATATGAGAGAAAATTATATCCAAAATATATTTGATTCATTATTTTCAGACTATGATTTTATAATGATATGATCTTTCATAAGAATATATAGCATGTGCAATGTAATATGAGCCTATGTCTATAGAATAATGATCTATTAATAAAATATAAACTCATAAAAATATTATTTTTTTATTATAATACAGATGGAATTAAGTGTATTTGAGTTCACTAGTAGATGATCCTAAATGAATTTGATGTATAATATGAGTTCAAGTTAAGAGTCACATGATGTATACATTATAAATGAAGTGTTTATAAATGAAAAATATGATGTTGTTAATTTTAAAAGTTATATATGTAATATTAATATAATATTAGAAGATGATATACCACAAAAAGCGTTTTAAAAAATTTGTATATTAATATTGTCTCTGTAATAAAATGAAAAATTAGATATTCTACATAATGAGAATATCAAAAATCATGATGAAAGAAAACATCCATGATATATTATTTAAAATGAAATTCCTGAATGTATTTTTTGAAGTCAATTTATGTTTTTACACTAGAAAATACTATGTAAACTTTCAATCCTACAATAATAAATTAATTATAAGGGTACTAAGCTAAATAGTCACTGTATAATATTTATAAAATGAGTATCATATATCTAGTAATAATATGATGATGATTATAAAAGGTGGATAATGATGGATTATGTGGTGATATAATATAAATATTAAATTTATATGATTTTATGTATGAATTAAAAAATCTAATGGTTCATATCCTTAGAGTACAAATATTTCAAATAACAGAAATTATTAGGGATTTTGACATTAAAAAACGAGTTGTGAACATTCTTAGAATGGGATGTAATAATTAATATACTATGTGAAAAAGAAATATATAATATTTTTTTCTATGTAAAAAACTATAGGGGGAGTTATGGTTTGAATTTAATATAATTTCAGCAATGTAAAATATTTAAGTATAGTAAAGGTTAAAGATCTGATGTAGTTGAGTAAGGTCACCAGAATCAGTAGATTGTTATTTCAGAACTAGAAAGATGTGATGTACAACTAGAAAATGTCATGTATGTTGATGTTCTAATAATTCAAAGAGTTTAGAAATATTAGTTCATTAGAAGAAGAATAAGGCTGACATGAAAGTAATTTTAAAGGAAGGTGATTATTCAATTGAAGGCCAATACATTGTTTGGAGGATATTACATCGTAACTTTTTGGTTACAACCTAGCGTAACTATAATTAGTTGATACTGTGTCTAAGATTCACCATAGGTTTAGGATAATAATATATTTCATCACTTTTAATTAATAAAAAGATTATTAATCAGAAGTCTAGTAACTTATGGGAGTCTAGAAAATGATTAGGTTCTCACATTGAATCGTAGTATTATAAAAATTATTATACTATATCATTTATTTTTATTACCAACATTACATAATAGATAAATGTGTAACGGTTCCTAATAGTTATCAATAAATCCTACACAATGATATGTGTTTGAAAAACATAGGGTAAGAAGATGTATACGTATAAATAATAATTAAATAGACGGTCTTCTTGAATTTACCCCCGCATAGGGTGATTTTATATTCCATTGGGACTAAAATGAATTCGTTTTGTTATCTATATACCCAAACACCCAATTTTATTCATTTATGGTTCAAGGCACTGGTGAATCCATTTGAAATATTAACACCCACTAAGTTGTCTTCAAATCCACGGAAATCATCGTAATATTGATAACATAGACTCATATAGTTTATTGTAAGAACTAATATGTTTTTTTATTTTCAAATGTTTAGAACTATATTTTAGATGCTCATATAATTAGAGATAATAATTTTGGTACATAATAATCATAAGGTTAAGTGAGTTAAGGTTGTGTATCATTTAGTTGATCATCAAAAAATAAATTGATATTTCTATTGGTAATGTTTTGTATTCCAGTATTGATAAACTCAATTTTGAGACAGAATTTTTTTATGAAAACGAGGATAGATGTAGAAATATTTTGGAAGGTTACTCTCTAATTTATGAATTGATTATTTTATGGAGGTTTAAAATCCATGAATTATGAATTTTTCCATTAAATTTGGAGTCATACATGATTTTTTTGGCTCTTTATTCAATATTTAATTATTATTATTCCTACACATTGTGGGTTAACACTATTGACTAACATCATCTCATGTAAATGAAATAATAAAATACTAATGGGATGAAGAAAGAAATATTTTTTTAATATGAATGTGAATATCAGGGTTCTTTTAAATAGATAATTTCTCAGTGCAACATTCACATGTATCCATATTTCCTATATAGAAATATATCATGTAGTTATAATAATTTACTGAACATCTCAAGATTTATATAGAATTTGATATTCATCCATAACTCTTAATGTGTACATAATATCACATGAAATTATTGAAACATATATGAATAACATAAGAATAGATCAATAAAGAGGTTTTATAACCATATTAATTCTCTGAATGAAGATCTTTAATCATGAAATTGGTAGTCAAATGAATAAAATGAGTGTTCTATTCAACTATAACCTGTTAAACAAACACATTATCACAGTATTTAAATTTTATAATAATTCAGTAAAGATAACATAATCTTGTAAAAAAAGATGAAATAAGTGGTTTGTTTCAAGGTATAAAAGAAGAATAAGAGTTTCCTAGTTTTTGAATAGGTATGTTGTGATGATGACACCAACATGAATGAGGATTCCATTATCTTTTTTAAGAAACAACCAAGGAGTGTATTAGTTCCATAATATATAATGGAAGTATAAATATTATATTCTTATAGTAGATTATCTCTATAACGCCCTAACCCCAGTTTCCCAGAGTCGGTTCATTATTACGTAACATTAGCATGATCACAAAAGGTCAAGTCTCGAAAGACCGATTAGTTTAGTAGCCTTGGAATAACTAGATACATTAAATATGTTTACATTACATCATAAAGTGAAAACTACAACAACATCATGTATCCACACTCATATTCCCTTATACCGTCCCTGCAGGTCATTCATAAAACACTTCTTCAATACAATATTGATGTTTTCTATCATAATAAATCAACTTCAAATAAGCTTAAAATCCATCAAAGGATGTTGGCATAGATGAAATCAAAACTATTTAAGAGAAATATCTCTTTTTATAATTCATTTAAAAGTATCATAATTATAAAATAAAACATTTACATTGAAAATATTCTTATATGTTTGTAAGGGAAGCTTTGACGATTTTATAATGGCGGAAAAACAAGCTGCACCCCCCGTATATGTTAAAAACGACATTCTTACCATAATTTTGTCGAAAAGGTTAAAAATGACCTTATTTGGAAAATGATGGAAAGATTCCATTGTAAAAATATTATAAAAGTAAAACATGGATATAAATTACTTTAACCCAAAGTTTTTAAAATAGTAAGAATGATTTGAAATGCATTTTTAAGAAACATGGATGTGGATGATAAAGAGGCCCTAGTAGATAATTACGTATAAACAACCTCAGATAATGAAGAGATTGTGAAATAAACCCTTACCAATTTGGTAAATTACAAAACATACACCCCATGAAAGAGGTAACATACAATTAATATGTATATACAAATACATTAAAGTGTATTACACATAGAATAAAATTATGGGCAGTATATACACCACACAAAAGGAAATAGTAACAATATGGCATGAATCTCACGGGAATAAGCAGTGAGATGAAAACACCTTACCTTGTACTTTTCCTTGGTCCAGGGTAGTTTAACTTTGTGTATAATAGTTAAATTATTATTATTAAATTATAAAATAATCATATACATAAATATGATATCATATATTATCTTTTAATATTTCTTTGTAATTAATATTTTAGTGTTATCATTATTTCGGGTGTTAACTTACTCATTTTCTTTTATATTTTTTGTAACATAAGTCATGTTAGTTATGAATAGGTTGTATCTTATTCATATATATAATTATATCGAGTCCTTAAATATTATTTTTAATCATCAAATGAAAATTACACTTGAATGGATACGATGGGGAATGAATCTCATCACGTTCTTGGAGACGGTAGTCTGTACGTACGCACGAGCGACAATATCATTCTTTTGATATTAAAATAATATATAATTGGATGGTATATCATATATAAAGAATAATTATAATGTTATATTTATTATTTACTACAATTACACATCATTATTATATCCATCCAAATAATAATGTATTGAATAACAATTACAACATGACGTGGAGACAGTAAGCCATATGTACGCATGTATGGTGACATGTCATTCAAAGGGTGGATAGAATAATGAATTTCATTGTACCATAATTATAATAACATCATAGTATATATAAGATACTGAAGCTATTATTTTTGAATGGAAATAACAAAGAAAGGAGAATTTGAAGAAGAAAGGAACTTGAAAGAGGGTTGTGAAAACATTACTTCTTCTTCAGGATCTCCCTTTTGATTTGATCAAAATGGCTCCATAGGGTGGCATTGTGGTCAAAATAAAGCCTCTAGGGTTAATTGAGGGATGTTTATAGGATATTTGGGTAGGTTTTGGCCGATCCAAAAGGCTTTGATGGTATGAAGAATTGGTTAGAAGTTGTGTTCTTTTATAAGGGGGAGGAGGGGCTCATTAGGAAAAACATAAAGTATTATTTTATAATAAATTTAAATTCTGTTTATAATGGATCAAAACTTGATTATATAAATTATATGGTGGGTATAGGTCTAAAACAACTCAACCAATAGGTTTTAGATAGTTTGGGTCACTGTATTAACCTTATCATTTAGTTTTAACTCTTAGTTAATTAGTATGACATTTACCATGTCTCTTTGTATTTTTATATTTTATAGTCAATAAACATACATTATACTTCAAAGATACCCCCATGTGGTACTTTAATAATATAGATATCATTATATAAGTTCCATGGCTGATCATTAGTTTTTTTGGAATATAATATCAATTAATAATATAATATTTTAAAAAAAAAACTCATTTATGTCAATTTTGACTATATTTAATAATTGATTTTTGATAAAGTCTTAACAACTTTATTAATTCGAACCCAATTCATTTAAGAAATCATAAAAATTCATATTAACCAATAAAATTCTTTTATGTCATCAAAACTTTCACATTATATTTTTTTAACATTAATAATACTAATTATTTGATTCATTCATTAATAAGGAAAATGCTACATCATTATTGTGTCATAAATAAATTTAATTATTAAATGTTTAAAAATTAAAAATAGAATACCATTATTTATTAAATCATTTTAGATTTCTAATGAATATTTATAGTCGAAAATATAACATATATACCTCTATTTAAAAATTGTTTTGCTAAAAGATATATGCTTATGTCATTTTTTTATTTACTTTAACTTTATTAATATATAGTGTCACTATCACTTTCAAGTGGATCCATGGGGTCCCAAAATAGACCCAATGATGCCCATGGTCAGACATGTATCAACCAATAGGGTTAAGATTCGTTTTAGGACAATTTATTATTATTTTAATATTATTTTTTACCATTATTTGCTGGATTTACCCTTTAACCATGGTAAATAAAATATTTACCGAAGTAATTATTCAAAATGCCTAAAAATAATGGTTACCTATTTACAAAATTTGGAACTCTTGATTCTAAATATGGAATCCATTTTTCAAAATTCAAAACACAAAAGTGGCAGAAATTAATTTAAAATTAATTTCCGTTGTTAAAACAAAAAAGCGTGTTTTTAAGTGATAATAACTATCAAAAGAATGACACTTGCTTTTGTCCGATTTATATGTGAAATTATGTCCAATGACCAAAATTGTATTAAATGGTAAAAAATTATTTTAAATATACTTTAAAACTACTCAAATTTATAATTTTTCACTATTAATTATTTGGATTAAAAAAGTTGTTATTTAATTAAAATTTAGTAATTTTCACTATTCATCAAAATATGAAAGTTATGAGAAAAGTACCAAAAATTCACCCTAAGATAATTTTGATATTCCAGATCCAAAAATGAAGTCCATTTTGAATTATTAAATGAATAAAATTTCAAAAAGTGGGTATTACTATGCATAATGCCTAGTTTGATTGGTTGCGGTGTGTGTTATAACTCAAAGTTGTGTATAACACAAGCTACTATATCATTCAAAGAGAAGCGTACCGTGGAATCTTGGGGTGTTACATTCTCCCCTCATTCAATAAATTTATTACTCACCATTTATGCTCGGTATTGGAAACTTGGGGTTGATATTTCAAAATATCTTAGTTGAAATCCGACATCGAAAATAGATTAATGAGGCCTCTATTTAAAATAATGAGTTGTAAGTATGAAGGTTACCAAAAATAACACATACTAGGGTTACATGTACGAAAACATGGATATGGAATAGAAATTTAACCATCAATATCTGATGGAGAGTGGTAGAGAACAAGGCTATGAAAAGGCCAACAATCACAAAGCAATAAATTTTTGATGATCTAAGGTACCATATAGGACAATGTTTTTGTTCTAAGTTCTTCTTCTTTCTATTGAGGAATTTATTTATGAGAATGGATAAGATCATAAGGAGGTATACTTACCTTATAATTAGACTTTTATCCATTAAAAAATTTCTATCAAAGAAACATATTTCACCCCAAAACATAATACAACTCAAAAATACTCTATTTATCCTAATCGTATAGGGTTCCAAATATAATGAACTTATAATTCACATATCAGAACATTTAAAAAAAGAATCTACATTATACCATCTAGGGAAATCACGTAGTCCAGTGGTAGGTGATAAATCCCAATCGCATTATGGTTGTGGGCTAGATTTCAGCAGCTTTGTCTGACACGATGTGTTGTCACACGGTCTGAGTGTTGTAATTTTATATAAATCAAAAAATATCTTTTCAAACATAATCCATTCCAACCATTAGACTTATCCAAAATAATTCTATCCAAACTCACAATCCAAAATTTGTAAGGAAGTAAAACACAATGAAGATCCTTTTTTCCATTTAATAACATGTGAACACCTTCATCATGTATTATTTTAAAACACGGTAACATCCTGAATTACCATAAAATCATATTGATTACATTCATACTCATTTATTCTTTATAGAATTTTAGATATACTACTTCTATCCAAAAATTTAGTAAACTCCAATAATAAAAAATCATTAATCATTTTTTAGGTAGTCAAGAATATCCAATATAATTTATTCAAATCAACCGTCTCTTATTCAAAAATCACTACCACATTATCGGTACCATATTAAAGATTACCTTTACTTCAACCATGTATTTTACCAAAATCATATCTCACTATTAAGTCACTCTTCTTAGAACCATATAATCTCAAATCTTCAATAAAACAGTACTGCGGTAAAATCCTTATATATATCACATTATTCTTATAACCAGAATATAATCCTTGAGTCCAAAAACACAAATACATTAATTATTCCACTTCAACAATAGTGAAAACATAAGATTGGCCTTGATCCCTTGGCCTTTTCTAAGGTATGTTTCCTTGGCGCTTAGGGCATTCATTTGCATAAATCCCCATATCTCTACAATTGTTGAATTCAACATTGAAAGCCTCTTTCTTTCCCTTGCAATCACGAGCCTGGTGACCTTTTTCTCCACATTTGTAACAAACTACCATTTCTTTTAGGCAAGTATCAAGGTGTTTATTCCCCCAATATCACATAATGGAAAATCCTTCTTTCACTTTTTCCCTTTATCTGTCCCTTGGTCCATCGTTCTCTTCTTATTTTTCTTTACTTTATTTTAATAAGATTTAGAGAATTCCTTTTCTGTCTTTATAGCACATGAGACAATGTCTTCATATGATGAGAAGGATTGTGAGACTAATGCTCGACAGAGAAATGGTTTTAACACATCAATGAAATGATCAATATTACTCCTCAGGTTATGTATATAATCTGCTGCATGCATCACTCTCCTTATAAATATATCTTCATACTTTGGGACATTCTCATCCTCCTTTTTCCTCATAACGAGAAATTGCCTTTCCATATCTTCTCGATGGTCATGTGGAAAGTATATTTCTATGAAAATCTCATTTAAATCCCCCATTCCATATTTGATAATTCATCATCTTCCTTTGTGTTTTGAAACAATTACCACCATTGATCAGCATCTCCAGTGAGGTGGTAAACTGCCATGATAATGTTTTCCCTTTCACTACTCACCAAGGCATGGAATATTTTCTCAAAGGAATTTATCCATTTATCATCTTCTAGTGGATTTGTACCCCCATTAAATGATTGTGGTTGTTGCCTCATGAAGCTATATAACATTGATCCTCCATGTTGTGGATCAGGGTGCCCCATATGGGTAAGGTTATTATCCATAACCTGGATAAGTTGTCCCAGTATGGTGATTAGTTGATCAGCACTAGTTGAATCACCAGATCCACTATAATTATCTTAAATAGGAGGTAAATTCATAAATGGAGTGCATGCATTGATACGGTTTCCATTTCTTCCATTGGGAGCCATTTCTAAACAATGGAATACACAAGATTTGTCTATGAATCACAACACATAAATCCAAACTTCTAAAACACTTAACATAAATTGAACAGTTAATGGATATAATCCATAACGATAAAAACGTTTTCTATGAGAAAGTATATACTTATAAACCCTTCATAATGGTTCGTAAAGAAAATGAGAATTATCCTAAGAATATCCCCCGGGAGTGTCGTAACCAAGAGTGCAGCAAGGCCCATTTTTGTGCACTAGTTCCCGTTTGAGTCTAGCTCAAAGTGGTGTTTTCGGGTTTTACCCCTATGTACATCTGTTCCAGAGCCGTCTCTACATGCTCGTATCCAGAAATGGATTTATTTATCAGAAAACTCACAAAATATCTACCATACCAAAATTCTAGGATGTTCTTCTATAATAATCCTCAAAGTCCATCTTAGGTCTATGTGCTCTAATCAGAGTTTATCTAAATCTAGCTTCCAAGGTTTTTACTAAACTTCCTCTGATACAATATGTAACGCCCCGACCCCAGTTACCCAGAGTCGGTGCATTATTACATAATATTTTCATGATCACAAATGATCAAGTCTTGAAAGACCGATTGGTTTAGTGGCCTTAGAATAACTAGATACATTCAATAAGTTTACATTACATCATAAAGTGAAAACTACAACAACATCTTGTCTCCAAACTCATATCCCCTTACAATATCCATGCAGGTAATTCATAAAGTACTTATTCAAAACCTAGGAAAAATAAAACATACAAAGGGGTGAGCTCAAATTCCTAGTAAGGATAACATTATAGAGGAGACATTCATAAATAAGCATAAACATTTAAGACAATGTATAAATAAAAAAAACATTTTAAACTTCAATATCACCATAATATAGCAGAAATAAAATGAAATAATGCCATTTTTTTATTCTCGTGGATATTATTCTTGTTAAATAATCACATGAAATAACAATAACCACTTTCATAATGATGGAATGCATAATTCCAGACTATCATAACCACATATTCGAGGCCATGTGCCAAGACTACAAATATCATTTTGTCAAGGCCTTGTGTCAAGACATTAGTTTGTCTCATGAGACCTACCGACGCACCGAGGAGCTATAGCGGGCTCCACCCATCACTTATTAAGTCCAATGCATTCCTCATATGAACAGGTTTAAACATAACATAAACTTTCGTATTAAAACTACCATACGAAATGAAAATACTTTATCCATAAACCATGAATGTTATAAAAATAACACATCCACAGTCAAAAATATCTCAAAACCTTCAATACAATATGGAAGTTGTATATCATAATAAATCAACTTCAAATAAGCTTAAAATCCATCAACGGATGTTGGCATAGATGAAATCAAAACTATTTGAGAGAAATATCTCCCTTTTTTGAAATCATTTAAAAGTCACATAATTATAAAATAGAACATTTACTTTGAAAATATTCTTATAAGCTTGTAAGGGAAGATTCTACAATTTTATAATAGCGGAAAATACATGCCCCCGCCGTATATGTTAAAAAAGACATTCTTACCTTAATTTTTGTTGAAAAGGATAAAAAGGACCTTGTTTGGAAAATGACGGAAAGATTAATTTGTAAACATCTTATAGAAAGTAAAACAAGTGTATAAATTACATTAACACATAGTTTTTAAAATAGTAAAAATTATTTGAAATATATTTTTAAGAAACATGGATGTGGATGATAAAGATGTCCCAATAGATAATTACTTATAAACAACCTCAGATAATGAAGAGATTGTGAAATAAACCCTTACCAATTTGGTAACATATGAAACATACACCTCATGAATGTGGTATCATACAATTAATATATAAATACACATAAATTAACGTGTGTTACACAAAGAATACAATTATGGGTAGTACATACACCACACAAAAGGAAAAAATGGCAATATGGCATGGATCTCACGGGAATAAGGAGTGAGATGAAAACACATTACCTTGAAAATTTCCTTGGTCAGGGGTAGGTTAAACTCCTATATAATATTTAAATTATTTTTATTAAATTATATAAGAATCATATACATAAATATGATATCATATATGATCTTTTAATATTTCATTGTTAACAATATTTTAGTATTATCGTCATTTCAGGAGTTAAATTACTCATTTTATTTTATATGTTTTGTTACATAAGTCATGTTTGTTATGGATAGGTTGTATTTTATTAATATACATAATGATTTCAAGTAATTAAAAATTATTTTTAATCATAAAATGAGAATTATACTTGAATGGATACGCTGGGGAATGAATCTCATCGCGTTCGTGGAGATGGTAGTCTGTACGTATGCACGAGCGACAATACCATTAATTTGATATTAAAATAATTTTTAATTGGATGGTATATCATATATAAAGAATAATTATAATTTTATATTTATTATTTACTTCAATTACACATCATTATTATACCCATCAAAATAATAATGTATTGAATAACAATTACACCACGACGTGGAGACAGTAAGTCATACGTACGCACGTATGGTGACGTGTCATCAAAAGGGTTGATAGAATAATGAATTTAGTTGTACCATAATTATAATAACATCACAATATATAGAAGATACTGGTGTTATTATTTTAGAATGGAAATTACAAAGAAAGAAGAATTTGAAGAAGAAAGGAACTTGAAAGAGGGTGGTGAAAACATTACCTCTTCTTGAGGTTCTTCCTTTTGATTTGATCAAAAGGGCTCCTTAGGTTGGCTTTCTGATCAAACTAAATCCTCTAGGTTTCAGTTAGGGAAGTTGAGAAGATATTTTGGTAGGGGTTGGCAGAACTAAAAGGATTTTTTGGTATGAATAATGGTTTAGAATTGGTGTCCTTTTATAAGGGGGAGGTGGGGCTCATTATGAAAAACTTAAAGTATTATTTTATAATAAATACATATTCGGTTTCTAATGGCTCAAAATTATATTTTTTAAATTATAAGGTAGGGATATGTCTAAAAAAACTTAACCAATAGGTTTTATATAGGTTTTGGTCACTTTATTAACATTATATTTTAGTTTAAACTCTTAGTTAATTTGTTTGACATTTACCATGTCTCTTGGTATTTTAATATTATATAGTTAATAAACAAACTATATAATTACACGCGACCCCCCAAGTAGTCCATTAATAATACACCTATCATTGTATAAGTTATTTGGATGAAACATAGATTTTTAATAATAAAATATCAATTAATAATATAATATTTGTTTTAAAAACTCATTTATGTCAATTTTGACAATATATAATAATTGTTTTTGTTAAAGTCATAAAAACCCTATCAATTCGTACCAAATTTATTTAAGCAATCCTAACATGTAATATTAACCATGAAAATTTGTGAATGTCATTAAGACTTTCAAATTATATTTACTTTTACATTTATAATACAAATTATTTGATTCTTTCATTAATAAGGAAAATACTGCATCATTATTGTGTCATAAATAAATTTAATTATTCAATGTCTAAAAATTATAAATAAAATACAGTTATGTATGAAATATTTTTATCTTTATAATGAATATCTATAGTCAAAAATATAACATATATAACACAATAATTTTTTTTTCTAAAATATATATGTTTATTTCATTTTTGTATTTACTTGAACTTTATTAATCTAAAGTGTCATTATCACTTACAAGTGGATCCATGGGGTCCCAAAATAGACCCAAAGATTCCCCTAGTCGTAAATGTATCAACAAATAGGTTTAGGACATGTTTTAGGGTAATTTATTATTATTATATTATTTTTTTTACCCTTACTTACCAGATTTACCCTTTAACCATGGTAAATAAAATATTTACCAAAGTAATTATTCAAAATTTATAAAAATAAAACATACCTATTTACACAATTTGGAAAACATGATTCTATATATGGAATTTTTTTTCTAAATTCATAACACAGAAGTGGCAGAAATTAATTTAAAATTAATTCTCATTGTTAAAACAAAAAGTGTGTGTTTTAAGAGATAATAACTATCAAAAGATTGGAACTTGCTTATGTCCGATTTAAATTTTAAATTACATACAATTACCAACATTGTATTAAATGGTTAAAATATATTCTAAATATACATTAAAACTACACAAATTCATAATTTATCACTATTAATTATTTCGATTAAAAAAGTTGTTTTTAAATTAAAATTTAGTAATTTTCACTATTCATCAAAATATGAAAGTTATCAGATTAGTACCAAAAACTCACCCTAAGATTATTTCTATATTCTGAATCCAAAAATAAAGTCCAATTTGAAAGAAAAATTGTATAGAATTTTAAAAAGTGGGTATTACTATTCATAACGGCTAGTTTGATTGGTTGTGGTGTCTGTTAGAACTCGAAGTTGCGTACAACACACACTACTGTATTATTAAAAAAGAAGCATATTGTTGATTCATGGGGTGTTACAATATCCACATTTTTAAAAGGTGTATTCTAGAGATAAAATTTCACCAACATACATTTAGTGAAACATTGAAACAATACATGATATTGTTTTTCATCCTTTGTTCAAATGAAGGATATATGTGTGAGGGAAATGATCCTAGGATATTACTCAGTCAACCCTAATCCTCTATAAATGGAGTTATGTTAAAATAGAGTGTCCTATATAAAACCTATAATAAGTGAGCTTATTGATTTACATCATTAACACAATGTTGATTTTATTATCTTTAGACTAACCCATAGTGGTGAACCATGTAAAAGTTTGTGTATTATTTATGAATACATTCCATTAGATTCTATATGAAACCATCAGATAATGTGCATAATATATATCCCAAGATAAATTGAGGTGATAAATCCCTAGCATTAGTATCATATATGGTCATATATTCACAAACTCCATGTATAATACATTTTAATTTATTATTCGTCTATATTGACAAAATATATTTTTGTTTTTTATTATACCATTCATTAATAATTTAAAAATAAAAATTAACTAATATCTATTTTTTTAAATTAATATTCTAGTGTTAATTATATTTTTCTCTCTATTATTATTAGTAAGGATGCTATAGTAAGTATTTCCATCACCCCTCCACTTATACCCCTATATTGCTAGAAATTTTGATAAGGTGTAGCCCTTGAAGGCCACATACAATTAGATGTAGGTTGGAAACCAACACAGAGGGTATAAATCACTCAAATGGGAGTTATTACCCAAAATATAATGAATATGACCAAAATATAAGATGATGAATCACTAAAAACTCATTCTAATAAATAAAAATAAATAGAAACACATAATACATGTCAGGAAATAAAAATAATGTCTCTAAATTTAAATTGTTCCAAGGAAATTATTAACGTTGAAACACAAAAACAACACCAAACCTGAAGTAATAATGTCTAGATCAGTCCCTAATACCCTTATGTAAAACTGAAAAATATTTTATATTTATTGGATGATTATAAATTATTATTTTGTAGTATCATACCACACGTCTCTCATGAATATTTTAGAAGCGTATTAAAATGAACTATTTAATAAACAACAAAACTAATTAATACCTAATCAGGCCACTAATCATCCAAAACTCACCATGTCTCCCTCCCCAATAAAACATAAAATATTGTAAAATAATATCAAAATATTAATGAAAAATGTGTCCCAAATTTATTTTCCTACTGAGATTACACTGACACAGTCCAACGTAAAATTTCCTCTCCTTCTTTCCCTAACATGAACACTATTCATCACATATAAATTGATATATAATGTGGTTCAGATCAAAAACCATCCTAACGCACCCTCAAGCAAGGCCGAGGATCATGAGATGTCATCTATCCTCATCTACACATCACAAGACACGTCTATACTATAAGGATCTGATATTTTTTATCATGAAACCTAATAATAACACCATATTTGATAACATATATTTCCCATAGAACCTAACACATTGTATATGTGAAATATTAGAAGAATATTATTAAAAAACCTTATATGGTTATCAATTTTAAAACTGTAACTGTAGAATACAAGAAGTTAATTTGAGTTAATTGTGAAATGTTATTATTTAAAAATGAGTTTTTTTAAATATAGTATTAAAAGATAAATTTTAAAAAATATATAATTTTAATTTCATTATGAATCCTCGTTTTTGAATTCAAGAAATAAAAATTAAATTATTAATAATTTTAATTTTTTTAAAAAAAATTGTTATTTTTAGTACTAATGAAAAATGTTTCTTTAATATTAAACAATTGTTTATCATATTCTCATTAAATCAATTTCTTTCAAGGTGAGTTTTGGGTACAGATTTTTATATAAGCCTCATAAGTATTATTAGCAAAATAGTAAATATTATTTTTGATATTATATTAGAAAAATGATATAATTATCATATATAAATTTAAAATATCAATAACTTTTTAAAAAAACATTACGGGTTTGAGAGTTATTATTTTAATTTTTTTAATACCTGTGGATTTTATATTGATAAATTTGAATTAAAATTTGAAATGGTAAATTTCAATTTTGTTAATTATAATTTTTTATTATAATTTTTATTAAAATTCATTACTACGGTTTACAATTAGTTTCCCAAGTTATTCAAAAATAAAATATTAAATTAGATTTTACATGAAGGGAAAGGACATAACATGTCAAAAAATTATTTCTATATGGATATATGATGTTATTATTAACAGATCATTATGAACCCCCCACTAAAATGTCAACATGAATTGATAATACTAGCACAATATAATGGTGCATGTCACTCAATGAAATAATGTTATTTAATTGAAATGTAGACTTCCTAGATCATCAATCAAGATTGTCTCCCTGATAGTTATGAAATGGGGGACCTACTACATTCTATTCAAAATAACCCATTAAACGTCACTACCTTAACCAGATTCAGTAATACTGTCAAAAAAATAAAGAGTCTCATCATCCCAATCTCATTATGTAATTTTCAATAGCTTTAAGAGGACATTTTGGCACTGGTGCCAACCATCACCTTCTATCAGGTGGTAAACCAAATAAAGAGGCATGATATATATCGTTCAATACATGAACACCAATACAAGAATCATATATCAAGGTACACGATTGTATTTTTGGGATGAATTTAAAACTTTGATGCATTAGATACTCACATAAACTCATCTCATATGTCTTAAACAACCTAGACATTTCTATAAATTCATAATATATCAGCCCCATCAACATCCTAGCTAGGTGGTGGGTCCTCTACTGAAACACACTCCCTCATAAATATGCTCTCAGGATAAAATAGTTTTATATTAATTACACTATCCACATGTAAGGAGTCTCTAATAATTATGTGAGAGAAGGCTACCTATGATGTTCCTATACTCCATGTACATCTTATAATACATGTTCATCAATTATATTTCATTATTTTTCTCCGGAACTGTTTCTAATTCAGTCTTCCTACTTAGAGCCTCAAACATTACATTTCATTTTCTAGACATATAATTAACCTCAAAATAATATTTCTATAAGTATTAAACACAAAATTTATTTCTAATATTTTTCTCATGAGGATTAAATATGAATTTTATACTTTTATTCTCCATATTTTCAATGAACCCCTCTAACAAAATATAATTCCGCAAAAATGAAAGGATTGGACAACTACATCTAGGTCGAGATCTTACATTGAGTAATTTTTTTGGATGCCTCAAATAATTTTACCTATATTCCATGACTCAATTATCCCACATTAGAACTACTCTTAACCTGATGCCCGATGCATTACAATAAACAATATAACATTTTTATGGGACTGGTAGAATTAGGAATGTTTCTAATATTGACCTTCATTTCAATGTCTAAAATGATTATTCACATGACTCAAACAATATGTACTTAATGTATATGTTGGAAAATCATTTTATTGGTTCTTATAATCAGAAACTACTTTTAATAAATCACATATAATATTTTACTAGCACCAAGAAAATCCTTATATCAAATATGTTCATAGGTATTTTTATGAAACCATGGATCTCACATTCCAAACGTGAATAGAAACCCATGTCATTATGATAATGTGACCCAGGAAGTGTACCTTATCAATCCAAAAGTTGAAATTTTTGAGAATTAAATACAACCTATGTTTTATTAGTATATTCTATAAAATATCAGTTTTTTTTTGTAATGATCATGTAATGTATAAGAATAAATCAATATATAATCTATGAAAACCTAAATGAATGAATCATGCCCAGGTAGAATACCCAATTTATCCGATTGAAAAAAATCCATTGAATTCATTAGACAATATGGTATTAAAAAATATTCATAAAAGACATTACTACAATGTCATTTTTTATATGGTATATATAAGGATCTGAATCTTACATTGTTATAGAATATCATGAAATCATTCCTTTATAAAACCCAAGCACCACAGTTCTAATAAAATTGGTCATATATTCATGTTATTAGACACTAGTTATTATCCACATATTGATTCTGTGATTGGATGTATAAAAACCCATGAAGTGACAAACTGATTTTCTAGTAAATATAATGTGTGAACCGCAAAGTGATGTACTCAGATGTTTAAACCCTTTGGATTCTAGGTCCTCCACCAGTATCTAATGTTTTAATTCCTAATAGTATCCATCCTATGAGGAGGAATAGATAGTTGGGTTTTACATGGTATAATATCTATTTTAAAATTTACCTCTCTCTTAGAATTTATCCTAGAAACTTCATTTGGGATAAATTCCTTAAAATGATCCACCATAGAAGGGAAACAATCATGACAAACTTTCGGATCATATAGATAAGAAACTATTATTCTGGGCTATCACTCCACATATAACATGTTTCTCAAGTCCATATTATCTCACATGGATATCCAATTTTCATTTTTGAATATTGATAAAACACTCAAGATATGTGATGGTCATCATTTGATGATAGAACTAAGCATTATACTGGTGTGGAACCAACTAATCCATCATGAGAATGATGTTAAGACCTCATATCATAAGGATCCATATGTAAAATAAGAAATTAAAACTAAATATCTCCAGGATAACTCCATATAATGGCATACACAATATGTTTGGACACCACGTTGGGTCTCAAGAGACATCACCCCACATAATGAATACTTTCATGACCATGGATTTCAACTATTTATACATATATAATTGAATTTGAAGCACATAATTAAATTAAAATATACACTAATATATAGCACCCTAAAAACATACATTGAAATTCACATGGAGAGATACCCTACTCCTCGGGTAGTGGTTGTACAATATATATGTGACTAGATCTATTTTCCAATTTTAAAACCATACTAATCTGAGTATATTATCCCTACTAGAAATCCATATTATAATTCTAGATTCCCTGAACATGAGAACTTACTTAGCTTGATTAGCCAATTTTAATTTAGGAACCTACTTGAAATTGAGATTTTGATCAAGTATGATGACATGGAGTTGAGAAGATCCTCTATAAATTGCCATTAAAAGAAATGATCTACAAGAACAATGAACATGAACCATCTTGACAAATGATTGGAACTCAATTGTGTCATTGATACAATGTATAATTGTGTTTCCTATCCTGCTGCACTGATGTAACATCTCCAATCTACAAGGGTGCACAGTCAATCTAATTTCACCACTAAATGAATGCTCAAAACTTTTCTTCATACATTCCTAGGAATCACATCCTTATCGGTTTACAATATCATTGTGTCTCACCACTTCATATTTCCTATAGTTACAATCAGTGATGAGGGCCTAGTTTACTATCAAATTGATGGTAGAAAAAAAGAAACATGTTTAAATATGATAATATATAATACACAAGTCCATCCCGAAAATCACCTAGAGATAGATACCTCATCACAAAGGGGAGAAGGAATGAAACACTGATGCTCCATGAAATGTGTAGGGAAATCCATAAAGTAAATAATTCCCTATTAAATGTTTGTAAAATCACTGGTAGATTCATATAACAAGTCCTGAAGACATAATAGGACCTAGAAGGATGTTTAGAAGTCCCTCTAGACCATATGTTGATGTTATTCATCCTTGGTCAAAACAACCCACAATCTCTTGGATGATCCCCTATAAATATATTTTTCAATACTGAACCTCCATTCATAAGTAATCACTATGATATTAATGATAGATCAAATGACATCTATACATGACCTATAAGCTTGAGGACTTCCTCCCCCATAAATGGTTGGAGGATTCTAATGCTGGAACTCCCTAGTCAAATATGTATTAGAAGATGGAAGCTATATTTTAACCTATACTGATTGTACTATCCATAAAAATACCTCTTGAAACAGAATATTTACATGTAGTTTAAGAACATTAAAAGGTTCCACAAGTGGATCTAATTGAGGTAATACTTTTGGATCATGTACCACCACCTATGGAGCATGTTTGTTTCAACCGTCTTAACACATGACTTAAGGGAGTCTTGGTAGCATATTTATAAAATTCCAAACAACCGACACCTAACAATATTTAATAAAGGAAATGATCAAATATAAAATAATTGGATAGGAATAATTATTTCCTATACAAGAGACACATCTAAGTTATTATTCCTAATACAAATTCTAGCTTTTGTAGAATACCACAGAGGACCAAAAATGATACTCCTATCTGACCACTATTTTATTTGGTTCATGTTACTCGTATATATTTCATGGAAAATGGTCCAATATAAATAGTTTATATTTCATGTTATAGAGGGAAAAACCATTTAAGATGAAATTTTCATTCCCATTTAATAATAGTAAAAAAATTTAACTATTAAAAATTTATAATTCCTATAGTTTTATACATAATGGTTCAATTAGATGAGTTTCTATTAATAAATTATTAAGACATACAATTTATAAGATACAATTTAAATGTCATGTAACTAAACTCAGCCATTACATCTAATATCAGGATATAACATTACAAATGTTATGATTTTATTATATTAATCAATATAAAAAATTTATAGAAGTAAAAGCCTTATAAATTATAAATGGAATTAATATAATTGAAATCCTTTTAACTTTTCATTCCATGCAACAATTGTTAGATACACCAAACATATAATTATTTGACAGTTAATATTCCACCAATAAGATATATGTGAAAACACCATTTAGGATACTGTAGAAACAATAATTAATAAATTTGTAATCCCAATCATCCAATAAAAACATTATTCATATAAAATATATATCATTAAGGAATATACAAAATGTTACCAGAAATTAATTCTAAAAAATGGCTTGGAATATGTATAACGTTTGAATACTCTCGTGATAATAATGATGCATGGGATGATAATTTTCTTACTTGTCAAGACAATGGAAAAAAATCAAAATGACAATAAATATCACAACATATGTGTGTCACCCAATAGTGAAATCAATACAAAAGTAAGAGGGGAAAACCTGAGCAACAAGTCGGATCAAAGGTTACTTCACTTTTCCCTATAAGTGTGTAACATAATCCTATACACAGTCAATTACTAAATTATATGATATTCCTAGTCTCCTATCTACCAACCCAAATAGTAATTCAATGGAATAAAAGTGATCTAATACCACTTTGTAGTGTCCCAGGACTAGTTCATAGATACGTGACTGGTCTGGTTGGCCACATGGACTCAAACACACATCCAAGTACTCAAGAGGACCCTAACTATTCTTGATGGTCTATTGGGATATTTTGGGGAATACATAACCTCATGATCCATGTATGTAATAATATTGAAATTTAAGGATAACCCAACAGAATCAGTAAGAATAGAAAAAATAGAATAAAACCATCTAGATATTTATAAACCTATCATAAATAATTTCAATATGATAAAAAATGAGTATCTCTAAATATAATGATATAAAAAATGGGAGATTCTATTGATATAGAGAAACATGAATACAAAACAAGCTATATAAAAATTAAAAATACAAAATCAATAGTATCATGAGCACTCTCTTAGTTTTATTCTCTTATACAACATCCTATTAAAAAACATATCATCTATAATAGGCAGTTTCACCGTGTCTCTACGTGTATCCATGAAGTATATTCTAGTAAAAATCAAGGTCTGAAACATGGTGTGACATAAACATAGTAATACAGCACCAATGGTGTGTATAAAAATCTACCATAGGAATATACAATGATATGTGTGCATAAAATAATAAATGTAAAATAGTACATAAATAAACAATATAAGTATGAGTCCCTAAAGGGAAAGACATCACATACTACCTACTTCATCCAAACCCAAAATTTCTCTGGTAAAATAATATTTTAGGTTTGAATTTAACAGTTTTGACACAATGTGTATAACCAAGGATTCGATGTAAATATAATATTCTGATGTCCAATTATTTCAATGGAATTATTTTTTAATAAAATGTTTGAATTACATAAAGGTTAACCCTTGTATGTTTAATATATGGTTAAAGGTAATATCTGATCCCTTGGACCATTACTTATGTAACAACAATGCTAGACTTGATAGCATCACAAGGTCATAACCTCCATGGTCTATGACATAATGTTTAATCCATGGTGGATCATACAAGTCACTCAATTTTTTTAGTTTCTTGAAATATATGTGGACCCTTGGGGATACTCTAGAGTATCCACATATAAGATAAATATTTAATTTGAATATGGTCTAACAATTGGAAGACACATCAACAATAAAGCGGTATCCCATGAACCCATCCAAGGAATACAACATTGGGAGTATATGTATTTCTTAGGGAATGCCTCACCTATATGGTAAATCATGATATCTGGTCATTATGATAGTAATATCCATTATTATTCTACATAATTACATAAGGTCTAGGAGATACGGTATTACCATTCACCATATATTTGAAAATAATTATCCAATTCATTTACATATATTCAATGGATAATTAACCCACATTACAGTATTGTTTAATAATATAGACTAGGCATCGAGGTACATGAAACACATCACTGCATTAATTTAATAATATTATGAAATTTAATTCGTATAATCTTATTTAACACACTATGAGATGTTATTCAATATCATAGATGGAATGGGATTCATGTGAATTTAAGGTGACACGCCCTTTGGGGTGGATCACAATAAGGTTGAAAAAATTAGATGACTATAGTTTGGGTAAAATAACAACTCATTCAAGGTGATAACCAATTATTTAATAGATTTACCATTTTAAAGTAGTCACATGGAATGTATTATGAGTGATATAAAAATTCATAATATATATATCAAGACTAATGGAGAAGAAGGACTAGACCTACAACTTTATACTAGTAGTTTACTTCTCATCAAATAATTTCTTATAATATGGTCTAGAATGGAAAAAATATTATAAATATATTAATTACCTAAAATAGGAAATATTCACTCAAACATATTTAGCATTCCATATGCATAAAAAATAAAGTTATGTATAATGAATGTTGTAGTACATACTGATGGTGATCCATTGTGAAAAATAAAAGTTGATTTTTAGAATAAATGAATATGAGGCTCTAATCCTAGGTTTATACTAGAGTCTTTTATTGAGGTGGGGAGGGGTGATGTGTGAATTAAGAATGGAAATGAAATTTCATGTGAAAAAAAATCAAAGAGAAAAAGTAATTTCAACATTTTTTATGAGGAATATGGTTGGCCAAACCATGCCCCAACCACATTCACCTTCTTCCAAAGGTGTAACCCCTTTCATGGTTAAGAAGATAGTTTTACCATCCATGCACAACATTCATGTTTTCCTCGTTTAAAATCATTTTCACCCTCATATTTTTTAGGTTCGTAGTTTAATTAACTATGAACCAACCATGCTAAAAAAGACAAAAATGTTTTCCAGGATATTCACATCCATTTAGCCTCCTCACATTGTTAAACTAATAGAAAACCACTGTTTATGGTCTACATTGTTGAAACCATGGTTTCAAATAATCAGGTTTCATCCATGCTCCTCTTACTATTTGAAAAAACAGAATCTATAGATTCTGGAAAACCCATGGATGCTCTTGAAAGCATTAGTAAACTCTTTAGAACTTCCATAAAGATATAAATAACAATTTAAATAGAAATTTAAATACTCTATACCTCATGAAAAGAATCTAGGAACATAAAAAAGATATTTATGTAAATTCATGTACCATGGTGCAAAAACATACCTCAAACTCTTATTATTTGTTAAGATAAAGAAGTTCTTTCCGATAAGATAAGGCCACCCCAACATTATGGAATACATTACTTATACCAAATAAAAATTATTATTGGAATAGTTATGATCATTGGGATTTTACTACATAGACCTAAAATAAATCAACACCCTTTTAGACATAGAAATTCTTCCTAATACTAAATAGAATGCATCATAAAAGTACATAAAAATCACCCCTTCATTATGAAACTTAATAACTATGGAAATAATTAGACTATTGTTAGGTATTAAAACACCCTTTAACATTGAATGGTCCAAATTAAAACTTGTTCCTACGGAATAAAGGCCATTAATAGGATTACATTATGGTATAAGAAATATGCAAACCTCCGCTAACATCTAAAATTACCAAAGAATCTATGAACCTATACAGTGTGTTTTAGTGCTTCCAAATAAACAACTACAATGATATTTAATGGATCCAAATCCTAACTCTATTAAGAAACCACATGTCCAATAATATGTAAAATTAATATCCTAAAATTACACTTGGATAGTTTCTTGTAGAGATGATAGTGTTAATGAACCTATGGTATAACTCTAAGGAACTCAGTTTTTTCTTCCAATAACTTCCAGTATATCTAGATTTTGTTGGTGAACATGACTGTAAATTAGTCTAATAACTCATGAAACATATAGTTCATGACCCCCCTAAAAATAGTTAACTATTGAAACTAAAAAACATGACTATGAAAATAAATAATCCCTACAAAAACTAAATGGTATTTGTTAGGATATCCTCCTTTTCTGCATCATTTAGTGATATCTTGACAACAAATCGAACATTTAAAAACAACTTGCCCCTTTTTTTGTGTTCAATAAGACTTGTATCCGCATAATAGTGTAATGGTTCCTTGAAAACACCTGATTAAACATTAATTAATCCAAAAAATATGCAAATTAAACTATATTTTTTTATAGAGAAATAATTGAACCTCCTAAGGTGATACACTAGGTTTGAGGAAACACTTCTCTTATAAGTCATCTGAATATATCCTAAGCTCACATAGTTCAATGAGTGCCATATGAAAATGGGTCATAAAAATGATATACTATCCAAATTTTAATTCCATCCCCATTTAAATTTCATGGTGAGGGGTTATTATTACATCCTCATCCGAGAATACATTAAAAAACTCCTTCACAAATCTATAACCCTCCACTACATGAGTTTCCGATGAAAATTATACCTATTGGGATAAAAGATGATCAAAAAACCTACCTATCATCTAATTAACCCAATCACCAATGATGATCATCCACTATCATTCCTCATTATAGGACTTGAATCCTATATAATAAATCAAAAATAATACACACAGAGTACATCTAGTACATGATATAGATGACATCATATGGTTGAATATATACTAAGATGTAATCATGCATCGACTGATATACTCACATCACCATTATTTACCCATAATACACATATAAAATAGTAGAATGGTATTTAACTAGTATTAATAACACTAATGGAATGTTAATTATTCCCACCTCATGTCCTAATGTGCATACTATTTGAGGTGCCACAAAAGTGTGGGGTTCTCTAGAATTTAATAAGGAAGAAACTAAGGTTGAAAATATATTAATCCTACCTCAATAAAAATATGAATCCTAAAGTAGTAGTAACTATATGGATGGAAAATATTTTTTCCCATAACATCATTCTAATTACTGAAAATCTCAACATCCCTACTCCATAATACGTCACTAAGGGTGATGGTAATAGTAACAGACTATATAATTTGGGTTAATTATTTTGAGAAGGAAATTTTAATTTTAATTATTTTAGAATTTTAATTTAAATAAAGTGTAATAACATTTTCATTATAATCATTTTTACCTACAAAATGGTGTTATTGTATGTGATTTGAGGTTTAGTGGATTCCTCAGAGGTTCTTGTGTGTTACAAATAAAGGATAAATAGATGGGGCTACTAATAAAAACCGAATATTATCTATTGATGTTAGGAAATGATGTTTATGTTTTTTGTAAAATGATCAATGAAGAACCCATAACTATGAGGTTCATGGTGTAAAAAATAGGTTTATTATGTGAATAATTTATGTCTAATTGTTTTTAAATAAAAACGGAGTTTGTGTCCCTTTGGTTTTTGGTTGAAGTGGAGAGCAATAAGGTGGTATATAGGTATATATTTACCTTCCAATTTTTTACCATTAGAAGGATTTGTTTTTTGGTTATTTTCTGGATATTATTGGGGAGACTATCTATCCATTATTTGTTTCCATTTTAATCCATTGAATTTGATTGATTTTAGGATTGGGTTCAGAATTGATTCCATTGGAACATGGTGGAATCTGAAAAATGTGATAAAGAATTTTAATATTTTGTATAATGTAAATTATAAGAAAGAATATAAATTCTTACACATGTATTTTATATGAATTTATGTTTATGTATGATTTTCGCAATAATTCATAGTTATTTATAGAGATATGGGATATTAAAAATGGATTTTAATTTGTAGTTCTTCATGGGTGAGGTATATGTGTGTTTTAGGAGTGGAATTCACCCCATTTCTAATGTTTTTAGTAAGTGAATGAATATTGGTATAATTTTTTATGATTATTACTAGAGAAAAAATATATTTAATTTTAATTTGATATATTTTATTATGCAGTGTGATTGTAGTGAGATAGGTGCCTGATAGCCTGCATGAGGGTCAGTGGGCTCGGATTAGACACAAAAGAGGTTAGTGAGGGGTTAACGTATTATTTTTGGTAAATGTACCCTATGATATACAATTATATATATATATATTTATTATTTTGGATGGTTCAATATTTTCATTGGTTCATGAATATGTTATACGTATTGGTGAGTCATTAGATGAGGTGATAAAATGACATTAAACCTCACAGAATGCGATCGAGTTCAAATTTGTACAAAGTTAAAAATGGAAATGCCATTAGAAAATATTTCTAGGGGAGAGGGATTTGTGGGTCGGCTTGGGAGGCTCGGGAGGTGGGGCCGTGGGATGACTCGTGAGGCTGGCGCACGGGAGGCGGCCGGGCAGGCCGGCAGGCAGTCGGGCAGGGCGCGACCAGTCCCTTAGGCAGGCCAGCAGGCGGCAGGGCAGGGCGTGGCCAGGCCGGCAGGTGGCCGGCCAGGGCACCGAGCGGGCCAGCGAGAGGCTGGGTAGGTCAGAAGTCGGCTGAGAGGTGGTTGGGCAGGGCGCCAGGTTGGCCGATGGGGAGCCGGGTAGGCCGGCAGGCGGCTGGGAGGCGGCCGAGCAGGGCGTGACCTGGTAGGAAAGCGGCATGGCAGGGAGCATCCAAGTTGGAAGCTCTGCCGGCAGGCAGGCCGGGCTTCCGGGAGGATGACATGGCCAAGGACGGTGGGTGGCTGGTGTGGCTAGCGCCGCTCAGAAGCTGGCAGGCGGTGCGGTGCAGTCCGAGGTGGCAGAGCCGGTTCGGCCGGAGGGTCGTGAGGGCGGTATGGTTCGCGAAGGATATAGGTAGTGCGGTCATTGCCTTCTCCATCTCATCGCCTCATCACCTTGCCGAATATTATCACAAAATAAGAACAGGAGAGTGGTCGGGCCATGTTGGTTTTTCCTGCACTTGCTGCATTTAGGGTGGTAGCAAGTGGTTAAAACGTTCATAAGTTTTCAAATAATTACTCAAGAATAGAAAATTGGTGAAAGATCAAACAAGTCACCCCACGTCATCCTACCAATAAAACTAACTCAAATAATTCCCTCTATCTTTGTTCGTTATTCGTCAATGGAGATGCAGGAAATAAGACGATGTTGACGCCATTTTTCACGTCTGCTTCACACTTCCAATCTAGAGCTCGCATGTCGGTTGTGTAAGATGATCCATGTCAGTAGGATCTATGGAATGACGTTGAGGTCACTGCTCGCCGATGTTCTTCGTTCATCGTTCTTCATTGGGAGCTTTTCTTTCTTCTCCCAAGTTCCAAACAAAATCAATACCAACCCAAATAATAAGAGATTGTGATATTTTATTAATTTTTTAGAAGAATATTAAAATTGAATTAATTAATTTAATTGTCTCAACCTAATTAATGTGAAGGATTTGGAATAATAAATTATGCAGTAGCTCAAAAAATTAAAGGAGAGTTAGTGGCATTATAAATGGTAGAGGAGGTCAAGGGGCTCCCCCTCATTAATGAGGTGAGTTGGGAGATTTTCCTCTCTTCCCATTAATAGGGTTCGGGTGGTACCCACCCCTACTATTTATATTGGGAGGTTATGTGGTATAAAGGGGTCCCCACCACATTAACCCCACATGGGAGGTTGAGGCGTGGAGGTCCCCACCACCATAACCAATCATGTAGGTTATGGCATGCTGGTCCCCACTTCCATCCTCCACAAGGAGGTTATAGACCAAGTAGGACCCACCTCCAAACACCCAAATGGTGGCTCAAATAAAAATAATGTGATGCTCACTTTATTTTATTATTTTCCACAAAAACCCAAAAATTAACTTTTATTCTAGACCAACTACTGTCGTGGTGAATGTATTCTTAAACGAATATTGGCACTGCGAGTTCAACTGTGCCCTCAGATTTCAATTCTGAGCACAAGTTCAAAAATTATAAAAACCCACTCGTATGTTTACTGAATGTACCCGAACAAAAACTACAAAAATTGATTTCGGGAACACCGTGCCTCAGAATCATGGGCTGATAATTTTTGTGGACTCGTAAAATTCACATGTATTTAAGAAAATTCAATATTTCCATGGAATTTTTAAGTCTTTATATTCACACCACCTCTGTTCTTTACATCCCCAAAAGCTACAACTCGAACTAAGTGAAAAGTGGGGGTACTGATCAAGCATCTGAGCCTCCAGCTCCCATGTGCCCTCCTGGTGGTTCTCATGCTTCTAGTGAACGTGTACCAAAGGTATCGACCATCCACGTATGACCCACTCCTGTCGATCATCAATCACCACTGGAACCTCCGTGAATGTCTCCCCATCATCGACATCCATCTCTTCATGGACGATGATGTCATAAGGGTCGTGCATGTATCTCCTCATCTAAGATACGTGGAAGATGTCATGCACCTAGTTCAATTGAGGTGGAAGGGTCGGGCGGTAAGCCACCATGCCTACTCTGCTGAGGACCTAGAAAGGTTAGATAAATCTCAGAAATAACTTTCCACCTCATCCAAATCTCCATAAACCTTATCGAGGTGGGACCCATATAAAGACTTGGTCTCCATCATCGAATTCCAGTGGTCTCCATCTCCTCTCAGCATATGACTTATGTCTGCTCTGTGCAGTCTTCATCCGCTGTAGTTTGATCTGCACCTTCTCTGCGGTAGCTCGTACCATCTCTGGTCCCACTAGTGCTGACTCCCCATGGTAAGTCCAGCACAAAGGTGATCTGTAAGGTAACCCATATAACTTCTTAAAAGGTGTCATCCCAATGGTGGAGTGATATCTATTGTTGTATGAAAACTCCACCAAAGGTAGGTGATCCTCGCAGCTACAACCGAAGTTGAGGACACAAGCACACAACATGTCTTCGAGGGTCTGAATTGTCCTCTCAATCTGACCATCCGTCTGAGGATGGAAGGCGGTGCTCAAATGAAGCTATGTGTAGAAAGCCTCATACAACCCCTACCATAGTCGGGAAGTAAACTGTGTATCATGATCCGAGACAATAGAAGATGGTACTCCATGTAGCCCCACAATCTCGTGAGCGTAGAAGCTTCCCAAGCTCTCTACTGAACTCTTCTCTCTGATTGGTAAGATGTGGGGTGATATGGTGACTTGGTCAATGACCACCCAAATCAAGTCATTTCCCATGCATGTATGTGGAAGTCCTGTCACGAAGTCTATGGATATCCCATCCCACTTCCACTATGGGACCTCTAAAGGATGATCCAAACCTGCTGGTGCCTAGTGCTCTGCCTTCACTTGCTGACAAGTGAGGCACTGAGAGACAAACTCTGCAACTAACTTCGTCATACCTGGAAACCAGTGCAGTCGTCGAAAGTCCTAGTACATATTCGCCACTCCTGGATGTACCGCTAAAGGGGATGTGTGTAAATCCCTCAACACTTCCTCCAGAAGTGACACGGGTACCATAGTACGTCCTCTGAAAAGGATGATGTGCTCCCCACCTTCAGAAAAACTCTCAGGTGCCTGACCTCTAGATATCTGAGCACGTCGTGTCTCACAGTCAGCGTCCCCATGTTGTGCCTCCCAGACTAACTAAAGAAGTGGTGGAGTGACTTTAAGGGACTGAAAGAAAGTTTCTCCATCTCTATCAACAAAGGATATCAGCAATGCGGCCAGCTACTCCATCATATCACCTAGAAGCTTTATACTAGATCTCTTGCTGATTGCATCTGCTACAACCTTCCCCTTCCCAAGAGTATATACTATCTCAAAGTCATAGTCATGGAGGACCTCATGCCAACGTCTATGTCTCAGGTTCAGGTCCTTCTGGGATAAGATTTTCCTGAGACTCTAGTGATCAGAGTACACGGTAAAATGCTCTCCCATCAGGTAGTGCCACCACATCATCAAGGAGAAGACCACTACTGATTACTCCATGTCATGGGAAGCATAGTTCTGCTTTTTCTTTCTCAACTACCGAGAACCATACGCGATCACTGCTCACTCCTCCATAAGGACACACCCGAGTCTGGTCCCTGATGCGTCGTAGTCGACTACATACCCTATGCCTTCTTCTGAAAGCTTCAATATGGGTGCACTAGTCAGCCTCTGCCTCAGCTTCTGAAAGCTTTGTTGGCATCTCTCCATCCACACGAAGGGTTTCCCCTCATTCTACAAGGCTAATAGTGGTTCTCCAACACTTGAGAAGTCTGTAACGAACCTTCGGTCTTAACCAGCCAAACCCAGGAACCATCGTAACTCTGTCACACTCCTGTATGGCTCACAAGAAAGTACAACCTCAATCATTGCTGGATCTACTACAACTCCAGCTTTCGAGACGATGTGTCCCAAGAAGTGAACCTCTCTGATCCAAAACTGGCAATTCGGAAGATTACCAAAAAACTTGTGGTCATTGAGTGTGTCCAGTACTAACTGCAAATGGTAGGAATTCCTATCCTCAGTAGTCGAGTAGATCAGAATGTCATCGATGAAGACTACAAAAAAGAAATGGAGTTAAGGTTGGAAAATCTTGTTCATGAGTCCCATGAACACTTCTGGAGCATTGGAAACACCAAAAGCCATAACCAAGAACTCGTAGTGGCCATACCAACATCTAAAAGTCATCTTCTACACATCCTCGTCTCTAACTCTGAGCTAGTGATAGCCTGATCTAAGGTCTATCTTTGACAACCACCCTGCTCCCTTCAGAAGATCAAAGAGGTCTTAAATCCTCAATAGTGGGTACTTGTTCTTCATGGTCACCTAGTTCAAGAGACGGTAGTCAACACAAATCCTCAAGCTTCCATTCGGATTCTTTGCGAACAAAATTGGGGCTCCCCAGGGAGAAACACTTGGTCGGATGAATCCATTCTCCTACAAGTCCTATAGATGTACATGCCGCTCGCGAAGCTCCACGGGAGCCGTCCAATATGCTGGTGTAGATATCGGTGTCATCCCGGGGTACATTTCAGTGTAAAAGTCCACCTCTGTGGGAGGAGGTATTCCTGGAACATCATCAAGGAAAAACATCTGTGTACTGGTCCAGCACTACAGGATAGCTCGGACTCTCCACATCAACTACTCTAAGGGTAAGATAGGCCAAATGATGATTGATCAATTGCACCCTCCTCCGAGAATGAAAATAATGTCTTGCAAAGCCTCCCTTCTCAATATTTATGGTAAACCTAGGCCCATCCATGCAGACACACCGCACATCTTACCTAATATAGTCGATATGAGCATGGATTTTATATAACCATTACATACCCTAGATGACGTATTATGGCCTAGATGCCACTACGAGGAGATCCCCGATGAAGCTATATCCTCCTAGAGTAAGCTCACACTGCCAGAACCAATGCGTAATCAATGAGTCTGCACCCGTAGGAGTCTCTAGTTTTAAGGATCGAGCCAACAGCTCCATCGAAATATCTGAGCTCCGAACGAGGGTAGTGTCAATGAACGAGTGACGGACACCTATGTCTATAAGAACTGCTACTATGGTGGTGTAGATAAATATCTTACCTCAAATAATCTCTGGAGAACCATGATCATAAACCTCAGCTGCCTAGAGCTGAGCTCTCTCCTTTCCGCCTACTCCATGCGGTCGGGGTGGACCTCCTAGTGGGGTTGGTGGTAATACCTCGAAAATTCATCCAATGATAGCTGCACGAACATCTCATCTTCCACATCTGCTTGCTCCCTACAAATCTCCTTGATCGAATCTCAATAAATTCCTATAAGGTCCTTCGATAGTCGGTTGATTATCTGTACGGCAGGTCAGACTATCACGAGCCATTGGACCCTACCTACCGCATGTGTAACACAGCCCACTCCAGGCATGTCTGGATCTATCTCCAATGACTCTCACAACCAATCTCAATTCATGCCATCATCCACTAGTATGTCTAGTCCTTTGGACATCTGTGACATCTGTCTACTGCCAGTTGTAGAAGAATCCACTGCATTTCCACTAGTGGTGGGTCTCGCTGCTAAAGACTGCTCAGTAAGGAAACTCTCCACTAAGAGGGCTCGCTCCAACACCCCACCTGCATCAGGATGCCGAGGGAAATCATTTATGACCTATTCTCTCACCATATCCCCTGCTCGAAGGTATGATCCATGAAGAATGGGTCCCATAACATATCTGTGGAGTTGCGTGAGAGGTCAGTGAACCTCACTAAGTACTATGGCATTGTCATGATTCCCTACTGAAGGTGAAGTAGATATTGTATTTGCAAAGCACAGAGGGTGGCTGGGACAATCTCTACCCGAAACAGGCTCTCAAAGTCTACCCAGAGTAGTTTCACCTCGTCATGCATCAAGAGCATCAGGCTCCAGCATCTTCCTGCTACTTCATGAAGGAGACTCGCGGAAAGGATCACCATAAGGTCGGATGGTGTCCCTAAAAGTCTGAAGACTCTAACCACAGCCTCCACCCAATGCTCAGCTGCCTGTGGGTCCATCTCTCCAATGAACATGGGTAGCCTCTGGCATTGGAATTCGTGAAAAGCGCTCAAGCGGTATGCATCATTTGTTATTGGGGCTACTAGCATCAGTGGACCAATGGGTAGTGGTACCATTAGGGCCTCTGTTGGAAGAGGGCCTTGCACCGAGGCCTTATCGCTCGGTGGGATATCTGCGCATACAACTCTCAGGGCTCTAGATATTTGTCCATAGGTAGGCATCTTGAACGAAAAAGATGTGACAAGGTCAAATATCATACCTAGTAAGCTGACCTGGTTGAGCTGATATTAAGAAATTTTTTGAAAACACACACGCAATCAGTTCATTCGTGCACTAAGTCAGAAATCAGTAGTCAAGGTCTTGGTGTATGGATACGTCAGCCGCCAATCCAACACTGGACTCCCAGAACTAAAAACCACACTTAGTACCCTTAACACTATTGATTCACAGAGAATATCAAAGTCCTATGTTCTACATTAGAACCGACTCCTCTAATACCAATTTTTCATGACCTATCCCCCAGGGCCCGTGTCGTGAAAACCCCAATCCCTCCATCCATAGGCCAGGGGCTGGCGAATAGCACCAAAGGCTTAATTCCCTAAACTGGGAAGACATTGCCTTTATAACATGAAAAATCAAACAGTAGGGTACGAGCTGGAAACAAACCACTAAATAAAACTGTATACAAAAGGAGTGATGAAAAGTAAATAGGGGGCTGGAAATACAATCCCAACTTTAAAGTACAAGGAAACTAACTTTACAACTACTGGAAAAAAGGGAAAATGGCTCCAAGATATTCAACTTGTAAATCCTACATAAAGGGATGGTATAGATAGCCTCCACAACACTCCATTTTCGTATGTCTCCTCTGTGTACCATCATGTTGTGTGGTCCACCTCTTGGTACCGTCCAGTCTAGGTACACTCAGCCACAGTCAGCACTGTCTGTTGTATGCATCCAACACAACAAGTTATGGGCTTAGGTCGTGCAAGGGTGAGTATAATGATACTCAGTAGGGATCCCTAGACCCTCAGGGTCTCACAAAACAAACAAGGATAAACCATAAATTATGAAATCGATAGACAACCCCACTTAGGTATATTCCCATACATATTCCTATGTTATCAAATAATCCATCTCAATCATGAGGAAAAAAAACGTTACTGACTCTGCTAAACCAGGAGTTTTATTCACATTATCGAAACCACGACTGCTGGAGAACTCCTCCTCTATCGAGTACAGTGGGACTTCCACGACACCAAGTCACTTCCCACTAAACTCGGTTTACTGAGGTACTCCTACTATTGAGTATCGTGGGTCTACTGCATCATCAAAGCACTACCCAGCGTGGGTCTACCATATCACCAAGGTGCTCCCACTTTTATCTTGCTAAGGCACTCCTCTAGTCGAGTACCATGGGTCTTCCGCGACACCGGGTCGCTCTCCATTAGGATAGTCGAATCACTCCGAGTCGAAATTGTCAATAGTCATCAGGACTCATCTAGCTACTAGGTCTCTGCACTCTGCTCGCTCGTCTCTAAGAGGATCCGCTACATGAGCTACTGGTCGATACTCCAACTATCACGAAGCCCCATGTAGAAGTATCTCAATGGTCCGCCAAGTCATAGGGGGCTCAATGCAATACACGGCGCTTCAATCGGACACTTGGTCTGTGAGTTATTAGCCTTTTAGTCTTAAGGGCCATGTTGGATTCATGCATGATCCAACCTGACTGTATTTCAACATTACACTAAACTCTAGTGGGCTATATTCAAAGGTATGATCACGCTTGATGAAAACCAGCGCCTCTGGTGGTTGTCCAAATGGTCGTCCAGTAACAAAGATATGGCCAAAGAAAGTAAATAGTCGGTAGTGGGTCTGGGTCCGGTCCCACCCCATCTGGGTCGACATAGTCTAGGTCGACCCAATCGGACCTACTGGGTCTTGGCCAGCCCATTGGGTGGGCTCGCCTATTATTTTTGGCTCGGCCTACTTGGCCCAGCCCAGCAGGTCGCGGGGTCGGTTCAGCCCAAGCATGGGGTAGGGTCAACCCTGAGCGCCACAAAGGTGCAGCCCGGCGTGGCTCGACCCAGAGGGGGTGTCCGTGCTGGTTCATCCAGGGCACCACCAGGGGGCCAGTGGCCGGCTCAGGAGGCCAGCACACGAGTGGTGGTCGGGTAGGCCGGTGGGTAGCCAGGCAAGGCATGTCCTGGCTGGCAGGTGGGTCGGTGGGCGGCCGGGAAGGGAATGTATAGGCCAAAAGGCTGCCGGGAGGTGGCCGAGTAGGGCGCAACCAGGTCGGCAGGTGGCCGGGCAGGGTTCTATGTGGGTCAGCAGGCGGCTGGTCAGGCCGACAGGTGGCCGGGTGCGGCCGGGCAGGGCGCGACCAGGTTGGCAGGAAGCCGGGCAGGGTGTGGCCAAGCCGTCAGGCAGACCGGTGGGCAGGCCGGGTAGATGGGAGGCAAGCGTGGCTCTGGACGGTGAGCGGCACGACCGACATGGTGCTAAAGCCATCGGGTGGTGCGGTTTGGCATGAGGTGGTAGAGCAAGTTTGGTTGGAGCGCCGCGAGGGCGGCACGTTTCGTGGAGGCTGCGGGAGCGCGACTGTGTCCTTCATCATCTCGTCGCCTCATCGCCATGCCAAATATCATAACAAAATCAGAATGGCGTAGGGGTCTCTCTATGTTGGTTTGGCCCGCACCCTCCGCCTTTAGGGTGGTAACAAGTTGTTCAAACTTTCTTGAGTATGCAAAGAATTACTCAGGTATAGAAAAGAGGAGAATGATCAAACAAATCTCCCCATATCATCCTGAAAATAAAACAGACTCTAATAATTCTCCCTACCTTTGTTCTTCGTTCATCGATGGAGTAAAGAGAAGGAAGGCGGTGTTGTGGTCGTTTGTCGCATCCGCCACACACTTCCAATAACGAGCTCACACGTCGGTTGTGGAAGATGCTCCACGTAGGTAGGATCTGAGAAAGGAAGTCAAAGTTGCTCCTCGCCTGCATTCTTTGTTTTTTGTTCTTCGTTGGGAGGTTTTCTCTCTTCCCCTATGTTCCGCCAAAAATAAATGCCATCCAAAATAATAAGAGATTTTTTTATCTTATTAATTCGTTGGCACAAAATTCAAATTGGATGAATTAGTTTAATTTGATCCACCTAATTAATGAAAATTATTTGACATAATAAATTATGTGTTGGCTCAAAAAATTAAAGGGTATGTGGTGGCACCATAAATGGTATAGGAAATTAAGGGACTCCCCCTAATTAAGAAGGTGATTTGAGAGATTTTCCTCTCCACCCATTAATAGGGGCCGGGTGGTCCCCACCCCTATTATTCAAATTGGGAGGCTATGTGGTCTCGGGTGGTCCCCACCACATTAACCCCACATGGGAACTTGAGCCGTGGTGGTCCCCACCACCATAACATTTAAGGGGAGGTTATGTCCGGGTGGTCCCAACTTACAACCTCCACAAAGAGTTTATATATCTAGTGGGACCCACCTCCAACAACCCACATGGCGGCTCAAATAAAAATAAAGTGAAGCTCACTTTATTTTATTATTTTCCATGAAATCCCAAAAACTAACATTTATTCTCGACCAACTGCCGCCATGGTGAATGTCTTCTTAAATGAATATTGGCGTTGCGAGTTCAACAGTACCCTCAGATTTCAATTACGAGCACTAGTTGAAAATTTATAAAAACCCTCTCATGCGATTACTAAACGTACCCTAAAAATAATTCATATATATATTTTGGGCACACTGGGCCTTGAAATCGTGCGCTGATAATTTTTGTGGACTCATAAAACTCCCATGTATTTAAGGAATATAATTTCCATGGAATTTCTAGGTCTTTACATAATGAACAACTAGAACTATATCCTAAGTATAGAGGCAATTATTAATGTACTCTGAGAGTTGGATAAGTCCTCTTGGAGAGTTTTATACTATAGATATTTCATTTCTATTGGTTAAAGGATGATTTATCATTCTTAAGAGACGTGAGACGATACCTAGTGCATGTAGTGTGCTTTAATAAGGGCTCGTCATTGGAATTTGAAGGATGTTTTTAAGGGAATAATACCATGCTAATTGAAGCCATGTTATGGTATTAATGAATGGCTTGGGTTAGTTGCTGTGTTGTGAGACTCATAGTGATGAGGATATTTTAGTGGCTTAATTGTACCCTAGGTTCGTGTTTATAGGATCTTTCAGGCAGTGATATAAATGATGGGTAATAGGTGTGATGTTATATCAATAAATAGAGTATGTGATGAGTTTGGAGGACCCATTGGGTTCCCTAACAAGTCACATGAGAAATTTTGTAATGAGGGGAAAGGTATCAAGTGATTGGAACCCTTTTATAAGCCAGTGAGTTATTTAAAAGGTAACCACTATATGTGTGGCTACTTGTGTTTTCTGGGGGACCTTATGTTTAGAGGCTTGGATCAGTGTTCTTAAAGATACACCTACAGAGTATTATGGGATAGTTTTTGTGTTTAAGGTTACCACCCATGTTTTTTCATTGATTTTTAGGAGAGCTATATATGACCACCCTTGAGTGAATGGGGATGGGTTAGTTGAAATAATAGAATATTCCATGCTAGGCTTGGGTTGAGGATCATCCTTTTGTAATGGATGAGTGTTAGGTGGACCTATAAATAATATTCATGGGTCTAGGACTGCCATGAGGGTTGGGTCATGGTGTGATCTAATAGTTGACTGATGGACCTTACCATGAGTTTTTAGGAAGTGGGTCAATATGTGGATGTATGACCACGCTCTATTGATTTTCGAATTTATTCATGTTTTGTATAATTCCCATCCATGAGTCTCTATGTATGAGATGGGAATCTGGTGTGATTGTGATACAATTTGATGCAGTGTAATTACAACATCTCATTAAATATGTTATGATCAGGTGGAACAGTGGCCCAGTTATTACAATGTTCCCTGACACATTGGTATTCATGTCATTTTGGATTAAACACAACATCTGAGGTGCATGTTTGACCTTTTTCTTTTACTCATGCATACACATGCACATGAAACAATATATTATCCGATATTTTTGATCCTTACATTGTTATCTGTTAATGACCAATATGAACATCTTAGGGAATGATTATACATTATGTTTTCTTTCATGTGGAGCAATATATGTACAGTGGATTAGGATGGCCCACCTATAATGGAATATGTTGATTGAGATTAGGCTTGATAATTTCAGTAGGTTCATGGTGACTGTGTTTTCTATTTTGTTTATATTTTATATGGGAATACATTGTGGTTGATCAGTTTGTAGATGTTTTGTAAAGAAAATCCATGTAAGGAATTGGATATGTTTAAAGATTGTTATATAGAAATGATATTTGTGGATGTGTATTATGATAGTATAATTTTCTACGACATGTAATAGTATGATTTGAGGGAATAGTGTCCCCATTGTATTAATTAATGTAAGAACCCAGAACTTTTTTCAGGTTTGTTTTTCATTTTTCCAGAGTTTTTGTGAAAAGAGGAGTTTCTGGAAAATACTAAGTACATGCCATGTACTTTATTAGTAAACTCAGTTTACTTCCTTTCCATAGTAGGCCTTGTGCTGTCCATGTAATAGACATATAAATAGCTGTGTGGCAGTGACATGGAAGACGCCTAAAGTGGAGTATGGAAAGGGGAAGTTCACACTGTGTACTTCAAAATTACACGCCGTGTATTTTCTTTTTTTCATTAAATGGACTGGGGTTGAGTCTAATGGACAGGGATGTGTTCTTCTATAACGATAGTGTTATAGAGCACCCATACGACGCCGAGACATCCCTAAGCCCTCGATCACACATCCGTTCTCTGAATCAACCGTTGTTCATTGCATTGGAATCGCATCGGTAAGCTCTTCATTCCATTGGAGTTTTGTTTCATGATTTCTCTTCTTTTCCATGCCATCATGGGTTGATTGTTTTATGTGTTTTCATAGATATATGACATATTAAGGGGATTCATGTTTTTAGGTTCAAGTATATTGATCTCATAACCCCAATCTAGGTGTTTTTTGCCTTTCTATAGAATTTATTTCCGTATTGTGTGAAAATTCACACAATACCATTGAACGAGGTAGCACGTGTTTACTATTTTTCCCTTTTCGTTTTCCTGCATTTCTTGTATTCCTGAGTAGAGGATATTGTTTTTGAATAGGGTAATTTTCTATTCTTTGTATTTATTTCACATGATTTTTTTTGGTTTTTTTGATCTTTAGGGATAATTTCCTGTTAGGCTGTTGTTTACATTCACATGCCTATTATTCTAGGATAAAGTGACATTTCTTCTAACATGCTGTTATGCGGTAGAATGTTATCCATGTAGTTCATGGGGTTTATTAGGGCCGTTATGCGCTGCTACACTTGCTCGAAAAACACAGGGCCATGGGAACCTGGTGTGTAGACCATATGTAGAATTGAAATTGAAAGCTTCTCCAGAGTGTCTTTGTATTTATACGATGTGAGACCACATGGGGAATTGATGTTGACCCCAGAGTGTCTTTAGTTCCTCGACATGGGCCATAGTGGAAATTGACGTTGATTCCTTCCCCATAACGTTTTATGTATGGTACGAGATGATATGGGGAATTGACGATGAGTGATTCCTTAGAGAGTCTATAATTTTGCTAAAACAAAGTGGTCTGACTGTGTGTGCTTCCCAAAGGGTTGCTTGTTCTTGATAGGTGGGACAAAAGGGGATTGGTTGTGGTTACTTCCCAAAGGGTTACCTATTGTGTTATTTGTTTTGCTGTTGCATGTTGTGTGGAGTTGTGAATTCATAAAATGTATATTGTTTACTACTTAGTGCTTCGTTGTTTATGACTTTCTATAATTTTACCTGCCGTATAGTCAATGACTATTAGACACAGATCTTTGGGTGGTTTCCTATTAGGATTTTGTCTCAAAGCCTTTTTGGGCCATTCTTTTGTGCCCGAAAAGATTTTATTGATCTAGGTATTGATAAGGGAAAGTGCCCTTCGACTTCAAGTACTTTATTTTGTTAGAGATGGAGAGAATGGGACCAAGATGAGGTGTGCGATTCAATGGAGTTGCTCATTAGTTTTTATTTTTTAATTTGGTTTAGTACTGTATTCAGCAATGTGAATTGTTTTGCTGCTTTCCTAGAAATATATGTACCGTGCATCTTTTATATATATTTATCCTCCAGTTTTTTCTTTAACAGTCTTTTGCTATTTACTGTTGTTGGATACTTACAGTTCCCACTATTGTGTGTTGTTTACATCCACTGTGTACTCTTACAATAAGGGATTTGTTTCCCCACTATCACACCCAAGGCCCTCGCTGCTAGTCAGTAGCCTCTTGTGTTTAGGGAAATGCGTTTGAGGTCATGTGACCAACCGGGTACGGGGTACCTCTAGGTGGCTTCCAGAACCAGGACGTTACAATTAAGGCCATATAGCTATTTGATATCCTCTAGTGTACTGGTATGAACACTTGATGATATGGGTAGACCTTTGGTCAATCACTGATGAGTGGAATCAGGTGTGGAATTAAAAAATGGTGTCAAAGATATTGTTTTATTATATAATTTGAAAATACAATAGATACATGGTATAGTTACATTTTAGATCATGTTATGAATATAAAATTGTAGTATTGATATCACCTTTTCATTTAATAAGGATAGGATACAAGTGGTATAGGAATGATTTTTTATGTTACTATTTTATGATTTCAACTATGGTGATACACATTGTTTTATTGAGTAATTATTTTTGATTTTTGACTCCTAATCAATTTGAAAAGAGGTTCATGTTCATCAACCATTATAATAATATTGTATTTGTCTGATATATGTGTGCTTACTTGATGTTTTTTTATTGATTAGTGGTTTTGTAGATTAAATTCCAACAACAACATATATGATGTTTTCATATATAACTTATTGATGGATTTATATGTATTTGGACAATGAGTATTCCTTATCAATCTATGTTTATATGGATATTATAGGGAAAGGTTATTTAGTGATGAACATATTTTCCCTTCATAAAAGGATGTATGAATACCCATAGCTGGTTTTTGGGGGCATTTTATTCCCTATTAATTAATCCATTAGAGAATGGTATTTCTGACGAGTGATATTATGATGGGACATGTTTACTTGTAGTGTGGTTTCCATTTATTAATGTGTCAAAAACAAATAATATGGTTGATTACCATAATGATTATTGGTGTAGTTATAATTAAAATTACCTATAAATTTACATAGGTCATGTGAAATTCCTTTGGATTCTAGGATGCGAAGCACGTGAATTAATTCTAGTATCGAGGATGTTTTCAAGGGAAGATCTTGTTAGGGGTTTGGCCTATGTTTTTTTTTCAATGTGATTTAGTATTGCATAGTAAGAGTGTGTGTAGGAACATGTGGATAAAAAAAGCTCCATGTGGTAGGTGATAATGATGTTATCTTTTTCATGAGGGATGCCTTATGATTCTAGATGATCTTAACATGGAGTTTCTAATGGTTAACTTTTTATGTGTGATTGGGTTGTATATTTGGGTGAGTTAGGTGATGTTTGAACAAATTATATAGGAGCGTGTAACCATTTGAATCATTTTACACTACAGTATATGGTTGGAATTAACCTATGAGTGGTTACTTAGTAAATTAATTTACCTTGGGAATAAAAGACTGCGTCAAAAGATGGTTTTTATTTTGAAAAGAATATGTTGTAGAGGGCATGAGAGGTCTTAGAATGTGTGGTGTCTATTTAAGATGTAGATTGGTGAAAGGGTGTTTATGGTTATATTATAACTAGTAACTGTTATAGATGACCCAACGTAGAGATTAAGTGGTATTGTGAGGGTGGGGCATGTGAGAGCATGTATTATTGAGTATTAGTGAGTAGAAATATGTTACCGAGTGGCGAGAGATGACATCAACAAGGAATCAGAGTATAATCGTTCATTCTACTCTAGTGGTGGCCCTTTCATTAATTCCTAATGATGAATGTTTTTAGTCGATTATGGAAGGTTATAATGAATTGGTAGTATAGAAAAATTTGTAGTGTTGATACCTATTTGGGGTCATGCTAGGTGAGAATAGTAATGAAATATATATGGTGGGGATTTAATGATTAGTTATCAGAGGATGAAATTCATGGTGGGATGGGAATGGGAAGTGGCTAGTGTTTCATGTTGGTAATTGGGTTTAAGGGGGTACACTATATATTTTAATTGTTTTTTAATTGGATGGATTTTGGTCTATATATTTTAGTGTCTGGTTCAACTAATTATTATAATGATGCACTTATGATGGGGATCATTTTATCATTCATGAAGGCATGACCCTTATGAAAAATGGGTCATTAGTGTGATAAGACTGGTAAGTGTATGGTTGGGGTTACATGTACATGATGATGTGTGATAAGATCTTCTGATAACTTTTTCATTATTTAATTCTATATTTTATCTTAAAATTGGGAATTGGATAGATTTAGGGTTTTAGAATTAGGCTAATGGTGAAATTACTAGGATCAAAGAATGAGTAGGATCATGGTTGTGGTAGTGATCAATGTTTGATGAAATTATGTTCATAGGGTTATTCATGGTGTGAATAATGATTTATTACATGATTTATGATGTGAAACATTATTCATCATATGATTCAATGGGTGAAAAATGATTCGTGATGTGATTCAAGTGGTGTGTCATGTGGTTAATTATACTGTATAATTATATTGGGATACTGATATAAGGTATTTTTTTCTCATTATTAATGGTAAATATGTGACACTATGTGTGGTGGTTTGTAGAATTTATGAGTTAGAGATAGGTGTTTCTATTGAGGAAAGAATAGCGTGTGTGATCGAGGGTTCTTTGGAAAAATTGTTGGAGGATGTATGACATTCATATGACATGGAATGGGATGTAACGAGAGGGAAATCATATTAGGAGTTCCTTTTGGGATGTTGTTGAGGTAATCTATTGATTGGACCATGTGTATTTTTTTGAAGCTCCTTTTTCGTCAAAGAGTATAAACAAAATGAAAATGGAAATACCTCAGACAAAAAAGATTCATCCTTTGAATAAACATAAAAAAAGTGAAAGGGATGAACAAGGAGAACATTTCCTATAGGTCGTGCATGTTCCAGCATGGTCGCGCAAGTATACTTGCGTGCCGCCAAAATGGTCGTGCAGGTGAATTGTGCGCCCTCTTTGAAAATTGATTAGGGTCTTCTCCAGCCTATAAATACCCCTGGTGGGCCCCCCATTTGAGGAGGAATGTTTCCAAAATTCAGATACAGAGCTCTGAATGACCAAGTCTCTTCTTCAAGTCTTCCAATCACTTCTATGGAAATTCTTTACCTAGAATGGAAGGTCTAAAAAAGAGAAGTAAGGTCTAAATGTTATAATTCACTAACACTTGCGTGCCTAAAGTGTTTTACCCTTAAGGGAAATGAACATACTTGCGCGCCTCCTTACCTACTTATTAAAACTTGTTCACCCCTCTTATGGAAGTACCTCAAGATAATTCTAAAGGCTTTGGTCAAGGATCTCCCAAGTATTACCCTACTGGTTAAAAATCGTGCAAGTACCCATGTGCCGCGCAGGTATACCTGCGCGCCTAGGACTTCCACACCCATGCAGTACCTGCATGCCTGCCTGGACATGCACGCCCCGGTCTTTTTGGGTGCCTTTCTTGCCCATTTCACATCTCTTATACCATTCCACCTCTCCTATTCAATACTCAGTCTTCAAGAAACATTTCAAAGACATTTATGGCATGATTTATTTATTTGACTTCCTTATCTTAAAAGAACTCGGTGGAAAATCTCTCAAAACTTCATGATTTACACATCATTATGTCACTAAAATTAGAGATTTCATTCATTCATCCTCATCCTTTAAGATGAGAGAACCCTATTCCTGGGCCTCCTTTTTAGTAGTAAGCCCCAGTCATAATTCCCATTGATTTCGGGCATCCTCTTTAGGAGTAAGCCCCATGACCTCAATAATTTGGGTATCCTTTTCCGGAGTAAGCCCCAAGTCCCCTAATCCAGGCATCCTCCTTAGGAGTAAGCCCCAGTCTTAATGTTCCCAAATATGGGCATCCTCCTCTGGAGTAAGCCCCAACCGTAATTCTCTTAACCTGGGCCTCCGTTTCTAGAGTAAGTCCCAGTATTAATTTCTATTAACCAATCCTAATTTACTTTTGATATGGGATTCCTTATCAGGAGTAAAACCCAATCATAAGTCCCCTCCTAACATGGGAATCTTCTTTAGGAGTAAGCCCCAAGATTAGATTATGCAAAACTCTATAAATCAAATATACCATTATGGACCCTATTCCTAGATTTCATCCCTGAAGTAACTCTTAATCTTCCTTTATTATAGGTAGTCATATATACATTAGCCCCACATCATTTCTCATGATTGAATCTTTCGTGGCACAATTGTCTGATTTTACCAATACCTCTTGTTTCTCACACCGAGCATGACTCACATGATCTTAGAGTGAAAAAGTAATTATGAAATCTTTCTTTGAGCCATCAATTGTGCATAAACATCAAACTCTTTTTCTCGAACTACGTGGGTTCTGATTCATTTTCTATAACAAAGGATACGTAGGTATCCCATCTGTGGGTATGATCCCAACTCTGAAATAATTCACGACCTTTTGAATGACAATAAACTTCAAGTGCCCCACTGAGTGGCTTTAAAACCATTATGGTCATCATAATGACCAAGAGACATTTATTTATTGAAGGATACCATTGACTAATAATCTCTAACAAATACAGATGATTCTCCATTGATGAAGAACCTAGAATACATATAAAATATTCTCTAAATTCCCTACATATTTAATCATTGATTGTCAAATCTAAAGAAAATCTAATTTTACACTTGGTAATGTAATAAGGATTGACGAACATAACATAAATCTATAAAGAGAGTCCCGGAGTAGACAATAATTCCCCTCAAAAAGGTGTGATGAGTCCGACCTCACATCCACTAGACCAATGCAAATTCCTAAGCCTCGTCAGTTCACAACTAATGAGCGCCTACCTTTGGAATATAGGTCTAAATGGATATGGAATCATTGGATGTTTCTGGTTCTACGAACAGACCCTTTAGAAACCGATTCGAATGATTGAAACTTAAATTAACGAGGTCATCCCCAATTCTAGAGGGAAACAAAAAATGGTGAACCCGAAGTGAATCCTTAACCAAGTTTAAATGATGTTTTACTTATTTGTTAGGCCCCTATTTAAAACTCAATGAGAGGTAAAACAAATCAATAACTGACTTATGTGCTCATCCAAAAGATGTAGTGGATGAATTTATCATGATTATGTCTGTTATATCAAACAGAAACTCTTTTCCAAGATTTTATGCATTCTAAGAAATGGTTGCTCTCAAGTTCACACCTGTGAATACCGCTGCTGCGAATGCCACTACTGCTACTCCTGCTGGATCATCGTCCGCTATGAGGATGACATCACCTACTTAGCATCTTCAACACTAGGTATCAAATGCACTGGTTAAGGAGTACCGTCAAAACGGTACTATTACAACTATGGAGGCATCTTGAAGAGTCCTCCAAGTGAACAATTCACCCTGGATATCCGGACAGCGACAACCAGTGATCAAGAAGCAGGCGGTGCTAACCACCATCTCCAACCGTTTCAGGTCGTTATCCCTGGAACGCAATCACCATTCACTCCCATATTTTGGGTAGGTGAATGAGTAGGTCCCTCATGGCCTTAATTCAAGGAGACAGGAGTCCTTCTTGAGGGATCCCATCAACAATCGCCGCCAGATTCAAGTGGCAGTGCACCCTCAACATGATGATGGTACCGACTCTAGGCGTTCAGCTCAGGTTCCTCAAACCTGAGTAGGAATGAGGAATCGCTAGAGGTGAAATATGGTTAATAGTGAGCAGGTTCTCATCTATGCCATCTTCGAAGAAGTCCAGCAACCTAACTTGGTGGCAAGCAACGAGCGGGAACACACACCAGCCTGTTTTAATTCCACTGTCCAGCAGACTCGTATGGCAGCATCACACCAATCCCACCAGGCAATTCCGGCAGAGTACTATAGGTAGGAACATACACCTGTTTTTACATCATCAGCTGGTCAGCAGGCTCGTCTGACTACATATGATGGAGCTCTTCAACCATGATTGGAGAAGTTCAATTAGAAGGCACATACAACTTCTAGTATTGATCAAGCCTACCAACAGTCTCACTTGGTAGCACTCGGAGAAGTCAGTCGGAAATCTCCGGCGACAAACAGGAGGCAGACTCAACTCTCTGCCCCTACACTTGAGTACTGTCAAGATTCACTGACATGAATAAGAGGAAAAGAGCAGGTACACACACCTACTCCAAGCAAGGAACGGATGTATATCCTCGTTCCGACAGCTGAAGTCTCCAAGCATATTCTATCAATGGTGAAAGAGCAGAAGGAATTTCATACTCATATTCTGGATGCTTTCCAGGATATTATAACAGCTTTAGTAGCATCTCAGGGAAAGACACAGAAATCTGTCCCTAACACTGGAATGACACATCAACAGTTCAATCCGGAACAGACACACACATCGTTTCCAGTCCAAGAGGGTTGTGGGGCGTACTCCCCCATATTATACGGACAACCAAGTGAGGCACATACACCTGTTTTTAGCAGAGATAATCGTCCTAACCTAATCATTTCTCCTGAGCAGGCACACACACCTGACAAATTGATTAAGAAGGCATCTAAAAAGAAGACTCGCCCAACACAGTCAAGAAATCAAGGGCCAATCTATAACAAGGCCTTACATGATGCTGGTGTTTTTAAAGCACTCAGAAAATTATCTGTTATAACACAAGATTCTACTCCCTCAATTCCCAATAGTGGGAAAATTAATTCCGAAGTTCTTCAACAGACACATCCTCATGAAGGCCTTCTTCATGAAAATTTGGTCAATCTTGAAGTATCATCTTCAGATGAGAGCCACATTAACCCTCTGTGTCATCAGAAGACCATGGAGCAAGAGATATAATCTTTTGATGTAACCCACCATGGTGGTCCTCCCCATGATGATGAATTTCACTGCAAAAGTCCTCTCCACAATAGTAATGCACATTGTCAGGAAAATGCCCTAGTGGGCAATGTAGTCCCGAGAAATCCCTCTTATCTTGAGGCACTTGAAAATGCGAAACCAGTCCTGTCTGATGCTTCATCGCTAGAAGGTGAAATATTTTCTCAATCAGAAGATATCCCATGGTGTAGGTCATTCTACCAACCACCCCTAAGACATGAATATTCTAGTTTGATCAGTGATTTCTCTACCAATCTTGTTGAATCCGATGAAGCAACAAGGAAGCACCAGGTCTGGTCAAATCAAGTAGAAGAATCTTCATTGAATGATAAAGAGGAAATGCTGAACATGAGAAAATGGCTGGGAAAAGATTACTGCCAGTCATGTTTTTGCCTCTAGCTAACTCTTAGTATGACATTCCAGAGATTTTGATGGAAGATGGAATTCATGACATTCGTCTCAACATATGTAAAACACTTTGTCAGTTGAAAAAGAAAGTATTATCTTATGATGAATATGAAAATCATGTTAAGATAATAGAAGGGATACAACATCAGATTGATTTGGAATCTCTATAAGTCTCTTGATATCCGAATGCTGAAAACTAGTAGAGATCCCTTCAGCGTTCATTCCTTGGCGTAATAAGAAGATTTCACCAGTTAATTGCCAATTTCCCATCTGGTATTCATGTCAGAGGATGGGGTGTTCATGGAGCACTACATTTCACTATGCTCTCCAGTCATCAAAACCCGCCGAAAATGGTTTCATGCAATGATACTTCCCATGGCCGGCCACACTCAATGGGTTTTGTTTGTAATCAAAGGCCTGCCCAAGAACAGGCTTCAACTAGTTCCTCTCAAAATCAAGAATACAGAGAACAAGTTGTTGAATTACTCCTGTATAAAGAAAACGAGAATATTGAACATGCCTCTCGTATGGAGAAAGCACATCATCAAGTGACAGAAGTGTCAGAAATCATCCAATGGTCTTTCGAGCCAGGTGGTAAAATTGGATGTCGATTGATGCATCCAGTTAATTACTAGACTAAGGTCCACTAGATCGGGGGAGATTTTAAGAAAGTCTCAGACATAGCATGTCCAGAGCCACCCCAGCTTGCTAGACTGGGGACTCTTTTAACTCAACCCTCGTAATCAACAAATAGTATTCGAGGAGTTGATCAAAGACAGCATGAACAGCCCCAGTCCACCGGACTGGGACTTTTTCAAATCATCAATCGCCTCCTCAAAGAAAGTTTGTCTTTTCTCGATTGGGGAAGAATCCTCAAGAGGAACAAAGAGACAAATTATCAGGACATTCTCTCCAAATTACGGTTCGCCAAGAAGTTCATGAGGGATCAAACCAATAAAAGGAAACGTCTCGTTAAGGGCATGGAAGAAGACAATATCACAGAAATGCTGATATAAGGGATGCAATGAATTATGCATCAATTAATGTCATCAATTCTATTGTTGCTGATCCACCAGATGAGGCTCACTCAGAGGGATCAGATGAAGAGGATCATGTTCAAGAAGTTGTACGCACAGACACAAGTGAAGAATGTGTGCATACACGAAATCAAAGGTTAACCAAAATCTGGGTGTTCCTTAAAATAACCCACTTCCCCTCTCTGAAAGGGATCAAATAAGGGGAAGGGAAAGAATCAGGTTACATATCCTTCCTATAGAGAAGGACAATCACTCTCACTAGATCAAAGATTTGTGTGATATGAGGAAGAAATGAAAGAATTGAGGAGGATAAATGCAGAACTACTTAAGGGTAGTCTTCCTCATTAGTGTGCTTGAGTCAGTCAGCCAAGGGATTTTGTTGCAGCTACTCAGATGGATCAAGAATATCCTCCTCAATCAGTACACCATCACAGGTCTAATCCTACGGGTCATGTGCAACAACAATTGTCAGTGCTGCCATTAGTTGCAGTATCAGCTACCATACCTGTCCAAACTCTAGTCAGTGCACCTGCCCATGTCCATGTTCAACCGGATGTTTCTCAAAATATAATTACTACCATTGAGTCATTAACAGCTCGGTTAGAGACTATGGAGGGGAATCATGTACTGGTTCAACCAGAAAAGAGAGCTTACCCTAAATGGGTAGATTCATTATCTCCCCCATCAAGTTTTGGGAACCCTTTATTCCCTATTTTCAATGGATCAGGCGACCCTAAATAGAATTTGATGCATTATGTGTCTTTTTGCGATCATATGATGGGAACTCCAGTGTAGAAAGAAGCAGTGAAACTCAGATACTTCGTGCGAACCTTACAAGGACCATCCTTGATTTAGTATACAAGCTCGCAATCCTAGTCAATTACCAGATGGGAGGATCTTCGCCAAATATTCATTCTCCAATTCATCTCAACATTTCCAAAGACAATATTTCTTGATATTATAAACTATATGAAAATAGAGAATGAAAGGGTCTCAAATTTCATTTCTCGTTGGAAGGGATTAACATATTCCCTAAACTTAGCACTCCATCAAGAGGAACTATTTCCAATCTGTGTAGCAAATCTGCGTGACGGATTATGCACACCGCTGATCCTTGTGAAATAAATAAGTGGGATTCAAGACCTTACTTCAGTCACTCAACATATTGAAGATTCTCTTATACAGACTAAGGCTAAATCTCATGTAATTCCATCAGCTCCAGGAAGGAGAATGGGTAAAGCAGAAACTGCTATAGTTATGTTTAATCAAGCACCTGTACCTGCTTCTACTTAAAAACCTTCTTCTTCTCGAAGGTCTTCACCTCATGAGCACCAACAACAGATGTCGTTTCATCAAGATAATCAAAGAGATCAAAGACGAAAACAATTTTAGGATTTGAAAATCAAAGTTTACTCTTTCCGAAATGAACAAGTTCCCGGTTATTTCAATTCATCTCTGGAAAATAATTTGGTTCAATTTCCAATGCCTAAGAGGCCAAATAAGGAAGGAGATGAAGACCGTACAAACTATTCCCTGTTTCAACAAATGTTGGGGCATCCCATCCAGGAGTGTTTTGTCTTCAAAGTCCTCCTGCAAAAGATGGTCTACTCGGGACAAGTCAAACTAAAATGTTCTCCAGCCCAGGTAGCATGTGTTAGTACTATAATTCCAGAGGAGGAAGGCGAGTGGCAAGAAGTAAAAAGAAAAAATACACAATAATATAATTATTGGATGGTCAGAAATACGATCAACCGAACTCATGCTATTTTGCAAACACAATTGAAGAAACAAATTGTTCCTTCTGCCATGAATGCCGTAGAAAAACCCTCTTCATCAGACGGAAAATCCTCAAAGAAATGGCATAATTCCAAGAAAGAGGAACAATCATAAGAAGATGAGTATGTGTCAAAGCCTAAACATTCTTTGACTCTGGCAGATTTCATGCCATCTACTTCAAAGCCACGGGCACCACCCCACCAAATGGCACAGCCTAAATAGGGTAATCAGGAAGAGTCTTCATCAGATGAAGAGTTTATTTTCGGTTATGTTAATATGATTCAATTAACAGATCCATATGCCAGTTTCAGTTTCGATTTTGATGAGCCCGAATTACCTATGTCAAATAGAGGAATCCGAGGATGTTCCATAGGCTCAGGATACAGGGGAATACATGGATCTTTTAGAGGCCACTATTCCAATTATACCCCTGCTAGAACTGTGAATGCAGCAGAAACTCATGGCGGAGCCCTTCAGCGACCTCAACAAGAACAAGCAAGTTCTTCCACCAAAAGAAAATTCAGTCCTGGAAAAGTTATTCAGGATGATCGGTTAAAGGTTCCATCTTCTTCCTCTCAGCAAGTAAATAGATCTAATCGGTCTAATCTTCCAAATCCAGGAATATTGCCAACTGTTATCCCGATACAAGATGCATCAACTTCCAAAGCATCAATTTCCAAGGCACCTGCTAAACAACATGTTCCTGTTGGGAAACGCAGACCCCTGGATCAAAAGTATGTTCTATTGAAACACTTGGCCCGTGTACCGACCAAGTTATCAACTCTGGATGTTTTCAATCTATCAAAAGATCTTCGAGAGGCACACATCGATGCTTTGTCAAGTCCTCAAGAGTTTGAAACTAAAATTGCTGCAGCTGAAGTTTATCACATAAAGAATAATCCTGTAGAATTCCATGCAGTAATATATTTTACTGATGAAGATGAAGATGATGTTGTACATGGGAATATTATACCTTTTTACTTATCTGGAAAGGTCAATGGCGTAGACGTCTGAAGATCTTTCATTGATAATAGTTTAGGAGTCAACCTCATGCCCATTCGTACACTTCGTGAATTGGGCCTCAGAGAATCTGATTTATCTCCTTCAACTATGATGCTACAAGGATATGATAAAAATGAACAAGAACCATTGGGCGAAGTTACACTCAAAACTCAGTTTGGAGATCTGGTATCCAATTCACATTTTATAGTTGTTGATCAAGACTCAGCCTTAAACATATTTGCTTGGAAGACCCTAGCTACATCAACATGCAGCTATCCCTTCACCATACCATCAATGTCTCAAATATTGTTTTGATGGTGAAGTTGGGACATTGTATGGTGATAAGGCCTCGTTCAAGAAATGTGAATCTCAATACATTGAGGCCGAATTCTATCACATGAAGGGAAGGGAGAAATTCAAAACAAAGGAGATTACCAAAGTCAATGCTCCATATGGTTTGGAAAAGATTCTAGTAAATCCATTTGCGAATGTGAGTACATATTATGTGTTTCCTATTAGTCAAATTGACAAGAGAAACCCAAATCCAAATACTCTTATGGAAAGATCCATAATGACAATTACGGAAATTGAGCTGGACAACATGGGAGAGATTAATGATCCACCAGAAAATGATGAAAGATCAAATGGATATGTCTTCATTTCATCTGCTGAAATCCAACAAGTCTATACATCGCCAATTAGGCCAGAGGAAGTTACAGCAACATCAGAGGTGAACAATGATGTCGATTCTCAATCCATCATCTCTTCTTTATTACCCAAGGAAGACCCACCATCATCAATCGAGTCGGAAATGGAAGCCTCTTCTTCAAGATGTTAAAATTTTAACATCTCTTCTAATTATCAAAATTTTGCTTCATCATCTACTATGCAAGTAGAAACGTAATAAATAACACATGTTGAAGAAGAAGAAGACGATCTCAGAGATGGTCCTCCAGCATTTGAAGATGGTATCTCTACCACCGTGGATGGACTCAGAGAAATAAATTTGGGTACAAAAGAAGATCCACACACCACTTTAATCAGTGCAGCCATGACTCTTGAAGAACAAGAGATGTATATATACTTTTAAAATAAAAATCGAGACATATTTTCATGGAACTATACAGAGATGTCCAGGAATGATTCTGATGTTGCTACTCATCATTTGGGTTTACCAGAAGAACATCGAGGATTTAAGCAATCTGGGAGAAGAACACACCCGACTTATGCTTCCAAAATTGAAGCTGAAGTGGATAATATCATCAAAGCTAACTTCATCATATAATTTCAATATCCCAAGTGGTTGGCTAATATTGTCCCTGTGATGAAGAATAATGGAAAAATTAGAGTTTGCATTGATTTCAGATATCTTAATTGGCATTATCCTAAGGATGATTTTCCAGTTCTTCTTACATAAATTTTAATCGATGCAACAGTAGGATATGAAGAACATTCCTTCATGGATGGATATTCCGGATATAATCAAATCTGAATAGCTCAAGAAGATGAGGAATCCACAACTTTCAGAGCCCCTCAGGGTGCGTTTTTCTATAGGGTAATACCCTTTGCCTAATCGATTGCAGGAACAACATATCAGCGTTCCATGCATCGTATCTTCAAACCCTTTTTAGGGAAGTCTGAAGAATGTTATGTGGACGATTTTGTGGTTAAATACAAACAAAGTTCTAATCACTTGGCTGATTTGGAAGTCATATTTCGCAAGCTTCGAAAACATAATTTTACGATGAACCACTTAAAATGTGCTTTTGGGGTAACCTCAGGAAAATTTCTCGGCTTTGTTGTATCCCATCAAGGTATCGAAGTCGATCCTGAGAATACCAAGTAAATCCTTCGTATGTCACCTTTTAGAAATTTGAAATAATTGAGAGGGATTTTGGGACATTTAGCCTATATTCGGCGTTTCATCACCAATTTTACAGGAGAAAGTTTACCCTTCAACAAATTGATGAAGAAGGGAGTCACTTACTAGTGGACTAAATAATGTCAAGAAGCATTTGATGTTATCAATAAATACCTCTTGATTCCACCGGTACATATGACACCTGTTGAAGGAAGTCCACTTATCCTCTACGTGACATCCTTAGAGCATTAATTGGGTGCCTTTCTTGCTTATAAAAATGATGTTGGGAATTAAAACAGCCTCTACTATCTCACTCAGACTATGCTTGAAGTAGAAACCCGGTATTCAAATATTGAGAAGTGCTCCCTAGAATTAATCTTTGCAGTTCAGAAGTTGATACACTACTTGCAACATCACGAGGTCCAATTGGTAGCTCGCAATAACCCGTTCAAATGCATCCTTATTCGTCTAATGCTTACAGGACGTCTGGCAAGATGGGAAGTTATTTGCAGCAATTCGACATTAAGTATGTGTCTCAAAAGGAAATAAAGGGCCCTGCTCTGTCTGATTTCATTGATGAACACCCTTCAGTGGAAAACACATATTCAGATATTGAACTCCCTAATGAGGAAGTCTTTTCTATTCAGGATAGTCCTCAGACAAGGGAAATGGACTTTGATGGTGCTTCCAGAAGTCCGAGAGGAAGGAAAATGGAAAATCCTAAATTCAACAAGGTTGGTTTAGGAATTGGGCTCATTTCTCCAGAAAAGGCAGTGTTACCTTATTTCTTCTTATTGTGGGAAGGTGGTACCAATAATGAAGCAGAATACCAAGCTCTCATCGTAGGCTTAGAGTTGGCGCTTCAAGCACAAGTGAATCACTTAAAGGTGAAGGGTGATTTAGACATGGTAATCAAACAAGTCAATGGGGATTATGCCATCAAAAAAGAAGAACTAATCACTTTGTATGGTTACGTCAGAGAGTTGATGGAAGAATTCCCATCGGAACCTGAATTTTCTTATGCCCCAAGATCACAAAATGCTCAAGCTGATGCACTAGCTAATATAGCCACAGCTCTAGCAGATCCAAATCGGGATGAGACAACCATCAGTGTTGCCCACCGTCATGCAATTTCACCTTATGTTCGAACCAGAACATAGGAGATCAATGAAATTAGTCCCATTCTTGAACCACATGGTCATACTACAAGATGGATGTCACCTATCAGGGAATACTCTCAAAATGGAACTATTACACCTAATAGAGCCGGGAAAGAACAAATCTGACGACATGTGGTCAATTTTACTCTTTATGATAGCCCTGATCACCTAGAGAAAGTTCTCTACAAGCATGGTTTTGATGGAGTTCTCTTCATATGCATTGATGGTGAAGAGACAATGGCTGTCATGAAAGAAGTACATGCATGAGTCTGTGGTTCCCACCAGTCTGGACATAGACTGTCTGATCATATTCGAAGTCTTGGGTACTTTTGGACTTCAATGATACAAGAATGTGTTCATTTCACAAAGAAGTGGAATTCATTCCATGTACATGCCATCTTCATTCATCAACCTCTAGATTTGCTTCATAAATATAAATACTCCTGGACATTTGCCACATAGGGAATGGATGTGGTGGGACCTTACCCTTCAACTACGGACAAGCAGTTTAGGTATATTCTTACTACTACTGATTTCTTTTCCAAATGGGCAGAGGCAATACTTCTCAAAGAAGCCAGTTATAAATGAATTGTTAGCTTCATCAATTCTAAAATTATTACCAGATTTGGTGTCCCTCATACCATATTGACAGACAATGGCACCAACTTCTGTTCATCCTAGGTGAAGAAGTTGTATCAAGAATACAACATTAAATCCAATCATTCATCTCGGTATCATGCAGTGGCCAATGGCCACATAGAAGCCTTCAACAATTCTCTGTTAAATATACTGAAAACGATGGTGGATAAAGATAAGAAATGATGGCCTGATAAACTCTTTCATGCTTTATGGGATTATCGGACCACCACCCACACTACAATGCGGTCAACTCCATATTCATTGGTATATGGAACGGAAGTAGTATTTCCCATTGAAATTCAATTTCCTTAGCTTAGAGTAGCTATTTGTGATCAGTCATCTACTGATGAACAATCTCAAAAGTTATTGAATGAATTGGAATGGTCAGAAGAGAAAAGATTGCGCACTATGGAACACTTGGATGTCTATCAGAATCAAATAGCACGAGCTTTGAACAAAAATTTTTGTCTTCATTTATTCATTTAGGGAGAATTGGTATTATTTCTCATAACTAAAATGATACCAGGAAAGAATCCTCCCAAGCTTCAGCAAAAATGGGAAAGACCTTACTCAATACATAGGGTCTACTCCAATGGATCATATTCGTTAATCTCAATGGATGGAGAAATCATCACTACTCCAACCAATGCCATATTTCTGAAGAAGTATTTTGTATAAACAACAAATACATTGTTACGGTCCATGAATACGACCTTAAACTATTTTCACGTCCCTTACATCCAGCATGACGTTAAACAACACCATCCAGGGTCCATTCATATGACCATAAACTATTCTCACTTTTGTCCAACATGACGTTAAACTGTCTCCCCTTCATCATCCTTGCTATATGACGTTTGTCTACATATCAATGGTCCATGCATAAGACCTTAAACTACATGCATGTCCCTTACGTCCTACATGATGTTAAATTGTGACGTCCTAACTACATGACGCTAAACTGTAAAGCAGTCCCTTATGTCCAGTAAGACGTTAAACTGTATAACCAACAGTCCATGCATATGACCTTAAACTATTCGAACTTTTATCCAACATGATGTTAAACTGTGAAAAAGTTCCCTAATACGTCCAACATGACTTTAAAATGTGTCTTCTTTTGTCCTTACTTCTTGACATTAAACTGCACAGTCCTCTTTTTGTCAAACATGACATTAAACTGTATTGTTCCCATCGTCCTAACTAAATGATGCTAAACTGTACAGAAAGTCCTTTAATATGTCCTACAAGACATTAAACTGTACTTTGTCCCTGCTACATGACATTAAACTATGCAACACCAATAGTCTTAACTGCAAGACTTTAAGTTGCATAGTCCCTTCATATGTCTTACCTGACATTAAACTGTGCATCGTTAAAGTTGTTGTTACATCTTGTTTCTCACACTGAGTATGACTCAAGTGAGCTTAGAGAAAACATCAACCATAACACTCTCTCTGGGATACTAACCATGTGTAAGTCCCAACACTATCTTTTAGGTTGTTGTCCCCAAGAACAAATTGATCACTATTTCATTCATTAATTGAACTACCTAGACTTTGATCCTTGCTTTCAAGGCTGGGTACGTAGGAAACCTCTTGAGGTTCAAGCCCAAAACCAATCTATTCACATCGGTTCACCTCCATCTTATATGATGTTGATTCATGAAACAGCCACCAGAATCAATATCTTTACATTGGTTCACTTTCATATGTGCTATAGGACGTTAAAATATACATCACTTTTTATACAGTATGACAATAAACTATAACGTTTTTTGATACCCTCGCCTGAGATAGAATCATTATTTACATTTATTTTCAATCATTTTATATTCCAAAGACTGTGTGCATACATAAAAATGCCCGAATCTTTTATCTTCAGTTAAACCATTATTGCACTAAAGTCCCCTTTCACCCTTCACATTTACGAACCAAATTTGTACATATGGTATTTCTAGAACTACGTGGGCTTGATTCCCATACTTATAGGATACGTAGGATAGTTCGAGAGTCCCTTGAATCCATCCCCAAGTCTTTTGGGCCTAACCCCGAATTCCACTTTCAGTCCCTTGGCTGAAAAGTCCCCATGAAAGCACACACTATGTATTTCTTATAATGGTCCGAGCTCTATGAACATAAACTAAGATATCCAATCATATTATCCCGCATGATGTTAAACTGTAGTTTAAGAACTATGTATGGATTGATTCCCATCCTTATAGGATACGTAGTGAAGTCCAACATTTCAATTCAGGACCCAGCCACAACATGATTATGGTCAGCATTGATCTATGTATCTCTGCATACATTGGACAATACCCATCAATATGTGTTATAATCCTTACCATAAATATTTTCAGATCATCATAACCATTTTCTTAACATCTAATCACAAAAGGACTGAAATTTTGAGAGTTCTTTTGCCTGAACATACAGAACATGCCCTTAGGTGGCCTGGCATAAACAGTCTACATAACAGACCTGTCATCCAAAAGATGTTATTATTTGACTATGCAGTCAATGTTCTTAGGTGGCCCTGCATAATTAAACCCCCTAACGGGTTTGTAAAATAGTGTTAACTTCATTCTTGGGAGCTAAACCTCTTTTGTCTGCATTTTTCTTGATAATATGTAGGGATCCACAAAAATAGTAATCCTTAACATATTTTTCCCATATCCTTTTTCATGATCTGAAAGTATTCAAGTCTATGGTTTATATTCTTCTTCCCTACGTTTGGGTCAGACCTTCATAGGAGTGATATCCATCTAGTTCTTTGATAATCTTGTTTGGAAATATCTTCTCCATATTCAAGTACCTCTTTCCATACAGAAAACTCTATACTTTGGAAATTTTGAATCTCCATAAACATTCACTGGTTTTTTAGCAGTAGAAAAGTAAATTTCTAAGAGTACTTTTTCCTGACTATAAAGCACATTCCCTTAGGCGGCCTTGCATAAGTAGTCTCCATAACGGACCTGTCAGCCAAAAGATGCTATTAATTTGACTATGCACCCAATGCCCTTAGGTGGCCCTGGATAATTGAACCCCCTAACAGGTTTGTTAAATAATGGTAACTTCATTCTTGGGAACTACTTCTTCTAATGCCTTTAACTCTTTTTCATATCATTCCTCAGATTCAAAATTTCTTACGTCATAGTTTACAGTTTTCCTTCATACTTGGGTATGGTAATATGTTTCCAAATGATTTGTCAAGGAATTGAGTCAATTATAATTTATTCGGTAAAAATATTGAGACCTTAAACATTTTCCATTTTTTATGTCCGACGCGCATGACTTTAAAATGCCCACAAAAGACAAGGGAACTCTCAATAAAAGTAATGTTACAGCTCACTAAACATACATTTTGTGTGATTTTACCTAATATTGAGCAATAAAAATATTGAATGTTTGTAGGGTTATTTATATTAATCCTAGAAAAAATCAAACTATGCTTACGAAGCCCATTTGCGCGCCATACCCTGCACTCCCTAATTTCCTTTTTTTCCTTGTTTTCCACAGATTCAAATCCTCGTTCATTTTTGGATCCAACTCTGAGGGGGGACTTTTGTTGATGCTACTTTTTCATCATAGAGTCTAAATGAAATGAAAAGGGAAATACCTCAAACAAAGAAGATTCATCATTTAAATAAACATCAACAAAAGTGTAAGGGATGAACAAGGAGAACATTTCCTATAGGTTATGTAAGTTCCAGCATGGTCGTGCAAGTATACTTGTGTGCCGCCAAAATGGTCACGTAGGTGACTTGTGCGCCCTATTTGAAAATTTCCCAGGGTCTTCTCCAGCCTATAAATACCCCCGGTGGGCCCCCCATTTGAGGAGTAATTTTTCAAGAATTAATATACAGAGCACTGAACGCCCAAGTCTCTTCTTCAAGTCTTCAAAACACTTATAAGGTAATTCTTTACCTACAATTGAAGGTCTAAACAAGAGGAGTAAGTCTAACTGTTAGAATTCACTAACTCTTGCATGCCTAAAGTGTTTTAACCTTATGGGAAATGAACATACTTGAAAGCCTCCTTACCTACTCATTAAAACTTGCGGCCCCCTCTTCTGGAAGTACCTCAGGATAATTCTAAAGGCTTTGGTCAAGGATCACCCAAGTATTACCTTACTGTTTAACAATCACGCAAGTACCCATGTGCTGCACAGGTATACCTGCGCGCCGAGGACTTGCGCGCCCACGCAGTACCTGCGCGCCTGCCAGGACTTGTGCGTCCCTATCTTTTTGGGTGCCTTTCCTGCCCATTTCACCTCTCTTATACCATTCCACCTCTCCAATTCAAGATTCAATCTTCAAGACACTCTTCAAAGACATTTATGGAATGATTTCTTGATTAGACATCCTTATTTGAAAGGAACTCTGTGGAACATCTCTTAAAACCTAGTGATTTACACATCTTTATGTCACTAAAATTAGAGATTTGATTCATTCAACTTCATCCTTTAAGATGAGAGAATCATATTCCTAGGTCACTATTTTAGGAGTAAGCCCTAGTCATAATTCCCATTGATTTTGGGTATCCGCCTTAGGAGTAAGCCCTAGTATTAATGTTCCCAAATATGGGAATCCTCCTCAGGAGTAATCCCCAACAGTAATTCTCTTAACCTGGGCCTCCTTTTCTGGAGTAAGTCCCAGTCTTAATTTCTCTTAACTAGTCCTAATTTACTTTTGTTCTGGGCTTCCTTCTCCAGAGTGAAACCCAATCATAATTCCCCTCCTAACTTGGACATCTTCCTTAGGAGTAAGCCCCAATATTAGAGTATCCAAATCTCTGTAAAGAACATATACCTTTATGGACCTTGTTCCTGGATTTCTTCCCTGAAGTAACTCTTAATCATCATTTATTCTCGGCAGTCATACATACATAAGCCCCACATTATTTCTCATGATTTCATATTTCGTGGCACGATTGTCTGATTTTACCAATACCTCTTGTTTCTCACACCGAGCATGACTCATGTGAGCTTAGAGTGTAAACGTAACTATGAAATCTTTCTTTGATCCATCAATTGTGCATAAACATCATACTCCCTTTCTCAAACAACGTGGGTTCTGATTCCTTTCCTAAAACAAATGATACGTAGGTAGCCAATCTGTGGGTACGATCCCAACTATGAAATAATTCATGTACTTATGAATGAAAATAAACTTCAAGTGCCCCACTGAGTGGCTTTAAAACTAGTATAGTCATCATAATGACCAAGAGACTTTTATGTATTGAAGGATACCATTGACTAAGAATCTCTAACAAATACAGATGATTCTCCATCGATGAAGAACCTCAAATACATATAAAAGATTCTCTAAATTCCCTACATATTTAATCATTGATTTTCAGATCTAAAGAAAATCTCATTTTACACTTGGAAATGTAATAAGGATTCACGAACATAACTTAAATCTATTAAGAGAGTCCCAGAGTAGACAATAATTCCCCTCAAAAGGTGTGATGATTCGGACCTCCCATCCTTTCGACCAATGATAATTCCTAAGCCTCATTAGTTCACAACTAATGAGCGCCTACCTTTGGAAAGTAGGTCCAAATGGATATAGAATCAGTGGATGTTTCTGGTTCTACGAATAAACCCATTAGAACCCGATTGGAATGTTTGAAACTTAAATCAATGAGGTCATCCCCAATTCAAGAGGGAATCATATTTAGATAAAACATCGAGTATCCTAGATTGGTTTTGGAATTTGAGTTATAGAAGAATTTTTGGTGTTTTGATGAATGAATTATTATGTTATTTTGTATTTATGGATTAAATAGGCTGGGAGATGTATTTAAATTGTTACCATTGATTCTTCATGATGATATGAATTTTGGTGGTGAGTTTTTAGGGACATGTTCACTTCTGGGTCATTATTTTGGGAAGTATATTAATTTTTTAATTTAGTGAGAGTTTTTTAAGAAACAATTATCATAATGAGATTATTATCATTTTCAACATCTAAACTAGTGTAATTAAATGATTAATGAGGTTTATTGGACACTATGTGGGTTTAGGTGAGTTTTAGAGGATGGAAATGGGGCTAGATTTACTAAAAAGAATCATTTGCAACCATTCATGACATAAAATTATTTTAATGTCATGAATATTTAGTGGAGGGGGGATAACACCTCATAACTATGTCATTACTTATGTGAAGCATTGATAATTTACTAAAATGTGTATGGGAAATGTTTTCAGATAAAAATGGGTTATTTCCCCCTTTGGTTTTTGTCAAACATGAGCACACATGGCAGAAGAAGATAAATTGTTCTAAAATTCCATTTATTCGCCCTTAAAAATTAATTTTTAAGGTAATTTTCGGGATATTTTTGTTTATTATTTACCTCCATTTATGGGTTTTTAGACAAATATTTGTATAAATTTTGGATGACGGTATATAATTTATTATATTTTATCATAGTGATCTCAACTATGGGTGATAGAAATTTTGATATTTTTGGAGAGCATTCTTTGAGATGGTATTTTAACGTCTTCTCCTATTATTTAATTGATGGTGCATCAAAATATTATTTTTCCTAGCTTTTTAATGACTTTGGTAGAAATTTTTTGTTGGAATGGGTTTTTATTTTTTAGTATTTTTATTTCATAGTTTGAGGTTCATGTTAGGAGTAGACCACACCTCATAACTCTAATGTTTAATGAGCGGAGAGCATCTGATGAGTTTTTAGTTTATTATTCCTATTTAAATTAAATTAAACAATTTAATATATTTTTTATAATTAATTGGGAATTATTATTGGCATGAAACAATTTCCTAGAAGAATAGATGTTTCTCAGTGGGCTTGGAGGAGGATCAACAAAGCTCAGTGAGGTCTTGAGTCCATGTTTTATTTAGGTAGAAACTATAATAAAAAATACAATGAATTTATATTTATGGGAATGAATTATTCCATATTTTCATTTGTTTAGGAATGAGGTTGAATGAGTTATTATCTCATTTTACAGGATGATGGTGTGGAATTTAGCCTCCAAGGATTAGAACATGTGATTTTTGTCACTTAGTAAAAAAAAATTCTCATAGAGACTATGTCATGGGGGGTTAAATGATTTTTTTGATAATGATAGATAACTATAGTAGGTGCTAGGTTGTAATATGCGAGAAAACATAACCTTGGTTTAGTTTCTAAGATAATTTTTTATGCATGAGTGGTTTGGGGATTAGTGATGACAGGTGAGATGGTCGAACATCTTGTGACCAATTAGAAAATTTGTACTGTGTTCAGAGGTGAGTCATAGTGTTCCTAAATAGTGGAAGACATCATATAGGACTTAATTATGTAAAAAATAATAGTTTCCTCTATATAATGGATAGTGGTATTTCATTCACGATACGTGTGATGAGACTTAGTGTGGATAGTGGGTTTTGATTTAGGTTATAATTCTGATTCCAAGGAGGGTATGGATGTAAACTAAACACCACATGATGAGGATAATGTATAATATAATAGAATGTATTAGTATTACCCCATTTATTGGGAGTAGGAGTGATTGGTGTTTTGTATAGGTTGTAATAGTCCATGGTATATAGGTTAGAGGTTCCTTTGGAAAGTGACCTCACCAATGGGTGGGGAGTGAGAATATTTATAAATTATAAGAGATAGTGACTAGTCTGCATGACCAAATAAGATCCATTATGGATGAGTTTAGACATGTTATTCTAAGGGTCTAGGTATCGAGGAAATGACACACTATGAATATATGTTGAGATTTGTTATGTGGTGTTCCATGTGTGTTGCAACTTCTGTGTGTTGTTGACCTTTCGTTTCGATGCTTGGTTACAATGTTCTAGAGGAGGTTTAAATAAATAACTATAAATACCAACATTTATTCAATTATTTTATAAAATTAATTATTCTAACTCATAAATACTCACTCAAACTACATAATCGATGTTTTAGTGTCCTTGAGGGCTAGCACATTTGGTAACAGAAGTTATGATTTCTCTATAATCAAACCACACTAGACCTCCCAAAAGATTTCTAAGAATTTATAATCATATTCCTAACATAGGGCATAAAAACATTAAAAAAAGGGAACACAATAACTCAGTATGGGAAAAATTATCCACATATCATTAATGTATATATAATAATTATATAAGGAAAAATGATCATGGGAGACATATCATATTAAAAGAGAATAGATCAAAAATCATTGTATATAAGTCATGATAAATGATAATGTAATCTCAAAGAGAAAAAATATACCATGGAAATGGTTTGCGAAATCATGATACATTATGAATTCATCAATGTGAATTAAAATAGGCTTAATATTATTACATAAGAGTTTGGTATGAACATAATCATATAAATCATATGTCAAGGTTACCCACCTATAAATTCATTACAAATTTTTCCTATGATATTAACCCAAGTATCTTCATAGTCTTGATATAATCATGCCTTGTACCCATGGGTTTTGGGTAAAACCTAGCATATACCACATTTTCTAGTGATAAATCCGCCAATATACCCATCAAATTGGGATAAATCCTAATGTATACCATATTTCTTGTGATAAATCTAATGGTGTACCCATTTTATTGAGATAAATATTCTTTTATAAAAATTGGATTGGGATAAACCCCTCCAGTCACCCATTATCTTAGGATAACCCCTCCCATGTACTCATTAGATTCAGATAAATCCTTTTATGTACTCTATTATTCTCATGATATATAACCATTATCTTTGAATTGGAGGGCTATATAAGACCCCACTCATCAATCATCCATACATATGGTTCCAATAGAAAAAATTCTTTAAACACCTCATAAATAAGAAAAACAATTCAAAATGGGGTTGAAAATAATTGTAAATGGTATTAGTAAAATATACCCTAGGAATATAAATATTTAATACCCAGAATGTAGTCACCAAAAAAGAGTATTTTAAATGATCATTTAGTGGGAGTTTCATGAAAAAATATTTCCAATGAAATAATACCATAATTATTAAGAGTGAAATATAAGTACAACCATAATTTTTTTATAAAATATATTTTTCATTATCATACATGATTATGTAATGAATAAAAGAATAAATATTCTTTTTTTAAATAGTTAAGTAAAAAAATTTGAAATCACTTACTTTATTAAAGTAATAAAATAAGTAGATACTTGAATATTATATAATGAATTCAAGAAAGATGATTTGAAAATCATTCCATTAACAATAATTGTCTTAAAATATGATCCATGAAATAGATAAAAAAGATTAAAAAGGTGATGTGGAAACTATTTAAAAATGTACTACTGTAAAATAAAATTGTAGTATAAATCCTTTAAATTACATAGTGTTTAGCAAAAATAATGTGGATTGAGAGATAAATCATTTTTATTTTGAAAGGATGCAAAATATTTGTTATATTTCATAAAATATTTATTAAAAACTAAAATTTTAAAAAGATATAATAAAAAATATTTTGAAATTATGAAAATTTAATGATGAAGGTAACATCAGATAAAAGATAATTAAGTTTCCAAATATAAAGGACAAAATTTGTAGGAAGGTAAACGTTTTAAATAGAGGAGAAACCACAATAAATGTGGATGTGAACTATTCTTAACAATGATTTCGTTTTTAAGAAATTAATTCATAAAATAAAAATATTTTTATTTAACAAAAATTTCCAACTTAAGGGGAATATAATATATATAACGATTTAATATAAGTTTTTATGTAATCAATAATATAATAAATATTTTTAAGAAGAAGAATTAGAACTCAATGAATGGATTTTAATTAAAAAAGAACCATACTACCTTGTTATCCTTTTAATGAAATTTAATTTTAATAATAAATGGTTGTGGAAAATAAAAACACACTAATTACATGAATATATTAAATGAAATTAATTAAGTATTAATAATACAATATCAAATATGTCATGGTTCCCAATAATAAATATGTCTTCCGAAATTAAAATTGAATCATGAATCCCTTTCCTTAAATTACAAGATAGTTTTTCAAACTCTAACACCATGTATACAAAACATAAAAATATTAATCACATATTTTATAAAATTATTCATGTTTATAACATTTTATGATCTTTACGTATAGTTATTACCTCCATGTATACTATTTAGTTATCATCTATCTTCCATATTAGATGTCGGTAATCATGATCGTTTTGAACTATTTTATGAATTATAGTGTTGTTCTTAATGAGTATCCTAAATTTATTCATTATTATATTATAAAAGTTATTTTAAATTTTTTATATAATTAATAATAATTTTATATTATCATTAACATATTGGTTCAGTAAAAAAACAAAAAAATTAATTTGGCAGTGAGAATGTTTTGATAGTTCATAGTGGTCAAAGGGTGTTTTTTTAATTAATGAGATAAATTTTTATATTAAAATTATAGAACCAAAATATATAATTACTTAAAAATATTTGTAATATATTAGATGAAATTAAATTTCCATTTTCATCCATGATATAAATTCATATCAATGTTCAAGTAGGTTGTTAAACCACACCAAACAAGAACATACCATAATAAATGGATGATTATAAGGTGATTTAGTTGCATTATCAATATAGAAAAACCATAATGATCATATTTTATGTATATCAGTGTGATATTTAATAATTTTAAAAAATTATTAGAATCATGTATATAATACGAAGTTAATATATAATATGAATAAATCATTTTTTCACTTAAATTTCACTTTTCAAAAGTTGAATTTACCATTTTATTTATTTATAATATTGTTAATGGGTTATCCATTTTGTATATATATAACCCTAATAATTTCATGAAAATCATATTTATCCATTAAACATATTCTTATGAAAATCCTTGTAATGTGGTGACGAAAATATTAATTTAAATTGATTGTTCCCTAGAGGAAGTAGCCCATACATATGCAGGGATTTGTTTTCATTTTCCATAGAACATGGGAAAAGAATAATATGGTTTTGAATTTTCTGAAACTAAAATATGTCAAAAATATAATAATTATATATATTAAATTCACTTTTATTTCAATCCTTGTAAGGTGGTGAAAGAAAATGAAACACATGGTATCATAGATGTTGATGTCTAAACAATGCATAAATAGTTGTTTCATTTTTATTAATAGAAATATTAAAGTTGGTTAATACATATAAATAATATAAAATAACATAAAAATGAAATAATTAAATGTTTTATATATTTTTATTCTTTTTAAATTTTTCGGAATATGAAATTCACAAAATGTAATAGAAATGATAGAGAAGCGGTTAGAAATTTTTACCACATTTCATGGATTATATCAATTGAAAAGGGGGTGAATCCTTTGAGATGTGGTCTTTTGGAAAGAAAAAACCTATTTAAGGTGTTTGATAATGTTAATTAGAGTTAAGGGAAGATCATGGGAGAAAATTAGTGGGTTTCAATCTGAGGGAAAGTTAAGAGAGGTGTTTCCCCTTTTAAGTGAAATGGTATTTTATTTTTTTAAATACCCAAAACAAATCAATAATTGGGATTCACAATCAAATAAAGTAGATATGTATTTTGGAAAATTGTGGATTGGTTATAGTCAAAGATCAATAAATTCCTAGACAACCAATCGCTACAAATTTTTAAACATGTTTTTGGTATTTTCATCTTGGATAAACCCTTTGTTTCCCTTCCAATTTTTTTTCGAGGTAACTTTTTTTTACCAAAGTAAATTATCATATATGAATGAAAATAAATTTATTCTAATTAAATAATTTGGAAATAATTATTCAAATTATTAAATCCATTTTTATATTTTTATATTATAAAAGTAGTAACATCCTATGTAAATAGACTACATGAAATTTTTCATATTTATTAATATTTGTGAATTAAATATTAATTCTACTTTAAAGGGGACGCTATTTTCGATGGTGTACCTGATACGCAACAATGGGTTTCATTGAAATCTTATGTTGCATGCTAATAATAAAATATTATTATTTTAAATGGTATATAACGTCTAGCCATTATATTGGTGGGAATGAATAGAACTAACTACAATATGATTATACTTGTTTGTTGAATATTTTTACATTTATCAAATAAAATTTAGAGGCTTTAAATAAGAAGAGAATTCGATTTTAAGCATTAATACTCTAATATTCACTAAAAGGTCGATTTACTGTATTTTAATGGAGAACCCACTTTAAATGTAGTTATTGTCACTTTTATATGTTCTATTTGGAAAAATAACAATTATTCTTTAGAATCAAGAAACAAATATTTACTATGGATGAAATTTTGGTATTTTTCTGATAGTGTTCATTTTTTAATGAACAGTGAAAAATATTGTATTTTAATTCAAAAGTGACTTTTAATCTAATTTATTTATATGGATAGATTATATTTTTAAATTGTTCTAATGAGAAATTAGAATATATTTTTACCATTTAATCCAATGTTGGACATTGGAATATATTTCACTTTGAAATTGGACACAAACAAGTGTCAATCTTTTAAAAGTTATTATTTCTTGAAAACCGCTTTTTGTTTTGAGGGCAGAAACTAATTTTAAATTATTTTTCTACCACATATGTGTTTTTAATGTCAAAAAATGGATTCCATATTTGGAATTATTATGTCCAAAATTTTTAAATAGTTAATTTTTATTTTTAGGAATTTTAATTTTTTACTTTAGTAAATATTTTATTTACCATGATTGAAGGGTAAATATAATAAATAAGGTTAAAATGTAATATTATAATAATATTAAATAAACCTAACATGTCACCTATTCCTATTAACAATACATATCTGACCATCGGAATCCTTGGGTCAAATTTTGGATCCCATTGAGCCACATGGGAGTAGTAATAACAATTTATATTAATTAATTTAAAGTAAAGACAAAAATGACAAAAAAATATCTTTTAGTAAATAAATTTTTACATGGGGTTATATAAGTTATCGTTTTGACTATAAATTCTTTTTGGAATGATTAAATTATTTCCTACATCATGGTATTTTTTTTATAATTTTTGAACATCATATAAATTAAATTAGTAATGACACAATAATGATGAAATATTTACCTCATTAATAAATGATTTCAATAAATAATATTATATGTATTAAATAAACATCCAATCCCTGTAAAATTTTTATTATATGATTTTATTTCGACCACGAATCTTCATAAATTTGACTTTAACGATTATTTGACCTTTTGAAAACAGAAGATGAGTTCATAATTAAATAATTGATTCAAACATCATTAAAGAGTCTCTCCTCTCCCTTATATAAAGACCTCACGTATATCTCATTCCCCATACTTCTCATGCCTTTAGATCATACTAACTCTACTCCAATAAAATATCAAGATCCCTATTTTCATCCTAGAAGCCATACCTTTGGCAGAAAGAACTTAAAGAAACCCTTTTGGTTCAAACCAAATAGAGTTACCCGATTTAATGGTAACATATTCTCTTAAGTTATTTTGTTTTATTTTACTACTCTAACCCCATATCTCTTTTTATTCCATGATATTATAACAAAAATAGTATCCTAAATATACTAGTATGTTTTTTAAGATGGATTTTAACTACACTTAAAAACACCTTCATCTAATGGGAGAATAACATATTGTTTCTATGAATGGGAAACGAACGCCTCACGAAGCGATGATTATTCAATTATCTTCTACCACCTCTCATGGTGGTAATTATAAGGTAAATATATTTATATATGACATATATTATAGTTATAATTTTTTTATGATTCTATAATTTTCATTTATTGGATACCTTTATGGCTTCCAAAATGTGTAAATGCGATAATTTAATTTTATGAAGTGCATACTACCACCCCTTCAAAGTGATATGACTCATTAATTCCCTATGTGGGATGTATAAAGGATTTAATTAATTATATTATATATGATATTATACTATAATTATAATATAGCTATGTATCATTGCGTTTTAATTCCACTAAAGTATAAAATAGAAATGAAAGTTGTGTTCATGTGTACGTACTGCTTACCGTCTCCATGAACGGTGCATTTAATTTCTTATATACATGTGTAATGTACTGTTATAAATACTTATATATACTTGATATATATGATTTATATGATCTCTATATCATGAATATTATTCAAGAGATAATGTATTTTTGACGACATAGACAACATATAATTATAAGGTGTTCATTTTTATTCAAGTACCAAATATCGATGAAACAACCGTTAATAACATTAATGATTAAATAATGTATATAACATGGTAATAAGTGATATAAAAGGAATAATAAACATTAAAAGGATCTTAAGAAAGTATAAATTACATTTAGTTTATAATTCAGGAGATTAAAGAACAATCAGGTCAAGTGAGACAAAAGTTAAGGGACTTCGTCTCAATACCCTTTCATTGAGGCATATTTTGTTTTATTCTCAAATTTCTTTTATACGGTGTATAAATACATTTGAATTGTAATTTATTTCAAAGGGAATATTTTCTTACGGTGATTTTTACTAAATGAAAAAAAAAATTCTTTTTAACGTAAGCGGTGACAACGACCTTTCCTGCCGTCGCGAGTATTATTTGATCATTGGCTTCTTAACAAGCCGAAATGTTTTTAAAAGGAAAATAAATACCAAATACTCTTTTATGTATTTTTTATTGAATATGGTTTTGAAAATGGATTTTTTTATGTCAATATATTTAAATTATATATTACGAATATAATTTGGAAATTTTATCTTTCCTTTTTGTTTATTTTATATGTTATGAATATTTTATGGTTATTGGGAATTGTTTACGTATATGGGTTATTCCGTAATAAACCTAGGGTGGGTGAGCCCGAGATAGCTCTCCAATTCATTGGGTAACATGAAGAAGGTAAACATGAATGTTTCTCCTAAGAGATTTAGGGAATATACTATTATCGGTATTCCACATTTAACTCCCTACATAGTTATGATAGCTACAATGTATGTATTATATGGATGTCCCAAGTAACCTTTATGATTTATTTTTTCTATGTGTTATACATAAATCTTATGATTTAATGAGATATGCTAAAGATATTATGTTATGTATGTAATGATGAACTAATTTTTTCATTTTTTGCTTTATGACCCTTAATGAGATTTTTATGCTCATCCCATGTTTGGAGATTTTTTTCACAGGACATAAATATGAATTGGGTCAACTATGAGATCAATGAAAAGTCATTCTGTTTAAAACATGGAACTATACATGACTCTTTCTTTTGAAGATTTTTTATTTTCGGAGAAAAATTTAAACTGCGTAGAAGTGTCTAATTTTTAATTATTTGAGATTTAATAGTTATGTCCTAATTCTCTAAAACTGTAAACCTGAAAATATCCTCAATTTGAATTATCCATTTAATTCAGTATTATGTAATGCTTTAAGGATGCTTCCTTATAGTTCGTATCAGAGGTTGGTTAAGACAACTTTAGGGATTAGGACTTTTCGTTAAACGCATGGTTAGTCCCTGTGTCTATTATTTCAGTTAAATCCTTGTTTTATATCTTTTTACAAATCAATGAATGTTATTTATAGATGGAATGAGGAGGATCTCAAACGACATTCTAATTTCTTCCTAATGACCTGCATACAATAATTATTTCCAAGTCATGTTCGGATGATTGTGAAACTTTCTCGATCATATAGCTCATTTGAAAAAGTTGTTTGTGATATCAAACTCCTCCACTATACCTAGTTATCATCATGGATCCTGGGTTGTATTTAAAAAAAATCAAATTTTAACAATATTCTCATATTTTCAAGAAAGGTAAATATCATGAAATAATTTTTAAATATTTTACCTTATCATAATATTTTGATGAATATTATGATTTTGAAAAATGTGCTGATGAAGGAGACCCTTGTGTAACCTATATATATTTCCTTTTACAATATAGTCTATCATCACATACATATGGTCTTTTAAAATAAACATTAATTGAATGTTTCAACTCAAATTCCATCCGACTATTTAATAGAAATCATGTTTTATCAGATGTTTTGAAATTATATTCCATACATTATTATTTTCCAAAACTGTTTCTCTGTGAACACCCATATGACCCATGTTGTACAAGGTGTATTTGGATGATGGATGAAAATTATTTTTAAGGATATCTAAATCATTGTGGCAATGCATGGACCTTATACCTACATGAACAAGATGACGATGAGAACCAGTATGATGTTCTTCATTTTGGGGATCATTTTATTTTATTATATGGTGGTGAAATAAGACTTCAATATTTAATATGTTGACATCATAATGAATTGGGATGAAAATGAGAGGTATAAGGAAACCATTGAGGTTAAAAAATTTAATGGTTATTTTTGAGTTTTATAAAAAGGAAAACCTGTAGGATGGGTGACAACCCATTGTATCTGGCAAGGCTGCAGGAATCGAACCCACAACAGAAGGGTATCAAGGTCATATTTCCTACCACTGGCCTACTTGAAGTCCCTAGTTTGCATGAAATATTATTTTAGTAAAATGATTTTATAGAGAAAGAATAAGTCAATTTTAGAAACTTATGTTTTATCAAATGGATATATGTAATATAGAAAAATGATTTAGTGATTAAGTGATAAATGTTGTGGTGGAAGACGTTCTATCATTTGAGAAAACACTATATGCCTAAGGAAGCTATAATACGATGGGATTTCAACTATGTGATAATGGATGAAATTTTAGTTTTGAAGAATCTATGTTTTTATTGTTGAAATATGGTGATTTGATTTTTTTTATGAAACTAATTAACCTATCATGGATAATATGTGATTAGGTTAATTAATTTTCAATATGAGACATTATGAGTAATTGGTGTAATTTGGAGATAAATGTTAAGATGTATCTTGGAAGACTATGTAATTAAATCCTTATTAGATTTGGGTTACAATCTTAGTTTGGATTAATTTTGATGAATTTCATTGTTAGTTGTTTATTTAATGTTCCTTGTTTAAATATAGGTTTTGATTGATTAATTTTGGATATTAAGATTAGTTTTTCATCATGTAAGAGATTGTCATTTTTTGGTATTATCTTATTTCTCACTAACCATTTTGGTTTTAGTTAATGTCTAAAGACAAGGGAAAGAAATAGTTCTCCTTATTTGGATTATTTTATTCTATAGAAGTTTATTCTTGTGCATTTGATGTGACCAAGTCTTTTTTAATGCTCATTTGTTGGGGAAATTATTAGTTTTTGGTAGAATGTTATTGAAGGATGAAACTCTACTTGAAGGTAAGTATATTTCATTATGTTATTATTCTATGTGGTAAATGAATTCCTCAAAATTATAAAAAGGAATATCAAACAAAACCATTTTTGGTTTTGGCTTCCTACTAGGTAATCAAAGACCATTTAACACATCATAAGTTTGAGATTTTCTGGTTGTTAAATTTCTTCTCATTATGTTTTCTATCACCCTCCCTCAAAAATTGACCATTTTTTCTCTCTTCCAAATCTGTGTTTTCATATATTTTATCCTAGTATGGGTTATCTTGTATGACCTTTGTACATCTCTTTATTTCTTTTAATCGAATAGTTTTACTAACTCTTTTCCCATGTGGGACTTCTAATGATGTTTTCAAGCCCAATTTTAAAATTGCAGGAACGCAATACCCAAAAGGGGGGAAGTTTGTAACATCCCAGGTAAATAAAGAAAATGTAATTTTTCATATTTATTATTGTGAGTTAAATATTAATTATACATTAAATGGGATGATATGTTCGATGGGGTACCTGATAGGAAACAATGGGTTTCATAGAAATCTTACGTTGCACAATAATAAAATAATATTATTATTTTGAATTGTAGTTAACGCCTTGCCTTTATATTAGCAACAATGAATATAACAAACAGAAATATTATTATAAATGTTTGTTTAATATTTTAACATTTATCTCATAAAATATATAGGCTTAAAATAAGTAAATAATTGAATTTAAGGCATAAATACTCTAATATTCACTAAAAGGTCGATTTACTGCCTTTTTAATAGTGAACCCTTATTGAATCTAGTTATTTTCACTTTTAAAAGATCTATTTGAAAAAATAAAATTCTCATTTAGAATTAGGATTCCAAAGTTTACTTGGGATGAAATTTTGGTATTTTTCTGATAATGTACAATTTTAATGAATAGTGAAAAATACTGTATTTTAATTCCAATGTGCCTTTTAATTTAATATATTTATATGGTTAGATTATATTTTTAGTTTGTTCTAAAGTGTAATTACAATATATTTTTACCAGTTAAAACAATGTTTTATATTGGAATTAATTTCACTTGTAAATTGGACATAAACAAGTGTCAATCTTTTGAAAGTTATTATTTCTTAAACACAACATTTTTGTTTTGACACCATAAATTAATTTTATATTAATTTTTGCCACATCAATGTTTTCAATTTGGATAAATGGATTACACATTATGAATCATTATTTCAAAATTTAGTAAGTAGGAAAAATTTATTTTTAGACATTTTAAATATTTACTTCAGTAAATATTTTATTTACCATGATTAAAGGGTAAATATAATAGATAAGGATAAAATATAATATTATAATAGTATTAAATTACCCTAACATGTGTCTTAATCCTATTTTCTGATAGATATCCGACCATGGATATCCTAGGGTCGAAATTGGGACCCCATGGAGCCATATGGGAGTAATAATGACACTTCAATTAATTAATTTAAATCAAAGACAGAAATGACAAAAAAATATCTTTTAGTAAATAAATTTTTACATGGGGTTATATAATTTATATTTTAGACTATAAATATTCATCCAAAATCTAAAATATTTTCCTATATAATGGTATTTTTTTATAATTTGTTGATATCAAATAAATTAAATTATTTATGACACAAAAATGATGCAATATTTACTTAATTAAAAAATGATTTAAATAAATAAGTTTATAAATATTATAAAATACATTCAAAAACTGTCCAATTATTATTGGATGATATTATTTCTACCATGAGTAATCTTATGTTTGACTTTAACAATTATTTGACCTTTTTAAACAGATGATGAGTTTATAATAATATAATTGTTTCAAACATTCCTAAAGAGCCCCTCCTCTCACTTATAAAAATCCATCACTTCTAACTTATTCCTCACACTTATCATTATTTTTCCTCATACAAACTCTTATGAAATAAGATCCCAAGATCCCTTTCCTCGTCCCAGAATCCTTATCATAGGATTAAAGCATGTCAAGAAAACATTTTGGTTAAAACCAAATGGAGTTTCCTGATTTAAAGGTAACGTCTACTCTTAAGTTCTTTTGTTTTATTTTACTTCTCCAACCCATAATATATTTTTATTCAATTATTTTATAACAAAACCAGTTTCCTAAATATTCAAGGATGTTTTTATGAGAAGTATCTAAACTACACTTACCCACACCTCCATCTAATGGGTGAAGAACATATTGTTTCTGTGAATGGAAAACTAATTCCTCAAGAAGCAATGATTGTTCAATTATATCCTACCGCCTCTCACGGTGGATATTATGATGGAAATATATTTATATAATATATATATATTATGTTTATATTTTCATTATTCTTTTGTATTTTTCATTTATAGCATACCATTATGGTTTCCATAATGGGTTATGCCTATAATTTCAGTTTAGAAAGTGCGGACTAACGCCCCCTCAAATTGATATGACTCGTTAATGCCTTATGTGTGATGTATAATGGATTTATTTAATGATATTATATATGATATTATAGTGTAATTATAATATACCAATGTATACTAATATTTTAATTAAATTAAAGTATGAAATAGAAATGAAATTAGTGTTCAAGCTAACGTATGACTTAACATCTCCATGAACGGTGCATTTCATTTCAAGTATCCAAATGTCTTGTACTATTATAAATACATATATATAATGGATATATTTTATTTATATTATATCTAAATCATGAATAGCATTCTGGAGATAATGTATTGTTAATGACATGGATAACTTGTAATTATAAGGTGTTCATTTTTACTCAAGTACCAAATATCAACGAAAAAACCATTAATAATTTAAATGAATACATAAGGTTTATAAGATTGTAATAAGTGATATAAAAGGAATAAAAAACTTTTTGGTGGTTCTAAAGAAGGTATAAATTGTCTTTATTATATTATTCAAGAGATTAAATAACGACCTAGTCAAGTCAGACACGAGGTAAGGGACTTTGTCTCAATCCTCTTTCATTGAGGCATGTTTTGTTTTATTCTAAACTTTATTTTATACGGTTTATATATAGCTTTGACTTTTCATTTCATTCAAAGGGAATATTTTCAAATGAGTTGTTTTACTAAATGAAAAAATAATAATGCTTCTTTTTAACGTAAGCGGTGACAACAAACTTTTCCGCCGCTGCGAGTACTATTTGATCTTGGGATTCCGTAACATGCCGAAAAGTTTTTAAAAGGAAAATAAATACCATATATTATTTTATGTATTTTGGTATTGAATATTGTTTTAATAATTGATTTTTTATGTCAATATATTTTAATTATATATTGTGAATAGAATGTGGAAATGTTATCTTTCCTTTATGATTATTTTATATGTTTTTAATATGTTATGATTATTGCGAATTATTTACGTATATGGGTGGTTTCGTGATAAACCTAGGGTAGGTGAGCCTAATATAGCTCTTCAATAAACTTGGTAACATGATGTAGGCAAACGTGAAAGTTTCTCCTATGAGATTTGGGGAATTTACTATGATGATTATTCCAAATGTAACTCCATACATAGTTGTGATAGCTACAATGTATGTATGTTATGGATGCCACAAGTTACCTTTATGATATATGTTTTCTATGATATATTCATAAATCTTATGATTTAATGAGGTATGTTGAAGAGCTTATGTTATGTATGTAATGATGAACTAATGTTTTCATTTTTTGTTTTATAACCCTTATTGAGCTTTTTATGCTCATCCCATGTTTTGAATTGTTTTTCACAGGACATAAAGATGAATAGGATCAAGGATGGGATCAAGGAAAAGTCATGCTATTTAAAACATGGAACTAGTCATGACGCTTTTTTTCAAGAGTATTAATTTTGTGAGAAAAATGGAAACTGGGTAGAATTGTCAACTTTGTAATCTTTTGAGATCTAATAGTTATGTCCAAATTCTCTAAAACAGTTACCCTTAAAATATCCTTAATGTGAATTATCCATTTAATTCAATATTATGTAATGTTTTAAGGTCGGGTCCTTATTAAATTGATAAAAAAAAATTATTTTTAAAAAATAATTATATAAGGTATTTAAAACATTTAAATTCAATATAATTTATGTTTTAAAATGTGAAATATGGTTTTTTAAATTAATAATAATTTTAAAATTATAAATTAACTTATAAAATACATATTTTTTCCTGGAAAATATTTTAGGAATTGATAATTAAAACCTATATACTAATAATGTCCTAAAAATCATGTTATCTGTAAAAATGTCATTTTTCACTATTCATGTAGAAATATATTTTTTAGAAATATGTCTAAAATTAATATTATGAAAACATTTACATGATAAATCAAAAAATGAATTTAATGTTTTCATATTAAACATTTAAAATTTATAAATTAGGATTTAAATGAAAAATCAGTATATAATGAAATATATTTTTTAATTAAAAACAATTTTTTATACTTCACTTGTTTTTAACCATATTTCATATAGATTTATTAATAATTTAAAAATAGTATTTTATTTTATAAAAAAATAATTCTTATTATTAGTATCATTTGACATTGATATATTAAATTTAGTATGGAAAAATATAGTACCCCCTTTCTAAAATTATTCTTCGAAAGGCGTCCTTTGTAAAATATTTATAAAAATATAAATTATATTTCTAAATAATAATAATAATTAACCTATTAATTATTATTTTTATTAATTTTATAACAACATTTCATGGATATTTTTACTTATGTGTTTCATAAGCTTGGTGTTGGGTTTGACACATGCTATTGAAGTTATTATTAATTTAAATGGTCCAAAATCTTGAGTTGATATATTTTTCTCATCATAAATAAATTAAATCCTTGAAATTTTAATTATTACATGAAAGATAAAGTAGGTTTGGGTAATATTAACATATCAATCACATGGGATATAACATATTATTTTAAATCTACCTTGCCTAAATAGGATATACGATGTCATGTATCATTTCACAAACACCATTAATGATTCATATAATGACATACCCTAGTCTGTATATAACCTAATCATTTAATATCTATTACAAACATTTAGAAAAACCATTTGAATATAAAATATATTAATCCATATTGAAATTATATTTTGCTTTGGAAATTAACTCTTATTTACTCCACCTATTAATAAGGTCAAACACTAACCAAAAATGACAAGGATCACTTTTTCATTAAATTAATAATCCATCCCATGTCTATAAACACTATCCATATAAATTTGATAAAAATAAATCAACCCTTTATTAAATCAATATCCATCATATATTAAACCTAATAGTTTTCAATAAGTCAGTTATTTGTTCTCCAAAAAAATCCTCTAAAAATACATAATTTTCATAAAATTACATTTCAATGTTATTAATTAAATTTAATATATGTTTTCATAAAATTAAATATAAAATACTAAAGAAAAATACTTATGTATTTCACTTAATCATCACAAATTATAGAAAATCCCAAAATATCATCTATATTTTTCAATCACTAATGAAAATAGGTATGAGTGTCCATATTTATTTTCTATTAATATATCAACCTCAGATTATTTGGATAAAAACAAAAACATACCCTTAAACTAATAAATTGAATATATTAAAATTATCAATAATTTATGCATTATCACATATTCAGTTATAATAAATAGTAGATTATAACTATATACCTTTCTTAGTTTAATTTATTTATCCTGTTTTCTCAAAATACAAAATTTTGTATATACAATATCAATTAAAATCAGAGTAAATAATCATAAAAATATTAAATCACAATACCAATAATTCTTCCATAATAAAATTATCATTTAAAACTATGATACTTCTATTTTAACTATATCATAATTGGTTCATCCAATTAGTCTCTTTTTTTCCTACGTAACATTATGATCTGTGTTTTCTCATACTTCCATTCAAAATACATTAAAGTATCTAAGAAACTGATCCTTCATAGTGGTTCATAAATATTATATGATCATACAAATCATATCCCCATAGAGTATTTATCCAGGTATATTGTATTAGGCCCACTCTTCATGCATTTGAGTGGTGTTTTTTCAATGCTAAATGAAGCCTTTTGTTGTGATTATCCCTAGATGAATATATTCTATAGCTTTATCCACTTGATAATATCCATTCAATGATGAATTTCATATAAAAATACATATTGAAGAGTTTAAAAATATTTTTGGATATCATGCAATAAATAGACCAATATATATGTTTTTTTCTATAGTTTTATAACCCTAATACAAAAGGGATCTAAATTTTAAAAAATAACCAAACTATTCCTCCAAAATAAATAAACCCTATAATGTTGCACACTAATGTGACCTATGATAAATAAACAAATTTATTTCATTATTTTATATTAATAATCCTTACATCAAAAAAATAGTCTCAAAAAATGAAGAACCCATGGTTTAGTATCATTAAGAACTAGTTATATAAGAAAATCTCATAAAACATTCTAGGTAATAAAAATAGAATACACTCCCTTACAGACTTATCATAAGTTATACATGTCTTTATAATATTTAAAATAGAAATATATGAAATGGTTGAATATAAATACTTATTATGGGAAAATTATTTAAAATGGTATCAATGGATAGCTCATAATATTATGTGGGAACATGAATGATGGAGATGTTTCTAATTTAATGTGCATGAGAAAATATTTGTTTTATATATGTCACTATTAAAGTACATTTAATTGCAAAATAAAAAACATATTCCATGGAATATATGTGTGGAATCATGAGATAATAAAAATAAGCCAAGGAGCATAATCATAGTCACAAAATCATGATATAATGGGGTGACATAAACATAGGAATATAAATCATATGTCAAGGATACTCACCATGTAATTATTCACAAAGTATGATGTGGATAAACACCCAATTACCTTGTTGGTATTTTGATAATAATAATAAGTACACATGGGCTTCTTCTAAAAACTCAAAAATACCCTTTTTGGTTGAGATATTTCCTCATGTTTAAACATTGACATTGGATAAATTACCTTATATATAAATATCCTTTGAAATAAGCCACCCATAAACGTTTTTTCATGGGATAAATCATCATGTATACCCTTTTCTATGGGATAAATCCTCCCATGAACCCTTTTCCTTTGATAAATAATCCTATATACCATTAACATGGGTTAAATACTCTAGGTACCCTTTTGATATCATTATATGTAATCATTAGCAATGCATTAGAGGGAAATATAAGGCCCTTCATGTATATCATCCATTCATATGTGAGTTCTTGAAAAACAATCATTAAACACATCATAAATAACCCTTGGAATTAAAAATCAGCTTCTTATAATTCTCCATAATGAATCATAAAAATATACCTCATGAATAAAAATGGTTTATACCAAAAATATAATCACAAAAAATAGTATTTCATAATAGTATTTAGATGGTGGTTAATGAAAAATAAAATCCAATGAAAAAATTCTTCAAAGATAAAGATGAAATGGATGTGAAACCATGAAAGAGTTTTTATAATACAATTTAATAATTATCATAAAAATAATGTTATTCCTCATATTCTGATGTCATTTACATGAAGTAGAAGGGATTTTAAAAAAACCAATAATTATATTGGGAATCTGATATACGTCAATCCTTGAAAATGATATAAATATTTCAGAAAAAATTATTTAAAATCATTATTAAAATATTTAATTTTGAAATAATGAATCTAAAAAACAAAGCCTCCATTAAGGCATAAAGAATTCAAAAATTAGATGTGATTTTGTTTTTGTACAAATCATCTTTTATAAAATAAACATCAATCATTTATCCATAATATTAAATTTAATTTTTGAAAATAAATATTTTGTTAATGATAATAAATTTTATTTTGAAAGTATAAAACAAATTTATAATTTTGGGATGTACCATTATTGAAAACCCATATTGTCAAAGAAATTTTCATAAAATATAATATAGAAAATATTAGAAGAAAAATATTAATTTCAAAACAAATAACACATAAATTGGTTTCAATATATAATGGATAACATTTGAGGGAAGTGATAACATATACATGGGGGAGAAACAATATTTAAAGATTAAGATAATTATTCATAATGACGATACAGTTTTTGAGAAATAAATTCATCATCATAAATGATTTATATTTAAAATTATCGTTACTTTTGGTAATAAGATAAAGTATAATGTTATATAATGTTATTGTGGAATCAGTAAATTCTCAATGAAATAATTTCATGACTAATCATTTTAAATAAACGAAGGGAGTTCAGTTAATAATGAGCATTATTTCCAAAAAATCCTATGAATAATGACTTATTTTGTGTGAGAAAAACATATGGATATGAAAACCCCATGAAATTAATAAATATGGTAAAATATATTCATTTTTAATATGATAAAACTATACAAATATTTTATAGTGTACAATATGAAATATGTCTCAAAAAATCCAATTTCAGACACAAATCCATTTCATTGATCAAAATATGACCTCCTATATAAAGAAAATTACCTTATTCATCACATATTTTATACACTTATTCATGTATTTGTCCTTTTTTAAATTTCATTTTCCATTATTACTCACATATATAACTTTTCATATTCTTTATTTTCAATATCTTTTTTGAGTAATCATGAATGTTTTGAAAATGTTTCATAATATTAGTGATATTATACATTCTTCTCTGATGATTCATCAATTTGTTATAAAATTCATTATCGAAATTTAGGTTCCATAATTATTTAAAATTTCATAATTTAATTATATGATATTTTTTGTTACAATAAATATAGGTGAATTTTGGATGATCAGGTTTTGATGGCTCACAATGATCAAAAATTATTTTCATATACATTGAGATAATTTTTTATATTTCCATTATATAACAAAGAAAAACAATTATAAACTTTATTATGAAATATGTTACCATAAATTACAATCCCATAGTCATCCATGATTTAAATTTATATCATTATTTAAATTGTTGGTCAAACAAACCCAACCAAGAACATACCATAAATAATAGAATATTATTAATTTATTATGTTTTAATATCATTACAAAAGGAGAATAATGTTAATATTTAGTGTCAATTAGTGTGATTTATCATAATTTTAATGAATTATAAGAAGCATATATACTATATGATGTACTAATATAAATAAAAATTTAAAATTATTTAGACTATTATAAACCTATAAGAGCATGGTTCACTAGAATATGATTTGGGATAAATATTATATATTATATGGTTTTTTCGTATATTAATTTCTGGATATTATTAGATGGTGAATGTAATGATCCACTAAATACCCATTAGCTTGATTTTAAAATGAGTCATTGTAGGGCCTTAGAAGATATACCCAAGATACCAAAGGTTGTAATTAAATGCTAAAGGTTTTTATATAAAGTGGTGGATGATATACACGTAAATGACTAAAACCAAAACCACAACAAAACATTAACAAACTACTCACTATATAATGAATTTCACAAATTAAGAAATTTAATTCATTTTTTATAACAATAAACTGAAGTATGCTACATTATATGACAAAAATATCAAAGATACAAATAAGAAAATGAAATATAAATTCTAAGATGACAACCACACTCTATACTCCACAACCTCCACGGTCCAAAATAACCAATTAGCCCAAATATCATGACATGGTGCTAAAGAAGTGTGATATTTTACCTCTTCCCTTGTAACAGAAGGTAGCATCTTAAAAAGAACCCAAGATACAAATCAAGGGTGAGGATATAAATCAGTAGTGTTACCCAAAAGCTTCCCTTCTCATGACACTAGGATAGAATGGTTGACAACAATTATATAAAACTATTTATATAAGAGAATTCATCAAATAGTTTATAAAAAATATAACCAAGATCCCAAACCCATTTTAAACCTAGTGAAAAAAACTAAATGAAACCAATTTGTATTATGTTATTCTTGAATAATATAACCATTCAAAGATTAAAAACAAATTCTTATTATCATTTTTGCATACCCATTACATAGTTTACAACACACTCACACATGTATGATTCGTTCGACAGTTCCATATTCATGAGCTGTCTATAGTAAAATTAAATTGTTTTCCATTGACACACTCCCTCAATCTAGAGTCATGGACCTTGTACCCCAATGGTAGATTTCCCTTATTCAGGGGAACAATGATCATAAAATCACATATCCCCATGCATTCCAAACTATTTCAAATGAAAAAAACAAACTATTTCAAAAAAGGGATTTTTATTGAAAACCTAAGAAAAAATTGATTTCAAAGCCTCTATTTCATTTCAATAAAATATTATATTTCATAGAAACAATATAATCAAAACCATGTGGCAAAATTCAAAAAAAAAATCGCATTTTAAAATAACAATTTTAAAATTATGAACAAATGCACATTATTTAAATACCCAATTTCCCATAATTCTCCAATATTCCAAATCATCACAATGAATGGTTTGAAACAATTCATAAACTGCCAAATCACAACCAATTCAACATTATATATTCAATTTTAATGAAATCCCATCAATTATACTAATTGGAGATGAGTGATACGCCACCTACCTCAACTGCATTCACGAAACATGACAACGAACGAAAAATACTTAAGAAAATCTGGTCGATTCTTCACAGAACCTCCTTAGATCTCTTCACATAGAAATATCATGACCAAATATCAAAATATTTGGAATTAAAAATCATATATCTTCTCATAATAGGTGTAAATATATGAAACCTATAAGATAGGTGAAGTAGATCTATGTAGATCTAATAAAGAGATCATGAACGATGAAGAACGATCACATAACTCAAAAATATGGGTTCAAAACACCATGGGAAGCCTTCATATTGACTCCAAATCACATGGAATAGGTTCTTATACAGTAAATATATATAAATATAGAGTTATTGCCACATAGAAGAAAAAACAAGCAACATAGAGGCAAATACGTGTAAGATCCACTTTTTGAGGATCTCATTCAAAAAATGTGTACGGTTAGTTCACACTATTATAAAAACTGTGCAGTAACTGTGTGTGAGATACAATATATGTAGACCCTCTCACAACCTCCTTGAAAACTATAATTTACCTTGTAAACAACATTCCAACGCACTCTTCCTCAAATCTCCTCTGGCGCACAGATTCAACTACTATTTATGCACTCTTTGGATAAACAGTGTGCATCCCATTCTCCTATCCTTTTGTCCTCAAAACATTGTAAAAGATCACCAAACTCTCCCATAATTACCTTTCATACATTATATACATAAATACACAAAATATAGTAATGTAACAAAGGCTAGGGGTACTATATTCTCCCCACCATCTATCTTTCCGTCCCTGAAAAGTAAAAAAAAATGCTTCTATAAAAGAGTTAGAACCATTTCTTTGTCATTTCCTTCTCATTATCCCATGTATCTTCCTAAATATTACCATGTATCCATAAATCTCACAACAGACTGAATAATTTTCTACACAAGACATTCTCTTGACTATCAATAATATTTAACGTGATATATATCTACAATGATACCAAATGTAGGTCAACATGATCCCATATGATCACATGGTCAGGATTTGGATGATACTTTTTCAACTGAGATATTTGGAGAAAATGATGCACCGAAAAAAACCATGGTGGTAATGCCAACTGATATTCCACCTCTCTTACCCATTCTAGTATCTCGAAAGGGACAATGTATCTATGAGATAATTTATTCTGGTTCCCCAAATGACGATGTCCATGTCTTGTTGATATCTATAAGAACACAAGATTACTCACAAAAAATGACAACGTCCGTCGACGATGATCCATATATGATTTTGTTTTACGCTAATCCATCTTCATCATCTTTATGATTAACTAAATCTTTTCTATTGTATCCTAGACAAGGCATGGCCCAACTAATGTAGGATCACCTGTTTCCACCCAGCATAGTGGAGAACGACAATGACGCACATACAATGCTTCAAACGGAGCCATATATATCAAGGCTTGATAGTTGTTATTATATTAGAACTCCACTAATGATAATTTCTCCTCCCACAAGCCAACAAAATTCATTACACAAGACCATGACATGCCATCCATCATCTGTATCATTCGTTTGTATTTCCAATCCATCTGTGGATGATACAGTCTTCTCATATTTAAATGAGTGACAAAGGATTTCTGTAAGGATTTTGAGAAACGGGATTTAAAACATTATTCTCTATCTGACATGATTGAAACTGGTATGCCATGTCCCTTTACCACATCTTGGATAATAATTTTGGTCAGATCATTAACTGTATGAGTTTTAAGAATAGGGATAAAATTGGTTGACTTGGTAAGTAGATCCACTAACAACCAAATGGCATCCCATTTCTGAACCATTCATGGAAGACTTATAAAACTATTCATCGATCCCTGCTCCAATTTACTCACTAGGATAGGTAAATTTTGGAATATTCATAAATTTGTTAAATGACCAGTCTTAACCTGTTGATGAGTTAAACATCATGAGAAAAATCAGCCACCTACCTTTTAATTCCGCTCCACTAGAAATGCACCTTTAATGGCTTAAAAATCATCTTTCTGCCTAGATGTACAATAAATTTTTGAATGGGGTAGATCATGAAGGAGTTGTTATTAATATGTCATTGGTAAATTATTAAGATCTTGAAAACATAAAATTGAACTCCAATTAAGGTTTTATCCATCAATGGTCTCCCCACCATTGAGTTTTAAACTCATAACCAGTCATTATGCATCATATATTTCTCCCCATTTGAACATATTAACCAAATCAAGAACAAGCATCACTAAAAAATAAAACTCCAACCTCACCTTAGTCTTCACATTCCATATGCATGTCAATAAGGACTGACATAAACTACAATTCATCTAAATCATTTTTCTCCAACTACAGATAGGACTTTCTACTCAATGCATCTGCCACAAAATTCCCTTTTCATGGCATATACATCAAATTAAATTAAAAAATCTAGGGATACTCCATCCATCTTCTCTAATACAGATTCAAATATTACCATGAGAAAATATGTCTCATGATTTTTTGATATATTTACACACCAAATTTCTAACCAAAGATATAACATATCCATGTTTTGAATGCATGGATGACTGCGTCTAACTCCAAATCATGCGTTGGGTAATTATTCTCATGAACACTCAAATGACATGAGCCATAATCCATGACATGGTCTCCTTGCATGAGAACGAAGCCCAAACCTGATCCCAAACAATCCAATTACACCACATACCATTGTCTAAATTTTGGAAAAATCAGCATAGGTGCTGATGTAATATGAACATTCATTTCCTAGAACGACTTCTAGAATTCCAATATCCATTAGAATAGAGCATTATTCTTTTTCAGTCATATCATTTTGGAATCTAGTCATGAGAAATATTGCACAAAGTATTGGTAGTAACTATATAGATCTAAAAAACTACATATCTCAAAGGAATTCATCTGTGGTTTCCATGAGATAATAGCTTCTATCATTTTAAGATCAATAGAAATTCATTTCTCAGAAATATCATTCCCCTAAAATGTACATCCTGTATCCAAAAATCACAATTTCATATTTTGGTATACAAATGAAAATCTCTCTAGAATTGTTACAATGTTTTTAGGCATTCCTCAAGGTCCCCACTTTTATTTAAATACACCATGACTTCACCCACAAACACTACAAAAAAAGATTTCAGATATTGATGAAATATCTGATTCATCAAATCGAGGAATACTGCTAGTGCATTCGTCAGACCGAAAGGCATGACAACATATTATTTGTGTCTATATCAGCTTTGTAAATCTATATTTGGAAGATCATCCTTTCAATCCTGCAATAGGTGATATCCTGATTGCAATCCAATGATTGAGAACAATTGAGCTCCCCTCAATTTATCGAATATGTCATCAAAGCATGGATGTGGGTACTTTTTCATTATCATTAATTTGTTAATATTATACTAATCAAGACATAGACAAAAGATTATATCTTCTTCTTTCACAATCAAGATCTTGGATACCCTCAGAGACATACATGGCCCAATGAAACCCTTTCATTCCACCTCCTCAAACTACACCTTCAAAACCCATAGCTCTTTTGGTGGAATCCTATAAGATAGAAGTGAAATAAGACTGGTCCTCAGATGGATATCAGTCATAAAATACACTTCCCTTAGAGGTGGTAACCATGAGTATTTTTTGGGAGAGATATATGTAAAATGATCCACAACTACTAAAAACCTAGCATCCTTGATTTCATCCATGGATACCAAAGAAAAAAATGTCAACTATTAAGAGATTTTTCCCATCGTTGGTGAAAACATACTATTTTCACATTTATTTAACATCATCACTCCTATAAAGTGATGCTTGATTCCATCCTCAATTATCAAACGAACTGTTCTCTTATAACAATCGATGTTATCCATGGACATTGTAAACCAATTTAGACCTAGGATTAGATAATATAAATCCTTGTCCAAAATGGAGAAGTCCCATTTCAGCTCATCTCTTTCAATAGTTATAGTAAATTCTCTACACTCAAATTTGTGAAATTCTATTTCCCTGAGAGGAGTTTTCCGTTTTAAAATTGAAGGAATCATTTCCAACTTCGAACAGAATAAACAAACAAAAAGAGATGAAATAAAAGAATTCAATTCACTAGTACTGAAGAGAACATTCACAAGGATAGAATTCAAAAGAATCTTACCTATCACCATATATTGTCCAACCTTATCATAGGAAATCACCTCCTCAACTCCTTACAATTTATTCATCAATGCATTTTTCTCTATGTTTCCTTATTATGATTTCCCTGGTTGTGGAGTAAAGGTATTTGTAAAATCACCATGTTTATCTTTTCTCTAATGAGGAGACAGATTCTATTTCCATTTCCCTATCGAATCATATAATGGTTACGACACCTGAGAAGTGTCTTAATCACATAAAATTGGAGCACTATGACAATATCACTGAAGATGCCTTATCTTCTCTTAGTTATGGAATGCTTTAGGTTATGCCTTTCACTCTATTTTTATGTGGTCAAATGGACCCCATTGAAAACAACCTACATTTATTTTGGGTCATGGGGGGTGGTTTATTGATATAGCAGTATGATTTCTTTTTACACTTCCAACCTGTCAATAGGTGTAAATTTTCCACTTGCTCCTAGAATTTGGGTTCCCACCATTCCCTATAGGTATCATCATACATCATCCCATAGATCCTGAGATAGCATGTTCTACCACATTCACTCTTTTCACCATTTCTATATAATTTGTAATACATGACATTGAAATATTAGATAGAATCTCCTGCCATAGTCCATCACAGAAAATGAATTCTTTCAAGAATTCACATGCTGCAACATCTGTAATAAAGCACACTAAATTCAGGATTTCTTCTGCATATTTCATGATAGAAAAATTATCCTGCTTCAGGATAAAGAAGTGCTTTATTTTTTTAGAATTTTAATGTGTGATGATAGAATTGTTTGTTTAAAAATTCATAAAATTATTCCCATTTTAGGACATCATCTAATTTATCCTACGCATCTAAACCCCTCCATTGGAATGCATGATAATTGAGAATATATGTTTCCAGATTAACATTGATCTGTAATTGTGATCCGATGAAATCGAAGATACGATTCATCTATTATAGACACTCCTCCTATTTTTCGAGTTCAACATCACCCCAGATGTTAGGTGGATTATGGTTCATGAACTGGATGGTAAGATCCACCTACCATGGAAAATATTTCAGTTTCACTATATCCACAAGTTGAAAATCATGGACAATACTCTTAACAATATCGTGGTTCTCTGGTGATTCTGGTCAAACCACAATCTCTGCAGCATCTTCAGCTTTGTTTGGACGATGCCTATTGGGTGCCATTTTTTTAACCAACAACAAAATTTTTCAATCTCACTCTCTAGAAACTGATTGATTATAATTTAAAAGTATATCACATAAAATATCACGAAATTATTTACCCAAAAAAACCTTTTCTTTTTCCAACCATTTTTGAAAAACTATATTCCTATTTTGGAAAATCAAGCCATTTTCAAAATATATCAAATATACTTTTTCAAAGTCTTTAATTTGAAAAATGTTTCATTATTCTTCAATAATAAAAAATTCATACAAAAAATGATTCAATACTTTAAATAATGTATGATATCCTAGTGGGATGTCATTCATCTACAATTCATGTACTGATCATCTAATTTTATAAACCCATGACAATGAGATTTCCAAATCATAGAAGTGTCTCCAAACACTTATGTTCCCAAAAAGTAGGTAATATGAATTTCCAAATAATGGTTAGCTATATCCTTTTATGCAATACATTTCATGTTCGGACAATCCCACTCCATTCTAATATTCCAACCAAAGGAATATACAAGAATTATTTTCAACTCACTGACTAATAACAAGTATGACAACTTGTTGGCATAGACTGTATAAGATGATACAATTTTTAATTACCCACTCAATTCCCATTGGATTTTGAGTACATCAAGTCATTACTAGTCCTTAAGAGTGATCCAGAAAACACTAAATCCTTGTAATAAATGTCTAAGGGTATTAAAGAATGTGTGGGAAAATTTACACTTAAATGACTAAAACCAAAATTTTAACATACCAACAAAAAACATCTCACTATACGATGCATGAAATAAATTAATACATTTCAATCATTCTATTTATAAAAACTAACCGAAGTATACTACAGTGGAAGAAAAACCAATATCAAAGTAAATAGTAGAAAAAACAACAACTAAATTCCAAAAAGACATCAAAATAACATGCTCCACAATATCCATGCTCCAACATCACCTAGTAGTCCAATATATCATGATGTGGTGGTAAAGTAGTGTGCTACATTAGCTTTCCCAACTTCCGGAAGGTAGAATATGAAAAAGAACCAAAGTTCCAATGCTGGGGTGAGAATATAACTCAGTATGTTTTCCCAGTGACTTCGCTTCTCACACCACTCTGATAGAAATGCAATCAACATAAATATAAAACTATTTATATAAAATTATTCTACAAACTATTTATAAAAAAATAAAAACAAGTTCCAAAAACCATTTACATCCATGTGAAAAATCTAAATGAATCAAATTTACAAAAAGTTATTTTTCAAGAAAATAACTAATAAATCAATAAAACCAATTCTTATTATCATTTTGGCATACCAATTACATTGTTTACAACACAACCACACAGGAATTCTTTTTTTGACAGTTCCATACACATGTGCGGTCTCTCGTCCAATTATCTTGTGTCCCAATGACACATTCCCCCCATCAAGGGTCAAGCACCTTATACCCCAATGGTACATGTCCCTTATTCTTGGGTACATCGATCATGAACTAACACAACCACATGTATGCCAAACAATTTCAAATACCAAAACAAAATGTTTCAATAAAACAACATTTTTTGAAACCAAAGAACAAACCAATTTCAAAGCAGCTATTTTATTTTAATAAAATACTCAATTTTATTGAGAACATCTAATAAAAATGATGTTCCATAATTTGATTAAATTTCCATTTTTATATCTTGATTTTTAAAATTAAGAACATGTGCTCTTTATTCAAATACCTAGTTTTCCAGATTTCCCAAATTTTCAAACCATCACAATGAATGGTTTATAATGAATTATAAATATCCAAATCACAACTGATACAACACAATATATTCAATTTTAGATAATTACCATGACTTATACTATGTTGAATGAAGAGAGAACTGACCTATCTCAATTTTTGGGATGAAGCTTGACAACGAACGAATAACGATTTTGAAAACCACATCAATTCTTAACCAAACCTACTCAAATATATTCTCCTAGATTGATCAAGAAAAAGAATGAATTAATTTGGAATCCACACTCATATATCTTCCCATAATGGGTGTATATTTGAGATACCAATAAGAGAGTATAATTAGTTCTAGGTAGATCAAAGAAACAGATTTGGAACAATGAATAACGATGACATTCCTCAAGAATATGGGTTCGAAACACCTAGGGAATCTTTCGTATTGACTCCAAATCACCTAGGAGAGGTTCTTCTACCTTCAGGTAAGAGAAATCCCGAGTTATGGCCTATTAGGAGTAAAATAAATGAAACTTAGAGGCAAAAACGCATGAGATCCACTTTTTATTATCTCATTTAAACCATGTGCATGGTTAGTTCCCATGGATCGAAAAGCCATGTGAAATATTTGTGTGAGATATATTCCATAAAGACCCTCTCACGGCCTCCTCGAACGATCTCCCTAACTGTGTGCACACCATGCCATAGCTCTCTGGCTCAAATCTTATCTTGCGCATGGTTTCTTGTTGGATTTCTGCACCGTTTGGATAAATAGTGTGCATTCCATGCACCTATCATTTTTTCCCTAAAACATAGTTAAAGATCACCAAAAACTCAAAACAATCAATCTTATACATTCTGTCCATTAAAATACTATGAAAGGGTCATGTACTAAAAACCAGGGGTACTACTAGGAAGTAGTATTGTATCATAATGTTACTGAATACATTAGTTTTATGTATTAGGTTATAGAAATTTAGTTTTTGATTATGTGATATTTTATATATCCATTATAGTTGTTGTTATTTATTATAAACCAAAACTTGTTTTGGGAAAGATGAATGACCCCCATATGAGGCTTTGGGTTTAGGTTTTCTTTCTGACCATCCAGGTGGTAAAGAATAAAGATTGATGGATCTCCTCCTTTTCCCTCTTTCACTTTTCGATGTAATATGGTTTAAATACATTTATGATCTATAATGGATTATGTTTATTTTATATGTATATATGTAAACTATAATGGATAATGTATATTGTATGTGCATGGGTTCAGAGTTGGAGTTCACATAGAAATTGGAGGGAACACGTTTTATGTAATTCAAGATTATATACCTGATCATGTAATAAAATTTTCTTTTTAATGATATTTATGTGGATATATGGTTATGTTTTTTTAATTTTATTTTTTATGTTTCTATGTGTATATTATAGGGATACTAGCATAATATTTATGTCATTGGGGAAGTAGATTTACCAGTTTAGTGGGTAAGTGGTTATGGGGAATCCTTTCCTATATATTTTCTCAATCAAAAGTTTCCAATAGTTGAGTTTGATGTAGAGTGAGTGATCATGAAAATGTCATTTTAATTATTTGACTGTGAATTTTAAATGAACAACTGCATTTTTTCTTCACTATGGAATTATTATAATTCCTCCATGTTTATATACGATGTTTTTGGGTGTATATTATAGAGTCATCTTGTATTGTCATCCACACACACACACACAGACACACACACATATATATACAAATATATCTAGATTTTCAAATAAGGCATGTGATTTTTTTACCTCAATAGCTCGAATTTTTTGTTTTTGTTTTCAAGTGTTCATTGAGGGGTTTCCATAAGAGTTTCTACATAGTATCCATTTAGATTATATATTTACGTATCAAAATACATCAATTGTGGGATTATTTTGTTTATTTTATAGTGATTATTAGTTATATCCCTCTTCTATTCCTATGTTTTCTGACGTTAATGCCCCCCATTTCAATGATTTATACACATAGTACTATTTACCAAAATATTGCTTATTAGCGGTAGGAATTGGGGGTTACACCCTTCTTCACTAACGTCACCATTCAATTTTCCATGTGGGATCCTTGAGAATGAGTGGTATAAGAGATTTTTTGAATCTTTGTATACATTCTATAGTTAGGAACTGTTGAGTATTTCCTAGTTTTGGTAAGGAAATGATATACATATAACATATTACATTATATAGGAAACATTGATTCCCTGGGACATTACTGATTATAGAAGTATGTGATATGACATAATAACATTATTCATACAAAAAACACTATGTAATAGGGAGTTATATATAAGGCAGAAGCTTAGGTATGGGTAGTATATCATCATTATTCTCATTATTGATTGAATTTGGAATGATTTTGGGGTTATTAAAATGAATTATATAAAATATTTTAGTGGGATTCAATATTTTTTTCTTAGTATTCTCCATTAACCATAATGAGATGGATCAATTTCCTCATGATATTTCAGAATGTGATGTTTAGTAGGAAAATTTCTTATTTTTTCAAAGAGTTAAATTTATGTGTAAGATCATTAGAGAATTAAATCACATGAGTTCCAATACCAGAGCATTTTGAAGTATAAGCACACTATTTTTTATTAGGAGACTGAGAGATGGTTGGAAGATCTAGATATAATCCAATCTTATTTGTGTTATGAATGATCAGTTAATTTTATTAGATGTAGAATTATTTTTATATGTTTATCATGAATGACGTATCTTATTAATTATTTATCATCGTTACATAGAGATATCAGTTTAGTTGTTTTATGTTAAATTCAAAGCCAAATTCATTCATTTAATATTTAATGGGGTAAATGGAATTATTTTTTTCTAGTTATGGTATTGATGATCTAGTTTAATGGATTATTTTATTTTTCTATAATCATTATATTTATTATTATTCTAATTTTCATCATGATGTGGAGTCTTATGAAATAAATTTTAAAGAGGTTTGTTTTCAAGATATCATATTCCATGTCACATAATTTACATTATAACTGTTTCTCTAGTTTCTTTATAATAAATATTTTATTTAGAGGATGTGGAATAGAAAACTGCATCTCATTAGTGGTGTTAACAACACACATCCGGGAATATTTTTGTGAAATAATATGGTAATTTTTGGGGATATTGAGGCTTAAACCATTAGTGGGTAATTAACAACTTACCAAACATCATTTCAAATTGTTCGGTGGTCCTTAGGCCACTACCATGAACATAAAAATGGATTTATTTTAATTAATAATTCTTTTACTATATAATATAAAATGTTGAGAATTCCATAGTATTTTTCATGAAGGTTGTTTCCATATTTAGATATATTAATTATAGTATTTTCCACTGCGGTGTTATCCACTATAGATCTAAATTCAATGGATTTACTTTTTGTATTAAGAAAATGAATCAGGAAGTGGATTATCTCATGATTTTCCTAACCCTCAATGATACATAGATTTGTGTGGTTGTGGTGGTGAATAAATTCTGGTTTAACAATTATATGGAGCATGGAATTGTGTGATTCCGTCTATGGAGTTTCAAAAGCATAACACAAAAGATACAATTTTACATAAAATACGTTTATATTATTCCAGGATATAAACATATTTTAATTAATGATATTTTTAATCCATCATTAAAAATATAGTATTCAATGATATATGACTCATGATATAGAGACTCCCACTCTCCTTGGTGTTTATTACACCGAGAGTCTTGTCAATCACATTTGAAGTGTATCATGGTTATGAGATAATGTTGGGGTAGAATTAAACATTATGATATTTCCTATTTTTATAGACTAAACAATATAATGTCATTTATAGCATGTATTCATTGTACTTGGAACATTATTTCATTGATTGTTTATACGAGAGAGTTCTGTTATGTAATGATAATGGTGATAATACTGTGTTTATTAGTGAGAAGTAGTTATCGAGGGTTAATTGGTAGGCAAATACCATTTTCTCCCAATTCGATGAGTTGATGTAGTGAATAATATAGGTTAAGAAATCGTTGCTCTAGAAGTTCAATGTGGTGTTTTCTAATTTTGTTTTCTAGATTAGGATACGATAACACTCCATTAATATGATTATAGTTTCCTAGTGCATTAGAAGGATGTGATCAATCATCCCCAATTTTTCTTCTTATCCTGAACTATTACCAATCCACGATTTATAATATTATGAATGTCATAATAAGTGGAATTGAATTAATGAAATAAATAAGGTATACTACATAATAACCATGAGAATGATCATCACATTTTATTTATAAAAAATTAAATCAATTTGTAAATTACATTGCACAAATTATTACTTGGTTGATTGATCTAACAACAGATCTACATTGTACCATCATTTGATTATTGGAATCAAGAGAATAATCCCACTAATGGTGATCCAAACATTTTTCACATATCTTTAAATGCCACCATATGAATCTCCTGGTGCAGTCATGGTAGATCATGTTGCTTTTGTCATTATCGCTTGATCACCATGAAAATCACATTAAAATCATTCTCATTAATCTCTATAAACTCTTTAATAGATTATAAAGAAATATCACTCTCCCCTATTAGGAGAGTTCTTAGAGAGGGAACTCTCTAGGCCTTGGTATTATTCTCTTAGGATGTCATTGGGAACACGAAAAATGAATTGGAAAAAATGATAAAAATAATATAATTTGTTTTATATAATGTTTGAGTTATAAATAAATAAATTAACAAGTTCCACTTATTATTTATTTAATCCTTGTGCTGCTCAAGGTCAATAATAATAATAATATTATTACTTCTCTACGTTCACTGAACAATAAAATTAAAATTAAATACTTTTTATTAAATAATATTCAATATATATTATTTATCACTAGTGTAATATAATAATTCTTCCATTATTATACAATATTTATCTGGCCTTGAATACTACCAATTTTTTCAACAAGTATCACTACATTATTCACCAATAAATTAATAAATACTACATTTTATATATATAAAATATATATTTATTAAATATTCCTCTAATATAATATTATCTCAAATAAATGGTGATAGAGTATATGTGATAAAAAATGTGAATAATTATTAAAAAATGGTGGATTGTTTTTTATTGAATTTGGTAAATAATAAATATTAATATATTATTTAACTATGAATTTGGATACACTTATTGTGTGACCCTATAAGACTCTTTCTCAGGGTCATTAGATGAAGTAGCCTATAGTCTAAAGATAGTTCCTAGAAAACTATACGAAACCCATAGGGAAATAATGTAATTCCTAATTTACATAATACCTCATACAAATTTCTATTTATTAATATAATCCCTTTTATAGATATCTCTAATCAAGAAGGATTAACATTTGTATCATAATCCTTTGTGATCGATGCATCTTTTATTGATGTTCAGGAAATCGAACCTGGCCATAGAACAACATGTCCATAGAGGTATTTGGGATATAAAATTTTCATTATAGTTCATGAAATATCAACTTATATTAAATAACATAATGTAAAAATATGTTGTCACATTCTTTATTAATACAATATTACATGTGAGGACCCTAAAAAATCCTACCTTTTCCCAATCATATATCATCCAAATTTTCATCATTACATCTATTTAAGTAATTCATAACACTCATGAATAATAAAATTAAAGTATAATGATAAAAACATAAGTCTGTATATAGGAAAACTAAATGACATATTTAAATTTGGATTTCCTAATTGATGTAATCATTCTCATAATAGTGTAAACTGTATATTAACTTTCACATACACCATGAAAATGATTCTCAATTTCCTATGAGTCCCCACCCATGATAGGAAATATCATCATTGTCCCTAAAATTATAATATTCAACTTTTGAAAATATATTTAAGAATAGTATTGTAGATCTTTTGGGACTTTGTCATAGAGGGGTACTTTTATGCCCTTCTAGTGTAACACCAACTCATAGCACATTATCACATACTACGTTTCACAGATATACAATAATGATGTGATATAGTTTTTATTAATATTTAAATCTATGAATAAATGTAATAATAATGTATAAATTGTTAGTTCATTGGAAGTATCTCCAATAGAATTCCACATGCACTAGATCCAACAATTAACACACTCCAGTCCTGTAGCTCTTGCAATTACTCATGATTCTGCTGAGATAGATATTTATTCATTGTGTTTATAACATTCTATTCCATGGTTAATCATCTTAAAAAAAATTCATCCATTTGATAAAAATCCTCTATGAGGTGCTACTTTTGAATTATATTATTGGAATATTTTTGTGACTATGTCTCTTTTTTATGTGCTACCACAATAGTATTATCACAGAAAAATGTAATAGGATCAATATATCAATGTACCACAACATGATCATGAATAAAAATTCAAATCCAAACAGATTTTATTGCATTATCAGAAGCCTCTATATACCTAGACTCAAATGTAGAATAAGTGAAATATGGTTGCGTTGAACTCATCCAGCTCATAGATCCTCCATTGAGACTAATTACATATCCTAATTACGATGATATATCACTATAATTTGTTTGAAATCATGCACTAGTGTATCCACTAATGAATTCCACATAATCTCCACCATACAACATGAACATATCCTTAGTAATTCTTTGATAGATGAGGACAGTCATAACAAAATACCAATATGGTTATCCTAAATCATATTGATATATTTCCGTCATGCCCAATGAATAGGAAACACAAATTCTAATACACAAAATAGAATACATTACTGATCTTATCATTGTGGAATACGAGATCCTACTAGTTCTCACTTTTTCAAATTCTTTCTATAGAATCATTTTCTTAGAAATAGGTAAACCATGTGACAATGGAAAATATACCCTCAAATATTTTTCTAACCCAATTCACATTAGTTTATGGTCAATGTATGTAATTTATATTAGTCCAAAAAGAAAATAATATATCTTGAATTATCCTAATCCCTAGAATGTAGTTATTTTATTCTATGTCCATCATAGAGAAACACTAGTTTAACTTTTATTTAATATATTTTAAAACTGGTCTATCATTTCCAATAAGTAATATTTCAACAACATATACTACCATAATTACAAATTCTTTCTCACTAAATACTTAAAAATGCATGGCTCACATTCATGAATAATAAAACTATATTATATTATAGTTTCATCAAATCGAATGTTAAAGGAACATGATGCTTCATCAATCAATAAGATTTAATTTAAAAAATCCAAATACTTTTAAAATCAATTGGAGTAAAAAATACTTTTGATTTTGACATATAGATATCTTCCTCTAGGTTCCCATTAAGGAATGAGGATTTGAAATCCATCATCAAAATTTTACATTCATGGTAATATATTATAAAAAGTATAATTATGATGTATTTAAACAAAAAAATTTGATAAATTGTTTCCTCATAGTAAACTCCATGACTACTCTAAATAACTTTAGTCACTAGCCATTCTTTATATGTATTTAAATTAAATTCCATGTCTAGATATCTCTTAAATACCCATTTTCACCCTACATGATTTACGTTTGCTGCCACATTGACTAGGACCCAAACCTATTCCTGAGATATGTAATCAATTTTAGAATTCATATATTCTTTCTAGATTACATCTTCAGAACTCTCTATAACCTATTTTTAGGATAGGGATTCGTTATTTTCGACCAATAATGAGTCACCATCCTCAGGGATTAGAAAATCTTATCTCACTAATTATCTTACCGACCTTGTGGTCCTATGAAATACATTTTATTTTAGAACTACATATTACATGAGGAAATATGGAATATTTTCCTATACCAACACTTATGTATCTTGAGAATCATCTATTTTGAATTTAGTCATTCTCCCTCTATACTTTTTTAGGGAGTTTAGCATTTCCATAAATATGGCTTTCCTATAGATGGTATAACTCTGGATCGAGGGTTTGTATGGGTTGTATACCTTTATTCACTTGGGATACCATATAATGATACACATTATTCAATTAGGTGCTAGTTTTTTGCCCGATAAGGACTTAACAGATAGCATGAAACCCCATACATGTGTTTGTGATAAAATTAGTTTCTTTAAACTTCATAACTCAAGTGAAATTTAGTTTTCTTCTTTATTTGTAACATGGTTTAGTTTTTACTCTATAGTTTATAATTAATATCCCAAAAATTAAAATTTAAGATAAAAAAGAAACACAAATTAACATACGATGTCAAACAATGTAATGTTACTCCAATCACGAACAACATTCCACAATAGTGTATAAGGTGATGTTTTTTGTGTCTGAATCCTTAATTTCCAAAAATGTTTGATAAGCTATTTGTTGATATAATCACCACCTCGATCTGATAAATGCTTTTTAATATTCTATCCATGATTATTTTTTTTATCATTATTTAATTCCTTGATTTAATCAATGTACTCTAACTTATACCTTATCATGATGGTTGATAATATATATTCAAGTTGTAAGAAAATGTAACGAAGTAAGAATACCCACATCTAGCATATACTGAAAATGGTCCACAAACATTTGTGTAAACCAATCATAGAATCTCTATGTCACTATCAACATGTCCACTAAATGGGGTTTTGTTAATTTTTTCTTTTAAAAAATAATGACATATTTAAGGTGTTTTTATGTAAAATGAGTATAAATAACCATATTGATATATATTTTTCAATTTCTTCGTATATACATGAAAAGGAAGGTGATCCTATAGTATGGTGTTATATCATTCATTTTTACACGATTCATTATCAATTCCCAATACTTTGTCTTCATAATTTAATATATATTTTCCACTAATTAAATGTTCCATTCTAATATTTTTTCTAATATAAATTTTCTTATTTCCATCCTAAAAAATCAAAAAATATATATAATATAATGGTAGAATAATTATTTTCTTTGACACTGTTGGTGCATAATATTTTTTTTAAACTAAAACCATTCCTGTAGTCAATTAAAGGTGATAGTCATTAATGGATATAACATCTTTCCTCTAACCATTGGCATCTCGCAGATCCAACTCTCATCTAGAAATCATTTAGAATCAATATGGTTATTATATTTGGATACAAATGTGAGAACCACATGGTATATCTAATACACAATTTGTAGATATAAAAAATTACACTCAATAAAAAACACCCATTTATCTTCCCCTGGTATATGAGTGAATTTATTCTGTATGTGGTCATTCTTTCAACATTTTAAACATACTTCCAACCTTCCCTTTCCATGCATATGGATCATTCTTTTAGTGGAAGGATAGTGATCAGGAGTTATATAATTGTCTTGAATTTTGGTCCCAATTTAATTGTTTTTCCTTTTTTATTTATATTATGTCTCATGGGTTTTTTTCACAGCTTGTGTCCTTATACACATTGTGAATTAGAGTAAAATGTTTTCAATGACTCTTATCATTATTGCTCCTGTTGTAATTAATAATAGAACTAGATATTGTCTTGGGTAGCGATAAATGTATGAAATCTATATTCAAATCATCTAATAATTTAATCCCTACAATGTATAAGTGTTTAATGTTTCTAATTATATTTATTACATGAAACACAACAGAAACATACACTATAAGTATAGTTGAAACCAATTCATTTGATATATTCAATCTCTCTCATCTAACATTCTCTTTTATAGAAGTCCAAATGGTGATACAATAGTCTATACACAAACTAATTCTCATGTTACTTCAATATATCATTGTAAATTGATGATATCATGAAAAAAACATCTAAAGCATCATCCAATTTTTCTAATAGAAAGAAAACACTTCATTATTAGCCTCATTTTAAGGTGCTTTTGGTATTGGGTCTTCCAGCACATAAAATTTCCATTCACATAGAATGATAACATGTTAACAACTTTTCCACTCTCATAAATTTATACCGATGATAAGGTCATATTTATCTTGTATGGATCATAGTTATATGATTCCATCCATTTTTATTTCTTTTTCATCATGTAATATGAGAAGGTATTTTGTAATTTTTCTTATAAAATTTATTCATAAAATATATATTATATTTATTTACCACCCACTATATTATCAAAATACAATATCCCTCAACATTGGGATCAGACTTCCCTCTTTATCAGATATTATAGTATAAAGGATCTATATTATCCTTCCCGTAACCAAAAATTATCTGGGTCAAGAAATATGAATTGTTTTAGGTAGGGTTACCAAATTCCAACTATATTAACTCACAATTCCTTAATCTATTGAGTGGAATCACCAATAAAGAAATAATTAAACTAGATTTCATAAAATCATTCTTCTCAGTTACACCAATTACTCTTTTGATGGTCATCTATTGATGTGAACTATGTTTAGTAAACCCTTGATCTGAATTATGTTTTTCAAGCAAAACAATTAAGTTATAATTCCATAATAACTGAAATAACCCTAACATTGGCTGGTCAAACACTTTTTAACTATGTTTATATTTTAACTGATGTAGTGAAAGGTGGTACCAAATTAATATATAGTTGAGGTATTTTATCTTTTATTTGTAAATTAAAAACTACTGTCTTTGTCACAACATTGTTAATATTAAGTGGACATACATAAGTGACTAATAATTTCTTAGATAATATTTACCCATAATCAAAATTATTTAAGTTTTTCCTTGCATTCTTATTAAATCATTTATTCATCTAGACATGGAAAATTATCTATAATTAAATTACCAAAAAAATAACATAAATTAAATAATAAAGCCGAATGTTTGTGAAATTTTACAAAAGGGTAGTTATAGTGGATGAAAAACAAATCGCTGACAAAGGGGATAACACCATTAAAAAAATGAGGTTCCTGTTATATATTTCCACCTATCCACATATGTATCTCACTTAGAGTGATATCACTTCAGATCACTACTAAAACAACCTCCACTAACATGGGATCTCCATCCATTATAAATTATTTTACTCACACGTAGGAGAGGGGAAATGTGATTACATAAAAGAAACCATGGGCATGTGCTCCCCTACATAATGAGAAGAGGGATGATTTACTTGATGCCAATTTAATTTAGTAATAAATTAAATGAATCATGTCATATATAAATGGTTTATCGATTCTCATGATCATCAACATGCATTCAACACATTAATCATTTAATAAAACAAGAATTCAATTCTAAATAATTCATATTTAAGGTAAATCTCAATTGAATCAATGTGTTATCATCTTTAATTAATCTATTATTTTATCAATATGTTCATCAAAATTTATTCATGATTCAAAACTATCATAATTTTGTTTATATAATAATTGAATTTATATGAAATTAACGCCATTCATAAATATAAAGTGGAAGAAAATTGGGGAATACCTGTTTGAATCATCACAAAATGTATTTATACTTATATAATATTTAATATTATGGCATATGAAATAGATGAATTCTCACGTATTTTCACAATGCATACTATCAACATATTGATTTCAAAAATTTCCTGACTTTCTATCACGTGTTATGATTCAGCACACATAATGTTATAACTATAATATGACTCATAAATGATATGTAGATAAAAAAAATACATCAATATTAGTTTCAAATTTATATATATAAAATTATATATATTAAATCCCATCATAATGAGATTCCTATTAACTTAATGATCACATGATCGAACATGTCAATACGGTTAATACAGTATAATAAATAAATTTTAATTTAACATAGTTTGGTATAAGTAGACAGTGAATATAAGAGAGATATATGGATTTTACTTCTCTCATTGTATATCTATAGAAAACACCTAGGTACTTAACAAGAAAACTATGCCTCAGAAGAATTTAGTACACAATGTGTGGTATCTGAGTTACATGGTAACAATTCATGTTTCTCTTTTATGGAAATACATGTCTTGTTAGTGACATAAAGGACTACATAGCATATATGTGGGATACAAATAATTTAATACATCTAATGGTGTTTGAGGATGGACTGGTCAACACATAGGTTACGAAATTAAATGCACCACATGTATTCAATGCACATGGTTTGATTTAATTCATAAATAATTATTGTTGAATTTAACACTACTACAGAGTATGTACCTCCTAGTACACACCATGTAATCTTGTGTTATCAGAAAAGAATCCTCAACACATCATGATGAGTTCATTAATTTTATTTCATTTAAAAATTCAATTTATTTTATCATATAAATAAGAAATGAAAGATAAATAAGAATATATCTCAATTTGGTTTACAGAACTATTATACATGAATTTAAAACTAAATGAAAAACTCATAAATCAATCAAGGATAATTAAATAATAAAAAACAATTATCTGAACATTTTGATAAACCTTTTATTTTTCAAAAATAACATAAGAGTTAAATGGGTCATTCCAAAATTTTCATTTTTCAAGATTGACATCCAATCTAATATTTACATCATGTTAAATTCCATAATCAATGGAATTTAATTAATTAAAATAGAAATGGGATAAAACACCAAAACAATGTTTAGGTTCATCAAATATTAATTTTAATTAATTTAATAAAATAAACAATTAACTTTTAAGACATTTTTATTCATTGATGGATCTGAAAACAAATCCATCATTTACCATTATTTTAAAATATACCTTTTTTATTTAATCCACGTGGAACCCCATATCAATAATAATAATAATAATAATAATATTTCCCAAAATTTTTTCATCACATGACTAAAAAATAAATATTATTGATTTAAATAATATTCAATATTTTTTATTTCTTATTAGAGAGTAAAAATCAGTTTTTCATTCCTCCACAATATTTTTCAGGCCTTTAATAATTAATATTTATTTTCATAATATATATCAATTAATTACTCACCATTAGATAAATAAATATTATTTTCAATAAATAAGAAATAGATATAAATTAAATATTTCACACTTATAATATTCAATCAAATAAATTATGACAGAATATATGGAATCAAAAAAACATGAATAATTATTAAACCATTCATATGAATAATGTTTATTCAGATTTTTGAATAATGAATAATAATATATTATTTAACTGATAATTTGGATAAACATAGTGTGTGACCCTCTATGTATCTTTCTCCTTGTCATTAGGTGAAGTAGAATAATGTACAATGTTTGCATATAGCATCACACCAAGGAACAAATAAAAAATAGTTTAATGCCTCAATGATATAAGACCTCATACAAACACTCACTGTGTAACATAGTCCATTTATCATTATATCTCTATTCATGTATTGTTCATGCTGGTTCCATCAACCTCGCGACTCGATGCATCTTTCTATGACTTTTTAGAAACAAAATATTACTATAGAACACCATGTTTATGGATTAATTTAATCTATATCATTTCCATCAATGTTACTCGAATATCAACTTCTGTTAATGAATACTAGGGGAAGATGATTTATCATATTATTAATTAAATAAATATTACCCATGGCACACCCAACCGATCGTACCTCACCAAGAACATATGTCATCGCATGTTTTTCAATAAATTATAGTCCACAACTGATCATACTCAATAAAAATAATATTAATGTCTACAGATAAATAGAAAAGTCTATAAATAGGTAGATCCATTTGAACATATAAATGAGGATTTCATTCTAACGGGTCTCATTTTCATAATATCCTTCACTTAGTATTACCAAGGGAGTACACCATGAGAAGGTAGAACAATGTCCAATGAGTCTCAACTCTTGATAGAATGTATTATATGTGTACATAAAATGATATCATTAATCTATAGAACATATATGTAAGAATAATGTTACAGCACTTTTGGGTTCTCATCATAATAAGAAACTACTATGACCTTTTTGTGAAATAACTAATCTTAGGAAATTACCATGTACTATGTTCCATAGATGAGAAATAATGAATAGGTGTGGTGGTTTTTAATTTTAAAAAATATTAATATAGGTTATTAGAATGTATTTTTTTTGATCAATGGCATCAACTCCATCAATTATATCATGTTCCAAAAAAAGTTAAAACCAGATGTCCCATTGATATCACTATCACTATATAAGACATATCCATATGAGGTCCTAATGTAATAAATTAATATAAATGATGTATTGTAAATGGGAATCAATTTATATTGTTTGTCCCCAGAAGGTGATACAGTTATGTACATGAAGCATGAAGATGACACTTTGAGGAAATAAATCAACAATAATACGTTGAATTAGTTAATAGTGAAGAACCATTATCTTACCATATGGAATAATAATTTATTATATCTCCTGAGAGGATCTAACTAGTTAAAAAATATTGATATATGTAAATAGAATCATCAATTGAGAGTAAAGGATTTGGATATTACAAAAACAATTATGATATTGAATTTTAGAAATATTGAGTTTGATGAAATTTGATTGAGTTCTATTAAAAAACTAGTTTTACTATTGCGATTGATGAACTTTTTATTTCATTAATTTCTATAATATTTTTTGTTTATGTTCATTCAAGGAAACCTCGCATATTCTATGACAACCCATACCTCTAAGGAACCCCTCTTGGGATGTAAGTGAATAAAGAGAGATAATAACCACTGAGTCCTGCCTCCAATACGCTATCGGTTTGCTACTAGCATGGAATGTGTAAAAAGAACTTGTATAAGAGGAAATTCCCCATAAAAAATATAGGATGAGTAGACAAGATGAATCATCCACAAAAAAAATCCAAGATATAATATTAATGGTAAATTCAAAACCATCCAACATGCATGTATAGATATAACTGTTACGGAGAAAAGACTGAAAATTAAATACCCTTATGTATTTCTAAAGTGGGGTTAGAGAAAACATCATGAGTTGAAACTAGTAACATCTAGATTGGTCCACAAAATCTCCCTTGAAACTTAGAAATAGTTTAATGTATGTTGGGTGATTATTGATGTATACTCTGTATGAAATGATCAAGTCTATCCGGCACATGTGAAAGAAGCATACTAATGATCCTTTGAGAAAATAGTTGAACTGAAAAACACCTAAACCAGAAAACTAACCATACCCCCAACACAAATGAATGCTCACCAAATGGAAAAATACAGATAATATAATATAATCTAAAGCACATCGATGATATGTTCCCGAATCCACTTTCCCTCTAACTACTCACTCTCACACTGCAATTTCAAAGTTCCTTTCCCTCCCACTTCTTCCAAATATTCAACATCAAATCCATCCCCACACAACAGTTCACACATGATAGAACATCCCACCCACACACACCTAGGAAACACACTATAACGCATTTAACCTACAAACACCTAGGCCACACAGTACAACACATCGTTCCCACACACACCTAGGCCACACACCACATCAAATCCAAGAAGTACACATCTGGTCCACACATCACATCACAGAACATCAAATCTTATCCTGAAGACACCTTTTAAAGAACATCAAAACTCATCTATAAGACACATGGGAAACCACGTCACACATCATCATGAAGAAACCTCAGACCCTACATCACTTCTAATCCTAGAGACACATGGGAAATCACATCCCAAATCATCCTAAAGACACCACAGACACCAAATCACAAATCATCCAAAATACAACTAGGACACTACATCATAACTCACCTAAAGGAGCTTGGCCAATCATCACCTAGGAGAGAGATTAGGGATGTGAATGTAGCTATAAATCCTTCCACCCATTGGGATGTTGGGAAAGACACACCCCATGTGACCATGTGGGTGTTCATTACATATTTCTCAATTTGGGTGGGGTTTATATAGAAAAAATATATACAAGTATATATATATTGCATCAACCACTCATGACCAACATATGATACCACAAACGAACAACCAACTCACAAAACCATCACTATTACTTCTATATCAAAAATAAATATTAATGTCTGCAATAGTCATTTCAGAAGGGTTTGAGCCATGATAAGGGGCTTTATATTTTTTCCATATTTATCACTTGTTTATTTTATTATTTTTCTTCAACCACATTTAATCACACAACCTAGCATTATATTTTCCATTTAAAAGTTTCAACATCATTTCTACATTAAACAAACTAATATACCAAATCCTATCACAGTAGGTTAGTCATAAAATACTTTTTCTCATCCTGAGTAATATAAACCATGTGAAAGGGGTGAGCACAGATTCTCAATAAGGATAACAATACATGGAAAAGAAACATAAATAATAATAAACATTTAAGCCAGTGATTAAGACTAAAACACAATCCTTTTGAAGATAAACATTAGAATATTTTGGAAATGATAAATTAGATAATTACAATTACTTATTCACAAAAATATTCTATTAGACGAATAATAAAATGTAATATCAATAGGTAATCTTATAATTATGTAATGTATAATTTTAGAAATCATAACAACATAGTCAAGGCCTCTTCCCAAGACTATAAATAAAAATATTGTCAAGGCCTCGTTCTAAGACACTAGTTAGTCTCATGAGACCTACCGATGCATCGAGGGGCTATAGTAGGCCCTAAAAGACACTTACTACATTTAATGCCTTCTAATCTTAAAATGGTGAAACATAACATAAAAATTCTTATTAAACTAGCATATGAAATGTTAATATGGTAACCTAAAACCTTGAATGACAAAAAAATAGAACATCCACAGTAAAAAATTTCATAGAACTAACAATACAATATGGAATATTGTACGATAATATCTCAACTTATAATAAAAAATTTAAAATAGATGATGAAACAGATGAAATCAATCCAAAAATTATTTGGTAGAAATTTCATATTCTACATATAAATCATTTGAGTGTTCCATAATTATAAAAAACATATTTTTTTAAAAATTATTATATACATGTATGGGAATCATCAATTGTACTGTAATGACAAAAAATAGCCTCACCCTCCGTATAAGTTAAAAAAACATTCTTTCCTAAATTTCTAAAATGGTTATCATGTACCTTATTCGGAAATCAATAGAATGATTCTTTCAAAAAAATTAAAAAAAAACAGACAAGGTTATAAATGAAATTTACCCATATTCATGGTAATTGTATGAGTTTTTTGAAATAAATTTTTAAGAAACATGGATGTGGATGATAATGATGTACCAATAGATACTTACGTATAATCAACCTCTGATTATAAAGAGATTTTAAAATTTACCCTTACATGTACATTTACATAGTCATGATTCTTTTACCTCATGTATAATGGCTAATTAATTTTTCATAAATTATAAAATAACCACATACATAAATATAATATAATATGTTATCCTCTAATATTGCTTTGTAAATAATATTTTAGTAGTATCTTTGTTTTGAGAGTTAACTGTATCATTTTCTTCTATATGTTTTGTTAGATATGTCATGTTTTTTATGGATAAGATATAATTGATTAATATCAAGTATAATATTATGTTATTTAACATTATTTTTAATTCACATGTGAAAATTATTCTTTAATGGTTATGATGGGGAATGAAATCTAATCGCGTCGTGGAGATGGTAAGTCGTACGTACGCACGATCGACAATATCATTCTGTTCATGGAGAAATCAGATGTAATTGGATTTTATATTACATATACAGTATAATTAACAAGTTATATTTAATATTGACATAAACTATGCTCATTATTATAATCATCCAAATATCTAAGTGTTGAATAACAAACAACACCTCAACGTGCAAACGGTAAGCCATACGTACACATTGATGGCTAATTTGTCATTCATGGAGTGGATAGAATAATTATTATGATTGTACCATATTTATAATGTATTCTTAGTATGTATAAGGTACTTTAGTTATTATTCATTATTGAAACAATATATAATGATAATGTTGATGATGAAAAGAAAAATGAAAGATGTGATACAATAATTACCTCTTCTTCGGGTGCTTCCTTTTGATTTGAAAAAAAGGGATCCTTAAGATGGATTTATGAAAAATGTAAGGAAACTATGTTGAAATGATGGTAGTTGGGAAAAGAATGTATCATGGGTTGGTTGACCCAAATGGGATTTTATGTGAGAATTTAAGAGAAGGGGAAGTAGCATTTTATAATAGAGGTTAGGGACGCTGAAATAAAATATTTAAATATTATATTACTATAAAATTATTTTCTATTTATAATAGATTAAAATTTATTTATTAAAAAAGATAATATGGAGATGTGTCTAAATCCTCCAAAACAAGAGGTTTTAGATTTTTTAAGTCACCATATTAAGCTTATCTTTTTGGTTTATCCCTGGGAAAAATAGTTTATCTTTTTCCATTTACTCTTGTATTTTTATTCTACATGGTTATTATAGTGACTATAAAATACCTAGAGAAGCTCAAGTGGTTCATTAATGATGTGTATAAAATTATCTATGTAATATTTTCTGATATTATTTTATTAGGACTAATCAATATTTTAATACAATAGTATTTGTTTTCAAGATACCTTTATGTCAATTTTGACACTAATTAGTAATTGGTTTTTGATAAAGTCATAAAAACTTGATTACTATGAAATAAGTAAATTTAATCAACCCTAACATGTCATATTAAATATAAAATTCTTGGATGGCTCCAAAAGTTTGAATTTATATTAATTTAAATATTTATAATATCAATTTTTAATCATTATTTAATAAATTAATCACCGCATAATCATTATTTAATAAATTAATGTAATTATTTAAGTTCTAAAAATTAAAAATAATATATGATGATGTAGAAAATATTTTTTTCATTCAATTGAATATTTATAGTCTAATTTCTCTTTTGTATAAACCTTTATTAAAAATGATTTATTTATTATAATTGGAATTTAAAACTTTTAACTCTTCTTTATATAAAATATAATTGCCCTAATGTAATAAAAGTTGGTCCAATGGGATCATATTTTAATCCTAAGGTTATTTTTGGTCGGAAACCACTTATCCAATAGAATTAAAAAATGGTTTGAGGTAATTTCTTATTATTATAAAAATATTTTTACCTTTAATTACACTATTTACTTTTAATTGTGGTATATAAAATAAAAAAGATACTATTAAATAAAAAAATATTGTCATCCTATTGAACCAAATTTTACTTATTAATTACAACTATGTCTATCTGATTTTTGAAATTCTGTTCACAGAAGCGATAAAATTAGGTTTTATTCAAATATGGAAATCTGTCTAAAAGGTGTATGAAAGACGTTAAAAGGTTCAATAAAATATTAAATGACTAATGTTAATATAAAAAGGATCCAATGAATTAAAGTGGAATATTAGGTATCTATTTTAAATTTTACGTTAATTTAAATTAAAAATAATTATTTAAAAAAATTCCAGTTTAAAACAATTACACAATGTTTTCCCTTTTCAAATTTTTTTATTGTTTTCAAAAAAATACAAAAAATCCACCCTTTTTATTTTTGATATTTCAAACCCAAAAGTGAAATCCATTTTGGAAATTAAAATTTATTAAAATTGAAAATGTGTATATTACTATTCATTACTCCATTTTAAATGTTTATTTTGATTGGTCATGGTGTGATATAATTTGATACTCCGTACATCACAAGCTATTGTATTATTAAAATTGAAGCGTACCGCTAAAGCTTGAGTTGTTACATTCTCCCCTCCGTCAAATATTTTCTTCCTCAAAATTTATAGTAAATTACATTACAAAAAGATTCGGGTGGTTCTTCATCATATGATCCTTAGGTTCCCACGTTACCACATTCATTTTATGGTTTTTCCAAAAAAAATTTACAAAATGAGTCATTCTATTTTTCCACACATGTTCTATGGTATAAATAATCATGATAGGTTCTTCACAATAAGACAGATCGGGTTTCAATTCAATTTCATCACAGGTGAGTACATGGATTGGGTTAGGAAAGTATTTTTTCAACAGTGATACGTGGAACAGATCATGAACTTTTGATAAACATGGCGACATTTCCAAAAATTAAGCTTTAACTCCAATTAATTTTGTAATTTTAAAAGGTCCTATGAACATTGGACTTCATTTACCCTTCTTACTAAATCCTATAACACCCTCCAATGGAGATACCTTAAAAAATAATCATCTCTTTCTTGAAATTCAAAATCCTACCTTCTATTATCGACATTGATATTTTTCCTATATTGAGCTTTTTTATGTGGGTTTGGATAATATTCACCTATTTCATTGTTTTGTCAACATGTTTTGGGCCTACGATATTTCTTTCACCAACATCTTCCAAACAAGTAGGTGTGTAACATCTCTTTCCATATAATGGTTCATATCGTGCCATTTGAATACTTAAATGGATGATATTATTATAGAATAATTCTAAAAAAGGTTAATAAATATCCCACATATATTGAAAGTCAAGTGAGAAAGACCTCAACATGTATTCTATGTTTTTAATAGTCTGTTCTAATTGTCCATCAGTTTGAGGGCGGTAGGAAGTGCTCAAACGAAGTTCATTATATTGGGATTTTTATATAATTTTCAAAAATATTGATATAAAATGGGGATCATGATCAGAAACAATCGATAGGGGTAACCCATGAAGTCTTACAACTTAATTAATATATAGTTTGGCTAAACGTTCAAGTTGTAAATCATATCATATAAAAAATGCTCGGAATTTGTAGGAAGATCAACAGTGAAAAAAATTTCATAATTCCTTCTAGGATTCATTGGTAGCCTCATGATAATGTCAATAATAATATAACCCCATTTACATTCTAGTATGGGAAGTGGTTTCATGACTCATCTAGGATGTTGTCTTGTTGCCTTCACTAATTGAAAAACCATACATCTTGAAACATAGTCATCAATTTCCCTCTTTATGATGTCCCAAAAAACTGTTCTCTATAATATCTATAAATCATAGTACTAACAGGATATATAGCGAATTTAGAGTGAATAACAACATCCAATGATTCTCTTTTATGATTAGATATATTGGGAATGCAAAGACCCTTCCCAAATCTCAAAATTCCATCTTCATATACAAAGTCAATCAATCACCCATCATTCCTAGATTTAATTTTCTTTTGAAACACCTCATCATTAGTGTGAGAAGATTTTATCATTTTAATTAAATATGGTTTGGATACCATTTGAAACATTATTGATCTTTCACCTTCCATGATTATTCCCATATTCATCATTACTAGATCCATGAACATAGGAACCCTTTCAACTCTCATCTTGTTCAAATATCCATGATCTTTTCTACTCAAAGCATATGCCACCTTATTTTCCTTCCCTAGGCGGTAGTGTATAGTGAAATCATAATCCATGAGTGGTTTGATCCATCACCTTTGCCTCATGTTGATTTCATTCTGTAAGAAAATATACTTGAAACTCTTGTGATCAGTATGAATCTCAAAATTTTCACCATAGAGATAGTTTCTCCACATAATCAAAGGTAGGTTTACAACTATTAACTCAGGATCATGAGTGTAATAGTTTGATCATGAATTTTAATACTGTGATGCATAGGTAATAACTCTATAATTATACATAAGGATACATCCAAGTCCTTTCTTTAAAGCTTCACTATAAAAAACAAACCCATCATTCTTCGATGGTAGAGTCCTGATATAAGCATTGAATAATATTCCATTAAATTCATCAAAACATTCTTCAAAATCTTATTTCAAATAAAATTTATCCCCTTTATGTGTGATCTTGGTTAATGGGTAAGCCATTCGGGAAAATTATAGACGAAACACCGATTGTAACCTACTAAACCAATAAAATGTCTTACCTTAGTTATACTCATCGGTGATGGCTATTCGTGGATTTCCCTTGTCTTAGAAGGATCAATATAGAATCTATCGTTAGAGACAATGGGGCCAGTTAAATTAAATTTTACTCAAGCCAGAATTCACACTTGCAAAATGTCCCAAATAATTCATTTCTTCTAAGAGTTTGCAGAATTGAGATACTGGGGGTGGATCTAGATGAAAATTATATGGTGATGTTTCTTCTCTAATGATAATGGATTCCTTATCATCAGCAAAAAATGTAACCTCTTATGTCATTAAAATAAATTTATGCATCATGGTGCAATTTCCAATCCATACTAATGATAATATAAAACTAAATCATGGGTATGACAATAAAATCATAAGATAAAGAACGTTTATATTCCATAATGATAACTACTTGACAAATCATTTTTTCAATAGTACATCCCTTACTAGATTTAACAGAAAACTCCCTTATTATGTCCAATTTGAAATATATAATTTTATTGGAAAGCTGGGAAGATATGAATGAATGTGATGACCCAGAATCAAATAAATCATTGACTAATTTTCAGGAAATGATTAAAGTACATGACACAATTCCCATCAGAATATAAACCTCAGAAGTTGTGTTTGTAACGCCCCGACCCCAGTTACCTAGAGTCGGTGCATTATTACATAACATTGGCATGATCACAAGAAAGATCAAATCTCCAAATACAGATTGGTTTAGTAGCCTTGGAAACACTAGATATATTCATAAGTTTTACATTACATCATAAAATGAAAAACTACTACAACAACATAATGTCTCCACAGTCCACACTATTATCCCCTCATAATATCCCTGCAGGTCATTCATAACTTACTTTTTCACATCCTGGGGAAAATAAAACATAGAAAAGGGGTGAGCTCAAATGCCCAGTAAGGATAACAATATAGAGGAACATTCAAAATAAGCATAAACATTTAAGACAATGCATTACTAAAACAAAAGCCTTTTAAACTTGAACTTCAACATAGTATGACAAAAGTAAATGAAATAATGCCATTTACTTATTCACATGGATATTATACTAATCGAATAATCACATGAAAAATCAATAACCACTTTCATAATGATGGAATGCATAATGCTAAACTTTAATTTCTTTTCAAGGCCTCGTCCCAAGGCCTTGGGGATAACTGTAACCGGAACCCAACCCGGAGTGCCTCTAATAACCAGACACCAACCCAGAGTGCCTCTAATAACCGGACACCAACCCGGAGTTCCTCTAATAACCAGAGACCAAACCTGAGTTCCTCTAATAACCGAAGACCAAACCGGAGGGCTTACTTTTACCAGTCCCCAACCCGGAACATACTTGTCTAACACATTCATCTGAATGAAAGGTTGAAATATAACATAAACATTCGGATTAAAAATAACATATGAAATGTCAATAATTTAAACAAAAACCATGAGTGACATAAGAATAACTTATCCACAGTCAAAAATATCACAAAACCTTCAATAAAATATGGATGTTTTGTATCATAATAAATCAACTTCAAATAAGCATAAAATCCATCAAAGGATGTTGACATAGATGAAATCAAGACTAATTTAGAAAAATATCTCTTTCTATTTTGAAATCATTTAAGAGTCTTATATTTATGAAATAAAACATTTTTTTGAAAATATTCTTATTATCTTGTAAGGGAAGCTTTGACGATTTTATAACGGCGGAAAATAACCGCACCCGCCGTATATGTTAAAAATACATTCTTACCTTAATTTTGTCGAAAAGGTTAAAAGTGCCTTGTTTGGAAAATGACGGAAAGATTACTTTCGAAACACATAAGGGTGTAAATTACTTTAACCCATATTCTAGTAAATAGTAAAAATGTTTTGAAATACATTTTTAAGAACCATGGATGTGGATGATAAAGAGATCCCAATAGATTATTACGTATAAACAACCTCGGATAATGAAGAGATTGCGAAATAAACCTTACCAATTTGGTAACTTATGAAACATACAACCCATAAAGGAGATATCATACAATGAATATGTAAATACACATAAATTAGAGTGTATTACACAATGAATATAATTATGGGCAGTACATACACCACACAAAAGGTAATGGTGGCAATATGGCATGAATCTCACGGGAATAAGGAGTGAGATGAAAACCCCTTACCTTGTACTTTTACTTGGTTGGGGTAGGTTAACCTCCTGTATAATATTGAAATAATTGTTATTAAATTATACATGAATCATATATATTAATATGATATCATATATGATCATTTAACTTTGCTTTGTTAATAATGTCTTAGTATTATCGTTGTTTCGGGTGTTAACTTACTCGTTTTCTTTTATATGTTTTATTACGTAAGCCATGTTTGTAATGGATAGGTTGTTTATTATTTATATCCAGAATTATATCAAGTCCTTAAACATCATTTTTAAATCAGAAAATGATAATTATACTTGAATGGATATGATGGAGAATGAATCTCATCGTGTTCGTGGAGACGGTAGTCCGTACGTACGCATGAGCGACAATATCATTATTTTGATATTAAAATAATATATAAATGGATGGTATATCATATATACATAATCATTAACATGTTATATTTATTATTTACAAGAGTTACACATCATTATTATACCCATCCAAATAATAATATATTGAATAACAATTACACCACGACGTGGAGACGGTAAGCCGTACGTACACACGTATGGTGACATTTTATTAAAAGGGTGGATAGAATACTGAATATGGTTGTACCATATTTATAATAACATCACAGTATATATATGATACTGGAGTTATTATTTTAGAATGGTAACAACAAAGTAAGAAGAGGTGGAAGAAGAAGGAACTTGGAAAAGGGTGGTGAAATCATTACCTCTTCTTCAGTTTCTTCCATTTGATTTGATCAAAAGGGCTCCTTAGGTTGGCTTTCTGATCAAACTAAGGCCTATAGGTTGTAGTGAGGAAAGTTTGGAGAGTATTGGGGCAGATTTTTTCCGAACCAAAAGGCTTTTAAGGTGTGAAGAAAATAGAAGGAGGAGTGCCCTTTTATAAGAGGGGTGAGGGGCACCTTTGGAAAAGCTATAATATTAGTTTATAATAAATTCTTATTCGGTTTATAATGGCTCCAAAGTTGATTATTTAAATTTTAAGGTGGGGATGGGTTGAAAACAACTCAGCCAATAGAATGTAGACAGGTTTGGGTACTTATATTAACCTTATCTTTGAGTATTAACTCTAAGTTAATTAGTTTCAGTTTTACAATGTCTCTTTGTATTTCTATATAATATGGTTAATAAACTTACCATATACATCCAAGAGACCCCAAAGTGGTCCATTAATGATGAACCTATCATAATATAAGTCTCTTGGACGAACCTTAGATTTTTAGGAATTTAATATCAATTAATAATATAATATTTGTTTTAAGAACTCTTTTATGTCAATTTTGACACTATTCAATAGTTGATTTTTTTGAAACTCATAACAGATTAATTACTTAGAAAAAAGTCAATTAAATCAATAATAATATATCATAATATCCTAGAAAATTAGTTTAATTCATTAAAAGTTTCATATCTAATTTATTTGGGTATTTATAATATCAATTATTTTAATTTTTTACTATTATAGTAATTAATTCATCATCATTGTGTCACAAATAAATTAAATTATTTAATGTCTAAAAATTATAAATAAAATATCACTATGTAGGAAATATTTTTATCTTTCTAATGAATATTTATAATCTAAAATCCAACATATATATCCCTATGTAAAAATTGTTTTTCTAAAAGATATATTCTTGTGTCATTTTTGTATTCATTTTAACTTAATTAAAATAAAGTGTCCCTATCACCTACAAGTGGCACCATGGGGTCCCCAAATCGACCCAAATATGACTATGGTCGAACATGTATGAACCAATAAGGCTAGGACACGTTTTAGGGTAATTTAGTATTATTATAATATTAATTTTTAACCCTTATTTACCGGATTTACCCTTAACCATGGTAAATAAAATATTTACCGCAGTAATTATTCAAAATGTCTAAAAATAAAAGTTACCTATTTACACAATTTCAAAATCCTGATTCCAAATATGGAATCCATTTTTATAAATTCAAAACACAGAAGTGGCAGAAATTAATTTAAAATTAATTCCCGCAGTCAAAACAAAAAGCGTGTTTTTAAAAGATAATAACTATCAAAAGATTTACACTTGTTTATGTTCGGTTTAATTGTAAAATTATGTCCAATGACCAAAATTATATTAAATGTTAAAAGTATATTCTAAATATACTTTAAAACCACTCAAATTCATAATTTATCACTATTAATTATTTTGATTAAAAAAGTTGTTTTTAATTAAAATTTAGTAATTTTCACTATTCATCAAAATATGAAAGTTATCCAAAATGTACCAAAATTTCACCTTAGGCTAATTTCGATATTCCAAATCCAAAAATAAAGTCCATTTTGAAATATAAAATATATATAATTTCAAAAAGTAGGTATTACTATACATAACGGCTAGTTTGATTGGTTGTGGTGTGTGTTAGAACTCGAAGTTGCGTACAACACACACTACTGTATTATTCAAAGGAAAACGTACCGTGGAAGCTTGGGATGTTTCATTTTAAATTTTTTTTGATGTCCCCCTTTACTCAAAAAGTTTAAAATATTGTATTTAAAATGGGTTCACTATTAAATGTTGGTAAAAGTGCAATACTGAAAATGAATTTGTTCTTACATTATGTCTAAGAAACACATAATATGGATTCTAAAATTATAAGGATTATAAAAAGTTTAAAATTTCGTTAATACTATTCATAACCTCTTTTGAACGGCTTGTTTGGTATGTCATGGTGTGCTTGAACTCGGTGTTGCGTGTAGTGCAAGTTATTGTATTATTTTAAAGAAATAACAAACTATGAAATATTGGGGTGTTACATTCTCCCCTCCTTCAATAAATTGCATCCTCGCAATTTGAAATTGTTCTTCGAAAATAAAAGGTTGAAAATAAAAAATATCTTTGTGGGAAAACCCACATCGGAAATTGGGTTACTAAAATTTAGTCTTAATACGAGGAAAAGAGAAATGAAAGGGTCACCACCAAATTATGATCTCGATTAGGAGAACATTGGTGGCAATTAGAGACATATAATTGGAGGAAAAACATAAATATTTATAGGTAGTGATTGTGGTCATCAATCACAAACAAGTATAAAATTGAGGTCCTTAAACTCATCAATATATGATGATTTGAAATACCATCGGTTCAACAAAACATAGGGTATTAGGATAACACATTTTTGACGTTTCAAAATATCTTAGTTGAAATCCCACATCGAAAAATGAATTAATGAGGCCTCTATTTAAAATAAAGAGTGGAAAGTATGAAGATTACCGAAAATAACACATACTAGGGTTCCATGTAGGAAAATATGGATATGCAAGAGAAATCTAACCATCAATTATCTGATGGAGAGTGGTAGAGAACATGGCTATGAAAAGGCCAACAATCCCAAAGCCATAAATTAGTGATGATTTAAGGTACCATCTAGAACAACATTTTTGTTCTAAGTTCCTTTTCTTAATGTTGAGGAATTTATTTATGAGATTGGATAAGATCATAAGGAGATATACTTACTTTATAATTAGAGTTTTGTCCATTAATAAATTTCTACCACAAACTCATCTTTCACTCGTAAAAAAAATTCTATTTATACTATTCGTACAGGGTTCCAAAATAAACGAATATATAATTCATCTAACAGATCTTTTAAAAAAACTACATTATTTAATCCAGGACATCTCTTGGGCCAGTGGTAGGTGATACACCCTTGTCGCCCTTCGGTTGCAGGTTCAAGTCTCGCGGCCTTGCCGGATGCGACGGGTTGCCGCCCGACCTCCGGGTTGTCCTTTTATGGCAATCCAAAATTAATATCAAACTAGAATTTATCCAAAATACTTCTGACCAAACTCACAGTCCAACATTTATAAGGAAGTTAAACATAATGTAGATCCTTTTTACCACGTAATAGCATATGAATACCTTCATCATGTATTCTTTTAAAACACTGAAACATCCTGAATTACCATAATCCATATTGATTACATTCATGCTCCCTTATTCTATATAGAATGGTGGATATACTTCATCAATCCAAAAATGTTTTAAACCCCAATAATGATGGAATATACAAATCATTAATTAGTTTCAAGGTAGTCAAGAATATCCAATATAATTTATCCAAATCAATCATGTATTATTCTAAAATCACTACCTCGGTTTCAGAACCATATTATGGTTTATCATTCTCTCAACCATATATTTTCCAAAAATTTAACCTGCTATTGAGTCACTTCTCTTTGTTCCACACAATCTCAAGTCCTTAATTAAATAGTACTGCAGTACAATCCTTATATACTCCATAATTATTATAACAAGTACATTGTTGATACAACACTCAATTGACATAATCAACATAAGAACTCTAATCTTTCCTCTTCATCTGTGGTAGTATCATAACTTGATTATTATCCAATAACATCATTTGCAGCATATTCTGATGATTGGGACATTGGTTCGCATAGTGTCCAAATTCCTTGCAAATGAATCATTGTACATTTGAAACCATTTTCTTACCCTTGCAGTCATGTACTTTGTGCCCTTTTCCACCACACTTATAACAAACTCCCATTCCTTTCAGACAAGTTCCAGGGTGTTTCTTCCCACAGTTATCACATATGGGAAAATTCTTCTTTTCCCTCTTCCCTTTATCCATCTTTCTCTATTCCATCCTTTTCTTCTCTTGCTTCCCTTCAAAGCCATAGGACTCAGTAAAATCTTTACTTATCTTATCAACACATGATATTATTTCTTCGTATGATGATAATAAATGGGAGATTATATCTCTTATAAATTCTGGCTTAATGCCATGAATGATATGATCCTTCTTTCTCTTTGGATCATGTGCATTGCTGGAGTTCTCATTCCTTCTACTGGGCGCCATTTCTAAACAATGGCATACACTAGATTAATTTATGAATAACAATACCTAATCCCAAACTTGTAAGAAACATAACATAAATTAAATAGTTTATGGATATAATCCATAATAATATAAATTTATCCTTTGAGGATGTAAATCCACATAAACCCTTCATAATGGTTTGTAAAGAAAATGAGAATTATCCTAAGCATATCCCCCGTGAGTGTCGTAACCAAGAGTGCAGCAAGGACCGTTGTCGTGCAACAGTTCCTGTTCGAATCTAGCTCAAAGCGGTGTTTTCGGGTTTTACCCCTAGGTACATCTGTGCCAGAGCTGCCTCTACCTGCTCGTATCCAGACATGGATGTATTGCTCAGAAAACTCACAAAATCTCTACAATACCAAAATTCTAGGATGTTCTTCTATACTAATCCTCAAAGTCCATCTTAAATCTATGTGCTCTAATCAGAATTTATCTAAATATAGCTTCCAAGGTTTGTACTAAACTTCCTCTGATATCAACTGTAACGCCCCGACCCCAGTTACCTAGAGTCGGTGCATTATTACATAACATTGGCATGATCACAAGAAAGATAAAATCTCGAAAGACCGATTGGTTTAGTAGCCTTGGAAACACTAGATATATTCATAAGTTTTACATTACATCATAAAATGAAAAACTACTACAACAACATAATGTCTCCACAGTCCAAACTATTATCCCCTCATAATATCCCTGCAGGTCATTCATAACTTACTTCTTCACATCCTGGGGAAAATAAAACATAGAAAAGGGGTGAGCTCAAATGCCCAGTAAGGATAACAATATAGCAGAACATTCAAAATAAGCATAAACATTTAAGGCAATGCATTACTAAAACAAAAGCCTTTTAAACTTGAACATCAACATAGTATGGCAAAAGTAAATGAAATAATGCCACTTACTTATTCACATGGATATTCTACTAATCAAATAATCACATGCAAAATCAATAACCACTTTCATAATGATGGAATGCATAATTCTAAACTTTAATTTCTTTTCAAGGCCTCGTCCCAAGGCATTGGGGCTAACTGTAACCGGAACCCAACCCGGAGTGCCTCTAATAACCGGACACCAACCCGGAGTTCCTCTAATAACCGGACACCAACCCGGAGTTCCTCTAATAACCGGAGACCAAACCGGAGTTCCTCTAATAACCGGAGACCAAACCGGAGGGCTTACTTTTACCGGTCCCCAACCCGGAACATACTTGTCTAACACATTCATCTGAATGAAAGGTTGAAATATAACATAAACATTCGGATTACAAATAACTTATGAAATGTCAATACTTTAAACAAAAACCATGAGTGACATAAGAATAACATATCCACAGTCAAAAATATCTCAGAACCTTCTATAAAATATGGATGTTTTGTATCATAATAAATCAACTTCAAATAAGCTTAAAATCCATCAAAGGATGTTGACATAGATGAAATCAAGACTAATTTAGAAAAATATCTCTTTCTATTTTGAAATAATTTAAGAGTCTTATATTTATGAAATAAAACATTTTTTTTGAAAATATTCTTATTATCTTGTAAGGGAAGCTTTGACGATTTTATAACGGCGGAAAATAACCGCACCCGCCGTATATGTTAAAAAAACATTCTTACCTTAATTTTGTCGAAAAGGTTAAAAGTTCCTTGTTTGGAAAATGACGGAAAGATTCCTTTCGAAACACATAAGGGTATAAATGACTTTAACCAATATTCTAGTAAATAGTAAAAATGTTTTGAAATACATTTTTAAGAAACATGGATGTGGATGATAAAGAGATCCCAATAGATTATTAGGTATAAACAACCTCGGATAATGAAGAGATTGCGAAATAACCCTTACCAATTTGGTAACTTATGAAACATACAACCAATAAAGGAGGTATCATACAATGAATATTTAAATACACATAAATTAGAGTGTATTACACAAAGAATATAATTATGGGCAGTACATACACCACACAAAAGGTAATGGTGGGAATATGGCATGAATCTCACGGGAATAAGGAGTGAGATGAAAACCCCTTACCTTGTACTTTTACTTGGTTGGGGTAGGTTAACCTCCTGTATAATAGTGAAATAATTGTTATTAAATTATACAAGAATCATATATATTAATATTATATCATATATGATCTTTTAACTTTGCTTTGTTAATAATGTCTTAGTATTGTCGTTGTTTCGGGTGTTAACTTACTTGTTTTCTTTTATATGTTTTATTACGTAAGCCAGGTTTGTAATGGATAGGTTGTATATTATTTATATCCAGAATGATATCAAGTCCTTAAACATCATTTTTAAATCAGAAAATGATAATTATACTTGAATGGATGTGATGGAGAATGAATCTCATCGCGTTCGTGGAGACGGTAGTCCGTACGTACGCACGAGCGACAATATCATACTTTTGATATTAAAATAATATATAAATGGATGGTATATCATATATAAAGAATCATTAACATGTTATATTTATTATTTACATGAGTTACACATCATTATTATACCCATCCAAATAATAATATATTGAATAACAATTACACCACGACGTGGAGACGGTAAGCCGTACGTACACACGTATGGTGACATGTTATTAAAAGGGTGGATAGAATACATAATATGGTTCTACCATATTTATAATAACATCACAGTATATATATGATACTGGATTTATTATTTTAGAATGGTAACAACAAAGTAAGAAGAAGTGGAAGAAGAAGGAACTTGGAAAAGGGTGGTGAAATCATTACCTCTTCTTCGGTTTCTTCCATTTGATTTGATCAAAAGGGCTCCTTAGGTTGGATTTCTGATCAAACTAAGGCCTATAGGTTGTATTGAGGGAGTTTTTGAGAGTATTGGGGCAGATTTTGGCCGAAACAAAAGGCTTTTAAGGTGTGAAGAAAAGAGAAGGAGGAGTGTCCTTTTATAAGAGGGGTGAGGGGCACCTTTGGAAAAGCTAGAAATATTAGTTTATAATAAATTCTTATTCAGTTTATAATGGCTCCAAAGTTGATTATTTAAATTTGAAGGTGGGGATGGGTCTAAAAAAACTCAAACAATAGAATTTAGACAGGTTTGGGTACTTATATTAACCTTAACATTAAGTATTAACTCTAAGTTAATTAGTTTCACTTTTACAATGTCTCTTTGTATTTTTATATAATATGGTTAATAAACTTACCATATACATCCAATAGACCCCCAAGTGGTCCATTAATGATAAACATATCATTATATAAGTCTCTTGGCCGAATCGTAGATTTTTAGGAATTTAATATCAATTAATAAAATAATATTTGTTTTAAGAACTCTTTTAGGTCAATTTTAACACTCTTCAATAGTTGATTTTTGTGAAACTCATAACAGATTGATTACTTCGAACAAAGTTAATTAAATCAATACTAATATAAATATTATCCTAGAAAATTAGTTTCATTCATTAAAAGTTTCATATTTTATTTATTTGGGTATTTATAATATCAATTATTTTAATTTTTTACTATTATAGTAATTAATTCATCATCATTGTGTCACAAACAAATTAAATTATTTAATGTCTAAAAATTATAAATAAAATATAAATATGTAGGAAATATTTTTATCTTTCTAATGAATATTTATAATCTAAAATACAACATATATACCCCAATGTAAAAATTGTTTTTCTAAAAGATATATGCTTGTGTCATTTTTGTATTCATTTTAACTTAATTAAAATAAAGTGTCCCTATCACCTACAAGTGGCACCATGGGGTCCCCAAATCGACCCAAAGATGCCTATGGTCGAACATGTATGAACAAATAAGGCTAGGACACGTTTTAGGGTAATTTAGTATTATTATAATATTAATTTGTAACCCTTATTTACCGGATTTACCCTTAACCATGGTAAATAAAATATTTACCGCAGTAATTATTCAAAATGTCTAAAAATAAAAGTTACCTATTTACACAATTTGAATATCCTGATTCCAAATATGGAATCCATTTTTCTAAATTCAAAACACAGAAGTGACAGAAATTAATTTAAAATTAATTCCTGCTGTCAAAACAAAAAGCCTGTTTTTAAGAGATAATAACTATCAAAAGATTGACACTTGTTTATGTTCGGTTTAATTGTAAAATTATGTCCAATGACCAAAATTATATTAAATGGTAAAAATATATTCTTAATATACTTTAAAACCACTCAAATTCATAATTTATCCCTATTAATTATTTTGATTAAAAAAGTTGTTTTTAATTAAAATTTAGTAATTTTCACTATTCATCAAAATATGAAAGTTATCCGAAATGTACCAAAATTTCACCTTAGGCTAATTTCGATATTCCGAATCCAAAAATGAAGTCCATTTTGAAATATAAAATATATATAATTTCAAAAATTATGTATTACTATTCATAACGGCTAGTTTGATTGGTTGTGGTGTGTGTTAGAACTCGAAGTTGTGTATAACACACACTATTGTATTATTCAAAGGAAAACGTACCGTGGAAGCTTGGGATATTTCATTTTAAATTTTTTTTGATGTCCCCCTTTACTCAAAAAGTTTAAAATGTTGTATTTAAAATGGGTTCACTATTAAAATTTGGTAAAAGTGCAATACTGAAAATGAATTTGTTCTTACATTATGTCTAAGAAACTCATAATATGGATTCTAAAATTATAAGGATTATATAAAGTTTAAAATTTAGTTAATACTATTCATAACCTCTTTTGAACAGCTTTTTTGGTAAGTCATGGTGTGCTTGAACTCATTGTTGCGTGTAGTGCAAGTTATTGTATTATTTTAAAGAAATAACAAAATATGAAATCCTGGGGTGTTACATTCTCCCCTCCTTCAATAAATTGCGTCCTCGCAATTTGATATAGTTCTTCGAAAATAAAAGGTTGAAAATAAAAAATATCTTTGTGGGAAAACCCACATCAGAAATTGGGTTACTAAAATTTAGTCTTAATATGAGGAAAAGAGAAATGAAAGGGTCACCACCAAATTATGATCTCGATTAGGAGATCATTTGTGGCAATTAGAGACATATAATTGGAGGAAAAACATAAATATTTATAGGTAGTGATTGAGTTCATAAATCACAAACAAGTATAACATTGAGGTCCTTAAACTCATCAATCTATGATGATTTGAAATACCATCGGTTCAACAAAACATAGGGTATTAGGATAACACATTTTTGACGTTTAAAAATATCTTAGTTGAAATCCCACATCGAAAAATGAATTAATGAGGCCTCTATTTAAAATAATGAGTGGAAAGTATAAAGATTACCGAAAATAACACATACTAGGGTTCCATGTAGGAAAATATGGATATGGAAGAGAAATCTAACCATCAATTATCTGATGGAGAGTGGTAGAGAACATGGCTATGAAAAGGCCAACAATCTCAAAGCCATAAATTAGTGATGATTTAAGGTACCATCTAGGACAACATTTTTGTTCTAAGTTCCTTTTCTTAATGTTGAGGAATTTATTTATGAGATTGGATAAGATCATAAGGAGATATACTTACTTTATAATTAGAGTTTTGTCCATTAGTAAATTTCTACCACAAACTCATCTTTCACTCGTAAAAAAAATTCTATTTATAATATTCGTACAGGGTTCCAAAATAAACGAATTTATAATTCATCTATCAGATCTTTTAAAAAAAACTACATTATTTAATCCAGGACATCTCTTGGGCAAGTGGTAGGCTATACACCCTTGTCGCCCTTCGGTTGTGGGTTCAAGTCTCACGGCCTTGCCGGACGCGACGGGTTGCCGCCCGACCTCCAGGTTGTCCTTTTATGGAAATCCAAAATTAATCTCAAACTAGAATTTATCCAAAATACTTCTGACCAAACTCACAATCCAACATTTATAAGTAAGTTAAACATAATGTAGATCCTTTTTACCACGTAATAGCATATAAATACCTTCATCATGTTTTCTTCTAAAACACTGAAACATCCTGAATTTACATAATCCATATTGATTACATTCATGCTCCCTTATTCCATATAGAATGCTGGATATACTTCATCAATCCAAAAATGTTTTAAACCCCAACAATGATGGAATATACAAATCATTAATTAGTTTCAAGGTAGTCAAGAATATCCAATATAATTTATCCAAATCAATCATGTATTATTCTAAAATCACTACCTCGGTTTCAGAACCATATTATGGTTTATCATTCTCTCAACCATATATTTTCCAAAAATTTAACCTGCTATTGAGTCACTTTTCTTTGTTCCACACAATCTCAAGTCCTTAATGAAATAGTACTGCAGTACAATCCTTATATACTCCATAATTATTATAACAAGTACATTGTTGATACAACACTCAATTGACATAATCAACATAAGAACTCTAATCATTCCTCTTCATCTGTGGTAGTATCATAACTTCATTATTATCCAATAACATCATTTGCAGCATATTCTGATGATTGGGACATAGGTTCACATAGTGTCCAAATTCCTTGCAAATGAAGCATTGTACATTTGAAACCATTTTCTTACCCTTGCAGTCATGTACTTTGTGCCCTTTTCCACCACACTTATAACAAACTCCCATTCCTTTCAGACAAGTTCCATGGTGTTTCTTCCCACAGTTATCACATATGGGAAAATTCTTCTTTTCCCTCTTCCCTTTATCCATCTTTCTCTATTCCATCCTTTTCTTCTCTTGCTTCCCTTCAAAGCCATAGGACTCAGTAAAATCTTTAATTATCTTATCAACACATGATATTATTTCTTCGTATGATGATAATAAATGAGAGATTATATCTCTTATAAATTCTGGCTTAATTCCATGAAAGATATGATCCTTCTTTCTCTTTGGATGATGTGCATTGCTGGAGTTCTCATTCCTTCTACTGGGCACCATTTCTAAACAATGGGACACACTAGATTAATTTATGAATAACAATACCTAATCCCAAACTTGTAAGACACATAACATAAATTAAATAGTTTATGGATATAATCCATAATCATATAAATTTCTCCATTGAGGAAGTAAATCCACATAAACCCTTCATAATGGTTTGTAAAGAAAATGAGAATTATTCTAAGCATATCCCCCGGGAGTGTCGTAACCAAGAGTGCAGCAAGGCCCATTGTCGTGCACCAGTTCCCGTTCGAGTCTAGCTCAAAGCGGTGTTTTCGGGTTTTACCCCTAGGTACATCTGTGCCAGAGCCGCCTCTACATGCTCATATCCAGACAGGGATGTATTTCTCAGAAGACTCACAAAATCTCTACAATAGCAAAATTCTAGGAAGTTCTTCTATACTAATCCTCAAAGTCCATCTTAAATCTATGTGCTCTAATCAGAGTTTATCTAAATCTAGCTTCCAAGGTTTGTACTAAACTTCCTCTGATACCAACTGTAACGCCCCGACCCCAGTTACCTAGAGTCGGTGCATTATTACATAACATTGGAATGATCACAAGAAAGATCAAATCTCGAAAGACCGATTGGTTTATTAGCCTTGGAAACAATAGATATATTCATAAGTTTTACATTACACCATAAAATGAAAAACTACTACAACAACATAATGTCTCCACAATCCACACTATAATACCCTCATAATATCCCTGCTGGTCATTCATAACTTACTTCATCACATCCTGGGGAAAATAAAACATAGAAAAGGGGTGAGCTCAAATGCCCAGTAAGGATAACAATATAGCGGAACATTCAAAATAAGCATAAACATTTAAGGCAATGCATTACTAAAACAAAAGCCTTTTAAACTTGAACTTCAACATAGTATGGCAAAAGTAAATGAAATAATTCCATTTACTTATTCACATGGATATTCTACTAATCGAATAATCACATGCAAAATCAATAACCACTTTTATAATGATGGAATGCATAATGCTAAACTTTAATTTCTTTTCAAGGCCTCGTCCTAAGGCCTTGGGGCTAACTGTAACTAGACCCCAACCTGGAGTGCCACTAATAACAGGACACCAACCCGGAGTGCCTCTAATAACCGGACACCAACCCGGAGTTCCTCTAATAACCGGAGACCAAACTGGAGTTCCTCTAATAACCGGAGACCAAACCGGAGGGCTTACTTTTACCGGTCCCCAACCCGGAACATACTTGTCTAACACATTCATCTGAATGAATGGTTGAAGTATAACATAAACATTCGGATTACAAATAACTTATGAAATGTCAATAATTTAAACAAAAAACATGAGTGACATAAGAATAAATTATCTACAGTCAAAAATATCACAAAACCTTCAATAAAATATGGATGTTTTGTATCATAATAAATCAACTTCAAATAAGCTTAAAATCCATCAAAGGATGTTGACATAGATGAAATCAAGACTAATTTAGAAAAATATCTCTTTCTAATTTGAAATCATTTAAGAGTCTTATATTTATGAAATAAAACATTTTTTAGAAAATATTCTTATTATCTTGTAAGGGAAGCTTTGACAATTTTATAACGGCGGAAAATAACCGCACCTACCGTATAAGTTAAAAAAAGCATTCTTACCTTAATTTTGTCGAAAAGGTTAAAAGTGCCATGTTTGGAAAATGACGGAAAGATTCCTTTAGAAACAGATAAGGGTATAAATGACTTTAACCCATATTCTAGTAAGTAGTAAAAATGTTTTGAAATACATTTTTAAGAAACATGGATGTGGATGATAAAGAGATCCCAGTAGATTATTACGTATAAACAACCTCGGATAATGAAGAGATTGCAAAATAACCCTTACCAATTTGGTAACTTATGAAACATACAACCCATAAAAGAGGTATCATACAATAAATATGTAAATACACATAAATTAGAGTGTATTACACCAAGAATATAATTATGGGCAGTACATACACCACACAAAAGGTAATGGTGGCAATATGGCATGAATCTCACGGGAATAAGGAGTGAGATGAAAACCCCTTACCTTGTACTTTTACTTGGTTGGGGTAGGTTAACCTCCTGTATAATAGTGAAATAATTGTTATTAAATTATACAAGAATCATATATATTAATATGATAGCATATATGATCTTTTAACTTTGCTTTGTTAATAATGTCTTAGTATTATCGTTGTTTCGGGTGTTAACTTACCTGTTTTCTTTTATATGTTTTATTACGAAAGCCATGTTTGTAATGGATAGGTTGTATATTATTTATATCCAGAATTATATCAAGTCCTTAAACATCATTTTTAAATCATAAAATGATAATTATACTTGAATGGATATGATGGAGAATGAATCTCATCGCGTTCGTGGAGACGGTAGTCCGTACGTACGCACGAGCGACAATATCATTATTTTGATATTAAAATAATATATAAATGGATGGTATATCATATATACATAATCATTAACATGTTATATTTATTATTTACATGAGTTACACATCATTATTATACCCATCCAAATAATAATATATTGAATAACAATTACACTACGACGTGGAGACGGTAAGCCGTACGTACACACGTATGGTGGCATGTTATTAAAAGGGTGGATAGAATACTGAATATGGTTGTACCATATTAATAATAACATCACAGTATATATATGATACTGTAGTTATTATTTTAGAATGGTAACAACAAAGTAAGAAGAAGTGGAAGAAGAAGGAACTTGGAAAAGGGTGGTGAAATCATTACCTCTTCTTCAGTTTCTTCCATTTGATTTGATCGAAAGGGCTCATTAGGTTGGCTTTCTGATCAAACTAAGGAATATAGGTTGTAGTGAGGGATGTTGGGAGAGTATGTGGGAAGAGTTTGGCCGATCCAAAAGGCTTTTAAGGTGTGAAGAAAAGAGAAGGAGGAGTGCCCTTTTATAAGAGGGGTGAGGGGCACCTTTGGAAAAGCTAGAAATATTAGTTTATAATAAATTATTATTCGGTTTATAATGTCTCAAAAGTTGATTATTTAAATGAAAAGGTGGGGATGGGTCTAAAACAACTAAACCAATAGAAGTTAGACAGGTTAGGGTACTTATATTAACCTTATCTTTAAGTATTAACTCTAAGTTAATTAGTTTCACTTTTACAATGTCTCTTTGTATTTTAATATAATATGGTTAATAAACTTACCATATACATCCAAGAGACCCCCATGTGGTCCATTAATGATGAACCTATCATGATATAAGTCTCTTGGCAGAACCTTAGATTTTTAGGAATTTAATATCAATTAATAATATAATATTTGTTTTAAGAACTCTTTTATGTCAATTTTGACACTATTTAATAGTTGATTTTTGTGAAACTCATAACAGATTGATTACTTCTAACAAAGTCAATTAAATCAATACTAATATATCATATTATCCTATAAAATTAGTTTAATTCATTAAAAGTTTCATATTTTATTTATTTTGGTATTTATAATATCAATTATTTTAATTTTTTACTATTATAGTAATTAATTCATCATCATTGTGTCACAAATAAATTAAATTATTTAATGTCTAAAAATTATAAATAAAATATAACTATGTAGGAAATCTTTTTATCTTTATATGGAATATTTATAATCTGAAATCCAACATATATAACCCTATGTAAAAATTGATTTTCTAAAAGATATATGCTTGTGTCATTTTTGTATTCATTTTAACTTAATTAAAATAAAGTGTCCCTATCACCTACAAGTGGCACCATGGGGTCCCCAAATCGACCCCAAGATGCCTATGGTCGAACATGTATGAACCAATAATGCTAGGACACGTTTTAGGGTAATTTAGTATTATTATAATATTAATTTGTAACCCTTATTTACCGGATTTACCCTTAACCATGGTAAATAAAATATTTACCGCAGTAATTATTCAAAATGTCTAAAAATAAAATTTACCTATTTAAACAATTTGAAAATCCTGATTCCAAATATGGAATACATTTTTCTAAATTCAAAACACAGAAGTGGCAGAAATTAATTTAAAATTAATTCCCGCTGTCAAAACAAAAAGCGTGTTTTTAAGAGATAATAACTATCAAAAGATTGACACTTGTTTATTTTCGGTTTAATTGTAAAATTATGTCCAATGACCAAAATTATATTAAATGGTAAAAATATATTCTTAATATACTTTAAAAACACTCAAATTCATAATTTATCACTATTAATTATTTTGATTAAAAAAGTTGTTTTTAATTAAAATTTAGTAATTTTCACTATTCATCAAAATATGAAAATTATCCGAAATGTACCAAACTTTCACCTTAGGCTAATTTCAATCTTCCGAATCCAAAAATGAAGTCCATTTTGAAATATAAAATATATATAATTTCAAAAATTAGGTATTACTATTCATAACGGCTAGTTTGATTGGTTGTGGTGTGTGTTAGAACTCGATGTTGCGTACAACACACACTACTGTATTATTCAAAGGAAAACATACCGTGGAAGCTTGGGATGTTTCATTTTAAATTTTTTTGATGTCCCCCTTTACTCAAAAAGTTTAAAATATTGTATTTAAAATGGGTTCACTATTAAAAGTTGGTAAAAGTGCAATACTGAAAATGAATTTGTTCTTACATTATGTCTAAGAAACTCATAATATGGATTCTAAAATTATAAGGATTATATAAAGTTTAAAATTTAGTTATTACTATTCATAACCTCTTTTGAACGGCTTGTTTGGTAAGTCATGGTGTGCTTGAACTCGGTGTTGCGTGTAGTGCAAGTTATTGTATTATTTTAAAGAAATATCACACTATGAAATCTTGGGGTGTTACAGTGTTCACATAAGCTTGGCATTTCTCCCATGATCTTTTCTAAGGTAAGTTTCATTGATTCTTAGGAAATTCATTTTCATAATGCCCTGTTTCATTAAAATTGTAGCATTGAACATTGATAGTCTCTTTTTTCCTCGTGCAATCAAACCCTTGGTGGCCATTTTCTCCACACTTGTAAGAAACTAACATCCCCTTTAGGCATGTACCAGGGTGTTTCTTCCCAAAATAACTGTAGGATGGAAAGTCAACAATTCCCTTTTTCTCTTATTTCATTTTCCATAGTGTTCAGAAGATCTCTTCATCACTTGATTCACATTAAAGTAATAAGACATACAAAAGTACACTTCTATCTTGATAGCACATGATACAGCAAATTCGTATGATGAGAAGGATTGGGAGACTAATTTTCAACAGATAAATGGATTCTTCAAATAAATGAATTGATCAATATTACTTCTTGGGTTATGAATATAATTTGTAGTAAGACTTCATATCCTTGTAATTTTATCCTCATTCTTTGAAACATTCTCAGCCTCCATTTGCCTCATACATTGAAATACCCTTTTCATATCTACTCGATGTTCATAGAAAATGTATATCTCATAGAAAAAATATTTAAACATCCATAGTTCCATATTTGTAAATTCTTCATCCTGGTTTATGTTTTAAATTAATGACCACAATTGATTTTCATCTTCAGATAGGGGATAATCTTCTATGAAATTTTTTTCACTTTTTCTAATCTAAAAAGCCTGAAATATTTTCTCTATGGGTCAAATCCATTGATCAGCTATAAATGTATATTTAGTCCAATTGAGTGTTTTTTTGTTACCTCATAAAGAATTATAACATGGATCCTTTGTGTTGTAGATCAGGGTGATCCATATGGGTTAAATTATTCTTCATAACCTGGGTGACTGGTCCCAGTGTGGTTATAAGTTGTTCTACACCAGTTGTATAACTAGCTCCACTATAATTATCTTGAATTGCTATGAAATATCTACATGGATTATGTGAATTGATATAGATTCCATTCTTTCAACTAGGTTCTATTTTTAAATAATGGCATAAACTAGATTAGATTATGAATCACAATGCCTAATTTCGACTTTTTAAAATATGCAACATAAATTGAACGGTTTTTTAATATAATCCATAATCATAAAATTGATTTCTTTGGGGAAGTGTTTTCCCATAAATCATTAATAATGGTTTGAAGAGAAAATGTGAATTATCCTAAGCATATCCCCCCGGACTGTCAAACCAGTTGAGCACTAAGGCTCATTGTCTTATACAAGGATACATTGGGTGAAGCCTGAAACACCTTTTCATAGGTTTCACTCCTAGGTACATCTATGGAAAACCATGTCCACTTGTAGTATCAAGACATGGATGTATTGTTTGGAAAATCCAAATAATATCTAAATTAACAATGTTTTTTGATGTTATTCTATACTAATCATAAATGTCTATCTTAGGGTAATGTTTTCTAATCAGGGTTTCTATAAATATAGTTTCAATGGTTTGTACCAAAGTTCCTATAATTCAAATTGTAACACCCCAACACCATTTACCTAGTGTTGGTGCATTGTAACATTATATTGGCATGATCAGAAAAGATCATGTTCTGAAAGGCTGATCAGTTTAGAAGCCTTGGAAGTACTAGATACACAAATAAATTTTACATTTCAATATGAAATGAAAAAAATAGCATGTCTCCTTCAAACACACTCATATCCCTTATCCTATCCCTATAGTTCAACAATAATATACTTCTTCCTATCTTAGGAATAATAAAACATAAGAAATGGGTGAGCTCAGATGCTTAGTAAATAAAACAATACAACAAAAACTAACATAAATAATAATAAACATTTAATGCAATGTATAAAACTAAAACACAATCCTTTTAAACATAAACATCAGTATTACATGGAAATGATAAATCAAATATATCCATTTACTTATTTACATGGATATTCTAATAGGAAAATATTCATATGTAATATCAATAGCTAATCTCAAAATGATTGAATTAATAATGTTGTACATCATTACCACATAATCAATTCCACGTTCCGAGAGTACAAATGAAAATATTGTCATGGGATTTTTCTAAGACACTACTTTGTCTCATGAGACCGACCGATGTATCAAGGGTCTACAATGAGCCATGCCCATCACATACTATGTCCAATGCATTCTTTATATGAGAATGCTGAAACAAAAGATAAAAGTTTATATTAAACCAGTATATGAAATTTTAATACCTTAACCATAAACAATGAAGGATATAAACATTTTACCTCTACTGGAATACATATCAATAAAACAATCAATACAATATGAATTATTTTATGAGAAAAAGTCAACCTCGATTAAACATAAATTACAACAATAGATGTTGACACAGATGAAATCAATACCAAAACTATTTGGGAGAAATATCAATTTCTACTTTGAAATCATTTAAATGTCTCATAACTATGAAAAAAATTATTTTGAAAATATTCTTGTAATCTTGTATAAGAATTTTTTATGGTTCTATAATGGATGAAAATTTCTACACCCACTGAATAATTTAAAAAAACATTCTTTCCATAATTTTTCAATTAGTCATAATGTACCATGTTTGGAAAATATAATAAATATAGCTTTATTTTTTAAAAGTAAAAAATTGGAATAAATGAATTTATCGCATAGTGTAGTAAACCGTCAAAATGTATTGAAATATATTTCTATGAATCATGGGTTTGGGAGATAAAGAAGGTCCAATAGATACTTACGTATAAGTAACGTCGGATAATAATGATATTGTAAAATTCACCTTTACATTATACTTTTCCTTAGTATAGGGTATTTTAAAATATTAAAAAATCTTAAAATATTTATATTTTAAATTATACAAGAACCCCACATAGATATTTGATATCATATATGATCCCATAATATTTCATTGTTAATTATATTTCAGCAGTATCACTGTTTCAGGTGTTAACTGATTCTTTTCCCATTATATGTTTTTTATATAAGTCATGTTTTTTCTATATATGATTTATATGATTCATATCCATAATTAAATTACAAACTTAAAAATTATTTTTTAATCATCATAAGAAAATTATTTTGGAATGGTTATGATGGGGAATGAAATCTCATCACGTCGTGGAGATGGTAAGCCGTATATGTGCACAAGAGACAATCTCATTCAATTATTGGTGAAATCATATCTAAATTCAGGGTATATTATATATAAATAATAATTAACATTTAATATCTAATATTTACATCATTTATACTCATTATTATAAATGTCATAATAATGATTTGTTGAATAACAAACTATACCATGATGTGGAGACTTTAAGCCGTATGTACGCACGCATGGTGACTTTGTAATTCCAAGGATGGATAGAATAATGAATATTGTTGTACCATATTTTTAGTAACATCTCAGTATGTAGAAGGTACTATTGTTATTAATTAATTATGGAAACAACATATAAAGAAGAAGTAGATTAATAAATTAATATTGAAAGAGGTGATAAAATAATTACCACTTCTTTAGGTTCTTCTTTTTTATTTGAACAAAAGGGCTCCATAGGTTGGATTTAGAATCAATATAAGGCCTCAAAAATGAATTTAGGGTATTTGGGAGGATATTTGGGTTGGTTGTGGTGAGGCAAATGGCTTGTAGTTGTGAATTTAAGAGAAGGAGAAGTACCATTTTATAAGAGTGGGGAGGGGAACTTCACGAAAAGTTTTAAGTATTATGTTATTATAAGAATACTTTTTTATATTAGATAAAAATGGATTTATTTCTAAGATAATATATCAATGGTTATAAATCCTCTAAACCAATATGTTTTAGATATGTTTATGTCTCTATATTAACTTTATCATTTTGATTTATCCATTAGTTAAATAGTTTGTCTTTTACCATGTCTTATGGTATATTTATACTACATGATTAATATAGTTACAATAAAATGAATAAAGAACCTCAACTGGTTCATTAATGACATATGTAAAATTATCTATCTCAATTGGCTGAATATAATATTTTTTGACTGTTATATAATTTAAAAAATAGTATTTTTTTAAAGACTCATTTTTTTCAATTTTGACACTATTTTGTATTTGGTATTTTTTAAATTCATAAAAACATGATTAAAACTAAAAAATATAATTAATCAACACTAACATTCCATATTCTCTTATAAAATTCGTGGATGTCAACAAAAGATTCCATATACATATATTTTAAAATTTATAATATCAATTAATTTATTTTTTCAGTAATAATGTAATAATTCCCTCATCATTGTGTCATAAATAAATATAATTATTCAATGTATAAGAATTATAAATAAAATAATATAATTTTGGAAATAATTTTATATTTCTATTTAATATTTATAGTCAATTTTATCTTCTTTATAACCCTAGATAAAATATGGTTTAGTTATTAAAATTTGAAATTACCACTTTTAACTCTTGTTTTAATAAAATATTATAAATTTCTTAATGTAATTCAAGTGGATCAAAAAGGATAATATTTTTCCCTATTGTTGATTTGGCACAAAAAAAATAATCCAATAGAATTAAGAGACGTTTTTTTGTAATTTTATATTATTATGTAATTATTTTTACCTTTAATTACCTAATTTAGTTTTAACCGGTGTAAATAAATTTCAGAAGTTACTATTCGACAAAAATTATTTTCATCATATTGAAAAAAATATTACTTACTGTTGACAACTGCATCTGTCAAATGTTTAAAATTCAATTCACAAAAGATGTAAAATTATTTTTTATGCAAACTTCAAAATTTACCTAGAAGGTGGGTAAATAATGTTTGAAAATTCAATATAATTTTATGTATAATATGATAAAAAAATTACTCCAATGAATTAGATTAGACTATTTTGTATATATTTTTACTTAAAATAAATTAAAATTAAAAATAATTATTCAAATAAAATGTTGGTTTTAAACAATAACACAGTGTTTTTCACTTTTTATAATAAATTAAACGTTTTAAAAAAAATTACCAAATATTAACCTAAGATAATTTGGATATTTTAAACCTGAAAATGAAGTCCATTTTCAAAAATAAAATTTATAAAATTTTAAAAAGTTGTTATTACTTTTCATAACTACTTTTTAGATGGTTAGTTTGATTTGTAGTGGTGTGATAGAACTCAAAGATGCATACATCGCAAACTATTGTACTATTCAAAGAGATTCGTATCACTGAATCATAGCATGTTACATTTATAATTTCACTTTTTTGAATTCCACTTTAATTTAGATGTGTAATCAGAAAAAAAATCATGGGGAAACCATTTTAGTATAGACCTATAAATAATTATCCAATTTCCATTTTCGATGATATCATAATAATCACCAACAAATTTTCATTCTCAACCCATACATCCAATGAAAAAAAATCCCTTAAAGGCCACAATATTTAGTATGGCCACAATCCCAAGAAATCCACAATATCACACATAATATCAATGCTATGAAATCATGTGAATCAAACAGCATTTACCCATTTCAATTCATATTTATAAATTCTTTATCTTTGATTAGGATAGACCAAACATAACCCATATGTAAACAAAAGTAATCCCGACTTTCATGACTCACCATAAAAAGAAATGGGGAAATCACATCCTCAATTAATCATTATAAATCAATGTGCACCATATGGAGAATATGAATGCCTTAGAATCACAACAACACCATAAAAACCACAGATCGACCTATACCGTACCATGGATTCATCAAAACAAAACCCAAATGAACCCCAAACCAAATAAATAGCACCATTTCAGGACCCTGAAGAAGAATATAAGGGAACAGATGTGAACGTGAGTATAACTCACCACAAATCGAAGACAAGATCCCAAGGATCAATCCTTATCGAATGGAATATCCAAACATTAAAGGTTTACGTCATTGGATTCATGGAACAATATTATATCTCCTTCCACAGGGTTTTACAAATATCCAGATTGACAGAAACCTTTAATAATGAACAACATTGGGTAACTACATGACATGTAATCCCATATCACATCATATAATCATAGGATTCCATGTTCTACATAAAAACATGTATCCTTTTTATTATTTAACCCCAAATTCCACACATTTTGAATTATCCCATGAAAAAAAATGAAACCACAGAACAAATATTTTAATAGAGTTACATGATGTGAATTTCCTATAGTAGTTTTGTTGCATCGCCATCTTCCACCAAAATCTCCAAGAACGTCCCCCTAACACATCCAACACTAAAGACCAAATATGTAACAGACCAAAAGGGGACACACCATTACATAAGATACCTATCAAATGATTATCTCCCTCAAGAATTCAAAACCATGGCCAGAAAAAAATGGTGTCTGGCCTACAACTCTGTGAGATACCTATTAAGGAACTCTTCATACCAAAAACACTACCACCATCCAAATAGGCAAAACTAAATGAGAAAAACATGTTACAGAAACTCAAAACCATGATTCCAATACTAAAAACAACCACTTCTCACACAAACACTAATCCACACAACCACTACATGTCCAAGATACTAAACCATATCGAACACATGAATTAGTAAATTTCATACTCCATGTCAACATACTATCCCCTTTGGTTGGCACCGACTCTACCGCATGGGTTTAATCACAAAAACAATTAATTAATATTTATTAGGAATTAGTCCTCCCCCTTTCATATGTCTAGAAATTATCACAAATCATACCACACACATCACGGTCCATGTAAAAAAATAATCTCATAAAAAAAAGTTCAAACATCTCATCACAATGACAAACATAAAAAAAGAAGACTCAAAACAACTCTAGGTACAAGGAACTCATACGCGCCTCTTTCTCCCAAGTACTATCCCCGAGGACACCAAGCCTCCAAAACATACTAACAAAGGAAATGTTCTTTTCACATAGAAACTTCTCTTCATGGTCTTAGATCTCTGCTAGATTCTCTAAGAACATTTTATAATCCTTGATATCCAAATGTCCCCAATCAAGGAAATGGGAGTCATCGTGAAGATAATGAAAAATGTGAGATATGTAGAAGACATTTTGGATACTATTCAGCTGCAGTGGAAATTAAAAACGACACACCACATTTCAAACTCTCCACAACACCTATATGGGCACAAAAAACAAGGGAGATTGCTTACTCCCTCTACTAATCCTACGTTTCCCACATCTAGGGAAATCCATCAAGTACATGTGAACTCCAACCCCAAACTACAGGGGCCTCCTCCCGTAATGAGCATAAGACATATATCAGTCTTGTTCCGCTTTCTTCTTCTCATAAACAAGGTGAACCATATCGTTCATGCTTTTCACTTTATCGGTACCAAAAAAAGATGTCTCCCTGACATCCATCCATCACAATGGAGAATGACATGGTATCACATACACAACCACAAATGTTGTCATTACATTGCAAGTATAATAGATATTATTATAATTAATGTATAGAAAATGGTAGATGTCATACCCCTGACCCACCAAATACCTATATGCATTCCTTCAACATATCATCCAACATATGGATAGTCTATTCTATCTACCCTTCTGTTTGTGGGTGGATGTAGTGTTGTTGTATAACTGAGTACCTAAATCATGTTGGAATCCCCTCCAGATTGTTGTGGTAAATAATATATCCTAATACTATACATTTGAAATAGGAAGTCCAAAAAACCTCATACACAAACCTCATAGAAAATTCATACACTACACCCGAATACTTGATCTCTACGAAGTGGTCTGATTTCTTCAACAGACCCATGAACACCCAGATTGCCTCACAAAAACCCCATGATCTGGGTAATCCTGATTAAATCCTTGGAGATGTCATCCCATTTCAACTCAAGAACATCTGAGGGTTGTAATGATCTTCACAGGACACAATTCTAAACATTTAACTACTGGAAAATAAGACACTAAGCCACAATCTCTTTAACTTCCCATTTTATTTTGGGCCACCATAACAATTCTTTAACACTACTATACATCTTGGAAACTATTGGGTTGACTGTGACTGTGAGATATGAAACACAAGAAGAACTCACATATACATTTTCACTAGAAAAAATAGCCTATCATGAAGCCACATCCAGTTTTTACCATTATTTGACCATCCCATTGGAGCACCACCATGGTCAACACGACCTCTCATCTCCACTACCTCTGAGTCTCCCAAATGAAACTCCCCCAATTGATATATTACATAAGACATAACCATCATCTAAAAGGAAAAACTCTTCCACCATCCACCCTTTCATCTAATTTCTTGGCATCCAATTATTCCATTTATCTCCAAAAATATGCAGATAAACATACAACATGCTTATGTGACATTTAACTCAAATCATCATCTAGGATATTACATTTTCATAAGGTGTAAGAGATCCATAACTCATAGTTCGAAAATAACTATATCAACCTCTTTTATAATAGATTCAAGTCACACTTGGATAAGATAAACCTCAAACTCTTGAGAGATGTAAACACCCTAACCTTTACACCAATGAGTTATTTATACCACAACTTCAATGAAAACACAACTTTCTCTAGCTACAGATCATATGTGGAATAATTACTCTTATTGGGTTGAAATTTCATTGACCGATAAGAGAACATTTACGTATATTACATTAAGACATTAAAAAATCATTGTAATGAAGCATAAAAAACATCTTAAAAATCACACTTTCCTCACGAAACTGAAGCACATTAGAATTAATCAAATACCACTTTTGGTAACTGAACACTTACTAATACTAATCACTCCTTAAGAAATCGTGGTCTTTCCTAATCAAAGATATCGATGAGGCTATAACTGATGTAAAATTGGGTATATACCTCCATTAACATCATACAAGCCCAAGGAATCTACAACCATTTACATGTTCTTTGGATATTCCCAAAAAACTACAGCTTCAACCATCGATGTGTCAACTTCAACACCCACATGAGACACCACATGACAGAGGAAATATACCTATCATTTCAAATACATTCCCTAAGTCAAAATTACTTACAGTTAGAGAGGATGATTAAAATTTATGATAGTTCATAAATGCTCAATATAATTCTCTTTTAACTAGTAGTAGATTAAAATATCATCAATTTATTCATCGATCAAATGGTCTAGGAACTCATGGAAAACTGAGATAATAATACCAATGAACATAGCTAGTGTGTTTGATACAACGAATGGAATAAATACAAACATCAAGTTCACATTCATTAATTTGAAGTTAGTTTTCATGATATTTTCCTCTTTCACAATCAATTAGTGATATTTAGAATGCACATTGATCATAGAAAACAAAATCATCCCTATTGGTTGGTTGAAAAGACCATTTATCCATGGAAGGGGGTAATGGTTATTAAATATCAAAACATATGAGCTCTCCATAAGGATACAATTCGCTGAATGAAGAGCTTCTATGTCATATCATCAATTTGAATCCTAAAATTTCACAACTCATATAGTTATATATAAAAAATATCCAACATACATGGAAAAGAACCATGCTATAATTCTATCCTAATGTCAAAATCATGTCAGGTGGTTATCATCACAACAAAAATGGTTAAATTATTTAGGAACTCCCAAAGGACACTGGGAACCTCTACCAACACAGAATCTATTGATTCGTCCCATAACTAATCCAAAAACGGCGAAAAGTGTCTCCACATGCTTAATTCCTAGCTGAATAACATAGCCCTCCAATGGAAACCACACAATGAAAATCCACATCTGGAATCATGACTCTATTTCAGAAGCATTCTATAATAGCACATATGAAATAAAACCATTCGATGATAAGGATCAAATTGAGTGGCTACATCTATAGCAAGAAAACATCTCCCACTTGACTGATGCGAACCCATCATCAATCCACACCCTAGGAACACATCAGTATTGCTAGTATTACCACTGAATGGAGTATTCCACACAAGGAGAATGAGAATCCTATATATTTCTACCCCATAAACATGTTAATGAGTTGGTGAAGCAATGGAGTATGAATCTCCCTAATCAAACACACAACAAAAAATAATACTAAACAAACTAGTCATACCTTTAATGATCTTAGGACCCTCTTGAACTTATTCCCCCACTCAAAGAAAATTAAATCTCCCAAATACACTATAACTATTTTGAAAAACTCCTTCATGACCATTCTCAGGTTGTGGTGCCTGAACACGAGGAATATCCTGAGGTCAGCCACTACTTACTCAACCTCCCCACAGAAGTGAATAATAATTCCACCACTACAACTGAAACATCCATACTGGAAAATAATTATTCGGCTGGAACTGAACGTGTCCACCTCCACCAAATAGAGCTTGATCAACAACTGGTCAATAGTCTTAAATGTGGATGTAAACCCCACAAAAGAATCACAGAGACCCAATCCCTATATGGAGGGCATAAAAACTATATGGTTAAAAGAAACATTGTTTATATACACTTCCGTTTTGTTAAAACCACAATGGTCCTAGAATAAGAAACCCACCACTAACTACAATACCCATATATGACACTTTATTGTTCATATCCCATGGAAAACCTCCCATGTGATTCAATTATCTTGATCACCTATAGCTTCTTCTGAACCTCTACTTATATTGTAAATGTAAAATGTATAACTGCATAATAGATTGAAGGATTGAGTGCCTCTTCAAGACTTATACCATGAGGCACATCATCTAGAAAAATATATGGGAAAAAAACAGAGTGTCCATAAACTAGATTCCCAACTCCCACACTAACATGTTCCCATGAAAAAGGGAGAGCTTCTCATTCCTCTTCACAACCATCATGTTCAAATAATGAACTCTTTTCATTACACCATATTAAATTATACCCACAAAACATATATCTCGCTCCACTCTATGAGATATGGCATCGAACAGTAATGCACACCCCCACCCTAAATCTGACTGACTACCCATTAGACCTATTTATCTATCGAGGCCCAGATCAAATTGAATGAAATTTAATGCTCCTCCAACCAGCTCTATGTTTCCACATTTTAAAGACAACCCTATTAAATCCTCGAATCCATACACTTAAAATAATGTAACATTTTCTACCACATATCATCCTCCTCCACTGGATGATCCCACTATCGCTCAATTAGTTCAGCTTGTCGAACCTCAAATGCCGGAGCTGCACATAGATAAAGACTAGGATCCCCTACTGAATGGGAGAAAAATATCTTTTCATGCCCGACCATATGAATTTTCATTGTAAGATATTTTAATGGTCTTTAATATATTTAATTCATTTTATCCATTTTAATTTTCAGAATTAATACAGTAACAAAATCATAATGATGCATGTACCTCCCCATGGTATCTTAACTACAAGAGTTGTATCACCAATTGGTCATTTGATAGGCTGTGATTCCTTTCATCGGATGATGGAGGGACCTAAAATCTTGTGTCATAGATTATTTTTTCAAGCCTATATCATGAAGAACTATCTTATGAATCGTGTTCCCGACCAACCTATTTAATTCTCACTGTAACTATCTGCAAACTGTGACCTATATATCAAACATCAAACATTGTAAAACTCTATCATGAGCCCCTACATCCAAAAATACCCCTCCTAGGATATCAAATTATAAAAGGAGACCATGTAAATCCAGTCCCACCTTCAGTAGTCCCCAGGTAGGAGACAAGAACATATTGTAAAAAATATCATGTCTTCAAAGAATTACCCAATATAATAATATAGGACCAAGATATATGATGAAAAAAAAATAACTCTAATATGTAATATAAAAGTGAAATCCAAAACCATCCCACTTGAATATATAAATAGAACTAATACAAATAAATGTATCTAAAGAAAATAGCCTAAAGTTAAGCTAAAGTAGTCACACAACATAATATCAAGGGTCCCAACTAGGAATGTCCACCATGGTCCATGTCATACCCATGGAAACTTGAAAATCGTTTTATATACATAGGGTGAGAATACAAGTATACTACGTTGGAAAAGATCATGTCACTTGTGCACAAGTGGAAGAAGCATACTAATGCTCCAATGAGAAAAGTATAGAACCAAAAAAAACGTAAATTGATATACTAACCATCCCATCCTCCCCAAGGCAGGCTCACCAAATAACCCAAGATAAGAAATATAATATAATAAAGACACAACAATGATAGGGTACCCCGGACCAGATTACCACAAATTAGACACTCTCACACCCCAATAACTGACATCCTGGAACTCCCACCACTTCTGAATATACCACCACACATGTCACACACAGACACATAGGAAACACACAAAAACACATCCTGACTACACAAAACTATGTCAAACACTACAAATCATACCACCCACAAACACATGTACCACAAACCACATCACATCTCACCTACACTCACCTGGTCCACACACCACACCACAACCCTCTGTCACTCTCCAAGGTAAAAAATCCCATAATAAATCATCACATATCATCCATAAAAACCTAGTAAAAAACATCCCAACTTATCTTGAAGACGCACGGTACACCACATCACAACATATTGTTAGTTTCATGTTGGCTGGATAAAAAGATTGAATAGTTTAATTTTGCAAAGTGTTTTTTTTCTAAGAGGATAAATCAATTCACATTGTATGTTCATTTTTTGAAATTAGAAGATACATTGTTGATTTTTATTTCAAAATTATCATAAGTTATGAGAACTTATGATGCATGACTTATGACGATATGGGAGAATAAAGGAGCTTCCAGTCATATACAGTTTTGAATGGATGAAAAGATGATGGTGGATGACAGGGAAGTTATAGTACATTCCATAGATTCTATGATGATCGTAAATTTGATCTATTAAAGGATATATATCATGTTAGTGTAGTTTTTGATGAAATAATAAGAGTTTTTAAATATTCCAAATTAAATAAAAGAAGCATGAAGGTTTTGGAAAATCATATATTGATGGTGGATCCGTTCTCTAGTGTTTTGAAAATTATTGGATCTTAAAATAGGAAGATGAAGGCATATGTTTTTGGAAGATAATTTTTCACGATAAATTCCATGGGTTTTGAATAGATGCGTGCAATTGTTGTTTCATTATTAGAACATCAAATTTGTGAAAATGCATGGAGTGTGTGAAAAAATGGGCAAAGTGTGTGAAAAATGAGGCTACGTGAAATATTGTTTTTGTGTGCAATATGGAACGTTGTTTTGAATTTTGTGTGCAAGGGGTTTTTTAAGATCAGAATATAGAATAATGGGAATGGCATGAAGCGCATGAATATCAGAAGAATTTGTGCAAAAAATGATGTTGCATAAAATAATTTATATGTACATAAAGAGGGCTTGACATGTGGATTGGTGTTTTTCACATGGGTACAAAAATAACTATAAAAATGATGTGAACCCCACTCATTTGTTAAGGCTCCACCAGTTGTGGAATCTCACGATCTGAAGCATGTAATAATATAAGCTAAGTGTCTTGTGTTAAAAAAGTGAGTTGTATCCCGAAATAGGAATGTTGAACGAAAAATTAAAAAGTTATCTGAAAAAATTATGTTGCTCGAAATAGGTTTTCCAAACCAATCATTAATTTCTACCCTCATGGGATTTGAAATGTGTGCATTAAACCCTACAGTATGCACTGCAAAATTTTGGGGTCTATACATTTTTTTATTTGTGATTATTTGAGTTCGCACAAGCTTCTAGGTAGGAATGTGTAGAGATGTACTATAGAGAATACACTTTTTGAATTGTAAAAAAGAAACTGAAGAATTGTATTTCCCTATTTCTGCTAAGAGGGTGCACATGCGCTTGCAGATTATCTTACAAGTGATACACAAGTGTAAGTGTATATCCTACTAATTTTATTCCACATTATATGATTTTTTTCTAGTAGATTGTGTGGTAATTGAATTTTTATAATCCATACCATGGACGTAGATACTATTATTGAGTAGTGAACCTTGTAAATCTAATGTTCATGTGGTTGTGTCTCTTCAGTAGAGAAATAAATATTTAAAAGGAGGTGAAGGTTTTTTTCCAAAGGAAAGGAAACATAAAAGAAAATCATATAACTAATTCACACCCTCCCCCTCTCAGTGATACATGGATCTTAATTGGGTTACATCAATTGGTATAAAAGGGAGGTTCCCTCCATTTTTCTCTGCTAATGTTTTGAAGTGACGTTTTTATGGATAATATGAATTGCGTGAATCATTTGGGAACTTTTATAGCATGATAAATGATATTTTCAATAAAATCAGATGTCGTGGAGAAATGTTATAGGATTATAAAATTGTTGAAAATATCTTGAGAATTATTCCTAACAAATTTGATACTAAAGTTTCATCACTAGAAGACAAAGCCCATAAAAAGTTATCTCAGGATTATTTTCATTGCACTCTCATCACTTATGAATTGAGAAGGGCGAAGACTGTGAACATCATAGAAAAATCTGATAGAGAAATGTCTTTCAAAGTTGCAAATAAAGTGATATTGACGAAAATTTTTATTAAAGATGAAGCTTAAGAATCAGACTCTGAAAATGTGGTATGTCAAAATTCTAATGAAATTTTAGCCTTATTTTCTAAAAATTTTAAAAGAGGCGTAGTGAAATACAAATGTAAACCCCCTTTGAAATGTTTTGAATGTGGAGTTGTTGGCCACATTATGGCTAATTTCCCTCAAAAAGGGAAAGATGAAGATTATGATGAAGAGGATAGAAGAAATAGATGGTCATAGAAGAAATAGTATGATAAATATAAATAATATGGGAGACATATGGATGAAAAGATCATCAAATCAAAAAATGGAATATTTTTATCAAAAAATGTAGAATAATATGATTGCAAGACTGAATCTGAAAAATAGTTTTTTTGACAAAGCAAGAGAGAGTAAATTTTTTGAAATAGTGAATAATGAAGATTATGAGAACAATAGTACTGAAGAATAAAAAAATCAACATGAACAGTATATGAACGAAGATATAAATAAATGTCTGAGAATTATCAGAAGGCTTTCTAAGGAAAACATGAAATTTACAAATAAAAACTATTCATGAATTGACCAAGAATGTTTTTCTGATAAGATACAAAAAATTTAAAGGTATATTGATGATCTAAAAACTTCTCAGGAGAGTTAAATGAATCATAGTGATCATAAATAATTAATTATGAAGGCAAAAGAAGATGAGTTGGAACTTGTCCAACATAATCATTATAAAGGTGAGGAAAGTTACAAAAGGTTCAAAAACTCTGTTAGAAAATATGGAGGAAATTATACTAATAATGATCCTAAAAAAAATATTCCATAAATTTTTAAAAAGAATGTTGGAACTGGTATGGATAAGAACAATTCTAGAATGGCAAGGTATGTGGTCAAAGTTTGCAATCATAATTAATCAAATGTATTTAACAATCCGAGTCCAAAAATATGTCTACTAATTAAAGCTCAGGTAAGTCTAAATTGTAATCTGAGTTGAAGAAGAATGATAAAATTGAAAATATGAAATAAAATGGTCAGTATAATTATGGAAAAAATATTTTTGAGAATAATGTTCACCACAATGGTCATTATAAATTTTTCAAAGGGAAATTTTCATTCTATGCCTACTTCTAGTATTATGGTGGATTCAGACACATTGAAAATATGTATTGGTTCTACCAACAACATTAATACTAGTCCACAATATTTTAAAGACATGTATTGTGGGGGAGTAAATATTTACAAAATAAACCCCCCAAAAGAAACTCCAATATACGTCTGAGAAGTTTTTTGTTAATGTTGATAATAAGTTCCAACTAAAAGAAACAATTAGTGCAACATGTGATCGACCTGGACAACATGAAAAGGTTTGTCATATTGTGTTTCTGAAATAAGAATCCTTTTTTAAAAAATCTCAGAGGATGGATATAGTAATTTCTAACAATTATTGATCTTATAGGTCTGAAATGAAAGAGTGATTAGTTGAATTTCCAGAACAAATTGACATGGCTAGGAGATTGGAAAGGGCATAACAAAAAGTGGAAAAAAAAGGATGAAATTAAATCTCTTTTTGTTTAAACATCTTTAAAAGATATGAAAATAGAATGACCATTGATCCTTTACAGTGGATGTATGTCTCATATGATTGGATAATTTAACTTTTTAATCAATTTGAATGATTTCAAAGAAGTTACAATGACATTTGTAAATGATTAATCATTAAGGATCAAAGGTGTTAGGTCAAATGTCATTGGAAAAGAAAAGACGAAATACATGAAGAAACTATATGTTGATTGGATGAAACACAACCTTATATGTGTTTCAAAACTATGGGATAAAGGTAAAAATTTTATCTTTAGAAAAGATGGAATTTTCTCTGAAAAGTGAAAATAATGGAAATGTAGTTACAAGTGGCCAATGTACAAAAGGGAATTTGTTCCATGTTAGTGATGTAAAGAACTCATTTTATGTTGGGGTGGTTGATGAAAATTTGTTATGGAATAAAATTATAGGACATCTGTGCGAGAGAAACATGTTCAAGTTATCAATGTGAGATAGTATACAAGATATGCATGATTTATACAGAAAACGAGATTGGTGTTGCACTATTTTTGAAAAATGGAAGATAATAAATTCTATTCGTAAGTGAGCTGAAATTTGATCAAAACGACCCTTGGAACTTATACATTCTAATATTTTTGGAACAATGAGAATGAAATAACAAAATGGAGATTAGTACATCACCACTTTCATTGACAACTTTACTCGATTTACTTGTGTATTGTACATGAGACATAATTCAGATGATCTAAAAATGCGTAAGAGTTTTTGAAGGAAAGTAGAGAAGGAATGTGAGTATTCTATAATGAATTTGATAACTGATAATGGTGGTGAGTATAAAAATGAATAGTTAGAAAGTTATCTTGAGAATCATGAAATTCATCATGAGTTTAGTTCAACATACACACCTCACCAAAATGGAGTTTCTAAAAGAAATAATAGATGTTTATTAGAAATGTAGTGAACTGTGTTACATGAACATAGTATTTCTCATTATTATTGGACGAAATCCATGTGAATTATTGTGTACATTTATAACAGATACTTCTGTAGGAAAAAATTATATATGACTCCGTTCAAAATGTTATATGGAAAAACTCCATGTCTGAAACACTGAACAGTTTTTGGGTGTCCATGCATAATAAATAATAATGGAGGAAACATTGGATAGTTTGAGAAAAGTATAGATGATGTAATTATTCTTTGATATTCTCTATAAAAAAGGATATAGTTTTCTCGACAATGAAACTGGATGACTTATTGATTTAGCAGATGTGACATTTTTTGAATATTATTATAAAGAAAATAAATCATATTCTGATGTGGATGTTGAGCAGGATAGAGAAGATATTTTTAACTATTCTGATAATGCTACAGACTGTGTTAATCAGACTCAAAATGAGGAATCAGTCCCCACATTCTCAGGTGACAAGGATGAAATTCGATCATCTCATCCTAGGAAGAGGAAAAAAGTTGGGGATTTAAACATTATGGGAGATCAAAATCAGAGGGTTCAATCAAGAAGAACAATTAATTCTATTACACGCAATTTTATCTATTCTTATGTCTAACCAAATGATGTAAATGATGCTTTTGAGAATCCAGAATGGGATCCGTCTATGAATAAAAAGCTCAATCAGATAGAGAAGAATGATACTTCTGAACTTGTACCAAATATGTAAAATAAAAATATTATTGTAACAAAGTGGGTATACTGGAACAAGATTCATGGATAAGGTGAAGTGATAAGAAACAAAGCAAGATTGGTTTGCAAAGTATATTCACAAATTGAAGGCATTTATTTTGATGAAACATTTTCTCTGGTGGAAACATTATAAAAAACAGAATATTTATTGCTATTGCCGCACATCAAGGTTACGAAATATTTCAAATAGATGTAAAATCTGCATTTTTTAATGTTGAATTGGATGAAGAAGATTAGAATGATAAAAATTATGGATTTGTTATTTGTAAGGATGAAATTTATGTGTGCTGGTTGAAGAATAATTTTTATGGGGTAAAATAGACTTTGGAGGAATGATATTATGAATTGCATAATAGATTAAGAAAATGAATTTTATGAATGGTATATTTGGATGTAATCTTAACATCAAGGAGTGTTAGGAGTTTTCTATAATCATAATTGTTTATTTCAATTAAATTATCACTCCCTAAAATGATTAACGATCATGTGAATGATTTTATGAGGAGATGATGAAGTTATTTTAGATGTACATGCTATGAGAAATAAAATACATTCTTGTGATGAAAATTTAGCATTGGAAGAATCACATTTATTGGTCACAATAAAAGTATGCTATGTAACATCTAAAAAAGTTTGGAATGGAAAATTCGAAACAAGTTTCCACACCAATTCTAGTGGGAACCATGCTTTCTAAAGATGGAGAATGCAAGGGTGTTTATCAGAAAGTGTTTTGAAAGCTGATTAGAAGTCTATTATATTTGACTTCTTGAAGACCTGGCATCGTCTATGTTTTTACCATATATGATAAATTTTGGAACACTATTCATGAATCAAATTTTATTTAAGGAAAAAAAATTCTCATATATATCAAAGGCAAAACACATTTTGGAATCAGGTATGACGGCATAATAAATATAGATCTATTCAGGTGTTCAGATGATGATTGGTATGAAAACATAGATGACAGAAGATCCACATCTTGTAGAGTTTTTTTATAGTGAAAAGTTGTGTTATTTGGTGTAAAGAGAAACAGAATTCAGTAAATCTTAGTATAACTAATGTTGAGTACATTTCTGCTACTCAAGCTGCAACCCAACTCATGTGGATGAAGACTTAGTTTGAATATCTCTTTGTTGAAGTAAAGCCACCCTTCCTCTTGGGATGCGATAATAAGAGTGAAATCAATCGTAAAAATAATCTGGTATAACATTCACATTAAAAAATCATAATACGTTACACTTAACCAAAGAACAGGTGGATAATAATGAATTGAGGCTAGAGTATGTTCCTCCATCGAAACAAGTTTTTGACATAATCACAAAACCATTACTGAAGGAACCATTTTATAAATTGAGGTTGAACATGGGTGTCAAAACTCCTTCTCATCATGGTTGAAGTACATGAATTTTTCCCCACTCTCATCTTACCTTTGGATAATGTTGTCAAGGGGGAGAATTGTTTCATAAATCTATCCTTATGGAAGCATTCAGAAAGGGGGAGTTGTGGGTAATCTATGAATCTAGCATGTATCTTTGTGATCTATTATAACTGTTTGTTGGAGTGGTTATAGGAAACATTTTTATTGTGTTCTTGGAATGTTGAAGAATTGAAACACACTGAGGTAGATTCATAGAATATTTTGTGAAGAATGATGATGAGACAAGATAATGAAATTTCATAGTCACTAATTTTTGGATAGCATGGTTTTGGTTGTCCATAATTCTTGATTCCTAAAATGAGTTAGTCCACTTATGCAGAGAATTATTGGAAAGTAGACCATTGATTAAGGTTAAAAATTATAGTGATTTATGAATCTTGGTTGACAACACAATATAAAGGGGGAGATTTTTGGGACCATGTTGGATGGTGAAACTTTTTTAAGATATTTCTTTTTCTGTGTTTTGTCTTTTGTTGTCAAAGAGGATAAGTCAATTCTCATTGTAAAAGCATTGGTGAAATAAGATGATGCATTGATTATTTTTATTTAAAAAATATCATATTTTAGGAGAACATATGATGCAAACCTTATGAAGAAAAGGGGTTGGAAAAGGTGCTGCCAGTCATATATAGTTTTGATTTGAAGGAAATATGCTGGTGTAATATAGTGAAGTTTTGGTACATTCCATCAAAACACTGATAATGCTAATGCTGATCTATCAAAGGATATATATCATGATAGTTATGTTTGTGATGAAAGGTGAAGAGTTATTTAAGAATTAGAATAACATAAAATAAGAATGAATGTTATGAATGATTATATATTGAAGGTGGCAGTGTTTTCTAGTGTTTGCCAAATTATTGGGAAATAAAATCAGAAAATGAAGACATGTTTTTTTGGTAGAAAATATTTCACGCTAAAGTCAAGGGGTTTTGAATAGTTGCACACAATTGATGTTTCATGATTTTTACATCGAATTTTGGCGATGGCCTGGAGTGGATGAAGAATAGGTCAAAGTGAATGAAAAAATGAGGTTGTGTGAAATATTGTTTTTCGTGTAATATAGAACACACTTTACAATTTTGTGCATAAGAGGGTTTAGGGAATCAGAATAGATAAAAATGGAAAATTCATGATGTTTGTGAAAATATCAAGATGCGTGAAAGAAATGATGACGTTTGAAAGAGTTTTTACACACATTAATAGGGATTTACGTACAGATTAGAGTTTTTCATACAGGGCCACAAATTCCTATAAATATGAGGTGACCCCCTCTTATTTGTTAAGGATCAAGACTTAGAGAAATCTCAATATCTGAAGTGCGTAATAATATACGCTAAGTGACTTGCACAAAAAAGTGAGAAGTTACGCAATATAAGAAATTTTCATATAAAAGTAAATAGTTATGTGGAAAAAGGAAGTTGTGCAAAATAGGTTTTCCACAACAAAAATGAATTTTTACATTCCAGGCATATGAATTGCGTGAAAGTAACACTAAAGGCTGCGCTGAAAATTTGAGGTTTTAGCATGTATTTTGATGATCGTTTGTGAGATCTTACCAAATTATGGGTAGGAAAGTGCAGAGTTGTACTTTAGAGAATACACTTGATGAATTGTAAATAAGATCCAAAACATTGTATTTCCTTATTTGTGCTTAAATGGTGCACATGCAACTACGTATTACCTTCCATGTGCTACAAGAGTGTAAGGCTATATCATAATCGTTGTATTCCTCATTAGAGGATTCATTTCTTGTGGATTGTGTGGTACTGGATTATTTCAGTACCATACCAAGGACATAGCTACTCTTTCTAAGTTGTGAACCTTTTAAATGTTTTGTTAATGTGGTTGTGTGCCATCAGCAGTGAATGAAATATTTAACAGGAGGAGAAGGTTTTTTCAAAAAGAAGGGAAAATTCATAGAAAAGGATATAAAAAATTCACCCCTCCCCCTCTTTGTGATACTTATATCTTTATTGTGTAACTTCAAATACCACAAGACACATGGTACACCACATCAAAACTCGTCCAAATGAGCTTTGGCGATCATTGCCTGGAAGAGGGGTATGGATGGGCAGGTGTCCAACAATCCATCCTCCCACTATAATGTTGTGAAAGACACCCCCTTTTTACTATGTGGGTGTTCATCACATAATGATCAATTGGGAATGGGTTAATATATAAATTACATGGAAATTAAAAGATTATATATATTATATCAAACATTGAAGCCCAACCTGTGGGTTCTCATATGAAAAATTATCATGTTAAAATATCAAGTCTTTCAAAACATATATAAGCATTTATTTGTATCTTGAATAGTCATTTTAAAGGAGAAGATCCCTAATATGTGGCCAAAAATTTACAACACATATAACACCTACTCATTTTATTAGTTTGAATCAACCACATCTAATCAGTCATACCATTATTAATTTTTTTTAAAATAAATTTATTTCTCATTAACCAGACCATCCCATGTCATTTCAACTATTATTGAAAATTAATATATTACATCGACCACTACCAAGGAATCTAGGAAAACATAACCATATTTAAAAAATGGATAAATATCCCCATCGTACTATCACCTCACTGACCCAAAAGCATGACAAAAACTACAACAAATGAACAACCATATAGACCACCTATCTCCCAACATCCAAACAAAAATCTCTATCCCACATGCCTGAGAACACATCAAAACACGTCATGATCAATTTATGGATTTATATAAGAGATTATATCACATTGATCATTAATTTTGGGGTGTTATCAATCAAAACAATCACGAGGAAATAATTTCATTAGCCCAGTAAAAGTAATTTTCCATCTTCCATTTATGGTTACAACAGAACAGTCACAATTAAAGTAGAAATTAGAAAACATAAAAACAGCACATCCAATATAAATAAATCCATCAATGGGAAAAAATTTCATCTGGGAAAGAATCTCGTACATTTCACAATATCATAAAAAATAGAAAATCTTTAAAAGCATGTGAATAAAAGAACATTTACCACTTAAAATTTCAATTTCTGAATTAATTATCATTTAATAAGACATAAAAATAAATATCCATAGGTGAAATAAGTAAACCCTTCTTACATGACACACAATAAGAAGAAATGTGGAAGTCTATTTCTCAACGATGATTTCCGAATCGTTGTGCACTACCCAGGAAAAGAAGAACCCCAAGAAAAAAACCACTCAATAAAAACCACAAATAATCCTATATTGTTCCATGGATCCGTAAAAAAACCAATTTTCACCCAAAACAAATGAAACTCCAACATAGTGTAACCCTAGATAATAATTGAAGTAAATAGGCGATAATGAGAGGATACCTCACCATGAATTGAAGAAGAAAGACTAAGGATTGATCCTCATAGAATGTAATCTCCACAAATGGAATGGAAATTTCGTCAAACACCTCGAATGAGACGAGAGTAACTTTTGTAGTGTTTGAATAATAACCCGAGTGGTTGAATACTTTAAAACTATAGAATATCGTTGAATTAAGTGATGTGTAATCACCTTTCACTACCTATAATTATTTTATTCTAGGTTTATCTAAAAAATGTATAACCTTTTTTTATTTAACCTCGAAAAATACACATCGCGAACCGGACCTGCATATGTTGTGACACTATCTTTCTTGATGTGTAATACATTTTCATGATGTTTTTTTCATGATATAGTACTATGCCACTTCTAGATTCCAATGAAAACTCCCTGATCCTTCCCCAAACACCTCCAACACACAAGACTTGAAAAATAACAGACTGGAGGGAATAGACCATCACATATTCAATTTATAATAATGACCATGTTGATCAGATGACACATATTTAGAAGATTAATTCATGATGTAAACTCAACGGGATGATTTTTATGATTATGTTTTGGAAATGTTTGGTGAATTTCCTTGGTCATGTTTTATCATAATTAGGTGTAATTATAGATCTCATTAATTATTATTGTAGTTTTATTTTTTGCCTCTATAGATTCATATTTTGATTTTTATATTTCAAAGTCTTATACTATATTATATAAGTTTTTTTCCTAATTTATCATTATTTATATCCCATTTTATAACTTTAATTGGAAAGGATATGGATATTGTGTGGATGGTCCATTTTCAATCTACATTTAAGTACCCACAACAGAGGATTATTAGTTATCTTGATTTTAATTTCTTGTGGTACAATTTATGTTTTCTATTTTTAATAAAACAACCACCATGGATTGGGTGATGTTTTTTTACTATATATTCCTATAATATTTAATAAATCTTATATGTTATGACCTCATGAACATAACAATGCAACCCATATTATCGAAATCGTTGAAATAGTGTATTCATTGCAGATATAGAGACACTACCTTATTATGGAACATTTTGTATTCTTTCTGAATCACAATAACTTGAGTTATATTTTCTTTTATTTTCATATAAATTTTCATCAACAATAGTGTATAGAGATCTATTTGAATTATGACATATATATATCTTATAAAATAGGTAATGGAAATGTGCAACCTAATTCCATATGAAATATATCCTTTTATGGTGTTTTCTAATATTCTACAGATTTATATAGATCAATGGATGTGATTTGATTCTTTCAAATTAATTTAATGTATAACACATAAATGGTTCTTTTATAATAGATGATATTGTATTCATCCTTGATGTTGTAGGTGGTGTAATCTCTTTAGGGAAATATTTATATTGATGACAGGAAGGGGTAGTTATTTTTATTTATTATCCTGAAGTATGTAGAATGAGAGATAAATATATGGTGATGTTTTAGGGAAGGATATTATTTATTTTTATAGTACATGATGATATACTCTATAATCTTTCTAACTCACCTTTCATGATGAGTACTTGTAGAATTAAGATATAATATTATTTTATGAGTCAATTTGGAATGAAGTTGTTTGTAAAAGAGTTTGTGTCCAGGTTTTTTCATCTTCTAAATAGTAAATTATAAACATTTTATTCCTACAAGTTAATTTAAATCCTTATCTTACCAAAATTTGATGTGAGTTTCTGTGTTGGTAGTTTACATCACTAGTTTCTATCTAGATAATAGAGGCCCTCATGTTATTCATGTGATTGTGGAATAGAAAAAAAAATTCTCATTTCATGTTGAGCATATAATTTCATATAGTGTATGACTTTGTCATATTTTATATAGATGGTATTAGGTGATTTAATGGGGTTTGAAGTTTGGTCATTTTTTTTATTATCATCATTTTACATCACGTGTATTTAATGGGGTTCCTCATTCTTTTTACACTCAATTATGAAATTGCATTGTATTTTTTATTGAAACAAAAAGATAGATACAAATGAGGATCATGACATTAGAAAACTAGATTCATGCATGCGTTCTATAATTTTTAGTATTTTATGTAATAAATATTAATTTTTTGAGTTTTTCTATAGTAATAGTCACCACTAATTTATTTTTATGTATATCTTCAATATATTTTATCGGTTAAATTAAATATTACCATCATTCATAACTAATGTTAGAGAATTATTAATTATTATTCTAATTATTTTGTAGATAATTATGGATATGGTATGGGTTTGTCATGAGTAAAGAGAGGATTATTATGACCGTTATAAGGATTTTTCAGATCACCAGAGGAGACCTTTAGAATTTTAAGATAGAGATAATTTTTTTTAAATGGATCTGCTCATATAATTTAGTAAGGATTTAGTTTTCTGAGTAGACATTCACATTATTTTATGTCACCTTTTGATCTATTCAACAATATAGGTATCTTTTCTTATTTTATAGTTTTTTATCTATATATTTATCATATTGATAATGTTTTCAATGATACATAGATTCATTAGTGTATTAATGATGACTCTCAAGTCATTGAATAGTGAGAGTTGGATATTTGGGATGATGTGATGGTCATAGTGTTGTTTGTGGAGATTATGGACAATCATGATAATTAGATTAATTGTAATTCAATTATTATGGTTTGTTTCTTATAGATTCACATTTTATTGGTGTATTTTATGTGGGAACCTGAGTCACAAAATCATTCTTAGGGTCCAGTGTTTTTTTAAATTATTCCTTTTAGGTAATCTTTTATGTTACTATTATATGATTTATGCATCAAGATTTATTTTTACTAATTTGGCTATTGTAATTTTTCACAAATTTTTGTGGGTGTTCTTTTGGTGATGGTGAGATTATTATTTGAATTGTATCCAATGGGGGGAAGGTTTTTGTGGTTTTTTTGTTCTTATATGAGGAATTTTTTTGATTATAGTGGAAAATATATTTTGAGACGTACCCATTTTAGATACACATACCATATGTTTACATTTATTTCATCATATTTGGGTGATATTTTTGTTATATTGGGTATTTAAATTGTTATAAGGGTAGAAAGACGAATTTTAGAATATTGATAGTCAAAATACCAATTATTTAAGCGGTCCATACCATGGTGGTCATGTACTTTTGATTCATTAGGTCTTATGTGATGAAACATAAATTTCAAGGGTTCTTATGATATTTTAGATGGTGTTGTTAGGTAATATGTGTAGTCTTGTATATTTTTTGCTATTTTTTGAATCTATGTCATGTGGAACCCATTTTTGATAAGAATTATTGTTTTCTTGTTATTGAGTGGAATTATTTGGATGTTCACTCTGAAATGGGGAGGTTGAAATATGAATTTTATTTACCTTTTGGATTTTATATCATTGTTAGAGGTGTTTTATGAAATGATCACTTTAGGGAGATAGTTGAAATAGTTATATTTTTCTAGTTATTTCATGGTCATTCTTAGCTAGGACTTGTTCTTAAAAGTGAAAAAATCTATTTATAGGAGTCTTATACCCAATGGGAGATCTAATATGAATATATGTAGTAAAATCAATTTGTAAATAATATGGGTTTATAATCGTTTTAATGGGAATAAATTATAGTTACCTTAAGTCAATTTCAAAATGGCCATTTATGAATCCTTTATGTTATGATGAGATTCTGTTGAGATTTTGTAATATATTTGAGCTATTCATGGTCCTATGATTGGTTATCTCAACATTCATTGTAAACAATACGACTCCAGTTCCACCATTGATGTCCCTTAGTGATTGAGTCATTCATAAAAGAAACAATGATTTCATTTTTGATACACATTTAATCTAAGGTACTCTCTTCATATCTCTATCCAATCCTATTTTATTTATTTTCTATTTCCCCTATTCTCTATTATCAAAGGGATATATCGAAGGATATGTTTTCCATTTTGATATTTTTTTATCTGGATTTAATGATGGAGGTGATGTATATGACATGACCGAACACACTAAGAATCCTTATAAGAAATAGTAATGTGAGGTTGTCACCCCAATCACAAATATAATAAGCTAAGGGATGGGGAAAATCCCAAATTAGTAATAACACTATAATGGGCGGCCTTATACTAGTGTAATAATAAAAACATAGACCTCAATGCATACCCTAATAATGACATGTAATAACAAAACGAATCATAAATGTGATAAATTCATGAAACAACCTCTAAATATACATTGGTGAAATGTATATAGAGCATAATATAATTGAAAAAATAAACACCCAAAATATAAAAATTGAATCATTACCTATCATCTAAAAATATTAAGGTCTCCCCATATGATCCTAATTCTAACCACTATCATCTAACACATCCACCTTGTAATTATACTCACGGACAATACCTATTATTCCAAGATGCACAACAAACTACACACCATTTTCATAAGGATCAACACAAACAATAATGATATCCAAAAAGGTAAGAATATATCTATACATAGTAGGATACTCCAAAAATACAAATATAAAAAGTTATTCATATCATAATGATTAATCTATAAGAAAAATATAATGATAAACCTAGATATAAAAAAAGGGGAACATACTATGTAAAAAAATTCATGTTATTTACATACATCTAAAGGAAAAGTTTAAGAATATCTATTAAAATATAGTCTACCAAGGTTTTAAATCTAGGTACCCTCTAAAATGTTCTAGTGTGGGTCATGCCCTTAACCAAGGGTCATGAAATGTTCCAGGGGATATTGACCTCAATGGAAGACTGGTACCATGACTAAGCACTTATATGGCTTTGTAATAACATTATAGTTAGAGTACCCACAAAATAGAAAGGTTTAGATTAGTACCAACCAAATCTATATCATATAATTTTTTTACATCACACTAAAATAACTATATAGGCATAAGAGTACCTATCCATTATATCACATTGAAGATCACCCCCTAATCCTCATCATCATCCTAATATATACTAATATGAATCATTAGTACCATTATAATATTACCTCATGTCTCATTTCTAAAATTGAATAAAAATATATATTAATTTTCTACATGAAAAAAATTATAATGGTTTATCTACTTTCTTGACTCTATGTCACGAGAAAAGAAATATGACATTTAAAAATGACTTAATGTAGTACACAAGCTATAATACCTGTTACATGGTGAGTGAATATAAATAAATATCATATACATGTACCAAAAAACATCATGGGGTGTAAGGGAAACTTATAAGACACGTATATTACATGAAATATCATGTCATGTGGGGAACATGTTGTGTACCACCACAACTCATGTCATGTTCTACTATCACATTATGTGTAGTCCTAACATGTATGGAACATATGTCAAAACAAAAAATTGGGTGTGCACTCCCAAAATATGCCATGGAGGATGACTAATGGAATATGTCTTGTTTATTATTTCATACAACTTGTGATATTAAACCCTATCTATAACCCTTGTTAAGGAAAAACCTAAGATATATAGTGTATGTTTCTGAACTACATAATGTGTGGTAGGGTTTCAAAACCAAATTCTTCCCATATCCATGAAATATTGATTTATCTTAATAATTTACATTAAATGATGCATTTTTAATCATATAAGTCAACTATACATGATTTAACTCCCCAATTTTTTTATTTATAAGAATTTATTTATAGAAAATAAATCTATTTCTGCTTATGGAGAATCCAATCACCATATACATTATTTTATTATAATGAAATCATTCCTCTATTACATAACTATATACCATTAGAAAAAGATTAGTACACTCACCTCAGCCAATAATGTAAAATTAAATTGACTCACATGATCGAGATATTCAATCATTATTTTAATAATACCATAAAATCTAAATAGTATTCCTCATCATATATGGATTATAAATACATTTTATATGTGGGAAACCTAAATATACATTAAATTTGATGAACTATGATGGTTTTTTTAACATTTATAGAGACCATGGATTAAAAAAACAAATAATATATTATAAAAAATTTACAAAATAAATCTATGAGAATTAGAAAAATGTAGATTGACTTGGATGTGGTGAAAAGATGAATAAAGTAGAGAGTATCAATACATTATTGATATTCATTGAATATATAGAAAATAAATCATTAACAAATTCCATATATTATTACTGGTTTGATCACAATATAATACCAAATACATATTAATTTCATTGGTGATTACCTTCATGTTATTACATTAATACAATGAGTATTTATTTATCAAAAATATATGTTTCTCCCAAGACATCTCTTCTATATGTATTATGGTTTTTAGTCAAACATTATTAATTAGTAAAAGTTATGTTTAAATCAAGAAAAATTAGGCCAAATATGAAATTTATCAATTTATCAGATAATAACAAAATTAACACCTTTGATGAAAAAAAATTTACAAAAATTTATAGACCCTTGGGTCCCTAAATCAGATCAAAATTATACCCCATTTTGGGAAACCCCCATGTTTGTAAGACAACATGGTATTTATTTTCCATTCTGAGACCCCATTTAGGAGAAAAAAATTATTCTAAAAAATTCATTGAAATGATCTAAAAATAATGTATTATCATTTATATAATATCATTAGGGATTTGAAAACCTAGAATACCACACCATATTCACAACTATAATAATAAATATTGATTATAATATTCAAAATCATTTTAAAATTTAAATATGAGATGTTACAATTTCCCAAAATTCAATTATTTTCATCTATAAAATCTCAATATACTAAAAAGGTGAGGGTACATAGTCTTCATATTGGTTTCATTTCTCTATATTCATTCTTTGAGGTTTTCATATTGATAAGTTTTACGAACCAGTGGAATAGCTCATTAATGAAGGGTCATTTCCTATCAATCCTCAATCAATAATAAGTACTCTGAAATGGTGTCTCCTTCCATGATTTTAAAATTTCCATAGTTAATTTATTTTGATGCCTAACATATATATATAATTAGTTACAACATTCGAATGATTTTTTACACCAAATCGGTCAACATTGAAAAAAAATGTAGTATGAAACCTCACCTACCCTACAATGATCTGTGATGGACTGATCAATATTAGGGATATATTATCAAAATTAAAAAATATATGAAATCTCCAATGAACTAAGGCATTTAAGAGCACGTTATCTCATTCCAAAAATAAAAAAGGCCTTCACAAATTCTTAACATAGGACTTATGGTTTCATCGAACAGTCGTCATTTACTCCTACATCCACTAGACCATCTTAGTTGTCACTTGAAGTTTCTCCCTCTCATGAGTGACAACTCTCACATCCCTTTCTAGAACAATAGTGACCCAGAATGTCTCCCATATTGGTCCTATAATGGACCCATGAAAATTGGGGAATTATATTTGTTATTTTATGTGAACTCTAGATAAAGAAAATAGTCCTCCAATCATTTTCCAAATTCAAATAAATAATAACTCAAAATGTTCTCACTAACCCAAATTGATAGAATGATATGGCCATCAATTTAGGGGTTATAGGTTATTCTCATCCATAATACGGTCCAAAAATAATCGCATATATATCTCTACATATGGTATGTTAATTGATCATTATAGAAATAGACAATTTTCAAGGGTACCTCAGGAAGATAGGTGATCTTTAATAAAAAAAGCATCCCATGATCTCTATAGAACACAATTATTATATGGAGAGGAATTTGAGAAATATGGATAGTCAGTAAATAATCACGTAGATATAACAATGATATATCACTAATCATGGGAAAAAATTCATAAAATGCATTTATATAATATATAAAATCCAAATTGGAACCTTGATGGATTGGATCAAACTAGTTGAGACCAGGTTTTCTTCATTCACATGTTGTCAAGTGAGGTACCAAAAAATTTAAATATTGTCATTCATCTATATATAAAAAAATTACCATTGAAGAACATGTAATATATAATCCTCACATGGATGAAACATTAATAGATATTTATCAAACACCTTCAATACCCCTTACAAAATAAATGACTACGATAACTATCCATTCTTGATGGAGGATGGTGTGGTCCCCCAAATTTATAAAATTCATTTATTAAATCATCCATTAATACCTTATCATGATACACCTAATAATTAATATTCCCCAGTTGGGCCTCCTTCAAGTATCTAGAACTATGAACTATCATTCTATACCTCTACATTGATTAAAAACCAATCATATCCCTATAGGCATCATAAAATATTAAAAACTCAATTATCACATATAGAAGTCACAATATAGGAGTGTGAGTCAACATTTTCCACAGTTCATCAACGTCTATATGAAATTACATTAGACTAAATTAATGTATTCAACTTTAGATTTAAGGGATTCAATGGGGCTATAATTTTAGAGATTTTAATATGAACATTCAGTAATTACCTGACTGACCAAGGACTATCCTCACAGTACTCACACTATTGGTTAAATATAATTTTAGAACAACATCAAAAATAACATTATTCACTTCCACCTCAGTGTCTGAGGTATTATTTATCATGAATTAATCCATACTAATCAGGAATTGACACTGGAGATATTTTTATATAGTTGGTGATACAAAAATATGTTTATGGACATCATAATAATTCATACATGATCAACCTATAATGATTTATAATTATTCGTTTCTCTCAATGAAGACTATTAAGTACTTGTCTAGTATATGCTAAATGAACCGGTTCAAAAGACCCGTGAATGTAAATAGATTTTTCATCACACCAATTGTAATAACTGTGAACCCATAATGTTCAAAGCAATATCAAAATTCCTCTTTCATCCTATCCCCCTCACTAATCTATATAAAATGATAGTCATACGCGACATTGATCAATAAGAACCAACTTTATCTTTTAACACACTATAATTGGCCATGTATCCTTATAATATGATTTGTTGTTCCTCTATTTTTAATACAGTTTAGAGGGTATATTTTAACAAAAATAAATAATATTACATCATATCATTAGCTGAAAAATATAAGATCTTCCCACAAGGGCAGACTATGATAAATAAATACTATCTAATTTGAGGTCCAATAAATGTATCCTCATCTTCTAGAGAACATCAAGTGTTATATATTATTTGACCAAAGATATTAGTATGAACCAAAGAAGAAATTTTATACATATTTAACATATAAATTATGAGGTTATCTGGGTACATATTTAGTAATGTCATCTATGTATCACTACTCTACTATTGAGTGATGAACATCTGAAGAATCTACAAAACAAAGGCTCAAACTCGCTTACTAGTAACAACCTATATATATTTTTTCATAGAATCCAATATCATCTTAATTAAATAAGTACATCTCCCATTATGTAAAACCTTAACCCATTATCATAAATTCACCTCACCCTCTAATGAAATTGGTTTATAAGGGAAAAAATATCAAGAAGTCATCATACAACTTCGTATTCTCTACAAAGAGATATCATGTGAAACACTATCAATTAAGAATAAAATAACAATTTTGGAAAATTTTGGTGATAAATGGATAATTTACAATTGGCTTCTATATCCGTAGATATCTAAATTGAGGCTTCATTAGATCCTTAAACACTTTAATAATGAAAATAAAAATTAAATGTTAGATTATGCATTGGTATTCAAACAAGATAGTGAAGGAATCCTTAAATACAATAAAAATACATGTTATTGGATGAATATTAATTAGAAATAATTATCATAAAAACTAAAATAATAATTTTTTCTGTCATTTGAAACTTGGATGCCAAAAAACCTGTTCAATATTTTTTGAAAAATCACCCTTTAAATTCCCCACAATTATCACCCTTTATAGACATATCATATATAAAACAATTATTCCTATAATGGTGAAAATGAAATGTATGAAAGGGTAATAATAGATACCCAGAAAGGGTAAAATAGGTATATATAAATCAATAATCATATCTATGAAAATGATGAACATAAGGGTCTGAGAATATGGGTAAAATATTAGAAGTTCCTACCAAAAAATTCATAGATAATAATCATGAATCATGTAATAAATATTTCCAATTCATGAGACATGAATCCTAAAATTATCAATGAAAATGATCCATGAGATTATAACATTAAAATAATATATTGTCATAAAATAGTGAAAATAATTTGAAGGGATAATAAAAATCATAGAAATATTATGCCAGGGATACACACCAATAAATTAATCCTATACTAGTGTGAGTTTAGCTAATACTACAACGTATATTGGCTTGGGATCTCCAACCATGCACCCCCTTCTGTTCTTAATATAACCTCTAATGTACCATCATTTGGGATTGTGAAGACTTACCATGTAAGATATGTGCCAAAAAAACCTTAATATTTACCAATTTCATTTGAGGAATATAAAAGACTCTCCAATAAAATAATCAAACATAATTTATATGTATTCAACAAGATGATTAAAAAAATACATTTCATCATAACATAAAAAATTAAAAAATAGGTTTCACAAATATTTCAACGTTATATTCATAAAAAAATCTAAATAAAACAATAAAGGTGGTATAATTTACACATAAAAATTAGAATCGTAAAAAATATAAATGTATTTTTTTCAATGATGAAAATATCCTTTAATATATATGTTGAACATTTTCATGAGGAAAACTCCTTTTCATTTTGAAATCAATTATATGAAATGGGAAAATTTATTAAATATTAAGGGAAATAATTTCATTGAAAAGAATAATGGAAAATTATACATTTTTATTCAATGAAAAGAGTATTCAGGGTGGTTGAAAACTTATTTCATGAATAAAATTTAAAAACATTGATTCCTTTCACATTTTTATCAAAATTTAAAATCTACATCATCTGGATGAAAATAATTATTTAACTATACTCATAGAAATGTAATATGAAAAATTGGATTTAAAAATCATTGGATAAAAAAATAGACATTTTAGAAAAATATTTTGTGAAAATATTGAAACAGTAAGGGAATATTCCTGGTAGAATATAAAAACAAATAAATGATTCCCGAAAAATATTCTTGCAAGTTCTTTAGTACTTATGGATACAAAAATGAAATAAGAAATTTTTATTTTAAAAAATAACTAAATGAGTTGAAAAAAATGATATTTTTTAGAGATAGATCATATAATTTCATAATAAAAAATTCAACCATAAATAATTCTTATAGAAACTAATATTGTAACATGAAATCATCCTAAATTGGAATTTTTTGAGCCATAATTCACATTAATTTATTAACATGAAATTAAATACTAAATACTATAGACATATGAATATTCATGATTCAATATATTGAAGGGGATGTAAATACATCCCATAAATAATTATATGTTTGTAAGATAAAATATGTCCCAAATAAAAAAAATTAGATGTTAAAACCTTACTACTTTAGTAGAATTATTTGAAAATCCCCATGGATGAAGTAATTTGATTATTATCATTAAATACCATGTATTACATATAATATATAATATAACATGTCAATGGATTAGTGTATAAAATTTGTAAATATAAATAGACTAATTACATCAGACATGTATAAAAAAATTGAGTCAAATAACATTTTTAATATCATATATGATCCACTTATGACATTTTAATTCCCAATTATTAATAAATATTTGTTAAAATATTCTTTTATATGTGAAATGTATTTCTATTTTCTGGAATGATTCCATTAAAAAGTATATGTAATTATTATTTAGTAATTTTTAATACATATATTTAATTTTAATCAAGTAATGGTTATCATATTTAATAAATATATAAACTTGTTTTCTATATCTATACAGTTTTGATGAAAATTAGTCACATCATTTTGTGGAGATGTTAGTCTCTACATATGCATTAGTGATGATTAAACATTTTGTTATATGTAATGAAGTATGGTAAATAATAATTTAACATTATATAATCATTATTAAATCATAAATAATTAAAAAATTCATTAAATAAATCATTATTTCAATATTTATAGAGTATAAATTAAATAAAATAGAATCTGTTTTTGGATGTGTTAGTATACGTATACGCATGAGCAACATTTATATTTTCAAAAATTTGGAATGGAAAAAAGTTAAAAAAAATTATATTTAATAAATATTTATTATATCATCAATATCATATGTAAACATTAAATTCTACAAAATAACCAACCATTAATTATGGTAATAAAAAATTATTCATATCTCTATATAGAGAAAATAGTACACATGTATTCATGATCGATTATTTCATTTCATATATGAAGAGAAAGGGGTAGAGAATGTTTTTTAATAATGATAAAAACATCAAATTATATTTATGATAATTTAGTGATCATGTTTTAATGGATACTTAGGTTTTATAGAATGTAGAAAAAATTAAAATTAAAAGACCTCGGTTATGATTTATATATCTTCATTGAGAGAGTCCCTTTAGTATATACATTAATCATTCGTTGGATGAAATTATTTGAATTAAATAATATATATGTTGAAGGTATGTAATTTATGAATCCTTTTTTGTAGGTATTTGATGATATATAGGCATTAAAATGGGTTAATTAGGGTGGACAACAGGTGCCATTTTATAAGTGAGAGGAGGGACATATATGGAATTACATAAACTATTTCAATAATATAAGAATACATTCATGACAATGTTCATAAAATGAAAAATTATTATAATATTAGTTAATATATATTTAAAATATCTTTATCAATTAATAATTATATCATTTTATGTGTCATTCTTATAATAATCATTTTTTAACCACTAGTAACCCAATTTACCATTAATCATGGTTGAAATATTTTAAAATTTTTACTATTTTTTATGATATAAAATTAAGATGAACCTATAAAATTATTTTAATTATTATGATTAATAATATAGTATCAATTTGTTAAAATTAATTTTTAATAAGTCGGTGAACATAATTTATAATTTTCCTATAAAATGTAATGAAAACTAGTTTTAGAAAAATATATTTTTTCAGAATAAAACTGAATTTACATCCATTCCATTCTATTAATATTCCAAAAAAATTAATGTCAAAATATTTTATTGAATATATAATATATATATTTATTTCAAATAATTAATGAATCAATATTAATTCAGTTTATTAATATATATAAACATTGTGGTCATAGAAATAACATTTAGAACAATGTGTTTTAATGGAGAAAGATGAACTTATACTATTTTTTTTCTAATTCATATGTAATTTATTATATAATATATAATTAAATTATATTTATGTTACATTAAATTAAAAAATCAATAATAATGGGTCATTAAATGACTTTATTTAATGAAATGGTTAGTTTTACAAATATTGGTATTTTTTATATTTAGTAAAATGTAATTATTTTTAAAAACATTTGTAAAAACTAAACTTATAAATATAGTTAAATTATATTTTATTAAATTATTTTAATTCGGTGAAATAAAATAGCTTGAATTTTATAAATTAATTATAATATTTGAGTGTAAAATGTTACAAAACCCATATTTGATGAAAATATATCTTTGAAACAAAAACAAACTTTACTAAAAATTGAGTTCATATTTATTATGAATTAATTTATAAATTTAGACTATTTAATTCCTTTATATATTTTTTTCAGAATTTTATTTTTATAATTCATACCTACAAGTTTAATGGCATGGTTTATAATTGTCAAATTTAAATAATATTATTTATATTGTATATCACCATTCACGTAAAGATCAGTGTTGTGAGTACCACAAGATACTAGGGATAATATTATTTTAAAATAAATTTAGAGTTTGATACATCTCCCATAAATATATTAAATCCTCAATTTTTTAAATTTTAAATGAAAGGTTTAGTACTTAAAAATTAATTTTTTTGAAAACATATATCATAGAAAGGGATAATAAAACATCCTTTAAATATGGGTAGTTAAAAACATAATGGTTTCGTGAAATAAAACATAATCAGTTTATTAGGCAAGGATATCATTAAAAAAGTGAAAAAATAGTTAAAAAGTGGAAATATAATATATAAATAATAATGTGATGTGTTGGAGAAAATAATAATTTAGAATGTTAATGACCTAAAAACTACAAATTAGTAATGGTAAATAATACAATTAATTCATAAAAAATGAATTTAAAAGGATAGTGTTTTAATTTCAAGTAGCAGTTACTATACATTATGTTTTATTTTTCAATAATAATATAGAATAAGATAAAATATACATAAATTTTTTCATTCGATATCATATGAATTATTTTATCCTTTGTCTGTGATAAAATCTATTTCAACTCTTATTTCACAGATTTCTCTTAGAAAATAAATTTAGATGAATATTTTATTCATAATGAAAAAAAATTAACGTTTAATGGATCATAAGATCCAATAAATATTTATAATTAATTACTTCCATATTTACATATTTACTAAAACATAAATTGTTAACATAAGTTATCCAATGTAGATTAATCATCATATGATGAATTAATATAGTAATATAAAAAACATCAACAATTAAACATAATGTTCATCCTAAACCATTAAACAAATAGTTATCCTAAAAATACTCTTAATTATGTCTGAAAAAACATAACAAACAAGAAATATTTGATAACCTAATTTTCCAAGATCAACATTTATATTTATCCTCAAAATACAAAAAAGTATCTCATAATTCTACCCCCTAAACAATAGATGATAATGATCATATAATCTCATAAAACATGCCAAACATTACCCAAAATAACAAGATTTATTATAAAATATCCATGAAAACATAAATTATTTAAATAATTCACTCTATCCTTATTCCAACAATAAAATATCATAATATTAAATATATTCCAAAAACAAAAAAAAAAGTTAAAAAGAATCATCCATGATTACATAAATAACTTTTTAATCAAATCGCTAGTAAATTATAAGGTCACAAATACTATCTAATTTAGCATATCAATATCAATCATCTCATTATACTAGGTAAACATTAATATACCTACATAAAGAATATATTAAGTGTACTTTATCTATCAATAACTTTTTTTTTCAAAAATAATATCACCTTTCAACCATGTCACTTATCAAGGTTATCAATACAATTCACTATATACATGACATTTCTAAATTTCAAATGATTTTTAAACATCCCTAGTTTATTCATGATACTTATTACTATAATATCACTTATCAAAAACTTCTAAAACATAACCCTTGAATCCAATTATATACACAATTCAGTAACTTTACCTACCTTCTTATGACACTAACCATGATGTTTTATCGTATTCCATTAAAATTAATTACCAGAATATAAAACATAAAACATGCATTAATATTAGTCAACCTAAAATTATTCATATTTTTTACTTTTATCACATGAATTACTGTCAAAATAATTTATACCTTTTATCTATCATTTATAGTCTCTACATTATTAGAGAAAATACTATTACACCTAAAAAAGTTCTGATCATATTCTTGATATTTCCATCTATGACATCTATTTTATTAATGCCTATAATTTAAAATATAAAATATTCATTCATCGATGATATCATATGAAATCCGTTATTCTAATTCGTATCAATGACTGAAATTTTCAATTGTCCTTGGAAATTTAACACATTATGAAGTAGTTTTACATATATTAATCATTTTCATGTTCTTTTGGCACATTCCCTATTGTTATTACAAAAATAATTTTTATATGAAATAAATTTAATCTAATTTTTTATATTTATTCCATCACATAAAAATTCATAAAATATTATTTCCTATTATTTTGTATGTAAGGAAACACACATAGGAATAATTTTAAAATCATAAAACAAGATGGATAGTGTAGAATAACCATGATATTTTTTACAACAACTTTTATTCTAACCCATTTCTCATCTAGAATACCATTGTATTTATCATTTTTAACATTATTCTTTCTTGTTCCATCATTTTAATAAAACTAAAATACATAATGTGATTAGAAATATTCATTGGGAGAAATCATATAATCATGAAAATAATTTATTATATATTTAAATCATTACACCATACTCTAAATCTAGGAAACCATACTTTTAACATAGGTTATCCATATTAATTTCCAATTGAAATTATTTATAATATATTATAATGAAAATATTAATTAATACATGTATATCCTGTAGGGGTTTATAGATATGTGCTTCATCTTAGGCCCACTCATCATGAACCTATAATGATTGAGTGAATACCAATCCACCCCATTTATAGCTATTACCACCAGGTGAATTTGTTCTATAACTACATCTAAATTCTATAATCTAGATGAGGATGAACTTTCCTGGAAAATCGCACACCTCTAATTACCATAACCTAGGATATTATCCAATACAGAGGCTTATCCAAATGGCTCTCATTAATGTTTTCTCATATTATTTTCCTAAAATAAAAATAACCTAATATGATACCAAATTAGGAGACCAAATAGTTACATATATATATGTTTTACATATTATTAGTTGAATATTGATTACATTTCATGATTATCAATACAAAAAAAAATATGTTCTTCTAAACATATATACATAAGAAAATAGTCTATAAAGGTCCTCAATCATTATCCCATTGAGTTCTTCAAAATTAATACACTTCATAGATATATCAAGCTTAAAAAATTCTCTATATCATATGGAAATGTAACATAATAATTTGTGATCCCATATTCTTAGTAAGTAATAACGTGGGTTATATCATGTAATGATCATATGTAAGAATATATTGAGAATATGTGAATGAGATAATGTTATAAATATTAGAAACTCTTGCACAATAATTCATATACCATCATCATGTGTAATGTAATAAATATTATAATTTTAAAATACATGAATGATAATTGAATCAAAGAACACAATCCATGAATGTATATCATTGGTATACGATCATTTCAAAAAATAATAGAAAAAAGTGCGGAGTAAATAAAATTATATAAATCTTAGGTCAAGGATTCACACCATGAAATTTATCACATATTATTATTGGGATAACCACTCAGGTATAAAAATTAGGCTTCAGATATCCTTCAGAGTACCCTCATCTTATAATCTACCATCCTAGTTCAGACCATAAATGAAACCAAATAGATAATGCATAGCACCTCAGACACTCATCCCTATATGGATGTGGCTACTGACCTATAGTGGGGGACTCAATTAGTACCATGGGGGGACTATACCCCCTTATTCAAATGTAGAATACTAAATCAAATAACCATGTAACATACACTAAATAAATAATTAGTGTATCCATGAATTAATAAATATTAATATCTTCAAAAAATTAAAAATAGATTAAGAATAATATAAACATGACTAAAAACCAATTAAATATTTTAAGGTCTATGTTTCCATGTCATACATAAAAATTTCCTTGAAATAGTACTATTATGTAATCATGACAAAATAAAATAAATTAGTCATTAGAAACATCACTACACCAATGAGTCAACTTCATGCTTTCATTGTTACCATCCCAGATATCATCATAGACCATTAAAAACCCATCATAGGCCTCATATTAAAACTTATTCTTATAATAAACATGTTAGGACTTCTCATATTCTCATGTGAAGTAGTGGCCCAATAATGGTGAGATTAAAATTCAATAGGACAATAAAAATACTATTGTAGGAAATAAAAAAATAGAGAATGAATTTATGCAGATAGTGAAATAGTGAAATAAATAGTACATGAATTAATATACATTTTTAAAAAGGAATTTATTAATTAACGTATGACCCCTTGGATCTAAAGTGAATCTAGTCCCAACCAAAACGTTATCAAATATATATGGTTTTATGAGTAATAAAACAAAAGATGATACATACATTAAACCATTTCTGATATCATATATTCCCAAATGTTCTCCCCGGTGCATATACCATATATCAAATTAATTTCGACATGTGCCTTTGTTTAGAAAATATTCTATGAAAAAACTACCATTAATGACATATAGTGGCATGTCAAACATACTTTCCCATGTGAATGTAGTGTAATTTACATCATTATCAACCATATATGTGGAGAATCATTTACAACATCTACAACTATAAATGTGTATTTTCATTTTAAACTTCATAAACCATAGATTTGGATCCTCATGTCCAACATCAAAAAACACAGAAAATACCACCAGTGCTTGGAGGCTTAATTCGACTTATAGCCCATAATTTAAATAAAATTGTTATTCAACATCATGACCCCATAAAATTTTCAAAACCATAATAAATCAATTTTTTAAAAAATAATCACTTACCCAGGTCCCAATGATTCTTAAACAAAAAAACATGGATTGGAATTCCAATCCCATTTAACATATCAAAAACCCTTCAAATGCTCTTTGTAAAATTATAGACCTCACACTTCAATTATAATAATTAAAATATAAAATTAAATCATGGGTCTTCCTATTTACCATCTAAACAAGTACAAAGACATTATTTCCATCAAAATATTTTAAATGATCCCTAAATAAATTGTCACCAATGGGAAACAATAGATTCATTTTAAATAACCATTTTTAATTCACCCCAAAAACCTTTTCATATCTATTGTCTATAAACTACACATTTTATAACAAAAAACATAAAACATAACTTATTACCATTTAAACCCAGAACCATATCAAAATCTGACACATAATTCAAAACATTCCAAAAAGGAAATAGTTTTTTTTTTAAAATCATAACACAACAAAGTATTCCATTTCCCCATTTTAAATTCAAATATTACCATTTTTATAAAATGACCCAACCCATATGTAGTAATTAGTTTAGTCTCCTAAACACTAACACAAATTAGATAATTTGTGGAAGATCAATTTAAAAAATTTGAATCCTAAATATATTATAATAACCCAAATTAGAAAATGAGACACACATGATGGTTATAGAAAATAGAACATACACCTGAAAATGAAACATCAATACTCTATGTAAATCTCTTATAACACATACCACATTAAAAAAAATATTTCAATGAAATTTAGAAATCCTTAAAGAACTTACATGGACCATCTAATCCTTTTCCATAGTCATTGGAATCCAAATAACCATATCTCAACCACCCATGATTTAACCTCACACAAAAAATGTAAACCAATTAAATCTAAAAAATATAATTATTTAATCAAATCCGGACATGGAATACATCTAAAAAAATCATCAGGTAATCAAACCACACTGAAATTGATTCCAACCACTAACAAAAGACTTATGGTATGATCTCGACCACATTATAGGTTAAATACCAAACCAAATTTTATATGAAAACCTAAATTCATAAAATAATCAAGGGAAAAATTTAATAAAATTGATGAAAAAACATACCACCGATGAAATAATTTGAGACAACATGAGAAACTAATATCAAAATATCTTTTATGGAAGCCACCAAAAGGCCTATGAGAGTACAAAATTTTTTCCATCGACTAGTGGAATATTCATAAAAACCTAAACTAGATAACTCTTAAATTATATATGAAGAATAATAATAGGAATGGAATCTACATTATGACATAGAATTAACTTAAACACTAGAAAAGTGACACGAAACAACCCAAAATTGATGGTGGTCGATGGGGAGATGAGAAGGGATCGATTGGGGTAACACACATGATATATGGGGAGAAATCATGGACAAATACTTAAAATATTGAGAAGGAAAATAGTATTTGTTTATGTTAAAAAGGGAAAACAATGTTGAAAATAGTGCACCAATAGAGCATCCAACAATATATGAACATAGCAATCCCATGCTATTGTGACGCATGGTATAATAGACTATACACCATTTTTGTGGCATTTAGAAAGTTCACTAAAATCTCACATTGTATATCATGTACTACTATGTGGTTTCTTCATGTCGTACACATTTTAAATTCATGTCACACCATTAGTTTGCACAACTATATATAATCTTGTTCCAATTATTCACCAGATCCTGCCATACCCCAAATCATTTAACCTCATGTCATGAACCCCAGGGACACTCCAAAAATATCTGAACCCTTTGACAGACATCACCTCATGTCCAAATTGGATCATCTAAAAGTTTCAAACATTCAGAAATCAGTTTCGATTCCCATGTTTTGGACCATAACATACACCAAACTAAAAGATAAAATTAATTTTCAAAATATACTAACCAATACTTCTGGGGGTTTTAAAATATCCCAATAATAATACTTATCATCCTTGAGAAGTACCGATGATAATCTTCCCACATCATAGGATGTACGGTTGTTTCCAATTTATTATCCTATTGAATCATATCACTCTCATAAAGTTGGACATTTAAAATTCATATTCTTTAAAAAACATCACTCAATTGGCCAAAACCGATCCATTTCCCATAGTATAAATTGAATCACTAAGACGGAACCTTACCAAGACTATAAATATGAAATAAAGAATAGTATCATATCTCAACCATCCGCCCAATATAAGATTCTCCACACAATAATATCTATAAAAAAAACATCAAATTTTGATTCTTGGAGCTGTCACCAATAGATAATACCATTGGATATTCTAACTCATTCTCCAACTACATACCGTGAATAATTCCTTATTTACCATGAGTAATCAACCATGATAATTCCAAATAAATATCAATACCCATACACATCATTGAAAACCAAATAGGAAGGATGTGTACAAACCATCAATTCAATAACTAGGAATAAATTAGTTTTCCCAAAAAATAACGGTTCAATCTCTGAAGATCACATATCAATTCCAAAATGAAATCTTTGAAGTGGTTCACCACTTACGAAATCCATCTCATGTGATTACCCAAGTTGAACTATCTATGGCTGAATCATCCTAAAAATGATTAGCTCCCATTGTTGTTATGTACCCATATTACTATAATGTGTTGCCTTTATTCTGAGAGGAATCATGTGATCATCAAAACAGCAGACTGAATTCCACACCGACCATCTGGTGACACCTCACTATTATATCCTAAACCAAATCAAACCTATTACAATATTCCATATAAAACAATAAGCACCACCAACACAAGAAACACAAATTAATTTTAGAACCACTCAGAGCCCAAATCCAATGTATGGATCAATCATCCACCACATTTAATTTCATATTATTATTACCTATATAATTAAATGTTCCAACTCATAATTACCTCACTAGAATTCCGGTTCTACCATGATTAAACTAAAATCATATCAAAATACTCATAACCCTATAAGAATGAAGATTTTACTCTTATGGCCAACTGAAAACTCTCTGAAACAAGGGAAACATGGTACACACCTAACATAAGAATCATTAACCACCATGTACCAACCTCGAAGAAATACCAAAAACAAGAACTGTATATAGACGTCTATCTCTGACATGAGTGAAACAATGAAACATTAATTATCATCCAATGCTGGATTTCATTAATGGACCCTTCAACATTCGTGGACATGAAATCCCTTACAAGTACCTCACTCATATATTAAAGATGGGAAATCTCCACCATATGGCTTCACATCTTCCTCTACATGAGTGAAAAAACCAAATAGGTATTTCATCAAACTATAAAATGGATTTATATATCTTATTATATAGCTGATCCACATATTGTATACCTAGGATGATGTCATGTTGTTGAGTATGATTGTCTTTAGATATATAATACTATAATATTCCATTGTTGAATACCACCATAATCTGAAAATGTTTTTATGTAGCCTATTAGTGAATGGACGTGTCAAACCAATTCAAATTCCTTGGGCCTCCCTGACTATTTTCACCTCATCAATTCCTAGTTACCACATTTCAGGAGGGACTCTTTATCCAAAATTCACATGTAGTTCATGAATCACTTCCATTTAAATATGAACTAATATTCATTATGGAAATACATACACCACATTGCTTGAGTTCTTCCACCCTGACCTAAAATTTTCTAAAAGGAAACATTAATGGCCAATCATATAAATCTAATATAAAAAATTCAAATTAAATGTCAATGTGAGTTACCTTGCGATCACCCAAAAGGGAAAATTCACCCAACCCACCAATTAACATATCTTGGATGACATCATACATCATTATTATGGTCCATTAATGATATAATTTACACGTAAAAAATAAAAATTAAATTATCCCCCATGAAAAAAAATATTTTTGATATAAGTGAGTTATTCCCCTCAAAAAATTAGATCACAATCCCTAGACTCTGGAACTTTCCTTTACACACGCTTGTCTGACCCAAAACAGAGTACCCTTGGGGATTCCAAAAAAAAACCAAACACAACTCACTTATCCAAAAAAATATTCACAACCACTCGAGACTCATGTATCATTATATAGTACCACTAAGTTAACTTATTCTATCATAATTTTTAAAAAGATTCATCCCATGCAGAATAGGTGAGTCACCAAACCAATATTTCACTTAATAAACCTATAGTGCTACCAAAACATCAGCTCTCCGAGTGATTTACATATCAGAGAAACTATAAATCTGTATATTCCATGCACCCAAAAAACACATTCAAATGAGGGATATAATTAGAATTATCTCCTTATCAATTCTATTTTTGAACACTATACACACCACAACAATACAGTTTCTTCACAATGTGATATTACACACTAAAAAAACATAAACATGTGTTCATATTATTCTCCTGACCTAGATCATATCTACAAGGCACATCCAAAAGGCACAACTGTTACCTAGTCTAGGAACCCGAATGATATTAATCCCCTACAATCCAACCATAAGTATAAAGGAATATAACCAAAGAGTTCATTCTAAAAAATAATGAAAAACATTCAATCCCAAAAACCATACTAAAAAAACAAAGTATGCACATTTTTTATGTGGAAAAAACCACTAAATCCTCACACACCCTTATAAAATCACACTGAAATGATCCCTAGCATGAATCACCCTCCAAATTTACAAGAAAAAACTATTTAAACTCGATTATCGTTGATTAAGGTCACTACAATCTTACACCTAGACCAACCAGTCATGTCTAATGATAGCTCACAATGTCAAACCAACATTTCCTATCCCAACTCACTAATGGGTAATTACACATGAACTAATCCCAATGTCTCATGGAATAAACATGATGGTCACCCATATATAGGGTCTCACAAACCAAATACATCATTTTCCAAACCATCGACCCATAATTAGGGAATAATTACACTATTATAATCTCTACATCATACCACTCCCTATATGATTTTGTCACAAAACGAATCCCAATAAAAACCACTATCAAGGATACATTGTTTATGCACCGACATTATGATGACCTGCCAAGTTCACTACACCAGTTTTGTATGATGGTCACCTCAATAACCTCATCATTGAGTGTCTCAATACAAATCCACAAGACCTTATATTATATGGATATCCATATAAATATTAGCTTAGATGAGTAAATTGTATCCATTTATATTTATGAGAGAACCTTTTATGAGATGTTTTCTAATATTTAAACAACTGGACTTAGTCATTAGTAAATTATAACACTAATAATCTTACAACATGTGTGTCATATGTTCTCATCATGATGCATGAGACAAAACTCACATATATAGGATAATATTCAAAACCAAAATAATTGTGTCATTCTAATCAACCAATAAATATAAATACATTTCAAATCAAAACAGCAAAACCACATATGGATAACCCAAACTCAAAATTATGTACCATTAGAAACCAAATAAATAGAAATTCAATACCACCACTTTATAACATTGTCTACCTATGAGAATAAGTGTTCTCAAATCCCCATTGTTAAATCCATTAATGGATATGATAAATTCTTAAATATCTAGTATACATGATCCTAAAATCCAAAGAAAAAAATAAAAGGTAATCATTTGAGACCACACTGTAATAACATGACCATGTTTACTCTATATCATAATCAAGATAGGATCATGAAATAGCCTAAGGACTAGCTCCCTATATGGTAGAGGATTTCGATTAGTAGTGAGGGTCTAGGGTAGTGTTGTGTGGAGACTATCCACCATGATAAAGGTTTCTTATAAAAAATAATATAACAATTTATTGTATATCAACGAAAATAATTTGAGTCCCCAATAATAAATAAATTTCAACAACTTAAAATAAACATGAAATAGAAGTAGAAAAATAAAAAAAACTATGACATAAATAATGAAATATAGTAATGCATGAACAACCTGGTCATTTATAAAACTGAAAACCCATTGGTAAAGTTACATAAACATAGTTAAAAAAATAAACCAGTCAAAAGAGGCTCCACAAAACATCTAATTCAATCCCCCTCTAGTTAACAGATACTATAAAAGCTCTTATGCACGACCATGAAAAACTCATTCTAGACTATACCCCAACATATTCCTTAAATAAACTTATGATACCTAATCACGTACCCATATGTTGAATAAGTCCAAGAAGGGTGACAGTACAACTCAGTAGACCACCATCAATTAGGTTTAATATATTGACTGATTAGAGAAATAATGTATACAGATAAAGAGTGGCTTAAATATACAGTATATGAAATAATAAAGTATTTTGTAAAAATAAATTTATAAATTAACATATGGTCCTTTGGTTCTAAAGTGACTCCAAAGATAAAAGAACCCGTATAAATCAAATTTAGCCCTCTAAGTCGTATAATATAGGGTGATACATACTTTAAACAATAATGAATACCATTCATTCCTTGAAAATAACTCAATAACATAAACCATATAAAAAAATTTATTTCTTGGAACATCAGTACATATCCAAAACCATGTACAAAAATATCATAATCATAACATTTTTAATGTCCAACATCCTACCCATGGGTGTGGAGAGTTATTACCATCATTCTCAACCAAAAACATGGATCATTATATTTGATATCCAGAACCATACACATGGATATTTTTATTCTACATTATTTACAATAGATGTGGAGCATCATTTATATCATCTAGAAGACCATACAATATTGTAACCTCATTGATCCTTAGTTTGAACACCAAAACATCTCATCATTTACCAAAAACTACTTTTTAACATCTTTACTTGTAGAGATTTCAGTACAAAAAAAAACTATTTTAAAACCATATTCATTTTGCAGTGTTCTAACATGACATTAAAACTAAATAATGGCTCATAATTTATTTCACTTATCCCATATAAAAATTCCATAACAACAATAATTGAAACATTTTTCATCTCATGCTTCCATTTAATTTTTTTAAGAAACACATAAAAAATGGGTTATCCTTTTTAACACAAAAATACGGCTGAAGCCTTCCCTTCCCTAAAAAAAATAAAAGGGCTATCAAGGAAATTCAACAAGGGGTATAGAACACAAATATTTTAAATAATAATTTTAAATTCAAAGAAAATCCCTTTTAAAATCACATGGACGTCAACACCATATTTTAAAACAATATCCACTTTCAACAAATCATTAACTGATTGAAACCCCAAATCATATAGAAATCCAAAATGTACATAAAAATATTTCAAAACACCTTAATGAAATTATAAAAATTAATAAAACATGAAAATATTCCATTTCACCCATTTTAATTACCAATTTACCATTTTTGAGAAATGGCACACCCCATGGGTGGTCATGGGTTCGATATCATAAACCCCAATAGATATGACAAGATCCATTGATGGTGTAATATTATAATTTAAATCCTAATGATATTATCATAATCTTTGAAATAAAACACATCACACAATATATTTAAGTCACAAAATAAATACACCTTAAAATAAAATCATCATGACAATGGGTAAATCTATTAGAGAACCAACCACATTGATGGAGATTTACCAAAACATTCAATGAATTCAGTCCTTTAAAAGGAATGTACTTACCTTGTCCACACACCTCGACATCAGAACAATCTCATCTAAACCACCCATGTTGTAAAATCATACCAATTAAATAAATTTAATTATAATAATAATAATTAAACAAGTAAATCTAACCTCATCATAATGACTGATAAATCGTTGGTTCATAGTTCCTTTTGGGAAATGAAACCAACTACTTGACAAAGACCTATTGCATGACTAGTAAAAAATTGAATGAGAAATAACATAAAAAGAGATCCAAGAAAACTAAAAATTGATACCAAAATTTCAGAAAACATTAATTGAATTAATGGTACAATATTCATCTAATTTAATTAGGTATAATGACATATGTAAGTTGTGTTAGGACCTACTCTATGAAGTCTAACCAAAATCCTTATGAGTAATAGAAAATTCATCCATGATTTGGTTGAATCTAAAAGAAAACATAAAAAAACTCTAATATTATAGAGGGGGAAGTTAAAGATCAATAGAGGAAACAATATGAGAGATATTAACCTTAATATTTGAAAAAACATGCCAGAACAACCCAAAATTAGTAGTGGTTGAAGAAGAGAAGAAGTTAGATCTAATAGGGGTCACACATAGAATAGATTAGTAAAAATGGAATCATGAAATTAAAAATGATATGAGGAAAAATTTCCATTTTACACTTTTTAAATGGATCATGTTTAGACTTATTTTTTGGAAAATCCTACAAGAATTGTGTGTCCATCACTATCCAAACATAGACTCCTCGCATGATTGTGGTATATGGATTAACAGATCACAAACCAACAATGTGGCATGTTTTTAGTTCACTAAGAAAATTTATATGGTCTCTCATTACATGGAATATATTTTCTTCATCCTATACACCTATTCACTTTGGGTATCATGGTTTCGGTCCGTGGTTAGAAATAACCATGTGGAAACTGTACACCCATTCCATACTTCCACCAAGACATGAAACATTAGGTTTCAAACCCCCCATTACGCCCTTGAAACTTCTAAACCCTCTATGTAACCACATAAAAAGTAATATTTAGGTCACCTGAAGTGTTACAAACATTGAAAGTTAATTATTGATCTTGATTAAGAAAAATGGCCTTTTCACCAAACCAAAATTTTAAACACTTCTTTAAAATATGTGTATGCATACACATGAGGGGTTTGACATATTTCTGAATGGGTTATCCCCCTACATACCATATCATGGGATTTGGATAACCTACGATGTACCCTTTGATCTCATAAATCATTAACCATTGCCCAAGTAATTAGTGTGATATAATAGCACCACCAATTGCATAATCCAAATCCATTCATATGTATGTCTATCTATGAAAAAATAATATATCTTCATTATACCACAACCCATGGAATAGAAAATTAGATTCGTAAATAATTCATCATCATAACCATAAACCATCCATGTGAAGAATAATGATGATATCGTTTTATCATTCCCCATTGAAGCATAATTGAAATTAATGTGTGTTTTCATAGTTATAAAATACCATCCAAAAATCCGAGGAACATTATCTTAAAAAAATATCCATTTTATTTTCACATAATTTATTTAAAATATAAAATTGTATATAATATCTAGGAAAACTTTTATTCCAAAAGATACATGATAACTTCTGAATCAATCATTATATTAATGAGTAGTCAAGATGATATAAAATACATTTTAATGGTAAACATTAATATAGAGATTCCATTCAAATTTCTATAAAATTTCAGATGTAGGTCACTTGGTAAATGATAAAGATATTTATTTTATAAAATATTAGAATCTAAAAATGGGGTGAAAATACATATAATAAATCATTAAATAATATAAAAAATATTCATGAAAGCATTTTAATGAAAATATGTACATGGAAGATGAATATTCACAAACGAAGAAAAAAATAATGTCATTTTTTCTATATAAACATTATTTTAGATTTATTATTAAATATGGAAAAAAATGAATTAAAAAATGTAATAATCATAAATAAACATACGATATGTAAATATATGGTATTTATGTGAGATATGACATATAATTGTTTCATTGAAAATTTAGGAATAACCAATTTTCACGAACCGTACCCTTGGGTCTATGTCGTGACTACCCCAAGACCGCCAGCCACATGCTATGGGATGGAAAATATAACCAAATATGAATATATAGAAAAGGGAAGTAATTTTCCTTTAAACTCTTACACATGAAAAATCTCAAACTGTAGAAAATAAAAAAAAGTAAACCAAAACTGTCACTAAGACTACTAGTAGGGGTACAATACAACTTAAAGTTCAAAGGAGCCTGAATATAAGCCTAAAACAACAATGGAAGGTAAAACTGCAATGATATGTCTACTCAAGACGCTACCTAAAGGGTAATTTAAGGGTAGCATCCTTTAGATGTAGAAATATGCACATTACTATCATCTCACTGAGCACCACCTAGTATTTGACCTCAAAGGTCTCTGTCAAATTGTTAGTCACCTACAAGAGACATGACATGTGCTGGTGAAGCCCATGTAGGGGTGAGTAAAAAAATACTCAATAGGGACCCAAAAACACAATGCTATTACAAAAAATGATCAAAAGTAAAGATATCTCACACCGAGTACAACTCAAGATATAGAAGGTATGATTTTTTATGATGTATAATCGAATCATCTAGTACTACTGAGAGACTCATCCCTGATGAGTCACAGAGGATTGTTCAGCTACAATGCCACTAAGGTCCACTCCGCTACTAGACCCCTGAGGTTCACTCAGCTTCGAGACAACTGATTTTTCCATGGCTAATGCACCACTGAGGTCCAATCATCTAATGAACCACTATTGTATGCTCCGCTCATGGACCACTATGGTCTACAAGGCTATTAGAACAACAAGGTCTACTTAGCTTCTAGACTACTGAGGAATGATCGTCTGATATACCAATGAGATCTTCCCTTTTACTATACCATTGAGGTCCACTAAGCTACTAGACTGCTATGGTTTGCCCGGTTATAGGACCACATAGGTCCTTCTTGTCATGTCCTTCTTGGAAAACTAGTCGTAGGATTCCTGATCTTAGCGTGCAAGATTCTAGAAGAATATACATCTCAAGACATCAGTCACATCTCAACCACCCGAAATTCTAACTAATTGTATACAAAAATGACCATATCATCTCTAGGGTACCAACGTCACAGAAAATGCGTCAATCGGATTCTCAGTTTGAATGATACTGCAGTTTTAGTATATATGGGTTGGTTGTGTCCAGGCCTAGTCTGACTCGGTCGAACCGACAAAACCAATCTGACATGGGGGTTCTGCATGACCCAACCAGGATCAAACAACCCAACATATCCCACATGGGTTTGGGCTGACCCATTCCGGTTTGGAATTTTGGGCTTTTCTAGACTCGGCCTGGTTTGGCCGTGGGTCAAGCCCGTCGGGTCACCTATCAACCCGAACTACATTTTTCAGAACTGTACAACCATGTTGGTCCACCCATATTCCTAGTTTTACATCCATCATATCCCATAATGGAGGGATGGTTTTCTCCACTATCTCGGACACCCACAGACATCTGAATCGTGTCGCTCGCGGTCAACCCACAAGTTGACCGCACTGATGAGGCACCAGTTTGCACCACAACCATGCTCCACTATTGCTAGATTGGCCAGAAACTCTACCTCCAAGTTGGGTTGTCGGGGTGCTCCCCATGCAGCCGGCCTTGGTACCTATGGATCCTGCTACTACCATGGCCTGGGATCCTTGTATTGGTGTCTCCATCAAAGCTAGGTGTCGCGGCCCTGTTCCGTGACCTCTCACTAATGTTGCAGCCTACCTGGCTACAGCCCTTCTAACCTAGATAGAGATAGTAATGTTCCAATGAGGTTCCACCGATACTATGGATGTAGTTGTTGTAGAATCTTGTTCCCAAATGAATGGGAATAAAAAAATAAGAAATTGGGGAAGGATTCACAACCTAAGAACACCCAAATAATTCCCTAGGTATTTGAACACATTGACATGGATGGGTTCATGTTAGCAAGATCACAAACATCAAAATTAGGTAGAATAATAACTAAGAATGATATCCCGAATATCCAGCATCATTAACCATCCCACATGATTGATTGAACTATAGATCAACCTATTAGTGGGATGGACCACATTCTCCATTAAGCATTAAGAATGAGAAATGAAAAACAACTCACAAAAAATCCGCTACTTGGGGAAAGAGATTGTTTGAAGATGATCATTAATCATTGTCTGTCGATCTCAAATCTTGAATATGATATACAAGGGAGTCTTCACCATCGTCTGATTCACAGATGTTTTTAATTTGAGAGGTTTCTTTCTTTGTTCATTAGAGGTGTCGAATGGTTTTTCGTTAACCCCAAATTCCATGCTTAGTTATAGAAGGAAGACGTGTGTTCATTGCACTGTCACCAAACTGATTCATTAATGAGGATAAATAATGGGATTCATTGTCCCCTCATTGATTCACCATAGTGCGGAGGAGTCACTACATAATAAAGAAGAAAATGTAATAAAAATCATTTTATTTTATTTTATTTTTCTCTAAAAGTTACAAAAACTATATTTTTTGGTCAACCCACAACGGTAGATGTTAGGTTCTTCTTTGGTGAATATCGATGCTCTGACATCAATGGTAACTTCATATTTTTTATATGAACATAGTGTTTTATGTTATAAAAACCCTCTCATATGTTTATTTAACAAACATTTAAAATAGTTTGAAAATAAATTCTGGCCACACTAGGATTCAGAATAATGTTCAATCAATGATACTGGCCTCAAAATAATGCCATTTTATTTTTTGAAACAAATTACATGGAATTACGGGACAATAAATCACTCTAACATTTAGGGATTTACCTCCTCATAATCCAAAAAAATGGATAATAAATCAAATTGGGGTACTAATATTGAACTTAAGACTTCTACTCCAATGTGCTCTCTTGGAGATTCCCATGTTGTCAACGAACACGCACGAGAGGAATCAACCATAAACAAAGGATTCTCTTATATAGATCCTTTATCTACACTGGGTAATCCACAAATGTTTCCCTATCGTCAATTTCCAGTAAACCGTGTCCAATGACATGTGAAGTGACTTGCACGTATATCATTAGCTATGATACATGGATGACATTGTGCACCCTATCTTACTACAGTGGTAGAGACAATAGGTATTCCACCTTTCACACTCATTGCAGTATCATAAAAGGTCCAATTAACTTCAGAGATAGCATTCCACCCAGCATATCAGTCACCTTTCATCATATAGAATACGTTGAATATGTGTGGTCTTCATCTACTATCAGATTATCTTCATCTTTTTAGTGGTAGCATGCACCATCTATGGAGACAGGATTTATGAAACCATTTGGTATGTCTATTAGAATAATGAACAGCATGGTTGTCTGTACAGTGACTTGAAAGGTGCCATACCAAGGGTGGAGTGCTTGTTTTTGCTCTATGTAAATTCCTCCAGAGGTAAAAGTTCCACCCAACCGCTACAAAAATCAAGAATGTAGAAATGAAGCATGTAATCAAATGTGTATATGATCTTATCCGTATAATCATCCGTATGTGGGTAAAAGGATCAGGTCATAATGAACAGGCCCTATACCATATACAATGATTAATCAAATATGTTTGTGGACCATGAAGAGTACTCATACACTATCAGGCTTCCCATCTATTTTTGAAGCCTCTAATTTATGCGCATAGAATGAAAGGTTTTGGGGAAGAATTCCTCTATTAAAATTAGATTGAAGAAAGCCCAGGTTAGGGTCGCCTCGTCATACATCTGGATCTTCGAACTCCTCCTCCTCCATTACAAGCACTGAAAATGGTATGTTTCTAGAACTTCCATATGGTCATGTGGCCTCCTTAGTATGTAGAAAATTCGTGCCACTACCACCAGAAAATCCTCAATGTTATATGGATCTACCTCTCCCCTAAACCTAGAATGTCTCTGCCTCGGGAACATGTGTAAAGCCCTAATCCTTCATGCTTCATCTACCTCACGTGCCGGTAGAAATAGTTTACTGATTACTAGTGGTATCCACGGGACACCACTCGAAGGCACCAAATCAGGAAATGCTCCATATACATAAGCCTCACCACTCTTTTCACTAACCTCTTGGTAACATACTGGAATCCTAGCTTACTGCCTATGTAGAGGTATCCTGAAAGAGATAAAGATGAATCACAATTTAAAGATTATACCAGGTGAGCTATCTCTAATCCCAAATGATCATGAGAAAACATTCAAAGATGCAAGAAACCAATTTTTTCCTGTAATGAGTCAAAAAGTAGAATTAATCGTCCTTGTGTCTGGATACGTTTGCCTCTACAATAGCACTGACATCCCTGACCTGAAATCTGAACTCCTGAAACTAAACACTATTGCCCCAAAAAAATTAGACTCATGTTATTTGGGAAGAACTAATCCACTTAGATAACACATTGTCACAAACCCCCCCATGGACTATTCCATGACTACCCCAAGCCCTACGTCCATAAGATAGGGGCTGGAGACTAGAACATGATTAGCATATCCCAAAATGGTGTTAAATTTCTTTTACACCTTTATACATGCACAGACTTCAATCAGAGGTATGTAAACAAAAAATAAACCTCAACTATAGTTGTGACTACTACTGAGTGTACAATACAACATAATTTACAAAAGGGAAATAATAATTGTTCAAAAAAACAAAGGTAAAACTACCATCCTTCTTCCTCTGAAGACCCTACACGAAGGGTAGGTAAAAGGTTGCAGCCTGTAGCTATGGAAGAATTCATGTATGTCATGTCTCACTAAGCACCACCTGGTGCCAAAACACAATGGTATCCATTAATGTGCCGATCCCCTTCATGATACATGACACATGTGGTCGAATCCCATGTTGTTGTGAGTACCACAATACTCATTAAGGACCCAAAACTACAATGGTAAGACTACAAAACAAGACCACAAGAAAAAAGAACTCAAATGAAGTATATATCATCGTATTGAATTTAATATTTTCAATCATAAATCTGAATAATCTTGTACTTCTGTGGGATTCATCCCTGAATAGTCACTGAGGATCATTTAGCTACTAGACCACTGGTGTACGCTCTACTATATGACCACTGAGTTTTTCATGGCTGCTCGACCACTGTGTTCCACTTGGCTACTCGACCACTGAGGTCCCCTAATATATTGGACCATTGAAGTCTGCTATGAAACTGGACCATTGAGGTCCACTGAGATACTATACCACTGAGGTCTACTCATATGTTGGACCACTACGGTCTACTTTTCAGTTGGACCACTAAGGTTTGCTTCGCTGCTAGAACACTACGGTCCACTGAGCTCCTAAACCACTAAAGTCCTCTATGATATTGGACTACTGAGATCCCTCTCATCATATCCTTCATTTCACAATGAGCTGTTGAATTCCTACTCGTAGTGAACTTCATTCTGGGAGAATCTACTCCCTGTTAAATTGGATGCATCTAAATCCCCAATAAGACTCACTTAGAGTGTATCCAAAGGACTGCCTCATCTCATTGGTCCCAACGCTGCAGATGACACATCAATCAGACACCCTATAAGAAGGATATCGGCATTACAGTCAAAAGGGTCCCATTCTGTCTAGGCTTGGTCCAACTCGGATAGACCGACCCAACCATCCCGACCCGGGGCTCATGCATGACCCAACCACATTCAGCCTACCTGACCTGACTCAGTAGGTTCTAGAATATCTTGGTCTGGCATAACCCACTGGGCAATGATGGACCTGGCCCAGATCGGCCATGGGTCAATCCCACCGAAACACCTGGTGACCCGGTTCGACATGGTCGGACTAGTACAACCCCACTCGGATGACTAGTATCCCTGTTTTACATTGGCCTGACCTGAAATGGCATTCCCTTTCACTCCACCAGCCCGAATTCCCAATGGTATCCAATTCATGACACACACGACTGACTAAGGCCGAATACTTCCCTCCATCACATGTGTTCCATAGACAACAGGTCAATAACAATGATGTTGTCAACCCGCTACTTGACCATGTAGACACGATGTCGGTTGGTGCTGCCACCTAGCTCCACCGTGGCCAAGTTGGTCATGGATTCTACCACCATGACGCTCTGCCTCCTGTATATCACTGGCCTTGGTGATAATGACTCTGGCTACCCTCACGTCCTGGGTAAATCCACCAGAGTCCCTCCCAGACTATAGAACCATAGCTGTTGACCATTTCACCACAAATAATGGGAAAAATTCGGGACAAAATTAAGGAAGGATTCACAACAAAAGAACATCCAATTGTCTATGTAGGTATTTATTTGTCTTGATGAGGATGATTTCGTACTTTTATTAATATGAAAACCCAAAATAAGGTGGAATAATCACTATGATATATATCCCCTTTTATACCACATCATTATCCTTCCCAAAAGAACTATTGAACCGTGGATCAACCTGTTTGTGGGATATTCCTCAATCGTCATTAAATTTTAAGAACGGGGAAAAGAGAATCACTCAGAAAAACCCTCATCCTAGGAAATTGGATTTCTCATATATGATCATTCGTCATCGTATGTTAATTTCCAGTCCCAAATTCCCTCTCTAATGGTGTCATCACCATCATCTAATTCATTGCCATTAAACTATGGAGTGATTTCATTCTTTGTTCGTTAGATGAATTCTAGGGTTGTTCGTCAACCTAGAATTACTTATTTAACTAAATAAGAAAGACATGTTCGCGTTGCATCATTGCTACACTTCTTAATTAATGAGGTACATTAATGGGATTTTTTATCCCCTTTTCACTTCACCACAACACTGACAAGTAGCTGTGTAAGAAAGAAGAAAGTACAATAAAATAACCTTTTAGGTTATTTGATTTCTCTTCTGAAATTTCCGAAAACTATCATTTTCTGTCGACCCATAAAGTTTGACATTAGGCCCTTTCTAGGTGATTCCAAATGCTCGGATTTCAATGTTTCTCATAGATTATTGATCTGGGAACCAGTTAGAATGTTATAAAAACTCACTCGCACATTTATTTAACAAACATAAAAAATATATTGAAAATACATTCCAGCCACTCTAGGCCTCAGAATCATGTGTTGTCTCATATCCTAGTCTCAAAATAATCCCATTTAATTTTCAAAAAAAAATTACACAGAATTCATGGACTTTACATAAATCCCACTAAAATGATATATTATAACAATGAACCTTTACTACATTGGATGTATTTGAGTCATACTTCTCATGAAAGGAATAAAATGAAATGGAAAATAAAATTACCATTATTTAAAGATATAAATGATAAAAAATATAATGGATAGTAGATACACATCATAAAATAAGATTGATGTAAAAGATAATTTATCTCCCAAAGAAGATTGATTGATATGGTAATCCCTTACTAATTTGGAAAATTCAAATCAAATTCCATTTGATGAAATAATTTTAATTGTAACATTAAATAATAAAAATTAATAAGGATCCATAATATTAAAAAAATGTATCATTATATACACCCCAATATATAAAAAGGTTCATAACGTCAAACATAACACATACAAAAGTGGGATGATAGAACATGATCATATGTCCAACATGACTTGTATGGACTCTATCCTAATAAATTTTATATTATTATATTTCAATAATAGAATCATATAAAATATATAATAAAATGTATGGTCTTATGATAATATTGAAGCACCTATTTATTAATAATTTTTTAATAAAATTATCATTTATGTATAATAATTGTTTTGTTTTCATCTATTTATCAATTTGGTAGTTAGGCTCCCTGCACTTCAATCTTGGTTCCTTAATATAAAAAATATTTATCATTTCATATGTATAGTATTTAATCATAGTATAATTTTTTTAATAATTCATATAAATAGGGTGATGAATAATAAAACATTATTTTATAATAATTATCATATATATTAATTAAATCTATCCTTTTTTTTATATTTTTATATTTAATATATGAAAAATGAAACACATCTATTTTTGGAGGTGTTAGTTCACTCATACGCATGACTGAATTTATCATTTTCTAATAGATGGGATGAAATGAATCTAAATAATATATTATTATTTTAGAAGAATAGTTATTTCATAAATATCATATTTAAACATTAAATCCATACTAATAACTAACCATGAATTCTTGTAAAGAAAATTAAATCATATCGCCATATAGAGGCGGTAGTCCACACCTACACATGAGTGATACATTAATTTTATAATGGATAAAAATAGGATGGAAATGTTTATTACATTATCATAAAAATGTCAATGTATATTATGGACATTATATTCATATTAATTATGGAATAAATAGGTTTATAGATGGTGTAATAGGAAATAACATTGAAAGAGTTTATTTTAGATTTATACATATTACATGAGAGACCTCCTTTTAATTACTGATTAGGCCTTATTAAGACTATCTACGAGGAAAAACAAAAGTTATAGATTAAAAGGAAGAAATATATAAAATTGTAATAGGTGTGAATTTTACATATATAAGTCTCATATTTCAACAATAAGGGAGGGGACGCAGTTGCATTATATATGTGACATGAGAGACACACGTGAATTTACAAAAAGGAGTTCAAAAATATATGGACACGTTCATGATAATGTTGTAAACAAATTTACAATAATTAAAATATAAGATGATACATTGTAGAAATATATTTAATAATTAATTATTATATATGTTTATGTGGAATTCCTACCCTTATCTCTTTGTTCAACCCCTATAAAACTCTTTTTAACCTTATCCGTGTAAAAAAATTAATATTTTTACAATTATTTGGGAAAACAATTATGGTCACCTTATTTTTTTATATTAATAGTGGTGATTAAAAATATGAAATAAATTTTAACATATTTAATTTCTTTATTTTTTGAATTTAATTTTAAATAAGTGTGAAAAAATGTAATGAAAACCGGTTAAAAAACATTTTTATGAATAGAAATGGATTTACATAAATTACATTCCTTGAAAAAACAGTAAAATAATGATAAAATTATTTCTTATGTATATGATATATATATATATATGTATAATTAATCATTATATTATAATTTAATTTGTTATAATAAAAACACATTACATGTAGAAAAATAGTATTTAGAAAATTGTGATTGTATGCCCCAATATAAATTTGTAGAAAAATATAGTAAAACGAAGATTGGTATGTATTAAATTAGCCTAATTATAATTAAATTAAACTAATTTTAATTTATTATAAAACTAAAAACATAATGTAACTTTTTAATTTCTCTATTTTATAAATAATAAATGGAATTTATAAAAACACATTATTTTTCTTTATTTAATAAAAATTATTTTTCAAAAAAATCATAAAAAACATTCCTAATATAATATAAAATTTATTATTTCAAAAATTAAATTCATTCACATCAATTAAATATTAAAATTATCGAAATTATTTATAATTTCTAGAAAATAATACAAGAAAATCCCTTTAAAAACCTTATTAATGAAGCATAAAATGACTTTATAGAAAATTGGGCACTTGTTTATTATTAGTTAATAAATAGATATGAATTATACAAAACCAATATAAATATTTTGTTGTTGTTTTTTTAAAAATATTTTTTATATAATTTTTAAAATTAAATAAATATTTGTCACATTAAATAATATTACTTTTATAGAATATCAAAGATCGCTTAAAAATCAATGTTGTGTACTATGAAATATATCAAGAATAATGTTATTAAAAATTTTGTTTTCATGGTGTTACAAGTTTCATAATTAAATTCATAAAAACATAAGTTATTCCTTTAATCATGTTTCACATTTCATGATCATATCACTTTACCTCATACAGCTGACCAAGATCTTAACTATTAGCTTGTTGAGATGAACTACACATTCTAGTTGTGTTGGTGGTGGAATTGGGTCGTTAAACTATCATTATATTGACCCCAACCCTAGATAATAGCTATGTCCTCTACTAGATCTTCCCCATTTATGAAAACCTAATCACCTATGATATCCCAATGTTCATGTTCTTACATCCACAACTCAGATCCATAAACTATCTGACCGCCCTCAATTATATGATGTGTCAATTAATCTTGTTCCATATAGAAAAAACTATCACAATAATATATATGTATGTATCCTAGCTGTGTTAATCCCATGGGTGATCATTATGATTCTAATCACTGAGTCAATTTCTACATGTGCAAATTTCTCATATGTTGAGATATGATGTCTAACCCCAGCCTGAAGTTGTTGAAGTCTCAACCCCAGGTTATCACTACTATCACCAAACATTTTATATGAAATATAATTAATATGTATATCAATAATTCCCACTACATAACCCTATAATATGTGGATATACATAGAGGTGTAACTCCTACATGGATGTCTCTATAGTGGTCTAACTCAAAATTCCATGTTATGAAGAAACCATCCAGAATATTGTTAAGTGGGTAAAATATAAGTTCAATAAATCTTTAAATAAACATAATAACATTCATAACAACCTATCATAGATCCAAATGTGTTTGAATATGACTGGACCTCACAGTCACTGGGTAGAACTCCTCATGGAATTGCATTCTAATTCATCCCAAGGAAGAATCGCCGCATAATGATTACGGATTATCAAAGAGAACTTGTGACCCACTACACCCTAAAGAAGAATATATTATAGAACCACCATGTGTAAAATAAGGGTTTATATGAGATGAAATTATCCAAAAAAACTAAATCTATTCATCACCCACTACAATTCAATCTTTCCTTGGATCATTTGAGGAGTCTTACCCTGAAAGGCATGCAGTTTGCTCAACCTTTATGGGTCTTCTCTAAAAGTCACGGGAATGATCAACACATCAACATAAAAGGAAATTTCTTATTAAATCGTGATATTTGGGTAATACCATGAACCAATTAGTGGATGAGGAACTCTCTACCCACATGGATGAAACACATTTGAAAAAACCCCCTTAATAGAATACTCGTCAACCAATTGGTCATAATCATAACCCAACCTTGTGATCTTGTTTGGCTGTTTTCATTTTGAGATATTACAACTGAACAAAACTAACCATGTTAAAAATATGATAAATATGTATTTCAAATAAGAGGATAATGGAAAGTTTATAACACTTTACAATGAGGATAATATATCTGTGTTTACTTAGATAGGGAGTCCAGTTAACTATGGTATCCAACAGGTAATCAATGTTATAATGAATATATACGTCAGCCACAAAAACATCCCTAGTCTCTCTAACCTGAACACTAATCACAATACTAATTATATTTTTTTACCTAAATTTCAATAAAGTATCATATGATATAATAATCCAAAAAATACCTTCTAAAATCATTATTTAATACCACGCTAATCTAAATCATTCTATTGAGACCCCTCCTTAAATATAGAATGATGCAAATTCCACCACATTACCACCTCCAATTGGCTATGGGTTAGATACTTGAAAGAAGTAGGAATAAAACTCAAGTAAAATGTAAGCATCTAATGTAATTTATTATATTAACACCTTAATACAAACCATAATAATGTATGGAGAAACAATGTAGAACATATATAAGATTAATTTATGATCCAACCTCTAGAATAATTTAGTTAGAAACAATACATATACAATAATGTAAGTATAAAAATAATATCCCAAGAGAATAAAAAGGAAATCTAACCTAACAATATTTAGGATGAAGGCCCTCAAAATCAACCCAAATATGAAAACCTCCAATTAACAACACCAGAACATACTTCTATGCTCGTATGACACAAAATCCATATAAATAACCTCTGAAATTCTTGTTAACTATATATGAAATGGAATGTGTAAAAATCTATCCAATTTAGGGGTGAGTATATATATACCCTCTATTATGATATGAAATAATGTGATATCAATAGGATAGTTTTCTCAAAATGATAAATAAATAGGAAAAAGATAATAATGAAACTAGATATTAATAATGTTTGAGAACATGATATAATAAAAGTGGTATCATTATTCACATCCAACCAATGTTTTTTGCACACATAATTCTAAAATTTATAATTAATCAAGAGAGAAAGTATCATAACTTTTATTTGTAATATAGTGGGTAAACCATTGCAGATATATTAAAATCAAATGGTTGAGGGAGTAAAAACCCTAATGAAGGTCCTTTACCCTACATGGGTACAAATATATGGAAGAATACTCTTCATAGGAAGAGGTCCAACAACCCAGGTGTGTATGGGGAAATATAAATCCAATCTATATAAAATGAGAAGGGGACATATGACCTAATGTATTTGTAACTCCATATTATTATGAACCCCTATATAACTCAAAATATTACACCATAATCCCATCATCGTCGTTCCAAATTATAAGAGATAGTAACATACTATTATCTCTTTATATATCATCATAAATTTCAAAAAAAGGAGCACATCAAGTACTATTTATTAAAAAACTCATAAGTGGATGTTCACTTACATAATTATGTGTATAAAGATAGGTTATATAATAGGAAATAGGGTATGGATAGAGTATATAGAATGTATTAATATTCCCTAAACCACACTCCTATATCTGGTTCTAAAAGACATATTATTTATATTCTATAATTAATATCAATAAAATTGTTAAAATATAACCATCCATAATAAAAATTTCCGTAAAAATGTTGAATCACATATATAACTTATTCCATTTAGGAATAGAGTTTCAGAAAATTAGGAGATACCATTAAACAACCAAAACCCATACATGTCTCATCAGACTGATATTTTTTCCCAACATAACTATAATTTTTTATTCCATAATAAGGTTATAAATAACAATAAATATTAATTACCCATGAAAATCTTCTTTAAATGTAATTCATAATACCCAACTTCATAACCTAGGTTAAATCAATCTTTAAAAGAGAGATTTCAAAATCCTAATAATTGAAAACGTATCAGTCCATCATAAACAGATAGTTCATAATTATGTTGGAAACCATGATCATGGTAGAAATATCTAATTAAAAAAGAAAATAAAATCATAATGGTTTTAAATATGGCACTAAAAGTTAATATACCCTCAAAATATCAATCATATAATATGGAATTTGATTATAGATACATGGACCATTCATCATATGAAAGGAAGCCTAACATAGGCAAGTCACATAAAATAGAAATTAAAACAAGATGAATCATAATAAATTATAACATATGTCAAGGTAACTTACTAAGATAACTAAAACAGGGTGGATCAACTATCAGAATAAGTTTCCCAAAGATGATCATGTATCATTACATTTTTCTTATAGTGTATCTGGAATCACTAATTGTTTCCATTCATGGATCTATCATCACTATTAGCTTCCACCTATGGATAGGGAATTAGACCTTTTTTCCATTTTTATCTCATGATATATAGAGAAGTACCCATTGATTTTAGAGAATATATAGTTCTCACATTTAACTTATTGACTAAACTTACTTGCAGTTTATATCAGAACTTAAAACAATCATTATTTCTCCATATTTTTGTTAGCCTATGTATGGAAACATGTTCCCCAAAAATTTCATTAAAAGATCATCAAAATACATTTATAGTAAGAATATGAAAAGTATCCTTAGATTATATCCCAAATGAGTCTTAAGAATCATTAAATGATATTTACATAGTGTAAAAACACATTAATAAAAGTATTATAAATATGATTAAAAATATACTAAATATAATTTTGTATTGGTATGTTCTAGAAAACAGAAATACCACAAAATATGTGGAATACTATTTTCTTTGAAAATACATTGAGAAATGGAAAGGTAGATAAATTAAGAATAAAATTCATGATTGTTGGGAAATGAGTTCAAATAGAGTATTATAAAAAAAATTATTTTTAGGAAATAATAAATAATGTAAAACATAATACATATATAAATATGAAATGAATAATTTAAAATATTATTGTAATGATATCTTAAATTATTAGAAAATTACATTCTGAGGTATTGAATTATTGTCATGAGAATTTTTGAAAATAAAAAATAATATAAAAATGATGAATTATTACTCACATCCCTAAATAAGATATTGTGAACAATTATAAAAAAAATTAACTATAAACCCATTTAGAAGGAAATAATTAAAAAAATAATAATAAAACTGTAAAATAGATATTCAATGATCTTTTAGATTGAATATTATTCATAGAATATTCAATCTATACCTGAATAAAGGCACATGAAATGATATGAGACATGGAAAAGAAAACATAATAAGACAATAAAATGATAATTAAGAATATAATGATGAAGATACTATATGATGGAAATGTTTTCACTAATAAAACAGGTGAAAATATATCGTAAAAAAACCATTGATAATAGTTCATATATTCATGGAATAACATAAGCAATGAAGGAATGAAATAACTAAACAAATGTAAATTGATTTATGAATCCACTAAAATGTATGTTAATTAATCAAAAGAACTTTAAAAGAGAACATGAAGTACAATAAAAAAAATTACAAATGGAAATTTATTATATAATAATATAATTTACAACAATTTTATAATGTTAATGAAGAATAGGTGCATAATTTTTAATAAGTATAAAGAAATGGAAATTGATACAATGAAATTGTACCATGTATTACTCCATATTAGGATTCACTCTAACCTCTAGTATAATATGTATAGACTCATTAATTATTTATTAAAAAATATTATTTTAATTTATATCTATTCGCATTAAAAATTATAATTCATTTATTACACACTTCTTACAAATATTTAGTTATTATGGATCTTTATTTTAATTAGTTGTAACTAGTTTATATCAGTTTCTGTATAATGATTTATGTCATAATTCTTTGGACACCAGTAAATTATCTATATATCATTAAATGTTTAAAATGGATGATTCATAATTATTTATGCCTTTTAGGTTCATCATATTTTCAGTTTATTTTCAATTATTAATGATGAAACCCTTAACATATTTGTTTTCATTAATTAATAATGAAATAAATATTTCCTCTTAATAAGAATTGAAATGTTAATATTATAATTTATGCTAAAAAAACTTGTTTACAAAATTATATCACATAATTTTAGTTGAATATTTTTATTGTTCCATCAGCTTTCCAAGATATATTCAAATTATGAAAACTATCAAGGTATGATCATTTTAGACAGCTAAATATACTACGGTCAATTTTTTTTATTATTATTATTTATATAATTATTAATTTTTATTTATATAATTTTAATAATGTAATATATATCCTATTAATTTTATTAATTCATTAATATATCCATCCATGTAAAAAAGTTATGAAAAATTAATGATGTCATTCATGGAGGTCCAAGTCCTCACGTATCACGGGTGATGTTTCCATTTTAAAATAGAAAACATGGAGGTAGATTACGGTTTTACTATCAACATAATAAAATTTTAATATAATTATGATACAAATTTCAATGTATTAGTATGTTTATAATATATTTATAGATTATAAATAAGAGAGAAACATGAATGAAATTGATTAATACAAATAATCCTTCATTGGATATCATCCTTTTTAAAAAAATTAATCCTTATTAGATCGTGGTATTTATGATACCTAAACATCTTGACATTGTAAATGATTGTTGTGAACGTCTTCTAATATTTTTATCCTAATATTCGGTATGTGTGATGAGATTCTAGGTGGTGAAGAGAGATTTTTATATGCAATAGGGGTGTCATTGTTTTTGTAAAATTAATTTCATATTATATAAATGGGAATTAGTTCTCTATGGTATTGAATAAAATAGAGATAATGATTACTACATTATATTTCTATGGTTATTAAATCCTCTATCCACTCATGTAAGGCCATTTCTTTGTGATATTTGGTGACATTATTCTTTAATGTAACAATTTGACACTTTAAACTATTACCTTGGAGACAAACATAATATTACCAAACATATTAATTATAAATAAAAATAAAAATTTATATATATAAAAATTTAAATATAATGATTCCAAATTTGAAAATAATTTAAATGAATAAATTTGAAAAGGTGTCCAAAAATTTATTCTGATAAAAGTGCACATAACCCAACAAAATAATTTTTAGAAAACAAAATTCTATATAAGAATAAAAACAGAGTTATTCGAAAATAAAGATTAGTATTTATTCCCATTATATTTATCTTATTATGATTAAAAACAATTATTTCTATGGATATTAAATAAATAGAAAATATAATGGATCCCTTTGAACTGTAGAGTAATTTATAATGAAAAAATGCATTTTTCCTCCGATAAAATATCATTTAGGTTCCTAAATGTGTACCACAGACTTATAAACTCAATATATTTTCTTTAAATAAATTATTTTACTCTTAAGAAATGTGTTTGGTTGATTCAATTGTAGTATAAATTATAAGTCATGTTTAAATCGGGATGATGTCGTAAAAGATATGGTATTCAAAAAATTTTTATTCTTTCACTATTCAACTATAAATTAATTATTTCAAGAAAAGACCCCGAAAAGTTTCCCTAAGATAATATTGATGTGTTGAATACATAAATAATGTTATGTTATTAAAGTTAATCTTATAAATCATAATAATTTAGATTTTATATAAAAACATAATGTATAATAACAATCCATTTTATTGGGAAATTTATTCATAAACATTAAGTATTCATCACATTATATAATATTATTTAATAAATAAATGATTGGTAATATAGTTTTTCTAATAACAAATTTCATAAGTAAAATCACTTTAATGTTACCAATAAACACAAATAACACTTTAAATGATTTCTTTAATAAATATTGTTTTTAATATTAACTGATTATAATAAAATCCAATTAAATATTTCTCTTCTAAATAGTATACTTAATGAGTTAATTCGTATTATAAAACCTTAAATAAATTTTTTTAAATAAAAATAAAAATATATAAGTAATTAAAATGTTAGTTTTTATTATAAAATATTTTACTATATTTTTATTTATGTGAAATTGTATTCTTATCATAATTTCATTAATATTGTTTCTCATTATATATTCACAATTAAAAAAATTTATCTTTAATTGAAATAAAATATATCTTTGTTATTTTTAGTTCATTGATACATGTGATACAATATATTATATTATTTATTGTAAATATAAACTAAAATTTACAGTTGTTACAATATTACACCATTTAATGAAACTGTGACCTTATAATTTTTATTATAACTCACTGATGAAGATATATGACTATGTTTTTAATATAGTTTAGAATTGAGATATAAGACATAAAATATTCTACATATATATCTTTTTGATGATTATTTTAATGATCCAGTACTCAACCAAAAACTAAACCAAAAAAAAGGTTATGATAAAAATAGATATAGGCATGTAAATAAACCATTATGGTTTTATCTTTTTATACCATAAATTAATATTATGACATTTATGTTTCATCCTATGGAACATTTTTTATATATGTTTTTAGGTTATGTCCTCATCTCCTTCATTAAATAATCCCCAAAAATACCTAATTCTGAATTTCCTATGATCTTATAATATTCTAATAATAAAATTATATTAACATATACCCCATTGATGTCATAATAATCAATATATAATTTAATCATTTAAACGCAACAAATATATATTAATATACTCTAAAAATAACTAATTGAAGTTTATATAAAAGTATATATCATTCACTATGATTATGATTATTTCTCAATGTGTAATACAAGAAACCAATTAACATATAATATTAAATAAATGTAATTACCTAACCATCAAATAACATACAAAACAGAGGATTATCTTAACGTTAATCATGTATTATTCCTATGAAAAAATAAAAGTAATAAAAAATAATATTAATCTTATAAAAATCTATACATATAATACCTCACAATATTTATCAATTCCATCAAACATATGATCAAACATCAATATATGAACCCATAATGGTATCTAAAACTCTTAATTTATTTTCAAATAACAGAATCCTAACCTATAATTTTATCACTATTATATTCCAATGCAAACTGATATACCCCATACCTATACACATGGATCTAGATTATAAAACATATTCTTTAAATTGTTTCATGGATACCAACTAATGAGATCAAAACAAAACCATCCACATTTATATATACTAATAACCAATATCAAATCACTTACATAACCAATAAATTTAAGGATTAATATTTTTGAAAAATTAAGAAGTATATTTTAATTAAAAATACAATAATATTCTACATATACTTTAGATTCTTTATTAATATACCCAGAATTTAATATTCCAAAATAAGTGTTCAATATTTCCCAAAAAATTCTCCACAAATAATACCATACTAGAAAAATAAAACCTAATACACCAATTTATAACCTATGTAAATTTATACACTATAGGTTTTTCTCAATTTATTATTAATTTTTACATATCAATAATCCATAAAGGGTTAGATCATAAGCATGCTGGAATTCATGAAAATGGGTCAAATATCTGATTAAATGGAATATGAAATCATAATAGTTGTTCATAATGAGTTTAAGTAGGAAATATAACCTCAAATTATGATGTATATACCATAAAATAGGATTTTAGGGATAAGATAAAATAATCATGTCCATGGAGTATAATATAGGCCTATTAAAGACATCTACATGTGGAAGATAAATATGGAAATGTATAAACATATGAAATCATTATAAATTTTAGGGATAAATTCTAATAATATTGAAACATAGAGGGGTATTATTCACTAACTATTTTACATATTTTAATATGTATAAATTTTTATATCTCATAGTGGATTATACATCACAATTAATTTACCTTCATTGATTGGGGTTCACTGCTTCTTTCCCTTTATGGATTGAGCATATCAAAGGATCTCCCATTATGATTTCATTAGAAATAATTAATTACCCAATAAATTTGAATCTTATATAGGAATAAAACCTCATATAATGACAAGAAATACATTTTTTTACAAGAAGTACATGGAAAAAAATAATTTCATCATATATTTGATAAAGAATGGAAAAAATGTATTTCTTGAAAGCATTATTAAAATAAAATCATCATACTTCTAGAGTAATAAGGTTGATGGTATCATTAGATCGTATCACCGAGAAATATTATGAATCATTAAAATATATTGACATAGATGAAATAAAATTTTATAAAATCATAAGAAATATATAATAAATGATAAGAAGAAATATACTTTCTTTTGGTACAATTTCGAAAAAAATGAGTTCAGGGAGTAGTATTTATTTGTAAAACCACGAAAAGGGGAGATTAATAATAACTAATAATAATTATTACTATATATGAAAATGAACTCACATGGATGACACTATAAATAACATTACTTCCAACCATTAGTGAAGAAAGAAAAAAATGACTCGTAGAGAAAACTATAAATTATTTGATTTAAAATCAGTTTAAAAAATGTTAATGATACAATATAATTAGCTTATGAAATAATAATTTATCGAAAAAAAATTTAATGAAACATTATTAATAATTATAAAATAGTGAAAATATATTCTCTTCTATAATAAATAGATAAATATCACTTATACACAAAGTTATGAATTAACTATAATAACATAAAGAATTAAAGGAGACAATAAATTCTTGTGAATTGATAATAAAATAAAATTAATGAAATTCAAGATCCTGAATTGTTTGCTTGAAAAACAATAATTATTTATTACTTTTTATAAAATAATTCAAAGAATATAAATTAATTATTGTTAAGGAATAATATGTGTATAATTATAAATATTTATCAAAATTTTAAATTGAGAAAATGAATACATACCTTGTATTATAGATTTTTCTAGAAGAACATAACCTACAATAAAATATGAAATGGATCCTAAGTTATTTATTTTTGAAAATAATTCATATTTATAACCATTTACATTAATATATTATTATATTCATTATAACATAGTTATTACATATTTTTAGTTAATTTTGATCTTGGGTTTTAGTAGATATAAATGATCCATATTGGATTTCGTAAAATGAATTTAGCTACCATTCCTTAGAAATGGGTTCATTATTTGAATAATGTAAAAAACTATTTGAATGTACAATCAATAATTATTTATAAAAAACTCAATTCTTTTAATTGATGTTTTAGTTTTTATTATTTAAAAAAATTATAAAGAGCTAATTTTCACAAATTTTTAACCAAATAAAAGCGTATCTTAATAATGAGAGAAAAATTAATATTATTAACCCATAAAATATTTTAATTTCAATATAATTTTATTATAGTTTGATAAAATTGGACAGTTCCATTGGTTATCCAAAATATATTCAAATTAAGATAAAATTTGTTATATGCACTTTTTATAATGTGAAATTTATATAGACCATTTATTTTAATCATTATTAACAAAATAAAAAATTTATATTTAAAAAATATTAATTATTTCATAAATATCTTAATAATTAATTAAATTTATCTTTAGTAAGAGTAATTTATGGTGGTGATGTAAAATTAAATACAACATTTAGGAAGAAGATAGTCTACACATAACTTGGGAGGAATTTCAAATTTCCATTGGATTTGAGTAATGTAGATAATTTTTTTCCATAATAATAACAAAATTTAAGAATAATGATGAGAATTTAATAATTATATTTTTATATTGATCAAATAATTTTTGGAAGTGTAAAATAATGAAATTTGAAAGAACCCAGTTATGATAATTAACTCTTCCTTCGATAAAATACATAAGCCCACATATAATGTTTTTTAAATATTTCTTTTGGTAACGACACAACCTCCAGAACATGGGAAATATTGTTGAGAAATATTTTTGGTATATATTTTTCAATATAATATGATTTTTGTGTGAGTTTTTTTAGTGTGGTGAAGGCGTCTATTTATATGTTAGAGTGGTGGAAATCATTTAATATTAATTAATTAATATAAAAAAGAAATTAATTATCATGTAAAGAAGATCAAATATGGGAAGTAACTTATAAAAAATACTTTTTATTTCAATAAATATTATATCCATTAATTTTTTTAAATTTTGTTTTTGATATTTTTACATTATACATTAATTTAACAATCTTAACAATTTAACTCTTACTGATGTTACTTGCTTTTCCATGGGGGATTTGTTTTTAAATGAAAAAAATTAAATTTAAATTATTAAAATATTCAAACCTAATCATTAAAAATAGAATAATAAATCTATAATATTCAATTACTATACATAGTAAAAATTTATTTTAATAAAATTGATCATAACCCAAAAAAAACATTTCTTAACAAGAATTCCTTCAAAGAATAAAAATTAATTATTATAAAAAATATTGAATGGTATTTATTCATATGATATTATTTCTTTATGAATAAAAAGATAAGTGTTTTATGGCATTAAAATAAATTAAATATATAATAAAATATTTTATATACTCATTTAAAAGAAAAGTATAAGAAATAATTGTTACACACAAGAACTGGATGCCAGTCAATGCTTCCCAAAGCCATGTTGGCCAAATGCTCTCAAGTACTTTTACCCAAATGTCAAAGGCCCCTAACTAATAGTGATGGCATAGGCTGTGTCTGTTTGGAGAATATTCCCTTAGTACTAGAGATCATCGCAATGTATGAATATATTAACTAAAAGGTAAAATATTTCAATTAGTAATAGTAATCTGAAGCCACCCCAAAATCATACATAAGTAATACACAACTAAAAAAACGGTAATCATATAAAAATTTGATGATGGTGTGTCATGGATCTAATAAACTGGAAAACATGAATAAAATGAAATAGACAATTCATTCTATAGAAAAGTAGAAAAAACGAATCTCAAAACATTCCTATGCATATTGAGATCTAGCTTGGTCATCTCGTACCATCTCCATCATAAGCAATCAAACAATCAATTGTCTAAAGAGGTACACATCCCTTTATCCACACATGATTTCATGTATTCATCCCAAGTACCAATGGTTCCTTGATACGGTGTGATAAAAACTCATTAGGCCACTGCTAATGGAATCTGTAACATCCATTCCTTGTAGTTTAGACTAAAATAGATTTTAATAATGCATATATATAAGTAAAGTAGTACAATAAGGTAAATAACCAAGTACCTACATTAGCTCTCAGTTTCTGTCTAAACATATAACCAGATCATTAATTATTTTTTTTCCAGCCTATTTAAATATGTTAGATGAGGTAATACCAGCACTGAAATCATAACATGATAATATAATGAAGGATATCATATATAACAAATCATCTATAAAAGCACTGATAAAGGTAGCGTAGATAAAGGGGGTCCCCTTTATCAACGCTCCGAAAAGCGCTGATATAGGACCCCTTTATCAGCACTAAAAAAGCGTTGATAAACGGGGTCTTTTATCAGCGCTAAAAAAAGCGCTTATAAAAGTACCACTTTATCAGCGCTTTTTTAGCGCAGATAAAGGGGTCCTATATCAGCGCTTCCTTTATCAGCGCTTTCGTTTTAGCGCAGATAAAAGTTAAAAAAATTTAAAAAAATTAAAAAAAATTAAAAAAATTAAAAAATAAATAAAAATACTGCAAATCGGGGGGGGCTTTATAGAGCTTTAACCTCCCCCCCTCCTTTTCGGCCCCTATACAACACCCCACGCACCCCCCTCACCCCCCTCCACCCTTTAACAGTGCTTGCTCCAATATTCCCCATGCGCACGCACCCCTGCCTCCACCAGGATTTGAACTCGAGACCTCCCCCCTGCGCGCCTAAGCCCTTACCACTACTCTATTTTGATTTTCTTTCTAATTCATAATATCTCTATATATATTTATTTATATATTTAGTTATATTTATTAGTATAGTAATATATATTTATATTAATATATATATAGTTATATTATAATATATATATATAGTTATATTATAATATATATATAGTAATATTATAATATATATAGTAATATTAATATATATATAGTGGTATTAATATATATCTGTATCTATATATATATATATATTTAGTTATATTTATTCATATAGTAATATATATTTATATTAATATATATATAGTTATATTAACATATATATAGTTATATTAACATATATATAGTTATATTAACATATATATAGTTATATTAACATATATATATAGTTATATTAACATATATATAGTTTTATGAATATATATTTATATAGTTATATTAATATATATATATATAGTGATATTAATATATATATTTATGGAGATATTAATATATATATATATATTAACACTAATAAATATATATGTAGTTATATTAATATATATATAGTTATTAGATTAATATATATATAGTTAGATTAATATATATATAGTTAGATTAATATATAGGTATATAAATATTCATATATCGGTATTTTAAATAAAATGGATATTAGTTATTATTTAGATAAATCTAATATATTTTTTATGTAAATATGTTTAATTATTTATTTAAAAAATTTAATTTTTAGGTGCGAATATATAAAAAATATGTTCATATAGTTATATATTTGATTATAAATATCAGTTCATTATAAAAAATAATGAAATTTTAAAGACATAATATCAATATGAATGTAATACCTTGGAATAAATTTAGTCCCCGCCATGAAAAGCCAATAATACCCCCCTAAACGAGTTTGAAAATTCACAAAATGTTAAAAAATCTGGGTACCCCGACAACAAACTCAGTTTTCGTGGCCATCTGGGCCTCTTTTGTCCTCGAAAAAACGCTTGACTGGGGTCCTCCCCGGTCAATGTGACATAGATCTCGTCGCAGGCTTCGATTTGATATGTGGTAGAGCTCAAACGGACACCCGGATCAAAATTTATGGCCGTTTGATGTTTGAGTTGCGTTTTCAACATATTTTGGATCTTTTTTTAATTTTTTTAAATTTTTTAGTCCTAAAATTGTTATTAAATGACTATTACTCCAAAATTATTATCTAAATATTAATTAAAAATATTTTTTCTTTTTTTAAGAAGTCATTTTCAATAAATATCTTATATATGAAGTATAATAAGTGTAAATGTACATTTATACTAATCTAAAATATATTTAAAAATTATATATTATATTTAGATAACAATATAACTATATTAACATATTAATATATTAATACATTTTTAAATTTTTTTGGAAGCCGACCCTTTATCAGCGCTAAAAAAAGCGCTGATAATGTCCCACCTTTATCAGCGCTACTAAACAAGCGCTGATAAACGGGGGTCCCTTTATCAGTGCTAAAAAAAGCGCTGATTCAGCGCTTTTTCGTTAGCGCTGATAAAGGGGGGCGGTGCGAAAAACTGTTTTTGTGGTTACTATAGAAACCATTACTTTAGGGGTCAAGACAAAATAGATGATAACTACATCCTAGCTATAGGGTTAAGAGTGTAATCTAAGGATCACCTTCCTAGGGATACTAAAATAAAGAATCAAAAAATTTCCAAATAAAGAATCCAAGGTAAAATGGGATAATAAATGGCTCGGCCTAAGGATTTAGCCAAGGAAACACATGTCCATATAAGACACACTAGATCCAAGGAGTGTATCCCAGGAATACTATAATAGTAAAGGAGGGATCCATCAATGTCATTCTGTGAACCAAATGATATAAATAGATCAAGTATCCAGGAAGGTCTCACCATTGGAAAATGTCATCTATAAATCAGAATGATAACCATGAGACCTCAAGGAATTCCCTCAGGAATCAAAATAAAAACTCAAGTCTGATTGTTTCCTAAAATTATATCATGGTCTATATACATGTAAGCACACTATAATTGATTCATTTAATAATTAGTGTCATGTAATTCTCATACCATTTAATAAGTTAATTTTTTTCAAGCTATGCCTATCATTAGTTTTAAAATACTATGTAGGCATGAAATCCTTAATTCATTTCATATAATTCATAATCAGTTAATATATTTCAGTTTTTTATACCTCCCATTAACAAGGCAAGGGGTTATACATAGGTGAATCCTTTCCATTCATTTATAATCCCTTTCTCCAAGTCATATATATAAAATATACTGTCATTTTTATTTATGATTTATTTATCATGATGAATCACATTCCATAGTCATATCATGTGGTATGTAAACATGTTATTATCAATTTATCTATATCAAAATCATATAATTCAAGGGTCTTACCATTTCAGTGTAAATCCAAACACCCTAACAATAGAGAAAAATACATACAAACTACTAAAATACAATTATGGAGGTAACCGAATATGGTGTGGTTTTCATTGAGGTAACAACCTATAAGGATAAATAATATAACTAAATAGTGTATTATAATAATGTTTTAATGACTTAAAACAATTCATTTTAATTAAACAAATGAAAATAGATGAAATACGCATGCACATATGAAAATATTTAAAATGATTAATATTGAGGGATAAGATATAAAAGACCTACATTATACTCATATGATAGTACTTGTCTAGTATAAGCCTATACATTGTCCTGGATTTGAAGAGATCTAAAAATGGATAAATAACAAAAAATAGGGTATATGACCCAGAATCTAAATAGAATTATCGATAGAATGAAAAATGTATTACGAATAAAATTAATTAAGAAGACAATGATGTATATTCAGTGAGACAAATGGGGAACCAGTTAGAGTTTAGTTAGTGATCCAAGATCAATTCTAAGTTTAAACATACAAAAGAGCTTAAATGGGATAAATAGGGGTGGATATCAAATGTAAATGAAATAGAAATTTAGGGTTATGTATAATAATAATTTGAATATATTTTGGTAAAATCAACCAAAAATTGGCCTCACACGAATAAGGAAACTATGCACCAACTGTGCTTCTTCTATTGTGTAGAGGGGCCTCCTACAAATTTAAGTCGCATGGTTGGGGAAACCATCCACCAATAATGAGAATCATGTATACGACATGACAATAATTTTTAGTATTCCCATGAAGATCCTTTCTCAAGGTTATGGAAAACTATGACTTCAATAACAACCCACTATCCAGCCTCAAATGGATAGGGGAGGCCAAGTATCCTGGCATTCATTGTTTCTACTAACTGTACAGCCAAATTATTTTTCAAACTGGTCAGTGTTCCATGATCATTAAAATACCCATTCACCCCTAAAAACCATCCTGAACTCTTTGAGGATCGATATTATGTCCAAAACAAATGACATGATAAATTTAAAAGGACCCACACCTGAGTGAAAAACTAGGCTCTTACAGTCTCCTCATAAAGGAACTCATCCCTAACTTCACCTTAAAAAGGAGGTAAAACACTATCTGAGAAGAACTTAGGCCACTGGTCATGTACTTTTCATTCCCACTCCCATGTCTCATCTTATATAAGATTATACTTCCATATCACCAGTACTAAATGGACAAACCAACCTCAAATGGCCTTTTTCCCTAGTTATTGATCATATAAGACACTCTTTATATATATCATCGACATATAACTGAACTTCTTCATGATCAAAAGTATGAGATAGGATGAAAGAAAGCTATTGAATCTATGAAACATGGAAGAAATTGAGCATGGAATAACACCTATGAGGTATTACAAAAAAATATGATACCGGTAAGAATCACTTAATGATTTCATATGAACCTACATAATGACGAGACATCTTCCCTTCCATCTGTATCATTCTATAATCATCCTTGGGAAATGCCCACATGATTACATGATCCCTGACCAAAAATAACAGAGGCCGTTAATGGATATCATCAGATGATTTCTATCTAGACTGAGCTATATGAATACCCCTCCTAATCATCTAAACCTACTTGGATTTCCCTTACATGTGATGAGGACTGAGTAAGTCTTCCTCTCCTTCCATAATACCACATAGGGGTGAAGGGAATGGCCTTCCATATATGGATAAAAATGGAGCCATTTAATTAGTTTCTAAATATTAATTATTGTAGGTGAACTCCATGAAATGAATATTCTTCTCCCAATAACAATTAAAATTATGTTAGAATTCTCAAAGCATTTCCTCTAGAATTAGTATCATCTATCCTGATTATTCGTCTATTTTTTGGTGAAAGGGTATGGTCTGAAGAACCTAGGAACCCAAATCCTTCTACAACCCCTACTAGAACCGCGACGTGAAGCATGCATCCTTGTATGAATGAATGGAATATGGGACCTCATTTATTCAGATGATCCATTTGACATACAATCATTCCATCTCATCAACTGAGAAATTCTATTGGATAATAAGGATGTGGGATACATTCATTAGTCTGTCAATAACAACACATACAATGTATCTACTTCTAGGATACATAGGTAAGGTGAATATAAATTCCATGGAATGATACTTCCATTTCCATTCATGGACTGAAAGAGGCTATAAAAAACCAATAGTTCTCTATTATACTGAAATCACCTAATTATAGGTGGAAAAATTATTGAAAAACCATAATATCAGACATTTCATTTCATGTCACAAATACTGGAGTAATATATCTTGGCACATCACAGAGATGACTATATTAACTTGTAATCAAGATACACATGTCTGACACACCAAATTTTCTTTAATATATATATAATCCATATCAAATCCATGTATAAATAATCTATTATCTCTATCCATAGACTAGTTCTGATGAGGGTTATCTCTTGAAGTACTCTCATGGAGAATAAAGACTTCAAGATCTACTATTTTCCAACTCATAAACATTTCAAGAAGGTAAGAGGTAACTATCAAGTATGAGATATTCTTCTCTTGGCTATTTTGAAAATCCATATACAACTCGGAAAAAAATTCAATCATTTTTCTCTCATCACTAGCTTCGCACGTGGACTGTGCTGGATTTTTCCAACATAGTTCATCCACTACTACATTTCATTTTTCTATGCATATAGGGTAGCTCAAAATCAATGTACACAAGATATTCTACCAATATCATCCTTAAACTATTCGTTTCACCTTTTGTAAAGATATATTATCAACTCTTATTGTATGTATACACCACAAAGTGATCACCGATTATATAGTGTCTCCTGCAATGTAAGTCATGGAAAGTTATTAATAACTCTAGTTCTTGTATTTGGTAATTTATATCATGATGCCTAAAATATCATGGTCCATTAGGAATGATTCTATCCTAATGCATCAACACTACAATTAGGATAATGTCTTATGCATCACAGAACACTATATTACCCTTTCTAGTGTATACATGAATCAGAATAAGTGGTGAGATTGTCCTCCCATTCATCTCTTTAAAGGTTTTATCACACACTTATGACCTTAAGAATGTGACACCCATATTTTTAACGTATGTAAGTGGGGAATCATTTTGTAATATGTCTTGTATGAAATTCCAATAATATATATCTAGCCTCAACAAACTTCGAAAATAAAATTAGTTTGTGGTCTTCTCCCAGGAATCCAAAAAACGCGCCTTATCTGGGTCAATAGAGAATCCTAGTTCATAAATAATATTATTCATGAAGTGTGTGTTATCAATTAATATGTTTCTCTAAGAAATATTGGAATAATGATGATTCAATCTCAATGTCATCGGAATGATTTCATGTTCTTTAACAATGTCTCTATGAGTGTAACAATACACAAATATTTTATCCAAATGGACAATGAAAAAACAATCTAGATAGGTATGTGAAACATTATTAATTAAATCCAAGAATATGGAAGGAATATTTTTGTAATTTAACGATATTACTTGTTAATAATATAGACTATACCTGCAACAAAATGTTGTATAAGGTATGTTTGACATCCTGACTCACAAATGATGATAATCTAATCTGAGTTCGATCATATAAAATAAACTAGCTCCTTAGAGGGTCAAAGGGATCAACAATCCAATGTAGTGGTTTCAATTTCATGACTTTATGTTTGTTAAAAAATCAATTATCCTTGCATAGACAAAGGGTAACATCCACCTTCTTGGTGAAAATCATTGGGGATAGCCAAGAGGATGTACTGGGATGTATAAAACTATTGGCCTCAAAGTCATCATCTACCCATTCAACTCCTGGAGCTCTGTAAGTTCCATACTATTAAGAGGAATGGACACTAAATTTTCTCTTGGAATTAGATCAATCCTAATATCCACCCCTCTCTCAAGTGGTAGTCCAGAATAATTTTTATTCATGACATCTAAAAAATGATCTAATACCAAAGGTTATTCTTTCTAATAAAAACCCTAATCCACCATGAAAATATCATAATTCATGGATGTTATGCTACCTATCCCAATATTCTCTGGTATATTTCATCCTCCCTGGATATACCATACACCATTATGTTTATAAATCATACCTTCTGATGATCTGAACTATGCCCTATAGTGATATATGTTTACAAAGGTGTGATACAGATCCGACCAATCCATCTAGAGAAAGATGTTCGGGCCTGTCATCTTGAGAAAATTGAGGAAACATAGTAAATGGTACCATCCTACATGAGAGGGAATGTCCCTACTTTATAAAATGACCTTTATCCAAACTCCCAATGGTGTATGCATTGTAATCATTCCACATCAATATAGAATTTATATCCTGATAATTTAAATAATATACATAGAGATGAAGGATTATGAAGTAATTGTATCCAATAAATTAGATATTTTTGTGGGGGAGACTATAATAATACTTCATCATATATATAGTCAGGTAGTGAGATCCTTGGGTATTAGTTGTAGTGTATGAAATTGTCCTGATACAAGGCCATGCGCAACAGTTGGACTACAATGATCCATACATCCCTACTAGTAATCATGATCCTACCTACAAAATCCATGAAATACTCCATGGACATTTCAATATGTGCTACAATAAATCCCCACCTAACATGTCATAAAAGAACATTCCCATGGTGGTAGAGTAGGTGCAGAAACTATTCCTCTTTTAGCTGATCAAAATATCCAATGGAATCTCTAGTGGTACCTTATATGTGATCAAGCTCGACTATCTCGAGTGTCTCTATCACACATAGGATTCAGATTCCCAAACCATAAAAACTGATTACACAAGATAAATCTAACAATATGGGTCATTGGGTACTAATTCTTTGACAAAAAACCTCTAGGGATTGTTTCCAACTACCTAAAAAATTGGTCGCATGGTGCAACACTGGACTAATATGCCTAGTACAATCATCATCCCTCAGTTTGAACTCAATTGTTAGATCATGATTGACTATTATTTAAGAGGTAGGAAAAATAAATTACCTTGAGTGTAGATGATATACAAGAGTCCATACTCAATGAACCTAGCACATGAATGATCGTCACTGGCTAGAAGTGGTGAAATGTTTTGTAACTCTATGAAACATTATAAATATTCCATAATTAATATAAAATCATTCTCAAGAAGAAATGAATATCTATATCATTATGAACACAACATCTGAGGATGGAACAAATAATTGACAAAAGTCTTGAAATCAGCTCATACCATGCCCTGATTTCAACCAGCCTGAGTAACTACATCCGAGCAGTGCATGGCTGAATCACACATTATTGTGGTAACATTATCGACCATATTCTCTGGTGGAGTATTCATATGTTCAATGATAGTAAGGGTGGCCACAGGAAAAGACTCATAGGACTATGATTCCCCATTCCTCGATAAGGTTGGAGGATACTATTGTAGAGACGCACATGTGAGGTCATCCATCATAGGTACAGTTCATGTCGCACCTTACATAGACCGAATCATATGTATAGGGTAATAAAAAAGATGAGAATATGTGTCCAATATTTGTATAATTGGAGGTTCAATAATAGGAACTCTTGGAGTTAAAAATATAAGGTTAAGTACCACCGCATCTGGAGCATGTTTTTCACCATCCTCATGGTGAATGACATGATGACGTCATGGTATAATTGATCTATAATAGCCATGGACATGCATCAGTGCAAGATTTAACCTGATGGATAGATAAAATAGAAGATGAATACAAGGAAAACGGATAACTACATATTGTATTATACCTCAAAAACCCACTTCGAAGGCCTTATATTTGTATGTTCACAAGTGTAATTTACATAAGTTCTATTAGATTAAGGGTCAACTATTCTATACCTCATTATTTAAATAAATCCATATATTTTTAATTTTCATGTTTCACTTTTATAGTTTGAATTTTCTTAATTAAATATATCATGGTTCATTTAAAATTGATCTTTATTCCCAATGAATCAATAATTTTACACCTTATCAATGAAAACAAAACCCATTTATATTTAATTTAATGCCTTGACTCGGTAAATAACCCATTCCAACCGATGAGGTCCCATAAAACCTCATGAATTTAAAAATGAAATCACTCAATCATATACTAGGTATAGCACTTGAATATATATATATAAAGAAGGCTCACTCAAAAATCAGAAGCATGTTAAGAAATTACTGTATTAAAGTCACATATATAACATGTCATATTAAATGAATGTCAATTCTAGGTGACTATAATGATTGCAATTACAATTATCCTTTCCATCATATAATTAGGCTATGGATAGAATGAAAACATCAATTGTATTATTTATAATGACCATAAAACAACATATGAGTCACCTAACACAGAATCTATATCAAATTTAATTGGTAAAATCAAAAAAATAAATATAGTTTAGGATACTTGGAATTTACACTGAACATGAAGTTTCTACACCCAAGAATGTCCCATAACCAATCCCATTAAATTCATATTCTCATATTTATTGTCTCCAAATATTATAGAAATAATGTAACATCACTGAAACAAAGATGTGACATCCTAATCCTGAATACCTCATAGGGGTACCCTAATCCCAGTTTTTCACATGGACTCAACTAAATCACCCCAAATGGTTGAGGTTGTTGACTAGTATTAGGTCATATGGTGTGTTCGTGGGAAAACTATGCCCACATTACGAGATCATTTCACAACAGATAAATACAATAATATAAGTTAAAATAGTGTATTTAGTCATAGTAATCAGAATCCATAACAAAATTAGCCTTATGTAACACAAAACTGATCAAAAGTACTCATATAAAAAAGATGATGATTATGATTCAAGTTTCTAATGGGATGGAAAACAATGATACAAAGAAGCATATGATCATGCTATAAAAGAGTAACAACAAAGAATCCAAAAACACTCCCTAGCATCTCGAGCTAGATCTCAGTCATCTGCTACCAACTCTATCATATGAAATCAAGAAATCAATCATCTAAAACGGTACACTTCCCTTTAACAACACCTACATATATGCAGTTTGTTGAGGAACCAATAGTGCACATATAGGATGTGAGATAAATCTCATTAGGCCACCACCACGGGAGTCTATAAAATCAAGTCTATGAAATATAAATTGAAACAGTGTGAAATCATGCATATATAAAAGTAAACCATTACAGTAACGTAAATAATCATGTACATATATTAATTCTTGGATAATGTCTAAAAATATGACTAGTAAGTTGATTAATTATTTTAAAGATTATATAAAATGGACACATGATTTAATACCATCATTTATATACTAAGATAACATAATCAAGGGTCCATGATATAATAAGTAATCTCCATGATATCATTAATGAAGTGCATCCAATGTGGTAAGAAAGGAATCCTTGAACTTTGGGGTTGAGAAAACTCAAATGATAACTACAACCTAGCTATAGGGTTAAGAGTGTAATCCTAGGAGCATCATCTACAAAATTATATAATAATGAATCATACTAAGCCAGGGGAAATCATCCACGGAAAAGTAATATAAACAATGGATTGGCCTGAGGATGTAACCAAGGAATAAAATGTCCATAAAATCAATATTGGATCATTGTATGGTAATAAAGAAATCCTATAATATTAAATAATGGATACCATGGTTTCATAAAAAAAATTCACTAATAGAAAATGATTGGGTTCTAAGCAGGGTCTCACATGTGGAAACTGATATGTCTGAATCCGAATGACGACTACACGTTCATAGGGAATTACCTCCAAAATCCAAAAACTAACTTTATTTGGACCAATTCTTATAATTATTTAAAGGTCATTATATAAGAAGGAACCTCACAATTTATTCATTGAATACATAAGGCCTTGTAATGGTTATACAATATAATAAATGCATTTAGTTTAAGCCTTGAATTTCATTATTTTGACAAGGATATGTAGGAATGAAATACTTTAGTTCATTTATTATAACTCATAATCATTTAATATCGTTTACATTTATACCATATATAATCATGGAAAGGCATTATATAGACATGGAACTAATCCATTAATTTATAATCCATTAATTCTAGTCATAGATATAAACTAATATTTTTTATTACATTTATGTTTGATTTATCAAGTTGATTCACATACCTTATTAGAGTCAAGTGGGGGGAAAACAACGTGTTATCCATTTCTAAATATAATAATCATCTAATTAAAGGATATTACAAATATCAAGGTCACGCCACATACACAAATGGTAGAGAAAATGTTATCACGAAACATTAAAACCCAATTATGGTAGTCAATGAAGATGGGGTGGTCGTCATTGAGATCATTACCACTTACAATGGTTAACTTATTTTTTGAAATTCTTATAATATGGTTCTAATGAATCTAAGAAAAAAATATTTATTAAATAGATGATGCCCAATGAAATCGACCAGAATAAAAAAAATTGAAAAATGATGCATCTTGGGGGATGATTTATAGACAACCTAACTCATACTAGAATGATTCTCCTAGTCCATTATCAGAAACTACATATTCCCTTTATAGAAAAGATATGAAGAAAGGATCATTCCACTGAAAATTGGGTATATGATTTAACTTCTAAATTGCATTGTCGATAGAAATAGAAATTAATAACAGCTATAATATAATTAAGAATATACCGATGTGTATCAACTAAGAAGAACATGGATCAAATAAGAGTTCAGATGGAGATATGGGATCAATTCCTAGTTTATGCCTTCAAAGGATCTCGAAAGGTAGAAAATAGGGTTATGTGTCCATATGAAATTTAATAGGAATAGAGTGTTAATTTAAATAATAATTGAATGGAATTTTTTTAAATTTACTTAAAAATATGCCCACATGATTTGGAAATATGGTTTGGGATAATGACCACTAACCATGATTTATCTATTATATGGAGGGGGCACCCACATGGCTAGGATTCAGGGTTATGGAAACAAAGAACCATCCATACCAATAACCTATTCAACATGTCTCTCATTTTTAGTATTTTCCTATGTCCCCTATCTATTTGTTTGGGGAAACTGTGCACCCTATACCATCCCATTGTTCATTTTCTCTTAATTAGGAGAGAACAAGGGACCTAGATCACACAATTTCTTCTAAACGTGTATTCAATTTATTTTTCAAACCGGTCTAGTTTTTGAGCTCCAAAAAATCCTTATACAACCCTGAAATCTTTTTGAACTCATTATTCATCCATATTAAGATAAAAATAATGAACTAGAAAAAAATTAAAAGGATTTTATACATTCATGTTAAACAGAGTTCATACAATATTATTGTCTTAGAATAAAATATAAAATAAGATCCAAATTCTCAAAAATAGATTTCTAAATTCAACATAATATTATTAAATGACAAATATTTCTTATCAAATACAAATCTTTTCTATCAATTGTGTTTATATTTTAATATAGGCTTACAATTTTATTTTTTCATAAATGTTATCATATTGATAAAAATAGTATTTTTCCATAATAACTAATAAATCAACCATTGATGAAAAAAATTACAATAAGATTAATATTAAATTTCTAATCTAACAATGATGTCTATTTTATCAAATTGAAATTATGAAATTTAAGTGTTGAACTATATAATAGAAATTTAAAATAATATAATTTTTTAGGAGGCTTAATTTTTAAAAATTCAATGTTATCAATACTAATTAATATTTTTCAATATTTAAATTAATTTTAACATATATTTTTTAAATTTAATCATTCAAATTTTAATCATTTTAAATTTTAAAAAATACACAACACCTCAAAAAACATCTTTAAAAAATACTCATTTTCATATTTAAATGAACAAGTCACATATTGTTAGTTATTTATCTTAAAACAATTAAATATTATCCTATTAAATATTGTTATTAGAAAACAAAATCAATTTTTAAAAATAATAATAACATTCCATGAATGGAAATATAAATTTCATATAATAAATACTTCTATTATATTTTTATTTACTTGAGGTATTATTCTTATTATAAATCTCTTAATGAGGATAATAGTTGCATTCTCATAATGTATCATTTTTTATGATTCATTTAAAATAGATAAATAAGGAGTCATTTTTATTGAGTTTTAAATAATATATTAACCAATGTATTTAAATATATATTAAAATATCATGTCGTTACATGTTATATATGAAACATCTAATGTATCATAAGAAGTAGAATAGACATATTAGGAAAGGTAGAGTACTAAATATGTACAACCATATATCATTCTCTATTAAACCATTATACAATATGTATTCCTAACAAAAATTGAATGCATGACCAACCATCCACTAGAGTATATTATCACTATGTATTACATGATGTTCATTTAGAAGTACAATATATGTGGATTATTTCACATGGAATTTCTTCTTTAACACCATCTAAAATTCAGGATGTCATTCTCATGATACTAAAAACATATGTTATTCCAAAATACATAATATTTAGTTGGGTTTGCGAAAAAAACTTATCCCCTCACCAATATATTTGGGTTTCCTCTCTGATTTTAAATTTAATCACCCGATTGTTTCATCTAAGTCCACGTTCAAGGGTTTAACGTCCATGAACCTTAAATTATAAATTTACAGAAAGGGAATAAATCATCACCTATGAAAATTCCTTTTCATTAATTGAATCTCTATTCATGAGAGAATCCATGAACCCCTAATTTCATGATCCACAGTCACCTGAATATAATTCTAGATTACTCAACCTAAATTTTTGAATCCAATTAAATAATATGATCTAAATAATCAATTGCATATATAATTAGTTTCAGAATGAAGAAAACATGATCAAGTTGTAGTAAAATTAAAAATATGTAAAAAATATTGGTATAAATACAAATAAATAAAAAATTAAATTATTTATGATTGATGTTGCAAACCCAACTATCTATAATAGGCACATAAACAAATGAATACCAAAAATTAAATAGATTAACATTGTCCAATTAAAAATTCCATGATTAAAAGGGTTATTTAAAAATAGGTAATCATATGGGGACATCATTCCATGTTCTAGAACCACCAATGAAATAGATAATAAAACATAAAAATTTGTCTTATATTATAAATGGTTTGATCGATAGAGATGAAAAGGTCCACATCATAGTCATTGGTGATTCAAATCGAGTTAATTTTTCAATGTTGTGAGTCTTCCTCAATCACATGCTATATTTTCTCCCATGAACAATCTTCTAAAAATCCCATTTAACTACATAAAAAAATGGGTATCAGATAAATATAGGTTTATATAGAGGAAAATTATCTCCAATAATTAAATTATTAATTAATTTATTAATTTACCACTCATTATATTTAATTTTAAAAGATTACTATAATGGAAAAACCTTTGAGAATCTAAATATGAATGAAATTATACCCTCTCTAAGGTAAACCCGATATTGGATACTCACCTATAATATCAATTTTCTTATACTATAAAACATTCAATAAAAAACATTATTGTCATATATGAATGTGTGTAAGCTATAAATAATATATTTACTATAATTTATTAATATCAAGACATCACAACTCCCACAATATAACTTATTTTCAACAAATCACCTTATAAATAATAATTAAAATATTAGTAGGGATAAATAAGGAAAATCAAAGATGATAAATTATATAAGTTGAATTATGTTTTCTCAAAAATCCTACGTGGGGTTCTTAATATTATCCCTCTTATACATGTACTTATATCATCAAAGATTTTTTTAATATCGGGGATTTCAAAATTCACTTATACTATAAATATGGGTGATGATGGAATTTTTTTTTCACATTTTATAATCATTCAAAGTGATGGAAATTAATTAATATGATAATAAAATAGGCTTTAGAAATTTGAATTAGGAATGAGATTCACTTGTGTTTTGTCCTGCCCTTTATACTAATTTTATATTCATGAATAAATTTATCGATATGATTATTTTTGTGATATCATGAAATTTTTTTATATATTATCATGAAAGTCATTGGATAATACTCTATTATTGATGAAGGAAAATAAGAGGAATTGAACTTAGTAACTGAGGGTTATTTATGCCTAAATTTTTTAAACATGATTATATTATGATTGTATATGTCAAAAAAATGTTTTTCATTATTGAGATTATTCAATAATGATTTTAATTATTAATATAGTGATTATAGATATTCCACTATTGTTATTTTAATTGCATTATGTGTTGTTGTTATAATGTAATAGGTGTGGAGGTGGATGATTTGAGGATATTTTGTTATTTTATTGATGGTTTGATGTGGAAGATTATAGGATATAGTCTGGTAATGGGAACTGCTGGTATTGTTGTGATTATCCTTCGATTCTGATGATGATGATGTTCTTGTGGTATATTAAACATTTAATGTGTTTTTATTAGTAACTAATGCAATCATGTTGTATTCACGAAACATATAGATTCGAAGTGAATAATGAATTAAATAATGGTATGGGTTTTAATAAATTGAAATTCATTTATAGATGTATTAAATGATATTTTAAACAAAAATAAATTTTTTATAATTTTAATGTAATAGAACGGATTCCCTAATGATTATGTATATTTATAATTGGTTTTTATTGATGTGGTAATTGAATTGAAATAATAAATTTTTATGATTATATGAAATTTTACATGTTGGAATATATATGTTGTTTCATGAATTAAATAAAATGGTAAATGATAAAATAATTAATGAATATATTAAGAATTTAATGAAGTAAAGAATATCGTTAATGGTGAAACTTATATATATAATTTTAATTTTATATTTTTATGTAATTATGAGTTATAAATTGGGATAAATATACTTTGTTCTGATGTTGTGGTGGTAGAGTCATTTAATATTATTGATAGAGGAGAAAATAATGTTTTTGGGGGCATTATTAATTCTGAAATTAGTGTTTTACATAGAAATATATTCCCTTATATTGGGATTCTATGATATTTTATGAATTTATTATAGTTAATTTTATTGTTTATTCACTACCACCATAGTCAAGTTTTGTGATTGATACCCATGTTATGTTTTTTGGTTATGGTGTTTTCCCCAATATCTATTTAATAGATGACATGAATTGACGAATACTCCCACTTCTCCAATCTAAATTCATGAAATTGTATGATATTTATACATATACAATTTTTAATAGATAAAGGATATTTTGTATACCTATATGACATAACCACCTGTGGATATGGTTATGATTCACATGCATTGATGTGTGTTCTTGGTTATAAGAGGGATAAGGTTTCTTTCATTGATATTGAAACTCGCCATGATATGCCTTTCAGATATGATAATGATGTGACTATGGATACAAATTAATGATTCCAACTATATTTTTTGTGTATTTAGGTGTATATGTGGAAATTAAATGGATGAAATCAATAGACGTATACCATTTGACTCTTAGGATATCTGGTTGTAATTAAAATATTTTATTTTCAAGAAAACATTCAATTTAAAAATTATATAATATTAATTTTATAAAATTAATGTATTATTTTAATTCATCATATCAAAATTAAAATTGTGTGATTTTTTTAGGAAAATAGTTATTCTTCAATGAATAATGATAAATAATGTTTTAAAAAAATGACATTTATTTTCAATGAATTAATTAATTTAAAATAACCATTAAGTTTAAAATATAAATAAAGTAAATTTTTTCAATTAGTTACATTAAATAATTTTAATCAACTTAAAATAATATTTATATCGGAGATTAGTATATGTTTATTTGAAGTTTTATAAAACTGGTTTTCTTTAAAAACTATTTTAGAATGCATAATGATGCATAATTTCATTTAATTAAAAAACCATATTAAAAAATTATTTAAATATATTTATACATCAAATATCAATAAATATTTATTTAAATTCATAAAATGATTATTATTATTCAAAGATTTAATATAAATTATACTTATTCTTGAATGATATACTTATTGAAAACCAGATTTTTTATGTTACATTTGTGGGTTTTATATTAAATTAAATTCAACTAATTTTATTAATTTAATATTCTAAAATCGATTTCACATTTTTTATCATAATAATTTCTATTATATAATCTGTTTAATATAATTTTTGGTCTTAATAAATTGTGAAAATAATAACAATCTTTTACCATGATTATGTTTAAAACAGGTTTACCTAGAGGTAACCTAAATTATAAGAGTATAATTGAAATAAAATCATTCCAAAAATATATTTTATGACAATATTTAGACTTCACATTGTATAATTCTATAGAAAGGGCCATTTTAGATCAATTTTGGCAAGTAAAAATCTTTTTTATTAGTTTTTATTTTTTTAAAATCCATATTTGTCCTCTCCCCCACTTAAAAAAGGGGTTCCCCATAATAACATCTTTATAACATAAATTCCTTTTTGATTAGAAATTACCAACCCAAAATACATTACATACATACAACATAATGGCATCGAGCACATGTTTTGATTAGAAATCCATGCTACATAGGATTCTGGTTCTAACATAAGGAGGTTTTCCAAAGAAGAGGTATTATGATTAACAGAGAATTTTAATTTGTTTCTTCTTCAAAATGTTAAAAACCATATTATATTATTATCATATAACAATAAAAATATCTACCATATAATAATTAGAATTTATTTTAATTTAATAATCAAAATCGATGTTTTGTTTCATCAAAGAGAAAAGAACCCATCATTCATGTCAACAAAAGAATACTGCCTTGCCAACCAACATAATATGTTTTTCATTATCACATACCATGAAATTTTGTAAAGATATATTTAAATTACATATATGGTATTTTAAAATTAAATATAAATTTTTATTTATCATTATATATAGACCTTCTTAATTTTAAATTTGTGGGGGGATATGTTGACGTCACATGTGTGTACGATGTAATATCGCCTCATCAAGTGATGTGTTGAGTTCATCACTAATGATTTCCATGGTAGGTAATAAGGATAATTTTGAACAAAATATTGGATATATATATGACATAATTATTATATTATTTAAATATTAATCATTATTAAAATATGACATATGATTTTTTCCATACCTCATCACTCAATGAAAAATGTTAATGTTGCTCATGTGTGTGTGGACTACCTTCTCTACGAAGTGATACAATTATTTTTCATCAAAAAATCTCATTGATGATATATATAATAAAATTTAATGAAATAAAATGGTATTTATGATATTTTTATTATTATATAATTATAAAATATTTCTTACCTTCATTCTATAATTTTCATTGAAAAATGATAACATTACTCATGCTTACATATGACCTACCGTGTCCCAGATTATAATGTAGTCAATTTTTCATAAGATACATTAGTGATTTGTAATGTCCCGGACCTCTCCAGACCATTCCTTTGTCAAAAAGAAGGTCGTGAAGTGTTATGGAGGGTAAAATGGACTTTTCCCACACTTTCCAGAATTTTAAAACTACACACCATGTAGTATGAGTACCCGCCATGTACCCCCTCACCGGGAATACCCCGTGTTCAAGGACGTGTCTTTTTCATGTGAAATAAATAGGTACACACCGTGTACCCCATACAACACGTCGTGTAGTCCCTCCCCGCGTATGCGTTACCCTCAGACCGTGTGTTGACCAGTCAACAACCGTGTGCCGTGTTGGAGCCATGTACTTGCTATGTAAAATAAATGGGTACACGCCGTGTACCCCATACTACACACCGTGTAGTCCCACCCCGTATATGTATTACCCTCAAACCGTGTGTTGACCAGTCAACGGGTGCGTGCCACATTGAAGGCCGTGTTGAAAGCCGCATGGTGACCGTGTGAAATGTCTGAGTACACTCCATGTACTATGTAGTACATGACGTGTAATTTTGTTTTTCTCGCCAATAAAAGTAGGGGTCCCCTCCTCCTTTTCAACTCACCCCTCTCCTCCCCATTCCTCTGAGCAGAGCTCTCTCAAGAGACTTGAAGGCTCTTTTTCATCCATAACTCCTTCGTACGATCTCCTATTTACGATCCGTCAGCGGCCACAGGATCATAACGATGAGGCGGAACTTCTAAGCTTGGATCTGTTGACTTTCCTTCACCTTTTCCTTTCCAATTTCCACCCAAGGAGGTTTTTCCGGGACTTGACAGACGTGACAAACGCCGACGAACGTCTTCTAAAGCCGATCCGACGGAGCGTTGTGATCAGAACCTATTGAGGTAGGGATCTTACCATCTTCTCTATAGATTTTGAATCATGCGGGGTGGGTGTTATCTTGTTTACGTGAATCACATTTGAAGCGGTTTAATAAAAATAATAACTGGCTTATATAACGGGTATGGGAATTTTGTGAATGTAGTTACATTATTTATATCTTGTGATATTATGTTGTGATTTGAATCCGATTCTGCCTACTGAAAATCACGGTCATTGGGGGCCTTTTCTTGCAAAATTAAATGTTTCACTATCTTTCTAGACCATTTTTGTGGATTTAAACTTCGTTGAATGTGGAAATTTGGATAATCACGTAATGTTGGCAGAATTAAAATCTGGAACCCTTGTGTGATCACCCCGGTTGAACAAATGGAATAATGAACATGTGGGTGTTGGCTTGGTTGTGGGTTGGTGTGAATGTTATTGCGAGACTACGATAAATGGTATTTAAGAGATAATGATGTACTGGTTTCAATGTGATTGTGGTTATGGTGGTTGGCAGCGGGGTTGCAGGGATGGGCTTGAATGTGAATGAAATATGGGTTGGGAATAAGAAATGAAAATTGTAAGAGTTAATGAATGGTGGGTCATGGTAATGGAACATGAATAATAATCAATTGGTTGGTAGGTTATTAAGATGGGTTTTGTTGTGATGCTTGTGTTTTCTAAACTTGATTTGTGGATGGAAGGGTTATGTTTCAAGAACGATTGATATGGTTGGTTGCGGTTGGTTGCCCGGTAGATAGGGAACAAAATAAACTAATTCTGCTGAAACGTGAAAACCTAAATGGGGTTGGGGTTGTTTGTTATATGCATGCTTCGTAGTAGCTGTGCCGATGAACGTGCTCAGTTTATCGAATTAGAATCCATAGGTTGGGCTGTGTGTTTGGTATACATATATGTATCTATATCTTTCGTGTTTTATCGCACCCCACCCATGTTGAGAACTTAGTGTCGAACACTCCCATTTCATGGGAGTGTGTGTTTTTCCTTTAGTTACTAGCTCCTTCCAGCTCCTTCTTCCATAGGCTATGATGGATTGAGGTGACCTTACACCTAAGACACGTCAGGTAGGTTTCGATTGGGCTGGTTTTAGCCCAAGACTCATCGGGTAGGTTTTACTATTTCCCAAGAACCTTCGGGATGAGGCCCAGGTGTGTGCGGGAAGGAAACGTGGTTGTGAGGCCTAGGTGTGTATGGGCGGGATACGTGGTTGTGAGGCCCAGGTTTGTGTGGGCGGGATGTGTGGTTTGTGAGGCCCAGGTGTGTGCGTCCGGGGAGAGTATGGCAGTGTCAGGATGTTCACCGTTAGGAAGAGCCGCTAACTAATGGGGAATGATGTGGGGTACCCAATACTCTTGTTCTTATATAATACTACTACCTGTTGTGATTGTGTTTTATTGAGTGTGGCTGGTGAGGTTGGGTGGATAGATTTCCCTGCTAGGTTTCTTCTTTTGTTCTCACGGGACATTAGGGTGTCTCCCCACCTGTGCACAAGAGCTTTAGGTTTCCCTACTGAGTATACTTGTATTCTCACCCTACATTTACATTCTAGTTTCCAGGAGGACTACCAGGGCCGTGCAGGACCCTACTAGTCGGGACAGTTGGAGTTGTTGCAGTTTCTGTACACTTGTTTCTTTTGGTATTGTACTTTTGAGCTTTCTTGAACTTGTACCTTGTTTCAGAACTATTTAAACATGTATGTGGGATTACTTTGGGTTTATTTATATGCACTTGTTCTTTTCCTTTTTTTGGTGGTTAGCTTGTCATATTTCCCAATATTAAAAATAAAATGGGTAATGCCTCCCATATTTGTGAAAACTCATACCCTTGGTGCTAGTCACCACCCCGGGGCCTACTGGAGGCGAGACTCAGGGGTCATTATCTCCCTTTCAGCATTTCTAGCTTAGGAGGGGCATCTTTGGTGGGAGGGGGTTGTGACAGAATGGTATCAGAGCTGATGGTGGAGAGATAGGATGGAGTCTAGAGTTAGGCACAGTGAGGATTGCATGGGATGGTAGGGAAATATTGGTGGTTAATCTTGGTGTGTGACATAGGCCAAGGAGGACCGGCTAGGATATGGGATTTTAGGGCCCCCTGATCTAATGCAAGGACTCTGAGCCTACCTAACGACCAAGTGATACTACATTGATTGCTAGGTAGAGACCCTAGGGAAGTTACATGAATCATCATGATTGTTTTTTACATGATTTGGGTGTTCTTGGAAAGAAATTGAAATAAAAATGATAAAATAAAACCTTAAGAAATTTTCTTACTAATTGGGATTAGGCGATCTTTGTTTATCGTACAACTATGGAACCTGGATGTCATCCCCGGGTGACTCAGATGGCCTAGGCCCAGTACATTCAGGCGGTCGATCAGTTGAGTATTGACCGAGAGGAGGAAGGTAGCAAGTGGTAGAAGACTCTCCATTCTTTCCAGCGGCAAACCCTCAAGAAGTATGAGGGTAGTACTTCGGATACAGAGACGGAGGGGTGGATTGATGATCTAGGGATCGCTTTTACCTTTATGCGTTCTCCTAGAGAGTATTGGGTTCCCCTAGCAGTCATTCAGCTGAGAGGTGCGGCGCAAAAGTGGTGGACGCTCTACCTCGGGGAGAGGATAGAGGAATAGGTTTCATGGGCTGACTTTGAGAAGGAATTCCGAGAGGAATTCCTTTCTTCCATGATCAAGGTGGAGAAGCGACATGAGTTACACTCCATTTAGTAGGGGAGTATGTTAGTACGAGAGTTCGGGATCAAGTTCAAGGATCTCCTACACTTTTTTCCGAATCTCTTTCCGTATGAGGAGTCTTGGGCGAGACGTTTAGAGGAGGTGGTTCGTCCTTCGCTCCAGTATGTTGTCACCCCCTTCACCATTCCGACGTATTTGGCAGTACAGAAGAAGGTATAGGTTGTAGAGAGGATTCACTCGTAGGGAGGTGCACCACATGAGGGGATCCAGCCAGGTTCGTCGAAGGGGAAGACAGTCACCAGCAGGTCTCCTACGACGGGACCTTCCAAGTTCAGGCCAGTGGGGAGCATTCCCCAACAGTTCCAGTTTAGATTTTCAGGTCCTCATCCCCTTTTCACGAGCCTGGGACCAAATTTTTTTTCTTGTGGAGGTTTCGGACACATTTAGAGTCGGTGCCCAACCCAAGCTCAGTATGGTGGAGGTGGGCAGGTTCAGCGCCCACCTCAGTAGCATCAGTTGCCAGCGAGGCCCTTCCAGCAGCAGCAGGACCATGCTCCTCTGAGGGAAAACTTTGCGGGAGGAGGCCGACCTCATGGTGCTCCTCAGGGATCTCGACCAGGTCATGGTCGGGGAGGTGGACGACATCAGAGAGGCAGAGGAGCTAGGCGTGGACAGGTGCACAAAGTAGATTTGGCAGCTCTGGAAGAACCATAGGTGGTGCGAGGTACGATTTGTTTATTCAGCACTCTCGTTTCTACCTTGTTGGATTCAGGAGCTTCACACTCCTTTTTTCCACTTGTCTAGCCCATGCTTTGGGACTAGATGTAGAGAGAATTTCCATACCACTAGTGCTGAGTACTCCAGTTGGAGGCCAGACCAGCGTATCTTGTGTTTTCCGGGGATGTGGGATGACGTTGGGACCACATCGATCTAGTGGGGACCTTCTTCTATTACAGATGGAGCCATACGATGTCATCCTTGGCATCGATTGTTTTTTTACGTTAGTTCCGTTATCGAATACTTCCGAAGAAGGGTCGTGTTATCCAACGTGGATGGGCAACGTGTTGCTTTTGTTGGCGAGAGGAGCTATAAGGTGGGAAGCCGGCGTGTGGAGCCTCTAATTTCCTTTCTAGGCAGGTTATCCATGCTTCCACCTGATACATAGATGATAGATGTCCCAGAGGTTGTTGGGTAATTCCTTGATGTTTTTCTTGAGGAGGTTGTGACTCTACCCCTCTGACGTGACGTTGAGTTCGTGATAAACTTACAGCCCGATGCCCATCAGATTTCGATGGCCCCTTATTGGAAGGCACCTTCAGAGTTGCGGGAGTTGCAGATTCAGATTGAAGATCTGATGCAGAAGGGTTCTGTTCGACCCAGCGTATTTCCATGGGGTGTTGTAGTTTTGTTCGTGAAGAAGGAAGATGGTGGTCTTAGACTATGCATAGACTACCGAAGGTTGAACCAGGTAATGTTCAAGAACCATTACCCCCATCCATGGATAGATGATCTCTTCGACCAACCGAGGGGAGAAAGTTGGTTTTCTAAGATTGATCTATGATCTGGATATCATCAGCTGTGGGTAAAGGACAATGACATCTCGAAAACAACTATCAGGTGCATGTATGGGCACTTCGAGTTTGTAGTGATGCCATTTGAAGTTACGAATGCACCAGCTGTGTTCATGGGACTTATGAACTTTGTCTTCCGAGAGTTTCTAGACGGGTTCATCGTTGTGCTTATCGACGACATCCTGATCTACTCAAGATCAGAGGAGGAGCCTGTTGAGCATCTCAGGGTAGTCTTGGAAGTCCTTCGACACCGCCAGATTTATGGGAAATTGTCGAAGTGTAAGTTCTTGACACAAGAACTACACATCCTTGGGCACATATTGTCGCAGCATGGAGTGTCAGTGGACTCGTCTAAGGTGGATGCAGTTTTTCCTAGGGCAGCACCCAAGAGCGTGGCATAAGTTTGTAGTTTCCTGGGGTTAGCAGGTTACTATCGGAGGTTCGTTTTGGAATTCTCTCGAGTTGCTGCTCCATTAAAAGCTTTGATTAGGAAGAACCAGGTCATCCAATGGAGCGAGCAGTGCCAGAAATATTTCGACAACCTGAAGTAGAAGTTGGTCAGTGCTCCCCTTCTCAGGTTGCTAGAGGAAGGGTTGTTGAATGAGGTGTTTTGTGATGCTTCTAGTCTTGTTCTGGGGTGTGTACTGATGTAGAAGAAGCGAGTGATCTGTTATGGTTCTAGGCAGTTAAGCCCTCACGAACATAACTATGCCACCCATGATCTAGAGCTTGCATCCATATTTTTCACACAGAATTTGTGGTTACATTTCCTCTTTGGGGAGTGCTTTGTGGTCTTCTCATATCACAAGATCCTACGTTATATCTTCTCTCAGGGCGACCTGAACTTATGACAAAAAATATGGATCGAGTTCCTCCAAGACAATGACTTTGAGATCTCTTACACTGAAGGTAAGGGAAACATTGTGGCTGATGCCCTGAGCAGGGAGTCGCATAAGGAAGTGGTTCGGGAATCCCATGATGCTTGGAAAGCGTTGGGAGAGTTGGCCGCCTTACACTTGGATGCAAGGGTAGAAGGTGTTAGAGGATGTTTGTTTCAGATGATGGTACAATCCTCCTTGTTGTAGCAGGTGGATGAGTCTCAGTGGGGGGACTTCGAGGCGAAAGTAATGTAGGATCGTGTCGATCAGGGAAACGCTCCAGATGGATGGTCAGAGGACAGCCGACATCGGATTCCTTTCCATGGAAGGATGTTTGTTCCAAAGACGATGCGTGAGGGAGTTCTCTATGGGTTCCATAGCTCGCCTTGGCGGTAAATCCAGGAGTTTAAAAAATGTACCCAGGCCTGAGGGAACAGTTTTTGTGGCCCAGGGTGAAACGTGCAGTGGCGGAGTTTGTGGCTAAATGCCTAGTGTGTCAGCAAGTGATGGCTGAACACCGTGTTCCTAGTGGTTTGTTGCATTCATTGGATGTCCTTGAGTGGAAGTGGGATGACATCTCAATGGACATTGTCACAGTACTACCCAGAGCTCAGGGTGGTTATGATGATATCTGGGTAGTCGTGGATCGACTGACGAAATAAGCTCACTTCTTAGAAATTAAGGAGTCAGGATTGGTGAGTACCTTAGAACAGGGGTACGTAGACGAGGTGGTGCATTTTCATTGAGTCCCAAAGACTATCATCTCAGATCGGGATACTAGGTTTACCTCATGATTCTGGAGGGGGCTACATCATGCTTTTGGCACCCAGCTACGCCTTAGCACTGCTTTCCACCCCAAGAACAATGGACAGATAGAGCATACTATCCAGACATTGGAGGACATGCTGTGGACTTGCGTTCTGGATTTCAGAGGATCATGGGTATGACACTTTCCTTTAGTACAGTTTGCCTACAACAACAGCTTACACTCTACTATTGGCATGGAAACTTTTGAGGCTTTGTATGGAAGACCATGTCGTTCACCCGTTTGCTGAGAAAGGGTTGGTGATACAGGTGCTCTTTGGCTATAGGTAGTGCAGAGAACCACAGAGAAAGTCCAGCTTCTACATGAGAGGATGAAATCGGCTCAGGACCGACAGAAGTCTTATGCTGATCATCATAGGAGGCCCTTGGAGTTTAATGTGGGGGATCATGTGTTCTTGAAGGTTTCCCCTCGACGGGGGCATCGGCGGTTTGGGAAAGGGAGCAAGTTCTCAACTAGGTTCATCAGACATTTTGAGGTGCTGAGGCGAGTCGGTGAGGTGGCATATCAGGTAGCCCTGCCACCTCAGTTGGAGAAGGTTTATGACATCTTCCACGTCTCCCAGCTATGTCGATAAATACATGATGACTCTCACGTTTTCGACTGGGTAGAGTTAGGTATGGGAGATGACGGGACCTTCGAGGAATGACTGGTCAGAATCAAGGATCGTAAAGAGAAGGTGCTTCGTGGATGAACCATTCCCTTGGTTCATGTGTTGTGGAGGCATGGCGGCCTTGAGGAGAGAACTTGGGAGCGGGAGTCCCAGATGCACGCTCAGTACCCGGAGTTGTTTTGACTTGTGTTTTCCCTTGTTCTTCTGAGCTTTGTTTTGATGTTTTACTCTGTAGATTTGATATGGAATGTTTGGCTTGTTGGTTATGAGACCATTTGTTTCCTTGTTCACAGGAAGTGTTTATCATGTCCGGATGTGTGGGGAAAGGGAAAAACCTGACTCTTAATCGAGACACATTAAGGAGGATGTGATTGAACCCGTGCGAGTGAGTCAGTGCTGCCTAAAGAGGATAATATCTCGACATAGGAGAAGGAATTTTCCCCAAACCACATGTTCAGGAAGTGTGTTGGTTGTGTGGTGTTGGGGGTAGTGCAATTTGGAAAATCCAAATATATATGGAAGTGGGAAGGCCCAATCCTTAATCGAGGCACATTAATGCGGATGCGATTAAAACTGTGCTGGTGAGTCAGTGCCGCCTAAAGCGGATAATATCTTGAAATAGGAGAGGGAATTCCTAACACCTATGATTAGGGTTGTTAGTTGGGTTCCTATTATAACGAGAACCCTAAGAGGTATCTTGTTGGGTTTCCTCCGGGTTGGTTTTTTTTAATTCTCAAGGATAAGAATGTTTTATGTGGTATCTGATGTAATGGCCCGGACCTCTCCGGCCCATTCCTTTGTCAAAAAGAAGGTCGCGAAGTGTTATGGAGGGTAAAATGGACTTTTCCCACACGTTCCCGGATTTTGCAACTACACGTCGTGTAGTATGAGTACACACTGTGTACCCACCCTCCAGGTATACCCCATGTTCATGGTTGTGTCCTTGCCATGTGAAATAAATGGGTACACGCCGTGTACCCCATACTACACGCCGGATAGTCCCTCCCCGCATACGCGTTACCCTCAGACCGTGTGTTGACCAGTCAATGGCCATGTGCCGTGTTGGAGCCGTGTCCTTGCCGTGTGAAATAAATGGGTACATTCCGTTTACCCCATACTATACGCCGTGTAGTCCCTCCCCGTATATGTGTTACCCTCAAACCGTGTGTTGACCAGTCGGCGGCCGCGTGCCTCAATGAAGGCTGTGTTGGAAGCCGCGTGGTGATCGTGTGAAATGGCTGAGTATGCACCGTGTACCATAAAGTACACGCCATGTAATTTTTTTTCCTTGCCTAAAAAAGGAGGTGTCCCCTCCTCCTTTTCATCTCACCCCTCTCCTCCCCATTCCTCTGAGCAGATCTCTCCCAAGAGACTCGAAGGCTCCTTTTCTTCCATAACTTTTTCGTCTGAGCTCCGATTTACGATCTGTCTGTGGCCACGAGATCATAAAGACGAGGAGGAACATATGAGCCTGGATTTGTTGTCTTTATGTCAGCTTTTTCATTCCAACTTCCACCCAAGGAGGTTTTTTGGGACTCGACGGAAGTGACAAACGCCGACGAACGTCTTCTAAAATCGATCTGGGGGAGCGTTGTGATCAGAACCTGTTGAGGTAGGGATCTTACCTTCGTCTCTCAAGATTATACATCATGCGAGGTGTTGTCCTCTTGTTTATGTGAAACACTTTTGAACCGGTTTAATAAAAATAATAACTGGCTTATATAATGGGGATGAGAAGTTTCTGGATGCAGTTACATTATTTATATCATGTGATATTATGTTGTGATTTGAATCAGATTCTGCCTACTGAAAATCACGGTTGTTGGGGGCCTTTTATCGTGAAATTAAATTTTGCCCTATATTTCTAGACCATTTTGTGGATGAAAACATCATTGAATGTGGAAATTTGGTTAATCACGTAAAGTTGGCTGATTTAAAATCTGGAACCCTTGTGTGATCATGCCGGTTGAACAAATGGAATAATGAACTGTGGGTGTTGGCTTGGTTGTGGATTTTTATGAATGTTATTGCGGGGCTGCGATAAATGGTATTTAAGAGATAATGATGTACTGGTTTCGGTTTGATTGTGGTTATGGTGGTTTACAGCGGGGCTGTAGGGATGGGCTTGAATGTGAACAAACTATGGGTTTTGAATAATAAATGAAAAGTGGAAGAGTTAATGAATGTTCGGTCATGGTAATGGAACGAGAATAATAATCAATGGGTTGGTTGGTAAATTAGATGGGTTTGTTGTGCTGGTTGTGTTTTCCTAAATTTATTTGTGCATGTTAGGGATATGTTTCACGAACGATTGATATGGTTGGTTGCGGTTGGTTGCCTAGTAGATAAGGAACTAAATAAACTAATTCTGCTGAAACGTGAAAACCGAAATGGGGTTGGGGTTGTTTGTTGTATGCATTCTTTTTAGTAGTAGTGCCAAGGCACATGCTCAGTTTCTCTATTTAGAAGCCATAGGTTGGGGTGTGTGTTTAGTATACATATATGTATATGTATCTTTTGTGTTTTATCTCACCCCACCCATGTTGAGCACTTAGTGCCGAACACTCCCATTTCTTGGGATATGGTGTTTTCCCCATAGATACTAGCTCCTTCCTGATCCTTCTTCCCTAGGCTATGATGGCTTGAGGCGACCTTACACCTAAGACCCTTCAGGTAGGTTTCGATTGGGGTAGATTTAGCCCAAGACTCTTCTGGCAGGTTTTTCTGTTTCCCAAGAATCTTCGGGATGAGGCCCAGTTGTGTGCGGGCGGGATACGTAGTTGTGAGGCCCAGGTGTGTGAGGGCGGGATACGTGGTTGTCAGGCCTAGGTGTGTGAGGGAGAGATACGTGGTTGTGAGGCCCAGGTGTGTGCGGGAGGGATGTGTGGTTTGTGAGGCCCAGGTGTGTGTAGGCGGGGAGAGTGTGGCAGCATCAGGACGTTCTCCGTTTGGTAGAGCAGCTAACTAATGGGGAATGGTGCGGGGTAAAAATATTATTATTCTTATATACTACTACTACCTGTTGTGATTGTGTTTTGGTGGGTGTGGCTGGTGAGGTTGGGTGGATATATTTCCCTGCTAGGTTTCTTCTGTTGTTCTCACGGGACATTAGGATGTCTCCCCACCTATGCATGAGAGATTTAGGTTTCCCTACTGAGTATACTTGTATGTTAACCCTACGTTTACTTTTAAGTTTCCAGGAGGACTACCGGGGCCATGCAGGACCCTAATAGTCGGGACAGTTGGAGTTTTTTGTAGTTGATGTACACTTTTTTCTTTCGGTATTGTACTTTTGAACTTTCTTATACTTGTACCTTGTTTTAGAACTATTTAAACATGCATGTGGGATTGGTTTGGGTTTATTTCTATACACTTGTTCTTTTCCTTTTTTTTGGTGGTTAACTTGTCCTATTTCCAAATCATAAAAATAAAAAGGGTAATGCCTCCCAAATTTTTGAAAACTCATACCCTAGGTTCTAGTCTCCACCCTGAGGCCTACTAGAGGCGGGACTTGGGGGACATTATCTCCCTTTCACCATTTCTAGCTCAGGAGGGGCATCTTTGGTGGGAGGGGGTCGTGACATGATTACATTAAAAGTATAATTAATATTTATTTTTTTATATTTACTGATAATAATTCTATAGATATTGAAATAATGAGCTCTTAGACCATAGTGAATCTATATAATTTATTTTTGGACTTATGAACCAGATATCATCAAAACAAGAAACCTAAACATAATTAATTAAGTAATCATATATAAAATGGTATAACTTGATATAAAAGGATTATTAAACATGAATAACAATATCATTCAAGTAAATAATTACCTGATATTATTTTTCATGAAGGTAAAGAACATATTTGATGAGTCAGACTCAAGGTAAGGGAAACTTTTAACTTAAAATCTCATTTTTTATGGTTTTTAGGATTTATTTTCAAAAAGTTAGATTCTATTTCCATTTTTTAAAATTTAGTTTTTGAATAATATTATATGTTAATAAATGTTCATGAAAATATTTTTTTTTTCATCATTATAATGTTTTTAAAAGTGGAATATTTTTATAGAATGCTTGAGATTCATTTCAAAAGGATAATAGAATGATATATTTTAATTTATTTGATTATAGAGAATTTTTCCATGAACGAATCCATTAAATTGTTTTTGGATTCATTTAATATATTTCAGGTTTTATTGTTTGAAATACCCTGCTTTCCTTTTTATGGTTTTTGACATTGGGTTTCAAATGGAATAGGTATTTTTATATCATAAAATGCTTTATTATGGATTAAATGAATATATTATACGTGTAATGTCTTAAATTGGAATATTTTATAGGTTATGATTATTTGATAGTTCATGAAAACTATTTATGATGATGGGTGGTGCTATTATAAACTAATGATGGGTGGTTATGTTATTAACCAATGATGGGTGGTTACGTTATTAGACATGTATGGGTTGTTACATTATAAATCATAGATAAGATGTTATGTAATATTCCAAGGATGGGTGGGTCCATGATATCCCTATAATGAATTGGGTATGGATGTCAACCATATGTTTATTCCATTCATAAAAGTAACATGTAAAATGATATCCCAAGATACATATATGATTTATCTATTCATTATAAGTATTTTTTTTGTAATCCTATGATTTATAAAAAGGTAATAAATATGCTTATTTTCAATTGTAATTACTTAATACTTCTTATTCGTGAAAAGTGTGACTTAGTTAAAAAATAATGTCTTTTTTATGTATTCATAGAGAAATTTATGAATTAAATTTTTCAATTATGTTTTATTGTGAAATGTTTTATGACAATATTTTTCCTGATAAGTTGATTTTATGGCTTTGAAAGTGATTTTATTTCTCCCAAATCTTTTTTAGGAATGGAATATTTTTATAATTCTTCATGGACTAATGAGTTTTTTTTTCTTCTTTTCTATATCCCGTACTGAGGTTTTTCAAGTAATCATGAATTTCAGAATTATTTCATTGTGTTTTAGGATATAAAATGGAAAGGATGAAGTAAATTTGAATTTCATGAAGAATTTTAAGGAAAATAAATCAATTCATACTTTAAAAAACTATATTTTTGGAAAAGTGGATAATAAGATAATGTATCAAATTTTTAAATATTTAGTTTTATTATAAATTATTTATAACATAATTATCCAAATCTATAAACCAGAAAAGATCTTAAAATTGATAGAATATAAATTATTAACTAAAACACAAGATCATTTTATGTTTCAGTTTGGGTCCTTATAGTTGGAATCAAACAAAATTCATAGATAGTATAAAATGTAAGATTAAAAGTAAATTTCCTTAAGAGATTATAACATAATGTTGTCATAATATGACATTGATAATTTACAATTTTTATCAAAAATGTGTGTGTTCAAAAATGGTTTTCCTCAATTTAAATAGAGATACTATATTAGGAAGTCATCTACATGACCATATCATTTTAAATATGAAACCAAAAATGGTCGGAATTGGTACTGAGTAGTTTAATACAATAATGGATCATTTAATTCAAGAAATAATTCGTAGTGGTATTCAAGCTAGAGTGAATCTAAATATACTACAGAACAAAATGTTGATATTAGACCATTTAATGAGACAAAAACATCCAAATTTTGGTGCTGCCTCAAATCCAATGTTAGCCCAAGGATGGATGAATTATTTAGACAATATATTTTACATCATGAGAAGATAATAACAACTAAAGGAAACTATATGCATTCTATTAGTTTTAATGTGATGTGGATTGAAGGTGGTATTTGGTTAGTCATACCAAATAATGATATCATATTAATTACATGGAATGGGGAACATTTAAGAGTACCTTCCATTAGAAATATTATAATAAAGATTCTCAACATTGGATGGAAAACCATTTCTAGAATTTTTTTTACAAATAAAATCATAAAGTAACTACATATGAAACAAAATTTAAAATATAGGCCTTATAATTAGAAAATATTATTTATGAAATTGATATTATGATTAATATTTTTTAATATACATTAAATGAAAATTTACAAAGTTATTTAGCTGCAAATTAATTTTTATGATATGAGAAATATTTTCTATGTTTTGAAAAGGTTGACATTGTGTTATTTGACACACATATAATTTGTGATTATTAATTAATGATGTGATAAGGATGGTATGAGATTCTAAATCATACATCAATAAAATATTTAGGTAATAAAATCATGTTCCCAAATTGTGGGAATTGTGTAAAAAAACACCATGGTGAATTTCTTATGAAATCTAGGAAATGATTTAAATGTGAAATGTTGGGGAATATGGATCATGAAAACATAATAATTGGTGAGAAATATAAAGAAAATGATATAGTAAGATTATTTAATAGCAATGTGTTGAGACATTATGATAATGTTTTCCCAATTTCCATAGCACAAGAAATAAATCATTATGATAAGAAGAAAAAGGGTTTGGAGAAATAGTTTTCTACTATTATAGATGATATTGGGACATATAATGAGATTGTGTTAGGTATGTTACTTGTTTATTAGTGTAATACCTATTCCATTTTCTACTTTGGATCTTTAGATTCAATAACTTATGATATATTTTAAATAAATTTATGAGAATAAAACCATGAAAATAATATACCAGTTTTGATCAAAACTCATGGCAGAAGTATTAAAACATCTATGATATAAGGGAGTCATCTTACTAGGATTTTTTAAATGGAATGTCTAATAAATCATAATTAACATATAATAATTGAGTTTTATATCATATTGGGTAAGTATTTGGTTGGGTTTATCATGAAATTATTAATTATAGTGCTATGAAAGGTATACCCAATGATTTCATACCATGGAGAACATATGAAGAATATGAAAAATTTATTAGAGATGGTAGTAAAATTAAAAAGACTCATGATGTTGAAAAGAATGGATTTGTTTCTCCCAATTAGTGTTATTATTGTAGTGAATGAATAAATGGATTTTTTATGATGATTTACTTGGTGTTATTAGTAAATATGAGTTTTAATTTACAATTTACTGAACACGAGACACAATGCCTATTTCGAAATACCCTTATAAAATATCAAAAGTAGAACATGTAGATTTGTTAAATTAGTGAGATGAATAATTAGATAAAGATATCATTTGACCTATAAATTCACCATGGTGTTATCCTATTTTTTAAAATAATTTATAGAATTCATTAATATTTTTTATTGATTATATATCCTTAAATAAATTCACCAATTAGAATCAACATCATTTTCATAAAATTGAAGATTTTCTTATTATATCTTAGGAGATTATTATTTTTCAATGAATGATCAAAGGTTGTGGTTCCATTATTTTAATGTGAAGAATGAAAATATTCCAAATATTTCATTTTAGACAAGATATATTTATTATAATTTTTTTCTTATTCCAATTGTGTTATATAATGTTGTTGATATATTTATGAACCTTATGAATAGTTTTTTCATGAGATCCTAGATATGTTTATGGTTTGGTTTATTAATGATATTTTTTTATTCTAAAATTCAATATGAACATGAAATAAATAGTGGAAATGTTTTCAGAACATTGAATGAAAATAAACTATATTGAATAGATAATAATTGTGAATTGTAGACTTCTACTACCATGAAGTGATGTGATTATATTTCATCACCAAATCATAATGATGATATATATAACTCTATATAAATAAATAATATGTTATATAGGATATTATTATCATTTTAGAATGATTAAATATTATACTCCTTCTTTCTATAATGTTCAATGAAAAATGGAAACATTACTCATTCGTACATATGCCCAACCATTTACTTGATAGTAATATAGTTCATTTTCTATAACAAAAAATTAATTTCTATTATAATAAGTATAAATGACCTATAAAATTAATAATTATTCCATTATTAATATTCTGGTGATGTTTAAAATAGACTTATTATTACACAGTCATCCTATTGTAGTAATTTTGGACTTATGGTTATAATATCATCAAAACATCAAACATTAACCAAGTTAGTTATGTAATTGTATGTAAAATATTAATAATTGAAATAAAATGAATAAAAAAGCAAAAAGGATATCACATAAATAAATAACTAATATATTTTTATATTCAATAATATAAAATGCATATGTGATGAATCAAGATTGAGTTTTGAGAATATTTTAATATAAACCTTCATTTTTAAGGATTTTTTTTCAAAACTATTCCCTTTAATGTACATGTTTTGAAAATCATTTTGGACTGTAAATATATTGAAATGATTGTTTTATATCCTATTTTTTTTATTTTACAAATTATTTTCAAAAATTAATCTTCTTATAGAATTTTTACATTGTTTATAGAAGGATAAAAGAATCTTTTATTTTACCATATACAATGACAAATATATCATTGTCCATTGAAATTGATATTTTATGTTTGAATTATTTTAAAATATTTTATGTTTTTTTCCAATGAAATACCATCTTTTTTTTATTTAAAATGGTGTTTTAAGTGGTATGAATATATTTTATATCTGGAAATGATTTTTTATTGATGAAAGTGATATTTTAGAAGTGTAATGTTGAAAATTGGATGATTTTATGTGTATTTATTATGATATGGTTATTGAAAAATAATTATGATTATGCATGGTCAGGTTATAAACTAATGAATGTTAGTTAGGTTAGTAACCATTGGAGGGGGATTAAATTATAAACCAATTGTAATGACCTGTGTTTTTTCAAAGTGTAGTTTTGGGAAGAAATTTGAATTTTTGTTGTTGGATGCTTGTGAGGGGTAAATTGGTCTTTCATACCATACAATTTTATGTCAAATAAATTTTCTAACAACTACATTTTTCCATGAATATGTTGTTTACCATTGGATACGATTTTGGAGGAAATTTGAGCAATTTAAATTTCAGCATAATAATTAATATTTATTATTAATAAATTAAATATTAATTTAATCAAAGATGTCCACTTGATGAAATATTTTTAATGAAGGGTATTATTGAGAATACTTCAATATACTTGTGTCTGGAATATAGATTTTTTCCTAGGAGATGCATAAATTCGTCTCGGGCGTCGGGGCCAGCCCAGGCCCCCTTTTCATTCTTTACCATTCATGTTTTATTTTCTTTCATCTTATTTTATCCCCCTTCTTGCACATTCCTATTATGTGATACATAATGGACATTTATTATGGAAAAAATCTTATAGTGAGAAATATAGAGATATTGAATGAAATATAACTACTGTTTCAAAGCTCACGACATGTTGATTCGTCTTGCGCCATCCGAGGATGGTTAAATCAACCGATTCATTGGTGGTTTCTACCTGAATGAAGATCTATTTACGTTTTGGGCATAGATCACCATTAAAATTTTTTTCTTTAGGTTTTTTAGTCTAGTTTATTCTTTCTTTTTTCCTCATAAGGCCTGATATGTTGTTTTGGGGATGAAAATGGGTGTTTCAGGCGTTGTGACGGTTTTCCCATCGGAAACACTGGTTACAAATTTTGAGTTCCAAGGGAACACACCATGTGTTCACCTTATTCAAGGAATAATACATTTTCTAATATACTCACCATGTACTTTATGTACACACTAGGTGGTGGTTGGATGTGTGTCCAACTATGTGAAAATAAACACGAAATGATGGTTTTGAACTGTACACGTCTCGTACTCGGTGTACACTCCATGTAGAAGAAAATGGGTAGGTTTGTGGGTAAAAAACAATGCAGGATGGTATTCAGTAAACATCACACACCATATACAGTAACATAGAAACTGTGTACCTTTACATAGGTAGACCCCATGTACTCCAGAGTACATTCCATGTACTTTTTCCTGCATAGTAGTTTGGGATACTTTGTGATATGGATGTTAGAATTGAGCATGTGAGTAGTCATTTCTGAGTATTTATCTGCATATATTACAATGGTGGAATTTTATTATTATTTAGAGGTCATATAAATTGTGTTTTTGGGGTTTATATATAAATAGAGAGGTTCTTTTTCAAATTACCGATTTCATTTGTTAGATGAGAGTAGGGATTGGCATGGATGATATGTTGGGTGTTCAGACCATCCTAATTGAGACCTATGATATGAGATGAGATATGTTCTATCTACCCTGACCTTTGTCTTTTTAGATTTTTCCTTTGGGAGATGTGCCCTTCTGGATTACATGGTCGTGAGATCGGAGGCTACAAAGGATCTTCTATGGGATGCCATTTCTTATGTGCTAATTGAAGTGGTCCTTTGTAGGATCTATTTCTCTCTCTCATGTTTTCCTTTTAGAGGATATATATTATAGGATTCCTTTGTTTTTCATAGTTTGAGGATATTGTGTAGGATTCATCCCATACTCTTCACTAAGGATCCTATGTAGGGTGCCTTTAGTCGTGTTTACTTAGAAGATCATGAGTAGGATGTCTCCTCAGTGTTTTAGTTGAGGGATAGAGTGGGTGCCCATTGATTAACTGAATCTAAGATGTTCTTCAGTCATGTTTTGAGATGAATTTACGGTGTCAGCTAGAACTCAGGCCAAATAAGTAAGCCCATGAGGCTGTAGATGTATTTTTTGGTTGGGTGATTGTGACACCCTCACTAGTTAGTTTATATCTGGCATGGTTTTGCTGATGTAATAGTGTTCACCAGAGGTGCTTCTTAGTCGATGACTTTTTATCCTAACGCGATGCAAATTTCTTTCTTTTGGGATTCCTGGTTTTTCTACCTAGGATCCGTTTCTCTTATGGGAATTCTGGATGTACTTACTTATTATTCTACATCTGAGCCATGTTATTTTCGATATTTACAATACCGAGAGTTATTACCTGGGAATTGGTTGTTAATCGTTACATGACTAAATTGTATATATAAATGATTTTACAATGTGAGTTTATTATTGTGAACCATGTGATAGTGTAATTTACATGCTTAATGATACATGTTAAAATGATGATACAGCTGGCTCGGCCCTAAAACATGCCAAAATGATGATACACCGAGCATAGCCTTGATACATAATGAAGTTGTTATACATAGGGAATTTCCTTGATACGTGTTGAAATGCTGATATACCGAGACTTTATTCAATACATGAGGAAATTATTTTATAATAGATTTTACATTGATACAGGCTAAAATGTTGTTATGCCGGCCTCGACCCTATTGACTAACATGCTTTTGGGAAAGGTTCTGATATGCCTACGGGTGATGTTCTGATATTCCTATGGGAGAGGGTTTGATTTGCATGCATGAAATGTTTTGATACACATGTGGGTGAGTTATTCCATGTCTTTGATGGAATCATTGTATTATGCTGTGTTTTTCCAACCAGCGACCTTTTAATGGATTGACTATCAGTATACGGTATCCTAGATTGTGATTGGAGGTGAGTATGAGTGAACCCATGTTTTAGACGAGCCTCGCCCTATGGTGTCGTAGCTTACTCCGAGATATAATTCTGATGTTGGATGAAGTAGGTATATGTAGATGGAATTAGGTACCCAGATATCCACTTAATGAAACAAATCTTGAGTGGCACGACATCCAACTCAATTCTATTCCACAGGGTGTCCTGGTGATCCGGATTACAGATCCAAGGATTGAATTATGATGTGTTTTCTTATTATATTATTAACATACTCATGAATATTCACAATAATGAATATGTTTTTTGGGTATGGTACTATACATGTATATGTAAATATATATATATATATGGATATACATGGTGGAACATTCCCAGATGACAATGAATATAGACCTCAAATTAGACAGTTGATTCATGTTTGGTTTTTGCTTAATTTGGATTATCCTTGGCTAGGCTAAGCACGTTGCTTTTTCATACACTTTAGCAGCAGATTTATGTGTTTCATGTTAGGGTGGCCTATTGATATTCTTTCTTCCCCTACACATTCACCTCAATGTATATGTAGACCATATGTATTCTTTTGACATTGAGAAATGGTTGTATTTTTGATATGGCCGAGACCCAATTTTTCATGATCAAGTGGATCTACTCGACTGGTTCTACTGATTGGGCTAGTGTAGTTCGACAGTTTCTGGAGATTTGGTACATGGTTTGGATCATAGTTAGTAGTTGAGCCTTTTACTTTTAATTTCAGTTTCTTTTGTACTTGTATTTTTTTGGTCTACCTAGTGGGTGACTAGTGTTGTATTGTATGGAATAGTTTTTCATGATTTTATAGCATTTTACTATTACAACTTGTTCAATTTCTATAGTTTATTTTTTCAGCACTCTGTTTACATTAAACTATGTATGAAACTTAGTTGTTTCCAATATTTTCTTACTATGGTAAGAGTGCATAGTATCCACAATATCGCACTATATGCCCTAGTTGGTAGTCAATAGCCTCTAGCATACTGGGTGGTTTGCTTAAGGCCTTGTTGAAAACTAGCTCGGATCACCAGTTTAGTGGATTTCTGGTCGGGGCATTACAAAGTGGTATCTGAGGAGTTTTCATTTCTGGGAAATTACTATTTGGAATATGTTATACATGAGTATTAGGAATATGTCTAAACCTGTGATGGATATCAGACAGGTGCGTCGAAACACTTGTTCTGGTAAGAAGTCCTGGTTTCCAGGGCTTTGAATTGCTATATCGATTTTGTGACGTTAATGATTTTTCCTTGAGTGACACACATGTAGTGTGTGTGTTTTGGTTTTCTATGTATATATTTATCTTGCCCATTGGTAAGATGCTAGGGATTGTTTATGACTCCTGGTCGGCAATGGAAGGATGTGTCTCATGAATCATACTAGGTACATAGGATTCCCGACATATAGGAATGATAGTTGGTTTTTTACTGATGATTGATACCTTTGGGTCTGCATACACATACATTTTACTACGATGGTAGGTTATGTGTGAGGTGTTTTTTTGAGAAGATGATGACTCAGTTTTCATGAACCTTCTATGTAGTGACCCTAGTTGGTCAATATGGCACCTGATGCCTTTCTGTTTAACCCCTTGTTGGGTGTTGTTTATAAGGTATGTGGTTATCTAGTTTGATCGCTGAGTGTAATGTCGATAGATACCAAGGATTTTTTTTTCTGATCATGAGCTCCTTGGGTTATTTCCGGGTATATATACCCAATGATTGTCAGTTTAGAATTACTCTTCTACTTTGGTTTAACCTCCAAGGACCAGTCCCTTCGGAGGATGCTCGGTGAGGAATAAGGCCCTTATAGGCCATGTTTTTCTCCTTTGACTCTCACTATTTGTTGGGATCATTATCTTATTCTAATAGGTTTTGGATTAACTAGACTTTATGGATACACCTTATGACCCAATTTTTTAGGCGTTTTCTTTAGGTCTTGGTGGGGGACTTAGAGACCCTTTGTGTTGAATAAAACAATTGAAGGATTACATCTATTTTTTAGGGAAACCCGTGTGAGAGAGGTTGGAATGTGTTTTCATTATGCCTTTCTAGAAGGGGGTTGGCTGAACCATTAGTGAATTATTAGTTTATTACTATAAGAGATGATCATGCTCTACCTTGATTCATCTGGAGTATGTTGAGAGAGATTCATCCCGAGATCGAGATCCTTTTTAATTCATAATGTTCTTCCATGTGGAGGAGGGAACCTATTATGGATATGATCTAGGATAGGTTTCATGAAATCCATATAGTGGTGAGTGTACCCTTTGTCATTTAAGGTTGGTTTTTCTATTCAGTTAAACATGGGTGTTTGCTGTGAGCTTTTGAGATCAGAATTTTCTTTTGAGACGATGATAGGGGTATTCCTATGATGGGGAGTACCAGATCATTCATAGTTAAATGTTTTTTTTCATAGAACGTAGTTGTTAATTCTATATGAGTAGTCATTTGGCAATCTAGATTGTGTGGTTGTGCAAATGATTGGGTGGGGAGCAAGGTTGTCATTCCTTTTGTAGGGATTCTCATGAAGAGAATGTTTATGGTGGGGAGTTTGTAAGGACCTGTAACGCTTTGACCCTAGTAACCCAGAGTGGGTGCATTATTACAAAACATTTCCATGATCACAAAAGATCATGTCTTGAAAGACTGATTAGGTTAGTAACCTTGGAATCACTAGATACATTCATAAAGATTACATTACATCATAAAGTGAAAAACTACAACAACATATTGTCTTCATATCCCCCCCATACTATCCCTACATTTCATTCATATAATAATTCTTCACATCCCGTGAAAAATAAAACATTGAAAGGGGTGAGCTCAGATGCTCAGTAAGGATAACAATATAGCGGAAACTTTCATAAATAAGCATAAACATTTAAGGCAATGTATAACTAATACAAAAGCCTTTTAAACTTGAACTACAACATAATATGGAAAAGATAAAATGAAATAATTCCATTTAATTATTCACATGGATATTATTCTAGTCGAATAATCACATGAAATATCAATAACCACTTTCATAATGATGGAATTCATAATGCCACACTATCATAACCACATAGTCGCGGCCTTGTTCCAAGACTACAAATAAGATTTTGTCATGGCCTTGTGCCAAGACACTAGTTTGTCTCATTAGACATACTGATGCATCGAGGAGCTATAGAGGGCTCCACCCATGACTTACTACGTCCAATGAATTTCTCATATAATAAGGTTTAAACATAACATAAATATTTGTATTAAAACGGGTATACGAAATGTCAATATTATACCCATAAACCATGAATGGTATTAAAATAACACATCTACAGTCAAAAATTTCACAAAATGTTCAATACAATTCAGAATATTTGTATCATAATAAATAAAATTTAATCATGTTTAAAATCCATTAAAGGATTTTGAAATAGATGAAAATGATTTGTAATACTCTTTGAGAGAATTATGTCTTTTTCATGAAAACTTATAAAAGTCACACAATTTAGAAAGGAAAACATTTAAATAAATTTTTTAATCAAATTGTCCTATACCACTTTGAAACAGTTGAAATTAATTAAAATTTTAAAACATTCATGTACATTTGAATAAATCTATAAAAATCATTTTGGAATCATGGAAATTAATTAAACGGGTTTATAAAGATAAATATTTAAAACATTTAAAATTATGATCTTGATAATGATTACCTTTCAAAAATTCTTAAAATATTCATTTTGAAATCATTTAAAAGTCACATAATTATAAAATAAAACATTTAATTTCAAAATATTCTTATATTATTGTAAGTGAATCTTCGACGATTTTATAATGGCAAAAAGTAGCCACACCCACCGTATAAGTTAAAAAAACACATCCATACCTTAATTTTGTCGAAAATGTTAGAAAGGACCTTGTTTGGAAAACGACGGAAAGGTTCCTTTACAAACATCTTATAAAAATTCAAACAGGGGTATAAATGACATTAACACATATTCTTTAAAATAGTAAGAATGTTTTGAAATACATTTTTAATAAACTTGGATGTGGATGCTAAAGAGGTCCTAGTAGATAATTAGGTATAAACAACATCAGATAATGAAGAGAAAATGAAATAAACCCTTACCAATTTGGTAACCTACGAAACATACACCCCATTAAATAGGTATCATATAATGAATATGTAAATACACATAAATTAATGTGTATTACAGAAATAATACAATTTTGTGCAGTACATACACCACAAAAATGGAAATAGTGGAAATATGGCAAGAATCTCACGGGAATAAGGTGTGAGATGAAAACCCCTTACCTTGTACTTTTCCATGGTTGAGGGTAGATTAAATTAATTTATAAGAGTAAAATAATTTTTATTAAATTATACACGAATAATATACATAAATATTATATCATATGTGTAAAGACTCGTAAAATTCAAGGGAAATTTTATCTTAATTTTCATTGGAATTTTAAAAGAACTCAGTTTCTGACGGCACCTGATTCCGAGGCCCGGTGAGCCTGGAATAATTTTCCGATGTTTAGCTCGGTTACATTCAGTGTACGAACGAGCGGGTTTTCCCATATTTTGGACCGGTGCTCAGAATCGAATTCTGAGGGTACCGATGGAATCACAGTGCCGATAATTTCTTAGGAACACCTTTTCTGGAGTTGCGTTTTCTCGAGTGTGGTAATTAATTTTTTGGGTTAAGTGAAGAATAAAATAAAATGGTGCAACCAATTTTATTTTTATCTAAAGAAGTTTAGCCTATGTTAAGTGATTTTAGTGGGACCCACTATATCCTACTCCACTAGGTAGGATATTTTTGGGGTGGGGTCCACACGAGCCCCACCTATTCAACTTCCTCAACCCCTATTAATTATGTAACCCACCCGCACCCCTTTTAAATGAAATTAAACTCTTAATTAATTAACTGTGTTGGTTATTCAATTTAATTAATTATTGGATTCATTTTCAATTTCAAATGAATTTTTGGCTTGTGTGTTAATTAAATAAGACTAAGTCTAATTTTTTTAGAGGTTAGTTCGTGGTGCGAGAGGATTTAGAGAGGAAGGCTCCAAGTTCCGAAGGACGTTCTTCCTCCTTGAAGAACGCGAAGAACACACCGTCGCCGACGAAGAACGCCGACCTCCGACGAAGGACGACGGTGAGAGACGCCTTCCTCGGAGATCGACGACGCGACGCCATGTACCGTGACGCCAACAACCCTCTACTTCCGCGATGTTCAATTCCCCGACGAACCTTTGTTCAACAATTTCATCGAGGTAGAGGATTATTTGTTTTTGTTCGTGAATACTTTCATCGCTGATCATCGTCTCTAATTGAGCCGCCTTTTATTTCAATAACGGGAGGAGGTCAGACCGCACGAACACGACCGACTCTCCTCACCCCTTGATGCTTTAATTTTTTGCGGCACGAGCAAGGTAGTGCGGTGCCATTGCACCGCGCGGAAATAATAAAGCATGGGTGGAGAAGTACGGCGCCGTCGCGCCACGCCGTTGAAGTCGAACAAAGCCGTGATGCCATCACGCCATGCCGGAGAACCTCGAAGAGGCTGCGGCCGGAGCAGGGCTATGGAGGTGGGGCGCGACGTCATCACACCATGCTAGTCGGACCAAGGCCGCGGCCTTTGGCCGCGACAGAGCAGGGAGTGGCGGCCAGCCTCCGGTTGCCGGAGCAGGAGGGCGGGACCACAGCGGTCCCGCGGCAGCAGCAACCGGCTTGTCGAACCAGGCCGTCTAGTCACCGAGAAATCCAGGGGTCATAACCCTCGGCTGGCCGAAGGATCAGCCCCCCACATGGGGGCCATGGTTACACCAACAGGGGGGCCGCGCCCCCCCTTCTTCTCAGCCATTTCGGTCGAGCCGCCTGGCCACGCTGGCCAGGCCGAGCGTGCTAGGACGAGCCATGCCAGCCGGGCCGGGGTGCTCCCACAGGGCTAGGCCACGCCTTAATGGGCTGCACCCGAACCCGGGTCAGGTCGACCCGGTTCGGGCCGACCCAGGGGGGGTATCGGGCCAGGTCGGACCTAGCCCGAACCCCCTATTCACGGACTTCTTTCGTTCTTTTTCCCATAACATGGGCTACGGACCTCCGAACGACATACCATCAGTTGCGGTGAGATCCTTTGATCGAGATGGTCGTTTCGGTATATTACACTCAAGGTTTTGGAGTAATTTGGGTATGGCCGAGTTGGTTCGAACACGAAATCAACCGGGCCCTCGGAGCAGAAACGCTTATAACATGAGCTCCAAACGTCTGATTGACGTGTCGTCTACTTTGCTGGATTCCTCTTAGTGAGACGGACCTTTTGGATTACTCCTCTCGAGGTTTGGATGCAATTGGAGTACGGACCGGTTGGTTTTGACTTAAAAACTAACCGGGCCCCTGAAACGAAAAATCCAATAACTCTCAGACCGGGCGTCCGAATGACGTGTTGTCTGTCATGTTGAGTTCCTTTTGATGATACAAAACTTTGGGATACAGCAACTCCGGAAATCGTTTCAGTTGATGTATCAGCCACTCAGCTCGTGGAGCGGACCCTCCCGAAATGAGCTTGCTGTGTGCGGGAACCCTAGAGCTGGCTGTGATTGCGACAACGATGAAGACTGCATGGGAATCCTCCGTGGGTTTAACAGCGATGACTACAGCACTCAGCGATCCTGTGTGGATCAGTTCTACCGATCCTGTGTGGGTCAGATCTTGTGTGGGTCAGTGCTCAGCAGTTTTGTGTGGGCCAGCGCATACCGATCTTGTGTGGGTCAGATCCTGTGTGGGTCATTGCGGGGGTTTGTACCTATCCATCCTGTGTCGGTCATTGCGGAGGTTAGTACATATCGATCCTCTGTGGGTCCTTGCGGGGGTTAGTACCTATCGATCTTATGTGGGTCCAACGTCTTAGATGAATCAGTGGCTACATCTGATCATCTCTATCATCTTACGATGAAGTATACCTGTGTGAGCTGAGTCTTGACTTTCAATCTTTATCTTCGATAAGAATGACTCGATATCCTATGTGGATTACGTTATACTTTCCTGTGTGGATTGGGTTGTGAATTCCTATGTGGAACGAGTTACGTTCTCTTGTGTGGACGGGGTTGTACTTGGGCTTGGATGTTGGAGCTAAACTGGAATTGATGACTTAGGTATATGTATGGGCATATACCTAAGTAGTGTCGGATGTTACTTTAAGATTGTATCTTTCCTTTGTGGATTATCTTTTGTGGATTCTGGGAGTCCTCCGGGGGTCTCGGGGTCCCTACTGAGTAGCGTATACTCAACTTTCAACAGGCTATGCCCGAACTACATTGTGTTGGATGCAGATGACAGACAACGCTGATTGTGGATGAGGCTTGTGGAGCGAGTCGGTACCTGGAGGTGGACCACTGGCCGGGACGTACACGGAGCAGACGGATGGACCCGTAGAGCTGTGGAGACTACCTGTACCCACCCTTCAGGTGGGAATTCCAGTTGACGGCTCGACGTTGCAGCTTTACTTTTCGGTTGTTGTACTTTCTTTCCAGTTGTACTTTACTTTCAGTTTGGGTTTGTATTCTAGCCCACTTACTTTTCCACACCTACTATTGTACCCAGTTTTACTTAGTGTTACTTCTTATTTCTTAATCTATGGTGTTTGTTTACTTTAAAAAGGAAATTCCTTCCCCTTTTTTCGGGATTTACGCCTTGGTTCTTGTCACCAGCCCCTGGCCTATGGGAGGCGGGCTTGAGGTAGTCACGACATGTACCCCGAAGATAGGTCATGACAAATTGGAATCAGAGGAGTTCGGTTCTATCGCAGAACTAAGGACTCTGATCTTTTTCTATGTGAAGCAATAGTGTTAAGGGTATTGAGTGTTGTTATCAGTCTAGGGAGTCCAGTGTTGGTGCGGCGGCCGACGTATCCGTACACCAGGACCCTGACTTCTGATTTTTGACTTAGTGCACGAAGACACTGATTGAATGTGTGAATCATGTTTTCATTGTGATTACATTGTGTCAGCTCACCAGGTTTACCGTATCAACCGTGGAACACATGTTTCTCTTCAGGAAGGCCCCCCGACCATCACCAGCTAGGGTTCTGAGTTTTGTACGTGACGACATCCCACCGAGCGACGAGGCCTTGGTGTAGGGCCCTATTACTGCAGAGACACCAGCGGTACCAATACCCGCCGAGCCACCGTTGTTACCAGCCCCAGCCGATGAGAGTGCATGTCGCCTTGGTGCACTGCATGAGTTTCAGCATCAGAGACCACCCTGGTTCTGTGGGGAGGCGGACCCTCAGGCAGCCGAGGATTGGATGGAGGCGGATGTGCGAGTTTTCAGGTTTGTGGGGACACCAGCTGACCTCGTGGTGATCCTCGTAGCAAGCCTCCTGCACGCGGCATCAGGCAGATGGGGGAGTTTGATTCTTCAGGTGCATGACGAGGCATCACTCCTTTGGACAGACTTTGAGAGCCTCTTCCGCTCGGAGTTCATCCCAGCAAACCTCTGTGCGGTCCGCATCCAGGAGCTACTATAGCTGCGGTAGGGCAGCTTAACGGTCGCCCAGTACTCGGTGAGATTTACCAACCTCTCGCGCAATTCGACGGACATGGTACAGGACCCATTCTTCCGGGCCCGGACCTTCGAGCAGGGACAGAGGCATTAGATCAGGGCATCGATGATCTCCCTCAGCATTCTAACACAGGTAGGAGTACTAGAGAGAGCACTTCTGATAGAGATTTTTCTTGTCGTGGCTACGCCAGCAGCGAGACCTACTGCAGGGCGGCACGTAGCAGAGTCGTCTGCAGCTGGCAATCGACGGATGTCACAGGGGTCCAGGCGGAGAAGACCATAGCATACTGGCTTGGAGGTGTGGGGCACACGCAGCACAACCAGTCTTACGAGTGGAAGACAATTCTATGCATGCGGCGGGCAGTGTCACATGGCTCATGACTGCCCGACCAGCCATGTAGAGGGGCACCAGATGGTTGAGGAACCACCCAGGCGGAGGCAGAGGTTCGACTATGGTGGTCCGTAGGGAGCAGGTGGATGAGGCCGAGGAGTTGGTCGAGAGGCAGGTGGTGGATGATGTTTTGAGGCTCTACCACCACCACCACCAGGAGGTCCACCCCGACCACAGGAGAGTGCAAAACTTCCGGCAGCTGAAGAATACGATCATGGAGCTCTGGAAGCGGGTGGAAAAGTGTGGGACTATCTCCAGGAATGGATGCCTTTGCCCATAATGCCTCTAGATTCGTTGTTTGTGCTGCTTTCCATCCTTGTACTTTGAGTTTCAGTAATAAAAGACACTTTCAATAGTGACGTTTGCTTTCTTGTCTTCGGTATGTTAATACTAAGAGGTTCCGGTTAAAACCTGTTGACTTGACCCTCACATACGAGATTCCTACTGGAGGAGACCCTATGACCACACATTGATTCTGATAGTGTGACTCAACCTTGGAGGAAAGTGTAATAGTTGGATATCTTGGTAGCAGCGTTGAGGCCTTACGACGTCATCCATGGCATGATTTAACTGATCTTGACAGGATTGAAAGTATTAGGAAAGTAACGTGGTCCATCCAGGGGATGAGACTGGATTTCTATTTTCGGCAAAGGAGAAATCTTTGCAGCTTTGTAGAATGTTAAGGAAGAAGGGGAAACCCTTCTTGTGTTCAGAGAGATGTCAGCAGGGCTTCCAGGAGCTGAGACAGAGGTTGACCACCACACCTATCTTTCAGCTTCTTGGGGAGGCGACAGAGTAGCTAGCCACTTTTCAGATATCCTTTGTGGATAGTTATGGAGCAGCCTTTCTTCACTCACTCACAGTCACTCCTCTGCTTCTACAGTGGGTGAGAGAGGAACAGCGTGGGGACATTGACTGTGAGACACGGCGTGCACAGATATCCTCAAGACATGCACCTGATGGATTCTCTGTGGGAGGTGAGCACGTCGTCTATTTCAGAGGATGTACCATGGTACCAGTTGCATTACAGGAGGAGGTACTGAGGGAGTTTCACACCTCCCCTTTAGCAGTACATCCAGGAGTTGCGAAGATGTACCAGCACCTCAGACAACAACACTGGTGGCCGGGTATGAAGAAGGTTGTGGCAGAGTTCGTTTCTCGATGGCTCACCTGCCAGTAGGTAGGTAGATCAACAGGTACCATCAGGCTTGGTACAACCCTTAGAGGTCCTAGAGTGGAAGTGGGATGGTACATCTATAGATTTCGTGACAGGACTTCCACGCACTTCCAGAGGTCACGACTCCATTGGGTGATTGTCGACCAACTCACCAAGTCGGACCACTTCTTACCCATCAGAGAGAAGGGCTTAGTGGAGTGCATGAGATGCCTCTACGTTCAAGATATTGTACAGCTTCATGGTGTGCCTTCTTCTATCGTCTCGGATTGAGACGCTTGCTTTACTTACCGGCTTTGGAAGGGGTTGTAGGAGGCATTCGGGATGCAGCAATGTCTGAGCACTGCCTTTCACCCTCGGAAGGATGGTCAGATGGAGAGGACCATTCAGAATATCGAGGACATGCTCTGCGCATGTGTCCTAGAATTTGGTCGTAGCTGGGAGGACCACCTACCCTTGGTGGATTTCGTGTACAACAACAGCTACCACTCCACCATCGGGATGGCACCATACATGGTGGTGTAGGACCGACCTTGCAGATCACCTCTGTGTTAGACAGAACCTGGGGAGTTAGCACTTGTGGGACCGGAGTTTGTCCAGGCCACGACAGAGAAGGTCCAGGTCATCCAAGAGTGGATGAAGACAGCTCAGAGCTGGTAGAAGTCTTAGGCTGATAGGAGGGGGAGGCCACTAGAGTTCGAGGATGGTGACCACGTCTTCTTGCAGGTCTCACCTCGACGTGGTTTATAGGGATCTGGCTGAGGCTGCAAGTTGTCTCCACGCTTCATCAGACCATTCCAGGTCCTCAACAGGATTGGCGAGGTGGCTTATTGCCTGACTCTACAACCTCAGATCCACCGGGTGCGTGACGTCTTCCACGTATCTTAGCTAAAGAGATACGTGCACGACCCGACGCATATCATTGATGATGGGGCGACTTTTGCGGAGGTCCCAGTGGAGTTCGAGGATCGACTGGAGCGGGTCCTAAATGGATGGTCGATTCCTCTAGTGCGAATCAGATGGTAGCACATGAACCTCTAGGAGAGCACTTGGGAGCGGAAGGCTCAGATACGTGCTCAGTACCCACATTTTTTTCCCTAGTTTATGATGTATTTTTACGGAGACGTATAGCCCTAAGGTGGGAGTAATTTAAAGACCCATAAAATCCAGGGGAAATGTTTTCTTACTTTTCTTTGTGATTTTCTAAGAACACAATTTCTGACGGCACCTGATTCCGAGGCCCGGTGAGCCCGGAATAATTTTCTGAAGATTAGCTCGGGTACGTTCAGTGAACGAACGAGCGGGTTTTCCTAACTTTTGGACCGGTTCTCGGAATCGAATTCTGAGGGCACCGATGGAATCGCAGTGCCGATAATTGCTTAGGAAAACCTTTTCTGGAGTTGCATTCGCTCGAGTGTGGTAATTAAAATTTTGGGTTAAGTAAAGAATAATATAAAATGGTGCAACCAATTTTATTTTTATTTAAAGTAGTTTACCCTCAGTTAAGTGGTTGGAGTGGGACCCACTATATCCTTCTCCACTAGGTAGGATATTTGTGGGGTGGGTCCCACACAAGCCCCACCTATTCAACTTCCTCTACCCCTATTAATTATGTAACCCACCCGCACCCCTTTTAAATGAAAGTCAACTCTTAATTAATTAATTGAGTAGGATATTCAATTTAATTAATTCTTGGATTCATTTTGAATTTCAAATGAATTTTTGGCTTGTGTGTTAATTAAATAAGACTATGTCTTATTTCGTGAGAGGTTAGTTCGTGGTGTGAGAGGATTTATAGAGGAAGGCTCTAAGTTCCGAAGGACGTTCTTCCTCCTTGAAGAATGTGAAGAACGCACCATCGCCGACAAAGAACACTGAACTCTGACGAAGGACGATGGTGAGAGACGCCTTCCTCAGAGATCGACGATGCGACAGCATGTACTGCGACGTCCATGACCCTCTCCTTCCGCGACGCCTTCTTCTGCGACGTTCAATTCTGCGACGAACCATCGTTCAATGATTTCAATGAGGTAGGGGATTTTTTGTTTTTGTTTGTGAATACATTTGTCGCCAATCATCGTCTGTAATTGAGCTGCCTGTTATCGCAATAATGGGAGGAGGTCGGACCGCACGAACACGACTGACTCTCCTCCCCCCCTTGATGCTTGTATTTGGTGTGGCACAAGAAAGGTAGCGCGGTGTCATTGAACCGCGTGGAAATAATAAAGAATGGGCAGAAGAGCGCGGTGCCGTTGAAGATGAACAATGTCGCGGCACCGTCGCGCCTCGACGGAGAACCTCGAAGAGGCCACGGCTGAGCGGGGTCGCGGCGGAGGGGCGTGGTGTCGGCGCGCTGCGCCGGTCAGGCCAAGGCCACGGACTCCCGCCGCGGCGGAGCAAGGAGCGGCGGTCGGCTTCTGGCTGCTGGAGCAGGAGGGCGGGACCGCAGCGGTCCCAAGTCAGCTACAACCAGCCGGCCAGACCGGGCCGGCTTGTCACCGAGAAGGTCGGGGGTCGTAACCCCCGGCGCTGCCCCCCCCCCCCCCCTTCCGCTCGACCGTTTCGGTCGAGCCGCCTGGCCACGCAAGCCAGGCCGAGCGCGCCAGGTCAGGCTGCACCCAGGCCAGACCGAGCTGTGCCAGCGGGGCCAGACCCAGACCTGAGTCGGGTTGACCCGGTTTGGGGCGACCCAGGGGGTATCGAGCCAGGTCGGACCGGGCCCGAATCCCATATTCACGGACTTCTTTCGGTCTTTTTCCCATAACATGGGATAAGGACCTCCGAACGACGCCCCGTCAGTTGCGATGCGATCCTTGGATCGAGACTGTCCTTTTGGTATATTACTGTCAAGGTTTCGGAGAACTTTGTGTACGGTCGGGTTGGTTTGAACATGAAAACAACCGGGCCCTCGGAGCGGAAACGCTTATAACTTGAGCTTCGGACGTCTGATTGACGTGACATCGACTTAGTTCGATTCCTCTTAGTGAGACGGACCTTTTGGCTTACTCTGATTGGGATTCAGACGCAGTTGGAGTATGGTCGGGTTGGTTTTGACTTAAAACCCAACCGGGCCCCTGGAACAAAAATGCCAATAACTCTCAGATCGGGCGTCTGAATGACGCGCTGTCTGTCACGTTGAGTTCCTTTTAATGATACAGAACTTTGGGATACATTAAACCCATAATTCGTGTCAGTTGATGTATCAGCCCCTCGGCTCATTGAGCGGACCCTCCCAAAACAAGATTGATGTGTGCAGGAACCCTAGAGCTGAGTGCGACTGCGCCAACGATGAAGACTGCATGGGAATCCTCCGTGGGTTCGATAGCGACGACTACAACACTCAGCTATCCTATATGGATCAGTGCTACTGATCCTGTGTGGGTCAGATCTTGTGTGGGTCAGCGCTCAGTGGTCCTATGTGGGCCAGCGCATACCGATCCTGTGTGGGTCAGATCCTGTGTGGGTCAGCGCTCAGCGGTCCTATGTGGGCCAGCGCATACCGATCCTGTGTGGGTCATTGCGGGGGTTTGTACCTACCGATCCTGTGTGGGTCATTGCAGGGGTTAGTACCTATCGATCATTTGTGGGTCATTTCGGGGGTTAGTACCTATCGATCCTGTGTGGGTCCAATGGCTTAGATGAATCAATGGCTACATCTGATCATCTCTATCATCTTACGAAGAAGTATACCTGTGTGAGCCGAGTCTTGACTTTCAATATTTATCTTTGATAAGATTGAATTGATATGCTGTGTGGATTACGTTATGCTTTCTTGTGTGGATTGGGTTGTGAATTCTTATGTGGAACGGGTTATGTTTTCCTATGTGGATTGGGTTGTACTTGGGCTCGGATGTTAGAGTTGAACTGGAATCAATGACTTAGGTATATGTATGGGCATATACCAAAGTAGTGTTGGATGTTACTTCATGATTGTATCTTTCCTTTGTGAATTAACATTTTTGGATTCTGGGAGACTTTCGGGGGTCTCGGGTCCCTACTGAGTAGCGTATACTCACCCCTGCACGGGCTAGTCCCGAACTACGTTGTGTTGGATGCAGATGACGGACAGAATTGATCGTGGCCGAGGCTTGTGGAGCGAGTCGGTACCTGGAGGTGGACCACGGGGCGGGACATACACGGAGCGGACGGCTGGACCCGTAGAGTTGTGGAGACTATCTGCACCCGCCCTTCAGGTGGGACTTCCAGTGGACGGCTCGACGTTGCGGTTTTACTTTTCAGTTGTTGTACTTGCCTTCCAATTTTACTTTACTTTCAGTTTGGGTTTGTATTCTCGCCCACTTACTTTTCGACACCTACAGTTGTACCCAGTTTTACTTAGTGTTTACTTCTTCTTGCTTACTCTATGGTGTTTTTTTACTTTACAAAGGCAATGACTTCCCCTTTTTTTCGGGATTTACGCCTTGGTGCTAGTCGCCAGCCCCTGGACTATGGGAGGCGGGCTTGGGTTAGTCACAACACGTACCCTGAAGACGGGTCGTGACAACATATGATCTTTTAATATTTCATTGTTAATAATATTTTAGTATTATCGTCGTTTCTGGTGTTAACTTACTCGTTTTATTTTATATGTTTTGTTACCTAAGTCATGTTTGTTAGGGATATGTTTTATATTATTCATATACAAAATGATATCAAGTCCTTAAAAATTATTTTTAATCATCAAATGAGAATTATACTTGAATGGATACGATGGGGAATGAATCTCATCGCGGTCGTGGAGACGGTAGTCCATTCATACGCACGAGCGACAATATCATTCTTTTGATATTAAAATAATATATAATTGGATAATATTCCATATATAAAGAATCATTATAATTTTATATTTATTATTTACTTGCATTACACATCATTATTATACCCATCCCTATAATATTGTATTGAATAACAATTTCACCAAGACGTGGAGACGGTAAGCCGTACGTACGCACCTATGGTGACATGTCATTCAAAGGGTGGATAGAATAATGAATTTGGTTGTACCATAATTATAATAACATCAATTTCTATAGAAGATACTGATGTTATTATTTTATAATGGAAATAACAAAGAAAGAAGAATTTGAAGTAGAAAGGAACTGGAAAGAGGGGGTGAAAACATTACCTCTTCTTTAGGTTCTTCCTTTTGATATGATCAAAAGGGCTCCATAGGTTTTCTTTATGATCAAAATAAAGACTCTAGGCTTAAGTGAGGGGATTTTAGAGGATATTTGGGCAGTTTTTGGCCGAACCAAATGGATTTTAAGTTATGAAGAATTGGTTAGAAGTGGTGTCCTTTTATAAGGGGGAGGAAGGGCTAATTAGGAAAAACATAAAGTATTATTTTATAATAAATTAATATTCGGTTTCTAATGGCTGAAAACTAGATTATTTAATGTCTAATAAGGGTATAGGTCGAAAACAACTCAATAAATAGGTTTTAGGTTGGTTTGGGTCACTTTATTAACCTATCTTTCAGTTTTAACTCTTAGTTAATTAGTTTGACATTTACCAAGTCTCTTTATATTTTTAAATTATATTGTCAATAAACATATTATATACTTCAAAGAGACCCCCAAGTGGTCCATTAATAATACACCTATCATTATATAAGTTCTTTGGTTGATACTTAGATTTTTTGGAACAAAATATCAATTAATAATATAATATTTTTTTTAAAACTCATTTATGTCAATTTTGACAATATTTAATAATTGATTTTTGTTAAAGTCATAAATACGTTATTAATTCGAACCAATTTCATTTCAGCAATCCAAAAATGTAATATTAACCAATAAAATTCTTGTATGACATCAAAACCTTCAAATTATGTATATTATAACATTTTTATTACTAATTTTTTTCTTCTTTCATTAATAAGGAAAATATTAGATCATTATTGTGTCATAAATAAATTTAATTATTCAATGCCTAAAAATTATAAATATAATACTATTGTTTATTAAATCCTTTAATCTTTCTAATGAATATTTATAGTTGAAAATATAACATATATAACCCTATGTAAAATATTTTGTTTCTAAAAGATATATACTTATGTCATTTTTGTATTTACTTTAACATTACTAATATATAGTGTCATTATCACGTACAAGTGGATTCATGGGGTCCCAAAATTGTCCCAAAGATTCCCATGGTTGGAAATGTATCAAAAAATATGTTTAGGGCATGTTTTAGGATAATTTATTATTAAAATAATATTATTTTTTACCCTTATTTTCCGGATGTACCCTTTAACCATTGTAAATAAAATATTTACCGAAGTAATTATTCAAATTGTATAAAAATAAAAGTTACCTATTTACACAATTTGGACCTCCTGATTCTATATATGGAATCCATTTTTCTAAATTCAAAACACAAATGTGGCAGAAATTAATTTAAAATTAATTCTCGTTGTTAAAACAAAAAGCTTGTTTTAATGAGATAATAACTATCAAAATATTGGCACATGCTTATGTCCGATTTAAATGTGAAATTACGTACAATGACCAACATGTTATTAAATGTTAAAAATATATTCTAAATATACATTAAAACTACTCAAATTAATAATTTATTAATATTAATTATTTCGATTACATTTTTTTTTAATTAAAATTGAGTAAATTTTTACTGTTACACAAAATATGAAAGTTATCAGAAAAGTATTAAAAATTAACACTAAGCTAATTTTGGTATTCCAACTCCAAAAATGAATTCCATTTTTAACGATAAAATGTAAAAAATTTCAACAAGTGGGTATTAATATTCATAACGGATAGTTTGAGTGGTTGTGGTGTGTGTTAGAACTCGAAGTTGCGTACAACACACTCTACAGTATTATTCAGAGAGAAGCGTACCGTGGAAGTTTGGGGTGTCACACGACCTGTGTTTTTTTGGACTATAGATTTGACAAATAAATTTAATTTTTTCTGTTGGATTCTTATGAGGGGTTAAATTTTCATTTTCCCCAACTTGTTGACCTCAGATGATTTTTGACCACTTTGTTGGTCCTAGAACACATATTTTACCCTAGGAAAAGAGTTTGATGGAAATATGAGATGATTAAATTTTAGTGGAATAATTGATATTTAATATTTTTAAATAAAATATTAACTTATTCATGCTTGTTCGTTAGAATAAAACTTTTGAATTGGGTGAAATATTGGGATTCCATCTACACCGTTTAGTCTGTAATGGAGTGTTTAGCCTATGAGAGGCATAAAGTCCTGTTGGGCATGTGGGCTGGTCTGAGCCCCTTTTTCATTATTTCCATTTCTATTTTTCATTTCCTTATTCTTATTTACTCCTCATCTTTGCACACGGCTCATGTGTGCTACTCCTTAGACATGTCCTATGGGAGAAATGATAGAGTGAGAAATAGATATATTTTTTAGGAATGAGTTGTATTGTTTTGAAGCTATCAACATGCTGGGTCAGCATGTGGCATCTATGGATGGTGAAATCAACTGATGCTTTAGAGGTTTCCATCCGAAGGTAGGTCCAATTATGATTTCACATTAAATCCCCATTAAATTTATTTTTTATGTTTTTAATGCCTCCTTATGCTTGTTTGGGGCCTCTAAAGGCCATTTTTTTGTTTTTTGGATGAAAATGGGGTTTCGAGCATTTTGAGGATTTTATACTCGGAATCCAAGGATACACGACATGTGCTCTATGGGAACACACTATGTGATCTTCCCATTCGGGGAAGAAGAAGTTTTCTTAGGTACGTGTCGTGTACTCTACCAACACGTCATGTGGTGTTTGGCCGTGTTTCCAGCCAGGTGAAAAAATCACAGAATAGTGGTTTTCGAATAGTACACGCAGTGTATTAAGAGGACACGCCATGTAGTGGCACATGGGAATGTGTTTGGGTGAAAAAGCACTAAGGATGGTGTTTTTTGAATAGTACACTCCATGTACACTAACATACATGACATTTAATTTTACATGGACTGAACCCATGTACTCCACAGTAAATGCCATGTATTTTTCTAGCTTAGATGTTTAGTGTATTGTGTGCCCTTGATGTTAGAATTTAGCTTGTGAGTAGTCCATTCTGAGATTTTTTTGTGTAGATCGCAATGGTGGAATCCTATCAACATTTACAGGTAATCTAAATGGTGATTGTTGGTTTATATCTAAATGTTAATGTTCTTCCTCCAGTTACTGAGTTTAGTAGTCACCTAATAGTTGGGCTTGGAATGGATGATAGGTTTGGAGTTCAGAAAAACCTAATTGAGTCCTTTGATCTGAGATGATCTATGAGAAATCCCTCATGAAGTGTGTTTCTAAGGATGATTCCCATTTGAGATGTGCCTTCTAGACTACGAGGCTGTGAGACTGTATGCTTCCAAAGATCTACTATGGTAAGCCTTTGCTTATGTTATGACCTAGGGAGTCCCTTCTAGGATATCTCTCTCATGATTTCCTTTTAGAGGATCCCTTTTATAGGATTATTCTATTTTACATCGCTTGAGGATCCTGTGTAGCATTCCTCCCTTATTATTTTCTACATATCCCATGTATTTTCCTTCCCCCATGTTTACCTAGAGGATGCCAAGTAGGATGCCTCATCAGTGATTGACTTGAGGGACTCAACGAGTGCCTGTTATTTCACTGACCATGAGTTGTATGTCAGGCATGAGTAGAGATGGTTTTCAGTTGTCAACTAGAACCCATTACAAACATGTAAGCCCATGTGGATTTGGATGTTGTACTGGGTTGTGCATTCGAGCCACCCTAACTTGTTGGTTTATATCAGACATGGTTTTTCTATTGTAGTATTGTTTACTAGAGGTGCTTCCTAGTCAATGGACATTGAGCCTAAATGGAGGATTATTCCTTTCTATATCTATTCCTAGATGTTCTCCATCAGATCTATTTTTCTTATTGGGATTCCAGACGTGCTTACCTAGTATTCGGCTTCTGATCCTTGGTATTTCTGATATTTACTATACCTAGGGGTATTTCTTGTTAATTGGATATTAATCATTACATGATTCAATTAGTTATATAATTGTTTTTCCCATCTGAGTTGATTATGTTGAACCATTTAATAGTGTAACTTACATGTGTTGGGATATATGAAGAAATGATGATACACCAGGCTTGGCTCAAATGCATGATGAAATGCTGACACTCTGTGCTTATCCAGATACATTATGAAATTCTTATATGTGGGTCTTGGTCCAGATACTTACTAAAATTCTGATATATAGGGAATTTCCATCCCATAGAAAAAAAATCATATATACCAGGTTTTACCATGAGATATGCTCAAATTCTTACATACTGGGCTCGACCTTGTTGATTGACATGCCTGCGGGAGAGGTTCAAATATTCACATGGGGGAAGTTCTGATATGCATATGGGAGAGGTTTTGATATGCATGTGGGAAAGGTTCTGATATTCATGTGGGTGCAGTTTTCCATGTCTAGGTTAGACTCATAGGCATATGATTCGTGTTTTACAACTAGTGTCCTTATACAGGATTTATCGACAGTATATATTATCCTAGACTTTTATTAGAGGTGAGTACGAGTGAACCCAGGTGTCAGATGATCATCATGATATGGTGACGTAGCTTGCTTAGAGATATAATTTTGGGGTTGGATGATGTAGGTACATATTGATGGGATTATGTAACTGTATATTGACTTCATGATACACAACTTGAGTTGCATGATGTTGAGCTCAATTTCGTTGCACATGATGTCTAGGTGATCAGGATTACAAACCCACGAATCAACATCTGATGTGGTTTCATGTATTTTGATTCACATACACATGAATATTAATATTCATGTATATGTTAATAGGTATGGGAATATACATGTATACATATATAGATATGGACATAAATGGTGGTACATTCCTTGTTGATAGGGAATAAAGACTCTGATATTGACTGTGGTTTCACGTTTGGTTTTAACTACCTTTTTCTTGTGCATCAGCTAGGCTGAACAGTTTCCTTTTTCATACAAATTAGTAGAATTGTTAAAAGATTCTTTTCGTGGTTCCCTACTAATATTCTTTCTCACCCCTTCATGTAAACCATGATGCACAAGTACAAATTATGTCCCCTTTTAATGTTGAGCATGATTTTCAAGGTGGATAGTGATGAGACCCAGTGTTGCATGATCAGGCAGTGCTACTCGAGTGGTTATATTGATCAGGCTACTTCTGTTCAATAGTGTCTAGAGATCGAGAATGTTGGTTTGATCAGAGTTATTAGTTAAGCCTAATATATTTACTTTTAGTTTCTTTTTTACTTGTATAGATATCATTGGCCCAGTGGGATACCAGTGTTTAATTGTAATGCATTATTTTTCGTGAATTTATAGCATTTTACTCTTACAACTTGTTCAAATTCATTTGTTTATTTCTTACAAAAACTTTTTACTATTCTCTGTGTATGATACTTAATATTTTAGTGGTTTTATAACTCTGGTAAGAGGGTATTTCCTCCCCACTATCACTCCTAAGGCCCTCACAGCTAGTGGGCAGCCTCTGGCATACGGGGAGGTTCGGTTGTGGCCTTGTGTCTAACCGTATCAGAGCACTAGTTTAGTGACTTTCAGGTTGGGGAATTACAACAATAATGGGATTTTAAATTATAAATAATGGATGGGTGGTTATGTTATAAAATAAGGATGGGTTGTTATGTTATATCCCTCTACTACAATAAATAGGGTTATTGACCATAAGATAATTCTATTTGTAAGAGTGATATAAATTTTTTTTACTACGATACTTGAATGTTTTATCTATTATTTATATGTATATATATTTTAATATAATTATTAATAGATGTCTAAAAAATTATTTGTTCTTTAATAGAGAGTATTTTCAACTTATTAAGTTTGAAAAGCATAACATCGTGAAAAAAGTTTACAAGAGTTTGTCTTGTTTTCAATGTTTTCATTATGAGATTTGTTTCTCCATTATGTTATTTAATTAAATGATTAATGAAAATATTTGGGTAGTGAAGAAGAGTTATTGGCATAGGAAATTATTTATTTTGAGACCAAATCATTCTTTGAAAATTTAAATTTTTATATGTTTTCAAAGACTAATGAGTTTATTTATTTATTATTTTTATGTCCGTTATTGTGGTTTTTGTTCTAATACTATTTTTTAAATAATAATATTGTTTAATGATGTGATATGGAATGTATGAAGTCATGTTTAAAATCATAATGATCTTTCATGTAAAAGAATATATTCATATTTTATAAGATTTACAAAATGGGAAAACATATACTGATATGTTGTTTTCACTTTGTAAATTTACTGTTTTGTTATGTACGATTTATGAAATATTTCAGTAAAACTATAAAATTTAAACGATCATAAAAATTAGAAAATAAAAATTCTAAACTAATACACCATATTAATTTATTTTTAATTCATGTCCATATAGGATCCTTTTATTAATTCAATATGAATAATATATATTGTAAAAATTTGCACCTTAATAAAGTGTAAATCAAGTAATTTAGATTAAAAAATAACGTAAAAGAGCATTAAAATTTCTATAATAATATATTTTTTATATTGGTAGCATAAATTTGATTATTTTTTATCTAATAATTACAAATATGGACTCATATTTCCATTTTCTTTTATATTGACTTGAACTTTACATTAATAAAGTAATATAAGAAAAATCTCAAAATCAAGACATTAATATCTATGATATTTTTCCATAAGTATAAAAATTAATTATGTTAGTTTTTAATTTTTAATTTAAAAGTGTAATTAACTAGAATCATAATAGTAATTTATTTTTTATTTTTAAATATTGAATAATTTCCAAAAAATCTTTCAAAACACAGATAAAGTATTTATTCAACTACTAGAAAAAGAAAATAATTGATATTAAATAAATTATAAGAAATAGTGTTTTACACCAATTTAATTAATAAATATAAAAAATTATGGTTGTTTGAAAATATTATTTGTTAAATCTATCGCTATATTTAAGAATTAAATTCCTTATTAAATGAATAGTTTCAAAAATGATATTGATGGAATTTTATGAAAATAATATATTATTAAATTATTTAAAATTAATATAAATATTATATTTATAAAAATTAATGTATTTGGATAATGAAATAATCACGGTACATTTAGGTGTCATTTTAGCTTTTATGATAATAGTCTTGACCTATAAAGAAATGAAAACATTAATACTGGTGAAACAATCAAATGGGTTAACACGGGAATAAATTAAAAGTTAATATTGAAAACATAACTAAAAAATTTCCAAATATTATTATATTTGTGTATTTGACATCATAATTATCATATATTATAATATTATTAAATTAAATCTATTTTGACTAGAAACATAATTTATAATAATTCAATACTTTATAAAATTTCAAATATGTCTCTCCCCAAAATTATAAATGGATGCTCGTTATCTATTTCATTTACACCAACTAGAGCACCATATCCTGACCAAGACATAAAAAAATGCATTCTAAAAACCATTATCTATGTACAATAGGATCTTGTATTTCCAAAATACCAATGATTATTTTTTTTAAAGGATATGTATAAGAAGTATAACGAAGAATATGGAATCATCTTTACTAACATGTTCATGTTTATTTATTCTCCTACATCTTCTTAATGTTTCATAACCATAGTACAATAACAAATCTTGTATCATTAATATACTAATATGTTATTATGATTATTGTACAATGATAATATACGACTTTTCAGTCATACAAAAAATAAAAATATCACTTCTATGTACATATGACTAATTATCTCCATATAGTGGTGTAATTTTTGTTCATAACCACATTACATGTGTGGCTATTAAGATTTAAATAAGGAATTTATTTTAAATTTAGGACATATTTTTCTTCTAAAATTATAATAATGTGTTCACCTTATTACAGTTTAATTTATTGGAAAATAATAACGTCACTCGTGCATACATGTGGACTACCACTGCCACGAAGTGGTGTGATTTATTTTTCATTATGACATATATGGATGGAAATAAAGATATATTTGTTATTATAAAATATGTATATGATATGAAAATAATTTCATAAAGGTGAATTATTATATATGTTTCTTGCATTCTATTTGTTGGAAAGTGAATATCGTTGTCATGTGTACGTATAGTCCACCTTCTCCATGAATGATGTAATTTATTTTTTATCTCGATATTTTAGGGATGAATCTGAATATTTATATATTTAATATATATTATATTTATATATTTTCTAAATTTATTCTCATAATAGAACCATGAGACATACGAATGTATCCATACTACAAAATCAAAGTATACATTTCAAACAATAAAGATAACACCCAAAATAATGATAATAATAAAAGTGATTAAATTAAGAGTAAATTATAAGATATAAATGGATAATATATGATATAATATAAATTAATATGATTATAGAATGTATTTATAATAAATTCAAAATTTTGATACATTATGTCAGATTACCTATGAGAAATGTTATACTCGATGTAAGGGATTTTGTCTCAATTTCCAATCCTTTGTTACATATTTTGTATTATGGACCTATTTACTTGTATTTTGTATATATATTGGCTCATTTAGGTACATATAATAAATATATAATCCTTAATTAGGATAAATTATTTATTTTTATTTACTCCTTTTGGTAGAATGTCTAATAGAAAAGCTGGTCTTGTCTCTCTTTTTGATTGTGTATATTTTTTTCCTCATTTATGTATTTTTTATAATTGTTTTGAAAAAGTTATTTTAATTTTATTAAATGATTTAACAAGGAATTTTTATTCCATCCTTGAAATATTAAAATTTAAAATGGAATATTTCTAATACTTTCATAAAAGGTCATTTTTCGACATTTTTTTTACAAAATGATAAAAACAAAGGTTTTTATATATATGGAGTCAACAATCATTCCTGCTATCATGATCATTTTATTATATTTAGATTCATCCTAAAATATAAAATAGTTAGAAAATTAATGAATTAATTATTTATATTTTTCATCAATTTTAAAAAATACTTGATTTTACTACTAAACTATATTTTTAATGAATTTATGGTCATATTTTATCATGCCTGTAATTTTGTAGATATTAACATTATTTTGAAACATTCAATTTCTTATGGTCATTTTTCATTAAAAATTTAAATTATATTAAATATACATATTCTATCTATCATGGATATGATTATTTAGTAAATTTTATAACATTATTATATATAGTTTTTTCATGAAATTCATTTGATTGATACAATAACAACTAATAATTAATATTCATTACATAAATATATATATATATATATTGATAAAGTATATTTTTTATGTATTGGAATTATAATTAAATATATCATAAATATATATGAAATTATGTGGAATACGGTGCCTTGTTATATATATCCCCTTGTTTCATCGATATGTCTTATTAGACAAATCAGTTTACCAAATTAAATGGGTTTTGTTGTATACCTACCCAAGAATTAAATTGTCTTGCCACAACATCTTTATGGTATATGTATCACGTAGTTTGATATCATTACGTCCAATATTATTCATTTTTTAATTGGTCATTTAGTATTTGTAATCCCAGATATTAATGCAATGATATTATATTTGGATGTATTTCATACTCCTGTTTTGGAATAAATTTATTTTTTATTAGTTGTTGACATTTCCACATTTTTTATGCCTCATTTACATATGATTGATTATTTTGTATGAATATTATAATGTGAATTTGATATGACATATTAATTCTTATATTAACCCCAGGATATGAAGAAGGATTCTATAAATAATATCAATGATTTAATAATTTTTTTATGAATTTTATTTTATATTTCCAAAGTACATTGAAATATTATATTAACATATTATTAAAGACTACTAAACTGATTGGACCTTTAAGAAAAGATAGTATGTGCCTTATACAGATGTCAGAATATAAACATTGGATATATGTTACTGTAAGGACCTGACATTAAACATTGCATATTCTTGAATTAAATGGATAATTCATATTGAGGATCTTTTCAAGTTTATAGTTTTAGATAATTCATTCATAACATTTAACTAACAATCTGAATATTATATGTATACAATTCTACTCAGTATCAATTTTTTCATAAAAAAACTCTCAAAAAATAGTCATGTCTAGTTCCATGTTTTAGACCGCTAGAATTTTCCTTGATCTCATCCTTGACCCTATTCATCATTAAGTCCCGTGAAAATAATTTCACAATCATGGGATGAGAATAAAAATCTCAGTAAGGGTTATAAAATAAGGAAAGGAAACATTACCCCATAAAAAATACAAATAAATGAAACTGTACTTATCCACCATAACATACCATAAAAAATCATAAGATTTATGTATAAGATACACAGATAAAAAATCAAAAATGTAACTTATGGGATTCATAAAATACATACATTGTAGCAATCATAACTACCTATGGAGCCACATTTGGAATACCCATCACAGTATATTCACTAAATATATTAGGAAAAACATTAACTTTTACCTCTGTCACATTTCCCAATTCATTGGAGAGCTATCTCAGGGTCACCCACCCTAGGTTTATCACGGAACCACCCATATATGTAACAATGCCTAAGAACCATAACATGTTCGTAACACATAAATCAAACATAAAAGAAAGATAACATTTCCTCATTTCAATCACAATATACCATTTAAATATAATGACATTCCACATTCATTATAAAAACCATTTTCAATACCAAATTAAATAAAAAGTGTGTACGGTATTTATTTTCCTTTTAAAAACATTTCATCTTGTTAAGGAGTCCAATGTTCAAGTAATACTCGCGGCTGCGGAAAGGTATGTGTCACCGCGTATGTTAAAAATAAAAATTCGTTTTTTTTTGTTTAGTAAAAAGCTTGGTAGAAAATAATTCCCTTTGACTGAAATGAAATGTCAAACATTTTTTACAGCGTAAAAATAAAAATTATGTATTAAAACAAAATATGCTTCAATGAAAGGAGACTGAGACAAAGTCCCATAAAAATGGAATCCTTAGCTTAAGGATAAATAAATTACATAATAATGTGTGAAAATTTAAAATACACTCAATATGATTGGATAATCAGTGTAAATCAATCATAGGAAATTCACACATTTTCTTTTTAATACAAAACCAATGTCTTGGATGTTTAACTCAATGAATGGAAATTGAGTTAAAATTACTCTTATCAGGTTCATATCGATGACTTGAAAATTTATCAATGGAGTGATTATGTGTATAAAAAGTATATCAACATAATGGGGATTTTAAATGACAAAATAAATAAATAAATAGTTATTCCTCACATAATAATAGCATGACATTATTAAGAAATATAAGATTAAACCATGGTAGTTAAATGGTGTTAAAAGGTTCACATACCGACATGGTAACCTATGAAAAATAAAACCCATGAATGAAGGATCATAAAATAAATATTAAAATACCAATAAATTTAAGTATATTAAAAAATTAATACAACCATGGTCAATACAGGAACCACAAAAAGTGAAATAGTGGCAAATATAGCATTAATCTCGCATGAATAAAATGTTAGATGAAAATCCCTTACCACATTGTAATCAATCAAGATGTATGAAAAAAAATTTAATAACAACCAAATGATTAAATGAAATTAATATAAATAGGATTATGATAATATATATCAAATTTAATTACAAAATACACCACATGCAAAAAATTTTGGTGAACAATGGGAATGTCACAGAATTAAAAGTGAGATAAGAAATCCCTTACCACGTGTCCGAATTGACTTGTTTGTTCCTTGTTCTTCCTGAATAATAAACATAAGTTAATATATAAATGATTTAGAACCATTTTTCAAGTTTATAATTCCTTTTACATCACTTATTAACATGTTATAAAAAATATACACTCATTTAAGATAATAATGGTCATTTTTTTAATATTTGTTACTTAAGTCAAAAATGAACAACTTATAATTACAAGTTGTCCATGTGGTCAAGATTACTTTATTTAAATAATTATATTAATGTTTTAGATATCTTATATATAATATATATCTAGTATATATATTTATTTACAATAGTACATAACATTTGGAGATATGAAATGAAATGCATCGTTCATGGAGACTGTAAGCCGTACGTACACATGAACGCTACTTTCATTTCTATTTCTTAATTTAAATGACTAAAAACATAACTATACATAGTTATATTATAATTAAAGTATAATATTATATATAATTTCAATAATTATATCCTTTATATGTCCCACGTATGGTATGAATGATTCCTATCACTTCGAAGGGGAGGTAGTTCGCACTTCCACAAATGAAATTATCGTGTTTACCAATAATGGAATCCATAAATATATGAAACAAATAAAAAATACAGAAGAATAAAAAAAACATAAACATAATATATATCATATATAAATACAGTATTATCATAATGGCCACCATGAGAGGCGGTAGGAGATAATTGAACAATCATCGTTTTTTGAGCTGTTAGTTTTCTATCCTTAGAAACAGTATGTTTTCACCCATTAGTTGGATGTTTGTGTAAGTGTAGTTATAATGCTTCTCATAACAACATACTAATATATTGAGGATACTGGTGTTGTTATAAAAGAAAATAATAAAAAGTGTATAGGTGTGGGAGAAGTAAAATAAAATAAATGAAGCTAAGAGGAACTGTTACCTTTAATTTGGGTAACATCCTTTGATTTCAACCAAAAAGACTTCTTGAAGTTCCTTCTTCCTAAGGTATGGCTTCTTGGAGGAGGATAGGGATATTTATAGTTTATTTGGGTAGGTTATGGATGAGACAACATGATTGAGAGGGTGAAGAATGAGTAATAAGTGAGTGATTTTTATAAAGGGGGAGGGGTTCTATCACTACAACAGAAATTGTCTTTAGCAGCAATTCTTTAGCAGCGGTTTCTGGAACCGCCTATAAACCCTTTTTTAAAATGGTTTCACGGCACTTTATAAAAATACTACATGAAATAATATTTTCTTTTACACTACCGGCACCCCCACCACGACCCCCTTCTCACCCCGTGGACTCGCTTCCCCCAGTGCCCCACTTCCCCCGCGACTCCGACCCCCCGCAACCCCGGTGACCTCGTGACTCCGGTGACCCCGGTGACCCTGGCCCCCCGCAACCCCAGCGAACCCGCAACCCCAGCGACACCACTTCCCCTGGACCCACGCGACCCCGACGACCTCGCGACCCTGGAGACTTGGCTTCCCCCGCCCCCCTCAACCACAGCGACCTATACAAACACTAAGGTTTGAATTCTAGTAATTTTACTTCATTTCTTGTCTCCTATTATTATGAATTAAGAACGTTCACGGATGATTTTCCATTATATTCAATATACATAAACATAACCCATGTTTAATATGTTATACTCGATAGAAAAACTTATTATCACTTTGTTATTATTTATGTTTAATCCCTATCGACTATTTCAACAACTTAAGTTGTTCAATTCGAATCCCCCTAGGAATTGTGCATTCTTATGTGACCAAACAACATTTTATGTGGTTATTTCTTGAATATTAATTGTAATGAATATATTGAATTTGATGTGAAGGGTGTCATGAGACCATATCACCTGTTTCTACATAAAAAAAGGATACTCCCTTGATAAAATATAATGCTGATATATTATAAGGCCTACATGACAATCTTGAATTATGACACTTAGGTATGGAGTTACTTATACTTTTGATACTCGATCATGGTGTCCATCTAACATGTGTTACTCAAGAATAGAATCCCTTATATGTGTGGTACTCAAGAATTGTGTCCCTTATACTTGTGACACCCAAGCATGGTGTTCCTCATAAATTGAATAATTAGTCTTTGAATCCCTTATACAAGTAATTATAGTATTACTAAGGTATGGAGTACCTCATAATTGTGATATATGTTCATGGAATACCATATACTTTTAATAAATTTTCATTGAATCCCCTACTACCATATGAGACTCTATAGACTTTATAGGGATGCATGAGTAATGCCTCAGGTCATAGATTGTTACTCACAAGAATAATCATTTATTTTTGGTAAAATGGAATGATGTTGTGTTTCTCCCTTCCAGAATTTCAATCCAAACAACATAAAACTGAAGTGTTCTTTCATACTGTCATTTACTTTACTTAGCATAATTTGTTTTTGTGTGTGGAAGTGAATGGTATTGAATTCATTATATCTTATTGTAGTGGTTTGGATGAATATAATTCTTCCATGTTCCTAAATATAATGTTTAGAGATAATTCATTCTAGAATATATTTTCACATATGTGATTCTGATTATCTTATTATGTTTTCCAAGAGGATAGTACCTACACCCCACATTTCATCTCCAAATTCCCAACATGATTTTACTATGAAACTTCAAACACCAAGACCAAACACATCAACTATTCTTCAAATACCATAGCTTGATCCCCAAACCACATCAAATGCATCTTGAACGACATTTCTGATGTCGTATCCACCTTACCACATCAATTCTTACGCAACAACACTATTAAGTCTATATCTAGATGATTTATATGAAAGATGATCAATCCCTCCCACCAATGCCCAATTATATCCGGACTATGATGCCTTAAAACTCAAGGGAAATTTTTTTATATGCCCACACTGATGTCTGAATCTGACTCTTAGTTCAACTCCATCATCAGATCCTCGATCGACCCATTTTACAATAATTCTCCACTCATGACCACTAACACATATGTGATCCAAATCACCCTCAAGCCAAACCACAACTCTTTTTTATGTGAATACACCAACGAGAGGTCGAGTAATTCAATCCACACTAGGTTCGTAGAACCTAAAAACCTAATCTCCCATGTTATTTCATCCTGAATTTCCATGAACACCACAACTTATCATTCCTTAAGACTACCATCCCTCACTTTATTCTCTCCACTCCAAGGAACAAACAATGAATTCATCCAAATATAAGGCCTGACTTTAGTTTCTATGTTGAAATTGTGAACTAAAACATCATCTTTACACATACTAACCTTAATATGAATCTTACATGAGAAATTAAGGAATTGGTAATGAAATAAAACTTAATTAATTATGATGATAGACTTGATTTGAAATTTTCACCAAATGCAAGGCTCTCCTCAAAGGCCTTCTACTGTGAGTCTATCCATTGATATTTAGTAGGTTGGTATAGGATTCTTAAGAAGGGATTGTTTATTACCTAAATATTATCCCTCACTTAAAAGATCATACATACTATGTCACCCAATAATGATTATTTATAGGGTGTTAGTATTATACATTGATCAAAGTGTGTAATCTAACATCAACATAGTGAAGATATTGATCAATTCTTTTTATGGTGGATTGTAATGAAATTACTAATGAAATCTAGAGTAGCATAAATATACTCATTCATGGTGGTACTAACATCAGCCAAAAATAGAATTCTTAGGGTGTTCTTGTTGCTATGAATTAGGAAAATAGTATGCAGAATGGTCATTATGACGATTTGATTGATGCTCAAAATCTGCTTAAGCATTTTCGAATTTTTCTTAGGTAAAACTCTTCATCTGTAAATTGGATAATTACCTTTATTATTCTATAAATTTGGAATTTATATGGATTCTCCACAACATTGTCATGGATTAAAACATACCTAGCACCATAATATCCTACTCTCTTTCCAACATGTGCAGCTCCTCGTGTGAGCACATCCAAAATAGTATGGATTTCACTACACCATAGCACATAAACTTGAGAATATTCACCTAAAATAAGTACAATTATATTATTCATAATTTATGATCAATGGATCAACTTTATTATATTATGTTTCAAAAATCATACACTATAATATATATGAACTTATTTCTCTATTTAGTAATAACTATTTGTTTTGATTTTTTTTAATATTTTGTATGCATATTGTGATATACATGGATAAAATCTAGATCACATTACTGAGGAATGAACCTCAGTATGTAAAGGGTTTGAAGGAGCTTTTTGATTTTGTAATTTCTAATCTATATATTTAAGGGAAGATTAGATGTCCATGTCCTAAATGTAACTTTAGAAGATGGTTGAATAGAGATGAAGTTTATGAAAATTAAATACTGAAGAAATTCCCTAGTCAATATTTTTGTTGGAATTGGAATGGAGAATATAATGTTATAGAAAAATTGAGCACTGATGTTAATCCATAGAATGAGGTCCCAACTTCATCAACAATGGAAAATGAAATGAAAATCCTCATAAATGATGCATTTGTCATAGAAAGACACCACTATCAACATCAAAACACAACAGAAAAACCATATGAGGGTGCTACAAATTGCAAAATGACAAGTGATGTTTTTGAGACTATAACACAGCCAGATCTTGATTGTAACATATCATTGGATCATTATCTTGATTTTGTGGAGCCAACTGTATGAGAAAACTTCATTGAGGAAAATGTTTTTCATGATTTAGTTGATAATGGAAATCTTGAGTTGTATAGTAGGTGTTTGAAATATTCTAAGCTTTCATTTCTGTTGAAGTTTTACGATATCAAATTTCTATGTGGAATTACAAATTAGGCAATGTCCATGATATTGGAATTGATTCATGATGCATTTCCTGAAGAAAAAATCCTGGAGTCTTTTTATGATATGAAAAAAGTTGTTAACAGGCTCGGTCTGAATTATAAAAAATTACATCCATGTCCCAATGATTGTATGCTTAATTGGGGAGGGGATTCAATTAGATAGAATTTGAATAAATTTTCTTCTTTAGATGGCAGTCAAAGGTTGATGTTGGAAGTCTGAATAAACTTAATTTCATGGAAAAGATGAAAAGGAACACACCTGCAAAGGTTTTGCGTTACTTTAATTTGAAGCCTCGATTGCAATGATTATTCATGTCATTGAAAACCGCCGAACACATGAAGTGAAATTCTATAGATAATAACAATGATGGGTTAATGAGACATCCACAAGATTCGAAATTGTGGAAGGAATTTTATTCATTACATTCAAATTTATTATCTAATCCTATGAATGTTCTATTGGGATTAGCTACCGATGGATTCAACACATTTGACCCTTTGAATACCAGTTATAACATTTGTCCAATTGTTTTTATCCCTTACAATCTTCCTTCATGGATGTGTATAAAACAAAGATCTTTTATTATTTCAATGATTACTCCTAGAAAACAAATTCCTAGAAATGATATTGATGTATACTTACAGCCTTTGATTGGCGAATTGTAGGAGTTATAGAGCAACAATGTTGAGACATTTGATGCTTCTTCTAAAACAATGTTCAAAATGCATGCTACTTTAATGTGGACAATTTGTGACTTCCATGGGTGTGGGAATTTATATATTTGAAACACATACACGGTTTTGGATTGTCTCGTTTGTAACTTTGTTTTTGATCCTAAATGGATTCCTCAGTGTATAAAATGGTGCTTCTTGTGCCATTAAAGATTTCTCGATGCATCTCATCGATTTTGGCTGAACATATCAAAATTTAACGGTTCCATTGATTGTAGACCATCTCCAAAGTTGTTAACTAGTTCAGAAATATTGACACGGCTTGAAAATGCTGAAACCGAATTTGGTAAGGTTTATCATTTTAATGACAGTGGAAAATGGTTCCAAAGTGCATCATTAAGTGAAATCAGAATGCAACAATTGAAGAAAAAATGTATATTCTTCAAACATCCATATTGAGAATTTAATTTGTTGTGGAACAATCTTGATGTGATGCATATTGAGAAGAATGTATATGATAATTTGATTTTCACGTAACTTAAGGAGCATGGAAATTCGAAGGATCATCTCAATTCTTAGAAATACTAAGATGTAATGAACATAAAATGTGTTCTCTGACCAAATGGGAATGAAAAGTATGCTCCAACCATTTTTGAAAAAAATAGGGATGAAAATACATTACATTGAATTTTAAAGAATGTAAAGGTATCTGATGGGTATTCGAGTAACATCTCGAGGTTTGTTGACTTGAAAAATCATATGTTTCATTGATCGAAAAGTCATGATTCACCTTCTTTATTACAACAGTTACTACCATTGTCATTGCATACATTATTACTTGATAAATTTATTGTTGTAGTACTCCATTTCTACATATTTTTCATGAAATTATGTGAGAATTTTCTACATCCATTTCTTCTTGACAGCCTCCAAGAGAGGTTGTTATTAACCCATTGTACAATGGAGATGATATTTCCTCCATCGTTTTTTACTATCATGATGCATTTATCTGTGCATTTGGTTGAGGAAACTAAATTAGGAGCCCCATTCATTATCGATGGATGTATTCAATTGATAGGTATTTTATTTATATTTTTTTTCAATTATGTAAATAGTTTTTTTCATTTAAATAAATTCATAATATTATTATCTTATTTCACATATTTCTTGGTCATTTGAAAGAATACGTGACAAATAAAGCACTACTAGAAGGCTCTATTACTGAAGTCTATTTGGCTGAGGAGTGTCTTACGTTTAGTTACAGATATTTGGATGATATTGAGGCAAGATTTAATCAAGTTGTACGTGTTGAAGACACATCAACTCAATCTCTAATCCATTAGAAATCAAAAATATTTCCTTCTATTGGTAGATCAGTTGGGAGGACCTCAAATGTGACATTGACAGAATTGGAATTATAACAGGTACATAGATATGTGCTGCTGAATAGTGAAATTGCAGATCCATTTATTAAAGAGTTGAGGATACAAACAAAGAGACGAATGAGAGGCCGAACATGAAACAAGAAAGATATAATGAAAGGTGTGAATAACGAGCATGTAGAATGGATTTCACAACGTGTAAGTTCATTAATATTTAAATAAATACAAATATTAGTTTGACACATTCATTGTGTAAATCTATTAACTTATATTTCATTTATCAGATCATGAAAAATGATAGTCAAGAAAACTTTTCAGAAGATTAGAAGATTCTTGGTAGAGGTCATATAAAACAAGATATAAAGCTCGACGCTTATAATGTGTATGGCTTTAGATTTTGTACAGTCGATCAAGAAGTGGTTTTGAAAAAATGGAATAATGGTATATTTACATTTACTGAAGTGAGATACTATGGAAAGCTGCATGATATTATTGAATTAAACAACCACTGACATTTTTCTGTTGTTTTATTCAAATGCAAATGGGTTGATATTATTAGAGGTGTTAAAAGAGATTTCTTGCAATTTACTTCTATGAACTTCTATCGCTTGATCAATGTTTGAGATTATGAACTGCATGATCCATATATCTTAGCATCATAAGAAGAAATGGTATATTTTGTGAATGATGTTGTGGATGAAGGATATAGTGTAGTTTCTCATGTAATACAAAGTGATTTGTACGATTTGGGTGATGAAATGGAATATTTGACCTCTGAAACTGAATTTCATCAACAAATGGAAGCAGTATTATTTATCCATCATGATATTGAAAATATTATTGTTGCAAAGATGAATGAAGTGGATGAAGAAATGTAGTAGAAAACTGACATGATTGATGGGTAAGATGATTGTAGGTACACTTATTTATTCATCCAGTAACCACTTGTTTCATTTCTGCAGTCATTCATTATCATTGTTACATATATTTTTTCGGTTAGTACTGGGAATATATTCTAATTTTTAGTTTTTTTTCTGCATAATTTTATTGAAATATATATTCTAAACTAAATTTTATAGGATGAAATGACAAGAATGCCAAGGAGGAAGTGGTACACTATTTCATCTAGTTATGCAACAGATGACGATCCATATGGATCCCTCCCCATGGAATCTGAGGCACCAGCTGCATACACCACTACACCATCTCCCCCGTCACCATCTCTCACACAATCTGTGGGTGTCCCATTAGAGTCTGTTTCATCGACTCCCCCATTCTGGAGCCTCAGTAGTGGAGCGGCAGCACGCCCCTTCCAGTTCATCACGAACATACTGGAGGGTTACTGCAATAGGTAAAAACTTTAATTGAATAAATTTATTCCATTTTTTAATACTAATTTCTGCTCATTGAAGATGAATAAAATGAAACTGTGTAGAAAAAAATAAAAAGTTTAGATGTTTGGAATATGAATGGCGAGAAGATAGTAGTGCAATTTGATTCTTATGGGGTCCCCACAGATGACGTCACGGGGTTACTTGGCCAGATTCTTGGCCAGCTGGTAGCGTAGCCCATTTCCCATCATATTTCTTATTATTATTGGATACATATGCCTCCAGGCTGGAAAAATGATGTTTTTGATACCCAAAAAAAGTAATCTTATTCCATTATGGTTTAATTGAATGTTATGTTACTAATATGTTCAAAATGAATTTCTGTATATAGATGTTCTTCCACTTTACAGTTGCTGATGTGATTGCATATAAATGGATGTTGAAAAATCATGGTAAGAAATGGAAAGATTTCAAATTGTTGATTGTGGTGCGATGTCAACGATACTTCGTTGACTGTGAAAAAAAATTTATGAGAAGCTACCTAGTGGGATACCGAAAGAATAGTGGAATTTTTTTGTTGACAGAAATCGTGATGAGAAGCGGATGGTATTGAAATATATATTATTATATCATCCTAATTTTACATTTAAACATGTATATGAAGAGAAGATGAAATTTAATACACTACGGTTAAATTTAATTTTATTTATTTCAGGATTTCTCAAGACAGAATGCATCAAACCTGGCTAAGAAAGTCATCCCTCCCACTACGGGCTCAAAACAATTTTCTAGAAGCCGAATGACATTGGTAATCTTTTAATTAGTTTAAATAAATATTAGACAATATTATTTATTTAATATATTGAATTGTTGATTTATCTTTGCTTAATGCAGTCACAGAGTTTAGGTCATGAAGCAACCCGAACTGAACTGTGGTTGGATGTTCACAAAAAATCAGACAAAAGGTCTGTTAATGAGCCTTACAATGAAGTTGGGGAATGATGTAAATTTTTATTATAAAAACTTATTATCAATTTTTTATGTGTCAATATATATTTATATTTGATTTATGGTTAAAAAATAAAGAATTATAGGATGCCAACCCTTGGCAGTCCTACTCAGTCTCCCAATATGACCTGATTGCTAAATTCCTTGTGAAGGAGCATCCTAGTAGAGTGTGCGGGATGGGTTTGGGACCCGTACAATCTGAGGACTTTGGCAGGCTGTCAGGGGTTCCATCTGGATCTACTCATGTTTATATTTTTTCCATACCCAAAGATGCTTAGAGGGAAATTGATTCCTTACGAGCCACAGTTGATGTCCAGGGGGCTCAGATATCCGCTATGCAGAATGCGTTGGCTGGTATAGATCAGCAGATGAGTAAATATGCCCCCAGTGGTAGTGAATCGAGTGGTCGTGAGCAAGTAAATCACAAAAAATCAAAATCATTTTTTTATCAAACTTTTATTGGTTTTATGTTTAATTATAAATATGCAACAATATTTAATTTTCAATATAATGTTCTTACTGGTGGCATCAAGAAGTGGATATGGAGGTGGAGAGGGTGATGATGCATCATTGGACTGTGAGCACTTCTATTGGTCATGTGTTTAACAAATATGGGAATAGTAGGTTTGTATATGTAACATGGGTGGCACATAGTTTCCACCAAACATTTTCATGCCTAACATTTTCTTGATTTCTCATGTTTCCTTTTATGCATTATTTTTTATTTTTGATGTTTCCTTATATTGATTTATTTCTAGAGTGTGGTATACATAATTCCATTTTGTCCTGTGTTAGAATTGTTAGTTGAGATTTTGGATGACTAGGAGTTAAACCCATTTTTGATGTGTTGACAAAATTGGGTCATTTCATTGTGATAAAGGGGATTGTGTTGTAGACACTTTGGTGAGGCAGAATTTGTAGATATTGAATCTTCATGTGTTGTTAATTGTTATCATATTCTGTTCATGGTGATAAAATGTTGTCATAACCCATATAAAACCAAGGTTCCTCTTACTGGGAGATGGTATTAAACCGTATAAAATCAGGATTAATTTAATGATGTGTATTGGATGATATAAAACGCATACACTATATAAAATTTGGATTCCTCTAACAATAATTATGATAGGTTCAAAAATATTTCCTTATATATAACATGTAAGAATCACATTATGTGAGATGATAAAAATCATTTTCTTCAAGACATGACATTAAACATTATACTTATCTCATTCATTCGAAAGGTGATTCCTTGTGATAATCATTATATTCCAAAATTCCTTCTATATATAGGAATACCCCTAGTTACAATGTTGTTATTATACTATACAATATTCTATAACAACATGTTTCTTGATTCACACTCTCATGGGAAACATAATGATGCTTATACGTCCTTTTTTGGGACTAAATGTAAATATATTAAGCCTTTGGCCCCATTTCTATATTTACGGTCCACAAATTATAACGTTAAATAATGTTCAGTTTATATAAAAATGTTCATGTGGTACATGGGACAACATTAACCCCTTATAAAATGGTTTTTACTCATACCATGACACATATATACCACGTAGAGAATCATCATCCTAGTCCATGAATCATGAAGTTAAATTTTTCGTCATGGTCTTTGTTGTATGATCATAAACTGTGTGCAATCATATTTAGGATTTCTTCATGGGTTGAAGGGCCTATATTATCCTATAACCCCATGTTTTATTCTCCACAAAAAACATTATTGATTCCCCCACCTCACCAATCTATACTATAACAGTTTATATCAAGATATCCCTAGTCCAAGCATTATGAAAATAAAATATGCCCATAAATCCCTCACGTTGGTTTATTCATCCCTGGAGTTTCATCAATCATCTATTTCCACAGCATTCTTGTACTATGGGTGGATTGATTCCGATTTCCATGGGATACGTATTGATGCATATATCTTTTATCATCGATCCTAGCTGATGATTCACAATATAATAATCCATTACACAAGGTGCCATTGCCCCAAAACACTCACATGAGCCTCATTTTTAGAAATAATCTCCATTCTTTTATGTTGGCACATCAATGGGCCTAGATGTTCTCATTTATTGATATGAGGAAGTAAATAATTGGTATATAGATGCAAAAAAACCTTCTAAAATCATAATAAGTTAAATTTAAACTATATCATTACCCCATGAAAAATATATATACCTATTAATGATAGATAATTTAACCCCATAAAAATTGATATGTCTCTTAAAGAGAGATAATTTCACTTCTTATAAATTCTCGATGCCTAATATTATAATATGTAATTATTCAATATCATCATCCAAGAAGGTAAAAAAATATGGCAGTGGTATCCTATGACACCGTTAATCATAAAAACATGTGGATTGATTCTTATAATCACGATATAAGTAGTTACATATAAATATTTAATCCAGGGCACAACCCTATCAATGACTCATTATAGGTTTCTCCCTATTCTATCTAATTTGGTAAAAGCATGGAGACCTTTAACTCAAACCTATTCTTATATTTGAAGCTCTTGTAATTTAAAATAGTTGTAGTTATTGTCCATTTTGTATGATTTTAAACATCAAATCCCAATGTCCTCAGCAAACAATGTTAATTAACAACCATAACCAATTAAATTAAATAAGGATTCCTCATCTGATAAGTGTGGGATGATTATAAAAATAATTACTACACATAAAACTGATATTACTCATATTATAAGTATGAAATGAACCACAAATAACTAGTATAAACTTATATTTCTCTGAATATGAGACGATATGATATCCATTCCAGAGATGAAATCACTCCACTGACAATAGTCTCTTACCATGTCACGCATAAAAAATATGTTTGTCTTGATTCCCATTATGATGAGATACAAATTGATTCATGTATATTTCATCTCAGTCCCATCCCTACCTGCAACTCATCATGGAGACATTTCCCTCTGAGCCAGGCTTGAATCAGGTCAACCCACATGTTTAAATAGAACATTTGAGCACATCGGAAAATATCTCCCATGGAATGTAATATTATATATGGTACATTCCCACATACACTTGTCTGGTTCACACATTCTACTATTTGGATAATCCTCACCCTACCAATCTGAAAAGGATCTCTAATGAAATGATTCAAGGACATAGTTTCTTACATAGCATCTCATGCTCATTCGATGAAGTACATTTACTGATAAAAAGCGGATCTCTTGAATTGATCTCCATGAATAGCAGATCATGATATTTTTCATCCTATCCTAAACCAACTCTACTATCCTATGTTTCAAACAAGCTCAACAATAATTCAATTTCTGTTTATTACTACCATTTCCCTTCCCAGTTATCAAAAGTTGTAATTTTCATTGTGATATTTTCTATGTCCCTTCTTCCCTTCATTGGGTTCACCCCTATAATCAATTATAACTATATAAATATCCTTGATTCGGGAAGTAATCATGTCTCAACAGGGAATAGGGGTTGGGAGGAAGTCCACCTCAAGCATGGTTGAGTTTCATGATCACCACATTGTCTTAATTCTATAACCTTAAATAAGTATACGATGTCCATGAATCACTAATCTTAACTAATTTTAAATCATCCTTAGAATGTTTTGTCTGGTGTAGTACCCATTATCTATCAATTAAGCTCATGTTTTTCACTCCTCCTCACTACACATATCCATTTATGATGATCCAAAATATTTTCCAAGCATCACCACAATAATTTTTTAACTAGTTGTATCCATTCTTGTTAAAATTTTGTGCGCACTATTCTGTTAGGCTATTGATATTTCTGGTTTGATTTGTTTTTCCGGGCAGCGGTGCAGTCGATGAAAAATAGCTATTTTTTTTCTGGTCATCTTTTCACGGTGATTTTAACCGCTGCTAAAGTTTACTGGTAAGACATTAGCGGCGGTTAAAACTGCCCCTAAATGTATGTATTTTCTACTTAGCAACAGTTATAATCGTCGCTATTGGCTGACATTTAATTGTGGTTTCAACCTACGCTACAGAGTCACATTGTAACAGCCCGAGACAATATGAAAAATATTATTTTTAATTTTATTAATGTCTTGTGTTGTACGCTACACCAAAAGAAGCTTGCACAACACGCATCCTTTTCTTTCCTTGCACTACACGCAATCGCAACCTTCCTCGATAGCGTGTGTAGTACGCAATACTGAGTTTCACGAAACAACGATATGCTATTAAAATATTATTAAAACTAGCCGTTATGAATAGTAATAACCACTTTTTTAAATTTTAGAAAATTTAGCTCTCAAAATGGACTTCATTTTTGGATTTGGAGTATCGAATTTAGCCTAAGGTGAAATTTTGGTACTTTTCGGATAACTTTCATATTCTGATGAATAGTGAAAATTACTAAATTATAATTAAAAACAACTTTTTAAATCGAAATAATTAATAGTGATAAATTATTAATTTGAGTGGTTTTAAAGTATATTTAGAATATATTTTTACAATTTAATACAATGTTGGTCATTAGATGTAATTTCACATTTAGACCAGAGATAATCAAGTGTCAATCTTTTGATAGATATTGTTTCTTAAAAACACGCTATTTGTTTTAACAGCGGGATTTAATTATAAAATTAATTAATGCAACTTCTATGTTATGAATTTGGTAAAATAGACTTCATTTTTGAATTCGGAATATGAAATATAGCTTAGGATGAAATTTTGGCATTGTTCTGAAAAACCTCAATTTTTGATGAATAGTGAGACTACTAAGTGGTAGTTAAAAAACTGAATTTTTCATAAAACATAATTTTACCGCTTCTGTGAATGGAATTTAAAAAATCCGAGAGACATGGTTGATATCAGTAAGTAAAATGTGGTTCAATGAGATGAAAATAATTTTTGGTGAATAGTAACTTTTTACTTTTATTTACCACGGTTAAAAGTAAATAGGGTAATTAAGGGTAAGAATGATATTAATATTACCCTAACACATATCCTAATTCTATTGGACAAGTGTATCTCGACCAAAAACAACCTTAAGTGTAAAATATTATCATTTAGGCCCACTTGGATTAGATTAGGACATTTATTATTATTTAATTCAAAGAAGAGTTAAAAGAGTTAAAATCAAAGTATATTTACTAAAACATTTTTAATATAGGGTTGTACATAAGATAAATTCGATTGTAAATATTAATTAGAAAGATAAAAAGATTTCCGACATAATGGTATTTTATTTGTAATTTTTAGACATCAAATAATTTAATTTATTTATGTCACAAAGATGATGCAGTAATTATCTTATTAATGAAATATTGACATAATTGATGTTATAAACACCAAAATAAATGTAATATAAGACTTTTTATGAATTCCACTAATTTTATAGGTTACTATGATATATTAGTGTTGATTTAATCAACTTGGTTCGAACATATAATTCTGTTATGACTTTCACAAAAATCATATATCAAATAGTGTCAAAATTGACACAAAATAGTTTTTAAATCAAATATTATATTATTAATTGTTATTTTATTCCTAAAAATCTATGGTTCGGCCAAATGACTTAGATAAGGATATATATATTAATAATAAACAATTTGGGGTTCGTTTGGCATGTTATAGTAAGTTTATTAACCATATAGTGTAAGAAAACAAAAAGACACGGTAAAAGTTAAATTATCTATCTTAGAGTTAAATCTAATTGATAAGGTTAAAATAATAACCTAAACTTGTCTAAATCCTATTGGTTGATAGGATTTCGACCCATCCCCACTTTAGCTTCGAAATAAGACCCTTTGGAACCATTATAAACCGATTTTGAATTTAATATAAAATAATATTTTGAGATATTCCTAAGGTGCTCCTCTCCTCCCTTATAAAAGGACACCTCCTCCCCCTCCTCCTCACACCAATTTGAGCACTCAAGCTCGGCCAAACCCTGCCAAAATCTCTTCTCCACTTCCCTAGAAACATCCTAGAGGTTCTGGGCTTCCTCAAAGACCAATTTTAGTGCCCTAAGAGGAGGTCTCAAAGAGGTGTTTCAAAGAAGAGATAATTTCCGTTTCCAATTCTTTCAACTTTATTTCTTCTTCCACTTCTTCTTCTTAGGTTGTTTCATTATGAAGTAATAACATCAGTATCACTCATATACTGATATGTTATTATAAGTATTAAACAACCCTATTTCACCATCTATCCATCCTACGGAAAAAGAAATCACCGCGCGTGCGTACGTACGGAATACCGTCTCCACGCCGTGGTGTAATCTATTTTCCACCACCACCTTACATGGATGGGTATAATGGTGAAAAGAATAACTATACATAGTTATTACAAAATCATATTGATTATGATATATTTTATAATCCACTCCAATTCAATTCAATATTTATGGAAATGATATCATCGCTCGTCCGTACGTACGGACTACCGTCTCCACGGCGCGATGAGATTCATTCTCCATGTTAACCATTTAAGAATGATTATAAAGTATATATAAGAAATAATAATGAAATATATGACATTATAAAGCTACTGGATTTATGTATATATATATATATGTATGTCATCTACTTACTTCCATTCAAGATAATAAGGAAAGGAAAACAACGTTCATGCGTACGTACGGACTACCATCTCCATGAACGGTGTTTTTCATTTCATTTATCTATCTATTATATATATATATATATATTGAATATATATGATATATAAACCATATTTTATATTCTGGAAGTAAGTAAATCATGATATAAGTAATAATAATGTCAAGAACAACAAGTCAAAACACCTACGATAAATGAAACGATTTTACCCAAAACGCATCTTTAACATGGAATTTACAAAAGAACGGGTAATATAATTTCATAAGTGAACAATATATGATATCATAACAATGAATATGATTCTGTAATAAGTCAATGACATTATTTTAATCATTATACAGGAGGTTCGGACACATACGAAGAAAATCGGACCTAAGGTAAGGGAAATATCACAATCTCATTTTTATCCGAGATTGTTTATTCGTAAGTATTTATTGGGGTGTATTTTATCATCCACATCCATGTTCCCTCAATATGTAATATTTTTTACATCCACTTACACTAGTTTAAATCCAATTTTACCCTTCGGTGAGTTTTTAGTAAAGAATATGAAAGGAATCTTTTGTCATTTTTTTCGCACGAGGTACTTTTTTGACTTTTCCGACAAAGGTATGAAGAATGTTTTTTTAACTTATACAACATGAATGGATTTTTAAAACATTATTTCCAATAAGCTTCCTTTACAAGTTTTCAAGTTTATTTTTAATCAACTTCTTTTAGTTTATAATTTTATGACATGTTAAGAAAGGAAAAGTGCTTTTGAAGTAGAAAGTATATTTTTCTCAAGAATGAAGTTCAAGTATTTTATCAAAATTATTTTCCATCTAAGATAATAAAAGGGTTCTGTTTTTATCCCTATTATTACATGGATTTGATTATGTTGTGGGGAAATATTTTCATGAATTCCTTTATCTTATATGAATTGTTTTATGATGTCATGTTGTTTAAGAATCCCATTTTTATTACATGGGTTACGCTATGATGTATGGTTTATGATTATGTGGCACACATAAGAAAGGACTCATTATAAGATGGGTGGGACCTATATCTCCCTCCAATGCATTGGGTAAAGATTTTATATCTCATGAGATATACATGGCTGGAATGGTAGGTTATACCGGTTCAGTGAAACAGGACTGAAACGAGGGTGACTCGATTCAGAAAGGGACTTTGTCCACTAAGATAGTATTGGCAATGAGTCATGACTAACAATAAATGATTCTCTATGATTATGTGTGAATGCCAAAAAGTTTCATGTTTTAAGTTATGATTATTGTGATTACATTTCACTTCCATGATTTATCCCATGTTATGAAATTTTCTCTCTTTTGCAGGTTATGATTTCCAAAATGTTATGTTCTTATGAATATGATGTGATTGATATTTCTTTTGTTTACCCTTACTGAGCATTTGAGCTCACCCTTTTATGTTTTCTTTTCCCCAGGATATAAAGAAAGGTTTTAGGTTAAAAAAAGGAAGATCTTTATGGGAGATATTGAAGATCTTTCACCATGATTAGGAGATTACGTTCCGAGTTTCCAAAGACACTAAACTATTACGATCCTTATGTGTGTGTTTTTGTTATGTACCAAGTATTCCGCAAAAGTAATGTAATGTCAATGTACGTCAGGATTCGGGTCGTTACAGTTGGTATCAGAGGGAGGTTTAGTCAACCTTTGGAATCTAGGTTGCGAAAACGTTAGTGAGATCCCTAGGGATATTTCTAAGGTATGTCTAGGGATGTCCCTAAGGTTTTGTATACGTATAGGTTATAGTACTAGAATTACGCTAACGATCATAGAATTAAACCTAAGATGTTAGATATTGAAGGTACTCCCCCTTTATTATGTTGTTTTCCCTAGCATGATTTTTGCCTCTCACAATATTCTTTTTGTGTTTTAGTTAATGGAGGGAACCAGAAGGAATTCGGTTAACATTGAATCCAATGGACAAACTGGTGACTATGAGCAACAAAATTGTGTAATTCCTATAGAGAAAGATCTTGTGATTATGCCAAATCAGTCATCGCGATATATGATTAACAAGGTGAAATTTAGTGGTATGCCTAATTCATCAAAGAAGAGGAAGATAAACTATTATGCATGTTCACATGTTGAGGAGCATAAAGAAAAGAAGATTGAGATTTCTAAAGAAGGGAAGAAGAACCTTGAGGAATACCTCAAATGGATGAACCGATGTTATCTGTGTGGAGAAAAGGGTCATAGAGTGACAGACTGTTATGGAGTTCAATGCATTATTTGTGGAGAACATGGGCATTACCCAACTCAATGCCCTGACCTAAAAAGTTACTTCTAAATCAAGGAAGGACTTATTCCAGGACAATAATTGAAGAGGATGGATTGAAGTATTTATGTATTGGTATTCAAGAATAATGTTGTTGAGGTACTTTTATTGTTGTATTATTCTATTGTGGTTTTCAATAATTTTAAGGTACCGGTAACCATGAAAAGTGATTCAATTATTTTTGAAAGCAGATGATATGCGCATAATGAAGGGATAAGGAGGAAATGAAATGTTTGACAGTATTCATGAGCTCATGATTAATATAAGGACTAAGTGATATCATGGTTTGAGTATATAGAATTTTGAGGATTTTGGTATGTGGAAGGTGTTAACTTTTAACTACATTCAAGTTTTCACTATGGTTCAATGGGTATTTAAGAGAATACATGATTAAGGCCTTTGAATGTTTGGAATGTGACCAACAAGACATATCTTATTATATGTGGGGATCAACGATAGTATTAAATCTCTGGTAATCGTTGTCACTATATCATGAGAGTGGACTGCAGTATTATGGATAAGCCTAAAGATTAGAATGGATTATGTTGGACATAAATTAGTATTGTTTAAGGATAGAAGATTTTTGATATTATTGATGGGATGTTATAGTAATATAGTTTTAGAAAAAGGACAACCTGCAGGACGGGCGACAGCCCATCGCGTCGGACAAGGTTGTGGGAATCGAACCCACAACTGAAGTGCGACTGGCCTTTATCGCCTACCACTGGCCTACAGGAAGTCCCTGTTTAGTAGAAACTAGTTTTATTATATTAATCTATATGACATATGATGTATAAGTCTATTTTAGGAACCATATATGATTAATCTCACTATAGATCGACTTATGTATATAATATTTTTTGCTAACCTTTTTTTTGAGACAGATGGAATGACCTGTCATTCTATCACATGATCTGCTAACACTTCACGAATAACAAATTCAACTTCAATTATTTAAGAGATGAAGTGGAAATTGTTAAAGTCATGAACAACAGTGAGATTGTACCAAAATAAAGTAAGTATTTATTCTAATTTAAATTCTATAACTTTAGGGAAATGATCTTGAAAACCAAAAATGTTGTCCTAGTGATCTTATATCTGATTAATCAGATGGTACCTTAGATCATCACAACTTTATGGCTTTGTGATTTCTAGATTTTCTATAGCCATGTTCTCTACCACTCTCCATCAGAACATGATGGTTAGATTTCTCTTCCACATCCATATTTTCACCTATGTGGAAACCTAGTGATTAGTTTATTTGGGTAACCGTTACGTTTCATACTTTTGTTTTTAATGATTGGTTTTGATATTCCTTTTTACGATGTGGGTTTCTATTAAAGAAACTTTCGAATAGTAAACCATTTATAACCCCGACGAATTTCGAGGGCGAAATTCATTTTAAGGGGGGTAGAATGTAACAGCCCGAGACATTATGAAAAATATGCTTTTTAATTTTATTAATGTCTTGTGTTGTACGCTACACCAAAAGAAGCTTGCACAACACGCATCCTTGACTTGCCTTGCACTACACGCAATCGCAACCTTCCTCGATAGCGTGTGTAGTACGCAAAACTGAGTTTCACGAAACAACAATATGCTATTAAAATATTATTAAAACTAGCCGTTATGAATAGTAATAACCACTTTTTTAAATTTTAGAAAATTTATCTCTCAAAATGGACTTCATTTTTGGATTCGGAGTATCTAATTTAGCCTAAGGTGAAATTTTGGTACTTTTCGGATAACTTTCATATTCTGATGAATAGTGAAAATTACTAAATTATAATTGAAAACAACTTTTTTAATCGAAATAATTAATAGTGATAAATTATTAATTTGAGTGGTTTTAAAGTATATTTAGAATATATTTTTACAATTTAATGCAATGTTGGTCATTAGATGTAATTTCACATTTAAACCAGACATAATCAAGTGTTAATCTTTTGATAGATATTGTTTCTTAAAAACACACTATTTGTTTTAACAGCGGGATTTAATTATAAAATTAATTAATGCAACTTCTATGTTATGAATTTGGTAAAATAGACTTCATTTTTGAATTTGGAATATGAAATATAGCTTAGGATGAAATTTTGGCATTGTTCTGAAAAACATCAATTTTTTATGAATAGTGAAACTACTAAGTGGTTGTTAAAAAACTGAATTTTTCATAAAACATAATTTTACCGCTTCTGTGAATGGAATTTCAAAAATCCGAGAGACACGGTTGATGTCAGTAAGTAAAATGTGGTTCAATGAGATGAAAATAATTTTTGGTGAATAGTAACTTTTTACTTTTATTTACCACGGTTAAAAGTAAATAGGGTAATTAAGGGTAAGAATGATATTAATATTACCCTAAAACATGTCCTAATTCTATTGGACAAGTGTATCTCGACCAAAAACAACCTTAAGTGTAAAATATTATCATTTAGGCCCACTTGGATTAGATTAGGATATTTATTATTATTTAATTCAAAGAAGAGTTAAAAGAGTTAAAATCAAAGTATATTTACTAAAACATTTTTAATATAGGGTTGTACATAAGATAAATTCAATTGTAAATATTCATTAGAAAACTAAAAATATTTCCTACATAATGGTATTTTATTTGTAATTTTTAGACATCAAATAATTTAATTTATTCATGTCACAAAGATGATGCAGTAATTATCTTATTAATGAAATATTGACATAATTGATGTTATAAACACCAAAATAAATGTAATTTAAGACTTTTTATGAATTACACTAATTTTCTAGGTTACTATGATATATTAGTGTTGATTTAATCAACTTGGTTCGAACATATAATTCTTTTATGACTTTCACAAAAATCATATATCAAATAGTGTCAAAATTGACACAAAATAGTTTTTAAATCAAATATTATATTATTAATTGTTATTTTATTCCTAAAAATCTATGGTACGGCCAAATGACTTAGATAATGATATATATATTAATAATAAACAATTTGGGGTTCGTTTGGCATGTTATAGTAAGTTTATTAACCATATAGTGTAAGAAAACAAAAAGACATGGTAAAAGTTAAATTATCTAACTTAGAGTTAAATCTAATTGATAAGGTTAAAATAATAACCTAAATGTGTCTAAATCCTATTGGTTGATAGGATTTCGACCCATCCCCACTTTAGCTTCGAAATAAGACCATTTGGAACCATTATAAACCGATTTTTAATTTAATATAAAATAATATTTTGAGATATTTCTAAGGTGCCCCTCTCCTCCCTTATAAAAGGACACCTCCTACCCCTCCTCCTCACACCAATTTGAGCACTCAAGCTCGGACAACCCCTGCCAAAATCTCTTCTCAACTTCCCTAGAAACATCCTATAGTTTCTGGTATTCCTCAAAGACCAATTTTAGTGCCCTAAGAGGAGGTCTCAAAGAGGCACTTCAAAGAAGAGGTAATTTCCGTTACCAATTCTTTCAACTTTATTTATTCTTCCACTTCTTCTTCTTCTTAGGTTGTTTCATTATGAAGTAATAACATCAGTATCACTCATATACTGATATATTATTATAAGTATGAAACAACCCTATTTCACCATCTATCCATCCTACGGAAAAAGAAATCACCGCGCGTGCGTACGTACAGAATACCGTCTCCACGCCGTGGTGTAATCTATTTTCCACCACCACCTTACATGGATGGGTATAATGGTGCAAAGAATAACTATAAATAGTTATTAAAACATCATATTTATTCTGATATATTGTATAATCCACTCCAATTCAATTAAATATTTATGGAAATGATATCATCGCTCGTGCGTACGTACGGACTACCGTCTCCACGACGCGATGAGATTCATTCTCCATGTTAACCATTTAAGAATGATTATAAAGTATATATAAGAAATAATAATGAAATATATGACATTATAAATCTACTGGATTTATGTATATATATATATGTATTTCATCTACTTACTTCCATTCAAGACAATAAGGAAAGGAAAACAGCGTTCATGCGTACGTACGGACTACCGTCTCCATGAATGGTGTTTTTCATTTCATTTATCTATCTATTATATATATATATATACTGAATATATATGATATATAAATCATATTTTATATTCTGGAACTATGTAAATCATGATATAAGTAATAATAATGTCAAGAACAACAAGTCAAAACACCTACGATAAATGAAACGATTTTACCCAAAACGCTTCTTTAACATGGAATTTACAAAAGAATGGGTAATATAATGTCATAAGTGAACAATATATGATATCATAACAATGAATATGATTCTGTAATAAGTCAATGACATTATTTAAATCATTATACAGGAGGTTCGGACACATACGAAGAAAATCGGACCAAAGGTAAGGGAAATATCACAATCTCATTTTTATCCGAGATTGTTTATTCGTAAGTATTTATTGGGGTGTATTTTATCATCCACATCCATGTTCCCTCAATATTTAATATTGTTTCCATCCAGTTACACTAGTTTAAATCCAATTTTACCCTCCGGTGAGTTTTTAGTAAAGAATATGAAAGGAATCTTTTGTCGTTTTTTTCGTACGAGGTACTTTTTGACTTTTCCGACAAAGGTATGAAGAATGTTTTTTTTAACTTATAAAACATGAATGGATTTTTAAAAAATTATTTCCAATAAGCTTCCTTTAGAAGTTTTCAAGTTTATTTTTAATCAAATTCTTTTAGTTTATAATTTTACGACATGTTGAGAAAGGAAAAGTGCTTTTGAAGTAGAAAGGATATTTTTCTCAAGAATGAAGTTCAAGTATTTTATCAAAATTATTTTCCATCTAAGATAATAAAAGGGTTCTGTTTTTATCCCTATTATTAAATGGATTTGATTATGTTGTGGTGGAAATATTTTTATGAATTCATTTATCTTATATGAATTGTTTTATGATGTCATGTTGTTTAAGAATCCCATTTTTATTACATGGGTTACGCTATGATGTATGGTTTATGATTATGTGGCACACATAAGAAAGGATTCATTATAAGATGGGTGGGACCTATATCTCCCTCCAATGCATTGGGTAAAGATTTTATATCTCATGAGATAGACATGGCTGGAATGGTAGGTTATACCGGTTCAGTGAAACAGGACTGAAACGAGGGTGACTCGATTCAGAAAGGGACTTTGTCCACTAAGATAGTCTTGGCAATGAGTCATGACTAACAAGAAATGATTCTCGATGATTATGTGTGAATGACACAATGTTTCATGTTTTAGGTTATGATTATTGTGATTACATTTCACTGCCATGATTTATCCCATGTTATGAAATTTGCTCTCTTTTGCAGGTTATGATTTCCAAAATGTTATGTTCTCATGAATATGATGTGATTGATATTTCTTTTGTTTACCCTTACTGAGCATTTGAGCTCACCCTTTTATGTTTTCTTTTTCCCTAGGATATAAAGAATGGTTTTAGGTAAAAAAAGGAAGATCTTTATGGGAGATGTTGAAGATCTTTCACCATGATTAGGAGATTACGTTCCGAGTTTCCAAAGACACTAAACTATTACGATCCTTATGTGTGTGTTTTTGTTATGTACCAAGTATTCCGCAAAAGTAATGTAATGTCAATGTACGTCAGGCTTCGGGTCATTACACACATCAACCGTGTGAATTCTGTGGCAGTTTTCGTGACTTTAGCGGCATTTTTACGACTTCTTGATTTTTTTTATTCGGGGCGGTTATAACCACCGCTAATAAAATATAATCCAGGGCCCATAAAAAAATCCCCTAAAATCATTAAAACTGTAGTGAAATGAGGTAGCTATGGCGCTTCCCTAAAACCACCAATAAATGGAAAAAATCGCGGAAAAATAAATTTTCGACGCCCAATTTAGTGGAATTTTATGTAAACCACCACACAACCATATAGCGGTGGTTTAAACCACTTCTATATGCAAAAATAACCTATGTTAATAGGAGGTTTTCTTGTAGTGTATAAGAAATAGTGAAAATATTATTTTATATTATAATGATATTCAGTTTTGAAAAGTCCAAAACTAATTAACGTCGAAGATAAGATAACTAATAGTCAAAATTAAATCATCCAATAAGAATTGGATAGATTTTGGATGTTATTTATATATTTATAATCTTATTTATTTTAATCATTTATTACTGAGGTAATACTACATCATTATTGGGTCATCAATTATTTAATTTAGTTCATGTTTAAAAATTAATGAAAAAAATACCATGATGTAGGAAATACTTTTATCTTTCCAATGATTATTTATAGTCAAAAATATAAATTACATAACCCCTTGTAAAAATTAATTTACTAATTGATATTTGTTTATGTCATTTTTGTCATTACATTATGTTAATTAATATAAAGTGTCATTACCACTCATAATTGGAACCATGGGGTCCCAAAATCGATCCAAATATGCTCATGGTTGTAAATGACACAACCAATAAGGATAGGACAAGTGTTAATGTAATTTTGTATCATTATAATATTCTTTTTACCTTAAATCTCCTTATTTATCTTTAACTGTGGTAAATAAAAGTCAAAAGTTACTATTCGCCAAAATATATTTTAATATTATTGAATGACATTTTACTTACTAATAACAACCATGTATTTTGGATTTTTGAAATTCAATTCAAAGAAGTGTTAAGTTTTCATTTAAATGAAAAAGTTAGTTTCTTAACTACTACTTTGTGGTTTCACTATTCATAAAAATTGATGTTTTTTAGAAAACAACAAATAATTCAGCCTAATATATATCCGATATTAAAAATTAAAAAATGATGTATATATTACCAAATTCAAAACATATAAGTCACATTAATTAATTTAAAATTAATTTTGGTTGTCAAAACAAATAGCGTGTTTTTAAGAAACAATAACTATTAAAAGATTGATACTTGTTTATGTCCAATTTCAAAGTGAAATTAATTCCAATGAACCCCATTGGATTAAATGGTAAAAATATATTTTAATTAAACATTTAAACCAATTAAAATGATAATATAACCACATAAATAAATTATATTAAAAATAATATTTGAATTAAAATACAGTTTTTTCCTTATTCATTAAAAAAACGACTTTTACCCGAAAAATAACAAAACTTCACCCAAAGGTATTTTTTGTGTCCCAATTATAAATAAGAATTATATTTGGTAAAATATGACATATAAAAGTGTCCAAAACAATATTTAATGATGGTTCTCCCTCAAAAGACTGTAAATGACCTTTTTAGTGAATAATAGAGTGTTTATGCTTAAAATTAGATTAATTCACGTTTTAAGCCACTATTTTTTTTGATAAATGTATAAACATTTAAAAAACATTTATAATAATATTTTAGTTAGTTCAATTCATTCCTACCAGTATAACGGCTTGGCATTATCTATATTGAAAATAAAATTATTGTATTATTAGTGTGCAACGTATGATTTCAAAGAAACTCGTTGTTGTGTATTGGGTATGCCATCAAGCATATCAACACCTTTAATGTAAAATTAATATTTAATTTATAAATATTAATAAATATGATAACTTTATATTCTTTATTTACCTAGGATGCAACACCCTTCCCTCCTTTTGGAAATTGCATCCTCAAAATATTAAAATTGGGCTTGGAAACTTAAGTGAAAGTCCCACATCAGAAAAAGAATCAATAAAAATATCTCATCAAAATAAATAAAGATATATAAAGTGGTCACCTGAGATAATAGATTCTAGGATTCCTTGAAAATAAGGATATGGAAGAGAAACTTACTCTCATAGATTAATAAGGAGTGAAAGATAACTTGATCACAGAAAGTTAACCACCACAATACCATAAATTTGTGGTTGGGTAAATGTCTGATGATAAAAGAGAGATTATAATTTTTTTAATGTCAAGATCCTTTTAAGAGAGTTTATGAATTTTATTAATAACTAGACTAATATCGTACGAAAATATATTTACATTTTATGCAGAGTGTCATCCTTTAATAAAATTCTACCAAAAACTCAACTTTTCCCAACGCGGTTATTATTCAAGATGACTTGGTCACACCTAAAGTGCTAGAATCAACTTCCAGAGTATCACATAATCTAAAAAAGATGAACTATATATTTCCCCTATCTGTAGACATCAACCAAAATAAAAAAAATTAGTAGAAAACCAGATAATCCCCAAAATGGATAATCTTTCAGAAAAAGAAAAACTACTCTTAATCTACAAAATTTGTCATACAATACCCAAAGTTTCACCCAGACCATTCAATAAATAATTGACAATAAAATTCATAAATGATATCCAATATAATATTGAAACCCAAATAAAAAAAGAATTTAATCACATAGTATTCTCAGATAAATCTTAACATTTATCTCCAAATAACATCAGTTACTCTTAAATTCTAATATTGAAATGTAATTAACCTAAACTCATTTTTTCCATGATAGGTTAATTATTTCCATTGATAACCCAAAATCATATTATTATTTATTCATAACATCATATAACTAAAAATAATTCTTTAATCTAACCGGAGACTTCTTGTAGTCCAGTGGTAGGTGATAAATCCCCGTCACACTTTGGTTGTGGGTTCGATTCTCACAGCATTGTCCGACGCGATGAATTGTCATGCGGTATGTGTGTTGTCCCTTTTTAAAAACTATATACTTTTATAACATTCCCGAAAATGATATAAATTCATCAAAAATATCCCTAACATATTTTAAACACAAAGGTTATCTAATATCTTTTATTTTTCATCCCAAAATGTATTAACATGTAATTGCTTCAAATTCAAGGATCATAAGAATAGAAATGGTTCTTTATAACTATATCCACAAAAAAAAGAAAATTATTCATTGAATAAAATTTTAATATATCAAACATTAGGGTTACACATACTATAAAAAGTCGTCCAATTTCATCTCATCATAAAAATATCCTTAATAATGTTAAGCATTTCACCATCCTAAAATATACAATATCTCTTGAATCCCTTATATGTTGACTTCTTACTCATTCAACGATCTTCATGATCGATTAAAAATTATTTACCAGCATATTCAGAAATATTTCTTTCCTTCAAAAAAATCATGAATCATATTCTAAGATTCAATAATGATAATACATATGTTAAGAAATAATCAATACCTTTCATTGGCTATTGTTAGTTTCTTCACCCTCAATTGGAATGGCTTTAGGTGTTGATAAAAAAATTGGTATGGTCTTGGTGATCCAATTCCAAAAACTTCATCATAGGAAATTTTTTTGTATAATGACCATAAACACCATATTTAAAACATTCAATTGATCCCTTAGAAGTAACTTCTTTCCTTTTTATAGAGTCAACTGAATGTTTCCTTCTTCCATGGTAGGTTCTTGCTTTTTGACCTTTATTCCCATTACTATATTATATTCCCTTCCCTTTGAAGAATTTTCCTAGGTGTTTCTTTCCACATCATTTATACATAGGTTTTTGAACTTATATACCTTTATGATTATTACATGAACTTCTGACGGGATTTGTTTCTCGCATATATGGTTCCTTATAAAAATCACTAAGGTTTTGGTGGTCAATCATGACTTCAAGTAGTTGGTTGAGAATAACCACAAGATTTATCATTGTATCTACCATTTCATTCAGTTCCTCACTGAGAAAACTGTTTCACATACACTGTTACTTTGGAGCCTCGTAGATCGTTCCATTTACTAAAACAAAAAGGTAAGTGTGACTATATCAGTAAAATCATCATATAATATATTATGGGGAGTGTAAATAATAATATATAGTTATGAATGTTATATTAAACTTATTCACTATATTTAATATAACTATGACTCTTTCTAAAATCCTATCCATTATGGTAATGTCACTAATGATTAAAGAACACCCTAAACTCTAACGTTATCTAAACCGACATCTGATACCAACTGTAAAGACCCTACCATAAACATTACATATTTTTGAATTAAATGGATATTTCACATTTATGATCTTTTTAGGTTTAGAGTTTTAGAGAATTAGGTCATAACATTCACATAACAATATGAATATTACATGTAGACAATTCTACTCAGTATCCATTTTTTCATAAAATAAAACTTTTAAAAAAAGTTTATTGTCTAATTCCATGTTTTAGACAACAAGACTTTTTCTTGATCCTATCCATGACCATGTTCATCTTTATGTCCTGTGACAAACATTAAAAAACATGGGATGAGCATAAAAAAGAACAGTAAGGTTTATACAATTAGGAAAGAAAACATTAACCCATCAGTAAATAAAAATCAATAAAACCATAATTTTCAACCACAACATACCCTACATAATCATAAGATTTATTAATAACACACACACATTAAAAATAATAAATGTAACTTATGGAATTTATAAAATACTTACATTGTTTCTATCACAACTATATAGGGAGTCACATTTGGAATACCCATCATAGTATATTACCTAAATATCTGAGGAGAAACATTAAATTTTACCTCTATCACGTTACCCAATGCATTGCAGAGCTATCTCTGTCTCAACTGCAAAAGGATTATCATGGAACCACCCATAAATGTAAGAATACCCAAGACCCATAACATGTTCGTAACACATAAAACAAACATATAAAAAAGATAACATTTCCACATTTCAATCACAATATATCATTTTAATATAAAGACATAAAAATCCATTATCAAATCCATTTTAAATACAAAAATACATAAAAATGGTATATGGTATTTATTTTCCTTTTAGAAAGATTTTGGGATTGTTAATGAAGCTAAAGATAAAATAATACTCGCAGCAGCGGAAAGGTCATTGTCATGGCATACGTTAAAAAACATTATTTTTTGTTGTTTAGTGAAACACATCATAGAAAAATATTACCTTTGAATGAAATGAAAATTAAAATTTTTTTATACAGCGTATAAATGAAAATTGTGTATTAAAATAGAATATGCATCAATGAATGGTGATTGAGACAAAGTCACTTATAAAAATGGTATCCTTTACTTAGGGATAAATCAATTACATAAATATGGTTGGATTTTTAGTGTAAATCAATCATAGGAAATTCAAACTTGTTATTTTTAATACAAAACCAATGACTTGGATGTTTAACTCAATAAATGGGAATTGAGATAAAATTACTCTTATCAAGTTCATATCGATGACTTGAGAATTTATAAAAGGAGTGATTTCATGTATAAAAAGTTTATCCACAAAAAAAGAGGATTGTAAATAACAACATAAATAAATAAATAGCGATTCCACACATAATCATAGAATAACATAATTAAGAATTAGAAGATAAACCTAAGGAATGGAAATTGGGTTAAAAGGTTCCTATACAGTTTTATAAACTTACGAAACATACAACCCATGAAAGAAGGGTCATAAAATAAAGATGTAAGAACCAATAAATTTAATTATATTACAAAATGGATAAAATCATGGGAAATACATGCACTACAAAAAATGAAATACTGGAAAATATAGAATGAATCTCACTGGAATAAAAAGTGAGATGAAAATCCCTTGCAACGTTTTAATTAACCGAGTCGTATGACCAAAAGATTATAACCACCAAATGATTACCAGAATAAAATGAATATAAAGAGTATAATGATAATATATATCAAATTTGACTACACAATACACCACATGTGATAAATTAGTGGCGAATAATGGGAATCGCAGAAAATTAAAAGTGAGATAAGAAATCTCTTACCTCGTGTCCCACTTGACTTGTTTGTTCATTGTTCTTCCAGATTAATAAAGTCAGGTTAATTTATCCTTGATTAAGAACTCCTTCTCAAGATTTTTATTCCTTTTATTTCACTTATTACCATGTTATAAATGATATGTAATCATTTATGTTAATAATGGTCGTTTTGTTGATATTTGGTACTTAAGTCAAAAATGAAAACCTTATAGTTAATAGTTGTCCATGTGGTCAAAATTCCATTATCTATAGAATGATATTAATGATTTATATATCATATATATCATATATGTCGAGTATATATATGTATTTATAATAGTACATAACATTTGAAGATAAGAAAGGAAATGCACCATTCATGGAGACGGCAAGCAGTACGTACAAATAAACCCTACTTTCATTTCTATATCATATTTTAACTGAATGAAAACATAATGATACATAGTTATATTATAATTCCAGTATAATATTATATATTATTTCAACATATCAATCATTTATACATCCCATGTATGGTATGAATGAGTCATACCACATTGAGGGGGCAGTAGTCCACACTTCCTCAAATGAAATTATCGTGTTTACCCATAATGGAAGCCTAAAAGGTATGCTATAAATTGGAAATACAGAATAATAAAGAAAAAAACATAATATATATAATATATAAATATAGTACCATCATAATGACCACCATGATAGGTGGTAAGAGATAAATGAACAATCATTGTTTCATGAGGCGTTAGTTTTCCATCCACAGAAACAGTATGTTGTTCACCCATTAGATGAAGGTGCGTGTAAGTGTTGATAGAATCCATATCATAAAAATTTCACAGTATATTGAGGATACTAGTGTTATTATAAATGAATATAATAAAAAGATTTTAGTGGTTGGAGCTGTAAAATAAAACAAAAGATGTTAAGATGAACTGTTACCTTTAATTTGGGTAACTTCATTCGGTTTGAACAAAAACGACCTCTTGAAGTGCCTTCTACCTAAGTTAAGGATGCTAGGAGAAGGAGAGGAATATTTAGAGTTTATTTGGGAAGGGTTTTGATGATACAAGAGGATTTAGAGGTGTTAGGAAAGTGTATGAAGTGAGGTATTTTTATAAGCTGGAGGAGGGGTTATTTAGGAATGTGTAAAAATATTATCTTATTATATAATGATATTAGGTTTATAAAGGTCCAAAAATAATTAATTTCAAAGATAAGAAGACTCATAGTCGAAATAAAATCAACCAATAATAATTGGATAGGTTTAAGATGTTATTTTAATATTTATAATCATATTTATCTAAATAACTTATTTTTGAGGTAAATACGGCATCATTATTGTATCTTAAATAATTTAACTTATTTGATGTCTAAAAATTATTAAAAAAATACCATGATATAGGAAATTTTTTTATATTTCTAATGAATATTTATATTCTAAAAGATAATTTATATAACCCCATGTAAAAATTAGTTTACTATAAAATATTTCATTATGTCATTTTTGTCATTACTTTAGGTTAATTAATCTAGTGTCATTATCACTCATAAGCGGCTCCACGGGTCCCAAAATCGACCCAAAGATTCTAATGGTCCTAAATGACTCTAACAATAAGTATAGGACATGTGTTATTGTAATTTTGTATTATTATAATATTATTTTTATTTAAATCACATTATTTTCCTTTAACCGCGATAAATAAAAGTCCAACGTTACTGTTTAGAAAAAATTATTTTCATATTATTGAACAAAATTCTACTTACTAAAAACAAGTATGTATGTTGGGTTTTAAAAATTCAATTCATAGAAGTGGTAAATTTTCATTTAAATTAAAAAGATTGTTTTTTAACTACTACTTAGTGGTTTCACTATTCATAAAAAATTGATGTTTTTTAGAAAACTACAAAAAATTCAGACAAAGTTATATTTTCAATACCAATTTCAAAAATGACGCCTGTTTTAAAAAATTCAAAACATTGAATTCCAATTAATTAATTTAAAATTATTTTTCGTTGTCAAAACAAATAGAGTGTTTTTAAGAAACAATAACTATCAAAATATTGATACTTATTTATGTCGAAATTTAATGTGAAATTTATTAAAATGACAACCATTGGATTTAATGGTAAAAATATATTCTAATTACAATTTAAACCCAAATTAAAAAATAATTTAACCATATAAATAAAAAAATTCAAAATCATATTTGAATTAAAATACAGTATTTTTCATTATTCATTAAAAAATGAATTTTATCAAAAAAATACCAAAAAATACCCAAAGGTAATTTTGGTGTCCCGATTCTAAAGAATAATTTTATTTAGTAAAATATAACATATTAAAGTGACCAAAACTATATTTAATGAGGTTTCTCCCTCAAAAGGAGGTAAATCGCCATTTTAGTGAGTATTAGAGTGTTTATTCTTAAAATTAAATTAATTAAAATTTTAAGCCTCTAAAATATAATGGATAAATGTAAAAAATCTTAAAAAACATGTATATTAATATTTTAGTTAGTTAAATTCATTCCCGCCAATACAAAGGCTTGGCGTTAACTACATTTAAAATAATATTATTATATTATTAGTGTACAATGTAAGATTTGAATGAAACTCATTGTTGTGTATCAGGTACGCCATCGAGTATATCAAACCCTTTAAAAAATGATATTTAGATCACAAATATTAATGAACATGAAAACTTCATATTATTTATTTACCTGGGATGTTACAGTTACAATGGTGGAGTTTCATATAAATTTTATCAGATTATGTTATATAGAAACCCTAGGAACTAGATTATAAATAAGAACTACTAACATGATAAGTATGATCATTCCTTAGAGTATTTTAGATGTTTTATTATTAGTGGGGTTGTTATTTTATGGATCAGAATTAATAATTTTTTTTGGTAATTTAGGGTGTTCCATTATTTAGTGATGAAACCCAATAATATATAGGAAATCAACAACCATATAAAATGTATAGATTATCCTTTTGATTATACAAATATATTTAGTAATGGAATTGAGTATATCATAAACATATTGGGGGTGTTTTCATAGGTTATGATGAATAACCATTCCCAAATAAAGGAACCCATTATTCATCAGTGGGATTTTCATATTTGGATTTATTCATGAAATATAATACTTTATCATATTATGGAACTACTAATACATTGGTAGAAGAGTAATGTATTGTGTTCCTCTAAAAGATATTTCTAGAATTTGGATGTAATAAAAATGAAAAATGTATTTTCAATGTGTACTAATTAGGTGGTGATTCAAATAAATGGTGGTAATTTATCAATAATAATAAAGAGGATGAAAAAATGATATCTATGGAATGTGTGACCTTTAATGTGATATTATTTGAGAATTAATTCCATCATTAACAATGAGAAGAAATGTATAAGAAGTTCCTAAAATTAAATAATAATTAAGAAGGAAGTGTAGTAGAGTATGAAGAAAACATTAAAATATTGTCCATAAATGATTGAAACTATATACAGAATCTGGAATTCTATATTAACCTTTTCATTGATGGGATTATGCTGAGTGTCCAAAAAAAATAGTTTAAAAAATATTTTCATCATAATATGATATATTATCAAGTAACATTATAATGGAAAGGAATTTTATATAACCCATATATTCAAGAAATTTAAATTGAAACATAGGTTTTTTGGGAACCATGAAAACAAACAAAAATCAATGAAGAAGAATGGAATGAATTAATTTCAATCATATAAAAATAATGGAAAGAAAAAAGATGGAAAATTCTTGAAGGGAAGGTGTGTTTTTAACAATTGTTGAGATAATGATATTTTTATAATGATAGTAATGAATTTATTGAAGCCATAACCTTCTAGTTCTTCAATTGTAACAAATGAGGAATTATTCAAACATATTACTCAAGAATCAAGGAAACAAAACAAAAAATAATCAATGGGAAGTAGTATACAATTATTGAATTACAAAATCCAAAGTGGAAGTTCATAGTGATGCGGAGAAAGGTAAAATTGAAAAATATTATAAAAAATAAATTTTTTTATTTCGCATAAGTTATAACCACTCTTTTATATATAGATAATTTTCAATTGGTATCACAGTAACAACTCAATGATTAGACGTTAGGATTGAAGTGAATACAAACAATGGTAGAATTATTTCATCTCAAGTCTATAGCACCTACCAAATAGTTTACTAGGAATGTACTTACTATGAATCTTGTTATTATTCCATTAGTTTAATTTTATGCCATATTTAGAATGGTTTGGATCTCTCAGTATATATCATTTATCATCTATTGAATAATAGAAGTTACCTTAGATATTCTAAATCAAATTATTATAGTATTTTATTATGAGGTTGAACCTGATCTCCCAATTGAAAATACATACATAATATGAGTTTTATTACATATTCTCGAGGGGTATTTATATTATATGGTAGTGGAAAAAGTCTAAATAAATGATAATGATACTGTACATTATTTTGTTCATTTATTTCTCCAAGAGATGTCTAGGACCACTTGAATCCGGATGTTGATTTTCTAATAGAACATATTCCAAGAGCTACACATATTTTAAAGACTCGATATAGAATGGATGTTGTTGAATTGTAGCAATTGAAGAAGAAACTCAATGAGAACACTTATAAGTGATTAATTTTGTACTTTCTATCTCCATATCGTGCACATATTCTTATTTTTAAGTAGAAATATGGGTCAATGCATTATTCCATTTTTTGTTATAGACATAAAAAATCACTATTAATTTAAATTATTTTATATAATTTATCATTTATATAATTGATCAATTATGATAAGATCAATATTATTCTTCGAATTATCATTATTCTGGATATTATCCGATAGGATCAAGAAGGTGGATATACCCAATATATTCTATCTTATGAGGTCTGTTCATTAAGAATTTATATTAATTCAATTTGGAAAAACCAATTATACTGATATCATTATGGATTTTATTAATACAGTCTTTTGGGATTTATTTTATCAATTTGTATTGGTCAATAAAGATGATATTCCTATACATTGAATGTGTGAGAAATAGCGTAATGAACATTTTAGAATTTTTCTAATGAAATTGAGGAAGGAAAATTAACATGAAAAATTTACCAAGTATAAATTATTTTTTATTTATTAAGATGAAATATATGGTCTTATAATCTCAATTGAGGGTATATAGATATATCCTTGTAATATAGAACTTTTTATGAAACGGCCTACTACAAACATGGTAACAAAAATATATAGGTTTCTTTGGATGGATAGATACTATTGACCCTTTTTGAAATATTTCTCATTACTATATGATGCATTAAATATGTCTATTTTGAATGGAGTGATGTTACTATAGATTATTGAATGTTATTATAATTACAGATAACTAAATTCAATATTTGCCATCATACTTTTAAATATACTACTCTATAGTTGGGATGTGTTTTTGATCAAAAATGATACATAAAATATTGTATTTAGAAAAATCATCATAAAAATTGATATATTGATAGATTATGCCTCACTCCAATTGAAAATTCATGATCCTTAGTTACCCAAAAAATGATTTTTAGCTAGAAGTGGTAATTTTTTCATAGAAAATATAGATGAATTACTTATATGGTGATTTTTGTTACATAAAGTTTGTTTATAAATGATTAAATTATATATTTATTGAGAAATTGTGGAATACTAACAAGAGAATATAGTTGGAGTTGATTGATGATTATAATTGATCAATTCATTACCACTAAATAAAGGAGAATAATGTTTATAATGTTATGAGTCAAAAATATCTTATTATTGTTTCCCTGATGATGTTGGAAATGGATCAAATATTTATGGATTTTCAAAATCTAGATCTCAAAATCTTGTAGAATTGGTAAAAAGATTATCATTCATAAATTAAGGTCCAACCTTACAATCTTGAGAGTACTATGAAGGCACCAAAGAATGTTATTAAATTGCAGAATATGGTTAGGGATGTTGATAATTTTTTTGTATGGTCATAATATTATGATAAATTTAAAGAAATGTTTTTTTTCATAATAAATACTAGGTTTAAAAGAGCTATTTGATTAGTCTCATTTATCATCATTCTATATTGACCCTATAAGTAAAATGATTTATATAGATCAGAAAACATATTTATTATGGGATAAAAAGAAAAAGGGATATGTTTGAGTATGTATACCAATTTTTAGTGTATTATCATGTTATGGAAGATATACTAATGTCTAAGTGGTTGTTTTATCCATTACCCACACCAGGGTAGAAATAAAAAAAATAACCAAGGACTAATTCATTAGATTCCCAAAAACATCAATTGGAAAAATGTTATTTGGATTTATGTTAATCACCATTATATTTAAACATTTTATCCATTTTAGAGAATATTTTATCTTGATCAACTAACTCATTTATATATTATGTATATTGTGATACATCATGGAGTACAACTATCAATTGTATTTAATTAGGATATGAGGTTACCCTAAAGGATTTAGAGGGGACTTCACCCTGATCTAAATATAGCGTTGAGTTTTAGAAATATATATTATTCTTAGATTGAATGTCAGTATGACAGGACTATTCAAACTCTATATTAAAATTGTATAGATATCTCTTTAAATTCTAATGTGGTTATAATCAAAAAATTCATTTAATGGGGTTTTCATATAAAAGTATCATTCACATGAATTTATATGGATCCTTATGAATCCCACTATGAATGTAAGTACATAAAACCAATATGTTGGGATGGAGTTTTAGAAATAAAGCTATTCATACATAATCTATAACAGAAAATGAAAAATTAGGTAAGATCTCTTCAATAACACAAAATGGTAGCCTAGATTTGACAAAATAGTTATTCTAAAAATCATTGGTGATTTTTAGAGCTAGATGTTGGTGACAATGTATTGTTATGAATATCTTTATTGAATAAGGTTATGAAATTTATAAATAAGTGAATGTAGAGACATAGATATATCACTACCTTTGAAATTATTGATCATTTTGTGATGGTATATTATCAAATGTAGATTACACCAAATCTCTATTAGGTTCACCATGTGTCCCGTATATCTCTTATGGACTTGTATGTACCTAATTGTTTTTATTTTCTATACTCAGATGATACACTACTTTAGAATGATTTTCCTTATGATGAATAACTAGTGGAAATTATTGACTGTGGAGTGAAGGTGATATAAAGGAATCCCACTAATATGGTTAATTTGTTCTGTACAAATCACAAAAATAAGGAAGCAAAGTGAAATCAAATGGATGTGATGATGAAAAAGTATTCTAATTTTCATTTATCAAAAAATAATAATTTCTAGGATGAAATTCTTATGAGGATTGAATAATTTAACATCTAATTATTTTATTATATAGTAATATTTAAATAAATTTATTTCATATTTTTTATTAAAAAACATTGATCTTTAAAGATGAAAGAAAATATATTTAAATATTATTTTGTGAAAAATATATCATTATTTAAATCATCACATTAATATTTTACTTATGTTAATTTTTTTTATTTTTTTGAAAACATTGATATTTTTAGGGAATAATAAAAAATAATTTTTTAAACTATAATTTATTTTAATTTGAATATTACCATAATTATTTTAATTAAATCATGATTTGAAATAATCCCATATCAGTTTTAAATACTCTAATAATTTCATTTGTAGAATTATTATACCTTATTTTAGTATAAGTTAATTTTTAAACATAAAAATCCCATTTTCATAAAACCATTTCCCCCATTTTACAAGATTATTATTTAAATAATTTATACCAATTAATGGAATTGTATCTGTTAAAGAAATTAGAATAATGAGGTTCAGTTTTTTTCATATTACCTTTTCAACTTTTCGATATTTTTTATAGTAATAGTGGTAAAATTTATCAGATTTATAATGGGTAAATTTTCTAATTAAGGTTATAAACTAATATTATTAGGCTTAGAAATTCCAATAAATATATCTTTTATCGCTTAGTACTAATTTATTTGGTCCATTTTAATCTAATTAACCAAAATATGTTAACATGTATCCAATTTCCTTTGATATTGACCTTTATGTACTATAATAATGGAATGAAAACCAAATGTCACATTATTGACATTAAAATATCTAATAATTGCTGTAAGGATAATAATATTATTCTTATGTTTTAAATGTAAAATTTAAATGTAAAACAATTATTTTTATCATGATAATTCATATTAAATTATTATTTATTGAAAAATTATATTAAATTATATTATAATACTTGTATAATATTTAATAATTTACTATAAATAGAAATTAAATGATTTTAAATTAATTGGATGAATTATATTTTTACATAAATATTATCGATTAAAATGATATATTATAGATTTTTGAAAGTATTATATGTTAATTCTATATTTATCATGATGTTTTTGAAGTCAAATTAAATAATTATTGTCAAAATTGACATTAGTGATATTTTAGAAAAATAATATTTCATTTATTGATTTAAAAATTATAAATTTATTATATTAAGATAAATTAATTTTATATGGTTTAAAACATAAAACATTTCCTTTAATGGGAATTTTTTAATTTTATGGTAACAACCTTGACCCTTATTGTGTATAAATTTTAATAATGTGGTAATTGTCAAATGGGTTATCATGGGGGGAGGATAAAGATAAATTATAAGTGTGAAAACGTAATATAAATAATTGGCCAAATTTTATTGGATGATTTTATTTTGACTCAATTTCTACATATATTATAATCATATCAATTTAGATCAGTTTTTGACATGAAAAAAATCTTTATTAATTTAATACATTATCGAATTCAAAGAATTCCCCTCCCACCTCTTATAAAAGGATACCGATACTATATTTGTTTTACAGAACATTTAGCACCCTAACCCAATGAAACCCTACCCAATTCAATTATTAATATACTCATAAACATACTATAGAACCTTCAATTTCCCAATGACTATCCCCTTGTTCCATAAGATAATATCTATAGGATTTATATCAATGAGAAGGCAATCATCATTATCAAATCCTTCATGTACATTCCCCATTATACTTATTATTTATTTTTTGTAACCACCCAAAATTAATGAATATATTAAAACAATTGTTTTGATATTTTATTATTTTTTTGTATAAGGAGTTATTTTATATTTTCCATCCTATGAAAACTAAAAATAACACTCATGCGTTCATATTGCATACTATTTCCACATAACGGTATAGTTTTTTTCTTCTCCACTATACATTGATGTTTATAAATACGTAAATAAGTATTATAAATTTTAATTATGAAATAATTAATCTTATAATAATTTAATATTATATCATCCTTTTCACCATTAAATTAATTCTAATATGATAAATGTGATTGTGAATACATGTGGCCTTCCACCTCCACAAAGTGATGCGATTTGATTTTATTTTATAATGTACATGGATAACAGAAATGATATATTTTATTAAATTATAACATTTATATGATATTAAAATGATAATTTAAAGGTTATTTTTTATTTACATCACATTCATTCCATATGTTTGAAAGTTAATATAATTTTCTTGCTAATGAATGACCTACCCTCCCCATAATTGGTGTAATTAATTTCAATATGTAAAAAATTTATGAATGACTAAATATCTATATATTGAATATATATTATACGTTTATATTTAATAATGTTATTTAGGTAATTAATTTGTGATAAATATTCAAGAAATGAAACCACTAAATCAAAACATATACGAAAACCAAGTTGTTTAGTCCCAAAATAATAATAATACTAAATGAAAAATAAAAAGGAGATAATATTTTATAAGTAGATCGTATATGATATTTTAAATATTAATATTTTTATTTAACATAATTATATGAAATTATAATTTATTATACATGTGTTTATAAATCCTATGAGGGATGTCAAACTTGAGGTAAGGGATTTCAACTCAATTTATCTTCATTATCCCATATATGGTATTATGCATCTATACAATTTCATGATATATATATATATATATCCAATTTGAGTTATTAATCATGAATATTACTTTATTCATAATTATTTATGATTCATTTCATGTAACTTTTGTAAGAGTAATGTTTAAAGTAAAAGCTATGCTTATTACTATTTCGGGTCGCCTATATTTTTTTCACTGTCTATATTTATAAAATTATTTAAAAAATGTTTTTTTATTTAAAAAAATATTTATAAAAGAAATTTATTTTTTTTATTTGGGTCATTAAAATTGTAATGGAATATTTACTAATTCTTTCAAAAAAAAGTATTCATGATTTTCGATTGCAAAAAATAAAAAGGAATGTTTTTAATGTATATGGTGTTAACATACTTTTCATAATCATAACCATTTTACTCTATTTTTATTATTTTAAAAGATTAAATTGGTTCAAAAAAGAAAACTATTTAATTAAATCATATTATTTCTCTTATATTTTTTAAAGCAATATTTTTTCTACAAAACCAATATTTATGCTGAATTGATAGTCATTTCGAATATTGTGATTAATTTTATTGTTGATAAATTTCTCATAAGAAATCACTTTTTGTTATAATTTTTTATTGGAAATTATAATTATCATAAATATAAATATTTTTTCTTTCATGGATATCATCATTTTGTAAACTGTATAACATTTATATATTTGTTTTTTTGTATGGAATGTTATATTATTGAATTTTGAAATGTAGATATCATGTATTCCATACTAAATTAATGAAAATTATTTATAATGGATATTTATTATGTATCTAATATATCATTCAATATATAGTGAATTAATTTGAAATGAATTTATGGGTGGGGTCCTTTTATTGATAGCCTCCTAGTGCATCAATACGTCTTATAAGAGAAATCATTTGAAAAAATTAAAATTTTTTGTATCTATGAATTAGACTATCTAAGAGAAAGGTATTAATGGTATATATATCATGATGTATAAGATCATTATTTCTAATATTAAAAATTACATTAATTGATTATTTTTATATGACTATTCATGATATTACATCATCTATAATATCAATATATATATTTCATGAAAAATTTAGTGATTAAATTGATGGTGTTTCTAATTTTTTACCTTACAATATTATTTTTGCCTCATTTTCTCATGATATATTATTCTATAAATTATACTTACTGATAATCATAGTTCACCCATTATTTTGTCCTTTTCCATAGAATATGTACAAGGATATTAAGAATAATATTTAGGATTCACGATTTTTTTATTTATTCAATCTTATATTTCTAATTAAATATGGGATTTCTATATGTATCTTGTTCTTAAAGACTACAAATATTATTTTACCTTTACAGAGAGATATATTATATATTATACCGTTGTAATAATGTATAAACAAGATCAAGGTTAATATATTTGGTGTTTCCACAATCTTACCTTCTATCATATAATCTTGAAAAATTACATCGTGAAAACAACATTTTCACAACCACTATACTTATACAATTCAATACCATAATCAAATCACCCATCATGCATTATGATACCAATATATCTTGACATGACCTATTCTATTTTATTATAAGGTCTATACATAAACAAAAACCACATCATAACACTATAATACAGGGAACGACATAAATATTCTTCAGTAGAGAAGTAAAAATACATTTTTCTACAAAGGTAGGACAAAAAAGAAACATACGCACCCCGATACATATTAGGAATGGCCCAATAGGGTGATGTAGTGAAATTTATGATTCCAAGATCATGGAAAACTAAAATATTAACATCATGGTTTGATATTATGAACTCTTTGATGAGTAATAAAAATGGTTGGATGAATATTATTCATTGATGCTCTATGAGTTGCATTTTAATTCATCCAGGTTTCTAGATTCACTATGATTGAAATTTCATGGATGGAAGAATTTTTTTTACCTTAATTTCCCACTCAATTCCACATAATGGCACACTAATATAGGACATGGTGCACTGTTATGATATCCATTGGATCTTAGTATATCATTATCCCAATCAGGCCATGAACATACCTATCCTTGCATGAAATGTCTTTAACATCCAAAAATTTCCCCAAAATCTCAAACCAATCTTCTAATCACCCATTCATCAATAAAAATTCATAGTTTCAAAAAAAAAATTAGTATTATGTCTAATTATCTATAAAAATTTTACTGCAAAAATTGTCATTGTTAAAATGTATCATGTTACACCACAATTGAAATTTTATATTTCTTGAACATGAAACATCAAGATAAAAATTCCAAGAGAAAAATATAAACAAAAAAATAAAAAATAAGTAAATGTAAACAAATATTAATTGAAAATAAATAAAACTCAACACCGCATTCTTACTATGTATTGAATAATGATTCAATATTTATCACTCACTCTAATTAATCTTTATTTATAGTGTAAATAAATTTCATTTCATTAAAAACATGTCTCTATTTTTTGATCTAATGATCTTGTAAATTTTCGTCCAATAGTATGAAAATTATAAAATTTTATTTTGTATAATATCAAGCATTGTTTTTTTTCTATATTCTTTCACCACATATAAATCTTCTCTTTTGATAATTTTTTCTCAAACCAATCAAGTCGACTTCCCAATATAGATATACTAATTTTAAGGATAGTGGTTTAGGGTCTATGATGAAATCATAAAAATCCATGGTGGAAAAGGAATGATAAACTATTTCATCAGATTATTCGATATTACAAAGAAAGCATAATGAAATTTTTTTCTCTACCTTTAAAATAAATTAGTCACATATCAATAGTATATTCATTATTTATTCTCAACTAAAATATTAAATAATAAATGGATAATAATTTTATTCTTCATTTTATTATTTATTTTTTCATATAATTTTCCCTGATGCTGTAATTTTTTATTTTTCAATTTAAATACACATAGATAAAACCCCAACAACATTAAAATACATGTATTTTTTCTTCACATGGAACTAACAATAATAGTGATAGCAATATAATAATATTATTTAGTGTGATAACTAATATGTAATGTACAGATCCCACTACTTTAATTATTCTCTCATTTTTAAGATGAATAAACAATGTAATATGTAATGAACATATGAATCAAAGAAACACATCCCAATGGAAACCTAAAATATTCCTCTATTTTTATACCTACCATGATTGTTACATTTTTAAATAATATTCTACATTAATGAAAACAAATAATAATTCAGTTATAATAAAATAATTTTCGTTTGATTGATGCAATATAGATTGTTAATTTTATTAATATCAAGGATATAATTAGATTTTATGAGATTAATGGTGGGTTAGAAATATTTTATGATTTGAAATAAATTTTATAAAAAATACCACAATTTTATTAATGTGGTTTTAAAAATATTAATGCACAAATTAAAAAAAATATTCAGTCTATATAGTGATTAATGTCCCATGTTTTATCATGAAACAAACTAAAGAAATGTGTATGAAAAAATGGCTCAGATTACTGATCAATAATATAATATATTTTTTTTGTAAAATAATAGAAGAAAATAAATTTATGAAATTTTTCAATAAATGATAACATCATAAAATTAACTTTAGAGGTGAAATTGAATTCATATATTATTCTAGATTTCATCCTTAAAGTAAAAAATGAATTGGTCTTCATTGTATTCCACCTAAAAATTTTAAATTACTATAAAATGTTTGTTTTTAATTACTTAGGTAAATAAAATTTTACCAATACAAAATCTAATATAGAAAAATAAATCAAAGAAAAAGTTAATTGGGTTTATGAACCTTTCTACAACACATAATAACAAATAGTTCCATCAGCATTTTAAATCAATGCGATTTAGGGGAAAAAGGAAGATCAATGAACTCAAAAAATAAAAGGCACCATATTTTATAAATAATGTTAAACTGTACTAATTAATATAGTTCCCTTCTTCAAATCATGTTTGTCATAAATTAAAAAATATATTCATTTATGAAATTTATAGTGATTCTTAAAATTAAAAATCATCACATAATAATTCTTAATAGAGGTAAAATAAGTGAAAATAGATATAATGACTACATGAAAAAATAGTTACCATATATTCTATAATATATTTAAAATTAAATATTTATGAGGTTCATAATAGTAAATAATACATTATAGACACTAAAACATAAATAAAAACAAGTAAAACTGTGTGAAAATTTATACGGAGTGGAAATATGGAAAATTTGGATCTGCATCCTTTGTTTCAATATTCATATTATCCTCTAATATGGGAGGTTAAATATTTATTGAATTAAGAAATACATTAATAGTACCAAGTCTTGTGGTAAAGGCTTTTAAGGAATCTCCTAGATTTTCACAACACAGGGTTGCATCAAAAAATCAACAGTGGTATCATAGGTTGTTTAGGGAATCTAATTGAAGGGAAAATAAGATATAAACAAAACATATAGGATAAATATTTGATTAATAGTGAGGTTATCTATCATATGGATAGATAGATGAAGGGAATATCCTACACAGTCTTAGAAGATTGGATCATTCCTTTATATAATTCTTCAATAACATGTGTCTTTCACCCCAACCAATAATAAATAATGTTCACGAGAATTGGAAACTACATGTTTATAGAATAGGGATAATATCTAATATTGAAAAGACATATGTTAGATGGTGATGGTCCAAGTGGTTATTATGCTTGGGATGGATATAGTGTCTTAGAAACAGGGTGAACTAGTGGGTCATAAAACGAAATACCTAATGAATAAAATAAGGACTTAATCATCTCTATACTAAACTAAATTGAAGCACCAAAATTTATATTTCATTACTCTTCAGTTGTGGAGGGTGGAGATGGCAGATTATGTTTTTTGGCAACACTCATCTTTGAATATGAAGGGGTTGTTCAAGACTTATAGGAAACAAGAAATTTTCAAACCATGGAATCATGATAATGGAATTTTAATTTTTAAACCAAATCATACGTCCTCCAATATTTATTCAAGAGTAACATATTAAATATAGAATTTAAATAATAAAAAAATTAGACTCCTAAATGAGGAAAGCTGAAAAGTTATTTCAATCACCTTTTGGGTTCTTTTCCAAGTATGTGGTGAAAATTTCTTACCATCAATGTATGAATGTACTTTTTCATGTCTCTAAAAATATATAGTAAACTATAAATACATTTTTTGGTCATCCCCCAAGAAATAATTGACAATACTAGGACCATCAATTAACTCCAGACTCACTATGAGTCTCCTTTGTCCAACAAAAAATATGAAATTATTGTGTAATTAATATTCAAGAGAGGAAAACTATTGTGAATTGTCTTATTAATTCTTCAGATCATTATTTCTTTATTGATAATATACAACAATTACCTTTATAAGGCTTAATTTTCCATTATTTAGATCAACAATAATTTCCTTTTATACAAAATTATACCTCAAATATATTATAAATATTCCCAACTCCTCTCGAAATTATTCTAAATATAATATTTTTAACTACAGTCTTAGAAATAAGTTATCCTTCCTTAATGTTGGATCATGTTAAAAAAATATAAGAATATATCAATGAATTCATCCTCCATATCATGTAAATTTTTATCTCGATTCCCAGCTTAGAGACGCAACATAAACTAATATTACAAATTTATTTATTGATTATTTTAAACATACAGTAATCTATTTTATTGGATTACCATCATCTAATGTTTTATTAATTCAATATTGAAGTATCATTTTTATGAAATAAACAATGGTGGTTTTTTCTGTGGAACATCACCCTTTTTATAAACTTGAATTAGAGGGTTAAGATTTAGATGAGAAATATGAATGTCTCGGGGGTTTGTGTTGTAATGTATATATTATCATGGATGTTATTTCCAATCAATAGTTAGGTGTATTGTTGGCCAGTTTTTTTCTTGGTACTTTTGTGTAATCATAATGAAATAGGCCCTGGAAAGATTACTGATTTAAATTAATTGTGTCAGAGGGGGTTTTAATATGGAATAACTGATATAATGGAAAATGTGGTACTATTTCATATGAGGTGAGAGGGAGTGGATGTGGGAACAAAATGGTATGGAATATGGACCATTTGTGGTTTTTAGAAATTGGAACGATGTTTAATCATAATAGAGAGTCTTGATATTGGATTATATTTTTTTAATAAGATCATTGAGATAAAGGTGAATTATTAGAACACTTTACATGGGATCTATTCTATATATAGAAATTACGTTTCATTTACTGTCTTTTGGGTTGGTGCCTATAATTTTTATACTACTCCACAATATTTCAAAGTAATTACATCTTTCACATCATGATTAATAAATTGTAAAATTGTGTTAATTTTCATGTTTTGAATATATTACTAGTTGTTCCAAGGTCGTATCATTAATTGAGTGGTGACATAGGTTCTTCGTCAAATGATATCATGGAATTTCCATCTAAATAAATCATACCAGTATTATTTCATCCCTCCAAAACACACCACATTCACTTATGATGTTTTACCCCTTGGCCATGAGTAATGATTTGAGTAGTGCCTTCTAAAAATCATTTTTTATCATGTGATATTTCCTTTCCAAAATTTCAACATTATGATTTATCTTATCATCATAAATTTTATTTATCTAGTATGTGTTGCTATATAGTTTAATAGTCTAACTATGATATTCCCTTTTAACTCAGAATAATTTTATAGTCTTTATTTTTTGTCACATATGATATAGATGAATAATAAGTTATAGTTCATAGAATCCCAACATTAAGTAATATAGTAAAAAATTATAAATGGGTGTAAAAATATATGAAGAAAAATAAATGAGGTTTTCTCATAGCCATCACTTTATATTATATCATGATCTAGACAGAAATTTATATTCCACAATAAAACAATTATTAGTGAAGACAAAACATAGAAAAAGGATTCATGTACAGCTTCATTCACTTTTAATTTTTTCCAAAAGACAAATCATTCTCCATTTAGATCATAACATATCTATTTTGGGATACATTGTCCACTATGGAATATTGTAACCATGATGAAATTTTATTCCCTATTAACAACTTCAACCATGTTTTAAATAAAAAATACCTTATCCCCAACAGGAAATATTCATTATGTTATAAATTTTTCTTTCTAATTTTTTTTGTTCCATTTTAGATCACCATTTTATCAAATTTATCCTTTCTAAGGTCGTGTAGTTCATCTATATATGGTGGTGTGTTCTTCTGAGACAACTTTGAACCCATGCTAAACATTACCACAACACAATATGATGAATTTTTAAACTCCACTAGAATATAGAATGGTTTCGCATAAACAATTAAAAATTGGGTTTTACCGATAACTATCTCAAATCATTTCATATATTCTACCATTACAACATAAATCATCCTAAAACATTATTACTTGTTTCATTGGAATGTATTTTCCAAAATTTATTTGATTTATCAATTATAAAACTCCACTTATTCTATAGTTTATGATTGATAAAGCATTGAAATAGATTTTCGGAATCCATATTTCTCAATAAATCACATTACTAATTTGTTATTGAAGCATGTGACATTTATAAATATGTGTAATTGGGGAATGATAATCTAATAAAAGATGTAGTTTTCAAAAATTATTTAAAACAACACATCATTAATTATTATAATTAGCATCATATTCTAGTGATTTTGAGACATAGTCAATACATATTTAAATTTATGTGATGCTAAAGTAATTTTTGAAAGTTATCATGTAATAAATTTTCCACACACTGAAAATCTCATCGATAAGAATATACTATTAGGGAATATCAATTCATCATCTATTTTTAGGTTATGATAATTGTTTTCACAAATAACTTAATATAACTGCTAAGGATAGGTCAAAAGAAAAATATTTTAAGTATTTTTGAAAATATCATTTCAGTCCAAAAAGTCATCTTGGGGGTAAAGAATAACCAGTTTCCAACAAACAATTCATCTCAAATTTGATAACACACTTCCAGATTATGTATTCTACAAATTACTTGAATACCATAAGATCATATCAAGAATAGAATACTATATTATTTAGAAATTATTTTTTTTAATTGATTTAAAATGATCATATAGAATGTGATATTTTATAAATAATTTTCTATAACTACGAACAACGGATTAGATTATAGATTATTCGAGAATAAATTTTCATTTGATTACATTTCATGTATGATAATATATTTTTCTTCATCCATATGTGGTAGCTAGAACCCAGAAAAATGATATACCAACATATTACCTAAACCCATTTTTTCATTGATATTCATTTCAAATGCTTATAATGGTAAAATCCATCAAGCCATCCATTTTTTATCCTAATTGTTCACTATGTACCTTAAAGAATCTTGATCGATTTAGATAATGACCATCGAGAGAATGAGAGATGATCTAAACATATTAATATACAAGACCACTATATAATATTTCTTATATATAGAGGCTTAGTTAATATCTTCCCCATTTATTGTTCATCTATAATAGTATATGGGTTAAATGATATGAAAAAATAGCTATCCAATAATAAATCATATTTGAAATCACGTTCATCAAAAATTATCTCAAAATTATTTTCCCAGTTAGCAGTGATTAAAATTTGGGTAACCTCTAGAATCCATTTAAAAATATTTGAGGCCTTCTAAAATGATTCGTAAATGTTTAATTTAACATCATTGTATTATAGATGTGTGAGTGGTCAAAATATATTAGCGAAATCATTCAAAAAGTGATTATCCAATCCCTTATTTTGAATAATAATTTTCATCCTCTTAAATAAAGTTGGATCAACAAGTTCATATATAACGTATATATTTTTGGGATTGAAATGAATCCCATACCATGAAATTATATTAATGTGAAAAAATCATCATAAAAAATTATTTATAACTTCACCCAATTGAGTACTAAATTCAATATTTAGATTTCATTATAACTAAGTGTAAATTTTCCAAGAAAATATAGAATTATATTATATTGACATAAAATTAATCCATGAATATTTTTTAATATATATATATATATATATTAATAAACACTACATGAGTCTCTTGAATGATTTTTTTTTAATTACACAAGAAAAATTACATGTATTGAAAGGAAAACATACGAAATAAACATGTGAATGTGGTATTTTATCGATAAACCATGGATATTTGTATTTGGTTATAATTGATATATCCTTAAAGGAAATTGTATCACCCCAAGATTCCATGGTACATTTCCATTTGAATAATGCAATAGCCGGCATTGTATGCAACTTCTAGATTCTAACACATCACGACCAATTAAACTAGACATTATGAATAGTAATGACCAATTATTAAAATTTTATAAATCTTATTATTCAAAATGGAGTTCATTTTTTGATTCGGAATATCAAAAACAGCTTAAGGTGAATATTTGGTATTTTTCTCAAAATATTCTGTTTTTGATGAATACTGTAAAATACTAAATTTTAATTAAAAACAACTTTTTTAATCCAAATAAATTTTAGTGCTAAATTATACTATTGAGTGGTTTTTAATTATAATTAGGTTATATTTTTACCATTTAATCCAAAGTTGGTAATTGGACATAATTTCACATTTAAATTGGACATATGAAAATGTCAATCTTGTGATAGTTATTATTTTATAAAAACACGCTTTTTTGTTTTGACAACAAGAATTAATTGTAAATTAATTTCTACCACTTCAGTGTTTGGAATTGAGAAAAATGGATTCTATATTTATAATCAGGAGGGCCAAATTTTTTAAATAGGTAACATTTAATTTTAGACATTTTGAATAATTATTTCAGTAAATATTTTTTTTACCATGATTAAAGGGTAAATCCAATAAATAACAGTAAAAATTAATATTATAATAATATTAAATTACCATAACTCGTGTCCTAAACAAATTTTATGATTCATGTCTGAATCATTGTCTTCCTTGGGTGGATTTTGGGACCCTATAGAGCCACATGAGAGTGATAATGACATTATATATTAAATAATTTAATGTAATGACGAAAATAACAAAAGGAAATATCTTTTTGTAAAACAATTTTTATCTGAGGTTACATAATTGATAAATTTGACTATAAATAGTAATTATTAATCTATAAATATGTCCTATTAAGGATATTTTATTAAAAAAATTAAACATAAAATAAATATATTTATATATGACACATTAATGATGTCGTATTTTTCGTATTAATGAATCACTCAAATAAATGATATTATAAATAATAAAATAAATATAATTTTAATATTTCGATGCCATACACAAATTTTATAGGTGACTATGACCTGTTAGTATTGATAAAATGATTTTTATTCTATGTAATAATGTTGTTAGAAAATTAACAAAAACAAAATAGAAAATAGTGTCCAAATTGACATAAAAGAGTAATTAAAACAAATATTATATTATTCATTTATATTATATTACTAAAAATCTGAGGTTCGGTATAAAGACTTATATAATGATATTTATATAATTAAAGAACCACTTGGGATTTTTTTGGATCTTTATAGTATGTTTATTAACCATATAATATAAAAATACAAAGAGACATGGTAAATGTCAAACTAATTAACTAAGAGTTAAATCTAGAATATAAGGTTAATATAGTGACCAAAACATGTCTAAAACCCATTTTTAGTGATTTTCCACCCATCCCCACCATATCATTTAAATAATTATTTTGGAGCCTTTATACACCGAACATTATTTTATTATAATATAATTTTTCAATCTTTTCCTAAGGTTCCCCTCACCCCTATTAGAAAATGGCACTACACCTTATCTATAATTCACAACTTCGAAGACAATTTTTTGGGCCATTCCCTACCCTAATATCCTCTCCACCATCATCCTTTAATCTTATATGACTTATGTTTATCAGAAATTCCACCTAAGGAGCACTTTTGATCAAATCAAAAGGAAGAACCTGAAGAAGAGGTTAATATTTCATCACCTCTTTCAGGTTCCTTTCTTCTTCCACTTCCTCTTTAATTGTTGTTTCCATTATAAAATAATTAATATAGTAACTTATATATACTGTAATGTTATTATAAATATTGTACAACCATATTAATTATTCTATCCATCATTTGAATGACATGACACCATACGTGTGTACGTACGACTTACCATCTCCACGTCGTGGTGTAGTTTTTATTAAATACATTATCATTTGATGGGTATAATAATGATGTATAATTGATGTAAATAATAAATATAAAATGATAGTGATACTTTATATATGATATCCAATCCAATTATATATTATTTTAATATCAAAAGAGTTATATTGTCGCTCGTGTGTACGTACGGATTACCGTCTCCACGAATACGATGAGATTCATTCCCCATCGTATCTATTAAAGGATAATTTTAATTTAAATATTAAAAATAATTTTTAAAGACTTATATAATTCTTAATATTAATAAGATACATCATATCCACAACAAACTGTACTTACATAACAAATCATATAAAGGAAAACGAATATGTTATCACCCGAAATGACGATAATTCTAAAATATTAGTAACGAAGCAATAATAAAGGATCATATATGTTATAATATTAATGTATATTATTCTTGAATAATTTAACAACAATTATTTCACTATTATACATGATTTTAACCTACCCTCGACCAAGGAAATGTACCAGGTAAGGGTTAATTTTACAATCTCTTTATCATCTGAGGTTTTTTTACGAAAGTATCTTCTGGGACCTCTTTATCATCAACATACATGTTTATTATAATTTATTTCAAGAAAACTAATATTTAATAGACAATGGGTTATATTAATTTACCCCATTATTTGACCTTATATGTTTTGGAAGGAATCTTTCCATCGTTTTCCAAACAAGGTATATTACGACTTTTTTGACAAAATTGAGGAAAGAATGTTGTTTAACTTATACAGTGGACACCATTATAACATCATCGAAGAATCCCTTAAAATTTTATAAGAATATTTTCAAATTAAATGTTTTCTTCTATAATTATTTAACTTTAAAGGATTTGAAAAAAAGAATGAGATATTTCTCTCAAACAATTTTTATTTCAGCAATTTCAACATCCTTTAATGGATTTTTATCTTGGTTGAAGTTGATTTATTATGATTCAAATAATCCATTTTTTATTGAAGGTTTTGTAATATTTTTAACAATTGATTTTTTAGTTTTCTACCAATCATGGTTTATGGATAATTTAAAGACATTTCCTATTCTACTTTTAATATGAATGTTTATGCTATGTTTAAAACTTTTCATATGAAGAATACATTGGACTTAGTAAGTGACGGGTGGAGCCTGCTATAGCTCCTCCATGGTTCAGTATGACTCATTAGAAAAACTAGTGTCTTGGCATTTAGCCTTGACAAAATCTTATTTATAGTCTTGGAATAAGGCCTTGACTATGTGGTTATTAAGTATGGCATTATGAATTCCATTATTATGATTATGGCTATTGGTATTACATGTGATTATTCAACTAGTAGAATATCCATGTGAGTAAGTAAGTGGAATTATTTTGACTCATTTTTTCCATATTAGGATAATTTTTATTTTGAAAAGGCTTTCATTCTGGTTTTATACACTGCCTTATATGAGTATGTGTATTTATGAACGTTTCTGCTATATTGTTATCCTTACTGGGCATCTAAGATCATCCCTTTCTATGTTGTATTTTTCCCTAGATGCAAATATGAATATTATGACTGACCTATATGGATAGCCTATTGGATATTAGTGTTGTCTATGGAAAAAATTTTGTTGTAGTTTTCCATTTTATAATGTAATGTAATCCTTATAAATGTATATAGTACTTACATGGCCACTAAATTGCTCGGTCTTTTGGGACATGATTTTCATGTATCATGTCAATGTAATTTAATAATGAACCAACACTGGGTAACTATCTTCGGGGCATTACTGTTGGTATCATAGGATGTTTAGTACAACCCATGGAATCTAGATTTAGATAAACTCTGATTAGAGCACATTACACTAAGATAGAATTTTAGGATTAGTGTAAAAGAACTTCCTAGAATTTTGGTAGTGTATATATTTTGTGTATTTTCCAAGAAATCCATCCATGTCTAGATCTGAGCAGGTAGAGGTGGATCATGAATAGATGTACCTAGGGTTGAAAACTCCCACAACGAGTTTCAGGCTTGACTCGGGGTATCCCGGTGCATGACAAAGGGCCTTACTGCACACTTGGTTATGACACTCCTGGGGGATATGCTTCGGATAATTAACATTTTATTTACAAACCATTATGAAAAATTTATGAGTATATCCCACCTCAATGAAATTTTTTTAATGATTATGGATTATTTCCATAAACTGTTCAGTTTATGTTATGTGGTTTACATGTATGGAATTATGTATTTTGATTCATAAACTAATCTAGTTTATGCCACTATATATAAATGGCTCCTACTGGAAGGAATTGAAACTGTATCAATGCACACACTCCATGTAGGGATTTCCCTCCTAATCAAGATAATAATAGAGGAGCTGGTGATATAACTGGTGCTCATCAACTTATCACCATACAGGGAAAACTCACTCAGGTTATGAATAATAACCTTACCCGTATGGTGCACCCACATCCACAGCATGGAGGATCAATATTAGATCACTTCATGAGGCATAAACCACAAAAATTAAATGGGAGTACAAATCCATTAGTATCTAAGAAATGGATAAATTTCTTAGAGAAACTATTCAACGACATCGAGAGTAGTGAAAGGAAAAAAGTTGTCATGGCAGTTTACCGCCTCACTGAAGATGCTGATCAATGGTGGTCAGAATTGAAAACACAAAATAAATTGGTGAAGTATAAAAAATGAAATGGTGGGAGTTTAAAGAGATTTTTATAGAAAAATACTTTCCTCATGAGCATCAAGCATATATGGAAAGAAAGTTTTTGAGTCAGAGGAAAAAAGAGGATGAGAATGTCGCAAAGTATGAGGCTAACATTAAAAGGCTAGAAAGGCATGAAGCATATTATATACATAACCCAAGAAGTATGATTGATCGTTTCTTTGATGGGATAATACCATTTCACTGTCGAGCATTAGTCTCAAAATACTTCTCATTGTACGAAGATATTTTCTCATTCGCAATCAAGACAGAAAATAAATTCTCGAATTCTTACGACTATAAAGCAATGAAAGAGAATAATAGATCTAATGAACACTCTGGAAATGGATATAAGGGGAACATTTGAAATGTTGAATATCCATCCTATAGTATATGTGGGAAGAAACACCTCGGTACTAGCCTAAAGGGAATGGAATTTTGATACATGTGTGGTGAAAAGGCCACCATGCTCGTGATTAAAAGGGGAATAAAGTGGTTGTTAATGTTGAATGCTTAAATTGTAGATAAAGGGGAAATTATGAAAATGATTTTCCTATGAGTCAGGGGAACTTACCTCAGAAATGAAAACGGGGTCAAGGCTAAGCTAATGCTATCACTACTGCTGAGGGTGAAGCTCGGAAAGACGTAGTTGCAGGTAATTGGATGGTTTCCTCAAGTTTAGAAAATGATTTATTTGATTCTAGATCATCACATTGTTTCATATCTTCCCGGTTTTCTGAGAAAATTAGATATATCCAAATTGATTTAACAAGGGAGTTATTAGTCAAATCTATGAAGGGAAGTATCATTTCAACAAATTTTTGTGTATCAGTCCCCATTATGGAATATAAATGTTCTTAATCTACTGATATAATCATCATAATCATGATTTAATTTGATATAATCCTCAGTATGGATTGGATTTCCAACCATGATGCGATGATTTGTTTAAAGAATAAGATGTTACATTTTTGGTTGATGATGATAAAGAACACCTTATCTTTAGAGAAGAAACGTCACCACCTGATTCTTATCTAGATCCACCCCCAGTAGCTCAACTAAATTCAATTATTGTAGAGGAATAGAATGAAATAACTGTGGGTGATGAATATAATGTTAAAATATAGGATGTACCTATTGTACAAGAGTATGTTGATGTATTTCCATAAGATTTCCATGGAAAGCCTCCAAAATGATAAATTGAGTTTTCCATTGATTTAATTCTTAGGTTAAGGCCCATATCGAAGACCCCTTAAAGAATGGCCACTATGGAATTAGTGGATCTAAATAAACAAATAGAGGAATTAAGTATTAGGGGATTTATTCGCCCTGATGTTTTCCAATTGGAAGCCCTTTTCTTTTTGTTAAAAAGAAATATGGATCTATGAGGTTGTGCATTGACAACAAGGAGATCAATGTTATAATAATAAAGAACAAGTATACCCTACCTCGCATTGATGATTTATTCGACAAACATTAGGGAGATTATTAATTTTCAAATATTGACCATCGATCTAGATATCACCAGTCGTGTGTGAAGAGGGAACACATTCCGAAAACAACATTTCAAACAAGGTACATGCATTACGAGTTTACAGTAATTTCTTTTGGATTGACTAACGAACCCTCTGTATTCATGGATCAAATGAAGAGAGTTTTCAAGGAATATCTTAATGACTTTGGAGTGGTATTTATTGATTATATTTTGGTATACTACAAAAGCTATGAAGATCATGATAATCACTTTCCCATTATTCTAAAGACTCTTAGAAGAAATGAATTATATGGAAGCTTAGCATGTGTGAATTCTGGATTCAAGATATTTCTATTCATGTCCATATTGTCTCTAAGGATGGAATATCAATTGATCTTTCAATGACCATGGAAATCCAAGAATGGCCAAAACTGATGAGTATAACTAAGGTATGCAGTTTTATTGGTTTAGCAGGTTATTATTGGAATTTTGTCCAGAATTTTGCCCTATTGGCTAACCCATTAACAATGCTCACACATATAGGGGATAAATTTGTTTGGAGAAAAGTGTGTGTAGAATTTTTTGAATAACCGAGGAGAAGATTAGTCAATGCTCATATATTGAATCTACCATTAGGTAATGATGGGTTTGTTAAGTATAGTGATGCCTCAAAGAAAGGACTTGGTTATGTCCTTATGAAGAATTATAGGGTTATTTCCTATGCATCAGGACCACTAAAAATTCATTAGAAAAACTATCCTACCCATGATCTTGAGTTAGCAGCTGTAATATTTTCTTTGAATATATTGAGACATTATGTCTGTGGTGAAAAATGTGACATTTATACAGATCACGAGAGTTTGAAGTATACTTCATCTCAAAAAGAACAGAACATGAGGCATAGGCAATGGCTTTAACTACTCAAAGATTCTTATTTCACTATAATCTACCAACCGGGGAATGCAAATAAGGTGGCGAATACTTTGAGCAGAAAGGATCATAGAGATTTGAACAAGATAATAATTGAAAGGGATCCTATTTTTATGGATCTAGAAAATATGGATATGGGAATAACCATGTAAGGTGAAACATAAATTCCATTTCAAATGGTTTACAAACCATCATTACTTGAAAGGATAAAAATTTCTCAGGCTGATGATGATGAGTTTCTATTAAATATTAATACATTGAATGATGGGAGATTGAGTGACTTTATATATGAAGATGGAATTTTGAAATTTGGGGAGAGACATTGTGTTCCCAATATACATGATCTAAAATGGGAATTTTTGGATGATTCTCATAGCTACAATTTCTCTATACTCCCTGGGAAAACCAAAATGTAAAGAGATTTGAAGGAAAATATCTGGTGGGACAACATGAAGAGAGAGATTGCTAATTTTATGTCAAGCTATATGGTTTTTCAAGAAGTGAAACATGGTAGGAAATAGCCAGGAGGAGTCCTACATCCTCTTCCCATACCTGAGAAAAAATGGGATAATAATACGATGGACTTTGTGTGGGGACTATCAAAGATTTCTAGAAGGAATGATGCAATATGGGTCATTGTTTACTGTCTTACCAAGTCAACACATTTTCATGCTATAATTGATGATTTAACACTTGAATGTCTAGAAACACTATATGTTAATGAAGTTATGAGACTTCATGGTGTACCACTATCGATTGTTTCTGTTCATGATCCACGTTTAACATCAAGATTCATGAAAATTCTTCCGAAATCCCTAGATACCGAACTTCGTTTGAGCACTACCTACCAACCACAAATGGATGGACAATCATAACAGACTATTCAAACCTTAGAAGACATGTTGAGATCTTTCTCCCAAGAATTTCATGTTATGTGGGATCAATATTTACCTCTGGTTGAATTTTCCTATAACAATATCTTCCATTAATGTATTCAGATGGCACCATATGAAGCGTTATACAGCTGGAGATGTTGCACTACAACATGTTGGGATGATATTGGTGAAAGAAAACTCATAGGCCACAAACATGTGGATGAAATTATGGAAAAGGTGAGGGTAATCCAAAACCGCATCCAAGAAGCTCAATGTTGGCCAAAGAGCTGTGTTGATAACTGAAGGAATGATTTGGAATTTCCGGAAGGAGATCATGTTTTATTGAAGTTATCTCCATGGAAGGGAGTTATACGTTTCAGTAAGAAGGGAAAATTATGTCCCAGGTACATCATACCTTTCAAAATTCTAGATCGAATTGGGGAAGTAGTTTACCATTTCGAAATGTCGCCAAGTCTCTCTAAAGACCACGATGTGTTCTATGTATCACTATTGAGAAAATACATGGCTCACCCAACGATTGTACACACATATGAGGAATTAGAACTGGAACCTGACTTGTCTTATTGCAAGGATCATGTCATGGTTCTTGATATGATAGAACATGTGTTGAGAAACCAGATGACTGGTCTGGTAAATTTTCTATGGAGAAACCAGAAAATGGAAGAGGTAATGTGGGAACTTGAGGAACTTATGATGAAGAAACACATGAATATTCTTATGCAGAAATATTCAATGAATTTCGAGTATAAAATTATTTTAAGTAGGTGGAATTTAACACCCCAAGAATCCACGATACGTTTCCCTTTGGATAATGCAATATCTTGCGTTGTACGCATCTTCGAGATTCGTACACATCACGACCAATCAAACTAGCCGTTATGAATTGCAATACCCACTATTTAAAATTTTGTAATTTTATTCCAAAATAGACTTCTGTTTTGGGTTTGGAATATCTAAATTATCTTAGATTGAATATTTGGTATTTTTCTGAATACATTAAGTTTTGGATGAATAGTGAAAATACAAAATTTTAATTAAAAACAACTTTTTCAGTCAAAATAATTTTTAGTGCTAAATTTTACAATTGAATGGTTTTTAAGTCTAATTAGGTTATATTTTTACCATTTAATCCAATTTTGGACATTGGATGCAATTTCACATTTAAACTGGACAAAAGAAAGTGTCAATCTATTGATGGTTATTATTTCTTAAAACACGCCTTTTCTTTTGACAACGGGAATTAATTTTAAATTAATTTATAGCACTTCTTTGTTTTGAATTTAGAAAAAAGCATTCCATATTTAGTATCATGATGTCTAAATTGTGTAAATAGATAACTTATATTTTTACACATTTTGAATAATTACTTCTATAAATATTTTATTTACCATGGTTCGAGGGTAAATCCATTAAATAAGGGTAAAAAAATAATATTATAATAATATTAAATTACCATAACACGTGTCCTAACCCTATTGGATGATACATTTCCAACCATGGGCATCCATGGGTCCATTTTGGGTCCCCCTGGTGCCACATGGGAGTTATAATGACATTATATATTAAATAATTTAATGTAAAGAAAAAAATTACAAAAGAAAATATCTTTTAGTAAAACAATTTATATGAGGATATATAATTGATCTATTTGACTATAAATATTTATTAGAAATATAAAAAGATATATTACCCTGGGATATTTTATTTATAATTTTTAGTCATAAAATAAATATATTTATATATGACTCAATAATGATGCAATATTTTTCTTATTAATAAAACAATCAAATAAATGGTATTATAAATACTAAAATAAATATAATTTGAATTTTATGATTCCATCCACAAATTTATAGGTGAATATGACATGTTAGGATTGATTAAATGAATTTTTTTAAGTAATAATGCTTTTAGGAATTAAAAAAAAGCTAATAGTGTCAAATTGTCAACAAAGAGTATTCAAAACAATTATTATATTATGAATTTATATTATATTCCTAAAAATATATGGTTAGGACTCAAAGATTTATATAATGATATTTGTATCATTAATGAACCATATGGGGTTTTCTTGGAAGTTTATTGTATGTTTAATGACCATATAATATAAAAATACAAAGTGACATGGTAAAGGTCAAACTAATTTACTAAGAGTTAAATCTAGAAGATAAGGTTAATATAGTGACCCAGACATGTCGAAAACATATTTGATGAGTTTTTTTCGACCCATACCAACCATAGTGTTTAAATGATTCATTTAGGAGCATTTAGATACCAAACATGATTTTCTTATAAAATTATATTTCAATCTTTTCCTAGCGTGCCCTCTCCCCTCTTACAAAAGGGAACTTCCCCTTCTCTCTAATTCACACTTTCAAAGCCATTCGGCTCAGCCAAAACCTACCCGAATATCCTCTCTGATATCCTCACTTCATTCTAGAGGCCTTAGTTTGATCAGAAATCCATCCTATGGAGACCATTTGATCAAATGAAAAGGAAGAACCTGAAGAAAAGGTAAATATTTCATCACCTATTCCATGTTCCTTTCTTCTTCCACTTCCTCATTCATTGTTGTTTCCATTCTAAAATAATAGCTCCAGTATCTTCTATATAATGGGATTTTTTCATAAATATGGTACAAAAAATTTAATTATTTTATCCATCCTTTGAATGAAATGTCACCATACGTGTGTACGTACGGCTTACAGTCTCCATGTCGTGGTGTAGTTGTTATTCAATACATTATCATTTGAATGGATATAATAATGATGTATAATTGTTGTACATAATAAATATAACATGATAATTATTATGTATATATGATATATGAAACAATTATATATTATTTTGATATCAAAATAATAATATTTTTTCCTGTGTGTACGTACGGATTACTGTCTTCACGAACGAGATGAGATTCATTCTCCATCGTAACCATTAAAGAATAATTATCATTTGATGGTTAAAAATAATTTTTAAAGACATAATATCATTATGAATATGAATAGGATACATCATATCCACAACAAACATTACTTACGTAACAACACAAATAAAAGAACTTGAATCAGTTAACACCTAAAATGATGATAATACTAAAATATTATTAACAAAGAAATATTAAAAGATCATATATGATATCATATTAATTTATATGATTCATTTATAATTTTAAAAAAAATATTTCACCATTATACAGGTGGTTATCCTAACCTCCACCAAGGAAATTTACAAGTTAAGGGTTAATTTCACAATCTCTTTATCATCTGAGGTTGTTTTACGTAAGTATCTACAGGGACCTCTTTATCATCCACATCCATGTTTCTGAAAATGTATTTCAAAACATTTTTAGTTTTTACTAGACAACGGGTTAAAGTAATTTATACCATTATTTGATTGTATATTTTTTGGTAGGAATCATTCCATCGTTTTCGAAATAAGGTACTTTATGACCTTTTTGAGGAAATTAAGGTAAGAATGTTTTTTAACAAATACGGCAGGTGCCGTTATAACATCATAGAAGCGTCCCTTATAATATTATCAGAATATTTTCACAATAATTTTTTTCAAATTATAATTATTTAACTTTAAAAGATTTCAAAAAAAGAATGAGATATTTCACTCAAACAGTTTTGATTTCATCTATGTCAACATACTTTAATGGATTTTAATCTTGTTTGATGTCCATTTATTATGATACAAATCTTCCATTTTGTATTGAATGATTTTTGATATTTATGAATGTGGATGTGTTATTTTTCTACCAGTCATGGTTTAGGGATAATTTATTGACATTTTGTATGCTAGTTTTAATATGAATGTTTATGTTATGTTTAAATTATTTGATAGGACGTATGCATTGTTATTAGTAAGTGATGGGTGGATCCCACTATAGCTCCTCGATGCATCTCTAGGTCTCACGAGGCAAAATAGTGTCTTGGCCCGAGGCCTTGAAAAAAAATTATTTGTAGTCTTGAAACAAAGCCCTGAATATGTGGTTATGAAGTCTGGCATTATGCATTCCATTATTATGAAAGTGGCTATTGATATAGAATTTTATTATTCTACTAGTAGAATATCTATCTGGGTAAGTAAATAGAATTATTTGGATTTTTATTTTCCATATTATGATAAATTTTATGTTGAAAAGGATTTTGTTTTAGTTTTATACATTGCCTTAAATGTTTATGCTTATTTATTAATGTTTTTGCTATATTTTTATCCTTACTGAGAATCTGAGCTCACCTCTTTCTATGTTTTATTTTTTCTATGATGCGAAGAAATATATTATGACTGACCTGTAGGGATATTCTATGGGATCTCAGTGTTTTTTATGGAAACAATGTTGTTGTAGTTTTCCATTTTATGATGTAATGAAAACCTTGTGAATGTATCTAGTACTTCCAAGGCTACTAAAATGATCGGTCTTTTGGGACATCATTTCCTTGTATCATGACAATTTTATGTAATAATGCACTGAATCTGGGTAAATGGGGTCGGGGAATTACAGAAACAGTTGAACTCATTCATGTAAAAATATTCCAACATATAGTCCAGAAATACTATTGGAATTTGATCAATTTTTCTGGATGCATTGAACATTATATAGTCCACCAAAATACTATATACCATAATTTTTATAAATGAAATAAACACATGCCTTATTTAATTATTATGTTTTTCCTCCCTTTTTCATCATTTGTATGGGACATAACCATTAACTACCTAATATAGGATATGTAAATTCTACATCTAACAGTTTCCACACATCCTTCTTCATCACCTAGTACAGGAGTGGTGAGAGTCTCATTTTTGATTCGTGGCTCAACTCAGTCCTCTCTTCTTGAAACACCAAGTGGTTGAAAATAGTTGTAGAAATGACATTAATATAAAAAATTATAAAAGATACTTCTTTCATACATTCCATTAAAACAAAAAAACTCGTTTTGATTCCTTGTTCATTTTTAATTTACTATCACTGATATATTATAACTATAACTAATAATTGAGTGACTATGAGTAATTTTTAGAAGTTTATTCTCATGTATGAGTGAATTAATGATCAAAAGAGTGAAATCCATATGAAAATCACTTAGATATGGTTCTATATAATCTATTTTTTCAAATAACATATATAGTTTTTTTTATCTTCCTCCATCTCATTTAATATATACATCATTTTGTTCTCTTTATCAACTTATAATATCATTATTTATGTTAGCTCATTACAAGTAAATTTATTAGGGAAATATTCTCATTTTGTCTTATTTTTTATAGCAGTTATTATATCAAAAATAAATTTCTCATCGCAAAATATAAAAATAATTCTTCTTTGATTTAGGTTGATATTATAATTTCTAGTTGTGAGTATTAGTCTTCCTAAAATGATTAAAACATCCCCTTATTTCTTCTCTATGATCAATAAATAAGTTTTTAAAATAAACATCAATTCTTTAATAATATTCAAGGATCCCTTTATATAATTTTACTATTTAGTAGAAATTATTTAAGTGATATTCATCTTTTCTTTGGTTTATATAATCATCTCTTTTAGAATTTACTCAATAGAATGAGACTGGTTGCCATTCCAAATTCCAAATAACCATCCAAAAATTACATCATTCAGTGTTGTTAGGGATGGAAAAACTGCCCAGATCATACATTTTCAATGATATGATCCATTTAGCCAATGAATAACATTCCTCACTAAATGAAATAATCCCCAAATTCTCAATTTTATATATATTTGACATTTCTCAGGGATTTTTTTACATATGTGGATATCAATGAAATTTCTCCTGTAATGGGAAAATTAATATGTATCATTCTAAAAATGACATTAAATTTAAATTATTTTGATTCCAATTTCCCTTTAAAAATCCTAAAAGAGAATGTAAATGGTGGTTTATAGGGTTCTTAGTTCTCATATCCCTCCCACAATATTTCCTCATGAATCTAATGTGTAACTCTACCCTCCAATTCATCGTTGGTTTCTACATCCTTCAAAGATGTTTGATTTTCTTGTTGAATATTTTTTATATAACACTATTCCCCAAATGGATTCCTCCCTTCTAGGAATCTTCCACTCTATACCATTAAATAACTATCTTCCTATCCTCATAATATCATATTTTTCCATGTACTATACCAAATAACATCTATAACATTGAATGATTAATCACACCAAATAATGTTCAATTCTCAATAGAGTGGAATTTTGAAGGATTTTTTCATTTTATATTCTAGAAATCTACTAATCCAATATTTTTTTAAAAAAAAGTCGCAAAGACATAAATTTGGTTACCACAGATTGTAATATGTAATAGGATTGAATTATTATAAAGGCTTCATTTTTTAGGTCTCGAGGGTGGTAATTGTTGAAAATTTATTTTCAATTGTGGATATGGTCGTGATCCAGGTAGTCCTTGGACATGATAATAAATTGTCCATCCTTTTAGTAGTTTCCACCCAAGTTTCTGATGATATTAGGGATACATATTCTACCCACGTTATAAAAATTCTTATAGTGTTGGGAGTGTAAATTATATTTTATTTAATTATAATCAAGGGCTTGATTATCGTATCCATATATGTTGAATTAATAATATGGATGCTTTCTATCATACATCTCGTAAGACTAAACATTAAGTGATTTTTAACATTATTATGGATACTATTGTTGTGTAGGTTTGATTGGAGATCGAATACTGTTTAATTTTTCTACATGTACTTCCACTAGAGGAGCCAAATCAGTGGTATCTTCTAGCTTATTTGTCAACCACCTTGGTGTTCCTCGCAAAATTTTACAAATAGTTTAATTTTAATAAATTTCATCAAGAACGTATTAAAAAACATAAAAAATCATTATCATTAGTCCACATTCCTCTAAATTACTGATAAAATGTTTTCATTCATGTTGCATAACACTATGAAATGTCTTGATTTAATGTCAAATAATGATTCTATTATGTTGGAATTTTCTATGATGATACTTGATTTTATTTAATGCTTCAATAAATGAATCCATATCCATTGGGTGGTTTTATATTTATATCTTCTTATATTCCACCTATGAATAAGTGGGAATTAATTATTTAGAAACTATTTACATATCTCATCCTAGGTGCTAATGGATCCAAATAGTTAAATCATCAGCCATTCCATTACTATATCCCAATGATAGAATAGAAATATGTAAAACTACATTTTATCTAACGAGTTACCATTATTTCTCTATGTGCCAAAAATCTCTTAAAATCAAGACTAAATGTTATACGAGTGCTCACTCTAATTTTCACTAAAAGACCCCTATTTTTTGTCCTTTAAATGTGTATATATATATTTCAATGTCTTTTTCTGGAATATGATGGAAACAAATTCTTGACGTATCCCCATTAGTAGATAAAAAACCCATATTCTGTGATGATTCCTTTCAAAGGAACCAAGAGAACCATATTTTTCACATCCATGTGGGCCCACTGAATTCGTCCTCTAATGGTTGGTTTTAGTGTTCTTTCATAGATTGAAATCATTATCAAAGTAGGTCCCCAACTATATCTTGTTATTATTCCAAAATTTATTGATATTCCACAATCCATGACTGATTTTTCAATGTCCCTCTCCTGCATTGGTAGTCTTATACACACAGAAAGCAACACACATCATGAATAATAAAATGAATAAAATTTGAAAGAAAATATAGTGGTATAATAGAAAAAGTTATTAAATAGATATTTTTAGCTCATAAGATCACCATGATTCCTTGATAATTGAACCAAAATTATTCTTATACCACTAATATCATAAATTCAAATGGCATTCCAAATGATTATAATTTTAAAAACTAGTTTATCCATCACAAAATACAAGGAAATTAATTTTAGTGTTTAAGGTCATTCCATGAAAAAATGTTTGATCCTTAAGGGTTTTTTATTTCTATCTTTAGTATAATTAACATACTCAGGTTTAGCCCATGAAGACCAAGACATAATTTTATATTGTGAAGTAAATTTACTAAGGTACCAGCTTGGATCAATTTATAAGGTTCATTTAAGATGATCTTACCACTCTCGTTTATGTGTTAATCAATTTTTTAGATTGAATATTCACTTTAATATCACCAAAAACATATATTAAAATTAATTTATCCTATATAAACTAAAAAAAAATTCTTCATTATAGATGTATACAACTCTAGATGCAATAATATGAACCCAAAAACAAAATTAAAAATATGATTTTCTAGTTACATATTTATTTAGAAAATTGATTTGGGGACCTGCATACACTATTACCTTAGTAAGATATGTGCCTATGAATTTAATTTAATTATGTATGAAACCAACTCCATACCAAAATTAATTCTAATGACGAATATTGTATATAAAATATTTGTACTCATACTTTTATTCTCAATCACTATCGAATTATTCAAAATAGAAACCGACAATAAGAAAGATCAACATCACCCAAAATTAATTCATCCTAAGAAGTGATGTTGATGAAATGAAGTCTTATTTAAAATGTAGGAATAAAAAAAATGTAACCAAAATTAATTTTCTAAATCAAAGAAGCGGAGTACTATGTTTAAAGAATGGATAAGGACATAATAAAAAATGTGAAAAGATTAGTATATAAATAAATATGGTGGAATATGAATATATAATCAATATATATATTATTTATAGACCATCAAAAATCACAGTTTTATATTAGGAAACATGGAATTATGTAGAATCAGTTGACGAAAAGATACAACTTTTATATCATATATCAATGAAGTCATAGTGCAAGGAATACCTTTATAGTGTGGTTGGATTCCCCTCTAATTAAAATTCATATCCTATTTATAATCATTGTATATCTTCTCAAAAAGATAAATTGTAATCCCATATTCTATATTTTAATATAAACATATCATATCATTATAGAATATTTTAAAAAAATGGTTTCTTAAACTATCCACTACCTCAAACATATCATACATCTCGAATAGAAATCACATACATCTATGGCATGATACCATGTATTATATATCAAAGTATATTATCAAAACAAGAATCATGGAGAGACTTCATATATGACGGAATGCAATAAAAATTATTCAATAGATAACAATATAAATATACATGTTCACATGTGGGCCATAAATGAATAGTATCTTCTTCTTTGATACATCTTATGTAGGGGCCCCTATGGGTTGAATATTTGAATTTCCTATTATATATTTGTCGAATGACAGGAATATTTCATGGAATAAATGAATATATTTTTTTTGTTTGACACATTAAAATTCAAGGATGATGATTATGTTTTTTTCCATTATGAGGGACACTTCCAAATTTCCAAGTCATGGTGCAATAATCATGGAACACTAGTGTAAATTCCCGTATTTTCTAACAAGGTTCAAATACAATTGTTTATGAATGTTTTTTCGATTTATCAATGGTTCATTTTTTTAAACCGAGCTATGGAATTTTATTCTGAGTGTTGAAACAGCTAATGGCACCGTTTCTGGAATTGAGTAATTACCCAATAAATTTTAGCGGGTGTCCCGATAAGTCTCGGGTGCACCAGATCTAGAAAAATACACTTTAATGGATCTACATGGGCAACACATGGTTGTTGTCCAACCTATACAATTTATCTTATTTAATTAATTAGTATTATTTTAATTAAATGTGATTATATGATAGTTTTGGATTAATTAATATAAAGTTTTAATAATAATAATAATCATGAAGTTATTATTACTATTACTGAGGTTGTTAAATTTATTGAATGTTAAAGAATTAATTAAATGGCAGTTGAAGTTATTGATGTGATTTTTGGGTTTATCATAGAACCATTTTATTTAAATGAAGAGTTTCGTAATTATTAAAGGACCATTTTTAATTAAATGGAGGAATGTGATAATAATACTAATGTCATTGTCATTATTACGGAGTCATAAATTATTTGATACTTTGAGATGTTAATTTCATGTTAAAGGAGTGTATCATTTATGAAAATTAAATGTGGCTTTTGAGCTTCTCAAAGAAACTTTTAATTAAATGACGGGTTATGTGTTGGAGTATTTATCATATTAATGATATTGTAATAAATTGGGGGGTTGGGTTTTTAAAATAAATGAAAGTTTGAATAATAATAATAATGATGTTATTATTTTTGGGGTTACTTAGTTAAAAAAATGTTAAAAGAATTTAATGATCAATATGGTGTTTTATAATTAATTATGAAACATTTATTACACGAATAATAAATGAAGGTTAAAAATGAATTGGATAATTAATATGGATTTAAATGGGGAGGATGGACATAATTAAAATGGGCATATTATTATTTATTTTAATAAAATTTAATTATGGGGTTTGTCAAAGTTCTATTTTTAATTAATGGGGTGTAATATTTAGGTGAATTTAATCAGGCTATTGGGTATCTCGATGAAACACTTAATTAAATAAGCAGTTTTAAATTTAATGAAGGAGTGCGGTTATTTAATTGAGTTGTTGGGTTATATCAAAGGTTTGAGTAATAATAATTATATTTTTATTATTATGGATTTATGAGTGTCATAATTATTGATCATTATGGGTATTATTATAAATAATAATTTTAATGAATTGCTGATATTTGGTTGGAATTTAAAAAAAATGAAAGTTTCAATAATAATAATGATGATTTAGTTATTATTATTATTGTTTTGTTAATTAATTAAAAGGAAAAACGAATTTTATTAAATGTGGGAAAGGAGTTATTTTTTATTACTTTGAATTCAAAGATATTTTAATTTAATTTAGGAGTAAAGGGGAGTTTGATTTTCACAAATGAAATGTTTCCTTTAAGAAGGATTAATTGGGGAGTTTTTTTACTTTTTAGATAAGTGTTTAATGTGTATAATAATAATAATAAAATGAGTATTATTATTATCTTTTATTATTATTATTGCATTAATGGTAGTATTATTATTGGGTTTTAAGAGATTAATAATAACTATTATTAATGGCAATTAACATAGGGGTTTGTAAAAGAAAATAAGGGGAATCGAATTCCCCTCTTCTTCCTCCCTACGCACAAGGTAGAACACGCACGCAGCAACACACCCCATGACGCGGCCCCTTCCTCCCTCCTTTGACCTCCCTACTCGGTGTGACCTCCTTCCCGCGGTGCGACCAAGTGGCACGTGAACCCCCGAGCGACCCTCCCTTTAGTAGCGCGACACCTGGGTGGAGATCCTGCAGCGTGCGACCTCCGTGGCGCAACCCCCCTCCGGGCAATACCTAGAGGTGCACCACCCATATCCCGAACTCCACTTTGCAAGCGACGATTCCCCTTGAACTCTTCATGAATCTTGTCTTCCTATTCAAGGTGAGTCTGTCTGTATATAACTGGTGATTCGCATCGATCATTTGACTCCTCTCTCTCACCTTGTTTTCTCAGCTAAAACCCAAAGGTTCGGGTTTAATCCAATCCTTGTGTTCCTCTATTTTTTTAGGATATGCGAATGTTGAATCGGGACCCATTGGTCCATAATACAACATCTGTCACCAAGGGTGAGGCGGATGGTCTTGAATTGTCTTGCCAATATTGGTTTGGGTTAGTTTCTAAACCTGCTGTTTGGCTTTTCACCGGTTTTATTAAGTCCTGTTAAATTTTTTTATGATTTCATGGTTCTAAGATAGAGGTGCATTGTTAATTACAACTTTGATTCTAGTTACCGGTTTAATATATGTTATTTTCATTGATCAATATAGACAACACACATAGATATATATATAATGGTGTGTGCACGTGCGATTACGGACCAATTGTGGACTGGTTTCTATCAAGTACATTAAATCGCTTCGAATTTAAAATGGTGCCACCTCGAGGTATGGTCTTAAATCCTTAACACTTTATTTTATGAATAATATATTCTTTAAATAATTTGAGAATGTAAGTTTCCTTGATTATGATATGTCAATGCATGACACTTTTGAAGTTATTAAATGATATCCCCCATGTGAGATAAATGAGGGCTTGAACTTGTGTTGTTTTTAAGCATGTTTTTCTAATTTTGTTAAAGTGATATGATTAAATAGTTAATTGATTTGAATGGGCCGAATTTATAATGGGGCAATTAATTATAGAATTAATTATCAAGTCATGATTTGGAATAAAATGTGTTGCTTTTAATGAAGATTGGGAATATTTAATATATGACATGTTCAAAAGAATAAATTGGAAATTTTAATAATTAATGGATGGATTAATTATTACATGTTAAATGTTAAATTATTAATTAATTTATGATTGTTTTAAGAGAAAATATTTAATTAATTAATTTTTCATTTAATTAATTTGCATGTATTAAATTAAGATTGTGAATTGATTGTTTTTTACGACGGTTGGCCAAGTGTACTTTTTTATACATGTTAGATTTCCATGCCTTAAGTTGTCTTGGATGAAGTTTTTCTATATTATGAGATGATGTGTGAGATGGTTTCTAAATATATGGTCTTGCTCAGCATGTTTTGTGATGATTATGACATGCATGTAAATTGTTAAAGTTCTGGACGAATCATTGTTTGAGTGGACAGGTTCAGACTTGTTAACGAATTTCCATAATTAAATATTGAGTTAATTATTTATTTGGATTGATAAGAACAATTAATTTTTAATTAATTATTTACTATTTAGATGTTGAATGAAAAAAGGGTTGACTTTTGACGAGTGATTTATGTTGTTAATTAGTTGTTGAATTAATTAACGGATTGGATTAATTAATTTATGAATTAATTAATGGATGGTTTTGGGGTGTTTGACATGGTGTTCTACACCAACTATAAATATAAATGTATGATTGATAAATGGGTTGTGAGACAAGGACTGAAGCTCCAAATACTCACAGGGTGACAGATATGGTGTTCTACACCAATGATAAATACATATGTATGATGGATAAATGGGTCGTGAGACAAGTACTGAAGCTCCGAATACATCTGGGGTGCTAGACATGGCGTTTTACACCCATCATGCAAGAAAATATTCTTTTATGGGCCAGGGACTAATGCTCCAAATACCCATGGGTTTTGTGATAAGGGCTGATGCTCCAAATACTCAGGAGGGTGTTAGACATGATGTTCTACACCCATTAATTAACATTGGACTGTGGGTCCAATTGTTCGTGCAAGAAATGAGTTAATGGTTAATGAAGGCTGTTGATACATGATTATTTATGAATTGTTTATGAGGAAGGTTTCTGACTTATTTATGAATTGGGGTAACCACTTTTAGGGGGTGGGCTTAGACATAGTATATGAAAGGTTGAATTGAATAACTTATGACACATTATCCAAGCCAAAGAGAAATCTTGGAATTAGTCTTTACTTTGATTACATAGATGGTCTTTAGAGATATCTCTAGTGATTTATTTATACGATAGATGTTGGGCGTAGGCCGAATCTGAAGACCTTCATAATTTATTAAGATTGGATTAATTAATAACTGGTGAATGATTATGTAACAAATATTGAGTATCTATTAAAAATGTATAATTTAGGTTCTGACACCAGCTGAGGGCTGAAGTAGGTACTTGGTTATATAGTTAAATTTTACTGTTTACATAATTTATGGATGCTTTCACATGTTATAAGTTATTTTTTAAATGTCTGGTTTGGGGTAGACACCGGTGGTCCTGGCCTACTGAGATTTATATCTCACACCCTACTCGGGCTGCCATTGCACTGGGTCCCTGAGTAGATTCTATTTGGTTGTAGGACTATGTTGTTTTCATTTACTTGGGAGTTAGGAACACAGGACCCAACGGAGGCTCGGGATGATCGAGGAGATCGCTCATGGGGCTTTGAGTCATTATTTATTTATTTATGCATTGAAATGTAACGCATGCTGTTTTGGTCACTATTTTCTACTTTTTTATCATTATCATGTCATGCATGCATCCGCTGTATACTTTGGAATTGGCCACTTGTTTTGTACAAGATTTATAAAATAAGATTTCCACTGCTTATTCATTTATTATATCATTTCATCTATTTATTGCCTTTGTCTATTTTTGAACACTAAAATGAGTGTATAGTATCTCCATTGACTATCCTTAGACCCTCACTGCTTGTCGGAAGCCTCTGGCATATGGGGATGCACGCTTGAGGTCATGTGGTGACCGGTCTGGCCTCTGGTTTAGTGGTGAGCCGGTTCGGGACGTTACAAAGTGGTATCAGAGGTTTAGGTTTTCATTCTTTTTCTTTGCCTTTCTGTTTTGGGGTTTGTAGATAGGAGACTAGGAATATATCAGCGCTTGGGTTAATAGTCGTGCTTGGGACTGATCAACTCATGTACGGGAAATGACCGAGTGGTCAGGGATGGGAATTGATGTTTGTACTATTAGAGGTTATAGTTGATATGATTTCACCTTGAGTGACTGGTGTATTTTCTGCTATTTATTGATTTTGAGAATTTTGAAAAATAATTTTCTTGGCCTGATATGGCAAGGAAGTTTCATATAGGCATCATCATAGTAACTTAGAGATTCACATTTCAGTCATATAACATGCCATTTAGTTGCATTAGTAGTATGCGTTCTAATTTGGATTGTTTTCCATGGGTACAATTCCATATTTTGATCTGCTCTAGCAAGCCTCTCTAGATAGCTTGTTCCTGTAATAGATTTAACATTTTTTGAGTGATTATATTCCATATTGTTTCAGTTATTAGCATGTTTTGTTGTTGTGCCATGCTTATGTGTTATATCATGTTGTTGTGTTACTACTAATGCTAACCTGTTAGAGATGTTTTGGATATGTGAAAGGGGTTCTAAAGATAAAATGTAAAATAAATGTTTATTGTGATAAATGGGAGCCAAATTCCAGTGATAAGGTGTATGGGTGACTTATCGATTGGTAGATGGCCACCGATGTGTTTGAACCTTATACAACCATAATATGTTTCAAAATGGTTACAAATGTAAAAATGGTGAGTTTCGATTTTAATGAACTGTTTTTGGATTGCATTTGGAAGAACCCAGATTGAATAAATGAGAACTTTGGAAGTCACCTATTCTGTAAAATTAATTTATATGTTAATGGCCTGTTTATATTGGAATGACATTGAATGATGATTAAAGAGGATTTTTGTGATAACATGCCTATTTTTTCCGTAGGTTTTTGTTTTGAAAACCAAGTGACTTGTTGTGAATATGTACTTTTGTGTATTCTGAAATTCATTCAAATGTTTTAATGATGAAATAATCAAGTAAAATTCCTGAAAGAAAAAGGGGTTTTTGAACCATGTGATTTATGTTTTGCGTGACCAAGAGAGAGGGTCAATGTTTATGGTTTGTAAGGGGCTATCCAGTAGTAGGTAGTACCCATAGAATGTTCTAGGCAATTAAAGAAATTTCATCCCACTACTCACGAGGACATCTTGGGACTCGGTTGTTTTGGCATGTCGATAGGTTTATGTTACAGATTTTTATGATCAATGTTTGATGTGGTGAACATGATTTGAGTAATGTCACACACATTAATTAATGTATACTAAAAACACGATCTGGTGAGTGGATAATATTTTCTTGAGACGTCAACGAAAATCCTAAGGTGGGTATTGCTACATCATTTTTGATAAACATGTCAGGAGGTGATGTCGAGCTTTTAGAACGAAGTTGTCCAGTAATATTTTGACTAATCTTCATAGATGACCTTGGTAGGTCGGTTGATTTAGTAGTGGTTCCTGATGGCTTTTCAGGGATGAGAAGTTTTTAAGGTTGGTATATTGTAAAGACAAGGGTTTTCAAACCGAGTTAAAATACGAATGTTTTGGATTATTTTTCGATTTATCAATGGTTCATTTTTTAAAATCGTGATCTGGAATTTTATTCTGAGTGTTGAAACACATAATGGTGTGATTTCTGGAATTGCGTAATTACCCGATAAATTTTAGCGGGTGTCCCGATGAGTCTTGGGTGCACCAAATCCAGAAAAATCAACTTTAATGGCTCTGCATTGGCAGCACATGGTTGTGGTCTAACCTATGCCGTATATATTATTTAATAAATTATAATTATTTTTAATATAATATTATTATATGAGAGTTTTAGATTAATTAAAATAATGTTTTAATAATAATAATATTAAAGTTGTTATTACTATTATTATGGTTGTTAAATTTATTGAATGTTAAAGAATTAAATAAATGGTAGTTGAAGGTATTGACATGGTATTCGGGTTTATCAAAGAACCGTTTTATTTAAATGAAGAGTTTCAGAATTATTATAGGACCAATTTTTATTAAATGGAGGAATGTGATAATAATAATAATGTCATTTTTATTATTACGGAGTCATAAATTATTTGATACTTCGATATTTGAATTTCATGTTAAAGGAGTGTGTCATTTATGAGAACTAAATGTGGATTTTGAGCTTCTGAAAGAAACTTTTAATTAAATGAGTGGTTATGGGTTGGATTTTTTATCATATTAATGATATTGAAATAAATTGGGGGTTTGGGTTTTTAAAATAAATGAAATTTTGAATAATAATAGCGATGATGTCATTATTATTTTTGTGGTTACATAGTTAAATAAATGTTAAAATAATTTAATGATCAATATGGAGTTTTATAATTAATTATGAAACTTATATTACATGAATAATAAATGAAGGTTAAAAACGAATTGGATAATTAATGTGGATTTAAATGGGGAGGTTGTACATAATTAAAATCGGCATTTTATTATTTCTATTAATACATGATAATTAAGGGGTTTGTCAAAGTTCTGTTTTTATTTAATGGGGTGTAATATTTAGGTGAATTTAATGAGGCTGTTGGGTATCTCGATGAAACGCTTAATTAAATAAGTGGTTTTGAATTTAATGAAGGAGTGTGGTTATTTAATTGAGTTGTTGGGTTATATTAAAGGTTTGAGTAATAATAATTATTTTTTTTATTTTTATGGTTTTACGAGTGTCATAATTATTGATCATTATGGTTATTATTATTATAAATAATAATAGTAATGAATTGTGGTGTTTTGGTTGGAATTTTAAAAAAATGAATGTTTTAATAATAATAATTATTATAATTTAATAATAATAATTATTATTTTGTTAATTAATTAAAAGGAAAAACGAATTTTTTTAACTGTGGGAAAGGAATTATTTTTTTATAACTTTGAAGTCAAAGAGATTTTAATTTAATTGAGGAGTAAAGGAGAGTTTGATTTTCTCAAATGAAACGTTTCTTTTAAGAAGCATTAATTGGGGAGTTTTTTTTAACTTTTTAGTTAAGTGTTTAATGTGTATAATATTAATAATAAAATGAGAATTATTATTATCTTTTATTATTATTATTTCATTAATGGTAGTATTATTATTTGGTTTTAAGAGTTTAATAATAAATATTATTAATGGAAATTAATTTAGCGGTTTGAAAAAGAAAATAAAGGGAATCAAATTCGCCTCTTCTTCCTCCCTACGCACAAGGTGCAACACGCACGCAGCAGTGGACCCCATGATGTGTCCCCTTCCTCCCTCCATCTAGATCCCTCCTCGGTGTGAGCTCCTTCCTGCGGTGTGACCATGAGGCACGTAAAACCCCGAGCGACCCTCCCTGTTGCAGCGCGACACCCGGGCGGAGCTCCTGCAATGCGCGACCTCTTTGGCGCAACCCCCCTCTAGGAAATACCTAGAGGCGTGCCACCCCTCTCCCAGAACCCACTTTGTGTATGACGATTCCCCTCGAACTCTTCACAAATCTTGTCTGTCTCGTCAAGGTGAGTTTGTCTGCGTATAACTAGTGATTCACATCGATCATTTGACTCCTCTCTCTCACCTTGTTTTCTCAGCTAAAACCCAAAGGTTTGGGTTTAATCCAATCATTGTATTCCACTATTTTTTTAGGATATACGAATGTTGACTCGAGACCCATTGGTCCATAATCCAACATTTTCCAGAAAGGGAGTGGCGGATGGTCTCGAATTTTCTTGCCGCCGTTGGATGGGGTTAGTTTCTAAACCCTCGGTTTGGCTTTGCACCGGTTATATCAAGTCCTGTTAAATTTTTTATGAGTTCCTAGTGCCAAGTTAGAGGTGAGTTGTTCATTACAACTTTGATTCTGGATACCGGTTTAATATATGTAATTTTCTTTGATCAATGTAGACAACGCGTACAGATATATATATATATATATATATATATATAGGTGTGTGCACATGCGATTACGGACTAGTTGTGGACTGGTTACTGCCAAGTACATTAAAGCGCTTCAGATTTAAAATGGTGCCACCCTGAGGTAGGGTCTGAAATCTTTAACACTTTATTTTAATAATTATAGCTTCTTTAAATAAATTGATACTGTAAGTTTCCTTGATTTTGATATGTCGATGCATGACAGTTTTGAAGTTATTAAATGATGACACCCATGTGAGATAAATGAGGGATTGAACTTGTGTTGTTTTTAAGCATGTTTTGCTAATTTGGTTAAAGTAATGTGATTAAATAGTAAAATGATTTGAATGGGAAGAATGTATAATAGGGTAATTAATTATAGAATTAATTATCAAGTCATGAGTTAGAATAAAATGTGTGGATTTTAATGATGATTGGGAATATTGAATATTTGACATGTTCAAAAGTATAAATTAGAAATTTGTAATAATTAATGGATGGATTAATTATTACATGTTAAATGTTAAATAGTTAATTAATTTATGTTTGGTTTAATAGATAATGTTTAATTAATTAATTTTTGAATTAATTAATTTTCATGCATTAAATTAAGATTGTGAATTGATTGTTTGTTACGACGTTTGGCCAAGGGTACTTTTTGATACTTGTTAGATTTCCATGCATTATGTTGTCTTGGATAGAGTTTTTCTATATTATGAGATGATGCGTGAGACGGTTGCTAAATCTATGGTCTTGTTCATCATGTTTTGTGATGATTATGACTGGCATGTAAATTCTTAATGTCCTGGACGAATCACTGTTTGAGTGGATGGGTTCAGATTTGTTAATGAATTTTGATAATTAAATGTTGAGTTAGTTATTTATTTGGATTACTAATAACAATTAATTGTTAATTAATTATTTACTATTGAGATGTTGAATGGTTAATTTAGGGTTGACTTTGGATGGGCGATTTATGTGGTTAATTAGTTTTTGAAATAATTAACGGATTGGATTAATAAATTTATGAATTAATTACTGGATGGTTTTGGGGTGTTAGACATGGTGTTCTACACCAATGATACATATATATGTATGATTGATAATTGGGTTGTGAGATAAGGACTGTAGCTCCAAATACTCACAGGGTGATTGACATGGTGTTCTACACCAATGATAAATATATCTGTATGATTGATAAATGGGTTGTTAGACAAGGAATGAAGCTGCAAATACTCACAGGGTTTGAGACATGGTGTTCTACACCCATATTGCAAGAAAATACTCTTTTATGGGTCAGGGACTGATGCTCCAAATACCCATGGGTTGTGAGACAAGGAATGATGCTCCAAATACTCATGAGGCTGATAGACATGATGTTCTACACCCATTAATTAACATTGGACTGTGGGTCCAATTGTTCGTGCATGAAATGAGTTAATGGTTAATGAAGGCTGTTGAGACATGATGATTTGTGAATTGTTTATGAGGAAGGTTTTAGACTTATTTATGAATTGGGTGAACCACATTTAGTGGGCGGGATGAGACTTAGTATATGAAAGGTTGAATTGAATAACTTATGACGTGTTATCCAAGCCAAAGCACAAGATTGGAATTAGTCTTTACTTTGATTACATTGATGGTCTTTATAGACATCTGTGGTGAGTGATTTATACGGGATATGTTGGGTGTAGGCCGAATATCAAGACCTTTATAATTTATTAAGATTGGAATAATTAATAACCGATGAATGATTATGTAATGAATATTGAGCATGTTTGACAAATGTATAATGCAGGTTCAGACACCAGTTGAGGGCTGAAGCAGGTACTTGGGTATATAGTTACATTGTACTGTTTAATTAATTTATGCATGCTTTCACATGTAATAATGTATTTATTAAATTTCTGGTTTGGGGTAGACACCGATTGTCTCGGCCTACTGAGATTTATATCTCACACCCTACTCGGGCCGCCATTACACTGGGTACCCGAGTAGATTCTATTTGGTTGCAGGACTATGCTGATTGCATTTACTTGGGAATTAGAAGCACATGACCAAGCGGAGGCTCGGGATGCTCGAGGAGATCGCTCGTGGGGCTTTGAGTCATTATTTAGTTATTTATGCATTGAAATGTAAAGCATGCTGTTTTGTTCACTATTTTCTACTTTTTTTATCATTATCATGTCATGCATGCATTCGTTGTATACTTTGGCTTTGGCCATTTGTTTTGTACAAGATTTATAAAATATGCTTTCCACTTCTTATTCATTTATTATACTATTTCCTCTATTTATTTCCTTTGACTATTTTTCAACACTAAAATGAGGGTATAGTCTCCCCACTGACTATCCTTAGACCCTCACTACTAGTCGGCAGCCTGTAGCATACATGGATGCGTGCTTGAGGTCATGTGGAGATAGGTCCAACCTTTGGTTTAGTGGTGAGCTGGGTCGGGATGTTACAACTCGCCCTGTGGAACCCTTATCCATATCACAGATCACTAATCAGGGATCTATTTTTACTTAGTCTACCTTCACCCCAATTATACATCGATAATTTTTTTCATGACATGAATTAATTTTAATTTCAATAATACCATAAAAAATATCCATCCTCTCTTCATATTATACAGCATTCAATAAATCATAAATTGATACATTATTAATGTTTATGAACTATAAAAATCACTGAATATTAAAATAAAAAAATATAAAAACTTAACAATAATCACCCCCATTTTTGTGAATTCGTTATCCCGATGCATGATTTGCGTGTTGGTTTGAACAAAATAACAAATTTATACAATATATTATCTATTTTCACATACATGAAAATTAGTAAAAAGTTATCAAATATTAATTGTCATTATATATAATTTTAATTTGACATTTCACTAGAGTATATATTATATTGAAAAGGAAATATAAAGTTCCTCTCTCTGATGAGAACCATTATAAACGATGATTTTTTTAAAAAAAATTCTTGTTTTCATATGATTCAATTTTATTATAAGCATTTGAAATTGAATTTTTGGTGCGAGTAATCATAAGTTGTTGATACTTCATCTAAGGATGTTCTCACTTCATAATATATAATATGATATATTATGATGATAAACATATATTAAAAAATTTAATATGTATGGCTTCATTGTTTATTTCAATTAGAGAGTCTGTATAATGATCCTTATAAATCAAAATTATTATTTATAAATATTATGATTCATGTACATAAATTTATTTTTTTAAAACATGATTATATATGGTCATGATATTGTTAGACGTATTGGGTGCGTCATGAGTGTATTTTTATTAATAAATATTTTGAGGACAGAGTTTTGCCTTCCATATTTCTTGATGTTGATATTTAAACACTTTGATTGAAATGGAAATATCATATTAAATTACATGGACATGGTTTGTTAAAAGTCTCATTTCATGAATTAAGAAAAATACATATGAATAAAATATGTTATTTATATGATTATGAACCCTTCTTGATGATATTTCAAGACAAATAGACTATATTACAATGAGGGTGTTAATATGTGGTCACTGATGTTGTAGTATTGAAATCAATAGCAAGGGTGATTTTATTTATTGATAGACAATTACATTAGGGAGTAGAAAAAAAAATTCCTGCTCCCATTAGTGAAAATTCTTTTAGGATCTCACAAATAGTGTTAATATTAATATCAACTAAGATTTATTCGAATTAATTTAATTAATTAAATATTATTCTCTATTATGAGGAATAATATTTATGCTGTATTTATTACTATCATGAAATAGGGTATTCGAAATTTTATATTTGAATATATCCTTTATAATTTTGTTGTGGAGGAACCCATACATGGTATGGAACCCAAGAATACACGACCTGAATTCCCAAAGGCATTAGGTCCTTAAATTTTTTAAATGAACCGAAGGTTTAAATGATGACATGTTTGAATTATAAATACTCCTCCTTACTCACATTTATCTATTTCTATATTAGAGTTAAATAAAAAAATAATTTTTTATTCGTATGACTATGAATAATTTTAATATTTATTTATCTGATTATCGAATAAACCATATTAAATATTTGAGGTTTAAAAAATAATTAGGAGGAAACAAGTAATGAGTAATCTGATTTTTTGGTAATGATTTATTAAATATCATTTAAATAAATAAATATTAAACTATATTAATTACTGATTATTATTTTACCTTCACGTTTTTTATATTTTAAGAAAATAATATTATTATTATATGTATTCATGCCCGAGGTTTTCAAGGGTTAAAGATAAGTATAAAGGTATTTTGTAAAATTATTTATCCTTCAACCCATTTAAACAATTAAATGATTATATCATTTTCAAGGGTTATGCATTTTCAATTCACAATAAATTCAATTGAAATATTCTCTCAACCTAAGAGAGAAAAATTTTCTTGAACACTATCATAAATTGTGATCAATCATTATAAATATTTCTCCACCCTAATAAAAGAGAGAAATATTCAATTAAATCAATTCACTAGATGATTGATGTCATCACACTAGCACTTGGAGTCCCATCATTGATGCTTTGAGATAAAAGGAGCATGTGTGGATCAAAACGCGAGATATTATTCATTAAATCATCTTAGTATAATTACGGTGAAACCAAATGGAGGTTTAAATTATCCGCCCCAACATCATAAAAAAACAATGTATGAGGTAATTTATTAATATTACATTAATTTAAAATTTCACATGAAAAGATATCCTCTTTTGTACTGGACATATTTCAAAAATATTCAATAGATAAATTCATTTTTCTTGAAATATTTTCACTATACATCATAAATTATATAGATAATATGAAATAATTTATGTTTGAATTGGAAAAAATAGTCACGTTATTTTCATTTGGATCATTCATGTTTTATTATATAATGGTTACATTAAATTTATAATTATTTGTTAAACGTTATCCATATTTTAAATAGGATGTTATGTATTTATATCCTGAAATTCATTCTTAAAATCGAAACATATAAATAAAATATTCTTCTTTTTTTCCTTCATATTTATAACAACATATTAAAATCACATAATGAAAATATAACGAACCCTTTCATTGGTGCTAACAATTATGGATGCATAATATGGTATTACACATCATTTAGACCAATGGTATATAGAGTGTATCCTAATACATTATTGTAGGATTATTCATAAATTTCATTTAATGCATCATAAAATAATTTTCATTGATTTCCATATCATTTCCCATGTAAATATATTAAGATAAAACAATTTTTTTGGATTAGATGTCATATAGTTGGAATACACATTATCTATCCATGTTTTTCTATGGTATATGGTTCATTTTCAGAAAACAATTCTTATATATAATACATAACACAGATGACTGGAATTACTAAAACCAAGACCGTACGAGGAATGCAACTAGATTTTATTTATCATATAACTTATAAATTTCCATTGTGAAATACATACCCCAACCCTAGTAATTCATCAAGACCAAAATTGGAAGTGAAATACATTGTATGAGGATGGCTTGTAGGTAGCATCAATGTAGTACAAATTTTCATGCATGAAAAAATTAATTTATTGTTCCTTAAAATCTATGAAACACGTGTTCATGTGCAATTAACTAATACCAAACACTGTGTAATGTGTTTTTTATAACATTAAACACTTAATTAATTTTCATATATATTTCAAAACTACATCATATGTGTAGTGTTTATACTCCAGGTACATTGGGTTCCTTTAAACGATTGATTTCATTATAATAGAAAATGTGTATATGTTTTATTTATTCAGTGTACATGTTTTATAATTAGTTGACAGACCATGTAATCTACATATATTGTTAGTGAATTGTACATTAATTTGACCATTCCATATAGTTCAATACTTTATATGCCATATTGTCTCTAAAACAAATCTTTGTAAATATTTAATTTTTTAAAAACATTAAATTATTTTAATTTGTTTAAAATTACAATGTGTTGGAATATAAATGATAGCTTTGATATAGAATAATATAAATAAATAATTATATTGATATTATTCATTTATTTGAGATTGTTTTATATTAAAAAAATGATCAAAATAAAATTATAGATCATTAAATATGTATTTAGTTCATTCATATGACATATCATATGTATGAACAACCAATGTTTGTGTTGGATGTTTTTAAATTTAATAATAGGGAATACTATTATTATATAAATAATATGATGGATTTTATGTCATCCCCTCAATCATTATTATATAGGACCTATTTTTTCAGGGATTCATTTATGTATACCCCATTTAGAATTTCATTGGTTCCCCTCTTCTTTGTGTGAGTATAAACATATTTAAATGATAGAGATCCATGGATAGGATTATGTTTAGAACCTGATCCCATATGAAATCAACCTAGAAGATAAAAATATCAATGGTGGCAGGTTGCAACTCAAGCCAATATTTTCTCACAGAGAATATTTTATTGGGTCATTGGTTGAATTAATGATCCCTAAATAAAGGAACAAATATAAAACTCATGATGAAATCATATAATTATTTTATTTTCATTTATGTTGATGTATAATTTTAAGGATACATTATCATGGTCGTAAAAATTCTTGAATTATTAATAAATTAAGATTGAATTTCAAAAAAAATTATTATGTATAAATTGATTTAATCGATTCATAATAAATTAAATGTGTAAAATCCATATAATACAAACTATACATGTTTATACACGATAAAAAACAGCCTAATAAATTTCTTTATTATACTAATCATTCACACAATAGAGTTGACATTCGAGAATAGAAAATGTTTCAGTATATCCATAGTAAAGGGAACATTAAATTATGAGGAAGTCTTTAAAAATATAATTTATCTAATTAAAAATACAATAATAGACTATAATGGCCATAATACAGAAGATAAAAAATTTTAAGCATCTTTTGGGAAGATCCGTGTTAGGATTTTTGGATTTGGGAGGCCACATTTTGAATCATGGTTTTTTATGATTTTAGATGGATTGAATGCCTATCTAAAATCAATATTATTATCTTAACTATCATATTCTAAACTTTGAGAGTATAAAAATAGATCCTTTCAACTTGAATGTTCTCATAACTAGATATTCAGATTTTAATGTAGTGGGTTTTGTGACATCATAATAATGGGGGATTCTAATTATAAATCTAAATAATATAAACTCACATTTTTTAATGTTCCAATTAAGATACATATTTCTCCTCTTAAAATGTTGTAATTAGATGGAAATTGCATTGATAATGTTTTCCCAATGATCAATTCTCTATAATGGGAATATTTTTTATTGTATTAACAACTAGGAATATAACATATGCTTTTGCACTATATTACAATATGAATATATATATTCCAAGGTATAATTACCAATTCATAAACTACTTGTTAATAAGTAATGTGGTGAAGAGATTTTTGTTTATAAAAAACATGGATTATGTACAATATGTATTGAATCTAATGATTTCATTTGTGACTAATGACCTAGGAAATTTGAATGATAGAATGGATGTGTATTAGATACTCATGAATCTCTATAATCTTTATCATGCTAGAGATTGATGAGATTTATTTGAGTTCCCCACACCACTCTTCAAATGTAATTTTATAGAATTAACACAAGTCATAACTCACAATGTCAAGAGGTTTGTCTATATTGAGAATCTTGATATTCCATGTTTTTCAATATATTACTTATTTTTCACTAAACTCATTACTACTTAACTCTCTTAGAGCTTCCTAAATTTTTTTAAATTTAATTATATGAAACATCGAAAAATTACCCCCATATTTCATTACGATGCTTTTACAGGTTTATGGGGATGTGAAGTATGAAAACATTTTTCTCTTATGGTGAATAATAATAATTTAAAATTATAAAGTCATTAGATTGAAATCAAAACCAAGGTTTATTTAAATTTATATTCCAAGAGATGGACAATCAATGAAAAACAAAGATAACATGATGTTTCTTATTTTTGTAGGGAGAGAAGTGGAACATAATGAAGAACATCACAACTAAAATGAATCTTGAGGAAGCTTCATTTATATTTTTATGGAATAAATTTATACATACATATAAATTGGGTATTAGATAAGAATTTTAATGTTGAAAATGGTATTTAATTGTTGGATAGAAGTAGATTTAGGTGATGTGAATAAGGTGATGTGGATCAATAAGACGATAACAAATATAGGATCACTTAAATAAATATTTGATATAACCAAAATATATTATAGACTAGAAGGATTTGGTTTTTATATAATTCTTATAATGGGCCATCAACTTCCATAAATATTTTTTATGTTCCTATTATTGATATAAATGGACTTATTTTAATATTTGGGAATAGTTGCGTCTTTTTTGAAATATAGAAAATGTTTTTATAGTTAATATGTTAATAATTGTTTTTATGTGTTGTATTACATGAAATAGAAAATAAAAGTTGATAATGATTATTTCTTAATTACCCATAAGACACTAAACTATTCCATCACCAACATGATCATGTTAATTATCATGTTCTACAAAAATTAATCAAAGATAAACATTTTTATTCCTTTAAATAAAAAATGTGGAATATATAATGCTTATTTACGAAGAAAATCTATGAAAACCATTTCGAGTGAGATAGGGTAATGGCCTACAGATCTTCTAGAGTTGGTTTAAACCTATGTGTTTGGACCATTTATATTTAATGAAACATGTAGATATTCATTCTAAACATATTTTAATAATGATTTCAATAGATATTGGTAATTCCAAATAATAATTTATAATTTAGATTCCATTGATAAATTCAATAAATACAAGAATTATATTGAGAATAATCATGTTAAGCAGATAATGAATCATTTCTCAGACCATAGAGGATGGTATCATAACAAAGATTTTGTTGATTATTTATGGGATTTTGTAATTTTTTCCTAAATCACATCTTCATTATAACATGAAATGGAGGGGTGCAAGTGAAATGAGGAACTATACCTTACTAGACCTAAAAATATCAATGATATTATATTAATGTATTAGATTATCCTATTAGGTAAACACATTACAAAAAAGGTACTAATGCCATATTGAATTCAACCTATGGAATCAAGAAGCATTTTAAATTAAATATGGTACATAAATAAACCCATGATGTCCCATATTTTCCTGTGGCATTGCGAATTTTTTTTCATGGCTATCTATAGAAACTAATATTCACCATGTGGAATTAATTGTATCTTTATTAGGTATAAAAAGAGAACTATAATATATTACCAATAAGACATGTCATATATGAATGCTTTGGTAAACAGACATCCCTTCATTCTAAAGAGGTATAACATTTCCAAAATTGATAGTTGGAGTGCGGCAGACATTGATAACATTATTACTCAATATACACATGAGTTGTAACATTAACATAATAAAAAAACCATTGAATAAGGATTCTCAAGATAAAAAATTACAACATAGGGTTACAATAAAGGTAAAATAACCTGAAGGATATTCTTATAGAGTCACCAAATACAATTACAAAAAAATAGTTAGTAACAATAATCTAGTAAGCTATAATTTATAGTTAAATTCTGTTGATGATACAAAGTATAAAGAATCTATGAATTATGAGATGGAATACATATAACAAAACTATATTTGGATTTCAGTAGATCCTATGGTGGTTGTAAATACATTTGGATCCAAATTTTTATTCAAGATGAAACTTTACAATGACAGATAAGTCATTGCATATATCGATCGAAAATTTACAAAAGTGTTAAAAAATGTCGTGGAATAAAATATAATGAAACCATTCCACCAGTTTCTCTACAAAGATCTATCAAAATTATAATGTTCATAACAATTTACCATGAATATGGTATTTTAATGATGTGTATAATAATTACCATACATAATGGAAAACATTAGGAAAATTCCTATATGATAAAACTTGAAGGGTTCGCAACTCCAGTTAATGATAATAAAATATAGATTATACATAATTCCATTTATATATTGATGCAACAATGTAGGTCATGGAACATTCTCTTTAATGATGACATAAAAAATTATATTGGTAAAGAATTAATGTGATATTTAATTCTAAAAACAATTAAGTGGGGAGGGAAATGATTTTCAGGACTCTGTTTGATTATGACATACTACATAGTAGAAACTAGATTCCAATATTAAAATTTTTATAATTATTGTAAAATCATATATATCTATAGAGGACATAGATGGTGTAGGAAAAATTCTAAGTTAAATGATACATCATGAGAAATCAAAGATACTTATTATACTACGTGATGTTAAATAAATTAAAAATATAATAAAGATATTTGGGGTGGGACAATCCAAAATGGGATTGTTTCTAATTTCAATGGTAAATTATCATTTCATGAAAATGTGTCCTCAAAAATAGGATGTGATAACATTAATTACAAGGATTCCATATGCATTTGTAATTTCATTAGTCATGTAGTTTCTTATATATATGGGATGGATGTTTCTTATGCCTTTAAAGTGGTAGGAATATATAATGATAAACTATGAGATTACTATAGGATGTAACTCAAGACTATACTGATGTAACATAGTCATATTGTGGATAACCTCCTGGTCTATGGATGAGATGGCGATCTAGTCATCATGAAATACAAAAATTCCATTTTCCAATCATATCAAATTGATCTATAATCACAATATGGATACATTTTCACTATCAATTAAGGGGGTTTGAGTAATAATATCTAAATAAATCCATAGTCTATGATTCAAGAGTGTCCTTTGAGTATATTGTAACATCATATGTAGGAAAAGACATTTTTTGGGGAAAAATTAATCTAATAGCTTTATGTGTTGACTACCATTAAATACCTATCACACTATTCTCTAATAATTCTGTAATTGTTTCTCATAAAAATTCTCCATGGTCACATAAGAGAATGAAACAAATACCCTTAAAATATCATCTTTTGATGTATGTTTCCTCTACATGTGACGTTATGGTAGGTATACTTTCCACAAAAGAATATTAGGTGGAGCAATTGAATAAATTAATATCTTAGTTGAAGTATAAACATATTTTGATAGATAAAAAATTAATATTTTATAGTATTTGATATAGTCTAATATAGAGTCAATGAAAAAATAGGAATATAAGATAGTGAATTGAGAATGCATCCTTCTCAAGGATATATTGATATAATGTTATTATATTACATTATGAGAATTCTTATGTGGTTGTAGACATTTTGAAATTATCATATTACTCTTCCACACCTTTCTATTTTGTTAAATACTGATATTGGACATTAGGTGATCACACCTCATAAAGCCATGGAATAATACAATTGGTCCAAATAGTAAATTTTTCAACTGATCTCAATTAATGTTAAATTGAATTGAATTAATAGAATAAATATTATTCTTTAGTTTGATGAAAAATATTTAATTGGAATTTATTTATCACACATATTCAATCACTATTTAATGTTATTTTAATATTAAAATAAATATCTATTCAAAAGAATATGAATATCTCTAATATATTTTTTTATACTTATCAAATAAAAAATCGATGTTTTTCGAGGTTAAATATATACATAGGAGGAAACACATACTGGATTATAGGGTCCAGTTGGAATGATATATAAAATATAATTTATATAAATATAATTTATATATATAAATACAAAATATTTATTTTATCCCTCAGTCAAGAGAATATCTAGTAATGATTAAAAACATTATTATTATATTTAAAATTTTATTTCTTAATGAATAAGAGAATAATAACATTCCCAGGTGAAATTATTCATTCTCTACAATAGAAATATATTGTCTTGATTATATCAATTCATCAAATAAATTTTTTTTGTGCATAAAAAATTACATCATAAAATTCTATCAATCATAGAGAGATAAATTTTAGATAATGATATATAAAATATAAATAAATTTTCCACCATCCTCGTACTTACATGAGTGAGATAATAATAAGAAATCCTTAAATCATTAAGTATTCATGTACAATCCAAGTAAGTGATGCAAAATAATGGATGCCATTGTGCTAGCTCAATGAATACAATTAGTGATTCATTAAGATCAGTGGAGCACATGTGGATTATTTATATAGGTATTATACAGTGTATCCACTCGATGCTTTTACAATGAAATAAAATGGAGGTTCAAAAAATCATCACCACATCGATGAACCAACCAACGAAGAAGGAAATTTACTTTTTATTAAATTTGTTATAATGTGAATAGATCCCCTCTTTGTTTCTAATGATCATTGTCAAATTTACATCTCTAAAAATATTGGTTTTTTGATCTTTTTTATTTACACTTCAAATAATTCAGTGAATCTGATAAAATAAATGTTGGGAAGGGTTAAAATAGTTGATTTTTATATGTTTGAATCCTTCAAGTGTTATCACAATAGTCAATGTAAAACGTAAAAAATTATATTATATATATTTAATTTTGTCATTATTTAGTAAAACATAGAGGTTTCTAATTAATTATATGCATATAAAAGGGTTATACAAAACTCATTTTTTGTAGAATTTAATTAATTATGAAATAGAAGATATATTTGGTACAAACTAAAATAGTTCATTCACTACATTTATAACCATAAATAGTATCAATGTCATGTTGAATTAGAGGACGTATTTTTAGCAAATAAAACCTTTACTACTATCATAAGAGGGATCCCATTGTGGGTGGGTATTCTCTCCCAAATATTGATACAACCAAAACGAGAATGGGAGAATCACTGTGAGTAGATTCTATTAATTTAATAATTTTCTAATTCTATCTAAATTAATGTTCATTTGAATGGAAACATTATCCATTTATCTCAAACATTTATTAATGATATTAAAAACTAGAAACAAAAATATGAGTCATTAATGTATTTATGAGGTTCAATAATAACGTGTGGGAAATTATTTAATGTATGGGGGTTATTATCCAATAGACACATAGATTATAATTTATTATCAAGAATAATCTAACTTGAAGGGGATGACCTTTATCCATTTTCCATATAATCAATCAGGTTACATAAATTTACTAACAATGTCACTTCATAAAATATTGAAATAACATATAATGATTAAATATTATACTTAGTTTGAATCTTCGAAGTGTGATCAATAAAATTTATCATCCTTCTTATAGAAAATATAAACCTAATCCTCTTCCATAAAAATAAAACATTCAATGTGATTTAGCTTCATATAAAAATAAAATACGTTTGCACACTTCTTCTTGACAATTGTAGAAATCACCCTATCACATTCACTCCTCTTCTATTTTAAAAAAAATCTATATTGGATTTCCTATCATTCTTCAGTCCTTAGGATTTCAAGAATAACACACTGATCCATTCTCTTCTATTTTCCATTTCATTCAATGAACAAATATGATCTATCAGGGTTTGTGTAACACCCTAAGGTTTTTAATAAAATAAATTGATATTCATTATTATTTTTTAATTTGATATTTATAACTACCCTTTAAACATAATTGTTTCACATTTGTGATTTAAATTTCCAAAAACGATCATCTATAGTTGTGATCATTAAGTTGTTTGGAGTGTGATAGAACCATCTTTTTTGGTGAATAGTAACAAACCCATATGAATAGTAATATAAATAGTAATATGATATTTGTAAGGGACTTTTGTTTTAAAATATTCTTTTAAAATTATGTTTTACAAAATTCATATGAATTTTTTTTATTAAATTATTCATGCATTATGATTATATTATGGTTGTTTCTTTATTTTTTATAATGATGGGTGAGACCTATATCTCCCTCCAATCTATTGGGTATTGTATGTTGGAGGTCATTAGTATGGTTACTCCAGGTGTAACTACGATGGTTACACAAATTGTACGGTAGGCATGATGGTTACAAATTATAAGGTAGCCGATAGGGTTACAAGATTATACATGTAATGCATCAAGATACCATTATGGTTCTATTTATGTTTATTATCTTTTTTATGAATCTCGTTTTTCACAAATTATGTATGTATGGGTTATAAGTATGTCTTTTAGAAAAATATTTCATGTATTTATAAGTATTCATGGACTAATGTTTTATTTTCTTCTTTTAATACCACTTATGAAGATTTGAGTGTAAATTCAGTGTTTTTAAATGATTTTAACATGTTATAAGGATTTTTAAGACATTAAAAGAAGCAACGTTAAAAGTTATGAATAATTTTTAAATAAAATCATATTTTATTTGAAAAGATTTATATTTTGGAAGAAATGAATATTATTTTTATGGTATCCAATATTTATTAATGTGTAATATTATGAAAACATTATTTACCAATTAAATAAATCTGTAATTGTGAAAATATACTCAATGTTAAAATAACTGATTTCATGACTAGATTCAAGATTATGTAATATAATTGGGTAGGGTCTTTATAGTTGGTATTAGATGATGAATTAAATAACATTAGGGTTTCTAGGGATTTTAATAGAATACAATTAATTATTTGTAATCTGTGTTTAGATTTAAAAGATATAGAATATAATTATTACCATGTTTCTTCAAAAAAAAATTTCAGAATGGTTTTCCCCAAAATAAACAAGGAAGCATAATTGAAGATATACTGATTGAACAATATTCTTCTAAATTTGCCTCTTTAAATGGTAGGGATAGGAACCTAACAGTTTATGATGGTAATTTTTTAACTAATACATGAAATAAATAGAGGTAGAATCCCTGAATGAGAACTACCAGAGGTACCCTAGCAGAACTTTATGATAGTAGAACATTTTATGAGACAACATCTTATTGCATTAAATGGATCTTTTTACTCAATTCAGAATGAAGGATTGATTAAGGCCGTTGAAAATATATTAGTTGTTATGAGTTGTTCAGATAATACAAAGTTAAATCATTCCATTAATCATTATGAAGGTGAAGCTGATCGGTGGTGGTCAATGTTCAAAAAAAATTGGGATAGAGAAGAGATTGGTGCCTTAGAGTGGGATTAATTTAAAATTATATTCCTTGAAATATTCTTTCTAAAGGTGTTGTAACCTAGGATGGAGACTAATTTCCTTGAATTGAATAAAAATGATGATGATTCATTGGTCGCGTGTGAAGAAAAATTCACCTGATTGGAAATGTATGTTCCACATATTATTCTTTATCTTGATACTAAAATAAACCCATTATACTCTGGATTAATGACAAGGTATCGAAGGGAATTGACCTCATGTGAATTGAAAATATATGAGAAACTAGTCTGATGTTCTCATAGGATAGAGATAGAGTTTTTTGATTAAAAATTTCATTTTGATAATAAAGAGAAGAGGTGGTCCAGATGGAAAGTGATGGATATGAATCAATCATAGAAATCTAACAGTAAGATAATCTGGTTTGTAGTTTGTGGAAATTGTGGAAAAAATTAGTGTGGGGAATGCCTTACCACAATAATGATGTTTTTTGTATATAGTATTTTTAAAATATAGCCAAATATTATAATTAAAATGATCCAAGGACTAATTCAGATAAGAAAATGGAAATGTTTTTTAAATGTGGTGAGATGGGTCATTGTGCAAATGTCATACCAAAGAGAGATATGAATGATGAAATGAAGCCAAACTGTTTGAAGAAAGGTGTAGTGAGATCCTTTATGAATAAATCAGTAAACATTGGGCTATCTATGGTAGCTTTATCTGGTACACTCTTTGTTAACACATATTTTTCTAATGTTTCTTTGACATGGGGTCTACACATTATATTATTTCTACAAAAATTTATGCTAAAATTAAAATAAGACCTCAACCAATGAGGCCATAACTTATTGTTAAAACACATGGGAGAAATAATATAGTAAAGTTGAATTATAATAATCATTCAATAATGGTATGTGGAAACACATTACCTGAAAACCTAGTTTTTTTCCCATAGTAGAGTTTGATTCCATTAAAGTAATGGCATGGATTTCTATTTATAATACTATGATTGATTGTAGAGCTAATGAAGTTGTTTTTTAAAAAGAGTTTCAGTTTGTATTCAAGAATGAACCCATATAATTGAGAACATATAATGAATATGAGAAAATATTGAATTATAGGAATGAATGTTATATTTATTATATTGTTGAAAAAAGGTAAGTATTCATATTAATGATATGATAGTTGTAAATAAATACCTTGATTATTTTTTTTGAAAAGTTACATGTTGTCATACTTGATCAGGAATAGAAATTCAAAATTGAATTACTTCCTGATTCTAATACAATTTCACCACCCCATATCGAATGTCTCAAATAGGGCTTAATGAATTGAAAATTTAGTTGTTGGTGTATCTTGATAATGGATTCATTCATCCTAGAACTTCACCACTGGGTTCACCTTTTTAGTATTTTTTAAAGAAGATGGTTCCACGAGAGTTTTGAATTTATTATAGATCCTTGAATAACATCACTAATAAAAACAATTACCCTTTGCCTTATATCGATGAATGATTTGATCATTCCCCTAGATCTCAGTACTTCTACAATATTTACATTAGATTCTGATACAATTAGTCGAAGGTGAAGGAGGATGACCTCCCGAAAACTGCCTTTTGTACTAGATAATGGAATTATGAATTGGTTTTTATTCCATTTGGGTTAACTAATAAGCCTACTATATTCAGAAATATAATAAATAGAATATTTCATTAGATATTGGAGAAATTTTTTGGTTTGATTATTGATGACATTCGGGTATTCTCTATGAGTATTGAAGAGCATTAAAATCATCTATGTGTTGTTTTGAAATCCTTAATGAAAAAGAAACTATATAGAAAATTAATAATGTATATTTTTTTGTTGAAATGGAATTATTTTCTTGGTACCATTGTAAATTTGGATGGAATAATATTTGATCCAATGAAAAAGTTGTTTATGAATGTTCAAGACCTAAAAATGTTAAAGATATTAGTATTTTTATTGGATTAGAAGGATATTGATGATAGTTTTTTTATTACTTTTGATGGTTATATATCCTGATAAATATGTTAATTCCAAAAGGGGTGAAATTTATTTAGACAAAATAATATGATGTTTTTTGGAACTAAATAATAGATTAGTGAATACTCTAGTTTTTCCCATGCCTCCCTAAAATGGTGACTCTCTCGGCTACAGTGATGCTTCATTGAAGGGACCTGGTTGTGTTCTAATGCAGAATAATCTAGTAATTACTTATGCATTAAGACAAAAGAACCACATGAGTGAAATTATGCCACACATGATTTGGAATTGGATGTTATGGATTTTACTTTGAAAATTTGGAGGCATCATTTATACAGATCCAAATCTCAAATATATATTGGCTATAAATGTCTAAACTATATATTCGTTCATAAAAAATTAAACATTAGTTATATAAGATGGCTTGAACTAATAAAGGATTAATATTTCATGATCAGTTACTATCTAGGAAATGAAAAAATGTGGAAGAGGCCTTTATTTTAAAAAAGCATGATTCATTAACTATGTTTTGATTGGAACATGATCCCATGATTAATGATTTGATGAATTTTGGTTTTGAAGTTGTTGGTGTTGGAAATACCTCTGTTTTATTTTAGTTTTATATGGATTCCCCGTTGTGATACAGAATTAGACAATCGCGGAAGGAAGAACATGAGATATAAAAAAAGGTATAATTGGATAAAATGGGTATGTTTCTCGAATTTTACCATGAAAAGGGTTGTGTTTTATGATCTGGTAAAAGATTGTGTGTGGACTTGGATTACCTATATTCGAAATACTTATTGTGTGAAGATCATAGTTCTCCATTTTTAGTTTATCCTAGAAGTACTTAGATGTATACAGACCATCAGGTGTTTTATTGTTGGGATGTAATGTAAAGAGATATTGCATATTTTACAATGAAACATTTGACATGTCAATAGGTTATTACAGAGCCGAAGATACTGAAAGGGATGGTTAATCCTTTTCCAATTCCAGTGTAGAAATTGGGGAATATATCCATGGATTTCATTGTGGGACTACCAAGGGATTATTGAGGTAACAATTCAATTAGGGTTATTATTGATTGGATGACTAAATGTACAAATGTTTTCCTATTCAATATACAATTTTCATGGATAAACATTCTCAACTATACCACAACGATATTGTCAGGTAACATTGAGTTCATCCTTCCATTGTATCTGACCGAGATCTGAGGTTCACATATACCTTTAAGAAGATCATTTATAAGTAATTGGGAATAATATTGAATTTTAGTATAGCTTTTCATCCTCAATCAGATGGGCAATCAGAATGAATTATTATGAATTTCGACGATTTTCATCATGCATGTTCAATGTACTACCATGGATGTTGGGATCAACATCTTTATTTTGTGGGCCTCTCTTATAATAATAGATTTCATTCTAGTATATAGAAGGCACATTTCGATTCATTGTATAGGAATCAATTAATAACTATAGTTTTTTTTGGATGAATTTAGGGAAATGAAGTTGATGGGACAAAAATTTGTAGGGGTTGTAGATGAGAAATTAAATATTTTCTAGAAACACATGTGTACTACTCAAATTAGGATGAAAAGTTATACAGAAAATAGGAGCAAAGATAATTCTTTTGCTGTAGGTGATCATTTTTTTCCTATAATATCACCATGTAAGAGTGTTGTAGAAATTAGTAAGAAAGGAAAGATAAATCCATAGTTCATTGGTCCTTTTGAAATCCTGGAGATTGTTGGACTAGTCGCCTTACATGTTTATTTTCCTTTGAGTTTCACTAAGGTACACCATGTTTTTCAGGTTTTCATGTTGATAATATATGTCCAAGATTCATCTCATGTCTTGATCCCATAATCAATTTAACTGTAAAAGAACATTTAATTTGAAGAGAAAGCTTTTAAGATTATTGATCAAAGAGAACATGTATTGTGATACAAATTAACCCACCAGCTAATGGTTTTGTGGCGAAATGACATGGTGGAAGAAGCAACATGGGAGTCTGAAAATTATATGGGGGAAAGGTACCCAAACTTGTTTATTATGTAAATAAAATTGTAAGGACTAAATTTTAAAAATATGGGGATAATATAGCACCCCACATTTTTAAAAAAAATAAATTTTTAAATAAATGAAATATTTTTTATGTAGATAGTTATAACTGTCCCTTAAAAATAATATTTTAGCTTCTATGATTTGAACTTCAAAAACAGTCATCTATGGCTATGATCAGTAAGTTATTTGGAGTCTCATAGAGCCAACGTGGTTTTTTTGGTGAATAGTAACATACCCTTATGAATACTAATATGTATAGTTATATGACCCATATGAATAGTACATAATAATATTATTTTATTTTCTTAAGGATATATGATAATGAGATGTTGTTTAATTTTTCAAGGTGTTCAAAAATGAGTTATAGATTTTAAATTGTTATTTTTGAGTAATCCATGATTTTATTTATAAATTAAATAAATAATATTTAGAAAATTATATTTGGAAAAATAAGTTCATTTTTGAATTCTACTTTTCAATAAATGGTTCAGAGGAGCTTTTGTTATTTTCCTTAAATTCATGAAATTTTTATGAATAGTTAAATAAAGTAAAATAATATACATTCAATTTATCAGTGAAATACACAATTTATGATATCACAAGTGATGTAAGGACGCTTTTTTATAACTCACAATATCTATTTACTATTTTTATCAAAATAATAATGAAAATTCATAGTCTTGAGAAACTATATTAATATAATGACTAAAATAATGTAAAATCCCTCCTCTCCTCCACTATAAATACCACCCTCATTCCCCTCATCCTCTCACACCACTCAAGCCTTGACCCTTTCTTATGTTCTACCCAAAAATCCTCCAAATAAACTTCCCCACGTCCAAGACCTTCTGGTCTCAACAAAAGGCCATAACCCAAGTCCTTAAGGAGCATCTCAAGGAGAAGAGATCAAGAGATAAGAATCCCCTTCCTTTCTCATGTGTTTTCTTTCCAACTCCTTGATTTTCTTATACACTCTTTCCATCCACATATCCAGGAGCTAAAAAATATCTAGAATATTATATATTCTTTTTGTTACCATTTTCATGTATAATAATCATCATCTTCCTTTTTATCATCTACCTCTGGTTCTAAAAAAACACCATCCATGAAGTTCCAATTCACCAAAATCATGGAAGATGTGTTTTCAATATCCATTAACTCATTCATATCTGATCATAAAACCATTTTAATGGATGAATCAAAATCTAAAAATTATTTTGTATCATATTTTATGTTTTTTATTGAACTTATATGCACGAAATTAAATTATATAATGAAACATGGTCATGATTATCGATGAACCACCAAAAATTATATAAACAAATATCATTAATGTTTCATATAATGATCAATAATAATATATGATAAAAAATGATTTATGCTATAATTAGATATTCTAGAAACATATTATTACCATTTCATTAAAATTCAATAATTTCATTTCCATACGATAAGAATATGATATACAAACTGGTCATTGACATCATGTAAGAACACACCCAAAAAAATGGACGGAACAAAATACTAGTAATTAATATGTGAAATGAAGTTATAAAATGATCATATGAGGTTCTATAGACATTATTAAGTTTTTTAATATATTAATAACATATTTTTAACAACTATTCAATAGTTTTATACAAATTTTATGTAAGAAAACCCCAAGGTAAAATAATTCTTATCCCGATTTCCATTCTATAAATTAACATACTACTTCAATATTTATGTGGTATTAAAATTTTTATATGATAATTTTTTTATATTATGTATAATTATGTTTATTTAAATTCCATATACTTATTCCATCCACTTTATTAAGTCTCACTTCAATTATATGATATTTTTAAGGACCATTTATTTTAAAATCATCTTTTAAAATCATGTATTACCAAATTCAAAATCAATGTTTATAAGAAATTATTCATGTTGTATGGTTATATTCTGGTTCATGGTAAATAATTGTTATGAATGTTTCAGACAATATCTGACTAAAATAAATTGGTTATGTGTATAATGGAGGTTTTTCAAATGTTTACTCCAAGTGTAACAGTGATGATTACAAAAATTCCAAGGCTTCCGTTAGGGTTTCAAATTATAAGGTAGCTAAGATGGTTAAAAGAATGTGTTGGTAATTCCCCAAGATACATTTTTTATTCTATTTAAGTTCATTATTGTTTGTTGGAATATCTTGTTTTAGAAAATAATAATTTTTGGGTGACAATTATGTCATTTGAAAATGATTTCTTATGTTTACAAGTATTCAAGGACTAATTTATTATTTTCTTTTTTTATACCCCTTACTATGATTTTTTCCTAATACCAAGTTTTAAAATAATTTTCACTTGTTATAAATATGTGTAAGACAAATGAAGAATCCATATTAAATGTAATGAATATTTTTCAAAGAAATCATGTTTTATTCGAAAAGAAATATATTTTGGAAGAAATCATAACTGTTTTTATTTTATACACTCTGTATTAATGTGTAATATTATGAATGTATTATATCTTAATTATCTAAATCACTAAAATTGAATATATCCTCAACATGAAAGGATGTGAGTTCTTGACTAAATTAAATATTGTGTAATGTCATAAGGTCAGGTCCTTATAGGCGGTAGTATAAGATCTCAAAATATATATCCATCTCAATAAATTTGAAGGATCCCAATATGTTTGATCTCACTATTTTCCCCAAAATAATAAAGAATTCCATGAACCACCACATCAATAAAAGTACCTATAAAAAATAAATCGTTTTCCCTTTATTCAACTTCTATAGTTTAATATTATTATAATATTCATGTGTATAATAGTTAAATATTTTAAAAATGAAAACCCTTCAATAATTTCTACATGATCTCCCTCTTCCATTCTACATATTTTCATATCCTACTAATTAACTCTATAAAGAGCACAAAAAAACAACATTCATATCATCCCCAATCTTTTGAATTCATCAAATTCATTCAATATTATTGTATATATTCTAAATTTTATATATTTAATACACTATTTTTTATTTATAAAAAATTTATATAATTTTAATGGCTTCCCGCCCATGTAATTATCCAAAAAATGGTCTCAATTAATCCATGTATATACTTGTAGATATTTTTATAATAATTCACAATTTTATAATGAAATATGTTATCTATGTCTTATGAATGTTATAATAAATTATTATGTAGTCTCATATTTTATTGATAATCGTACATCAAAATCACATCAATATCACAGTAATTTCTTATGACATAGAACCATTGCAAAAATTTCATCTCTAAAAGACATATTCTTAAACAATTATAATATGGATCCTTCATTATGATTTGGTTGTCATGATTTTTCCGAAATATGATCACATTCATCACAATAATATGGAATGGCCTTTGTTTCCTTGGGGTAACACATTTTTATCAATTACCATCGAGCATCATGATTAATATAATCTATCATGATATTTGAATCAATATATAATTGATAAAAGTATAATCTTATTTAGAGTGGGATATTATTATTACAGGATGCTAATTTTTTCCTATGCTCCAAACATTTGACTCTAACTTTACCATTATAACATTCAAATAAACATGGCCTAACAAATGGATAATACATTGGAAACCCATGGAAACTCTCTTTCATTATTACGTATCCTTCATAAATCAAGGCTCAATATTAAAAAATAATAAATTTGTATTTGGATTTAGACATTTAATAGTTAATCATTCATGATCCATGATAACATCAAACAAATTTAACACAATATCAATAATAATCTGATGTAACCTATCCCAAATTTTCATTAATATGATGTACTGTAAAAAGAAACATGATTATTCTATAATAGATCAGTTTATGCATGTTTACTCTTATGTGTTCCAGCAATCATGCGTTTAATTCATATATAAATTTTTCTTCCATAGTTTTGACATTATGTAGATAAAAAACATGTAATTAAACTTATTTTTCATGAAATAAAATTTAGTTAATGAGACATTAAAATTATATATCAACTTATTCAAAATATTTTATTACTCTATAATGATAGAATAAATCTAAATACTATAAAATATATTCACAATTATTATAAAATACATCAATAGACTTTGAAATTTTTTAAATCTTTCTAAAAACATTCATCTAATATTCAATGTACTTATAACATGGGATTAATGAAAATTTATTATTATCTAAAAAAATCATTTATTAAAAAATTCATCAAAATTTATTAACAATTATTATCTTCAAATTATTCATTAATTAATTTCAACCACAGTATATCCTATCACAGCATAGTCAAAATAACATCCCCCAAAAAACATCAATCAAATTACTTGTAAATTAATAATAGCATTCTTTTATTTTTATCAAATGTATAGTTACTCATGGTTCTAATCCTCAATACATTTTCAAATATATCACATATTCCTTCATTATGAATTACTATTCAACATAAAATATAATCCCTTGAAATACTAATCATCCTCTTAAACAATTTATCTAGGTTAATAGGACTCTAAATATATATATATAAAGGTAGAATATAAATTATATATTCCAAATATTATGTAATATTAAATTTCTTCTTCAATCAAATTTTATTTTGGGAATATATAGATATCGTTCCATTGCAACTACATTATTATTCAAGTATTATCTTCACATGTTATTGGGTACATTAAAATCCATCGAATAATATATTCATGAAATCTGTTGACATGAATTTTTATTTATGAAAAATGAAATACCAATCAACCAAGTGAATAATAATCTCTTCCTTTGGATAACTTGTTAATATCATTATTGAAAAAACATGTCTATTTTCTCTTTTATTAAATTATTCCTATAGTATGGATAATGAATAATGTTCATGATACTAAATTTTTAGATATTATGTTAATCAAAAAAAATTATATATGATTCAACATTCTTGTAGAAAAAATGTTTGGCTAATTAACTTCCCAACACATGAAATTCAATGATATCTATTTTTAAATGTATTCAAATATCTCATTTAAATAATACATCTAAAATATCCCCCCAAATATGAAAATGTAATCACGAAAAAATAATGAGATAACATTAAAACATACCATTTTAAATATAGTATATTAATAATTTTCTAGAAAATATATGTTCACATAAAATACTGTTTTATTGCATCTTTTTAATCTTCTAAATCTATCTCCCATTCAAGGGGGTACTCCAATGAAATGATCGTCATGGAAAATGATTACATTAAATAATAAAAATGATAATAAATGTTATATCACGTCCTAGATGGATACTTCTATTTTTTATTAAAATTATAAAATATACTCATTTCCTCAATTCTCACACTAAAAAAATTTATCACTTTCAATTCTGATAAATTAGATAACAAACATAATATGTTTCGAAATAATAATGGATATATATTATGGTTTAGATAACATTATATGGCTATGATTTTATTTTCAAAATATATAATCCATTAATTTTAAATACATAAGTGATATTACACCCCATTTTTTCTTATTTAATTTTAATAACTGTTATCTTTGTGGAAGGCATGGTTTCTATGACATGACCTATCTCTTAAAGTTGAAGTAAAATCATTACATCATCCATGATGGCTCATGTATCCCTTTGTTCTAGATTTAATTCATTTAACATATATATGTTGTGAGATAATATAATCAAAAACATTGAATGAATTAAAACCTATTATATTTCACTCCACACAATATAAATGTCTTGGTCAACAATTTTTTAATACAATAAATTTGTCTAAATTGTATTTAATTTGTACATTATCTATTTAAAAATCAATTGATATGTCCTACTAAAATATATTTACCATTTATAATTACAATATAGAAATAATTTTTAATATTTTTGTTAATATTATCATTTTTTCTAGAAATTCAATATGGTTTCATAGGATTAAATGAGTTTCCACTATTATGAAACATTTTATTTGATTCAGATTATTATTTAAGGATGTTTTCAACCAATCTAGTCCACGTTTAACTTTCATTGATTTTTTCTATTTCTTGTCAAATTCTATTGGATCAACTGAAATTAACATCAATGACATGATTTCAATAATAATAGGTATGTATTATTCTCCCATAATATAATAATTTTTATCTACTAGTTTTACCATCTTCATGGCCTTCTAAGAAATAGTTTATTCAATATATTTAATTTTTATATAACCCAATGTTGAAATCACATATTTCTACTAATTTATTTTCACCATCTATAGTATTTTCCCTAACAAAAATTTTTTCTTATGTTTTGATATTTCTCAGTGGAAACATTTTTCACGGTGGCCAATATAAATACATTTTAAACATAATTTCATAAAAAATTCAATATTATTGGAGAAAAATATCTTTTTATCTTCATTTTGTGAACTTTGAATCACCTCCACATTTTTCAACATTGATATAAGATATGTTTGATATCTATAGGGGAACAAATTATTCCAACATTCAACATACTTGTTCCAAAACCTTTAAAAACACCAATAAGAGACAAAATATATAAATTGTGTTGGACACAAATCTACCATGATTGTTCAAATGGTGATTTTTTTTATATTTTATCCACCAAATATGATTTATTAGTGGAATAAATTATTATTTTTTGTTTCTCCCACCATTTTTTTAGGGTGGGTTTATTACAATTGTGCACCAAAATTTTAAAATAATATGAATTAAAACATTCATTATGTATATAAACAGATTTAGGAGAAATCCAATTTTTTGTAAAAATTGAAATATTTTGTTTGATAATTCTAGATATTTTAAATGGATAATTTTATGACATTATTTGTAATAAATATAGTTTCTTAGAAATGAATCATATAAGGTTTTTTGGGAAGTAATATTTCTTTTTACTTCATATCAAAACTCAACTAGAACAAGTTATAGAGTTTTTAAATTTAATGTAAATATAAAAACCTTCAATATTTTAGATATTTTTTCATCCTACAAAAATTTAATTCCATATTTATACTCCCTTTCCTCCATTTTAAATTATACCGATGATTTTTATATATTTTAATATTGAATATTTATTATTTTACAGTATCAATTATCTTTTTTATCATTGATCATAACATGAAAATTATCCGAGTCAATGTTATCCATTACATTTTCATCTCATGCATAGAAGGTTATATCTAGGAAATTTTAGAGTAACTGTTTTTTGAAATTTATTTTAGTAATTTTATCACTGTTTGATACTATACATATTGCATATTTACATTCTAAATAGTTTTAGAATAAAACATTATAGTGATTCTTATACATTCCAATATTTTTGGATTTTATGCATCTATAAAAATTTAAAATTATTCATCATGTTAAGTGATATAATCTTATATATATCTAATAAATTGAAATATAACAAAGGAAAAATATTTTAGATATTACGCCAAGGTTCCCTTAAAATAAGAAAATGAATATTTTTATTCATAGTCACATAACACATTAACTAGTTTAACAAAACAAGAATTCTTAAAATAAATATTTATTTAACTCTTCCCCATTTAATCATCATGAATAAACCAAGAACAAGTTATTTTTATTCTAATTAATAGTTTTTTTTCTCTTAGGTATTCTTTATCCATTGAATATCTAATTTTATATTCATAACACCATATATAAGTAATTTTTTCATAATATTTTAACATGTGGGATTTCTTATCATGAGTAATTTTCTCATAGGGAAATTTATTAATAGTTGTGATAGAATCATTTATATATTTTTATTTTTATGTAGTTTGTAACACTCTTTCACACTATTACAAAATAAGAATTTTCTTATTTTATTTACTAATATTTTATTTATGTTATTTAAAATATTAGAAGTAATGATATTCTAATTATCTATTTAACCACATTCTCCATGTTTTTACATCATCATAAATTTAAAATTGCAGATCAATACTTTAAAATCATAAAATATACTTAGCTTTTATAATCATATACATAAAGGGGATACTACATTGATACAAATTATTGTTCCACCATGATTATTCAAACCATAATTATTGGGGGTAAATAATTGTTGGTGACCATTAAAAAATTAAATAGTTTGTCTCTTTTACTTTATATAGTTTTTGGTGAATGCATCTCACACTATTTTTAGATCACTTTTTTTCATTTAAGAAATGATATACAAGAATCCTAAACATATTTTATACATGGATTCATTATCAACACTCACAATTTGTGATATAGAAGTCTATGTATGGTATTTTTATAGTCCTGGGATGCTAAATATCCATAGTGGGTGATTCAAGGTATACCAATCTCTCTAAATGGCCATTTTCATAAAATATGGTCCCATTACTGGTATTAATACCTCACATTCTCAAAGTAGGTATGAATATATAAATAAAATATACATGGATCCTTGAAAATATTCGATTTAAAACCGATCTACTATAATCCATAGAGATAAAAAAATGTGTCGATGTAAAATAATCACTAGTTTCATTACTAGTTTATTATTTTGATGTGAGTCACAGGGTGGGAAAATTAATAGAAATTTTGAAAATTTTATTCATGGAGGTATTCATGTGGAAATATAAAATTACCTTTTATGATGATCTTAGATATTTTTTCTGATCACTCTATTATTCCAATAATTGATTGTTTACCCTATGTTATGTGTTTTGTAGAAATATGATCACATCGAGTTTTCAAGGAATATAAAAATTTTATTAGCTAAATATTAATTAATTTAAATGTTTTAATTATGTGATATCATTTAAATAGGGTATTGGATTGGGATTCCATCTATTTTGTTGATTCTTGAGGGATTGTTTTCCAATGTGAGCCATAACGTTTCATTAGGCACCAGGACAAGGAACCTTTACCTTCATTTTTCTTTTTAATTAATTTTCAATATTCTTCATTATTTATTTCTTCCTTCTATTTTTTGTTTATCATTCTATGTATACCCTTGGTTCTCCAACATGTGGGTATTTGATTTAAATATGGTGAGGTATATTAGTGGGATACGGAGGCCGAAGTACCTCCTATAGAATTAGTCTAGAGGTAGATTGAGGCTTAGCGGGTGTGTGGTGCGGCTTCAGTGTGAATGGTTGGTTATTCTACCATGTTGTAGGATCATTTTATGTTCCATGATAACAATACCATTACTATAAAAAATTGTTTTATTAATGAAATTTTTAGTTTTGGTAGATCCCATGGGGGTTATTCTAGGCTTAATCGGCAAGAAACAATTGTTTTAGATTGTATTTGGGTTTTCGATTTAGAAAAATATGTGTGCATGACATGTCGTTATGAGAAAATATGTTTTGTGTTATCTTCCTATTCACTTATGATGATGTTTTAAGGACTAATCATGGTTTAAATAGGAGTACTCACCATATATAATGCTAAGGGGTGTGGTCAAGTACTTATCCAAGCACCCCATGGGAAACAAAATTCCCATGTATGGTGGACGGCCAATACCCATGTTAGGTTCATTTCATGTAGTAATACATTCCCTACTACAATACAAGGATAGGTACATGGGATGGTTCCACATGAAGGGTTGTATAACTTGTAGATGTATTACACATTTTGTACCCAGGAATTTTACACACCAGGTGGGGATGAGGTACATGGGATGATACACAATATATGGTACATGGTGTGAAATAAGAGGCACATATCACTTAATTAGAAGAAGTACACAGTATGTGAAATTAAGACCATGACAATGGGGACATTTAGGGGCATAGTCTATGTACAGAAACTACAAACTGAGTACCCCAAGTACACAATGTTTAAAATTCCTTCCCGTGCCTATTTAGCATTTTTTTAATGTTATAATTAGACTTATATGTAATAATTTTTTTGATTTTTACTGTGATGATAAAAATAATGTTGTTATTCTAGATTTCATATGAATTATGAATATTTGTTTGTTACAATAGTATAGTAGGATTATTCATTTCATGTTTGGTTTTAGAAATATCATGTGGGTTGGGTTGTGAACTATGAGTCCTTGGTGAGGGCTGTGAGCTTATCAATGGGATTAGATTATGGCTTCCAACTAGGGTTCATTGAAGTTATTTCATATGGATTCTAAAAGGTAGGATAAATTAGTATATTAATGGAGATATTATTTCTTCCTTATGTGTTAATAGTGTCTTCTTGTGGATAGAGAAGTTGAGTTTTATCACCAATGCTTGAGGATTGGAACTATTGGAGCCCTTGGTTAGAATTGAAGTCGTGGGATGGGGTGAATGAAATGGTTCCATTGAGATATTGATATGAGTCTATTGGACTCTTTACAATTCCCATGTGGGTGGTATCTAATCATGTGAACAATGGATTCTATAGTTATAAGTTGAGAATACATATTTTTCATGGTTTGGATTATGCATAAGAGCCCTGTAAGGGTCATTTCGTCGGAGGTGGAAATTTGTACTATAGATAATTCCCTAATAGTAATGATTTTATTTTTGCAACCCCTTTGGGTGTATTGTTCATCATGGTTTGTTTGGATGTCGTTGAGGGAAATTTTTTTATTTCTACACAAGAAGTGAACTAGGATTTTTGATAAGATATAGGAATAACTCATAGGGATTATTTCTCTTGCTATGACCTTTGGTCCATATAAGGATCCATATTTCTGAATTTCATGGGAGCTTGTGTGAAGTAGGTGAGTCCCGTTTATGAATTAGAGTCTATGTCATGACCCTAGGGTCCCTTGGAAACCTATGTTTAGTGTTGTCATAGTGGTTGGTTTTTGAGATCTTGTAGTGGATATTTGTTGGATGTTGGGAACTAGGGTGTTGAGAAAGGCCATGTACATTGTTGGGTAAATGTTATTTTGTTCTACATGTTTATCTATATCTATAGTGTTTTTGATGTTGGATCATTACATTTTCAGATAGCTAATAGAGGAGATGATTCATGGTGGTTTTCTAAAGAATTACGGATTAAGTGGAGACAATTGGGGTAAAATGGATTGAGCATTAGCCTTGGACATGATATACTTATCTCCACCAATATTTGGATGTTATTTAAAGGAATTAGTGTGAAAATTTATGACATGGATGAATTCACTCCTCCCACATAGTAGAGTGTGTTCCATGGGTTGTGTATCTTCAATAACATATGTTTCCACCACACTAACAAATTATGTCTTGCGTATAGTGGATTCTGAATGATCCTAGGGTCATGGTTGTTGTCTGTTCATATGTAATATATGGAACCCACTTACTGTGGTTCCCATATATAGTTCTTGATATATATTGTAGGACCATCAAGATTAAAATACTCTACTATTTTTCTAAACAATATATTCCCTTCACCAGTTAAAATTATATCATTGGTGTCCTAGATCTTGGTAGAGGTGTTTTTATGAGGATAGTTATTCCATGATGTCTAACATGAATTCTTGTTTCATTTTTAAATCATTTATATTCAATTTATACATTTAATAGACAATAGTTTTCATTTGGATGGGTGTGTTATATGATATAAATCATCTATTGAGGGCCAGAGAAGCGGTTGATTTACCATCAGTGTCAAACTAGATCCCACCATTTGATAGTTCGTTGATTTTGATTTTTCAACATATTTTATAAAACTGTATATTTTCTGCCATTGGTTTTTATTTTAAAAAAGTCTTGGAATAAGATGATTCCATGCACTTATTATGAAAATAGATTATAGGTTTACCATTGGGGTGGCCTACTGAGATTTATTTCTCACCCCATGTATATGGATGTTAATGTGCATGCAGACCTAATGAATTATTATTTTTAGACCATAGGTTGTGTTGTAGATGGGGATAAGGCCTAATGTTGTTTGTTATTGTGGATTCTCTAATGTGGAGTCTAAATATTGGTCTCTTAAGGCTCAATAATCATGGACACTAGGTATTAGGGTCATCTCAAATTTTACCATATATCATATTGTAACATGTTTTAGTTTGTTATTATTTATATGTTGTTGGATGATTAGGAGATCGAATAATTTATGTTTTATGATCTTAGATATTGTATTGTGTAAGTTATATTTCATTTATTTTTTCCGGAATTTTATCAAATTTATTTATTATTCACACACTGATGTTATCAATGTTCACATTTAGTAATTTTCTTCAATGGTTTCCCTTTGATAAATGGTTATATTTTTCCCCACATTAAATTTTATACTATTTATATTTGTTATAAGCCTCTGACATTTTTGGAGACATGCCTAAGGACCTATATAACGCTATATATAGTAATATTTTAGGCTGAATCAGGGAAATGTTTTATAAAGCAGTATTAGAGTATTTTAGTTATGAGATTTGTGAAATTCTTTGACAGTTGGCCTAGGAATTTCTCAAAAACATGATTGATATAAGACTGGTGTATCCAAAACACATTTAATAATAGGAAGTTCCTGTTTTTGGTGAATTTGATTTCTATTCATGGTTTCTGGTTTTATGAGTGTGTGATTACATTGAGTGTGATACACATGGTATTGAGGATTTATTGTTTATTCTTATTTTTATAAGACTTTTTGTGGGAAATAGGCTTTAGTCCACGCCTCATTCTAGGTATATTGGATTCACATGACATATTTTTATCATTAGTGTTTAATTTATGATGTATGTTCTATTGTTTAAAGTGTCTGAAACTTCTCATATGATGTTCTCTCCTATGATTACTTTGTGTAATTTCACTAAATTAAATTACAGGTATATATTTTATTCTTATAATTGGAGGGCTGGATCTTCCTGTGTAATTCTAACTAGTGATAAATATGCATTCCCTTATTTGAGAGATGCATGGAGACCTTTGTGGGTTGGTAATGGGTTCAATGTGCCCTATTGGTTTCTCTATAAGGTCAAGGATTATTAAAAGATTGTTGGATCAGAATTGAGTTTCAATGAAGTAGTGGTTCCCATAGATTCTAAGGTCTATATTAAATGGAAGAGAATTATTATTTATAGGTGTTTTTTATTAGGTCATGCAGTGTATCCCATGTACTTGTAATCACCAACAGCTTTGATGGGCTTGATTATTCTACCTTAGAGGGGTTGTTGCAGCAAAATTTTACCTTGGTGTGGTTAGTAATGATGTTGAATGATGATTGAAAAGAAGATAACTTTGAGGGATCCTTATGTTGTTTCTAGCTTTAGGGAGTCTGTTCGGTTGAACACAAATACCTTCAAATTTTATTTGTTCCCATTGTAACATAGTTGGCGGATTGATAGATTCATGTGGATTTGAATCAACACTCAAGAAGAGGGTGGTTATGTGGTTGATATTTTCATGAGGGGGATGCCACATTGTTGAGAGGAATTATGATGGTTCTTTTTTTGTATGGGAATAAAACTTTTGAGGAGCATGGTCAATTGTTTTAGGAAAGTTTCTCTAACATCATTTGGACTTGAACTTTGTGATTGTGGATCATGTTGCTCATTCAGGACTAGTTTATTGTAATCAATACAACAAGGATTTCACCATATGATGTTATAGGTTATGAACCTTATATTAGGTACTATGTTGAGCATTTATATTTCTTTTATTAGATGTCCTATAATGAGAATAATGTGTGGTTTTGTTGTGTTGTCACTCAGATGTGAATTGTTTGGCCAGGTCTATCTACTATGTTTTTTAATAGATGTAGTGTCAGACATATGGATTTTCGTTTGGATGTGCTGAGAAGATTAGGATTATCTTATACTGGGGAGAGTTAGAATGGTCAGGTTTTGACGTCAATTATGTTGGGATAGAGTTGGGATTCTCTAAGACTACTGATTTTATGGTTGAGGGATTATTAGTTATTCTACTTGTAGTGGTAGAGCATGTATGTTTTCTATCCATTGAGCCTATATTAGGGTAAGAATCATTCATGATTGGGAGTTTTTTAATTATCACATCATCAATTGAATTTAATATCATAGAAAAAATTTAACATTTATATCCCATTGGTTTTCAAAGTAAAATTTTAAATTTACATCTAATATTATCTCAGATAATTTTTAAAACCACTCTTTTTGTTCCATAATTGGGATTTTACCCTTGTACATAAGTAAAGATCAAATATTATTTGACTGAATTTCGATGGAATATTTAATACTTATATAATTAAATATTTATTTTTTATGCAGTTTCATTTAATAATATCTTTTAAACTGACCATCATTTTGTGATTTTACCTCTACTATTGAGTCCTGAAAGAGGGATTTTTCATATGTGAGAAATTACCATTCATCATGTTATAGACCCAATTTCATTTCATTTTTCACTCCCTGTTTTATTTTTTCTTTTTTTGTCCATTTTTTCCTTTTTAACTGTCCCTTTTAATTATGTATACACTAATTGGTATCCCCCTTTGGTGTATTCATCCAATATAGGTAGATTGTTGGAAGAGGTAGAGGTGGGAAGAGGTGCTACATTGAGATCTCTAAAGAAGATAGATTAGGGATCGATAGGTGTGTGGTGCAGATCAGGTGGAATGGGTCGATTATTTCTTCCGTAGAGGTATCCACATATTATGTTTTATTCCAAATATACATAGATTCTAGTTGTTTGAAATATTTTAAATCCTTTATTCTGTTTATGGTGACATCATGAGGGTTGATATAAGATTAATTAGAATGAAATGGGGGTTTTCGGAAGATTTAGGAGATTTTTGTTTAGGAAATCCTATATACACAATGTGTGGTTTATAGAACACAAACCTTGAGTTCTTCATATTTCATGAAGGTGAATCCTTTTGGATAACACACTATGTATATGGGTTCACACACAATTTTGTGGGAATGGTCACATGGTCGAGTAATCATCCAGACACCTCGTGTTAAGAAACATGGCCATGTATGGTACACGAACATTCACCATGTAATGTTAATTCAATGTAAGATTACACACACATGTTTAGCACATATTCGGGTACATGATTATATTTCCCATGGGGGGTTACATTCCATTTACCAGTTGTACTTCACAAAAAAATCATGCATTGTACGCACTGAGTGGGGGTAATATATACGGTTCACTACCCTTAGTAATGTTCACATCATGTATTGAGAGATACACATCACATTATTTGGAAAATAGTACACTATGATTCCTCAGGACCATGTCTACGGGGTACATATGGGGGTACAAGTTGTGTACTTTATGTAAAAAACTATTTCTTTTCCATCCATGTCATATATATCCTATTTTCCCCCTATCATTAGAATTTGACTTGTGAGAAGTCCATTGTAATCTTTTTTCTACATAGATCATGAAGGTGGGATAATATTATATTTTTTAGGCATTATAGAGGTTTTTTTGGAATGAGTGTGTCTAGTATGTGGATATCATTGTGGTTTTATTTTAGAATCCTCAAGTGGGTTGTATTGTGATATCCGATGCATGGGTGAGGGTTGTGAGATCATTAGTGTGCATAGATTGATTATTAAGTCCCATTTTTAGTTTCTTTTGGATAAATCCGATAATGGAGTATTGAGTATAATATCCAATGATTTACTGAAATATCCATATATGATATGGAAGAAAGATCATGGTTAGAGAATTTTATGTTTATCCTCTTTGTCTGAGGATTCTAGTTGATTTTTAAAAAAAAATATCAATAAAAATTTATTAAAAAAGAGAGTGATGGGTTACATGAATAAGAAAGATGGTATCTTTTTAAAATATATTACTACGTGAGGGAGAAGATCATCCCACAAAGTATCACTCCATGTCATAGCATGGGTGACTCATTTATTGGAAAGGCCTTCTGTTACCATGTTTGCTTCTAGATACATACGAGAGGCAATGTATGTGATTTCAATAAGATAATTGAGGCTGTTCATCCAGCGATTAGTGAGAGGCCAGGCAAGGTGGACCACCCCATTCTAAATAGAATGCACAACGGTAGTGGAGTTTCTTTGTATCCAAATTTTATTCCATCCTTTTATCTTGAAAAAAATAATGGCCTAATTACCGCCATCATTTCTGCATCAAGAGGAGAGGCATTGCCACATCTCCCAAAGAAGAATCTATGACATTGACCGAGATAATCTCTAAAAATGGCCCCATATCCCGTAGGACCCGTGTATCCTCTGGAAGCTCCATCTATGTTGATCTTGATCCATCCAGGGGTCAGATCACGCCAAAAAAACCTCGATAGAATTATTTGTCTTAGTGTAAAGGCCATCAATTTTCAGATGCCAGAGTATCACAAAGTCCCCAGCCGAATTGTCATAGTGGGATTTCTGAATCAGGGTTGTTTCCCTGTTGGAAATAAATACCCTCCTCCAAGCTGCATTCAGATTAAATGAGTAATTTTTGAGAATAATTGTATTTGTATCATACCAGATCACATATAGGTGTTTAGAAACAGTGGAAAGTAAGAGGTTCTTGATTTTCCGAGAAGATTCAAGATCCACACAATGTTTTAGCTATGAGATAATAGAGTCAGAGGATAAACAGCATCAATCGAATAGGTCAGTAACATAATTCCATAGAGCAGAGGATGTAACACACGATAATAAAAGATGATTGGTTTTTTCCCTATGTTGATGGCATAATTTTCATTTTGAGAATTGTTGGACACGAAAAGATTGAAGACAAGCCTCTGTTGGAATACTGTTATGGGAAATTCCCCAGACAAGGTTGAGCCTTGAAGGCTTAATCCAACGTCTCTCAAAAAACATCAACCACGAGAAAATGGGGTATGAGTTAGTGAAACAATGATTATAGAAGTATTTGGAATCCAAAATGCCGTTGTGAATAGGCTCCCAAGGAAATCGTCCCCACTTATAAAGGGGTAATTGTACAAAACACGCATAATGAGATTAGGGAAATTATATATATTAGATTGTGTTACATAATTTATGGTGAGGTTGATGTTGTCTGGAGAAGCATTCGGAGATTGCATAGAGATTAGACGGTTCCCAGTCTAGTTATCGAGCCAGAAGTTCATAGTGGAATCTGAAATAACAATCCATCTTGAGTTATGCATGATGTCAACAAAGGTATTTCTAATGGATGGCCAGAGGGAATAATTGAGGTAACTTGATTGAACTTTTTTACGATTTTGCAGGAATCTATTATGAAATAAGGTTACGGAGTCTGATTTTTTATTGATCAAACACCAGGTGAGATTTTCTTGAAGAGCCTCATTAAAAAGTTTGAGATTTTTAATGCCAAGACCACCTCTTTCAAGGGGTCTACAACATGTAAACCAAGGGACAATAACAAGATTTCTTTCAAGAAATCTACCGGTCCAAACAATGTTTTTTATGTAGATATATACTTATTTAATAAGACTATTATGCCATTTATATATCAGCATGGAGTAAACCATTTTGGAGATAATTGTGGATTTTACGAGGCAGATCCTGCCATCATGGAGGGGTGTTTCCATTTTTAGGAGGCTAGTTGATTAGTCACTTAGTCCGCAACAACATTAAAGTACATAAATTTTGGCCTACACAAGAAAAGGGGAACTCCTAGATAGGTAATGGTGATGGATCCCTCTATGATGCCAAGACTTTCAATGATAAAACCAATTCTAGAAGGGGGAATTTTTTCCCAAAAAAGATATAGGATTAATTCCAGCTAACGGATTGGCTAGAGGAATCTTCATAGTGAGACATATCCTTTTAAAGGTTAAGGATATTTTTTCTACCCCCATTAAGGAACAAAATAATGTCATCAACATAATGAAGATGAGTCAGAACCCCTTGATTTCTAATTTCCGAGATTGGATTTTCATACGAATCCCTTTAAGGTTCATTCCGTGGAGGTGGCCTTAAAGACCATTGGGAGTTCCCTTGTAGGTATGATTTTCTTTTTGATGACGCTTTTGATGTATTATTAATCATATATCAGTTAGAGGTCACTGATGGCGAATTGGGTTGTTTATAACTTTTTGTGTTCGGTGATTTGGGATAAGGTAGAGGAACCCCGCATAGGGTGTCCATCTCATACTTTGGTATTTGGTCAATTTGAAGATAGATTAATGGGAATGTCTTGAGATATTAGGTGTTGGAGGGGAGTCCCTTTTTGGACATTTCCATTATCATGGGATGGTTGGGACTATGGGATTTCTAGGTTTTTTGGCCCTAATGTGGATCTTTGAGGGCCCATGGTTGCAGTTTTTTGGGTTTTGAGATCCATTGTTATGTGAGATGCCCCATGATATGATTTATGAGAAGTGTTGTTAACTCAACTGTTTGGTTTAAGGTGTTCATCATTGGATCATCCCACATTTTATTAGCATTTAAATATGTTTTTTGTGGGAGTTTATGATTAAAAATATTTTTTGAGGAGGAGACAATTAGGATATCATAGAATTAGTGTTGTCCAAAAGTTTTGATATTCTTCATGCATCTAATGCTTCAATAATGTTATGCAGTCTTCAATATTCAATGAATGATTTTTTGGAGTGCATCCTCCCTCTTGTTGAGTGTGTTCCATATCTATAGTGGCTTCATGAACATGAGTTTCTTAGGGCACCGACGTAGTAGGTTTTTTGTACCATGTATTTTGAGAAACAGATGCATACAATCGATGGATTTTCTTATACTATTCAGCGATGAGTCATCTGATAACCAAGTCAATACATGATGACCCAAATTGAAAGTGGTACTTCCAACCATTATCCATCTAATTTTTTTATTATTGACCATTTCTCTTCTTGATATGTTCACTTATTGTGAAACACAAACTATGAAAACTAAACATTCCATGTTTTTCTACAAAAAAATCTCTTTTAATTTTTTTCATTCATGAAATTTATCATAAACCTTATGTGAACCATTCAAAACCCAATGATTTCAGTAATAAAACATGTTAATTTTATAAAACAAACAATATAAATTAATTTAAAAAAAAAATTCATGTTATAGAATGAATAAAATGGGATATAATACATCTACCACATGAAAATTGATGTTAATGTCGTATGACATATGAACTATTCTTGATAATGGACAACAAAACCATTACATAATTTGATCCAAAAACATATCATCATGATAAACATCATGAAACGTTAATATATACATGGTAGAATAAAAATAGTGATCTAGGTGATAGAAGGTGAGGTTATCTAATGAAATTTGGTTAAAATTAGATCTTACCATTGATTCTTATGATCCCAAACACATTGATTTGTCAAAAATACCATCAGGATCAATGTGAAATGCAAATGGAGCCAACAGTGGATGAGAAATTTAAGATTCAATATGAAATAGAGATAAATGAGGGTGTGGGTTCTTAATTGTAGTTAAATATTAATTATTATAGTATTAAAATCACATAACATTGTTTGGACACATGGTTTTTCAAACCATGATCCAACGAAGAAGGGATAGTATCTCAAGATCATCCCATATATTGTTTGGGTATCATGATTTAAAAAACCATTTGACATCAATTATTTTCCCACTATCCTTTTTCATAAGATTTCTACCAGTATGCACAAATTTTTTAAAATAGTGCACTAACCATGTACCTATCCAATGAATCCCAAAAAGACACTATATAGTTTCATGGTGATAGTGAACGGTTTCACTTAACATTTCTAAAAATAAGAACCTCTAGAAAAACTTTTAAAACACTCTACTTTTATTCCAAAATATCAAAACTATATCCCTATATTATATAGCATAAAATACATAATAAAAGGTAATGTAAGGAAAATAAATGCTGTAAAATTCTACAAATCATTTAATTATCCATCATTAAAATATTTTCTATTTTCAGTTCATTGTAAATTGCTAGGCTACTACCCTTACAATTATTTCTCATGTTCCCATGTCTATTCCTGAATTTTACAATGCTTCAATAAGAATCATACTAAATCCATAATATTGTCACATAATATCTAATCATGAATATCTAAAAAGAATTAACATAACATGAATAAATATAGAATCAATATCAATATCAATATGGAATCATTGAATTACATGGTCATTATTTCACTGCTACATCATTAATTGAGAAAAATGAAACTATTTTTTCATGAAATGAATCATAGTGGTAAATCTAACTGCTAGACAACATCTAAAACTATTCTATGTATCATAATCGGTCCAATGTATGATAGAAATAATTTGTGCTTCTTAAAAAAATGGATATTCCCTCGCCCTATAGGGATGTTCAAGATAATATAACCACCCACATAAAATGATAATGGGTGATGATGATCATCGATAAATGTTTCTTTAGTGACTCTAACTAAACATTAACCAATATTTTTCCACTATCTCCACTCAAATGGTTTCTCCGAGAATTAACATCGTTTGTCCAAAACGTGCAGCAACATTGTATTTGGGTAGTGAATCTCAACAACACTGTACAAAATTTCCTAGAGATAGTGCCTAGTATCACTTAACTTTTTCCATGATGAGCGCCTCTTGAAGAACATAAAATAAAACTCTTAAACTCATCAATAACTTCTAAAACCATAGACATGTATTAAATAACTACATAACACATAATAAAATGAGAAAAAACTAAAAATCGTCGATGTTACATTCTCTATAATTGTAATATTTCCATCCTTAGAAAGGTAGATGTTTTTTGGATATTTTTAAAAGGACATGCCACTTCCCCTAAAGTTTTTCACATGTTCCCTTTCATCTTCCTGAATTTGACCATTCTACCTTAAGAATCAAAATAAAAAGATAATATTCTCATGAATGATATTATCATTTCTATCCACTATTTGAATCATCACATGAATGAATGTAGATTTTATTTCAAGATCAATATAGTCTCATTTGAAAAGGTGGTCAAGATCAGGTTGGTACATTTTTAAATGAGACACATATAGAAAATTATGCATTAAAAATTTATTTTGGTGGAAATAAAAAATCATAGGACACATCTTACATTCTTTTAAGAATCTCAAAAGGTAAAATTTATGAAGGATAAAAAAAATTCATACCAAAACGATGACACACTGGCCTTGGATAGATTCTCAACAAAAAATGATGATCCCCATAAAATGATTTTAAATGAAGATTATGATATGAATAATATTATTTATGACTATAATACATTTTTATCCACTCATTTATCATTTTAATATTCTCAATTGTCTCATCCTCAATTCTTGGTCTGATTAGGGAATCCTCACCCACTTCCACCCAACTATGTGGAGAAAAATCAGGGAAGAAATAAATGTCATATAAAGGTGAAATATTTATCAAGGACTAATCATTATTTTTATAAGATAACTCTACTAATATTATATATATCCCATGAGTCACCAAAAACCATAACACTTTCTCATATCATGTCTTCTAGAATTTGGATCATCTGTTTATAATGTCCATCCATTTTAGGATAATGACTTATGATCATGGTCAACTGGTTGATGGGTAATTTATATAAGTATTTACAAAAGGGGGATATAAACATATGTTCCATGTTAGAAATAATTGAAATTTGATCAAAATTATTATTTTCAAATATATGGATGTAGAGTTTTAATAATCATTCCACCATGTTGGATTTCCAATTTCGAATCAAGTCAGATAAATTTTTGAGTTGATCAATATGAACCCATATGTTATCATGTTTCAAAAAAATTATTGGTGGACCTATGAAAAATAGCATATTTACATAGTCTTATTTATAAAATTTTATAGATAAATAACGTATTATAATAGTGGGAGTTCAGTTCTCCACATTGCCCTTCTGATAGGTGAGGCATCTTGAGACCTACATTTCTACATTCCTCATTTTTCCAACATTCCAAAACCATTCCCTTATTTTATTATAAATATTATATATTCTAGGATTTACAACATAAAATAATTTTTGGATGGAAAAGAAAATAAATTCCTCATAAGTAGTTGGTACCACTATCTGATCTCTAGAACACAAAAATAAACACTCATATTGAATTTTCCCTTAAAAATATGACCACAATTATTTTTTCACACGATAATATTATATTAAAAATTATATGTATGAGTATCATTAACATAGACAATCAAATCAGAAACTAAAAAAGAAAAAATATAATGGTAACATAATCTTGTACCCCATAAACCAGTTTCGTATCAACTATGAATGACATTATCTACCAACGATCTGAATCATCTTTATCTAACTGACTATGTGGATTACTACTAAGTGTGTCAACAATTTAATTTCTTTTTCCTTTCTTAAAAATAAAATTTAATTCATAAATTGTAATATAATTCACTAATATCTGGTTCTATTGATTCAAATACCATAGTGAGATAAAAAACTTCATGCTCTTATAATCCGTTAACCCAATGAATATCTCACAAAAAAGATAATGACGCCATGTTTTTTGGGCATAAACTACATCATCTAAAACTAAAAAATATATTCAATAATTATTATAATGTACATGTAATTTCAATGACCCATAAGTCCCAAGTGGATCTTCATTCACGAGGACACACCCCAATCTAGATACAAATGCATAAAAACAAACCACATTGCATCATCAAGACTCCGGTTACATAAGGATATGTGAAGAAGTAATCTATAACAAAGGATATTGGAATGAATTTTAGATCACAATTATCTATTGAAAATGAACACCTTTCATTTTCAATGAACTCATATTTAATGCATTTTGAGAATAATCATGAAGAAATCACTAATACCCTCTTTAAAGGAAATACTATATATCTAAAAGTCATTTTCAATGGTTTTCAAAACATAATAACTTATCTAATTTTATGACCAATAAAGATAATTATTTAAAAAATGACATTTTCAAGTAATCAAACAAAATTTATCTAAAAATAATACTTTGTAATGTTATTGTAATGGTGATTTTCTCACCAGATACCCAAAATTATGCCCATGTATTATTCACAATCAGACTTAACACCATAATACGGAAAAACATTGTCAAAAAATTCTACAAAAAATGATCCAAGATAACTATGGAATAAAAAAATTAATCAATACCATAAATACCACTGTAGAATTTTTATGACTGAATATAATCAAAACATATTCATAATGGATATAAAGACTTTAGAATTTTGTTTTTAGAATAATATCATTCCAAATAAAAAGTTGATGATACCCTAATAAAAAATATATCATAGATAACCACTAGTCTCCCCAAAATTTTATTAAATAGAACATAAATTATATGTAGAGTATATCAATACTTTATCAAATCCCTTTTTAGTTTACTATAATCCTCCCAAATATACAATTATTCCATCTAATTAATTTTAAAAAATAACTAGTCTTGGTTATGGAGATATATTTTTTCAAATGAACCATTTTTTTATTAATATTCGTGGTGAAGCAGAAATGCCATTAATTCCTTTCAATTAATCTGAGATAATATAATTCAAAGGGGTTTGGTCCTTTGGCGGAGACCAATCATAAATTAAAATTCTCTTTTAGGTACAAACATCATGAAATTTTTAGTAAAGAAACCACAAAATGTATCAATGGTGGTTCACAGTCTCTATATTTGATTTCATTATTAGATTCTAATGTTGTTTCTATGTACTGGGAAGGGATATTAAAAACCATTTGAACCAAAGGTCATTCACTAGTTTCATTAAAATAAAAATATCCATTAATTACATATACTATTTCATATAAATATGTGAATCCATCCTTCAAAAAATTAGTACACGTGAAACGTGAAAATGTAAACTGATCCATTAACAAAATTCTGCACATATATCCATCTAAATAGTTTCTAACTACCATAAAAAACACATCCTCATCAATAATTATAAAACATACTACACACATAATGTCTTTATATTCTCCTTGGCTAAGATGTATTTATAGTTTTAATACACTTGGAATCATCTCAATGTTTAATCACATATGATTTACAATATAAGATGTATTAAAATATTTTGACGTGATCATATCTAAAAAATATTTCATAGGATACAAAATTAAACTGATTTTGTCTAATTCCATCAAAATACGAATTTTATGTTGTGGGATCATCTTTTATTCTCTATAAAATTGTGTACATGTTCCCCCATGATCCCTGCCTCATCTAAGATTTATTTTCATGAGGATTTTTTATGATCCTAGAATAACCTTTGAATGACTGGTTCTCTAAATGTTAACTATATTTGATTGGTAATACCATCAGATCATTGGTTTTTAGAGTTATATATGGTGTATCTCCATTATCTAACATAGTGGTTCTACGAAAATAACATTGAAGTTGATCCACCCACTTAAAATATTAACAAGAATAGGGTGGTATCATATAATCTCACTACATATGTGAAAAATATTTACATAAGAAATATTCAGGCTTGTTACTCTATCATGGTGTAATTTTTACTAATTCATTAATATGATTTTGGCATTTCCCTAAACCCTTAATAAATGTAATCACACAACTTCATATTATTAGAATTATAGTTCCCAGATTTTACCATAGAGAAACAGATAATACCCCCAATAATAATCATAATAATATTATTCTTTGTTATATTTACCATGTAACCATATATATATATATATATTACATAATACAAGAGCTAGGTATTTTATAGTGAATCTCCTACCCCAATCCAGATTCAAATATAGGGTCCTTCAAGGACACACTAATAGAAAACTAAATTGGAAAGTGAACGTTCTTAATAAGTATAGGTTCAAACTTAATCAATGAAAGTTTCTATTAATAATGGCTAAATAAATTTGTCTTCCAATCTGTTTTGAAAGTCTGTGGATTAAATTTTTTATTGTATATTTATTCAAAATTAACCCAAATAAGGTTATAGTATAATTTATCATTTAAAGATAAATCAAACCATTTTTAGGCAATATCATCCAATTTATATGTTGATAACTCTATCTTGAGCTAAACTGATGTACTATTAAAATATAAAATTTCATTCATCTTTTAATCCACGCATTATCTTTTTTAGGTTTGGAATCCACAAAAAATATTGGCTTACTATATATATTATAGTTCATGAAATAATCCACATTTCTTTGTGCATCCTTTATTAACAATATAAATGTTTCGGAATGGTTACACAATGATCTGAAAATGTTTTTGGTTCAGCATTGGCATATGGTAGACAAATTTTTATATTTCAACATTATTTGGATTTATACAATGTATACCAAGTTCCATTCCCTATATTATGAACAAATCCCATTTATCCATCACTCACTAGAAATTTAATTCTTGGAAAATTACAAATCACCATAGCCAACAATCATTACTACAAATTTAGAATGAATAAAATATATAAATTTATAATAAACTAGATAAAAAATATTGTCCTAATAGAAATAATTAGTTGTAATGAATGATTTAAAACACTGATGTTCCAAAAAAATGAGGATAAGATGATTACTGACCTAAAAGTTTCATAGAACACTTACATACCCAAACCACCCTGGAAACCCAAAGTTCAACATAAAGAGGTCATCTATGTATTTTAATGTTATACATGTCATGTTATAAAATTCCTATCTCATTAATACCTTCCAAAATGGATAGATAAGCCATCCAAAATAATACCATTTGTAATATACCACCCTAAACCACTGGGTTGGGGTAGTATAGAGGTTCTAGGGACCATAGGTGACTTCCCCATGACACCAAATGCATAAAATATATGAAATTAGCTTATAAGAACATTGGGAGATGATATTCCTTGAAGAAAAAACATGACCTAACTATACAAATTTAAAAAAACCAAAACAAACTATATTACACATGGGTGAAATATATGCAACCATAAAGGAAACTAATGAAAAATAAAAATCATATTAGCAGTAAAAAGTGATATAAGATGAATAACTTAAACCAAAATACATCCAACTTGGTAAAAACATAGAGGTATAACTCAAAATAATTATTGTGAGAACACCATGAACCAATCATCAATATGTGGATGTAGCATCATTATTCACCAATATAAATGTATGATTCCATTTCAATTATATAACGAGGTAGAAAACATTTGGAAATGAAAAAACATAACTAGAAGGGGGTGATTATAAAAATCAATAGGAAATTTAAAAAGGCTTCCCATATCATGTCACATGGGAAATAAAATTCATAGAATAGTTTAAATAAAATAAGGGATGATAATACCTAAATATTTTATATCATGAAATTTAATTTCAATAAAAACAATTTAACCCAATAAAATTGCCCATTATTTCATTTTCACATGGTATACCATACAATGTATCATACACAAAATAAACACTTTAACAATTGCCATGTATCACATAATAATCATCTGTTGTTATTTATCTGGTTAAAAAATTTCATTTAATTACCCCCATTAATGATGGAACATCTATTCAATATTCGTCCTTATAATGATGAATGTATGAAGTCCAAAAATTCAGTGTTTTTCTACAAAAATATTTTCTCCTCGAAACAAATTTTTCATTAATATATTTTATCCAACAAATTGTGTGAATAATTCAAAAACCAATACTTCCATTACAAAATGATTGAAAATGTAATAAAAATAAATAAAATAATCTATATATCTATCAATTATGTTAATGAATGATTATAATGAGGTTGCCTACTTTTCAGTGATTGGTGACTACATTTAATGGAACAAGAATAATTTTAGATCCAGTTCTATAACATGTTCCCTTAAATAAATACAAAAATAAATCATTAATAGAACATAATATAAAATTAATATATCAATGAAAGATTAGATCTTACATTAACTGTGATAGGTGATGAGAGGATCTAAATATAAATTCAAGTAATAAGGACCTATCAATGACTTTGGATATCCCAAAACCTTGATTCATCATGAATGATTTCTGGAATAATGGGAATCATTAGAAAAGACTTCGATGGACGAAGAGTTAGAGGTCTGTGATGAATAAGTGAAAAATGAGGGTTCTAGGGAAATAATATATGTAAATGATAAACATTCATAAAATCAACTACATGACATAGGGTAACACTGCCGGGGTTTTCAAGATATGTAAAAACAGTATGCATTCTACATGACATCAACCATACCATTGATGTTTTTTACCAAACAGTTTGACATGAAATACTGCTACCATTTGATGATACTCTCTAAAGGTAATCCTAATATATGTTTTGAAAAAAAATCACACCAAAAATAATTATAATAATTTCTATAGATAAAAAATTTCTCCATTAATGTATATGGGTTCTCTAAACCACACACCACATGTGAAACAATCCATTCACTCCCCACATCACCATGTATATTTTTTAGGGTGATATTTCACAATTAACCTTAATTTTAACCAAAACATAAACCACCATAAACACATCCAATAAACTCTAAACCATTAAAATAATTTCAAAACACAAAAAATAATAATATAAATTCACAATATATAATAAAATGTTAATATTTCTAAAAATGGGGAATTATATCATCCCAACCATGGGATGATCATTCCTTGAAATTTTTAATTTTTTTGAGGAATTTTAAAAGTTCAAAACAATGCTCTTAAATTTCCCTATCATGTTATCATATATATTTCAATGGATTACCATTCCTCTACATGAATAATACTAAAATGATATTATTCCCATGAAAGAGCTTCTCTTGTGTATCAAAGATTCATATCATCGCATCAATTAATGTAGCTTCTGACATTAATTCAACATGTAACCATCAATTGATTTGGTCAGGACCGAGATGGTAATAATTATTTAGGATACATGAAACACAATGTAAACATAAACGAATTTTGTATGTAATGATACAAATAATCAAAATATCCCATTAATTAAATTATCTCAAGAGGACCAATGTACCAAGAAGACCACTTTTCTTTTTTCTAGAATTATGATGTCATAACCTTGGAATTATTCTCATGAAATCATTATCACCAACATCAAATGATAATGATTGAAGGAGATGATCCATATATGATTTATGAAAACATTGATCCATAACTATCTTATTTATAATCATTTTAATATTCTTTATTATATCATGTACAAAGCTAGTACAAATATGTTACATCTCTCATGACTCCACCCAAAAAAGTGGAGAATTACTAGAATGACCATACAAGAAATCAAAATGTTCCCTTTATATAGCATCCTAATAAATTTAATTTTTGTAGAACTCCATTAATGGTATATGATCCACCCACATGCCACCAAAATAAATAAGATATCCTCTTAATATGTATTATTTTGTTTGGATAATATGTTCATATTTTCCACCTATTTGAAGATGAAATTTATTTCAAATGGTCAACTTGGTTATATGGTCTTGGTGTATGTATTTCTAGAATCCAAGCATAACCATAGGGTCCTAGTTAGAGATAATGAAAATTGGAACACAATTCAACCTTAAAACTCATAGGATGTTGTGTTTTTAAAATTCATCCAATTTATATTATTGGAATATGGGAATAATGTGAGATGACTATGTAATTTTCTCCATGATAACTTATATGAAATCATGTTTGCAGACAAACTTTAGTAGAAAAATGAAAAAATCAATAGAAATTTTCCCCCATTTATATACAGATATAGTAATGGACTACAACAGAAAAACTATACACCAGTGATCTATTGGTACCTAATAATGTGTGGGGAAACATGATAAATACTATTCCACAATACACTTCTTGAAAACACACAAAAACCATTAACTAATAACCTTTTACTTTTTCTAAATTCCAGAATTAAAAACCAATTTTAGGTAGTGGTGGGATGTGTCACATTGTTCTTGAAAGGATGGAGGCATAATATTATAATCTCAAAAACATATCACAAAACATCCATCATGTTTTCATAAAAAAAACAGACACCCCAGAATTGTGTTTTGGCATCATGGTCAAACATTCAATATCAGAATTTTGAGAATTTTTAACCTACTAAGAAAAATTAAGGACGCGAAATCTATAATTGAAACCCCAACATTTCCTGGTCCAGTATAATCCTATTTCATTTTATCATTGAATCAAATTAGTTACCATTGATCTAAATTCTCATTATCCCAATATGTATATGAATGCATAGTTTATGAATCAATATCAATTTTTTACTTGATGAATACATCAATTCATAGTAAAATATGTGATGATATCCCATCTATCTTCATTTCAACTGATTCAAATATCATTTTGTGAAAATTTTATTTACGCTATTATGATATTTGAAAAATGATAATTTCACTCCAAAGAGGATAATAATGCCACATTTATAGGAAATGGACTAAAAAAATATCTAAAATTCAAGTGTTTTGTAATTATTCTCAGGAACAAGAAACTATTGCGACCCACAGTTCACAAAATGATCATATTATCGGATAAAACACCATAAGATAGATCCATAATATTTATAAAAAAACCACATATCCATGCCCTAACATTAACAATGTAATAAGAGGTGCTAAATTAAGATAAACATTATGATTTTTTAATGATGTCTAAAAGACATCGCCCCATTGAAAAGGAGCAAATTTCAATTTAAAACAATGCAACAGTCTAACATGTCATGAAATATCCTGATGAAAGAATAAATAATACACTTATGGTCCAATAAAAATATATATCTAATATAAATTCTTCAGTGGTCTCCACAAGATATATATTTTTATAATTACAGGATATATAGACACTCATACTTTAGAAATAAATTTTCAAGGGAAATATTCCTATTCTGTCCATAAATCATTCTTTGTAGGCTTAGTATAATGTAGATTTTATTAAAAGATACCCAAAACTATTCTTATATGTTGTTCATGCTCATCCATAGTCATATAATACACCAAAATTTAATTAATACCCAACTCCTAGACATATTTAATATACTAATAAACAATTTGATTCATCAATCATATAAAAAATTTAAAGCATTCATAAAACTCAAAGGAATAAGAACATATTTCAAATGGTCATAATGACTTTGAAAATATATTTTTGGAATGTAATCTTTCAACAAATAATTTTGATGATACTCAGATTGTGGATAAATATTATAGAACCATTTGAATCCCCAAAATATTAAATATCCCATCAATTATTGTATGATATTGTATTTTATTTATTATATTATGACTGACATATGATAATCTACAAAAAGATAATGATTTCTACCTGATTTTATTACAGATATATTTTTTGTGTTGCTTTGAGACATAAATGTTTAAATGGATCATTTTCATTCTAAATCTTCTAATAGAGCCTTCAATTACATTAATTCCATTGGTTACATCCTAAAATAAAAAATTGGAATAGAATTTTTACTTAGTAGGAGATCATTCATAAATTAAAATCCTTTTTCATGTGGTAACACATATAAGTTAATCTGAATGAAATTTTTAAATTTGTCAATAATAGTTGAAAAATATCAATGTGGGTTAGTATCAATAGTATCCAAAGTAACTTCTTCTAACTCATAAGAGATATTCCTAACCATCAGTATCAAATGTTATACTCTACCTTCTTTCACATCCCAATACCCTTTAAAGAGATTCAAAATACCATCTAAATATGTGAAACTTTCTCTCCCAGAATAACATCTGATCTAGAACTTGAATGTTATTAACCATTCCACCCCCAAAACTCAAATATATAAATATATTCATGTCAAAAACATATAAATTCATAAATAATAATTATCTCATTGATAGTATAATAACATGATTCAAATATAATGACTCTATGTTTCTTTATTTTGAGTGGTTTTTTAAGCTTAAAGACTTTAGGAATCATCTTAAAATATAATCCCATGTGATCAACAACTCAAGAAGAAATAAAATACTATGATTTACCTATATTAAATAATTCTTTTATTAGATAGTTATTTAAAATAATACTACCCCACAACCTCAATGGACTAGATTGTTACTCTGTTATCATCTTCTCAAAACCATATAATTACATAGACCGGCATGATCTATAATTCCTTGATTATATTTCATTACCTGATAATTTTTGGAGTTCCTAAAAAAACATAGTTCATTCATTTTTGGGGACAATAGTTGTTCTCGAGATATATTCTTAACAAATAATTAGTTGTAAGAGGCACAAAAGTTGTATGTTTAGAGACTAAATGAATAGTGTTATGTCAAAAAATCTATATGTCCCATATAATTATTATAGTGAAATGATAAGTATGGTGCCATAAAATAACACTTCACATGAGAAAAGTTAAAACATTATAAATATATGGACTTAATAATAGGTTTTTATATAAATTTTAACAATTCAGTTTTCTGAGTATGAGGTTCACCACCTAATTGAGAATATGTTTCCTACATACAATTGTTCATAGAATTGTTGTTCCCAATAGTTCCAGAGGATACGAGCTTAATTCCTTTTATAAGATTCCAAAAAACCATCTCTGACATATTCACCCTATTTACAAATTTTTAAATTATATAATATAGTGGATAAATATTTTATTGTATTTATTTGTGCACAAACCTGAGTCACGTATGTGTTCTTTCAAGGATGCACTATAATCTACTTCTGGGCTAAAGTGACCTAACTAATTAGTACAACTGCATACATTTTCCCTAATAGGTTCTCATTCTTTAGGATAACACAATTCTATGTTCATGATATCTTGACGTGTAAGGATATAATATTTTGATGAATATATCCCCATAGTCCCCCAAAATTTTTTTTCCAACTTTATCTTGAACAAATAAATCTGAATATTGTAGTGAATAATCTTTTTGAATATAAGATTATAACAAGAACTTTATCTAGGTTGGTGTACAAAGGAACTCCAAGATTCAATTCATTCCATTAAGAAGAATTTTTAATAATTATTTTTATAATCCTCTTAAAATATTGGTGGATTTTATTTCTAAAACTACATGAAATTATCCACATTACATTGTTCAGCATTTCAATTTCCATTTTTAATGGATTAGAATTATTTTTTAATTATATGTACAAGTTGTTGGTACACTTTTTACTGAGATTCAAACACCTTTTCTATATCCTCTCAATTCTAATTTCTGTGATGTGTACCCAGTCATATAATATATGATAGGAAAAACCCCCCTTTTAGACAGCAATAACTAGCAACTAGTGTCTTGAAAAATTCCAAATCAGCCGTGATGAAAATAACTACCAAAGACATTGTAAGAGTAAAAGTCTTTAAAAATTATACCCATTTTATAAAAATTAATAAACCATAGATAAATATGGTTTTCAGATTGTAATTTTTAATACTAATGCATTATATGATCAAATAATATATTGAACCCGTAAAAATGAGATTTCAAATGAAAAATATGTGACTTAGAACACTTTTGTAACAAAAAAGCCTGGTAAATTAAAATTTATTATAAAGTATTTATCTATTTATTATTTTAATGTCTATTTCAAAATTATGACATTACATTCTCAATGAAACTATCCGAAAATTGTAGCCAAAATTAGAAAGATTGATACCATTTTAAATCGAACAGCCCAACCCAATTTATTGCGTCTCTATGGGGATTATACTTAACCTTTTGTGGAATATCTATGACACCATGGAAAACAATAAATGAAAAGGGATTAGAAAAATTAATGTGGATGATTTTCTCTATTGAATAGAACAACATAATAAGATAAAATAAAAAAGCGTAATTTTAATATAAATTGATGATAATTATATAACTATAATTGAAACTAAATTAGGTGAAACATTATAATATTAGAGACTAGTGATATACTATGACAAAAAAGAAAACTAGAGGAAATTAAAATTGGTCACATAATATTTTTATTCAAATAAATCCTTTAATAGAGAACCCCATGTTCCAATAATCGGCCTATAGAAATATCACCATGAAAACCCACATGGTATTTTTGATACATTTCCAATTTATGTCTCTCATGAAAAAAATATAATAATGTTGCAAAGTTACCATGTAGTGGTGTGTATAAAACTCAATACTAAATTCCCAAAGTCTACCCAACACAATCCAATGGGACCTGAAATGGCTAAAAATTTTAAAATAGAGGATGATAAAATCAAAATATTTTATCTCAAAAAATGTAGTTGAAAGAAAAAATTTAACTAAATCAATTTTTACATTCTATTATTTCTACATAAAATACCATACCATGTATCACACACATACACACACATGCATTCCTAACATGAATATCCATATATTCGGTTTTGGTGATCCTTCTATTCACATATTTGTCAGTTGGTGAACCCCATTAATTGTTGATCTTTTAACTGTGGCTCATTTCATATTTTACTTGTTGAACGTGTCACTTTCGATGAATTTGTATTTATATAAACATGATCGAACACAACCCACACATTCCTTGATCTTATACAAATACAATTAATGCTTGAAAAATATTTTTCATTCAATTGGTTTATCAAGCTATTTGTTTTAACCATTCAAAATAAAATTATTAAAATACGCAAACCAAGATAATTTTCTCACAAATCAATAGAAAAGTATTTAAACTTCAAACCATTATGATCTAGAAAGATTTTAATGATTAAAAAGCAAAAAATCTCTAAACATTTATTAAAAATGATCAATGACAGAATGATACTTTTAGATATATGATCATAACAACTCGTCATCAATAGATCTAAAAAGATATCATCATGATAAAAAACATAGAACAAATATATATCAATAAAAATTTATATATAATTATTTATGTGAGATTATATTAGTGTATATGAATAAAATGGTAAATAACTTAGACAAATTTAGGATTTTGGTTATCCCACATACTATGATTCAATGTTTCCAACATCATTCATGACCTTTCAGACCATTCACCACATCGCATTACATTGAAGAACATGATAATTAATGATTAATTTTTCATGTTTTCCTCCTCATGGTATAAAAATTCATATTTTCATGACATCATGAGGAATTTATATAACCTCTATATCAGTTGAAATAATTGGATATACAACTATCACAATATAAGGAATCCTAAATATCTCCTCCATTCTTGGGTAAATAACCTTCCATAATCAGATTTTGAAGAAGATTCATTACATAGATACATCCAATTTATTAATTAACTCTAAGAGAATTCCTATTATGATGGAATAATTGTAGATTAGTGATGTAAAAATGATCTACTAGCTGAATTTCTTCTTAAGCAGGAATATGTTTCGAGAGAAAAATACATGATTAAATGGCATTACAAAAGAGACTGGAATACATGGTATTTCTATGCCTGCATTAGGGAAAAAGTCATGTTATCCAATCCCAAAAAGATGATTGATTATGGGTCCTAAACTAATGATAGTGACGAAATTGGAAACATGGATGATTACCACTTTAGGACTCTCCTATCTTGTCGACACTCTCGCATGATAGGAGGTTACCCAAGAGGTTCCTATTATTTATTCGAATCTATTCATTGCATAGTGTCTAATGTAGTCAATGAAACTTTTCAAGGTATTTGAGATGAAAAATAAATCCATGACATTTTCTAATCCATAAACCCTATTTGGTCTTATAGTCTGGATGATTTCCCTACATTTTTTTACAAGGATTCCGAAAAACTTATGAAGACAATATTGATTAGTGTAGTGAGAGATTTCTTCTATGGGTGAAATCTTCACAATATGGCCTATAATAATAAAATAGTTCTAGTGTCCAAGGACATTCCATGAAATTCCTTGAATAAATATCATACACTTATCATGTTCAATTTTCATTATAATGTCTTGGTTATTATTCATAATCCAAGTCTTACACCATTCCATACGAGATTTTTAGTTTAGTAACAACCTGGTTTTTTGAATGGAATTTCAATTCAAGGATCCATTTCCTTGGTCTATGTTTTCATCAACATCATGAACATGGTGAAATTTTGTTGAAATATTAAAATATTTCTTAATATGTAGAAAATTTTTGATAGATCTAAGTAGAAATTTATCTTTACGGTTCTTTTAAGTATGGGGTTTTCATCCTCGGTTATTGATCTTCTCATTCATTTATTTATCTCACCATGTTTTCATACTTCATTCATGGGTAAACAATTTGGTTTTTTCAAAAATGTAAAATGGTGGAGATAGGGGGATCCTCTTTCCCCCTCTATTTTTATTTTTTCTCAAGACACTCTTAGTTGGTATCTGAATAATTTCCAAATAGTGGAAAATGTATCCACTACGATAAAATGAATTCCCTTTGTATAGTATCTTATCTTATGTTTAAATATGATACTATAATATTTTTTAATCATAGTATATGGTCTGTATAGGTGTTAATGTGGATCTTGATGTTAATTGTTCATGGAGGGGGTATGTTGTTAACTGTGGAAAGAGTTCCTTCATTATTCCTAAAAAATCTCGAAGTGGTGATTAAGGGATTTTAAAATCTGTCTTGGTATGCACAAAGGCTCATTACCTATGAAATAAATGGGTTATCATATGTCCCCCAATCACACATCTCATTAGACACTTCAATATTTTTATTGATTAAATCACAGTGTGCATTCCTAATTGGAATAATTGATTCTTTTCGTTTGGAGGGAAAATCAAATTGATCAACTTCAATCTATTGTATATCACCATGAATATTTTTTCCACACTCATGGTTATAAAGAATATGATTTATATCATTGACTCGACATTTTAATCCTTTTAATGGGATGGTCACCTACAAGGTAAATGTTATTAGGCATACTATAAGAAGGTGGAAAAACCTATTGATGAAGGGGATATAAACCTAAGAATTTCTTCGGGTACAATGAATGGTCTTCATTCCATGCTCACCATAGATTATTTTGAGGGGAAAAATTGAGGGGAAAGAACATTAAGATCACTTTATTGCATTGTGTTGAACGTATCCAAAAATATGCCCTCCAAAATTCAAAAATTGGTGCTACCTCATCATACCATTCTTCAACAGCACTCCAAATAGTTAATTGGAATATGGGAGCACAATTATTGGCATCATAACAGGTAAGGTAAAATCATTGGATTCCCAAGATTACCGATTTTGAATAGCTCTTTCAGGTAGGCCAGTGGACACCCCCTTTTCATTTTGGACACTCTAGATTCCAACAAGAAAAGCCTTTGTGATAGCATTTTGTTCACTAGGGATCTAGATAAGTGTTTCTTCATAGGATTTGTAGCTAGTATGTTCTGTATAAGAGAATTTCATAAAATTCAATCAATTTCCACCTCTTAGGATCATTCGGATAATATTTTATGTTGTTTTTCAATCCCTTCTATCATGAACTAGCTTGGGTACCCTAGTAACCCGATAACCAAGGTGGCCCGGACATAGCCTGAAGGGCATTCCCGATACCCACGGGTCGGTGACTAGCACCGGGCATCATACAACATACATGTTGGAACGATTTTTCCACAAGAATGAGGATGCAAGAGTAAAAAACAATATGCATAACAAACGAAAATCCACTGGGAGTAATGTACCAGGATTCAAATAGGCACAAAAAGTCAAAGTACTACAACCCAGGTAACAAATGGTAAAATAGTCCCATGGTCCCAAAGGACACAACTCACCAAGTCCATAGATCAACAACTGGTTCCACCTCTAAGAGGTCCCTTCCCTTTGCGCGATTCTGGGAGAAGAAAATCTACAAACACCTGAAGGAAAAACTAGGGTGTGAGCCTAAGCCCAGTAGGATACCACCAAAGATTCCGTAACGAATCCCAAATATAGATCATCCTGATAATAGCATTCCATTTTAAAATAAACAAGTTTTGCAATTCGAAATTATTTTTTAACAAAACATGCTATACATTTTCAAATGATGGAAAAACCAATTTAAATAAAGGTTTTACAAATGATGGAATATTACTAAAACAATTTCTTCAGTAAAACATTTTTATAAAATAATTTATATAAATTCATCTGGCATGTAAAGAAGTTCAAAAACATTGACATAAATTTATATCTCAAATATAAATAAACAAGAGAGAAACATGGTCATCTGCCAAAAGATATGATAGTATTAACCAGTTATATGATTCCGCACTCTCTGTGAGAACTCAGCAACATGTGTATACACACGTCCCTATATAAATGGCCAAAGGAGACTCATCACCAACCCGCCAGGGATGTGACCCGATACAAGTATGTTTTAGAACATTGTCGTAGCATAGAGTATATCCAAATAAATCACTAACTACCTAAGGCTTTCATGCCTTGTTACATGATGGGGAACTATTTTAAGATTCCTTAAAATACGTTCAATCCCATTCTGCCATTTCAAAAGTTAAAATCTCATTCCATTTAACACCAAAACAGGTTTTATTCAAAACATGCCTCTTTCACAAGATAAAAACAATGGTTTCTATCAAATCATTTTAATCCATTTTAATAATTTTGAAATCCATTAAAAACCAGTACCATCATTACACATTTCTTTTCCACAATTAAATTCAATAATCAAATTGAAAACATATCCATCAAATCCACAATTTAAATTAATAAATTTAAATCGGCCAATTTTCTATAAACACACCCAATTCAATGGAATTGGGGTTTTCCAAATTTCCATACCAAAACCATTTCATATATCTCAATTAAATGGAATTGAGTTTATATCAATTTAATTGAATTAAACTTTAGAAATTGAATTTAAATCAATAATTGAAATAAATCATGCAAATACACTGATAATAAATTTGCAAGACACGATGGAACCACCTACCACGAAGGTTTTTACCAAAACCACAATGGTCGAGAACACTCAAGAAAACTGAGTCACTTCATCAAGAACCCACCTTAGATCTCTCCACCTAGTAAGAAAAAGACCAAAACTCCTCAAACTTGGTACCACCCACTTAGATCTACACATAACGAGCATAGATCTAAGAAACCGAGAGAAGAAGAAAAGTATATCTAAGTGGATCTAAGAAACCGATCAAGAATGATAAAGAATGATCACATACCTCAGGAGTCTGACTTCGATTCACCAACAGGAGCCTTTAGATCACCTCTTGAATGATGGGAGAAACTTCTATGACCTTAGGAGAAGGCAAATCCCGAGTTAGGACTGCATAAGAGGAAAAACGAGGCACTTAGAGGGAAAACCAAGCGAGATCCACAATTTAAGGATCTTTTTTAAGTGACCGCACAGTTTGGTCGCATGGTTTGACAAACCGTGCACTAACCGTGCGTGAGATACTGCATATTTCACCCTTCTCTCATGGCTCAGCCATACGGTTAGACAAACCGCGCGCTGCCCGTGTGGATGCTTCTGCCCAGGTTTTAAGTCTCGCACGGTTTGGCTGCACGGTTTGTCAAACCGTGCGCAACCCATGCACAACACACTGTCCTCTAGTTTTTTTTAAAAGTTCACCCAAATGTAAACCAAGTATTTACCCCAAAAAAAGGGTACATAGAAACATAAAAAAGAACCTGAAAATGTAACAGGATGTTACAACCTTCCCGCCATAAGATCTTTCTGCCCCCAGAAAGCCTATGGAGAAACCTCCACGTCAAAAAGATGAGACCACTGATCTCTCATTAGTGCCTCACTTCCCCACGTCTCATGAAGATCAGAACCATACTACCAAAGTACACGGACTAGGGGTATCGTTCTCCCACAAAGTACCTTGGTCTCAGAATCAACAACCCTGACTGGTTGTTCAGTATCAGATAAATCTGGTTCAATCTCAAGATCACTCCACCTCAAAAAATGAGTTGGATCCGAGAGATACTTTTGCAACCGCGATACATGGAACACATTACGTATCGAAGTCAGCTACGGTGGTAGAGCTAGACGGTAAGCAACTTTCCCAACAAGACCAACAACCTCAAAAGGTCCCAAAAAACGAGGACAAAGCTTCCCTTGCCACCCAAGCCGTTGATGACCTAATCGGGGTGAAACATTCAAGAACACATTGTCACCAACTAATAACTCTAAATTTTTACGTCGACAATCAACATAAGACTTGTACTGACTCTAATATTTCAACATTCTTTGACGAACCAACTGGATCTTAGATGTCGTCTCTTGGAACAAACTCTGTCCTACCAAGGAACTTTCACCAATCTCTGACCAACATAAATGAGATTTACAAGGATGAATATAAAATGCCTCAAAAGTAGCCATTTTGATCGCAGATTGGTAACTGTTGTTATAGGAGAACTCAACTAGCCCCTGGAGATCATCCCAAGACCCACCAAAATCGATAACACAAGCGTGGAACATATCCTCATGGATCTGAATAGCTCTCCCTATCTGGCCATCGGATTGTGGATGGTAGGTCGTGCTCAAACAGACTTGTGATCTCGGTGCCTCCTGATGGACTCTCCAAAAGTGAGATGTAAACCATGTATCTCTGTTAGAGACTATAGGAGATGAAACTCTGTGAAAACGAACAACTTCTTTCACATAGATATTTCTTAACTCCTCAACTTTGGTTTTATCTCGAATAGGTATATAGTGAGCCGACTTGGTCAGTCTGTCGATCAAAGCCCATATCACATACTTCTTCCTCTAGGTTTGAGGTAACCCAACCACAAAGTCCATAGTGATTTCATCCCACTTCCATGTAGGGACTAGAAGTGGTTGAAGCAAACCCGAAGGTTTATGGTGCTCGGTTTTCACCTACTAGCATGTATAGCAATGAGATACGAACTTAGCAATGTCACGTCTCATACCTGGCCACCATAACTATCGCCGCATGTCATAGAACATTTTTGTGGTTCCTAGGTGCACAACCCACTGAGAGTTATGGAAAACCCCCATCGCATCCTTCATTGCCGCTAACGGCACAACGTAAGGGTTTCGATAACATAGAACACACTCTTAGGAGAAGGACCACAGGGTGTCAGTCTCCCCACCATAAATAGAGTACCAAATTCTATGGAACTCAACATCTATTTTTTGTTCCGGAAGAATAAACTCAAGAAGAGAGGATTTCAACTAAACAATGGATAAAAACCCCATTCCCCTTCCACTGAACTCTAATATGCAACTGAGAAAAAGGCGCCATCAAATTCCACTCTTCCAAAGATTATTTCACAGCATGTGATGGAAGTTTCCTACTTAACGCATTTGCAACTACATTCCCTTTCCCCGGGGTATAGGCAATGTAAAAGTCAAAAGAATGTAGGTACTCCACCCAACGCCTTTGGTAGAGATTTAAATCTTTTTGGGAGAAGATATAACTCAAACATGTGTGGTCTGAACACACAGTAAACCTTTCTCCATAAAGGTAATGTCTCCAACACTTAAGTGTGTGTATTACAGCTGTAAATTCAAGGTCATGGGTAGGATAGTTCTTATCATGAGGTCTAAGCTGACGAGACCCATAGGCAACAACATGATCGCCTTGCATAAGGACACATGCCAAACCTAAACCCGATGCATCACAGAAAACCAGGTAACCTATCCCAGCCTCAAGAAGAGTTAACACCGGCATAATAGTCAAAAGAAACTTTATCTCAACAAAAGAACTGTGACATTTATCATTCTAGGAAAACATCACTCGCTTTCGAGTCAGAGCAGTCATTGGAGAATATAACTTTGAGAAGTCGTTAACAAACTGGCAATAATATCCTGCTATGCCCAGAAAGCTCTGAATCACGAAAAATTTTCGTGGACGTTACCAAGTCATAAAGGCCTTCACCTTTTCAGGACAAACTGATATTCCTTGTTCTGACACGACATGTCCAAATAATTTCACTTCCCGAATCCAGAAATCACACTTTGAAAGCGTGGAATAAAGTCGGTGATTCTTTGGAGGACCCAGAACTGTTCTCAGATGATGCCCATTATCCTCCTCGGTCTTTGAGTAGAAAAGAATTCCATCCACGAAGACCACCAAAAAAGTATCTAGATACTCATAGAAAATTGTTTTCATCAAATCCATAAAAACTGCAGGAGAATTTTTTAGGATGAAGGGCATAACAAGGTACTCATAATGGACATACCTACTCCGAAAAGTGGTCTTAGGAATGTCATATTCCTTTATCCTCAACTGATTGTAACCAGATTGATGATCAATTTTTGAAATCCACTTTTCCCCATTCAATTGATCAAACAAATCATCAATTCATGGTAACAGATATTTGTTCTTTATCATAACTCGATTGATCTTTTGATAATAAACACATAAGCAAAGAGAACCATCAGCCTTCTCCGCGTATCGGAACAGGATCATCAGCACCTCCAAATACTGTGGGGAAATCAAATGATTCACATACAAAAGGGTTCCAGCCATAGGAATCCGAAACGAATATTCTTCGCGCAGTGGAATAGTCGCTAGAGGTAGCTGATACAGGTCCAGCAACTGTGAGAGGTACCATTACTATAGCTTCGTCTTTAGTGACAACTCTTTTTGATAATGGTGCATCTCACTCTTTTATTTCAACCCATCTGGTTAATATTCTTAATATACCTATGGAACTTTTATCTTTTCCAGTGTATATTACTACACCCCTTGGTGTAATGAGATAGGAGGGTCTTCGTTTTCCTTCGTGTATCTTATCTCTATCAGATGTTGATCATGTTTGTGTAACGTCCCGGCCCGACTCACCATCGAACGGGTGGCCGAACTGGTCACCACATGGCCTCAAGCGCATCTCCCCAAACGCCAGAGGTTTCTAACTAGCAACGACGGTCTCAGGTGGTGATAGTGGGGAGACTATACCCTCATATCAGAGTTACACATCGGTATCTCAGAGTAAATAACATTTAATAGCAGAAGCATTAATAGATAAACAATGAAAAGACAACAACGAAAGATAAATAGTGATCAATTTTTTAAAAGTTGGCCATAGACAGTTGGAAAACCTGTATGTACAAATGATGATACAATTATGAAAGTGGTAAACAGTACAACATGCTTCCAATACAATACAAACGAAATGAAGAAAAGACAGCAAAGCCTGACGGGTGATCTCCTAAGCATCCCAAGATCCGGCTTGGTCCTTTGCTCCTAACTCCCCAGGTACAAACTGCACATCAGACAACCTCGGTCTTGCAATCAAGAAGGTCTACTCGAGTACCCCAGTGCAATGGAGGCCCGAGTATGGTGTGAGATATAAATCTCAGTAGGCCGGCACCACCGATGTCTAACCCAATCCAGACATGGTAATATTAATTAAAGAAGTAAGCAGGTATAGAATTATTCAATAAACAGAACAAAAAAGAATAACAACACCCGTCCCGGTTTCCCAGAGGAAACCTGATGGCTATACAAGCTTCGGTTCATTGCCGGTAAAGTAACTGGATCATGTCACCATACATATATATATATGTAAACATTTAGATCATAGATGGTGTGGGGTAAGAATGCCTCCCACCCATTAATAATGATTAGCGGGTATGAGGTAAGCATGCCTCTCATCCCTATATGTCTACTGGAAAGGGGTAAGAATGCCTCCCTTCCATACACGTATCGAGATTAGCAGGCACAAGGTAAGAATGCCTCTCATACCTATAGGTCAACTGGTAAGGGGTAAGAATGCCTCCCTTCCATACACATTATTAATAATGGCATGGGGTATAACTTCTTCCAATCCAAACACGTTAATAAACAAAAGTCAACTGGAAAGGGGTAAGAATGCCTCCCTTCCAGACATGTATAAAGTTCACATCTGGCGTGGGGTATACATGCCTCCCACCCATACTCAAAATAAGATGGCATGTGGTATGCATGCCTCCCATCCATAATCATACAAATTCATTATTAGTATTATATGACAATGCATAAGTTAGTACCTATTATTCATTTCAATTAGTCATTCCACATTCACAATCAATCATTTACTCTTTGGCATCAGCTTGTGCGCACTCACAATACAAACATGTTTATGGTATACTACTTAGGGAATTACCTCATAAGCATTCAAAGAATCATACCACATATACAATCAGACAAAAATCTCATATCCATGTAAATGGTTATAATCACATTCATACAAATATACTTAATGAAAACCATCTCACAATATCACATAATCACATCATTTATCATATTCATCATATTGATATAAGGAACATGAGACAACCCGCTCATGTACGGTATTGGCTAACCCCCAATTCATTATTTATTCTTTTTAGTTCATTTCAAAGACATATAAAGATTTACAAAGCATTAAGAGGTGTTAAGGACTACTCCTCCTAGGTAAGTAACACTCACTAGACCCATTCCATTAACATAAGCCGTGCTTATTCCATTAATATAAGGCATGGTCTTACCATCCTAATCCATTTCATTCAAGTTTAACCAATTCATCAATTATCACCAAAGCATAATAAGAATCAAGCAGGCAAGAATAAGAATCTACTTCATACATTTATCTTGAAGACATCACACCTCTGATCGAGGGGTTTTATTATTAAATCATGGGTTTAGTTAGAAGATGACCCTTTTTATCTTGTTCCTGCAATTCACACGGTTTTCACAGAAGCATTTACTCAAGACTAACTGGAATAATTAAAGTACTAAGGCAGTGCCTAAATTAAATCATTTAAACTTCAAATTAAATTAAAAGGGAGGAGAGGGACCCTACCTCAATGTGGATCAATCCGTCCACCCCAGCTCTTGACGCTTTCTAACTAAGAGCCGTTGCGGCTCCCCCACGATGCATATGTGATTTCACAAATGTATAAGGACACCTAGCCTCTATGCACACGCCCCACAAGGCCATGAGCGATCACAAGAGGATCCATACACATATGCTTATCCACACATACCTGTCTCCGCACACATGCACATATACCTTTTATATATGCAATGGGGACAAATTTCCCTGTACATGTATATTCACTGCCATGGACGAATTTACGCATATCGGGCGAACCCACATACATATAAATACGTACGTATGCCTACTCAGGTGAGTCGCCTAAGCTTCGGAAACCCAAAACCTACTCCAAAGGTCCAACGCACTACAGAAAACAATCCAGGAACCTCTAATACAACCTAAGACACTAATTGGAAGTTACGCAAACCGAAAACGGGTAAAACCCTTACTTCTGAATCAAACTGGCAGGCCGAAATGACCGCAACCCGCATCGCCTTCGATAGCGAACACCGTGCGCGCACCCACGAGGTCCTGAGGGACCATTCACATAACCCTAGATCAGCCGGAACAAGAAAGAAACCAAAATCAAGAAAACCCTAAACCTAGGGAGATTTGGCTGAAAAAAAATAGGGCAAAGAGAAGACCAAAAATCGGCCAAGGATGAGATGAGAGGAGAAGAGAAGGCTTACCATGGAGGTTCGGAAGAAGAATCGCCAAAAAAACCGGTCGGAGGAGCTCGATCCGGAGGAGGCCGTGATGGGGGCTCGCGCGCGGCAGACGGTAGATGAGGGGGGCTTCGTTCAGGTTGAGTGAGGGTGAGGGAGAGATAGATTAGATTTTTTATCTATTTAATTTTCTTTTTATTTTAATTTTAATTAAAAACCTAAAACATACCCGGGCGCACGGTTTGAGCTGCACAGTTTTCCAAACCGTGCACAAACCGTGCAGAGTCTTCTTCCTCCAAGAGATCTCTCGCACGGGCTAGGCGCATGGTTTGGGGAAACCATGCACAGCCCGTGTGCACGCCACTATCCATCAGATTTGGGCCGCATGGTTTAGGCCGCACAGCTTGGTCAGCCGGTGCGCCAAAAGTGAGCCTTCTACACCCCTTTAAATAACTGGGGTTCATCGCTTCTGAAACTGCTCGGGCCACCTGGGACACTTAAAGGTAATTCTCCCAAGTCCAAAAAAATTTAAAATAAGGGTTCAAACCTTTGAAACCTCATTCCAAAGCCCATTTCTAAAAACCATCGGTTCATTCATTGGTAAAGTCAAATTTCCCCCACTTTTTAACCTGGTTCAAAATGCGGGTCATTACAACCTTCCCAGCCTAAAACGTCTCGTCACCGAGAATCCTTCAGGAACAACACACCTCAATTGACCTACAAGGGTCGTGAAGCTTCGTTCAAACGATCTTGTTACATTTCTGAATTTTCCACGCACCAACGAACATCCACATAAGCACACGACACTTAAGCCTTCAACACCCAAGACAATGCTCGTTTTCCCCACCGAACCAACATGAAAACTCGTAACCGAGCCCATTCCACAAGAGACACGATCACATCGTCACCTCGCCAATCAACCAAAAAAATGTACATCCCACCTTAGATTTTTCACGTTAAACGGACAAGACCCAAACCACAGCTCCACCACCTTTTGAAATGTAATTCAAAATCACGCTCTAAGAATTCCAACGATGCACCTAGCGTGATGCTGAAATGATCAAATGGCCGATTTACCCATGGACCTCTAATCCCAAGTCGAAAAGAGTCAAGCCACTCCGACTGACAATTCAAGAAGATGCCCGGCTTAAGCAGGCGGCACCTTACAAGCTGAACAATGATGCCTTCTCCCAAGGCATCCCACATTTTCCACGAAGACGTTCACTGAAAAGCTCATACCCGACTCTTAGTGATGTCTCAAGATCAAACCATACAAGGAACCACGCATCCCGCATGCAATGCTGAAAGAGAACCACCCAAACAAGCCCAACGACTTTAAAGAATTAGCGCGGATAAGACCGATGCTCTCTTAGTGCATCCAGGACAAGGAAAAGATAGGGGACATGCTCGTCATGTAGCAGAATACACCAAGAGGACTGAAACGGATTCCAGCCATTTATTCCCAAAAATTTCAAAGCATAATACTGGAACCACCCCTGGTCGACTCTAAAGAAGAGACACAGCTTCACCCGCCGATGCATCAAGATTTCAACTGAACACGATGCCTCTTCCCACAAGAGGAATTTGTCGATCAACCTTACCACCAAACCCAAAATAAGTCGAGAAAAACCCGACCATTTTCCATGATAGTCCTTCTTGGCATGTTCCTTCTCCCCGGAAGGTCGCGCTTTACTCAAGTGGAATGATGCTTCCCACCTTATATGGTACGACGTCATCGAAAGGAGAAAGAAAAGCTACTCATAAGATAACAAGTTCATAACGATTAAACGGACGTGTGTCGCTCCTTCGAGCCACGGTCACCACATCGAAACGCACAAGAAAACCAAAATAGTAAGACCAGCATGTCAACCACCCGAGTCTTCCAAAAATCATCCCGATAATTGTGAAAACTTGAGTCGCAAACACTTAGGTCACTCTATGACAAAGATGAACCAAAGACATACACATCAGCACAAGAGGTTTAACTGAATGTCAGTTCACCTTACATGACCATTTACATGGACGAAGACTTACCAATCGTCCATTACCACGGATAAGAAAAGGTCAAATGACCAACAAGGCAACCAACCATGCCAGAGGCATGTCTACAGAGCATTACCCGATGCTCAATCCCATAACAAGATAAAAAGGAGCATGACCAAACGTCTGAACAAGGGTGTCCTTAGAACTGGCAGTCCAACAAGGGACAATGGTACCCAAACAGTTCCAAACTTTAGAAGGTTCACTGAACAAGCCAATCACAGAATCTCTAAGGGAAATTCCTACCACGGGCTGGCCCCTCACGAAGAACAAGCGTCAACTCAAGCACTTGGTCATGCCCAACAAAAGCCATTGACTCAAAGCCTAACATTTAACGTCATTGCAAAAAGAAAACAACCTATGGAAACGCGTAAGGTTCTGTTCCATGGAACTCACAAGAAAAACTTAACCTACCCACACACGGGGTCTCAACAGAGGACACCACTACAGGTTCCTTTTTCCAATCCCTTTATATCTAATCACATTTATTCATTTAATCACTTTAAAAGTTTCAATTCAAAACTTCAAGTAACCCTTCACAACAACAAAAAAACCACTAAGAACTTGATCATTTTTAAAAAACAGCTCAAAGCAAAGCAGGCAAGCCTCAAAAAATCCCTTTTTAACCATTAAACATTTATCGGAAATCCCGTATTATTCCGGAAATATATCATACTATGAACATTTTAAACTACTCAGGTGACCTAAGAGGGTCCCAACAATCCAATTCACATCAGATTAAAACCAAACATCTTTTACACAAATAAGCATTTCACAAAGCACACTACCATCACATTCTTAATGGATTGTCAGTCCCCTACTCATGAAGCGCCCATACACTCCATGGGTTGAAAATTGGCTCCCAACAGACAAAACAAAATAAATTTCAGAATTTTACATGCTAAAAAATTATATCTACTCACACTGGTGGCACCTACCAACTCGTTAAGTGCCCATACACATTACAATTTGGCATTTGGCTCCATTCATTTAAAACCAATTTCAATTCATTTTACAATTTAAACTTTATCATCTCTTTTTATGGGGATTCAATTACACAGGCTACCCTTTCCCATCCATAAGGCACCCATACACCTTATAAATAAAAATTGGCTCCTATCATAATTGCAATCACTTAATTTAGAAAAAGCAACCAATTTCATCTTAATCAAAAACAACATGTTATCGTAAGAAATAACAAATAAACATGCTATATCACAGAAAAATGGAATAACTACCATAGCACCTATCACAACAACATGCATTACTAATGCATCCTAGATGGCATGGCATGTGATTTCTAATAATGTGCCTATATGATGCATGAGATGGAATACCCTCATATCATCGTGTTGCAACCGAAATAAAACCCAAAATTGCATCAAAAGTATCAATAGAAAACATGTGCATCACCCAATGGTGAAGTCAAATCAACCATAATAATCAAAATAATTAGGATAATAATTTCATTCGAGGCAATTTGGCTTTTCCCTAGGCACGGGGTGGCCAATCCCGAAAACAGCTCATTACCAAATTCCAATTCCTTCCTATCCCTGTCTAATGTCGCCAAACAGTAAAACAAATCAAAAGAGAAAACTCCTTTGATACCACTTTTTAACGTCCTGGCTCGGCTCACCATCAAACTGGTGGCTGTACCGGTCGCCACATGGCCTCAAGCGCGTCTCCCCGCATGCCATAGGCTACCGACTACCAGCGAGGGTCTCCGAAGGTGATGGTGGGGAGACTATACCATCATATCAGAGTAACACAGCGGTATCTCAGAGTAAATTACATTCAATAGCAGAACTAGTAATAGATAAACAATGAACAGACAACAGCAGAAGATAAATAGTGATCACTTTTATAAAAGGTGTCCAAAGCTAGTTACAATAAATGTATGTACAAATGATGATACATTTATGAAAGCGGTAAACAATACAGCATGCTTCCAATACAATACAAACGAAATGAAGAAAAAAAAAGAAAAGCCCAACGGGTGATCTCCTGAGCATCCCAAGCTCCCGCTTGGTCCTTTTCTCCTAACTCCCCAGGTACAAACAACACATCTTACAACCTATGTCCTGCAAGGAAGAAGTTATACTCAGGATCCCCAGCGCAATGGCGGCCCGAGTAGGGTGTGAGATATAAATCTTAGTAGGTCGTCACCACCGGTGTCTAACCCAATCCAGATAGTGTAATATTAATTAAAGTAGTAAGAAGGTATAACAGGATTCAATAAACAGGACAAAAATAATAACAACACCCGTCCGGGTTTCCCAGAGGAAACATGACGGCTCTACCAACTTCGGCTCGTTGCCGGTAAAGTAACCTGATCATGTCACAATACGTATATATATATATATGTATGTAAACATTTTGATCATAGATCCTGTTGGGTAAGAATTCCTCCCACCCATTAATAAGTATTATCGGTTACGAGGTAACCATGAATCTCGTCCCGATAGGTCTAATAGCAAGGGGTAAGAATTCCTCCCATCCATACATGTATAGAGATTAGCCGACACGAGGTAAGAATACCTCTCGTCCCTATAGGTCAACTGGAATGGGGTAAGAATGCATCCCTTCCATACACATTCATAATACTGGAATGGGGTATAACTGCTTCCCATAAAAACATGTTCATAAACAGAAGTCAATTGGAAATGGGTAAGAATACCTCCCTTCCAGACACGTATAATGTTCACATCTGGCATGGGGTAGACATGCCTCCCACCCATACGCAAAATAAGCTGGCATGGGGTCTGCATGCCTCCCATCCATAATCATACTAATTCATTATTAGTATTATATAACAATGCATAAGGAAGTACCTCTTATGAATTTCAATTAGTCATTCCACATTCATAATCAATCATTCACTCTGTGGCATCATCATGTGTGCACTCAAAATAAAAACATGTTTATGGTATGCTACATAGGGCATTACCTCATAAGCATTCAAAGAATCATACAACTTATGCAATCAGACAAAAAGCTCATATCCATGTAAATGGTTATAATCACATTCAAAAAAATATACTTAAGGCAAACCATCTCACAATATCACATAATCACATCATTTATCATATTCATCACATTGATGTAAGGTACATGAGACAACCTGCTCATGTACGGTATTGGCTAACCCCAATTCATTCTTTATTCCTTTCATTTCATTTCAAAGACATATACGGATTTAAAAATAATTAAAAGTTGATAAGGACTCCTCCTCCTAGGTAAGTCCCATTAACTAGACCCATTCCATTAACATAATCCGTGCTTATTCTATTATTCTAAGGCATGGTCTTACCATCCAAATCGATTTCATTCAAGTTTAACTAATTCATCAATTATCACCAAATAATAACAAGAATCAAGCAGGGAAGTATAAGAATATACATTATACTTTTATCTTAAAGATAACACACCACTGATCGAGGGGTTTTGTTATTAAATTGTGGGTTTAGTTAGCAGACAACCCTTTTTATCTTGTTCCTGCAATTCACACGGTTTTCACAGAAGCATTTACTCAAGACTAACATGCAGAATTAAAGTACTAAGTCAGTGCAAAAATTAACTCATTTAAACTTCACTTTAAATAAAAATGCAGGAGAGGGACCCTACCTCAATGTGGATCCATCCGTCCAACCCAGATCTTGACACTTTCTAATTAAGAGCTGCTGCTACTCCCCCACGATGCATATGTGATTTCACATATGTATAAGGACACCTAGCCTCTATGAACATGCCCCGCATGGCCATGAGCGTGCACAAGAGGATCCTTACACACATGCTTATACATGTATACCTGTCTCTGCTCACTAGCGTAGGCACTTTTTATATATGCAATGGGGACAACTTTCCCCGTACGTGTATATTCGCGGCCATGGATGAATTTACGCATATCGGGGGAACCCACGTACATATAAATACGTACCTATTCCTATGCAGGGGAGTCTCATAAGATCTAGAAACCCAAAACAAACTCCAATGGACCAACGCACTATGGAAAATAGACTAGGAACCTCTAAAACAACCTAATACACTAATTGAAAGTCACACAAACCAAAAATGGGTAAAAACCTTACCTCAGAATCAAACCAGCAGACCAAAATGATCACAACCAACTTCTCCTTTGGCGGAGGACACCATGTGCGGACCCATGAGGTCTCGAGGGACCTTTCGCATAACCCTAGAGCAGCTGGAATAAGAGAGAAACCAAAATCAAGCAAACCCTACACCTAGGGAGATTCAGCCGAACAAAAATTGGGCAAATAGAAGACCAAAAATCAGTCAAGGACAAGAGGAGAGGGGAAGAGAAGGCTTACCATGGAGGTTCGGAAGAATAATCGTCAAAAAAACAGGCCGAAGGAGCTTGATCCGAAGGAGGCCGTGGAGGGGGCCCACGCATGGCTCACGGGAGAGGAGGGGGGCTGCGTGCGGGTTTAGTGAGGGTGAGGGAGAGATAGATTAGGTTTTTTAAATATTTTATTTTATTTTTTATTTTATTTTTAATTAAAACCTAAAACATACCCGAGCGCACAGTTTGACCCGCACGGTTTGCCAAACTGTGCGCAAACTGTGCGGAGTCTTCTGCCTCCAAGAGGTCTCTCACATGGGCTAAGCGCACTATATTGGGAAACCGTGCGCATCCCATGTGCACGACACTATCCCCCATATTTGGGCCGCATGGTTTAGGCCGCACGGATTGGTCATCCCGTGCGCCAACCGTGATCCCGCTTCATCCCTTTAATGAATTGGGGTTCATCGCATCTGAAACACCTCAGTCCACCCAGGAAACATAACGGGCATTCACCTAATTCCAAAACTATTAAAAGGAAGGGTTCAAACCTTCGAAACCTTATTTCGAAGCCCGTTTCTAAATATGACAGGTTCAATAATTGACAAAGATCAATTTCCCCCACTTTTTAACCTGGTTCAAAACGCGGGTCATTACAGTTTGGATTTTCTTTGTTCTCTACATGAAATCGTTCGACATCATATTTGGGATAGATTGGCTCATTTCCAATAAATCCCAGATCGATTGTTATCTTCGGCGAGTCTACCTTATTACCCCCAGTGGTGTGCGTATTGTTTTTCAAAGGGAATGGGACCCATGTTCAAACAGATCTGGATCCTCTTATCCATAGTTGGGGAAATTTATATCAGTGTTTGGCTTTGATCTGAAGAGATATTCAATGTGTGGTGCCCCAGGGCCCACCCACATGCCCGAACAGGTCATCTGATGGTACCCGGTAGGCTGGGACCCGACGACCTTGTTTAGGCAGGGTGTCTGTGCTATCATCAGGACCCGGTTGTCACACCTTCATTATTTCATTTCAAGGTTTGTTGTGTTAGGAACAATGCTCTCCCTTTTGATGAAAATATTAAATTAAGAGGGATCAGTCTAGCCTAAAATTCCTATACTCTTGGTAGTAGACATATGAATCCATAGATACACTATTATTCAATAGTAAATGGTAAATGAATCTATGGTGTTTTCTTAGACAACATACAATATGGTCATAACAGGAATTCAATATAGATACACTCCTCAAGAACTAGTTCAAGGATATGGATAAACTCCGTTCAGCGAGAATGGCCTAAACGATTGTATCGAATATATGATCGTGGAATCTTGGGTCTTCATGTAATTATATGTGACACCATATTCTCCAAACATCCACATCGGGTATCATCATCATAATAATGAACATAATTTGACTTCTACAGGTTGTATGAAGACTATGTGTATGTTCTCTCTATCATGCCTCTTATCCGCCTGTGTAACCCTATTTTCTCTAATATTATAGAATGCGGAAAAAGGATTAGGTGGAAACCACCTATTAAAAGGAATTAATTGAAAACTTATGGTTATTTTTTATGTGTTAAATGTGAGGGGGAGGAGTTATCAGAGATTCTAAGGGATTAATTGTAGCTGCATGTTTAGTTTTCTATGGATGTGGTGATTCCCTTCAAGTGGAATCACAAGCCATGCTATCATGACTCTTACATTTCCAACAAGGGATAATTTCTATCAGGGAATTCAAAACTGTCTCACCCACTATCTAATAGGATCTATCAGGTAAAGGTCCTATAAAATGGTGCATTGAATATTCCATCAGGAAATGAAAGTGTCTTGTGATAAATAATATGGTCATTCATAATACCTAGAGAGATGGGAGCTCTGTTGCAGATTACTGTCCTTTTAAATCATTCAAAAATGACCAGATTCATATGTTATCTAATCATGTATCATTTCCCTCATAGGGTAAAAACATTTTTTTCAGCTCGATGCCCTTGGAATTTTTTATTTTAGAACCCTTAATTATCCCTTTATTAGATCATTACCCCATTATTATTCTAAAAAAATAAAAATATTATTGTGGTGGTGCATCTAATTTTTTTTCATGAATCTCAAAAAGGGAAATTTATTGAGGAGAAAATATATTTTTCAATCCAAAATGATGTTTCCCTACTATTAAAGATATCACAATGAAAACCTGATCACCCACATCATATTATAATGACTAGTGATGATGATCCACATATTCATTCGGATGAATCTATGTTTTTTCTGACCACTTTATAATCATATGAATCTAATTAATAATACAATGAAAAAACCTAGGTATCATTAGTGAAGTCTCACCCAAATCCATCCAAAATGTTTAGAATGAAAATGAAGACTATTAAAATATTTTAAAGGATCCATATATTTTAAGGATTTAAAATTATTATTACATTAGATCAATAATAATGATGTTTTGTCCTCCCATATGGATTAAGAATCCATATTTGTTTTAATCAACATTTCATATAATATTTGGATCATATATTTGGATTTTCCACCTATTTGCAGAAGATAAGTTTTTCTTGTTGTTAACTGGGTATGGAGTGCTTGTTGTAGGGATTTTTATAATAGAGATGTAAACCTGAGGTCCCTATCAAAAATAACTAAAATTGGTTAGTAATGAAAAATTAAAACTTATTTGATGTAGCCTTTTGTCAATTAATTAAAAAATTTAGATTCCTGGATATGAATGAAGTGATTAGATTATGTGAGTTAATCCATAATCACCCATATGACATCATGTCTATGAACCATTCTCGTTTTACATTCAACTAAATAAATTGTGATTTTCACCCATTTCTACTTGGTTATAGGTAAGGAATGAAACATACCATCTAAGAGATATTTATTTTCCTAGACCTAATAATAGATGAGGCATGTCAATATATGCACCTCCACTTACCTCTTTATTCCATGACACCAAAATTTTACCCATATTTTATTAAATTATTTTTATATATTTCAATTAATATCACATATCATGTGGGGTAGGTAGAGAGATGATTTTCATAATTTGATTTATGTATGAAAATCCAATTTCTAAATTTTTCCACAGAACTCTCATTTAGAATACATACCTTAAGGGTCTCCCCAATTGATATTTGACCTCATATATATAAATTTAGTATAAGATGTTTGAACAAATTTAACCAACTTAATCAAATCAAGAAAAACCAAAACTAGAATGAAATATATAATGATCTCGTATTCATTAAAATCCATGGGAATATCAACAAGGCCTGGAATTAATTAATCTTGACCTATAGCAAAATTGGCCATCTAATAATATGAATTCCAACTCAATTAATCAGCCACCAAATTTTCATTATGTGGTATATACATCAAGTAATATTCAAACATTTGATGATATATTATCTATATATGTGTCCTCAAATTCAAATATCCCTATTATAAAATGTGCTTCAAACTAATATGATCTATGAACACCAAGAAGTTATCAAAAAAATCATGATGCCATGTTTTTAATGAATTAAATATAAAATCTACTAAAAATCATGTGTTGGTTAATTATTCTCATGAACCCATAACTTTTGTGACCCATCATCCAGAACATGATCTCCCTAGATGAGGAAACACCCTAGTATGGATCTAAATTCATTATAAAAAACCACATATAGTCATCCTAACTCTATAAACATTGGAAATATTCAAAAAAAGATGTAAATAATGTTCTTCCAAATATATCTCCCACACATCCATCCATTTAAAAGGATAAACTTTCCGTGGGAAATCTATCATTAGTTTGTGATATGATGAAAAAAATGAAAAAATATCTATAGCACTCTACTTATCCAAGAAATCTATATGTCTTAAATATCGGTTTCCAAGAGATAACAAAATTTAATATTTAACGACCTATGAAAAATCTTATTTTAGAATATACTTATCAACGTAAATTTATCTCCAATATATAATTATTAAACATTGAAATATTATAATTAATGTGATGTTATCACAAGATACCAAACACTATACATAATTTTTGTTCATGATCATCCTTAGTCATAAAATACAACCGAATAAAATCAATGAACACTACCTTAAAGGATTATAGATGCCTCTAAAATATTCTATTCATAAATTACATAAACTCTTTTAGTTTATTCCCAATATTAAATTTCATAATTACATATTCAAAATTGGCATAATTTCATAAAAAAAATATTTTAGGAATATCCTCTTTTAGAACATGATGTTGATGATAAATTGGTCACAAATAAATTTTATAGGTCAATTAATCACCTCTCCATAATAAAAATATATCAAAAGTTCATTGAAGATGATATAAGTAATTTATTATAACCTGGTTGAGCTTACTACAATCCAAATAAAAAAATATTTATATTAAATATCTTTTTAAGAATAACTAGTTAATCCGATTGAGAAGTACTAGGTTTAATGAATCATTTTCATTCCCAGTCTTCAAACTAAACCATCAATTACATTGATTCCATTTGTATTATCCATTCATAAAGAAGTATTATGGTACTATAAATTGGTAAGAGGTTAATTATAAGTCCCAGTTCTCTTTTGGGTGGACACTACAAGAAATTATTGGAAAAATAAATTAAGAAATTGGTCAAAGATGGTTCAAAAATATCTATATGTAACTGAATTAGAAGATTCCAAATAAAATATTTATTATTTCAAGATATAGTCCTAACCATCAGTACCAAAGGTCCTACGCTTCTTAGATTCACATCCCATTTCCCATTAAAGAGATGTACAACACCATTTAATGATGAAAAACAAACAGAACAAGAATTATTGTCGGTGTAAGAAAGATTGAAAAGATTCCATTCCTAAAATCAAGTCAGATATATACATATCAAAAACATATATATATAAAAAAACCATCCCCATTGATAGTTAATGAACAAGATGCTAACATAAATTCTTGAAACACATGTTGGCAATAAGTGTTTTTAATTTTATGAAATGAGGCAACATGTGACCATGTAATCTCATATTTTAGAAAAAACATTATATGTAATGAAATGTGGAATTAAACTATATAAAAATACATGTGTAAGAGTACAGTTAAAAAAGATAATACCATTAATAATGAATGAACCAAATTTATCATATTTTATCATCATCTCATCACCATAAAATTTCTAAATTGCACCCCCATTATTCCTTGATTCCGTATTGAGATTGCATTACCTGAGTAGTAGTGGTATTCCTTTAATCTCCATGGATAACTCGATTATGAGTATGGGTGTTTTTAGGTGATATACATTCATCAAATAAATACATTTTTTAGATAAAAATCTGAATATCTAGAAATAAACCTTATAAATCAATGAAAATAAAAATAATTTTGTCCCATCTGTTAAATTTTTTGATAATATCGAGGAGTTGTTATACAATATCATTTCACATGAGGAAAAGAATCACATAGAAATCAACCAGGATTGATATTGCTCCTTAGATGAAATTATACTGATCTAGGGTTCTAAGTCTAATGTGTGCTACCTACTTAATAATGGTATATTTATTTCTCTTATTTGGAGCTTTATATTCTATCACTTATTCAATTGAAGAAAAACATACATCCTCCTACTAGATTGTGAACAAAATCCATCTATTCCATAATTAAAACATTTACCATTTTTGTATAATCCATAATATAGATGATTATTAATTTAGGGAAAATGATTAGCTTCAAAACATATTCAAATATGAATTACTTCAAGAACACAACATCTGTTACTTCTAGGGAAAGGTTATCTATGTTTATAAAATTATATATATACATCTTCATAGACACAAAATATCACTTTGAAGAGAAAAGATAAATATCATCATCAGCATCTGTTCAAATAAAAATTGATAATAACCTTATATTATCACTAGAGGTCACATCTCTGAAATTGAATAAAAAAATTATCTTATTTTTGATCATTGAAAACACATAGAATGGGTTATTCAATTTCCCAGTTCTAGAGTTTGTAAATAATATATAAATTATACCCTCACTGGGGTAAAACCTAGGTTTTAGACATTATCATGGTCTTGATTTTCCTTCATGAGACCCCATAAACGAGAAAATGAATTATTTTAAAAAAATTTATTCACTTGATCTAAAAATAATAATATATATTTTATATATTAATATTATGGGTATATATAACACAAAAAATACAACATCAACTTCACAGGTCAACACAAAAATATTAATTATAATAAACAAAATCATTTAAAATGTGAACATAAGTTGTTTCAATTTTCACAAAATCATGTATTTTCATCTATAAAAGAGCAGTATACTAAAAAGGTGAGGGGTCAGAGCCTTCATCTCATATCCATAAATCTATAATCATTATTGGGTTTTTTTTGGCACAAAAATATATGCACCAAGAGAATGCTCATCCAGGAATGTTTATTTCTTATTAATCCGCAATCATCACTACATACTCTGAACAGGGATCTCCATGATTTATTTCAAATTTTCCTTAGTTAATGATATGTGATGCATAATGAATGAATTTCATTAGTTATTACAAGTGAAATATCTTTTAAACATTTCCTTACATAAGAGAAAACTCTATTCAGTATGAAACCCTTCATATCCTATTGAAGATACAAGATAGACTAATAAATATTAAAGAAAACATGTGACAAAATGTACTATATAAAATCATCAGTAAAATTAGGAATTATGGTGTGAATTTTCTCCTTCGTCAAACTATAAATTCCATAATTGATTTTCAAATATAGAACTATTAATGTATTAAAATATTCTTCATTTACTCATAAATCTACAAGACCTCCTATTTTATTACACACACCTGCTCCACCCCAAGAGTGAAGATTATCACAACCTCATCCATCTTTATAGTAACCTATAAGGCCACCCAAAATGCCTTAGAATGGTCCAATGCCAATAGGGGAATTATATTTTCTGTTTAAAGTGATCTATTCATTGGGAAAATTATCCCCCCAGCAATGTCCAAAGGCAATCATAAAATCCCAATAAAACGATCTCAATAATCCAAATTACCTGTTCAATATGGACATCAATATATTAGTTGAATTATATGATCATAAATAATTATTTACCAAAATACTCTTGTACAACACTCCACTTCTGTTATTTCAATCAACCATCATAGCCTGAGAAAATCTTCTGGGGTACCTCATGATTATAGATGATCTCCTCAAAAAAATCATCCAAACATATCCACTGAACTCTACTCTTATATGTAAAGGAAGTAAACTAATATGGATAATCGGTCAATAATCACCTAGATAGAATATTTAGATTTCCCTAATTATGGTACACCGTTAATAAAATCTATTGATATACTATCCCACATCCACATTGAATCCTTGAGGTATTGGGCTAATCTAGTTGTGACCTAGTGATTTTCCTTCAACTATTAAAACACGAGGAAACAACTAAAGTAAGGAAATATCTTTGTTCATCCTTACCTAACAAAATTGGCTTTCATGGTCTTGGTATAAATATTTTCTAGAGTAGGATTCCCCTACAAGAGAGAATTATGAAACACCATAAACATCCCATCAAGAAATGTGACTATAACTACAATCCATCCTCAAAAGAGGAAAAATAGACACCACCATTATTAAATAACTATACAACATCATCTGAAATACCTTATCATGAGAAACCTCACAATCAATATCCCCTATTTAGGAATCCCTCATTATTCTATCTACATATGAAATCATCTCCTACCACTACAATGAAAAAATAATAATACAATCACTAAAGGCATAAAAAATATCACTAAATAAATATTCACATTCGGAAGTTCCAATTTATGTGTTTGATTCAATATTATACTATTTTTATAAAAGACCATGAAAAATTACTCAGAAAAAATGAATAGATTATCCTTTGGTTTTAATGATTTCATGAGGTTGTAAGAAAAGACAATTCCACCATGAAGTATAAGAAATACCCTGACTAATCAACGAAAAAAAATCATATTAGTAAAAATAATGGGTGAAGCCAAATATAGAACAACCTCTATCATCATATGGTTATCAAAAACTTTAGTTTCTAAGATAACTCATCTTATGAACTAATCCTCTCTGATCATGAAATGGAATTTTAATTTCCCATTATATAGTTGTTGATCCTAAAATTTGTCCATGACCCTCATCATAGGCTATATATTCTCAACCTAAAATACAGAATAATAGAGGTTTCCCTTAGTGAAGACTATTAATAACTAGTCTAGTATGTTCTAAATTATATAGTTCAATATACCATTGAATAGAAAAAGGGATTTTGATACTCCAATAGTAGTAAAAAAATCCATAATTTTCATAACCACATCAAAAAGATTTTTCAATAATATACCCCATTGTGAACCCATATGAAGTGCCATACAGGGAGAAAATTTATATTCAAGAACCACTTTTCACCATTGACATACTCAGAGTGTTGATGTGTCATTTGAAGATAGTATTTTTCTCCAATTTTACATGAATTATATAGAAATAGTCCCCAAAATTCCATTATATCCGATTTATATTTATGGTGAACAACACTAGAGCATCCCAGGGGGACACACTATGATTTAAAAAAATTCTATTCATGGTCCCGCAACAGTATCCTCTTCTCCTGTAGCATAGTAGGGGTCATTTTTATATGTAATGGGATATATCAGTATGAATATAAGGAGAAATATGATGCAAATTCAACCTATTAATGATGCGGTAATTCTTTTAAATCATTTGGAATGACTCAAATGTATCACTCCACTAGTGTTGGGAGTTTAACCTCCAAATTACCTACAAAAAATATATCAAAAACACTAACAAGTAATTAGATATATCACTTTTTAATAGAATCCTTAAGCATCTTATCCAATTAATCCTATCAACTTTGATGAAAAACGTCATGATATTAACTTATATTTTCCTCAACCTCTGATTAAAGCAGTTAATATGGGAATAATATAATTATATCTACTCAATTCCAAAGATGATTTCATATGAATTCCAAACATCCACAATGTGTTCTCATGTGAAACCCTCTCCATTGATAATAATCATAAAATTTTACAGATTTGTGTGATAATGGGATTGTTACTAGTAGGATTTTCTAGTATCATGTATCAGGCTAGAGGCTCCATTAGAACCTTATACGCTAGATTAATAGAAATATAAATGAAATTATTAATTTTTCATCTATATTAAAATACTATGATGGAAAAATAATAACAGAAAATAATATTAAAAATTATCATGTTAATATTCATTATAAAACATTATTATGAAAACTAAAATCATAAAATTTTAGTGCCTTTAGAAATGTGGAAACATACAAAACTAGTACATAAAAGGTCTAAATTATCATCCATTAATTTCATCACAACTCTAACCCTTTGTAGAAATATCATACATGAAATCATTAATCAAATAATATGGAAATTAAATATAGGAATGGGTGAGTGAAAATATAAACTATGTGAAAAAATGGATATATCATTCAATAATACGATCTATTATTATCATGGTATTAAGGTTATGAGAACCTTCGATAAGTAACCAAAATTCATACCCAACAATTCATAGATTGTAACCTGAGTTTTGGAATATATAGTTCCAGCTTATAATACATGAAGCATAAAATAATCGATGAAAATGACTCATGAGAGACTAACATTAGCATAAGATCATTTCATAAAAGAGTGGGAAACAATGTGGTCAATATAAAAAATAAAATAATTATTATTCAATGGATACCAAATAAGTAATTAACCATATACCAGGATTTAGATAACCACTATTGTACATTCAACGAGCTTGTGATTAATACTCATTTACCCTCCTTTGGTATTTGATAACCTCCCTTGTAGCCCTCTTTGAGATTGGGATGACAACCCATGAACCCTTTTATTTTGGGAATCTTATATATTTTACCATTTCATATGAGGGATATAAAAAAATCTCCCATAAATTAATCACAATCCATCCATATTTATTCCACAATATCTTGAAAAATTTTAACATTTCATTATAACATAGCATATGAAAAAAACCGGTTTCATAATTATTTCATAATCATAGTAATAAACATAAAAAATATAAACAAAAAAAGTTGGAATAATTTGAAGATATATATTTTGAATAATAATTAACATTAATGGATGCAATCATGGATGATAATACCATTAAAATATCACTAGAAAAAAAAATTCAGAAGAATACCATTTTTATTTTGAAATAACTTATTTATAAGTTATAAATTTACAAAATATAAAGGAAAATATTTTTATAGAAAATAAACATGTGATATTTTATAATAGTAATAAAAAAATTTAGTTGTGATGGTTTGAATATTTTATCATGCAATAAATTTCAAGACAATTAGTACTTGGAAATTTTCCATAAAATGATAAAAGTGCATCATTCGGAAGAAGAAAATTATTTAACTGTTTTCATAGAAATTGAAAATGGATAAGAAGTTCATTATAAAATTATTGGATAATAATAAAAAACTTACTGAAAACATTTTAATGATAATATTTACATGTATGAAGAATATTATTCATTTAAATTTAAAAAAACATTTTTCTTTAAAATAATAATTCATATTTTTTGTACAGAACTACAAAAAATTGAATTGAAAATATTTAATTTCAAAAAAAATATTAAATGAAATAGAATGATATTAATGATATATAGATCATAATATTTCATCTTATGCATTTAATGATAAAGATTATCTAAAAACTTGTGATTGTAACATAAAACCCTTATTAATTTCATATATTTTGATTCATAATTTTCATGAAATAAATAACATCAAATGAAACTATAAATACCATAAACATAAGAATATTCATGATGAAACATATAAACGGAGAATTAGATACCCTTAATAAGTTATGATCTATGTGTATCAAATAAATATGTACCAAATAGTTAAATTTTTAAGGGTAAACCCTTTATATGTTAGTAACATTCCATGAAAATACCCTAGGATAAAATTATTTCAATAATAACTTTGAATACCCTGAATTAAGAATAATATATGACATAACATGTCAATGGATTAGTATATACACATCATAAATATAAATATGGGCCTGAATTTAGAAGAGTACCCACAAAAAGATGATAAAAAGAACAACTATAATATCAAATAGGATCTAATTGTTTTATTTGCAATAACTTTTTATTAATAATTCTTCATTAAAATCCAATTTCCTGGGTGAATAATATTTAATCATTCATGTATGTTTTGATGCATAATTTATGGTACACAATCATTAATCATGTTTAATACATCACAGGAATGTTAATCAATTCATAAGTATCATATTTAATTATTACATAAAATTTATAACCATTCAAATAGAGTTGTGATGAAAAATGATTCAGATAACATCGTGGTGACTATTGTCCATACATACACGTGAGTGAAGCATCCACCATTAGATAAAGTGAAACAAATATGATAAATAATAATTTAACATTCAAAAATCATTATTATATAATAAATAACAAACATATTTAGTAAAACTCTCTCTCTTACCATCCCTGCAATGTATAAATTAAAAGTGAATCACATTGCTTCATGAAAGAGGTTGTCCACTTATATACATGAGGGTCATTATTGTTTTCCAAAATATGGGGTGATAAGAAGGTATAAAATATCTTATATTTTAATATGAATAATATTTTTCCTAAATATCATATGTAAAAAGTAAATCCATCCTAACAACCATACATGAATGACGGTAATGAAAAATTAATCATATCACTACATAGAGGTAGTAGTCCACATGCATGAATGACTGACACATTAATTTTCTATATAAAGGAAAACTGGTATAAAAAATATCTTTCATAGTGATAATACCATCTAATTATATTGTTGATAATTTTGTATTCTTTTTTTATGTATTTTTTATGTTTATAGAAGGTGGAATAAAAAAAATTAAAAGATATTAGTTAAGATTCATAAATCTTCTTTGAGAGACACCTATTAGATTTTAACTTAGCCCTTCATAGGATTAACACAACGTACTAATTGAATCTATAGGATGAAGTGAATTAAGATAAGAATTCCTTTGTGTAGGTATTGGATGATAAATTGGCATAAAATTGTGTTAATGATGTAGGAGAAGTGGTTCCCATTAAGAATTGAGGGGATGGATACACATGGAATTGCTTAGTGGATTTTAATATTATAAGGTTAAATTAATTAGAAAGTGGTAAAATAGTAAATAATTTTTATAGTTTATTATTTAATATTTAATTCTCTTAAGAAAATAAAGACTAGATAATTGTATGTGTTATTCCAACCATTATCATTTATTTATACCTTAGGTAGACCTATTTTAACCAAAATAATTATAGGAATTTTTTACCTTTTTTACTTTTTATAAATAAAAAATTAATATGAACATATTAAATTATATTAAATATCATTATAAGAAATATATAATATAATTTAACAAAATTGAATTTCTATAATTGGTTGACAATAATTTTAAATTTTCTAAAAAATGGTTTGAAAACAAATTTTAAACAAATGAATTATTCATCATAAAACTAAATTTACCACTATTCCATTCATTTTAAATGACTTCTCATAAATTTGAAAAAAATTGACTAAATATATAATCTATAAAATTATTGAAAACGTTTTATAAATACATATTAATTAAATTTATCAAAATATAAATACATTGCTCAATTAAAAATAGCTTTTAATTAAATGTGTTTTAAAGACATATAATGAACATAAAATAAAATAATGTATATTATGAATTCATATTTATTTTATTAGATTATTTATAACTGGATGCGAATTAGTTTAATTATAAAAGAAATTACAAATATAATGGTACTTGCAGATTAATTTATTTTACAAAAATATGGTTTTTTTCAAAAATTGGATTCTTTCCATATGTAATAAAAATTAAATCCTTTTAGAATAATTTTAAAAATTAAACCTTTGAAAATATTGAAATGTTAATTTGAATATTTATATTAATTCAAAAATAATTTTTTTTTTCATATTTTATAAATTAATTATATTTTCTGTTTGAAAATTTTAATTAAACCCTTTTTAGACTATAGAATATTTTTTTATGAAGAACCTAAATATAATAAAAATCGATTTATTATTTATTAATATATATATATATATATATTATTTACATCCTACATAATTTTTTTTCCATAATATGGTTTTTACAATTCATACCTTCCAATTTAATGGTTGTGTTATAATGGTATAATATTAAATATATAGTATATCACAATTCACTGAACTCTTTCTGGTATGATTAATGGAAGCTACCTTTAATATATCAATTTAAAGATAAATATTAATGTTGATACATCCCCCATAAGTGAATTTTATCATTAATTTTTTTTCATAGTAATAAAAGGTTCATGATTTGAAAATAAATTTGTGGAAATTTCATATCTAACAAAGAGGTAATAAAACTTCCATTGAATAGGGGATGTGAGAAACATAAAGTTTACCAAAAATAAAACATAATTAAGTTATTATGTGAGTAGGATATTATAAATAAGTTAATATAAATACATAATATGGAAATATAATATCTATATAATAATGTGAATTGAAAAATAATATAGTCATGATAAAGTTAATAACCAAAAAACCATAAATTAGCGAGGTTTAATAAGTCCATCAATTCATCAAAAATAAAGGAAAAAGAATAAAATTTTATATTCATGTTCAGTTTTCTATATATGAGGGATTATTTTTCAATCAAAATATATAATAGGATAAAACATAGATACTAGGTTACCTTCTATTTCATAACAACAATTTAATCATTTTGTTGGGTTTCCATATGTTTTATCATATATTTCCGTTATTAATCAATGAACCATAAATTAATGATGACTATTTTATTCTTCAAGAAAAAAATAAACCCTTAATGGATAATAAAATTTGGAAAATAATTAAAATTAATTCCTTGTATATAATATTGTTTACAAAAACCAATGTTTTCAACAAATGTTATCATATATGGATTAGTATTTATATGATTTAATGATACATAAATCACTAAAACCCCATAAATATCAAAAAATGTTCAACCTAAAGCATTCTATAAATGGAAAACCATAAAACTCTTCCAAAAAGCAATGTAAAAAAGAAAATATAAATAAATATTTGATAACATAATTTTCCATTATTAACTTTAAAATTTATCCCAAAAAAATAAAGTATATCAAAAAGTCATCCAACATCCATGTAAATACCATGATAATATAATATTATAAAACATTCCAATCATTTTCCAAAATATCATTAATTAATATAAAACAATAGTGAAAACATAAATGCTTCAAAATATCTACTCTATCCTTATTCCATTAATAAGATTACATATTGTTGAATATATTTTGACAATATGAAAGTGAAATAATCTTAACCAAGGATTACATAAATAAAATTTTCATAAAATCACTAATCAATTATAAGTTTACCAATACTATACAATTTACATGATCAATATCAATCATCTCTTAATACCAGTTAAATGTTATTATCTCAATATTTGAAATATATTTTGTGTAATCTATCCATCAATAATGTGTTTTCCCAAAAAACATTACCACCTTACCACTAAATTTCTTATCTTGGTTATCAGTACCATTCAATATCTGATTAAAAATTATACATTATAAAGTATTTCATAAAAATTCATAGTTTCTTCATTATTATTTTTACTATGGTATCACATATAAAAAACATCTAAAACGCAATCCTAAAATCCCATTATATAAAAACTTTAATAATTTAACATCAATCTTAAACCTCTAAACAAGATTTATCATATTATTCCTTAATAATTCCTCCCAAAAATATGAAATATTAATCATGTACTAAGATTCATAAACATCAATGTATTCATGTTTTTTTACCTTTAACATAGTAAATACTATCAAAATAAACCATACTAATAATATTTCATTCATAGTATCTACACCATCTATAATAGAACATTTTCACATAAAACATTGATGAAAATTTTCATGATATTTCCCCCTTGGGAATTAATTTTATTAACTCACTTGCTTCCAAATTTAAAACATTTATACATTGATGATACCTTATGCTAACCATTATTCTCATCCATTTAATTAAACAACATTTAAATTTTTTAATTTCAAATTACAAATTTATGCCATTGTCTCTATATGAATAAAATTTCATGTTATTTTTAGATATTCCATGGAGTACCAATTTATACATTTTGTATATGGTATAAATTTAAACTTCTTAATACATTGGTTTTTATCATATTAACATTACTAAAAATATGTTCTCTGTTATTGGAAGTGTCATGAAACTCACCTATGTTCAACAACCAATCAATATTATTTTTATTTTACAAATCCACTTTTTGGGTGACTGGAAACCAGACAAAATCAAAAACCAAAAAACACCACAAAATAGACTAAAAAATTATACAAAATACTCATTCCCACCTTCTAGATTCACCAAATTTAAAAATCAAAACAAGTGATGAACCACTTCCTTGGCTTATAAATCTCAATGAGGAGCCTTGATCCACAAACCATGACACCCCAAAACACCTGTCATCATCCATATCATCACCGAGAACATCCCTCCGAAGATCCCGATAACTAGCACCACTACATCCCCTCCAATAAGAAACATGGTAAAAACAATCCCCTAAAATCAATTCAGCCTTTACAATGAAAATCATCAGAACCATCATCACTTCACCCTTATCATCACCAACACACATATGTTCAAGTTGTTAATCCTAATCAAATATATATAGTGACATATAACCATGATATATTCTACTATGGATTATATCCTGAATAATTTCCCTTTTATTAAAACATTTTAGGGTCGATTATATACATGGTTCCTTCCTATTTTCACAATTGACTAAAACCAGAATACATAATATGCGTAACAATATTCATAGTGAGAAATCTAAAAATCATAAAAATCATTTATGGGATTTTTAAATCATGACACGAACATGTTAATCTAAAAAACTATAGGTTTAACATAGGTTATACACATTCATTACCAATTCAAATAATTAAATATATTTAATTAATAAAATATTAATTAATACATGCATTTCTCTTGAGGGTGTCTACACAAGTTCATATTCCATGGCCCACTCATTATTCACCAGTGATAATTGAGTTAATACATATCCCCCTAGTTAAATTTGTTACCCTTATGTGCATTTGTAACATAGACTCATCTAAATTCAAGTATCAATACTAGGAATCATTTAATAGGAAAAAAATCCTTTAATGACCATAAATTATATATAATCCAATAAATAGGCCTTCCAAAGGGTTCTTTCTTATTTTTTCTCATCCATGTCTCATAATAATACTAAAACCTAATCTAATGCCAAATTAAGAAACCAAATAATTACATATATAAATATAACAACTTATTATCTGAAAATTCATTACATATCATTATTATACATTAATAATATTAAATATATACTATCTTTAAAAGCATTGATACATGAACAAATTTTATATAAAATAACTCTATCTTTTATCATTGAGTTATTTACTAGTAACACCCTTCATAAGAATATCTTACGTAAAATAATTATTTATTTCATAGTGAAATGGTAACATAAGGGTGATCACATATGCATAGTAATGTATAATAAAAGATATACCCATCAATAATCATATATAACAATATACTGAAAATATGTGTATGTACATATGTTTTAGATATTTGAAAACCCATCCAAATAATTCATACACCAAAACCATTTTTAATTGTATAATTTTTTTGAATTGGTATGAAATGAATCATAAAATAATCAAGGATCACGATTCTTGAGGGAAAATCATTAGAATATGATCATTTCAATACAAGATGAAAAAATGTGCGGAAAAATAAATGTTATAAAAATATCATGTCAAGGATTCCCTCCAAGACATTCATCGAATAGTATGCTTGTGATACTCACTCAAGTTTATTTATTGGGCTTGGTATAAGCTCCGGTGTACCCTATTTTCATAATTCCTCCCACATGTTTAATCTATATCAGAAACCAAATTGAATCCCCACATGACATCAAAAACACCACCCCATATTCAAGTGGTTGATGAATAGTATTTTGGTGGAGGATGTTACAGTGGGGAGACTATACCCGTTAATAAATGTGCAAAATAATAAATTTAATAACCAATAATGATATTTCTATGATAAGAATTATAGTTTTCTAGAATTAATACATATCTATATATCCAAATAATATAAAATGGAAGAAGGTAAATATAACATTATAAACACCCTATTTAATTGATGTAACTCCCAAAGAGACATGACTTACTTATATCTTACATCCCACAATTTCTGTTACATAAGGATAACAAAATAAAATATACTAGTCACAAGAATCTAAATTAGTCTACTGAGGCTAACCTTCTATTTTCTATTGATACATTCTAAGCTATCATCATAAGCTATTCAAATCTCAACACGGGCCTCATTCTAGAACCTGTTCTTATTATAAACCTATGACTTCTTCTAATTTACACATGTGATATAGTGCCACAATAATGGTGTAAGTAAAACTCAATAGTACACTAATAAATATTTTGAATTTAATAAACTATTTTAGAAAATAAATATATATGAAGTGTGGGATAAGTAAATAAAACATGAATGATCATTAATTTTTATTTTTTTTAATTATATATTGTGCCTCAAGTTCTAAAGTGAAACATGTCCCAACTAAAACTATATCAACCAAAGTTGGTTGAATGAGTCATAAAACATAGGGCGATACACACTCTAAACCATAAATGAAACCACTTAAACCCAAATTATATATGTAGATCCTAAACCATATATAAAATCCATCCATACATTGGCCTCTTTTCAACATACGAAAGAAGAAAAAAAACTATTAGTAATTACACGAATTGTAATGTCAAACATCATATCCCGTGGGAATAGAATTTCATTTCCATCATTCTCAAAAAAAATTATGTAGGGAATCCTGTATATCATATGGATTCTTACACATGGAGTGTCATGTATAACATTAACAACCACAATTTTGGTGAATCATTTCTGACATCCAAAACCACATAAAATATCATAAGTATTTGATTCCTCAGTTCGACCTCTAAACCATTTTATAATTTACCAAAAACTATTGTTCAAATATTTACATCATAAACATTCAAAACCAAAATAAAAACACCTTTTTAAAATTTTAATCACATCCAATGGCCATGATGATCCATTAACACAAAAACATGGATTGGAATGCTAATCCAATTTTAAATATAAAATTACCATTCCAACACTCTTTATAAATTGATAGATCTTACAAATCTATTAAGAATATTTTGAAGCCACACCTAACATTTGGTCTTCATATTTAATAATCAAACAAGTCTAAAGAATTAAATTCCATCAAAAACTTTTAAAGTGCTATCAAAAAAATTTTAACTAGGGGAAATCCACAAAATCATTTTAAAATAAAATTTAAAATTTACCCAAAAGCCCCTTTTAACATCACATAGATGTCAACTACCCTTTTTAAAACAATGAGAACTTTAAACAAGTCCTTCACCAAATGAATCCAAAAATTGATCAAAATCCAAAACACTTTTCAAAATATACCAAAACTGCCCATAGGCATTTCAGAAATGCATAACATAAGAAATTATTGCATTTCATCCTTTTTAATTCCCACTGTACAATTTTTAATAAATTAAAAAACCATGGGTATTTGTAGGATCTGTCTTATAAACAAAAAATAATATAGAATAGTATTCTGAAGGTCTATAGTATATTTTTGAATCCAAAATCTATTAATCTAAACCAAAGAAAAAAATTCACTAATTTTGATTTTGGAGGAAAAACCACATATACGTGAAAATAAAAACCTTGAGAATCTGGGTAAAGATATTTGAACACCTTACTCATTAAAAAAATTACATAACATTTCTAAAGCATAACTCCCTTGAAAAGGATCATCCAAGTGTTCTACAAACATCTTTTCATCAAATTGAACTCATCAAAAGCACCCAAGATCTAACCTCAAAATAAGAAATTAAAATTAATTCATGAAAATAATTATAATTAATTAATAATATCCAAACATGGAATAAATATATAAAAATCATAAAGATATAACACTATAGTGAAACTGAATCAGAACACTCACCAAAAAACTATTGTATAAACCCAACCACATTACATGTTAAATATCTATCCAACGATGCCACAAAAAAACCTCAATTGATAACATAATGAAATAAAAACATAATAAAATGCATGGTGAAACATCCCTCCAATTAAATGACATGAAACAACATGTCAAATTCATCTCAAGATATCTTATATGAATGAAAAAAATAACAATGTGAAATGAATGATTTAACCATGATATGCTTTAACTTCTAATAAATCATCAATCGGAGAAATCCAAAATGATATAGCAGAAATAATAAGAGGAAATGAATACACTGGAGGAGAGAGAGTAACATTAGACACTAACTAAATGTCCCAAACAAACAAACGTTTATATTTATTGAAGGGGAGATGAGAAATGATCCATTTTATCTATGTACACTAGATAGTCGAAAAAATGGGAACTCAACAATTAAAATATCCATAATGAAAACAATAATTTCCCTCATTTTAAAGGGAACACATATTTTAAAATAGTGTGACAAACATAATTTAATCACCATTTGAACTTAGACTCCTCATACTATTTTGTGACATGGTTTAACAGACCATAAAATATATTTTTGACATCTCTATTGTTTACAAGAGAAAAACAGATAGTCTCTCATGACACACTACACGGTTTTATCAGGTCAAATTTTATACACTTACTATCACTTGATTGGGGTGCACAACTATAACTAATCATGAACCAAATGGTCACCCTATATTTCCTTCCAAAAATTGATTATCCACATGCATTGAACCCCTGGTACACTCCCAAAACATCTAGAAAATCTAAAGAACATCATCCCATTTCCAAATTGGGTCTTCTGAAATGTTCCAACCTTCAAAATTCAATTTCTATTTCTAGTGCGGAAATAAAACGTACACCAAACTAAATGTTAAAACACATCCTAAAAATATAATCCCCATTATATACTTTTGTTTTTACAGTCTCTCCGCCCAAATATTGCTCATTCTTGAGAATCCTCAATGCTAATCCTCTCACCGTACCTGACACACTTCATTTACCAATTTAAAATCCTATGAAATCATACCACTCTCAAACACCTATAAAATTTCAAAGCATAATATCTATCCCAAGTCACTTAATTTGACAAAACTCAAAGCAATTCCAATTTTCACAATTGAAATGCTAATATGGTTCATTAATGATCCTATCAATATGAAAACACCAGTGGTGACACCACCCAATCATCTACTTAAAATATGGTTCTCCCCACCATGGCTTTAACTTATAACCACCAACTTTTGATTCATGAATCCTTAACGACAAAACAATACCACTAGAACCTCAAACTCAAAATCCAACTACACTACAAGAATTATTTTATATTTACCATGAACAAAATTCCTTGAGAACACAAAAAAGAATAATGAAAACCATACTCATTGTCTAAAATCATCTAAATAGGTTTTGTATGATCCATCCATGCAATAACTAATAACAAATTAGGGTTTCTTCAATGTTAAGATTAAATTTATGAAGCACACAAGTCATTTCCAAAATGAAATGTTGGATGTAGTTCGAAAATTATAACATTCACCAATTTTTTTTACCCAAGATGAACCATCGTCTAGTTAATCAACCTAAATATGATTGGATCCCATTGTGGTTACATCACCATCTAACAAGAATAGGATGCCTATATTTTTTAAGGAATAATGTTATCATTCAAAGAAATCTTCAAAATTATGTACCCAACATCTTGTGCGACTTATGTAATATATAATCCACTATCCCAAAACCCTCATCATCTGACACTACAACAACTGGGAACCTTCAACACTCGTAACATAGATTACTTTTATAACGACATTGAGATCATTGCCAAAACATGGCTCTATCATCCATTCCATATGATTTTAAAATATGTTTTTCAGTATAATTGAAATATGTAAATCCTGATTACCTCACTAGAATACCAGTTCCACCTTGATCGACCTGACATCAGCTCCATATTCCCATGACCCTTCTAGAATGTAGATTGCACTTATGAGACTAACATGTACATACTAAACACATGAGTGAATTGTTCACCACCTAAATCCAGAAAATATATCATCCTTGTCCCTTGATCTAAGAAATACCAATCCGAATAAAATTAAGTGGACCTCTATCCCTAACCTGAGTGAAAAAATGAAACACCAAATATCATCCAAACCTGACATCCTTAAGGGGCCCACTTGATATTCACAGACATCTAATCCATTTAAAGGTCCTCGCTGAAAAATTGAATATGGTGAAAATCCCTCCATATATATTAACATATTTCTATCTATGAGTGTATCCTCTAAAAAGTAATTACATCAAACCAAAAATTCAATTCAGATAGTATATGGTATATTTGATTCACTCACTACGTACCCTTGTTGATGTTAAGAAGTTGGGCGTGATTATATTTAGTCAGGGATTTTTCAAAGATTCCATTCTTTAAAACCACAATAAACACATCGATTTTGTATGTGAACTACTATTTCATGTAAATTTGAAACTCATTCGAATACACCATGCCTCCCTATCTGTATGTGTCCCATCATTTCTCAATTACCACAATTGAAGATAGACTCATTAACTGAAACTCACTACTAACTCAATAATATATTCAATGAATAGATGAAAAATAAGTCATTATGGAACTACTACAACTAATTTTTTCAATTTCATAATCCGTGATATAAAAAATAATCAAAGGGAAAAAAATTTCCATCATACCAATTCAAAAAAAAATCTCATTCATAGTCAACGTGCATTATGTTAGTCCCCCCCACCAAAAAATTCAATTTATCTTGACCCACCCATTCACATATCCTTGATGGAAGAAAACATCTCATGTTTTTTCTATAATGATGTATTTAACACATAAAAACTATATAATAATTCATAAAACATGAAAAAAACATATTCTAACTCTAGCATTTCATACCCCATAAAAACATTGCTCACAATAATCACCCACTGGCCATTCATTTTCATGCTTGAACATCTCACTCGTCATAGAGTACACTTGGTAATTTAAAAAACTTGAGACAACTCGCATATCGAAAACAACATTCAAAACTACTCATGAATAGATAATAATATAAAAGTTCCATTGATTTCACATAAGCCATCACCATGTTCCCAAAGACGAAATGATGTCATACTAGGCCAGACACATAACCTATATTTCCCTTAACAACCACAGGTTCTACAAAAACATCATCACCACATGTTATTTTAGTCACAGGGAAACTCTATATCTCTATATACCTTACAATGAAATCACCTTTCAGATGATTTACATAACCACATGTAGCCCCTTCTCAGTCCTCCTTGAGCACACAATACCTATCATAACTATAACTTTTAATTGTAATGTGAACATTATTTCCTAAAACTACATAAACTCAAACAACCCATGTTCTCTTGATCCAACTCATAACAACCATGAACATCTCACATGTACAACAATTACCTGGGTAAAGAACATTGTAGACCATTTTCCACTAGAATCTATCGAAAATTTACTGAATTGTCACTAAAGTGTTCCTTATATAAAATAAAATCATCATATTTTCCCAAAACACATAATAGGTATAACCCTTTTGTTCACAATTTTAAATCCCAAAAATTCCACTTATTCCTCACACACCCTTAGGTAATCACACTCAGCTGATACCTAAAGGGAATCACCCTTGAAAGTCACAAGGAACCACTATCTAGAGTAGAGTGACATCGAAGAAGGTCCCTATGATCTCCCATTTAGCCTAACAGGTCAAGACTCATGTTATGTCGGTAGGTCCAACTAGTTAGGTATATTCCAAATCACTCATGTGGAATTGAGAATTCTCTCCACCCAACATCACATTAGATTGACATGATGAACATCCATCTCAAGGGTCTCACCTAAAAAAAATACAACATATGCTAAACAATCCACCCAAAACTAGGGAATACATCCTATCTGATAATTTTTAAATAATACCATTCCCTCAAGTATTTGGTTACATAATCGATTCTAATCAAAAAAACCAAGGGTCCTCGGTTAAGAATCTACACGATGCTGACCTACCAAGGTCACTGCCCATATTGTGTATGGCGATCATGTCAAGATTTAAATATTAAAATATGTCACTATAGATCCAAAATACATTTCATTAGAAGTCAATCCATATGAAAGTCAGCATAGATGAGTATAATTTCATTATGTGCATACACGAGGAAACATTTTATGGGATATTTTTGACATTTTAAAAAATTATCCCCATACATCAGGAAAATATAACACTAACAAACCTACAATATATTAATCCTATTTGATTATCGTGATGCATAAGATAACTCTGGACTTTATAGAAAAAGTGTCAAAACAAAATCATTATCCTTATTCCAATTGGCCAAAATCTATAAAAACATCATAAATGAAAAAACTACTTTTAAATATATCATAGTGAAAAACAAATAAAATTGTACCACTAAATACAAATGACAATACCAAACCCTCGAAACGTTGACATTATATGATAATTGGTGTTCTCAATAAACTATTCTGACATCCATTGATGGATATGATACATTCTAATATCAATAGTATACTATATCTTAAAATAATACGACAAAAACAAATCATATGATACCACTTTGTATCGTCCCACCATGGTTAACTCTATATAAATTGTCCGATAGGATCACCACATTACCATAGGTCCATATCACCATATGCAAGAGGCTTCTAATTGGAATAGGTAGTCTAGGGTAGTATTGTTAGTAGACTATACCCCATGATCAACTTAAAAAATAAAAATTCAAAAAAATATTTATCATATGTCAAAAATTACAATCATAGTTAGAAATATTTAACAAAAATTAACATATCATATTAAACATGAAATAAAAAATGATAAATACAAATAAACGAAATCCAATTATTCAACTTTGTAACACCCCACCTTGGTTCAATCTATTAAAATGTCTTGATAGGATCACCACATTACTATAGGTCCATATCACCATAAGCAGGAGGCTTCCAATTAGAATAGGAAGTCTAGTGTAGTATTGTGGGGGGACTATACCCCCTAATCAGCATGCACAAAAAAACAAATAAAAATTATCATATATCAATAATTAGATTCATAGTTAGAGATATGTAATAAATATGAACATATCAAATTAAACATGAAATGAAAAAAGGTAAATAGAAACATGATTGTATAACTAATGAATTTTAGTAAGGTTTGAAAACCCCATTCATAAATATGATTGATGTAAAGACCCATAAATTTCAAGGAAATTTTTTTCATAATTTTCTTTGGAATTTTACAAGAGCGCAATTTCTGACGGCACCTGATTTTAAGGCCCGGTGTGCCCGGAATCATTTCCCGAAGTTTGGCTCGGGTACGTTCAGTGAACGGACGAGCGGGTTTTTCTAACTTTTGAACCGGTGCTCGGAATCGAATTCTGAGGGCACCGATGGAATCGTAGCACCGGTACTTGCTTAGAAATGCATCTTCCAGAGTTGCGTTTGCTCGAGTGTGGTTTTTAATTTTCGGGCTTAAAGTTAAGAAATAAAATAATTGTACGACAAACTTTATTTTATTTCACTTAAGCCACATGGAAGCCACTAGAAGCCACTTAAAGCGGCTTAAGCGGAGTTGATGGGGATAGGGTGTTATCCAAAAGTATCTTACCCACTTGGTAGGATATTTGTGAGGTGGGACCTGCACGAGCCCCACCGTTTCTTTTCCGCTAAGTAACGCACCCGCGAAAACCCGTCATTATGAAAGTCAACTGACGCGTTTTCTTAATTTCTTAACGCACGAATTAATTGTGCGGTTTTCTTCGTTGAATTAAATGGGCAGTTTGTTCGTTGAAATTAATTCTATGAATTAATTTCATTCGTTTCATAACCTGTTTGAAATCTGTTGGCGTAATAATAAAATAAGACCAACGCACAACTTCTGGAAAAATGCTCGTTGAGAGGTGTTGACAAGTTTTGTGCCTTCATCCTCCTTAACGAAGAACGCGAAGAACGCGAAGAACGTCGTCACCCTCAGAGTTTTATGACGCTTCATCTGAGACGTTCTTCCCCGCCCCGATCTCCGATCACCAACTGCTTGAGGTAAGAGATCTCCGGTTTCTTTTTTAAACTTCCTTGTGGTTTATAACAACACACAGATTTAATTATTTATAATTAAATCTATTGTTTTTAGTCCTTGGAGTTCGTCGACGCAATGCTGGATACCGCGACGATCCCCTCCTTCCGCGACAATCAAATCCGTGAAGAACCCGCGTGCGACGACTTGACGAGGTAGGGGTTTTTTTTGAATGTTTTATACTCCGTGAATGTTTCCGTTCAAATTGAAGAACCCAGTTCATAAGAACAATTTTAGTTCATTAAAATTTTTTGGTTATGTTTTCTATGTGTTGTTTAATCCTCCCAATTGTTATCGCCTAACGTGGAGGGTGCGGGCCAAACGAACACGGCCCGAAAACCGTCTACAGTTCTTCGTTGTTGTGTGGATTTGGCGGGTGATGACCAAACATGACGCAAGGGCGATTTCATGTTTCCGCAGTGAAGAACGGAACCCGGGAGGAGAAACGGCGCAGACAGGAAGGAAAACGGACCACCGGAGAAACTCCGGTGGCCCGCGGAAGTCTCTGGCGGCGCGGGTCGCCGGCGCGGCGGCCGGAGGCGGCGGCACCACGGCGCGCCGCTGGACAAGGCCGCCGCCGCTGAAGCCGCGGCGGCGGCGGCTAGCGGACCCACGACCGCGCGGGTCCGGCTCACACGCATGGGACACGGCAACATGTCGCGTCCGCTGAAGTCCAGCGCGGCCCCTCGAGGCCAGCGGCTCTTCCATCCCGCGGGGGCGGTGCCCCACGGCTGCCACGCTCGGCCGCTCGGCCGAGTAGAGCCGGGCCAGCCGGCTAGGCCGGGCCGTGCCCTGGCCGGAACGGACTGGGTCCAGCCGGGTCGGACCGGGTCGGGTCGACCCGGTTCGTGTCGACCCAGGGGGGTCGGGCCGGGTCGGCCCTGGCCCAGACCCCGCGTCTTCGGACCGTTTCGGTCTTTTGCCTGTAACTTGAGCTACGGGCCTCCGAACGACGCGCCTTCAGCAGAAACGCGATCCTTGGATCAAGGTGGTTGTTTCGGTATATCGCACTCAAGTTTTCGGAATACTTTGGGTTCGGCCGAGTTGGTTCGTACACGAAACCAACCGGGCCCTCGGAGCGGAAACGCTCATATCTTGAGCTTCGGATGTCCGATTCACGTGTCGTCGACTTTGTTGAATATGGTTATAATGCATGTGTATAGTGTGGGAATATTTGGAAGGGGGGAGAATGAGGTTGGTTTCCAAGATTACATACCTCACCATGAGATGAGTTTTGGGTATGGTTGTGGTGTGGTTGTGTATAAATATTTATGGGTTCAATTTTTATAGTGTGTGTAGTTACATGGATATATAGATATGAAAGGGATGGTATTTCTAGATGTATAACAATTGAGTTTGAGGGAATATTTTTTTTAATGGTTTGTGGATGTAAGAACCTGTTTTTTTGGACTGTTGTTTTGACAAGATATTTTAATTTTTTCCATTTGATGATCATGAGGGGTAAAATTTCATTTACCTACCATCTAATCATGGATAATTTTTCTGAAAACAACGTTGGTTCTAGAATATGGATTTTACCCTAGGACAGGAGTTTGGAGGAAATCTGAGCTGTTTGAATTATGGCGGAATATTTATTATTTAATATTATTAAATTAATTATTAATTTATTTTCATACGTTCATATGGCTATAACATTTAAACAATGTGTCTTATTGAGATTACTTCTACACCATTGAGTATGAAATGGTGATTTTAGCCTAGGGATGGCATAAACTCATGTCGGGTGCCGGGGTCGGCCTAGGGCCCTTTTTCTTTCTATTATTATTTTTATTTAATTTTATTATTTTATCTTACATCCTCCTTCTTCTTGTACATGCTCCATGGGTTCTCCTCAATGGACACGTCTTTTGGGTGGATTTTTAGATTTATAAATAGAGTTATTTTGGAGGTAAGAGGGTCACTAATTCGATGCTCTCGATGCACAGATTCAATGAAGGTCAACTAGGAGCCATGAAATCAACAGAAGCTTCAGCTGTTTCTACTAGAAGGTTGGGAAATTTATTTTTTCTCCATATATACACAATAAACATATTTTTTTTATGTTTTTAAAGCCTTATATTGATTACATGTGGCCTCTTAAGGTCGAATCTATTATTTCGGGGGAGAAAACGGTTGTTTCGCGCATTTTGTAGGATTTCCCGTTAGAAAACCTAGAATACACAACATGTGTTCTAGGGGAAAAGGCCATGTTTTCTTACCATTCAAGGAAGGAAGTTTTTTCCAAAGTACACACCTTGTACATCGAGAACACTCTGTGTTGTGTAGGTCATTTGTCCGACTGTGTGCAAAAAGAACACGAAAATAGTTGTGTTTAAGGAGTACATGTCGTGTACTATAAGTACATGTCATGTAGTGGAAAATTGGCATGTGTTTGGGTGGAAACACACATTGGATGACTTTTTGTGAATATTACATGCCATGTACAGTAAATTACATGTCGTGTACTATTACACAAGAAGACCCCATGTGTTTGGCCAAGTGTTCTGGCCATGTACTACTTTAGCTTAGTAGTTTTCTAATATCATTGGCCCTCGAAGTCAGAATTGGGCATGTGAGAAGCCCATTCTTAGAATTTTTCTAAATATATCGCAATTATGGAAACCTTTTTACATTTAGATGTCATTAAAATGATGTTTTGGGGGTTTTAATCTAAATGGGAAGGTCCTTTGCCTAGATATCGAGTTATTTTTTCACATGAGAGTGAGACTTGGCAAGGGTGGTAGGTTGGGTGTTCCGACCAACATAGTTGAGATCGTAATCTGAGATAATCTATGGTCTATATCCTCTAACCTATTATTTTGAGTATGTTCTTATTGTGAGATATGAACTTATGGCCTATGAGGTCGTGAGACCGGATACTTCCAAGGATACCCTATGGGATTCCTTTACTTCTGTGCTAACCATGGGAGTCCCTTGTAGGATCTCTCTCCTATATTTCTTTTGAGAGGACCCTTGTTATAGAATCCCTTTTTGGTTCTTCAATTGAGGACCCTGTGTAGGATTACTCATTTACTCTTTTTTAAGGATCACTTATAGGATGCCTTCGCTCATGTTTACCTGGAGGATCATGAGTATGATTCCACCTGAGTGTTTGACTTGAAAGAACCAGTGGGTGCCCATTGTTTTACTGACCCAGAGTTGTTACATCAGGTTTCGGTAGAGATGGAGATCTAGTGACACCTAGATACTGGTCCAAACATGTAATCACATGGGGCTATGGATGTAGTGTTGGGTTGGGCGTTCGGGCCACCCTCACATGTTTGTTTATATCTAACTCGGTTATCTATTGCAGTAGTGGTTTCCAGAGGTTCTTCCAGGTTGGTGGTTGTTGAGCTTGATGCAAGGCATATTTCTTGTTTTTTGGATTCCTACAATGCATTGTGTGTCTGAGTAGAGGTGGTTCGATTGTGAATGGGATATTTTTCCATGCTATGGATGTGTTTGACATGTTAGTTTTTATTTGACCATTTGGGTAAGCCTTGTTTGTTAGGAGGCTTCGGTCCCATGTATAGTGTTGATAGGATGGAGTTTTTCAATATGACATCCTTTGATATGTTTTAGTTCATTATCCATGTAGTACTTGTTGATTACATTGGATAAAATATATAACGTTGGAAACAATTGACTTACATAGGTCTATGAGAACCTGGTGTAGTAGACCATAGGGAGAATGGATATTGATGGCTTCTTCAGTGTGTCTGTTTTCATTTACGTTGTGACACCATAGGCGAGATAGACTTTTGGCTCTGTAAGAGTTTTTATAGTTTCTTCGATATGGGACATAGGGGGAATTCGACATTTGGTGCTTCCCCATAGTGCCTGTTACTTACAGATATGAGACCACATGGGGAATTGATGGTGAGTGCTTCCTTAGAGAGTCTTTGCGAAAGCTGAACTAGATGGGTTAGACTATGAGTACATTCCCGAGGGTTGCTTGTAACAACCTGAGATTTTACGAGAATTATTCTTTTTAATTTCATTGATGTATTGTGTTGTACTCTACACCAACATTACCTTACGCTATACGCAACACCGTATTAGCTTGGAGTATACGCAACACTATTCATGGATCATGATACACACAATTTCGATAATAGTTATTCTACGCAACATTAAGAGTATATATATATATTCAATGTATAAATGAAATATGGTTGGATTCTGTTATAAAAAACAATAGAGGAGTCTTTCACAACACGCAACCCTAACTTGGCCTGCATTACACGCAATCACGACCTTCCTCGATAACGTGTGTTGTACGCAATACCAGGTTTCACTAAACAACGATATATGGTTATAATATTATTATGGACTAGATGTTATGAATATTATGAACTAAATTTTGAATTTTATAACATTATTATTCATCTTACACATTTTCTAGAACTTATTATGAGAAAAAATCAATTTTTCGAGTAAAATAAGTATTTTTAAAAAATGTATTTTTGCTGCCTTTTGATTGCGCTCCCACATTAAATCTTGTTTTTGACATGTCTATAAGTTCAATTTGACAGAATAAAATTCTTCTTTGGAATCAGGATATAAAAATTTACTTTGGATAAATTTTTCATATTATTCTGATAACTTTCACATTTCAATGAATAGTAAAAACATGCTATATTTTAATTAAAAACATCCTTTTTCATCGCAATAATTTATATGGCGAGGTTATCTTTTTAATTGGTTTTAAAGTTTAATTAGAATATTTTTTTACCATTTAATCCAATGTTGGTCATTGTAATTAATTTCCCTTTGAAATTGGACATAAACAATTATCAATCTTTTGATAGTTATTGTTTCTTAAAAACACGTTATTTGTTTTGATAACGGGAATTACATATAAAATTAATTAATTCCAGTTCTAGGTTTTTAGTTTGGAAATATAGAAATAATTTTTGAATTCTGAATATCAAATATAGATTATGCTGAATTTTTGGTATTTTTCTGAAAAACTTCAATTTTTGATGAATAGTGAAAACACTGAGTTTTTGGTTAAAACCGACTTTTTATTTAAATAATCATTTATTTGATTTAAATTTTTTAGGTCAAAATAGATAAATAATAATTATATATGTTCAATGAAATTCATTGGAATCATTTTATAATAATTTTTGATTTATAAAAATTGTATTGAACTTTTCACCGTCTTTTACCCACCTCCTTGGAGCATTTGCAATTGTTCATAAAACATAATTTTACCGCTTCTGTGAGTTGAATTTTGAAAATCCAAGATTCACGGTTAATATCAAAGTGTAAAATGTGGTTCAATTAGAAAAAACTAATTTTTTGTGAATAGTAACTTTTTACTATTATTTACCACGGTTAAAGGTAAATTGGATAATTCAAGGTTAAGAGAATATGATAATAATTAAAAATTACCTTAACAGTGGTCCAAACCTTATTGGATGATTAATCTCCGACCATGGGCATCCTTTGGTCGATTTTGGGAGCCCATGGAGCCACTTATGAAAGACAATGACAAATTAGATTAATTAATTTAATGTAAAGACAAAATAGGCATTAACAAAAATATTTAATTAATTAATTTTTATAAGGTGCTAAATAAATTATGTTTTCGACTATAAATATTTATTGGAAATCTATAAGGATTCCCTAGATGTTGGTATTTTATTATTATTTTTATACATCAAATAAATTAAATTATTTATGACACAATAATGATGTAGTATTTACCTCATTAATAAATGATTTAAATAAATACGATTATAATGATTAAAATATTATCCAAAACATGTCCAATTACTATTTGATTATTTTATTTCGAATATGAGGTATATTATATTCTACATTAATGTGTTTTGGACCTCTTTAAACGGAAGATAATTTTATAATAAAATAATGTTTTGACACTTTCATAAAGAGCCCCTCGTCTCCCTTATAAAAAGAGACCACTTCTATGCAATTCATCACACCTCTCAAGCCTTTTGGATCATCCAAAATCTTCCCAAATAAGCTCCCTACATCTCTCTCCTCCCCCTAAAATCATTACATTAGGAATAAGGCACTTCAAGAAGTCCTTTTGGTTCAAACAAAAAGAAGTTACCCAAATTAAAGGTAATAGTTTCTCTTAAGTTGTTTTCTTTTATTCTACTTCTCCAACCCCTAAAGTCTTTTTAATCATTTCTTTTTTAAAAACACCAGTTTCCTAAATATACTAGGATGTTTTTATGATAAGTATTCGAACTACACTTACACACACCTCTATCTAATGGATGAAGAACATAATGATTCTGTGGATGGGAAACTAACACCTCACGAAACGATGATTGTTCGATTTTCTCCGACCGCCTCTCATGGTGTCCATTATGATGGAACAGTATTTATATATGATATATATTATGTTTATTATTTCCTTATTCTTCTTTACTTCCAAATTATATCAAGCCTTTATGGTTTCCATAGAGGGTAAATACGATGATCTCATTTGAGGAAGTGCGAACTACCGGCCCCTCAAAGCGATGTGATTCGTTAATTCCTTATGTGGGATGTATAAAGGATAGAGTTAATGATATTATATATGATATTATACTGGAATTATAATATACCTATTCAATTAAATAATAAATAGAAATTAAATCATTGTTCATGAGTACGTACGGCTTACTATCTCCATGAACGGTGTATTTCATTTCTTACCTCCATATGTTATGTACTATTATAAATACATGTATATGCAGGATATATAATGAATATATATGATATATAAATCATGATTTACAATATAGAAGTAAGTAAATCATGATATAAGTAATAATAACATCAAGAACAATCAGTCCAAAGACGTACGATAAATAAGATGATTTTACCCAAAATGTTGCTTTAACATGGGATTTACAAAAGAACGGGGAATATAAAGTCATAAGTAAACCATATATGATATCATAAAAATGAATATTATTCATTAGTAATTCAATGAAATTATTTAAATCATTATACAGGAGGTTCGGTTATGTACGAAGCATATCAGACCTAAGGTATGGGATAATGTTGCAATCTCAATTGTTTTCTATCCGAGATTGCTTATACGTAAGTATTTACTAGGGTTATATTTACCATCCATGTAAAAGTTTTATAAAAATTATTTCATGTATTTTTAAAGTCTTTTTTACCCATTTTTGACTTTTACCACAAGGTATGTAGGGAATCTTTCTTTTTTTTACAATACAAGGTACTTTTTGACTTTTCCAACACAAGTACAGGAAAAATGTTTTTTTAACTTATACAGCATGAGCAGATTTTTACATTTTCATAAAGCCTCATTTTAATGAAACATACTTCACAAGATTTCATGATTATTTTCAACCAAATCCTTTCCTTTTAAAATTTCATGGCAATTTGTGAAAAGAAAATGATTTTTAAAAAAGAAAGGATATTTTCTTCAAGAATTCATTTCAAGTGTTTTATCAAAACCAATTTCCATATAAGATGACATTATTTCATATTTGTATGTTTCAAGTATAATGTCTCAATTATTTACATGGTTTTCAATTTTCTTATGATGAAATGATATTCATTTGTTTTATGTGGATTATGTTATGATGGGATGATGTTTATGAAACCCATTTTATTCGTTGGGTTACGATAAATGATTATGTTTATGTTATGGCACACGAAAGAATGATTTCATTATGAGATGGGTGGGAACTATATCTCCCTCCAATGCATTGCGTAAAAATTTATATCTCATGAGATAGACATGTCTAGAACAGTAATTTAATCTGGTTTAGTGTTACAGGACTGAAACGAGGAGTGAACTCGATTCAGAAAAGGACTTTGTCCACTAAGATGGTCTTGGAAACAATGCCTTGGATACTATGGAAATTATATCATGTGCTTAATGGTTGACACAATCACATGTTTTGTTCCCATGCTATTTTATCTTGATTAATGTTTCTTTTTGATCTATGCCTTATGTGCAGCCATGTTTTATTTCATTGCCCAAGATTTTGATGTTTAAATATTATGTTCATGTTTTTAAGTTCAAATGTATATGATTTGTTTTATTTTATCCATTATTACCCTTACTGAGAATTTGAGATCACCCTTTATATGTTTTCTTTTCCCCAGGATTTAACGAAAGGTTTTAGGTAAGAAAACCAAAAGGGGATGATCTTTGTGTGAGAGGTTGAAGATCTTTCACCACGATTATAAGATTACGTTTTGAGTTTCCAAAGACACTAAACTATTACGGTCCTTGTGTGTTTGTTTTTGTTATGTATTAAGTATTCCAAAAAAGTAATGTGATGTCCATTTACGTCAAGATTTGGTTCTCTACATTTGGTATCATAGGGAAGGTTTAGTTAACCATTGGAAACTAGGATGCGAAAACTTTAGTGAGATCCCTATAAATATTTCTATGGTATGTATGGGGATGTTCCTAAGGTTAAGTATAAGTATAGGTTATAGTCCTAGAATTATGGTAACAATCTTAGAATTAAATCTAATATGTTAGATTTTGAAGTTACTCCCCCTTTAATATGTTATTTTACTTATCATGATTTTCTCCTCTTACACTATTCTTTTTGTGTTTTAGAAAGTGCTGGAAATAGGAAGATTCATGATAATGGAGAATATGATGGAAAATGGAATGATATTATTCATGATCATGCAAATGAAATGGGATTTGGAAGGCGAAACATCATTATTATGCCAAACCAGCAATCTCATAATATGATCAATAATCTCAGCTTTGGTAAGTTTCCTGACTCAGATAATAAGAGAAAGATGGAGTTTCATGATGATCATAGAGGAAAGAAAGTTCAATTTCCCTCATGTAAGTCATGTAGGAAGAGGCATCAAGGATATTGTTTCAAAGGAACTGGAAGATGCTTTGGGTGTGGAAAATAAGTACACAAAGCTAGTAATTGTATAGGAAAAGGTTCAGTTAACACCATGGACAAGGATAATGGTATTTCTATGACATCAACAACAATTATGTGTTTAAATGTGTAATGTACGGGCATTATGAAAACCAATGTCCTAAGGGAAAATTTCATAAAGAGAATCAACATGGTCATATGGGTAGTATTTATGTGGATGATGACGACGATATTACAAATGATATGTGAGATGAAAGAATTGTTGAAGCTCGGTCAATGGTTTAAGAAGGTAGTGGAATGATTACATGTTTATCCAGAGTAATGTTGTATAAGTAATCTCATGGTACTATGGAATAAAGATACATCTAAGGATTGTTACACTGTTTCCTTTCCTTATGTTTTGAAAGTGTATGATGAATGGTACCGGTAACCTTGAAAGGTTATTCAGATATTTTTGGAAAGCACATAATATGCGCTTAAAGAAGTGATAAGGAGATAATGAAATGTTTGATAGTATTAATGAGCTCATGAATTATATAAGGACAAAGTGATATCATAGTTTGAGTATATAGAATTTTTGGTAATTTAGTATGTGGAATGAGTTAACTTTGACAGCATTCATGTTTTCACTAAGGTTTAATGGGTATTCATTTTTCAAGAGAATACATGATTAAGGTATTCACATGATTGGAATGTGACCAAAAAGATATATGAGGGATAAATGATGGTATTCACATTCTTGTTATATGACCTTTTTAGTAATCGTTCTCTTTATACTATGAGTTTGAATATAAGTATTTTGGATAATCCTAAAGATTCGAATGTATTATGTTGAACATAAGTTATTATTGTTTAAGGATACAAATTTCTTTTCGATATTATTGATATATTGTTATAATAGTATAGTTTTAGAAAAAGGAAAACACGTAGAACGGGTGACAACCTGTCGCGTCGGACACGGCTATGGGAATCGAAACCACAACCAAAGTGCGACATGCCTTAATTGCCTACCAGTGACCTATAGGAAGTCCCTGGTTAGTAAAAAATAGTTTTATTATATTAAGCGGTATGATAGATGAAGTATAAGTCCGTTTTTGGAACCATATACGATTAATCTCACCATAGATGGACTTATATATATATATTTTTCTAACCTTATGTTTGAGACAGATGGAATGGCCTATCATTCTATCACATGATCTGCTAACACTTCACGGAAGACAAATTCTACTTCATTTCTTTAAGAGATGAAGTGGAAATTGTTTAAGGCACAACCAACGGTGATATTGAACCAAAATAAAGTAAGTATTCTTCTAATTCAAATTCTTCAAATCTAGGGAGATGATCTTGAAAACAAAAAAATTTTCCTAGTACTCTTATATCTTATTAATCAGATGTTACCTTATATCATCACAAATCTATGCCTTTGTGATTGTTGTCTTTTTCATATCCATGTTCTCTACCACTCTCCATCAGAACTTTACGGTTAGATTTCTCATCCATATCCATATTTTCACATATGATCTCCTATGTGGAAACCTAGTGATGAGTTAATTTGGGTAACTGTTATGTTTCATACTTCACTTTTTTAAATTATGTTTTAGCATTCCTTTTTACTATGTGGATTTTTGTGAAATAAATTCTCAAGTAACAAACTATATTTAACCCCGATGAGTTTCGAGGGTGAAATTCATTTTAAGGGGGGTATAATGTTACAACCCAAGATTTTATGAGAATTATTATTTTTTATTTCATTGACTTATTGTGTTGTACGCTACACCAAGATTACCTTGTGCTATACGCAACACCGTATTAGCTTGCAGTATACACAACACTATTCTTGGATCATGTTACACACAATTTCGATAGTAGTTATTCTATGCAACATTAAGTGTATATATATATATATATTCAATGTTTAAATGAAATATGGTTGGATTCTATTATACGAAACAACTGAGGAGTCTTTCCAAACACGCAACCGTGACATGGCTTGCATTACACGCAATCACGACCTTCCTCGATAGCGTGTGTTGTATGCAATACCAGGTTTCACTAAACAATGATATATGGTTATAATATTATTATGGACTAGCCGTTATGAATATTATAAACTAAATTTTTAATTTAATAAAATTATTATTCATCTTACACATTTTCTATAACATAGTATGAGAACAAAATCAATTTTTCGAGTAAAATAAGTATTTTTCAAAAAATGTAGTTTTGCCGCCTTTTGATGGACCACCCACTTTAAATCTTGTTTTTGACAAGTTTATAAGTTCAATTTGATAAAATAAAATTCTTCTTTTGTATAAGGATATAAAAATTTACTTTGGATAAATTTTTAATATTATTCTGATAACTTTCATATTTCAATGAATAGTAAAAACACGCTTTATTTTAATTAAAAACAACTTTTTCATCGCAATAATTTATATGGATAGATTATATTTTTAAATGGTTTTAAAGTGAAATTAGAATATAGTTTTACCATTTAATCCAATGTTGGTCATTGGAATTAATTTCAATTTGAAATTGCACATAAACAACTATCAATCTTTTAATAGTTATTATTTCTTAAAAACATGTTATTTGTTTTGATAATGGGAATTAATTTAAAAATTAATTAATTACACTTCTAAGTTTCTAATTTGGATATATGGAAATCATTTTTTAATTGAGAATATCTAATATATCTTATGCTAAATTTTTGGTATTTTTCTGAAAAACATCAAGTTTTGATGAATAGTGAAAACACTGAGTTTTTGGTTAAAACCAACTTTTTATTTAAATAATAATTTATTTTATTTAAATATATTTTAGGTAAAAATAGATACATAATAATTATATATGTTAAATGAAATAAATTGGAAACATTTTATAATAATTTTAGATTTATAAAAATTGTATTGAACTTTTCACCATCTTTTACCCACCTCCTAGGAGTTTTTGTAATTGTTCATAAAACTTAATTTTACCGCTTCTTTGAGTTGAATTTAAAAAATTCTAGAGACACGGTTAACATCAAGGAGTGAAATGTGGTTCAATTAGATATAAATAACTTTTGGTGAATTGTAACTTTTTACTTGTATTTACCACGATTAAAGGTAAATCGGGTAATTCAAGGTTAAGAGAATATTATAATAATTCAAAATTACCTTAACACTTTTCCAAACCTTACTTGATGAGTAATGGCCGACCATGGGCATCCTAGGGTCGATTATGGGACCCCATGGAGCCAATTATGAAAGATAATGACACATTAGATTAATTAATTTAATGTAAAGACAAAATTGGCATTAACAAAAATCTTTTAGTAATTAATTTTTATAAGGGGCTATATAAATTATCATTTAGACTATAAATATTAATTGGAAAGATAAAAATAGTTCCTACTTGTTGGTATTATTTTTATAATTTTTAGACACTAAATAAATTAAATTATCATGACACAATAATAATGCAGTATTTACCTTATTAATAAATGATTTAAATAAATAAGATTATAATGATTAAAATATTATCCAAAACCTGTCCAATTCCTATAGGATGGTTTTATTTTGAATATTAGGTATCTTATCTTAGACATTAATGTGTTTTGGACCTCTTGAAACGGATGATAGATTTATAATAAAATAATGTTTTCACACTTTCCTAAAGAGCCCATCCTCTCCCTTATAAAATGTGACCACTTCTATGAAATTACTCACACCTCTCAAGTCTTTTGGCTCGTCCAATCTCTTCCCATATAATCTCTATATATCCCTCTCCTCCCCCTAGAATCCTTACATTAGGCAGAAGGAACTTCAAGAAGTCCATTTGGTTCAAACCAAAGGAAGTTACCCAAATTGAAGGTAATAGTTTCTCATAAGTTGTTTTCTTTTATTCTACTTCTCCAACCCCTAAACTCTTTTTAATCCTTTCTTTTGTAACAACACCAGTGTCCTAAATATACTACAATTTTGTTATGAGATGGATTCGAACTACACTTAGACACACCTCCATCTAATGGAGAAGAACATAATGTTTCTTTTGATGGAAAACTAACGCCTCACGAAACGATGTTTGTTCGATTTTCTCCTACCGCCTCTCATGGTGGCCATTATGATGGAACTATTTTTATATATGATATATATTTTGTTTTTTATTTCCTTATGATTCTTTAAATCCCAATTATTTCAAGCCTCTAGGGTTTTTATATTGGGTAAATACAATGATCTCATTTGAGGAAGTGCGGACTACCACCCCCTCAAAGCGATGTGATTCGTTAATGCATTTTGTGAGATGTATAAAGGGTGGAGTTAATGATATTATGTATGATATTACACTAGAATTATAATATAACTATTCCATTAAATAATAAATATAAATGAAAGTAGCTTTCCATGCATACGTACGGCTTACCATCTCCATTAACGGTGCATTTCATTTCTTACCTCCATATGATATGTACTATTATAAATACATGTATATGCTGGATATATAATGAATATATATGATATATAAATCATGATTCACATTTTGGAAGTTAGTGAATCATGATATAAGTAATAATAACATCCAGAACAACAAGTCCAAACACGTATGATAAATAATATGATTTTACCCAAAACGTTGCTTTAACATGGGATTTACAGAAGAACGGGTAATATAATGTCCTAAGTAAACCATATATGATATCATAACAATTAATATGATTCTTTAGTAAGTCAATGACATTATTTAAATCATTATACATGAGGTTCAGATACGTAAAAATCATATCAGACCTTAGGTAAGGGATAATGTTGCAATCTCAATTGTTTTATATCCAAGATTGCTTATACGTAAGTATTTACTAGGGTTATATTTATCATCCATGTAAAAGTTTTATAAAAATGTTTTCATGTATGTTTAAAGTCTTTTTTACCCATTTTTTACTTTTACCACAAGGTATGTAAGGAATCTTTCTTTTGTTTACGACACGAGGTGCTTTTTGACTTTTCGACACAAGTACGAGGAAAATGTTTTTTTAACTTATACGTCATGAGCGGATTTTTAAGGTTTCAAAAAACCTCATTTTCATGAAACTTCCTCCACATAATTTCATGATTATTTTAAACCAAATCCTTTCCTTTTAAAATTTCATGGAATTTTGGGCAAATAAAATCATTTTGGAAAAGAAAGGATATTTTCTTTAAGAAATCATTTCAAGTGATTTGTAAAAACCATTTTCCATATAAGATGACATTATTTCAAATGTATATGTTTCAATTATAATGTCTCAATGATTTAAATGGTTTACAATTTTCTTATGATGAAATGATATCCATTTGATTTATATGGATTATGTTATGATGGGATGATGTTTATGAAACCCATGTTTTTCTTTGGGTTACGATGAATGACTTATGATTATGTTGTGGCACACCAAAGAATGATTTCATTATTAGATGGGTGGGACTTATATCTCCATTCAATGCATTGGGTAAAGATTTATATCTCATGAGATAGACATAGATGTAACGGTATGTTAATATGGTTCAATGTTACTGGACTGAAACGAGGAATGAAATCGATTCAGAAAGGGACATTGTCCACTAAGATGGTCTTGGAAGAAATGCCTTGGCTACTATGGAAATCATATCTTGTGCTTAATGGTTGCCACAATCACATGTTTTATTCCCATGCTATTTTATCCTGATTAATGTTTCTTTATGATCTATGCCTTATGTACTTCCATGTTTTATGTCATTGCCCTAGATTTTGATGTTTAAACATTATGTTCATGTTTTTATGTTCAAATGTATATGATTTGTTTTATTTTATCCATTCATACCCTAAATGAGCATTTGAGCTCACCCTTTATATGTTTTCTTTTCCCCAGGATTTAAAGAAAGGTTTTAGGTAATAAAACCAAAAGGGGAAGATCTTTATGTGAGATGTTGAAGATCTTTCACCACGATTAGAAGATTACATTCTAACTTTCCATAGACACTAAACTATTACAGTCCTTGTGTGTCTCTTTTTTTATGTATTAAGTATTTCGAAAAATTAATGTGATGTCCATGTATGTCATGATTTGGGTCTCTACATTGCTTGTGTTTTATTGGTTGAACTAGAGGTTTTAGGCTATGAGTACTTTTCAGAGGGTTACATGTTTTTCATTTTATTGCTCAGATACATAATTCTGGAATTGGCCAAAGTAGGTACTAGTCGATGGGATTACAGACCCATAGACTGACATAATGATGCATGTATTGAGTGGCATTATGTCTAGCTCAATGTGCTTGCACTAGTTGACTATGAGACCGGGCTTATGGTCCCAATGATAAACTGCAGATGTGGTTTCTTATTATTTGATTTACCTAATCCATAATATTCATATTTATGTATATGTGTATAGGTATGGGACTAAACATTCTTACATATATTGATATGGACATCCATGGTGGCCCTTTCATAGTTGACCAGGCTGTAATACCGTGACATCGGTGGTGGTTTCACGTTTTGTTTATTGCCTTTTGTTGTGTTCTAATTAGGCGGAGCACATTGATGCTACATACACATTTAGCATCACAGTTATTGGTTTCTTGTCGGGGTTCCCTGTTGAGATAATTTCTCACCCCTACACATTCACCTCAGTGTATGTGTAGACCTTATGCCTTCTCTGCTTATTGAGAATGAGTTTCATGTGGGATAGCGTTGAGGCCTAGTGTTTAATGATTGAGTGGAGATGCTCAAGTGGTTCTACTGATCAGGTTGCTACAGTTCGACCGTGTCTAGAGATCGGGTACATGGATTGGCTCAGAGTTATTAGAAGATCACTATACATTTACTTTTAGTTTATTTTGTACTTGTATATGTATGGTCGGACCAGTGGGTGACTACTATTGTATTGTTTTTCATAGCTTTTTGGGATTTTAAAACATTTAACTGTTACACCTTGTAATATTTCAGTTTTTTATTTCTTCTTCAATCCGTTTGCATTCCAGTGTGTATTATACATAGTTATTTCCATTGTTTTCTTACTATGTTATGAGGGAATAGTCTCCCCATGATCAGACAATAGGCCCTCACTTCTAGTCGACATCCTCTTGCATACAGGGAGGGGCGCTTGAGGCCTTGTGGAGAACCAGCTTAGAGAACCGATTTAGTGGCCTCCAGGTTAGGATGTAACAAAGTAGTATATTAATGAGGTTTTTATTTTATCTTAATATCAAAAATGATAAGCCATATTTGAATAAATATCTAAATTAAACAAGTTTCCATTAATATAAACAAAACACTAAATTCTTATAAACTTTCTACATTTTAAATTTCATTTAACTATATCCATTTAACATTATTAAAATATTGATTAAAATATAGAACATATATATTCAAAAAAATATATTATAAGGGATTCTATATTTATAATAAAAAAATCCAATCATTCCTCAACAAAGAAAAAATTCTATAAGGTTATAAGTAAAATATAATTCATATTTATATTGAGTATTTGTAATAGCAGCACTACACCTAACATGATCCATGAAAAGACGTATTAAAACTGGTCTTTTCTAAATGTAAAATTGAAAGAACAATCACATATTCAATTTGTTGATTATAAAATACAAATAATAATTTCAACTTTCCAATTAGACACATTTCATCTTCATCTTGATCAACCATGAAATAATATTTTAAATATATATTTCTTTGTACATCCAAAAATAATATAAAAAATATCAATTTAAAATATTAAAATATTATTTGAAATTATATTAAAATATTATGTAGGATAACAAATTACATGTAAAATTAATTAAAAGAAAGTATTTATGTCTATCATACTACGATCTATGTGTATAAATCAAACCATAAAGAGATTTATTGAGATTCTCAATAGAATTATGAAATATGGTATTTGGGAAATTATATTGTTATTAAAAACATCCTTATGAATTAAAAAATATTTAAAATATCTCTTGAATTTCATTAGTTGTGTAATATTTAAATATGTTGTATATTCACATTGAATTCTAATGGATTCAAATTAATAAAATGATCCAATTTTTAATTATTCTTCTTATATATAACCATAGGAAACCAATTTAGCCATTTTTAACCATATTACCGGACTCAAAACCCTTTATTTTAAAAATTATTATAGTTAGCATTAGATGATAGTTTTAGGAATTTTTTCTAATTCCCACATTTTAATTATTCAAATAAATTGAACTCATACATCATATTAATTAAATATTTTTCACTACTGATAACACTTATATTGTTATTTGGTTTAGTTATTGACATGTATACGTGATGTAAATCACTATTTCTCAATGATGATAGGGTTTAAGGATCTTTATCAATATCACCATATAGTAAATCTAAATAAAGGTCCATTATAGTCCAAATAGTTCAATGAAATGAAGTGCTCGTACATTTCAGTTATCATCATGGTCAATGGTGTATTGAATGTCACATAAATATGATATTTCAATGAAATTAGTATCATGGTCATTATTATAAAATATTTTATAAACATAAATATTTTATATATCATCCATGCTCTTAATAAGGTTTTTGGTCTCTTGTGGGTTTGTCTCATCAATTTTAATATTAAAATATCCTTCCATCAATTATGTTACTTTTTTGAGTACAATATATTCATTCTGGTTCAGTATCTTTGGAAATATACTTATCATACATGGTTGGAAAATTATATATATTCTAGTTTTTTATAAAATATAAAAATTTAATTAAATGAACTTGATGTTACAAACCATGATATTTCATTAAGTATTTAATCCGTAATGACTGTTATTTTAATTAGGTATAATTTAAATCCTAATAATTAAATAATGTGTCTTGATTACTTATATCTATGAAATACGTGTAACTTAGATTTATTTATAATTTTCTATGTTATATATTAGTTATTTTTATTTTTTCATTCCGTAAAACCATTTATAATGTTTTTAAGAGGTCTAAAAGTTATGGGTACTCCTATGTAGTGAACAAATATAGTATAACTCATGATTTTATCATTTACAATCGTGGTTAATTCTTAGTATATTATTGGTATGTTCACTAAGGATTCCAATATTCTATATAAACATTTCAAAAAAATTATTTATTTTCAATTAAGTGATAACAAAACAACAATAGGAATATTTGATGTGTTATTCATAAAAGAAATAAGAATAGAGATTACAACCTATGATAAAAACAATATACTATATAAAAATATTTGATATTGAAAAAATAGAGTTGTTTAATGGGGTAACTAAATTTACTAGTTTTAAATAGGTGGAGTTTCAAATTATTTGGAAGTGGAATGTAAATATTTATTAGTAAGAAAATATGTCATGGTAATATCCCTTTCTAAACCATTATTATAATATATAATATTTAAATATACATTATAATATTCTTGTATCCCATGATGTTGTGAATATTCATATTTAAAGGGACAATGATATGAAACATGCAAGAAAATTAATATATTGTAATCAATTTAATGTTTTTTATTTCAATTTTTAAAAAATATTAGATTATTTTTTATAAATTAAAAAATTATTATTATCACATGTAATTTAATAACAAAAATTATATAAAAATATATTTCTAAAAAAAATTCTTTTTAAATTATATGAGACTATTAGATAAAAACTCATGAAAAAAATTCAATTTCATCATCTCCATGGGAAGAATTTCATCCTTCAACATTGACAGAACTTTTAAAATAGATGAATTCTAATGTTATATGACTTAACAATATTATATTAAACTACTATAAATGTTTACATATTCTCTTCAAACAAAACAAATACATATCAATAAAATTTTATTACCAAAAACTATTTTAGTTTAAATAATTAATAAATTATTCTATAAGAACCTATAATAATCTAATAGATATATCATATGTATATTAAAATATAATTCATTAAATATTTTCATAGATTAATAAATATTAATATTAGTTTTTATCAATATAATTATACATTATCTATTATCTTACACACATTACTCAAAATATAACTAATTTTTTTAAAGAATTTAAAATATGGAAAAAATTTAATAAAATTCCACTATTTTTTATTCTTAAAAACTATTACGATATTATTTTTTAAATTTTTTCTTTTATAATTTTTAATAAGGTATAATTTTAATTAATAAATCATTTTATGATATTTATAAGCTAATAATTCTAATACTTAAAATATGTAATTATTTTTTTCGAAGTACATTATTGTAAATATAAAATTTTAAAACATCATCCTTATAATATTTTATTACATGTACCTTTTCAAATACTTTTTAATATGTATATAATATTATTAATAGGATATTATAAGCTATAACAATAATTGATTAATTAATAGGATCATTGTTCTGGGAAATGTGAATTGAATGTTCTATAGTATGTGATTCCACAAATAATGGGTTTTCATTCTCAAATTATTTGGCTATGTGACTATAATTTGAGTAATTGGACTTATTTCATTATGTAAATAATGTTTTAAACTTTATACTATTCTAGGAAAAGAATATAATTTCATATAAATTTTATCTATAATTACTCATAGAGTAAAAAAACTACATTATGCCCCCAGCATTTTGTCCTCACCTCTCTATCATAGTCTCTCAGCCTATGTTTTCCCTAATGTCTAATTATAGAGGGGAACGAAAAATGAAGTTCCTCTAGTATCTTCTCACAAACTCCTTACCCCTTTCCCTTTCTCTGGATTACTTCCCGATAATACTCTTTTATCTCCCATTTTCACTAGTAGTCATCAATTATGATAGTCTGATTAGATTTTTTATATCTTCTTCACCCTTGGTGATTTGTCTAATACCACATTTAATCAAGACCCTTTTCACCAAATGTTTCAATGAATATTATTTTTTTATCATTTGATCTTTATATTATATGTTTTCATTCAAAATTTTACGGAAATCTATAAATGGTATCTACCCTTTAAAGATATTATAGGTGGTGTTATTAGATATCCATTATAACTTTTCACAGTGTTCTCTCAAGTTCAATGTTAAATTGTTCTATTAAACATTAACTAATGTTTCTATATTTCATTAAATAGATCATATAGTATAATATCAAACTCTCTATGATAGATATTTTCTGCTACCTCTCACTATCGTCATACAAGTTTCGTAATTTTAGTTTCTATTATAAATAGTATAATTGCCTTATTACTTATTTTTATGGTGTGATCACTATGTTGGAATGGTCTCATTACCACTCCATTTACATTTTCAGTTCCATTTATTATATTCATTTTTTTACTCTTATAGGTATTATTCTTAACAAAATTTTATGGTGTTCATCTTGATGGTGATGGTTCCAAGATGTGTGGTGGTTTTCTCAATTGAAGACAACATTATGTATGTGTTATTTATGTGGGAAATATGGACATATCTCTATTTTTTAGTGACATAGTTTCTTTTTTTATATTTGGATATCAATGTTAGTTATGTTATTCTTTTGGTTACTTCTATAGTGGTTATTTTCTTCTATAGCGATCATCTCCGTGAGGGTTTTTTTACTATGTTATCAAAAAAAATTAGTTGGGGATTCATTGGAGATTGAAGATAAGTGTCATGTGTACATTTTGTTAATAACCTTTTGGTCAATTATTTACTCACTCCAATGTTCATTGTGTTTAATAGTGAACCATGTATGTTAGTAAAAGGATTATCGCTTGTGTGTCACAATACAAAATCATCAAGGGAATCAAAAATTCATCATATCCATGGTACATTGTGCTCATGTAATCATTCATGTTTCCCATAGAATCCATGCGAATAATAAATATTGATTATCTATATTTTAGTTTATTTTTTATAGTAAATTTGGTTGAAATGTGTTTCTTGGTTTGAAAATAATTTTAATTAGTACCCACATTTCATTACTGTGGATTTTTATGATATACCAAAAAAGGGGAATTGAAATTAAATATTATTAAAAATACCTTAAAAATAAAATGGCCATTATTCATTAATGTGACCCTACTTATTATATTCATGGAAGACAATATCAATGTAATTGTTGTTATTAGCCTTCTACAAACCTCTTCTATTATTCTTTTGAATAAAATTTTAAGACATTTGGAATTATTTTTTATTATTGTAAAAATTGTTAAATATCCTGGATAAGTGATCAATATCTTTATTATTATCATAATCATCATGAATGTATATATTTATTGTATCTGTAAAACACTTATTTACTTTTATGTATTATTTTAAACAAATTAATTTTTAATAAATAAATTCACATCTTTATGATTTTAATTTATTCGATATTTATACATTATTAAATTTAATACTAGAACCATTTATTTTTGTATTTCAATATAACTTGATTCATTTATTTTATTGAATCATTTAAATATTTATATATTATATTTTAATGTAAAATCAGTAGTAACTACAATATTTTCATGGATTACTGAAGCTATTTCTGGTAATTGGTAATATAATTGAACATGTAATAATTTTTAAAAAAATATCTTATGGAATTCAATTTAAAAGTATTATGAAAATATGTATTTATATTTAAATATAAATTCATTAATTTTGTTAATCCATCATGATAAATTGCCTACGTTTCCCACATTTCAAAGATAGAATCATAGGGAGATCCATGATGAAATTAATTGTCACATAAACATAAATAACAAAAATAATATCAATAAATGTTTTATAAAATTATACTGTTATAACATCACACTAATCATTCCATCAAGAATTAGGATTCATATACCTATTTTCACTACAACCCATAATATAAAATTTTTATAAATGGATTTTAATCATTATTCACAATTATTATAAGTTGATTATAGAGTAGTTTTGTGTTATGTTAACTAAATGACCTTCTCAACCATAAGAGTCTATATTTTAAAGATAAATATATATCCTGTTTTTTTGGAAATGATAATTCTATGTAAATAGATAATAAATATATAATATGTATACAAAAATGAAGTTATTATTACAAATAATATCCAAAATATTCTAAATAGGGGTGAATTGAGATTAAGAAATATAATGTAATAATAATTAAATATTTTAAAAATACTTTTGACTTCCCCTCATAAAAAAATATTTATATATAAACATAATGAGAATAGAAGATTTTAATATTCAAAAATGGATATTGGATGTTCTTATTAATAATAATATAAATTACTAAATGGAAATAAAAAACTTCTACAAGTTTATCAATTGTAATAAAATATAAAACCAATTATATAAAATAAAAATTAGATTTCAAAAATATTATACAATAAGAAGGTTTGAAAATATATATTTTTATTTTAATATAATTTTCATTAAAATCATAAAGAATTGGAATTATTTAACACATGTACCAATTAAATACTTATAGTTATAAATATTAATACATCACCAATAAAGGAAATAACACAATAGAATTATATAAGGGGTTTTGGTCTGAGGTAGTTTTTAATCCTCTAAACATGACTAAATATTTATCATAAGAGTGGATATATATCCATTGAATTCATGAAAAAAAGTTATTATTTTAATAAATACACGAAATAAAACTACAAGGTTTATAAAATAGAAACTATAACATAGTTATCTTATGGAAATAAATAATTTAATAATGTTTTCAAATTTTATTTAATTGATCATTATTACAATGTAGAGAGATATAAAAGAGAGTATTATAATTTAAATAGAAAACTATTGGAAAATTAAATATAAGATAATAAAAATATTCATAAGTTAGTTTATAATTATTTCTTGTCAAACAATAGATCAAAAAGTTAATGATTCCCATCCAAAATTATAATAAATCCTCAACCAATAATAATGAACATATGTGCATTTTTAAAATGGTCATAGTTGATAGCACATTCTTTCTTAATTATTTTTCAACATATAATTATTTTAAAAAATTCCAATATTTTATAAAAATATTTGTAGATAAATAATTTTTATGGAAAATTGATTATAATAATTACAGTTTTATTACGTAAAAAATGGTGTTAAAGAAATCATGTAAATTGGATCTCAAATTGGTTAGAGTAAGTCCTTCTTAATAAAATATAATTTTAATCATATTAGTTGAGGATCATAAAAAATACATACATGATTAATAAGGATAATCAATCTAAATAATTAAAAAAATAATGATGGCAATATAAGGGATCCATCAAAATCACTTGGAATAAATTTATTTTTTATAGACTTGTTTAAAATAAGTTCATTATAATTGATACTATTTGATAATTATTAATGATATGTCACATTTAATGTATTGAAAAATTGAATTGGATACATCATGGACAACCAGGATAGTGATAACCTTATGAATATTTTCATATTGGGTCATAGAGAGTCTATAGATGAACTATAGACCCATAATACTTTACCAGACGGCTGCGAGTTACAATGACATTCAAAAATTGGGCCTACCTACAGTAAAACAACCCTCTACTAGCACCTAATCAATATTTATGACTAATTACCTGCCTATAAATGATTTTAGCATATCTTTTACCCATTAACAACTATATGGGGGATAGACCTGGTTATGTTCCAACCATCTATGTCAAAATTCCATTGTCCAGTTAGTTCCGTATGTGATTTTTTACTACCCTGATTCTTATTTTGAGGATTCTCAAGTATTGTTGAATCATCCTGGATTATAAACCAAATTAATAGTGACCTAGAGGACTAATAATTGGATAGAAATATCAATTTAGTTGAATATTATTTCTCCAAAAATTACCCCATTATAATATCGGCCACAACACCACCACTATAAACATTCCATTTCAAAATGATAACACTATTAATGTATATATTCAATATTAAAATAATTCAAGAAAACCCATATGGAAATTCTAAAAATACTCAAATAAATAACTAAAATAATTAATTTATTCTAATATGTTGTTTAAAATCATAAAAACACAAAATAATGTAATTCCCAATAGCCATTATAGTTTTACATTGTCAGAGATGACTTGAAAAGTCTGTATAATTTTCAATGTATAAAGAAATTCCAAATACATTCTATTAATTCAATAGATATCATTCACATAATTGAAACATATTAAAAAAATAAATTTTTTATCATAACAAAATCTTATAAGTTTTGGTTTTTCTCAGGAAATAAAATATATAATTTAACACCCATACTAATTCATTTCTATTTTTATGAATTCCATAACATTAGGAAGGTCAATGAAGTTTTATTTTTTCCACTTTTTATTTTATATATTTTCATTAATTTTATACTTTTATTACAGTAATAATCGTCTATATTTGATTATTGGAGTAATAATTTCTTAAAATCTAATTTAACTAAAATAACATACTCACATTTTTTACAAAACAAATTAAAACAACCTCACACCTCTACATTTATAGAATTTACTCAAATTCTAAATTTTCCTATAAAACAACATTAATATTATTTTGAAATTAAATATTATAAAATACTAAAGAAATAAGTGCATAGAGATTAATTGGTATTAAATGTGGCTCACATAGTATGTTATCCCATTTTTAAATGGGATTAACAAGGCAGTGTGATTATTTATTTGGCCTCAAATAGTTCCAGAAGCTAAAACAATAATTTTATAAATGATTACAATACAATTCATAAATTCATAATGTTTTGAAAAATATAATCACATCTATTTTAGGTATATGGTAAAAAATACAGATTCACTCATGAAAATTTGGATTCTGATAAGCATTGCAAAATTATTTATAATATGTGTTATGACTACAATATGAACAACAGAAAATCACTCATGGGAGTTATTTGATATAATAAATCAATAATATTGTAAAATTTAAAAAGTAAAATTGTTAAAATAAGGAATGTTAATAATTTTTTATATATTGGGAGATCAAATCAATTAATTACTCTCAATTGACATAACATTTTAATTTCTATTCAATTGTAATCCTTTTTAAAAACACATAAAAATAAAAATACAATTAAATAATAAAAAATAAAAACCTCAAAACATCGAATGAAAAATGAATGAAATTATACGATATATTATCATGCACATACATGAAACAATATTTTATTCTGCTCAGTATAACTCAATCATTATCGTGATTTCATAAAAAGATAAAACTGGAATTAAAAATAAATAATGTATTGTGTAAAGAGATGACTAGGTGATCTCATTAAATATACATCTCTTTGGTATGATATAACATTATTTAATTCATATAATAATCATAAGAACACTCTAAATAAATATATATAGAATTAAATATGCAAGTATGAAATACATATGTATGTTTCTTATTAAATTTAAATAGATCGCAACCTATAATAAATATCAATTAAAAACAAAAAAGTATGGGTTTTCTTTGTATGAAATGTTGGATTTAACTTATATAGCTAAAAATTTAAATAAATTATTCAATGTTTAAGGGTTGGAATGATTTTTTATATTTATACCATTTTCATAGGACATTTCAACTGATATTAAATTTGAAATAGTCTATCATACCTATAGTTAAAAATACCCGATGAAGTTCGCAATATCTAATGAAATGTAACAATAATGCAACCTAATAAATCATAAACATATAGTTCAGAAATGACAGAAATACGATATAGGGGACCACTTTATTTTCTTAATTTAGAGTGTATTTAAATTCCCCCCAAAAGTGATTTATCATTCATGTATGTGTTTTTAAATGTTTTGATTTAAAATACAATTCTTCATGAAAATAATACACAATGTTATCATTTATATGATTCATAGTGATATATATGTATTCTATAATGCCCGGAGATTCTAATATTAATTTATCATTAATTAAATAATGTCTAAAATACATTTTATCAAATTCACCACTGTATAAAATCAAACCACAAAATATTTTAGATAAAATATTACAATACAAGATGAACATTGATACAATATGAGAATTACATATGAAACAAAAAATAAAATATTTAACTAAATATTCTATTATTGAAATACAAACATTTATTTATATGTTATGTTTAATTATTATTAATATTTTTTAAAATAATTAATTCTTTTATTTATGAAATTATAATATATGGTTACAATACCTGTAAGAACCCTGTTTTTGCTGTGAAAGACTTTGGAATATTCTTGATGATATTTCAGAGCAGCGCCTTCAGACGGGATGCGATTCCGAGCCCCGGAGTGGCCAGAATTAAATTTTCAGTGCGTTCACACTAGAAATGAAAATAAATGTGATAACTCCTGAACGGAGTTCCGGATCAGGGATCCGAGTGTACGTATGGGTCCGGAATGGGGTTTTTACCCTAGGAACGATATAAAACATGTCGGCATGGGATGTTTGGACCCCTCGCCCACTTATGGAACGTTAAACGGATTAATTAATTAATTAATTTGTTTAATGTTGAAACGCATGTATCTCTAAAACGGTGGCTCAGATTGGAAAACTGAGGGCACCTTTGAGTTTGGAGCGTGTCGTTTACCCTAGGAGGGGTATAAGTTTTACGGGCGCGGCCCGTCTGTGAGAAATGGCCCCAGGGGCATTTTTGTAATTTGGCGGCCTTAGGCACTAAGTTTAATAACTTTTTAACGGGGCCTCGGATTAAAATTATGAGACCACCGTTGTTCTCTGGAGGTGGATTTTACCCCAGGGGAGGCTTAACCTTCACCCCGTCGGGAGTTTCGGATGCTGGCCTTTTCGGGGGTTTTAAATTAATTAAATTGTTAATTAATTTTATTTAAACCCTCCCCCTCCCCCTTCTCCCTTGAACCCCCTGGCAGCCCCTCCTCCCCCTCTCCTCCTCCACCTCCGGCAAGGAGGCTCCGGCGAGGAATCTCCGGCAAGGTGGCGGATCGTGCGGCGAAGCTTCGGGCGAAGCCCAAGAGGTAGGGTTATGTTTTTGCGTTTTAATTCCCAGACCTCCATTTGAACCCCAATTTTAGCATTGAATTGATGTCTAATATTAAAAACAAAACCCGTATATGCGTAGTACGTTTTCTGTTCTTACCATCGCCTCTTTCGGATCGAAAATCCGAGTTCGTACATGGTCGCAAACAACCGCCGAAGTTTGCGGGTTTTGGGTTTTTGTGGCGGCAGCGTGGTGGTCTGGGGAGTTCCGGGGCGGCGCGGCTTTGGTTCCAGACAGCGGCGTGGCGAGCAGACGGCGGCACAGCGCTTCGGTCGGGTGAATAGAGGATCCGGCTCTGGGTGGCGCAGGCGGCGGTGCCGCAACGGGCCGCTGTGGATGAGGGGCGGCGGCGCCCTGCCGCGGTCGGAGAAGACCCCCGAGGTCAGCACCTCGGGGGTGCGGAGGAGACAGGGAACCGCGGTTCGCGGGTCCTGCGCGGCACAACAAAGACCGTCCACAGGACGGTCTGATTGGAGAAAACCGGACCCATGCAAGAGGGGGGGGGGGGTCCGGTGCTGCGGGACGGGCCGCGGGCCGGCTATGGGTGGTCCGGCCGGACCGGGCTGGTCCGGCCCAATGGGGGGGGGGTCACCCCCCCCCCCCCTTCTATCTTCCGACGTCCGTAGTGTTCGCTACGGAGGTCCGTTTTGCGCGCTGTCTGTGGCGGTGCGGGCCTGGCACAGAGGCGGATCCTTTGAGATGGTTTTGGTAATTGTTTATTCCCGAAACGAGGGGTCACGAAGGGGCGACGCGTCGTTAAGTGGTTTGTCGTTTTTCGGGGGAACTTGTCTTGGACAGCGCGGACGTGTCCCACATCCGATTTAAACGCCGTCAGTGGCATTGGGACCCTGGCACCGAGTCGGAGCTTTCCAGGGTAGTTCCAAGCATGGAGGCCGGAGTTGAGTCGTGGGCCCCATGACCCGTCTTTTGAGCTGTGTGCAGCTTTTTGCAAATTTTTCCTCGGACGTCCGTTCGGGGTGTGCGAGTAGTCGATTTTGGGTGTTTTTCCGAGGGCATCGCGTTGGCACAGTCTTCCCACTATAATTCCGCATGACAGAGCAGGCCCCATGAGGGCCCTTTCGGGATTTGACGGTGATTTCCAGCTTTATCACCGGGCGACCGTTTTGGACAATTGAATAGTCCATTTCGTGTACTTTTTCGAGAGGATCGCAAAGGTGAGATCCGTTCGCTGAGTTTCGGGACCGGGATACGGGTCCCACGTGGTACTGCTCGTGTGCGGTGTGCCGGGATGCACCTTTTTCTCCAGATATCCGTTGAAATCAAGTGAGTAGTGCTTTTGACATGTTTTCCCGAGGGGATCGCAATGGTGCGATGCGGCCGGCTGTTTTCGTGGCCGAGGCCCAGGATCACGGGACGCCGTTCGGGCGTGAGGCGGTGTTGGCAACTTTTCTGTCGGATATCCTTTAGAGGCGAGTAAGTAGTCGATCTCGCGTTTTTTTCACAAGGATTACCACGATGCGATCCGTTTGGTTGTGCGGAACCTTATACATGATATTATTAAATGTGGAAGCATGAAAGGTGCTCTGGTGGTGGTTCATCCTACTTTTTTTGTAGTAGACCCTTGGCGTGTGATCACGCACTCTTGGGAGAGTGATATAATTGGTTCATGAGATGTGGTTGGCTATGCCTCAGCCAATGAGGTGGCAGGTTGGAGTTGTTATGTCACGCCTTCACGTTGATGTTGGGTGCCATGTGCATGATAGCCTATGTGCTGGAACGAGGAATACTCTGGGAGTATACGAAAGCGCTTGTAGGTACATGTGGTTTGTACCTGAGTTGTTCATGTGCTTGGTTGGGGTTGACTTGGGGCCACACGTCATGTGGGCCACATGTGCATGCTGTGTTCTAATTTGCATACTTTGACCTCTCGGGACATAGAGGGTCCCTCTGTGCTCGTTTGTTTGACCAGCAGGGTTGAGTGGTCTCCCCCTGGTTTCGTTCTCGATGGATCGTCCGGTAGCGGTGTTAGTGACACCTAGTGATTGGACAGGCGCTGAACCCCTTTGGATGAGTTGTGTTGGAGTTGGTTGGTTGCGCGGTGCCCACTCCATGTTCAGTTGGCCAGTGTTGTACCCTCCAGTGGAGATGGCCAGGGCAATTCTGAGTTCTACCCCCCAGCGGGACTGGGTAGTGGGTTACTCATTGACCTCTTCGGGTTTACCCTCCAGTAGGGCTAGGCAGTGGGTTGCTCACTAACTTCGAGGGTTTACCCTCCAGCAGAGATTGGGTAGTGGGTCACCCGATGCTATTAGGGTCTACCCTCAAGCAGAGACTGGGCAGTGGGTCACCCGATGCTAGTAGGGTCTACCCTCCAGTAGAGGTCGGGCAGTGGGTCACTCGATGACCTCTTAGGGTCTACCCTCCTGCAGGGCTGGGCATTGGGTCACCCATCGTCTAGTTCCAGGTCTACCCTCCAACAAGGATGGGCAGTGGGTCGCCTATCGACTTATTCCAGGTCTACCCTCTAGCAAGGCTGGGCAGTGGGTCGCCTGTCGACATATTCCAGGTTTACCCTCCATCATGGCTGGGCAGTGGGTCACCTGATGATGTGTTATGGTTTACCCTCCAGCGGGGCTGGGTAGTGGGTCTCCTGATGATGTGTTATGGTTTACCCTCCAACAGGGCTGGGCAGTGGGTTTCCTGATGATGTGTTATGGTTACCCTCTAGCGGCGCTGGGCAGTGGGTCTCCTGATGATGTGTTATGGTCTACCCTCCAGCGGGGCTGGGCAGTGGGACACCTGTTGGTATTCCAAACTCAGTCCTCTCGACTAGGCTAGTCTGTGGCTTTCCTCCGTAATTACCAGGGCAAGATCCTTGGTTGTACGGGTCAATGTTGTGACAGCTTGATTTTGAGGAGACCTCTCGACTGTAGGGTGGTGACGAGTTGTGGTTTGACGTCCCCCAGAACTATCAATTACAAGGGGCACTTTCCCTACCAAGATGCGTTCTTGCGACGCGATCTAAAACAGTGCGGGCGAGTCAGTGCCTCCCAAAGCGGATTTTGTCAAGGTGTGGTAATTGAGCCCCTTGGCTTGCGGTTCGGGGCAGAAGTGCAGGATGCTGGGCATCGATGGTGGGGTTACTTCTGGGATCGTTGGCTACTCTTTTCTTGGGTTGAGCTACGGGACGAGATCCCCTTACGATGTTGTTCGGGCTTCTTGACAGAGCATATGGATATGTATATAACTTGTTCTAGTACCCACTTCTTGGGTTTGGTTACTCTCCTTCCAGGAGGGGTGAAGATGCTCGGGGTATTCCACGTGATTTCCATGTCTAGCTTCTCATGGTTGGATGAGTCTACTCTCCTGCTATAGGTAGCGAAGACTCGACGGGAAGTTCATCTTCTCACCTTTCCAGCTCCTTGTGTCTGGATGAGTTTACTTCCTTTCTCTTGATTGGGTTGAGCTGGACTATTTACAGTACTCTCACTGAATTTTCAGTTGTACTCCTCTACTTTTCTGTTCACTCTACTGCTAACCCTTCGGTACCTCCTTTTGTTGCTCCCTCGATCCATCGGGGTATCCTACTAAGTATTTTTATAGTCACCCCTTCTTGGGATTTTCCCGCACTTGGTGTGCCCTTGCAGAAGATGGACAGGTGGAGCGTTGCTTCAGGGGAGCATAGGAGCTTGGGAACTTGGACCGCGTGCGGTGGTCGTGGCCAGGCTCCAGCTGGGAGACCCGTCAGCTGTTTCTTTTTGTTTACCTGTTGCCGGGTTGTGACACTTTTGGTTGGGTGCGTGTTTTTCCCATTTTCTTTTCATCGTGTACTCTGTACTGTTTAGAGGACCGTTGGCTACTCTTTTCTTGGGCTGAGCTACGGGACGGAGATCCCCTTACGATGTTGTTAGGGCTGCTTGACAGAGCATATGGATATGTATATACCTTGTTCTAGTACCCACTTCTTGGGTTTGGTTACTCTCCTTCCAGGAGGGGCGATGACGTGCGGGGTATGCCACGTGCTTTCCGTGTATAACTTCTCATTGATGGATGAGTCTACTCTCCTGCTATAGGTAGCGAAGACTCGACGGGAAGTTTATCTTCTCACCGTTTCCATCTCCTTGTGTCTGGATGAGTCTACTTCCTTTCTCTTGATTGGGTTGAGCTGGACTTTTTACTGTAATCTTACTACATTTTCAGTTGTACTCCTCTACTTTTTTGTTCGCTCTACTGCTCACCCTTCAGTGCCTCCTTTTGTTTCTCCCTCGAGTCTTTGGGGTATCCTACTGAGTATTTTTATACTCACCCATGCTTGGGCTTTGCCCGCACTTGGTGTGCCCTTGATGACGACGGACAGGTGGAGCGTGGCTTCAGTGGAGCGTAGGAGCTTGGGAGCTTAGACCGCGTGGGGTGGTTGTGGTCGGGTTCCAGGTGGGAGACCCGTCAGCTGTTTCTTTTTGTTTACCTATTTCCGGGTTGTGGCACTTTTGGTTGGGCACGTGTTTTTCCCCTTTTCTTTTCAGCTTGTACTCTGTACTATTTAGAGGTCGATGCACATCTGTGGTTTATATATATAGCAGTTTTTCTTTTTTACTCCGCTTGTTCTTTCTTTACTCTGGACTTTTGCATTGAGTGTGCTGCGTGTGTGTGTAGAGGTGCTTAGGAAAAGGCCTCCCTGAGTTGTTGTGCCTTCGGCGCTGGTCGCCAGCCCCTAGCCTATGGAGGTGGGCTTGGGGTAGTTGCGGCTCGAGCCCAGGTAGGGTCGGGTCGTGACAATACCAATGTAATTATAAAATTTAAATACGTCATACAAAATAAGTAATGAACCTTAAATAATTATGAAAAACATTTATTGACAAAAATTTGTTTTCACCATGAATTATTATTTTTATATCTTTTGTTTAATTTAATGAAATTTATCAATATTTAATTTTTTATAACATATTAATAAAATATATTTAAAAAATTAATGTCCATATCAAAATTTTCATTTAAAAGGGAGTATGATTAAATTATTTTTAGGCTTAAAAATATATTTTTCTAAAAATTATTCTAATGCATTACACACACTTATACAAACATTTATTGTTATTGAATCTATAAATTTATTGTAATTAAAAAATATTGATAATAATAATAAAAATATAAAAAAATTGTATAATTTTTTTATCTTTAACTCAAAAATATTACACAAAATTTAATATTATTTTCCATAGTAAAGTAGTTATTTTTTTATTGGTTTAAAAAAATTATATAATATTAATATAAATAAAAATATTATAAATTTAATATCATGTACCTTAAATTATTTTTAAGTATATAATAAAATAAATTAAGCATATTTTACTCTGTAATTGATATTAAATAATAATAAGAACACTTAGTGTAAAAAAAGTTATTTTTTCTAAAAAAATATTTTTTTAATATATTATATTTTATTTTAAAAGATAATATTTTCATATTTATAAAAATAGTTAGATAAAAATGATCCCAAATTTAGTATTTATCATATAAAATTTATGTAACAGAGTTTATCTTATATATTTTATAAAGTAATAATAAACATGGTTCATTTTTTATCATGGATAATATTTGTAAAAACGAGCAACATAAAGTGAAAAAATATTAATTAATTAACAAGAAATATATATATAAAGATAAAAAAATTTTGATTCATATTAATAAATTCATTACATACTAAGATTTCCTCAACTACCACATCTTAAACTCATGAAATTTCATTTGTACCCCTCATAGTCCTCTCAATTAAATTGAAAATTCACAATTTCCACCTGTAAAAGGAGGTTACATACACTCAATTCAAGCCACACATAACCAATTAATTTTTCTTTAAAAACATCCCATTTTAAATATATTTAATTAATATTACACGTTTTAAAAAAAATTACAATAATTTTACCAAAATATTTTCTTCCATGATTCCATTCAAGAGAAAACTCAAATCTTCGTTATGAGTATTGTCCACCCAGGTCTTTTCTTCATTATATTTAACATCCATCCTCACCAAAATAAATTTTAAACATAATATTATATTGTAATAAACATAATTGGTATACTTAAATGTTATTATATTCATTGTACACCAATAAACTATTACCCTAGAATCTATTTGAAAAAATATATTTTGTGCATTCATCTTGAATACTACCTCCATTAAGGAGATGTTTTATTCATAACAACTTTATAGGTATAGTTATTTAAATAAATTTTAGGAAATTTTTTTATTTTTATTCAATTATTATAATTCTAAAAATATAAATAATTTTTTACCTACTTTTCGTTGCATCTGTTGAAAAAAGAAAATGTCGCACACATGTATAAGCGGACTACCACATAAAAATTTCACATTTTAAATAACTCATAACCACCAAACATGGATGGATATAAAAATATATTTATAGAATATATAGAATATTTGTGATTTATACATATCAATAATTTATTCTTAAATTAGGACACAATAATAAATCATTATTATAAAGTAATTCATTTACATTGATAAATTACTCAAAACTATCTCAACATAAATTACATATTCAGAAGAAATGAATGAAACTCTCATTGAATCATATTAGACCATTGTAAATAATTTAGAAACATTTATTCTAGTATCATATATATAATATAGTAATTATTAACATTGTACAAACGTATGGGTATTGACATCAAAATTTCAATATGTGTGAAAAAGAGTCAAATGTACAAATATACAATAATGAAAATAAAAAATAACAAAATAATAAATATATATTTAATTATTATAGTTAAACGGAATAAAATTTAATTTTAATTAATTAGGTAATAAATTAAAATATTGATATTTATTTCTTATCATATGGGATATATGTGTTCTTTAATGGAAGTCAAACGTTGTGGTAATGGTTATTCATCATAATTATTATTAATTGATGAATTTATTCAGATTTTCAACATATGATTCATTCATTTGGTGTAATTAATATTATATTTTTATTATATTATTATTAAATTTTTTTATACATTTTAATTACAATTATTTTCAAAAATACAACATTCGTTTCCTTTTGATTAACTTGTTACTAAATGTGATCGGGTTATTCGTAACCAAATATATTTTCATTGAGTTATAAGGTTTCAACTTGAATTACATTGGTATGAGATTGTTAAATTAAACAATATAATATAATTATTTTATATTTATTACTTTTTAAAAGTAGATTTTTATTTTTATCACATAATACCTTTTTTAAATCTTCCATACATAATAAATTTTGAGGTTGGAAAGGATTCCAAAAACTAAATTTCTTTTATGAATTATCAAGATTATTCTTGAAATCCATTCATCAATGTTCATTTATTTTTTCCTATGATTAAAATAAATTATTAACTCATTATTCTCGATTAAATTGGTATTATTCCTCAGGAACACTTTTTTGAGGTATTATTATGTAACAACAAAGGTACTTATAAAATAATTAGTTTTCATTTTGGAAATAAATATTAAAACTAGTTATAATTGTATAAATAAATAACTGTAATTTAAATAAATTAAAAAATTAATTCAAATAGAATATTAAACTCACCTATGAAATTATAAATAAAATTTCATTATCGTATATGTTAAAATATGATATATTTTTTGTAATGGAAAAATAAATTACTTTTTAAAATATGATAAATTAAGTATTGTTATTTTGGTGAATCATACATTTTTATTTACAATTGAATAATTAATATAATGATTTTAATGTAAATTTATCTTCATAAAATAGATCCATAAATTAATATTTTGTAGTATCATGATTATAATATAATTTAATGTGTCCATAATTAATTTATCAAATCATTATAAATAAATTTAATTTTTAAGCATGGATTTTTTTTAATTATGGATGATTTTAATTAAAAATGAATTTTCTCATATTTAGAAAATAATGTTCATAAAATAGAGTTGTTTTTGATATAAAAGTTGAAAAAATTAGATGTATTTATTTGGGAATGTTAAATTTTTGGAGAATATTGAAATATAGTAATTTACAATATATGTTAATAAATATTAATTATTGATTAATTGATGATATATAAATAATGTAAGACCATATTCTTGTACTATCCATCATTATTTTGAAATATTGAGTGAAAATTATCAAAATATTCATAGTCTAGATCCAAAATAATAAACTAATGAATAAAATAATAAAAAAATACTCCTCTTATCCACTATAAATACCACCTCTTACCACATTTTCTCATTAATCCACAAATCCTAGTAGAGTTTCTAATTTCTTTCGAGTTACTTTCACAAGACAATTCCCCTCATCTTAGAATTGATTGTATCACAAAAATGCTAAAACCATGTTCCATTTGGAGGTTCTCATTAATAATATTTGACGATGTAAAATCTTATTTCATTTTTTTGTTTTTCATTTCAATTTCTTTAATTTTCTTATTCACTGCTCACCGTCCCACATTAAAGTCAAATTAAAACTCTAGTATCATTAATATGAAGTAATTATATTTTTTAATGGAATATACCACATCAAACCTGTCATCTTATCCTATTATTGAAAATAAAAATAAAAAAACATCTATGACGTGTAGATTTACCATTATCGTGGATGATGTGTTTTAATTTTCCCTTAACCCCTTCATGGATAATAATAAAAACATTTTTATGGTTAAATAATAATTTTTACACATATTATAAGTTATATAATTTTTTGATCCAATATAAAAACATTTTCTAAAATAAAATGATATAAGTTTATAATGGTCATAAAAACGACCAAAATAATATAAATCAATTTCATTAATGTCTTATCAAATGGGAAATCCACATATCCGAAAATTTAATAGGGTGTAATTTAATATTATGGAAACATATTAATACTATTTCCTTCAACTTCTAAATTTTTTATTATTCTTTATAAAAATCTATAATGAACCATCCATTTAAACCATGAAATAAGCATTGATTAAACAATAAAATAACAAAATATTATCAATAAATGGGTGCTAATATGTTTTAAAACGATCATACATGGTTTTAAAAATATTCTTATTGGATTTGTAATATATTATTAACACTTTTTAAACTGTTATTCATGAGTTTTGAACCCATTCTAATTAAGTCGTACCTTGGGTAATAGAATTTTCATAAAAAATATCTTTTAAATTTATATTTTCAAAAAACTCAAAAGGAAAGTTTACATAATTTTAATTTTTTATAATAATTTTATCATTCATGGGACTTATTTTTAATGAATGGATGGACCAATATCAATCTACAATGCATTAGGAATGATTATGTTGGAAGTTGGTTATAATGGTCATTCAAGTGTAATTGTTTTGGTTACATCATAAGGTTTTCATGGGGGTTAAATAATAAGATATCCCTAAGGGTTACAAATAATATTGTAACCAATAGAGTTAAAATAATAATTATGTAATTCCCCTTGTTACCTACAAGGTTTTATTTATTTATTCATTCAAAATAACATATTTTGAACTGTAATTGTATGATACTTTATGTGTGACATGTATATACTATGACAAATGATTTCATAAGTTTATATGTATTCATGAACTAACATTTAATTTTTTATTTATATTTTTTGATTATATTTCTTGTGCACATTCAATGTTTTAAAAAAAATCATAGGCTTTATGGATTGGTAAGAGAAAATAAAATGTCAATCTGAATGATGTGATTATTTTTCATGAAAATATTTGATGTTTTATTAAAAACATTTATATTATGGAAAAAATGGATACTATTTTAGTATTGCACAAGTTCCATGATTTTGGGTTGATATGAGTAAATTATATACTAATTATCTAAAAAAGTAAACTCAAACAATCTTTTGGAATGAAATAATGTAAATTCTAAAAGAATATAATAGATTATTTCATCCATAAGGCATGTTCATTATAGTTGGTATCAGACCATGGTTTAGATAATATAATTTTTTTATGATTTCAATATAATACCATAAATTATATATACCTTGTAGATATATTGATATGTTATATAATTTAAAATCACCATGCTTTTTCTTGTACAATATGCCTGCTCTGAATGGTTTTCCGCAGAATTAACAGAGAAGATGAAGTGGAAAGGCACCGAGAGGATGATATATTTCCAAATCTAAAAACTGAAATGATGGGATTTCGAATTGAATAGTTTGTCATTGAAATAGATATTTTGACACATTCAATAAATAGTGGTGCAATTCATAGAAGATCACATCAGGATCTACCACAAGGGAGAATCACAATATTAGAGCATTTTATAAGGAAACACACTTCGGATTTCGGTGCATCTTCTAATATCTTTATGGATTAAGGGTGTATTAAATTCATTTATAATTATATTTAATGTCATGGTTTATTTAGCTACCAAAAATTATAGTCTTCATATTTATTGTTTAGAATTTGAAGTGCACCATTGGTGATCATTGTTCAAGAATACTAGGTATGCAGAGGAGATTGATGACTTTGAATGGGTTGAATTTTAGCATGTTTTTGATGAAAAATATTTTACTAAGGTGGATCGATTTATGATGGAATGTAAATTCCATTAATTTAAATAAAATGAAGAACATTTAGTGGTTGTGTATGATGAAAAAAATCACTCTATCATAAAGATACTCTCCGATTATCACATGGAATATTAATATTAATGTAAAATGTTTTACTCAAGATTAAAGACCTGATATTGAAGGGAAGTGGCTTATCAAGAATTTATAAGTTATAAGAAAATTTGATGATGTGTTTAAAGGGTAGAAATAGTTTATTTCTGATGATATAATTTACATGGAAAACAAGATGAAGGAAAGATCCAGATGGAAATCAATGGGTATGAATCAATAATGAAAATCTAAAGGTAAGAAATTACATATTATAGTTTATGGGAAGTGTAGTATATTGAACCCTAGGAAATTATTTAAAAATATATTAAATATCATGGATGGTTTAATTTTCGTAACGCGGCCCATGATTTAAATGAAATATATCATAGTTTTGGTATGTTTAATTATGATAAGTAGACTATAAACTGTTTCAAATGTGGTGAGAGGATGAATTACGAAAATACCTTCCCAAATAAAGATCTGAGTGATGAAAACTAAATAGTCTATAAGTCGAAAGGCGTAGTGAAATCCTTTGTGACTACATTAGTGCATATTGGGATATCCACTGAAGTGGTTTCAGGTAGTTTTTTGGTTACTCATATTTTTCTAATGTCTTTTTTGATAGGGAATATACACATTCATTTATTTCATATAATGTTTCTACTACATAAAAATTTTCACCTCATGAAATGAAATTAGAACTCACTTCTTAAATGATAGGGAAAATATTAAGACAAAAAGGAATTATAATAATCCTCTTATTGATTTCTATGGAATTATATTACCTTCAAACTTTTTTGTTTTTCACTTTGTATAGTTCAATGTTATTCTATAAATTGAATGAGTTACATTATATCCTTATAAGATTAACTATAGAGAAAAATAAGTTCTTTCAGAATTTTTTTTCAATTTGTATCAATGAATCAACCCATACCATTTATAACATATCAGGAATCTGAGAAACTATTAAAATATAAAAATACAATTAATCTTTCACATAAACAAAAATATAAGGAAAAAATTCAAATAATGAAGTTACAATTATAGATATATACCTGGATGTTTGTTCTGATGAGTTTCCTTGTGTAATACCTGATCAAGATGTTGAATACACAATTCACTTAGTTCTTGAAGCTACTCCAATATCAAAGCCCACTTCTCAAATGGCTCTTGTGGAACTTGTCTAATTGAAAATGTTTTTGTAGATGGTTCTTGATAATGGTTTTATTCATCCTATAACTTCTCCATGGGTTTCTCCTATTTTGTATTTCTACAATATAATATGGTTCCATGAGCCTTTTCCTTGATTATAGAGCACTGAATAAAATTACTATTAATAATAATTATATGTTGCCTCATATCGATGAATTTTTTGATCATCTCAATGGAGATCAATATTTTTCCATGATTTTAATGATATCCACGAAACATAAGTTGAATGTAAAGGAGGATTACATTCTAAAAATAGCTTCCCATAAATGGTATGGTAATTTTGAGTTTTTTGTATTTCCATTTGGTTTGTTAAATTCCTCTACTTTATATATGAATCTTATGAATATAATCAACCAAGAATGATTTTATATTATTTTATTTATTTATTATATTTTTTTGTCTCGAAAAGTTATGAATATCATGAAAAACATTTAAATATTGTTTGGAAAACACTTAACGATAATAAATTTTATTGGAAATTTAGAACATGTAATTTTTGGTTACAATAGATTTCTTCTCATGGTATCATTGTAAATTAAAATGAAATAATAGTTGATCCTTCAATAAAAAATGTGAGTGATGAATGGACCAAACCTAAAAATATAATATAGATTCATAATTATCATGGATTATCAGGCTATTCTTGATAGTTTTTTAAGAACCTTGTACGAATATATAGTCGGTTAAATATGATGAAAGGAAAAAATTGATAAATTTATTAGGATAAAAAATTGTGATGTTTTATTTGAAAAAAATGAAATAAGATTATTATGATGTCTAGTTTTGTACCTATCTTCTAGAAATGGTGATTTTTTTTATGCAGAATGACTAGTGAATCGATAATTCATTAAGAAAACATAATATACATGTGTTAAATTATCCCACAAATCATATGTAGTTTTCACTTTATAAATTTGGATCTAAAATTTATTTATAAAAAAATGTTAAATTTATACTGAACATAAAATTTTGAACTATATGTTTACACATAAAGAATTGAATATGAGGTTGAGAAGATAGATGGAACCGATAAATAATTAGTATTTCATGATCAGTTGCCATCTTATTAAAGAAATACATGTGGGGGATTCGTTGTGTCAAGAACATCAGGCAACATAAACCATGTAATGTTTGGAACACGACCTCATGATTGATGATTTTATGATTTTTCTCATGGAATTTTTTGGTGTAATAAAATCCTCTGTTTAGTTCCATGTGTCTATGTAGTCATCTATATTAGACATAATTTAGAGGGAAAAAAGGAAGATCATGTGTTACAAAAAATGTAAAATTGGTTATGAAGATATGTTTAAAGAATTTTTCATTGATAAATATTGTTTTTTATATTTCATAATATATTGTGTATTCCTTTTAATTCACATTTGAAGAAAGATTTATTATGTGAAACTCATATTTCATTGATTTTAGTTAATACATTAAGCATTAAGATGTACATAGAACATCAGGAGTATTACTGATGGGATATAATGAATATGGATATTTCTAATTTTACTATGAAATATATGATATTTCAATAGGGTAAATTATCATGGGAACTACAAAAGGGGATTCATCAAAAACAATTACTTCCATAATGGAAATTGGAAAATATATCTAGGGACCTCATTGAGAGAATAAGAAATACTTCAAAATGTAATAATTCGATTAGTGTTATTTTGTATCAACAAACAAAATCTATATATTTCCTTCTTATTCGAGACACTCTTTTTGTAGATAAAATTTCTCAATTTTACCTCAAAGAGATTAAAAGGTTACATAGAGTTCTTATCTAAATTTATCTAATAGTGATCCCAATTTCACATATATATTTTTGAATCACCTTCATACTTCATTGAAAAATGGATTAAATTTCTTCACAACGTTTCACCCTCAATCTAATGGACAGAGCAGAAAAAAATTTAGACATTTGAAGACATGTTATATGTTTTTTCTATCGATTACCAGGGAGGTTTAGATAACCATCTTTCATTATTATAGTTTTCATATAATAAAATATTTCATTCTAGTATACATATTGAACCTTTTATGTTATTATATGGAAATCTTCGTGGAACTACAACATTCTTGGATGAAGTATGGGAATGAATATTGATGGAATCGGAATTAGTATAGTAAGTAGCTATGAAAGTGATGATGATATAACAACATATGATGAGATCTCAGAGCACGTAGGTATGTAATGTGGATAATAAGAGGATATAATTTTTTTCAAGGAAAGTGACCATGTTTTTTTGTAAATATCATCTTGGAAAAGTTTCATACCTCTTGGTATGAAATGAATGATATGTCTGTGGTTCATTAGACCTTGTGATGTCTTGTATAATCTTATACCAGTTTCCTACCGAGTAGATTTACTTCTTAGATTATCTAGGGTCCACAATGTATTTCATGTTTAGATGTAAAGAAAGTGTGTTCCATATTTACATCATGTTATGAGTTGTTATGTAGTTGAACAAGAATAGAATATTTCTTATAAGGAGAAGACTATTATGATTCTTGTTCCTAGAGATAAATTATTTCTGAATAACTTAATTCACTAGGTAATGTTTTTTTGGAGAAACCACATTGTTGAAGATGTAACATTGCAATTTGAAATAATATGAAGGATAAAATCCTATTTTATTTAATTAGTGAATAAAAATTTTGAATATTAAATTTCATGAAGTAGGGGATAATATAAAAGCTGGAGTACTTATAAAATATGTTGTTTCCATTTTTGGAATAAAATGGTAACATTTATTATAAATGTATACTGAAATAACTATTATTTACAAAAATTAGGAATAGATACAAATAAAATAGAAACTTCACACATGAATGTAAAAATAAAACATATGTACATTATGAGTGATAATATGATATATTTTTATCATATAACAATTAAATATATTTTTTAAAATAATAAATTTTGTGTTAAATTTTTGTAAAAAATAATGTTTTATTTACAATTTTATAAATTATAAAATGATTTAAAATAATATTTATTTTCATAATATACTTTCGTAAAATAATATTTTTCATTCTTATGATTATATGATAACTTTAGGAGAACTTAATTAAAATTTTAATGTTTTTTAAAATCATTTATAATTTTAGGATTGGTATTTTTTGAATAATATATGATTTTATTGAAAAATTTAATTCCTCATATTTAAAAATTAATGTTCACAAAATGGAATTCATTTTATAATTCACGACATCAAAAAATGGTTACAATAATTTTATGGTATTTTCCAAAAATAGTTGAATTTTTGGTGAATTCTGATATACGATAATTTTCAATACAAGCTAAATAAATGATTTATTTAGAAATTGATGTTGTCTAGTTCATGTAGGCCCTTAATCGAGAAATACCATTCATTATATTATTATATTTACTAATAATTCTCAATATATTCATAGTCTTGAGCCAAACTAATAAACTTATGAATATAAAAGTAAAAAAAAACTCCCCTCTCCTCCACTATAAATACCATTCCTTCCCACCTCTTTCCCTCAGACAAGAAATCCTTATGCATTGTTTAATTTATTCCAAGTTACCATTTTTATATTCTTCACCACTTCCGAGACCTAATGGTCTCCCCAAAAGGATAAAACTAAATTTTCTAGGTTAGTTATCAAGGGGGAAAATTCAAGAGCTAACATCCTCTTTTAATTTCATTTATTTTTCATTTTAATTTTTTCATTTTTTTTATTCTCTACTCACCTCTCCTCATCCATGTGAAAGGAAAAAATCAGTATCATAAATATACTATAATTTTATTCTGTTATCAGAATATGCATAATAAAACCAATCCTCTTCTCCTCTTATTGTAAAAAATATGTAAATATCATCTATGATGTGTTGATTCAGAGTCATCACGGATGATGTGATTTAATTTTCATTTAACTCCTTCAGGACAAGTCATAAAAGCATAATTATGGTTAAATATAATTTATTATACATATTTTAGGTTATATAAAGTACTGGATATATTATATAAAAATATTATTAAATTAAATTTTATAAGTTCGTAATGGTCCTAAAAACCCACAAAAATTAACTGAATGATTTTCATTAATGTTTTATCTAATGAATCATCCTCATATTAGAAAACCAAAAGATATATGGTATCAATTTAATTTTTTTGAATCATATTAAAACAATTTCTTTTCACATTTTCATTTTTCTTTCATTCAACAAGATAATCCTTAACGAACCTAGCATGAGAACTATGAAATAAACACAGCCAAAACAATAAAAAAACATAATATTATCAATAAATGGGTGAAAATATAGTATAAAAAGCCCATATAAGGTATTAAAAATATAAATTTAGGTATCTAATATATTAATATCACTCATTAAACCATTATACGTTTTTTTTTTGAATATTTTTCACATAATAAGAACCCGAGGTAATGTACTTTTCATTAAAACTATTCGTTTTATATTTCTTTTTTTACAAAATTCTAATGGAATGTTTTTTATAATATTATTTTTTATGATTATTTTATGTTTCTTGGGAATATATTATGATGAATTTTTTTAGTTGTATATCCACCTTATTTATAGGGTATAATTATTTTGGAAGTTAATCATAATTTTTATTCAAAGTTTAATTATGATAGTGACATCATATAGTAGTTGTGAGGGTTACAAGTCATAAGGTAGACACAATGGTTATAATAATAAGTAAGTAATTCACCAAGATACATATATTATTTTATTTATGATTTCTATATAATATCATATATTCATAATGTAAGTATATGATACCTTAAGGGTGATATGTATATCTTGTGAAAATGATATCACATGTTTATATGAATTCATGTAATAATGGTTCATTTTTCTTCTATGTCACTTACTGAGAAATTGTGATCAGCCCAAGTTTTAAAATTCTTCTCATATGGTTTATTTATGTGTAATAGAAAATAAGAATTCAATATTAATGTTTTGAAAATTTATTAGGATTGGATTTTCTATTTTATTATAGACTTATGTATTATATAATATATCAATACTATTTATTTAGTACTATATTTGCATGAATGTGGGTTGATAATTCCGAATTATGTTCTCATTATATAAAAATATAATCTTAAATGATATTTGGTAGTGTAAAAAATTTATTTCTAAAATAATTTACCAGATTTTGTAATGTTTATGTGTAGATCATTATAAATTACATCAACGATTATGAGATTTATAATGATTTTTCTTAAATGATATTCTTTTCTTGATTCAAAATTATTCTTCATTGACTATAGTTTTATAATATTTTTAAATTATATCTTATGATGACACTGTATATCCTTTACTCCTTCCTTTCTTATTAATTTCATTTTCATGTCATATGAATATTATTTCATGAATTTAATTCATCATAAAAACTTTTTATATCAGTAATAATCTTCATCCTCTACAATGAGATCATTCTCTTACATATCCATTTTAACACATATAAAAAATCTACAATATTTTAATATTTTAATAAAAAAAATATTTTTCTAGAGGCCATTAAATTTTTCATTATCTATTTCAGAATGGAAGGTTTATCAACTTTTCAAATATGTGGGTCCGATTAAGTTATTTAAAAATAATAAAACATTTTTTCATTTCCAGATCACATGTTGATCATCAACAAGATATTTTTATGGGGTTTACCTTATGTGTGTTCCAAGGAAAAAATATCTATGAATTTTTAAATTTATATGTATTAATAAAAAATAAATTATCCATTCTAAAAATGTCCATTTATAGTTATATGTAACATTGTCTTGTATCAAAATTTAACAAATATTTTATAAAAATTATTTTTTGAAATTTTTTCTACAATGTTATATATATAAAAAGGAATTATATCCATGGAAATGTTTATCATGAATTACTCTCTAAATTATCTTATACAATTTTTCAACTCAGCTATGAAACTCATGATATCAAAAAATTTAATTAATGGTGCCTTTTTATCTGTTATTGATGAAGTTTTATTCCAATATAATAGTTTCACATCTATTATAACATTCTTAAATGATTTTTAGATTCTCTAGGGATAAGCACATATTATAGCATATATATAATTTCTCTCGATGGATTATGAACTGTGTTATGAAATATTCCATGAAATCCACTTCTTTTAATTGGTTAATTAAATAATTTTTCAAATATGATTGTTTTTATGTCATATTGGAGACTATATGTATTGTTTCAATTATTTTATGGATATGTATTAAATCATATATTACTATAATTGACAGGGTATATATATATTTGATAAGATGTATGAGAATTTGTAGTGGTCCCAAACCCCTAAATAATATATCAATTATGTGATGCGTTGGATCAGAATTATAAAACAATATAATTAATTTTGAAAAAGACATATATATCATGATATAAAATATGAGGTATTCAGGAGTTAACCTCATATATTATGGGAATATATTCACTATTTAATGATTTTATTGAAAATGATCCTTTATAACCGATATAATACCCTCAAAACCATATATGTTGATATAGTGTAAAAAAGAAAATATCCACATTTCTAGCTTTGATAAAGATAATCATGACCTAATTTCAAAAAATTAAAAATTATAAAAAAAAAAAAATTGATCACTAACATAGCCAATGGACTTTTAGTTTAATAATATATGATATTTTGGAAAACTCTTACATGTAAGAATAGATACATATATAACTAGTTTAAAAAAATATATATCTTTTCCTGCTGATGTATTCATGTCTATTATCCTTCATAAGAATAACATACATTAAACCATTCTTTATAACCATGGAAAATGGAACATAATAAGTGTGAGCTCAAATTCTTAGTAAGTATTAACACAATAAGTAACAATTAAATGTCATCAATGAGGGTAATATTAGTATTACATTATGATAAAATAATCAAATTGGATGAGAAAAACATAAGATAATTCATACACATAAAAACATAGTTAATTGAATAAATAATAAAAATATTAAAAGAGTTATATAAGACAAAAATAACGATTCTTGAGTTACCTTATTTGACAAATAGAACCATTGGATACTCATAAAAATAATAGAGGAAACATGTTGGTATCTTCGAACATTATCTTCATATAACACTTATAATAAACCTTATAAATTAGATATCTTATCATGTTATTACCAATAATTTTTAATGAGAAACCAGTTAAATAATTAATCTTTCCATCTATTATGATTTACTTATATTTGGCCAAATCCATCACCATTACCCAATACATTTGAGGGATATACTAGAGAAACCTATTATATATCCAACAAAGGCTTGTATGGATTTAGGTTCTCTACCCAATTCCACATTCATAAATTATTTCCATGTAACGTATAATTATATATACAATTAAAATATTTCATTTTTGAAAATAAATATAACTATTTATCTTTTATAGTTTTATTTACCCATGGAATGGAAATGTGTTCCATGAAAATATATTTGAAATAATCAACCTCCATCCATATAAACCCTTAAGATGGTATAAATACTACATATAACTAGTGAATAATATGAAACGTCATAGGATTGTGCCATATATAAATAGAAATAAAATTAAAATATCATTAAAAATATCCATGTATAAAATACCCATTCTACTTTGGAACTCATTTTCTAAAACTAAAAATTACCAAAAATATTAGGAAAATAATTTTCATTGAAATGATTTATGTATGATTTTAAACAAATCCTAAAATCATTGAGTTGTCATGGAAGAGGGAAATTATGTTCAATAAGTAATTATTATAATAAATATTTTCTTCATACTGTTGATAAAATGGTCCACAAATATAAAATTTCAAGAATAATTTTTTATATATTTTGTGTAAATAATCATTCATGTGTAAAATTGATTTAGAAAGTCAGAAATGAATATTAAAAAAATAATGACATTTTTAAAAAATATATATATATGGAAGGAGAATGTTTTTTTACCAAAGGAGGAGAAAAAATGTAATACTTTCATATAAAAATATTATACCAGTTGGAGTACCATTGAGTGAAAAATGAATCTTTAATATGAAAATTATAGAAATACCCGGTATAGAATAAACATAATATGATTTTATTAACTAAGGATTTCATAATTTCTCAATGGAAAATCATGCATAATCAATCCTAATTAAAATTTGATTGAAACATAATACCCCTACCACTATTGAAATAGTAGAATCATAGTCTCCATGAAATAATAACTTCAAATAAATATTTAAATGTCATGAAAATATTGATAATCATGACATAACATGTCAAATTAATTGTATATACACCTCATCAATTATTATAGGATCATAATATAATTTTTTTAACAAACCATACTATTTAAACCTAGATATCACAACTTAATAGATGAATATTTATTGAATAACATAAGTGTCCATGCGATAATCATATAGGCCATATGCCTTAATAAATTTTCACATATAAACTATTGGTTCATAAAAGATCTATTTCATCTTACAATAATTTCAACATAACTATAACCCTTCATAGATACATCATATATATTAATTTACTTCAAAACATTAGGAAATGAAACATAAGATAGGGTGAGCTCAAATGTTCAATAATGGGGAAAACGGGAGATATGAATGATCACTTGAGAATAACATGATCATATGGGTATAAGAACAATAGAATATAATTTTAAAATCGTACCCATGATATCATAAATCATAATATTGATTCATTGAATAAATCTTCATAGTTCATATGACATGAATCATAAAGGAATTAAATAACATGTATCATGATAGCATAACATAAACATAAGAAATTATTTGGTAATATACAAATAATCATAGAAAATAATTTATTTAGTAGTCATGTATCATTAAGAAAACTATAAATGTGGAATTTTTTAACTCCAGAAAATCATCATCATAGTCAATAATCACTCCCAATACTATAATATGGGAAAATTTCTCACATTTATCTAGTTTCATGCCCCATTCTAGTAATGTTAATTTCATTATATATCAATCATTAAAAACTGAATTTGAGGGAGATATAATTCCCACACATCACACAAAAAAATAAAACATATGTGTGTTCCAAGATATCATAAAGAATTAATCATATTAGAACCCCTGAAAATAAATGGGTTTTATAAAAAAAATTTAATAGAATATCGCATTTAAATGAAATGGGTTTTACAAAAATCTCATAATTTAATCCAAGAAAAAACTGAGAAAAATAAATGAGATTCATTAATATTAGGACTTCATATTCATAAACCATCAATAGAATTAATAAGGATGGTTCCATGTATCATACCCCCGAAAATCATAAGTAAAATAATGTTTTCTTATCTTTGAAAAATTGAAATACCATTAAAATATAAATAAAACATTATTGAAGAAAACAATCATTTAATTTTGAAATAATTATATTCAAATACATAATAATTATAAATGAATTTTTTTAATAAATATCCTCATAGTCATTAAAATGAAATTTTTACGAAAAATTTTGTATTGAGTGTCGGAAAATCCATTCATACAATATAAGTAATTATAATATTATATCCATTTTTTTCAAAAAAATCGCAATGTATCTCATTCTGAATGTAGAAAAAATAATAATTTAAAAAAAGTAAAAAAGTAAAAAATACATTGAAAAGGATAATATTAAAAAATATTGTTAAGATGTTTTTAGAAAACCTGACTCTGGAAGAAAATGTTTTTTTAGGATGAAGAGTCAAATGTTGTTAATTATAAAGAAAACATATTTTTGGTCTCTTGAGTAAAAACTACCGATAAAATAAAAGGAAATGGTATGTTAATAAACAAATATTAAAATAATTCATTACTATCTTATTAACTAAATCCTGGTATTTCATCATCATAATCATAATAATAAACATTTTTAATATATAGTGATATTGTAACATAAATCCCTTAATGATTTGGTAATATTCGAATCATGAGAACCTTGAAAAAAGAACCCTATATGGAAATTTAAAAAATATATTTATCTTGAAAATATTTATAAAATAAATTCATGGGATGTATATACACCATAAGTAAATTAAATGTGGTGTATTAGGCTTCTATCGAAAAAAATGAAAATGATATTAAAATCACAAACATGAGGTCCAAATTCCTTTATATGCATTTTAATATATTGAATAATAAATATTTTTTTATAAATATATTATAGAACCAAAATAATATATATCATACCATATATTATTTATATGTAACCTTTTATCACCCATTTATTAACAATTCATCTTTAAAAGCAGTATTCTGAGTGGCATGAGTTTCGTTTTTTACATAAGTTTAGATCTATAGTTTTGGTACTTGTATTTTCATCATGGCTACATTAAATAAAAGAAATTATTTTGAAATTATTATCATAAATATTCATTATTGAAATTTTTATATTATCCCTAAAATAATAAATATAAAAATTATTTAAACTATTTGTGTTGATAATAGGATATACATGCACATTAATATTGTTTGTATCATTCAACATATGGAATGAAAGAAGGGTTCATAAAAAATTATAGTATAGAATGATTATAATATTATATATATAATTTATCCGAATTAAATCTTACCATATCACTATTAAAGTAAAACAGAAATGAAAAATGAGTCATATCACATTGTGAAGGTGGTAGTCTGCGAATATATACGATTGATGTTATCATATTCCAACAGTATTTATGGTATGTTGGTTTCTGTGATAATATATTAATAGAAATATAATTATGATATAAATATAAAACCTAAAAACTCATCCCATCATAATACCCATACATAATATATAGGGATGAAAAAAACTGAATTGTATTGCAATGTGGATACGGTAAGCTATATGTGCACACGAGCTATAATTTCAACTTCTATATTGGTAAGGATGGTTTATAATGGTTATTTAATAATGATAACAAAATTTAAGAATATTAAGGATAATTATTTTATTAAAATGTGACACATAAAAATCATTTAGTGGATGTAAATGTGAGAAGAAAATATAGTGATCAGTTAAGATGATTACCTCTTCATTGAAATGAGTCCCTTAGTTCTCCTCTAAAATGATATAGGGAATGCCTTTTGGGATGATAACAATTACTATAATTTTATTGCGAAGTTTAGAATATAAATTCTTATATTTGGTCAAAAAAACGGCCAAGGATTCACTTATATGGGTTGATTTGGGTTTTATACCATCAATAAATATAACAGATACATGTTTTTTATTCATTTTAAGACTTATAATATTGAATAACCCCCAGTTATTTAATTTCAATTTTTACTATGGGAGAAACTTTTATAGTAATAAAGGGTTGTAATTTTTACAGATAAGGTGGAAATTACCTGAAATGGAAATTAAATTATATTTTTGACCAATTAATATCTAAATTTTATTATATAATAAATTATATCATTTGTAAATAATTTAATAAATTAATATTTTGAAAAAATAACATTATGGTCAATTTTGACAATATTCCATTAATTTGACCTAAAATACATAAATAAAAAGTTTGAATTAAAATATATTCTATAAAACTACAATTATATGTCATATAAACGTATATAATTTTTTTAACGCTATAAAGTACTCGAATTATACCACTTATAATATTTTAAAAATCATTTAGTCTATTTTTAAATTAATTTAAAAAATTATATTTTGGTGTTGTGTATGAATTTATTGAAATTATATAATACCTAAAATTTAGTAATTATTTATCATCAATAACATAATTTCAATAATAACAAAATTACTATTATTTTTCATTGATAACTATTTTCCCCCTATTTAATGATATAAAAGATATTTAAAACTAATAGAATGTCATTTTGTGACATTATTCAATTTAAAAACCATATGAGGCATTTTAAAGTAAAATTACCAATTAAACAACTAAATTTAGAGGCTATGTTGTATAATGATAAATTAATTTAATCAAATAAGAATTAGGATGGATAATTATCACCTTTAGACTTAGTTTTAATCTAGATTATCTTGATTGTCCTTTACCAAGGTGATAAATGTTACCACAATTACTCTTTATATTGATCAAAAATAAAAGGGGGAAATATATAAAAATTGAAAATAATAATTAAAAATATCAAATAAATGTTTTCAAAATCAATTAATATAATCTATATAAAATAATTTAAAAATAAGAGCAGAAAGTTCTACATAGAAATATTGTTTAGAAATCTACATTTTTACCATAAAACATTGTTTACTAATATCCAATGCATTGAAAAATATACAATTAATGTTGGAAATTTTTATTGAATATACAAGATATTCATTTCTATAAATATCTCACCAATAGTTATTGATTTAAATTATTAATGAAAAACACATTGCACGCAAAAAAAATAATTATTCATAAAACTATATTTTATATATAAACATGTTTTTACCCAACATTCAAACATTCAATTGATTCCCGTGAAGATAATTATATTATTGAAAATATAAGAGGCAAAATTTTACTTTTAAACTATTTTAAAATAAAATGTAAATAATTAAATTCATGAAACAAAAATTAAGTTTTCAATAAAAAAATCAATATTTCTCACAATTTAGTATAAAATCAATATTTTTTGGAAAATGACCTAGAAATTAATCCTAATAAAATTTTATATGACTAATTCATAAATATAGTTAGTTTTATGAAAATTAAATATTATTTTAAAATTTTCTCTTTGATAATCGCTCACAAAATGAAATATGAATCATCTTTAAGAAAATAAATTTTCTACGCATAATATAACATTTCTAAAAATTGAATGCATATTTCCTATAAATAAATCAATAAAATTTATTGAGTATTATATTTTAATATATATATATATTAGTTTACTTAATCATATTAAAAGCTACCTATTTAAGGACTAGGTTATAATGGAAACATAATAATATTTTAATAATATATCGTAGTTAATTTGAAGTCGGTGTTTCATGTAATACAATATATATTGAAAATAAAATTAATTAAAGGGAAATATTTTATAATATATTAAGGTGTTACATAACCTATTTCAATATATTTTGTCCAATATCTCGGTAATTAATGATTTTATATTTTAAATTCCCTTTCTGAAATACAAACTTCATAAAAATGGTAAATAAAACATACCCAAAAGAGGGAAATGGAAGTATGACAGTCACCACAAAACTAGGTTTATAAATTTGATAACAGTAGTGGGATGTGAAAATGTGTGCATAAAAGTGAAAACTAATTCACAACTATTAATAGAGAGTGTTATAGAACATTTTCTAATAAATTTTAACAACCACAAGACCATTAATTAGCGAGGGGTTAAAGGACAAAAAATTCATCATAATTAAAGGTTTTAGAGAAACATATTTGTCTTAAAATAATTTTTCAATATTTGAGGCATTAATTTACCTTATATATTTATAAAAAAAGGAAATATACTTATGGTGAAATTATAATTTTTTTTCATCATTTAACTCAAAAATTTGATTTGTTTTTTAAAATGATGATCACTTAGAAGATTTTATTACTTGAGATGAAATAAAATCATCTTATATCATATCAAAAAATTATACCTTGTTATTCATAATATCTTTAGTCATTAACCAAAAAAATGGTTTTTATAGTGTGTGATAATTAATAAAGGTAAAAAAACATATCTATGATTAAATGCTACATTTAACTCTAAAATCATAATCACCTCAATAAACTAGACATTATATAATGTTTTAATTACAAGGGATATATCATACACTATGGCTTGCATATTAAAAAAATTAAATTATTCAAAAAAATATTTAATGTTAAATCAATTGATGTATCTCAGGGTGATATATATATATATATCAACATAATAATACACCTCCCCAATATAATTAATAAACATTATAAATGGAAATATAATCTTGAACATTAATGAACTTCACCAAAATATAATTAATTAATAGTAGATAATAACCTGAATGCTAGTATGTAACTTGTCCATTAATATTTTTGAAAATATCATATATTTAGTGAATAACATTCCAAGCATCAATATTTTCTATATTATATTATCCAGTGGTCTATAATAAATTTATCAAAAAATAATACTTCAACCCCATAGGGAATTTTATCTTCAATAGACTATCAAAATCCTATAAATTAAAATATAATTTTTTTTATTCTTTAGAAATTATGATAAATATTAAAATTATAAACATTTTTTTTGTATCCATAAAATTTAAGTTAACATCACCTAAAAATTATATGCTTTAAAATTTAACACAAACCTTATTCATTAAACAAATTTAGATCATTTGAATATTTTAAATAAATCCAAAAAATGAAAAAAAAACTTCAACAAAGATTCTATAATTCAGGTTTCATAAAATCTCAAAATAACTAATTTTTTCCAATGCGATTAAATTAAATCATCTCTTTATCTAAATAAAATATATTTAACTCAATATATGATATTTTTAAGGAATTATCTTGCCATTAATAATGTGTTATAAAAAGATATCACATTAACACTAAATTATTTTTTGTGGTTATTAGTACCATTTAATGTTCTATTTAAAACATGTTCATACAATCTATTTCAGAATAATTCGTATATGATTATAGAGTTTAAAACCATAATATCAATATTAAAACAATTATACTACATCACTATAGAATCCATATTCATAAACCCTTGAATCATCCCACTACCTTCTTAAACCATTAACCAGGCTTTATCATATTTTTCACTAGTACAACCTTCCTAAAATATGAAACATTAATCATGAATTAATATTCATTAATGAAAATTAAATCATGCTCATTACTTTTAACCTAAAAAATAATTTTAAAAAACCACAGACCTTTTATAAAAAATTTATAGTCTATTCAGTATCATCAACAAAACAATGACTCATACATCATTGATAATACTATTATAGAGCTTTTCCCCTTGGGCATTGATTTTTATAATGCCCATACTTTCGAAATTTATAGCATTAAACCATCAATGATACCTCAAATATACCATTTTTCACACCCATTATGTCATCCAACATTTTCAATTTTCCTTGGAAATTACATTTCATTATTTCCATCTTTTACACATTAAAAACTTCTCTCATTTCATACAAGACATTCCTTTGGGAGGTGCTTCACACATCTTAGACATGATAGAAGATGTATATTCTTTCATATATGGAATTAATGAGACAACCTATTTATTTTATTTTTTCAATCATCAAAACTCTCCCATTTAGGTATTTTTAATAATATAATGAGATAGATAGTTAGGCATAGTCATAGGATTTCACATTCTATACCAAATATCAATTGATGGCTCATTAAGGACCGTCATTCCATTTACCTTCACATTCAACATTAAATTAATTACATAAGGTTCCAATTATTTACTAAAACTAAGAAACACATAATGAGAAACAATAATCATAGCATTAAACCACATAATCATGAAAACTCGGTTATAGGGTCCCTAAATTAGGATACATTATTATATGACACCTTAGGTTTAACCTATGTTATTCATGATCATTACTATAACATTATGATTTTATTCAATAATATGATGTATCCCATTAGTAATTACTAAATTATTCTCATTTTAGTTTCAAAATTTAACAAAAAACTTACTCTGGTTACAATTAAAGTGTCATAAACATTTTAAATATATATATAAAATATTAATATGGGAATATTTATTTTATAATTCATGCTACAATTCATAGGTATAGTGTCATTTGAAACATTGATATATAAAAAATAGTTATCAAATGTTCTACATTGTCTCCCACTATGTTTGGAATAACTAAAACCCTTCTTATACATATCATTCATACTAAATATATTCATAAACATATGAATATAAAACAAAGATATTGTGAACTCAGATGTGTAATAAGGGTAAACAAGGGATATATCAATGATGACTTCAGAATAAAATATCATATGGGTATAAGAACCTAAAAAAATTAAAATCATACCCTACATATCACAAATCATAATAATTATTCATGAAAAAAATAATGGTAGGAATATATGACTCATAAAGTAATTATATAACAAGTTCTATTCGGGTATAACATTAGCAGAACAAGTAAAATTTTGGAATACATATAATCATAGAAAATATTTTCCATAGTAGCCAATTATCAATTATGAAACATTCAATGATTAATGGGTTCACTCCCCAAACTATAGTATATGTAATGGTTCACTCCCAAAATAATCATAGTTAAAAAAAGTTCTGTAATTAATTTGAATAACACCACATTTTAATCTTGTTTGTTTAATAAGATCTAAATTTTTACCCAATGCAATAGAAGGAAATACAGATACCACCCATCAAATAATGAAAATCATTCATATATGTATACCAAAAGATTATAAATAATTCATCATACTAGAACCCATAAAAATATTTGGTTTCATAAACTACTGAACATTGAATTACCCATGAAAAAGAACAGGGTTTCATAAGGATTTCAACATTTTATCACAACACAACGTGTCGAAATGAAACAGGTTTCAGAAACATTATGTCACTATATTTCTAAACCATGTAGATAATAAATAAGTATGGTATCTTAATATCACACCCTCAATAAATAATTTATAAAATCTATATATATTTTATTTTATGAATATAAATTATACTAAAATATTATAATTAAATTTGGATGAAAATAACAATTCCATTTTGAAATAATATTTTTTTGATTTTTTTGAAATAAAAAAAGAAAAAAATTTCTTTAAAAATATCCTTGTAATGATGAATAAGGTTCTTTAAATAAAAAAATATGCATAGTAGTAGGAAAATTCATTCTTTTTGTATAAGTTTAAAAAAATACTTCCACATTTTAGGTCATAAAATTAAAAATGTAACTTATTTTGAAAATAATAGAAACATTCCTTCCAAAATGTTTTGAAAAAGATTAAAACAAGGTTAAATGAAATTAAAATTTCTTAATATAAGAATAAAAAATTCTATTGAAGAGAGAAATGATGTTGAATTTTTTATGAAAACATATTTTTTCTCCCTTTAGTAAACCTTGTAATTTAAATTAAATGAAAACATATATTACAATAAATAACTACATGATAATAATATTAATAAATATCATGAGAAATAAATCATGATATTCCATCATCAGTAAATTAATAACAAAGAATATTAATAAACAATGAAATTCTAACATAGAAACCTTATTTAATTAGTAATATATGAATTCTAACCCCATGAGAAAATGTTACATACGTAAAATTTTAAATTTAATAATATGTATTAGAGGTATCATAAAAGTAATTCATGGGTGGTATACTAATTAAAAAATGAAATAATTGGTGTATAATTCATGTATCAAAGAGAAATAAAAATAAGATGATGTTTCATTACCTTAGGTCTAACATTATTTGTAAACATTATTATCCAATTTATAATAATATGAAATTATTTTAAATCTATTAAATAACGATATTAATATATATCATACTATATATTATTTACTAATAAACTATTATCATCTTTTTTTCACAATTCATTATTACGATCAATGTTTCAGGTGATATTTTTATAGTACAAACATATGATTTGGTTTGGTAGATTTGAAAATTTTATTCATAACATTGTTCCAAAATATAATAAATTTTATTCATCACATAAATATTATATATATTAATTATATATCATTTTATATTAATACATAAAATTATAGATAGAAGAATTAAATACATCATTTATAGATATAACAGTTCTTATATATGGATTAATGTTCTTTCTATTATTCAATATATATAATGAAGTATAGATTAATGATAACATAAATTTTAAAAATAATTGTCATAAAATATATATAATGTATATTCATTAAATAAATTCATATTACAATACTAGTAAAATATAAATGATAAAATTAATCACATCACTTTATAGAGGTTTTAGACCACACATTCACATGATCAGTATTGTCATCTTCCAATGGTGTGGAAGGTTAGTAAATAAATGTGATATAATAATCCAATAAGTATAGTTATGTAATAAATATCATATATATTCATTAAAACCATCATAATAAGTATCCATAAAATAATGTGATGGTAAAAATTAATTGTATCGCAACGTGGAGACGACAAGTCATATGTACGCACAAGCGATACATTAATTTATCTTTTGATGGAAAATATAGTATATAATGAAATTTTGTTAATAATAAAAAAAAATTAATAATATGTAGAATACTTAATTTATTATTTTTGATTTATAGCATGGATTTATTTGAGTTTAATGAAATTAAAAATGAATGTGATCGGTTAAGGTGATTAAATGTTATTTGAAATGACTCCATTAGTTCATCTCGAAAGGGCTCTTGGTGGCAATTTTTGGATGACAAGAAAATATTAATTCAAATTTAATCATATAACAAGACAAAAAAATATAATATTAACTTATAAAATTCGTGTAACACTATAAATCACTAGAATTATATCACTTTTAATATTTTAAAAATCAATTGTTTTATTATTAAATGAATTTAGTGGATATTGTTTTTGTGATATATAAGAAATTAATATAATTAAATAATTCCTAAAAATTTTAAATAAATTTCCATCATGAATATAATTTAATGATGGAAACAATTGAGAATTATTTACCATTCATGACTATTTTTTCCCTATCTGAACACATAAAAGATATTTAAAACTAAGATATTAGAATTTGTAACTTTCATTAATTTAAATAATATATAGGTAATTTATTGGAAAATTTCCCATTATTAAATTAAATATTGAGTATAAAGTGATAAAATATTAATTCCATTCAACATGTAATAATCATGGTGAAATTCTATATCATTATCACTTTTTTTAATTTATATTTACCATATTTATCTTTCAATGAGGTGATGCATTTTTCCACAGTTACAATTAATTTATTTAAATAAAAAATGGGTAGATATAAATAATTTCATCATCTTGATTCAAAATATAGAATCTATGTTATTAAAATTGAAATATATATTTTAATGAAATTAAATTAAAAATAAGTGACTGAAAAGTAATGAAAGGATATTTTTATAATAATTTTTTTTAATAATATATCTTTTCTTATTATTTTAAAATGAAAATAAAAATACTAATTTAATGTTTTTTTAATATATGATATTTTAATTTCATTAAAATAATTAACCAAAAGTTGTTAAATTATTTTATTAAGACCAAACCACATTGTGTGGATAAAAATAGTTTCCTTTTTAAAAAAATGACCTATTAAAATAATTTTTCACCATGTTTAAATAAATAATAGACTCTAAAAAACATAATTGAATTTTTCTAAATATATAAGATAATATTTTATTTTCACACCATTTTAATAAAAATTGTATCTTTGTTCATGCTAGAAATAAAAAAATATAGTTTACAAAAAAACCTATATTTTTTATTATTCACCTGAAAATCATTATTTTTAGAAAAATACAAATATCTCACCATAATATGACATTATAATTATGATTCCGAAATTGTCATTAAAATTTTAAAATAAAGATTTTATTTATCAAAAAATTACTGATATAGTTTCTTAGAAATTTCCAAAAAAATAATTATATAAATATTAAATAATTTATTTATACCATTCATGAGATTCAGTCATGAAATATGAACCACATTTCTTTGATGAGGTATTAATCCTAACATACACACGGGCGACGTTATCATTTTCTGATTGATGTAAAAGTAAGAAAATATAATAAATGTTATATTTATTGAAATATAATAATTCCAAGATAATTATATATATATATATATAATATATTATTTTAACAATCTTGGAGATTAGGTAATGCAGAAAAAATTATATCGTTTCTTGGGGATATAGTATGTCTTATATACAAACATGGGGTTCATTACTAATTTGATGAAAGAAGTGTTTGAATTAGACATAACAAATTAAAATAATAACATCTAATTATTTGTGATATACTATTATTGTTATGTCATAATTGATAAAAATGTTTTCAAGGAGTTATAAGAGTACTTAAACTATGAGATTTAGTTAACTATTTTAAATATTATTCAGAAATACTTTATTTCATTAATCTTTAATACCATAGCAGTTGGTATTATTCTAAGATAATATTAATTGGAATTTAATATGGATATTTACATGGTATTTTGGTTTTTAGTGGAAGATATAAAGTGCTCAATATGTTTCTTCAACATAGAACAAGATTTCCTTTTTTATAACTAAGGTTAGGGAAATTATTGGAATTACAATAGGTATTAAATTAATATAAATAAATATTCATTTGTAAAGTAAAAATAAATTGATAAATATGAAATATAGGATTATTTGTATTCAATATTTTCTTATCCAATATAACATGGAAATGTTTAGGTGGTGTTTTAAACCTAATTATATTTTTTTAACCTGATGTATATTCTTTTGATGAATATAATGATATCAAAAAAAATTACTCTTTAGGGGTTTAAAAAATTACGATACAAAATAAAATTAACCCATAAATGGGACCTTGATGATATGTTAAGTCATTTGAAATTATTTTTTGAAATATATTATTTTTATAAATTTTTACACAGTCTTATAAAATATTTGATATTATAAAATATAATAAATGTATTTTTCTAGAAATAATAATTAATTTGAAATTAATGCCATCAATATTAAAAATTAATTTCAATATAATCCTTTAAAATATCATAATATGTTATATATAATTCATGGGAAATTAAAACTCACCAAAAAAATATTACTTCTATAGTTTTGAAAATTCTGTTAATGGTTCTTCTACTACTTGTGCAAGCATTGTGTTTTTGATGAATAAGAAGATTAGGTAATTATTTTCGGAATTAGAATTAAAATTAAATTACAAATATGAAGAATAATTTATAATTTAAATAACCATTTATAATAGAACATAACCAATTTTTATACTAATGAAACAAATTATTCATATTTAAACAAAGAGAGTGAAATTTTGATTCATTTTATATTTAATGTGATAATAAGGTTATTACCAAGGTCAAGTCAAATGAAATTGGTATATTTTAATAAAATTTATGGTAATGTTTGAGACCCACATTACAAATAAATACCATTTTTGAATAAAATATATTTTTAATGAATAAAATGACATTATTAAGAATTGAGTACTTCTTTTATAAACATTAATCATAAAAATATTTCATCTTATATGTCATTTGTGAGTGTATATATATATATATATAATATTTTATAATCTTATTCATACCTACCAAATAATAATCATTGTTAAAAATATAACATTTAAGTAATTGTATATCATGGTTTGTTTAAGTTTGGAAACTTGTGGGACATATAATATCAAAAATTATGTTCTTTTAAAATCTAATGGTGATAACATTCTCCACTATTTAAAAAATTATGTCCTCTCAATTTATAAATCTTCTCATTAATTAGTGGTTTTAAATTTAAAAATTAATTTATAAAAAACTCACATCATAAAAAGTGTTAGTAAAATAGCCACAAGAAAAAAGATATGGAGATATATGAAGGTCATATGAAATAACACCTAACTATGTTTCCAAATAGGATTACATTTGTGGAAAGTGAATAAATATACATTGTGGGAAATCATAATGTATAAATAATTATAATGTGAAACCAAGAACATTGATCATAAGAAATTGAATGATCAAGAAGAAATTTACGACCCAAAAATTAATGATATTTGAAAAATACAACAAATTCTTAAAAATTAACGTAATAGGACAACATTTGATTTACATGATCCTTATCTTATATTTGATTAATTAATTTACCATATATATTAGTAAAAATAGTAAATTTACTTATATTAAAAGAAGAACATATTTTATTAATTATTATCCACCACAACCTTGGCATTTTCTCAATTTGATGAGTATTCAAGATACAAATCTCATCCTATAATCACTAAAATCAACTTTTAATGGATAAAATAATCCCTAAAAAGATAAAAATATATTAATTTTTTTTGACATTATCCAAAAATGATATATTTATAACAAGTTAATATTTAAAAAAAATGTATAAACCATCATATGAAAATGTACAACATTAATCTCCAAATACACGAAAATGGTACCATAATATCTACTTATATCATTTTTTCAAAAAACTATACATAAAATTCATCAATGTATTATTTCCTAAGATAGAAACCCTATGATTAAAATAATTTTATACCATATTCATCCATGTTAAATATAACATTTATCTACAAAAACATCAATCACTCTTAAATTATCATACCAAAAATTATATTCCATCATAATATATTCACAAAAACATATTAATCATATCCCCAAAAAATGCCAATATAATAATATATGCTTTCAAAATATAAATCAACATATATTCGCCTAAGAAAACCCCATATTGTGTAAAACTATAAATATTTACTTTTTTCATACAATGTCTCCAAAATAGTGAACATCTTCGAAAGTAATATTTGTCAGATAGAAACCAAATCACTTCTAAAGCAACGACCAAATATTTTGTCATTGATATTACTTCCATATAATTATTCCTTTGAGTATAATCAAAATTGGTAATAAAGTTTTATATCATGATAATGAATACTATGAGACCACAAAATATAATTTTTCCACTTCTATGTATTGAATTTTGAAAATTTGACATACACGGTTGTGTTCATGATGATTTTATGGATCTTATAAAACAAAAATAATTTTTAATGAATAGTAATCTACCTATAAAAATATTAACCTACTATTATGAATAGTAATATTAACTATATCAATATAAAATCTTCCAAAACAATAGTAACCTTACCCTTGAACGTATAAATAAAATTTAGGCATATTATAGGTGATAATATAATCATAGTAAATGTATTGGTATTTTTGTATGGCATAAATAATCAATTAAAATTAATTAATTAATTTAAAATAAAATGCATTATCCAAAAAATGTGTGAATAAATTTTCTATTTTATGCCTTCTTGTTTTAAGATAATTTTAAAGGACCTTATGTAATTTTATAAAGCATTATAAAATCATTTATATTTTTAAATATGTTTTCTGGTTATTTGAGATGTTAATTAAATATTTAAATAATAATATATAGAAAATTACTATTGAAAAATGGATGATATTTTTTAATTCAACACATTGTAAAATTATTAGGAACAAATTTTGTGATTCTTTTAAATTCTTGATTTTTTTATTAATAGTGAAATATTGTAACTTACTGTATATATACATTATAATTTAAAAGAACTATTCATTGCATCATTGCAGAGGTAAGAACCCTTGGTTAGAACTCACATGAATATATTACTATTTTTGGTTATGTAATCATCACATTTTCTTGTCTTATGGAAAAATAATAAACTATTGTTAAAATAATGAGAAAATCCTCCACTCCTCCATCATAAAAACATCCCACACTCCCATCTTTTCTTCACCCCTCTCAAGACTTTTTTCATTGACTATATTCTTCAAAAATCTCTCCACAAGATCCTTCCAAATTTCTTAAAGACCTTGTTATCCTCAAATTTCAAAATCTTCTCCCCTTAAAAGGATCTCAATGATGAATAATTCAAGAGATAAATCCCTCTTTTAAATCCTTTTACAATCATTCCATGTTCATTTGATTTATTTTCTATCATTACATATCATTATCAAAATATTATGAAAACTCCAATACATTACATTTACTATAATTATGTTATGATAATTGAATAATTTATTATCATCCATATTTTAAACATATTTTTATAAGAAATGAAAACACCATTTGAGATGTGTAAATTCATCACATTAAAAGATGTCAGGTATTAAATTTCATTTAACATATTCAATTATGGATCTGAAATAATAATTATTGTTGACACTAACTATTATATATATATTATGTATCATCTGTTATTTTGGAATCTTTCTGTATATATGGATTTGATTTATAAACAAAATTGTGTTTGTTGTGATAAAACACTATTAAAAACCCAAAAGGTAATCACAAATGTTTTATAGAATGGTTCAAATTCACTCTAAGTAACGAAATTAAATTTGAAACCATGTAAACTTATAGATGTTAAATAATAATATATAACTCCAATTATTTATAATCATCATCATTTTACAAGAGTATTCGATCAATTATATAAATAATCTGATCACGAAACAAACGGACCTGAACATAGAAATTGAACATCTTACCCTATCAAAAAGGACATGAATGAACATCAAAAGGTTATAATAAGTAAATTAAATGTAAAATAATATATTCAATTATTAATTAATGAACCTAATTTGATTATTCAGTTCATTAATATCATGTGGATAACACCTTCATACATAAGGTAAGGTATTCTAAAAGAATCTCCATTATTCATTCGGGATATTTATACTCTATTTTTAGAAAATTTAAATCCTATATATTGACTATTTACATCTTATAATAGATTTGTATATGTCCAAACTCATGTATAATTGTTTGATAATCATTTTATTATGGGTATATCCATGGTTATCTATAATTAATTCCTCAATACATTCTAATAAGAAAACCCAATTTAAGAGAAATTCCCAAATTTTTAGCAAATTTCACATATATCCTACCATATATTTTAATCCCCCATCATTTTAAAAAATCTGTATTTTATTATGGAAAAATTTAGTTTCACTTCATGTTGTATATAATGTATTATTCTTTTTCCATTTTAAATTCCATTTAGAATTTTCCTTAAAAGCGAACAAAAATGTTTTAATGTTAAAATTTAATAAATAATCTTTTTACATTCTGTAAATTTTTGTTGACATCAATTGAATTTATATAATCCTTTCTTTCCTTATATATTTCGATGTACGTTTTTAATCGTTTCATTCTTGGACATTTGTATAACATACCAATCTGTTATTATTTATGACAAGATTCCGATACACATTTCTATCAATGGGTATACTTTTGTTTTTTTATTTTTGATTATCAATGATTATGTATGTGGAATGAATATTCATGAACTTGTAAATATAGCTACACCTAGATAGAAATCTAATATATTGGGTAAAAATGAGTCTCACGAGACATTATGTGTAACAGTCTTGGCGGTTATCATTGACTCATGTTACCATTTCCAACGATCACGGTGGTTAACATTGTTTAGTGATCCTATATGTGAAATGATCCTTGACTGATACGAAAGTCATGAATTGTTTTTCAGAAACATTTCTATGAATTCATGTTTATATAATCCCATTTTTTATGGTATGATTCCAAATTTTTCATTCCATTTATTTTAGTTATATCATTCTTTTTGACCCATGTGATAAAGATCTATTCATATGATTATTACCTAAAAGAGAATTTTTGCACACCCTTTTTTAATGTTATTCCCAAGTTATCCTATGTTTATGTATGTGCACAATGGAACTTATAAGCTCAACATTAAGATTAAATAAAAAATGTTTTATGTTTTCGGTTTTATGAACTTATTATTCAAAGACACTACAGTTTACAATCTATGGCTTGCATTTTGATGTATAATTATGCATAAAATCATGTAATATTATTTGTAAAAGGGCTGGGTCTCTTTATTTGGTATCATAGGATGGTATATGAATTTTGGGTATTAGCAATAGAGAACATTAATAAGAACCATATGGATCAGACTAATTATAAGAAAACACACTTAAATTTTTCTAATTATAGAGTAAGTGTATTATCATAAAAATAGATACATCTCTGGATTCAAATAGGTATAGGGGGATCTGGAAAAGATTTTTCTATGGGTAAAACATGAAGAAATGCATTGGGCTAGTCTCAAATCATAACTAGTGCGTAACAATGGGCCTTTCTGCACTCTTGGATTGACACAAAAAAGGCGTATGATTTGGTAAATTCATGAGCTTAATATAAAAAATTATTAAGGTAAAAAATCCCATAAGAATATATGTTAGGAAGCCGATCATGGATAACCTTGATTAGAAACCTTGTGAATCACAAGTTAGGAAATATTTTCCATTTAACATTGAATCCTTTTATGTTTAAAGATTTCTTTTTTTTCTTTTAAATTCTGTATTTAATCCCACTTATTTTAAATTACTTATCATAGGTAATAGCGTGAAATATAAGAAAATTTTCCATCAATCAATGTGATATCCAATGTGATGATTTCTTTAATTATATTCCTAATACGATGTGAAAGGATGCTCAAAACATCATGACAGTAATTGCATGGAAAGATCAAGTTATAAATAATAACATGAATCTTGTGGAACACCCACCTCCACCAAGGAATGACCTTGTTACCTTAAAATCCATCGTGGGAAAATACCTCTAATGATTTGTCTATCATCTGATACCCTACTCTCAATAATAGAGGATTAACTCCATGGAAATGATTCAATATATCATACAATGCTTAGAAGAAGATAAAGTCATATTTTTGTTCTATCATTTTGATAAAGAAGCTCATTAGTGGTGGACATTGATCAGCAATATGATGTCCAAGGATTAATATTTATTCCATGGATTTGGAGGAATTAAAGATAATTTTTTCCAATAAATATTTTTCTAGATCCCTCAATATCAAGATGGAAAGCGAGTTCCTCAGACTTAAGTTGATGGATGATGAGTCCATAGTGATGTATAAATGAAAAAATTACAATAATTGAAAGGTACACCCATTTCTTTGTCATGAACACTAAAATAAATTCGGATCTCTTAATTTGTGAACTAATGACAAGTCTACAAAAATCATTGGTGATTCGAGAATTTGACAGTTACAAAGAGATTGTACATTTTTTCCCCCAAGGTAGAAATGGTGATCATAGATTACAATGGCCTCATGGAACCAATGATAAGAAATGGAAAATGGATTATAATTTGGGCGGTTCATCAAAAAAATCCCATGATGGGAAAAATATTGATCATCACATGTTTCAAAATAATGGGATGAAGTATCATGGGAATTTTCTAAAGGGAACCTAGTATTGGATCAAATGTGGAAGAAGGATATATTTTTCAAATAACTGTCCAAATGATATGAAGAATCAAACTAATGTGGAATAAGAAAGGGATTTTTATATAAATTCTCAGATAGTGGATTAGTGTTAAAACTATTAATATAATGGGCATTATGTGTACAATTTCCCTAAGCCAAGGGTTGTTAGAAGAAATCAACAATAAACATCATAGAAAAAAGTAAAGGATTATGATATCACTACTTCTGAGGTTGAGTTGGAAAATGATATGGTGATTGGTACCATTGTATATCAATCATTAATAGGTAACACACTATTTGATTTTGGTTCAATGCATTCATTCATATCATGAATGTTTAGTAGAACTATTAAAACCTCAAATCAAAATTTTGAGACTAGGTTATCTTTGAGAATAGAAAATGGGGAAATTATTATATCCAATGTATATTATCCTCCACGGTTAATGTATTTGGAATAAACCCCCTATTATATATCATCACTCTTCCAATTAGTGGAGTTTAATGCTATATTGGGAATGAATTTTCATTAACTATACAAAGCCCAAATCTACTTTCAGGAAATGGATATCACTCTTCAAATCTAGAAGCATCCTGCAATTCATTATATGTGTAAGGAGGAATATGAATCTTTTTTAGAATAACTATCTCAAGTGTTGATATTAATTATTTATTAGAAATAATGTTTAGATAAAATTATTTAGACAATGGGTATAATAAATCATGAAGACATGCCCATAATGATGGATTACACTGTTGTATTCCCTAAAGAGTTTCATGTACTTCATCCCGATCGAGTGGTTGATTTCTCAAGTGAAATTATTCTTGGATCTCTTCCTATATCAATGAAAAATTTTATATTGGAAACTGTAGAGCTGGAAGAGCTGAATATGAATTTATATGTGAATTTGAAGAACATTTTTCTATGACTAAGGGATTTATAATGGGTTCTGACGGTCCTCATCATCAAGAAGAAGGATGGATCAATGCCTCATTTCATTGACTATCAGGTTCTTGTTAAAATCACAATAAATAAAAAGAATCCCCTAAATCAGATAGATGATGTATTCGATCAGATTCATGGGGCCATATATTTCTCTAAGGTGGATGTTTAGTTGAGATATCACCAATTAAAATTGAGGAAGTAATATATTCACAAAACTTTCTTTTGAACATGGTATGGAAACTATTATTTCATAGTGATTCACTTCAGAATAACTAATGCTCATGAAATTTTCATGGAAATAATGAATAGTGTCTTTAGAGATTACCTGAACAAATTTTTTTGCAGTCTTTATTGATGATATTCTGATATACATCTAGATAAAGGAGTAACATGAGGATCATTTTAATATTGTGATATTGAAATTGATAATGGAGAAGTTGTATGAAATGTATAGTAAATGAGAGTTACAGATAGAGGAAGTATCATTCATGGGGAATCTAATCCTCAAGAATGGGTTATCTTTGGATCTATATACGAAAAATTTTATTGATGTTTGTCCTGGTACAACATCCGAAACCGAGATCCGTAGCTTCCTTGTTCTATCTAGGTTTTATTTATGATTTATGGTGAACTTTTCAGTATTTTCAAACCTAATGAACAAGCTCACATAGAATGGGGTTATGTTTCACTATACTCGAGAATGTGAGAAATGATTTAAGAGCAGAAAAATGAGTCTTATCACTACTCCAGTAATAAGACTCCCAACAAGTGTATAACTTTTTATGGTGTACAATGATGTTTATAATAAGTGTTTTAGTTATGTACTAATGTAAAATGATAATGTGATTTCATACCCCTCAATATATTTTAATATATATGAGGAAACTATTCCATGTATTATGTAGAGTAGGAATCTATGATCATTGCATTATAAATCTAATAGATTTATCTCTATGGAGAGAATCATGAGACATATATTGATTACAAGAGTTTCAAATAAATATTCACATAGAATGAGCATAATATACACTAGAAATGATGGTTAGATGTCATCAAGGATTATGACTGCTCAATCCACTATGATCATGGTAAAGAAAATAAGGTTCTAGATGCTCTGATTATAAATAATCCCACATATTAAACAATGATGAGTCTTAAGAAGGATCCAATATTCTTGGATTTTCATAGGATGAACACAGGATCACTAAGGGAGGAACCTCGAATATACTTTGTCAAAAATTTTCTCAACCATCTCAATTGTAGAAATTAAATGGTGCATAAATAAAAGTTATTGAAATTTTGAAAAGGGTGGAAGCTATTAGAAATAGTAAATCAATATAATTTATGATTGATGAATGAGTTAAAAGATTTGGGTCTCGATTATATTTACAATTTGATCGAGAGATAATGTAATATATTATAAATAATGAACAAAGCACATCCTTCTCTATTCCCTAAGGGATCACGAAGATATTTTGAAAAGTCTATGAAATTTTTTTAGAACAATATGAAGATAGAGATCATTGAGTATACATCAAAGTGACTCATATGTTTGAAAGTGAATGATGAGAGGAAAAAATATAAGAGGATGATGCAACAACTACCGATACCATCATGGATGTGGAATAAAGTTACCATGTAATTTTTCACTGGACTTCCATGGATACCTAGAGAAAACTATAATATATGGTTGTTTGTTGATAGTCTCACAAATATAGCTAAATTTATCGCAATTCAAGATAAATTATTATTGATTCCAATTGAATGTATATATATCAAATTAGTGGTAAGGATGAATGGAGTACCACTATCTATTGTATGAAATCATGATTTAAGATTCACCTCGATGTTCTGGAAAAGTCTCCAACATGCTCTAAGTACTGAGTTGAACATTAGAATGGGTTATTATCATCAAACTGATATCCAATAAAAGAAATATATTTAGACATTTGAAGATATTTTGAGGTCATGTTTTATGGACTTCCAAAGTGGATTGTACTATCATTTTCCACTAGTAGAATTCTCCTAAAACATTAGTGTTCATTCGAGCATCCAAATGCCACTATATGAAGCACGTTATGGGAAAAGATGGAGAAAACCAATATGATGGGATGAAGATTGTGATCATAACCTGATAGGGACAAAACGTTATTGAATAAATGGTGGAGAAGGTGAAAACAATTCAGTATCACATCAAGGGAGCCAAAATTTGACAGAATAGATATACATACATTAATCTTCAAGACATTTATTTCGATGTTCGAATCATGGTATGTCTCTGCATATCTCCATGTACGAAGGTTATGAGATTAGGAAACAAATGAAAGCTATGTCACAGGTACATCCATCCCTTATAGATTCTTGATTATGTTGGAGATATGGACTATCAAATAGAACCTCACGCTACCATGTCTAATGTATATAATGTATTTCATTTATCCCTCTTAAGTAATTTCATACCATATTTGTCAAAGGTATTGTGTTCATAGGTGGTAATGTTGGAGAATGATCTTTATTATGAGGAGATTCTACTGATGCTCTTGGATCATAAAGATAATGTTCCATGAAAAATACTACACACCTGGTTAAGGTAATATGGTGGAACTATAAGTACGAAGAGGCAACATGGGAATTGGTGGAAGCAATAATGGAAATGTACCCACACCTATTTATAGCATAGAATGTAAAACAAAATTTTGAGAGTGAAATTTTTATAATGGGTAAGGAATATAACCTTCTAATGTTTTGTCAATGGGATTTCATTATTTTAATTATTACTTATAGTATAATCACATTTGAAAACATAATGGAATGTTATGATAATAGATACTATGTTACCATTAAAAATAATTTTCCACTATTATGTCTTGAATGTCAAAAATATGACATACACGATTGTGTTCAGGGTGGTTTTTTGAGTCTGATGGAACAAACATAATGTTTTGTGAATAGTAATTGACCCTTATGAATAGAATCTAACCATTGTGAATATTAATATGACACTTATTAATAGTAAACCACCCAAAAGTATAGTGACTTCACCCTTGAATGTATAAATAAAATTTAGGCATCTTATATGTTATAAAATTACCATTGTAAGAGTATTTGTATTTTAGTATGTCATAAATAATTAATTAAAATTAATCAATTACTTTAATTGAATATTTAATTTCCTTAATGTTGTTCATAAAATTTAAATTTTATGTCTTCTGGCTTTAAATTTATTTTATAAGACATATGTAATTTTTGAATGCATTATAATATAAGTAATAATTTTAAATATGATTTTTCTAGTAAAAATAGATTTTAAATTAAAATTAAAATAATCATATTTAGAATATTATTTTTGAAATATAGATTTCATTTTTGTTTTCTACACATAGAAAAATTGGTATGGTGTATTTTTTGGATTTTTCTAAAATACTTGATTTTTAGGAATATTGAAATAGAACAATTTAATGTATATATACATTAAAATGTAAATACACTATTCCTATAATCATCATTGAGGTAATAATCCTTGGTTAGAACTCACAAACACATATTACAATGTTTTTTCATGTAAACAACAATATTTTTGTCTTATAGATAAATAATAAACTAAGGATTAAAATATTTAGAAAACCCTCCTCCCCTCCACTATAAAAACATACCATAGTCCCATATTCTCTTTAAACCTTTAACCACTTATTACTTTACTAAATTCTACTCATATATCTCCCCACGATCAGGCCCCTAGTCCACCTACCCTTGTTCTCCTTGAAATACAAAATAATTTTCCATTAAGAGGCTCTCAAGGAAGATTAATTAAAGAGGTATATTCCTCTTTTCAATTCCATTACTTTCAATTCAAATTACATTGATTTATTTTCTATCCTTTACTTTCCTCATCAATATATAATTTAATCTCTAGTAACATATGTTTATTGTTGTTTTTTCTGACAATGGAATAATTTATTATCATCCCTCTTTAATAATTATTTCATACTAGTAATTAAATCACCAACTAGCATGTGTTAATTCAACAAATTGAAGGACGATGAGTTTCAATTTATTTTAACATATTAAATTATTCTCTTGAAATCATTCATATGGTTAAACCAGACTCAAATATATATATTTTCTCTCATCTATCATTATTGAATGTTTTTACACACTTTTTTGACTTATAAATCAATCTGTGTTTGTTGTGATAAAAAAAACCAAATAACCCAAAAGGATATCACTAATGTATTATATAATTAATCACCTTAACTCTATGAATAAAAGTTAAATTAAAATATATGTAACCTTATGTATGTTCAATAATAAAATATAACTAAATTTTTGGATAACAATATTAATTTTAAATGATTTTCTGTTCATGTATATAAGTAAACCGATCATGAAACAAACAGTCCCGAACAATGAAATTGAACCTCTTAACCCATTAAAAGGTCATTATTGAATATAAAAAGGTCATAATTAATCAATTACAAGTAAAATAGGTTATTTAATTTTCAAATAATCGATATATTTTGATTATTATGGTCATTAATATAATGTGTAGAAAACCATCGGACTTAAGGAAATGGATTCAACTTGAACTACCATTTTTACTTTGGGTTATTCTTACTTTCATTTTACGCAAAACAAATTCTATATTCTATTTATTTCTATATTCAAATTTATCTTCACATATCCAATCTCTGGTATCAAGATCCATTATTCATTCTGTTTTTGGGGATATACATGGTTTTATGTGATTCCATTCTCAATACATCCCAATTAGTTAACCCATTTTAAAGGAATTTCATAAATGTTTTCCAAATTTCAAGTGTATTATGCCATCTATTTTAATACACCATTGATTTATAAAATATATATTTTTATTATGAAATCATCTATGTATAACATCTATTTTTATATAAAATATTATTCCCATTTCGATTTAATATATTTTTTGATTTTTTATAAAAATCGCAATAAAATGTTTTAATGATAAAATTTCATAAATACACTTTTTACATGTTGAAAATTCTATTTTACGTGACTGTAAGGACCCAAAAATTCCAGGGAAATTTTTTTCATAAATACATGGGAATTTTATGAGTCCGCAAAAATTGACGGTGCACGATTCTGATGCCCGGAGTGCCCGAAATCAATTTCTGATGTTTTGTTCGGGTACATTCGGTAAACGTACAAGTGGGTTTTTATATCTTTTGAACCAGTTCTTGGAATTGAAATTCAAGGGCACTATTGAACTCCCAGTGTCGGTATTCTCTTATGAAGACTTTCACTTTGACAACAGTGAGTCAAGAATGGAAGATAGTTTTTTGGGTTTTCGTGGAAAGTAAGAAAATAAATTGATCTTCACTGTATTTTATTTGAGCCGCCATGTGGGTGATTGGTGGTTAAAACCTCCTCATGGAAAATGGAGGTGGGACCACCACACCGTATCATCCCACGAGAGGTTATGGTGGTGGGGCCCACCCGAACATAACCTCACGTGAGAGGCTACGACGTGGGGACCACACGGGGCTTAACCCCTATTGATGGAGGAGAGTAAAAACTCTCAACTCTCCCTCATTAATGGGGGGGAGACTCTTCCCCTCCCCTAATTAATTCCTTGTGACAAGCCCTTCAATTAATTAAGGGGAACCTACCGAATTAATTAGTCCAATTTGAATATCGTGCCAACAAATTAATATGATATTTCAATCTATTATTTTGTTGGCATATTCATTTTGGTGGAAGCATTGAGAGGAGGATTATTGGGAGAAAGATACCAATGAACAACCCCATCTCCCAATGAAGAACGAAGAACAAAGAATGCCAACCTTCTTCAACTTATTCCTCGAAGCTTCAACCATTGTGAGATGTCTTCGACGACTGACTTCCACAGCGTCGTCAACTAGCCGACGCAGCTCGGGTTTGGAAGTGTGTGGTGGACGCGACGAACAAAGATCATCTTCATCTACTTTCCACGACTCCTTCAATGAATGATGATCAATGGTTGGGGGTTTATTTTGAGTAACCTTCCTTTTCTTTTATTCTTAGTATTGGAAAGGAATCGATTCATTGTTGTTAAAAAATAGTGGTTCATCTTTCTTATTCTTTGATGAACCAATTTATACCACCCTAAACCCGGAGGTGCTGGCCAAACCAGAATCGCCCGACCCCACTACTGATCTTATTTAAGATGAACTTCAGCATGGCGATGAGGAGACAGAACGACGAAGGCCGTGATGACAAAGGCAACACTACCCATGGCCTCTGTGAACCGCTCTGCCCCAGCGGCGCTCTGGTGCTCCCGGTCGAACATCTTCAGCCCGCTTCAGCCCGAGCAATGCTTAACCGGCCAACCTGGCCGGCTCCCAGCCACCAGCCCTCCTGGCCATGCCCTGCCCGGTGGAACGTTGGCTGCAAACCTCTACGCACGCCCTGCGCGCCTCCCCGAACTAGCCCCCATGCCAGCCTCAGCGTGCCCTACGTGCCTCCCCGTTTCGGCTCCCTCATGGCCTTTCGGCCGAGCCGACGTCTTAGCTCCCTCGAGGCCACCTAGCCGAGCTAGTGTCCCAGCCATCTCCCGGCCTCCCAGCCGAGCCGGCGTCCCAGCTCCCTCGCGGCCTCCCAGTAGAGCCGGCATCCCGGAACCCTCGCGGCCAACCGACTGAGCCAGTGTCTCGGCCTTCGGGTGGCCTTCCAACTAAGCCGGTGTCCCATCCCACTCGCGGTTCCCTGGCCGAACTAGTCAAGCTACGCCCTCAAGACCCCATTGTTCCAGGATGTGCCCTCACAACGGTCCGGGCCGAACCATCCCAGAGCTTCGGCCAAACCACCCTCGCGACATGGTGGGATGGGCCCATCGGGCCGGGCCTAACCTAATAGCCTGGCCCGCTCACTAGGTCGGGCCAGTCCCAACAGGTCTGACAGGGTCGACCCAAACCTGGTCAACCCAGACTGGGTTGGGCTAAGTTGGTTCGACCGGGTCGGACCGGACCCAGGCCCACCACGTCCATTTACATTATTTTGGAAATATCTTTGGCACAATATGACCATTAGATGAACCGTCAGTGGTGTTGGTATCCTTGGAGCACGACGGTCCCTTTGAGTGAACCCCACTCGTGTTCGGGGTAATGATGAGATACAGTCAGGTTAGATCGGGCACGAATCCAACCGGGCCCTTGGGACTAAAAGGTTAATAACTCATAGATCAGACATCATATTAATGTGTTGTCAGTTGCGTTGTGACCTCTATGACGTGGAGGGCTTTGAGTTATTTCTTCGTGGGACTTCGTGGTTTTTGGATCATCGATCAGTAGCATGTGGAGTGGATCTCCTAGGAATGAGCGAGCATTTGTGCGAGAACCAATTAGTTGGCTGAGACCTGACGATTGCTGACCATTTGACTCGGAGTGATTCTACTAGCCCAGCGGGGAGAGTCATGGTGTTGCAGTAGAACCTCAGTGGATAGGGCCTTGGTGTTGTGACAGACCCATGGTACTCGACATGAGGAGTACCTCAGCAGGGTATGAGGGGGAGCGCCTCTATGTGATCGTGGTAGACCCACGGTGGGGAGCGCCTCTATGTGAGTATAGTAGACCCACGGTACTCGACATGAGAAGTACCTCAGCATTCCAAGGTTAGAGGTAAGCGCCTCTGTGTGAGCGCAGCAGGACCAATGTACTCGATAGTGGAGGAGTTCTCCAGAAGTAGAGGGTTAATATTGATACTATTCCTAGAATAAAATCCTGGTTGATATGAGTCAGTAATTTTTTTTACCTAATTATTGAGATGGATTACTTGGTAACTTATGTATATGTATGGGCATATACATAAGTGGGTTTATCTTTCGATTTCATACATTGTGGTTTATCCTTGTTGGATTTTTTGAGACCTTGAGGTTTTTGGGGTCCCAAATGAGTCTCGTTATACTCACCCCTGCACGGGCTATGACTTCACCTCATTATGTTGGTTACAGAAGACAGACATCACTGATTGAGGATCAGAGTAGCAGGACTAGATGGTACCCAGAGGTGGACCTTACAACCTGTCAGTACACGGATGATACTGACAGATGTGGATTGTTGAGGAGGCAATATGTACTTACCCTTCAGATAGGAATCCCTAAAGGCTGACTCGGTAGCCGCTTTAACTTTTCTTCAGTTGTACTTCTACTTTCCTATTGGGATTGTATTTCTAGCCGCTTTTACTTTTCATTACTCATTTGTATACAGTTTTTCTTAGTGTTTTACTTCCATCTTGTACTCTGTTGTGTGTGTTTATACTTAATAAAGGCAATTCCTTCCAAGTATTAGGGATGTGTACCTTTGGTGCTAGTTTCCAGACCCTGGTATATGGAATGCGGACTTGGGGTAGTCACGGCACATGCCCCAGGGGATGGGTTGTGACAAATTGGCATCAGAGAATTCGGTTCTACCACAGAACATAGTACTCTAATATTAATTTTATTTGATGCAACGATGTTAAAGGGTAGAAAATGTGGTTTTTAATTCAGGGAGTCCAGTGTTGGTGTGGCGCCCGATGTATCCAAACACCAAGACCCTGTCTACTAATTTCAGATTCAGTGCACGAAAAAACTGATTTCATGGGTGTTTTCAAATGTTTTTCTTTATGTTAGCTCAACCAGGCCATCTCACTAGGTATAATCTTTGATAATGTAACATCTGTTTCTTTCAGGATGCCACTCTACAGATGAATAGCGAGAGTCCCAAGATTTGTATGCACAGATAGCCCACCGAGAGACGAGGCCTCGATGTAGGGCCCCTTTCTAGTGGAGGAACTAGCAGTAACACTCCCCGTTGGTCCATCGATGCCATCATCCCCAACAGCAGACGATGAACACTGCCTGAGCATGTTCCATGAGTTCTGGTGCCAGATTTCTCAAATGTTAAGGGGAGAGACGGAGCCACAGGCGGCTGAGGATTGTCCAGAGGTTGTGGTGAGAGTCTTTCGACTGGTAGGGACACCCGCATACTTCATGGTGATTCTTTCTACCAGCCTTCTATAGGAAATAGTGGGTAGATGGTGGAGCTTGATGCTTCATGTTCAAGAAGAGATGATGCTACTATGGGCAGACTTCGAGATCCTTTTTTAGGAAGAGTTTTTCCCAGCCACCCTACATGTAGTACATATATAGGAGATACTTCTTCTATAGCAGGGTAGCATGATGGTGGCACAGTACTCAGTGAGGTTCACCGACCTCTCGCGCTAATTTACAGATATGGTACAGACTCATTCTTCAGGTCCTAGACCTTTGAGCAGGGGCTAAGGCGAGAGATCAGGGCTTCGATGATCTCCCTCAGCATCCCAACGCAGGATGGGGTGTTGGAGTGAGCCCTCTTAGTGGAGTGTTTTTTTATTAAGCAGTCTCCAGCTGCGAGACCCTCCACTAGCTGACATGCAATGGAGTCTTCTTCAGCAGGCTGTAGACATATCTCACAGAGGTCTAAGAGGACCAGACCCACAGGTGGACGACCGAATGACTTAGTATCAGTTGTGCGGGGCACCGGGGGCAGAGACACGCATGGTAGGATTGGGCATTGTTACTCATGTGGCAGGCTTGGTCACATGGCTCGTGAATGTCTAACCCGCCATTTGGATGACCAGAAGATGGTCGATGGACTTCCCAAGTAGAGACATATATTCTAACGAGGTGGAACGCATGGAGCAGGCAGACGTGATAGAGGTGTTGGTCGTTTATCTGGTGGTGGGTGACATTTCGAGGTGTTACCGCAACCACCACCAGGAGGTCCACCTCGACTGCAGGGAGTAGGTGGATATGAGAGAGCTCTGCTCCATGAAACTGAGGTTTACAATCATGGTGCTCTGGAGATGATTTGAGGTACGATCTATGTGTACTACACCATAGCTGTAGATATTATAGACAATGGTTCAGGTCATACTTTCATTTCCACTACCCTCATTCAAATATCAGAGATTCCGACGGTGTTGTTGGCTCGATCCTTATGGCTAGAGACTCCTACGGGAGTTGAATCGACGATTACGCAATGGTGATAGCAGTGTGATCTTACTCTAGAAGGAAAGAGCTTTGGCTGGGATCTCTTAGTTGTGGCGTCGAGTCCTTATGACTTCATCTTGGGTATGGACTAATTATCTATAGTCCATGCACACATCGACTATATTAGGTGCAGAGTGCGTTGTGTTCGCATGGATGGGACCCAGCATACCTTCACTGGCGAGAAGGGAGCCTTTGCATCACATGACAGACTTAATCTTAGGAGGGTGCAGCCAATCACTTATCAGTTGGCATGCCTTAACCTCAGAGCAGTTGATGTGGAGAGTGTGAGGTATCTAGTAATGGTGGACCAGTACGTGGATGTTTTCCGTGATGATGTTCCTGGAAAGCATCCTCGTAGAGAGGTGGACTTCTACATTTCCATGTACCCTGGGATGACACCGGTATCTACACCAGCATATCAGATGGCTCCAAATGAGCTTTGTGAGTTGTGGGTACAACTAGAGGACTTTTAGGGGAAAGTATTCATCTGACCAAGTGTTTCTCCTTGGGCATCCCAAATTCCATTCACCAAGAAGTTGGATGGAATCTTGAGGCTTTGTTTCGACTACCATCACCTAAAATAGGTGACCGTGAAGAACATGTACCCACTCACAAGGATTGATGACCTCTTTGAACAGCTGAAGGGAGCACGGTGGATCTCCAAGATATATCTCATATTAGGCTATCAATAGCTCATATTTCGAGACGATGATGTGTAGAAGATGACCTTCAGATGTATGTATTCCCACTACGAGTTCTTGGTTATGCCTTTTGTCATAAAAAATGCTCCAGTAGTGTTTATGGGACTCATGATCAAGATCTTCCAGCCATACCTAGATTTCTTTATCGTAGTCTTCATCGACGACATTCTGATCTACTTGACTACTGAGAAGGATCATGCCTACCATTTGCGGGTAGTATTGGACACACTCCGAGAGAACCAAAATTATTGAAAGATCTTGAAGTTCTTGTTTTGTATCTGAGAGGATCACTTTTTGGGACATGTTATCTCAGAGGCTGGATTTGATGTGGATCCAGCAAAGATTGAGGCGGTACTTTCTTGGGATCCTCCCAGGCATGTGGCGGAGGTACGAAGTTTCTTGGGTTTGGCTAGTTACTGCTGGAGGTTCGTGGCAGAACTTTCTAGAGTTGCAGCACCACTATCATCCTTGAAGAAGAAGGGGGAACCCTTCATATGTTCGGAAAGATGCCAGTAGATATTTCAAGAGTTGAGGCCGAGTCAGACTAGTTCCCCCATCTCGAGGCTTCCAGAGGATAGTGGAGGGTACGTAGTCTACTACGATGCATCAGGGACCAGACTCAGGTGTGTCCTGATGATGGAGCATGCAGTGATCACGTATGGTTCTCAGTAGCTGAGACAACACGAGTAGAACTATGCTACCCATGACCTAGAGTTAGCAGCAGTGGTCTTCATCTTGATGATGTGGTGACACTATTTGATGGGTGAACATTTTACCATGTACTATAAATAAAAGAGTCTCAGCTATATATTGTTTTAGAAGATCCTGAACCTGATACATCATCGATGTCTTGAGTTCCTCCAGGAAATTGACTTCGAGATAGTCTATACTCATGAAAAGGGGAATTTTTTAGCAGATGCTCTCAGTAAGAGATCTGGTATACAACTGCTAGGAGATGCGAAAGAGTAGCTTGCTACGTTAAATATATCCTTTGTAGATAGAGACATAGCATCATTTCTACAGTCTCTTATAGTCACTCCCCCACTTCTTTAGCGAGTCAGGGAGGAAAAACGTGGAGACGGTGACTGCGAGAGATGACGTGCTCAGATATCAAATGGGCAGGCACCAGATGCAATTCCTGAAGGTGGGGAGCATGTCATCCTCTTCAGAGGACGTACTATGGTACTGGTGTCACATCAGGAAAAAGTGTTGAGGGAGTTCCACATATACCTTTTAGAGGTACATCCAGAAGTGGGGAAGATGTATCAGGATGTCAGATGGAATCACTGGTGGCCAGGTATGAAGAAGGTCGTAGCGGAGTTTGTCTCTCGATGCCTCACTTGTTAGCAAGTGAAGGCGGAGCACTAGGTACCAGCAGACATGGTTCATCCTTAAGAGGTGCCAGAGTAAAAGAGGGATGGGATATCCCTGGAATTCATGAAATTAATCCCACATTCATCTAGGGGTCACGACTCGATTTGGGTGATTATTGACCGACTCACCAGGTCGACCCACTTCCTACCAATCAAAGAGCAGGGTTCAGTAGAGATCTTGGGATGCCACTATGTGCAGGATATTGTGCTGCGACATGGAGTAACTTCATTTATTATCTTTGATCGTGACACATGGTTTACTTCCCATCTATGGAAGGGGATGCATGAGGCTTTAGGGATGTAGCTTATTTTGGGCACCGCCTTCTATCCTCGGAAGGATGTTCAGACTGAGTGGATAATTCAGACCCTCAAGGACATGCTAAGTGCTTGTGTCCTTCACATCAGTCGTAGCTAGTATGATCACTTACCATTGTTGTAGTTTGCCTAAAACAAAAGATATCACTCCACCTTCGGGATGGCACCTTTAGAGGAATTATACAGGCGACCTGGAAGATCACCCTTGTACTGGACTGACCATGGGGAGTCAGTACTAGTGGGACTAGAGAAGGTATGAGCTACCACAGAGAAGGTGCAGATCATCCAAGAATGGATGAAGACTGCACAGAGCAGGATTAGGTCGTATGCTGACATGAGACAGAGACCTGTAGAGTTTGAGGATGGCAACCACGTCTTTCTATGGGTCTCAACTTGATGATGATTATGGAGATCTGGCTAACAAGACAAGTTATTTCTGCATTTCAATAGACATTTTCAGGTCCTCGATAGTGTTGGAAAGGTTGAATACCACTTATCTCTTCCACCACAATTTCACCAGGTGCACGACGTCTTCCAAGAATCTCAGCTGAAGAAATATGTGCATGAACCTTCACACATCATCGACCATGGAGAGCTGGACCTCGACGATGGGGAGACTTTTACGAAGGTTCCCATGGATATTTACGATCAACAGGAGCGAGTCCTATGTGGATAGTTGATAACTCTGGTGTGATTTTGATGGATGCATGGGAACCTCCAGGAGAGCACATGTGAGAAGGATGCTCATAAGTGTGCTCAGTACCCCCACTTGTTCCCATAGTTAGTGTTATAGCTTACATGGACATAAAGACCTAAGGTTGGGAGAATGTAAAATATAGAAATTCTGTGAAATTATTTTTAATAAATACCAGGGAATTTTACGACTCCGTGAAAATTGACAGCGCATGATTCTGAGGCACAGTGTGCCCAGAATCAATTTCACAAGTTTTGTTCAAGTGCATTCAGTAAACGTACGAGAGGGTTTTTATAACTTTTAAAACGGTGCTTAGAATTGAAATCGAAGGGCACCGTTGAACTCATAGCGCATGTATTCTATTAAGAAGACATTCACTTCAACAACAATGAGTAGAGAATGGCAGATAGTTTTTTGGGTTTTCATGGAAATTAATAAAATAAAGTGAACATCACTTTATTTTATTTGAGCCACGATGTGGGTGATTTGTTGTTAAAACCTCCTCATGGAAGTTTGAGGTGGGTCCACCACACAATATCCTCCCAATGAAATGTTATGGTGGTAAGGCCCACCCGAACATAACCTCCCATGAGAGGTTACAACGTGGGGACCACATGGGGATTAACCCCCCATATTTATGGAGGAGAGTAAAACCTCTCAAATCTCCCTCATTAATGAGGGATGTCCTATTCGGCTCCCCTAATTAATTCTTTGTTCCAACCCCTTGAATTAATTAAGGGGAGCCTACGTAATTAATTAGTCCAATTTGAATATTGTGCTAACAAATTAATAGAATATTTCAAACTATTATTTCATTGGCATATTCGTTTTGGTGGAAGCTTTGAGAGGAGTATTATTGGGATAAAGATCCCAACGAAGTACCTTGTCTCCCAAGGAAGAACAAAGAATGAAGAACATCGACTTTCTTCAACTTCTTCCTCGAAGCTTCAACCTTCGTGAGATGTCTTCGACGACCGACTTCCACATCCTCGTCAACGAGCTGATGCATTTTGGGTTTGGAAGTATTTGGCGGATGCGAAGAACAACGATCAACTTTGTCTACTTTCCACGACTCCATCAAAGAACGACGATCAATGGTAGGGGATTTATTTTGTGTCACCTACCTTTTCTTTTTTTCTTCGGATTGGAAAGTAATTGTTGCATGGTTGTAAAACAATAGTTCTTCATATTTCTTATTCTATGATGAACCAGTTGATACCACCCTAAATGCACAGGGTGCGGGCCAAAACATCATGGCCCTACCCCTCCACCGATCATGTTTACGATTAACATCAGCATGGCGATGAGGTGATGAAACAACGAAGGCGGCAACGACAAAGGCCGTGCTACCCACGACCATCGTGAACCACCCTGCCCCCACGGTGCTCCGGTGCTCTCGGTCGAACACTGCCAGCCTGCACCGGACCATACCACACTGAACTAGACTGTCGGGCTGCCGAGCCTCTTGGTCGCGCCCTGCTCGGCCGAACGCTGCTAGCCCGCTAGCCGGCCTCCGCACACACTCTGTGCGCCTCCCCGAATTGGCCCTCCTGACGACCTCCGCGCACCCCACACACCTCCCCGTCTTGGCTCCCTCATTGCCTCCCGGTAAAGTTGGCGCCCCAGCTCCCTCACAGTCACCCAGTCGGGCCAGTGTCTTGGACTCCTCATGGAATCTCGACTATGTCGGCGTCCCTGCTCCCTCGCGGTCTCATGGTCGAGCCGACGTCCCAACACCCTCGTGGCCCCCTGGCCGAGCCAATGCCCTGGCCTCCGGGCAGCCTTCCGGCTGAGCCGGTGTCCCAGCCCCCTCATGGCGCCCAAGACGAATCGGTCCGGTCGTGCCCTCTGGACTGCGCCGCGCCGGGCCAAGACGAACGTAATAGGTTGGCCCGCTCAATGAGCTAGGCCAGTCCCAATAGGTTTGACAGATTCGACCCAGACCGGGTCGGTCTGACTGGGCCGGACCGGACCTGGGCCCACCATGACCCTTTACATTCTTTTGGCCATATCTTTGGCACCAGACGACCGTTTGAGGAACCGTCATCGATGCTGGTATTCTTGGAGCACGACGGTCCTTTTGAGTATACCCACTGGAGTTCAGGGTAAAGTTGAGATATAATCAGGTTGGATGGTGCACGAATCCAACCGGGCCCTCGGTACTAAAAGGTTATTAACTCCCAGACCGTGTTTCTGATTGACGGACTGTCAGTTGTGTTGAAACCTCTATGACGTGGAAGAACATTGAGTTATTTCTTCGTGGGACTTAATGGCAGTTAGAGCATCGACCATTATCTTGTGGTGTGGATCTACCAGGAACGTGCGAACATTTGTGCGAGAACCTAGTAGTTGGATGAGTCCTAACGACTGGTGACTGTTTAACTCATAGTAATTCGACTAGCCCAGTGGGTACTTCCATGGTGTCGTGGCAGACCCATAGTGGGGGGTTCTTTGGTGTCATGGCAGACCCACGGTACTAGAGAGGAGGAGACCTTAGCAGGCTATGAGGGGGAGCACCTCTGTGTGAGCGCGATAGACCCACGGGGGGGAGCGCCTCCGTGTGAGCATAGCAGACCCAAAGTACTCAATAGGTGGGGTACCTCATAAGTCCAAGGTTAGTGGGAAGTTGTAAAGACCCATAAAATTCAAGGAAATTTTTTTCTTAATTTTCTTTGGGATTTTACAAGAATGCAGTTTCTGACGGCACATGATTCCGAGGCCCGGTGTGCCCGGAATTTCTATCCACAGTATAGATCGGGTACATTTAGTGAATGAACGATTGGGTTTTTCTAACTTTTGAACCGTTGCTCAGAATCAAATTCTGAGGGCACCGATGGAACCGCTACGCCGGTAATTGCTTAGGAACACCTGTTCTGGGTTTGCATTTTCACGAGAGAAGATGATAAAAATTGTGGAAGTTTAATTTATATTTTAACTACAATTTTTATTTTCTTTAAGTGGTTAAGGCTTTGGGTGGATTTTGGGTAACTACCCAACATCCCAAGGGAGGTTATGAGGGTGGTGGGGCCCACAAGAACCCCAACCATTGATATTCTTCAACCCCCTCAACTCACCTTTTAACTTTCGATAACTTAAGTATTAATAACTTATGTTATTAATGAAGTGAGTTAATGTGTGTGTGGGTATGAATTTCAAACTCATGTCAAGTTAATAAATTAAGTGAGGGCTTAATTTATTTTGGGTTAGTTTCTTGTTGTGGAGTCTTGGGGAGGAAAACGTTAAGGATTGAGGAACTTCTTCATCTTCGAAGAAGAACGCAAAGAACACATCGGACTCCGTCGAAGAACACCGAGTCCTCGGAGACCGATTATGCGACATCGTAGACCGCGACGGTTCTTCAGCGAAGTCTTCTTCCGCGATGTCTCCTTCCACAACATCTCCTTCCGCGACGTCTTTTTCCGCGACGAATCCTCGTTCGACGAACCTCCGTTCAAGCTACGCTAGAGGTAGGGGTTTATTTATTTTACTTGTTCGTAAATACTATCTTGTCGTTCTTCAAAAAAATATGACCATTTTCTATCGATTAACGAGAGGGGGCCGGATCTCACAAACACAGCCGACCCTCCTCCATTATCCTTGTTTTGTTTCTAATGTGTTGGAACAGGAATGGCGCGGTGTCGTCGCACATCGCGGGATCGTGCGGCATGTAATGCGCGGCGCCATCGCGCCGCGCCTTGTATTTGAACCATGTCGCGGTGCCATCGGGCCGCGTCGGAAAAAATCGAAGAAACCGCGGCCGGAGCGGGGTCACGGTGGATGGGCGCATCGCCGTCACACCGTGTCGGACGAACCAAAACTGCGGCCGGTTCCAGGCCGCGGTGGAGCAGGGTGACCGGCGGCCGGTTCCGGGCCGCCGGTGTCGGAGCAGGGACGGGACTGGCCGTCACCGGTCTTGTGGTGGCATAACCCGGCCGGTCGGGGTGGGCCGGCCGGACAGGAGGGAAGCTGGGGGTTGAAACCCCCAGCCGACCAGCTAGCGGCCACCATTAAGGGGGGTCGCGGTTACAAAACGCGGAGGGCATCCCCCCCTCGCAAAACAGAATGGCTCGGCCGTTCGGCCGAGCCAGCTCGTTCCGCGCGCCAGCGCACCGGACCGCCAGTCCGGCAGCTGGGTCACCACGCCTGGCCGTTCCACCAGGCCGAGCCGGGCCGCGCCCCGCCGGGCGGACCAGGGGCTCTCGGGCCGGGTCGGTCCGGGCCTGAAACCCCCGTTTTTGGAACCTTTTTGGTCTTTTTCCCATATATCGGGCTACGGACCTCCGATCGATGCACTGCCAGTGGCGATGCAATCCTTGGATCGAGACGGTCATTTTGGTATATCACGCTCAAGGTTTTGGAATACTTTGGGTTCCACCGGGTTGGTTCGTACACGAAACCAACTGGGCCCTCGAATTAGAAACACTCATATCTTGAGCTCCAGACGTCTGATTGACGTGCCGTCGACTTTGTTGGATTCCTCATAGTGAGACGGATCTTTTGGCTTACTCCGCCTGAGATTTGGACGCAGGTGGAGTATGGTCGGGTTGTTTTTTCCTTAAAAACCAACCGGGCCCCTATGACGAAAAGGCCAATAACTCTCAGACCGGGCGTCCGATTGACGCGTCGTCTGCAACGTTGAGTTCCTGTTGACAATACGGAAATTTTGGATACATAAACTCTGGGATATATGTAAGTTGATGTATCAGCCTCTCGGCTCGTGGAGCAGACCCTCCCGAACGAGCTTGCTGTGTGCGGGAACCCTAGAGCTGGCTGCGTTTGCGACTACGACTGTGCAGAGATCCTTAGTGGATTCGACGACGACTACAGCACTCAGCGATCCTTTGTGATTCAGTGCTACAGATCCTGGGTGGTTCCGATCCTGTGTGGGTCAGCGCTCAGCGGTTCTGTGTGAGCCAGCGCCTACAGATCCTGTGTGGGTCTGATCCTGTGTGGGTCTTTGCGGGGGTTAGTTACCTATCGATCCTGTGTGGGTCAGACCCTTCCTGGATCATTGCGGGGGTTAGTTACCTATCGATCCTGTGTGGGTCAGACCCTTCCTGGGTCATTGCGGGGGTTAGTACCTATCGATCCTTTGTGGGTCTGACGACTTAGATGAATCGGTGGATATATCTAATCATCTCTATTGTCATACGAAGAAGTATACCTGTGTGAGCTGAATCCTATTTGCTTTACTTTGTGGATTGTGTTGTGCTATCCTGTGCAGATTTACGTTTTTCTTTCCTATGTAGACTGGGTTGTACTTGAGCTCAGATGTTGGAGCCGAACGAAAATTGATGACTTAGGTATATGTATGGGCATATACCTAAGCAGTGTCGGATGTTAATTCGTGATTGTATCTTTCCTTTGTGGATTATGGGAGACCTTCGGGGGTCTCGAGTTCCCTAATGAGTAGCTTATACTCACCCCTGCACGGCCTATGCCCCCAATACGATGTGTTGGTTGTAGACGACGGACAACGCTGATCGTAGTTGAGGCTTACGGAGCAGGACGGTACATGGAGGTGGACCACTGGCGGGACGTACTCGGAGTGGATGGTTGGACCCGAGGAGCCGTGGAGGCTATCTATACTCACCCTTCAAGTGGGAGTCCATTGGATGGATCGAGGATGTGGCTTTACTTTTCAATTGTTGTTTTCCCTTTCGAGTTGTACTTTACTTTTAGTTTGGGTTTGTATTCTGGCCCATTACTTTTCCGCACTTACTATTGTACTTAGTTTTTACGTAGTGTTTACTTCTTCCTCTTTCTTGTTCTATGGTGTTCGTTTACTTTACAAAGCCAATGCCTTCCCTTTTTATCGGGAATTTATGCCTTGGTGCTAGTCGCCAGCCCCTGGTCTATGGATGGCGGGCTTCGAGTAGTCACAACACGTGCCACGAGGACGGGTCGTGACAAATTGGTATCAGAGGAGTTCGGTTCTACCACAGAACTTGGGAATCTGATCTTTTTCTATGTGAAGCAATAGTTTTTAGTGTATTGGGTGTGGTTATCAGTTCAGGGAGTCCAGTGTTGGTGCGGCGGCCAACGTATCCATACACCAGGACCCTGACTTCTGATTTCTAACTTAATGCACGAAAACATTGATTGAATGTGTGTTTCAAGTTTTCATTGTGATTACTTTGTGTCAGCTCACCAGGTATACTGTTCTGACTGCAGCGCGTCTGTTTCCTTTTCAGGATGGCCCCACGACGGCAGCCAGCTAGGGTTCCGAGTGTTGAGCGTGATGACATCCCACCGACCGACGAGGCCTCGGTGTAGGGCCCTTTGACAGTAGAGGCACTGACGGTACCTCTACCCGCCGAGCTACCGATTCTTCCAGCCCCAGCCGCTGACGATGCATGTCGCCTTAGTGCACTGCTTGAGTTCCAGCGCCAGCGACTGCCCTGGTTCCATTGGGAGACGGACCCCCAGGCAGCCGAGGACTGGCTGGAGGCAGTGGTGAGAGTTTTCAGGTTAGTGAGGACACCATCAGACCTCATGGTGATCCTCGCAGCGAGCCTACTGCACGCGGCATCGGTCCGATGGTGGAGCTTGATACTACAGGTGCACATTGAGGCATCTCTTCTCTGGACGTACATTGAGAGCCTCTTCCGCTCGGAGTTCGTCCCAGCCACCCTCTGTGTGGTGCGCATCCAGGAGCTTCTTCAGCTGCGGCAGGGCATCTTGACAGTCGCCCAGTGCTCGACGAGTTTTACCGATCTCTCGCGTTACTCGACCGACATGGTACAGGACCCATTTTTCCGGGCCCGGACCATTGAGCAGGGATTGAGGCATGAGATCAGGGCGTCGCTGATCTCCCTCAGCATTCCGACTCAGGCAGGAGTACTAGAGCGAGCTCTTCTCATTGAAAGTTTTTTTGCTGAGTCTACACCAGCGGTAAGACCCACCACAGGGAGACACGTGGCAGAGTCTTCTGTAGCCGGAAGTAGACAGATGTCACAGAGGTCCAAGCGGGCTAGGTCAACGGGCGGACGACCACAGGATACTAGCTCGGAGGTGCGGGCCACACGCAGTAGAACCAGTCTTACGAGTGGAAGACAGTGCTATGCATACGGCGGGCAGGGCCAAATGGCTCGTGACTGCCCGAACCGCCATGCAGAGGAGCAGCAGACGGTTGAGGAACCACCTAGGCATAGCCAGAGGCTCGACCATGGTGGTCCGCAGGGAGCAGGTGGACGAGGCCGAGGAGCTGGTCATGCGGTAGGTGGTGGATGACGTTTTGAGGCTCTACCACCACCACCACCAAGAGGTCCACACCGACCTCAAGGGAGAGCACAGCTTCAGGTAGCTGAAGCTTACGATCATGGAGCTCCGGAAGCGGGTGGACTAGTGCGGGACTAGCTCTAGGCATAGAGGACTTTTCCCATAATTCCTCTAGATTCGTAGTTTGTGTTTCCTTGTGTCCTTGTACTTTGAGTTGAAGTAATAAAAGACACTTGCAATGGTGACATTTTCTTTCTTGTCTTTTTTTGTTATTACTAATAGGTGCTGGCTAAAAAAACTATTGACTTGACCCTCACTTGTGAGATTCTTACTGTAGGAGACCCAGTGACCACACACTGATGCTGATAGTGTGACTCAACCCTTGGAGGCGAGTGTAACAGTTGGATCTCTTGGTAGAAGCGTCAAGGCCTTACGACGTCATCCATTCCATGAATTAACGAATCATGATGGGATTGACTGTATTAGGCAAGGAACGTGGTTCATCCAGGGGATGAGACCAGATTTCCCTTTTCGGCAAAGGAGAAATCTTTGTAGCTTTGCAGAACATTATGGAGGAAGGGGAAACCCTTCGTGTGATCAGACAGATGTCATCAGAGCTTCCAGGAGCTGAGACATAGATTGACCAGTGCCCCTATCTTGAGGTTTCCAGAGGAGGTAGTAGGGTACGTAGTCTACTGTGATGCATCAAGGACCATACTCGGACGTGTCCTGATGTAGGAGTGGGCAGTGATCGCCTATGGATCATGTCAGTAGAGGCCTCATGAGCATAACTACGCTACCCATGACCTGGAGTTAGTAGCGGTGGTCTTCTCTTTAAATACATGGCGACACTATCTGATGGGAGAGCGCATTACAGTTTGTTTTTCTGACCATCAGAGTCTCAGGTACATCTTCTCTCAGAAGGACCTGAACCTAGGACAGTGGTGATGGCTTGAGTTCCTCCTGGACTATGACTTTGAGATAGACTATACTCCTGGGAAGGGGAACGTAGTAGTCAATGCTCTTATCAGGAGGACGGGCATTCAACTACTTGAGGAGGCGGTAGAGCAGCTAGCTGCCTTGTAGATATCTTTCGCGGATAGAGATGGAGCAGCCTTCCTTCAGTCACTCACAATCACCCCACCACTACTACAGTGGGTCAGAGAGGCACAGTGTGGGGACGCTGATTGTGAGACGCGGCGTGCACAAATATCCTCAAGACAGGCACCTGATGGTTTCTCCTTTGGAGCAGAGCACAACGTCCTTTTCAGAGGATGTACCTTGGTAACAGTTGTTTTATGGGAGGAGGTGCTTAGGGAGTTTCACACTCCTCCTTTGGCGGTACATCCGGGAGAGGAGAAGATGTACCAGGATCTCAGACGACAACAATGGTGGCTGGGCATGAAGAAGGGTGTGGCGGAGTTCATTTCTCGATGCCTCAACTGCCAGCAGGTGAAGGCAGAACACTAGGTACCAGCAGGCTTGGTACAGCCCTTGGAGGTCCCGGAGTGGAAGTGGGACGACATATCTATGGAATTTGTGACTGGTCTTCCACGCACTTCCAGAGGCCACGACTCCATTTGGGTGATTGTCGACCGACTCACCAAGTCTGCACACTTCTCACCCATCAGAGAGCAGGGCTCAGTGGAGAGCATTGGACAACTTTACGTTCAGTAGATTGTACGGCTTCACAGTGTGCCATCATCTATCGTCTCCGATTGAGATGCTCGCATTACTTCCCAGCTTTGGAAGTGGTTGCAGGAGGCGTTCGGGACACAACTACATCTGAGCACTGCCTTTCACCCTCAGAATGATGGTCAGACGTAGAGGACCATTCATACTCCTGAGGACATACTCCGTGCACGTGTCCTAGACTTTGTTCGCAGCTAGGAGGACCACCTACCCTTGGTGGAGTTTGCGTACAACAACACCTACCACTCCACCATCGGGATGACACCATACAGGGCGTTGTACGACAGACCTTGTAGATCTCCATTGTACTGGACAGACCCTGGGGAGTAAGCACTTGTGGGACTGGAGATGGTCCAGGCCACGACAGAGAAGGACCAGGTCATCCAGGAGCAGATGAGGATAGCTCAGAGCCGGCAGAAGTCTTATGCTCACAGGAGGTGGAGGCCACTATAGTTCAAGGATGGCGACCATGTCTTCTTGCGTGTCTCAACTTGACATGGATTACGGAGATTTGGCTGAGGCAGCAAGTTGTCTCCACACATCATCGGACCATTCCAGGTACTCAGGAGGATTGGAGAGCTAGCTTATCGCCTGGCTCTGCAACCTCAGTTGTACCGAGTGCACGACATCTTCCACGTATCTCAGCTGAGGAGATACGTGCACGACCCGACACATATCATTGACCACGGGGAGCTAGACGTTGATAATGGGGAGACTATTACGGTGGTCCCAGTGGAGATCGAGGATCGACAGGAGCAGGTCCTGCATGGACGGTCAATTCCTCTAGTGTGCATTAGATGGCAGCACGAGAATATCCAGGAGAGCACTTGGGAGTGGGAGGCTCAGATGCGTGCTCCGTACTCACATTTGTTTCCCTAGTCTTCAATGTATCTTTACAAGGACGTAAATCCCTGAGGTGGGAGTAGTCTAAAGACCCGTAAAATTCAAGGAAATTTTTTTCTTAATTTTCTTTGGGATTTTACACGAACGCAGTTTCTGATGTCACATGATTCCGAGGCCCGGTGTGCCGGAAATTTCTATCCGATGTTTAGCTCGGGTACGTTCAGTGAACGAATGAGTGGGATTTTCTAACTTTTGAACCGGTTCTCGGAATCAAATTCCTAGGGAACCGATGGAACCGCAGCGCCGATAATTGCTTAGGAACACATGTTCCGGGTTTGCGTTTTCACGAGACAAGATGATAAAAATTGTGGAATTTTAATTTATATTTTAACTACATTTATTATTTTCATTAAGTGGTTAAGGCTTTGGGTGGAAGTTGGGTAACTACCCAACTTCCCAAGGGAGGTTATTAGGGTGGTGGGGCCCACATGAACCCCAACCCTTCATATTCTTCAACCCCCCTCAACTTACCTTTTATCTTTTGATAAGTTAAGTACTAATAACTTATGTTATTAATGATGTGAGTTAATGTGTGTGTGGGTTTGAATTTCAAACTCATGTCTAGTTAATAAATTAAGTGAGGGCTTAATTTATTTTGGGTTAGTCTCTTGTGGTGGAGTCTTGGGGAGGAAAAGGCTAACGATTGAGGAACTTCTTCATCTTCGACGAAGAACACGAAGAACACATCGGACTCGGTCGAAGAACACCGAGTCCTCGGAGATCGACTACACGACGCCGTAGACCGCGACGGTTCTTCTGCGACGTCTCCGTCCACGACGTCTTTTTCCACGACGAATCCTCGTTCGACGAACCTCCGTTCAAGCTACTCTCGATGTAGGGGTTTATTTATTTTACTTTTTTCGTAAATACTATCTTTTCGTTCTTCATAAAAATACAACCATTTTCTATCGATTAACGAGAGGGGGCCGGATCGCACAAACTCGGCCGACCCACCTCCATTATCCTTGTTTTGTTTCTAATGTGTTGGAATGGGAATGGTGCGGTGCCGTCGCACCGCGTAGGATCGTGCGGAAATTAATGCACGGCGCCGTCGCGCCGCTCCGTGATGTTGAACCAAGTCGCGGCGCTGTTGCGCCGCGTCAGACAAAATCAAAGAAACTATGGCCGGAGCGGGGCCGCGGCGGAGGGGCGCGGCATCGTCGTGCCGCACCGGACGAACCAAAACCGCGGCCGGTTCTGGGCCGCGGCGGAGTAGGGTGACCGACGGCCGGTTCTGGGCCGCTGGTGTCGGAGCAGGGAGGGGAACGGCCGTCGCCGGTCCCGTGGTGGCATAAACCGGCCAACCGGGGCGGGCCGACCGGACAGGAGGGAAGCCGGGGGTTTAAACCCCAGACCGGCCAGCTAGCAGCCCCCATTAGGGGGGGGCGTGGTTACAAAACGCGGGGGGCAGCGCCCCCCCCCCCCCCCCCCCCCCGCAAAATGGAACGGCTCGGTCGTTTGTCCGAGCCAGCAGGCGCCGCGCACCGGACCGCCAGACCGGCAATCGGGTCGCCGCGCCGGGCTGGCAGCAGGGTCGTCGCGCCAGGCCACCGGGCCGCGCCCAGCCGGGCCAACCCGAACCTAGGTCGGGTCGACCGGGATCATGCCGACCCAGGGGGTCTCGGGCCGGGTCGTTCCGGGCCCGAAACCCCCGTTTTCGGAACCTTTTTGGTCTTTTGCCCATATCTCGGGCTACAGACCTCCGATCGACGCGCCGTCAGTGGCGATGCGATCCTTGGATCGAGATGGTATTTTTGGTATATCTCGCTAAAGGTTTTGGAATACTTTTGGTTTGGCCGGGTTTGTTTGTAGACGAAACCAACCGGGCCCTCGGAGCGGAAACACTCATATCTTAAGCTCCGGACGTCCGATTGATGTGCTGTCGACTTTATTGGATTCCTCTTAGTGATACGGATCTTTTTGCTTACTACTCCCAAGGTTTGGATGCTGGTGGAGTACAGTTGGGTTGGTTTTGTCTTAAAAACTAACTGGGCCCCTGGGACGAAAAGGCCAATAACTCTCAGACCAGGCGTCCGATTGACGCGCCGTCTACAACGTTGAGTTCCTTTTGACGATACCGAACTTTTGGATAAATTAGCTCTGGACTATGTGTCAGTTGATGTATCAGACTCTCGGCTCATGGAGCGGACCCTCCCGAATGAACTTGTTGTGTGCGGGAACCCTAGAGCTGGCTGCGTTTGCGACTGCGATGACGACGATGACTGTGCAGAGATCCTCAGTGGATTCGACGACGACTGTGCAGAGATACTCAGTGGATTCGACGATGACTACAGAACTCAGTGATCCTTTGTGGGTCAGTGCTACAGATCCTGTGTGGGTCTGATTCTATGTGGGTCAGCGCTCAGCGGTTCTGTGTGAGCCTTTACCTACTGATCCTGTGTGGGTCTTTGTGGGGGTTAGTTATCTATCGATACTGTGTGGGTCAGACCCTTCCTAGGTCATTGCGGGGGTTAGTTACCTATCGATCCTGTGTGGGTCAGACCCTTTCTGGGTCATTGCGGGGGTTAGTACCTATTGATCCTTTGTGGGTCCGATGAATTAGATGAATCAGTGGATATATATGATCATCTCTATCGTCATACGAAGATGTATACCTGTGTGAGATGAGTCCTGTTTGCTTTCCTTTGTGGATTGTGTTGTGCTATCCTGTGTGGATTTACGTTTTTCATTTTTGTGTGGAATGGGTTGTACTTGAGCTCGGATGTTGAAGCCGAACGAGAATTGATGACTTAGGTATATGTATGGGCATATACCTAAGCAGTGTCGGATGTTACTTCATGATTGTATCTTTCCTTTGTGGAATATCCATTGTGGATTCTGGGAGACCTTCGGGGGTCTCGAGGTCCCTACTGAGTAGCTTATACTCACCCTTGCATGGGCTATTCCCACACTACGTTGTGTTGGTTGCAGATGACAGACAGCGCTGATCGTAGTTGAGGCTTGGGGATCAGGACGGTACCTGGAGGTGGACCACTGGCGGGACGTACTCGGAGTGGACGGTTGGACCCGTGGAGCCATGGAGGCTATCTATACTCACACTTCAGGTGGGAGTCCAGTGGACAGATCGAGGCTGCAGCTTTACTTTTCTGTTGTTGTTTTCCCTTTCGAGTGTCACTTTACTTTTAGTTTGGGTTTGTATTCTGGCCCATTACTTTTCCGCACTTACTGTTGTACTCGGTTTTTACATAGTGTTTACTTCTACCGCTTTCTTGCTCTATGGTGTTCGTTAACTCTAAAAACTCAATGCCTTACCTTTCTGTCGGGAATTTATGCCTTGGTGCTAGTCGCCAGCCCCTGGTCTATGGAAGGCGGGCTTGGGGTAGTCACGTCACGAGCCCCGAGGATGGGTCATGACAAAAGTGCCCCTATGTGAGCATGGCATGCCCACTATACACGATAGAGGAGTATTTCTCCAGCAGCCAAGGGATAAAATTGATACTATTCCTAGAATAAAATCTTGGTTGAGTTGAGTTAGTAACTTCTGTTTTTACCTCATGATTGAGATGGATTATTTGATAACATAGGTATATGTATGGTCATATACCTATGTGAGGTTATCTGTTGATTTCCGACATTGTGATTTATCCGTGTTGGATTTTGTGAGACCTTAAGGGTCTCAGGGTCCCTACTAATTATCATTATACTCACCCCTTCACAGTCTACGCTCGTACCTCGTTGTGTTGGTTGAAGATGACACACAATGCTGACTGAGGATTATAGTAGCCAGACTAGACGTTTCCTGAATGTAGACCTTACGACGAGTCGGTACACTGAGGTGACTGAAGGATGTGATGAGGAGGCTATATGAACCTACCCTTTAGGTAGGAATCCCTGGAGGATGACCCAGTAACTGCATTAACATTTCTTCAGTTGTACTTGTTTTTTAGTTATACGTGTACTTTCTAGTTGGGCATGTATTTTTGGCCCCTTTAACTTTTCAGCACTCCTTTCTATACAGTTTTTATTAGTGTTTTACTTCCAGCTGGTACTCTATTGTGTGTGTATAAACATTATAAAGGAAATTCCTTCCCAGTTTTATGGATTTATGCCTTTGGTACAAGTCACCAGCCCTTGGCCTATAGAAGGCTGGGGTTGGGGTAGTCATGGAACGAGCCCTGGGGGACGAGTCGTGACAATGACCTACCATGATATATACTTATTTTCCCTTCTCAATGTATAGGTATGTTTTAATTCCATTATTTCATCTACACATGTATGATGCACCTATCTATTATGCTTAATGGCATGATTATGATAACCATTTTTTAAGTGGATACCCTTATGTTTATGTATGATTGATTATATATGATTCTGTATGAGGAAATCATATTCCTAAACATGTAAATATGGGTCCTACCAGATATCACTCCAATGAATTGGGTAATGTTGAGTCTCGTGAGATGTTATGTGAAATGGTCTTCGCACATAGCCTTGACTCATGCCATGTGCAGTGGTCTTGGTGGTTAACCATGACATGTGCCACTCTATGTGAAATGAGCCTTGAGTAATACTAATGTAATGTTATATTGATTTCACATTACTATGAATACATGTATATATAATCCCATTGTTTTATTTTAAGAATCCATACGATCCATTCCACTTATTTATCATTATGTCATTTCTTCTAACCCCTATGATAAAGATATATTCTTACGATTATTACCTTACAATGTTTTTTAGCTCACCCATTGTTTCATGTTATTCCTAGGATATTTTATGTCTATGTAAGATGAAAAATTGTAATAGAAGATCAATATGAAGTATAAATAAATAAATTTTTTATCTTTTCTTCATTATGTACCTATTCATCAAAGACCCTATTCTTCCTGATCCATGGATTGTACTCCAATGTATAATGATGAATAAATTCATGTAATGTTATCTGTAAAAGGCTAGGGTAGAAATATCTAAATCCCATTTTTATTAATATAATAAATTATATGTTTCCAGTAAGTAAAATCTCTATTACCCAAATTAATATAAAATACAACAACATCACAGATCATATTAACCCTAAATGTTATCATTTCCATTAATATTATGTCCATAAAATATAATGTAATTAAACATAAAATTGCATTTTTACTAGAACTTATATTAAAACCACGGGTTTTATTAATGTAAATTTATCCAAAAATACTTTTAATCATCTTAATATCCAATCACATAAATGATAAAAGAAGAATATATGGCTTTAATCTTATGATTAATCTTAGAATTATAAATTAATAATGGAATCCATAACGAAGATATTATACTCACATTTAAACATATTAATCTATAAATTTATCTAACCCCTCTTCTAATACAATATATAATAGCCTTTCACCTACACACTCGGAAGAATAACTAAAAAAATATTTATATCTATATCTCTAATATAAAAAAACATGACCCAATTTTAATCCATCAAAACATATAACATTAAATTAAAATATTATATAACGTACATACCCAATTACCAATTAAATTTATATTTTTAGAGAATATTGAAAAACTATTTTAATGAATCTTGCAAACATAAATAACTCATTCATATAAATCTAAATCATATCCAAGAATGTGAAAAAGATAATTTAACTATATTAGGAATAACATGTTTGAAACGTTTCTTCTAAACCTAGGGAAATGGAATAATAATAATGCGGAGATCAAATTCAATGTAAGGGTAAACATAATCTTTTATAATTTAATGTTATTAGTGAGAATATGGTGATTTTAACATCCAGGGTAAATAATGAGTTAGACATTTTCATATTTATTAATATTTGTGAATTGAATATTAATTTTACTTTAATGGGGATGATATGTTCGATGCGTACCTGATACACAACAACAAGTTTCATTGAAATCTTACATTGCACACAACATTGAATTATACTGAAAAATAATAATATAATATTATTATTTTAAATGGTAGTTAACGCCTAGCCGATATAATGGTGGGAATGAACATAACTAACTAAAAAATGAGTATACATGTTTTTTAAATGATTTTACATTTAACCAATAAATTTTAGGGGCTTAAAATCTGAATGAATCTAATTTTATGCATTAATACTCTAATATTCGGTAAAACGTCAATTTACCGCCATTTGATGGAGAACCCTATTTAAATCTAGTTTTGGTAATTTCTATAGGTTATATATGAAAATATAAAATTCTTTGTTACATTTGGGACATCAAAATTTACTTTGGGTAAATGTTTCGTATATTTATGATAAAGTTAATTTTTTGATGAATAATGAAAAATATTGTATTTCAATTCAAAATTGCATATTAATTTAATTTATTTATATGGTTATATTATATTTTTCATTGGTTTTATAGTGTAATTAGAATATTTTTTTACCATTTAATCAAAATTTGATCGTTGTAATTAATCTCACTTTGAAATTGGACATAAATAATTATCAATCTTTTGATAGTTATTGTTTATTTAAAACACGTTTTTGTTCTGACAACAGGAATTAATTTTAAATTAATTAAAGTGAATTCTATGTTTTGAATTTGGTAAAATATTCCTTATTTTTGAATTCTTAATATCAAATATAGTTTAGGCATATTTTTTGGTATTTTCCGGAAAACATCAATTTTTTATGAATAGTGAAACCACATAGTAGTAGTTAAAAAACTAACTTTTTCATTTAAATGAAATTTTACATCTTCTTTGATTTGATTTTCGAAAATACAACATATAGGGTTGTTATTTTTAAGTAAAATTTTATTCAAATATATGAAAATAATTTATATTGAATAGTAACTTTTGACTTTTATTTACCGTAGGAAAAGTTAAATATGGTAATTTAAGGTCAAAATAATATTATAATAATAAAAACAATTACATTAACACTTGTCATAATCATACAGGTTGAGTCATTTATGACCATTAGCATCTTTGGGTCGATTTTGGGACCCCATGGAGACACTTATTAGTGATAATGAAACATGGGATTAATTAACTAATAGTAATGACAAAAATGACATAAACAAATATCTTATAGTAAATTAATTTTTAAATTGGGTTATATAAAGTTTATTTTAGACTATAAATATTCATTGGAAAGATAAAACGATTTCCTACATCGTGGAATTTTTTTATACTTTTTATAGATCATAGAAATAAAATTATTTATGATACAATAATGATGCAGTATTAATCTCATTAATAAATGATTTAAATAAATAATATTATAGGTATTAAAATAACATCCAAAACATGTCCAATACTTATTGGATGATTTTATTTAGACAACTAGTCATCTTATATTGAAATGTAATTTGTTTTGGACCCTTAGAACACAAATATCATTATATAATAATATAATATTTTCACCCATTCCTAAAGAGCCATTCCACCCCCTTATAAAAGAACACCACTTCTAACAAATTCGTCACACATCTGAATCCTTTTTTCTCGTCCAAACACTACCCCATTAATCTCCATACATCACTCTCCTCTTCTTACAATCCTTACCTTAGGAAAAAGGCACTTCAAGAAGTCTTTTTGGTTCAAACCAAAGGAAGTTACCCAAATTAAAGGTAACGGTTCCTCTTAACTAATTTTTATTTTATTTTACATCTCGAACCCCTAAAATGTATTTATTACTTCATTTTTTAACAAATAATGTGTCATAAATATACTAATATGTTTTTATGGGAAGGATTCGAACTACACTTACACAGACCTCCACATAATAGGTGAAGTACATACTGTTTCTGTGGATGGAAAACTAACGCCTCATGAAACAATGATGGTTTGATTATCTCCTACTGCCTCTCATGGTGGCCATTAAGATGAAACTGTATTTATATATGATATATATTTTTTATATTTTTTTTTATAATTCTGTATTTTATATTTTTACGCAACCTATATGGTTTCCATAATGTGTAAACACAATAATTTCATTTGAGGAAGTGCAGACTACCACGTCCTAAAAGTGATATGACTCGTTAATTCCTTATGTGGGATGTATAAAGGATAGAGTTAATGATATTTCATATGATATTATTCTATAATTAAACTATACCAAAGTATAATTATGTTTTAATTACATTAAAATACCAAATAGAAATGAAAGTAGCATTCATGCGTATGTATGGCTTACCGTCTCCATGAATGATGCATTTAATTTCTTATCTCCAAAAATTTATGTACTATTATAAATACAAATACATTCTGGATATATACGATTTATATGATATTTAAATCATGAATATCATTCTTAAGATAATTTACTATTGAACTCATGGATAACTTGTCATTTTAACGTGTTCATTTTTTACTCAAGTACCAAATATCATCCAAACGACAATTATTAACATAAATGATTGCATAATGTTTATAGCATGGTAATAAGTGATATAAAGAGGATAATAAACTTTAAAAAAAAATTAATCCAGTATAAATTAACTTTAGTTTATTATTCAGGAAGAACAAGGAACAAATGTGTCCAGTCGGACACGAGGTAAGGGATTTCTTATCTCAGTTTCAATTCAATGAGATTTTCATTGTTTTCCACTAATTTCCTGCATATGGTGTATTGTGTACTAACATTTGATATATATTATCATGACCATATTTATATTCAGGTTATTCTGTGAATCATTTTATGGTTATTTACTTTTGGTCATACGAATCGATTGATTAAAACGTTGTAAGGGATTTTCATCTCACTTTTTATTCCCGTTAGATTCATGCTATATTTTGCCACAATTTCCTTTTGTGTGGTGTATGTACTTTCCATGATTGTATTCATTGTGTAATATAATTAAATTTATGGTTATTTAAATCTTCATTTTATGATCCTTTTTTCGTGGGTTGTATGTTTCATATGTTACCAAATTGGTACGGGAACCTTTTAACCCAGTTTCCATTCCATTGGTTAATATTCTATTTCTTAATTATGTAATGATATGATTATGCGTGGAATCAATATTTATTTATTTATTTTGTAATTTCCCATCCACTTTCAGTAGATATACTTTTGATACACATAATCACCCCATTGATAAATTCTCAAGTCATCGATATGAACTTGATAAGTGTAATTTTAACTAAAATTTTAATTCATTGAGTTAAACAACCGAGTCATCGGTTTTGTATTAAAAAGAACATGTGGGAATTTCCTATCACTAATTTACAATTAATATCCTATAATTTTGAGTGTATTTATTTTTGTCACAGATTATTATGTAATTTATTTATCCTTGATCTAGGGATACATTTTTATAAGGGATTTTGTCTCAATTTACATTCCATTGAGACATTATCATCGTTATGCACCAATTCACTTTTATAAGGTGTATATATTGTCCTTTTTCATTTTATATCATGGGTCCCTTTATTATAATGATATTATAATGTTTTATGTAAATTTATTCCTCAATTATCTGTATTCAAGCATATCTCATTTGGTTAATAACTCTTTAACTAAAATATTGTTTTAAAGATTTATTCTTCTAAATAATTCTGATAAATGTCTATGTTTTCAAAATGGATTGTAGTATTTATTTATATAGACATTAATGTTTTAAAATTTTAATTCATTTAAAATATTTAATGTGGTATGGGACACTTTGATTCATAAAAACTCTTAAATAAATGTTTTAAATGGTTTTGAAAATGATTTGATAAAGAATTGTTTATTTCAATATCTTAATTTGATATATTGTGATTGGAATGTGGAAATGTTATCTTTCCTTTATGATTGTGTTATTTTTTATGAATATGTTATAATTATTTACCATTTTTTACATATACGGATGGTTCTGTGATAAACCTAGGGTAGGTGAGCCCGAGATAGCTCTCCAATGCATTGGGAAACATGATGGAGGTAAACGTGATGTTTCTCCTAATTGATTTAGGGAATATACTGTGATGGGTATTTCAAGTGTAACTACCTACGTAGCTATGATAGATACAATGTAATTTTGATATAGATTCCATAAGTAACATTTATTATTTATGATTTGTGTGGTTTTTTCATAAATGTTATGATTTCGTAAGGTATGTTAGGATTGAAAAGTATGGTTTCACTGATTTGTATTTATTGATGGTAAAATGTTTTCCTTCTTTATTTTACAACCCTTACTGAGCTTTTTATGTTCATCCCATGTTTTTTAAATGTTTTACACATGACAGAAAGATTAATAGGGTCAAGGATAAGATCACGGAAAAGTAATTTTGTTTAAAACATGGAAATAGACATGTTACTTTTTAAGGGTTTTTATTTTATTAAAAAAAATGGATACTGAGTATTAGTGTCTACATGTAATATTAAAGTTATTTTGTAATTGTTATGGCCTAATTCAATAAAGCTCTAAACCTGAAATGATCCTCAATGTTAATTATTCATTTAATTAAATATTATTTACTGTTTTATGTTTGGGACCTTACAGTTGGTATTAGAGGTCGGTTTAGATAACTTTAGATATTAGGGTGTTCATTAAGCATATGTGACATTACCATAATGGATAGGATTTTAGAAAGAGTCATAATTATTTAAAATATAGTGAATGAGTTTAAGATAACATGAATAAGTATTTATTAGTATTTACCCTGCTCATAAGATATTATATGATGATTTTACAGATATACTCATACTTACCTTTTTGGTTTTAGTAAATGGTTAGATCTAGCAGGCTCCAAAGAGATAGTGGATGTGAGGAAATATATAATGGATTATTGAGTGAGAAACTGAATGAAATGGGAGCTAAAATGAGAACTCTTTTGGTTATTCTCAACCAACTATATAGAGTCATGATTTACATCCTGAACCATGGTGATTTTTATATGGCATCGTATATGTGAGAAACAAATTCCAACGGATGTTCAGGTGATAATATTAAAGGTAAGTATGTTAAAAAACTTATGTGTTAAGGATGTGTAAAGGAAAACTTAGGAAAATGATTCAAAGTGATGGGAAGATGCTATAGATGTGGAAATTGAGGTCATAAAGTAAGAACCTACCATGGAAAAAAGGAATCATCCAGTTGACACTATGAAAGGGAAAGAATTTAATTCTGAGGGATCAACTAAAAGTTTTAAATGTGGTGTTCATGGTCATTATAAAAACATATGTCCTATGACGAAAGTTCGAGAATGGGATCACCAGGATCATAGAAATATATGTTTACCAATACCTAATGCTATTCCAATTGAGGATGAGGAAACTGACAATGACCAATGAATGGTACAGATTACTTCTTAACTGATTTTTAGAAATTATTGAATCTTAGGATATGACTAATGATTTTGTATGTAGAAAATAAGTATTTTTGAATAAGTTGGAAAGGAATGGTTAATGGATCCTGAATAACTTTGAATGAGTAACAATTCAACATATAAGGGATTCAAGAGTTATGGTAGATTTTAGGATGGTGAAATGCTTAAAAGTATTAAGGTTCTTTTGATGATGGAATTACATTAGAAGACTTTTTATTGTATGTGTAACCCTGATGTTTGAAATATGATTTTTTTTCAAGGAGTAATTATCATTTATTTTGAGGATATAGTTATAAAGAACCATTTGGGTTTATATGATCCTTGAATTTGAGTCAATTACTGGTTAATACATTTTGGGATGCAAAATATAAGATATTAGATAACCTTTGCAGTTAAAATATGTTATGGTTATTTTTAATGAATTTATATCTTTTTTTGGAATTTTATAAAATTAAACAGTATTTGAAAAAGGACAATACATAGATCGTGTGACATTCTGTTGCTTCAGACAAAGTTGTGGGAATCGAACCCACAACCAGAGTACAACTAGGATTTATTGCCTACCACTGGACTATGTGAAGTCCCTGGTTAGTGTGGTTAATTATTTTTAGTTAGAAGATTTTTTGAATTAATAATAAGTTCATTTTGTGTTATCTATGGGAATTATTAACCTACCATGGAGAATATGTTATTATGTTAATTAATTTTCAATATGAGACTTTAAGAGTAACTGATGTTATTTGGAGAAAAATGTTAAGATTTATCTTGGAAGACTATGTGATTAAATCCTTCTGAGATTTGGGTATCATTCTTAGTTTGGATTACTTTGAAGAAATATATGGAAATTTTTTTATTGAATGGTCTTGGTTAAACTTTGGGAATTTGTTGACAAATTTTAAAGATTAAGAGTAGTTTTTATTTTGTAAAAGAATATTCTTTTTGGAGATTATCTGATCTTATAATAACCAATTTAGGTTTTTTTAATGTCTAAAGATGGGGGAAATATATAGTTCACCTTGTTTAGATTACGTTATTCTCTTGTTTTGTTTATAGTACTTTTAATGTGAACAAGTCATCTTGAATACTCATCGTTTGGAGGAAATATGAGTTTGTGTCAGAAATATATTATAGGATGAAGGTCTACATGAAAATTAAGTATGTTTCCTTATTTTTTTAATTAAGATAATAAATATATTACTCAATTAAAAGTAACTTAAAACAAAAACGTTTTATGTTAACTTTTCTTACTGGGGTATCAAAGACAGTTTAACCCATCACAAATTTGTGATTTTCTGGTGGTTAACATTTTCCTTATCATGTTTTCTACCACTCTCCATCAAAACATGATGGTTTGTTTTCTCTTCCTTATTCATGTTTTCATGGAATATTAGTATCTATTATCTTGGGTGAACTTTTTTTACTTCCCTTTTATTCTTTTAATGTGATATATTTATTGCCTCTTTTTCCAATGTGGGACATTCAATTATGTTTCCAAGACAAATTTTAAAATTGTGAGGAGCAATTTAAAAAAAGGGGGAAGGATGTAACATCCTAGGTAAATAATTAGTAAGAAATTTTCATATTTATTAATATTTTTGAATTTAATATTAATTTTACTTTAATGTGAATTCTATGTTCAATAGTGTACCCGATACACAACAACAGGTTTTTTGAAATCAAATGTTGCACACAACATTGAGTTATACTAAATAATAATAATATAACATTATTATTTTAAATGGTAGTTAATTCCTAGTTGTTGTAATGGCAGGAATAAATAGAACTAACTAATAAATGATTATACATGTTTGTTAAATCTTTTTACATTTATCCTATCAATTTTTGGGCATAAAAAATGAATGAATCTAATTTAAAGGATGAATACTCTAATATTCAGTAAAAGGTCGATTTACATCCTTTTAATGGAGAACCCTCTTTAAATATAGTTTTGGTCATTTTTATATATTATATATTACAAAATAATATTCTTCTTTAGGTTCGAGACATCAAAATTTACTTTGGTTAAATTTTTGATATTTTTCAAATAAAGTTCATTTTTGATGAATAGTTAAAAATACTGTATTTTAATTTAAAATTTCCTTTTAATATAATTTATTTATATGGTTATATTATAGTTTTCTTTTTTTAAAGTTTAATTAGAATATATTATTTCCATTTAATCTAATTTTGACCACTGTAATTATTTTCTATTTAAAATTGGACATAAACAAGTATCAATATTTTGATAGTTATTGTTTCTTAAAAACACTCTATTTGTTTTAACAACAGGAATACATTTAAAATTAATTAATGTGACCTCTATGTGTTGAATTTGGTAAAATATACATCATTTTTTATTTCGGAATATCAAATATAGATTAATCTGAATTTTTTGTTTTTTATAAAAAACATCAATTTTTGATTAATACTGAAACCACTTAGTTGTAGTTAAAAACTGACCTTTTCATTTAAATAAAATTTAACTCCTTATATGAATTTATTTTAAAAATACAACATAAATGGTTGTTATTAGTAATTAAAATTTGGTTCAATAAGATGAAAATCATTTTTGGTGAATAGAAACTTTTTACTTTTATTTACTATGGTTAAAGGTAAATATGGTAATTTAAGGTTAACAAATATTATAATAATAACAAATTACCTTAACAATTGTCATATCATTATTGGTTGAGTCATTTACGACCATGACCATCTTTGGGACGATGTTGGGACCCAATAGAGCCACTTATGAGTGATAATGACACTTTAGATTAATTAACATAAAATAATGACAAAATGACATAAACAAATATCTTTTAGTAAATTAATATTTACATTGGGTTATATAAATTATCATTTCGACTATAAAAATTCATTGTAAATATAAAAATATTTCCTACATAATGGTATTTTATTATAATTTTTAGAGATAAAATAAATTAAATTATTTATGACACAATAATGATTCAGTATTTACCTCATTAATAAATGATTTAAATACATAAGATTATAAATATTAAAATAACATCAAAAACTTATACACTTCTTATTGGATAATTTTATTTTTACCATGAGTCATATTATCTTCGACTTTAATTAGTTTTGTACATTTAGAAATTGAATATCATTATATAATAATGTAATATTTTAACATTTTCATAAAGAGCCCCTCCTCTCCCTTATAAAAGACACCACTTCTAACCAATTCTTCACAACTCTCAAGCCTTCTGGATCATCCTTACTCTACCCAATTAAGTCCCTAATTCCATCTCCTCCTCTTAGATGTCTTGAATTTTGCATAAGGAACTTCAAAAAGTCTTTTTGGTTCAAACCAAAGGAAGTTACCCAAATTAAAGGTAACGGTTCCTCTTAACTTCTTTTCTTTTATTTTACTTCTCCAACCCCAAAATTCATTTTATTTATTTATTTTTAAAAAAACAGTATCCTATATGTACTAGGTTTTTTAGGAGAATTAATCGAACTACACTTACACACACCTCCATCTAATGGTTAAAGAAGATATTGTTTCTGTGGAAGGCAAACTAACGCCTCACGAAATAATGACTGTTCGATTATCTCCTACCACCTTTGATGGTGGCCATTAAGATGAAATTGTATTTATATATGATATATATTATGTTTATATTTTCTTTATTCTTAGGTATTTTACATTTATAGCCTACTTTTATGGTTTCCATAATGGGTAAACGTGATAATTTAATTTGAGGAATTGCAGACTACCGCCCCCTCAAAGTGATATGACTCGTTAATGCCATATGTGTGATGTATAAAGGATATAGTTAATGATATTATATATGATATTATACTGGATTTATAATATATCTAGGCATCAATATGTTCTAATTCCATTAATATACCAAATAGAATTGAAAGTATTGTTCATGCGTACGTACGACATACCGTCTCCATGAACGGTGCATTTCATTTCATATAACCAAAATGTTATGTACTGTTATAAATACATATATATGCTGGATATATATTATTTATATGATATATAAGTCATGAATATAATTCTAGAGATAATTGAATATTGACCACATGGACAACTTGTAATTATAAGGTGTTCATTTTGGACTGAAGAACCAAATATCGACCAAACGACCATTATTAACTTAAATGATTGCATAATGTTTATTACATGGAAATAAGTGATATAAAAATGATAATAAACATGAAATGGGTACTTAAGAAAGTATAAATTTACATTATTTTATTATTCATGAATAACAAGGAACATATGAGTCATGTTGGACATGAGGTAAGGGATTTTTTATCTCACATTCAATTCCATGAGATTTCCATTGTTCGCCGCAAATTTATTGAATATGGTGTATTTTGTACTTCCATTTGATATATATTATCATGATAATATATATATATTCATGTTATTCTGTGAATCATTGGGTGGTTATTAACTTTTGTTCATATGACTTGATCGATTACAACGTGATAAGGGATTTGCATATAACTTTTTATTCACGAAAGATTCATGTAATATTTTCCACAGTTTCCTTTTGTGTGGTGTATGTACTTTCCATGATTGAATAAATTGTGTAATATAATTAAATTTATGGGTATTTAAATCTTCATTTTATGATTCTTCTTTCATGGGTTGTATGTTTCATAAGTTACCAAATCGGTACGAGAACCTTTTAACCCAATTTCCATTCCTTGGGTTAATCTTCTAATTCTTAATTATGAAATTCTATGATTATGTGTGGAATAAATATTTATTTATTTATCTTGTAATTTCCTCTACAAATTGTTTGGATATAAATTTGATACACATAATCACTATGTTGATGAATTCTCAAGTCATCGATATGAACTTGATAAGAGTAATTTTAACTCAATTTCCATATTGTGTTAAACATCCAAGTCATTGGGTTTGTATTAAAAAGAAAATTTGTGAATTTCCTATGATTTATTTACAATTAATATCCAATCACATTGACTGTATTTAAAATTGTCGCACATTATTATGTAATTTATTTATCCTTGATCTAAGGATATCGTTTTTATAAGGGATTTCGTCTCAATATACATTCCATTGTGACTTCATCGTTGTTATGCTCCAATTCTCTTTTATACGGTGTATATACTGTACTTTGGAATTTTATATCATGAATCCCTTTATTCTCATGATATAATACAGTTTTTATTGATATTTAATCCTCATCTATTTTAATTTAAGCTTATCTCATTTGGTTAAGAACTCTTTAACAAAAATATTGTTTTAATGATTTATTCTTCTAAATCATTCCCATTAATGACCAAGTTTTAAAATTGGTTTTTTGTATTTTTATATATGGAAATTAATTTTTGAAAATTTTATTTCTTTTAAAAGAATCAATGTGGTATTGGACACTTTGATTCCAAAAAACACTTTATTAAATATTTTAATTGGTTATGAAAATGAATTGATAAATCATTATTTATTTCAATATCATAATTTGATATATTGTGATTGGAATATATAAATTTTATCTTTCCTTTATGCTTGTATTATGTGTTATGAATATGTTATGGTTATTGTGCATTGTTTTTTTATACGGGTGGTTCCTTGATAAACCTAGTGCCGGTGAGCCCGAGATAGCTCTCCAATGCCTTGGGTAACGTGGCGGAGGTAAACGTGACGTTTCTCCTATGAGATTTAGGGAATATATTGTGATGGGTATTCGAAGTGTATCTCCCTATGTAGTTGTGATAGATACAATGTGTGTTTGATATGGATTCCATAAGTATCATTTATAATTTATGATTTGTGCGATTTATTCATAAATATTATAATTCCGTACGGAATGTTATGATTGGAAAGTATGGATCCATTAATTTGTATTTATTGATGGGAAAATGTTTTCCTTCCTTATTTTATAACCCTTAAATATCTTTTTATGCTCATCCCATATTTTTTAAATTCATTCCACATGACTTAATAATGAATAGGGTCAATGATGGGATCAAGGAAAAGACATGATTTCTGAAACACGGAACTAGACTAGTTTCTTTTTAAGAGTTATTATTTTATGGAAAAAATGGATACTAATTAGTAGTGTCTACATGTAGTATTCAAGTTGTTATATAATAGTTATTGACTTATTCTATAAAACTATAAACCTGAAAAAAATTCTCAATGTGAATTATTCATTTAATCCAATATTATGTAATTTTTTATGGCCGGGTCCTTAATGTGATCACAAGGGTATGCTGGCGTAATCAAATTGAATGATCATTACATAATAGAATTCTTTCCCATGAAAACATAGATTATGGAATACATATTTAATATAAGAAAATATTAAAATAAGAAAAAAATTAGGATCCGTTTATAAATAATCCTATAGAAAAGGTTCCATTAGAAAATCATAATAGAGAAAGAGAATACATGTTAGTATGAAGAAAAAATATATTTAACGAACCTTTATAAGAACTACTATAGTTGGGATAACCATAAACTATTAATAATCATATTTTTTTTGAATAAAACTATTAATTTTTTAATTCCGTCATCATTTTTGGAGGTAACTATTATTCAATCAATTATGTTGTCATTAACAAATGCATTGGAGGGATATAACTAACCAATCTGTATCATATCAGAATTGGTATATTAGGATTTGGGTTCACTATAGAATCATTTTATCAAAAAAAGGTATCAATTTCCTTATCATGAGAAAGATGATTATAGGGTTTCACTTTTCAAAATAGCATTTTGCACTATTCATTTCACGCTTGATTTTCCCAAAATAAAGGATGGGGTTACAGGAAATTATCTTTGAAAAAATAATAATCTATAAGAGAGAAATTATAATAATAGAGTTATATTATTGTATCCCTAGAAGAGTATAAATAAAATCAATTTTTTTTATCATTGATGAATACAAATAAAATTAAAAGTTTATTAGAATCATTCTTGAGGAAGATACAAATTCAACATTGAAAATAACTTCATAAAAATAAAAATCTTTTTAATTATGTAACTAAAGATTTTTTGAAAAGTGCCATGAAAACATGTATATAAATCTTATAATCATTGATCGGTCATGATGGTTGGAAATTCCATTCATGCCATAATTTTTAAAACAATTATTTTGTTTACACTGTCAATAAAATTATCCTTTTACAAAAAATAACAAGATGATTATTTAAAAATTACTTGTAAATTAACAAAAAAGAGTAAAAATTTACATTTATAATTATTTTACGAAAATTATAAAACAATAATTATTATATTTTAGAAAACACAGAAATGTAATAAAAAAATTCATCATTGAAAGGGGAGAAATTATGTATTCTTTTCTTAAAAAAATTTATCAAACCATTTTGAGTAGAAAATAGTTAAAAATTATACATAAAAAATTATAAAAATATATATAAGATAATAAAATTAAAAATAGTTAATCGATTAATTATTATATAATTTCTTATTGTAAATTCAAGCAAAAATAATCCTTATAAAAATGAGATTGAAACATAAACCGTTTAACATTATCATAACTTTTGAGTTAAAATACCATAAAGGAATACCTTGTAGATAATTTTTAAATATCATGTAAATAAATAGAATTATAACATAACATATAAAATAGGTATTACATACAACTTATAAAATAATATAGGTTCATAACATAAACATATATCTCAAATAATTATATTTCAAGACTAATAACCCTTAAAAATAATATACAATATAATTGATAATTTATCAATGGTTTGATTTTATATAAAAAATATTAATCCCCAAAAAAAAAGTGTCAATACATCATAAACAAAAAAAATTAATTTTACACATTATCATGGAAATATATAAACAACGAATAAGTGATATAACATAATGACAGAAAATTTACATAACAAACCTCATACTACTTTTTTAATTTCCCAATAAATACCTTTTGAATGAATTAATAAGAATAATATCCTAAAATACAATAAACAAGAAATTAATTATAAAATATCATACAAAAGTTTTATTATATATACTATATAAAAGATATTTTTTATTTATAAAATGAAAACAATGCCCCAATGAATGGTAATTGACTCGAAATCACTTACTATAGTTTAGACATGCTAAGTGGGACATTTAACACCAGTATAATATACTAACATCAATTATTTTAATTCTGAGTAACATTTTATTTATTTAATCCCTTATAATTTAAACCATTAATTTAATTTAATTCATTGACATATTCAATTACATAACCCATTAAGAACACATCAAGAGTTTTGAGGATGTTCAGTCCGTTGCTGCAAAATGACTTTCGTATATTTACCATGATCAAAACGGTAATTAGTCAATCATATCTAAAATAATAAAAATTAAAAATAATTTTTTATTGGTTATTTATACTTCTAAAACCAAACATTAATGATGGTAATGATAAATGAGTTATTTTAAAATTATGGAGATGGCGGTTCATAGGTACACGTTAGCGACATTTTTGTTTCTCAAAGAACATAGGGGGATGATTTAAAGTATTATTTTATATTTAAACAATAATTATTATATAATAAATATCAAATTATATATTATAATAATTTATATATATTGACCATTTCATGTTGTGATGGAAAAAAATTACATCACATCCTATAGATTGTAATCCAGATGTACTAACAAACAAAATTACAATTCTTTAGAATATGTAATAATAAGAAAATAAATAAAATAATATATATAATTATAATGATAATTATTTCCTCATTATCATATATATACATTAAAACAATAATTATAAACAATCACTAGAGCAGGTGAGTGAAAATTAAATACATCAGTACAAGAGGTGATAGTCCGGCGTACATGAAAATGATGGTTTCATATCCCATTTGATTGTAGAAGGTTACAGATTAAATTTAATAAAATATAATAATAATAACTCAGAATATATTATAAATTAATTATATTATATCAATATGGTTATAATAGTTTTCAAGGTTATAGAATAAAAAATAAAACAAAAATATTTGTTTAAAAGTTATACATCATAATTTGACAACCTATTTTTCTTGAAAAAAAAATCCCTTTAATAGATGTTATTATATCAAAAACAATACCTCTATCATATGTGGATGGATGTTTTTATGTTATTTGGATACAACATATTCAAACTATAGTTTTGAGAAGGAGTTCTGAATATAGGGTAAGAGGTTCATTTTTTATAAGTGAGTGGATGGGAACTATTAGAATTACATAAATTATGAAATTAATATAAATATTTTTCAAAAAATGTTCACCAAATATTAGTTATTAAAATTATTTGAGGATATTTCATATAAATTGTCATTTAAAATAAAATATGGACATGTTTAGGTGATTTTTTAATCCTTATATATGTTAACCCTGGATAATCATTTTGATTATTACTATGATATCAAGAAACTTTTTCCCTTTAGGGGTAATAAAATATAGTATAAATGGGATTGTGAAACATAAATATAACATGGTTTTAATTATAACTATATACAATTAAATTTAATGAATATAGGATAATCATAAGCTTTAAATAATTTAATAATATATTTTTAATTATAATATATCCTTAATATTGTTTTTGGAACTATTAAATTTGGTTTTAACGTCATATATATTTAAATTTAATTAAAATTATAACCATTTAAAAAAATTTAAAATATGTTATATATCTCTAATAAAATGATGGGATAATTATAACTCAACAAAATATTATTACTTTTATTGTTTATAAAATCATTCACATAATTATTCTAATTCTTATCAAAGCACTCTATCAGTATTGTGTACGCATTTAACATAAATATTTCATAAATAAAATAAAAAATAATATATATATTAAATAATCATATCTAAACAAACATAAAAACTTTTTAATCCTATTAAAGAATATAAATACTAAAATGAAGATAGTGTCATTTTAACACCCTGAGATTTTATGAAAAATATTCTTTTTTAGTTTCATTAATGTCTTGTGTTGTACGCTACAACAAAAGGAGCTTGCACAACACGCATCCTTGACTTGGATTTCATTACACGCAATCACGACCTTCCTTGATAGAGTGTGTAGTACGCAATAACGAGTTTCACTAAACAACAATATACTATTAAAATATTATTTAAACTAGCCGTTATGAATAGTAATAAGCACCTTTTGAAATTTTGAAATTTTATTTTTCAAAATGGAATTCATTTTTGGATTCGTAATATCGAAATTAGCTTAGGGTGAAATTTTGGTGATTTTCGGATAACTTTCATATTTTGATGAATAGTGAAAATTACTAAATTTTAATTAAAAACAACTTTTTCAATCGAAATAATTAATAGTGATAAATTATTAATTTGAGTGGTTTTAAAGTATATTTAGAATATATTTTTACAATTTAATACAATGTTGGTCATTGGATGTAATTTCACATTTAAACTAGACATAAACAAATGCCAATCTTTTGATAGTTATTATCTCTTAAGAACACGCTATTTGTTTTGACGACGGGAATTAATTTTTAAATTAATTAATGCAACTGATATGTTTTGAATTTGGTAAAATATAAATTATTTTTTAGTTCATAATATCAAATATAGCTTAGGCCTAATTTTTGGTATTTTTCTGAAAACATTCAATTTTTAATGAATAGTGAAACCACTAAGTGGTAGTTAAAAAAACTGAATTTTTCATAAAACTTAATTTTTCCGCTTCTGTGAGTGGAATTTCAAAAATCCGAGAAACACGGTTGATGTCATTAAGTAAAATGTGGTTCAATGAGATGAAAATAATTTTTGGTGAATAGTAACTTTTTACTTTTATTTACCACGGTTAAAAGTAAATAGGGTAAGTAAGTGTAGAAATGATATTATTATTACCCTAACACATGTCCTAATTCTATTGGACAAGTGTAATTCGACCAAAAACAAACTTCGGAATAAAATATGACCATTTAGGCCCACATGGATTAGATTAGGACATTTATTATTAATTTATTTAAAGAAGGGTTAAAAGAGTTAAAATCAAAGTTTATTTACTAAAACATTTTTAATATAGGGTTATACATAAGATAAATTAGATTTTAAATATTATTTAGAAAGCTAAAAAGATTTCCTACATAATGGTATTTTATTTTTAATTTTTAGACATCAAATAATTTAATTTATTTATGACACAAAGATGATGTAGTAATTATCTTATTAATGAAATATTGACATAATTGATGTTATAAATACCAAAATAAATGCAATTTAAGACTTTTTATGAATTAGACTAATTTTCTAGGTTAATATGACATGTTATTATTGCTTTAATTAACTTTGTTTGAACTTATCATTCTGTTATGATTTTCAAAAAAATCAATTACTAAATTGTGTCAAAATTGACATAAAATAGTTTTTAAAACAAATATTATATTATTAATTGGTATTTTATTCATAAAAATCTAAGGTTCGGCCAAATGACTTAGATAAGGTTATATATATTATTAATAAACAATTTGTGGTTCTTTTGGCTTCTTATAGTATGTTTATTAACCTTATAGTGTAAGAACACAAGAAGACACGGTAAAAGTAAAATTATTTAACTTAATGTTAAATATAAATGATAAGGTTAAAATAGGAACCTAAACTTGTCTTATTTCTATTGGATGAGAGGATTTCGACCCATCCCCACCTTAGCCTCGAAATAAATCAATTTAGAGCTATTTAAAACCGAACTTGACTTTATAATAAAATAATATTTTTAGTTATTCCAAAGGTGCCCCTCTCCTCCCTTATAAAAGGGCACCTCCTCCCTCTCTTCCTCACACAACTTTGAGCCTTCATGCTCGGCCAACCCCTGCCAAATTCTCTTCTAAACTTCCCTAGAAACATTCTAGAGGTTCTGGTCTACCTCAAAGACCAATTTTAGTGCCCTAAGAGGAGGTCTCAAAGAGGCGCTTCAAAGAAGAGGAGGTTCAGACACTTACGAAGCAAATCGGACCTAAGGTAAGGGAAATATCACAATCTCATTTTTATCCGAGATTGTTTATACTTTGGTATTTACTGGGGTGTATTTTATCATCCACATCCATGTTTCCTCAATATGTAATATTCTTTCCATTCACCTATAATTGTTTAATTCCAATTTTACCCTTCGGTGCGTTTTTAGTAAAAGATATGAAAGGAATCTTTTGTCATTTTTCATACGATGCACTTTTTGACTTTTCTGACAAAAGTACGAAGAATGTTTTTTTAAAAAACTTATACGGCATGAATGGATTTTTAAAACATTATTTGAAAGAAGCTTCCTTTACAAGTTTTCAAGTTTATTTTTAATCAACTTCTTTTAGTTCATAATTGTGCGACATGTTAAGAAAGGAAAAGTGTTTTTGAAGTAGAAAGGATATTTTTCTCAAGAATGAAGTTCAAGTGTTTTATCAAAATTATTTTCCATCTAAGATAATAAAGGGTTCTGTTTTTATCCCTATTATTATATTTATTTGATTATGTTGTGATGGAATTATTTTTATGAATTCCATTATCTTATATGAATTGTTTTATGATGTCATGATGTTTAAGATTCCAATTTTTATTACATGGGTTATGCTATGATGTATGGTTTATGATTTTGTGGCACACATAAGAATGGTATCATTATGAGATGGGTGGGACCTATATATCCCTCCAATGCATTGGGTAAAGATTTTATATCTCATGAGATAGACATAGCTGGAATGGTAGGTTATACCGGTTCAGTGAAACAGGACTGAAACGAGGGTGACTCGGTTCAGAAAGGGACTTTGTCCACTAAGATACTCTTGGCAATGAGTCTTGACTAACAAGAAATGATTCTCTATGATTATGTGTGTATGCCACAATGTTTCATGTTTTAAGTTATGATTATTGGGATTTCATTTCACTACTATGATTTATTCCATGTTATGAAATTATGCTCTCTTTTGCAGGTTAAGACTTCCAAAATGTTATGTTCTTATGAATATGATGTGATTGATATTTATTTACCCTTACTGAGCATTTGATCTCACCCTTTTATGTTTTCTTTTCCCCAAGATATAAAGAAAGGTTTTAGGTAAAAAAAGTAAGATCTTTATGGAAGATGTTGAAGATCTTTCACCACGATTAGAAAATTATATTCCGAGTTTTCCAAGACACTAAACTGTTACGATCCTTGTGTGTGTGTTTTTGTTATGTACTAATTATTCCACAAAAGTAATGTAATTTCAATGTACGTCAAGCTTCGGGTCTCTACAGTTGGTATCAGAGGAAAGGTTTAGTCAACCTTTGGAAACTATGATGCGAAAACGTTAGTGAGATCCCTAGAGATATTTCTCAGGTATGTCTAGGGATGTCCATAACGATAAAGTATACGTATAGGATACAGTCCTAGAACTACGGTAACGATCATAGAATTTAACCTAAGAACATAGATATTGAAGTTACTCCCCCTTTATTATGATTTTTGCCTCTAACACTATTCTTTTTGGGTTTTAGAAAATGGCTGGAAACAAGGTGATTCACGATAATGGAGGATATGATGGACAATGGAATGATATTCTTCATGAGCAACCAAATGAAATGGGATTTGGAAGTCCAAACATCATTATTATGCCGAATCAGCAATCTCATAATATGATCAATAAAGTAAAATTTGGTAAGTTTCCTGACTCGGCTAATAAGAGAATGATGGAGTTTCATGATGATCATAGAGGAAAGAAAGTTAAATTTCCCCTATGTAAATCATGTGGGAAGAGGCATCAAGGAGAATGTTTCAAAGGAGCTGGATGATGCTTTGGGTGTGGAAAATAAGGACACAAAGCCAGTAACTGCAAAGGAAAAGGTTCAGTTAACACCAGGGATGAGGATAATGGTATTGCTACGACACCAACAATGGTTAAATGTTTTAAATGTGGAATGTACGGGCTTTATGCAAACCAATGCCCTAAGGGAAAGTCTCATGAAGAGAATCAGTATGGTCGTATGGGTAGTATTTATGTGGATGATGATGAAGAGACCACAAATGATATGTGAGATGAAAGAATTGTTGAAGCTCGGTCAATGGTTTAAGAATGTAGTGGAATGATTACATGTTTATCATGTGTAATGTTGTATAAGTAATCTCATGGTACTATGGAATAAAGAGAAATCTAAAGATTGTTACACTATTGTCTTTCCTTGAGTTTTGAAAGTGTATGATTAATGTTACCAGTATCCATGAAAGGTTATTCAGATATTTTTGGAATGTAGATGATATGCGCATAATGAAGGGATAATGAGAAAATTAATTTTTTGATAGTATTCATGAGCTCATGACTGATATAAGGATAAGGTTATGTAATGGATTGAGTATATAGAATTTTTGGATTTTGGTATGTTGAAAGAGTTAACTTTTGACATCATTTATGTTTTCACTAAGGTTAATGGGTATTCATTTTTCAAGAGAATACATGATTAAGGAATTTACATGATTGAAATGTTACCAACAAGATATATGGGGGATAAATGATGGTATTCACATGCTTGGTTGACGACATTTCAAGTTATCATTTTCATTATACTATGAGCTTGGACCGAAGTATATTAGATAAGCCTAAAGATTGGAATGGATTATGTTAACCATAAGTTAGTATTGTTTAAGGATAGTTCTTTTTTTGATATTATTTATGTGATGTTATAGTAATGTAGTTTTAGAAAAAGGAAAACCTGCAGGATGAGCGGCAGCCCATCGCGTCGGACAAGGCTGTGGGAATCGAACCCACAACTGAAGTGCGACTGGCCTTTATCACCTACCACTGGCCTGCAGGAAGTCCCTGTTTAGTAGAAACTAGTTTTATTATATTAAGCAGTATGATATATAAAGTATAAGTTCATTTTTGGAACCATATACGATTAATCTAACCATAAGATGGACTTATAACTTTTGCTAACCTTTGGTTTGAAAGAGATGGAATGACCCATCATTCTATCACATGATCTGCTAACACTTAACGAATAACAAATTCAACTTCATTTATTTAAGATATGAAGTGGAAATTGTTTAAGGCACAAACAACAGTGAGATTGTACCAAAATAATGTAAGTATTTATTCTAATTGAAATTCTTCAACTTTCGGGAAACGATCTTGAAAACCAAAAATGTTTTCCTAGTGCTCTTATATCTAATTAATCAGATGGTACCTTAGATCGTCACAAATTTATGGATTTGTGATTGTTGGCTTTTCCATAGCCATGTTCTCTACCACTCTCCATCAGAACATGATGGTTAGATTTTTCTTCCATATCCATATTTTCACCTATGTGGAAACCCAGTGATTAGTTTATTTGGGTAACAGTTACGTTTCATACTTTTGTTTTTAAAGATTGGTTTTGGTATTCCTTTATACGATGTGGGGTTCGATTAAAGAAACTTTCGAATAGTAAACCATTTATAACCCCGACGAATTTCGAGGGCGAAATTCATTTTAAGGGGGGTTGAATTTAACACCGTGAGATTTTATGAAAATTATTCTTTTTAGTTTCATTAATGTCTTGTGTTGTACGCTACACCAAAAGGAGCTTGCACAACACGCATCCTTGACTTGGCTTTCATTACACGCAATCGCGACCTTCCTTGATAGCGTGTGTAGTACGCAATAACGAGTTTCACTAAACAACAATATGCTATTAAAATATTATTAAAACTAGCCATTATGAATAGTAATAAGAACCTTTTGAAATTTTGTAATTTTATTTTTCAAAATGGAATTCATTTTTGGATTCCTAATATCGAAATTAGCTTAGGGTGAAATTTTGGTGATTTTCGGATAACTTTCATATTTTGATGAATAGTGAAAATTATTAAATTTTAATTAAAAACAACTTTTTCAATCGAAATAATTAATAGTGATAAATTATTAATTTGAGTGGTTTTAAAGTATATTTAGAATATATTTTTACAATTTAATACAATGTTGGTTATTGGATGTAATTTCACATTTAAACTAGACATAAACAAATGTCAATCTTTTGATAGTTATTATCTCTTAAGAACACGCTATTTGTTTTGACGACGGGAATTAATTTTTAAATTAATTAATGCAACTGATATGTTTTGAATTTGGTAAAATAGAAATAATTTTTTACTTCATAATATCAAATATAGCTGAGGCCTAATTTTTGGTATTTTTCTGAAAACTTTCAATTTTTGATGAATAGTGAAACCACTAAGTTGTAGTTAAAAAAACTGAATTTTTCATAAAACTTAATTTTACTGCTTCTGTGAGTGGAATTTCAAAAATCCGAGAGACACAGTTGATTTCAGTAAGTAAAATGCGGTTCAATGAGATGAAAATAATTTTTGGTGAATAGTAACTTTTTACTTTTATTTACCACGGTTAAAAGTAAATAGGGTAATTAAGGGTAGAAATGATATTATTATTACCCTAAAACATTTCCTAATTCTATTGGACAGGTGTAATTCGACCAAAAACAAACATAGGAATAAAATATGACCATTTAGGCCCACATGGATTATATTAGGACATTTATTATTAATTTATTTAAAGAAGGGTTAAAAGAGTTAAAATCAAAGTTTATTTATTAAAACATTTTTAATATAGGGTTATACATAAGATAAATTAGATTGTAAATATTCATTAGAAAGATAAAACGATTTCCTACATAATGGTATTTTATTTGTAATTTTTAGACATAAATAATTTAATTTATTTATGACACAAAAATGATGTAGTAATTATCTTATTAATGAAATATTGACATAATTGATGTTATAAATACCAATATAAATGTAATTTAAGACTTTTTATGAATTAGACTAATTTTCTAGGTTAATATGACATGTTATTATTGCTTTAATTAACTTTTTTCGAACTTATCATTCTGTTATGATTTTCAAAAAAATCAATTACTAAATAGTGTCAAAATTGACATAAAATAGTTTTTAAAACAAATATTATATTATTAATTGTTATTTTATTCCTAAAAATCTAAGGTTCGGCCAAATGACTTAGATAAGGTTATATATATTATTAATAAACAATTTGGGGTTCGTTTGGCTTCTTATATTAAGTTTATTAACCTTATAGTGTAAGAACACAAGAAGACACGGTAAAAGTAAAATAATTTAACTTAATGTTAAATATAAATGATAAGGTTAAAATAGGAACCTAAACTTGTCTAAATTCTATTGGATGAGAGGATTTCGACCCATCCCCACATTAGCCTCGATATAAATCAATTTAGAGCTATTTAAAACCGAACTTGACTTTATAATAAAATAATATTTTTACTTATTCCAAAGGTGCCCCTCTCCTCCCTTATAAAAGGGCACCTCCTCCCTCTCTTCCTCACACAACTTTGAGCCTTCATGCTCGGCCAACCCCTACCAAATTCTCTTCTAAACTTCCCTAGAAACATTCTAGAGGTTCTGGTCTTCCTCAAAGACCAATTTTAGTTCCCTAAAAGGAGGTCTCAAAGAGGCGCTTCAAAGAAGATGAGGTTCAGACACTTACGAAGCAAATCAGACCTAAGGTAAGGGAAATATCACAATCTCATTTTTATCCGAGATTGTTTAAACATTGGTATTTAATGGGGTGTATTTTATCATCCACATCTATGTTTCCTCAATATGTAATATTATTTCCATCCATCTATAATTGTTTAATTCCAATTTTACCCTTCGGTGCGTTTTTAGTAAAAGATATGAAAGGAATATTTTGTCATTTTTCATACGAGTTACTTTTTGACTTTTACGACAAAAGTACAAAGAATGTTTTTATAAAAAACTTATACGGCATGAATGGATTTTTAAAACATTATTTCAAAGAATCTTCCTTTACAAGTTTTCAAGTTTATTTTTAATCAACTTCTTTTAGTTTGTAATTGTGCGACATGTTAAGAAAGGAAAAGTGTTTTTGAAGTAGAAAGGATATTTTCCTCAAGAATTAAGTTCAAGTGTTTTATAAAAATTATTTTCCATCTAAGATAATAAAGGGTTCTGTTTTTATCCCTATTATTATATTTATTTGATTATGTTGTGATGGAATTATTTTTATGAATTCCTTTATCTTATATGAATTGTTTTATGATGTCTTGATGTTTAAGATTCCCATTTTTATTACATGGGTTATGCTATGATGTATGGTTTATGATTTTGTGGCACACATAAGAATGGTATCATTATGAGATGGGTGGGACCTATATATCCCTCCAATACATTGGGTAACGATTTTATATCTCATGAGAAAGACATGGCTGGAATGGTAGGTTATACCGGTTCAGTGAAACAGGAATGAAACGAGGGTGACTCGGTTCAGAAAGGGACTTTGTCCACTAAGATAGTCTTGGCAATGTGTCTTGACTAACAAGAAATTATTCTCTATGATTATGTGTGTATGCCAAAATGTTTCATGTTTTAAGTTATGATTATTGGGATTTCATTTCACTACTATGATTTATTCCATGTTATGAAATTATGCTCTCTTTTGCAGGTTAAGACTTCCAAAATGTTATGTTCTTATGAATATGATGTGATTGATATTTATTTACCCTTACTGAGCATTTGAGCTCACACTTTTATGTTTTCTTTTCCCTAGGATATAAAGAAAGGTTTTTGGTAAAAAAAAGTAAGATCTTTATGGGATATGTTGAAGATCTTTCACCACGATTAGAAGATTATATTCTGAGTTTCCAAAGACACTAAACTATTACGATCCTTGTGTGTGTGTTTTTGTTATGTACTAAGTATTCCGAAAAAGTAATGTAATGTCAATGTACGTCAAGCTTCGGGTCTCTACAGTCATTTAGTATTTATGGGTTATTAAAAATTATATTGAAGTCATTACCAATGGAAAATTGTAAGAAATTAGAACATTTTGTAATCATTTATGGTTATATTCAAAACATATTATCCAATAAAATAATGACATGTGTTAGTGAGATTTATTGGCTTTATCACCTAATTTTTAACCATAATTAGCTGATTTTCCCTTACTTCGGGGACACATATTTACCACGATTACTATTCGTAATGACGAAATATAATAGAGACATATTTTCCAAATTTGATCCTAAAATTTAAAATATGGAATAAATTTATCATGTTTAAATTCCATGATCTTATATAAATTATTATAATATAAAATTAAAAAACTCAACAAAAAATTGATTTCAAAAAATTTGATTAAACCATAAAATTATCTAATAAAAAATCATGTATAATGATAATAAATATATATTTATTTATATGATTTATATTTAATGAATTAGAAAGAGAATATAATATAAAATTCATAGAATAATTTGAAATTTATATTAAAATAGATCATAGTTTTACAAAATTTGAAACAATTCATTATTCACTAAAAATTCAATTATTTTAGAAACATCTAAAAAATTTACCATAATATAATTTTTTTTGATTATTTAAAAAATTAAATATTGTATATAAACTAAAACATCAATTTTTCTAAATAATAAAAAATAATACTCACTAAAAAAATCTAATAAAATTCATTTTTTTTTGAAAATGTATTTTTAAAGAATAAAATGACTTACAAAAAATTGAGTTCTTATTTTACAAACATTAATAAATTCATTTTATTAAGTTTTTACATTTTGTATATATATATAATAAAGAGTTTAATTATATTTATACTCTCCAATCTAATTGAAATATTATAACTGCAACATTTATAAAATAATATTTCATATTTCATTTAAGATCAATGATGTCTGTTATATATATTATTGAAAATGGTTCTCTTTTAAAATTTCTATTTTTACAAGGGAAATGACTTTCTATGATTATGTTTTTCTCATTCTCAATTTATAACTCTTATTCCTATAATATTTAAAATCTCTATGATATGAAATATTTCTATGTTAGGCCACTTCCCTATGTTATGCACCATGTATTCTAATTATTGTTTTATGATTCATTATTCTTATTCTATGATATATTTATGGTCACTCGATGTTACATGTATTTTTATCAGTACATATTTGTAAATATTATTGTTATATACTCATTTTTATTAGATATTTCTCCGAGGATAATATTTTCCCTCATGATTATTATTTAACCAATGATGACATGTAGGAATGTTTTACCCTTATAGTGTTCTTTATCATACCCATTATTTTGTTTCCCTTTTTGATGTGTATTGTTTGTCAAAATTTATTTAAACTGGAGAATTATATAGATCATATTTGAAATTTAAATTAATTAATTTATGGGAAATAATTAATTTGTGTAGTTAATCTACAAATAAAATGAATATTTGGGTTATTGTATTATGTTATTATAGATAGATGTGATATATATATATTGGAATTATTAAATTGTTTAGCTTGTTTTATCTCACATGGTAACTTAACCATTTTATAATTTATCTTTTCATAGAAACAAACTATAATTATGATATAGGTTGTCTCAATTAGAATTAGATGGACGTTAAATTATTTTAAATGATTATATTATTAATTTTATGGATAAGATCAATTATGTTGTATCATTATAATGAGATAAAATTAATTAACACCCAAGGGATATGTATATGTATATAATGAAATCATGAAATTTTATTATAGTTGAGATTTTGTGGAATCTCGATCATTGAAATCCATATCAAGATATAACCAAATGGATGTAGGATTTGTCATATATTAACCTTGGGATAATAAACATTGAATGGTCGATTGGGTATTAACTCAATCTTTACATTAAGCCTGAAAATAAGGCCTAAATAAACATATTATTTGAAACTCTTAGGTGAAATTCATAGGTAATTTTTCATACTCTACAAAACATTATGGGGTATTTTAATATATTTCTTTTAGAAAACACAATAAGAATATGATTATGGAAATCCATGGTTAAATTGATGGAGTCCTTGGTTGACTAAATTATATCATACTTGAACCAAAATTTAAATAGATTCAAAAGAGAGTGACATATGAAAATTATTATTATTATTGGTTTTTTAAAATTTTCAACATATTTTACTCTTATTTTATTATATTTTCTAATAAACATTATTTTTTTTATTTGGGTGGAAATATGACTATAAAAAAAATCGGGTAAAGGTGTGCCCTTAAAATCTTATAGAAAACTAATGAGGCATGTTTGGAAAGTGTGGGTAAGAATCTCAATATTTTCCTATTTAAAAGAAATGCATGAGTTTTATAGACATACCCATGATATTGATTAATAAATTACATAATAATTCATTCCCTTAGTTATTTTCTATTAGTGGGTGTTAAATAATATTATATTAGTGAAATTTATGTAATTAAGAGAATATATACACCACTTGATTTTTTAAATAATTTCTTTATAGTTATATATATCTTCTGGAATATTTTGTTCCACACATCACTCTAAGCTAAATAGAAAAAACAAAATTTTTGAAAAATAATTCAATTCATGAAAAACATCCATACATTTTGAGAATCTAATATGAGAAAAAAATGATAATATATAATTAAAACATTTTATTATAAAAATATATACATGTATTTTTATTTTACATATTATTATTATTTATATTTTCATAAACAACTGCATGATATATTGATAAAATACAATGAAATAATGTTAATATAAATGTGTTTCTAAATTTAAATACATATTTTTAGACCAGTAATAAATATTATAAAATTAAGAAAAAAAGTATTTAATGGAAAAAACATTTTCATAAAGAATTATAATATTAATATATGTTGTGCATTGTTAAAAAAAATTAACCATTATTAAATATATTTTAATATATTCGTAATATATATAATCATATAAATTATCTTTCATCTATATATTTTCACATAGTATGTAATATGAATAAATTATTTGTATGTTTATACAAAAAAAATTTCTAAAAAAAATTAATGCGTTATGAATGTTAATATAAAAATTAACTATATTAAACTCTTTAAATTTATTCCAATAAACTAATTTTTTTTAATATTAATTAATGCATTCAAATTTTTAATCGATTTTATTTTTATTTATGACATTATAAAAAGATATGAATGTAAAAATATGTTACTATAGTAATGAAAATATTTTTCACAGAATTGTTTTTATAATTTTAGTGTAGTGATTATCAATTTTAAATAAATATATATATTTTAACATAGAGACTAATATGATTTCTAAATTTAAAGAAATATATTACCACTAATTTATAAAAAAAATTATAGTAAGTACAAAAAAAATACTTAATGTATAGATATATATTTTTTCTAAAAAATTACAATATATTGTTTTTTAAATTTAAAAGACAGTTTTATAATATTATGAAATTAAAATAGATTTATTATATTCAGAAATTGGATTCATTACATTAGAATTATGTAGTATAGTTCATCATAAATTATAAGTTAAATATAAATTATTATGTGATATTTTTAATAAATATTGATAGGTGTAAAAATGAGTGACATACAACCTATCTAATTTTATTTAATTATCCATAAAAAACGTTCATGTAGTCTTTTTTTGGTTGGAAAATCATACCTATATATTTCAAAAAAACTTCCTCATATTAATTATCAAACAATGATGCAATTCCATTCGTATCCCCACCTACCCTTCAATTCTAAGGAAAAGTCCATTTGTTTCCCATATAAAAAAACCACATCTACCATCTTCATACCATATATAATAATATAATTTCTCTTGAAAACCATACAATTTTAACTATCCTATAATACCATTTCTAATTTATTATCCTTTAGTTAAAATAATGTTTCACATGTCTTCCAATTCCCATATGTCAATAAATATAATACAGAAGTCCTAATATAGTGTATTATCCATCCCCTATACTTTTCTTCTTTATATTTATCATCAATCCTCCTCAAAATATATGATATAAATATTGACATAATTATATCATAATAATTGGTGGAATGAAATATTATTATATTCATGTAAAAACCATTATCTATTCCCATATCATGCATTCTAAAAATGAAAATGTAACTCATGCGTACATGAGAACAGCCTCTGTAAATAAAATGTTTTATTTTCTAGGACTAACTTATATGAATGGTTCAAAGAATTATTTTAATGAATAATAATTATATATATTACATAATTGTGATGTTTTATTCATAAATAATTATTTACCTTCATTTATCTATGTCCATTGAAAAATGAAAATGTCGCTCATGTGCACACGTGTATTACAACCTCCATGTACGACATGTTTTATATTTTATAACCACCTAAAATTCATGGATATAAAATTATATATTTTTTTAATATATATGATATTGATTTTTAATATATTGCAAAAACATTATTATAAAATTATGAAAAAAATTATGAATCTTTTAAAGTATTCTGTTATTATTAGTAAATTCTCTGAAACATGCTCATCACTAATTTCATATTGAAAAAACATGAATAATAATATCATGGAATGAAATTATGAAATTATAAATCATTGAGTTAATAATGTAATTTTACATAAAATAATGGTAAAATTATGAGCCCGATATCAAATAGTTGGGATCATCATTTACATTACATTTAATATTTGAAAAATAAAAAATCCCAAACATTCGATGATGAAAATAAATAACAAATAACTTTTAAATTTACAATAAATTATTAGTTTAAAAGGGAAATAATATAATATAATTAAAAAAAATTTAAATAAATTATAAATATGGTTATTTTATATATACAATAGGTTAAATCCCTTTCTTGGATGTGGAATTTTAATGTAAGGGTTATTTTAAATTTTTCTTCATTGATGCATGTTTCCATATTATACATCAATTATCCTTTTATATTATTTAAATAATTATATATTTAGATTTAATTATTATTATTAAAGTTTCATCCCTAGTATTTAAAATTATTTTATGAATCCCTCCTTTATATACTTTACATTCAATTATTACAATAATCATAAGGGTGATTCTTAATTGACTCACATCTCATTGAGTTATAAAGATTCTTTTAGAACTCTATTATTATAAGATGGATTTATTCTAAAATATTACCCTATTATAATGTTTTTTAAGAAATTATGGTAGTTTATTTGTCAATAACATAATCCACTTTTAAAAAATTTATCACTTCCTAGATTTTCATGCCACTAAGGGTTTTTCAATAACATAATATACTTTATTTGAGTTATAATAAATTATCTCAAACTACATTCTTATATAATTATTTATTTAATAATACAATTTCAGAAAAAATTATTTTCAATTTATTTTATAATTATTTTTAATTATTTTTCACTGATTGCTTTTTTTGGGATTATTACATTCTGGATTCTAATATTTGTAAGGTGTTTTCATGACTCAAATTATTTTTTTAGGTTATAATTATTAATTATTGAATATAATTTTATATGATTTTTATTTCAATAATATGAATATATTATATTTATTTTCTTCTTAAATTTCTATGGAATTACATTTTCACCATCAAATACATTTTCTTTTATATATTTCTCTCATTTTAGAAATCAGTGATGTTAAGAAGAATCAGCAACCTCTCCAAATGTGCTATTTATCTTATATGTCTCTAATCACTACTCATTCCAATGTTTCCATTTATTATTTGGAAATAAAATTTTTATTATTATAGTTGATATTTAAATTTCTTTTTTCATATTAATATATATCATATTTATAAGATTTTTTATGATGTGTATTACAAAAATTTATTTTAAAATATGAAAATATTTATTCCTGTCAAAATCATAGGTCTTATCTTCCACTCCAAATTATCATGGGTAATCAATCAATAATTTATTAGTTTTTCAATATTCATGATTATTTTTAAAATTAAAATTTTTATAGACATTTCAATTCAGTTTTTGGAAAATGAATTTTGATTTTCAACCATCACATCATTTTTTATAACAATGTTAATTAAATTTAATAATAACCTATTTATAGTTTGCATTAAATTTCTACTTTATCTCAAAAGTTTTTATTTACGTGGAAATTTTATTCATTAATTACTCTCTAATTTAACTTATATGATTTCATTGGAGATTAAACTCATGGCATTGAATGATACATTTCTTGTTTCATTTTTTTGTGTTAAAATTCAAAGTGTTATTCATATAAATATGTTTTACATATATGTAAACATCCATGAAGGTTTTTATGATCTAATATGGATATTTTATTATTATATCTTCCATTTTCATTTTCTAAATGAGTTATGAAATGTTATCATGGATATTTTATGAAAATTGACTTTTTAAATAGGTTAAATGCATAATGTTTCAAATATTAGGGTCAATGTCCAATTGTCATACATATATATGATTTTAATTATTTTATAAAATGGAATAAATTATATAACACTATAATACGTTGAGTATTATTATATCTCATGACATGTATTAGAATACTGAGTCAATCCAAACCAGTAAGTAACTATGTTTGTTATTTTATGGGTGGGCCTACAATTATTTGGTACCTTAAGGAATCGTGTAAAGACATATATCTCATTATTTGACCTGTAACGAGAGAGATGAGTGAACTATATACAAAATTGGAAGGTATCCAATATTTAATAATGTACTTGGATATGATTCATGATAAAGGAGATGATTTTATATGTTTATATTTTCTATGTACTCCATTTATATATAATATTTATATGTCATGTTAAATTTTAATTATATGAAACCTTTCAATGATATGTTACATTCTAATTTTTTGATCTATGTCACTTTATTATTTTCTCTACATCTTTCATTATTATTCGATGCTATATATATTTTCATTTTAGTTTTATTATTTTTAATTCATCAATTATGGTCAAAACTAGTCTTTCCATATTATTCATTATCATATATTTCATACCTAATAATGTTTTCTCACAATCATAGGATATATACCTTGATGAAATTTTGATGATGTTTACCCATAATTAACACTTCAGATTACACTTTCATTTTTATATATCATTTATTAGGAATTATATATATGAAAATACATAGAAATAAGTCCAAATTATATATTATTTATGGGAGATGTTGATGAAATAGTGATAATTAATATTGTTTATGTATCTAATATCTTGATCTACTAAACCCTATGGTTTTATAATTTTGTGATTATTGTGAGATATAATGTTTAATTTATTTAAATAAATATTATTTTAGATTAGGTATTAAATTATTTTATCAAATCCAATGAAAACTTGTGTGTCTTTATCACTATAGTTTTATGTGATGGATGATAGAGACTCAATTTAAAGTTTAGTTTATCACTCTTTTTAAATTATAATGAAATTACTTAATTAATAAATCATTTATATATGGGTAATTTTTTATTTCATTTAAACATGATAGATTATGAAATCATATTCATCGAAACATGTTCTATTTTACTAAAATAAAAACTCTTGTATTCATTCTTCCTGATATATAGATTCTAAAAAATAACATTCGAATGGGTCAAGTATAGGATGATTTACTTCCAATTTATTCTAATTTGGTCCGATCTAATATAAGTTATTTCTTGAAACTCACGGTAATACATTATTATCTATTCAATGGTTTTAGTACATGATGTAACCATTCAATTAAAAACAATTATATGAAATTATAATCATGATTCATTTATGTCTTAATCACTTGTATTTTTTCAATAGTAATTTAGATGATATTTGTGAATAGGCTACCCTTCTATCAAGATATAACTCAATAATTCATCTGGACTTCATGTATTATTTTCTTTTTTTTACTTATAGTTTTAGATGATATAGATATAATTTTTTAAATGGAAACTACTATTTATACTCACTAAATTCAATATTAAAACTTCAATTATATAAAAATATTGAATTATAATCATTCTATTTTATTCATGAGTATTTCTCCTAGTGAGAAACATCAACATAAATCACTTTTTAGCCTACCTAAAATTAATATATAGGTTTATTTAGTGAAATTAATCTACATTAACCAATTATATAATTACAATTATCTTGAACCTGGTTCATATAATTCAAATAATCCAATATTATCTAATTTATTTATATAAAACAAACCTTTATTAAGGTAAATGAAACAAGATTAGAAAATAAATAAATGATTCTAAAAAATATATATATAAAGGAATGAAAATTTAGTAAGATTAGTATGAACTTCTCAATACTAATTCATGATTTTTTGTTTTGTATACATTATTATATAAAACATAGAATATATAACTATTTGGATGTATTATTATTTCTACCCTTGTTTTCCTCATAGGGATGCATGATTTGACCCAATTTTCGTTATGTGACTATTTTTTAAAATATTTTTTATATAGAATAAAAATAAATATAATGGGGATGTTTTATTTTTTGATTAATGAAATTAACATGTAGTATAAACACATAATTAATATATAATGTAATAAATAATGGTAAATCCTTAAAACAATCCAAATTAATATTCCAAAAAAGTTCAAAAAAATGATCGTTCTTATTTTATTGTACATCAATATCTAATAAAAATATCATAGACTATATAACCTCTTAATTATACGCAAATCTAATTACCAATTAACTATAAATAAAATCCACCAATGAAAATAATTTCTATGGGAAGTTGACGAACCACTCAATATTCATCATGTTATACTGGTATACCTTTGATCATAACTACTTCATACAAAATTTGATAATCTTAAGTTCCTATCAGGTATCTAGGTCCCAATGATATATACCTTAGAACATGAGCAATATATTGACCCAAGCTAAATATAACATAAAAAATATCATAATTTCATGATATAGAAAATACACATCATAAAAAATAACCAAACATGATGACCAAAAGGTTTAGTGTCTTCAATATTATCCATTGTATAATCATAGTCTTTAGTAATTTATCTTTAATAAAAATCATGTAAACATGAGTATAACTAATAAATAAGTCATATTTATCTTCATAATCTAGGGAATGGATAACATTAGACATGGTTAATAATTTTATTTTTATAATGGAAAACGTATCAACAATGTCTTAAGGTGTAGATCATAAACAAATGAGAAAACATGGTTTTGGGATAAATATTTTATATAATGAACATGGGAGAAAATATTTGTCTATAGGTCATGCTAGTAGGGAATGAAATATCAAATGAAAAGACATATAGAATAGAAAATGTGTGTGGAATAATTGTATGTTAAATATCATTAAAGTACCATAATCATAGTCCTATAGAACTATGTAATGTCTCATGTTTTTTTTGAACTGAGTTAAAACACAAAATTTTCATAACATTTTCATTATAATGATGGGTCGGGTTTAAAACCACGATTTAGGAAGATTTTTCAAAAGTTGGTATCTTTTAAACATCTTTATACAAGGCTTGGGTAAATGATGGAGTAGTTTATAGATGGATGGATGGGTTTTGGGAGCACTGGACTGGGTAATGATATTCCCATCAGTTATACATGGTTAGTCAATCCATTTGGGTCAACCATGTATGATAAAATATGTGTCCAATAATAGACACATGGTGTGTAAGACCATGCGATTCAAACCTTGCAGTTTACCCAATTTTATGCTTGGAGTTAAATTATTTAACTGTATTCTTGTTTAAAAATTGATATAATTAAATTTTGTGAAATGGTGGTTTTATTTAATATAAATCAAGGATACGAGAAATTTAATTAATTGATGAAAATCAATGTATCAATATATAAAATTTATAGATAATATAATTTTATTAAATAAAGACAAAATATATAATTTTTAAATTAAATTCTTATTAATGGACTTTCATTCAATTATATGTTAAAAAGGGGATTTGCAGTTTATAAAATATGTGTAATAAATGATGTGTTTAAATGGGGAGTTGGGGTTTATCAAAGACATATAATAAACAATGTGTTTAAATTGGGATTTGTAGTTTACCTTAGAGGTGTCGTAAATTATTGATAATACTAATAACATAGTTGCAATTATTATTGTTATTATCAGTATTATTACTATTATTCTTATTATTCTATTAATACATATAATAAATATAGGGATTATATTTATTATTTGAGGTAAATGCCATGCAGGAGCCGCATTTCCATATTCTCTTACATGAAGTGTGATCCCTCCTGCTTTCTTACATGTTTAAGTTTCATTACCCCCAACTATCATCTCACTTTTGGGTGCTATATTCATTCATTTACTTAACTAATGATGTCTGTCTATGCGATGTATGTCTTTATCCATGTGTTTCATTGTTCATGTCACATGTTTCGTTTCTACGTCACAAGGAAAGCACACATGGTGTAGTACCCATGGGTGGCACATTTCCCCCTCCCGGCTCCTCTACACACAACGATCCATCGTTTTATTTCACAAAAGATATCATTCATGGAAATGTTATCCTGTGTCCATGTGTTTCATTGTTCACATTAACTATTTGTGCTCTCCATCACACAGTCTATGTTAGAATGAAACCCTTTATTCGGGTATTAGATGGTTTCTTTTCTATCTTCGGGTTCTCGGGGGTTGTAAAAGACATCTTGGGACCTTTTGGTTAGTATTCTGAAGACCTTCATAGAAGTATATGTGGTTTGGCTCGATTCGTTTCACCACTATAATTATTTTTAATTGAAAAATATCAAATAACATGTTTCTCTCCCATTTAATTAGGTTCGTATGGTTTATTTGAGTTTTGGTTATTTAATTGGGAGTGTTTTGGTCCATGCCAAACTAATTTTAGGTGTCAGTATTGTTGTTAGGTTGTCACTATCCATTTTCAAGATAGTGATAATTTATTTTAATGTGTGTATTTGAGATCAAGTTGTGAATTAGAGTTAGAAATCATGGCCTGCCCATTTATTTAGGTCGGGTTCTCAACGTTCCCATATTTACAAAATTCAGTTTTTTATTTACAATTTTTGATAATTTTTACTGAAATGTTTGAATAAATTATTTATTTGCGGGAAAATATAATAAATACTTGACAAATTATATACTTTGAAGTTGAAATTGAGTTAGTTAGTTGGGGGATTAATTATAAGATATTTAATTGGTTAAAATGGGATTATTAATTAGGAACTAATTATGTGCTTTAAGATATTAATTAATCATAGGGATTAATTTTGAGATATTATATTGGTTAAGAAGAGATAACTATTTTTGAATTAACTTATTTAATTGAGATAATAATTATAGGGGGGTTCATTTTGAGGTGATAAATGGGTTAGGTTGAAAAAATAAATTAAAAAATAATTATGTGATTTGAGATAATAATTAATTGAGGGATTAATTATAAGATATTAAATTGGTTTTGTTGAGATAATTAATTATTAATAAATTTTGTGTTATAAGATTGTAATATTGATTATTAATATGGTGATTAATTATGATATTTTAATCTAGGACTGAGATGAGAAAATTTATTAGTGAATAAATTATGTGATATAGAGATGGTTTCCTCGAGATAAAATAATTAATGAATTAATTATCTGTTATTGAAAAGGTTTCCTTTTAACTAGTTATTTTTTAGTTAACTAGATTAATATTTGTGATTAGTTAATAATTGGTTTATCTAAAGGAGTAGTTATTTTTATCTAACTATTGATTTATTAATGAGGGGAATGATGATAATTAATTGTTCAATTAAATATATCATGATGTAGTAAATGGTAAATGGACATTTATGGGATCATGAGTATGGAATTGTAACATGTACATTCAGAGGTAAGTGAGTATCGAGTATTAAAATGTATATTAGTGGTGTGTGCGTAAAGAATGGTAACTTGTAAATTCTTGGGCGGGTGAGTATAGGAAGGAAAAATGGGCATTCATGGATGTGTGAGTATGTAATGGTTACTAGGACATTAATGGGTGCATGATTATGGATTTTTGAAATAGACTTTCATCGTGTGTGAGTATCGAATGGTACCATGGACATTCATGGTTGCATGAGTATGGAATGTAAATAGGGAAATTAATGAGTTTGTGAGTACGGAAATGCGTCATGGACAATTGGGGTTCATGATAATGGAATGGTAACATGGACATTCATGGGTGTGTGAGTATTGGATAGTGACTTGGACACTCATAGTGTGTGTGTATGTAATGGTAACATGGAAATTCTTGGGTTTCTGAGTATGGAATGGTAATATGGAAATTTGTGATTGCTGGATCTTGGATTAATAACATAGAAAATCAAGTGTGTTTGAGTTATGGAAAGATAATGTCATTGAAATGTGTCAAATATAAGAATAGTAACGTACTCATTTTTTTTAAAAAAATTAAATAATGTGATAAATACTTCATTATAAATTATTTATATATATATTGTCCCTATTAAAACTCTTATTTTGGCTAGGATTTGAAGTATGTATCGTTATTTGGTGTCCATTTGAAACATGAATGGGTAGTTTGTTATTAATTAAATTATGTTATTTTGTTGATATACTTGCACTCTGTTTAATTTTATTACATTGTTAGATTATTTTAAAAACCAGTGGTTCCAGACTACTAATATTTATATCTCACACCATATTTGGTATGCCATTGATATAGGGCACCTGAGTAGACTCGACTTATTTACATGACCATGGACATTTCTTGTCGTTGTTTTCTTATACCTAAAATTTAGGAGAAAAGGACCGGGCATGAAATTTGGATGAATGTGGATATCACACATAGAGCTTTGGGAATTTTCATTGTTTTCTATACTAATATGTTAAGCATACTAATTTTATTTACTAATTTAAGATATGTATCACCATGACATTGCAACATTTTATATGCAGACATTGTCTATTTTCATTATTGATTTTTTATTACAATTGACTTTCATGGAAATATTTATTGTTTTATATGCCTTCAGTTGTTGTCATTTATTTATATTTTGTGATACTTTTGTGAAGACTCTTAGATGAGGGTATAGTCTCCCCAATGATTTTCCTTACACCCTTGCTACTAGTCATTTGGCTCTTTTTTATGGGGAGGAATGATTGAGTTCATGTGGCGACCGAACGAGCTAATAGTTTGATGGTAATCTGGGTCGAGATGCGACAATGTTGTATCATAGGGTCCAATTTTATTCTTTTTCAATTATTTTCTATATTTTGGGTTTGTAGATAGGATACTAGGAATGTTTTGACACTTGTTTAATAGTTATGTTTTGGAATGATTACCCCACGTATGAAAAATGACCAATTTTCTAGTGCTAGGAATTGATGTTTATTCTATTTTATATTACATTTTTTGTTAATTCACCTTGTGTGATTTTTGTATTTTCCACTACATGTTGATTTTTTGAATTTTTAAAATTTCCCTTTGCATCATATGGCAAGGAAGATTCATTACATTCATCATCTTAGGACCTTATAGATTCACATATCATGAATATAACATTACTTGTAGTTTTATTTGCAATATTTCTACTTATATCGATTGTGTGCCTTTTGTGGAATTCCATGTAGTCATATTCTTAACCATGCCTCATTAGATTTCTTGTTTCAGCAGTATAATTATCAATCATGGAAGTTTTAATTCCATTATTTATATACTTATAGCATGTTTCATTGTTATTCCATGCTTTTTTATAGCATGTCTCTATGTTACTAATTATGAGTACATGCTAGAGATTTGTTTATGTGTAAATAACTATATGGGTAGAAAAAAGGATATCATGGGTATTTAATAATTTTAAAAAGTGGCTATAAAAGGTAAAATGTGTCATGGAAATTTAATTTAGTTCAATGGTATCTAAATTCCACCTATAAAATCTTTGGGCACTTTATGGATTTTTATATGGACACTAATATCACTTGTGGGGGGGGTTATGAAACTGGATTGAATAAATAGGACCCTCAGATGTATCCATTTTAGTTAAAACTTATTTAGAAACTAAATTTCATGTTTATGATTAAATGACACTGAATTTTAAATGATTAATGATGTATTTTGATGTAGCTTTCATATTTTACCCATGTGGAATTTAATTAAAAACAAGTTCATTGTTGTGAAATAGTACTTGTAGTCTCGTTAAAATTCATTCAAATGTTTTGTGGTAGAAATGAGTTAAAGATTTATCTAAAATGAAAATTGTCTTTTTGGCCTAGTGAGTTTCATTTTATATGATCTAAAAATAGGTTTGATGTGTATACTTCGTAATGCACTAGACCGTGGTAGGTAGTGCCCTTAGAACAAGATATGTCCTGTTTCCAATATGATTTTTTTTACAATGGTACCATTTGAGTATGATGGTCCCCAGTACGACTTTTTGTTTTTAAATAATTAATCACTTGTTTTAAGGGGTGCTCATTGTGTCTAGAATTTTGATTTGGGAATATCCATTCAGGAATTCATGGTTTAGCAGGTTATACATTCCACTAGCATGATCTGTTGTTAAATAAGTCCATGGGTTATGTTCGGAGTAGTGTGTTTTTTGATTTTTTGTAACTTCATCCCACTGCTCAGTAAGACTTTTTGGGACTCAGGTATTTTAATGCACTTGTGATTTTAACTTTTCAACTTTTATGTTAAATTCTGATGTGGTTAGGCTATTGGTTTGATAGTAAACCGGGCCAAGATGATACCAAATATGAAGTTCCATTTAATTATTGTATAACAATGATTTTTGAAATTCAAATAATAATATAAAACCATATTATCAAATATATCAACATCATTTTCACACATAAACTTTTGAACAATACATCACACATGAAATTCATAAACAAAACTCATAAATGAAGCTTCTTCCATACCATCAATAAAAAAATACTTGTGAAATATTATTCTCACATCTCATTCATAGAAAATACTTGTGAACAAAGTGACCCAAATCTCATTCTCTACAAAACATGAACAATAGTTTTCATTTTCTTATAAAATGGATGGGTGTAAAATTATATAAATTATAATAATTTTTTAAAAAACATTATCTATATATTTGTTTTTTATGATAAAAAGTTTTTTGAAATGATTATGAAGAACATAATTCTTTAGTTAGATGCTAGATCTTATCTTCGAGATCACCATAGTGGTGAACGAGTAAGTTAATTTATAAATACCGGGGGATTATATATTAAAAAATCACATCAGTTAGAGGTATTGTTGAAAACATTTCAATAGAAATTAATTTTTGATGTGCAACCCTAGAGGGGCATAATTGGACCCCTTAAATATGTGAAGATAATGCACTTTCGAGAATACCCTTTTCAATTCCATGATATCATTACACTATTCCATGGTCAATGACTCAAAACATTTAATAATGTATTTATGGGTGGTATTGGGTTTATAAATCATCTACTAAGGCTTTATATATAAATTTGAAATATGTTACAACAATTTTACCATAGGTTTTAACATATGTACATTTTAATTTTTTCCTTGTTAACTAGATTTTATAAATATAATTTATATTTTATTAAAAAATACGAAATAATCACTATTAATAAAAATTTTGTTTTGATTCCAAAATTTAACAACCATTAATTCTAATTTCATTCCTAAATATGTCCAAGAAAACATTCAAATATAGATATATAACATAAATATATGCAACAATTTCATTTGAAAAATGATTTATTTCCATTATTAGTTCGTAATGTTATTTATTATTGATTTACTATTGAATTACTGTTAACATATTTATTAAAAGTATTAAAATTAATATTATTCTAATTATGTAAATTAAATCAATTTAATTTATGTTATTAAAATTACTAGATATTTATAAAAAAATTCATTATGAAAATTCTCCATTATCATGGTAATTAACATTATTCTTAATAAAATTGAAATTATGTATAAAAATGAAAATTAACTTGATAAATAATATTTGAATTTATAATTCATATAAGAAGTGATTTTTTTATATTTCATTTCTAAAACTGATAATAATTGTTTTTAAATAAGCATGTAAAAACAGTTTTCAATGTGAAATATAACTTGAGTTTCAAAAATATTAAAAAGTTATTTTTAAATATAAAATACAATTTTTATTTGATTTATATTAATAAATAAATATAATTTTTATATCATAAATTTTATCTTGATCTTTTAATCCATTTGTTAATAAAAAAATTGAAGTATTTAGCAAAAATAATATTTTTATTATTCAACTTAAAATTATTTATTATTTAAAAAAGTCAAAAAATTCATCTACAAATAAATTTTTAATAATACGTCCAAAAATAACGTCAATTTGGAAAAGATAAAATTATAAATTTTAAAAATTCATTTTTTTCAATAAAAAAAATACATAGTGAATAATTGTTTCATAGAAAAATTCATTTTCAAATATTATCTCTTATAATTTCTATATTAATTCATTTAACAAATAAATTTTTGTTAACATGTTAATAATATAAAATTAAAATTATGATCCTTAATAAAATATTTTATGAAAAAAAATTCGATAATAAAATGAAATATCATGAAAAAATTCCTTTCTAAATTATAAATTATCTAATATTTAATTTAAAGTAAACAATTTGAATTTAATTTCATTAGAGTTCACCTTTATTTTAATTAAATTAATATTTATTAAATTGGTTACTTCTTTTCATAAAAATTTAAAGGCTAGTTGTTAATGGTTATAATGAAATATTTATTTTTTATCTAAATATATCATGACATCATTTATGTTTCAAGTTTCATTTGGAGAAAGCAATGAAATAATTTTTCATAGTTATATAATAGAATATATTAAAATATTGAGTCATTAAAATCTACCCCTTAAATAAATTGCATCCATGAATTTTTAATGGATAACTATTAATTAAGAAAATGCAATGTTGAATTATAGATGAATGTGACTTTAGATATAGCTTTTTGAGTGATATCAACCTTACTAACATAGGCAACATATCATTTTTAGTAGAATATAATTATCACTAATATTTTGTTTTTCTAAAACAATTTCACTAAGAGTTTACCATTACTCATAAATAATAACCACATTAAATATTTTTTTCCTGAAGGTACTTGTCATCATTCAATCACTATCATAATATTATAATTGAATATAAAATGTGTTTCCTTACACCAGACAATTTTTTCTACTAAGTGGAGAGAACCATTTAATCACTAAAACCATGTTAAGTTGTTCTAATGGATTGATAATAATATTTCTTACATAATAATAACAACAATTTATTACTTGTAATACAATATAATTGGATATTTTCTTCAATAATCAAATAATATGGCTCGTGATTTAATGTTCATTGAAAATTTTATTTTCCATCAGTAGTGGGTAGATATATATGCAAATTGGATATCCAAAATTTTTTATTTGAGTTTCTATTTCACTTGTTAAATTTTTTTCATGACCTACATTCCACATTTGGGATAGAAAATTCATTCCCTTGTTCATTCAGTTTAAGAGGTTACTGATGATTATTATTTTGTTAGTTATTTGGAAAGGGCATAATTTTTATTAACACTCGTATAGAAGTCATTTTAAGCATTATAAATTATTTAAATCCATTTATAAAACCTTATTATATATCATATCTCGATAATAAGGATACCTATACACAATCCATTTACACAGAAAACGCTTTCTTGTTCCTAAAATCCATTTTATTGGGGTTTTATTCCCACATTTTTCAATTGTATAATGTTGACTAATTTTAAATACATCATGATCATAAAATAATATTTTTTGAAACTCCATCTATCTATTCTATATAGAGTTTTGATTTTTTTATGTATTTTAATTATTAATCATAAATCCAAATAGTCTGGTGAGTATAACAATATGTTTTTATCTGAAGATTATAACCTCACTTTTTTCTCATTCAGAAAATTACTATATTGAACATTACTCCCATTAATACAATGGTTTCTCTTTGATATAAAAATTATTAATACTAAAGTATTTAATCATGAGTTATCAATATTAATATCATAAAGTAATTATATATTGTGGTTCATGGTGTTAGTTCACATCCCTGGTGTGGAGTTGTAGAGACGGCATGTGGGTGATGACCCCTTATCGTGTGGAGTCCCTAGGGATTTGTTACATTTATTTTTATGTGTCTTTGGAGATCTTATTCGATGATTATTACTATGTATTCAGTTCTATATTTTTTCTAAACCACATTTGGTATCAATTTTTCAGATTCGGTTTATCAAATGTTTTTGATGTTTTATGTATCAATATTCTGGTAAATAATTTCCAAATAGAAATAAATGATACTTGAGAACTTGTGAAAGCCCATGGGGATAGGTAACTCCCTTCAGGGATTTTCATGGGCCATGTTTGGTGTTGGATTTGATGGAGACCATATTTGGTTCAAGACATATTATTAGAAAGTTATCATGATTTTATAGCATGAAAACTAATTTTACATGGAAAGGGGTAATGTTTTTTTGGATAGATGAATATTAGGAATTCATCAAGGAGATAAAGAGAAGGATAATCATTATACATGTACTTACAGTAATAATAAGTAGATAACATTTTTTGATATTTTATGATGATAAAAATAATGGCATGTGTTTTTGTACTCTTGCATAATGATATTTTGATAGCATGCGCCTCATGAAAGTTGATGATCCATGACTAGAACATTCTGATACTTGATCAAGATATACCTTCTATTATTTTTACCTATAAAATATAGAGGCACAATCTCTATGGTGAGATGTGTGACACTTATACCGATGACAAGAGTCTAATGTATATATTTACAAATAAAAAACTCAAAATAAATCAAAGGAAATGGTTAGAGATAATCCTTGAATAAAATTTCTCTATTCACTATCATCCTGGTAAGGAAAATAAGGTAGATGACACTATTAGAAGAAAATAACCCATTACTCTATCAATGATGTGGATTGAGAAATAATCATTCTTCCTGGATTTGAAAAGTATGGATTTGGAAATCATAGCTGTATGGATACATCCTAACATTCCCAACTTATTGGACTACCATCTATCCATGATGAGGTTAAATAGGCACAAGGGGATGATCTCTATATCAAAAGAAGGTGAATGTGATCATGGAGGTAAACCTATAATATATCCATATCGATGATGATGGTGCGATTCATTCAAGAACAAGGATTTTTTTTCCTTTGTCACATGAGATAAAGTAATAGATATATGATAATGCACATAGCTCAACATTATCTATCTATCTTAGATGTACCAAGATGTACTTTGATCTTTGTGAATAGTTTTGGTTGGATAACATGAAGAAGGATATCGTTTGGTATTCCCAAGGTGTATAATATGTCAACAAGTTAAATTAGAGTGATATATTTCAAAGAGTATTATTCAAACATAAATTATATCAATGTGTAAATGGGAGAATGTCACTATAGACTTCATCCCTAATCTCAGGAAGACATCATAATAAAAAATATTATATGGGTTATAGTGGACCGACTAACAAATATTTCCAAATTTTTCATTATTTGATATGGTCTATCAATTGAAATTTTTTATAATAAATCAAGAGGTTGGGGTAAGGCTGTATGGGGTTCCACATTTCATCATCTCAAATTCTTATCCAAGGTTCACATCAAAATTTTATAGATGTCTTCAAAATTAATTGTTTACAGATTTAAATTTTCACATGGCCTATCACCCCCAAACTATTGGTCATTTTAAAAGAATATTCATTATCTTGAATACATGTTAAGAGACTACTTAGTGGAATTCAATGATATATAGGATCAGTATTTTCCATTACTTAAATTCTTGTACAACAAATCCATCCACTCGAGTATTCAATGGGATCCATATGAAAATCTCTATGGAAAGAGATGCAGAACTCAAACTTGTTGTGAGGAATTTGGAAAATAAATGCTACTTGGACCTGATCTTTTGAAATAGATTATATAGAAGTAAAATCCATCCAGAAACATATAAAGGATGCTCATAGTCATAATGAGAGTAACACAAACAACAATAGAAGGGAATTTGAGTTTGAAAATGGAGATACTGTGTTCCTTCAAATATCACCAGAGAATAGAGTCTTGCCATTTGGAACAAAAGGGACGATGTGTTCAAGGTACATTTTCTCCTTTTAGATCCTCAATCAAATAAGAGAAGTTGCCTATCAGTTTTCACATCCACAATGTATGGCTCAAATTCATGAAGTGTTCCATGAATCACTCATGAGTAAGTACATAGCATATTCTTCACATGTATTAAACTCAGAGGAGAGGTAGCTAGATGATGATCTATCTTACGAGTAGAAGATGCTAAATATTCTAGACTATAGGAATATCCTCTATAGGACAAGACAACCCATATTTTTAAAGTCTTTTGGAAAACCCATAATTATTATGAAGAGACATGGGAATTGGAGGAAGAAATGAAATAGAGATACCCTCCCCTATTTATATAAAATTATATTTTGAGGGATAAATTTCAAAACAGTGGAAGAATTTACTAACGAAATATTTTATCAATAAAATTTCCCTTATTGTAATTATGTTATATGGAATAAAAAAATATATATCATAGTTATTGAAAAACATTATTCTCATTAGTTAAGAATGAAATAGATGATATTTAAACAATTAAGGAACCTACACTGATGGAATTATAACATGACCCTTGGAATGGTAGCTTGGTCATTTGGAATAGTAACCCAGCCAGCAGAATTTTAACATTACCTTTGAAAGTATAAATAAAATTTTGGCATCATATAAATAATAATATGATATAATTATAGCATAGTGTTAGTACATAAATTTTTTAAAATGATAAATAATGTTTTTGTATTTTTGTAAATCAAAAATGATTATTTAACATTTTAAAATTAATATAATAAATTAAAAGAAATTTTTTAAAATAGAATAATAATTTCAAATTTTTTGTCTTATTATTATAATATAATTTTATGTGGCCATAACTTATTTTTCTTAGTGTCTTAAAATTAGTAATAATATAAAAATCTATAAGATTTAAATAAAATATTATTTGAATTAAATATTAAATTTGATATATTTATTAATTATTTTTATAAATTTGTGTTCAATTATTAAATTTAAAAAAATAAAAAATTGTTATGGTGGATTTTATTTCAAAAAATAGTTGAGTTCTTTGTGAATTGTAAAATACATCAATTTATGATAAATAAAATTATATGTTAAATTCATTATTTCTTAGGCCATTGATGATTAAAGAATCATAATAAAAAAATAATCCTCAATATTTACAATATTCATTTTTTGGAATCAATAATATTCATAATCTTGAGCCGAAATAATATTTTAATGAATAATATAACGAAAAAACCCCACTCTCTTCCCCTATAAATAACACCCATCACCACCTCTTCTCCTTACATCACAAAAGATTGGAATAAAGACCAAATTATGGGATATCCTATTCCAAATCCTATCCCTCATATCAAATATCCTTTTGTCTCATTAAAATGAAAAAGCCAATTTCACTTAAGTTGTTCTCACGTAGAAAAAATTATGAGGTAAATTCCTCTTTCAATTTATTTTATTTTTGTATTCAATATTTTATATTTTCTTATTCTAAGTTGACCTCCACTAATCCAAGTGGAATGATAACTCTAGTATCTTATATATATTAGAAAATTATTATGATAATGGAAAAATAAATCATAAAACCTCTCCTCCCCTTTAATTTATTTTGTAAATTAAATCATCATCCATTAGGTATTGACTTATCACCTTCAATGATGAAAAGATTTCCATTTTCTATTCTACCTTAAATAATGGTCAAAAAAGTATTATAATAGATAAAATAATTAAAATTTATTGTAAAACCTTTTTATTTTCTATAACTAACATACATAAATAATATTAAATAATAAAACAAATCTAGTTCATGATGAAATAAAACTTCTAAATAAATAAAAATGATTATCATTTACATTTTATCTATTGACTTATCCTCATATCTAAAAAATAAGAATATTTTTTATTTTTTATGTTAATTAGTACCATATAATTTAAATTCTATTAAATTATTATCATTTTTCAGGATCTTATATACATGTATACAGGTGGATCGATCATTGAAACCAAGATAGTGAATACTCTTGAATGATGAAATTGTGCTCTTTAACTCATCATAATCACAAAAAACGAACATAATAAAATTATAATAAACAAATAAATGTACAAGTGGTTATTTATTTAGTAATTAATAAATCTATATTATCTGTGATATTAATGTTAAGAAATCATTCTGATAAGAGTTACGGGGATTCCCAATATACACTACTTTTCCTTGGGTTTTTTCTATTTCATTACTAATTTATGTGTGGATATTACTATAATATTACTAAATTATAATTCAATTATTCACACTATATATTTTATGGGATACTAAGGTTTACAATTTGGTTATAAAAAATATTCAATGACCTTTCCAAACAAACTCCTCATTCAAAAAACACATCATTTTCCTCTCTTGAGATTATTTCTTCTTTACACAATATTAATGATTCTTGTACCATATAAACTATTGAATTTTTATTTTTCAAATATTGGAGTTTATTCTTGAATTTATGCTTTACTAAATTCTCATGAAACCATTTCATTTCCATAGGAAATATTATAGGCATGTTTTCTATACATTCTATGTGGCATGCATGATTATTTAAATGTTATGATGTGACAGGTGCAACCCGAATTATATAGCACTCAAATGTATTGGGTAATGTGATGTATGTCATGAGGTAATGTGAAATATTTTTCAAAATGATCATATATTTTTTCAAAATTATGACACTATTATTTTAAAAATATGTTTTTCAGGATCAAGATGCTATATTTGTTCACAACTATATGTTGTATTTGACCAATAAGAAATGATGTTTCATTTTTATGCATTTCCGCATTTGAATTAATTATCTGATCATTCCTCTATTTTTTATGATGATAATCTCATGATTATGATATGATGATGAATATTACACTCACTACAAGTTATATTTATTCAGGTAATTTTATATCCCCTTACTGGGATTTTTTCTCACCTAATTATTTATTGTATATCATCAGGTGATTAATTTTTTCTAAGGAGTACATGAGTTCCATTAAAAATATCGATGGTAATAAATTATGTAATCCTATTTTTAATAATGTAAAATATTTTTATTGTCCTAATTTACGAATGACACTAATCATTTGGATCCTTGTGTTTAAAACTCGTTTATGTTGTTTATCTTTTAATTGGTGTGATAGTTATGTAATTAAAGGTAGTGTATCTATATATAATTATTATAAAAAATTACTGTGGAGGGGAATAAGAAACAATTGATTTTTTTGGAGATATACATTTTGAATATTTATAAACACCTTTTTTGTAATACACATAAAAAAGAGTAAAAATACATTTTAAAAGATGATAAGATAAATATTATTTCCACATAAAATAATACTTAATTATGAATTAAATTACAAATTTTATCCTCATAGTGAAATAAAATATGAATAATGTACATTAATCATCATTAAATTGAATGAGAATAATCCTTAACAATGTAATAATATTATAAGGATGAAATTATATTTGGTATGGAACTAGGATAAGTAATTTTCTATTACCTATATAGAATGATAATTTTTCATGAAATAATATTTTGTTGGTTGAAACATTCAATCATGAATGATTGAAGTTCAATAAAAATCATTATATATCAATGAAGGAAGATGAGTAAACAAAGACCCTAATAACATTAGTATCATTTGAATCAAAATACATTTGAAAAGATGATATAGTTATAAAAACTCCATGAATTACATAACTATGGTTAAATAAAATCATTATCATGTACTCAATCCATATCAATGTTATCATGGTGATTAAAATAATGTCTCTTATGAAATTAAATTGTTGACAAAGAACCCCTTACCATAATACATAGTTTTAAATAATCTTCTTGAGTCTAATGTATTGAAAATATTATTATCTTAGTAACCTACTTTAGTAAATTATTAATTTGAATAAACTTTTTAAAATTTAAATTTTTATTATTCTCTCCATGTATATTTATTAGTTATTATATCTGAACAATATTCGTTTTTTGTTATCTTTCTCATTTTTAACTCATTTCATTATCGAAAGTTTTTTATGAATTCTTATCCTAGATTTTTTCATTCTCATATCATAAATGTTAATGTAATGGATATATTATGATATTTTTTAATGTAATAATTTTATTCAAGGAGTGTTTTTTGTATGGTTTTGGAAGACAAAATTTTAAACAAACATGTTTTATTTTATTTTTAACAAAGGAATGATAGTATCATAATTAATGTGATTTATTTTAAAGATACAATTTAAAAAATATTGATAATTATTTTTTATTTATATAATATATAATCATTCATTTGTTCTCATATCCATCTATGTAATTTTTTTAATAATTTTTCAAGTATGTTGTTAGACCATTAATTTCATAAACATTGCATACTTAATGGATTATTATTGCCAAAAAATTTCATTCCATTGAAATAATATCATTTTATGGGAGAATTGTGATATCCATTAATGGTTTTTGAGTGATGAATCATAAATTAAGAGTTTTATAAGAATAATGAAAAAATATTGAAAATAAAAAATGTTTCCTCGTAGAGATGATAGTCCACACAACACAAATTTAATTTTTTCATTAAATAATGAATGAATGGGAATGAAATTGTGTTATGATTTTTCACATCATAATAAAAAAAACAATTATATGTGTGAAATTTAATCATAAATTCCATCCATATAACCCATGATGGGAGGTGGTAGTGAAATATGGAAGTCAATTCTTTTTAGATGTTGATGTCCACAGAATCACAAGATCCACATTCATTTGTTTTTTATATGGATGTGAAAGAATTAAAAATGGTTGTTTCATTATTATAACAACACATAATAATTATAATGATATTTAGGTAATTATATTAATATGTTTATGGTAGTTTTGGAAGATAAATATTAATAAGAAAAGGTATCGGGTAAGTAATTATTCTATTTAGACCATAGACTTATTATTAACACTCTTTGGAATTGAAGGACATAAACACACTTATAATGACTATTGAATTAAGGGGATAAATAATTATATTATAGGAAATAAATTTATTATATTTTAGATATTTTTATGGTAATGTGGAGTTTTGAAATGGTGGAATTAATCATTTTTATAAGTGAAGAAAAGTACTGTTTGTGAATGACCATAAACATAAAATAATGTCTTTACACTATTAAATGAAAAAATAAACCAAAATATATAAATAATATAATATAGAGTGAGTTTTTTCCTTAAGGCATCAACTATGTATTTCTACACATGTTTCATACATGTTTGGAGTCATTTGGACTAATATATTTTACTTTTTGCTTTTTTGGTTTTCATCATTGTCACAAGTTACTACCAATGTAACATATGTTTTACAAAACATATAAAACAACTAATTTTACTAATACATGTGTGATAGAATTAATTTTAATCTCTATTTAGTCCAATTAAAAATATAAATAATGGAATATTACATTTTAAATTAAAACATTTTATATATAAAAAACACTTTTTATTGAAAAATGAGGTTTTACCATTATATGTTACTAATCTTATTTATAATTTATTCCCAAATAAATTTTTGATAATATAGTTACATATGAGTTTAAGAATAATATAATATTCATTATTTAAAATATAACTACATTAATAAAATGATTCTTTTAAAATAACATTTTCACCATTATCTTGGTCATTAACATTAATATTAGTAATCTCACTTTAAGTCTCAAAAATGAAATTAACCATATCAAATATTTTTTTAATTTGGATCTAAAATATTAAATAAATTTTGTTATATTATCTTTATAAAGGTAGTAAAATTTAATTTTTAATGTAAGGTCATAAAACAAGTTTCTATTTTTAAATGATACCATAATTTTGAAAATGATAATCATGTGTTTCATAAATTCAACACATATATTTTAAATTTATATAAATTAAATATAATATATATATATATTATAAAAAATGTCTCAAAAAATATATTTCAATCTTATGTTAAGATAGTATCATAAATATTATGGTTTTGAGAAAAAAACAATATTTTCATTATTCGCATAAAAATCATTTATTTTAGAAAAATTAAAAACCTCATGGTAACTGAAATTTCACATGGTGATGTTAAGATAGTATCATAAATATTATGTTTTTGAGAAAAAAACGATATTTTCATTATTCTCATAAAAATCATTTATTTTAGAAAAATTAAAAACCTCATGGTAACTGAAATTTCACATGGTGAAATAAATTATTATCTCCATTTTAAAAATACAAATTTCTATAAATTTAAAACTTATCTTTTAAATGAAAAAATATATATTAAAAAAAATTCATTTATAGAAAAACCTACTTTTAGAATATTAACTATTCTTAGATATATTTTGTATGAATTTATTATTTATTAAATTCATTTTATTTATACTATTAATTATTATTCCTAAATTTTTACAAACATATATATCTAAAAAATTTGTGCCATTTTAGTATGAAGTCATGTGTGTTGTAAGAACTCGATCATTGTATTAATATTTTGAAATATATATATTCCAAATCATTAGGGTGTTACAATTATCTTTGCCTGATAATTCATTTTATAAATAAATTTATCTTATTACACATAGACCATTTAAAAATAATTTAAATCCTTATTAATTAGTACTAAACTTTGAAAAAATTCTTTCCACATATAATTCCATTCATTCATTCATAATGCAGTCTTCTTTTTATTCCATATTAATTTTAACAAACAAGGATGATTGTACTAATAGCTATGCTAAAAGGGAAATTATTTGTGTATATGATTAAAAATACCACGTTTATTAAATTGTGGACTATAGTATGATTTTCCATATGTATTGTTGTTAGTGACGCATTATCCATTCAAATCAAAGAATACTCATATTTTTTTTCTTTTCATTATTGATAGTGTATCTCGAATTCATAATGATTTTTCAATTTCATATTTCTTTTTTGTGACATGTTAAAAAAAATTAGTGAATATATATTTCAAAATTAAATGATCTATATATATTTATCATTTATCTTTATATAGAACATTCCATCATAATTTCACCGAAAAGACAATTACATGCTCAAGGTCATGTGTTTAATAATTCTTCTCGTGGGGTTTCATCTTGTGTGTGGTATATATTCCAAATAATTATATTCAACCAATACACAAAAAAAATTTAAAAATTAATAGTCATTATAAATGAGAAATTATCCATTTCATTATGGTTGGGGAAACACCGGAGTGTTAACCAATATTATTTATGATTCTTTAAAACATTATTCAAATTCCATTACCTAATGAATTTAGCTTCCATTCAAGTTAAAATGATTATTATGGAATATAATTGATCAAATTTATAAAAAAAACAATATAAATAATACAATATTCCAAAAAAATAAAATTTCATTGACATTAGTAGGTCATATCCAATTGTTTACTAATTTAGCCATATCAGGCTAAATTGTAATACAATATTTAGTTACAATACATCTGAAGAATGATAAATTTTACAACCAAAATTCAGATAATATAAATATTCAATCCATCTTCATTTCTATTAAGGTATATTAAAAAACCCTTATATGCCTCTCATTATTATCATTACTATTATAATGTAAAAAATTATCAATAATAATCAATACCATAAATTTATGAAAAAAACTCATAGAAACCCCTATTTATAAGATCTATAAATAAATATAGTGTGTTTATTAACGAATGGTGAATAAATTAAATCATAATGGACATTCCATGTCTGACACTCCTATAACACCCCATGATTTTATGGTATGTCTCTCATTAAATTTCATCTTTTCAAAATCATATGTTGCATGCAACACCCAAATTAAATGAACAATGAAATATTACTATAACCTAGATGTGAAATTAGAGAGAATTAATAGTATTAATATATTTTTTAAATATATATATAAATCTATATGAATTTTTCAATATTATTTTCAACATTAATCTTCTGAGTTTTCTAGACACGATATAAAAATAAATAATATTTTACCCATAAAAGGCTATATTTTCCTAGAGGCATCTATGCCATTTTTTCATAAAGAACATGTTTTAAAACTCAATTTTGACACTTTTATAAATTATTAATTACATAGTAATCATTATTTACAATTAAATAATATCAAATTTTACATTGGTAGAAGTTTTTGTATTTTTCTGACATGTTTCATGTTTTGATAAATAATTAATAAATAATAAATTTAGAGTGATAACACATTTCTCATCTACATAATTTATAGTGATAAATTATATTTTTGATGGGTATAAATTGTAATTAGATATCATTTATATCATTTATTCCAATTTAGTTCACTAGAATCAATTTCACATTGAATTTATATATAATAATATTTCAATATTTTGAACGGTTTCACATTAATAACATGTTTTCTCACCTTGTCAATGGGAATAATTTTAAATTAGATTTAGACAATTTTATTTTATTAATTTGTAATTATATATTATATATTTTTAATAATTAGAAAAAATTTAATTAAATATATCCCTTTTATTTTGGGATAAAATGAATTGTAACATAAGTAATTTTTATTAACCCGGTTAATGGTTATTCAGATAATAAATGGTAAAAATATTATTATAAATTTAATAAATATTCAAAAAAATTGTCCTAATTTTATTTTATGAGTTATTTTCAACTGAAATCATCTTTTAGATTTTTTTTAATTGACTATTGGATCCAATTGTATTACATTATACCCTTTATAGTATTTTATTTTATGGAAAGTCAAACTAATCACACTAATTGTTTTAATAAGTATTTAATTTTGGTAATTCAGAGGATATATTCAACTATAAATATTAATATTAATGATAAAATGATTATCTTAGTTGTGGTAATTTATTTTAAATTTTTAGGAAAAATAATTACTTTAAAGGATAAAACATTGATGATACAGTAATTGTTTTGTTAATGGAAATACCGAATACATAATATTAAAAATATTAGAATAAATATAATATTATAATATTAATATTATAAATAAATATAATACATTTTTTTAAAGTGTTATTGTTGTTTTAAAATGGACATTTTGAAGATATATTTTATTTATTTATTTTTGTACAATCCAAAGAGATGAATAGTGTCAAACCTTTCATTAATGTTATACTTATTTAATTAATATATCAAAAATTGATATAATTTTATAAATATATAAAAATAATATTAATTATTGTGATAATGTTTAAAATATCATCCATGATTATTTTAAGGTTTTTTTATTTTATATTAACAACATTGACACTCGTATTGTAAAAAACCATGTGTTCATGGTACTAATTAAAGAGGTTTAAAAGGGGTTAAAATAAAATGATATGGGTATAACCATAACCTTAAAATGTATAAAAAGAAATTTTTATTTATAATTCTACCATTACAACCATAAAATATAATTTTTTTAAGGGCTCTTTTAAATTAAAAAACATATATATTATTTAAATCACTGATAGTTACAAAATGCCACTCTCCTTGTATTAAATATCTTCTATGTATCCACATAGAGAAACAATCGGTATATGAATCAACCTAAATGCATATTTTGATTGTAATGCAATTCTTCCATTATATATATATATTTATTTATTTATTTTTAATAAATTATATAATTACCCTAAATTGTTATTCATCTCTAAAATAATAGTTATTTAATTAAGATAAAAATTTAAAAAAAATTATTTCAATTCTATTATTTTTGATATATTTTTGATGAGTTAATTCGTATAAAAAATTATACATCTATTGGTTATATTAGAGAAGCCGGAAATAATTATATTCCAATTTACACATTTTCATGATGTATTCGATGTCAAATTAAATGAATAGTATCAAATTTGAAAATAAATTTATTTTATTGGATTAATATATTATTTAATTATTTAATTATAATAAAAGTTGTTAAATAATCAAAAAGGGGAAATATATGGTCAAAAATAACTTACCATATTAATTTATAATACATTTTGAATTATTTTTCTATAAAACTTTCATAATAAATATTTAAATTTTTAGGATTTTTTAAAGCACCCTTCACCTCAATTAGAAAAGGGAGAATCCTCCTACTCTTCCTTGAACCAATTAGAATCATTATATCAACAATACCCTAGGAATTTATAAACTCAATATCATAAGTTATTTTATATTGGTTATGCACCTTCCAAATGATGTACCATATATCACATAAGAATATATTAAATGATGTTATCTGATGCAGAGTTAATCATTAATTTATACTTGTTCATGTATTTTTTATCTTCCATTTCCTATAAATGTTTTTTACATGATAATGTAATATATTAATTATAATATATATTCATAGATGTTTTTATGATAATGAAACATCCATATTCCGCCTTTTATCTATCCTATAAAAAACTAAAAACACCATGCACGATACGTACAGATTACCATCTCTACTTCATGGTGTAATTGTTTTCATCCCCACTTAACATGAAAGGGTTTAATGATTGAAATAAGGGATATATATTATAATAGTGAAAAACTATGCTTCAATAAAATATATTATACATCCACTTCCTTACCCATTAACCATTAAAGGGATTATAACATCACTCGTGTGTACCTACAGTCTGTAGTCTCCATGACAAGATGTGATTAATTTTCCATGATCAACATTAAAGAATGATTCTAGGAATGAATATAATTTATAAATATGATATATATGACCATAATATAATTAAATATATTATGTTATAATATCTTATTCATGTCAACCGGGACATATACGATGAAACATGCATAGAAAAATTAATCTTTTAACACCATAAATAAGGGTAATAATGAAATAGTATTTAGAAATAGGTGATAATGTTGTATAATATGATCATATATGATATCAGAAAAATATTAATATTTTTTATTTATACATTAATGAAAAAAATATAAACCATTATACATGATGTTAATGATTGTTAATCTAACAGAAATCACAATATAAGGGTTTTTGTCACCTCACATTTTTTTCATTGAGAATTGTCTTATTTACTACTTATTTAATATGTGAGATTTTTTCCACATTGATATATCATATCATAAATATCTTTACCAATATGGTATTAAATTTTTTATTTCAAAATTATTTACATTTTTGGGTCTCAGAATTAATATTTTTCAATGTGGTATGGGACACTTTGATTGAAAAATATATTTTAAATGTATTATTATATATATGAGGAATGATTTGGAAATGAATGAAATTGTTTGGAAATGGTTAATTAAATACCCTTGATGCTTTGACGGGTCACATAAAACAAACCAGTTGACAAAAACCCCTTCTTATTTGTCCCCATGAATAATTAGATAGGTTTCTACCCATAGACATAAAATTGGATTGAGAATAGGTCTTAACGGTTTAATGGTTCATGTGCCTGAGACATGATGCCCAATAATAATGAATTTCTTACATGTAGCATTAATTTTTTGTTATATAAGATATTTTAACTGTGAAAACATATATGGATTCATTTCATTATTAGTTTATTGGATAAATGTAATATGTGTTCAGTTATCTACCATGGCATGTCGATTATTTTCATTGATTCTTGATAATTTGCATTGAACATAATCCCTTGTTAAGAATTTGAGCTCACCCTTAATTTGTTTCATTTTCCAAGGATATTAAAAAAATATATGTTAAATATTTTTCAAGTATTATAAGAATTTAATTTTTAATTTATTATGTTTTGTTTCATATTCCCTTTTTAAAAAGGGTTCTATGTATCAATATAGTTTACCAAGACTACTAAATTATTCAGTTCTTTGTGATGGGATTCCTTGTAATAATTACAATGTAATAAATTAGGGTACCGACTCTGGGTACAATGGTCTGGGACTTTACATTTGGTTTCAAATAATGTTTAGTAGAAACCATGGAAACTATATTCTCGAAATCATGGTCTATAGAACATAACCCTATGACTATCATTTATAAATAAGTATAAGTTTAGGATAAAATCCTATAAAATTTTCAATGACCATGGATAATAGAGTTTGAACATATTGAATTATAAATTTCAAAGAATATTTCCAGATTTATATGTATTATAAATGATTCTTCATTACCACATAACTATTCTTATCATTGGCCACATTGTTTGTTTTTGTTTTAGTCACTCGATATAACAATAAAGAACTAGTATAATGAAAAATGTGATAAAAATTGTGTTGATGAGAAATAAAATATGATATTTACTGGATTGAATAAAATTGTTATTATCCGTAACCATTTATCACAATATATAACTAAAAACAATCTTTGTAACCAACTCTAAAACTCACCACATAACAAAAGGATATAGTTCGCTAAGATCTAGTTGTTCTTGTCTCTAAAAAAGGGGAGTCCACTTCCTGATTTTGATACATTCTTCTAATTTGGATCAGGCACTATAGACCATTCAGACTCAAATCCCAATTTAGAAAGAATAAAATCCTTTTCAAACCCTCCATAATGGGATTCTACAGAATATATAAGGGTCTAGAACCTCTAGTTTAATAGAAAAAAAGGATCTATGAAATCAGATCCATCAGGTTCTTCCATGAGGATAAGAATAATGCCAAATAATAATATATAATGTCCAAAAAGAATAGATTATATTATTGATTCTGGATCTCTTCATTCCTAGCAACTCGCAATCATATATGAGTTGTTAGTCACAAGTTATGAAAGCAAAGACATGTCAGAATGGATAATATTGGTATCTAGGTGAGGAGCTATGAATGGTGGTGCAATCCATGGGGGGAAGATGATTCAGTTTCTTATATGATGAGATTGTGAGAAAAAAACATCCATGTGAATGTATTAGAGGAACTGAAATATGTTTTATGTATGTGATAAAGGAAAAAAATTATATTATTTATAAGAAAAAAAGGAATGTATGGTTAATGTTTTGGATGAGAATAATGGATTCATGTTCTATCATCGATTAAATGTTTTTAAAATTAATTTCCTAGGAGGAAATATGATGAAGATAACTAGCAGTGTTATATTATTGATAATGAAGAAATAACTAATTCCATATAAAATGAATGAGTTATTAATGATTATGATGATGAAGTGTTGTTAATGGTTTAATTATGAAGTGGAATAATTAAAATGGTTATTTATTTAGATTCAATAATCATTTCATTAATTAATATTTGGATATATAAGGAATGTATTATATCTTTTCATCATTATGGTTTTCAAATCACATAATGAGTAGTATCAAAAACCAAGAGCATTGATTTTTTAGTAATTTGATCATTTGGAAAACAAATTATGGAGGGTATATAACCCTTAATACATTTTTAATTTTGATATAACAATGACAAATAGAAGTTTATGGGATATTATTGGTGAATATTAAAGAAGATAGTGATTTTATGGTGTATATTAACTATTTTGGGATTATAATATGATAGATTTAATGAAAAATATTAAACAGCCTAATATTTTATATTTGGAAAAATGCATGTTTCCTTCAATGTTTAACAGTGGTGAAGTTAATCATATATTTGGTATGTGAAAATTAGACATAAATTATGTTGTTTGGTAAAAATAGGAAATTTAGTGACCTTACTTATAAATATTTGGCTTTTGATTCAGGTCAGAAAATGTTTAGACGTGTCTCAAAATTAACTACGTATGGAATGGATTATGTTTAACATTGGATGTTATTTTTTGTGGTTATAGTGTGATTTTTATATTGGATGTAATGTCCTAACCACTTTGGTTTTAGATATCACTCAATTTATGAATGATTTCATTATGGTTCCTATTATTCATTAAATATGTTCAGGCAACAAAATTGATCATCATGAACATACACATCACGTTGTAAGACATAAATTGAAAATAGATCATAGCACAGCCAAATGAAGAATTTATGATTATGACATGTAATGAAATAATGTAATATTATTCTCTCAATAAATATTAGAGTTAGTAAAGGAATACCTCAAATCTAGAAAATTTATTTTGTATCAAAAATGTTAATTTTTACTTTTGATTATAATAATTCTGATCTTTAACACATCCCATATTTATTGTTTTATGATGGTTAACATTATAATGAACTAGTTATCTATCACACTCCATTAGAAAATTATATTTATATTTTTCTTTCATGCCCATTTGATCACATTCAAATAATTTTCTCCTATTAGAAAGACTAATTGTTTGGTAAACTTAGCATTTACTTTTCCCACTTATTAACATGTTTTTTTATTAACCCTGTTTTCAATGTGGTTACCCACAATGAAAATTTCAATTGTCAAACAATGATTTCTGAAGTGAAATTTAAAATTTAAATGATATAATTTATTAAATATGGGAATAATGTAACACTACAATATATTATTCTATGGATCTCATTAATTTTAATCTTTTAGAAATCTTCTCTGGCCTGAAACACCCCACATAAACAAATAATGAAATATTATTTTTACAATACCATTAAATTGGTGAAAATTATTAATATTAACTACATTATTAAATTTAAATATTATATGTAAAATATCATTTTTCTGATTAATATTATGTTTTTTATAGGCATGATTTAATAATAAATCCTCTTTTACCCACAAAAGGTAATATTTTTATTAAAGAAGTTTTTACACCTTTTGTAGGAACACGTGATTTAAAATTAAATTGTAACACTTTAATTAATTATATATGAAAAAATAAAATTCATTTTTTAAATAGTAATATAAAAAAATACATTAGTTTAATATTTGTTGTTTTTCTGATATATATCATTTTTTATGAATATTAAAAATACTACATTTAAATTGAAGACATATTTTGGGCTTAAATAATTGATAGTTTTAAATTATATATTTTAATGTTTTTAAAGAATAATTATATAAATTTTATATAATTAAATCCAATTTAGTTTATTGGAATTAATTTTACAAGGAATTTGGATTTAAAAATCTTTCAAGCATTTGAACATTTTCACATTAATAACATGTTTTCTCCCCAATCAATGGGATCAATTTAAAATTAATTTAATCCAATTATGTGGATCGAATTTTGTAAAATAGATGCAATATTTTTTATAATAATTTCCAATTTTAGTATATATATCTATTTTTGGAGAATACGATTTGAAACATTAGCAATTGTTTTCACCACAATTAATGGTAAATTAGGTAATTGAGGGTAAAAATAATATTATTATTACAATAACATTACCATGATACATGTCATAATTTAATTAGATGAGTGATTGTTGAGAAAAATTATCACTAGGTCGAATTTATGGCTATTTTGAACTACATAGATAACTTTAATCCCTTTATAATATTTTATTTTCAGAAAAGCCAAAATTGTCAAAATATTGTTTTTAATGAGTATAAAATTTTGAATATGTGGTTATTCAGAAGCTATATTGGAAAATAAATAATAATTTTAAAGATAAAATTTTATTTGGCCTCATTTTAATTTGTTTTCAATTATTATAGAATAAATAATTACATTAAAGCCTTACACATTGATGGTGGAATATTTTTTTAATTAATAGAATTATCAAATAAATGATTTATAATTATTTAAATAAATATAATTTTAGATAATTAAAGTCATACACAAATTTTATAGATACATTTTACATTTTAGTGATGTGTTAAAATTTATGGTTTGAAAATATCTTCTTTTTTAGTGAATTTTTATAAGTCAATGTCATGAATAGTGTAGAAGGTACTGTAGCAGGTACTGTAGCAGTACTGTAGCAGGCACTGTTTGGTACTGTAGAAGCCGGGAATATGCCCCCGTTTGGGCCTTCGGGCATCAGATTTGGTCCCCGAGTCCTTCATTGGCCTTCGGGCACCCAGGACTTCCGGTCAGTTGGGCCTTCGGGCCATCCTTATGGCCTTCGGGTCACTTGCAGATACAAACCAAACCAAAAACTACAAGGAACAAGCTCTACAAGGAGGATGAGCAAAGGAGCTTTCACCGCAGCAGGAGCTAAACGGATTGCAAGAATTAGAGGGTATGGCACCTGCCATCATGACAAGCCTATGCATGCACGAGAATGACTAGCCGAATAGCCATGCGGAGGTGAAGAGCTGTTTTCAATGATGAAGATGCTAGGGAGGAGCAGTTCCAAGTTGTTAGTCTGGGTTGTATGGTATGTTTGTGCCTACGGGCATTGGTTCCTATATGGCCTACGGGAATGTAATAGGGTTCCACCTCATCCCTTGAAAGGTGGATTATCATTAAATAAAAAATGAAGGCCTTTGGGCCATTGGAGGAGGAATGTCATGAATAGTGTCAAAAATGACCTTAATGTTATATTAAAATAAATAATATTTTATTAAATGATATAAAATTTATTAAAATCAAAAAAAATACAAAATTATTTACATAATGTATAAAATATGAACCATTTTTATTTTATGGTTATTTTTTTCATTTTATAGTAACAATATTTACCCTCAAAGTGTAAAAAATATTATTGTCAAGATAAGAGTAAAAAAGGGGTTTAAAAGATGTTAAAAACAAGTGATATCGCTATCACCATGACCTAAACATGTTAAAAAGGTATTTTATTATGCTCATTAGACCCTTATCACCTTTATATAGAATTATAGTTTATTATTTGAAATGTTTCTATGAAAATAACTTATATAATATTTAAATCAGAGATAATAACAAAATGTTTCTCGGTTTTTATTTAATATATATTTTTTCTACATAAGGAAAAAATCCAGACAATAAAATAACCTAAATATATTTTTTTATCTTAAAGAATTTATTTTCATTATATAAATATAATTAATTTTTTATAAGTTTTATAGTTACCTTAAATACTTCGGTAAGGCTAAAATAGTATTTATTTAAAAAACATAAAAAATAATTGATTTTCAACGTACTAAATTAGATTCATTTTTTGTGATTTAATGTGAAAACATTTTTTAGATTTTTAAGTTATTTTAGATATTTTTGAAATAATTTATTTGAATTCACACTTTTTCTTGATGTATTTGAACTCAAAATACATGAATATTATCATATTTGAGAATAATTATATTTTAATAAATTACTGTGTTATTAAATTATTGAAAATAAAAAAAGTTAAATAGTGACATAGGGGGTAATATGTGGTCAAATATTTATAAAACTATTCATTTAAAAGAGTTTTTTGGTCTTTTGATATTGAATTGATGTGATATTTTTTAATATTTGGAGGATTTCAGAAATTACCCCTCACCTCAATTATAAAAGGGAACCTCCTCACTCACTTCCTCACACCAATTTGATAAATCTTGCTCAACCAAGACCTGCAGATTTCTCTTCCCAAAATCCTTATTTAGGTTCTAGAGGTTATGGTCCTTAAAAAACAGCTATTTTATGTAACATTAAATGATAAAAATGTAATTTTTTTGAAGAAAAGGTAATCATCTTTATTGAATCATTTTTGTTTATTTATTCTTACACTTCCACTACATGAGTTTTTTACACTACAATGTAGTTAATATAAAATCATATATATGCTGAAATATTATTATGATTATGGAAACACTATATATCATCTTTTACTCATACTATAAAAAATGTAAATAGTACATGTGAGTTAGAATGGTTTACCATCCCCACACAGTGGTGTCATTTTTTTCATGAGTGATCTAATTGTATTGGTATAATGATTGAAATAATGGATATATATTATAATTATGAAATTATTATAATTATTTAAAAATTATTATTTACACCACATACATACCCTTTTACCATTAATTGATTTATTTTATCGCTCGTGCGTATGTAAGACCAACAGTTTCCACAACACGATGTCATTCATTTTCCATTTTCACCATTAAATTATGTTTATAAGATTCAATATAATGAATAAATATAATATATATGACCTTCATATCAGTTTTGGGATTATGTAACTATTTCCAATGGACAATAACATGTTCTTGTATAACAAAACCTTCTTAGGAAAATGAAGCGGTTAAAAAATGAAAACAAGGGATAATAAATATATTATTAAAAAACATGTAATAAAATGTTATAAGTGGATCATATATGATATAATAAACATTTATATTGTTATATTATTTATTGAAACAATATTTAAACTACTATAAATTATTTTAAAGCATGTTCAACAAAAGAAAGTGGAAGGTAAGGTTTTTCTCATCTATCTTTTATTTCTATGAGATATGCCTTATTCTCTTGTTATTTATTTTGTGTGATGTAATTCTAATTGGATTTATCATATCATGAATTTTATTATCATAATGGTATTCTATTTTTTATTTAATAATTATATTCTATTATGGTTCATATGATTCAAATATTTCAAAGTGAAATCAGACAGTTGGATATAAATATATAATTTTAAATAGAATATTTGATATTTGAGGAATGCTTCAAAAATATAAGACATTGGTTGGGGACTGGTTAATGAAATCCCCTTGATGCATTGATATGACTCGTGATAAAAATTGTTGAAAAAGACCATTCATTTATGTTTGCAAGATGAATCAGATGTATTTATACCCATAGACTAAAACTGCCTTGAGAATTGGTCTTAACGTTATAGTGGTTGAGGTGCCAAATACATGACATCTAATAAATAAGAATCTCCTTAATTCTACATTATATTATTTTTATAAAAAATATTTTTAGTATGAAAAAATCCAGGTATGAATTTTATTCTATGTTGAATTATTAAATCACATATTTTTTATGTTATCTACCATGACATGTTTATTATGATATTTGATTCATGAAATATTCCATTGAACAAAACCACATACTAGACATTTATTATCACCCATATTTTGATTCATTTTCCAAGGTTATAAAGAATAAACATTTTAAATATTTTGCATGGATTCTGATAATTTACTTTTTTAGGTGGTATGTTTCATTTATTATTCTCAATGTAAAAAAAGGGAACCATGTATGTATCATGTTTACCATACTATTATACTATTTTGTCTTTTAGGATGTAATTCATTATAATAATAATAATTCAATAAATTACGGATCTATCTTTATGCTACTATGGATTGGGTCTTTACAAATCCCCAAAAAAATCTATTCTACTAAATTCAAATGATTATATGAAGACATGTGGAAAATATTTGAAAAATATTGAGCTCATTTTAACTAATCAAACAATTCATAAATATGTGGGAGGGGTTAGTTTCTAGAAAAATTAATTCATTGAGCGCTCTATAATTAATGAAATCCTCAATAGTATAACGATTTCTTCATACAAAATCTTATGAACTATATGGTTATGTTCTAGGTTGAATAAAGCCATTATCATTAAACTTATATAACAAAATAGTAATATAAAATATATTTATTATAAAAATTCTATATGATATTTTTTTAATTGGATTATAATCAAGAACTATGTAAACTATAAATTCAACCTCCCATTCTTAAATAATATTAAGAAGAGCATTTGATTATATATTCTTATATAGTAATTTTAAACTATAATGTTAATAATTTTAATTGCTTCCATTTTCTGATGAAGTAACCAGGATATAATAGTCTTCCAAATTTATCAAATATCTCATCGTCATGGAATGGTATTACATGTATGAAAAAATTATTATATACGAATTGAAAAACATTCTAAAAATTGAATATAACCTCCTCAGATCTACAATCCCTCTTAGCATTATAAATGAAAATTTAATACATTACCAAAATAATATCATACTCTACTATGAATATGAATAAAATACTTCTAATATAAACTATGGCACATAATATTATATTATTACTCCAATAAATATTTTTCTGTTAATACATCAATGTGGAGTTTTAATTAAAAATTATACCTTATTTACTTTGGGTGATATTTTAATTTTACTATACAATATTCTCGAAAACAAATTATTTCATAGTTCACTATTAAATAAAATAGTATAGTTCAAATGACCCATTAATGAACTTATCACCATTAATTTTATGGTTGAAAATTTATTTAGTTTTTATAAAAAATTTTCCACACATTTCTATTTGTGGTCAATATTATTTACTTTCCCCATACGTATCATTAGACACATATTTTCATAATGACCAATAACATTATAATTAAAACAATTTATTGACAGATATTCAATACTAGATTGACCATTATCATTTGTCTTTTAACATCCTTGATAATCCATCTGTATTAACATGACAACCCTGATAACACTTTCAATATCTCAAAAGGCATTCTAAAGAAATTTTTTCAACCATTTTTTCATGACAAGAATATTTAATTTACCATCATATTTCATCAATTGTTTCTTTCCCATTTATATCATCCTAGAATACATCTTATCATTAGAATGTAAAATTTTAAAAAAATCATCAAAAAATATTCATCATATCAAATTATTTCCCCGTCAATTATAAACTAATGATTAAAAAAATCCATCTGGAAACTTAGTTTTGATCCTGAGTAATATATATCATTTTTACTATCACAATATTGAATAAAATTTAGTTTATACATAGAAAATCTGAAAAAATTTACATCATTTTATGAAACCAAATCCTCCAACATTTACATGAAAAAAAATTATTTCTTACCAATTATTGTCTTAAAATAATTAAGAAAATACTTATCATTGAAAATAACCTTAAATGTTAAATATTCAATAGGTTAATATAATCATTTGTTATTATTCATAAACAGATACCACCCACTATCGAATTCACCTTCAAAATGATAATATAAAGAGTTATATTCTAAGGGTCAAAACATCCTAAAACATCAAATATCTTCTCTACAAAATTTATTCATACTTATGCTATTTTGTGAGTTGAGAATCTACCAAAGGATAGAGGGTAATGATTCGTAGTACGCTAAACAACTTCTATGTTTCTTTATGGGAAATTTTGTTTCCCAATTTTTAGGGTAGCAACAATATAGCCTAATACCATGGAGTTAACAAAGTAATAAAATTAATTTTTCTAACTCAAACTATTCAGGTTTGTTAATTTTAATGGATTTGATGACATTATTATCTTTGTATATTATTAAACTTGTTTCATCTATGGAAAACCAATAAAAAGTATATTTAATTGATTAATCAATGTGTAACCCTAAAATAATATATCATGATAATAGAACAATATTGTAGCAACTCAAAATTGTTTTTCCATAACTATATTGTAACCATTAATGATATACAATCCATTTTATGGTACCAAATGTACAAACTCATATCAGAAGATACCCATTTTTCAGAAAAATATGTGTCCATGGTCTAGAAAATAAGTCTCACTAATTTTAAAAAGGGAAAAATTATATCATTATAAAATAATAATTTTAATTTAATTAATTTTTAAATAGGTTATTTGATCTAATAGGTAGTTCTTTATACTAGAAATAGATTCTATTAGAAACAAAAAAAATTACATGTACATACACTAGGGTGTTTTCCTCATGGTAAACATGGGTGATGATACAATTAATGGGGGGTTATAATGAATAATAAATAAATCCATATTCCAGATAAATGCTAGGATATATTATTATTTTATGTTATAATGTATTTTATGATGGAAGTGGAGTCACTGTCAATCCATAAGTAAGAAAAAAATATTTATTGTCATAGAGAATATTGTTGATGATATCAACCATTTGATCTTATATTTAAGAACTGATTCTAAATGCAAAACACAAGAAACTACATGTTCTCCCATTATAGTCTCTAAAACCTCCACCACAACCTATTGGACTATGATTCTTATTTGATGATCCATCCATATTGAAATTGATCGAACCTGAAAAAGGGTGATTCTAGAATACATCAATTGACTTATGTGAAGGTTTAAATATACCATCCAAAACAAGGTGATTCAAGACTATAAATTCTTGTGTGGAATTATAAGAAGCATAATTTATAAGTGTGCTAGAAAATTTGTTTTACATTTTAATTATAGAAATAATATATTGGAGATTGAATGGATTCTATTGCTGAACCAATGTATTTTATCAATACTATATTTAATGTAAGATCTTTATTGTATCTACGTGAAACATGTTGACTAGTTGATTGGAGAGTTGTAGCCAGGGTAAGTGTAAAATCTAGTTAATAAGAGATACATAATGATATTGAGGGACATAAAATAGGTCAAAATGGGATGACCATATTACTGAATTTATTGCATAGATCAATATAAAGTGATCAACATCATCCCTTTGTTGGTTGAAAAACACACACTTGGGGTAGATTGAAACTCCAAATTGTTGGAGGCATCCCTCCATCTCAAACCTATTATGAGAAATCCTCTATATGTGGGTGATTATGGATGTCCTAATCCAGGTATTATTAAATTTCTTGATCCAGGTGATTTCCATTCCAATTGTGGCTTAAATTAATGAATAATAGCTTATGGTAATTAACTTAACCTTTTTTAAGAAGATTCTCAACAAAAAAACACTAATAAGTGGGAAAAATATGTAATACATTATAATATTATCATTCTCTAAAATATGATATTTGTGATGTAAAACTTTTTCATTAATAGATACCTGGTGATCAATGGAAGAATCTAGTGATTGTATAAGTTATAAAAGAGGCTTCCCTTTCTGGGCATCCAACCATATATTGGTATATGAATACTCACTGAAAATCAATCATGGGTGGGAATGAATTTTGGTAAAGATATTTATAAAGGATATCCAGATAGATGAGTCAAGAAATTTTAAAATTTAAAATTTATGAATTATTAAAAATTTATATCTAGGAAATTATAGAGAGATGTTTTTTTCATTGAAAAATATTGACATGAAGCGATCGTAATGAATTTTAGTTATATGTTTTGATTAATTTAATACATATTCCACCATCCTTGAGAGGATTTTGGAACATATACCAATTAATAATGAATATTTTTTTCCCAAGATTCTCTCATGATGGAAAATGTTTTTTAAATTAATGTTATTCATTTTAATCATGTCATGGTGTCCAATACACACCATGAAATAGTAGATAATTTTGGACACAATGATTGATTTCACTAAAATGATCATTACATCCATTAATAGAGGTTTTCCTATCCATGCATCTAGTTGATTTGTAATATCATAGAAACATTGTTAAAATAAAACAAGTTATGTTTTCCAAAATAATGGGGATCCCTTGATAGATAAAATTTAGGAATCCTTCTCTAATGATAGGACCATTCAATATTCCATCTTTCCTAGTAACATCAATAATATTCTATAAGTGGAAAAAATAGTACTCTCAATGATTATCATAAACCTAAGATTATGTTATAATAATGGAGCAGGTATATTTGAAAATATTTATATTTCATTATCATAATAAATTATATGGATAAAAAAAATTAGATCCTAGAAGATCACAAGGATCCACAAGACCTTTGACATCATGGGTGGGATTCAGTTTTTTAGAAATCCTATTGGATAGAAGCTAGCTAAGATAATATTTACAAATTGATAAGATAATTAATGGGATATTTTAGCATTTTATTACCCCCCCACCATTATAGGGGAAGTGGAATTTATGTATATACTTAAGGAGATCAAGGATATTTAAAGAACTAAAGAGATACATAACCTAGTTGAAAAAGGATTCCATAAATACAAATCTAGTTAATAATATAATGTTAAATCCCATGCTCATGGTGTCAAAATATATTTTCACATCATGTTTGATGATAATATATCCTCTCTTATTTTTCTATGGGGAAGGTTGTAACATTCATAAACATTGATATAGATATCCTGAATTTTCCTTCCATTAACAAACAAAAAATAATTGCAGGATATGATTTTGTTGATAATAATGGTGAGAATAATGGAAACGATATCAATAATGATATTGAACAATTATTTAAAGGGATTAATAAGTATGGATATGTGAATATCATAAGAAATTTCCACCTTTTTAATTTATATGGGGAATTTTTAATTGAAACCTTCAAGAAGGATGCCTCTAGAGAAAAATAATTGTCTATCCAACACCCATTATAATAGATAAAATTCCAAAAAAATCGTTGTAAATGTTGGTAAAACCATATGGAAATATGGAATATCAAAGATTCATATAATGATATATTATATAACCATCTTCTAAATATAATTGTATATTAGATAATTGTTATCTTTATGTAAGATAAGAGTTTAAAAAATGTTGTCTATAAGGTCTTCATTATGGATGGTCCCACTATATAAATTAATGTAGTAATCGAAAGATATATTTGAGAGACATTTTTTCTGACATGTCACATGAATTTTGGACATAAAGACACTTTCTATTATTTTATGCTCTTATAAGTTCATCATATAATTTATAATTCATGTACCAATACTTGAGGAATAATTATATTAAGGATTTCATATAAAATTTTACCATTATATTAAAAGGAGAATATAATTTAATACTGACGTCGATTTTTTACTCCAGGTCCAGCAAAAAATAATTATTAAAGTAGTAATCCTGATGAAGTTTATGGTTGACTCCAAGGAGAAAGATATTTTTCTCTATTTTCTTAAATTTATAACTACTCTATATTTTATGTCTTGACATTAGCACCATAAAATTTGTAACAAAAGAAAAATAATCCTTCCCAAATAAGGAAGAGTTCCATACATCATTTTATTTATTTCCACAATCCTAGTAAATAACATAGGCATTATTCAATATAAAAAGGTGAGGAGGATTTTCCTGATTTTCAATGACTCTAACAATAATAGAATAATGATCTAAATATTACCATGAATGTGTATTAAAGAATATTGTGCCCAACATAATGAAAAAACTGATGTTGGAAAAAAAATTACCCAATTTACTAGGAATCATTATATTTTAGTGTTTTATATACCATGAATATTTTCCCACACCTTGTTAATTTCGACATGAAAATTCCAATCCATGCAGACCCTTATGTCTCTGTAATATGAAGGGAGGTAGTTTGCTCCAATTTTTTCATCTCATCACCTAATTGTTTTAAAATATATAATGATTAACTATGATTCCTTAATATTATTATTATTAATATCAATCTCATGCAAGATATATCTAAATTATTGATATGTGTTTATATAGAAAATGAAAAAAAATAGAAAATGTGGTCGTCAGTTAAATGAATCACTGAAGTGAAAATCTAATTACTTATGATGTGGTTATAAATTTAATCTAAGGAAGAGAGAAAATGACCATGATGTTTCCCACAAAACATAATTTTTAGTAACAACAAATATTCTAATCTTAAAATCTATTTTTATTAATGAAACTATTTCTTCAATCAAGAAAAAAATCTAATTAATAATGTTTCACCATTATATAGTTCATGCACATCCTTAGGCCCATTATAAAACATTATAAAATGTGTGCTGAGTCAAAAAGAATATTTTGTTATATAAAAAAAATGGAAACATATTAGTCCATTTATGTGTTAAAAACATAGGTATGTTTACTCTATTTACATAATAAATTTTGACTTAAAATAAATATTTATTACTCATGAAATAATCAATATATTATAATACATTTTAAAAAAATATGTATTAAATTATAAATGAAAAATAAGGATAATGAAAGTTACATTGGATATATATAAGAAGTCAAGATATCATTTTCTTGAAATGAATCCCTTCACATTCAAAAAGTCAAATTAATTCATTTCATCATAATCTCATTTGCAAAAATAATGAAACAAAATCATAATGACTAAAACACATAGAAATAGTAGGAAACCCAAGTCTGAATTTTTATACATATTTCTCAAATCAATTTCACAATCATTATTATAGGCTCCCATAAAAGTAAATAAACAACCACATTAATTACAATATAAATTCTCTTGAGAAGATATCATTAACCACTACTTTAGAGGGCTTCATCCAACACACCCATCATCATAGAAGATTTTTATAAAACATCATATGAAAAAAAATCATATAGTTTATTTTAAATTAACAATAAAACACATAAAAGACATATTTTTACCCATACAATTATTCATGTACAGTAATATCATAAAAGTAAAAAAGAAATACCAATTTGGTTGATAATAATTAAAATCGATTCACTGAAAAATAAAATCAAAATTTATTTTTCAAAACCATTAAAAATAAATTGGAATATTAAAAAATTGAATGTTAAAAATGGAGGGAAAATTTGGTCAATTATTAATCATAATATAATTTTTAACACATTTTTAAAGAACTAGAAAATGTCCTACAAAGAACATGTTAAAATGAATATTTTTAAAAACCTTATATTGAAATTAAAAGATTGTTTAAAAAGAATATAAAAAATAATTGTAGAATAGAGAAGTATATTATTGAACCAATATTAATAATATTCATTGTAAGATATAATATTGAATGGAGGGTATTAAGTCATTTAAACATTTAAAATATGGTCTTGAAGAAAAAACACATACCAAAAGTCCCGAGTTTTCCCATACATATTAAAAATTCAGGAATAATAAAAATATTGTAACTATTTAACTAATTTAGAAATATTTTTTTAATTTATTATTATTTATTTTATTTTTTTCATAATATTTTAATCACTCACCATATTGGTTATGCTCAAATAGAATTTTTTGGGGTTGTTCGATCCAAAATAACTTTTTTGATTAACTTTGTAAAAAGGGGCATAAAATGGTTATACCATCATTATAGAATATTAATCATGTAATGAAAATAATATTTAGTCATTAAATACACTTTTATAACTATCAGTTAATTTTGGGTATGAAAAACTAAACACGTCATTCCTTGAGGTGTTAGTTTTCAAATATACATGGGTAACATTTTTACATTAAAACAGTTAAAAAGAAATAATTTATAAAATGGTTTCTTTTTATAGTATCATTTTTATATTATACATATAGTTACTATTATTTTAATGATTCATTTTTATCTTCCATGTAAGGAATTAATGGAAAATGATATATTTCATTTATAGAAGAAGTAATTTCCATGTACATGCATAAAATGAATTTATTTTTAAATGGATTCAGTGGTGGTAATAAGAGGTTTCTAAAGACATAATAAATTTTTTATATTAATGATATTTATGTCTAAATATATTTGGTTATATAATATTTAGATAATTATTAATAAAAAGGAACCTGAAATAACTTGTTTAGAACAAATACACCGTCCTTGGAAAACATCCTTTTAAAAATACAATATGGATACTTATATTGATATTTTAGAAAAAATAAAACATTTATTAAATTTATAACGGCGTTGGGAAGTCATATTTTTATTAATAATACCAGTTAAGGTGCCTAATATTTTTGACAACTGAGGGATTTAGGTTACCCTTTTATTAATGAGAGGTGTGGCATCCTTGTCAATACTCACAACTTTAATATAATAGAAATTTCATTTTAAAAGTAAAGGGGAAAAAGGAAACACATGTTAATATATATACATATATATGATATTATAGCATAGAATAAACACATTTAATATAAATATTGATAGTATTTTGATAAATATTAGTCATTAACCTTTAGTTTTAACCCCGTTATCTCATTTTAATATTTATCGTTTCCACAAACATTTACAATGGTAAATTAATTTTATGATTAAAAATAAAATGTGATATTTTATCTACTTTGAATCCCCTAAATCAAAATAAAACAATACATCAAAATTATTCAATATCCAATTGTGTTAAAATTAATGGTTAATATTAATATTATAATTGAAATGAAAATAGTATTTATGAAAATATCTTTTATAAAGAAAAATGACTTGACAATAAGATAATGTATACAATCGATTCAAATAAAATTTATTGGGTTTTAAGAAAAATAGAACTGGCTGATGTTAAAATAAATAAAATATATAATATAACCTTTTAATTAATTAATTTATGAAATGGTGTAAAAAAGTTATTTTATTATAATAAAACATTAGTTACGTTCTGAAATGGAAAACATAGATTTCATAAATTTAACATAAATTTTTAGAATGATTTAATATATTTCATAAATATTTATTTGGACTATTACTTTCTTTCTACAAAATTTCAATTCATTCTCAAATCATGATAATTTCATAAAAGTGAGATAATATTTATATACTATATATTTTACCATTCAACAAAAAATATATAATTTGTTAAAAATCCTAAAAAAATCAGGATAAGAAAATTAGGGCTGGATGAATTAAAAATCTATATCCATTTTATAATATTAAAACAAAAAACATTACACTCATTTAAAAAAATAGAAATTATCTAAAACAAAATATTTAGAATGAAACTATTTATTTTTTTTCTATAATATTTTATAATATTATTTTATTGAATAATAATAAATAATGTATAATTATTAATGATAAAAATACGTCAAATTGATTTATTATTATCATTACATGGGTTTCAACAATCATATGTAGATTAGTTCTCTTTAATTGAGAATCTTGGGATTTTTTTTCGATTTGAAGATGAGGTTTTATTTGTTGTTTGGGTATTTAGTTCTAATTTATTTTGTTTTATGTTGGTTTCGATGGTAATTTAAATATTTTTATGATTTTGTAGAATAGATTTATGTGTTTAATAAGTGTAACCACATACTAAATAAATATTATAGGAAGAACCATATATCTACTGTGGCTTAAAATGTACCTGATGCAGCTGGGATATAAAGGGGTTAATATTCAAGGACCATCAGGTAACCGATGGGCCTCAGGTTGGTACCTCATAGGACCTAGTCCACTTTCTATTAAAATTTGGCCAATTTGGAAACTACCATTAATCCTTGTTACTCCAATATCCTTTTATTTATAATTACATTATCCTATATCTCTTTGGATCACCTTTAATGCAACTTTATGATCTCTTCTATCACCACATATTCTTACTTGATTTAAGGTAGTTTCATCAGTGTTCTTCCATGATCAAAATAAATGGATTGTTTCCTTCTACCTATAATATTCCCTATTCATAAAATTTTAGCTATAATATTTTGTTGGAAATATGAATTCTATTTTGAAATCCATTAGATCATTTTCTTATAAATACTAAACCAAGACATTTCTTTTTCCATGAATTAACGAGGCACATGTCGGATGGTTTTTATATTAAATTTATCATTTTTTGGGATATGAATATGGTACATATTGATATAGGACTCTTAAATTTATATGTTGTAATTTAATTTGGATACATTTTATATATCATAATGATTATGGATGATATATTTTATGGGTTATTTTTTGAGGTTAATTGCATGATTATATTTATTGTTTCAATTATTTATGAAAAATGGTATACTTGTATTATGTTCCTTATTTATTTTTTGGGTGGTTATTATATGTTACATGAGAATCGTGATAATTTATAAAGCTCTTCCTTACTACTGTTAGGTTCCCTCGACCATCTATGAGATTTTTGGGCTTCACTATTGAATGATTTCCCAAGATTCATTCCAAAACTATTAATATGACATAGCTAATATCATCAAAATATGTAAAATTAGTTCTAAATGATATTATTTATTACTATTTAAATACTCTTTATCATATCATGTGATGCTACGTTGTGATATTCATTATTTATTTCTTATGTTATAGTCATTGTTATACAAAATTTTAATCATTACAATATTGTATGTTTTAATCATTAATATCTTTATTTCCTTTGAAATAAAATATCAATAACCTAATTTTGAGTTTTATTACATGGATCCCACATCAAAAATCCATATATAATTCCCCATATATCCTCATGAGGCTACAATGGAAATCATAATTTTATTTTTTATATTAACTCTACTTGTGAATAATTTATGAGCTAGAAGTATCAAATTTCCAAAATCTATCTAGAATGTGGATAAAATAGGTATAGTGATGTTAATTGACTGTAATTTTTATTCAAAAATTATATTAGCTAATTATACAAAAACATCAACAAATAACAGGACAATAAACCTAAAATTACTTATGATTAAGAAATAATCGTTATGGTTATGTGTTGGTTGAGAATTTAATGTGGACAAAAGTAATATAGTATATAAAAATATTATGTTGGGTAATAATGTAACACCCCAAGCTTCCACGGTACGTTTCACTTCGAATAATGCAATAGCGTGTGTTGTACGCAACCTCGAGCTCTAACACACACCACAACGAATTAAACTAGCCGTTGTGAATAGTAATACCTACTTTTTGAAATTTTATAAATTTTATTTATCAAAATGGACTTCATTTTTGGATTCGGAATGTCGGAATTAGCCTATGTTGATTTTTTGGTATTTTTCTGAGAACTTCTATTTTTTATGAATAGTGAAAAATACTTAAAACAAATTTTTTAATCAAAATAATTTATTGTGATAAATTAAACTATTTAGTGGTTTTAAAGTATAATTAGAATATACTTTTACCATTTTATCGAATGGTGGTCATTATAATTAATTTAACATTGAAATTGGACATAAACAATTGCCAATCTTTTGATATAAATTGTTTCTTAAAAACACGCTATTTGTTGTGACAGCGGGAATTAATTATAAAATTAACTAATGCAACTTATATGTGTGGAATTTTTTAAAATATATATCATTTTTGAATTCGGAATATCAATTATATCTTAGGGTGAAATTTTGGCATTGTTCTGAAAAACTTCAATTTTTGATGAATAGTGAAACCACTAAGTGGTAGTTAAATAACTGATTTTTCGTTTAAATGAAATATTACCACTTCTGTGATTTGATTTTCAAAAATCCTACATACATGGTTGTCATTAAGAAGTAAAATGTGGTTGAATGAGATTAAAATAATTTTTTGGTGAATAGTAACTTTTAAGTTCTTAATCGCGATTAGAGATAATTAGTGTAGTTTAACGTAAAAATAATGTTTTCATAATATGAGATGAGCTTGACACTTGTCCTACTCCTATTGGATGAGTCATGGCCGACCAAGACAACCCATGAGTCAACTTGGGGACCCCATGGAGCCACTTTAGTTGGAAAATGACATTAATATATATTTATTTAATGTTAAAATTAAATTGATACAAACATGAGTTGTTTTACTAAAACTATTTTTAAGTGGGGTTACACAAGTCCAAATTTTGATTATAAAAATTCATTAGAAAGATAAAAAGATATCCTACATCATAGAATTTGTTTTATAATTTTTAGACATTAAATAAAGTAAATTAGTCATGACATCATTATGATGCAGTGATGACCTCATTATTTAACGATTTTAAAAAAATGAGAAGATAATGTAAAATCCAAGGCTTAAACTTGTCCAAAGACTATTTGATGGGTAGATTTCTAACCCTTATCACCTTATCCACGAATTATATAAGTGTGGGACCTTTATAATCCGAAAAGCATTGTGTAATAATGTAACATTTCAATCTTTCCAAAAGAGCCCCTCCTCTCCTCTTATAAAAGGCCCCCACCTCTACCACCTTATTCACACTTTAAAGCCTTTTGGTTCGGACAAACTCTGCCCAAATACTCTCCCAACTTACCCCTCTTACTCCTAGAAGCCTCACTTTGGGCAGAACGCTTCCCAAGGAAGCCTTTGGCTCAAATCAAAAAGAGTTACCCGATTTTGAGGTAATGTCTTCTCTAATGTTGTTTTGTTTCATTTTTCTTCTCCAACCCCCTAAACACTTTTTATTCATTTCTTTTGTAACAACACCAGTATCCTAAATATACTAGGATGTTGTTATAAGAAGGATTCGAGCTACACTTACACACACTTACATCTAATGGTTAAAAAACATACAGTTTCTGTGGATGGTGAATTTCTGCCTCACGAAACGATGATTGTTCAACACTCATATAAAACCTTCAAATGTGGCCATTAAGATGTCACTATTTTTATATATGATATATAATATGTTTATCTTTTACTTATGCTTCTGTATTTCTCATTTATGGCATACTTTATGATTTCCATTATGGGTAAACGCGATAATTTCATTTTAGGAAGTGCGGACTACCGCCCCCTTAAAGTGATTTGAATCGTTAATGCCATATGTGGGATGTATAAAGGATGGAATAAATGGTATTATACACTATATTATACTGGAATTATATTATAAATTTATATCATTATGATTTCATTCCATTAAATACGAAATAGAAATGAAAGTAGCGTTCATGCGTACGTACGGCTTACCGTCTCCATGAACGGTGCATTTCATTTCTTACCTCTAAATGTTACGTGAAATTATGAATGAATGTATATAATGTATATATATGATATATATGATATCTACATCATGAATATAATTCTGGATATAATGGATATTTCACCACATGAACAACTTGTAATTATAAGAAGTTTATTTTTGACTCAAGTACCAACGATCGACAAAATGACCGTTATTAACTTAAATAATTAAATAATGTTCATAACATGGTAATAAGTGATATAAATGGAATAATGAACATGAAAAAGGTTCTTAAGTAAATATAAATTAACTCTAGTTTATTATTCAGGATGTTAAAGAATGGTCGAGTCAGGACAAGACGCAAGGTAATGGAACTTCTTAACCCAACTTCCATACTTTGGGTTAATCTCCTACTTTCAAATTATGTCATGATATTATTATGTCTTATTTTGTATTTTTACTTTCTTTATGTGTACCTATAGTGAATACACATAATATATCTATTTTATTTTAAAAATGATCTTTTTAAGGACTTCGTCTCAATCTCCTTTCATTGAGGCATATTTGGTTTTATACACAAATTTCTTTTATACTTAGTATAAACCACTTTGACTTTTACGTTTATTCAAAAGGAATCTTTTTTATACGAAGCGTTTACTAAACGAAAAAAGGGAATGTTTTTGTCGTACGTATGCGGCGACAACGACTTCTCCGCCGCCGTGACCACTATTTGAGTTTCGGCTTCCTCTACAAGCCATCATTTTTTTTAATGAAAAATAAATACAAAGTTTTAACTTTCTTTTATTTTGGTATTGAAAATGGTTTTGAAAGTGTTTTTATTATATCAATGTGTTGTATTGAAATCTTGTGATTGAAATGTGGAAATGTTATGTTTCCTTTATGCATGTTTTATGTGATACGATTATGTTATGGTTTATGATATGTTTAAACCTATTCATATGAGGAATGCATTGGACTTAATAAGTGACGGGTGGAGCCCGCTATAGCTCCTCGATGCATCGGCAGGTCTCATGAGACAAACTAGTGTCTTGGCACGAGGCCTTGAAAAAATCTTATTTGTGTTCTTGGCATGAGGCCTTGGCTACGTGGTTATGATAGTCTGGCATTATGCATTCCATCATTATGAAAGTGGTTAGTGATATTGCATGTGATTATTCAACTAGTAGAATATCCATGTGAATAAGTAAATGGCATTATCTCATTTTACTTTTGCCATATTATGTTGAAGTTCATGTTTAAAAGGATTTTGTTTTAGTTATACATTGACTTAAATGTTAATGTTTATTATGAAAGCTTCCGCAATATTGTTATCCTTACTGAGCATCTGAGCTCACCCCTTTCAATGTTTTAATATTTTCCAGGATGTGAAGAAGTATTTTATGAATGACCTGCAGGGATTGTCCGAAGAGGATAGAAGTGTGGACTATGGAGACTATGTTATTATAGTTTTTAACTTTATGATGTAATGTAACGTTTATGAATGTATCTTGTGATTCCAAGGATACTAAACTAATCGTTCTTTAGAGACTTGATCTTTTGTGATCATGCCAATGTTACAAAGTAATGCACTGGCTCTGGGTAGCTGGGGTCGGGGCATTACAGTTGGTATCAGAGGCAGTTTAGTACTAACCTTGGAAGCTAGATTTAGACAAACTCTGATTAGAGCACGTAGACCTGAGATGAACTTTGAGGATTAGTATAGAAGAACTTCCTAAAAATTTTGGTATTGTAGATATTTTGTGAGTTTTCCGAGAAATACATCCATGTATGGATACGAGCAGGTAGAGGCGGCTCTGGCACAGATGTACCTAGGGGTAAAACCCGAAAACACCACTTTGAGCTAGACTCGAACGGGAACTGGTGCATGACAACAGGCCTTGCTGCACTCTTGGTTACGACACTCCCGGGGGATATGCTTAGGATAATTCTCGTTTTCTTTACAAACCACTATGAACGGTTATGAGTATATACTTCCTCAAAGAAAACCTTTTTATGATTATGGATTATATCCATAAATAGTTCAATTTATGTTAAGTATTTTATAAGTATGGAATTATGTATTTTTATTCATAAACTAATATAGTTTATGCCATTGTATAGAAATGGAGCCCAGTAGAAGGAATGTGAACTCCAGCAATACATATGATCCAAAGAGTAAGAAGTATCATATCTTTCACGGTATTAAGCCAACATTTCGAATGGAAATATCCTCCCATGTGTTATCAACATATGAAAAAATAGTATCATGTGTTAATAAGATAAGTAAAGAATTCTCTGAGTCCTATGGATTTGAAGCGAAGCAAGAGATGGAGGGATGGAAGAGAGAATGATGGATAAAGGAATGAGGGGAATGAAGAATTTTCCAATATGTGATAAATGTGGGAAGAAAAACCTTGGAATTTGCCTGAAGGGAATGGGGGTTTGTTATAAGTGTGGAGAAAAAGGACACCAAGTGCGTGACTGCAAGGGTAATAAAAAGGTTTCAAATGTACAATGCTTCATCTGCAAGGAGTGGGGACACTACGCAAACCAATGTTCAAATCATCAGAGTATGCCCCAAATGATGTTATTGGATAATAATCAAGTTATGATACTACCACAGATGAGGAGGAATGATTAGTTTTCTTATGTTGTTATTAAAGAATTTTGTAATTTGAGTGTTGGATCAAGGATGTACTGGTTATAATAATTATGGAGTATATAAGGATTGTACTGCAGTACTATTTCATCTAGGACTTGAGATTGTGTGGAACCAAGAAAAGTGACTCCACAGTAGGTTAAATTTTTGGAAAATATATGGTTGAGAGAAATATAAACCATAATATGGTTCTGATACCGAGATAGTGATTTTGAAATAAGACATGATTGATTTGGATAAATTATGTTGGATATTCTTAACATCCTTGAAACTGATTAATGATTTGTATACATTTTTGGATAGAAGGAGTATATCTAGTTTTCTATAAGGAATAAGGGATCATGAATGTAATCAATAAGGATTTATGGTAATTCAGTATGTTGCAGTGTTTTAAAAGAATACATGATCAAGGTGTTCACATGTTGTTACGCAGAAAAAAAAGAGCTTCATTATGTTTACCTTCCTCGTAAAATCTGGACTGTGAGTTGGACAGAAGTATTTTGGATAACTATAAAGGTTGGAATGGATTATATTTTACATTGGATACTACTGTTAAGGTTATTTTTGGATATTTATAAAAAGGAAAACATGCAGACCGAGTGACAACCCATCATGTCGGACAAAGCTGTGGGAATCGAACCCTCAACCATAGTGCGATTTGGATTAATTGCCTACCACTGGACTATGCGAAGTCCCTGGTTATTAAAAAATAGTTTTTCTAATCTAATGGTATGTGTTAATATTTGGAACCTTATACAATTAGGATAAATATAATATTTTTTAGTTCTATTACCTTTTAGAGTGAAAGATGGGTTTTTGGTAAAAATTTATTAACGAATGAAAGTATACATAACAAGTATGTATATTCCCTTACGTTCTTAGTAAATCTCCTAAATAAATTCCTCAACATTATAAAAGGTAACTTAAAACAAAAATGTTGTCAGTTAACTTTTCCAACTAGGGATTCAATGACCGTTTAACCAGTCACAGGTTTGTGATTTTCTTGTAGTTAAACTTTCTCCTAATCCTATTTTCTATAACTCTACATCAGACCTTGATGGTTTGTTTCTCCTCCATATCCATATTTTCATAGAATCCTATAATGGGTTATATCGGGTGACCTTTGTACTTATCTTGCTTTCTTTTAATGTTATATATTTATTAACCTTATTTCCGATGTGGGTTTTCCACAAAGGTATTTTCTCTTTTCAACCTTTTATTTTCAAAGAAAAATTTCAAATTGCGAGAACGCAATTTATTGAAGGAGGGGAGAATGTAACACCGCAAGCTTCCACGGTAGGTTTCACTTTGAATAATGCAATAGCGTGTGTTATACGCAACCTCGAGCTCTAACACACACCACAACGAATTAAACTAGCCGTTGTGAATAATAATACCTACTTTTTGAAATTTTATAAATTTTATTTATCAAAATGGACTTCATTTTTGGATTCGGAATGTCGGAATTATCCTATGTTGAATTTTTGGTATTTTTCTGAGAACTTCTATTTTTTATGAATAGTGAAAAATACTTAAAACAACGTTTTTAATCAAAATAATTTATTGTGATAAATTAAACTATTTAGTGGTTTTAAAGTATAATTAGAATATATTTTTACCATTTTATCCAATGGTGGTCATTATAATTAATTTATCATTGAAATTGGACATAAACAATTGCCAATCTTTTGATATAAATTGTTTCTTAAAAACACGCTATTTGTTGTGACAGCGGGAATTAATTATAAAATTAACTAATGCAACTTATATGTTTGGAATTTTGTAAAATAGACATCATTTTTGAATTCGGAATATCAATTATATCTTAGGGTGAAATTTTGGCATTGTTCTGAAAAACTTCAATTTTTGATGAATAGTGAAACCACTAAGTGGTAGTTAAATAAGTTACATTATTTATGACATCATTATGATGCAGTGATGACCTCATTATTTAACGATTTTAATAAAATGAGAAGATAATGTAAAATCCAAGGCTTACACTTGTCCAAAGACTATTGGATGGGTATATTTCGAACCCTTATCACCTTAGCTACGAATTATATAAGTGTGGGACCTTTATAATCCGAAAAGCATTGTGTAATAATGTAACATTTCAATATTTCTAAAAGAGCCCCTCCTCTCCTCTTATAAAAGGCCCCCACCTCTACCACCTTATTCACACTTTCAAGCCTTTTGGTTCGGCCAACCTCTACCCAAATACTCTCCCAACTTCCCCCTCTTACTCCTAGAAGCCTCACTTTGGGCATAACTCTTACCAAGGAAGCCTTTGGCTCAAATCAAAAAGAGTTACCCGATTTTGAGATAATGTCTTCTCTAATGTTGTTTTGTTTCATTTTTCTTCTCCAACCCCCTAAACTCTTTTTATTCATTTCTTTTGTAACAACACCAGTATCATCAATATACTAGGATGTTTTTATAAGAAGGATTCTAGCTACACTTACACACACTTACATCTAATGGTTAAAGAACATATGGTTTCTGTGGATGGCGAATTTCTGCCTCACGAAACGATGATTGTTCAACACTCATATAAAACCTTCAAAGGTGGCCATTAAGATGTCACTATTTTTATATATGATATATAATATGTTTATGTTTTACGTATGCTTCTGTATTTCTCATTTATGGCATACTTTATGATTTCCATTATGGGTAAATGCGATAATTTCATTTTCGGAAGTGCGGACTACCGCCCCCTCAAAGTGATTTGAATCGTTAATGCCATATGTGGGATGTATAAAGGATGGAGTAAATGGTATTATACACTATATTATACTGGAATTATATTATAAATATATATCATTATGATTTAATTCCATTAAATACGAAATAGAAATGAAAGTAGCGTTCATGCGTACGTACGGCTTACCGTCTCCATGAACGGTGCATTTCATTTCTTACCTCTAAATGTTACGTGACATTATGAATGAATGTATATAATGTATATATATATGATATATATGATATCTAAATCATGAATATAATTCTGGATATAATGTATATTTCATCACATGAACAACTTGTAATTATAAGAAGTTTATTTTTGACTCAAGTACCAAAGATTGACAAAACGACCGTTATTAACTTAAATAATTAAATAATGTTCATAACATGGTAATAAGTGATATAAATGGAATAATGAACATGAAAAAGGTTCTTAAGTAAATATAAATTGACTCTAGTTTATTATTCATGAGGTTAAAGAACGGTCGAGTCAGGACAAGACGCAAGGTAAGGGAACTTCTTAACCCAACTTCCATTCTTTGGGTTAATCTCCTACTTTCAAATTATGTCATGATATTATTATATATTATTTTTTATTTTTACTTTATTTACGTGTACCTATAGTGAATACACATAATATATCTATTTTATTTTAAAAATGATCTTTGTAAGGACTTCGTCTCAATCTCCTTTCATTGAGGTATATTTGGTTTTATACACAAATTTCTTTTATACGGTGTATAAACCACTTTGACTTCTACGTTTATTCAAAAGGAATCTTTTTTATACGAATCGTTTACTAAATGACAAAAGGGAATGTTTTTGTCATACGTATGCGGCGACAACGACTTCTCCACCGCCGTGACCACTATTTGAGTTTCGGCTTCCACTACAAGCCATCATTTTTTTTATTGAAAAATAAATACAAAGTTTTAACTTTCATTTATTTTGGTATTGAAAATGGTTTTGAAAGTGTTTTTATTATATCAATGTGTTGTATTGAAATCTTGTGATTGAAATGTGGAAATGTTATGTTTCCTTTATGCATGTTTTATGTGATACGATTATGTTATGGTTTATGATATGTTTAAACATATTAATATGAGGAATGCATTGGACTTAATAAGTGACGGGTGGAGCCCTCTATAGCTCCTCGATGCATCGGCAGGTCTCATGAGACAAACTAGTGTCTTGGCACGAGGCCTTGACAAAATCTTATTTGTGGTCCTGGCACGAGGCCTTGGCTACGTGGTTATGATAGTCTGGCATTATGCATTCCATCATTATGAAAGTGGTTAGTGATATTGCATGTGATTATTCGACCAGTAGAATATCCATGTGAATAAGTAAATGGCATTATCTCATTTTACTTTTGCCATATTATGTTGAAGTTCATGTTTAAAAGGCTTTTTTTTTAGTTATAAATTGCCTTAAATGTTAATGTTTATTATGAAAGCTTCTGCAATATTGTTATCCTTTCTGAGCATCTGAGCTCACCCCTTTCAATGTTTTAATATTTTCCAGGATGTGAAGAAGTATTTTATGAATGATCTGCAGGGATTGTCCGAAAAGGATATAATTGTGGACTATGGAGACTATGTTATTGTAGTTTTTCACTTTATGATGTAATATAACGTTTATGAATGTATCTAGTGATTCCAAGGCTACTAAACTAATCGGTCTTTCGAGACATGATCTTTTGTGATCATGCCAATGTTATGAAGTAATGCACCGGCTCTGGGTAGCTGGGGTCGGGGCGTTACAAATAAACTCACCTATAAAGATAAAAACTACATCATCATTTTAAATTTTTTTATTTTTTGTTATGTTTACAAAAAACGTTTTTTAAAATGATTTCCTCATGAAATAAAACATTAAATAAATTTCCATATTCATTTCATTCTTCCTTATGGTAATGGTTTTAATTAAACATGATGCTACAGTAAAATCCAACATTCCCTATTTAAAATCATAGTTCATTAAGTATATAATCATCATATGTTATTTAGTTATATATAACATGAGGATTCTCTTGTTTAGTTACTCTTTAGTAGTCATTTCCCTTATTAATACAAAAAAACAATAGGTATTAACACTTTTGTTCCCATGCTAAACTATCTATTCCATTATTATACATAGGTTTTAAGACATTATTTTTACCACAAAAAATAGGTATTAACACTTTTGTTCCCCCACTAAACTATCTATTCCATTATTATACATAGGTTGTAAGACATTATCTTTACCTTACATTGCATTTACCAAAAAAAATATAGAGATTAGGGTGGTTTATACCCCTTACTACACTATTAATAAATATTTTATGTTTGTCTACTATATGGTAGTATTTTTTATGTATCTCACTAACTTTTACATTATTTCATACCTTACTATTTTTTTATATGACTAGATCATTTCATTAACTTTTATAATGAATTATTGGTACTTTATTATTTTGATCATTTAGATTTATATGGCTCATTGTGTTATTTTATAATTTTTTATAGTTCATATTTAATATAGATGTTTCTATGATGAACAACTTGATCAGTTCTTAGATATATTATATTATTGTTATGAAATAATAGAGTAGATCATACAAATATTGAAATTTAGGATAAACACAAAATATTAGTTTTTATAAAAAATATTGTGAATTGAAATGAGTTATTAATAACCTAGCACATTCTTTGGAGATACAAAAAGGTTTTCATAACTCGTTCATGGGATATCAAATAATATTTCCTTGAATTGTGCCACCATTTCCCTTACATAAGTATGCGTCTATAACCTCAAATTTAATTAAATCAATATATGATATTAGAGGGTGTGCATGTCTATATGTGTAAATTATCTATAGGCACTATAATTATATCTCATAAGGGATGATATTGATACATTGTCTCATATCGGGGTTTTGATTAATTTTGGAAAATAATTTATGCACCCTCTCGGTATAATAGGTTTACTATTTTGATATTATTTATATTTATGATTTTATCTTTATTGACATAGTTTTTTATTTAGTATTAATATTTAAAATATTTTTCAATATAAATATATGAAAATATGGAGTCATCTTCTCACATACCCATTATTATCCACTATTTTACTGAGGAAACATTTTGTTTTCCATGTAATGTAATATATACTCCCATCATAAATAGACAGTTTGTGGAAGGTCTAGGTTTACATGGTATATTTCTTTTACCTAAAAGTACACTAATAGATATATAAATTTTAAAATTTGTTTTCCCACTTTACATTAGAGTGAGATCAGTTCAGGATTTAGATATAGAGTAGTTTGTGTTGAGTATGGTGGTCTAGTTTTGCACAACATATTTACATATTTTGATCTACCCAATCAGATTCCCTATTTGGACTTAACATTTATTCAACTAGTTATATTTTTCATAATTTTGACAATCATTTTGTTATAAAATCATTTATAGTGTTGTAGTTTGTCTTCCTTATTTATTATATTATAATCGCTTGTTTGGTTCTATATTTTTTCTCATTTTCTAACATAGAGATGTTTCATGGAATAATATCATTTGAATTTAGTGAAAACTACTGCTTATAACTACGTGAGTAAATTATTAACAAATGAATTCTCATGACACACAATTCTTGTCATCATCCCTTTAGGATCAAAGAGATCCATTTTTATTAGTGTCATATTAATACAAATATCACATGGGTATCTTTCATTGGACCACTAATAAGTGGTATTATAGTTGTTTTATTTTTTTCTAGGATTTTATATTTTTAGAAGGATTCTATGAATGTAATATCTAGGGATGTTACATAGGAAAATTCATTGTAGATATCATTATAGAGGAATCCTTTGTTATCGAGATATTTTTGCGGACTTAGTTGGAACAATAGGTTTGATCAAGGCTCACCATCACTTGTTTTGTTGGAATATAATTGATCATGAATGGATTGAATATAGATAAACTAGGGGTAAATAAATATTTTTAATTTTCTATCATCTTAGGGTTTGATAGTTAGGCATATATATGATTTAATACTATATCTCATGCTACCCTATTTTTATATATCATATAGATGGGATTAATAGTATATTATTGTAATGTATAACTTCAATAATAAATTGGTGGTTATTTATTTTTTAAATATTGGTGTTGAAATTGTTAATTTTAATAGATAAATAATTACCTTGACTATGGTATATATAATTATTCATTTTGATATATTTTCAATATCATAAATTTGATAATTTCTTCATTTACTAATTTTAATTTCTTAGAAAAAAAGATATATTATAAAAATTTTATACTTTTCTATTGGGAATAAAGCTTGTTTTCAAATTTATAATATATTTTAGTGTTTAAATAGTTTTTTATTAAATGTTATTGTAGTTCATACTCTATATCATATTTCAGAATATAGCTGAGCTTTTTTATACCATGTTAGGGTGAATGTTTCTTATTCTTTATATGTTGATCTACTTCATGAATTTCATTGGATATTTATAACTCAAAAATTCCAGATCATATTTTCTGTTAATGTATATATTAATTATATCATTTTTTTTTGTGGTAATTATATTTATTATATTAGTGTATTAAAATAATGGTAGTATTTTTTAAGCAATAGTTTTCTAAACCAAAAGAAATAATTTCATAAAATCTTATTCCTTAGAAATTGATTTACATAATTTTTCATTATTGGAAAAAATATGGTATTTCTGGAATTTTAGTTATAATTTTTATTTTAATATGTAATAATGAATCATGGAAAACGATTTTATCATTATATTCATTTTAAACTACTTAAATTTGTTTTCAAAATTAAATTAATGATTTTCAAAATTCAATCAGAATGATATTTTTAAATGTATTTCAATTTCAGTTTAAAAATTAAATGAAAATCAATATATATTAGTTTATTATTTCATATTAAATTAATTGTGTTTTTAAAATTAAACATGTATTATTCCATAATTTTTTAATTTTTTAATGTGTTGGTTAGAAAATTGGGAATATCAAATAAAACATAGTACTTGATTTTCAAATTAAATAATGGTATTTTATTAACTATTTGATAAATGTTTCTTTTTAATGAACTAGAATACAATGGTAGAACATCAATTTCATTAACTATTATAATTCAACATTAAGAAGAACCCTATCATGTATTCTAACATGTTGGTGGTATATAAGATATATAACAAGCAATAATACATCCTTGGTGTTTTATTTATTACAGATGTTTAGTGTCTCTTTTTGGTTTTATGAGTTTTTTATTCAGAGAAATATGATTAAATTGATTATGTTTATTTTATATCCTATAGAAATTTATATCATTTTACCATGGTGTTTAAAATTATATTAAGAAGTGATGAATTGTATGTTATCTGGTAAATTTTATATATGTCTTGAAATATGTATTTTGGACATGTAAGAGGTATTTTATCATGATTTTTGTTTCATTTAATGTTTTTAATGGAGATACAGTTATAAATTTGTGATTTTTTAGAATTTTGGAGTTTTACATCTTGAGATTAGTAGATTTTATTTTTTAAGGCGATGATATTTTTTTATAGTCTGTCCTTGGGAAAGTGACACCCTATAATACCCGATAATGAGTAATTATATAGTGTAGAGGCTATAATAATTAGTTTATTGAATATAATGTTTTATTAATTTTCATACCCTTATATTATAACTCTTTAATTGTTACGAATATGTTTATTAGAAATTTACATTTTTAGTTTAATGGGTAATTTTTAACTCAAGGATATAAAACTTACGTGGGATGCATATGGTCGGTGTCTAAGAATGTTTTAGAAATATATTAATGTTAGTTTGTTTGTTGGAGGGTTTTGTTGGTCCCAAAATGGAGTCACCTTTAGTCCAAATACTATTGGTGTTTCCACATTCTCGGTGTGGGGTTTTGGGTACCTAGTGGAGTTGGTCTTCTTTGGGGTTATTTTTTAAGGGGAACTGATAACTTTTTTTACCTTTAGTGGTTTCCTAATTAGAAAATGTCATATTTTTATATAAAATAATGTCACTTTTTATTTTTCCAATAATTTTTTATAATATCATCCTCCTCATTTATGTTTCTTTTTCCTATAGTCATTGGTATCCCCTTCCTTGACGCTGTGGGAAATACATCATCTCTTCCTCTTATAACATTATTGAATGAGATTTCATGGTTACTTCCCCATTCTTAAAACCAAATGTAAGACTATATAGTTATCCCCTCTTCTCTCACCATTCATTTTCAGTAAATTTATTTTGATAAGATTTTTTTATATAAATTTCACTATTGAATGGATGAATTCTTCCGAGATTAGGGGGATTTATCTTCCCTTTCTTCAATGTGGAATGAGTAGGTTGTTATCTCTTTTCCAATCACCATTATCATGGAAAGAGATTATTATATGAATTGACCTATTCTTATTCAATTTCAATTATAAAATTTATGATTGATTACTTGCTTATTTCTTAGGGATCATGGCCATTATTTTTTGAGTTAATTTCATAAGTTGATATCATAATTTTGTTTTGTGATGTAATTATTCATGATTTTTATGATATGTTATTATGTTCAATTAGATATGGATTTTGGATGGGTGATTGTTTGTTTCTTCATTAGGATCATGGGAAAAGTTAAATTTTTGTATTGATAGTGGTAAAGTGTATCAACACACAAAGTAATCCCCTAGAAGGACAATAACATGCCTACAAATGCTTATTTCAAATAGCATTATCATGGCAAAAAATATTTTAATAATATGAATAAATGGATTTCAATGTTTTTTTGTATTAATATATATTAATATTCTCAATGAAATCATTTTACATCATGCAGTGATTTTCATTCTCTCTTTATTATTTTGTAAATATTGTTATATAGATTTGTTTTTTCACATCAATGTAATTTTTTATCAGAATTAATCACATAACCCTTATAATAAAAAAAATAAAGTAGACATGGAATTATTCATATTTTTTCCCAATAGAAAAGTTATTGATATTAATATTAGGAAGATATATTCATCATATTTGTTTTTTTCATGCTAACTTTCCCTGATGAAATATTATGAGAACCAAATATAATTATATTCTAATTTCATTGGAATAAGATGATATATGAATGTTGAAATTCCATACATATTATTTATGTTTAGTAATATAAAATCCTTATTCCCCTCAAATTTATTTGAACTATACATAAACAAACCACATCTTACTAATATGTTTGATATATCTTGAATGGTGATGTGGTGGCATGGTTTATAGGTTGGGGAATAATGATTTAGTATAAAAAGCCTATTGGTTTGGCTAATAACCTATCCAATTGTAATGAAAACTTATATAGTTTATATAATAGTTTATATTAATTTATGATTGTTAAAAATCCTTTTTTAAATGGTGTCATCTATAAATACTTTGATTGCCAAATTTATCTTTTCTTTTTATTAATCTCTCTTTTAATTTTTATAAAAATACTTCTTGAAAAACTCAAAATTATATCATTAAAAATACTATTTATTATTTTTATAAATTATTTACCATTTTAATTAAATTTAAAGGGGCTATTTGGGTATTTTGTTACTCCCATTTATGGCTCACCAACATTATTCCAACAATTACCAAATGTATGTCCTCACTAATGTCAAAACTTTCAAATCCATACGAGACTGGTACATATTGTGTATAACATAATTATAACCTTACTTGGTTTCTTCCTTGTATATAGTATGAATTGGGATGGATATATCCATTAATTCATAGGGTTTATGACTAGAATATATTTCCTCTTAAATATTATATTTTATTTTCTAGAAGTCTTTTACTACCATTTCTATGCTTAAATTACATATTTGTTGTTATTGATCATATTAACCCATTTACACGTATTTTGGATTGTCATTATTTTATTCTACAAAACATGTTGTCTGATATAGGTCATGTTTTAATTTTTTTAAATGTTTAATAATTCTTAAAAAACATTGTTATTTCATTGATGAAAACATTTTTTATACTTAGATATGGAATATTGATTTTATGAACATCATGAGCTAGTTAATGAACTATTTATATATTACATAAGAAAAAACGGTTTGTTATACCATGTCTGGTGGTGTGTGATTGGACTATAATTAATTCAATATTTATTAGGATGGAATCTATATTTACTTAAATCATTCAATAAATGATCAGATTTACATTTATGATTCATATTACTATACCATTTCACTTATCATTACAAATGGAACCCAAAATCTTTTTCCAAAATCACTCATATTTATGAGTGAATCTGTTTACATGTGTGAGTTATCATTCGATACTAGATTTTTCAAATATAATGGATATCTCAGATACATTATCTCATATCCAGGTTAGTCTTAAAAATATATAAAATTCATTTCCCCTCCTATTATAGGGTGTTGTTGATTACATATTATGTATATTTTTTAATTTAATTACATTGATATACTGTTATATTTTTCTAAAATACTAACAAAATATTTCGTCTTATATATACAAAAATATGGGGACAAATTCATTCATAATCATTTTTAATCACTTTTCTGATGATATAATGTAGGTTGTTACCTAATATATATTATACACTCTCACCCTACATAGAAACACCAATTCCCAAAACACATCAATTATTTTATTTTATTTACCTATGCATATACTATTGGTTGTTTGATTCGTCTCCTAGGTCCTAAGGCTTTCATTTATAGGTGGGTTTGATCCAACATTAGAGATAGAGAAATTGGGGTGGTGATTGGGGGCCTCATTTATCACATCACCAATACTTCATTTCAATTATCTTATATCATTCCTAGATCATCAATGATGTTAATTAAAACAAGTTATATTTAGTAGAATACCTATCGACTTTCTTGGTATACATTTATGTAGTGGGTTTTATTTTTTCATTCTTTTTTACTATTTTATTATCTGTTTATGTTAAATATTAAATTTTATAATGATTTATTTATGGAAAAGTCATTAAAGAAAGATTGTTGAATATGGTTATGACTATTATATATGTGTAGATAATGATATTTTTTTCATGTGAAAACATTTTTCTGAATAATAATCTACATGATAAAAATGTGAGTTTCTATAATATTAATTTTTGAATCCCATTGAGGGATAGTGGACTAGAAAAACCATTGTTCAAAATTTTGGAAGCAGTGTAGTAGAAAATAAAACCACCATTGGAATCCACCAAGATGTTTTTGGTATGGATAATGAGATTAATAAAAATACATGGATATGTTTTTTTCTCATAATTATCGAATAATATATATGTGTTATTTTAAAGAATATGTAAGGTTACTATATATGATGTTTTTGGATTCCATAAATGTTTACTAAAAGGACATGATTATGTGGTTCATATATTTAAAAAAGTATATGGATTCCCATGAAGATTGAATATTGGGGGAATAATTTCCATAAAGATTAGAAAGTATTGAAAAAAGATTCACATGATGTACATTACCATAAATATTATTATTGGATAATTTTTATATAAAATTTCACATTTAATAATCCTCAATTACATAATAATTTTACTGTTTTATTCCAATAATGTTGTTAGAATGTAGTATGAACGATATAAAACACTTTTTTGTTCTTTTACATTATTTATTTTAATATTTTTCTTCTAAAATAACTCATATGGTTATACTTGGGTGATGTAGAGGAGTGAAAAATTAGTGTATTTTCATCTATGTTTCATTATCTCATTTATTCAATGTTAATTTGAACATTGAGTTTGCTGACCATTTTTCCACTAATGTATCATTTTTTTTGTAAATTATTGTATAGTGGTTGTATATACAACAAAAAAATTTATTTGATCGCTTTTATTGATATGGATATAAATAGGCCTATTTAAAATTATTTCAGAACATTGTTTAGAAACATCATTTTTTCGTCAGCGGTAAAAGAGAATTCTGATATGCAGTTCATCATACCATTTTGTGAGATTTTTTTTAAAATGTTGGCGCCAAAGCCTCATTTATTATTAAATCAAAGAAAATACCTCTTTAACAAGGTAGAGGGAGACCCATTACATAGAATCAAGGGAATTTATGGTTACTATTTAAAGTAACTCAAGATATTAGATGCAATTTTTTTTTTATTTTTTAAATTTTATTTTAAATAATGAAATTCATCAAAATTTGGTCTAACCATATAATGATAATTTATAAAGTGATAAAGGAAATGGGAATTCAATTGAATGGAATATTTAAAATTAATATAAATAAAAATTAATATCCATAGAATATACCTTAAAGGAACACCTCCGTGATGGAATGAGGGAAGAAAGACCATTTAAAGATGTAATGTAGTGAGAAAAGTGTTAATTTTGGAAGATATAATTCCATATGTGAATCTTCAAATATAATTTAGAATGATAATATAGGTATATTATTGAGTGTAGTGTGTTTTAATGAACATTATATTATAGACTCTATATATTATTTTACATCTATATCTGATAGAGGATGTATATGAACTTATACTTCCATACAGCATGATAAGTTGTGCCATTAGGATGATGAATCTATATATATTATTGTTATGTGTGATTTTTATTTCATGATAAATATTTTAGGATTTCTTGAATTTCATGGATCATGGTATGTATTGGGATTAAGGAATAAAATTATTTTGGAAGGATAGTAAGGTGATACACTTTTCCTATACAAAAAATATTGATGGTGTTGGGAAATACAGATGTCATACAATGGTGGAATCCAAAGCTGTCAATGATGGGACATTTTCATAGATAGAGCTTTGAAAAGGTGAAATGCATTCCAGACATATATCATTCAGAATTTTTTTTTTTTGAAAATCAAAATCACATAATTGATAAATAGAAAAAATATTCATTAACTAAAGGAATGGTTGGTATTGGACACATGGAGTACCAAACATTCGTTTACTAAATCAATGGTATATAGTGGAAGGTAAAGAAATGGTTGGTCATTATTTCCTATGTGATAGTCTAATATATTTTGAATGTTTTTTAAATGGGAACCTCCGATGTACAAATATAATATATGTAAATTGAAATGTTTTAGGTCCTATAATAGTAGGGAATATATAAATAGAAAATAATAGAGGTATTTCTATCCCAAAGACATACATCATCCGATAAAAATACAATGTACTCTAGAACATAATGGATTCATAGAGAGGTTGAATCAACCACAAGTAAAAAATGCTTAGATATAAGGGATTGATGTGTATTTTCTGATGTTGTTTTTGGGTAAATTCATAAATTGTACTACCAACATGGTGAAAAATTTCCACACTCTTATTTGGGGATGGGAGAACTAAAAGAATGTGGTCCAGAAGGATGATTCAAATTTCTATTAATAAATTACGTTTTTTCCTTCCTACATCATAATTAATTTAAAAAAATCGTATCCTAGAGTATACGTCCCAATATTGTTTCTTTTTATGTTGTGGAGATGATTATATTGAATTTTATATCTATTATAACTACTTATGAATGTTTTTATAGAATTGTAATGTTATCTTAATTGATTAAATCTTACTGATAAATTAGAACCAAGTATAAATTATTGATGTAAACAAAGTATGATTCAAATTTTCTGTTTGGATGAATGCAAATATGAATGTTTTATATGATAAGAAAATTTCATAGAGTACATTAGTTCAACAAACCCCAAACTATCCAAAATATTTCTTGATCGTATGTCATGTTCTAATGATGTACCAGAAATATCAGGTAAAATTAGATCTTTTATAATATAATATAATGTTGAAGTACATAATTTTCTTGTTCTAGAAGGATATGAGATATAGGGTATGTTATTAAGTTTTATTGGGATTATTCACCATATAAATAGATACAAAAGTGATTTTCACTATTTCATTCTCTTGAATGATGGATGACCTAAAATAATGACAGATGGTATAATTTTCATGGACTTGGTTTTGTGGGAGTTGTCTAGGTGGAATTGAATGGATTCTGTTAATATTTCCATGACATGGTATAAAATAGAAATGCTTCTATATAGTAGAGAACTTCAATATAAATTGGATATCTTGATTAATGTGGAAATAAATGGTAGATAGAGGTATATGTGAAGGTATGTTATGATGGATTTTAAATAAATAGAATAATTATAATTTTTTGGAATATTCCTCATATAGATAAGCCCATTGTTATCCATATGGTACCCGTAGTAGCTTCCATATAGGGGATAAATTTATTTGAAATTGATTTAAAAATTTCTATTATTCAATGAGGTTTAAATGAAAATATTTATATGTATCTACCAGAAAGATTCATGGTAAAATAGAACCATGTTCTTCTATGAAACGTGAATGTGAGAATTTATGGGATTGAGTAAGTACGAAGTCAATGTAACTATAATTCCAACACCTTTATTTTATAACATGAGTTTATACAATAAAATTCAGATCATTATTTTTTCAAAATGTTTTTTGATGATGGGTGTTTCATCATTTTACTTCACTATAAATATAGAAATATAATCTATGGTCACATAAATTTAATTATTGATGACCATTTGGGTGAATTTTCTATATTTTTCATAATGATTTATCTCTATCTGGAAAAATACATATAAGTAATATGGATTTAAAGGGAATTAAATACTTCAACATTGTTCTTGTATCAATTATAATACATCTAAAATGTTTTGGAACATTTTAGAAATTGTATGGGGAAAATGATTATTACTCCCCTTGATATGCACTTCAATCAATGAAAGGAAAAAAACTAGAACAAAATTAATTGTATATTAAATGAAAAGGTTAATTATTTATTATTTATAGAAATAATGATGTTTTTAATTTTTTATATGTATTTAGAAATTAAAAAAAGTGGAATTTATAATCAGGTTTATATAAAATTTAGGAAGAGACATGGAAGTTTTAATGTTTACCCTTCAGTACCTTAAGGGTTTTATATGTTTTTAATTTTTTTTGAGAAAGAATAATATATATAGATGGTATATATTTATATATTGATGTTGATTTATCTAATCTTGTTATCACCGATGTGAATTCATTTATTTACTAATGAATAACATTGAGCATTATTTTCAATCAATATGTGGTAGTTTAATTTTCCAAAATAGTGGTGGAGTTCATTAAATAAATGAAAGATGGTAATAAGTTTATTTTGTTGAATATGATATTGTAAGATCATTGAATAATGTATGAATTTGGGATATTATTTTATTATTCAAAATGTGTGAGACATATGGCCAATAATCTGAGTTTTCCCTCAATATAGAATTATATTTATCTATTAAATCACCTCAACATAATGTTTTTAGTTGTGAAATTTATTGTACTATATACATTAGATGGTGTTAAAAATCTAAAATATATATTGAAGTAGTTTTTTTCTATTATATAAAATTTCACAAAAAATAACTTATCCGAACTAGGATAACTATAAGCATGTTGGTGAAACCTTATATCTACAACGAATGATATAGTGTTTTAGTGTCGTCTAGATATTGATGATGAAATTGGTGGTCAATCAATAAAATTATTCTTATGTGGGATATATTCAGATTATACCATGTGAAATAAATTTTTTTAGTATTTTTATTAGAACATATTAAATGAATAGTTTCCAATGTCAAATTTTTTAAACTCCGATAGAGATGGGGGAGAAATGTTAATGATGTTCCAATTAATAAAAAGTTTTTTGTCAAAATAAAGATAGCTTGATGAGTATATATGGAGACGTGTGGAGACACAAAGTACTTATGTATGGTTTTTTAACAACATTTATTTGGGACATGTAAGGCAACTTCATAATAATAGATAATGTTTCTTCACATAGATATTTTTGATGCATGCACTAATTTGGATTTTAGGTATTTGGTGTATTTTACCAAGGGAAGGGATTTATTAGAAACCCCAACCTCTCTTATGTGTATTGTAATCATTAAAAATTTTCATATCCTATGTATTTTACTTAAACATGATTTTCATAGGGGTCATGAATGGATCGGGGGGAAGGGTTTCAGGGGAAAATATGAGGTTTTGTAGGGGTCATGAATGTATTAAAGCCTCCCTTCCCCTTCATTCGTCCTCTATTGCAAAAGATATTACTCTATAACATAGTAATGTGTTTTAAAACCATCAATTTATTTTGGGATCCTATGGAAATTTATTCATACACAACTGTGCTTTCATATTTCCTTCCACTATCTTTTTCTATACATGTTTCGTTAGCCAATATGAACTATTTCTAAGGTTTTTTTCTTTTCATGATTTCATATAAAATATTCTAAACCATTGATCAATAATATATTAATGGTATTCAGAAAAAATATTTTAGTTGGTCCCCACACATAACCTATATTCATAATAATTTTGAAAAGGGATGTAATTGTGTGGCCTCTCCATGCATAGATTGAATATTTAAAATTATGTGTTTTTAATGTTCCCTTTAATATAATGTCCCCATATTAATTCCATGAACCATATATTAATTATAGATCCATTTTAGATGAAATTTTACGGGTTTGAAAAGTAATAGTAATGTAATTACAAATTGTTAACTAACTTGATTGGTTAAATGAAAAGTTATATTTTGAATCTATGATTCTAAAATAGAATTTCATAACCACTTATGATATTTTAATTTGTTTAAAATTTAATGTGAACAATTGGATTATGATAATTGAAATGTAAAATGTATTTTATATTTGATATTAATGTTTAAATAAAGGTTTTTCTTAAATTAGGATCCATTATAAAACTGATATGGTGTTTTTCATTATGGCATGTTGATGGTTGGAGTGAAGTAACTCAAGGGAGGGGTGAATTCAGATACCAGTAAACAGTTTATTAAAAAATTATAACATAAAATTACCTAATTTTGTTAGAAACAAAAAATTAATAAAAAATCATATATATTTGATCTTTTAATGTATTTCTCATTGCGTGATTAGGGCTCAGTTATAAAAAATATTTTAAATGACATTAACTATTGAAAATGATTTACTTAATGAAATTAGTTATATAAAAATTGGTTATGATTAATCAAAATAGTATAAGATTGGATTAAATATTAAAAAATGCATTTATAACTTTGAAAAAGAAAATGAAAAATAAAACTGAAACACATATTAGAGTAAACAAGGGGTTAGATCTCATGCTTAGACAAAATCTCATTAACATAGAAATCACAAACTTGTATGTGTAAATTCATAATAAATAATCTAATCCAATACCTATATTGGGTATAAAAACAACATCATAAGTTTTCTATAATCAAAGACCCTTCCACATTTATATTTGGAACAAAAAAGGATAGAGGCCACAAAGATACCGATTCCATAATTTTTATGGGTAAATACATAAAACAGGGTTAAGAGAATATCATGTATTCCCCGGTTTAGGCATACGACTCATTGTGGGTATATTTAGAGTGAAATTAAGAACACTAATCAAAATTAAATAAAAAATTGAAATATTTAATTATAATATATGGACTATTCATTTTTTCTTAGACTGTAATGCTTTATATGACCATGGGTACTCAAATTTGACTTGGTGTGGAGCTCAAATGAGTTCTCCAAATGATTTTGTAAAATAAAGTGTCATGGATTCCACTTTTCTATATGAATATTCTATAATAATATACTATTTATTCACCATCATAAATCGCCTTGATATTTTTTTTATTCCACACTTTCATAGTAGAATATATTCAATGTGTAAGTGCTAACATACTTACAATTCAGTAACCTATTTTCTTGAAGGATATATTTTCAAATATAGATAACTGTTGGATATTATCCATTGAAAAATAAATATAATTATTTCATAGATCATTGAAATGAATATAAAAAATATGAATTTTATTCAATGTGATTGTGGAATTATTTATTAATAATCATTAAATAAACTAACAAGATTACCTCCCATAAACTAGATGTTTAAATCACTAAATCAATTAAATCATAATAGATATAATAACAAGTTTTTTGTCAGCATGGTCTAGTGGTATAACGAATCATCTATAGAACAATCTAATGGTATCACATCTAGTGGTATCTTGTTTTATCAAACAATATTGAATGTTTGGAAGTAACACATCTAGTGGTGGAAAATATTGTGGTAGCACATCAATAAGTTTAACAGCCTAATGGTTGAAGGAGAATAACAATATCATAAATCTATTGGTTGTAGTGTTCTTGTGATCGTATAAGCTGGTGGAAACACACATGATGGAAGAGAAATTCCAACGATAAATAAATTTGAACTAAATGTTTGATTATGGTTCTGGAAGATACTAAAATTGGTAGTGCTAGTGGTGGTTGATCAGGCAGTGTCGGATCTAGAATTGGTAGATCTAGTAATGGAATAATTTTTCTATTGTAAATAATTTTTAATATATATCCATTGTTCATCAGATTACTATTTACCATATAATGTAATATAAAAAACATTATGCTCATTTGAAAAATATGAATCATGATTTTTGTGCATTAAAACATGTATATTCCTACAATATCCACCTTTTGATCATCACAAATCAATCATATAATATACTTGGTAAAAAAATATAATCCATAAATAGATGAATTTTACAAGTAATGATGTTCTTAACAATTAAAATGTAATTGAAATCATAAAACATAAATAAAAATAAATAATCAAAATTTTAAAATATAAATTTGGGAAATATATTAAAACTGAAACTTTAATCCATAAATGGTAAATTCCATCAAAATAATTTTACCATATTTTAGGATAAAAAAATTATAGGATAATAAAAACTTAAATATAAAGGAAGAAATCCTAAATAATAAGAGATAAAATTCCTTTTGAACAAATGGATTTTCATTACATCCAAAATGTAATATAATAAAATAAATAAGAGTCTTTATCATAGAATAATTTTAACATTAATAAATCATAGATATAGAGGTAGGGTCATTAAGTCCTTTTACTATTTTAGTGGTAAGAGGCACTAATGTAGTGGATGAGGGTGATGAGGTAGTCCATGGCAACTCTCAAATTACAACTAGTTTGGGAATAATAACTACATCACCTGGGAATAAACTAAATGGTTTATGCATAAGTGTAAATTTGTATTGCATATTCAATATATGACGGATTAGTAGTAATGGCTTCAGGTGCTACCATACATGTACCAAATACATGTGATAATGGAATCATGATGATAAAAAAATTCAATCATTATGTTCCCACCACTCACTATAACACTGAAGTTGTATTTATTCTCTTCAATGAATAACTTTAGCCATTGTTTAATAACCTTGATCTGATCTACATGTCATTCATTTCCTTGGTGACATGAGTATTCCTGAAATTTTTAGCTTAAAACATGAAGACAAAATTCATCTCATTCTTTATATTTATCCAGAAATGATAGTATTTGATATACATAGTAATAGTCTCTTTATAAATTCCAAAATCATTAAGAAACTCTCTAAACATTGTTATATAAAATTACTCCATGGTGTCGAATCTTAAATAGGTCCCCCGAATGATATGTATAGATATCACCCCTAGTGGTTTGTGCACTTCTCTAACTATAGATCTGATCATCTCAATATCAACTAATGATGAAGGAGTTGGAATAGAAAATTTATAATAAATAACTAGAAATATATTTATCCTCTCAAAAATAGAATCATTGGTAGAAGTAAAGGATGTCCTGATATCCTATAATATATATATCTTAACATCAAACTCATTATCGAGCCTTCAATTTTCAATTTCAACTTCTTCAATATATATAATCATATTGGGATGAAAATGGGAAAAAATAACACAAAAAAGATGTCTTGAATCAATGTCACATGTTTTTGTTATAAGAGAACTATCAGTTATCAAAACAATACTGATATTATAAATCAATCACTCTCTAAATAAATCCAAAATAGCATTGGTAACAAACTATCAAGGCATAGAGGCAGTAATAGGAAATTTTGAATCAACATTCCAATAACTAGTAATAACTACCTAATAATGATCTAATCTTTTATATAGAACATTAGAAGTAAATTCCTGAATCTCACCAACATATTCAATCTTATATGTAAGAGATCTCTTAGTATATGATCTTATAACAACCGAGACAGCTGTTCTGCCATAATTTGTTGGACATCTATGATCATCATCCCAGACATCATCTCCATTTATGTCTTGATAGAAATTCACATTCACTTTATGACTATGGGATGGATCCCCCTTATATGATGCATCACATTTCATATCTGTGATCTCCATCATCTCATATGACTTCATTAAACATTGAGTAGTCTTTTACAAGTTGTACATTCCCTTGTAACATCACCAACATACCATGTTCGATTATGTAAATTCTAGTATATTTCATATTAGTAGGATCTATAGGAAGAATTCTGTGAATTATATAATTTGGTGATTCCTCCTCAAAAATGTATTTTATTTTCTCACCTAAAACATAGGAAGCGTCACCAACTAGTTGATGGGAAATATATCTATATCCATAAACAATGATCTCGCTCAACCAACATCAGATGAATGATGTCACTAAATCCTCTCAATATCATCATATACACCATATGTCATTCCATCATTATTACCAACCTGATCATCATTTCCATCATATCTATTTTCATCCTCCTCATCATCAAAACCACAAGATTATTCCTGAAATTATTTTGAGGTATATATGGAACTCTTATTTTTTTCATCACTAGAGACATAAATATCTTAATAATATCTTTAAATCAATAAAATATCTCTGGTAGGGAGTCAAATTGGAAGAAACGAAGAACCATATGTCCTAGTTGGGATGTTATAAATATTAGTTTTACTACATTATTCTATAGAAGTATCCCATTCCTCATATAAGAACAAATGAAACATCATAATCTTCGTTATCATCTGAACAAACCTAAATCCCATCGGTCTCTAAGACAAGCTCAATAAGATTCCTAATATTGGATGGAATATATATATGTTAAAAATTCTTATATATTTTAACATTATCTTCATCCCACTTCATTATTATATGATTCCATTTCATATTAATCATCTTATAAAAATATTTTCATTAACAGAAACCACCATACATGACCTATGCCTCTTCTTTTTCATCTATTAAGCCCTGGGATTCTTAAATTGTAGAATTCTGTATAGGGTAAATTAATGAATTTGACCTATAATATGACATGCACATCTTGATAATGTTCTCTATAAGATACCTATAGAGATTAATTATATCCCCCCATTTCATAAGGAATAGATGATAAATATATTAATATCTCATAGTACTGATATAATATATTTTGGACACGTCATTTGAGGAATTTATTAAACAAACAAATTCATTCAGCATCTACATCCACACTGGAAGACTTTCTCAGAGTATAATCTCTTGTCAGCTCTAATAGTGCATCCCCATTCCCAACACTTTATATATCACTAAGAATATATCATTGATGATCATTATAAAAACATCTATCTGGTAAATTTATGCACCCAACCAATTCTATTGAAGAAAAACTAACCTATTGTTTGTCAATACTACTTTAAATGAAATTTACCATTGATCCAAAATTTTACGCTTTTAATTTGCGGAAATAATGTAACAAACTATGTTAAAAAGGTAGTATCATTTATTGAGATCTAATCTATCCATCCTCAATTCTTTAATACATTCAGAACCAACATTTTTACAGATAACATCCATTCATCATGTACTTCTTTCTCTAGAAAAACCATATGCTTTGCAAGATGGGTGTTTCCTAGCTTGATAACAGAATGACTTGATCCCTCTATGTATTTAATTATTGGGCTCAGTAAAATAGTAGATGACTCTATGTTATATTTAATAGAATATGTATTTAAGAGAATCTAAGATAAATTTTATGTTACCTATTGTGAAACAAATATAGTATCCCAAATTTCAAAACTAGTTATAAAAGGAGATATTCATTTAAATTTGATATCATCCAAAGTATTATACAAACAAATTATAGATTTGTAGTAATTATTTTAATTATATTTATATGGATTATCCCATGTAGCTCTATATGTTATAGGTATTTCATATTTTCCTATTATAGTAGTTCAGAACTCAAAACCATAGCTCTCAAGATGAATATTCATTTTAATATTACACTATGAATAATTTGAGTCATTAAAATGAGGTGGTATGTTGGAAGGAGAACCATCAAATCTATTATCCCAAAAATTTGAAATAATAGAAATATAGTATATTAAATGTACAACTAAATAATAGATGATATATATTTAAATATCCTTTAATTCAAAATGTTGGTCGTGTTGAGTAACTCTAGAGGAGGTGAGTTGAGTTCCCATAAAAATTTTTAAAAAAGTTATTATAAGATCCCCCTATTTAGAATGAAATGATCAATTCATAATAATTGTAATTTAATATATGTTTGATCTTTTAAAAAATTTCTCATTTCCTTATTAGAGTGTAGTTAAATAATATATCAAATTTCTTTATCTTTTGAAATCTAATTAGATAATAAAATATGTTATATAAACACATCTTATGATTAAATATGAGTTTATATGTTTTGTTCACTGATGAAAAAATGATGTTTTATCTTCAAAATAAAACAAAAATATGATCATATAGTGAAGTAGACTATGATTTTGTCTCAAGATAAGACATAATTACCTAAAAATTGGAAATCACCCACTTCCAAGAAAATTTGTATAATGAATAATTTGATATACAACATTTTCCTAGTAAACAAAAAAAAACAAAATACCACCTGGTTAAAATCCTCATAGAATGTATTTTAGGGGTTGAAATATATCACAGTCTAGGAAGGGAACTCTTTCACAGTTTTTGTTTGTATGCAAATAAAAACAAGTTTGATAGAATGTTGAATATTCTCCTTTTTAAGAACAAGAGTCGATGTGTGAAGTTATATAGAGCAATAAAACACACGTCTCAAAATTAATGAAAAATTAGATAAATAAAATGGATATAGATAGATAAATGTTGTTCTTATTTATATATATTGCTTCAAAAATATCCATAGATTTTACTTGGTTGGGATCCCAAACTAGTTTTAAAATGATGTGGTAAAAAAGTTTGTTCTGGATATCTATTTTCTATATGAATATTCATTAAAAATATTTTCATGATTCAATTTATTAAATTAAAATTGTCTTATGTGTATTAAAATCATCTATAGTATCATGTTTTTAGCTTGAAAATCCTCTCTTACTATACATTCATTAACACACATGCATGTGGGTTATTTTTTGAAAAATAAATAACTTCATGTTAATGTACATTGAAGAATAATCATAAATATTTTTTTTGGATCATCATACTAAATAAAAAACATCTCAATCATTCATCAATGATTATATGTAATGATTTAGGAATTGACATTAAATAAATAAACTATATTAAATCCAATAAAATATTTATTGGAAGAATTAAATACATATAAATTCGAACTACAATGGTTGCATGACTGATAGTGGCATGGTCGAATAGAAGAACATCACAGTGGAAGCAAAAGATAAATGTAATATAGATGGAAATATAAATCTTGACTTAATCATAGCACAAGGGTGGTGGTAGCACATATAGCGTTAAAAAATATGATTGTAGAATTATTTGTGGTGGAATAGAATGATGGTACATGAGTCTAATGGTAGAAAGATTATAGTTGTAACCAAGTTCTGGAGGTAACATAATATAGAGGTAGCTTTGATGATGGTAGAATAATTTTACTGTTATAAAAATTAGAACAAATAGTTTCATTTTGGTAGTCTCATAATATATATGTAATAGAGAGATCATTGCAATATATGGTGGTGGTAGATTTGGATGTGGCATAATTTATTTAACTGTATCACTTTTCGATACACATCCAGTTTTCTTCAAATTATACTTTAAAAGACAATATACTATAAAAAAATAATATCATTTAAAAATAGGAATCATGATTTGTGAGAATGAAAACAAGGAGATTACTAATCATATATTGTGACTAAAATCCAATTTTATCAAGCCTATGGATAAGGTTAACGATTATATGAAATAAGAAGTGATAAAGGGTAATGACATGAGATATTTTTTTCATTTTTATATTTTGTAAATGGTGATTTTAAAACAAATTATTTCTACGGGTGGCATGACATGTGTGTCATCTCATGGATTTAGTTTTGGGCATGAAATGGGTGGAATGCATTGGGATTCATCCCATGGATACAATATTGGAAATTTAATTAATATAATTTATTTACCGAGTGTGGACTCTGTTAAGGGACTCGATAGACTACCAGGTGAGGATGCCTTATTCTATACAATGATATCAGAAGATATGACTCCAAATCCATTTTTTTCTTTTTTCTAAAAGTCGCATTAAGGATAAGCGGGAAACCATGGATTAAAAGCACGCATTCAATTAAAATTAATGCTTTTCAAAAAAATCATCATCATCTCTATTCCCGTGAATCTCGAGTCAAGTGCCTACTTCAAGTCGCACACCGTCACCCTACCGGAGAGACCCATCGGAATCATCATCACCATCATTTTCAAATTCACCGTTGTCTCATGGAGTTCTGTGTTATCATCGTTACATCCTCCACACTGATCTGATCCAGTTCCACTATCATTTGAATCCTCATCTATTTATCAGTATGAATTCCTTGAGTTAGCTCCCCATTATATTTGTTTGATTTATTATGTATTGAATACTATGTATTAATATCATTGATTTCCTTAGGGGGTCCTTGTGATATCCATGGTATGAACTCCCTATTTTAGGATTGATTTTTTTGGGATGTGATGTCATTGGTGTTGTCATGGATTCTAGTCAAGCCTTATACATTCAATTCCTTAGACACATGGTTCCTTGGAATTATTTTAGGTAATTATGTAGTTAGATTCTCTAGATAAAAAATTATTGTATAAAAAATAAATCCCTGGATGAATGCCCTGGATTATTGATAGCATGGAAAGATTAGAATTCCTAGTGAATCCCCCATAGATTTCCATATGCTCTTTTAACTATGGTTTCATAGTTTCATACATTGGAATTGGATGTTCCATATCATAGTTGATGGATATAGATACAGTTGTACTAGATGAAGCTGGTAGCCCCAACATTATGTATCAACACATATCTCAATATCAGTGGCTATGTTTTTAATAATTGGGTTGTTTATTTTTTATGGTAATTTGTTATGTGTATCCCAATTTTTTAGAAAATTCATACATTGACATGTTGTTTTTACATATTTTGGTATTAGTTCTCTACAAATTTTTACACACATCAAACATCGGAGACCAGTTCACATGGGTACTCGAGTTGTAACTCCCCTAAAATCTAAATTATGAATATTGTATTCGATAACTTTTATGATACACAACAACAAGCACGTAAGGGGATATAATTTCCCATGTATTTATAACATATTTACTATTTTAAATAAATTAATTATATTTTATCACTTTTACTTCATTGGCCATTGAGTAATCATATTTTGCATGCAACAATTAGTTTCTTCATCAGCCTCTACGACATGAAAAAGAGATATTTACCAAAAAAATATATATTATTAAATAAATTTTATTTAATATAATAAGATATAACATAACCATTGTATTATTGGTAATTTATAGGATTAAATTAATTATACAAATATATAGTTAACATAAATATTAAATTAATTTATTGGGTACTAATTAATTATAAATAAATTTAAAAACCAATTTAATATAATGGGAATAATTTTATTGAATACTATTTTTATGCTCACAAAGTAGTTTTATCATAATAAATTATATTTTTTAAAATTACTGATAGATATTTAAGTAATATATATTATATATTCATTCAATTATTATTGATATTCATATAGTATATTTTATAATAATTTTATTAGAACAAACCCAAAATTTCACATAAAACCCTATATATTTATTAAGGCACTTTTACAGCCCTTTAATAGGGGACTGATTTTAAATACAATTTTTAAAACATTTATTGATTTTTATATGTATAAATAACAATCATATTTGAAATAAAAACATAAAAACATGTTTGTTGTAAATTTTTAGTATTTTCCTGTGATGTTTCATTTTTTATAAAATAGTGGAAAATTCCGAATTTTAATTTAAAACAGATTTTTGATCAAATTTATTTTTATTGATAAATTAATTTTTTATAGACTAATTATAAAAAAATGACATCATTTAATCATACTTAGGTCATTGTAATCATTTTCACTTTGAAATTTAATATATAAAAACTTCACAAACATTTGAATGTTTTTACTATAAAATAGATATTTTCATCCCTTGTAGGAGAATAATAATAATTTATTTTCAACCAATTCTTTGATAGGAATTTTAAAAAATGGATTAAATAATAGGAACCATTAAAAATAAATAATTGATAATAATTTCAACTTCTTTTTTAAAAAAACATATTACTGAAAGTCATTAAAATTAATTAAAATTATTATGTGTGAAATTAGGTTATCATGGGACTAAACCATAAAAAATATAAAAAATGACCATGAAACGTGTAAAATATCAATTTTATGGAATATTTAGGCCCTATAATCCATTTCATATAATTTTACCATTATTTTATCCACTTTACATTGTAAAAACATGGGTGTAATTCCCTTTCTAAAAAATTACAAGAGGGGCACTCCTCCTCCAATATAAAAAGTCACTCAACCCTCCCTTATACTCAATCCTCTCAATCCACTCAATCCACATATGATGAACCATGATATTCACAATTATCTCCTTAAAATTAATCCCATAATCCAATATTCCTCTTTTATTTCATAAATCCATCAGTTGAATCCCTTGAATGCAAACCAAAAGTAGTTACCCAATGAAGAGGTACCATCATTCCCCATGAGGTTTAGTATTATTTCCATTATCAACCCCGTAAAATATCCTAATTCTCTTATTATATAAAAACCCAATATCCTAAATATACTGCAATTTTTTATGTTAATTTTGGTAACTACACTTATAGAATATTTCATCTCTTTGGTAATGAACTTATCATTTATGTGTATAGTGAACTACCGCCTCATGATACGAAGTTGTTAATTTTTCCTTTATAACCTCTATGGGTTGGGAATTAGGATATAAAATTTATTTTTTGTACGTTATATATTGAAATTATAATTTCATTATACTTCTGTAATAATTATATAACAAATTCTATTATAAACGCCATTTTGTGGGAATATGATGATATTTTTTGTGGAAATGTGGACTACCACACCTTGAATGTGATGTGATTTAATCACACAATAAATGGAATGTAAAAAAGGAAGTTTTTAATGTACCTATATATTATATATGAAATATATATGATAATAAAATTACAATATAAATATATATAATTTTATTTTCATTATTTTAATATGACAATGAAATTAAAATTGTATTCATGTGTACGTACGACCTACAATCTCTAGCAAAAATGCATTTCATTTTATATCTCCAAAATTTTATGGATTATTATAAATAAATATCTAATAAATATATATGATAATTAAATAATATTTTATCATCTTTTAGGTGATGAAATCATTTTTTATATACGAATAACAACAAGTAATATGTCACAACTTACTCGAAAGAGTAGGAAATTAACACCTGAAATAATTAAAATAATGAAATATTGTTTTAAAATAGGTGATACGATATTATAAACATGAAAAGTATTCTAAATAAAGTTATTTTAACTCTTAGAACAATAATACATGTGGTTAATTTTTTTCCACACAATAAGAAATGAAGGGTAAGGGATTTCATCTCAATTTGCATTCCATTAAGAATTAATTGATGTTATGCATTTATTTATTTTATATGGTCTATATAATGACTTTTCAAATGTTATTTAAGGAATATATTTATTATAATGATATTATATGTCAAATTTAATTTTATTATTTCAAGGATATTATGAGTAAAAAATTTCAATGTGGTATGGGACACATTCATATGTTTAATTATTATTCTCCCAGAGAATGTTTTCAATGATTATCGTTGAAGTCTTTCATCCTTTTTTGTAGTTAAGATTTACATAAAAATCAATTAATTGTTTTCCATGTATTTTCTTATATAAGTTGTAAATACTGACAGTTTTTCATACAATATCTCTATTCATTAATTCATTATAGTATTTTGAGTTTCAATTTGAATTATTTTATCTTAGATGATTTACACTTAAAGACACCGAAGTGGAAACAAATTTTATAAGAAAATTTCTTTTCATTGGGTTGTATTTCTTTCTTGTTGTCATTCATACTCTATTATTATGTTTCTAATCACCATTTAACAATGTATTTTTATATTTAGACTAGTTTTTTTTCAATTTACATTTATAACACATAATTTATTCAATGATTGATTTTCATATAAACATTATAGTCTTTTCAAGGGTTTACTTCATAGCCTATTATTGTTCTTGATTATTTATTCATAAATTTCCATCAAAACAAATTATTTAATATTTTTATAAAAAAATCCTTCCATTTTATTCTCCTCTTGTAATTCATAAACCTTTTCCTGTAATAGTACGATATTCCAATATTTGGTACTCAAAATATTTTGGAAATATTTTCTAAGAAAAAATTACTTTATATATCTCATTAGTCAGACAATCGCTTTTCTTCTAAAAATAATGTTTTCTAAAATAATTTAAAATAATTTTTAAAAAAATTAAAAAATGACTATTAAATAAAATTTTACTCTTTTTTTATTATACCAATGTTTTCAAAGGAATCATCATGTTACCATCCGAACAATGAATTTTTCTAACATTGTTACCCTCTAAAAATAAATGTATTGTTTACCCTATATGGAATGTTGATATTTACCCATTTTCATTTTATATAAAATAAAATTATTATTTTTAAGGTTAATTGAATAAGAAAATGTTTTTAAAAGTCATTTTTGAAATGAAAGTAATTAAAAAAATGGTTTTTAAAAGAAAAAAGGATGTTTTAATAATATTTTTTAAAATCCCTTTTTATAGTATCCATATTCATCAATGATAACAAATCTTTATTTCTATTCCACTTCAGATATTTTATGTTGGTACCATCATTATTCCTCCTCTAGATGGTTTATGATTTATTTGTCCAAGGATATTATTCACATTCACATCTTCATTCCTTTGTTAATGGCCTCAAAATATTCAAATTTCCTATGATCAATGAAAATTGAATTTACCCTAACTATCTATATCACATATCATGGATAATTCTATTTACAAAACCATTTTAGATTTTACATATGGTTCCAACATTGAATGTTATTTGATTGTTGGAGTAAATATTTAAAAATAATTATTATTTATTCAACAAAAATATTTTATAGGGTATATTATTTATTTATATTATTCGATATGAGGAATTTTTTAGAATGGATGTGAAGGGTTGGTCTTAGAAATTATGCATCCCTTTAATTCTTTGACAGGTTCTCATGAGACAAATAAGTTTCAAAATTAAATGGGTTTGTACATATAGTTTAATACCATCTTATGGAATATCTAGACATGTTATGTTTTTATGTTCCTCAGACATGACATACAACAATTAATAATTAGCTTAATTTTGATTCAGTTATTTTTTATCCATGATATTTTAAATCAATATATCTATACATGCATTAAATTTTCAGTTCATTTATTTAATGAAAATATTTTTAGTTTCTTACCTTTCTATATTTATTTTTCAATTTATTTTTATGTGAATGTAATGTGGTTAAATTTATTTACCATACCCTATTAATTATACACTTCCTTCTTAGTTTAATGATATAATGGCATGTGTGTTTAGTTATATAGCATTCCATTTAATTATTCCCATTGATTTATTATTTCATCCATTATACGTTACCCTTACTGAGAATTTGAGCTGACCATTATTTTTTATCCATTCCCCATGATTTCAAAAAGAGTAAAAAGAAAGATATGTAAGGATATGATAGATTTAATGAATTTATTATCAATGAAAGTAAATAATGAATGTTTTAATTAGTGAATTAATTTTTAATAAAATACTCATGTATTAATGCAGTTTAACAGGACTATATAAACTTTAGACCCCGTATATTTTATTCAATGAGATCATGAAAATTTAATAGTATCATAACACTGATTCCAGTCTTTACTGGTTAGGGTTGCAATAGTTTTTATCATTGGAAGATTAGTTGTAAAATTGTTAACTAGATTTTAGAAAATATAGACTAGGAAACCTAAACCTAAGGTATTATTTGAGAATAAGAATATAACAACACCTTAAATTTTTCTGAAGTAGATATAATATGGGTATTCATAGAAATACGTCCCTCTCTAGATACATCATGTATATGTGGTTTTGTAACATATATAATTAGGAGTAAAAACTATGATAAGGTGTGTGAGGCCTAACTTTGTGTAACCTGGTACATGAAAAAATTCCTTATAGGACACATTGTCTAACATGCCTGGGGATATTGTTATGATAATTAATATTTTCATTATAATCTATTATGAAGTATTTGTACAATTAATTACCTTTGTTAACCCTAATGTGTTATATATTGAAGATAATGTGACCTGATTTATATATCCAAAAATGATTATATGACTTTCATTACTTTTGTTACACACATTATGTTATTCAGTTCTAGTCAATGGATGCTACCCTAATGTGTCAAGTAATCATTGAACATGATGGATAAGGTGGTGCCACTGGGGAAAAATAAGGTCTTGATGGGAGTCAAATATGACTTGTTTATTCTTAATCATTTTTCTTGATGTATGATTATAAACATTTATCTTAAACAACTCTGGAACTCATCAAATGATTAAATGATAAGGTTTTATAATAGATCATGTTGTTGAGACAATCGAGAAAAGATGGATCTATTTCCCCTTGAAATAAATATAGAAGGATTCACCTAGGAATGTTTTTAAATGGAATGTATATATTCTTTATCTATCGGAAATAATGGCATATTGAAAAAAATATACTGAGGAAAAAATGAATGGTGTGATGGAAGGAAGTGAAAATCATCTTATGGAATAATTTATAGTTCATTGTAGTAAATGTGGTTAACCAAGATATTCCCTGAGTTAATCCCATATTCTAGTGGATAAACTATATAACAAGGATATATGTGGAAATTATTCAATTACGTAGTTATTTATTGGGGTTATGTTGAAAACCGTAGTTAAAAGGATATTTAGTGATTATCATCATTTCCAGAATTTATATAATATTCATTTTGGAAATAATATTAATATTGTTTAAGAAAATGATAATTTGTATATCTGGTGACAGCCAATAAATTAAGGTAAGGACACGAGGCTTGAAACTAGGAATGAAGGATGATAAGGGAAAACAATGAACTATATAATGTTATAGTCAATATGTCATAGTTTTTTGTTAATTTTTTTTTGAATAAATATTAATGATGATCCAACAGTATATCTTTTTAGGTCTACTAATTATTTTTTTAATTTATTGGATTTACATAATAGTTTGAGGGAAATGTAAAGACTATTCACTCTTTTATGGTACTTAAAATCCATTAATTGTTTATTATAGTGATTTTTTGATCAATGTTAATTTTCTGATACCAATTTCATGATGTAAGGGATGAATAATAATTTTATCATTTTAAAACAAAAATATGGAATTCTATTAAATGTCCTGTAATTTCTATGTAATTATTTATAAATTATGTGGAATTATTTTGAGACATGAACCTTTGACATAACATGATTCTGTGGCCTAGCGTTCTTGGAATGAAATTTTGAACTTTTTGTAAGTTCGTTTATGTAAATGTGTGAGCGGGTTTTTCTATATTTTAAATCGGTGCTCAGATCATAAATCTAACGGCATAGTTGAACTCCCGACAGAAGTATTCCTCTATAAAGGACATAACTTCGACTGATTAGGGTTGACCGAAAAATATATCTTTGGGAATTTTTTTTAAAAAACATAAAATGTTATTTTATTTTCCTCCCTCATTGTTGAGTGGCGGACGACGGTATTGCGGTGCAGCAACGAGCTGCATTAAATAATGTTCATTTATGGATTGTTTTTGTGAATCGTAATGATGCATTAATTGAAGTGTAACTATGGGACATCACAGCATAATAAATACATTGTGATGTGTTTTATTTTAATAGTTTAATGCTTTTGAGAGTTGAGAATCAAAAGGTGGATTTTTCTCGGAAAAACTAACGGCGAGAACTCTCTCTAATGAAAAATTAAGGACATATAAGGATCATTAACAACTTTGATGCATCTCCAAGAATAGGACCAGTGAATTAAAAACATTGTTGACTTCTTGAGTCTTCATGTGATGACTTCATCGATGTCGAACTACTTAGAGGTATGGGTTTGTTTGTTTTATGTTTTCCCCTTTATTATTCTAATATAACAAACACATATCGACCCATGAATTGGTCGATCAGTGTATCATGTTTTCTTGTAGGAGGGTGTTTTCCATGGGGGTTTTTGAATAGGCATTGATGATTTTTCGATTTATCATTGATCCCGAGCCTCCCCTGTTTCTAATATTAAAATGAAAATGATGCAGGGTGACATGAACATGGCCCAATCCACTCCACTTTTATCATTCATCGTGGACAAGCCTTAAATTTGGAGACAAGTAAAATTTGATGCCTTCACAAGGATGGTGGCATCCCATTGAGGCCGGAGGCATAGGTGGCATGAATAATGTACCACTACAGCCGACATAGTGGACTATAGATGATCCTGTCAGTCTGCTGGCACCGACGACCATGAGTGGGTGGTGGTGTTCTAGAAGGAACTGTTGCATCTAGTTCGGGCCACAGGGGAGTGGTAGTAGCCACCACCCTTCATGTCGGTGGCTGGAAGAAGTTGAATGTGGCCACCCAACCATGTCGGTGCACTTCGTATACAGGAGGTTGTGGTCAACAGACAGTGGTGGAGATTCTAGCCACGTAGACGACCCGTGTTCCATAGGGGAGCCCGATGTGGCTTCCAACCACATCCCAACCAGGCGGAATCGGTCCGCATATAATGGACTAGGATGGGTACATGCGGCCCCAGCAGGCCAAACTCGCGGCCAACATTCTTGACCGGGACCGACCCACACAGGGCCAGTTCCGTGTAATGTTGGGGGACTTGGGTCGGGATGGGGGCCCAAGGTGGGGTCGGGGTTGTTCGACTGGGTAGGACCAGACCAAAACTCGACCAACCTCTTTTCGGGAAAACCCCAATATCTTTAAAACCATACATCCGATTGATGGACCATTTGTAGTGTTGGAACCCTTAAAACAAGGCGGATCTTTTGGAATCCAAAAATAAAGCTTTCATGGAAATTGAAATTCAATAGTTGTCTTGATAATAAATTCCCTCAAAATCAAGTGCACTACATGCAGAAACCCTACTTTTGGATGAGACCTAAAATCTATTAACAAGCGACCCTTTGTGTATTATCTATTATAGCCTTGTGGGAAGCGGCTTCTATGTGAACCGGCAGTCCCATAGTTTGGAGTAGCTCTATGTAACTTTGTAGACCCACATTACTCAACCGGAGGAGTACCTCAATATGACCAAAGTGGGAAGCATCTTTTGTGAGACCTGGTTTTCCCATGGTGGGGATCATCATCTATGTGACCCAGCATACCCATGGTACTAATTAGAGATTTATAACACAGTAGTTCAAGGTTAGTTAGAAACATCTTCTGTGTGATCTGGTAGGCCCATTGAACTCATTTAGAGGGGAGTTCTCCAACATCCTAAGGTGTTAGATAATATGATTGATGGTCTTATATTCATACGATAAATCATACTTGGTATTATTTTCCTTGTTTCGTGATCATTCATCATTGTCATGTTTTGCGGCTTTCGATGTGGATTGATTTTTTGTCTTTCCTCTGTGTTATGGGGTCCCTACTGAGTATATTATTACTCACCCCTACATAGGCTTCACCCACACATTTTGTGACTTTTTAATATGACCACTGACTTGACAAAAGACATGGTGTCCCATGACCATGTGGTTCCGAGTGAGACAAGACAGGTGGGGCATACTTCAACGGCCTCCAATAGCTACTATGTACTTACACATCAGGTGGGGTTTTCTAGTGGATGACCTTTACAGTTTTCCATGTATTTTCCTAATTTTAGTTAATATTTTATTCGTTTTGTATTATATCCCCTTTGAACTATAGTTTATACTTTTTCATAGTGGTTGTTTAGTGTCATGCATTTATACTTTTCAATCATAAATATGTGGTTGTGTCTGTGTGTGCAGGTACACAGGAAAATATTTCCCATATTCATTTTGATGCCTTCGGTGCTAGTTTCCCAACACAAGCCTTCGGGAGGGAGGCTTGGGTTATGTCAAAGCATGGGACCAGGGTACGGGTTGTGAAATTTTTTATTAGAGTTGTTAGGTTCTACCTCAAATACTGAGAGTCTATAGTTGTTTTGGGCAAACAATTTTGATCGTTTCATGTTTAACTTTAAAATTTAAGGAGTCCAATGTCGGTGTTGTAGCCAACCTATCCATAAACAAGGACCCATAATTCTACTTTTCATCTCTACACATGAAAAAACTGGTTGCATAAGTGTCTCCTTATGATCTTCTTGAATAATAGACATATCACCATATAAATTTTTCTAACTTTTGTACATCTAGATCTATTTTAGGATTCCTACACACAAACAGCTATCAATGTTTCTGATACATGATCATGTAGACAGCCCTCCTAATGATGAGGCATTGGTTCAGGGAATTGTTCTAGAGATGTCCCCAAAAGATAGTGCACCGGTTATAGAATTATCCATTGGTCATTAGTTATGGTCAGCTTTACTGTTATCGGACGTAAGAAGACTTGGTGACTTTCATGGGTTTCAGAGATTGATAACTCCCTGGTTCAGGGGAGGGACGGATCCTCATGTCTCTTAGGACTGGATGGATGTAGTGGCACGAGTATTATTTTTATTAAGGACACCAAATGACCAGAAGTAGATCTTGGATGTGTGCATTCTGTAGGTCTTACCAGGGAGTTGGTGGAGCTCGACCATCCAGACACATTATAAGGTGACCCTCACCTCGACAGATGTTGCACAGCTTTTCCGGGAGGAATAATTTCCCACAACATTGTTCTCTATGCTCATACATGATCTTCTTAACCTATACTAGGGTAGAATATATGTGGTTGATTACACTGCGAGTTTATAGAACTATCTCGAAACTCCATAGACATTTGGAAGGACCATTTCTTCAATGCTGAGAACTTTGAGCAGGGACTTATCTTGGAGATCAAGGAATTCATGGTGTCTCTTAGCATCCCCACTTAGGCTGTAGTGCTGGAGTGTGACTTTCTTATAGAGATATTCCAATTAGATTAGTCACCGAAAAGGGGAGCCACATGCATACCTCATGCTGCAGAGTCTTTAGTGGTGACTAGCAGACCAAGACAATGGGTCCCAAGAATTCCAGGTCTTTTAGGGGATGACCCCAGGACTTAGGGTTGGTAGTGAAGGGATCCCATAATAGAGGAAGTTATTAGGGAACCAGGCTATGCTTTATGTGTGGTAGGTAGACACACATGGCTAGTAACTGCCTTACCTACCGCACAGATGATCAGCAGACAGTCGAATGAATACCAAGGAAGAGGTGAAGGTTCGAACGAGGTGGTCAATAGGGTGTCATATATGGTCGGGACGAGATGTATGAGTGGTAGGCGGTGGACGATGGTTCGAGGTGCTATCACCACCTCCCCCATGTGGTCTACCACATGCACAGGGAGTATTATGATAGGGGCGTGTCCAACTTCAGGTGATGGAGGACTACGACCACTGCTCTCCATAGATCATTAGAGGTATGATCTCTATATTCTACATGATATAATTAGTTATTATAGACATAGGTTCTAGTCACTCTTTCCATTCCACAAAACCACATCTGGAGATCCTAGATTCCAGTGGATCCATTGGCTCAATCATTGTGATTTGAGACTCCTATAGAAGGGGATTCAATGATTATGCACTAGTTCTGGTAGTGTGAGTTTACTCTAGGAGGATAGATCATCATCTATGATCTCCTAGTACCCACATCATGGTTGTTAGCATCAAAATATTGAACGCAAATGGAAGAAGGAAAAGAATCCCACACGCAGCCTCACGAAGCCCCGACGTGGAGCTCCCCCAAGCGACGTGACCGCCCCGAAGCAAAGGAGGTAGTACTACTCTGTGAACGCCCTGACGTTCACGAGCCCATCACGAAGCAAAGGAGGCGGTACCACTCCATGAATGCCCTGACGTTTGTGACCCACTGCCAAGCACCTGTGGCCCCTTCACGCTGCGTGAGCTCTGCTTCGCGGTGCCCCTTGCCTATAAGTACTGGGCTACCCCTAAGTCCAGATGACGGACAATCTGAACGTTCGGCTTCTCAACTCCCGAATCACAAAGCACCCTTGACCCCGAGAATCATGAGCTCTGCGAGGTATTTTTGCTTCACGAGATTCCTTCACCTTGTCGCGTTTTGAGCCCCTCTTCTGATATGGATTCCCTTCACCAATCCTAATGGAATTTGCGAAGGAAGGGGATTCCCAAGGGATCCCGGGCAGCCGCATAGCATTTATCCTTCGCGAAACACCCATCATGTACTAGTGATCCACATGCCAAGGAAGGGTCACTTTACATCGCGAAGCACACTGCTTCACAGCCCCTTGCTTTGCGAGGAACCTCTGCTTCGCGAGGTAGTGCTCTGCGAATACTATTCCACATTGCGAAGCACCTACCATTCACACACCTGCCCCATGCTAAGGCCAAGGCACTCCACTTCGCGAAGCATACTCCTTTTCTTAGAAATTCCTCTTTCCGTGGGACCCTCGAGGTTTGAACGATGTGATTTCAAAGTCCCATGGAAAGCACCACTCGTAGCATTGCTTCACCAGATGCTTCTTCGCACATGAACGCTAACGGCTATTTCTTCTTCGCATAACCATGCTAACGTGGACCCCTCAATGGTTTTCTCGCGACCCCGCTTTACCATGGCCTTTCCAGTACCTTCCCTCCCCCAAGGAGCTGAGGGTATCGGTCATGTAAGTCCAAGGGGTGCGGAGTAAAACCACCTCGTCCGAGCTGCAGGATGTTAAACTTCCAAGCACCTCGTCCTCAACACATGACGTTAAACTGTGATCCGACCATGTGCCTCGCACGCAGGGTCCCCCAAGCTCAGACATTCTTTACGCCACTCGTCTCCATGGGAATGGAATCACCCTCACATGGGATGATATCTTCCTTCTCGGAGTAGTGTACGTCCACGGGAGAAGGGAAACCACCTTTGTGTAATCCCCAAAGCCTCTATTGCGGAAGGTATCACCCATGCACCTCCGTACTTCCCCACTGCCAAGGCCAGTGGAGGGTGTTATAGGGAATGAGGCACATTCCATCTTTGGTCCCAAATCCCTCTCCCGCTGCACTTTGCCGCACTTCGGGCCTCCATCCTGGAGTAAGTCCCAGCACAATGGGACGTCTAACGCATAAACCCCTCTTCGTTTCTCATGGACGCACCCTTCGCGACGTGATTGTCAGGTCTCTACTGCCTCTGGGTTCTCTCACCAAGCACGACTCACGTGGTCTTAGAGTAAGCATTGGCCATGACCATATCTCGTCCAGCATGACGTTAAACTGTATGCCCTCGTCCAACATGATGTTAATCTGTATGCCCCCCTATCCAGTATGAAGTTAAACTGCACATCCATTTTAACTATGAGGTCTTTGATCCATGTCAAGGCATAGTACGTAGGAAGCCTCCACGAGGTTCAAGCCCACTTCCCGTCATTTGTTCATGTCAGCTTCCACCCTCATCTTGCATGTGGCTAAACTGCATTCCGGTCTGACGGAAAGCCATTGTGACCAACCCGAACTATGAGGACTTTGATCCATGTCAAGGCACGGTATGTAGGAAGCCTCCCTGAGGTTCAAGCCCATATCCCGTTGGACCAAGGTCCTTTCTTCGTATCGGTTTTCCAACACCCACCATTTTCTCCAAAACTATGAGGACTTTGATCCATGTCAAGGAATGGTATGTAGGAAGCCTCACGAGGTTCAATCCCACCATCAATGGACCCACGGGTTCACCCCCATGTCAGTTTGCTGACGAAATTCACCACCTAAACCACAATTTCTTTGATCCATGTCAGGTCATGGTACGTAGGAAGCCTTCATGAGGTTCAATCCCATCACCCGGTCGTTCCGACCCCATTCACGTTAGTTCACCCTCGTCCCGCATGACGTTAAATTGTATTCCATATCTCATATGAACTACGAGGACTTTGATCCATGCCAAGGCATGGTACGTAGGAAGCCTTTATGAGGTTCAAGCCCAAAAATCATTGGCCCAGACCGTATCCTTGTCGGCATGCCAAGCCCCCAATTTCTTCCTAAACTATGAGGACTTTGATCCATGTTAAGGCATGGTACGTAGGAAGCCTTCATGAGGTTCAATTCCACCACCCGTTAGTCATTCCGACATCATTCACGTTAGTCCACTAACACCTGGGCAGCCTAGTGTGTAAGCCCCACACCATCGGACCAAGGTCCACATTTACATCGGTTCGTTGATGACGCTCATCGGACCAAGGTCCACATTCACATTGGTTCTCTGACAACACAATCGGGCTAAGGTCTTCCTTCACGTCAGTTCACCATCACTATCCCGAACTACGTGGACTATGATTCCCTACCACGGGGATACATAGGATGTCTCTTCGAGTCTCAAGCCCATCTTTACTATTTCCCTTGCGATGGTCCCATTTCATTCCCCCTCCACTTCATCCATCCATCCATCCATCATCCACCCTGATTCATACCCAGGCTGCCACATCTCGGTGAGATCAAGCCACTCCACTCCCCTCCACACCGTTCGGGAAGCCACCCACGAGCTGACCCCAATATCGGCATCCCTTCAAGGGAAATTCCTCAATCTGATATACTCCAGATAGTGTTCTGATCAGGACGATCTGTCTCCGCTGGACATTAAACCTACGGCATACCCTGTTTTAAACATAGGAAGCTGAGGAAAACCTCAGATACATGCCTATGGCATATGATTCCACGCGCTCTATGTGGGATGCCTCGGGCTTCCACGCCCACGAGAAGCCCTATGACATGGGACAAAATACAGACATGCCAATTCCCAAGCGTTCAGACACACTACTGATGCCTCGACGTGACTACTCCCCTAACTGAAGGTTGCTGCCCTGACCGGACCCTTTGGAATGTCCTGATAGAAGCAGTGTAATTAACCAGCATCCATGGAAACATGGCACTAGGAATTGTTTCACGAACAACGTATTAAATCTATGAGGGAGACTCGGACTAGGTGACGAGTTCTGAGGAGGAATCCATGGAAGGAAGAACTGACATCCCATCATCTTGGTTTCGATCAAGGAGCAGACGTCTCAAAATAAGGAGCGAATGCTGGCCGTCTTTGGAAAGATGGAATGCGGGGAAACAGCAGCGCGTCCTCACAGACGGATGTGCGCGCCCCGACGAAAGCGTCAAAATTGAAATGGTGAACCCGATGTAAAATTCTTCTCCTAAATATGGGGATTAGTAGCATTCGAGACACCAGTAGATTGACATGTCACCAGATCTAGATATCCCGCACCGGGTCCTGCCAAGAAAATAGCGGGCATGGCGTGAAACTCACCGGATGTTGGGGCAGTAGAACGTGGGGCATTCCGTTCTTCAACGTGTTGGCGTGGATCCCTCTTACCGACCACAGAGGACGGAATGACATTGGGGCACTAGTTGTCGATCCTTTTCCTCGCGGTGCTGATGAGTTGATCTCCCTGCTTCCTAGGAATCAGGTTGCTACTATGGAGACACGATCACCGCCTGCTGGCCTACACAGGGGCGGGGGCAATACCAGCATAGCCGCTCCACGTGGCTCCACTTCCGCCACGACGGCTTCTATATCCGTTAATATGGGACACCCACGTCCCCTCTCCCCGTTATAGATCATCCATCAAAGGGTGATCAACAACCTTGTCCGTAGGTACGAGGAGGAAGGGGTCATCCCAACTCAGGATATGGCCCGCCTAGACCTAGAGGAATCCATGCCCCGCCATCAATGCTGCCCTAAAAGGCCGCGCAGGGACCCCTGCTCCCAAACCCAACGTTCAATCGTTTCGGGAGCCTATCCTCGGAATGCCTCGAGGACTCCTCGCCTTACGCTGATGAGGCGAGTGATGTCCGGCTCGGCCCACTCAGAGTCCCAATCCAAGGGCTCCAGGAAAGGGCTCCCATAAGGCCACGTCAGCTCCGCCGTCCGGCTTTGCCAGAGCAGAAGGTAGGCTATGCCCCTGCACCACCTGTGTTAGCTTGTCTCACCCAGCGTCAGCGTCGGGCCTGAGCTGAGGATGCTCATCAAGGGGCATCAATGTCAATAGCTATTGTGGCCCGAGCCACTGCTGATGTGCATCATGGAGTCCCTGCATACACTGAGCTGGGGTACTACTTCATCGAACCAGGATCAAGGCCCCAACTGCCACATGGGAAGGTTGTGTTGGCTCTCAGGGTTGCAGGCCTAAGTGGTGATCACCTCGAACTAATTAGTGGTGGTGTCACCCCGTACGGAGGGCCTCCACGTACCACCACTCAACAGAGCGTGGGCCTTCCCCACTCTGAATCTCATTATGGCGGTATGTCTCGTGCTACCCCCATCCCTAATGAAGTCATTCCCCATGGCAGTGACGTTTGGCCTGGAGGTCTCTCCCGTGCCGACCATACTGGGTGTGGAGTTCCTCCTCCTCCCCCCAACCATCAATGTGAAGGCGCACCCCCTCCGGTCCCTCTCCAACATGGGGGTCCTCCCTACATCCTCTCTTAAACTAATGAAGGTCCTCCTCACCCCGAAAACCTGAGGAGTGAAGGTCACACTCGCTCCACCCACACCAAACACGGAGGTCCTCCCCATGCTCTTTCCTTTTCCAACAGAGGTTTCGCCCACATGGCTGTCGTCCATGGAGGTCCTCCCCATGTGCCCTTCGAGATTTTCCCTGGTGCCCCTCATACCCCGTCTATCTCAAGCGGGAGTCCTCTCCGCCATGGCGCTAGCACCGCTCCGAGTCAACATGTCGAGAATCAACCTTGTCTCGAAGAGCCATCTAGGGGCAGGGGAGCGGGTCATCGCCTCCAAAATAAGAGTCATGGGATGTCCCGAGTGGAGGTCAAGCCAGCCCATTTCTCGGATTTTGAAGTGGAATGTGACTCAACGATGGAACCTTCTCCCCGCTCCTCCATGTAAAGGACTGGGGCAGAAACAAAGCATTTCATCCTCATTCTCCCAGAATGCAAAGTCCACTGGATTCCCGCCTATCTCTGTAGGTACATCTAGGAGGAAGAAATTGTGGAAATCTTGCGGGTCCCGACCATGCCATCACCACCGTCATCACCAAATGCGCCCTCTACCTCTACCAGATATCACATTGAGCTATTTTGGGGACCAATGGCGGTAGATAAACAGCGTGACCCATCAGTGGTGACCGCAATTACTGCTCTGCAAGATGTGGCTATCAGCTCATCGTATCGTGATATCATGGTCAGGTCACCTCACTCTTCAGAGGATGGCCCAGAATTCAGCGGCCAGTCATCTCATTCGCTGTATTCTCCGCCGCCATGTTTACTGTCCCAGCGGTCCGCCTCGGAAATGCTACCGGTCCCTCAGCCGCCTTCGGTTAACGAGTGGGGCAATACGGGGGCCATACCCTGAGTCCGAGCCCAGGAGATTCTGAAACATTCTCGCAGCGGATCACTTCTTAGATATGTTCTGGCTGACGGGAGTGCCGAACTTTTGCGCGCCGGAGTCTATTACCCCAGAGGAAGTAGGGTGCTTCCACCGAACCCTATGGGTGACACACTTCAGCCTTCATTATAATCGGGTAGTGTACCCCAGGAGTCGAGAGCACTTTGAAGAAATCGGCGAGCAATGTTGCCTGATCGATTTGGCTGCACTCCCTATGGCCCAGCGCCCTCAGTCACCAGGCCGCCAGAGAACCCTTCAGCGGAAGTGCATTAAAAGTCTCAAATTACTCCACAAAATCATCAGGGAAGCTACCCCCTATGTTCAAGTCTGTGGCTGGGGATAGTATGACGCCCTCCTCCTCAGTCCTATCCGACGGCAGCCCGATCCGTTAGGCAACATTGAGGACATGCCCCCAAGGAGGGTCACTGTCAAAATGGCTAACGTAGTGGACAAGAAGGACGAGCTTAAATTTATCGATGGATGCTTACCCCCTGAGGTTGTACCACCACTGTTGTACCCATCAGGGAGGGTTATTCTTCAGCAGAGGAACCTTTTAGGCCTCCATGTACCCACCGACTCACTGGAACTCAGTCGAAATTCCGGTAAGGGTAAGGACCATGTCGGTACCGTCAAGCACTCTGTCCCATCCACCTCTGTACAGAAGACGAATGAAGATCCCGAGAAGGCCACATTGTGCCAGAAGCTTGCTGAGTAGAAGAGGCTAGTTGATGAACTCTTGGCCGAGCGCGCTGCAGAGCGGCGACCCTACTATGGTAATCCCAAGCCAGGGTAGTAGGGTCAGGAATAATTTCCCCCCAGTGAGATGCCTCCGGGAAACCCTGATCATGCTACTTCCACAAAAAGGGTAAAATCCGGAACTCATGGAAAGAGGGTGCAATACGTCTCACCAAACCCTCCTGAACGATGGGGAAATCTGAGGAATTCCGCCCGAGTTCCCCCAGCCGCCCCATAAGCCGTTCAGCCAGTCACTCCACGAGCTGGTGAATCCATCTACTGTGTCGAAGAACCCGGCAACGCACTTGTGATTAGGGATCCCCGTCAAGACAGCGACCTTCACCCGGATGATCTTATAGAGGAACTCATCGCCTACCTCAAAGCGTTGGAAACGCGGCAGGTGGCAGTCCCACCGGATGGCAATCCATATCCTGTGTGGGTGGATGGTATGCCCTCACCCCCGGGTTTTGGGAACCCCACTTTCTCGCCCTTCTACAAGACAGGGGACCCGCCTCAGCACTTGGCCGACTTTTATTCTTGGTGTGGTCCCATGCTGGGGACCCCGGCCCAGCAAGAATCCGCCAAGCTCCGGTGTTTCGTGCAGACATTAGAGGGACCCACATTCGTCGGGTACAGCCAGCTCCCTATCGGATCGGTGACCGGCTGGGAGGATCTTCGCCGGCAGTTCTTATAATAGTTCAGCTCCACCATGCGAAAGACCAGCATCGTAGACCTCTTCAAGTGAAAACAAAGGCCTGATGAGCAAGTCGCAGACTTCATCGCCTGGGTGAAGGGACTTACATACTCCCTTGACATGCCACTGACTCAGGAGAAATTACTGACACTATTTGTAGGGAACGTTAAAACGGATCTGGTTCCTTCCCTGATCACCCAGAACTACCCTAGAGGGTTCCGAGATTTCCCAGATAATGCTCAGCACCTCGAGGAGGCTCTACAATAGGCTAGTCAGGAATGTTTTCTGCCCCCTATGATCCCAGCCAGGAGGGATTTTTGAGCCGAACCCACCGCGGTGGCCCAAATCGAAACCCCCAGGCAGCTGGAATTACTGCCAGCGGCATCGGCCCCGCAACCCCACAGAGGTCCTCCGCCTCAAGTGCAGGCTCCTGCCCAGTAGCGACCACCTCAGAATCGACTTGTTCCCCAGTGCAATGCGCCACCACCACCTAGGCGAGATAATCCGGCACTGCCTCCTCGGCAGGCCCCTCCGGCCCCTAGTGAGGGCTAGATTCCCAGGGCCCCCTATCCAGAAAGAAGGAACCAGACATGCTCATTTAACGAGAATCAGTTCCCCGTTTACTTCCGAAGTTCTATATAGCAAGGGATTGTGCGCTTACCCAAGTGCAGAAGGCCGACAGAGGCGAATCTCAAAGATCACCCCAACTACTGTACCTATCATCGGATTCTGGGGCACACCCTCAAGCAATGCTATGTGTATAAAGACTGGATTCAAGACTAGGTCGACAACAACATAGTCAGGTTGGGCCCATCACCGACACAAGTAACAGGTGTCTTTGTAGGTTTAGAGATTGGTAGCGACAGCGAAGGCGAGTGGTAGCAGGTTCCCAGCTGTGGGTCCCAGAAATACGATGACTGGATGGATCGAAAAACCGTCGCTCATGCCCAGGGTATCATTCGGGAACGCTTGAATCAGCCAGAGCCTTCGGAGGAAGTATGCAGTACCTTTGCATCGTCATCAGAGCCGACCTCTTCCCAAAGGGGAAAGCAACAACGACACAAGAAGAAGCAATGTGCTCCACCTCTGCCATCCTCATATCCCACTCATGGCAACTTTATGCCCCCTGAAATGGGGATTCCTCCCAGAATCTGGCAGGTGGTGGATGACTCGTCGAGTGACAGCCAGGGGTACGCTTCGGTTAACATCATGGAGATGGTAAAGCCTTATATGGCTCCCGACGAGGTGGGACGCCAGGAAAACCTCCCCAACATCCTCAGCCGATGCCAACGTCAGCGGAACCGTAACCACACAGGTCGTCGAGGCACGTCAGTGGGCGCTTTCAGTCAACCCGTGCACGCTACTGAAACCAGACAGCAGGCTCATCACAGAGCCCAGCATGCACAAACTCATCTGATGCCCTTAGCTCTACCTCCACAACCGTTTGTGCTACTAGATCAGGTAGAGATGCCTCGTCCATATCGCGGTCAGTCTCGCCCTGCTACAGGACAATCTCCATTGTCCGATCCTAATTTGGTGGCTACTCTCCAGGCTTCAACTAGAAGGCAGCGGGATGTACCCAGTACTAGCCAGCCGCCGATTCAACCGGAAGGACCCGCTATGCCTCCAACTGTAGAAAGACCTCCTCTAAGAAGAGGCTCGCGCTTGGCATGAATGTATGATGTCCTGAAGCACCTGGCCGAAATTCCAGTAAGGCTTTCAATCCTTCACGCCCATCGCCTATCATCTGAAATGCGTGAAGCACTTGCCGAGGCCCTAAGGAGCCCCATTCAGTTTGAGACGGAGTTAGCGGCTGCGGAAGCCTTCCATGCTCAGGCAAAAGAGAACTCTGAATGCCAGACAGTTATCTCGTTCTCCGGTGAAGATGAGGACCCTCCCATACAGGGGCATATTCGCCCACTATATGTCACTGGCCAGTTCAATGGCATGGAAGTCTGCCGCTGCCTTGTTGCACGGGTTCTGGGATCACCCTAATCCCAACTCGGACACTGCGAAAGCTGGGATTTTCGGTATATGATCTAACTCCCTCCGACATCAGAATCCAGGGATACGATAGGACTGAGCGGTCCCCAGTTGGAAAGATCCGCCTGAAGACCCAGTTCGGTGGCCTAATTGCCAGCACCGAGTTCATGGTTGTCTCCCAGGACACCGCCTACAATGCATTGATGGGAAGGCCATGGCTCCATCTGCACACAGCGGTCCCTTCATCGTATCACCAATGCCTCAAATATTCCCTTAATGGTCGAGTAGGCGATCTCTAAGGGGATGCATCTCCTTTCGCCTCTTGTGAAGCCCGTCATCTGGACACTGACTATTACAAGATCAAGGATAATCAAATCCTAGCAAGTGAGGATGAACCCACCCCAGTCACAAGTGATACTTGGGCAGGCCTGGATGATGCCTACATCTTCCCGATCCATCGATTGGAGGCCACGACCCCCGACATGGGGAAGTGTTTTTTTGTTTTAGGTACAAAAGGAAGGCATGTTCCCATGTCCAAGCGATGGTGGAAAATCACTTCATGCTCCTACACCAACCAGGCTCAGGTGATCCCAAAACGTCCTACCCTTGTGAGATATCAGAATGTCAAGCTTATGACAACGGTATTACGTCATACGTGTCTCTTCCATCGGGCTGGAATCAACCGACTCAGGCCGACGTGTCACCACTGCTTTGATGTCATCAAACGTGGTCCCTTAGGCCGAAGGTCAGATGGGATAGGATCGACTTCCTTCATTGTAATGGTCTCAGTGGCGCATGGGTCTCCTGATATGACGACCACTGCTTCCCAGGATGACACCAGCTGCCCGTCAGGGTTTGATAGATCAAAAGCATCTCCCCTTGTGGGAAATCCCTCCACAAGTGGAGTGGAATATCTGGAGGATGCTCCCCCCGCCTTTGAGGAAGGCGTCTCTACCACGGTTGATGAACTGGTATAGGTGAACCTTGGTAGCGAGGCAAATCCGAGACCCACATTGATGAGTGTAGCCAAGTCCGCTGAGGAGCAGCAGCGGTACATAGACTTTCTCAAAAAAACATCGTGATGTGTTTTCCTGGAGTTACGGAGAGATTCCAGGACTATATCCTCAGGTAGTCGTTCACCGCATGGGCCTCCCATCAAACCATCGTGGGTTTAAGCAGCCTCCCAGAAAGATGCACCCTTCTCATAGTGCAATGGTTGAGGCCGATGTTCACAAGCTTATCAATGCCATCTTCATCAAGGAAGTCCAGTACCCCAAGTGGCTTGCCAACATTGTGCTAGTCAGGAAGAAGAACAGGAAAATTAGAGTCTACATCGACTTCTACGATCTCAATCGCCACTACCCAAAGGATGACTTTCCCCTCCCAGTGACCGAGTTATTGATTGATGCCATGGCCGGGTTCCAAACCCTCTCTTTCATTGATGGGTATCCTGGGTACAACCAGATCTAGATGGCCCCCGAGGATGAGGATTCCACTACCTTCAGGGCTCCCCAAGGTACTTTTTGATACCAGGTTATGCCCTTCGGCTTGAAAAATGCAGTTTCCACTTATCAGTGGGCCATGCATCGCATATTCAGGCCAATTCTTGGGACGCCGGAGAAATTCTACGTGGATGATCTAGTTTTCAAATCTCACCAGCACCAGGACCATCTCAAAGACCTTGGGAAAGTGTTCGGTTTCCTCCATTCCCACCACCTCAAGATGAACCCATTAAAGTGTACCTTCGGGGATACCACTGGGAAGATTCTTGGATTTGTTCTTAGATACTGGGGCATTGAGATTGACCAAGAGAAGATCAAGGCCATCAGCTAAATGCCTCCCCTGAGCAATATTCAGGAACTTCGAGGTCTCCAAGTCCACTTAGCCTATATACGCTGATTCAGCACGAATCTGGCCGGAAAGTGTATGCCCTTTTCCCGACTCATGAAGAAAGGCGCCACCTATGAATGGGATGAAGAGTGTCGGACCGCCTTCGAGGAAATCAAGCAGTATATGCTCCAACCTCCGGTTTTGATGCCACCCATCTCTAGAAATCCATTGGTCTTTTACGTGACTGCCCTGGAATGGTCCCTCAGTGCACTCATCGCCCAGAATAATAACTAGGGTATGGAAAACAGTCTCAACTATCTCAGCCGCATGATTCTCGATACGGAGATCAGATACTCCCCTATCGAAAAGAGATGCCTTAAAATCATTTTTTCCATACAGAAGTTATGGAATTACCTGTATTACCCTGAGGTACAGTTGGTATCTCAGGTAGACCCACTGAAGTACATCCTGAACTGACCCATGTTGACTGGCCGACTAGCACGGTGGGCGGTGATCCTCCAGTAGTTTGAAATCAGGTTCGTGCCTCAGAAGGCCATCAAGGGACAGGCATTGGTAGACTTTTTAGCAGCCCATCCAACCTCCGCGGATCAATCCCTAGAACTGGATTTTCTTGATGAGATGATCCTCTTAGTCGATCATGTCGTCTCATGTTGGCAAATTCACTTCGACGGTGCCTCCCGGAGCCCCACCGGTAGGAGGATCAACGATCCTAAGCTCAACAGAGTTGGTCTGGGTATCTTCTTCATCACCCCAGGACAAGTCGTCCTGCCATACTCGTTCCTGTTGTCAGAAGGTTGTACAAACAACGAGGCAGAGTACCAGTCTCTCATCACCGGCCTCAAGTTGGCCCTTGAGATCGATGTGCCCCATCTACATGTGAAAGGAGATTCCGAGCTGGTAATAAAGAATGTAAACGGCGACTATGTCGTCAGGAAGCTAGAGCGTGTGCCATTGCTGGAGTGCACCCTCCATCTAATGGCCCAGTTCTCTTCTCGACCAGAGGTTACCCATGTCCCTCGGTCACATAATGGTTGAACAAACGCTTTGGCTGGCTTAGCTACGTCGCTCGTAGAACCTGAGCAAGATAATTTGATCATACATGTGGCACATCAAAGAGTAATTTCCCCCATCACACCAGAGGACAATGACGACCTACTGGTAAGTAATATCACCACTGTACCTTCTAAGTCAGGGGTCCCAGGTTCGTCAGACATAGTAGTTGAGGCCACTCCCCACTGGAGGGAACCTTTTGTTGAGTATCACCAAAATGGTTGCCTCCCGGATGACCGAGCCGAGCACAAGTGAATCTGATGCCACGCGCTGAAATGTACCCTCCAGAGCGGTCCCAGTCAAGTGCAGATCCTCTATAAGCGGATCTTCGATGGAATTCTCCTCCGTTGCATTCAAGGAGTCGAGATTTCTCTAGTTATCCAAGTGGTTCATGCCAGTTCATGTGGTTCCCACCATGTTGGGCCAAATCTATCCCATCTAATCCGGAGGTTGGGGTACTTCTTTCCCTCTATGATCCATGATTATATCATGTTTCCCAAGATATTCCACGTGTGCCAAGTTCATGCCAACTTCCTGCATCGGTCGCTGGAGCCCCTCCACTCCACCAAGTACTCATGGCCATTTGCGGTGTGGGGACTCGATGTAGTGGGACCATATCCATAGGCGACAGCTCGCCAGTGTAGGTTCATCCTAACTGCTATAGATTTCCCCTCCAAGTGGGCAGAGGCAGTTCCACTCAAAGAGGTCAAGGCCCGTTCCATCGTCGACTTTGTGAGCTCTAACATCATCCACCGGTTTGGGGTCCCTCACGCTGTCCTCACCGATAACGACACCAAATTCCCGGCATCCGACCTGAAGCAATTGAATGCCAAGAACAATATCCATTCGAACCATACCTCTCGCTATCATGCACAGGCAATTGGACAGATCAAGGCATTCAACAAAACCCTCTGTAACATTCTGCAGAAAATGGTTGGTCAGAACAAGAAAACTAGACCGGACAAGCTCCCCAATTCCCTCTGGGATTATCGGACGATGACTCACAATTCCACCCAGGTGAACCCATATTTCCTGGTGTATGGGGCTAAGGCCATCCTACCCATTGAGATCCAGCTGAAATCGTTACACACTGTAGTCTATGACAAGCAGGGGCTAGATAAGGTGGCTGAAATCTGTCTAGCTGAATTGGAAGCACTGGACGAGAATAGGATTCGTGCCCTTCACAATCTAGAATGGCATTAGAACAAGATAGCCAGAGCCTTCAACAAGAAGGTTTTCCTTCGCTCTTTTTTGCAGGGCGACCTAGTGTTGGCCCTTAGATCGCCCATGATCCCTGGTAGGAAACCGCCCAAACTAGAGCCCAAATGGGAAGGACCTTACGTAATCCATAATGTTTACCCCCACAGAGCATACTACTTGGTGACCACAGATGGTGAGCGTTAATCTCCTCCCACTAACGCCAAGTTCCCCAAGCTTTACTTTGCCTAAGCATCTCTGGTCCTACACGACCTCAAACTGTAAGGTCCCACACTACCCTAAACTGCACGTTACAGTCCCGCACGACCCTAAACTGCACGTTACGGTCCTGCACAACCCTAAACTTCACGTTAAGGTCCCGGAAGACCCTAAACTACACCATCGTCCTGCACGACGATAATCTAGAAAATGGTCGGAGCTCTATGACCTTAAACTAAGATCTCCCTCGTCCTTACTGTAAGACGTTAAATTGAAATACGGTCAAGACTCCCTGACCGAGGCTCAGCCTTAGGCCCCTTGGCCTCTTCGGGCCCCTGGCCCCCTTCCTTACTGTAAGACGTTAAACTGCAAGCCGGTCAAGCCTCCCTGACCAAGGCTCAGCCTCAGGCCCCTTGTCCTCTTCGGGCCCCCAACCCCCATCTTTACTGTAAGATGGTAAACTGCAAGCTGGTCAGGCCTCCCTGACCGAGGCTCATCCTTAGGCCCCTTGGCCTCTTCGGGCCCCTGGCCCCCGTCCTTACTTTAAGACGTTAAACTACAAGCTGGTCAGGCCTCCCTGACCGACGCTCAGCCTCAGGCCCCTTGGCCTCTTCGGGCCCCTGGCCCCCGTCCTTACTATAAGACGTTAAACTGTAAGCCGGTCAGGCCTCCCTGACCGAGCCTCAGCCCCATGCCCCTTGGATTTCGTCGACTCAGGCTCTCTTATGGGATTGTACAGTGTGGTGTGGGATACGTCCTCATTCACGTCAGGTTACCCTCCGTACCGTACATATCCCCAAATGAGATGCATCTATCGTCCAGCACGACATTAAACTGCGCTTCGAGAACTACGTATGTCTTGATTCCCATCTTATTGGGATACGTAGGAATGCTCAGACGTCTCGTCTTGAGCCCATCCCCGAGATCTTCTCTTTCACTGTCCCCATGGGTATAGTTTCCTTGGAGTATCCTTGCATTACGAGGAGTAGTATTTCATAGCACTGCTCATACAAGGATTATAAGGGTCGCACCATGTGCCCACTCCCATTCTTCTATTCTCCCACGTCATTACCGCACAACGTCAAACTACATGGCCTTTAAGAACTACGTATGGATTGATTCCAATCTTAATGGTATATGTAGGAACGACCAAATATTTCATCTTTTGGCCCAGTCCAAAAGCCAAAATCTTCCCCTTGGGTCAAGACATATGGCAGGAATCACGATTTTTCTCCAACTCATGTCGAGCAAGCCTCGACCCGGATGTACGTCCCACGCGGAGATGTTCGCCTCTTTCGTGGACAGGTATAGCTATGACTCACCCACTCCATGACTAGAATTCCATCACTTTCCTCACCCTGAGGGACCCCCAAGAATGGTCTGGATACCATGCCCAAGGGCTATCCTACCGATATGGGCCAACTCCCCCAGGGGTTTTTGAGCAACAAGCCGATGCAAGTCCCGTGTTCCGAATTCGGTCAACAGTCGATGCTCATTTGTTGCTCCATTATCAGGTCACCATAGGGACGATGTGTTTTGATCATGGTCAATAGTGTCCTAGATCTTTGGGTCCACCCCTAGATGTCCCAAACATCGAGTGCAGTGATTTTTTCAGCCCCATCCTAAAGTGACAAACTTCCCTCTGGGTGGTGCCAGCGGTTGGGCCCATGACCCTGATTCTCTTATAAGGGATGTACGGTATGGCGTAGGATTACATACTCTTCCACGTTGGGTAACTTGCCATGCCGTACACATCCCCGTACAAGATATAGTTATCTTTTTCTCTGTCCTCATTGCAAGACATTAAACTGAAAATCGGTCAGGCCTCCCTGACCGATGCCTACCCTGAGGCCCCTCGGCCTTTTTGGGCCCCCTGGCCCAGATTCATTCCTACAAAACTGTGTGGTATGGTGTGGGATTATGTCCTCATTACCCACCGCGCTGTAAACCTCCTTGTTAGGATATTCTACCCCCTGGGTATCCCTCCAGAACTACGTATGTCTTGATTCCCATCCTTATGGGATATGTAGGACCACCCGAATGTCTAAGCTTCGGGTCCATCCCCATCTATTGAAAACCTCCATCCCACCTTGGACCCATTCCCTACTCTTCCTCCACGAGGGGATTATATGGTGTGGTGTGGGATTATGTCCTCATTCACATCAGTCTTGTAATGACCATGCCCTGTACCTCTCCTTCCTGAGCTGTTTCGTCGACCTTTTCCGACGGTTCACCAATGTTCCAAGGGGTACTCCATTTTATTACCTGTAATGTCAGACTTTACTCCGACACGTCCGCACCTGCTTTCCAGGCATTGTGTATCCCCTTCATCAGGGCTTCCATCATCTTTCACACCCAGAGGGACCCCCAAGAATGTCCTGGATACCACGCCCAAGGGCTCAGCTATCATTACAGGCCAACGCCCAAGAGGGTTTTAGACAACAAATCAATAAAAATCCCGCGTTGCGAATATGGCCAGTGTTCGATTCTCATTTGTTGTTCCCACCTCAGGCTAACGCGATATCGAGACTATTTTTCGTCATGGTTAACAGTTATCCTCTATCGCCATACCAACCCCATTAAGCCCAAAATGTCAGTTACACGATTCACATCCTTCTCCATTCTCATCATGTCCAAGTGGAGTTTCGAAACTCCTGGTAACATTCCTCCGTGCACGTCTACGCGTTGGGGGAACAAAGCCTTATCAAAGGTTTTTTTCGGGGATCTTCACCCCCTTCCCCTCGATGGATGTTTCGGGTATTGCGATAAGGATCTTCCCCCCTTGTTTCCCACACTGAGATTAACTCACGTGGGATTAGGGATCGGTTTGAGGCTTGCGCTTACCTGGAAAGTTGACATCCACTCATGGTCCGAGCTATAACGATTATAAACTATGATCTCCCAAGAACTATGTCTGCTTTGATTCCCATCCCCATGGGATATGTAGGAATTCCCAAACCTCTTGTCTTTGGGTCCAGCTTGAGTTCAGCATCCTGCCTTCGGGACCCTGACTACAGGACTGCATGGCAGGGTGTGGGATACGTCCTCATTCACCTCGGTTGTGTCGCATGAAACCATTCACATTCCCCACCTAGAATCGCCTCTTCTATGACTACGATTTATGACATTAAAATGCATTCTTGGTCCTATCACACGACCCTAAACTATGACATTATCGTCTTGGCCGCAGGACAAAAAACGGCACAACATTGTGATGACCTCGTTTAAGAGGACATCACGTTGGGTATTAGTCACGTGCCATTCCATTTGTCAATGACTATCACGGATGTATTTTTGTGGCGACAGTGGGGCTTGCTGCCCTAGGCCTGTCGCTTCACAAAAAAACCACTCACCTTAATGGACAAACAAGATTTATCAAATTCCGCTTCTTTTAGTACAAGGGCAACGCCCGCACTCCCCTTTTTCCCTGGCACTCGTACCTTACCGTGCCACCCTTCAGAACTACGTATGGATTGATTCCCATCCTCATGAGAAACGTAAGAGCTCCCGGGGACATCCCCATGGGCCTAACCTAACTTTAATGATCGGTACCTCGACTTGAGCACTCCCCAGAGAACGCATGGTAATTAGGGATTATGTCCTCATCCACGTCGGGTTTTCGTAAGTATCTGTCACGTGCCACCTATACTTCCTCCCACGCATGGTCCAAATTCTACAACCCTAAACTAAGATCTCCCTATGGGAAAGGACTCTGCTCCCTCTATCTAATATGCCTAGTTGTCATGTTCAAATGTGTTTTGACAAAAAGCCCGAAGAGTGGGATTTTCATAAGGACATTCCCTTCGTCCCATGAACAAGCATTGTGTGCTCACTGTTTGGATCCTCATCCTCTTCCACATACAAAAGGACCCTTGGACAACATGGATGCTAGGCTTAAGGGGTCTCCATGAACGATGGACCTAAGGGCCCTCCGATCGTTTTGGGCCAACGACCCTACGGATCTTTGAAAACATTTGTGACATGGTCCCGTGTTTCGAACATGGTCAACGGTCGACCCTCATTTTTCTGTCCCCGTTCTAGGAAAACGTGATATAAATGGTGTGTTTCCGCCATGGTTAACTGTTATCCTCTATCGTCACGCCACCATTATTGTGATCCAAATCCCGAGCGATATGATTCACACATTTCCACTTCCTCATGTTCAAATGGAATTCCAACATACTCGTCTCTTTCTCTTCACGCGTCTAGGTGCGCCACATGGTCACGGTAGTATTATGGGGCTGGTATTTACCGAGCGTCCCTTCACCCTAACCTACCCCTTTCTATTTCGGGAAAGTCCCACCACTACTTCTTGTTTCCCACACCGAGCATGACTCACGTGGGCTTTGTAGTTTTGGAATGATGTGTACCAACACGGTCAGGCTTTTCATCGTCCTGCATGACGTTAAAATGCGCTTTCAGAACTACGTATGGCTTCATTCCTATCCTCATGGGATACTTAGAGACACCCTGGTATTTTTCCTAGGGTCCAGCCCATAGGAATCATTAATCCTATCCTTCCCCTTTCTGGCCCCCTGGTCGGACCCCTCGTAGAGTACCATGTAACTATGATTCTACCCTAAACTTGTTCAGGATTCCCCAAGATCCCACTGGGAAGTGACATAACCCCTCTCCAGAGAGGCCCTTCCCCAAAGAAAGAAGGATCCATAACCAAACCGATGCTCCCATCTGGCGTACTCCCACCACGGTGGTGTAATTACATGAGTGTTGGATTCAGTTCGGAAAAACCATCACTCCATATTCCACGCTTTGTGTGCCCCTTTTTCATACCCTCAACCCCTTTCATGTCTGAAGGGACCCCCTAATGGCCTGTTCCCATGCCGGAAAATAGAAGTTTGCTTGGAGAGGTCGCGGAGTCAAAGACTCGCGGTTCACCCTGAAGCTCGATTCATGGAGAGTAGATGCGGAGTAGGTGGAGCTTCACGAAGTCGAGAGCACAAAAGGACAAAAGTCACGAGAGGAAAAAAGAGAGTTCAGTCCTCCTGTTTATAGGCAGCGAGCACGGAGCATTGCGGCACGTCCTGCCTGCATGGATCATTGCGGCGTGTCTGGATTGCACGGCCGATGTGAGCCCCATGCTTCCCTTTGTGAGGGCGCATCGCGAACCGCAGATAACATTGGCGATTTTCCCTCAGACTTTGACCCTTCATCCCTCTGCAGATCCAAGTCTGAGGGGGGAGTTTTTTGGCGCCAATATATTGAACGCAAAGGGAAGAAGGAAAAGAAGCTCACACGCGGCCTTGCGAAGCCCTGACGTAGAGCTCCCCTGAGCAACGCGGCCGCCGCGGAGCTAAGGAGGTGGTACCGCTCTGCAAACGCCCTGACGTCTGCGAGCCCTCCGTGAAGAAAAAGAGGCGGTACCGCTCCTCAAACGCCCTGACATTCGCGAGCCCACCACGAAGCACACTTCGCCCTAGGAATCATGAGATCCGCGAGGTATTTTTGCATCACGAGATGCCTTCGCCTTGTCTCGTTTTGAGACCCTTTTCTGAGAGGGATCCCTTCGCGAAGCCTAAGGGTATTCGTGAAGGAAGGGGATTCCCAAGGGAACCCAGACAGCCTCAGAGCATTTATGCTTCGCGAAACACCCATCATGTACTAGTGATCCACATGCCAAGTCAGGGTTGTTGTACATTGCGAAGCACACTGCTTCAGAGCACCTTTCTTCGTGAGGCACCTCTGCTTCGCGAGGCAGTGCTCTTTGAATACTATTCCCCTTCACGAAGAACCTCCAATTCACACCCCTTCCCCATGCGAAGGCCAAGGGACTCCACTTCACGAAGCATACAACTTTTCTTGGAAATTCCTTTTTCCGTGTGACCCTCCAGGTTTGCACGATGTGATTTCAAAGTCCCTTGGACAACACCAATCATAGCATTACTTCGCCTGATGCTTTTTCACACAGGCACACTAACAACTATTGCTTCTTCAAATAGCCATGCTAACGTGGACCCCTTGATGGGTCGCTATGTGACCTCCCTTTACCATGGCCTTGCCAGTACCTTCCCTCCCCCAAGGAGATGAGGGTACCGGTCATGTATGTCCTAGGGGTGCAGAGTAAACCCACCTCGTCCAAGAAGCAGGACATTAAACTGCCAAGCACCTCGTCCTCAACACATGACATTAAACTATGATCTGACCCCGTGCCTCGTACGCAGGGTCCACCAGCTCGGACATTCTTTATGCCACTCATCTACACAGGAATGGAATCACCCTCACATGGGATGATATACTCCTTCTTAGAGTAGCATATGTCCATGGGAGAAGGGAAACCACCTTGATGTAAGCCCCCAAGCCTCTCTTGCGGAAGGTAGCACCCAAGCACCTCCGTACTTCCCCACTGGCAAGGCCAGTGGAGGGTGCGATAGGGAATGAGGAACCTTCCATCTTTGGTCCCAAATCCCTCTCCCGATGCGCTTTGCCGCACTTTGGGCCTCCATCCTCGAGTAATTCCCAGCACTATGGGCCGTCTAATGTGTAAGCCCCTCTTCATTTCTCACAGACGCACCCTTCGCAACGTGATCGTCATGTCTCTGCTGCCTCTTGTTTCTCACACCGAGCATGACTCATGAGGGCTTAGAGTAAGCATTTTCCATGAAAATAACTCATCTAGCATGACGTTAAACTCTATGCCCTCGTCCATCATCATGTTAAACTGTATGCCCCTCTGTCCTGTATGACGGTAAACTGCCCATCCATTTGAACTACGAGGTATTTGATCCATGTCAAGGCATGATACGTAGGAAGCCTCCATGAGGTTCAATCCCAATACCCTTCATTTCTTCACGTCAGGTTCCACCCTTGTCCAACATAACGTTAAACTGCATTTCGGTCCGACGGCAAGCCATTGTGACCAACCCGAACTATGAGGACTTTGATCCATGTCAAGGCACTGTACGTAGGAAGCCTTCCTGAGGTTCAAGCCCATATCCAATTGGACCAAGGTCCTTTCTTCGAATCAGTTCGCCGAAACCCACCATTTTCTCCCGAACTACGAGGACTTTGATCCATGTCAAGGCATGGTATGTAGGAAGCCTAACGAGGTTCAAGCCTACCACCAATGGACCCATGGGTTCACCCCCACGTCAGTTCGCTGACAAAATCCACCACCTGAACTACGAAGTCTTTGATCCATGTCAAGGCATGGTACGTAGAAAGCCTTCATGAGGTTCAAGACAATCACCTGGTCGTTCCGACCCCATTCATGTTGGTTCACCCCTATCCCGCATGATGTTAAACTGTACTCCACATCTCATCTGAACTATGAGGACTTTGATCCGTGTCAAGGCATGGTACGTAGGAAGCCTTCCTGAGGATCAAGGCCAACAATCATTGGCCCAAACTGTATCCTTGTCGGTGTACCAAGCCCCCTGTTTTCTCCTAAAACACGAGGACATTGATCCATGTTAAGGAATGGTACGTGGGAAGCCTTCCTGAGGTTAAATTCCACCACCCGTTAGTCATTCCGACTTCATTCACGTCGGCCCACTAACACCTGGGCAGCCTAGTGTGGAAGCCACACACCATCGGACCAAGGTCCACATTCATGTCGGTTCGCTGACGACGCCCATCGGACTAAGGTCCACATTCACGTTGGTTCGCTGACAACACCATCGGGCTAAGGTCCGCCTTCACGTCAGTTCACCGGCACCATCCCGAACTACGTGGACTTTGATTCCCTGCCACGGGGATACGCAGGAGGTCTCTTAGAGGCTCAAGCCGAACTTTACTGTCACCCTTGCGATGGTCCCATTTCATTCCTCCTCCACTTCATCCATCCATCCATCCATCATCCACTCTGATTCTTACCCAGGCCACCATATCCTGGAGATATCATGCCACTCCACTCCCCACCACAGCGTCTGGGAAGCCACACACGAGCTGACCCCGATATCGGCATCCCTGCAAGGGAAATTCCTCAATCTGATCCACTCCATCTAGTGTTCTGATCAAGCTGATCCGTCTCCACTGGATGTTAAACCTGTGACATAGCTTGTGTTAAACATAGAAAGTTAACGAAACCCTCAGATACTTGCCTATGGCATATGATTCCCCACGCTCGATGTGGGATGCCTCGGGCTTCCACGCCCTCGAGAAGCCCTATGACAAGGGAAAAAAGACAGACACACCAATTCCCCAGTGTTCAGACACACTACTGATGCCTCGACATGACTACTCTCCCGAATGAAGGTTGCCGCCCTGACTGGACCCTTTGGAATGTCCTGACAGAAATAGTGTAATTAACCGGTGTCCATGGAAACATGGCACTGGGAAGAGTTTCATGAACAACGTATTTAATATCCATTTGGAAAAAAATTGAAAACAATATATATTATTAATTTTTCTTTATATAAAATATTTCATCAATTTTTTCTAATTCCGTGAATATAATTTTAAATGTTTTGTTTCTAATTACCCTCATAGACACTATTAAAATGATATTTTTTAAAGAGAAAATTTACATTACCATAGAATGTTGTAATATCAAATTTCAATATGAAATTTATTCAAATGAAATAAACTAGATGAATAAATATATAGTTGAACTAATAATACTTTTAATACAACATAAAAATAAAATTAATCTATTTAATTCATTAAATAAAATGGTATCATTTAATAAAAATAGGTATCTATTTACTATTCATCGAAAATTTATACATTGTAGAAAATTATAAATTATTAAAACTAATATAATTTGAATATATATATTTCTTAAATTCAAATTATTTTCTAAAACAAATGTAATAGTAGTTAAAAAAATTAATGTTATTATTTTTTTACAAAAAGAACCAATTTTTTTGAGAAAATCATATTTTAAAAACATAAAAAGTCCTTCTGAAAATTTACATATGTATTCACAAATATTTGTTCTATATATAAAACCATTATAAATAATTTTTAAACTCTTTTTATTCCTATTAAAATTTCCAATACTAAAATCAAGGTTTTAACATTAAATCGTAAATAATAATATTAATAGCATATCACAGTTTGTTAAAACAAAGAGTTTTTTTATAATAAAAGATATCTAGTAAATTTGAATTATTAAAAATTATTTTACAAAAAAACACAATTTTTTACACAAGGCATCTCTTATGAGACTGTTTCTCATTCAGAAGATTTCATAAATTATTTAGTACATTTGTTAATGTATTTTTATAGAAGAGAGTTGACAAGAATCATTTGTAGATCAACAATAGTGTCCTTTAGAGTTTTCAATTAGAAACTGGGTTTTCAAGAATGTATCTTCTCAATTGGGTCACCATCATCTTGGGTAATAGGGAATGTTTCCTTAAAGATATGTCAGAAAAAAAAATCACCGTGATTCTTGGTAAGGTTGAATATCGGTAGGCATTACTAGCTCATTTGACATGTGTTTTGGATGGATTCCACATATCTCAAATTAAGAAGTATCATCATGATCCCTGTAACTATCTGCGTTGGGAAAATATTGAGTTGGATATATATGTTTCAAATGTTAAGAAACTAATGGATGTCATCGATTCTACGTATAAATTCATGCAATATATGTGTATCGTGTTGTTCAAGTGATGTGGCGGCGACAATCATATTCTCATGAGACTTGGGAGCACGAATAGTTGAAAATGAGGCACTAGCATAACCTCCTCCCAAAACACCCTTATTAAATATTAATTCTATGATATTTAAAATAATATGGTGGTTATATTGTGAAATAATTTATATTATGGTATGTGATTTTGTTTTGTTCAGATCTTATTTTCATGATTGGAAGAATTAAGAGATGGTTTTGGATGTTTCACCCATAACTAGGACTAGTACTGCATTATGGACTATTTTACACCATAATACATATATACATTTTAAATATTTCTTTTGGATAATCCTAAAGAATATTGTCATAAGTCTATTAACTCTAAAAACCCCACAATACATTAAAAATATACAAGCTGAGATTTTAATTCTAGGAAATTCTTGTTTCTCATACATGTTTCATATGGATTTTACATGGTAAATCCATATTTCATTTTGTAAACCCATCATGCCCATAATGATTTATGTTATACATTCATAAATCATTATTATTTTACGCTTTATATTCACTACCTCTAATCATATGCTCTTATATGTGATTTTGGTCATTACAACTTCTTTTAGATCGTTTCATTCGATAAATGATCATTATGGTGATTGTGTTTCATCTCTCTGAGTAATATATCATTATGAATTTTTTATTCCATTGGTTACATAAAAAGTTGGGTAGTGTATTTTTATATTCATCCACATTATGATAACATTTGTTTTATCCTTTTTGGATCGATTGTGTGATCATCTTCCCAGGGTTGGACATTTTTTAGTTATGTTTAGGTGGGTGAATTTATCATGGAGATTGATATATAACCTCTCTATTGGACAACTCATATTATGGATTCTAATTCTGATACATTGGAATCATTTCTAGGTCCTCTTTTATTTTCATTTATTTCCTTTTACTGTGTTTGGATCCCATTTTCAGGTAGAATTGGACTTGATTTTGAGGTAGGTTATTCTATCTTCAACCAATGTTGGATGAATTACGATTTATCCTATTTTATAAATTATTTTAAAAATAAATTGAAATTATTTTTTTGTGTGAATTTATATAATTAATATAAAATATTGTTTTATTATTGATTTTACTAATCAAAAATGGGGTTTTAAATCTGGTTTTCTAAATAAAAAGGGATTTAGGAATTGATTTAATTGAAATTAATTTGATAAATGATAAAATTAGCCTTGGGTTCTTCTGTGGAAGTTGTATTATAGGGTCAACGCCCATTTTTATTACTTGGGAGTTCACCAATGGGGTGTTCCTATACTACCCCGCCATAATGTTCTCGAGGATTTATTTGATGTTATTTGGGGTTTACTTATGTGTTGTTCCTCGAGTTCCTAGGAATATTGTTCTAAGGTCATGATTGAATAATAGTCATTTATTGTAGTATAAGTATTCTGGTATATGGAAATTTTATGATCCCTTCTCTTTTTTACCATTAATATTTTGAATTTTACTATAATATAATTGATATAACTTATTTGTAATTGGTAAAGGATTAAGGAAATTTTTATTTGATACTATTTTCCCTATCTAATTTTTGAACTTTGAAAATCTAGGAAATGTTTATCATGATTTTTATATAAATGTATTTTTAATTTATCATCCCATGTTTTATTTAAAATAATGGTATTTGTATTTTTTATAGAGACTTTCTAGGGAAAATCTGGGTAATATAGTACTAAGATTGTTTATATCACACCATGCACACCACTTCAGTATTGTTTAGACCTAGTTATGTCTTTTTCATATAGGAAAATTAATGTTTTTTCTATGAGTTAGAAATGTTTCTATCATTTGGGTATGGTAGATGGCGGTGAGATGGTTGGACATTTTCCACATTATCACAATAAGTAGTTGTCTTTATTTCGGTTCCCTTTGTTGTTGGACTTTTATATCGGGTTTGTTTTGGATACTTTGAGTTGTATTCTATTATGTTATCTGATTTTAGTTATGAAACATATTTATTTTTAATATTTTTCATATATTTCAATTTGATATATATTTATATGTCATTTATTCCTCTTTAGGATTACGAAATTATTCCCTATATTTTTATGGTAGGGTGCCATTCACAAACCCATGGGGATCAGGAACTCCCTTCGACTATGTGGTTGGTCGGGTTGTGTAATGACCCGAAAATTCTGTGGAAATATTTTTTTAAATACATTGATATTTTACGAGTCTGTGAAAATTGACGGTGCATGATTCTGAGGCCCAGTGTTCTCGGAATCAATTTCGGAAGATTTTTTCAGGTATGTTCAGTAAACGTATGAGCAAGTTTTTATAACATTTGAATCGATACTTGGAATTGAAATACGAGGGAACTGTTGAACTCGTAGCCCCAGTATTAACTTAAGAAGACATTCATTTTGACGATATTCGATTGAGTTTAAAAGATAGTTTTTGGGTTTTCGTGGAAAATAATAAAATAATGTGAGCTTCACTTTATATTTATTTTAACTGCCATGTTGGTGTTTTGTGGTTAAAACCTCCTCATGAGGGTTGGAGGTGGGACCACCACACCTTAACCTCCCATTATATGTTATGGTGGTGGGGCCCACCCGAACCTAACCTCCCGTGAGAGTTTACGTCTTGGGGACCACATGGGGATAAACCCCCTATTTATGGTGGAGAGTAAAACCCCTCAACTCTCCCTCATTAATGAGGGAGAGCCTCATGACCTCCCCTTTAATAAATTGGTGCCAACTACCCTAATTAATTTTCCCCAACACACATGAATTATTTAGGGGATCCAAGTTATTATTTCACCAATTTGATTTAGGTGTCAACAACTAAATAATAGACAAACTCAATCTATTATTATTTTTCTTGGTATTTCTCATTTGGTGGTGCATTAGAAGAGTAGAGCATGGGATAAAAGTTCTTCCAACGAAGAATGTTCCACCGAAGAAGAATGCCGGCATTCTTCAACTTCCTCCCTCAGATTCTACTGATGTGTGGCATCTTCAACAGACCTACCCTCTGCATCGTCATTAACAAGCCGACGTAGCATGGGATTGGGAGTGTGTGGCAGACACGACGAATGAAGAACTCCTTTTTCTTCTTTCTGCGACTTCAACATCGACGACTGATAATCAAAGGTAGGGGGTTTTTACATGTTGATGTTTTCTGTGAATCTTCTTCAATGGATGGAAAGGAATTGTTTGCGGGTGAGTTGTTCATCCTCTTAATTCTTGATGAGCCAATTCATACCACCCTAAACGCGGAGGGTATGAGCCAAACCAACATGGCCCGACGACTCTGTCATTATTGTTTGTGATGAACATTGGCATGGCGATGAGGTGATGGAATGACGAAGGTGGTGATGACAATGGTTTCACTACCCATGGCCTCCGCGAACCACACCACCCCTGCGGTGCTCGGGTGCTCGGGGCCGAACAACAGCCCTTCGGCTGAGCCGCCCTGGCCGCACCGTCCGGCAGCCGAATCGGCCGAGCCACGACGGATGCACCACCTCCGGCCCATGCCACCCGGCTCCCGGTCGATGCCCGCCACCCGTGCGCCCCGGTCACACACCGTCGGCCTGCACCGACCCAATCAGCGTCGAACCGTGTCGGCCCGGTCTCCCGGCCTTCCGGTTGCTGCCCCTCCCGTGCGCCCCGGCCGCACCCACAGGCCCCCGTTGGCCGAACCACCACCCACCCGCCTGCCCACCCGCTTTCCAGCCAGCCCAGCCACCTGGCACCCTGCCCAGGCACCTGTAGGCCCACCTGGCGCCCTGCTCGGCCGCCCGCTGGCCTTCCCGGCCGCCTGCCCGGTCACCACCCGACTGAACCTACTCCCTATTTATGCCGACATCCCGAGCTAGCCCATGGCCCCCCACACGGTGCCCAAGCTGAACCGGCCTGACCGTGCCCTCCGAGCTGAGTCGCGCCCCAATGACGGTTAGGGTCAAACCGCCCTCACGGCCTGCTGTGCTGGGCTCAATGGGTCGGGCCAAACATAACAGGTTCGCCCACCCAATAGGTCAGGCCAGACCCAACAAGTCAGACCGGTTCAAACCAGACCAGGTCAGACCAAACTAGGTTGCGCCGAGTCGGTCCGACTAGGTTGAACCAGACCAAGGCCCACTACTGACCCTTTACATTCTTTGGCCATATCATTGGAACCATACAACCGTTTGATGAACCGTCAGGGGTGCTGGTTTCCAACAAACACGAAGGTCCCATTGAGTATACCCAGCTTGAGTTCGGGGTAAAGTTGAGATATGGTGAGGATGGATTGTGCACGAATCCAACCGGGCCCCCATGACTAAAAGAAAAATAACTCACAGACTAGGTGTCTAATTGACGCGTCGTATGTTGTGTTAAGACCCCTATTACGAGGCAGACCATTGAGATACTTCTACATAGGACATCGTAACAGTTGGAGTATCGACCTGCAGTTCGTTCAGCGGATCCTCCCAGAGATGAGCGAGCATAGTGTAGAGACCTAGTAGCTGGATGAGACCAGACGACTGATGACTGATTCAACTTGGAGTGATTCAACTAACCTAGTGGGGAGATCCTTGGTGTCGTGGTAGACCCACATGGGGGAGCACATCTATGTGACGCGGTAGACCCACGGTAGGGAGAACCTCTGTGTGAGTGCAGTATACCCACAGTACTCGACAATAGAAGTACCTCAGTAGTCCTAGGTTACTGGGAAGCGCCTCTGTGTGACGCGGTATTCCCACTGTACTCGATTGAGCAGGAGTTCTCCAGTAGCCGAGGTTTCGATAATGTGAATAAAATCCTGGTTGAGATGAGTCAGTTATTTTTTGTATTTACATCATGATTGATATGGATTACTTTATAACTTACGTAAATGTATGGGCATATACCTATGTTTGGTTATCTGTTGATTTCATAATTTATGGTTTATCCTTGTTGGATTTTTTATGACCATGAGGGACTCAGGGTACCTACCGAGTATCGTTATACTCACCCCTTCACGGGCTATTCCCACTCCTCGTTGTGTTGTTTTCAGACAATGGACAACACTAACTAAGGCTGAGAGTACTAGGACTAAACGGTACCTGGAGCTTGACCATATGATGTGTCGGTACGCGAAAAAGATAGACAAACATGGCATGCTGAGGAGTCTATTTGTATTTTCGCTTCATGTAGGATCTGTGGTGGATGATCCAGGAGATTCTCTTCACCATTCATTGGTTTCTTCATTTTCATTTGTACTAGTTTTTAGTTGTAATTGTATTTTTCTATTTTGATTGTATTCCGGCCCCTCTACTTTCACCACTCTTTATATAAAGTTTTACTTATTGTTTTTCTTCCAACTCGTACTTTTTTGTGTGAATTTTCAAAAGGAAATGACTTCCCAGATTAGGGATTTACGCCTTTGGTTCTAGTCTCCAGCCCCTATCCTATGGATGGCGTGCTTAGGGTAGTCACGCCATGGGCCCCAGGGACATTTCGTGACAAATTGGTATCAGAGGAATCGGTTCTACTGCAGAACTTAGGACTTTGATATTTTCTATGAAGCAATAGTGTTAAGGGTACTAAGTGTGGCTTTCATTTCAGAGAGTACATTATTAGTGTGGAAGCCGACATATCCATAGACCACGGCCCTAGAATCTGATTTTGGACTCAGTCCATGAAAACACTGATTGTGTGTGTGTTTTCAAAGTTTTCATTAATTTAGCTCAACCAGGTCATCTCAAGATTTGTATGGACAGATAGCCCACCGAGCGATGAGGCCACGGTGTAGGGCCCTTTTCCAGTAGATGCACCAGTGGTACCACATCTTGTTGGGTCACCGATGCCACTAGCCTCAACTGTAGACGATGCACGCAACATGATCATATTGCACGAGTTCCAGTGCTAGAAGCCACACAGATTCAGGGGAGAGATGGACCAGCGGGAAGCTGAGGATTGGCTGGAGGCTGTGGTGAGAGTTTTCTGACTGTTAGGGATGCCATCTGACATCATGGGGATTCTTTCTGCCATCCTTCGATAGGACGCAACGGGCAGAAGGTGGAGCCTGATGCTCTAGGTGCATGATGAGTTGACACTTCTCTGGGAAGACATCGAGAGTCTATTTCGGGTAGAGTTTGATCCAGTGAATCTTCACCCGGTGCGCATACAGTAGCTACATCATCTGTAGCATGGCAGTATAACAGTGGCATAGTACACAACAAGTTTCACCGACCTCTTGTGCTACTCAACAGATATGGTGCAGGGACCATTTTTTAGTTCACGGACCTTCAAGCAAGGGATAATGTGAGATATCAGGACTTCAATGATATCCCTCTGCATCCCAACGTAGGCAGGGGTATTGGAGCGAGCCCTCTTTGTAGAGATTTTCCATGCTGATTAGTCTCTAGTAGCGAGACCCACCACTAGCCGACATGCAGCAGAGACTTTTTCAGCTGGAAATAGATAGATGTCATAGAGTTCCAAGAGGACCAAACCCACGGGTGGACGACCGCATGACTCTGGATCGGTTGTATGAGGAACCCGGGGTATAGACACACATACCAAGAGCGGGCATTGATACTAATGCAGTGGGCATGGTCACATGGCTCATAACTATCTAACGTGCCATTCAGATGATCAGCAGACGGTTGATAGACTTCCCAGGCAGAGACATAGATTCGATCAAGGCAGTCCACAGGGAGCAGGTGAACATGGCAGAGGAGTTGTTCGACCAGCTATTGGTGGGCGACGTTTCGAGGTGTTTCCACCACCATAACTAGGATGTCCACCCTGACCATAGGGATCAGTTGGAAATGGGAGATCTCAGCTCCAGGCAGCTGAGGCCCACGATCCTGGCGCTCCATAGATGATTTGTGGTATGATCTAGGTCTACTCCACCATAGATGAAGTATTTATAAATAGAGGTTTCAGTCACTCTTTCATTTCCACTATCCTCGTTTGGAGTTCAGAGATTCCGACGGAGCAGTTGGCTCGATCCTTGCGGCTAGATACTCCTACAGGAGAAGACTCGACAATTACGCACTGGTTCCAGTAGTGTGGGATTACTATAAGAGGTGAGAGCTTCTGCTGGGATCTCCTCATAGCGGCGTTGAGGCCTTACGAGGTCAACTTGGGTATGGAATAGTTAACTCTAGTCCATGTTCATATCAACTGTATTAGGTGAAAATTACGGTGTGTCCGCACGGATGGGACTAGATTCACCTTCACTGGAGAGAAGGGGTCCATTGTAGCATAGTATGGACTTTCCTGGAGGATATTACAGCTGATCACTCATTATTTTGCTTGCCTTACCCTTGGAGCAGTTGATGTGGAGAGTCCAACTTATCATGTAGTTGTGGACTATTATGTAGATGTTTTCCCTGATGATGTTCCAGGTCGACCTCCTCGTAGAGAGGTGGACTTATACGTTGACCTGTACACTAGGACAACACCGATATCTACACCAGCATATCGGAAGGATAACATTAATCTTCGGAAGCTGCAAGTACAGCTAGAGGACTTGCCGGAGAAGGGATTCATCCGGCCTAGTGTTTCTTCATGGGCAGCCCCGATTCTGTTTGCCAAGAAGGTGAATGGAAGCTTAAAGCTTTTTTCTAACTACCGTCACCTAAACCAGGTAATTGTGAAGAGCAAGTACAAACTCCCATGGATTTACAACCTCTTTGATTAGCTAAAGGGATCATGGTGGTTCTTGAAGATAAACCAAATATCAGGCTATCACCATCTTAGAGTTTGAGATGAGGATGTGCAGAATACGGCCTTTAGATTTTGGTAAGGGCACTACGAGTTCGTGGATATGCCTTTAGACGTAACCAAAACTCTAGTAGTGTTCATGGGACTCATGAACAAGATCTTCCAGCCATACCTCGATCGTTTTGTCATAGTCTTCATCGAGGACATACTGATCTACTCGACTACTGAGGAGGAGCATGCCGACCATTTGCAGGTAGTACTGGACACACTCTGAGAGCACCATCTTTATGGTATGCTCTCAAAGTTCCAGTTTTGGATCTGAGAGGTTCGCCTTTTGGGATATCTCATATCAGAGTCTTGAGTTGTAGTAGATCCAGCGAAGATTGAGGTAGTACTTGTTTGAGAGCCACCTAGAAGTGTGACGGAGGTACGGAGTTTCATGGGTTAGGCGGATTACTAATAGAGGTTCATTCCAAATTACTCCAGAGTTGTAGCAACACTATAATCCTTGACAAAGAAAGGGAAACCCTTTGTATTGTCGAAGAGATTACAGAAGAGATATCAGGAGCTCAGGTAGATGATGAATAGTGCCTCCATCTTGGTGATTCTAGAAGAAGTCGTAGGGTACGTAGTCTACTGCGACGCAGTAGGGACTAGACTTTGGTGTGTCTTGATGCAGGAGTGAGAAGTGATCACGTATGGTTCTCAGAAACTGAGAAAACATGAGAAGAACTATGCTATACATGACCTGGAGTTAGCAGCAGTGGTCTTGGCATTGAATATGTGGTGACACTATCTGATGGGAGAGTGTCTTACCATGTACTATGACCAAAACAGTCTCATGTATATCTTCTCTCTGAAGGACCTGAACCTGAGAATGCGGTGATGGGTTCAGTTCCTCCAGGACAATGACTTCATGATATTCTATACTCATGGAATGGGGAACGTTGTAGCAGATGCACATAGCAGGAGATACAGTATACAACTACAAGGAGAGGCGACAGAACAGATGGCCTCTTTGCAGATACCCTTTGTGGATAGAGATGGAGCTTCTTTCCTTCAGTCTCTTACATTCACTCCCCCACTTCATCAGTGAGTTAGGGAGGCACAACATGGGGACGCTGACTCCGAGACACGACGTGCTCAAATATCCACAAGGAAGGCACCTGATGGATTTTCTGAAGGTGCGGAGCGCGTCATCCTTTTTGGAGGGTGTACTATGGTACCAGTGTCACTTCAAGAGAACGTGTTGTGGGAGTTCCACACATCCCCTCTAGCGATACATCCAAGAGCGGTGAAGATGTACCAAGACCTTCGATGAAAGCACTGGTGGCTAGGTAAGAAGAAGGCAGTAGTGTAGTTTGTCTCTTCATGCCTCACTTGTCAGCAAGTGAAGGTGGAGCACTGGGTACCGATAGGCTTGGTTAAGCCTTTAGAGGTCCTAGAGTGGAAGTGGCATGGGATATCCATGGACTTCGTGACAGGAATTCCACATACATCTAGGGGTCAAAACTTGATTTGGGTGATCGTTGACCGACTCACCATGTTACCCTACATCCTACCGATCAGAGAGCAGGGTTCAGTAGAGGGCTTAGGGAACCTCTACGTGCAGGAGATTTTGTGGCGACATGGAGTACCTTCTTCCTTTTTCTCCGATCGTGACATACTTTTTACTTCTCGTCTATGGATGGGGTTGTAGGAGGCTTTTGGGATGCAGCTTCATCTGAGCACCACCTTCCATCTTCAGACAGATGGCTGGACTGAGAGGTCAATTCAGACCCACGAGGACATGCTTAGTGCTTGTTTCCTCGACTTCGGTTGTAGTTGGTAGGATCACTTAACTTTGGTGTAGTTTTCATACAACAATAGATATCACTCCACCATATGGATGGAACCTTTTTAGGCGTTATACGGACTACCTTGCAGATCACCGTTGTGCTGGAATGACCATGGGGAGTCAGTACTAGTGGGACCAGAGATGGTACGGGCTACCACATAGAAGGTTCATATCATCCAGGAGTGGATGAAGACTACATAGAGCAGACAAAACTCATATGGTGATTGGAGACAACGACCTATGAAGTTGTAGGGTGGTGAACACGCCTTTCTATGGGTTTCACCTCGATGAGCTTTACTATAATTTGGATGAGGATACAAGTTATCTATGAGGTTCATTGGATCTTTCTAGGTCCTCAGCAGAGTAGGTGAGGTTGCATACCGTTTAGCTCTTCCACCTCAGTTGCACCGGGTGCACGGCGTCTTCCACGTATCTCAGCTGAGGAGATACGTGCACAACCCTTCCCACATCATTGACCATCAAGAGTTGTACATCGAAGATGGGGTGACTTTCACGGAGGTTCCAGTAGAGATTGAGGATCGACATGATCGTGTCCTACGTGGATGGTCGATACCTCTGGTGCGTGTTCACTGGCTGCACAGGAACCTCCAAGAGAGCACATGGGAGTGGGGGGCTCAAATGCATTCTCAGTACCCCCACTTGTTCCCGTAGTTCGAGTTTTAGCTTATGGGAATTTAAATCCCTAAGGTGAGGAGAATGTAAAGAACTAGAAATTCAGTGTAAATTTTGTTTTAAATACATGGTTGTTTTACGAGTCCACTAAAATTGACGATGCATGATTCTGAGGCCCGATGTTCCCATAATCAATTTCTGATGTTTTTTTCGGGTACGTTCAGTAAACTTACATGTGAGTTTTAATAAATTATGAACCGATGCTCAGAATTGAATTTTGAGGGCACCGTTAAACTCACAACACCATTATTCACATAAGAAGACTTTCACTTTGATGGAAGTGGGTTGACTTTAAAAGATAGTTTTTGGGTTTTCATGGAAAATAATAAAATAATGTGAGATTCACTTTATTTTTATTTGAGCCACCATGTGGGTGTTTGGTGATTAAAATCTCCTCATGGGTGTTTGATGTGGGACCACCACACCTTAACCTCCCAAGAGAGGTTATGGTGGTGGGGCCCACCCAATCCTAAACTCCCGTGAGAGGTTATGTCATGGGGACCAGACATGGCTAAACCCCTCTATTGATGGAGGAGAGTAAAACCTCTAAACTCTCCCTCATTAATAAGGGATAGCCTCTTGACCTCCCCTTTAATTAATTGGTGCCTGCTCGCCTAATTAATTTGTGCCAACCCTCATGAATTAATTAGGGGAGCCAAGTTATTATTTCACCAATTAGATTTTTGTGTCATAAAAAAATTAATAGACAAACTCAATCTTCGATTATTTTGCTTAGAATTTCTTATTTGGTGCAGCTTGGGAAGAGAAGAGCTTTGGAGAGATGTTCTTCCAATGAAGAACGCTCCACCGACGAAGAATGTCGACCTTCTTCGACTTCCTCCCTCAAATCCTATCAACATGGGGCGTCTTCAACCAACCTACCATATGCATTGTCGTCGACAACCTGGTGTAGCTCAGGATTGGGAGTGCGTGGAGGATGCGATGAATGAATAACTCCTTCGTCTTCTTTCTGCGACTTCAATGTCGACACCGACAATCAAATGTAGGGGGTTTGTACATGTTTTTGTTTTCATTTAATCTTCTTGAATGGTTGGAAATGAATTGTTTGTGGGTGAGTTTTTGTTCATCCTCTTAATTTTTGATGAGCCAATTGATACCACCCTAAATGCGGAGGGTGCGGGCCATACCAACATGGCCTGACCCCTCCGTCATTCTTGTTTTTGATGAACATTGGCAAGGCGGTGAGGTGATAAAATGATGAAGGCGACGACGACAAAGGCCACGCTTCCCACAGCCTCTGCAAACTGCGCCACCCCTGTAGCGCTCTAGTGCTCAGGGCCGAAACGCGTTCCTCAAGCCATGTCGCCTAGCTCCCAGCCACCGTCGGCCTCCCGTGCGCCCCGGTCGAACACTGCCGGCCTACACCGGTCTGAGCCGCGTCGAACCGCGCTAGCCCGGCCTCCCGGCCTCCCGGCCACCGCGCCTCCCTTGCACCCCCGCAAAACCCCCCGGTCCACGGTGGATGATTCGCCACCCGGCCGCCCTCCAGCCCGCTTGTAACACCCCAAGATTTCATAGTAATTTATTTCTTCAATGTAATTCATTAACTTGCACTACACGCAAAACTGAGCTCAAACACACCACGACTTACCAAACAAGCCGTTCAAAAGTAGTTATGAATATTATTAACTAAATTTTAAACTTTATATAATCCTTATAATTTTAGAATCCAAAATATGAGTTTTGTAGACATAATGTAAGAAAAAATTCTACTTTTTAGATAAAGGAAGTATGTTTCAAAAAATGAAATTTTACTGCCTTTTGAGGGTGAACCTTTTTTAAATCCAATATTTGACACTTTTATATATTCAATTTGAAAAAATAAACATCTTATTTAGAATCAGGAGATAAAAATTTATTTTTGATTAATTTTTGGTATTTTTCTGATAACTTTCATATTTTGGTGAATAGTGAAAAATACTAAATTTTAATTAAAACAACTTTTTTAATCGAAATAATTTATAGTGTTAAATTATACATTCTAATGGTTTGGAAGTATAAATAGACTATATTTTTACAATTTAATCCAATTTTGATAATTATAAGTAATTTCACTTTGAAATTAGACAGAAACAAGTGTTAATCTATTGATAGTTATTATTTCTTAAAAATACGCCTTTTGGTTCTGACAATGGGAATTAATTTTAAATTAATAAATGAAACTTCTATGTTTTGAATTTGGTAAAATAGACTACATTTTTTAATTCAGAATATCCAAATTATCTTAGGGTTTATTTGCTGTATTTTTCTAAAAACTTTAAATTTTTGATGAATAGTTAAACCACTTAGTTATAGTTTAAAACCGAATTTTTATTTAAATAATGATTAATTTTATTTAAATTAATTTATGTCAAAATAGATACATAATACTTATATAAGTTCATTTTAATTCATTAGAGTCAGTTTATAAAAATAATAGATATATAAAAATTTTATTGAACTTTTCACCGTCTTTACCCACCTCCAAGTAGAATTTGTAAATTCACATAAAACTTAATTTTACCGCTTCTGTGAGTTGAATTTCTAAAATCCAAGAAACATGGTTAATATAAAGTAGTAAAATATGGTTCAATATGATAAAAATAATTTTTGGTGAATAGTCACTTTTTACTTTTATTTACTGCGGTTAAAGGTAAAATAGGGTAATTTAAGGTAAAAAGAATATTGTAATAATTCAAAATTACCTTAACACGTGACCTAACATTTTTGGATGAGTATGGTCCGACCATGGGCAACTTTGGGTCGATTTTGGGACCCCATGGAGCCACTTGTTAATGATAATGACACTTTAGATTAATTAATTTAATGTAAAGGGAAAATTGACAAAAACAAAACCCTTATAGTAATTAATTTTTATATGGTGTTACATAAGTAATATTTTTGACTATAAATATTAATTAGAAAGATAAAGTGATTTCCTACATCATGGTATTTTTCTTATAATTTTTAGACATCGAATAAATTAAATAATCTATGACACAATAATGATTCAGTATTTACCTCATTAATAAATGATTTAAATAAATAAGATTATAAATATTAAAATAATATCCATGACAGGTCAAATTCATATTTTCTAACTATATTTCAACCAAGGGTCATCTTATCTTATACTCTAATGATTTTTGGACTTTTAGAAACTGAATATCATTATATAATAAAGTAATATTTTCACACATTCCCTAAAGATCCCCTCCTCCCCCTTATAAAAGGAGACCACTTCTAACCCATTCCTCACACCTTTCAAGCCTTTAGGCTCGTCTGAACTCTTCCAAATCAAGCTTTATACATCCTTATACTCCTTCTAGAAGCCTTAACATATGCAGAAGGAACTTCAAGGTGTAATTTTGGTTCAAACCAAAGGAAGTTACCCAAATTAAAGGTAACAACTTCTCTTAAATTCTTTTCTTTTATTTTACTCCTCCAACCCCTAAACTGTTTTTATTCCTTTCTTTTATAACAACACCAATCTCCTCAATATACTAGGATTTTATTATGAGAAGTATTTAAATTTCACAAACACACACCTCCATCTAATGGGTGAATAACATAAGGTTTCTGTGGATGGAAAACTAACGCCTCAGGAAACGATATTTATTCAATTAACTCCTAACGCCTCTAATGGTCGCCATTATGATGGCACTGTATTTATATATGATATATATTGTGATTATTTTTTATTAACTCTTCTGTATTTCTCTTTTATAGCATACCTTAATGGTTTCCATTATGGGTAAATGCGATAATTTCATTTGAGGAAGTGCGGACTGCCGCCCCCTCAAAGTGATATGACTCGTTAATACCATATGTGGGATGTATAAAGGATGGAGTTAATGATATTATATATGATATTATATTGGAATTATAATATACCTATATACAATTATGTTTTAATCCAATAAAAAAATAAATATATATGAATGTAGCGTTCATGCGTACGTACGGCTTACCGTCTCCATGAACGGTGCATTTCATTATTACCCAAAAATGATATGTACTATTATAAATTAATGTATATACTTGATATATATGATATATATGATATATAAATCATGAATGTAAACTTTTATATAATGATATTTTGACCATGTGAACAACTTGTAACTATAAGGTGTTCATTTTTGACTCAAGTTCCAAATATCAACAAAACAAACGTTATTAACTTAAATGGTTACATAATGTTTATAAAATGGTAATAAATGATATAAAAGGAATAATAAAGTTGATAAAGGTTCTTAAGAAATTAAATATTAACTTTAGTTTACTAATCAGGATATTAAAGAATGAACGGGTCAAGTCGGGCATGAGGTAAGGGGTTTTTCATCTCACTCCTTATTCCCGTGAGATTCATGCCATATTGCCACTATTAATTTTTGTGTGGTGTATGTATGGAATATAATTTTATACTTTGTGTAATAAACGTTAATTTATGTGTATTTACATATTCAGTTTATGATACTTCTTTCATGGGGTGTATGTTTTGTAAGTTACCCAATTGGTAAGGGTTATTTCCTCAATCTCATTATAATCCGAGATTGTTTATGTGTAAGAATTTACTAGGGAATATTTATCATTGATACCCATATTTCATAAAAATGTTTTCAAAAAGAATATTTTAACGTTTTATGGGTGGGTCTATTTAACTGTATCACCTTTTCAAATGTTTTAAAGATTTATCTTTCTAAATCATTTTAATTAATGTCCATGTTTTCAAAATGATTTTAAGGATTTATTTATATGGACATGAATGTTTCAAAATGATAATTCATTTAAAAAGTTTCAAAGTGGTATTTCAAACTTTTATTCCAAACTATCATTTAAATTACTTAATAAATTTGTGGCTTTTAAATGATTTTACATAAAGGTTATTTCTCTCAAAAAGTTTTACTCGTTATTTTCGACATTGTCAGCATCCTTTACTGGATATTATTTTTTATTGAGGTTGATTTATTATAATACAATCTTTTATACTATATTGAATGAGTAATGATATGTTTGATTGTGGATTTCTATTTTTATACCATTCATGGTTTATGGTTAATGTATTGACATTTTGTATGCTAGTTCTAATATGAATGATTATGTTATGTTTCAACCTTTTCATATGATGAATTTATTGGACCTAGTAAGTGAGTAGTGGAGCTCGCTATAGCTCCTCGATGAATCGGTAGGTCTCATGAGACAACTAGACATGGAATTGGTCAAGGCCTTTCCCAATTTGAGATATGGTTTTGTGCGAGGCCTTAATTATTTTTTGATGTCTTGGCTGAGGCCTTTACAAAATGTTTCAGAATGTCCGCAATTATACATTCCCTCATTATGAAAATAATATTGACGGTTCATTTGGTCATTCGACTAGTAGAATAACCATGATTATGTTTTATTATGGAATTATTTACTCATCTCATATTCCTGCCATAAAAATATTCATGTTTATTATTGGTAAAGGCATGTGGTTTCAATTATTCACCATGTTTAATATTTATGTTATCTTTCACTGTATTGCTTACCCTTACTGAGCGTTTGAGCTCACCCCTTTCAATGTTTTATTTTTCCCAGGATTCCAAGAACTGTATTGTGATTGATATGTAGTGTTAAGCTAAGGGAATAATGGAATTAATAAAGGATTATTTAGGTTGTGTTGTATGTTATAAGGTGTAATGTAACATTCATATATGTAATCTATTTTCCAAGACTGCTAAACTGATCGGTCCTTCGAGACTTGATTCCTTGTAATCTTGCCAATGTTATGTAATGATGCACTGACTATGGGTAACTAGGATCGGGGTGTTACAGTTGGTATCAGAGGAATTTTAGCAATAAATGGGGAAACTAGATTTAGATTAACTCTGATTAGAGCACATTACCCTAAGATACAGTTTGAGGATTAGTATAGAAGGACTTCATAGAATTTTGGTAATGTAGATATTTTGTGAGTTTTCCAAGAAAATACATCCCTATCTAGATAAGAGTAGGTAGAGGTGGCTCTGGCACAGATGTACCTAGGGGTAAAACCTGAAAACACCGCTTTGAGTTAGAATCGAACAGGAACTGGTGCACGACAATTGGCCTTGCTACACTCTTGGTTACGACACTCCTGGGGGATATGCTTAGGATAATTCACGTTTTTCTTACAAACCACAATGAAGGGTTTATGACTATATATATCCCCAAAGAAAATATTTTTGTTATTATATATTATATCCATAAACTATTCAATTTAGGTTAGGTATTTTACATGTTTGTAGTTATGAATTTTGATTTATAAACTGACTTAGTGTATGCCATTGTTTAGAAATGGGACCCATTAGAAGGAATGAGAACTCCAGCAATACGTATGATCCAAAGAGTAAGAAGGTTCATATAATTCATGGTATTGAGCCAACATTTAGAAGGGAAATATTCTCCCATGTATTCTCAACATATGAAGAAATAATATCATGTGTTAGTAAGATAAGTAAATAATTTTCTGAGTCTTATGGATTTGAAGGGAAACAAGAGAATAAAATGATGGTAGAGATAAAGATGGATAAAGGGAATAGGGGAAAGAATGATTTCCCCATATATGATAAATGTTGAAATAATCACCTTGGTAAATGCATGAAGGAAATGGGAGTTTTTTATAAGTGTGGAGAAAAAGGACACCAATTATGTGATTGCAAGGGTAAGAAAAAGTTTTCCAATGTAAAAGGCTTCATCTGCAAGGTGTTGGGACACGACGTGAATCAATGTCCCAATCATAAGAGTATACCATAAATGATGTTATTGGATAATAATCAAGTTATGATACTACCTTAGATGAAGATGAATAAATAGTGTTCTTATGTTGTTATTAAATAATTATTTCATTTGAGTGTTGTATCTACAGTATACTAGTTATATGAATTATGGTGATAAATAAGGATTTCACTGCAGTACTATTTTATTGAGCATTTGAGATTATATGATTCTAAGAAATGTGACATAATAGTAGTCTATACTTTTTTGAAAAATACATGGTTGATGGAAATTTAATCCTTAATATGGTTCGAATAATGAGGTAGTGATTTTGGAATAAGAGATGGTTGATTTGGATAAATTATATTGGATATTCGTGACTACCTTGAAACTGATTAATGATTTTCATATTCCATCATTGTTGGAGTTTACGAAATTTTTGGATAGAAGGATTATATCCAGTATTCTATACTGAATAAGGGAGCATGAATGTAACAAATAATGTTTTATGGTAATTCACGATGATGTAGTGTTTTAAAAGAATACATGATGAAGGTTTTCACATGTTATTACGTGAAAAAAATGATCTTCATTGCGTTTACCTTCCTTATAAATTTTGGACTATGAGCTTGGACAGAATTATTTTGGATAAGTCTAATGGTTGGTATGGATTATGTTTGAAATTGGATACTATTGTTAAAGTCATTTTTGGATTTTTATAAAAACGACTACGCACAGACCATGTGACCACCCATCACGTCAGACAAAGCTGCGGGAATCGAACCCACAACCATAGTGCGGTTGGGATTTATCGCCTACCACTGGACTACGTGATGTCCTTGGATTGTATAATGTAGTTTCTTCTTTTAAGGGTCTGATAAGTGAATTATAAATTCATTTTTTTGGAACCTTATACGAATCACATAAATTGAATATTTTTTTGTTCAACAATCTTTTAGAGTGAAAGATGAGTTGTGGTAGAAATTAATTAAAATAATGTACTCTACTTGTGAAGTATATTTTTTTCTACTATTATTCTATGAAGAAATTAATTATTAATCATTAGGTAAGGGATCTTAAAACTAAAAATCTGTTATCCAAATACCTTATGATTTTTTGATCCGATGATATTTTAAATCATCATATATTGATGGCTTTGAGGCCCTCAATGTTACAATTGTTTGTTACTGATGACCTCAAACACTCCCTATAAATATTTACATTTTTCCTCCAATTATGTGTCTCTAATTGCCACAGATTTTCTCCTAATAAAGATAATAATTTGGTGGTGACTTTTTCATTCCCCTTTTCCCTCTTATTAAGACTAAATCTTATTAACCCAACTTCTGATATCGGTTTCCCCATGAAGGTATTTTCTATTTTCGACCTTTTTTGTCGAAGAACAATTTAAAATTGCGAGGACTCAATTTATTGATGGAGGGAATAATGTAACACCCCATGATTTCATAGTACGTTATTTCTTCAAAGTAATTCATTAACTTGGACTACACGCAAGCACACCACAATATACCAAACTAGCAATTCAAAAGCCGTTATGAATAGTATTAACTGAATTTTAAACTTTATATAATCATTATAATTTTAGAATCCATATTTTGAGTTTCTTAGACATAATGTAAGAAAAAATTCAATTTTTTTAGATAAAGGAAGTATTTTTCAAAAAATGCAATTTTACAGCCTTTTGAGGGTGAACCTTTTTTCATTCCAATATTTGACATTTTTATATGTTCAATTTGAAAAAATAAACTTCTTATTGAGAATTGGGAGATAAAAATTTAGTTTTGATAAATTTTTTGTAATTTTCTGATAACTTTCATATTTTAGTGAATGGTGAAAAATACTAAATTTTAATTAAAAACAACTTTTTTAATCGAAATAATTATTGTGATAAATTATAAATTTTAATGGTTTAGAAGTATAAATAGATTATATTTTTACCATTTAATCCAATTCAGATCATTGTAAGTAATTTCACTTTGACATTGAACATAAACAAGTGTCAATCTTTTGATAGTTATTATTTCATAAAAATATGACTTTTGGTTTTCACAAAGGGAATTAACTTTAAATTAATAAATGATACATATATGATTTGAATTTGGTAAAATATACTTCATTTTTGAATTCGGAATATCAAAATTAGCTTATGGTGAATTTTCTGTATTTTTCTAAAAACATTAAATTTTTGAAGAATAGTGAGAACAATGAGATATAGTTTAAAACTGAATTTTTATTTAAATAATTATTTATTTTATTTAAATTAATTTATGTAAAAATAGATACATATACTTATATAAGTTCATTTAAATTCATTGGAGTCAGTTTATAATAATTTTAAATATATAAAAATTTTATTGAACTTTTCACCGTCTTTTACCCACCTCCCAGGAGAATTTGCAAATTCACATAAAACATAATTTTAACGCTTCTGTGAGTAAAATTTCGAAATTCCAATACACACGGTTAATATCAAGGAGTAAAATTTGGTTCAATTAGATAAAAATAATGTTTGGTGAATAGTAACTTTTTACTTTTATTTACAACGGTTAAAGGTAAATAGGGAAATTCAAGGTAAAAAGAATATTGTAATAATTCAAAATTACCTTAACACATGTCCTAACATTATTGGATGAGTAATGGCCGACCATGGGAATCTTTGGGTTGATTTTTTGACCCCATGGAGCCACTTGTGAATGATAATGACACTTTAGATTAATTAATTTAACGTAAATGAAAAATTGACAGAAACAAAAACCTTTTAGTAATTAATTATTATATGGTGTTATATATGTAAATTTTTTGACTATAAATATTAATTGGAAATATAAAAATATTTCCTACATGATGGTATTTTTCTTATAATTTTTATACATATAATAAATTAAATTATCTATGACACAATAATGATGTTGTATTTACCTCATTAATAAATGATTTAAATAAATAAGATTTTAAATATTTAAATAATATGCAAGACATGTCCAATATTAATTGGATAATATATTTCGACCATGAGTCTTTTTATATTATACTGTAATGATTTTTGTACTTTTATAAAACGAATATCATTATATAATTAAATAATAATTTCACACATTCCCTAAAGAGCCCCTCCTCCCCCATATAAAAGGATACAACTTCTAACCCATTCCTCACACCTCTCATGCCTTTAGGCTCGTCTAAAATATTAAAAGATAATCTCCTTACATCCCTATACTCCTCCTAGAAGCATTAAATTAGGCAGAAGGTACTTCAATGAGTCCTTTTGGTTGAAACCAAAGGAAGTTACCAAAATTAAAGGTAACAATTTCTCTTAACTTCTTTTCTTTTATTTTACTCCTCCAACCCCTAAACTATTTTTATTCCTTTATTTTATAACAACGCCAATATCCTCAATATACTAGGATGTTATTATGAGAATTAATTTATTTTCACTTACACACACCTCCATCTAATGGGTGAAGAACATAAGGAATCTGTGGATGGAAAACTAACGCCTCACGAAACGATTATTATTCAATTAATTCCTACCGCCTATCATGGTGGCCATTATGATGGAACTATATTTATATATGATATATATTGTGTTTATGTTTTCTTAATTCTTCTGTAGTTTTCTTTTATTGCATACCTTAATGGTTTCCATTATGGGTAAACACGATATTTTCATTTGAGGAAGTGCGGACTACCACCCCCTCAAAGTGATATGACACGTTAATACCATATGTGGGACGTATAATGGATGGAGTTAATGATATTATAATTGATATTATACTGAAATTATTATATACCTATGTATCATTATATTTTAAGTCCATTAAAATAAGAAATAGAAATGAATGTAGCGTTCATGCGTACGTACGGCTTACCGTCTCCATGAACAGGGAATTTCATTCTTACCCCAAAATGATATGTACTATTATAAATACATTTATATACTGGATATATATGATATATATGATATCTAAATCATGAATATAATTCTGGATATAATGATATTTTGACCATGGGAACAACTTGTAACTATAAGGTGTTCATTTTTTACTCAAGTGCCAAATATCGACAAAATGAACGTTATTAACATAAATGATTACATAATGTTTATTACATGGTAATAAGTGATATAAAAGTAATAATAAACATGAAAAAGGTTCTTAATCAAGTAGAAATTAAATTTAGTTTATAATTCAGGATATTAAATAATTAACGGGTCAAGTCGGACACGAGGTAAGGGGTTTTCACCTCACTCCTTATTCCTGTGAGATTCATGCCATATTTCCACTGTTACATTTGTGTGGTCTATGTACTGCCCATAATTTTATTCTTTGTGTAATAAAATATAATTTATATGTATTTACATATTCAATTTATAATACTTCTTTTATGGGGTGTATGTTTCTTAAGTTACCTAATAGGTAAGGGTTATTTCCTCATTCTCATTATTATCTGATATTGTTTATGTGTAAGAATTTACTGGGGAATATTCATCATCGATACCCATATTTAATAAAAATGTTTTCAAAAGGAATATTTTAAGGTTTTACGGGAGGGTATATTTAACTTTATCATCTTTTTAAATGTTTTAAAGATTTATCTATCTGCATAATTTTAATTAATGTACATGTTTTTAAAATGATTATAAGGATTTATTTTTATGGACATGAATGTTTTGAAATGATAATTCTTTTCAAAAGTTTCAAAGTTTTATGGGACACATTGATTCAAAAATCTCTATTATATTACTTTATAAATGTGTGACTTTTAAATGATTTTTAAAAAAGGTTATTTCGCTCAAAAATCTCTTCCATATTGTATTGAAAGAGTTATGATATGTTTGACTGTGGATGTTCTATTTTTATACCATTCATGGTTTATGGTTAAAGTATTGGCATTTCGTAAGCTAGTTCTTATACGAATGTTTATGTTATGTTTCATCCGTTTCATACGAGGAATGTATTGGACATAGTAAGTGACGGGTGGAACCCACTATAGCTCCTCGATGCATCGGTAGGTCTCATGAGGCAACTAGACATCGAATTGGTCGAGGCCTTTCCCAATTTGATATATGATTTTGGCTGAGGCCTTAATCATTTTTAGAAGTCTTCGTCGAGGCCTTTGACAAAATGTTTTAGAATTTCCAGAATTATGCATTCCCTCATTATGAAAATAATATTGACGGTTCTGTGGTCATTTGACTAGTAGAATACCCAAGATTATGTTTTATTATTTCATTATTTACTCATCTCATATTCCTTCCATAAAATTATTCATGTTTATTATTTGTAAAGGCATGTGGTTTCAATTATTCACCATGATTAATATTTATGTTATCCTCCACTGTATTTCTTATCCTTACTGAGCGTTTGAGCTCACCCCTTTATATGTTTTATATTTTCCAGGATTCCAAGAACTGTATGGTGATTGATATGCAGGGTTAAGCAAAGGGAATAATGGTGTTCATAAAGGATTATTTATGTTGTGTTGTATGTTATGAGGTTTAATGTATCATTCATGAATGTAATCTATTTTCCAAGACTGTTAAACTGATTGGTCCTTCAGGACTTGATTCGTTGTAATCATACCAATGTTATGTAATAATGTACCGACATTGGGTAACAGGGGTCAGGGCGTTACACCACCTATCGGCCTGACCTGCTGCCTGGTGCCCTTCCCGGCCGCCCGCCGGCCCGCTTGGCGCCCTGCCTGGCCGCTTGTCGGCCTTCCCAACCACCCTCTGGCCTTCTTACCGGCCTGCCCGGCTACTTGCTGGCCTGCCCGGCTACCTCCCTGCCACCTGCTGGCCTGCTAAGTCACCACCCAACTGAACCAGCACCCTGGCTGTGCCGACCTCCTATGCCGGCCCGCGGCCCACTCGCGATGCCCTGGATGAACCGGCCCGGCCGCGCCCTCACGACGCTCCGGGCCAAAAAGGCCCCAAGCTTGGGCCGATCCGCCCTCGTGGCATGCTGGTTTGGGCCCCGCGGGCCGGGCTGGACCTAAAAGGCTGGCCTACCCAATTGGTTGGGCCAGAACCAATAGGTTTGACCAGGTTGGCCCATGCTAGGTAGGGCTGAGTTGGTCCGACCCGGTCGAACCGGACCCCTGCCCACTACCGGCGCTTTACTTTCTTTGGCCATATCATTGTAACTGGATGACCGTTTGACAAACCGTCAGCAGTGCTAGTTTTCCACAAACGCGATGGTCCGTTTCAGTATACCCCACTGAAGTTTTGGGTAAAGTTGAGATATGATCAGGTTGGATAGTGCACGAATTCAACCGAGCCCCCAAGACTAAAGGCTTAATAACTCACAGACCGGATGTCTGATTGACGTGTCGTCTGTTACGTTGAGACCCCTTTGAAGAGGCATAAATTTTAGATACTTCTACGTGGGACTTCGTGACAGTTGGAGTATCGACCTATAGTTCGTGGAGCAGATCCTCCCAGAGAGGAGCGAGCATAGTGTGGAGACCTAGTAGCTGGCTGAGCCCTGACGACTGTTGACCGAATCGACTCCGAGTGATTCGACTAGCCCAGGGGGGAGTGAGTTGGTGTCACGGTAGACCCACGGTGGGGAGATCCACTCTATGACCATGGGAGACCCATGGTACTCGACAGAAGGATTACATTAGCAGGCTACAAGGGGGAGCGCCTTTGTGCGACGAGGTAGACACACGGTTGGGAGCACCTCTGTGTGAGCGCGGAAGACCCACGATACTCGACAAGAGAAGTACCTCACCAGTCCAAGGTTAGTGGGAAGCACTTCTATGTGACACGGAAGGACCATTGTACTCTATTGATCATGAGTTCTCTAGTAGACGAGGATTTGATAATGTTAATAAAATCCCAGTTGAGTTGAGCGAGTAACTTTTTTGTATTTTCCTCAGGATTGAGATGGATTTCTTTATAACTTAGGAATATGTATGGGCATTTACATAAGTGGTGTTATCTGTCGATTTCATAATTTGTGGTTTATCCATGTTGAATTTTGTGAGACCTTGAGGGTTTCAGGGTCCCTAATGAGAATCGTTATACTCACCCCTTCAAGGGCTCTGCTCGCACCTCGTTGTGTTGGTTGCAGACGACGGGCAATGCTGACTGAGGCTAAGAGTACATGGAATGGACGATACTCAGAGGTGGACCATACAACGTGTCAGTATGCGCAAGAGACCGACATATGTGGAGTTATGAGGAGATTATCTGTTTCTACCCTTCAGGTAGGATATGTGGTGGACGATCCAGGAGATACTCTTCACCTTTCAGTTATTTTTTCCTTTTCAGTTGTACTTGTATTTTCCTGTTGGGATTTTATTCCAGCCCCTCTATATTTATCACTCTTTGTATAAAATTTCACCTAGTTTTCTGCTTCCAACTCATACTCTGTTGTGTGCGATTTCATGTTTTAAAGGCAATGCATTCCCAGTTTATGATTTTACGCCTTTGGTGTTAGTCGCCCGCCCCTGGCCTATGGAAGGCAGGCTTGGGGTAGTCACGGCACGAACCCCGGGGGATGAGTTATGATAGGTTGGGTATGATTTTTTTATGATATCTCAAGTCATTTAGATAGATATAAAAACCATAATTAATTTGATTTGGAGTTTGAGATTAAATATAAAGTATTTATTTACATATATATGTAAAATATTCAAGAATTTGGAGATGAATGGAATTTTAAGCCCTATAAATATTTTCCCCTTTATGATTAAGAATCACATTATAGTTGTTTCCTATCGAATGTCACTCCCATAAAAATTGTCACAAGTTGATGACATGCTATATATATATATTCATGATATTTATAAAATATCCCATACATGTAATAAATCATTAGGTGGTATAGTTAAATCAAAATATATCTTATTAGGAGCACCAAATGAAGATTATTGACCATAGAGACTAAGTTCTTTACAAAAAGAAAACACACATTGTCAATGTTATTTTGAAGAAATATATATATAAATATGAAACATGTGAACCTATAGGGGAAATGAGAAATACTATTGTAATATATTTTCATCTTAGTGGATAAAATGAAAATTTAATGGTCAAATATCTTTAGGTGGAAGAATTTAATGCCCAAAACGGTTTTATATTTATGTTTCCTACCAAATGGTTATATGGGTATCATATCTTGTAATATTGTATATAGTAACTTCTATTATTAATATAGACCAAATTATATTAATAATTTGTAAATTTTATTTTATACATTTAAAATGATCATAATTTGACAATTGATAAATTTTATCATTGAGAATTATGACAATTTGTAATGTTCCCATTGTAATCTGACTATAACAGATAATTCTTATAATGGGTAATGATAATATATAATTGATGAATTATTGTGAAATTGTGGCCTCATTATGTATATTTATCCCTTAACAAACTCATTAATCAGAGTACAATAGGTAGGTAGCATCGTCAGGGGTCTCACTTGACCAATCTAAATAAAACCATAAAAAATTGAGGCTTATGTTGAATAGTATATAAGTGACGTTCATGATAGTGTATATCACCATCATATATTGTCTAGTCCAACCACCCCAGTAATGGGGAATCATTTTACACCATACTATAAGGTATTATTTTGGTGTGATAGTGGCATATGGATATAGGGTGTAAGTAGTGTAAGTGTTTAAATTATTTTAGAAATGAAATGGTGTTTATAATAAAATAACATTTATCTAATATAATGATAAATTTGATTCAATTTTTTAAATAAAGTGGAAAAAATTAGTTGTGTTTTGAAATATAAATATATTGGGTATAAATATAAAATATATATTGGGTTATCTTAATAAATAAAAATAAAGAAAATAATTTAATGTTGAAGATATGAAAAACAATTACATGAAGCAATAAAAATATTTATTTTATAATATATATATTATTAAAATAAATTTATATGATAAATTAAAATTAAATTTAATATAATATTTTTTATGAAAATATTTTTTAAAATCAAATGTAACATATTTTTATGAAACCATATTTAATATTTCAAAGGATCATAAATTTGATAGTGTCCAAAAAGGTATTCTTATAGTAAATATGGATTTTATTTTAAAAATAAATTCATCAGATTTAGAAAATTATATTAATAAAATGTAATTAATTTTTAGAATCAACATATTGAAAATGGTTAAGTAATATTTACTTAATTTTGTATAATTAATTTAAAAATAAGGCGAATAGTGATATACCATATAAGTACTGTAATCACAAATAGTGTGTAAAAATATTTTTTTATATTTATACAATTTATATATATATATATATATTTAATTTAAAAATATACTCTTTAACCTCATTTCTCTTACTATTTGATCAAAATTTTGTTCAGTATTTGAAGACATGATATTTTATTCTCATATTTTATTCTAAAATGTGTGTTTCCTCCCTATAAAAATTCCACCCTTCACCACACCATTTAATAATACATTCTATGATCCAAATATCAATCAAACTCTATCTAAATCTCTCCCCAACCCTCGTTCCAACGTTCTAGTGGATTGTTTCACACCATAAGACCAATACATGAAGTGTAAAAGTGTAATCTAAATGAAAATATCCATGGAAGATTTGATTTCCCTAAAAGAGTTATTTTTAGTTTCTTTCATCACTTAACTCCTCTAATTCTTATAAATATATATAAATTAAATTACCTAAATATCACACACATATATATAAAATCATCTATCATTACATTAAATGAATAACAATTATTCAACTCTATCACCCTGTTTAATATTAACATGAAATCATTTTTCATGTTAGGGTTTCGTCACCAACTCCAGGGAAGATGTTTTTCATGTTATATTAAAAACATACATGTCTATATTTAAAAATGTTTTAAATGAATATATAGAATATTTATAAAAAATTTTAGGTTGTATAAAGGTTCATTGGGTTTTATGGAATAGATATTAATGAATAATGGCAAAAATATTTTTTATTTCCCAAAAGAAGAATATCAAGATACATTTCTTATTCTGAATTTGTTTTTCATAACTCATAAAACATTAAAATTTTTGCCTTGGTGGAATAATAATGAATTTATAACAACATAATTTTTTGATATTATGGAAATCGTTGACTATACTATTGACCATGATCAATATACTTTAGCATATTTAGAGATGTTGAGAAAACAATCCCATGTAGATGATGTGTTAAAAAACAATGTAATAAATGAAGGAAATCTAATAATAAGAAAATAAAAAAATTAATATACGTAAAAAATGTTTTGAATATTATATTTAGTAAAAAAACTATTAATTATAAAGTTATATGGATTTACAATTGTTAATGTGGGATCCCTAAACAAAATGTAAACATTACTTTTCGATTACTATATCATGTTTACAGTGAGTAATGTGTTATGTATGCATACCATAATCATGTTGAATTTTTTGTATTCACTATTTAAATAGTAATTTTATAGATTATGTTTTTCATCCAAATTTTATATTAGTTCCCATGTTATAATGAGAACCTCGATATACCATGTCATTATTCTTAAATTTATTTCATATGGTCTTGATACATCATAGTTATTAGATATAGATGATGTTGGATTTTAATGTGATAGGGGGCATAAGCTTTTATAATTATTCTAATGATGTTCACACATGGTGATCTATAGAACATGGGATCATGATGACTAGCCCACCAATAATAATAATGCATGATTCACGTGTCATTTGCAATTTCAATATGTGATTTTGTGTATTGGTCTATAAACATTAGATTATTATCTAAGTATACTATTTGATCGTATAAATTAATATGTGCAGAAAAATATGGCATTGAATTAATAGTGTGGTAGCTTGAATTGGGTGCATCATTGATAGTATGACATTGATTTTATAATCATCATAGAATTTCCAACATTTCATAGGAAGCGATATCTGGGTCCATGTTGATAAGGATGGAAATACTGTCACTAAATTCATGGTCTTGGAAGAAGAAGGAATGTTCATCAAGTAATGTCAAATAATAATAATGTAAGAAATTATGATGATACAAAGTGTGCATCCAACATTATGAGATGTTTCAAGACAAAAAAATTATACTACAAAGTGTGACTTCGTAGAAAATGTTGTTATTACTATGAATTTTACATATATCATTACTGGCCTTAATGAGTTGTTGGACACCACTCCATGTCTATGAATAAAATTTATGTATATCACATTAAGGAAATTAATGGTCTGACAATAAATGTATTCAAAAGTATAACATATTATAATTAATTGATGTTTTAGATATGGTGGGGCCCACCATGGGATCCTACGTAAGTCTGTGAATATACAATCAATAAAGAACAAATAAATTCAGATTATCCGAGTTTAGAATAATTGGAATTGAATATATTTATTAATTTTATTTATAATTTCTACAACAAATACATGAAAAATATTTCACGGTTGAATATTATATTATTATTCGAGGATCATTTAATATTTTTAGTATTATCAAGTCGATTTAATGGATCAGTTTTACCAAAAAAAAATATTTATTACATTACATAAAAGTGATCAAAATATTAATTATATTTATGACTCAGTAATGAACTCATAAAATGACATTTATTGTGGGTAATCAACATTCAGGTTCGTCGGGCACTTCTTCGAGTATTTTAAAATCTCACTATAGAATCTCAATATATAAAGAAGGAGGGGCTCTCACATTAAGAAATATTCAATGTACATTAATGATATCCTCTCTCATATCCCTCCTATAAGAAGGATACTTTCTCACAATATAGGAGAATTATAATAGTTCTTATTCATGGATCAATGGAATTTCATATCCATGATCATCGAGATTGCAAAGGCGCCATCTTATTTTTTTCACTAGCACATAGAATCAATGATTGACAATCTAGAATAATTTTAAATCTTGGGTAAATTTTCTAGAGGGGATCAACATTGGTTCCATTAATAAACAATCATTGATGATGAGTGGATGTCAAGCACAACTTCAGATCGAAAGTGGTAATTATGATTTAATTTTTTTTCATAATAATTTATCATTTGTAGTCCTTGGCCCTTTACAGGGGATACAATTCACTAATGATGACTTAGTATCCTGGATATATAGTGAAAATTTTCAAGACCTCTACACATTACCTTTTACCACAAGCCTCAATACCTCCAATTAGTATCAAAGTGATCATGTACAATTTGATGCTAAGAAAAATTAAATTTTTAGTTAATTAATGTCATGGGCATCATTACCATATTAATGTTGTAGATGGAAATCCAATCTGATATTAGATGACTGAGATATGGTCTTATGAATATCAAAATTCATATCATCACTTGTATAAACATTGCTATAGAAGATGCCTTGGGTTTTCATCACATTAGACCACCTTGACATCCAAGCAGTGTCTTTTCCTTTATAAAAATATACATTTTTCATTATGTGCGTTGATTTTATTGGAAGTGTCACTATAAGAAAATAGTGTTTAAGCATCATTTTTCAAAACAACCACTATGTTCTTGAACAAAAAAAATTTAGGACTGGTTTTCAAAACCAATGTGAAAAAACTTCCACAAAAAACCCACCGATAAATGTTTTAAAAAGTTATTTTATAAATGTATTAATATTTCTTCCAAAAAAATTACATTTTTTCAAGGGTGGTTTTTTAAAAAAACAACAAAAAATGGAGGAAATAACAATGAAATATATATATATATATATATTATTAATTTTTATTTTTTATTCACAATCAAATATATTTTTTTATTTATAAATATATTTATCTATAACATGTCAATTAATACATATTTATAATTATTAGTTTATAATATTTTTAAGGGAAAACAAGTCATCAATTAGTTGAAGAACAAATTTCGGCATCAACTGACAATAACATCTGATCCGAGATTCCATTTATACTAAAAAATTGTCAAATTGTAGCTTTTCTATTGAGACAAAACCATGTGACATTTAAATCATGTGATAATCAAAAGAAAAAAATATCAAAATTTAAAAAGTTGAAAATTGAATTCAAACATCAAATGTCATTAACTTTTAATCCGGGTGACCGTTTGGGCTCTACCACAAATCAAATCAAAGCATGTGACATGCTCTATGCCATTTTTTCCATGTACCAACTCATTGAGTATCGTATGCCTTTTTATTTTTCCATAATGGCCTATAAGGCTTCCAAAACAGAGGTTTTATTTACAGACCCTGATTTTTTATAATTCAAACAATTTTAAATTTCAATCTAGTTTTGCATTTAGCCTGTACCACATATCAAATCGAAGGTCATTTCACAATCATCGATTTGACTGGCTGTAGCGGTAAAAAATGAGTCTCGAATCGAAATATAGTGTCATTTTGTTGTTTTTAGGGATTTGATAGGTTCATAATGTTTTATAATTAATTTAATTATTTATCTATTTATTTGTTATTTATTAATCTCATTAATATTTATATAATTGTTAATTAAAATATTAAATATTTCTTATTTAAAAATCTATTAATTATTAATTATTAATTATTTTATTAATATTTAAAATTTATTTAAGTATTTATTTATTATATAGTTATTATGTATACATGAATTATTAAATTATTTTTAAATTAATAATTAAATAATTATTTTTTTATTTTTTTAATATTTTATTATTGATATATTATTTATTTATTTATTATTTAATAATTATATATTCATTATATATTTATTATATATTTATTATATATTATATATTTATTATTTAATTTTTAAATGTTAAATATAGAATAGTAAATATTAAATATCAATTATAAATTAAGAATTATTAACTATTAATTATCAAATATTACTTATTAGATATTATTAATTATTAATAATAAATAAAAAATTAATTATTATTATATATTTATCTTTTTAGGTATTTATTTATATATTCATTATTCATAATTCTATATTATTTATTATTTATTATTTATTATTTATTGTTTATTATTTATTATTTATTATTTATTATTTATTATTTATTATTTATTATTTATTAATTTAGATTTATTTTTATAAATATTAATTTATTATAAGTTTCTTATCTTCTTTTTATTTTAATTTATTTCTTTCATTAATAATTATTTTTTTTTATTAAAAATTTCCTAAATATTTAATAATTATTTATAAATTTATAAATATTATATATTAATTATTAATTATTAATTCTTAGTGATCAATTATTAATTCTTAGTTATTATTAATTATTAAATATTAAATTGTTATTAATTATTTTTTACTATTTACTATTTATTATTTATTATTTATTGTGTATTTATAAATTTAGAAATATTATATATTAATTATTAATTATTAATTCTTAGTGATCAGTTATTAATTCTTAGTTATTATTAATTATTAATTATTTATTATGTATCTATTTGTTATGTATTCTTTGTTTTTCCAATTAATATATATATATATATAAGTATATTAAATTCGATTTATTGTTCACATGAAGACCTTGCTGGATTGGTGTAGACTTTATAGAATAAACAAGAGATAAGGGGTTCAAATCTCACACAACAGTAAATTTCTATATATTTCATGGTCATGTGCATTGAGATGGGTATGAGCATGATAATAATAAATAATAATTAAATAATTAATAAATTAATAAATTAATAAATTAACAAAATTATAATAAATTAAAAAATTAATAAAAAATAAAAAAAATGATTTTGTGGTGGTTTAAACAACCATTAAATACAAATTTAGGCATTGTTTCGTATTTTTTCTAGATACATCTGTAGTGACAATAATAGTGAATTCAATAAATTGAATATAATTCCATCAAGAGAGAATTTTTTTGAAGAAAAATTCTATAATTTACTACAAATTCTAGTAGTGGAATTTGTTTTATATGGGAATTGTATAAAGGGGCAGGGTGCGGGTTATCACTAAATTAGTGGACTTACCGCACTGCTAGTGTCCGATCAGCAGCGCGGCAGCCCTCGGCTGATCAGACATTTCTCATTAGTAGTGCTCCCTACCCACCCCAATATATGTCATTGCTCCTCACACAAGATTTGCTTCGACCAAGGAATGTTCGGCCAAGGGAGAGCCCCCATGAGCCCCTAGGGTAGGGAAACCAATGGTAGGGGAAACCGGCCACCTTCTCTCTCCTTCCTTTATCAGCTACTATATTTCAGTTCCTAGATGTCATGCCCAAGATGCACAACCCCATCATTATTGGTAATCATTGCATTTCAGCTTCATCTCCATCCTCATTGCGTGGATTAGTCTTGATCTCTACCTGATTGTTCTCGTTCCCCACCTATATGTCATTTTGAACCTCACATCTTCCACCGCTATACTCATCGTTCTTACTGCAAACATCTGTTTGGAAGTGGATCTTCCCTCATTGATGTAGTAGTGGATCAGATCAGCGTAGCCTTAGTTGGCTTCTTTAGAAGCAGCGTTTGGCGGTGTGTCCTCCCAAGGCGGCATGTGGATTGATGCTGATCGCACTGTTCTCGAGGCGGCTATTTGTGTCTGTCGAGTTGGATGGCTGTGTAGGGGCCCAAGGTGGTGCTCCATCTGAGGTGGGTTTCATTCTGATTGAATCCTCGATAAAATCATGTTAAAATTTTTATATTTACTATTATTACCAGGTTAGTAAAATCAGGTTATGGTCATTCTTTTTTCTTGATTTGTAGATAAAATATAATTATTTTTTTCCCCTTTTAACTATGTCAAATGGTATAATTTTTATTGACCATCTTGGGAAACAATTTTTTCTGGGCCTGCACAAGACCACGGTGTGGAAAATCCACCATCGATGTAGCGGTCGCCTCCTAACATGTGTGGCCATCAGGCCTCTTATGTCTGACCACCTTCACACTACCTAACATTGTAAATGGTTGCACTGAGACGCTACCTCCCACATGGCCCACCACTATGCATCAAGATCCCCACCAATGGATATCCTATTGGCGAGCCTTCACTTAGCCTGGCCAAAATTCAACAACCACAATCGTGTCGCCTCACAATCGGGCCAACGATGGGACCCAGTCCACCATGTGATGAACATAGAGATCCATCTTCCAGTGATCCGAGTCCAAAATCAGGTTGGCCCAACCCGGGGTAGGGTGGGTCGTACTCTACCTGGCCTGCAAGGTCCATTACAGTCCAGATAAGACATGATATCCATATGAGGTATTTTTAATGTTGTGTTGGGGGCCAAGAATAGAAAATGTTAAAGAAAATATATTTTCCCAAATATGTTATATTATTGGAATATATATAAGTTTTAATGTTTTTAAAAAGATGGTATCTTTCAAAAAAACATTTAGGACTGTGTGATATATTATGTATAAATTAAAAATCATAATCTAAATATTTTCAATTCATTTATTATCCCTAAATATATAAATATCATGATGTTAATTTTATTATGCATTTCATATTGTTTGTCCCATGATCTTGGTCATTTTCCACCCATAAATTTCTTGAAATTAGATTATTTAATTATTTATTCAATTTTGTGTTATGCATGTGTTTTTTTAATTATTTAGTTAAATAAATGATTTTCATGTCATCTTTACTCTTCATTATATATAAGGGCCCTCATGCCCTTATAAAATTTATTTATCTATAATACGCACTCCCAAGACCACCTCATCTGTATTCAAGTATTTATGAATTATGCCGATGATGGTCACAAATGTTATATGAATAGGGTCATGTTGAGAACCTAGAATATTCTAGTCAAGATGATGTTACATTAATTATGGGTGAAAATGTGATATAAATTATCCACAAATCAGGCACTTTACCCCTAGAGTCATGGTTGATCCATTGAGAATTAATGGAACAACCAATATTCAATTATTAAGATCAATTGCATGGTTTATTTAATTAACGGAAATTTAAATATTTTTACAAATATGCATGTTTACATAATCACATAAAATGATAAACATAGAAATTCATAAATTAATACAATTTTTGATGTGATATATTGTTTCCTATTCATTACATGGTCAGTTGTGTTTTATATCACATACTACATTCATATAAGATAAAAATGAATTAATTCATTAATAAATAATAATTAAAAAACTTGAAAAAATATTAAGTCATAAAATATTTCTTTCTTTGAATTGAATAGAACATGTTGTATAGGGTGCCCATCAACATTATTCTTGGGTGCCTTCAAATATTGGGATGTTCTTAGTAATATGATGGGTTGAAATAACTAAATATTAAAGAAAATTATTTTCCAAAAAATATTGTTCCATTGTTAATGGAAAAAACATTTATTAAATCATGATTATGATTTTTAGAAGTTGATACTTCGCCAATAATTTGAACGAGTTATGAGTTAATATGGTGGTCCAGTGAAACCCCAACCTTAAAACTCTCCGATTTTTAGTGTAGTCATATTTTTTACAGTCAGGAGAGGTTCCAAATATCCTTTCAATTATAATAATCAAACGACTGAGTGTTATGAATATAGTAGAGAGGGATACCATTGTTCAAAAAAAATGATAGATGATTATTGATTTAAGTAATTACTAATTTTTAATTGTTAATCATGATAAAAGTACAAATCGATTAGATTTTTTTTGTAGAAAAATTAAATGTAATACCACATATACATATGAATTACAATGTTAAAATGTACATTTCATATCAGCCATCAGTTTCCAATAAGATTAGAGGCTCATGTAGAAAGTACTATGATATAAGATTTTCAGGGTGCTTTAATTCCTAATACCTATTGAGATGCATCACAATGGGAGGGTGTAATAGATTCTTAATGAAGACTCAAGTATGATGCATTTTATATTTAGATCACAATTCTATCATTAATTTTCATTTATGTTTTGTAACAAAATAATGAAGTGTAGGATTCTACATGTTATCTCGTCTTTGATAAGATTACGAGGAGACAATAAAGCAAGATATTAATGGAGAATTCTTACCCTAGATATGCATAATTTGAAATGTGGATCTCAATCAATCAATACATCCCATTATTATATCTTTATCACTAAATTTCTCCAGTTTTTGTTGCATCACCTAAAAATATATATAGAAAACACTTTATTGCACATTGGGTATGGTTCTTTGAGAAAATAATAACTTAATGAAATTTTATTCAATTTTTATTATGGTGAAAAGATTGATAGAAAAAGAAAAAATGACAAAAGAAACTATGATGTGAAAGCACAACATCCTTAAAACAAAACATGAAAGAAATTATATTTGTATTTATTATCTTCACATTTCCCTCGATATGTTTATGGATGTTTACATGAAATTAACTAAATTTAATAAGGAAGTATCCAAATCCTCATCATGTATATTCATCATTACATATTCTTTTCTTGTTGTACAACTGGGTATTAAATACTATAAGAATATAAAATACGTGTATTGAAATTTAGTAACACAGTAGCTATATAAATTTTATAGGAAGTAAGGTGTGTTCTCTATGTGGCTGAGAAAGGGTGATTCATATTTAAGTGGTAACAAACAGAAAACATATAATAACCATATAAATGGTTTTAGTTTAACAAATATTTATAATTACCAATACATTAATCACATATTTCCATTGGACATAGGGATACATTATTCCATTTTTCGAATGAATTTTGTTTATGGTGTCTTATAATCAAATATTGCTTTAGTAATATTTTTAATCATTGTTAATAACAAAGGAACATTTTATTTAAGACTCAGTTATACCCAATTATGGCAAGATAATTCGTCCTCATTAGAAATAATTGTTTTTTGGGAAATAACTAGTATTTTAGTTAGATATGTTTCATTAAATGTCTTAGGATTTATTGACAGGATTATAAATTCAGGTTTCTTTAAAGAAAATGTTAGAAATAAAGGTATAGCCATAATGAATTCAGAATTAATTTCACTTGAAAGTGTTAATTATTCCAAGGGTAAGCTAGGGGTAAATATGCTCCATTCAATTTCATTATGTGTTATTTATTGATTGTAAAAGTGATGTATGGTAGAAACATATTCATAAGATATGAGTTTCATGGGGATCATGTGTTGAAGAATTGATTTTCCATGTATTCATCAATCATAATTTATTGAGTGGGTTCATTCCTAAAATCACATTTCATTATACACTTCAATGCCCTGATGTTAGTTAGGAGGACTGTTGATGAGTTTTACATGTATTCATTTACCAATAGAATAAATTTTTAAGTAAATAATTGATGCATATTTCATTATATATATCTTATCCAATATGTAATTACAGGGATAATAAATGTTAAGATTCATTTTCATTATACATATGTCAATTTTTTTAAAGTCACTCTTCACAAATAGTGATGTTGTCTCATAACAATATACCCACTATAATGAAAATTTGATACCATATGAGTGATATTATGATATAAAAAAATATTTTCATATGAACATGTGATTAAATGAAAATGTATTGTTATGATATAAAAACATGAATCATGAAAAACAATGTCACGAAAAAACCTGAGTTGACCCTGAACCAGTCACCTGATCCGATCTGTGGCAAGGCCCGAGAGGCGTTCTCGATCCTCCTGGGCAGGAGACAATAACTATAGAATCAACAGAGTAAAACTGATAACAATATAACTCATTAGAAATAAACTAATAAGAAGAAAATAATTATAAAAACCAAAGATAAATAAACGATATGAAAGGAAAGAATGAACAACAACTTGACTAACCAGTCCACAACTAAGACTACATATAACCTATGGGGTTACTCTATGATACCAAAACTAAACATCTCCAAAAGTGTTCTAATATTAGTTGTGACCTTCAAAAAGGATAAAAACAATAAACATGATATTTTCATGAGTATTAAAACTCAGTAGTTAGGTCATACTAATTTTATTCTCAAAGAACAACCTTTAAAAAAATAGAAACACCAATTTCAAGTTTGAACAACATATTATAAACATAGGTTTTTGAGACATTGCATTTTAAAAACAAAAAATGGTGTTCTATTTCCATCATGAACTAAAACAAGGATCCAAGGGAGAAGGAAGTAGGCTGAGACAAAGGAATCATTTATTTTTCATTATATTACCAAAGGAAATAGTATGTGTTTGTTGAATTTTATTTCTCGAAAAACTTTTATTAGAAAACCACACCTTTAAAATTTTTCAAGAAAAAATTAAAATTATGTTCAAGGGATATTTCTTCACATAACAAGGGAAACAATACTAATTTTAGAGGAATAAGGGAGATCCTAGAAACTCATAAGAGAACCATAACATACTAATACATATCACTTATCCTAAAGGCATGGCAAACTCGATGAAGTCATAATGGCCTAACACTTGACCATCTCCCTACCTAGCCTAGTCGGGGGGCCCAATCCCATTGTAAAAAAAATATCCCTCTACTATGGGCCACTAGTTGTGCGTAATCTAACTAGTGGAACAGTAATTCTATGTAAACCTCATTGCAATGCTAGGATCACATGTATATTTGACAAAGGGTGTGTTCCATACCATTTAAACAACAAGTCACACACATTTATATAACTACACGCACCACATAATCTGACACCACCCTAGCCACCTCTAGGTTAGTCCATTTCCTTAAGATAATTACCATATATGGGAGGTCCCATAATGAGGAACCTCCCAACAAAAAATCAACCACTATGAAGGAGATCAAACTCATGAGGGGTTTTTTCTAAGAAACATTCTAAAATACCAAACATGATTTTCACTTTTTTTACAAAACATACCATTCCATAAATATCCCTCACAACCCCATTTTGAAATCCAAAACACCATTCAAACCAAAAAGCATTTACAATAACACACCAACAGACACTTAATGATTTTTTTAAAACTCTAATCAATCATTTTTTACATCATCAATACATTTATAAAATCCAAAACATGTCTTCAAAAACCATTACCCACTTAAAAGTGCCAAACACGAAATTTAAATAACACATACTATGCCCACCAAAATTAAATTGTACAAAATGATAAAAACAACTTTTTTAAATTATGTGCACCTCAAAACATTTTCAATACATAAATTTCACCACTTTTATTATTTTAAAAACCATATAAATATTTATAAAACAAATTTTAAGAGTAACCCATGAATTTACACATACAAAACCGAATAAAAACCATCTATTAAATCCAACACATGATATAACCAATTAAAATAGCCATCACAACATTAAATATTTTATAAAATCACATAAAACATTAACAAAATACATTCATGGAGTATGATAAAGTCAAAATACTTAAAATCAAACCCATTTATTTTTAGACAACCATCTTCAAGCCAACATTACACTTGGAAACCCATTTAAGGGAAACTAACCCCACATTAAATTCATAATAACATTATAAGAGACAACCAGTCATTTAATATACACTTAATAAATCATTAGAAAAATTCTCCATAAGGGTTTACACCATTAAACTCACATTTAAATTATACAAGGGCCACTTAATAACCAATATCAATACGAATAATTTCCAAAAAATCTAGACATTCCATCGGGAAATAAAAAACCACATCGAAATGCCAACCAAGAATTTTATAAAAACACAAGGCTTGATAAAATTAAAAAAATTATTTTCTTAAAATTCAATAAGGTACACAGAGAAATTTTCATGAAATAAATTTTTTCCAGATAGTGTACTGTGTCCTATATAATTCAAACTGCATGAAAAATCTTAACGTGAAATCTATTATGAATGTAGGGTATACATTTTTAATAAAAATACTTCCATTTATCACAAAGAAGAACTAGAAAGATCAATTCCCCAACCAAATCACATAATCTAAGGATCACTTATATACAATTATCAACCAATGGAGGTGGGAAAATAAAGAAAAAAAATCTTATTCTAAAATGGAACGTGCAATGAGAAACAGAACAAGATCGTTGAGAAACATCCCGAAATTGGATTGAATCTTTATTTTCACCTCAACCGGACCATTACAGGTCATGAATAAACCTTAATCACGAAAAATGAACTAAAATTTGAGGAATGAACTATAAAATTAGAACCCCGACCGAAGAACTCTAACCTAGATGATAAAGAAGAATAACATTCATAAGGGGGAATAAAGATAGTTGGATCCATAGGGGAGGTGTGCTGACTAGATATTACTAGAAGAGACTGCATAACCATATGAGGGCCGATAAAAGTTTGTGGTACATGGGTTAGACGGAGAAGGTTTGTTCATTCATTGGTTGGATGGATATGGGTAGGTCGACTATGGTTTGGGTGAAACACCAATGCTGGATGGCTAGAGGAGCTATGTCAGTCGTGGTTGGGTGGAGGAGCAAGGGAGGATGAGACAACATGGGGGAGGCAGAGCCACTGATGATCCAAGAAGGGGGGTCATTCTAGGGAATGGGAAGGCAGAGATAAATGGGATAAATTACCCACACAAAAATAAATGTCAAATTAAAAAAAAAGTGAAACCCAAATAAAAAATTAAAAAATAAAATAATAATAATAATAATAATATACATTTCATTTTAATTATAAAATCCATAATAATGTTAACAATAATTATAAATATAAAAAATATTATTAAAATATTATTATTATTATCCAAAAATGTAAAACACTTGGTTAATATAATTAATTTTCCATAAAACATATTATTATTTATTTAATGTGTCAGGCACTGCATGGTTACCCCACCTAGTCCAAAAAAAATTTAATAATAATGATAAAAAAATTTATAATAATAGTAATAATACTATTTTCAACAAGAATAATATTTTTTATTATTATACTTAAAATATTGAAATATTTAATTTATTTTTGAAAATCAAGTAGGCCATATGGTCTCTGAACTATGCCATACCCAAGGGCTTATTGCCACTAATCCCAAAACATTGATCATTAAATAAAAAATAAAAAAAATTAACAAGGAAACCCCTAAACCTTGACTCGTTCCGGAAATAAAGAATAAAAAAACCCAAGAGTAACAAACAAAATGTGCATCTAAACTAATTGTATTAATGTTTTTTAATGATATTGCATAAATACCTATGGTATGAATGTTATAATCAAGTGATATAATATATTTCTACAAAAGGGTGCACATTTATGTTTGACATAGTGGTAGAAATACTGACATGGATTTTTTCAATGCAAATGTTTCACTACTAGTTGGAATATGAACATGTTCCACTAGAGCTTGTAGAAGAAGAATCTTCTAGAGACACAAACTCTATATGAAGGATGAAACTAAGGTATTGGGTTTTTTCACTATGGTCAATGATTGATTTTTCATAAAATTAAGCAGTAAATGGATACAATATAAAATATAAAATATGAATTAGAATTCAATAATGGATTCCCTATATCAATGTACATGGGATTATTATTTTCATTACATTGGTTGGTATTCGAGTCAAACTATACTAGGGTGGTACAAGAATGGTTCCAATAAGGATATATTATTAATAATAAATCATTATGCCTAAATCTATTATAATTTTATATGTTATAACATCTTTATATGATCATTAAATTAGGCATGCGAGTGAAGACCACCTATCTTGGAAGGTTCTATATAACCCAACAAGAAACGGTTGGTGACACCATAGATTTCCATTAAGGGGTGAAGGTTACTAAAATCCACTTTTGTATTGATGTAAAAAACAATATCAAAGAATCTTCACATGGAAAGATTTTTTTCCTTGTGATTGTAATAGATTAGTTGGAGCGTCAATATATTCCATAAATAATATGATTGATAACATATGGAAATAAATTATTTGTCTTATAGTTAGTTAATAGCAGAATTAAATTATCTCTCTAGAGATAGAATTTATAGTAGATTAATTTGTTGTTGGGAATGTGATCTAATGAGGATGGTATACTAGTTTCAAAGACCTAGTCGATATTACAAATACTGATAATGTATTAAAAATCCATGTTAGAATAGTTTTAGAGATAATTGATACCAATTGAACATGGAATAAAACTTTCTAAGAAGATATAAATAAGATATAAGAGGGGAATAATGTGATAAGTTGAGTTCAATATGATTATGAGATGGATTAATCAATTATTCAATTCCATGAACACAAAATGGTTTTTCCAATCTATTCATTATGTTAGGAAAATATATGTTATATCAAGGAGAAATACATGAGCAGTTTTTATGACTATTTAATTGTACATGATAGATTTCAAGGGATATGTTCTTGGTACTTATACATGAATGTACTCTAGTTTAAGGGAAAAACTAGTCTTTTTGGATCAATATGATATAACATAATGACCAGGATATATTAATGAGAATGAAAATATCATTCCATCTTGTGGTAGCCATATCTATAAAATAAAAAATTGTATTGCTGCATCTGATGAAGATAAAGAAGTATAGTAACAAGTAAAATGATTTTTTTCAGGTCTTGGAATCACACCTAGTATGTAAAGGATTTTCATATTGAAAATTTTGATAAAACTACTACTATAAATATCCAAGATGTAAAGTTCTTGATAGTTGAAAAATTAATATACATGGTGATATAATCCCTTGAGAATTCCTACTCAAGGAGGTGAAGTCGCAGATAGCAGAATAGCCCCACATTGGAGGTGTGATAGGTCTTGTGACACAATATATATCTCAGTATATATATGATCTTATCATGTGATATCTAAAAATGTGAGTATATAAAATAAAACAATTGTAAGTTGGAGTTTTGTAAAATTTGATTCTATATACCCAACATTAAAAGTTCTTTTTCATATGCATATAATGTATACAGTGAGTTATGCATGATGTATACATACTATAATAGTGTTAATATTTCTATGTACACTTATTTAATGTTAATATTCATATATTATATGTCTTATCGAATTTTTATAGTAATTACTGGGGTATAATGTGAACCTAGAGATTCCATGACATTAATATTATGAATATATCCTATTTTCTAAATACAATATACTGGATTGACATTTATTATGTTTTACTATCTGGTGTTGTGAGATCATAAGTATTGAGACTTATTGTCAAGATGTTCTCACATGGAGATCTTTAGTAGATGAGATAATGGGGACCAAACAGCTAATAGGAACACACTCTTATTTCATGTTTCATTGGATGTTCTTATATTTCGACATGTGTATTGGTCTCTGAACATGATATTATTGACAATATATACTATTTAAACTAATAATTTGAGTAAAGTAAAAATATTAGCATTGAAGTCTTAGTGTGTTAGGTTATGTGGGACATGTCATTGGTAGTATGACATTGATTGAATAAAAAATATAGAATTTTTCACTTCTAATTGAAAATGATATCATTGTTATAGTTGATCTATATTATAGTACCTTTACTAAAACAGTTTCCATGGAAAAATAAGGTATGTTAATCCAATAAGGTTAATGAATAATAAAGAAAGAAATTACAATGACATGAAGTGTTAATCCTTCATTGTGAGATATCGAGAAAAAAATTCATTATATTACATTATATAGGATCATAGGGAAGGTAGACATTTCAATGGATTTCTTTATCTCTTTAGGGTATTCAATATGTTTCTAGACTCTTCCATTGATCTGTGTATATTATTCACTACTATTGAGATAAGGGCCTAGAGGGTTAGATAAAAAATGTATTGAAAAGTCTAGTCTATTTAGAAGAATATATGTTTAGGAACTTATGGGCCCTACAATGGGGTCTGGGATATGTTTGAGAATATATGATATGAATGGATAAAATAAATACACATTATCTTGGTTTACAATAATTTTCATTACATTTATTTATTAAATGTATTTACAAGTATTCTAGTAGATTCATGGAAAATATTATATCAATTAATATTATTTATATATTAATGGTTCATTTAATATTTGAGAGACAATCAAGTCCAGTTAATGTCTAGGATTTATCATTTAATATATTTATTATATTTCATGAAACAGATACAATACAAATGATATTTATAACTTAGTAAATCTGTCATTAAATTTTATTTATAGTGATTAATAAATATTTAGGGTTAGGGGACCCCTTATTATATATTACAGATTATAAATATATAAGGAGGAGAGACACTCAAATGCTGAACTACTCCTTATGAGTTGATGAGAGCCTCTATATCCTATCCTTCTTTATAGTGAGATATTCTCTTGTTCATAGCAATTTATCATAGCCTTTATTTGTAGGATGATGGTATATAATATTTGTGATCTTTGGGATGTTGAAGGCATCATCATATTTTGATACTATCACCCATAATCAATGATTGATGCTCCCCAAAAATATCAGAATAATTTGTGTAAAATCTAGAGGGAATAGACTTTTGTTCCTTGGAGAAATGATTTTTGTTAGAAGTGAATGTCATGTGTGTCTTCAGATCAGAAGAGGCAATTATAATTTAATTTTTTATCTTAATTATTTTTCACATAGGAACCACGAGCCTTTACTTGGGTTTTGATTCGCTGAGGATGATGTAGTTACTTCAATCACTAGTGATAATTTTTATTTCATTGTCCTATCAGCAACAATAGTGCTCCATTGTAACAACCCAAGATTTTATAAGATATATTCGTTTTAATTTATTTCATATCTTCTGTTTTGCGCTACACCAAGATTATCTTGCTCTATACACAACACCGTATTAGCTTGCAGTATACACAACACTAATCTTGGATCGTGTTACACACAATTTCATGTTTGTTTGATAGTATTTATTCTTTGAAACATCGAGTATATATATATACTCAGTGTATTTTGTTATACGCAACAACAAAGGAGTCGTGCACTACACGCAACCCTGACTTGGCTTTCATTACACGCAATCGCGACCTTCCTCGATAGCGTATGTTGTATGCAATACCGGGTTTTACTAAACAACGATATATTATTATAATATTATTATGAACTACCCGTTATGAATATTATTAACTAAATTTTTAATTTTATAACATTATTATTCATCTTACAAATTTTCTTGAACATGGTATAAGAACAAAATAATTTTTTTTGGTAAAATACGTATTTTTTTAAAAATGCAGTTTTGCCGCCTTTTGAGGGCGCACCAACATTAAATCTAGTTTTTGACAAGTTTATAAGTTCGATTTTACAAAATAAACTTCTTCTTTCGAATCAGGATATAAAAATTTACATTGTATAATGTTTTGATATTTTTATGATAACTTTCATAATTTAATGAATAGTAAAAACACGATATATTTTAATTAAAAACAACTTTTTCATCGTAATAATTTATATGGTAAAATTATAATATTGAATGGTTTTAAAGTATAAATAGAATATATTTTTACCATTTAATATAATTTATGTCATTATCCTTGAATTTACATTGAATTCGTAGGTTAAATAAATTCAATCTTTTGAAATGTTTTAAACAAAAACCTGTTTTCTTTCGACAACAGGATTAATTTTAATTTAATTTCTGAAACTTCTTTGTATTGAATTTGGAAAAATGGATTCCATATTTTTAATCAGTGGGTCCAAATTATACAAATATACTACTTTTTATTTTTGGGCTTTATGAATAGTAACAACGGTAAATTTTATTTACAATAGTAAAAGGTAAATTGGGTAATTATGGGTAAATATAATATTATAAAATTATCATAATACTTTTCTTAATACAATGGGATGATTATATTTCGTCCTAAGTCATATTTGGGTCGAAATGGAATCCAACAGAACCCACTTGGAGGTGATTAAGACCTTTAGTTTATTTTATTTAAAGGAAAGTGAAATATGCCTCACTCAGCTTTAATAATTAAAGTATTTTTAATATAAGTTCATACAGAATATAAATTCGGTTATAAATAATAATTTGAAAGATAAAATGTTTTTATTTATCATGGTAATTTATTTATAATTTTTAAGAGGTATTTAATTACCTTATTATCTTATACATTAATGAGGTAGAAATTATTAATTTAGTGAAAAATCAATAATATAGTTTTTATTGAAATAGTAATACATATCAAAAGGCCCAAAAATCTGCACAAAAATTATTATTAGTGTATATATAAACTCTAATAATCCAATGGCCTAATTTTTTACCATTTGGATCCTTATTATGGTGATTATGACACTTATAATATTTTATTTTAATTGATTCCAAAGTTGTCACCTTCATTATTTAATAAAGACAACAATTTACATGTTGTTATGTTAAGATGATAAATTCGAGTAAAATTATTATTATAAAATATTTGATATTTATATTCATCAGTGGATTTTATTTTTAATTTTTATGCAACGAATAAGTATATTAAATAATTATACCAAAATGTTGTACTAATTATTGTATTAAGAAATCTACCAAATAAATGGTTTTCAAAATATTAAAATAAATATTATATGAAATATTTAATGTGTTCCAAGAATTTTCTAGACACATTTGACATGTTAGGAATATATTAAATATTTTAGTTTGAATATATCCTCTGTGTAGATTTTAATTAAAATCAAATAAATGAATAGTGTCAAAATTGACACTAATGTTATTTTATAAAAATAACATATTATTAAATTGTTTAAAAATCACAAAAATAATTAAAATTTATAAATTAAAATTTATATATTCAACAATGTCATAAAGTATCCAATTATGGGAAATTAACAACACATAAGTGATTATTTTTAACCATTTAAAATTTAGAATTTTATTACCACCAATAAACTTAAATAGATTAAATAAGGATAAATCAAAATGATAATGTTTAAAATAAGATCAAAACATGTCTAAATTTTATTGTCTGATAAGATTACAACCCTATCTGATATAATATTTGAATTGAGTCATTTTTGGAGGTTTTTATGTGGGGATCGAATTTATATTAAACTAATATTTTTTAGGATTCCAAAGGTGCCCCTCTCCTCCCTTATAAAAGGGCACATCCTCCCTCTCTTCCTCACACCATTTTGAGCCTTGATTCTCGTCCAACCACTGCCCATTTTACTTCCCCACTTCCCTAGAAACGTTATAGAGGTACTGGTATTCTCAAAAGACCAACCTGAGTGCCCTAAGAAGAAGTTTAAAGGAGGTGTGTCGAAGAAGAGGTAATCTCTTCTACCGATTATTTCATGCTTATTTCTTCTTCAACTTCTTCTTCTTTAGTTTTTTCATTATAATGTAATAAAATCCGTATCACTAATATACTGATATGTTATTATAAATATTAAACAACCCAATTTCAAATTCTATCTATCCTACGGAAAATAAAATCAACGCGCGTGCGTACGTACGGAATACCGTCTCCACGCCGTGGTGTAATCTGTTTTTCCACCAACACCTTACATGGATGGGTATAATGGTGTAAACAATAATTATATATGGTTATTATAACATCATACTGATTCTGATATATTATACCATCCACTCCAATTCTATTCAATAATTATGGGAATGATATCATCGCTCGTGCGTACGTACGGACTACCGTCTCCACGACGCGATGAGATTCATTCTCCATGTTAACCATACATGAATGATCATAAAGTTTATATAATGAATAATAATGAAATATATGAAATAATAATTCTAATGGATTTATTTTTATATATATTTATGTCAGCTATTTAGTTTCATTCAATTCAATAAGGAAACGAAAACAGCATTCATGTGTACGTACGGCCTACCGTCTCCATGAACGGTGTATTTCATTCCTTTTATCGATCTATAATATATATGTATATGATGAATATATATTATATATAAATCATGTTTTAAATTATGGAATTATGTTAATCAGGATATAAGTAATAATATCAAGAACGACAAGTCGAAATACCTACTATAAATGAAATTATTTTACCCAAAATGTTGCTTTAACATTGAATTTACAAATGAACGGGTAATATAAAGTCATAAGTGAAACATATTTGATATCATAACAATGTATATGATTATGTAATACGTCAATGACATTATTTAATTAATTATACAGGAGGTTTGGATCCATACGAAGCATATCGGACCTAAGGTAAGGGATAATTTTTCAAATCTCAATTTTATCCAAGATTGATTATTCATAAGTATTTACTGGGGTTGTTTATATCATCCATGTCCATGTTTTATAAAAGTTTTTTCATGTATTTTTAAAGTCCTTTTTACCCATTTTTGACTTTTACTACATGGTATGTAAGGAATCTTTCATTTGTTTACATTACGAGGTACTTTTTGACTTTTCCAGCAAAAGTATGAGAGGAATTATTTTTTAACTTATACAGCATGAAAGGACTTTTACAGTTTTATAAAGCCTTATTTTTATGAAGCTTACTAAAAAATATTTCATGACTATTTTCAAAAAAATCCCATTCCTTTAAAATTCTGTGACATTTTGTGAAAATAAAATTATTTTGAAGAAGAAAGGATATTTTCCTCAAGAATTCATTTCAAGTGTTTTATCAAAAACCATTTTCCATCTATGATGAAATTATTTCATATGTGTATGTTTCAAGTATAATGTCTCTATGATTTACATGGTTTCACTTTTCTTATTATGTAATGATATCCATTTCTTTTATATCGATTATTGAATGATGGGATTATGTTTATGAAACCCATTTTATTCATTGGGTTATTATGAATGATGTATGTTTATTTTGTGGCACAAGTAAGAATGATTTCATTATGAGATTGGTGGGACCTATATCTCCCCCCAATGAATTTTTTAAAGATTTATATCTCATGAGATAGACATGGCTAGAATGGTGTGTTAATCTGGTTCAGTAATACAGGACTGGAACGAGGAGTGAACTCGATTCAGAAAGGGACTTTGTCCACTAAGATGGTCTTGGCAGCAATGCTTTGGATACTATGGAAATTATATCATGTGCTTAATGGTTTCCACAATCACATGTTTTATTCCCATGCTATTTTATCATGATTAATGTTTGTTTGTCATCTATTCCTTAGGTACTACCATGTTTTCTGTCATTGCTCAAGATTTTGATGTTTAAATATTATGTTCATGTTTTGAAGTTCAAATGTATATTATTTGTTTTATTTTATCCATGCTTACCCTTAATGAGCATTTGAACTCACCCATTATATGTTTTCTTTTCCCTAGGATATAAAGAAAGGTTTTAGGTAAGGAAACAAAAGGGGAGGATCTTTATGGGAGATGTTGAAGATCTTTCACCACGATTAGAAGATTACGTTTCGAGTATAAAAAGACACTAAAATATTATGATCCTTGTGTGTCTATTTTTGTTATGTATTATGTTTTTTGAAAATGTAATGTAATTTCACTGTACGTTAGGCTTCGACTCTCTAGAGTTGGTATCAGAGGAAATGTTTAGTTAACCTTTGTAAACTAGGATGTGAAAACTTTAGTGAGATCCCTAGAGATATTTATAAGGTATGTATAGGGATGTCCCTAAGGTTAAGTATAAGAATAGGTTATAGTCCTAGAATTACGGTAACGATGGTAGAATTAAACCTAAGATGTTAGATGTCGAAGGTACTCCCCCTTGATTATGTTATTTTCCTTATATGATTTTTTCCTCTCACACAATTCTTTTTGGGTTTTAGAAAATTTCTGGAAACAAGATGATTCACGATAATGGAGGATATGATGGACAATGGAATGATATTATTCAGGAGAAACCAAATTAAATGGGATTTGGAAGTCCAAACATCATTATTATGTTGAATCGGCAATATCATAATATGATCAATAACCTCAAATTTGGTAAGTTTCCTGACTTGTCTAATAAGAGAAAGATGGAGTTTCATGATGATCGTAGAGGAAATAAAGTTCAATTTCCCCTATGTAAATCATGTGGGAAGAGGAATCAAGGAGAATGTTTCAAAGGAACTGGAAGATGCTTTTGGTGCGGAAAATAAGGACACAAATCCTGTAAGTGCAAAGTAAAAGGTTCAGTTAACACCATGGAGAAGGGTAATGGTATTTCTACGACATCAACAATGATTAGATGTTTTAAATGTGCAATGTATGGGCATTATGAAAACCAATGCCCTAAGGGAAAATCTCATGAAGAGAATAAGCATAGTCATATTGGTAGTATTTATGTGGATGATGATGAGGAGACTACAAATGATATATGGGATGAAAGAAGTGTTGAAGCTCATTCAGTTGTTTATGAAGGTAGTGGAATGATTGTATGTTTATCAAGAGTTATGTTGTATAGTTAATGGTATTATGGAATAAAGAATCATCTAAGTATTGTTAGACTATTGTTTTTCCTAAAGTATTTGAAAGTATATGGTTAATGGTACCGGTAACCATGAAAGGTTAATTCAGATATTTTTGGAAAGTATATGATATACACATAATGAAAGGATAAGAAGATAATGAGATGATTGATTGTATTCAGGAGCTCATGACTGCTATAAGGACTAAGTGATATTATTGTTTGAGTATATAAAATTTTTAGGATTTTGGTATGTAGAATGTGTTAAAATTTAACAATATTCATGTTTTCACTAAGGTTCAATGGGTATTCATTCTTCAAGAGAATACATGATTAAGGAATTCACATGTTTGTAATTTTACCAACAATATATATCTTATGATATATTGGGGATAAATGATGGCATTCATGTGATTGTTATGTGACATTTCATGTAATCATTTTCATTATACTATGACCTTAGACCGAAGTATTTTAGATAAGCCAAAAGATTGGAATGGATTATGTTGGTCATAAGTTATTATTGTTTAAGGATAGTACTTTTTTTGATTTTAATGATGGGATGTTATAGTAATGTAGTTTTTGACAAAGGACAACCTGCAGGACGGGCGACAGCCCATCGCGTCGGGCAAGGCTGTGGGAATCGAAGCCACAACTGAAGTGCGACTGGTCTTTATCGCATACCACTGGCCTACAGGAAGTCCCTGGTTAGTAGAAACTAGTTTTATTTTATTAAGTGGTATGATATATGAAGTATAAGTTCATTTTTGGAATCGTATGTGATTAACCTCACCATATATGGAATTATGTATATTTGATAACTTTTTCTAACATTTTGTTTGAAACAGATGGAATGACCCATCATTCTATCAGATGATCTGTTAACACTTCACAAATAACAAATTCAACATCATTTATTTAAGAGATGAAGTGGAAAATTGTTCAAATCCCAAACAACAGTGAGATTGTACCAAAATCAAGAAAGTATTTATTCTAATTCAAAATTTTCATCTTTAGGGAAATGATATTGAAAACCAAAAATGTTGTCCTAGTGCTCTTATATCCGATGAATCAGATGGTACCTTAGATCATCACAAATTTATGGCTTTGTGATTTTTGGCTTTTTCATAGCCCTGACCTCTACCACTCTGCATCAGAACATGATGGTTAGATTTTTCTTCCATATCCATATTTTCACCTATGTTCTCCTATGTGGAAACACAACGATTAGTTAATTTGGGTAACTGTTAAATTTCATACTTTAGTTTTTAAAGTTAAGTTTTGGTATTTCATTTTACGATGTGTGTTGCAATTAAAGAAACATTCAAGTAGAAAACCATGTATAACCCCGGCGAATTTCGAGGGTGAAATTCCTTTTAAGGGGGGTAGAATATAACAACCCAAGATTTTATAAAACATATTCGTTTTAATTTCTTTCATATATTCTGTTGTGCGCTACACCAAGATTAATGTGTGCTATACGCAACACCGTATTAGCTTGCAGTATACACAACACTAATCTTAGATCGTGTTACACACAATTTCATGTTTGTTTGATAGTATTTATTCTATGAAACATTGAGTATATATATATATATATTCAATGTATTTTTTTATACGCAACAAAAAGGATTCGTGCACAACACGCAACCCGGACTTGGCTTTCATTACACGCAATCGCGACCTTCCTCGATAGCGTGTGTTGTACGCAATACCGGGTTTTACTAAACAATGATATATTATTATAATATTATTATGAACTAGCCTTAATGAATAGTATTAACTAAATTATGAATTTTATAACATTATTATTCATCTTACACATTTTCTATAACATGTTATAAGAACAAAATAAATTTTTCAGGTAAAATAAGTATTTTTCAAAAAAATGCAGTTTTGCCTCCTTATGATGGCGCACCCACATTAAATCTAGTTTTTGAAATTTTTATAAGTTAAATTTTACAAAATAAACTTCTTCTTTCGTATCAGGATATAAAAATTTACATTGGATAAAGTTTTGATATTTTTCTGATAACTTTCATAATTTAATGAATAGTAAAAACACGCTATATTTTAATTAAAAACAACTTTTTTCATCGTAATAATTTATATGGTTAAATTATAATATTTAATGGTTATAATTTATAAATAGAATATATTTTTACCATTTAATATATTGTATGTAATTAGCATTTATTTTACATTGAATGCGTAGGTTAAATAAATTCAATCTTTTGCAATGTTTTAAATAAAAACCCATTTTCTTTCGACAACGGGATTAAATTTAATTTAATTTCTGAAACTTCTGTGTATTGAATTTCGAAAAATGGATTCCATATTTTGAATCAGTGGGTCCAAATTATATTAATAGAATACTTTTTATTTTTGGGCTTTATGAATAGTAACAATGATAAATTTTATTTACCATAGTAAAAGGTAAATTGGGTAATTAAGGGTAAATATAATATTATAAAATTATCCTAATACTTGACTTAATACAATGGGATGATTATATTTCGTCCGAATTCATATTTGGGTCGAAATGGAATCCATTAGAACCTACATGGAGGTGATTAAGACCTTTAGTTTATTTTATTTAAAGGAAAGTGAAATATGTCTCACTCAACTTTAATAATTAAATTATTTTTAATATAAGTTTATACAGAATATAAATTCAGTTATAAATAATAATTTGAAATATAAAATGTTTTTATTTATCATGGTAATTTATTTATAATTTTTAAGAGTTATTTAATTACCTTATTATCTTATAGATTAATGATGCAGAAATTATTTATTTAGTGAAAAATAAATAATATAGATTTTATTGAAATAGTAATACATATCAAAAGGCCCAAAAATCTGCACAAAACTTCATAGTAGTGTTTATATGAAGTCTAATAATCCACTGGCCGAATATTTGACCATTTGGATCCTTATAATGGCAATTATGACACTTATAATATTTTATTTTAAATGATTCCAAAGTTGTCGCCATCATAATTTAATAAATATAACAATTTACATGTTGTTATATTAAGATGATAAATTGGAGTAAAATTATTATTATAAAATATTTGATATTTATCTTCATCAAAGGATTTTATTTTTAATTTTTATGCAAAAATATGTATATTAAATAATTATACAAAAATGTTGTACTAATTATTGTATTAAGAGATATACCAAATAAATGGTTTTAAAAATATTAAAATAAATATTATATGAAATATTTAATGTGTTCCAAGAATTTTCTAGACAAATTTGACATGTTAGGAATCTATTAAATATTTTATTTCGAATATATCCTTTGTTTATATTTTAATTAAATTCAAATAAATGAATAGTCTCAAAATTGACACTACTGTTATTTTATAAAAATAACATTTTATTAAATTGTTTAAAAATCACAAAAATATTTAAAAATTATAAATTGAAATTTATATAGTAAAAAATGTCATAAAGTATCCAATTATGGAAAATTAACAACACATAAGTGATTATTTATAACCATTTAAAATTTATAATTTTATTACCACAAATAAACTTAAATAGATTAAATAATGATAAATCAAAATGGTAAGTTTTAAAATAAGATCAAAACATGTCTAAATTTTATTAGTTGATGATATTACAACCCTATCTTATATAATCTTCTAATTGAGTCATTTTTGGAGGTTTTTATGTGGGGTTTGAATTTATATTAAACTTATATTTTTTAGGATTCCAAAGGTTCCCCTCTCCTCCCTTATAAAAGGGCACCTCCTCCCTCTCTTTATCACACCGATTTGAGCCCTGAATCTCGGCCAAATTATGCCCATTTTCACTTCCCCACTTCCCTATAAACCATAGAGAGGTACTGGTCTTCTCAAAAGACCATCCCGAGTGCCCTAAGAAGAAGTTTAAAGGAGGTGTGTCGAAGAAGAGGTAATATCTTCTACCGATTATTTCGAGATTATTTCTTCTTCAACATCTTCTTATTTAGTTGTTTCATTATAAAGTAATAAAATCAGTATCACTAATATACTGATATGTAATTATAAATATGAAATAACCCAATTTCACCTTCTATCCATCCTATGTAAAACGAAAACACCGTCGTGTGTACGTATAGAATACTGTCTCCACGCTGTGGTGTAATATGTTTTTCCACCAACACCTTACATGGATGGGTATAATGGTTTAAAGAATAACTATATATGGTTATTATAACATCATACTGATTATAATATATTATACCATCCACTCTAACTCTATTCAATAATTATGGGAATGATATCATCGCTCGTGCGTACGTACGGACTACCGTCTCCACGACGAGATGAGATTCATTCTCCATGTTAACCATACATGAATGATCATAAAGTTTATATAATGAATAATAATGAAATATATGAAATAATAAATCTACTGGATTTATGTATATATATATTTATGTCATCTATTTAGTTTCATTCAATTCAATAAGGAAACGAAAACAGCGTCCATGCACACGTACGACCTACCGTCTCCATGAATGGTGTATTTCATTCCTTTTATCGATCTATAATATATATGTATATGATAAATATATATTATATATATATATATTTTTACATTCTGGAATTATTTAAATCAAGATATAAGTAATAATATCAAGAATGACAAGTCTAAATACATATGATAAATTAAATGATTTTACCCAAAATCTTGCTTTAACATGGAATTTACAAAAGAAGGGGTAATATAAAGTGATAAGTGAAACATAAATGATATCATAAAAACGAATATGTTTATTTAATAAGTCAGTGACATTATTTAAATCATTATACATGAGGTTTGGATCCACATGAAGCATATCAGACCTAAGGTAAGGGATAATTTTGCAAATCTCATTTTTATCCGAGATTGCTTATTCGTAAGTATTTACTGGGGTTATTTCTATCATCCATGTGCATGTTTTATAAAAGTGTTTTCATGTATGTTTAATGTCATTTTTAACCATTTTTTACTTTTACTACATGGTATTTAAGGAATATTTCTTTTTTTTACCTTACGAGGTACTTTTTGACTTTTCCGGCAAAAGTATGAGAAAAATGTTTTTTTAACTTATACGGCAAGAAAGGATTTTTACGGTTTTATAAAGCCTTATTTTCATGAATCTTCCTCCAAAAGATTTCATGAATATTTTCAAAAAAATCCTTTTCTTTTAAAATTCCGTGACATTTTGTGAAAAGAAAGTGATTTTGAAGAAGAAATGATATTTTCCTCAGGAATTCATTTCAAGTGTTTTATCAAAACCATTTTTCATCTAAGATTAAATTATTTCATATGTGTATGTTTCAAGTATAATGTCTCTATTATTTACATGGTTTCACTTTTCTTATTAGGAAATGATATCCATTTCTTTTATATGGATTATGTGATGATTGGATTATGTTTGTGAAACCCATTTTATTCGTTGGGTTATTATGAATGATGTATGTTTATTTTGTGGCACATGTAAGAATGATTTCATTATGACATGGGTGGGACCTATATCTCCCTCTAATGCATTGGGTAAATATTTATATCTCATGAGATAGACATGGATAGAATGGTATGTTAATCCGGTTCAGTAATACAGGACTAGAACGAAGTGTGAACACGATTCAGAAAGGGACTTTGTCCACTAAGATGGTCTTGGCAGCAATGCTTTGGCTACTATGGAAATCATATCATGTGCTTAATGGTTTCCACAATCACATGTTTTATTCCCATGCTATTTTATCATGATTAATGTTTCTTTATGATCTATGCCTTATGTACTGCCATGTTTTATGTCATTTCTCAAAAATTTGATGTTTAAATATTATGTTCATGTTTTGAAGTTCAAATGTATATGATTTGTTTTATTTTATCCATGCTTACCCTTACTGAGAATTTGAGCTCACCCTTTATATGTTTTCATTTCCCCAGGATATAAAGAATGATTTTAGGTAATAAAAAGAAAGGGGACGATCTTTATGGGAGATGTGGAAGATCTTTCACCATGATTAGAAGATTACGTTCTGAGTTTCCAAAGACACTAAACTATTACAATCCTTGTGTGTCTGTTTTTGTTATGTATTAAGTATTCCGAAAATGTAATGTAATGTCCATGTAAGTCCGGCTTCGGGTCTCTATATCCATGGTACCTTCATGTACCAAGAGAGTCTGGACTTTTGGTGAGGGAAAATTTGAAACACCCTCTAATATTATAGTTTATTCATTCTCTCTCCAAACCTAAAATTCTTTCACTACTCTTATCATATGTATTTTCATATTATTTATACATATTTCTCACTTATATAAATACTTTACTTTACCATTGTTTGTTGTGGATATAAATTCTTATAAGGTTCCATTCTCTATTCACTCATTTAAGAAAACTAAATAGAAATAGAACACCTCAATTATTTTTTTCATATCATGACTCACTCCCTCAGAAGTTTATAATCGTATATATTCTCTAAATCACTCATTAATTAATCAAAAATATTCTCAATTAATTTTGATCTTCATTCCAATAAAAATTTCTTATTTTCAATAAATATTATATATTCTTTTCTTAAAATATTACTTAACAGGGTTCTTTTTATACCTATATTTCCTAAACATTCTAATAAAATTTAATCATCTGAATACCCTATTTATCAACTATTGTTATTTATCAAAATATTACCATAATAAAATTATTAATTATTGAATACCATATGAATCTATAATATATATCATTTTTTATTCACAAATATGAGAATTTATAAACCATTTTCATTTCATGGTATTTTATAATGCTATTGACATTTGTATGTCATATTTAGATAGAACATATGTAAATTTAAATGTTGTGATGTGAAGAGTGGCTTCATAATTATATAACCCAATACTAATTTGGTAATATTTTTATCCTATATAACCACACATAGTGTAGAAGAAGTTACCCTGGAACACAATGTAATGATATATTAACATTGATATTTAACATATTCTATTTTTTTAAGGGTAGGACACTAGATATGGTGGTGAATTGTGTTCCTATAAAAATTTTTATCTAAAATATTTATAAAAAATCCAGCAATTTTAAAGAAATGTATCCCATTTAACCAATGTAGAAGATTTATAAAAGTTATGACCCTTTAAAATATTTTTCTATGATTGATTAATTACTAGCTGAAATAACAACAAAAAAATATTTTAACTTTCGAAATCAATTGATTAAATCAATGTTTAACATAAACACTATCAATGATTAACTATCAAAGTTAATGAAATATTTTCTTTTTTAATGAATTATATAGTGGAAACAAAACAATCTAAGGCATAACATAATTAATGACAACATGTTCCATCAGAAGCTGAGACGTAGTCTTGTTAACATGGTGGTCACATTACACTAAGGATTTTATATAAATAATCTTTTATCAACACCCTGGATCAAGGTATAAAACAACATGCACAAATTTCCATGTCAGCGAGATATCTTCCATAGTTTTAATGGTAGTTAAAAAACAAAAAGGCCATGTTGGTACCTCTTCAGTTATTATCCCTGGGAGTGTAAGTGGTAATGGATGGTTAGTAAAGATATTTATGTATCTTCTAGTTTATATTAGGAGTCAGTTTTTTTCATAGAATAAAGAGACACAAACTACTCTAAATGTAATAATAGTACAAAAGTATATAGAAAAATAAAGAGAATAGAGTTAGGAATCTATATGTGATATGAAATGCAACATGTGACTCATGAATGTATTCTTGATGGGCAGCGTGAGTCAAATTTTAGAAATAGACAAAAAATAGTGATTTATGGGATCTTTTTTCTTCAGTTTCTAGTGAGGCATTGATATTCTCAATGAGTTATTCTCCTCTCTTAGATTGTTAGTGAAATGTGTTCTATTGTTTGAGTTCTTAGAAGCATCTTTTTATGTCTATAGTTATCAGTTCTTGTGATTTACTCAGGTGTATGACTTCACCATCCTCTTTTAATTTTGATCACATATTTCATTTATACACTATAGTCAACAAAGATAATGAACTCAATTGTATTTATGTACCTCGTACCTCATACTGCAGTCATAAATTAATAAAAATGTTGCCTAAAAAACAGAGTCATTCAATTAATTAGTAGTAAAAAATTTCACAAATATAAATTTTATTGTAAATACCCATAATTTCAATGTAATTTTATTTAATTAAATGGGAATTCTACAATACTGTGAAAAATGACGGTGCATGATTCCGAGACCCGGTGTGCCCGGAATCAATTTCTAAAGTTTAGTTTAGGTACGTTCAAAAAATGTATAAGCGGGCTTTTATAACTTTTGAACCAATGCTCAGAATTGAAATCTGAGGGCACCATTGAACTCACGATGCCAAAATTCTCTTAAGAAGACTTTCACCTCGACAGTATATGGTCAGAAATAAAAGATAGTATTTGGGTTTTTAATGAATGAATTAAATATAAATAATGTTGTGGATTTATTTTTATTTTGGTTGGTTGAAGCCTCCATGTGGATGTTGGAGGGGGGGACTGGTACACCATAACCTCCCATGAGAGATTATGGTGGTAGGGCCCACCCAATCCAACCCTCCTCTACATGATTAATATGGTGGAGACCACCAGGGGTTTTAACCCCTTGAAACTCCCCATTAAAGGTGAGAAACCCTCAAACTTTCATTAAGTATCGGTGAGCCTCTTTAACTCCCATAAAATTAAATTTTTCCATTCCTCCTCATTAAATTAAATTTTGACAACCTCATGAATTAATTAGGTGGAGCCGATTTAATTAATTCATCCAATTTTAATATTGTTCAAACAGATTAATATGATATCTCAATCTATTATTATTTTTTGGCATTAGTCTTTTTCATTTTGGGTGGAATATTGGGGAGATGAGAGCTTGGGAAAAATAGTATTCTCCAATGAAGAACATCATCTACCAACGAAGAATGAAGCATGTCTTCATCCAATGAAGAATGCCAACAACGATATCCTTTGATCATCTTCCCCAGACACCTACCGATGTGGAACGACTTCCACAACTGACGTGTGAGCTCGGGATTGGAAGTGTGCGGTGGACGCGACGAATGACGATCTCCTCTATCGGGGCCAAGACGCCCGAGATGTTCCCCTCACGGCGCTGGACAAACCGGCCTTAGCCATCCGAGATGAGCTATCGATATGCGACCCTTGCACACATAGCTGAGCCGACGAGCCGCACCCCATGCGCGCCTCGCTGAGCCAGCCTTCCGCGCCCCTCGTGGCGCCTCCGGGCCGAACCGCCCTTACACAGACCCACGGCCGGTTCGCGCCCTCATGACCGGTCTGCACCCAACACTACTCGTGGCCTTTACGACCTGCTGGGATGGGCCCAGTGGGCCGAAAAAATCCCATGGGTCGGCCCATACTATGTTGGGCCGGGTCGGTCTGACCAGGTCAGACCGGACTTGGGCCCACTACGACCCTTTATTTTCTTTTGGACATATCTTTGGCACCAGATATCCATTTGAGGAACCGTCAGTGGTGCTAGTAATCTTGGATTGTGGAGATCCCTTTATGTATAACCCACTAGTGTTTGGGGTATATTTGAGATACAGTCAGGTTGGATCGCGCACAAATCCATCTGGGCCCCTAGGATTAAAAGTTTAATAACTCACAGACTGGGCATCTGATTGACGCGTTGTCTATTGTGTTGAGACCCCTATGAAGTGTAAGACCTTTGAAATACTTATTCATGGGACTTTTTGGTAGTTTATGTATCGAAAATTGTCTTGAGGAGCGGACTCTCCCAGAATCAAACGTGCTTTCTGTGGAAACCCTGTGGTTGGCTATGCTTTGACTACTTTTCCTTGATCCCCTATGGGTTCGACAGCTCTGACTATTGTTCATGGATCCTATGTTGGTTCAATAGCTCTGACTACTATTCCTGGATCCTGTGTGGGTTCGACAGCTCTGTCTACAGTTCTTGGATCATGTGTGGGTTCAATAGCTCTGATACTGTTCTTGAATTCTGTGTGGGTTTGACAACTCTGAATACTGTTCCTAGATCCTACGTGGGTTTGACAGAATATATGATTTAGTGTCTACATCTAATCATCTCTAAAACTCAATTTGAGTTGAATACCTATGTGAGATAAGTCATTAACTTTTTTTCCTCATGATTGAGATGGATTACTTGATAAAATAGGTATATGTATGGGCATATAACTAAGTGTGGTTATATTCTGAATTCATATCTTATGGTTTATCTATGTTAGATTTTGTGAAACCTTGAGGGTCTCAGGGTCCCTAATTAGTATCATTATACTCACCCCTGCACGTTCTATTCATGCACCTCGTTGTGTTGGATGTAGACGACGGAAATCACTGGCTGAGGGTGAGAGTACCAGGACTAGAAGGTACCTGGAGGTGGACCTTGCAGCGTGACGGTACACAGAGGAGACGAACGGACATGGTGTGCTGAGGAGGAGATCTATTCCAACCCTTTAAGTTGGAATCTCAGAGGACGAATTAGTTGCTGATTTCTTATTTACTCAATTGTACCGGTACCTTTAGATCATATAATTTCCATTTGGGCTTGTTTTCTGGCCCCTTTTCACTTACTGTACTCACTTGTTGGATATTCAGTTTACTCGTGATCATATTTTTTGTGTGTTTTTATAGGTTATAAAGGAAATTCCTTCCCTATTTTAGGAAATTACTCCTTTGGTGCTAGTCATCAGCCCTTGTCCCATGGAAGGCGGGCTTGGGGTAGTCACGTCACCGGCCTCGAGGGACAGGTCTTGACAAAATGGTATCAGAGGAGTTGGTTCTACCGCAGAATATAGGACTCTGATCTTTTATGTGATGTAATAGTGTTAAGAGTACTGAGTGAGGTTCTTAGTTCATGGAGTCTAGTTTTGGTGCGGTGGCCAATGTATCCCTACACCAGGACCATGACTTCTGATTTCCGAATCAGTGTACAAAAAACACTGATTGCTTGTGTGTTTTGAAGAGTTTTCTTTGTGATCTCTTTGATTAATCTCAACACATATAAATTTTTGATTGTGGAACACCTATTTATTTTCAGGATGCCTCCACGCAGATATCCAGCTAGGGTTCCTGGCCTTGTATGAGATGGCAGCCCACCGAGTGACGAGGCCTTATTGTAGGGCCATATCACAGCAGAGGCAGCAACAGTACCACTACCCGTTGGTCCACCGATGCCACCAACCCCATCAGGATAAAGTATACTATGCCTAAGGGCATTGCACTCGTTCCAGCACCAGCGGCCACCCAGGTACATGGGTGAGATAGACCCGCATGCAGTTGAGGATTGGATGGAGGCTATGGTGACAGTCCTCAGATTGGTAGGGAAACTATCCAAACTTACAGTGATATGTGTCGTGGGTCTCCTTCAGGCAACATCAGGAAGATGGTGGAGCCTAATTCTCCAGGTCCATGAAGAGGTGACACTACTCAGGGCAGATTTTGAGAGCCTATTTCGGGCGGAGATTGTCCCAGCCACCCTATGTGCAGTGCAGATACATGAACTACTTAATCTACAGCAGTGTAGAATGATGGTAGCACAGTACTCAAGGTGTTCCACCAACCTCTCACGCTACTCAACTGATATGGTGCAGGACCCATTTTTCAGGGCCCAGACCTTCGAGCAGGGGATCAGGCGAGAGATAAGGGCTTTGATGGTCTCCTCAGCATCTCGATGATGGTGGGGTGTTAGAGAGAGCCCTCTTAGTGGATAGTTTCTTTGCTGAGCAGTCACTTGTAGCAAGACCCACCATCGGGAGTTAGGTAGTGGAGTCTTCTACAATAGGTAGCAGAAAGATGTCGTAGAGATCTTAGCGGAGCAGACCATCAGGTGAATGACTTCAAGACTCAGGTTCGGTTGTGCGAGGCACACAAGATGGAGCCAGTTATACGAGGAACAGGCAGTGTTTCACATGCGGCTAGCAGGGTCAAACGACCTGTGACTGTCCGACCTTCCATTCGGATGATCAATACATAGTTGAGGGACCTCTTAGGTAGAGGAAAAGGTTTGATCGAGGTTATCTAAAGGGTGTAGGTAGACGTGGAAGAGGATCTGGTCATGTAGCTGGCAGTGGACGATGTTTTGAGATGTTACCACTACCACCAACAGGAGGTCCACCCCGACTATAGGGAGCAGGTGGACATGCAAGAGCTCAACTCTAGGAAGATGAGGCTTAAAATCACGACACACTGGAGATGATTAGAGGTACGATATGTGTCTAAAACACCATAGCTGCAGTTCTTATAGACACAGCTTCTAGTCACTCATTCATTGCCACTACCCTCGTTCGGAGCTCGGAGATTTTGATAGAGTCATTGGTTCAATCGTTACATCTAGATAATATTATGGGAGCATATTCGACAAGTAAGCATTGTTGCCAGAAGTGTGATCTTACTCTAGGAGGCAAGAGTTTCGGCTGGGATCTCATATTAGTGGCGTCGAGGCCTTACAACGCCATCTTCAGTATGGATGGGTTATCTGCAGTCCATGCTCAGATCGACTGTGTTAGGTGCAATGTGCGGTGTGTCCGCATGGATGGGACTAGGTTCACCTTCACTGGGAATAAGGGAGCCTTTGTAGTACAGGATGGTCATGCCCGGAGGAGAGTAAAACCAATCACTCATCAGTTGGCTTGCCTTACCCTCAGAGTAGTTGATGTGGAGAGTCCAACACATATTGTAGTGGTGGACCAGTATGCGGATGTTTTCCCTGATTATGTCCAAGGTGTACCTCCTCATAGAGAAGTGGATTCTACATTGACTTGTACCCCATGATGGCACCAATATCTACACCAGTGTATCAGATGGCTCCTACGAAGAATCGCAAGATGTGGGAATAGTTAGAGAACTTATAGGAGAGGGGATTCATCCGGTCCAATGGTTTACCCTGGGCAGCCCCGATTCTATTCTCCAAGAAGTTGGATGGACGTTTGAGGCTTTGTGTAGACTACCAGCGCCTGAACTAGGTGATCGTGAAGAAAAAGTAACCACTTTCGAGGATTGATGACCTCTTTGATCAGCTGAAGAGAGCACAGTGGTCCTTGAAGATAGATCTCAGATCAGGCTATCACCAGCTTAGAGTTCGAGATGGGGATGTGAAGAAGACGACCTTCAGATGTCGGTATGACCACTACGAGTTCTTGGTTCTGCCTTTTGGCATAACCAATGCTCTAGCAGTGTTCATGGGACTCATGAAAATGATTTTTCAGCCATACCTCGATCGCTTTTTCATAGATTTCATTGATGCCATTATGATCTACTTGACCACTATGGAGGAGGATTCCTACCATTTGCATGTAGTAATGGTACACTCCGAGAGCACCAGATTTATGGTAAGATCTCGAAGTGCCAGTTTTGGATCCGAGAGGTTCACTTTTTTGTATATCTCATCTTGGAGGCTGGAGTTGTAGTGGGTCCAGTGAAGATGGAGGAGGTACTTTCTTGGGAGCCACCCAGGAGTGTGACGGTGGTGCGAAGTTTCCTGGGTTTGACTGGTTACTATCGGATATTCATTCCATGATTCTCTAGAGTTGTAGCACCACAATAATCCTTGATTAAGAAGGGGAAACCCTTCATGTGGTCATAGAGATGCCTTCAAAGATTTCAGTAGATGAGGCTGAGGCTGACTAGTGCCCCCATCTTGAGGCTTCTAGAGGAAGGCGTAGGGTACATAGTCTACTGTGACGCATCAGGGACTAGACTCGGGTGTGTTCTGATGTAGGAGCGAGTAGTGATCACATATGGTTCTCAAAATCTGAGACAGCTCTGGCCGAACTATGCTTTCCATGACCTGGAGATAGTAGCAGTGGTGTTCACCTTGAATATGCAGCGACACTATCTGATGGGCGAGCGTTTTAACATGTACTCTGATCAAAAGAGTCTCAGGTATATCTTCTCTCATAAGGACCTAAACTTGAGACAACGACGTTAGCTTGAGTTCCTCCATGACTATTACTTTGAGATAGTCTATACTCCTAGGAAGGGGAACATTGTTGCATATGCACTCAGTAGGAGGTATGGTTTACAACTTTTAGGCGAAGCGATAGAGCAGTTAGCAGCTTTATAGATATCTTGTGTGGATAGATATGGAGCAGAATTCCTACTTTCTCTCACAGTCACACCCCCACTCCTTTAGCGAGTCAGAGAGGCGCAACATGGGGACATTGAATACATTACACGACATGCTTAGATTTCCACATGGCTGGCACCTGATTGATTTTCTAAAGGTGGGGATCACTTCATCCTCTTCAGAGGACATACTATAGTGCCAAGGTCACTTCAGGAGGAATTCTTGACGGAGTTCCACACATCCCCTCTAGTGGTAAATATAGGAGTGGAAAAGATGTACCAGGATCTACGGTGACAACACTGGTGGTCGGGGATGAAGAAGACAGTTGCAGAGTTTGTCTCTCGGTGCCTCACTAGTCAGTAGGTGAAGGCAGAGCACCAGGTAGCATCAGGCTTGGTTCATCCTTTAGAGGTCCCAGAGTGGATGTGGGATGAGATATCCATTGACTTCGGGACATGACATCCATGTACATCTAGGGGCCATGAATTGATTTGGGTGATCGTAGACCGACTCACCATGTCAGACCACTTCCTACCCATCAGATAGTAGGGTTTAGTAGAGATCATGGGATGCCTCTCTATTCCATAGATTGTGCGGCTACATGGCGTACATTCTTCTATTGTCTCTGATCATGACACACATTTTACTTCTCGGCTTTGGATGGGGTTGTAGGAGGCTTTCGGGACCAGCTTCGATTGAGCACCGCCTTCCATCTTTAGATGGATGGTTAGAATGAATGGACCATTCAGACCCTCGAGGTCATGTTGCGTGCTTGTTTCCTTGACTTCAGTCCTAGCTGGTAGGATCACTTACCATTGGTGGAGTTTTCATACAACTATAGCTATCACTCCACCATTTGGATGGCAACTTTTGAGGTGTTATACATACGACCTTGCAGATCACCCTTGTGTTGGACTGACCCCGGGGAGTCTGCACTAGTGGGACCAGAGATGGTACGAGCTACCACGGAGAAGGTGCAGATCATCCAAGAGAAGAAGAAGACAGCACAGAGCAGACCGAAGTCATATGCTGATATGAGACAGAGACCCCTAGAGTTCGAGGATGGCGACCACATCTTTCTACAGATCTCACCTATTTGAGGTATACGGATATTTGGCTAAGGCGCCAAGTTAACATCGAGATTTATCGAAACTTTTCAGGTCCTCAGTAGAGTTGGAAAGGTGGATTACCACTTAGCTCTTCCACCTCAGTTCCACCGGGTGCATGACTTCTTCCATGTATCCTAGCTTCAGAGATACGTGCACGACCCTTAACACATCATCAACCATGGAGATCTGGACGTTGACGATGGGATGACTTTTGCGGAGGTTCCAGTTGAGATTGAGGATCAACAAGAGCGAGTCCTTCATGGATGGTTGATACCTATGGTGTACGTTTTCTGGCAGCAAGGGAACCTCCAGGAGAGCACATGGGTGTGGGAGGCTCATATGCGTGCTCAGTACCCCCCGCTTGTTCCCTTAGTTCGAGTTGTAGCTAACGAGGACATAAAGACTTGAGGTGGGGAGAATGTAAAGACCCGGAATTTCCATGTAAATTTATTTCAATTAAATGGGAATTTTACGAGTCTATGAAAATTGACTCCACGTGATTATGAGGCCTGGTGTTCCTGGAATCAATTTCGGAAGTTTTGTTCGGGTTCGTTCTATAAACGTATGAGCAGGTTTTTATAACATTTGAACGGGTGCTCAGAATTTAAATCTGAGGGAACTATTGAACTCGCAATGCCGATATTATCTTAACAATACTTTCTCCTCAATGATAGATTGTCAGAAATAAAAGATACTTTTTGGGTTTTTAATGAATGAATTAAATAAAAAAAATGTTGTGGCTTTATTTTTATTTTGTTTGGTTGGAGCCTCCATATGGATGTTGGAGCTGGGGACCGCCACACCTTAACCTCCCATGAGAGGTTATGGTGGTGTGGCCCACCCGAAACTAACCACCTCTTCATGATTAATATGGTGGGGACCACCTGGTTTTTTAACACCTTGAAACTCCCCATTAAAGGGGACAAACCCTCATATTTCCATTAAGTGTTGGGGGCCTCTTCAACTCCCCTAACAATAAATTTTTCCAGTCCCCCTCATTAAATTAAATTCTTCCAACCTAATGAATTATTTAGGTGGAGCCAATTTAATTAATTCATCCAATTTAAATATTATACGAACAGATAAATAGGATATATGAATATATTATTTTGGTTGGCATTTGTCTTTTATATTTTGGGTGGAATATTGGGGAGAGGTGAGCTTGGGAGAAATAGAGTTCTCCAATGAAGAACCTCATCTCCCAATGAAGAACGAAGAACGTGTTCATCCAACAAACAAAGTCAACAACGATCTACTTCAATCTTCTTCCCCAGACTCCAACCGACGTGGAACGAATTCCACAACCGACGTGCGAGCTCGAGATTGGAAGCGTGTGGAAGACGTGATGAATGATGATCCCCTTCTGTCTTCTTTCCATGATTTCATCATCGAACAATGAACAAAGGCAGGGGTTAATTTCATTTTAGTTCCACGTTCTTCCTTTCATTCAAAATGAAGAACGAGGATCCTTTCTTTTTGCAGGTGGATTGTTGTTGTTCGTTTTAAAGGACCGATTGCTATCAACCTAAATGAGGAGGGTGTGGGATAAACTAACATGGCCTAACAACCTCCGTCGATCTCTTTTGTGATGTCCTTCTGCATGGTGACGAAACAATGAGGCAACGAAGGTGGAAAAGACGAAGGTCACACTACCCACCATCTCGGTGACCCGCGCTGGCCCCCGGGCCGTCCCGCACTGGCACTAGACAAACAGGCCACGACCAAGCCCCCGGCGGCCGGCCCGGCTGCCTCCCGGATTCCCGTCGGCCTACCTGGCTACCTCCCGGCCACCCGCCGGCCTGGCCGGCCGGCTCCCGGCCTGCCCGCCCGCCTCCCGTGCACCCGACCAAACCGCACCGGCCCGCGAGCCCTGTGGGGCCACTGGCCAAACCGGTCTCATCAATCTAGGTTGATCCGCCCGCGCCGCTCCCCTCAAAGCGTTGGCCGAACCGGTCTCGACCATCCGGGCTGAGCCGCCCAAGTCGCGCCCCTCATGGCACTGGTTGAATCAGCCTTGAACATCCGGGTAGATCCACCGAACCACACCCCACGCATGCCTGGCCAAACCACCGAGCCCCGTCCCACGTGTTCATGACCGATCCGGCCTTCTGCACCCCTCGCGGCACCTCCAGGCCAATCCTCCCTTACACAGACACGCGCCCTTTATGCGCGCTCACGCTACTCGCAGCCTCTACGACATGCTATGTAGAGACCCAAAGCTTGACATACATAGAGATTACATTACGTTTGCAGAATACTTAATACATAACAAAAACAGACACACAAGGTCCTTAATAGTTTAGTGTCTTTGGAAACGGGGAACATAATCTTCTAATCGTGGTGAAAGATATTCAACATCTCCCATAAATATATTCCTCTTTTTTTCTTACCTAAAACCTTTCTTTATATACTAGGGAAAAGAAAACATAAAAACAGTGAGCTCAAATGCTCAGTAAGGGTAAGCATGGAGAAAATAAAACATGAACATAATGTTTAAACATTGAAATCTTGAGCAATGACATAAAACATGGAAATATGTAAGGCACAGATCAAAATAGAACATCAATCATGATAAAATAGCTTGTAAATAAAACATGTAATTGTGGAAAAACATTAAGCACATGATATTATTTCATAGTAACCAAGGAATTTCTGCCAAGACCATCTTAGTGGACATAGTCCCTTTCTGAATCAAGTTCACTCCTCATTCTAGGCCTGTATTACTTAACCGGGTTAACTTACCGTTCTATCCATGTCTATATCATGAGATATAAATCTTTACCCAATTCATTGGAGGGATATATAGGTCCCACCCATCTCATAATGAAATCATTCCTTCGTGTGCCACAAAATCATAAATCATACATTATAGCATAACCCATGTATTAGAATGGCATTTTTAAACATCTTGCCATCATAACATAATCCATATAAAGAAATGGATATCATTTCATCATTAGAAAAGTGAAACCATGTAAATCATAGAGACATGATTCTTGAAAAAAACACATATGAAATAATGTATTCTTAGATGCAAAATTATTTTGATAAAACACTTGAAATGAATTCTTGAAAAAAAATATCCATTTTTCATCAAAATCATTTTCTTTTCACAAAATGTCATTAAATTTTAAAAGAAAAAGTCTTTTTTGAAAATATTCATGAAATCTTTTGGAGGAAGCTTCATGAAAATAAGGCTTTATAAAACCGTAAAAATCATTTCATGCCGTATACGTTAAAAAACATTCTTCTCGTACTTTTTTCGGAAAATTCAAAAAGTACCTCGTATGGTAAACAAAAGAAAGATTCCTTCCATTTGATGTGGTAAAAGTAAAACAAAGGGTAAAGAATGAAATTAAACATACATGGAAGAAAAGTAAACATTTTATTAAAACATTTTGAGAACAATTGTACATGGATAATAAACATAACTATAGTAAATACTTACGAATAAACAATCTCGGATAAGAATGAGATTGGAATAAATATCCCTTACCTTAGGTCTGATATGATTTGTATGGATCCGAACCTCCTGTATAATGATTTAAATAATGTCATTGACTTATTACATAATCATATTCATTGTTATGATATCATATATGTTTCACTTATGAATTTATATTACCCGTTCTTTTGTAAATTCCATGTTAAAGCACCGTTTTGGGTAAAATCATTTCATTTATCATATGTGTTTCGACTTGTCGTTCTTGATATTATTACTTATATCCTGATTTACATAATTCTAGAGTGTAAAAAATGATTTATATATAATATATATTCATTATATACATATATATTACAGATATATAAAAAGATATGAAATACATCGTTCATGGAGACGGTAGGCCGTACGTACGCATGAACGCTGTTTTCGTTTCCTTATTGAATTGAATGAAATTAAATAGATGACATAAATATATATATATATACATAAATACAGTAGAATTATTATGTCATATAATTCATTATTATTCATTATATATACTTTATAATCATTCTTGAATGGTTAATCATGAAAAATGAATCTCATCGTGTTCGTGGAGACGGTAGTCCGTATGTACGCACGAGCGATGATATCATTCCCATGATCATGGAATTGTATTAAAGTGTATGTATAATAATACAGAATCAATATCAATTTACAATAATCATATATATTCATTACTTTCACCATTATACCCATCCAAGTAAGGTTGTGGTGGATAATAGATTACACCAAGGCGTGGAGACGGTATTCTGTAAGTACGCACGAGCGGTGATTTCGTTTTCCGTAGGATGGATAGATTGTGAAATATGGTTGTTTAATACTCATAATAAAATATCAGTATATGAGTGATACTGATTTTATTACTTCATAATGAAGCAACTAAATAAGAAGAAGTGGAAGAAGAAATAAAGTTGAAATAATCGGTAACGGACATTACCTCTTCTTTGAAGCGCCTCTTTGAGACCTCCACTTAGGGCACGCAAAATTGGTCTTTGAAGAAGACCAAGACCTCTAGGATGTTTCTAGGGAAGTGGAGAGGATAATTTGGGCGGGGTTTGCTGAGAATGAAGGCTCAAAGTGGTGTGAGGAAGAGAGGGAGGAGGTGCCCTTTTATAAGGGAGGAGAGGGGCACCTTTAGAAAAACTACAAATGTAATTTTATTATAAAGTCATATTTGGTTTTTAATAGCTCCAAATTGAGTTATTTCGAAGATAAGGTGGGGATGGGTCGAAATCCTCTCATCCAATAGAATTTATACAAGTTTAGGTTTCTATAACCTTATCATTTAGATTTAACTTTAAGTTAAATAATTTTACTTTTACCGTGTCTTTTTGTTTTCTTACAATATAAGATTAATAATCTTACTATAAAAAGCCAAACGAACCCCCAATTATTTATTATTAATATATATAACCTTATATAAGTCATTTTGACGAACCTTATATTTTTATGAATAAAATAACAATTATTAATATAATATTTGTTTTAAAAACTATTTTATGTCAACTTTGACACTATTTGGTAATTGATTTTTGGAAAATCATAACAGAATGATTAGTTTGAAAAAAGTTCATTAAATCAATAATAACTTGTCATATTAACCTATAAATTAGTGTAATTCATTAAAAGTCTCAAATTACATTTATTTGGGTATATATAACATCAATTATGTCAATATTTCATTAATATGATAATTATTGCATCAACATTGTGTCATAAATAAATTAAAATATTTAAAGTCTAAAAATTATAAATAAAATATAATTATATAGGAAATATTTTTATCTTTATAATTAATATTTATAGTCGAACTTATCTTATGTATAAGCCCATATTAAAAATGATTTATTTATTAAACTTTTATTTTAACTATTTTTACCCTTCTTTAAATAAATTAATAATAAATGTCCTAATCTAATACATGTGGGCATAAATGGTCATATTTTATTCCTAAGGTTTGTTATGGACTAATTACACTTATCCAATAGAATTAGGACATGTGTTAGGGTAATAATAATATCAATTTTACACTTAATTACCATATTTAATTTTAACCATGGTAAAAAAAGTAAAAAGTTACTATTCACCAAAACTTATTTTCATCTCATTTAACCACATTTTATTCCTTCATATTAACCGTGTCTCTCAGATTTTCTAAATTCCACTCACATAAGTGGTAAAATTAAGTTTTATGTGAATTTGAAAATTCTCCTAGGAGGTGGGTAAAAGACGGTGAAAAGTTCAATAAAATTTTTATATATCTAAAATTATTATAAAATGACTCCAATGACTTAAATTGAACTTATATAGGTATTATGTCTCAATTTTGACCTAATATAAATTTATATAAGATAAATAATTATTTAAATAAAAAGTCAGTTTTTTAATAGTAACCTAGTGTTTTCACTATTCATCAAAAATTGAAGGTTTTTAGAAAAATACCAAAAATTCACCCTAGGCTAATTTAGATATTCTGAATCCAAAACTGAAGTCCATTTTGAAAGATAAAATTTATAAAATTTAAAAAAGTGGGTATTACAATTCATAACGGCTAGTTTATATAACATATCGTTGTTTAACGAAACTCGGTATTGCGTACAACACATGCTATCGTGGAAGGTCGCGATTGCGTGTAATGCAATCCAAGTAAGGGATGCATGTTGTGCAAGATCCTTTTGGTGTAGCGTACAACACAAGACATTAATGAAATTAAAAAGAGTATTTTTCATAAAATCTCGGGGTGTTACATTCTACCCCCCTTAAAATGAATTTCTCCATCGAAATTTGTCGGGGTTATAAATGGTTTACTTCTCGAAAGTTTCTTTAATAGAAACTCACATCATAAAAAGGAATACCAAAACCAATATTTAAAAACTAAAGTATGAAACGTAATGGTTACCCAAAGTAACTCATCACTGGGTTTCTATATAGGAGAACATAAGTGAAAATATGGATATGGAAGAAAAATCTAACCATCAAGTTCTGATGGAGAGTGGTAGAGAACATGGCTATGAAAAATCCAACAATCATAAAGCCATAGATTTGTGATGATCTAAGGTACCATCTGATTCATCGGATATAAGAGCACTAGGACAACATTTTTGGTTTTCAAGATAACTTCCCTAAAGTTGAAGAATTTTAATTAGAATAAATACTTAATTTATTTTGGTATAATATCACCGTTGTTCATGCCTTGAACAATTTACACTTCCTCTCTTTAAGAAATGAAGTTGAATTTGTCTTTCGCGAAGTTTTAGCAGATCATGTGATAGAATGATAGGTCATTCCATCTATCTCAAACATAAGTTAGAAAAAGTTATCAAATATACATAAGTCCATCTATGGTGTGGTTAATCATATACGATTCCAAAAATGAACTTATACTTCATATATCATACCACTTAAAAAAATAAAACTAGTTTCTACTAACCAAGGACTTCCTGTAGACCAGTGGTAGGCGATAAAGGCCAGTCGCACTTTGGTTGTGGGTTCGATTCCCACAGCCTTGTTCGACGCGATGGGCTGTCTCCCATCCTACAGGTTTTCCTTTTTCTAAAACTACATTACTATAACATCCCATCAGTAGTATCAAAAAAATTTCTATCCTTAAACAATACTAACTTATGTCCAACATAATCCATTCCAATCATTAGGCTTATCTAAAATAATTCGGTCCAAGCTCATAGTACCATCATTTATCCCCCATATATCATAAGATATATCTTGTTGGTCAAATTACAAACATGTGAATACCTTAATCATGTATTTTTTTGAAGAATGAATACCCATTGAACCTTAGTGAAAACATGAATGTTGTTAAATTTTAACACTTTCTACATACCAAAATCCCAAAAATTCTATATACTCAAACCATAATATCACATAGTCCTTATACCAGTCATGAGCTCATGATTACTATCATATTATTTTTTCCTTATCCCTTCATTATGCGAATTTCATCTTCTTTCTAAAAATATTTCAATCACCTTTTCATTGTTACCAGTACCATATAATTAATGAAAACCAATCCAAAATTAAAAAATACCATAAATGAGATTCCATGATAGTATTTTGAAATCCCATTACATAAACACACAACATCATTACACAACATCACAAATAGTGATCGCATGAGACTTCCCTTTATCCTTTCCCTTAAGAGGTTGCTCACGTTGATCATCATTAACCCATGGATTAGGTCATTGATTAGCATAATTCCCCATTTCATTGCACTTGAATAATTGAAGTGTTGGTGGTGCGTTCTCTATAGTCTTTTCTCTATTCACATCATTAGAAACCTTTTTCCCATTACTTCGACAATAAACTACTCGATGTCCTTCTTTTCCACACTTAAATCATTTTCTAGTACCTTTTAGGCAATCTCCGCCATGCATTTTTCCACACTTTGAGCATAAAGAAACATTCATATTCTTTTCACCATTGTTCTGAGATTTCTCCTTGAACTCCATCTTTCGTTTCTTGTCAAAACCATGATATGGATATGTTACACCAACTTCCAGTTCTACATTGATAGCACAACAGAAAATTTCTTCATAGCTATTGAAGTCTCTTATAGCTAATTCCATTCGAAGACATGGTTTTAAGCCACTGAAAAATCGATCAACTTTACTTTCAAGATGGATGATAAAGCCAGATGCATACATTGAAAGCCTTGTAAAATTCGCTTCGTATATACCAACAGATTCATCATCCTTCTGCTTAAGCTCAAGAAACTCCTTTTCCATCTTTTTTCAATGAATAAGAGGGAAGTAAATACTGAAAAACAAGTTCATGAACTCGTCCCATTCCATGGACTCAATTTCATCTCTTTTCCTCATATTCTTGATAAGATTGCACCATTGATCAACATCACCTTCCAAACGATATACTGCTAAGATGACTTTATCATGCTTAGAACATTGTAGAACTGAAAATATCTTTTCAGTAGTACTGATCCATTGTTCATCCACTAAGGGATCAGAAGACCCGCTGAATGAAGGTGGACACTCCCTCATGAAGGATTCTACAGAATGTTGCTCCTTTTTCTACTCATTTTGAAATCCAAAATGATTCATATCTTTTGTAAGTATAGAAATAAGATTGTGCACTCCATCTCCCATGACTTTGGTTTGGTTAAGAGGACAATCATTGCATTGTTCATTACATTGATCAACACGGTTTTTTCGGGTTCTAGGCATCATCTGAAACCCAAAAATAATAGTGTGAGAAGCAAATACCATGCTATAGAAAACAACATAATAAAGAGGGAGTGAACTCAATATCTAAAATCTTAGGTTAAATTCTAAGATCGTTACCGTAGTTCTAGGACTATATCCTATATGTATACTTATCCTTAAGTACATCCCTAGACATACCTTAGAAATATCTCTAGGGATCTCACTAATGTTTTCGCATCCTAGTTTCCAATGGTTGACTAAACCTTTCCTCTGATTCCAATTGTAGAGACCCAAAGATTGACGTACATAGATATTACATTACTTTTGTGGAATACTTAATACATAACAAAAACAGACACACAAGGACCATAATAGTTTAGTGTCTTTGGAAACTAGGAACATAATTTTCTAATCATGGTGAAAAATCTTCAACATCTCCCATAAAGATATTCCCCTTTTTTTCTTACCTAAAACCTTTCTTTATATCCTAGGGAAAAGAAAACATAAAAAGGGTGAGCTCAAATGCTCAGTAAGGGTAAGCATGGTGAAAATAAAACATGAACATAATGTTTAAACATCGAAATCTTGAGTAATGACATAAAACATGGCAATACGTAAGACATAGATCAAAATAGAACATCAATAATGATAAAATAGCTGGTAAATAAAACTTGTAATTGTGGCAAAACATTAAGCACATGATATGATTTCCATAGTATCCATGGCATTTCTGCCAAAACCATCTTAGTGGACAAAGTCCCATTCTGAATCAAGTTCACTCCTCGTTCAAGGCCTGTATTACTTAACTGGATTAACTTACCATTCCAGCCATGTCTATCTCATGAGATATAAATCATTACCCAATATATTAGAGGGAGATATAGGTCCCACCCATCTCATAATGAAATCATTCCTTCGTGTGCCACAAAATCATAAATCATACATTATAGCATAACCCATGTAATAGAATGGGATTTTTAAACATCTTGTCATCATAACGTAATCCATATAAAAAAATGGATATCATTTCATCATTAGAAAAGTGAAACCATGTAAATCATAGAGACATGATACTTGAAAAAACCACATATGAAATAATGTCTTCTTAGATGAAAAATGATTTTGATAAAACACTTGAAATGAATTCTTGAGGGAAATATCCTTTTTTCTTCAAAATCATTTTCTTTTCAAAAATGTCATGCAATTTTAAAGGAAAAAGATTTTGTTGAAAATAGTCATGAAATATTTTGGAGGAAGCTTCTTGAAAATAAGTCTTTATAAAACCGTAAAAATCGTTTCATTCCATATACGTTAAAAAAACATTCTTCTCGTCCTTTTGTCGGAAAAATCAAAAAGTACCTCGTATGGTAAACAAAAGAAAGATTCCTTCCATTTGACGTGGTAAAAGTAAAAAAAGGGTAAAGAATGACTTTAAACATACATGGAAGAAAATTAAACATTCTATGAAAACATTTTGAGAACATATATACATGTATAATAAACATAACTATAGTAAATACTTACGAATAAACAATCTCGTCTAAGAATGAGATTCGAATAATTATCCCTTACCTTAGGTCTGATATGATTCGTATGGATCCGAACCTCCTGTATAATGATTGAAATAATGTCATTGATTTATACATAATCATATTCATTGTTATGATGTCATATATGTTTCACTTATTACTTTATATTATCCGTTCTTTTTTAAATTCCATGTTAAAGCAGTGTTTTGGGTAAAATCATTTCATTTATCGCATGTGTTTCGACTTGTCGTTCTTGATATTATTACATATATCCTGATTTACATAATTATAGAGTGTAACACTTGATTTATATATAATATATATTCATTATATGAATATATATTATATATCTATAAAAAGAAAGGAAATACACCATTCATGGAGACGGTAGGCCGTACGTACACATGAACACAGTTTTAGTTTCCTTATTGAATTGAATGAAATTAAATAGATGACATAAATATATATATATACATAAATACAGTAGATTTATTATGTCATATAATTCATTATTATTCATTATATATACTTTATAATCATTCTTGAATGGTTAATCATGGAAAATGAATCTCATCGCGTTCGAGGAGACGGTAGTTCGTACGTACGCACGAGCGATGATATCATTCCCATGATCGTGGAATTGTATTAAAGTGTATGTATAATATTACAGAGTCAATATAAATTTACAATAATCATATATATTCATTACTTTCACCATTATACCCATCCAAGTAAGGTGGTGGTGGAAAATAGATTACAGCACGGCGTGGAGACGGTATTCTGTAAGTACGCACGCGTGGTGATTTCATTTTCTGTAGGATGGATAGATTGTGAAATATGGTTGTTTCATACTCATAATAACATATCAGTATATGATTGATACTGATTTTATTACTTCATAATGAAACAAATAAATAATAAGAAGTGGAAGAAAGAAATGAAGTTGAAAGAATCGGTAACGGACATTACCTCTTCTTTGAAGCGCCTCATTGAGACATCCTCTTAGGGAACTAAAATTGGTCTTTGAAGAAGTCCAATATCTCAAGGATGTTTCTATGGAAGTGTAGAGGAGAATTTGGAAGGGGTTGGCCGAGCATTAAGGCTCAAAGTGGTCTGAGGAAGAGAGGGAGGAGGTGCCCTTTTGTAAAGGAGGAGAGGGGCACCTTTTGAAAAACTAAAAATATTATTTTATTATAAAGTCATATTTGGGTTTTAATAGCTCCAAATTGCGTTTTTTTGAATATAAGGTGGATATGGGTAGAAATCCTCTCATGAAATAGAATTTATACTAGTTTAGGTTTCTATTTTAACCTTATCATTTAGATTTAACTTTAAGTTAAATAACTTTACTTTTACCATGTCTTTTTGTTTTCTTACACTATATGGTTAATAATGTTTCTATAACAAGCCAAAAGGATCCCAAATTGATTATTATTAATATATATATCCTTATCTAAATCATTTTTCCGAACCTTATATTTTTAGGAATAAAATAACAATTAATAATATAATATTTTTTAAAAAAACTATTTTTTGACAATTTTGACACTATTTGGTAATTGATTTTTTTGAAAATCATAACAGACTTATTAGTTAGAAAAACGTTAATTAAATCAATAATAACATGTCATATTAACCAATAAAATTAGTGAAATTCATGAAAAGTCTCAAATTACATTTATTTGGGTATTTATAACATCAATTATGTCAATATTTCATTAATAAGATAATTACTACATCATCTTTGTGTCATAAATAAATTAAATTATTTAATTTCTAAAAATTATAAATAAAATACAATTATGTAGGAAATCTTTTTATCTTTAAAATTAATATTTATAGTCGAATTTATCTTATTTATAACCCTATATTAAAAATGATTTAGTTATTAAACATTGATTTTAACTATTTTAACCCTTTTTTAAATAAATTAATAATAAATGTCCTAATCTATTACAAGTGGGCCGAAATGGTCATATTGTATTCCTAAGGTTGTTTCTGGTCGAATTACGCTTATCCAATAGAATTAGGACATGTGTTAGGGTAATAATAATATCAATTTTACACTTAATTATCTTATTTACTTTTAACCGTAGTTAAAAAAAATAAAAAGTTACTATTCACAAAAAAATTATTTTCATCTCATTGAACCACATTTTATTACTTGATATTAACTGTATCTCTCAGATTTACGAAATTCCACTTACAAGAGCTGTAAAATTATGTTTTATGGGAATTTGCAAATTCTCCAGAAGGTGGGTAAAATACGGTGAAAAGTTCAATAAAATTTTTATATATCTAAAAATATTATAAAATGACTCCAATGACTTAAATTGAACATATATAGGTATTATGTATCAATTTTGACTTAAAATAAATTTAAATAAAATAAATAATTATTTAAATAAAAAGTCAGTTTTTGAATACTAACCCAGTGTTTTCACTATTGATCAAAAATTGAAGGTTTTCAGAAAAATACCAAAAATTCACCCTAGGCTAATTTCAATATTCTGAATCCAAAAATGAAGTCAATTTTTAAAGATAAAATTTATTAAATTTAAAAAATTGGGTATTACTATTCATAACGTCTAGTTTATATAACATATCATTGTTTAGCGAAACACGGTATTGCGTACAACACATGCTATCGTGGAAGGTTGTGATTGTGTGTAATGCAAGCCAAGTCAGGGATGCGTGTTGTGAAAGCTTCTTTTGGTGTAGCGTACAACACAAGACATTAATGAAATTAAAAAGAATATTTTATGCTAGGTTGGGCTGAGCGGGCCGGACCAAACCCAATGGGTCATCCCATACTATGTCGGGCTGGATCGGTCCGACCGGGTTAGACAGGATTCGGGCCCACTGCAACCCTTTACTTTATTTGTCCATATCTTTGACACCAGTCGTCCGTTGGATGAACCGTCAGCGGCGCGGGTAATCTTGGAGCGTGGTGGTCCCTTTGAGTATACCCCACTATAGTTTTGGGTATAGATGAGATATGGTCCGGTTGGATCGCACACGAATCCAACCGGGCCCCCAGGACTAAAAGGCGAATAACTCATAGACCGAGTGTCTGATTGACGCATCGTCTGTTGAGTTGAGACCCCTATGACGTGGCAGACCTTTGAGATACTTCTTCGTGGGACTTTGTGACAATTGATGTATCGACACTTGGTGTGAGGCGTGGAATCTCCTGGAATCGGGTGTGCTTTGTGCGGAAACCCTGTGGCTGGAAGTGCTTTGACTACTGTTCCTGGATCTTGTGTGGGTTCGACAACTGTGACTACTATTCCTAGATCCTACGTGGGTCTGATAGCTTTGACTACTGTTCCTGGATCCTCTGTGGGTTCAACAGCTCTGTCTACTATTCCTGAATCCTGTGTGTTTTCGACAGCTCTGATACTCTTCCTAGATCCCGTGTGGGTTCGACAGCTCTGACTACTATTCCTGGATCCTATGTGGATTCGACAGAATAGATGATTTAGTGACTACATATAATCATCTCTAACACTCTACATGAGTTATATACCTGTGTGAGCTGAGTCATTAACTTTGTGGTTTCCTTATGATTGAAATGGATTAATTGATAACTTAGGTATATGTATGGTCATATACCTAAGTGGGCTTATCTATTAATTTCATACCTTGTGGTTTATCCTTATTGTATATTGTCATTCCTGGAGGGTCCTGGGGTCCATATTGAGTATCGTTATACTCACCCCTACACAAGCTATGCACGCACCTCATTGTGTTGGATGCAGACGACAGACAACGCTAACCAGGGCTATGAGTACCAGGACTAGACGGTACCTGGAAGTGGACCTTGCTGCGTAACGGTACACGGAGGAGACAGATGGATGTGGAGTGTTGAGGAGGGGATCTCTATCTACCTTTCAGGTAGGAACCGCGGAGGAAGACTCAGTGGTTGTTTTACTATTTCCTCAGTTGTAGTTTTACCTTCAGTTCTTGAACTATCTAGTTGGGCTTGTATTCTGGCCCCTTTTCAATTACTGTACTCACTTGTTGGTTATTTAGTTTACTCATGATCATATTTTCTACGTGTGTTTACATCTTATAAAGGTAATTCCTTCACAGTTTTAGGGAATTAGGCCTTTGGTTCTAGTCGCCAGCCCCTGACCTATGGAATGTGGGCTTGGGGTAGTCACGAAATGGGCCCCGGGGGATGGGTCGTAACATTTATAAATAAATTTAAATTTAAATAAAAAGGTAATAATTGACGCTGTCTCTTAACAGTTACATGGTCTAACAGTGTATCTAATTGGTGTCTTTGGAAGATTTTTTCTAGCATGTTCTCTCATACTTAATGCATTCTTCAATCAAGAATTGTGAGTTAAGTAGTGGTAGGTTACTATGTTGGTGTCGACATAACGGTGACTTGTATCTAGTAGTAGGTTAACATAGAGGTTAATCATTCTTATAATAGATCATAGTTTGTGAAAATTATGAATCGAGTATGTTAGTATCTTGATGTGATGATGACTCATACATAGAAAAAAATTTGTGAGGTTTTGGGTATCATGATGCAACGGAGTATCAACAATTTTTCTAAATTCAACATCTTTGATTAAGGGGAGACATTTGATAGTGATACATCTCAATAGTAAGACCATATCAATAGTACTTCATACATAGATTATTTTATTCCATCAATGATATTTCCAATAGTGAGTCCACCAAAATGACGCATTAGCCTTAATAGTTATAGTGAGTCCACCATAATTGTGACTAAAGCATAACAGTTTCTTATATACTTACAAACTGTCTTATGTTGTAAAATTTTAATAGAATAGATTAATATTATATATAAACATGATTAATCATAATGAATCCAAATTTAACTTGATGAATCCTGATTTTTTAGCATTTAAACTAGGGGAGTCCAACAATATACCCCATTTTGATGATTACAAATCATGATAATATACAAGAAACAATATTTCATTCCAACTTATCTAAGTAAAAAAGAAAAGTATTCTACTTAACATGCCATAAATATCATTAGAGATTAAATTATAAGATAAAAATAATAAAATAAAATTAAATACAATACACATTCTCTAAATTCTATACTCATTCTACCCCTTTTGGTATTTTCAAAATGATATGAAAATAATATGAGAGAAATAATATAGAATATATAAAGAGAGATAATATATTACATTATAAGAATATAATTCATTGAATGAGAAAAAGTTAAAAATAAATCACTATCAGAGAAACATCTAAAGTCCATTATTCTGAAAGGAAGTATCCCTGAATGATTTTCCCTTATCATATGATGTCGGTGGAGAAAACATAGGTATTGAAGGGAATTCGGTATCGAATTGATGAATGGGTACTCCATAAGGGAAGGTAGCAGCAAGACCTTTATTAGACGAAGGGGGTTTGATTATTATCGATAGATAAAAGACCTTATATGACTATGTTCCTTTGCTGAAGACATAGGAAATGGTTAAAGGGTTGGAGGAAGTGCAGAAAAAGGGTCTTGTGTGAACGAATCTCTTAACGGAGGATCAAAATACTAGTGGATGGAACAAGAGGGCATATTCTCAGACATAGGTCGAATTTGGAATGCCTATGGATTATAATGTTAGTACTCTAAACATATAGATAGGACTTCAAGAAGTAGATAAAATTTTTAATGATCTTCACACCTTTCTCCATTACCTTTTTAAAATCATCCATGTTTTCCATGACCATTTTAAGGGAAAAAGTTAGATCCTTTTACTATCTAAATTGTCCATTTAAATATTAGGTGAAAGGGGTTATCCTTAAATTCTCCACCATGTATTTAAAATGATAATTGATCTAATTATTTATATAAATCATCGATAAGTAATACTACACATTTATTTGTAATGGTATCATGATCATATTTGGCCTCTTTAATGTAATGTTGTACCAAGTCAGGTACATCATTACTCATGTGTTGGAATTTACATAAGAATGATTGATAAACACCACCCATCAAGGACTAAAGATCATCCCTTATTACTTTTATGATCATATTAATTTCAGATGTCTGAAAAGGAGTAGTAGCTGAGGTTGAGGCACCTTTTAATTCGTCTCAGATAACTAAACATAATATATCCAAGTCAAGTGCTTGTAACTGAGGTGCATCATCCTCAAAAGATGTTTCTACAAGTAATTTGAAAACCTTTTTCCATGATTCCCTATATTCAGATTTCATGCCCTTAACAATTGGAATGAGAGAAGCCAGTTCATCGCTCAATATTTTGTTCTCCATTCACACTTCTTGATGTTTAGAAATAATTTATTGTGGAATCTGGGAGATAACATTCTATTCAAGAATAGTTGCATCACATTCACTAATATGAGACATTGGTGCTGGTTGAGGTTGAAGGATATCTACAATAGTTGAGCACAATTCTTCTTTAAAAACATAGAATTCATTATTACTCACAATATCAGTAGGAAAAGGTGATATTGTAGAATTATAAGCTATTTTTGTATCTATTTCAACATTAACTACCTGATTTGGATGCTCTTTAGAAACAAGAGACCCCTAAGGATCAATATTTTCAACATCATAATCTAGATAGTCAAAGCCCTACATTACATTTTTAGGATGTTTTTTCTATTCAGATATTGTTGTTAAATCCAAATGGGTAAGAGTATAAAATTTAACTCTATGATAAGGTTACTCCTCCTAAATGGGTTCTTTTTTTTCAACTTGAACTTCATATTGAAATTGAACAACTAGAAATTCATCCACAACAAAAATAGTGTATGGAGGCTTTTTATGTTCCATGAATATTTCCTTTTCGAATAAAATGGTTTCAGTATGATTTCTAGATTCTGCATCAGGACCTTGGTCATTATCATCATTCTGCATCAGGACCATGGTCATTATCATCATTATATGAACCACAATCGCATTTTACACTTTTTTCTATTTCTTATTATTCTATTTCTTCATCTACATAACATTCCCTTGATTCAACAGACTCTTCCTCCTCCACTTCTTCATCTTTTTTATCTAATTTTCTTCATCTTCTTAATTATTCTCTTCCCCTTAATAATCCTCATCTTCCTCTTGTCTTCCACTTCCACTAGCATATTCAACATCCTTAGAATATTTTGTTTCATCATCACCATCCCTTACGAGAGATTCCCTTTTTGTAAGTTCTTTTGGAGGACTAGGTGAACCATATGTAATCCCTTTAAGACTTCCTACAATGCTAATATTACTTATGTCATCAATAAGGGATTTCATTTCATTATCTACCTTATATACATTTTCCTCTACATCCCAATACATTACAACAACATCTGGTCTTAAAGTATGGTAAACCATATCTTTTATTCTGGTGGTGGTGTAGAATATGACTGAGTTCTTCATATATTTTCACATTATATTCTACCCACAATCTCTTCTAAAGATTTTGTATTATATTCATTATTTTTCATAAAGCCTTGGTAATGAAAAATCTACAACAATCTATGATATTTTCTTCACATTAATATATTAGTCCTTTATCATTTAGCAAAGAAGAAATGATATTCTAATAAAAATTGGAGTTGGAATTTGAATGTGGATTTATCATTTTTTGACATATGAACCATAAGGCATATTCACAAGTCGATCTTGTTCTCTTATTTCCAAATATATAATAAATAAACATCCTGATACTTCGATGTGGGAATGTTAAATTTTCATGCTCATATTTTATGTTGAATGAAGTTAAAAAACTATCTACATTCTCCATCATGTTTTATTTCTATCGGTATTCTAGGAACTTCATCCTTGGTAAGCCTAGTTATGTCTATTTCATCATTTAATATATCACTTGTAGGAGGAACACTACCTTGGTGGTTTTCCTAAATACCTGCATGAGTTACATTGAGACACTCAACCCATTTACAAGGAGAAAATGGAATCATTTGTCCACTTATTTTGGAGTTTATCATAACTTCATCATTTCCATCAAGAGTGAACTCCACATACAAATAAAACTCATGTACTAGAATCAGATAAAGAGGCCACATGTTATTGTAGATCCATTCCAACCAACCATGTTCTGTCAAAACATTAAAAAAATGAGACATTCTTAATAAGAGCCAGTCACCATGCAGTTTCTTTTCTTGAATGATTAAATGGGTTGTGAGATCATGGTTAATAGGTTTGGGTTTATTATTACTTGATTCACCTTTTTTCTTCTTCAAAGGAAAAGACTCATCTTGAGACTTAACAAAAAAACTATTTACTTGAACCATTTCATGGATTCCGAGGTCTTGGATCGAAGGAATAAGGAAGTAGAGGTTCGTGAAAGAATGGATTGGTTTTGAGGGATTGGTATGTAAAAAATGATTTGGATAAATTCAATTTTAATCATTTATTGATTCCAAATTAATAAATTGAAAATTTGGAATAAAATTAATAGAAATAAATTAAACAGTTATTTTATGTTTGAACTAGGAATATAATAATGTAAAGAACTTTAAGACACAATAGTGAGTCCTAACAACAAGTCATTTATGGTGAGTCCCAATGGTGAGTCCCCAAAAGTTTGTCCCAACAGTGATTCAACAAAAAGTTGGTCCCAATGGAGAGTCACTAAAAATTGTTTATCCCCAACTCATGTCTCATGTAGCTCATTCTCTCAGAATTTATTGTCTTAGTAAAAAAAATAAGCAAGTTGATGTTTAGTACCAATGAATTGAAGAGTTATACCACCTTTTTTATAATGATATCTAAAAAAGTTATGTATTTTATCCATATGATTTGTTCTTGAATGAGAAACTGGATTCTTAAAAATGCTAATAACACTTTTTTTATTATAGTTTATAGGGACCATCATAAATTATCATCAATAGTTTAGTAATGTATCATTCATCCACAAAATATAAGCATAAAAACTACCATTATCTATTTTTAAGCTTCAATATTTAATAATGAAACTAAATTGTGTATCATAATACACCATGAAACCAGAGACATTTCCCATAAGTGAAATGTTCTAGAGGTTATTTTTTATCTAACATACAAACACCAAAATTATATTTAGAAAACTAAGTCAAATAGTTGTCCTCAAGTGTATACTTGTCCTAAGTTGATAGTATATTTGAGGTTTTTTAGAATTATTCTAACAACTATTATGTGTGAATCATTAGGATTTGATTGAAAATGAGATAAAACACACAAACTAAACATAATATCTGGTCAGATATAAGTGAAGTAGATACGAAATCCAATCATACCTCTATAATTGGTTTGATCCACTTATTTTTCATCTTCATCAATATCAAATTTACAAGTGGAATTCTTGAGAGTATCCCACATTTCAGTTCAATCCGGGAAAAAAATTAAATTAAAATTAATATATTTATTTTGATTTAAAATAATATTCTACATATATTGGAAAATATGAAATCCAATGAGTTTTCCCATTAAATAAACTAATTTTTCATCATTTTTTAATAGTCAATACATAAATAATTATTTGAAGATCAAAAATAATACCATTAGGATATATTTGAACTAGTAAAACATCATTATAGATTTATTTATGAAAAGATTAAGATCAAAAAATAATTTGGAAAACCCATTTTAAATAAGAAAAGTATTGAGCCTATCATACTAAGCTCTTGGAGCTTGTTTTAAACCACACAAAGCTTTTGTTAACTTGAAACCATGATTTTCAAAATGTGGATTATAAAACCAATGGGTTGTTCAACTAAAACATCCTAAACTATATATCCATTTAGGAATTCACTTTTAAAATCCATTTGATACGGTTTGAAATTAAGATGTGAAACATATGGAAACATTATTATAATGGATTTAAGTCGAACCATAGGTGCAATGGTTTATTTATAGTCTATTCATTCTTCTTGAATATAACATTATGTAACTAGTCTGGTTTTATTTCATACAATAGTTCCAACTTCATTAACATTTTTTCTAAAAAAAACATAGTTCTTACGGTCATGGTGTATTTGGGTCTATCAAAAAGTTTACAAAATTTGTTTCTTTCAAAATGATTTAATTATTCATGTATAAACACCATTAAAAATTCATCATTCATTGAATTTGTTATGTTCTTAGATTCAATCCATGAAAAAAAATAATTTATGATCAACCAGGTTTCATAGAGAAGCTATAGTCATTGTCCCTTTGTCTAAGTCAAAACTACAACATCTAAAGTATGGGTTTTAAAAGTCCAAATAGGTATACAATAGGAAGGGCTGGTCACTTCAAGTTCATCTATATGTTCATGTTCCTTTTGGTAAAAATCTATAAATTTTCCACAATTGATTAATTTTTCTTCTTGTTTTACAAAATAATCAAAATATTTATATTTTAATTCTAGATTCCTCATATCATCCTCAATATTTTCTATAGAGTTTTTTGAATCATGTGGATTTGTTTCATCAAATATTACGTGTACAGATTCATTCTCACATTTGGTTCTCTTATTAAAGACTCTATAAGATTTACTATAGATTTAAAAACATAATAAAATTCCTTCATTTCCATATGTGGAAAATTTGTAAAAAATGTCCTTTTAATTATGAAAAAATGATTTGAAACTAAATATTTTATGTAAAGAGCATTGAGTTTCCTATTATTCCACAATTCATATGGGGGTATTTCTTTAGGATATGTATAATTTGGACTCTATTGATTATATAGAAAGATGTATTCATATATTCTACCAAAAAATAAATAGGTAGAACATATTCATTAAGAATAGACCACACTATCTCATTTAAGGTTCTATTTCTCCTTTCTACAACATCATCTCTGCAGGTGTTTCCATGGAGCATACGAAGTTATGAAAATAGACATTTTTTGAGAAACAAGATTCAAATTATTGATTTTAAATGTCACTAACAAGGTCACTTATTAATTTAATGAGTCTAATTCCACTTAGGTTTTCTACAGATCTAGCATGCTTGGTGAAATAAGGAAAAGCCTAACTTTTGTGAGCTAAAATAAAGGCCCATGTATACCATGAAAATTAAAATACATGAACATAGAAATATGTATTCACATTTTATCATGAAATTATATATGGTCCAATAAAATCTATGTGAACCAGCTCACAAGATTGAGAATTTGAATCCTCTTTCTTTGGTATAATGATATTATAGGTTAATTTCCTTTTTGACGAGGATTACAAACATTATTATTTCAATATTCCAGTTTAGTTATATCCTTAACTAATCCTTTTCTAGTAGGATTTATATGAGAGTGAATGTTTTATTGGCCAAATCTCTTATCTCAGGGCTAAGAATATTTGTTAAAGGCACTTAAGTAATAAACATTCTGTGAGAGTAAGGAATCCATATTAACCACCTAAACATGTTCATTTATAAAATCAGTAAATACAAAATAATTCATAGAATTGAAAACATTACAAGAATAATTTTATAATTAAAAATGAAAATCATAATCACAGAACTGGGAAATGCTTAGAAGATTATACTTTAGACCATCAAAAAAACAACATTAAAAATAAATATAGAATTATTGTTACCAATTTGGCCATGGCCAATAAATTCCACCTTTTATTTGTCACCATAGGTGACATGTCAACCATTAATCATTAGGAGGTTATCGATGCTAATGTAGTCCTTAATTATGTTTCTTGAACACTCACAATCCATGTAGCTTAATTTCTTATAGGAGATCATAAAACAACTATCCTAAAAAAAGTTTAAACAAGAATTGGCATTGGTTCTCAGATTTTCTTAGGTACATTAGTATTAATAATTAATACTTTAGAAGCACAAATTTTCTTAATTTGTTTCTTGTAATAAGTTATTAATGTTTTAGAAAAAAAATTATCAGGTCCAAAATAGTAATAAGTAGTAAAGGATTTTATAGTGCTATTACATGTGGAAATTTTTTGAATTTATTCATAAAACCAATTTTTCCCAATTTGGATACAAAAAATTATAATTAATAAAATTTCATTACCCAGGTTGATAACCAATGCCACTATTATATTTAACAGTAAATTTTTTTCCATGAAATTGAGTTATGTTATTTTTACCATTTGAATATTTTTATAGATCCTTCTTAAATTTCACATGAGAAATATTTTGTTTAGTATTCACATTAATTAGTATATCATTCTTCTCATTTTCTATAGCAATCATAGATTTAATAATAGTAGAAAGAGAATATTGTTTCATGAGAGATTTATTTTTATATTTTAGCTCATTGAATGCCTCTTTAAGAATTTTGTTGTATTAAAGAATTTCATCTTTGGTCATATTTTTAGAAGTGTCACATTCAGATTCATCTCTAGAATAGTATGAATTCACTGTAGGAGATACTAAGGTTACCTCATATGTGTTTTTCATATAACTCATGTTGGATTTGAAAGCCTTTTAATCATGTGATGATTCCGATTATCTACAGTTGTGCAATGAAGCACTCGAGGTAACCTTCAAAACATTCTTATATTTTCTATCATTGTCCTCATATTTTGTAATTTACTTCAGATTGCGACATTCAAACATCACATGACCTTTCCTTTTACAATCATAGTAAATTATCTCATTTTTATTCTCTCAACTTTTCCAATCCATTTTCTAGTTAACATCAATGTAATTTTTAATTATGTTGCTAGGATTTCTAACTAAATTTTTTTTATTAGAATTTATTTAATATCAAGGATCAATCAGCTGTCTCATCATCACAATCAGTTGATGAATCTTCTTTACTGGAACATTCTACATGAACATGAAATTTCTCTTTTTGTTTGGTTGTAGTGGTATTAAAAGACACTAACATTCTTCAAGTTTTATCTTATTATCTATTAACATTCACATCTTCCTCATACATTATAAATATTCCTATCATCTCTTTTATAGTTAGTTTATTGATTTCATAAAATTCCTTAATTGAGACGGATGTCCCTCTCCACCTTTCTAGAATAAATCTCAAGATTCACATGATATGTTATTTTTTAGTGATTATTTTTCCCAGTGAGATCATTGTATTTTAAACATCATTGATCTTTAGATACATTTTAAAGAGAGGCTCATCATGCATTATTTTAAATTTATCATATTTAATAGTATATGTGATAAGACTTATTTCTTTAACATTAGTGGTTCCTTCATGTGAAACAACTAATGTATCCCAAATCAAAAAGGTTGTTTCACATGAATAAATAATATTATATCATTCATTATTAAAGAACAATATAATAAATTTATATCATTGAAAATATTATTATAGGTTTCAAGATTTGGGTCATCTCATGCATTTATAGCTATATAAAATATTTTATATTTACCTACAATTGAAGACAAGATTTAAAACAATTATATATAAATGAATCTCCATTTTTATTTTCCATTTATTATAATTTTTTCTATTTAAATAGGGAGGTTTGTTGGTAGAAACACCTTCATATAAAGTATCCATGTTAAATAATAAGTATATGTTTTAATTAACTACAAATTTTTAATTTACATAAACTTTGAGATCATTAAATCACAAATAAAATCACTGTTGAAATGATTTGATCACTTTTTAACAATGAAATCCCAAAAGTAAGATCCTTTGATATCAAATGTTTGTCCGAGTAGGAAAATCAAGGGGGGTTACATTAGTTCTTATAAAAATTTCTATACAAATGATTTATTAAAAAGTCCAAAATTTTAAATAATAAACATCCTTGTTTCTAATGTAGAATATTTATAAATGTTTTTATATTTTAAATGGTTTCTCAAAGATAGATTAATTATAAATTGAAATAATAATAAATACTATTTTAACATTTTAAACCAATTGAACAAATCAATTTAAATACACAGACGATCTAAATTAACTATCAAAGGCAAATAAGTTTTTCATTTATAAATGGATAATGGAGTGAAAAAATAAATTTGAAAGGCATAGCCGAATTAAAAATAATAGGTTTAGTCTCAAGATGAGACTTAATCATCTCCACTTGGTGATCACCAACCACATAGTATTTTATATAAATAAAAATTGATCCACAACCTAGATTGGGGTAATCAACAACATACTCAATTGTCCTGCTAAACAAGACCTATTCCACAGTTTCTGTGGGATTGAAAAAACAAACAATCAATGTAGGGTCCTCTACCACTATTATCTATGGGAGTGTAAGGTGAAAAGGATGGTGTGTGCTGATATATATGTATATTCTAGTTTTCCTTTGGAGTTAGTGTGATTTCATAAAATAGAGAGACACAGACTACTCACAATATAAAAATAGTACCCAAGTAAATCAAAAATAAAAGAATAGAGTTAGAAATATCAGTGTGATAGGAAATACTGATTACAACTCTAAGAAGTATTCTTGATGTGAAACATGAGTGGACTTTCAGAAATAGATGGAAAAAGAGAGTGTCTATTTTCTATTTTCAATGAGTTATTGATATTCTTGACGATTTAATCTCCTCTCATAGTTTTTTACAGAAAAGTGTTGTACATTTTGAGTTCTCATTAATATCTTCTTTTATCTAAAACTAGTAGTTATTGTTATTTACTTAAGTGCACAAATGGCCATCCTATATTATTTTTTATCTAATATTCACTTTATACACTACAGCAGAGAAGGATTGTGATCTCAATCGTATCTACGTACCTCATACCTCGTACTGTAGTCTAAAAATGATATAAATGTTGTCTACAAAAATAATTACAATTACATTAAATTAATTACTAGTAATTTTACATAAATATGACTGTTAGAGTGTAATTTAATTTTTTTACAAAGTATAAATTTACAGTGTCTCTGAACGGTGGCTTTTTCTGACGGTGTCTCTTAGCAGTGTATTAGAACAGTGTCTTATAAATGGTGTCTCATAATTAAAGAATTATGTAATTTGGAAGAGTGAGTCAAGTATGGTAGGTCAACATTATGGTGACATGAATCTGGAAATAGGTCGACATAGAATTTACTCATTCCAACAGTCACTCATACATTGAACAAATTCTTAATTGAGTGTGTCGGTAGCTGGATTCGATTGTGACACATTATTACCTAAAATTATGAGAGGCTATCTAGAGCATGATGCAACGACCTATCATCCATTTTCAAAATTCAGTATTTGTGTTATGGTTTTTACTTTTTACAGTGATACATCTCAATTGTTAGTCCATATCAATAGTAGCTCATACTTATACAATTTTATACCGTTAGTGAGATGTCCAATAGTGAGTCCACCGTAATAGTGTCTTTTCATTAATAATGATAGTGATTCCACCATATGGGTTACTCAACCTTAACATTTTCTTATATTTTTATACCCTATAATATAATTAAAAACAATATAAATAGATTAGGGTTATATATATACATGTTTAAACATAATTAAACATGAATTGACATGATTAAGAAAGATTTGTGAGCATTATTACTGGGGAGGACAACACATATACTATCATGATTTATGTTATTTTGACATAATTATGATTCCACAATCTTATGGTATTATTTCTATTATGATATGACCCCTTTCATTAGATCATATTATTTATGATATCAGGATATGTCTCTTGAGTCGTATATCTTTTTCAACCATCAAGATTTTCTATAAATATTCCCCTATTGGGATTTACAAATCACCCAATTTATTCATGAATTTAACCAAGGTTCCATTTTTGGTAATATAATATATATATTATTTAAGATCACATTACACATATTTGAATAAATATATAATAGTTATGTTTTATATTAATTTATCATGTAACACATCTCACAAATAAAATAGGCCTCTAGATTTTTGGTTTGTATTTTATAGATATTTTTGTTAAAAGTCATGTTATAAATAGTTTGTGGTAATTTTTGTTTTATAAAAATTTAGGATGACCCTTGTTGACAATAAATTAGTTGTGATAAAAATTCACCATATGAAAATGGGTCATTTCAACTATGCTAGATATTATCCATATTTTATGAGTTATGAAGCATTTCAATAAAATGTTTCTATATGTGTTTGATGTTATAACATCATGTGGATGGATACATGGAATAAAAAATTTAAATACATTTATTAAAATAAATTTGGATTGTTATCCAATGTTTAATTTAAAAAATAGTTTATAGTAATTGATAAAATGATTCACACCTAGAAGTGTATTTTTATTTACTTTGGGACCACTTAATAAATTAAGAGTAGTGGAAATGAAACTATAAATTTTATAGATGATAAATTGAATGGATCAAAAATAGTATGTGAATGGATTTAAGGCAGTAGGTGTTCATTACTCTTGTCATTAAAAGGGAATCAACATGTGTGGCCTCTTCAAAACCTCCTCACAAGAGAACCCACTATCCATAAAGGGATAACTCTAGATAGAACCTCAGAAGGGAATGAGTATTTACAGCGAATATGGAAGAGCACCCCAAAGGGTGATAACAAGAATAGTGATGGTTATACAGAAAAATTGATCAACATTAGTCATTTTTTCAACCTAGTTAAGAACCGGGTGACTCGGCATAACGAGTGGACCTCGAGGGAGGGATAAATTCACCCAACATTTAGCTACTAGGAATCAATCCATTAACCTCTCAAGGAACATCTTGGTTGGGATGAGGGTAATGAATTATTATTTTTAAAATTTAGTAATGAAAACCCACTCAGTATTAGAGGAGTTTTACTATTTGGAATTAGTTATATGATGTTAAAGACCAAAAAATCACAAGGAATATTTGATCGATTGAACTATATTCATAGAAGTTTATCATATATTTATGATGAAGGTAATTTATTTTTATATATAAGGATAAATCCTTGTTGTGGATGGTGAGATATATTTATATGTTAACCAATGTGTTATGAATAAAAGATATTGTTTTTGAATTTATCAAATACGGAAATTCATGCTATTATGTATGAATAAGTTGAATTCTATGCGTCATGTAATTTTTAACCACATATTCAGATAGTTGGTAATGATAATTATCCAAATGAACAATGTATTAATTAATCTAGACAACTAGAAAAGGAACATCATTTTTTACAAGAATAAGATAAATTACAATGAAAATGAGTTTTTTAGAAAATATTAGATATTTCTATAATAAGTATAGTTAAAATGGTTAAAACAACATAACATTATAAATCCTAATTTTAGAAGACTTATATTGGCTTAAAAAATTAAGAGGGATATGGTGTACTTATTCTTACAGTAAGAAATGATAACATAGAAAACCATGATTCATTATGATCTATAGTTGAATTTAATAGTGATGTCGAAGACTTAAATTAGAAAATTATGTTACATTAAAAGTAAAAAATCATATGAATACTATTTTTGATTTAATTGATACAAATTAAGTAGATAATGTTTTTTTGAAATTTAATCTATGAATGATACATATTGGAAGAAGTTATTGATGATTAATTTCAATTTTAAATGAATTATCAATACATTGAACCATTTTATTATTTATCTCATAGGGTAATGAAAATATAAATATGGTGTTATGTAAATATATCAAAACAAAGGGTTATAATCTTGATAGGTAATGAAAAAGTTGAAAAAGTTGTAATTTATTGATGTTTTTATAGAGAAAAAATGAATGGGCATATACCATATTCATTGAAGAGATTTATATTACAATTTAATTACTTCAAAATGAGATCATAAATTTTGAACTATAGTTTTTTATTAGAATATAATGGATTTGGTTGCTTTTGTAAGAGCTGAAAATTTGATGTAGAAATATAAATAGTACATTGATGATTATGGAGAACATTGAATGTGTTGATATTTTGAATTCATTTATATAAAGAGTTTAATAATTTAGGGATAGATTAGAATGGTTGATGTTGAACATTAATGATGTGAGTGATAAATTTTTCAATAATTAAATTATTTTTATGTATTTGGATTTATATAACGCGTCTAAAAAATAAAAATGGAATATTTGTCATCTATGTGATGTTTATGAGTCATTATTAGAAGATTTTTGAATCCAGATCCCATAGTGGTAAAAGGTGGAATTATTGAGTAATCAATAATGATTTTTAAAGAATGAGACTAATCTTCAGTCACAATAGTTGTTATTTTAATTTATCAACTATGTACCACATAAATCATATACTTAAAGGTATTATATGTTTAATTAGATATAAGAAATTTTAGAGAAGTCTCAAATATAGTTTACCATAAATAGGATCACTCAAATGAAGTTTAATAGGTTATGAGTAAAGAAAAAATACTTTATAAGTGAATTTGTAAATGTAATTTAGTAACATAATTTTAAAAATTATTATTATATGGTTTTTTAATAGTAGGATAAAGTAGTTTATCAGTGAATAAGAAATTGTTAATGTTTTATATTGGTGGTTTGCGAAGAGTTATGTTTTATATGAACTGACAAGATATTTTATTAGAGTTGATTATTATTTTTAAATGATCTATAATCATTGATCACTCAAAAAAATATTCATAATCATTTAATGGATTTATATTATAATTATATAATTTATTTCAATGGTTTTATTTGTGACAAATGTAATTGTAACATCCCGTTAAGAACATTTAGGTATTTCCCATCATAGTATTCTTTTCCCTCATTATTAGGGTACATTCTGGGACTCCTAAGGATGTAGAGGATTCTTTGAGGAAATTTACTAAAGACAGGGGAAATATATTTGATTTAATTAATGGATTATGTGAATAAATGTGTTAATTGATTTGTAGGGTTCCACCAATGTTCAGAGAAATTTGGATGTGGTCTGGTTTTTTGTGCAGAATATGGAATTTTTTATTGTCTACAATGCAATTTCACATAATGTAATGATTACATGTCATGAATGTTTTACAAGACATGGAAATTATTCATAATGAAAATTTAATTTCAGGATGATTTTTTGAACTGGTAGAAGGTTTTAAAGGTTTAAATTTTGTGAATCAGGTTCATGTTTTGTAATTTACAAATCCAAGATTTTTAATTCAGTGAGACGTGTATTTTAGAAGGTCATTTAATCGGGAATTTACATTACCTGATTGGTATAAATGACATATTGTTGTCATAGTCAATGATTTTAATGTTTTTATAGGTAATTTCTTAATTCAGTTGCATCCTCTTCTTTACCAACCTTAGTGCACTACCAAGTAATTTTGGGTACCTCCACCTATTTGGAATCACTTTTTTTAGTGAATAGTCATCATTGTTGTTGTACTAGGTCTTCCTAGTTAAGTGATCTACAAGTTCTTTGTAACCCTTGAATGTAGTATTGTAATTGTGATATGTTTTTAGATCCTTTTATCTTGTCGTGTTTTCCTTTTCAGATCTTATATGTGATCATATTCTGTAGGGACAATACTTTATTTGTTATGTTTTAGAGGATGCATGTCTTTTGAGGTTTTTTCCTGATCCACACTTTTCACAATAATATATTTTTATGGGATGTGATTAAAATACATAAAAATCAATCTCACATCCTCAATTTTTGAACTTGTTTTCGATTTCGGTATGTGGACCCCAATGTGGGCATGTTTGACAAGAGATTAAGGAATCATGTTCTCTCTCTAGCCTATATTGGATAAATTGTATTGTAGTATTTTTATATATTTTTTAAAAATAAAGATCTATGAAGGTTTTTTGGTGTGGAAATATGTTTTTATTAAAATCCGGTTTACCACTTGTTTTTCTAAAATAAAAGGTGTTTTCAAATCATTGTGAAATGGATTTATGAAATGTTTTCAAGCCATGTTTTTTATGAAATAGTTTGGAAATAGATCACATGGTAAGGCTTGGGACTTTGGTATAAGGTATTGTAATAGGACTAGTCCATTTTTCATGGTTCCACTCATGGTGTGATACAATGATCTATAGTACCATTAACATTGGGACTTGTTATACACATTGGGGGTTAACTTTCTAGGGGGTTTCATTACTCTCATGATTCTATGCATATATCTAGAGACATTATGTGTTTAATTGAAAATGTTTATATATGATTGTCCATGTTAAACATAAATGTGGTGATCCTTGGTGTTATGTTACCTATGATTTGGCTTGTATTGTTCTAGTTTTACTAACATGGATTATATTTGTTATGTGATTCAAATTTGGTTTTATTTGAATAATTTTTCTATATGAAATTATTGAAACTATTTTACCTTACTTGTTTTGGAAATTTTAATAATATAGTAATTATATGTTTTACAATGATTTTTATATAAAAACATCTTAACTACTTATCATGTATTTTCAATTTAATACTAAGAATGTTAATATTTTTTACAGATAATTATTATAGAATACATGGGTGGGATCATAATAATCCTTATAGCTCAAAACTGGGACACCCCTTTGTTGGTGTGTAATCCTTTATTTGTATTTAGATGAAGGGAAATGAAAGGTTGTACAGTGTGGTGGTCAGGTTTTTTCTTGTTTTGTCAGGGTATTTGGATGTGATATGGTTGGATTTTCCCATGATATCACCTAGAGTGTTTTTTTATATTAGTTTTACTTTTAGATCAGACATGTATCTTAGATTTGTGTAGCTTATTTTTATTTCTATCACTTATGTCGTTTACTTTTTTATAAGATATAAACTTATTTTTTATTATTATTCTATTTCTTTATGTCATATATATATATATATATATCATGTTTTTTACTTTGGGATTAGAGAAATTGATCCCTCTAGTTGTTATTGACGACCAACTGCTAATCACCCACCCATGGGGGTCAAAAATACCTTTCAGGTACATAGCAATTTGGGATAATTGCCGGTTTGAGAGAGTATCCGGGTTGGGTTCATCATAGTTTGGTATCAGAGGTCGTCTTTCCTCAATCATTTTCATCTTGGTATTTTGGGAAGCCTAAAGAATAGATTTTTGGGATGTGTGACTAGAATATTATATTCAATATCATAATCTAATTTTTTTCTTATGGTTTTCTATATTGAACTCAGATTATTCTTTTTTTATCATTTCATATATTTCATTTTTCAATAGTATGATTCCATGACATCTTCCACGGGTTCCTCGGGAGGGTGAAATGAACTCTCCTTAAGGGAATATCCAGGGTGATCATAATCTTGTTTTGTCCAACATGCTGTAATTTTTTGTTATCGAACTAAATCCACCACGAGTCCAGAACATAATTGTTGATGAATATCCGGATCTTTAGGGTGAATGATATCAATAATGGGAGTTCTTTCATGATAAGTCATCATCTTTTATGGTTTCGAATGAACTTAAAGTGGAAAAGGACTGCATGAACATGATAAATCAGATTTTTTAATTCCAATATACAAAATAAAGTATCCTAGAGATATGTGTGGAACATAGAAATATGGTTCCTAGTAAGTGATGGTGGGATTCCATGTTAAAGGAATACAGTCATGTGGAATTAGAATGGTGTGGTTTTAAGTCTCTCATCTTCAAAAAGGTTTTTCTTAGTCATTGGTCATGGAAATGACTCCTGAGTTCCTCTCTTTGAAGCAATGAGAGAATTCAGTTTCAGGGTACCCCAATCATTTTGATGAGATAGTTCATTTTTCACCAAAGGTTTTAAATAATGACCCGATAAAGGATTCAATGTACCTAGAAGGTTTATTATTAGATATTAGATCACTTGTATTTATAATTAATCTTTCAACCTATTCAGAAACCATATAAATGTAAATGATGATATAGATGGATTTCATAGAAATTCTTGCTTGTTTTAATCTTTATCTTCCACCTAGTGGAAGCTAAAATAGTTCTAATGGGAATAATAATATGTTTAAATATCATCATTGGAGTAGAGGTGGTTGTTCTCAGTGTTTTGCATCCACTTTAGATTCATTTAAATTTATAAATGCTCCTCTAAATTTCATTCTGTGTGGAATGTTCAGGACTGCATAACATTCATGTTCCACAACATTGATGGTATAAAAGAGTTATGGATGTTATGGACATAAAAATCATTTTTATATATCTTCTTCTACACAAATTTATGTTCTAGTATCATCAGATACAAAGTCTACTATGGTATGGTCAGATAATTCAATGACAATAAGGCCCCATCCATAGGCCTCGAGAGGGAATCACTTCCACAAATTAGTTGAGTTTTTGGGAGATGTAAATGAATAAAAAACTATAGTGAGAGGTAAAATCATAATTATATCTTTTGTATTGACTGTTTTGTTTGATATCGATGCTTTCCACTCATTTTATCCAACTATTATATGGGTATTTTCAAACATATACCATTACTCATGTCCTTTTTCATAGATTTAACAGAACCTCATGAAAGGAGGAATGATCATATTATTTAGTTTACTTGTTCTCTATCGATATCCAATTCATATTTTTTTTGGAATTTTGTCATTCTCTATCTGGATATGTTTGATTACATAATAAATACGGCTTGTATTTTTTCTCATCATGCTGAGGTTTATTTTTATCCTTAATGTTCTCTATTTTTCTGAATGATGAGTGATATTAGTCATTTTTGGGATAGTGGGAACTGAGGTATAGTCATGCAAGGCCTTCCAACCTAGAGCTCCAATGATTGTGTTTTTCTGTAGCAGGTGAGCCTGGTGGGTTTTCTTCCTTTGCTGATCTTCATGTTGTTGTTTAGAAATATCCAAAATTATTCTTAATATATTTCTCTACTCTTCCTCTAGAGAGCTATGTAGAGTTTATGATTTAAATAGTGACCAATAAGTAGATGATTTCAATACACTTGTATCTTATGGAACCATTAGAGTGGAAAGATATCAACATTTAGTTATAGGAGATGATGGTGAATGGATTTTTCAACCATGCATTTTTCCTTGGGAAACCTCTATGCACATTGGTGAAAAGGTAGATGGGTCACAATAATTATCTGTGGACTATCAGAAGTTTAATTGTGAAATAGTTAAAAAAATTATCCATTTCCTCATATGAATGATTTTTATTAACATTTAAATAGGTAAAACTGGTTTCTAATAGTAAATATTTTCTGAAGTTGTGATCAACTCAGTGTTTTGGAGTCTAATAAAATAATAACAAATTGGGGGATAAGGTTATGCATTAGAAATATATTGGGATGATATTTTTGTTTGCCTAATTCTCCTTCAGTTTTTATGTATTTGATGAACTAGAAATTCCATGAGTATCTTGGCACATTTCTGGTAGTGTTCATGAAATATATTTTGTTTTATTTGAGATCTGAGCATGAGAATAATCATTATTAGAGGTTGGTTCTCAAAAACATGAGGACTCAACATTTGTTTGTATATATTTTGAAATGAAATTTATGGATATATTATGTGATGTTCTTGGGGAACATGATTCCTGAGCATGGATTATTAGTTTATTATAAGAAGTTGAATGATTTTTAGTCTTGGAAGGAACTAATGAACATCATTGAGATTTTGAGCTTCTTTGTTATTACAATATATTACCGATGGTTTGTTGAGGTATTCTCAGAGTTGGAATCACAGATTATTTCTCTTTCCAGGAAAGGGGTGAAATACACATTGGATTCAAAGTGTCTTTATTCTTTTTAGGAGACCAAATTTTATGTACATATACTTTTATTTTCATCATAATTTTGAATTGAATGGAGTATGTGGTTTTTGGTGATGCTTCAGGTGGTGTTTTATGATGTTTTCTTATTTAAGAATTTCATATAGAGGATTAAGGTTATCTCAAACGTCAAAATCATTAGAATAATTACCCCACTCATGATTTATATATTATTATGGTCATGTATGCTCATAAGTGTTATGAAAACATGGTTTATAGTGATAGGTTCTCAATATTTTATTACCATAGGAGTCTAAATAAGAATTTTTTTATAGGATTTACTCATAGATATATAAAGTGGTGAAATACCATTAAAAATTTTAATTTGACATAACCTTTACCATGGGGAATGGGAATGTCATTACAAACAATATCAGCAAGAAGGTACCATAGTAGGTTATTCTAGAATCAATGGATGAGTGTAACATTAGGGGGATAATCTCCCTATAACTACTAGATTCTCAAGAGGATGATTTTGGTATGGTTGTAGAAGGTGTGTAGTTATATTCATCCCTTATTGACTATATTCTTAGGGTCATAAGTAGGATGACGAGTTCAAGGGAATTCACGAAAGCCTATATGGTGGGAAGAATATTGTTGGTTGGTCTCTATCATAATATTTTATTCTCTATATTGGGGATTAGGGTTTCATATCGACATCTATGTGGAGCTTATATTTTTTTAATATAATAGTTCATCCAAGTTAACTCAAATTTTCACAAAGAAGATAAATTATGACATAGGACATCGAGCCTAGTGTCAGTGTATGTGTCCTGACATTGAATATTATGTTTCACATTGTTACACCTTCCAACATAGAAAGGACATGAATATGAAACACTCTAGTTTTCTAAAACCTCTTTCGATGCCATTTTGGAAGTAGTATGGGGTCTCCAAATATTTTTTTTGATTACCATTGAATCTCTAATGGATGAATTATATCCGTGTAGAGATTGATTATTTGAGAATGTTAGCTCACTTAATCCCAATCATGGACACTACAAATGTTAAAGATCTCAAAAAGATGTATTTTTAAGAGATCTTGATGTTACATGTGGTTCATTTTTCAATTTTTCAGATGGGGATCCTAGGTTTTCATCATGGATATGGGGGTGTCTCAAAGAGGTGATAGAGTCATAGTATAGGATGATTATAGATAACCATCCATTGAAATATTAATAGATGGGTATTTATATTTAGATTAAAGAGGAAATTCTCTATTTCTAAATGTTTGTTTGTTGTGGGATCATGAGATAACCATTTTTGACTGGTTGAGTTTTCATAATGAAACAGTTATCAACCATCTAACGAAATGGATCCCTTTAAAGATTTTTATGGTCTCCCATGATGATAAAAACTTTATTTTTAAGAGGTCTCCATGGCCACCTTTATAGGACCAAAACTCATTCAATCAATGTTAGTAAGGATTGTGGATATACATTAGTGTGTATTATTATCTCAGAGTCAACATAAATAATAGATGTATTTATTGTGACTTCAATTGGATTTTTTCACTAGTGAGGGTGTCTTCTAGAATGATCATCCTTAGTTGGGGCACCATCATCCTGGTAAATAGGTAATGTTTCCTCCACGATATGTTAGACCAATTTAGGTGATCAAGAAATGTGTAAGGTTTTTTATCAGTTAGATTATTTTGTTTTGTTTATTGTTATTCATGATGTTTTATGCATATCACATCTCATGAAATACCATTCGAACCCCTCCCATGTTTTTTTGGGAGAATATTGAGTTGGATCTAGATGTTTTTGTTAGGCATTACATTTTGGAGATCATTTAATCTCATAAAAAGTATTACATGTGATGGAAATTTCATTAGTCAGTGTGTTATGGTGACTTAGATTAGATACACATGAAATATGATATTGATTCATTGATCATGGAATAGTGGAATGACATATTTTCTAGACATCAAACTACCACATGACTTCCTAGGGATGTAAGTTATTTGGGGTAGGAATTTATAACATCTCATTACCCACATTCATGTACATCTATTCTCTATTTTCAATTCCCTGTTATCTGGGGGAATTTTGGGACTATCGAGTATAAGGAGACTTTAGGGGGAAATTGAGCTAATGTTTGGGGATATATAATTGTTTGAATTAATTTTTTCTAGGTATAAATATGTTAAAGGGATTATAGGGTTCTCCCCAAGTTTTAAGTACATTGGTGTTGGTTATGTATTTTCATAGAATATAGTGTTTTTTTATTAGTTGTGTGATTTCAAGCTATGTAATGATTAAATTTCATTTATTTCTTACACACCTTGATAAGTATTCACAATGTGTACTTGTTATCAGGAAGATGTTGTGAACTGGTAAAAGGTGTGAAAGGCATACACATTGTGAATTAAATTCCCATGATGTAATTTTCTATTCCAGGATTCTTAATCTAAGGAAACATGTTTTTCAGTTAGTCTTTTAATATATAATTTACATGATGTAAAGGATTTATGTGTTTTGGTTATTTTCATCGGATTTTATTTTTATAAAGCTTCATGAGTGATATTTTAATTCATTAAACTGAGGCCACTACTCTCTCAACCAAAAAGATATCCAATTTGATTTTGGGGAACTCTTATCCTTACAAATTTTATAGTTATGTCATTTATTTGTCAGGTTTGTTACACTATGTCCCTAAAGATAAATGATGTTCATGATTCTTCATGTCCCTTAATCACATCAATGACTCTAAAGAATGCTATCTTATATATTGGTCTTGTGGTGTTGTTCATTCTAGATCCACTATGTGATCTTATTATGAGGTATAATCCATTATTGGTTATAGTGTGTGGGGTGTGTGTTCATTGAGGTTTTTGAGGATCTAATCTTTCCATGACATTTTTTGTTTATGGGATGTGATTATAATACATGGAAATCAATCTTATGGACACAATTATTGTACTTTTGTTCCTTTATGTTTCATAGATTCCATTATGGGCCTATTGATCCCCTGTTTTATGTAGGTGGTTTCATATCTATCCTATATTAGATGAACAATATGGATTTGATTTTGTAAATTATTTCCTAAATAAATTTTCATGAATTATTTGTGTGTGTGTAAATGTGTTCTTGATAAAAGATTGTTTTCCAATTATTTTGGTAAAATTGAGAGGTATTTTAAAGGTTTATGAAATGAATTTTTGAAATGTTTTCAACATAGAGTTTTAATGGAATGGTTTGGAAAATATATCACCCGAGAATCCATGGGTACTTAGGTAAAAGGTATAGTAATATGCCTCATCCATTTATTGGGTGGTTTATTCGTGGAGTGTACCTCTACTACCTAGGCCAGTTGATCGAGGTACTTGATAGACCTATTGGGGGGTTCTCAAAATTGGGTGTTCATATTATTTATATATTAGATTCATATACATTGATACTTGGGAATGATTTATTGTCTATATTCATGTACTATTTTCCTAGTTTTCTCGAGCTATTGTGAACCATGGTGTGATGTTTCTTTTTATTTCACTTGAACTATTTTAGCTATTCTGTAATGGGGGTTTTAGGATATATTGTGCATGATTCTGAATGATTTGACTGATTCATGTATATGTAAATCATTGAATCATTTTTAATAGCCCTATTTTGGAAATTTGGAAAATGGGGAAATAATTTTTTTACCTTGATTTAGATATAAAAACTATTTAATAATTTAACATACATTGTTTTATTTAATGTTGATCTTGTTCATATTGATGTATAGTAAGTTGATATGGAAAACCTAGGTGAGATAATATTGAGTCTATTATCTCACACACTACGCACCCCATTTCATGGTTCATAGACCTTTTATGTATTTTGAAGCAGGGAATGGAAAGATTCCATAATAAGGCAATGATGTTTCTATCAGCTGATTATGTGTAGCTGGGGGTGATATGGTGGAAGTTGCCTATACTATCAAATGAAATAGATGATTTGGTTTCTAGTTTTCCATTGTTGTTGAAATTGTATCCCGGATTTTGGTAACATACTTTTGAGGTGTATCTATTATTTTATTTCTTTTTCTTTATAACATATATGGTTGTTTCTTCTTCCACTATTTCTTTATGTATTATATATATGTGTGTGTGTGTGTGTGTCATGTTATTTTACTCAGGATGGGAGAAATAATTACCTTTGTTTTTTTGATGATTGTGTTCTAGTCTCTAACCCGTATTGATCGGGAATACCATTTATATATAAGGAAATTCTATTCTTCTACCAGTTAGAGAGGGTATATAGGTTGGGTATTTCATTGTACTAGCTAAGTGTTTTTAATAGATTTATATAATATGGAATTGGAGACTTTCTAATATATTTTATGGTTAAGATAATGTTTTGTTAGAGTAATCTATAACATTTAAATGATGAATATTGGTTTTTTAGGGTTATGTATAAGATAAAATAGTGGATTTTAGAAGCTATATAATAGTAGGAAATAATTATTTTAATAACAATGTATTTAAATAAAATATTTTTATCATTTTTATCTCATGAATTCCATGATTTGAGCAGGTATTAGTCATGTAATGACCAACCTCAAATACTAGTGAATATTGTGGAAATATTCAAGGTGGTTTCATCCATTTGTAGTGGCCATCATGTTTTACAAACAATAAGGATTATTTACTACAATTATGTGATGCAAAAAAGAAAAAATATAAATAATGTCAAAGAAATGTGATTTATTTTTTGGTGTTGACTTTTGTAAATTGTGAAGAAAAATGATTGAAAACTAAGAAGAAGTCGAGGATAGTATTAAAATATTTGTAATATTAAAATGTTAGAATAAAAGAGAAATAATAAAATAAACATATTTCTATTTTTAAAATTTTAACCTAGAAAAAAAAAGAATAATTTATTTTCCATAGGGCTTTATATATCTCATATTATGTAAGGATAATATTATCAGAATAAATAATAGATCATTATATCTGTGTGGGAGTATTAATTCTATGGTTAAACATATTTTTTATAATTTTAATTCTATACACTTTACATTAGTTTTATAATATTTAAAAAACGGTAAAACCCATTAAAAGTGTTATAATATCCCCTTTACATCATAGACATTTCCTGAACATTGAGTACTAAACCTTTTAATTAAATATGACCATAATTTTTTGATTTTTGTGGATTTTTTCATAAATCAAATTTAATACTTTATTCTACAAAACATTTTATAATTCATAAAAGTGAGTCGAAGTGACCTATCTAGGGTGCCTGTTAACCAAGAAATAGTCATCTGTAATGTTCTAAGACCATTTATTGGGGATGTGTCCTATATTGTGTTGGATGCTCAAGGATGTGTGTGACTAGATGAAAATGGTTTTGGTGACCAAATCCTTGTTGGATGGTGGTCATAACAATAACGGTCCTAAGGTAGTGAAATTATTTGTCAGGTATGTTCCAACCCCACGAAAGGTATAAAATAATAACAAAATTTATAATATCATAATACTGTGGATTTTGAAATAACCTAAACAATTACAACTAGTAAAATATGAACCATTAACACATTTATATTTTGTTTTATATTAGTGTTCATTATATGATATATCACTAAAATTGATATAAAATAATTATTTCATTTCATTATAATAGACACATATCTTTTGTATAATCTTTAATAATAGATAGAAATATATGTATATAACTCTTAATGATAAGTGAAACTGGATACTTTTGTTCTTACATGTCATGAGATATTTCATATACCCTTTTCTATTACAAAACTTTTCTACATAAATATAAGGATTAATATATCATTGAGAATTATATTACATAAATTCATATATACTATTACATGGGGGCATCAACCAAATCATAATTTACATAAGTAATTTATTCTTTAGTTTTTGGAATTTCATGAATTATGTGTTAATGAAGGAACCAATAATTAATTCCTTGTGACCATCATACTGAGATTAAAACACTATTTGACGGTGTTTAAAGGGTTTGAAACCTTAATATTAATTTTTCAATGTTAAATAATAGATCATAAAGATGAGTCTCATGTTATAAATAATAATAATTTTATGAAATGTTTAGAAAAAAATTAAATCAAGTGTAAAAAAAGAAACATTTCTATTCTCATAAACCGTGATTTGAAAGAATCAAAAATCGATTCACGTTTTTTTAAATAGATGGATGAGTAAAAAGATTTGGATTGAAAATGTGAGTAAAAGAGAATCCTTCCTATGATTTAAGAGATTAACTTAACTAGTGTACAACCCTTGTAGGATGGATAATTCTCCCTCACATCATCAATTATCAGTGTTGTAAAAAGAAATATATAAGGATTCTATTAATACAGTTGTCAGTTCTTCATTTTTTTATTCAAATCATGTAAATGGTTAAGGGTATCTTGTGTGTGATATAAATACCATTCATGAATTAATTTTTCATCTATTAAATAGCTATCAAGAAATTATTAGAGAAGCTTAAGGTGATTTAGAGGTCATTTGGAAGCCAAAAGTAGAATTCAGGATAGGATAGAAGAAATTTATATTGTTTTCTGAACTATTATAGTCCCACCGACTAGCTGATAGAGACCACCAGCTCTTTGATAATGCTTATAAGAACAATATCATCCAAGAAGCTACCAGATTGTTGGTGGAATTTGACGGATCCCCATGAGGATTCTTGATTTATATATTTTCCCAAAACACGACCCCATCCATCTTTTACTTATACTCTTTGACCCAATTCATCTTCGAGCACCCTAGGGATCCTATACAGTGATTTTTTGGGATCTCTATCCCCTTCCTACTCCTTATATTGATTAATGAACAATATATTGCTCTTGTGTTCTTCATTCGATGATTTATTTCTAACTATAGATAAAATCCATTCTATAATCAACATCAATACTAAGTAGATCATATATATTTTTATCATGTCTCATGGTTATTTCAAGGTCTTATGAGTTTTTTATTATTTATAGAATCATTATCTGAGTTCATGAAATTGCCTTTTATGTGACAATTATACGAAAATCATTGTCGATAGTTGAACAATTTTTGTAAGTGACACATTTTCCAAACATTCTAGTTAGGATACATCTATCATATACCCACAAGTCATATCATGCAAAATTTTGTTTTATTAAAGGAATTGATGGTGCTCTTGAGCATAGGTGGTTTCCCAAGACTTCACTAATTATCATACCTAAGGTAGTAATTCCTTTAATTTAGTGAATTTCTTGTAAGGAGGGTGGATATATGTGATAGTTTTATTTGATGTTACTATTGATTAGATTCACCTCAGGTGATGAACATGATTTTTTTACGACGTGATAGAGGGTCAATGTCAAGAATTCGAGACATATAGTTTTTCTCTATACACTTCTAATGCTATTATGGAAGTGGGATAAGGTGATGAAATACATCGTGACAGGGTTTACGAGGACCTAAAAAGGTTTATACTCCATTTGGGTGGAATTGGAATGATTGGTCTAGTTTAAGAACTTCACAACATTCTGAGTGGTGAAATCATTGAATGAGATAGGTAAAATCTATATTCAATATATCATGTAAATTCATGGATTTCCATAGAGTGTGGAATCCTATAGTGATAAATAGTTTAAATTGATATTTTTTCAAGACACATAGAAGGATATTTTTACTCTATTGATGTTGATTATGATGCCTCAGTCATAGTATAATGGTTTTTTAGAATAAATTTTTTTGACATTAGGGTATATTATTTAATCATTTATTCATGATTTCATATGACCTTGAGATGATAAATTGTTTTCAGTAGTGTTCTCCAAAAATAATATCGTTCCATTCATGATTCTGTTGGCTTAGTTCAAGGGTTTTTTGGGGTCTCAATTTCATTCACCACTGTTCTGATATGGGGTAAGTGATTCTTTCTTTTTGGGATTTTAATGGCACTTTATACGTTAGAGTTTTTGGTTTTTAATCTAAAATTATTGGTTATGGAGTATAATAAAACACATTCTTACACTAACTGAAGGTGACAACCCATTTATTTCATTATGGGTGAAAATGTATTTTTGTGGGTGTCCAATTAATTAGAGTATATGAATTTTAGGACGCAAGTAATGTTTCATATACAGAATGTTAGGACACTCATGGCCATAATAATCATCATAATGGTTTCCTATTAGTTGGAACTTACTTAATGATATCAATGATATAATAATGTGTTCCATGTGTATTATAATCCTAACTAAGAGCCTAACCACATTCATGCCCTTAACTATGATGATGTTGATGTGAAGAATGATGAATCATTTATGGAATGGAATGTTCAAATATTAAAATATATTGTGAAATTTATATGATGAATGATGGTTCCAATTTTTGGGTTCTATGTAAGAATAGGTACATTTATGATAACACCTGATAGCCAGAAGCTGACATTCAGGCATAGAGGCCAATGATGTTTGAGTAGACCTTGGTAGATACTTCTTGGGGATGATTAATCATAAGAGGGAGTGAATTTTGAAATATAGACCCTTATTGAAATGTCCTGGATTCGGGTGACACTCCATGGGTGCCCCGAACCCGGTTCTCCACGAGACCTCGGTGCTTTTCCCCAAACTCTAGAGGCTGCCGACTAGTAGTGAGGGCCCAAGTCTAATAATAGGGAATCTATGCCATTATTTGTTAAAGTGTAGCACAAAGGAATACTAAATAAACCATACAACAATAGTGGAATAAATAAACCATACACATTTAAAATAAACAATGATAGTAAAAGATAACAATCCGTTTTATAGATAATGATGCAACATGCCTCTAGTTCTATGAAAATAGCCAGAACACGTTACACAGTAGTACAATGTGATACTAAGTACTGGTACAACAGAACAAAACAAAACAGCTGGCAGCATTGCGAGCCTAATCTCGGTCCCATGCTCCTATACTCCTTAGAAACAATCATGTACATGTAAAGGGACCCTTTCCCATATACACACCTGTAGAAACAAAGTGTGTTTGGGCCGAAGACATGACCCAAACAGGGTGTGAGAAATAAATCCCAATAGGCAGCCACCAAAGGCCCATGCCCAAGTGTGTGAAAAATATGCAAAAGAAGTGTGCAGTAGTAAAATGAAATAAACTAAGCAGTACTCAAAAGTAACTAACTTTACCAGTTATATTTCCATTTTATTATTCATCTTAACCATTTAATTTAATAATATTCTGTGCTCAGCAGAACTAAGGCCTCAGGCCTACCAGAATCATTCACTCAGGATAATATAGAAAGACCACGGCCTCAGGCTTGCCCTCAGGATATATAGTACCTTGCCCTCAGGCATTTCCCTCAAGGGAAATAGAATCATTCCTTCAGGAAAAACTGAAATGAAACCCTCTAGTAATCAGAATCTTTCCCTCAGGCATTTCCCTCAGTCTAATAGAACTACGCCCTCAGGCTAATCATCAATTCCCTTAGGAGAATATATCACTGCCCTCAGGCCAAACAAGTAACCGGGCCATTACCAACATATATACATGAAATTTACATACAATTACTCTAATGGGAAAAGTAATGCATAAGGTAAACATGCCATACCCTCGGGTATCCTAGCCAAATGGCTAAATACGGTAACGCACCCTAGGGGTGGTCATGGATCCAATTAGATATCCCAAACAACAGTTTATTATCACATTTATTTACCTTTACAGTTATAGTTATTCAAAATAGCCACAACCTCATCCTCACGATACCCCAACATGGGTTCGTAGCATAACGGTACACAAAAACACACATCAGTTGGAATTTAAACACCAAGCCACCTACCTTAAACACCCCTGAATGGAATACGTAAATGTCACTTCCAGAAACGATCAAAGACGACGTAGATCTAGGGTAGAATAGAACCCGTTCAAACATAAATAACTTTCCCTCAGGAAAGAATTGGTAAGAACAGATTAAGGAGAAAGAGAGGCCTACCCGTATAATTCCAATGAGATTGTCAGAGGTGGAAACAAATTCCCGGCGTGCGATTTGGAGCTCCTCGAAGTGTCGGAACTCTCTCTTGACTCGACCTCAGGTTATAAGCCTTCCCTATTAATAGGGGATGCTGCTGCCCACTTTAAGAGAGAAAAAAATACTACACGGCGTGTACTTTCCATTTTTTAACTATTTCTTTGGCAGCTTCTCACTAGTGTGGAACTGTTCATCAGTCGACATGAGTACATGAAATGTAATCCATGAGTACACAGCGTGTGCTAATGGTCAGCTAGCGACTACCTCCACCACCTTACTATTTTCTTGCCGACTGACTACACGGTGTGTAAATACGAACTACACGGCATGTAGTCTATTTTTACACCTTTCGTCATCGACAGGGCTACACACCTTATGTACTAATCTCACATGGTCAAAGTACACGACGTGTGAAGAAGTACACGGTGTGTAGTCCCAAAATTTAGGAATTTTCCCCATTTTCCATATTTTCTCAAAAAAACATAAGGAATAGAGAAAAGAAGAAACTCGTACCTCAGGAATAAGAACTGGGTTCTAACAAACTTCCCCCCTTAAAGTAATTCATCCCTGAATTTCCCTTCCAAGGGTGAAGAAGATAAATATGTGAACAAATCATGCCACTGAGCATGTACGTCGGTCTCCCACTCCTAGGTTTCGTCCTACACTCGGCCATGCTTCCATAACACCCGTACGAGAGGAACTGACCGGCCTCGGAGAACCATTGTGTTCCTATCAATGATATGAATTGGATGCTCCTCAAAAAACGCATCGATCTGAAGCTCAACCTCCTCTGGATGAAAGACGTGAGACGGGTCTGAATGATAGTAGCACAACTGAGATACATGGAAGACGTCATGCATTTCCCGGTACCTCTGTGGTAACTGCAACGAATATGGAACCGGCCCAACTCTCTCCATAATCTCAAATGGCCCCACATACCTCGGTGAAATTATACCCTGTCTCCTGATCCGCCTGTGTCCCAACCTCGGCGAAACACGTAAGGAAACCTGATCCCCGACGACAAACTCCAAGGGTCATCTACGGTGATCAGCATACGATTTCTATCGAGACTGAGCAGTAGCCATCTACTTCTGAATCAACTGAACCTTCTCAGATGTCTCCTGCACGAGACGTGGTCCCAGTAAAGCTGCCTCACCTGCCTCTTTCCATCATAAAGGTGATCGACATTACCTACAGTATAAATCCTCGTAAGGTTCCATCTCTATAGTAGCATGAAAACTATTATTACAAGCAAACTCGACTAGGGGTATGTGCTTCTCCCAAGAGCCAAAAAGTCTAGAATTCATGCACGTAGCATGTCCTCAAACACCTATATCGTACGCTCTGACTGGCTATCGGTATGAGGGTGGTAAGCTGTGCTTAGAAGCACCTATGTACCCAGTACCCTCTGAAAAATCTTCCTCAAACGAGAAGTAAAATGGGCGTCCCTATCTAAAATGATAGAACGAGGAACCCCATGAAGATTTAATACCTCTTGGATATAAATATTTCTGATCTCATCAACATCTAAGGTCTCCCTGATCGGAAAAAAGTGAGATACCATCGTGAGTTTGTCCACAAAAACCCACACGACATCATTGTCTCATGGTGACCTCGACAACCCAGTCACGAAGTCCATCGTGACATCATCCCACTTATACTCTGGGATGGGTAACTGCTATAACAGTACGACGGGCCTCTGATGCTCTGCCTTCAGCTGATAACAGGTGGAACATCTCGTAACATAACCAGCTACTTCTGTCTTCATACTCAGCCACCAGTACTAAAGTCTCGTGTCAGGGTACATCTTGGTAACCCCGGGATGAACTGCACAACCTGAAGCATGAAACTTACACATGAACTCCTTGAGTATATCCCCTGGAACCCACACTCGTCCATGGAAACGCATAATTTCATCATCACCTATTGTCCATCCTGGAGGAGGGTCCACACTCGCCACCAACTCCCGTAGAACTAGGACTTCAGAATCAGATAGTTGTCTCAACCTATCTCTATCCTGGCTGGTAGAAGTCATGTCTAGGGAAGAAAGATAGGTTTTCCCTTGACTTTCGTTCACCTACAAATGCATCTCAGAGAACAAATCCATGATCTGCCACTCACTACTAGCATCATGCACCGCCTGTATCTGAGTCTTCCTGCTCAGTGCATCAGCTTCTACGTTACCTTTACCAGATGTATATGCATTCTCAAAGCCTAAGGACTGAAGGTATTCGACCAAACTTCTTTGTCTCAGATTCAATTCACGCTGAGTAAAGATATATTTGATACTTTTTTGGTCGGTGAAAACCACAAAAATTCTCTCCCAAGAGATAGTGTCTCCAACAGGGCAATGCATGAACAACTACAGCCAACTCGAGATCATGTGTCGGGTAATTCCTCTCATGTGGCCTCAACTGTCGAGACCCCTATGCAACAAATCGATCACCCTACATCAACACAGCTCTCAGCTTAATACCTGATGCATCACAGTAAACTGTATAGCTCTTTCCCTGCTCAGGGAGTATCATGATTGGTGTTGATGTTAATTTTCCCTTCATCTCTTGGAAGGTTTTCTCGTAAGCTTCAAACCAAATGATCTTCACACCCTTCTTAGTCAAACCCATCAATGGCGTTGATAAGTGGTAGAAGTCTAGGATGAAGCATCTATAGTAACCATACATCCCTAAGAGACTCTGTATCTCAAACAAGTTCTCAGGATGCTCCCAAGAAAATACTGCTCTCACCTTATCTGGGTCCAAGGAAACTCCTCCCTCCAAGATGATATGACCCATGAAGTGAATCTGGTCCATCAAAAATTGGCACATTGAGAGCTTAGAATATAGATGATGTTCTCTCGGTGTACTCAATACGATCTCCAGATGGGTGGCATGATCGTGTCGAGTGTGAGAGTACACCAAGATGTCTTCCACGAATACTACAACAAAAGAATCCAGATAAGGATGGAACACACGATTCATCAAAGCCATGAAAACTGTTGGCGCATTAATGAGTCCAAAAGGAATAACCAAGTACTCATATAGACCATACCTACTCTGAAAATATGTAAGTGGTATGTCTGATGGTCTAATGCGTAGCTGATGATATTCAGATCTCAAGTTAATCTTCAAGAACACTCGTGCTCCACAAATTTGATCAAAAAGAACATCAATCCTCAGCAAGGGATACCGATTCTTGACTGTTAGCTAGTTGAACTTACGATAATCCACATAGAGTCTGAGGGTACCGTCCACCTTCTTAGAAAATAGGACCGCGGAACCCCAAGGAGAAGTACTAGGTCAGATAAAACACTTTGCATGTAACTCCTCAATGTTCCTCTCGAGCTCCTAAAACTCATGTGTAGCCATCCTATAAAGAGGAATGGACACATGTGCTTCCACTGGCTCAAGATCAATAGAGAAATCCACCTCAGGCTCTGGTGGTAGACCCAAAAACTCATCTGGAAAGACATCCCTAAAATGACCAACCACTAGATGGAAATACTTCTAACACGCCCCCTAATCATATAGATATAAACATGTAATATGGGATTTCACACCACCTCTCCCACAATGCTCTGGTCTAGATCTACTCGCCTAAACATCCCATTCTCCTTTCTATAGAAACTCTCCACCCTCTGGTGACGTGAAACCCATCCTACGATGATAGCAGTCTACAAAGGCTCGAACAGGAACCAACTAGTCCATCCAAAGAATGACATCATAACTTGTCATCTCTAAGACATAGAGGTCCCAAAGAAAGTGACACACTCCAACCACAAGGGGGCACTCCCTGAACTGACACAGACCAGCTGTTCTAGTTCCCAATGGAGTGTCTAGCGTTATAACAGAAGAAGAAAAAGAAACACACAACCCAAGGCTCTCCACAATGGGTACAAATATGAATCTTTGTGTAGAAACCATATCAAAGAGTACTGAAGATAAAACAAAAGCTACTAGAATAGAATCTCTAACAGTAGAATATTCGAGATCCTACTCCTGCTCGGTCGGTTTCACTGCATATGACTGCCCAGTGCCGCAGCCCTGTGACATGGCATGGCTACCTTGAGCTGTCCTGCCCTGCTGCCTCTAAGATCCTATTGTCTGGATACCATGACCACAACCACCATCTCTGCATGCATGCCCTGATGTGTTCCAGTTTCCCGACTGGTAAGAAGCTACTAGTCCTACTACTGCATGAGAAGTCCGTACAGAACCCCTCTCACTAGCCACTAGTAGAAACACCATGAAAAAGCGCTGCAGATGCCCCATATTTCCACATGCTCGGCATTCCACTGGGTCACGTGGACACTGCGGCCTCTTATTCTCCTCTTCACCACACTGGTAGCACACGACTGGGCCACCTGAAGTAATCACCTGGCTAGTACTCCACTGTGAGAGAAACTCATCTGTCGCTTCCTCTTCCCGGTATAAATAGTACCAGAAACTGGTGTCGAACCACCCTGGGCTGCACCATTAGCTTCTTGAAGGATCCTCTCTATAATTAGTTCCTGGTTCACAATAGCATGTACTGAAGGCTACCTAAAAACATTCACCAGTGCTCGGATGTCATAACGAAGACCATCATCAAAGCGTAGATCCCCCAACGTCTCATCACCCACCAGAACAGGTGCAAAACGCAGAAGCTTAGTGAATTCAGTAGAATAGTCCATCACAGACATAGCGCCCTGCTTCAGATTCATGAACTCTCGACCTCGATCTTCCCTCAGCATCTCTAGGAAGAATAATTCATATAAGGCTATCTGAAAATCTTCCCACACCATGTATTTGTGATTCTCTGACTGAGTGGTAACGTCCCACCACCTATTGGAGGGATCACGCTGCATATAAGTCATGATATTGACCCTCCTCCCTAGAGGCATCTCAAGATGCTCTAAAATAGTCTGCATATACCCTAGCCAAGACTTCGTAGCCTTTGGTCTGCCATCGCCGGAAAATGTGGGAGGATGCTACTGCTGGAAGATACGAGTCAGCTCCACCATAGATGTGGTAGTCGGCGGTGCTCCCTGAAAGGTCTGCCTGAACCGCATAAAGCCTTCACGGAACTGCGAATTATCACCTGTGTCCGGTATAACGGCCGACGCCGCATCTGGCTCTGCTAGAGGATCCACTAGTAGCCCATGGCCCACCTTCTCTGAAGCATAATCGGTGCCGCTCTCTTGGTGAAAAATGCATGTTAGTCTCGGCGGCATGACTCTACAAGGTCAAACGCACACCTTAGATCAAGATTATTAATGATCGAAAAAAACAAGGGTACCAAAAAGGGAGCAGGAGGAAGAAGGAATTCAAGATTTTCAAAATAAGAATACATGGCGTGTATATTGACTACACTGCGTATACCTGACTTCTCTTCCCCTGCACGTGTCCTTCAACACGGATTGGCCACACGGATCCCATTGAACAAGACTACATGGCATGTATATACTCTAAACGGTGTGTATGGTTTAATTTCCAACTGCCCGTGTCATTCGTGACACAGCCGACTACTCGGCCAAAACTACAAGGCGTGTTACACCCGCACACGGCCTATACACCACTCCTTCTTCACAGCCACACAGTCAGGTCCACATGGTCTTTCCTCAGTCAAGACTACATGGAGTGTCTCACAGGTACACAACGTGTACTAGAAACACTTCACTGACCCATGTTGTTAGTTACACGATCAGATACACGGCTCACACTAGACGGCGTGTTCCAGATTGACACGGTGTGTGCATGAAAGGATTACACCAACCTGTGTTGTTAGTTACACGGCCGGACTCCATGTCAACACTACACGGCGTGTACATTAGGTACACGACGTGTTTTCCCTAAGACATTCCCTACCCCGTGTCCCCACCCAAATGGTATATGACACGGGAAGAGACTACACGACATGTACTGAGGGTATAAGGCGTGTACTTAAAAAGTTTTATTTGCTTCCCGAACAGAAGAGCACATGGAGTGTGTCTAAAGAACTACATGGCATGTATCCTGGGTTTTTCGTATTTTAGGCATCTGAAACTACTCTGGATCCCATAAAATACTAAAAAACAGCACCTAAGTTCCAATTTCCGACTAGTGAGGGCCCATACTCTCCACAAATAAACGTTTTGCATCATATATGTGTTATAACAAGATAAACAGTCAATAATCCACCAAATTCCGGTTAATGAGGGCCCATAATCCCCAAAAACCAATGTTTGGAATCCATTATATCAAAAAGCTCACACAAAAATAGCCTATCACACAACATGTATTTATCAAAGCAGCTATCAAAACATCATGATTTTCTAGCACAACAACTATCACAACATCATGCAATATATAATGCACCGACATGGCATGGAACTATGCATGGCATGTGATTTCTAGCATGTGGCTAAATGATGCATGAAATGGAATAACCGCATATCATTAGGTTGCAACTAAATATCACCCATAGATTAAATATAAACAGCACAATCACAAGTGTGTCACCTAATGGTGAAATCAGATCAACTATTAATTGCAAAATAAATAAAATTGAAACACGATGTAAATTGGATTTTCCCTATACACGGGTTAGCTAATCCCAGGAACAGCTTATTACCAACTAAAATTTCCGTCGTATCCCTGACTAAGGCTCCAAATAGTAATTCAAAGAAAAGAAATCTGACGCATCTGATACCACTTTGTAACACCTTGGATCTGGGTGCCACTGCACAGGTTCCCCGAACCCGGTTCGCCACGAGACCTCAAGTGAATTTCCCCAAACACCAGAGGCTGCCGACTAGTAGTGAGGGCCCAGGTCTGATAGTGGGGAAACTATGCGCTCATTTGTCAAAGTGAAGCGCAGTGGAATACTGAATAAAACGTACAACAACATCAGAAGCAATAAACCATACACATTTAAAATAAACAACGGTAGTAAAAGATAACCATAATTTATATTGATAATGATGCAACATACCTCTAGTTCTATGAAAACATCCAGAACATGTTACACAACAGTATAATGCATTACAAAGTATAGGTACAACAGAACAAAACAAAACAGATGGCAGCATCACAAGCCTAAGCCCGATCCCCTGCTTCTCTACTCCTCAGCAACAATCAAGTACCTATAGAGGGACCCTTTCCCTTATCCACACCTCCAGCAACATAGTCAGTTTGGGACGAAGACATGACCCAAACAGGGTGTGGGAAATAAATCCCAACATGCACCCACCAAAGGCACGTGCCCAACTATGTGAAAAATATGCAACAAAAGTGTGAAGTAGTAAAATGTAATAAAATAAGAAGTAATCAAAAGTAACTAACTTTACCAGTTATACTTCCTTTTTATTATTCATCTTAACCATTTAATTTAATAATATTCTGTGCTCAACAGAACCAATCCCTTAGGCCAACCAGAATCTTGCCCTCAGGATAATATAGAAATACCACATCCTGAGGCTTTCCCTTAGGCTATATAGTACCTTTCTCTCAGGAATTTCCCTCAGGAGAAATAGAATCTTTCCCTCGGGCCAAACTGAAACGAAACCCTCATGTAATTAGAATATTTCCCTCAGGCATTGCCCTCAGGCTAATAGAACTACGCCCTCAGGTTAATCATCAATGCCCTCAGGCTAATATATCACTTCCCTTAGGCTAAACAAGTAACTGGCCATTCCCAACATATAAACATGAAATTTACATACAATTCCTCTCAAGGCAAAGGTAATGCATAAGGTAAACATGGCATACCCTCGGGTATCCTGGAAAAACTTATAAACAGAGGAACGCACCCCAGGGGTGGTCCTGGATCCAAGTAGTGATCCCAAACAATAGTTCATTGTCACATTTAATTACCTTTACAGATCTAGGTATTCAAAATATCCATGGCCTCAGCCTCATGATACCCCAACATGGGTTCGTAGCACAACAATACACGAAAACGCACAAAAGTTGGAATTTAAACCCCAAGCCACCTACCTTAAACGCCTCTGAACGGTATACGTGAATGTCACTTCCAGAAATGCCCAAAGATGATGTAGATCTGGGGGAGAAGAAAACCTGTTCAAAAGTAAATAAATTTCCCTCAAGAAACAATTGTTAAGAATGACTTAACAAAAAGGAGAGGCTTACCCGTACGATTCCAACGAATTTTTTAGAGGCGGAAATGGATTCCCAGCATGCGATCTAGAGCTCCTCAAAGGTTCGGCCCTCTCTCCCGACTCCTCATCCACTTCTAAGACTTCCCTGTGAATAGGGGAGTCTACTGCCCATTTTAAGTGAAAAAAAACAGACAACATAGTGTGTACTATTGAGTACATGGGGTGTACTTCCCATTTTTTAACTGTTCCTCTGGAGGATTCTTGCCAGTGTGGCACTATTCATCAGTCGACATGAGTATACGGCATGTAATCCATGAGTACACGACGTGTACTGACGCTCAGCTGGAGGCTGCCTCCACCGCCTTACTAATTGCATGCCGACTGACTACACAGCGTGTAAATACAAACTACAGGGCGTGTAGTTGGTTTTTACACCTTTCGTCACCGACAGGTCTACACAACCTGTGTACTCATCCCACATGGCAAATGTACATGGCCTATGGGGATGTACACGGCGTGTAGTCCCAAAATTTAGGATTTTTCCCATTTTCCTTATTTTCTCAAAAAACATAAGGAATAGAGAAAGGAAGAAATCTGTACCTCAAGAATAAGAACCCGACTCTTACACTTATTGTATGAATATTTTTAAATTTTACATAGCATTTTATAAAGTTTTAGAGACACTATATGTTTTTTATAGCCTTTTGGGAGACCGAAAATAAAAATAGGGCTAGGTTGACGGACATGCTATTGATTTTTTATACAACATTAGTCGACCTAGATAGCTGGTGTGAAGGCACTATCTAGTTGGTATAGATTACTAGATCATAATTGTTATTCCAATGTTGAACCATATTTTCCCATCATCCACTAGGTTGTTGTTAGAGGCCACTGGAAAGCTAGTGGGATTCGGTGAATCCTAGTAATGTCAATTGGATTAGTGGATTTTCCCATTACACAACATATGATCACTTTTAATTATTTTATTTGGACCATTTGGACTCAAAACACCATTAGGATCCTCTCTAGTTATTTTTGGGACATTATCCACCCATTTAAAACCTCTATTTGATACCCGATCAAAAAACTAATCGTTCATTACTTCATCAAGTTAGTTATTCGTTATTATTGATCAATTTCCTTATTTTTTCCCTGATCAAAATCAATTATATCAAATCATAAATTACTATATATATATGTTACGGAATTTATATTATGATAAACAATATGGTCACCCAAAATAGTTATGTGATATAATAAAGAACAAAAGGACTGAAACATAGTGAAATTTGTATACTTCCATTATAATACATTTTATGTATTATAAATGTGATTATAGTTTTTATTTAAAGTAAATTTAATAAAAAATTTCTAATAATGAATGTAAAACATGATACTCATTTGAAAAATAATCTTATATTGCATATAAAAATAAAATAATCCAAAAAACATGTCAATTTCATCAATTCATTTAATGAAAAATTATAATTGAAGAAAATTATTGCACAAGTATTGAAACATTAGAATAGTTAATAATAAATTTAAAATGTTTTATTTGTTAGAGAATCACCTTCTGGATCAAACAACTCATGAATTTACTCCAAAATTAATCAATATGATTATGAGTGGCCTATGAAATAATATATATATATATATATATTGATTAAAAATAATTATTTTGACGAAATAAGTTAAATATATCATTATGATATGATTATGTGCTCAATATAATTGGTTATATTAATGGATTTGAGAGGTCAAGTTATCCATTAATAATATATTTTTATAATAACATAATTATGTAATCAATTTTAGAAAGGTTCTAAATTTAAATTTGTTTACTAAAATATTTTTGACTTTAATATTTTCATTCCTGAGATCTTTAAAATTTTAAAGCTATTTGAGTAGAACAAGTCAATTCCACAATATAGTGTTTTTACAAAAGTAAATATGAGAAAAATATTAATCTTGAAGAAGAAAATGGATTTTTTTATAGTAGAGGAAGAAGTGGTGGTAATAATACATGAAATGATTTTTACTAGACTCAAAAAGTAATTTTGAAGAACATAAAAAAGAACCTTCATGTTAATAGAAAATATATAACGAATAATTCCAAAATATCTATGATCATCTCTTTCATATTAAAGTTTTAATTAATTCAGTAATATAGTAATATCAGAGTCTGGATATCTTTATTTCAAATAGATGTGGATCATTCAAACTCTATTTAAGATGTATCATATTATATTGATATTATCCAAAATAAAATCTGTAAGAACTCAGATCTTCTTTTCAGGTACGTTTTTCCTTTTTCTGGGGTTTTTGAAAAAAACTGCATTTTTTTGAAATTTTTGAAGTACACGCCGTGTTCTTTCTGAGTACACGCCGTGTACTCTGATTTGGCTCGAAGCCGTGTGCTGGACATGCCTAGGCCACACACACGGTGTGTAGGGATGAGGTGGAGGCCGGTCAATTTGGAGTATGTAAAACTGAAGTTGACGTCGTGTACTCAAGAAGTACACGCCGTGTACATTTTTTTCATTAAATGGATCGAGGTCGCACCTCATCATGATATTTACCTTCTTCTAGGTCTGGTTCATCCGAGAGTGACCCGTACAACTGAATCTTCTCCGAACCCCCGCCTCGCCATCCGTTCTTCGATTCGAGCACAGTTGATTGCGTTGGAAGCGCATCGGTGAGTTATTCCTTCTTCTTGAGCCTTGTTTCTTGATTCCTCCTTGTTTTGAAGATATCGTGGGATGAGCGTTTTGTGCATTTTCTCTGATCTATGTTGTTCTAAGAGGAATCTGTCATCGTGGTTCACATATATCGATCTCCTAGGATCGAGGTAGGTGGTTTTTTCCATTCTATTGAAAGTTGATGAATATTATGTGCAAATTCCACCAATACCCTTGAACGGGGAATTGCGTGTTTCCTATTTTTCCCCTGATGTTTTCTGGCTTTTTCTTGTTTTCTTTAGTATAGGTTATTTCTTGTGAGTAGAGTAATTTATTTTGTGCTCGGGTAGCTTTTCCATGCCTGTTTTACCCGTTGGGAATTTTTCCAGTTGCCATGCCTAGTTGTAGGATAGTGGAACTATTGTTTTATTATTGTTGTTGAGCCGTAGAATGATAACCAAGTAGTTATTGAGGTTTACTTGGATGATACACGTGTGCTGAGTATGTTTAGTTTCACTCAGGACTGTGAGAACATAGAGTAGTAGACCAAAGGGAGAATTGACGGAAGGGCTTCTCGAGAGTGTCTTTTAATTACGATGCGAGACTATATGGGGTATTGACGTTGAGTGCTTCCTCATAGAGTCTGTAGTTCCATGACGTGGGCCACATGGGGAATTGATGTTGAGTGATTCCCCAGAGAGCCTTTTGCATGATACGATACTATAGGGGGAATTTATGGTGAGTGCATCCCCAGGGAGTCTTCTTAATTACGTAGCTGAACCAGAGGGGTAAGACTGTGTGTGCCTCCCAGAGGGTTGCTAGTACTATAGGTTGAACCATAGGGGTTAGTCTGTGAGAGATACCCAGAGGGTTACCTATTTTCTTCTTGTTGCAGGATGCTTACTTGTGTACTTTACTTGTTAGAACTGTGGATTGTAGATGCTTGTGCTTTCCTGTTTACGACTTCTTGTTTATTTACTTCCATGTATTCGTTGACTGTAAGGCAAAAATCTTTGGGTGATTGCCTATTGGGATTGTATCTCAGACCCTGTTTGGGCCATGCTTTTGGGCCCAAGAAGACTATGTTGCTGCAGGTATCGATATGGGAAAACACCCTTCTACTTCGGGTTCTTGATTGCGCTGGAGCTGGAGAGCATGGGACTGAGCCATGGCTCACGATGTTCAAGAGTTTATTTTGTTTTCCTTTGCACTTTGTTTTCAGTTGTATTCCATAATGTGTTGTGTTTGCTGATTTCCATAGATACTTGTACCTACTGAATTATTCTCATCATTTTTATATATCTACATTACTTTCACTATTTGGTTTCTGTTGTTATGCACGTTGTTACTGCTTTCGCCATTGACTATTGCTTTTTCCACTATATACCTTACCGAATGAGGGCATAGTTTCCCCACAGACTCACCAAGGCCCTCACTGCTAGTAGGTAGCCTCTAGCGTTCGGGGAAACGTGCTTGAGGTCATGTGGCAAACCCGGTATGGGGCACCAGTGGAGGGGCTCAGGACTCAGGTCGTTATAAAGTGGTATAAGAGGAGTTATTTTCTTTTGCTTTACTATTTGGAGACCTTATCCAGGGATAGGATGGATTCGGTACATGGCATTAAGTTGTGCTCAAGAGTAGCTAACCCGTGTACAGGGAAAATCCATACTACCTCATCAATTGCAGTTGCTGGTTTTGAGATTTTATAGTAGATCTGATATCACCTAGAGTGATTCACATGGCTTGTGCTATTACTATTTTGATATTGTGGTTCTATTTCTGTCACAACCCGATGAGATGAGGGTATGCCATCTCATGCATCATATAGACACTTGTAGAATTCACATATCATGCATTCTTTCCATGCCATCTAGGGTACATTAGCGATTTCATGCTGTTGTGATAGACTTTGTGTAGATTATGCATGTTGTTGTGATAGTTGCTTGATATATTCTTTGCTATTTTGTTATAAAACTGTTTGTTTCGTTCTTTGCTTAAAGTGAACTCCAAATTTGTTTCTTGAGGTGTTATGGACCCTCAAAGATCGGCATTTGACACTTTTCTCCTTGTTTTTAGTGTTTCTGGAATTCTGTGCAGTTTCTGAGCTACTGCCCAGAAAAACCCAGAATACACGGCGTGTACTTTTTGGGAACACACCATGTAGTTTTCAGGCCATGTCACTGACCGTGTGAGCAGGACACGGTGTCAGGAATGTAGCTTTGGGAACACACAGTGTACGGTAGCTACACGCTGTGTATGTTCAGATCCATGTACCCGGTCGTGTCCCCAATAACACGGGTCGGGGATGCTCGGGTAGAACACGCAGTGTCCATAGGGAACATGTCACGTAGTCATGTCTAGGTACCCAGCGGTGTCATGAACAACACGGGCCGGTGTTACCTTTTTTTCTACACGCCGTGTTTGTTCAGAACACACCGTGTAGACTTGTTCAGGTACCTGGCTATGTCACGAACAACACGGGCCGTCGTTACCTTCCATTCCACATGCCCTGTTTGTTCGGAACACGCCGTGTAGTCTTTCCGAAGTACCCGGTCATGTCACGAACAACACTAGAAGGTGTCACCTTCGCCTATACACTTCATGTTTTCTCAGAGCACTTCGTGTAAGGTCCAGCCATGTAGACGGTTGTGTACTCAACAACACAGACCGCCGAAGCCTTGTCTAGTGCACGCTGTGTTTGTTTCGAACATGCAGTGTAGTCTCCGGTTATGTTGGACCGTGTGGGCTAGCAGTGTAAGGAACTCAGGCAGGGGAATAGTTACAAGTACATGCCATGTGTTTGGGTCAACACGCCGTGTAGTTTGAAGTGTACACGACATGTAGGGAATGAGTACATGCACATGTCAGTGGCTTAAGAAGACACGCCGTGTAGTTTTTATACACGACGTGTAGTTGTGTTTTTCAATATTTTATTTTTTTCTTTCCCTGTTCCCATTTTGTACCTTTGTTTTCTCTGTCCTTGTTTTCCTGATCAAAGGTGTGATTTTGATCCTTCAGAGCTATGACTCCGAGACGTCCTCTGGTAGTACGTCTGTCGTGAGGCAGTGATCAGACGCCAGAGATTGCTGATCAGGGACTTCCTGTCGATCCCCCAGCCAAGCCAGCCTTGGCACCGGTTGTTGTACCAGTTGCGGGTACTGATGCGTAGTTCAGGGAAGGTTTCATGGGGATGATACAGGCCTTCCAGGGATAACCGCCTCTTGGATCGTCTATGGCAGACTTGATGCGTGTATTTCAGCAGCAGCATCCTCCAATGTTCTCGGGGGAGGGACGACCTCAGGCTGTAGAGACATGGCTGGAAGCCATGCTGACTATCATTGAGCATCTGGATATGCCTCTAGAGAGGTGGGTCAAGATCTCCACCTACATGCTCCGAGACTCCTCCAAGAGGTGGTGGGATGTGGTCTCACAGGTGGGTCATCACAAGGCTATGACTTGGGAGGAGTTCCAGCACGTGTTCTATGACTACTTCTACCCAGAGACACTATGGGCCGATCGAGCCTGGGAGTTCATGAGCTTAGAGGAGGGTACTCTATCTATCATGGAGTATTCGTCTCGTTTCACCGAGATGCAGCGTTTTACACCACTTCGGGATGGGAGTGAGCTGTTCTTGGTGAGGATGTTTGAGGATGGACTCAAACGGGAGATCTTCTCCTAGGTGAACATCTTCCAGTTGACTTCCATTACTTCCATCGTCAACTAGGCACTGATTGCAGAGCGCAATCTAAGAGAATACGGAGTTGCGAGCCAGGGCGGTTCTGCTTCCAGAGTTAGCTTTCCTCCAGCTGACAGCAAGAAGCATCATAGGGAGCCTACACGCGGTGATTCGAGGAAGCGAGACGCATCATCATGCAGCCAGGTGACATGCTACCAGTGTGGCCGAACAGGGAACACAAGGCCATAGTGCCAGAGAGACCCTGTGGAGTGCCGGTTTTGCGGCAAGATGGGTCACCTTCAGCATTTCTATCATGTTTTCTCACCAGTAGTGGGTGACCGGGGTTCTTCCATGACTCCTCATTCAGGAGCAGCCCCACCAGTTTCTCACTAGTCGGGAAACTGGAGTTCTGCAGGCCATTCGGGGCGAGGTGGAGGTCGAGGCAATGGTAGTCGGCCACCAGTTCCTCAGCACCAGTAGGGAGGTTCAGCTCATAGTGGTCAGCCAGGGGCATAGGGCCACAGCACGGGCCAGACATTCGCCGTGGAGCAGACTTATCATGAGCAGGATCCCTGCCCTTCTACTATTCGAGGTACAATTTTAGTAGCCTCATTTTTATCTTCAACCCTTTTTGATACTAGTGTTATGCATAGATTTTTCTCTGTTTCTGTTGTGGAGAGCCTTGGACTCTGCATCTTTTCTTCTGTCGACTCATTGACACTACACACACCTTTGGGAACGAGGAAATCTAGTGTACGCCAGTGTAGAGAGTGCCCTCTTGATGTTGCAGGGTATCACTTCATATGGGATCTCTATGTCCTAGAGATGAAAGGTTATGATGGAATCCTCGGCATGGACTAGTTTATTCCCTTCCAGAAAGTCATTGACTGTTATCGCCGCAGGGTCAGTTTCATTTCACCAGAGGGTGAATCGTTCCTTCATAGAGGCGAACTGGAAGTTCGGGCGAGTCGGGAGGGACTCGAGCATCTTGGTCTAGGAGGAGTGACGACCCAGATTGCTAGTATTTAGGTGGATGATCAGGGGACTCCACAGTTATACTTTCCTCCAGTGGTGGATCGCTTCAGGGATGTCTTTCCAGAGGACATTTCGGCTTTTCCTCTGGATCGTGAGGTAGACTTCTCTATTGAACTCGTGTGAGGAGCGGAACCGGTGTCCATTCCTCCATATAGGATGGCCACACCTGAGTTACAGGAGCTCAATAAGTAGTTAGAGAAGCTACATGCTAAGGGTTTCATCTGACCCAGTACTTTTTCTTGGGGTTCGCTTGTTCTGTTTGCGAAGAAGGCAGATGGTACCCTTCGGCTTTGTGTGGATTATCATAAGCTGAACCAGTTGACTTCAAGAACCAATATTCCTTTCCGCGGATTGATGAACTTTTCGATCATCTTCGAGGAGCCCAGGTGTTCTTAAAGATCTACATTAGGTTCGGTTATCATCAGTTGCGTGTTAGACCATCAGATATAGCTCTAACAACCTTCAAAAGCCGGTACGGTCTTTATGAGTATACGGTCATGCCTTTCAGACTCACGAACGCAACTGCAGTTTTCATGGAACTGATTAACCGAGTGTTCCATACTTACTTGGATTCCTTCATCATGGTCTTCATTGACGATATCTTGGTGTACTCTCACACTCGACATGACCATGCCACAGATCTTGAGATCATTCTGATTACACTGAGAGAGCATCGACATTATGCTAAAATCTCGATTTTCCACTTTTGGATGGATCATATTCACTTCTTGGGTCACATCACCTCAGAGCCAGGAGTATCTATGGACCTAGAGAGAGTGAGAGCTGTAGTTACCTGGGAGTAGCCGAAGAACATCTTTGAGGTATGGAGTTTCCTAGGACTGGCTGGATACTACAGACGCTTCATTCAGGACATTTCTCATCTAGCAGCACCTTTGACAGGTCTAACAAAAAATGGGGCGAAGTTTTTATGGTCAGATTTTTGTGATTCATCCTTTCAGGAGATGAAAGGGAGGTTGACGTCAGCACCGATACTAGTCTTGTCGGGGCCAGGTAAGAGCTACACTATTTATTGTGATGCTTCAGGTATCGGGCTAGGATCTGTGCTTATGCAGGGAGATGGAGTCATTACGTATGGGTCTCAGCAGTTGAGGCCACATGAGAGGAACTACCCTACGCATGATCTGGAGTTGGAATCTATTGTTCATGCCTTGCGCTGTTGGAGACACTATCTTCTGGGAGAGCACATTGTGGTCTTCACTGACCACAAGAGTCTGAAGTATATCTTCACTCAGCATGATCTGAATCTGATGATGCGCAGGTGGGTTGAGTATCTACAGTCTATTGACTTCAATATTGCCTATACGTTGGGAAAGGGCAACACCGTGGTAGATGCGTTGAATAGGAGAACTCAGATTCAGGTAGTTTAGGAGGCCAATAGTGAGTGGCAGCTGATGGCTCTATTCTATGAGATGCATTTGGAGGTGCACGACAGATAGGGACAGACCTTCCTATATTCTATAGCTTTTACCTCAACACTACTTGATCGGGTACGGATGAGGAAACTATCAGACCTAGAAGGCTTAGTCCTGTGGGAGATTGTGTCAGGAGGGGACCCTCTTCCTGGATGGACAGTGGGCGAGGATGAGATCTTGTGTTTCCAAGGACGCGTATGGGTGTTAGCAGACATATGCGAGGAGATGATGTGGGATTTCCATTCCTCTATTTCGGAAGTTCATCATGGCAACACCAAGATGTATCGGGACCTTCATCGCCAGTACTGGTGGCCGGGTATGAAAAATAATGTTGCTGATTTTTTCATGAGATGTTCTACTTGTCAGCAGGTGAAAGTAGAGTATCAACAACTAGCAAGGATTTTACAGCAGTTACCCATTCCGGAGTGGAAGTGGAACAATGTTGCGATGGACATCATGACCGGGTTTCCATGATCACCTCGGGGAAATGATGCTATTTGGGTTGTCGTCAACAGGATTACGGAGGTTTCTCACTTCTTGCCGACCAAAGAGACCTTCATTTTCGATGATCTGGGATGACATTACATCAGAGAGATCGTTTGTCTGCATGGAGTTCCGCCCTCTATTGTTTCTGACAGAGATGCGCGCTTTACCTCTCAGTTCTAGTAGGGACTTCAAAAGGCCTTGGGTACAGAGGTACTTTTGAGTACAGCATACCATCCCCAGAATGATGGCCAGTCAGAGCGCACGATCCAGATGCTTGAGGATATGCACCGAGCTTGCATTCTAGATTTTGGCGGTTCTTGGGAGAAGCATATTCCTCTGGTGGAGTTCTCCTACAACAACAGTTTTCATGAGACCATTAAAATGGCACCATATGAGGCTTTGTAAGGAAGGCCATGCTGATCACCCTTATGCTGGCTGGAGGTAGGAGAGGAAGCTTTGCTGGGACCTTGTCTTGTTCAGGAGAATTCAGATCAGAGAGAGCTTATTAGAAAGAGGATGGATACGGTGCAGTCTCGATAGAAGTCTTATGCTGATCAGCGGAGATGACCTCTAGAGTTCAAGGTCAGTGATCAAGTTTTCCTGCATGTCGCACCGAGGTTGGGACACAATAGGATTCGGAGACAGGGTAAGCTTTCACCATGGTACGTCAGGCCGTTTGAGGTCTTGGAGAGAGTGGGACCGGTCACCTATCGGTTGTAGCTACCTCAGAGGTATCGGGCCATGCAAGAACTTCTTCCACGTCTCTCAGCTCCGACATTACTTTTCAGAGCCGTCTCACATCCTTCAGCCCAAGGAAATCGAGCTTGAAGTGGATACGTCATTCGAGGAGCATCCTATCCGGATTGTCGATCGCAGTACGAAGGTTCTCCGTGGGCGGTCTGTTCCACTGGTACAAGTGCTATGGTAGCACGGGGGAGTACATGACGTAACCTGGGAGAGGGAGGCCGATGTATGATCATAGTGGTCGGAGCTGTTCAGTGTTTCTCCTTCCCCTCCTCATTAAGGAAATTCGGGGATGAATTTCTTTAAGGGGGGAAGTTTGTAAGAACCCGGATCTTCTTTTTAGGTACATTTTTCCTTTTTCTGGAGTTTTTGAGAAAAATGAATTTTCTGGAAATTTTCAATGTACACATAGTGTACATTATGAGTACACGCCATGTACTCTGATCTGCCTCGAAGCCGTGTGATTGTCGTGCCTGGGCCACACACACGGTGTGTAGGGGTGAGGTGGAGGCCGGTGAATTTGGAGTATGGAAAATTGAAGTACACGCTGTTTACTCATGAAGTACACGTCGTGTACTTTATTTTTTTTATTAAATGGACCGGGGTCATGCCTCATCGCGATATTTTCCTTCTTATAGGTCTGGTTCGTCCGAGAGTGACCCGTACGGCCGAATCTTCTCCGAGATCCCGCCTCGCCGTCTGTTCTCCGATTCAAGCACGGTCGATTGTGTTGGAAGTGCAGCGGTGAGTTCTTCCTTCTTCTTGAGCATTGTTTCTTGATTCCTCTTTGTTTTCAAGATATCATTGGATGAACGTTTTGTGCATTTTCTCAGATCTACGTTGTTTTAATACGAATTTGTCATTGTGGTTCACATATATCGATCTCCAAGGATCGAGGCAGGTGGTTTGTACCTTTCCATAGAAAGTTGATGAATATTATGTGTAAATTCCACCAATACCCTTGAACTGGGTATTGCGTGTTTCTTGTTTTCCCCTATTGTTTGCCTGCTTTTTCTTGTTTTCTTTAGTAGAGTTTATTGCTTGTGAGTAGAGAAATTTATTTTGTGCTCATGTTGCTTTGCCATGATTTTTTTGCCTATTGGGCGTTTTTCTAGTTGCCATGCCTAGTTGTAGGATAGTGGAACTGTTGTTTTATTATTGTTGTTGAGCCATAGAATGATATCCAAGTAGTTCTTGAGGTTTACTTGGATGATACATGTGCACTGAGCATGTGTAGTTTCACTCAGGACTGTGAGAACCTAGAGTAGTAGACCAAAGGGAGAATTGACGGAAGGGATTCTACAGAGTGTATTTTAATTACGATGCGAGACTATAAGGGGAATTGACATTGAGTGCTTCCTCAGTGAGCATGTAGTTCCATGATGCGGGACCCAGGGGGAATTGATGTTAAGTGATTCCCCAAAGAGCCTTTAGCACAATACGAGACTATAGGGGGAATTGACGTTGAGTGCTTCTCGAATGAGTTTGCTTAATTATATAGATGAACCAGAGGGGTGAGACTGTGTGTGCCTCCAATAGGGTTGCTAGTACTAAAGGTTGAACTATATGGGTTAGGCTGTGAGAGCTACCCCGAGTGTTACCTATTTTCTTCTTGTTGATGGATGCTTACTTGTGTACTTTACTTGTTAGAACTGTGGATTGTAGCTACTTGTGCATTCCTATTTACTGCTTCATGTTTATTTACTGCCATGTATTCATTGACTGTAAGGCACAAATCTTTGGGTGATTGCCTACTGGAATTGTATCTCACACCCTGTTTGGGCCATGTTTTGGGGCCCAAGAAGACTATGTTACTGCAGGTATAGATAAGGTCAAGCTGCCTTCTACTTCAGGTTCTTGATTGCACTGGAGCTGGAGAGCATGGGACCGAGCCATGACTCGCGATGCTGAGGAGTTTATTTTGTTTTCCTTTGCACTTTGTTTTTAGTTGTATTCCAGCATGTGTTGTGTTTCCTTCTTTCCATATATACTTGTACCTGCTACATTATTGTCATCATTGTCATATATCTACATTGCTTCCGCTATTTGGTTTATGTTGTTATACATGTTAATACTGCTTCCGCTATTGACTGTTGCTTTTTCCACTGTATACCTTACCGAATGAGGGCATAGTTTCCCCACCGACACACCAAGGCCCTCGCTGCTAGTCGGCAGCCTCTGGCGTGCGGGGAAATGGGCTTAAGGTCATGTGGCGAACCAGGTACGAGGCACCAGTGGAGGGGCTCCGGACTCGGGTCGTTACAAAATCCCTCTAGTGGTAATACACATATACAATTTTATCTATAAATTATTCCAATGAAATTTACTATGAAATAAAAAAAAATTATTATCATATTTTTTAGTTTATCTTGATCACCACATAATTATTTATTCTTGAAATATTACCTCCCTTGTCCACCTAATCATGGGAGGATATAATTTGGTGTAAAAATTCAATCTATATAGAGAGAGACCCTTGTGAAATTCCTTATTGAAAGATAATTATATTACATGGACTTTCTGTATACCATTATATATATTCTTTCAAACCTAAAGAAATGGTATAACTTGGTATTTATAGAATTGGGTTATAGAATATGTAATTATAGATTGATCCTTTATTATTCTCTAATTATATAGTCAACCCAATGATTTAAAATTATAAAAATAGTTATAATATTATTTACATGAAACATGCATAACTCATTAGTAATATTAATATCAATTATTTAATAATTATTTAATTTTTTTAAAATTATATTCATTGTATCCTTCTCACATGACCCATTAAGATGGTGCACATTTCCTCTTTATAATTAACCACTCCCAGAATAATAAATGATATTTTATTAATTTTATATTTAAATAAATATTATATTAATGGTATTGTGAATAAAAATTTAGTTTATTATTTTATATCTAAAAAATTTTAATTTAATAATAAATATTATTTATTAACATGTAAATAATATAAGAGATCCAAAAATATTCTATTCAATGATATTAAAAATAAATATTTGTTTAAATATTCAAATTACATTTATAATAAATGAATGAATAATTTAAATGAGTAAATCGTGAAAAAATATTATTATCATCTTAAAAATAATCTGTATTCCATATATTTACTATAAATAATAGTTAACAAGTATATATGTTAACACTATGTGTGTGAGCCTCCAACCCTCTTCCCTAGTGGAATTAGGTGGTATTTCATATAGCGTATTGTTAAAGTATAGAAACATGAAAAGGGACCCATATTAGAAGAAGTTATTGTCAACATTATAACAACTAGATATGAATTCTCACTATATAATATAATCAATTTCTTCTGATATCTCATCAAACATTTTGTATACTCATGTCATCATCCTATATACTTGATATGTAATTATTTTCATTCAGAAAAGGAACCGATAAATACCTATAAACAATTAATTTTAGTTTTACGGTTCTATTTCAATAAAATGGATGAGATATAATCTTGTTAAATTAAATGGAAAATTTTATACTTAGTTATTCTATGGATGTTATCACTCATGATGCACCCAAGATATTATCTTTCTTTGTGAACATATGGGGTCATGATTTTTTAATTCAATAAATGAATGTGAATCATGATATACATTAAAAATAATCCCAAGTATAATTATTATTACACAAGTAACACCCCGACCCCAGTTACCTAGAATCAGGGAATTATTACATAACATTGGAATTATATAAGGAATCATGTCCCAAAAGATAGATATGTTTAGTATCATTGGAAGCACTAGATACATACATAAGTTTCTCATTACATCATAAAATAAAAACAACAACATTGTGTCTCATTTGAACACTCTTATATCCCATTGCATATTATTGCAGGTTAATCGTAATATAATTATTTGCATGTTGGGAAAAATAAATCATAAGAAAAGGGTGAGATTAGATGCTCAGTAATGATAAAAATATAGTTGAAACATTCATAAATAAGAAAAAACATTTAAGGAAATGTATAAGAATATAACACATGCCTTTTAAACACAAAATTCAACATTATGTAGAAAATATAAATCAAATAATTCAATTTAAATATTCCATGGATATTCAACTATTAGAATAACCACAAGTAATATCAATAGAAAATTTCATAATGATGGAATGCATAATTCTAAATTTCATAACCACATATTCAAGGCCCTATTCCAAGACTACAAATAAGATTTTGTTAAGGCCTTGTGCCAAGACACTAGTTTGTATCATGAGACCAACCGATGCATCGAGGAGCTATAACGGGCTCAACCCATCTCTTACTAAGTGAAATTCATTACTTAAATAAAAATGTTTAAACATAATATAAATATTTGTATTAAACTAGAATACGAAATGACAATACTTTAACCATCAACCAGGAATGGTATAAAAAATGCACATCCACAGTCCAACATAACTCATTCAATACAATATGGAAGATTGTATTATAATAAATTAACCTCAATCGAGATTAATGAAGGATATTTACATAGATTAAAATAAACATCAACACTATTTGAGCGAAATAGCCCACTTTTTCATGAAAACATTTAAAAGTATCATTATTAATCGCGAAGCTGTTTAAAATTGATTTTTGATTCAATGTTTCCCATACTAATTTGAATATTTTAAAAGGAATTTTAATTTTAAAACATCAATTTTCATATAAATAAATCCTTAAAACCATTTTTAAAACATGGACATTAATGAGAATGATTTAAAAGAATAAAATTTTTAAAACATTTAAAATGATATTTTAGTTCGAGTTCTTAAAAAATGAGAGATGATTGAATACAAATAATTGAGAAAGTAAAAACATAATAATATCACGATAATAATGTTATTCATTATATATTGTGTCAATCGACAATATATACATGAAATAAAAATTAATTGGTGCATAACAACAATGGAGTCTCAATGGAATGTATGTTGAGATGAAATCCATTATAAATACCATATCCTTAAGTTAAGGATAAATCAATGACATAATTATGTGTGAAAAATATAAATACACTAAATATGATTGGATATTCAGTGTAAAACAATCATAGGACATTCACACATATTCTTTTAACAACCACAGCAATGACTTGGATGTTTAACTCAATGAATAAAAATTGAGTTATGATTACTCTTATCAAGTTCATATCAATGACATGAGAATTTATCAATGGATTGATTAGGTGTATCAATAGAATATGTACACTATGGTGATAGGAAATTACTACAAAAATAAATAAATAGGTAATTCACACATAATATTGGAGTAAAATAATCAATGAAGTTTGCGTAAAACCAAATGAGTGGAAATCAGAATTAGAAATTCCCTTAACGATTTGGTGACTTACGAAACATACAACCAATGAAATAAGAATCATAAAATTAAGATTTAAATACCCATAAATTAAAGTATAGTACATAATTAATACAATCATGGGCATTACATACAACACACAAAAGGAAATGGTAGAAATATAGCATGAATATCACAGAAATAAGAAGTGACATGAAAACCCCTTACCATGTTGTAATTTATAAATTCATATGAAAAAAAGTTAATAAACAAAAAATGAATCACCTAATATAATTAATATAAATAGAATCATAATAATATGTATCAATGGGTAGTACACAATACATCATATGCAACAAATAACTGGTGAACAATGAAAATATCACAAAATTAAAACTAAGATAAGAAACCCCTTACCTTGAACTTTTCCTTATTACAGGTTAGGTTAAACTCTTATATAATGGTTAAATCATTGTTATTAAATTTCACAAGTACAAAACAAACAAATAAGATATCATATATGATTTTCTAATATTGTTTTGTTAAAAATATTTTAGTAGTATTATCGTTTCGGGTGTAAACTGATTCCAAATAAATTATATGCTCCATTACACAAGACATGTTTGTTATGGATATGATATATTTGATTAAAATAAATAATGATATTATGTTCATAAATATTTTTTTAATCATAAAATTAAAATTATTATTGAATGATTACGATGGGGAATGAATCTCATCATTTTCGTGGAGACTGTAATTCGTACGTACGCATGAGCGACAATGTCATTATATTGGTGGTGAAATCATATTAAATTGGATGTTATATACTATATAAAGAATCATTATCATGCCATATTTATTATTTAAATCAGTTATAATCATTATTATAACCATCCAAATAATTAAGTGTTTGAATTACAGACTACACCACAACGTGGAGACGGTAAGTCATATGTACGCACATATGGTGACTTTGTCATTTATAGAATGGATAGAATATCGAATATGGTTGTACCATCTTTATAATAACATTAAATTATATAAAAGGTTCTAGATTTATTATTTTGGTATGTAAAAAAAAAGTGGAAGTGGAAGAAAAAAGAACATGAAAGAGGGTGATAAAATTATTACATCTTCCTCGGGTGTTTCCTATTGAGTTGATCATAAGGGATATTAGGTTGGCATTATGATCAATGTAAGGAATATAGTTTTATTTTAGGGAGGTTGGGAGGATATTTGGGTAGGGTTTGGTTGATCAAATGGATTTGTAAGTCTGAAATTAAGAGAAGAGGAAATTCCCTTTTATAAGAGAGGTGAGGGTAACTTAAGGAAAATCTTGAAATATTATTTTATAATAAAATCATTTTAGATTTCAATGGGCTCAAAAATAATTTATTTCAAAGATAAAGTGGGTATTGGTCTAAAAAATCACAACCAATTGGTTTTAGACATGTTTAGGTTACTATTTTAACCTTATATTTTAGATTTAACTCTAAGTTAAATAGTTTAACATTTTCCATCTCTCCTTGTATTTTTATATTATGTGGCTAATAAAATTACAATAAAATTCCAAGAGAACCCAAAGTGGTTCATTAATGACATATATATCATTATAATTTTCCTTTGGTAGAACCTTATATTTTTAGGACTATTATATAATTTAATTATATAGTATTTGTTTTGAAAACTTATTTATTTCAATTTTTATACTATTTGGTATTTTGTATTTTGTGAAAGTTGTAACTGAATGATTAATTGAACAGAATACATTGAATCGACCATATAATGTCATATTCCCCTTGAAAATTCGTGAATGTGAAAAAAAACGTTTAAATTATATTTTATTTAAAATTTATAATACCATTTATTTGATTATTTCATTATTATGGTAATTACTGCATCATCATTGTGTAATAAATAAATTAAATTATTTAATGTCTAAAAATTATAAATATAATACCATTATGTAGGAAATATTTTTATATTTTTAACGAGTATTTATAGTCTAAAATATTACTTATATAACCCCATGTAGAATTTTTTTTATTAAAAGATATATGTTTATATCATTTTGGACTTTAATTTAAATTAATTAATATAAAGTGTCATTATCACACTCAAGTGGCCCCACGGGGTCCCAAAATCGACCCAAGGATGCCCATTGTCGGACATGAATCAAAAAATAGAAATAGGATACATGTGAGGGTAATTTAATATTATTATAATATTATTTTGTTACCCAAATTTTCCAGATTTACCCTTCAACCATGGTAAATAAAATATTTACTGAAGAAAATAATAATATTTTTTAAAAATAAAAGTTATCTATTTACACAAAATGGGTCTCATGATTCCAAATATGGAATCTATTTTTCCAAATTCAAATCACATAAGTGGCATAAATTAATTTAAAATTACTTCCTGTTGTTAAAACAGAAAGCGTGTTTCTAAGAAATAATAACTATCAAAAGATTGACAATTGTTTATATCCATTTTAAATGTGAAATTACATCCATCGACCCACATTGTATTAAATGATAAAAATATAATCTAAATATACATTCAAACCATTTATATTCTTAATTTAACAATATAAATTATTTCAATTAAAAATGTTGTTTTCAATTAAAATTTAGTATTTTTCAGTATTTTTCAAAATTTGAAAGTTATCAGAAAAGTACCAAAAATTTATTCAAAATAAAATTTTATCTCTCAATTATATATAAGAATTTAATTTCCTTAAATTATATTTTTATAGGTTCCAAATATTGGTTTTAAAATGGGTTTTTCATTAGAAGGTGGTGAAATTGCATTTTTTAAAAAATACATCATTTATCTGAAAAAATGAATTTTTTCTTATATTATGTCTAGGAAACAAATACTATAGATTCTAAAATTATATGGTTTATATAAAATTCAATATTTAGTTAATACTATTCATAACTGCTTTTGAACGACTTGTTTTGTATGTCGTGGTGCGCTCAAACTCAGTGTTTCATGTAGCGCAAGCAATTGAATTTCTTTAATGAAAATAACATAGTCTGAAATCATGGGGTGTTACAACACATGTTTATTTATAGGAATTTTTAGTGACTCATAATCATATGGAATTACAAAAAACATGGATTTATTCATAATCTTCTAACTTAAAGATTACCAAGTGTAAATATTGGGAGGTGAAGCCAACTAAACATATGTAAATAAAATAATTGATTGTTAAACACAATATGTTCCCCCATAATAGAATGTTATCATGGCCATTGGATATATTTATTAAAAAAATAAATATATAACATTAGGGATCCCAACATAGAGACATATATTATGACATTTTCATTTTGATAGATACTGTGGAACATTAACAAATAAATGTTTTGTTGATGAAAAATAAATATTATATAATTAATTTATTATATTTTTGGTCATTTAATGTAAATTTAATCTTATATGAAAAGTAACCAGTTAAAAAGAATCAACTCCAACAATCTGCCACTCAAAAAGAGAAAACTACAAATGAATTTTAGTTCTCTATATCACATAATATATTCATTCTTCTATTGAGGTATACCGTTAGTAAATGGGTCTACTATGTTTTATAATATGTAAACTCTACATTCTATGAAATAACATATATGATAAATATTTATCAAGAGGTGATACATCCAAATTATGTAAATTATATTGTAATGAAACATTTTCTCCTTAGAAATATCTACCACTATAGTGTTATTATATTAGAGTGTGATATATGATTTTTTTCTAGGCACCACATCATTCCTAGGGAATATCATAATTTTTATTTCACTACCTTTGCAACATCATAAAACATGATATACTTAGACTCTAAATACGAATTAATGACCACTACATTCATTGAGGTAATATGGATCATAAATCATCCACTACGGGTGAATACATATCCTAATTGTGATTTCATACCATCCGAATCTATTTGGAAACTAACAAATGTATATCCTAATATTCATATTTCTCTTTATCCCCATATACTATAAGAATATATCATTAAAAATAATAGATAGATTGTGATATTCTTGTCATCAATCCAATGAAGGTCTCCTAGGTAATATTTTAATCTTCATTCCATGATCAATGCAAAAAAAACATCAAGCCTGAACCAAATCGTGGAATAGATTTCTAATAATATCACTTCAATATATAATATCATTGTCATCCACTCTATCCACCTAATTCTGAGTACACATTTCCATAGAGAAATTCATTCCTTGTAATTTTTGAAATAATAACATATTAGATTATTCCATATTGTATCAATTTTGTATCATTATAATATATGTACATTTAATTAGTACAATAAGGAATGTGGATCTGTCACGGTAGATTGTGATCCTAATAATATATAATTCTTCAACAATGTATTTAAATGATAAGCATGTGTTAAACCATGTATTAACTTGTGGAAAAACATGTATTCATTTTCTATTATTAATATTTCATCAATATATACCACAAAGAAAATGATTTCAGTCCCCGTAAACTAATTACAATCAAATAGATCACATACGTTATTTATGAAACAAAATTAACTTATGGATTTAACAAACTAAATCATCTTGGATATATATTATTATCTCATCCCAGAAATGGATCTTTAAAAATTGCATACCATTGGGGAATATTTTGGAGTCACCAAACCTTCTTGTTATTCTCAATATGAATATTCATCACAGTTCCAATAATGAAATGCTCTTTTGAAATATATTTTCCATATATCATAATCGTAGTATAATTCTTGAGAATGTATGATTTTGATGGTTTTAATATTTTCATCTAGAGAAAAGGTTTCATTATCAACAAATTATATCCAGAAATGCTCAATCAGAGGGAGGCCTCTGACCCTTTATTAAAATAAAAGAAAAGTACCGGAGAAAAAGATCAAGAGTACAGAAGAACCATGCATCCACATCCATATATTAGTACCAACCAGAAAAGACCAGCTACATATCATAGTATTCATAATCCATGCCACATCCATAATAAACCACATCCTCAGCAGTAGCCAAATCCCATTCATAGTTCGTATCATATGGCTTTAGAACCTTGGCATACTTTTTTCTGAGCTCCAGTTGCTCCATAGTGAGATGCTCATTGTTTTTTTGCTTGCTCACATGACTCTTTTTAGAATTAGGAACATCCCCTTTTTCCTTCTGGAATGAGGACCTGGTGGATACCAGCTTCGGTAAGTAAGAATAGTCCTTTCATGGCCTCCTCTTTGGTGGAGCAGTAAACGCACCTTCATTAACAGAAAAATTCTTCTGGCCACCTTGATCGATATCAGTGTATGAAGGTCTTGCAGCCCCTCAGTCGTTCTCTTTGTCACTATCAGAAACATTTCCCCATTTACCCGTGAGATTCCCCAAGATGAAACCTACGTCCCCACCATCTTTCCTCACCGAAAAACCTTCTTAGTTTGTCAGAGAACCACCTCCAATCATTGGAGAGAGCCTCTTATGATCAATCAGAGCAAGACATTGCAGATTCACCTCTTTTACAAGGTCCTCAACATTCCCCATCAGGACATCAACTAAAACCTTTTCCTAAAAATTGGAACCAATATGAAGATTCAAGTCTTCAATCCCATGTGGATCAACAATCATATTGGGTGACTCATCTATCTCCAAGACCTCAAAGCTATTACCTGATATGATACCTTGTACAAGAGCTACTCCTCCTTCTCTGTTTAGGTTGCCACCCAATCTAGTAGCACCCTCCAACACATTGAGGTCCTCAGCTCCAAGCCCACATTTATTCCACTTAATGACCTACTGCATAGATGGATTGAATGAATCCCACACCACTTTCACAGGACAGACATGCGTGCACACATCTTCATGAAAGGCTTGTCACACATGTTCCCCCAAACCTGTGCCCAATAGTGCCTTGCCAAGGCAGGGGCTTCTCACCTGTTCATCACGCCCAGTAGAAACCGCAGTCCCACTACACTCAACATGTCCACCCATGCCTTTATTCACAATCCCTCACATGATCACAGTATCACCGGAATTGGCTTGCCCAGTTCTATGTCCAAGCCAATAGCCAGACCACCATTGGAGCTTCTCCTTCAAACCATCATTGAAGAACCAATCATCTGTCCACGACGACAAACCATTTCTAGATGACAAAATCGGGAACATGCAATGCAATAGTGCATCCAAGACTCAAAGACGACACCCTTCCTTCATCATAACTCCTTGCTATCCGTGATCCAGACATAGTCCTCCAGTGTTCTTGAGACATCGACCTCCATGCATATTCAGGAACAAATCGTGTGACCCACAGCCTTGGTCCAACAATTAGAACAAAGCTAATGACCGATCATATTGCCGATTGCGCATAAAATTGAGGGATTTTGGAAAGATAGAGGTAAGCTAGGAAGACTCACCCATGTTGTGATTATCGCAAGATCTCATCCCATGTGGAAATCAACGATCCAATGAAACATGAAGAAGGTGGAACCATTGCATCTCCGGGGAGCTCAATACCAGGCCGCAATCAAATCCGCCGCTAAGCCAAACAAACCATGATATGCCTCCGATCAAGAAGACCCACAAATTTACACTCCTGTAACTCCCATGAATCTAAGAAAAAACTCTCGAACTCATCAACTGAAGGGCGCTGTGGACGAAACCGTGCAACTAGGGTTATCTTGCATAAATCTACAGTGCTATTGATCTCAAACAGGAGAAGCGGAAACTACGGTGCCACCTGAAATAGATCTGGGACCTTCGGGGAGAGATGGATCCTTGCGAACGGAAGATCTGAGGCAAGATGAGTGAAATCATTATCAATCATATGCAGAAATCCCCCCTCTGAATGGGAGGGGGACCATAGCTTGTCTTCATCGGATTAGGTCATCACCGGTCGCCTCTGGGGTCGCCTCTACAGTCCTCTACTTAGATCAAAAATTTATAGATAATGTTTAAACCAATTTATAACCACTTGTTCTATATAGGTACTAACTTATCTATCCATATCGAGTTTTTTAATACAATATAGTTAAAACCAATTGGATTTACATCCACTAGAGAATCTACAAAAATCCAGAGCTGGGTAGGAATATTTAATACATATATTGTTTTTTGTTGTTTTCTGTTTGGTATATTCTATACATGGTATGCTATCCTTTTAAGACACAAGTTCGTTATTATCAACTTATAATAAGTCACCATACTCAGTAAATAGAAAACCATACCTCTTTATTTATTTCACTTCTCTCGTTATCCTATACAGTAATTATGACTCTAGAATATCCATTCGAGGGGACATTATGGAATCATTCATTGTGCCAAATATTGGATATCTTGAGCCATAAATTCTTCCAATTTAATATAACACACACTATATCTTATTGATATGTTCTCCCTATCAGGAATTCTGGGTAGTCTATTAATCATAACGTTCTTATCTAATGGATCATAAATGTGATTTTTTTGGTTTTCCTTATGTTATCCTATAAAGATATATCTTTCTCCTTTGGGTAGTAGTTTTTTTATGGATATATCCTAATCAAATTATTCCCAAAAAAACTAATTTATGTGACAACAAAAGGTTATTCTTATACCATGGTTTTTATATAATTACATTTTATTCGTCAGTTAGTGCTTGGTTTTGTATGTGTTCTATTTTTTATAATTTTAATACTCAAAAGGATAATGGATTCCCTGCATGAATCATAAATTATCTCACCATATCTGACATGGGATGCTTTCTCATTTACCTAAATAATTAATTAGGACGTATAAGGATTAATGATTTGAGGTAGAACCCAAAATACCATAGATAATAAATGAATTCTTTGTTAAAATATTCTTTTCAATGTATATAGGGGAATTCCATTAACTTTTTAAAAAGTTGTTTCCCAATATCATTCTTATATTACTTGAATTTTTCAAAGGAATTTGATGTATACCTCAATAATTAGACATAACCATATTTATAAATGTTATCATTAATAATTATGATATATGAGTATCCACCCCTTGATTCAGTCATAAATGGTCCACACAAATCTATGTGAACAAATTAAAGAAGCTACATAGACCTTTCACTCTTTAAATTAAATAATGATTTGGTTATTTTTCTTTATAAACAAGAATGAAATATAACAATTTATTTTATTTCAATATAATTTATATTCTTAAATTGATATAATTTTACCATGTGATTCTGTTTACAATTAATAGGTAGGGATACCGTAATTATCTATGATAGGATTTATATGAACTTCATTTATTATCAATTCAGAATAATAGTTTAATATATTAATAAACAAAAATAACGTTATTTAAATGGTGGATACCATATCATATTCAATCATTATAAATGAGTAAACATTTATTCCCAAATTTGAAAATTAAAACAGTCATATCATAGTAGGATATATAAATAACATTTTGGGTTATGATTGAAAAATAATGACATTTTATTTAAAACTAAGATCATTCATGTCTATAATGTGATGTCACAGTCCTTAATTTCAACTAATGTGATCTAATATCTATTAGAGATATGTAGATCAACCTCCATTCATGAAAAAATTCCAAATATACATGTATTATATAATCGGATACAATTGTTAGTAGTAAATGTTGAATCTATTACCCCATTAGTAAAAATAAAAAATATATCACGTGATGACAAACAAACTTAATGAATCCTCATTATTTTTACCATGGTACAATTTTCTTTCTAGGTTCCTTTTTTTCAAATTAAAATGGACAACAACATGATCCCTTGATTTCCCCTTGATCATAATCATTATGGGAAGGAGGTGTGAATATTTATTCTTAGTTCATTTTCATTTCCCATTTACATTATCTCTATAACTATATATAGTTTTTCATGATAAATGTATTTATTTAATGGTTGAAGAAGAGAAAAGGGACATGATATAAAATTATGGATTTTTCATATTAAAATTCTTGATAAATGTAATAAATCGTTGATGTAGTGATGAAATAATTAGATTGTTGCATAATTCATCAGGAAGATTAAACCCTAAAATTTCTAGATGACAAATTTAGCCAATAATATGAAATATATTATGTCCTTCTAGTGCTATGTAAAACTACGAAAATGCATATAGAATATGCCAGTAGGACCTAAAACAACCTATAAATAATACTTTCTAGATAATGTTCAATATGATTCTTCACTATACTATATAAATCTATGTTATCTTGTGACTTCTGGAGTTAATTAGGAATGGGTAACAACATGAAAAAATGGACACGTAATTTATAGTCACATAGATATTTTAGAAGAAATGATTCATAATTCATTTATCAGAACACATTCTATGGACATGAATATTGTCACGACCCGCCCTCGGGGTCCGTGCCGTGACTACCCCAAGCCCGCCTTCCATAGGCCAGGGGCTGGCGACTAGCACCAAGGCGTAAATCCCGGTAAAAAGGGAAGGCATTGCCTTTGTAAAGTAAACAAACACCATAGAGTAAGCAAGCGGAAAGTAACACTAAGCAAAAACAGAGTACAACTAAAAGTGCGGAAAGTAAAAAGGGGCCGGAAATACAAGCCCAACTGTAAAGTACAACTCAAAAGGGAAAACAGCAACTGAAAAGTAAAGCAGCTACGCCGAGCTGTCCACTGGAAATCCCACCTGAAGGGTGGGTACAGATAGCTCCTCTGCTCCTCGGGTCCCGCCGTCTGCTCCAAGTATGTCCCGCCCAGTGGTCTGCCTCTGGGTACCGCCTCGTCGTATAGTCCACCTCCAGGTACCGTCCAGTCCTCGAACACTCGGCCTCTGCCAGTACTGGCCGTCGTCTACAACCAACACAACGAGGTGCGGGCATAGCCCGTGCAGGGGTGAGTATAACGATACTCAGTAGGGACCCCGAGACCCTCAAGGTCTCACTAAAACCAACAAGGATAACCACAAGAAGATCACAACAGATAAACTCTACTTAGGTATATGCCCATACATATACCTAAGTTATCAAGTAACCCATCTCAGTCATGAGGAAACACAAGAATCATGAGATCAACGGATAACCACTACCCAGATATATGCCCATACATATACCTAAGTTATCAAGTAACCCATCTCAATCATGAGGAAACACAAAGGTCAAAGTCTCAGCTCAAACCAGGATTTTCATTATCGAAACCGTAACTGCTGAAGAGCTCTGTCTCTAGAGTGTACAGTGGTCCTGTCACGACTCTGAGGCCGCCGCTCACTAACCTAAGACTGCTGAAGTACTCCTCCTGTCGAGTACTGCAGGTCTGCTGCCAACTACTAGGCGCTCCGTCCGCTGAGAGTCTGCTGCCAAATACCGGGCGCTACCCAGATAGCCTACTGAGGTACTCCTCCTGTCGAGTACCGCGGGTCTGCTGCCAACTACCAGGCGCTCCGTCCGCCGTGGGTCTGCCGCCAAATACCGGGCGCTCCGTCCACTGGGCTAGTCGACTCACTCCAAGTCGAGTCGGTCAAGCAGTCGTCAGGTCTCAGCCGGCTACACGGTCTCCGTACTCTGCACGCTCATCTCCGGGAGGGTCCGCTCCACGAGCTACTGGTCGATACTCCAAGTATCACAAAGTCCCGCAAAGAAGTATCTCAAAAGTCCGTCTCGTCACAGGGGTCTCAACGCAACAGACGGCGCGTCGATCGGACGCCCGGTCTGTGTGTTATTAGCCTTTTCGTCCCAGGGGCCCGGTTGGTTTCGTGAGCAAACCAATCCCGGCCGTAACTCAACTGTACCCCGAACTCCCATAGGGTATACTCATAGGGACCGTTACTAAACGTAACCACCAACGCCGCTAACGGTTCGTCAAACGGACGTCCTGTCTGAAAGATATCAGCTTTCCCGTTCCAGGGGCCCGGTTGGATTTCGGGTACAATCCAACCCGGCCATACTCCGACTGTATCCAAAACTCGGGAAGAGTATGTCAAAAGTTTCGTCTCATCAAGAGGAAGTCAACGAAATAGACGGCGCGTCAATCGGACGCCCGGTCTGTGAGTTATTGGCTTTTTCGTCTCCGGGGCCCGGTTGGTTTTTAAGGCAAAACCAACCTGACCGTACTCCACCTGCGTCCAAACCTCGGGCGGAGTATGCCAAAAGATCCGTCTCACTAAGAGGAACACAACGCGACTGACGGCGCGTTAATCGGACGTTCGTGACTCAAGATATGAGCGTTTCCGCTCCGAAGGCCCGGTTGGTTTCGTGAACGAACCAACCCGGCCGAACTCAAAGTAATCCGAAACCTTGAGTGCGATATACCGAAACGACCGTCTCGATCCAAGGATCGCGTTGCCGCTGACGGTTCGTCGATCGGAGGTCCGAGGCTCAAGTTATGGGCCAAAAACCAAATCTGGTTCGAAACGGGGGGGTCCGGGTCCGGGCCGACCCGGCCCGACCCCCCCCCCCCCCCCCCGGGGGCGGCGCGGCGGCGGCGCGGCCGCGGCGGCCAGTCGCCGCGTGGAGGCTGCGCACGCGGGGGGCTAAGCCCCCGCTCTTCATCGGGCGGCGCGGCTATGCCGCGCCGTTTTTGCTTAAGAAACGCCCCCCCCCCCCCCCCCCCCCACGTGGGGGTGGGCCTGCTGTGCGGAACCGGGGGGCCAGCTGCCCCCCCTCCCTTCTATGAACCGCCCCCCCCCCCCCCCCCCCCCCCTCATTAAGAGGGGGGTTTTGAAGAGCCGGTCGGGGGATTAATTCCCCCGGTTTTCCGCTATCCGGTCGGCCAGCTGGCCGGCCGGTTTTCTCCAACGGGACCGGAAATTCCGGTCCCCACTTCGGCTTCCGACGCCGGCGGCCCGGCCGCCGGCCTTCTCTTCCGCCGCGGCCCGGAACCGGCCGCGGTCTCCTCGTTCCGCCGCGGCCCGGAACCGGCCGCGGCGTTCGTCGTCCGGCACGGTGCGACGGCACCGCGCCCCTCCGCCGCACTTTAATTTCTTTCAACGCGGCGCGACGACGTCGCGTTCTTGATGTTTCTTCCATGGTGTGCGCGCGACGGCGTTGCATAAAATAAATGCACGATCAACCGCGTGGTGCGACGGCACCACGCCACTTGCTTCCACCCGCAAGAACAAACAAGAACGTTGGAGGGGGTTCGGCCGTGTTCGTACGGTCCGGCCCCCTCACGTTAAATTAATAACGCAACTTTAAATAAACAACATCCTCACGTTAGTCATACGAACCACGAGCAAGAATGAGATAATTAAATATTAAATCAACATCCCCTACCTCGGGTATAAGTTCGAGGATTTGACTATGTCCGCGGAAGTCGACGTCGCGGAGATCGGGCGTCGCGGTAGTCGTTCGTCAATTCCGTTGACGAAGAGATACGTCCGATGTGATACGTCGATGGAGAAACCTCTTATGTTGACGAAGGGTATCCGAGGAGGAAGCGGCGTTCCCTCACGTTGACACCGAGGACGAAGAAGAGAGGCGTCGTTCTTCGTCGGAGCTTGAGCGTTCTACGTCAAGTCTTGAGGAAAGTCAAATAAAAAGGAAACAACGAACTCAAGAACCCCTACCTCGATAGTCGCACGTTGACGGAGTCGTGGAATATCGGTGTCGATTCCTTTGACGTCGGAGGAAGAGTCGTTGTCGATGGCGTTCGTCGCAGAAAAGATGATGCGGAAGAAGTACGTCATGTCGCGGATATGGCGTCGCGGGAAGACCGTGTTCTTCGGCGAAGAAGTTCTTCGTTGAAGAACGGCGTTCTTCGTGTTCTTTGTCAAGTTGAAGAAGAAGAAGAAAAGCTTCCAAAGCTCTCATGAAATCCTCCCAAGGTTGTAAAAGAAACTCCTAGAATAATATAAGCTTTAACTTATATTATTACATAACTTAACCACAAGAATTTCAAAGGTTTGAAATTCAAAAAGGGTTTAACTCCCTTAATTAATTAAGTAACTTAATTTGACAACATTAAATGAAATGAGTTAAAGGGGAGGTTTTGAGAGAATTTGAGGAGTTGGGGTTCGTGTGGACCCCACCTCACTTAATCCTCCCAAGGGAGGTTAAGTGGATGTGGGTCCCACTCCCAACTCCCTTTGGTAGGACTTAACTAGATAAAAATAAAATTTGTTCCTCACAAATTTTATTTAACTTAAACTAAAAACCCAAAAACTGACTTTCAACCCGCAACAAACGCAACTTCCGAAAAGGTCTCATTAAGCGAATATCGACGCTGCGAGTTCATCGGTGCCCTCAGATTTCAATTCCGAGCACCGTATCAAAAGTTAGAAATACCCGCTCGTTCGTTCACTGAACGTACCCGAGCCAAACTTCAGAAATTAATTCCGGGCACTTCGGACCTCGGAATCAGGTGCCGTCTGAAACCGCCCTCTTGTAAAATTCTAAAGAAAATTAAGAAAAAATCTCCCTTGAATTTTACGGGTCTTTACATTACTCCCACCTCAGGGCTTTACGTCCCCGTAAAGATACAACAAAAACTAGGGAAACAAAAGAGGGTACTGAGCACGCATCTGAGCCTCCCGCTCCCATGTGCTCTCCTGGAGATTCCCGTGCCGCCATCTGTTGCGCACAAGAGGAATCGATCGTCCATGTAGGACCCGCTCCTGTCGATCCTCTATCTCCGCCGGGACCTCCGTAAAAGTCGCCCCATCGTCAACGTCAAGCTCCCCATGGTCAAAGATGTGCGTCGGGTCGTGCACGTATCTCCTCAGCTGAGACACGTGGAAGACGTCGTGCACCCGGTGTAACTGAGGTGGTAGAGCCAGGCGATAAGCCACCTCACCTACCCTGCTGAGGACCTGGAAGGGTCCGATGAAGCGCGGAGATAACTTGTCGCCTCGGCCAAATCTCCGAATACCACGTCGAGGTGAGACCCGTAAGAAGACGTGGTCACCATCCTCGAACTCTAGTGGCCTCCGCCTCCTGTCAGCGTATGACTTCTGTCGGCTCTGTGTTGTCCTCATCCGCTCCTGGATGACATGGACCTCTTCTGACGTGGCCCGGACCATCTCTGGTCCCATAAGAGCTGCGAGATTTCTTCTTTGCCGATAAGAGAAACCTGGTCTCATCCCCTGGATGAACCACATTCTTTGCCTAAATCAGTCAATCCTAACATGGATGATACTAATCCATACCAAGGATGACGTCGTAAGGCCTCGACGCTACTACTAAGAGATCCAACCGTTACTCTCGCCTCCAAGGGTTGAGTCACACTGTTGGCATCAGTGTGTGGTAACTGGTCTCCTCCAGTAGATGTCTCACAAGTGAGGGTCAAGTCAACAGTCAACTGGAACCTCTTAGTAACATCACAAAAGAGGACAGGAATGAAAACATCACAAAGGATGCGTCTTTTATTATTGCAGCTCATAATACAAGACGCTACACAAAAGCAACATCAACATGGAACTAGAAGTACAAAAGACGTATCCACTAGTTCCGCTCCTGTCCACCTGCTCCCAGAGCCCCATGATCGTAAGCTTCAGCTGCCTGAAGCTGTGCTCTCGCATGTTCACCTATTCCCTGTGGTCGGGGTGGACCTCCTGGTGGTGGTGGTGGCAGAGCCTCAAAGCGTCGTCCACCACCTGCTGCTCGGCCAGCTCCTCTGCCTCGTCCGCCTCCTCCCTACGGACCGCCACGGTCGAACCTCTGCCTCTGCCTAGGTGGTTCCTCAACCGTCTGCTGCTCCTCCGCATGGTGGGTCGGGCAGTCACGAGCCATGTGCCCTTGCCCACCGCATGCAAAGCACTGTCTTCCACTCAAAAGACTGACTCCGCGCTGTGTGCCCTGCACTGCTGAGCCAGTGCCCTGAGGTCGTCTGCCTGAAGGTCTGGTCTGTCTGGACCCCTGAGTCATATGTCGGCTACCTGCTACCGAAGACTCCGCTACGTGCCGCCCTGCTGTGGGTCGCTGCGCTGGTGAAGACTCAGCAAGGAAGCTCTCAATCAGAATGGCCCGCTCCAGTACTCCTGTCTGAGTCGGTAAGCTGAGGGAGATCAGCGATGCCCTGATCTCGTGTCTCAAACCCTGCTCGAAGGTCCGGGCCCGGAAGAATGGGTCCCGTACCATGTCGGTCGAGTAGCGCGAGAGATCGGTAAATCTCGCCGAGTACTGAGCGATCGTCATGCTGCCCTGTCGCAGCTGCAGAAGCTCCTGGATACGCACCGCACGAAGGGTGGCTGGGACGAACTCCGAGCGGAAGAGGCTCTCAAAGTCCGTCCAAAGTAGAGATGCCTCATCGTGCACCTGGAGCATCAAGCTCCACCATCGTCCTGCTGCTGCGTGTAGTAGGCTCGCAGCGAGGATCACCATGAGGTCTGCCTGCGTCCTCACTAGCCTAAACACTAGTACCACTGCCTCCATCCAGTCCTCTGCAGCCTGGGGATCCGTCTCCCCACGAAACCTGGGCGGTCGCTGGCGCTGAAACTCATGCAGTGCGCTGAGGCGACGTGCATCATCAGCGGCTGCTGCTGGAAGTATCGGGGGCTCGGCGGGTAGAGCTACCGCCGGTTCCACAGCTGACAAAGGGCCCTGCACCGAGGCCTCGTCGCTCAGTGGGCTGTCGTCACGTTCGATTCTCGGAACCCTAGCTGGCTGCCGTCGTGGGGCCATCCTGAAAGAAACAACGTAACACGATCAAACGATTATACCTGGTGAGCTGACATGGTTTGAGCTGTTTTTAAGGGGAAAAACCTTTGAAAACACACACGCAATCAGTGTTTTCGTGCACAAAGTCGGAAATCAGTTGTCAGGGTCCTGGTGTATGGATACGTCGGCCGCCCGCACCAACACTGGACTCCCTGTACTGAAAACCACACTCGGTACCCTTAACACTATTGCTTCACAGAAAGAAAGATCAGAGTCTGCGGTAGAACCGACCACCTTTGATACCAATTTGTCACGACCCGCCCTCGGGGTCCGTGCCGTGACTACCCCAAGCCCGCCTTCCATAGGCCAGGGGCTGGTGACTAGCACCAAGGCGTAAATCCTGGTAAAAAGGGAAGGCATTGCCTTTGTAAAGTAAACAAACACCACAGAGTAAGCAAGCGGAAAGTAACACTAAGCAAAAACAGAGTACAACTAAAAGTGAGGAAAGTAAAAAGGGGCCGGAAATACAAGCCCAACTGTAAAGTACAACTCAAAAGGGAAAACAGCAACTGAGAAGTAAAGCAGCTACGCCGAGCTGTCCACTGGAAATCCCACCTGAAGGGTGGGTACAGATAGCTCCTCTGCACCTCGGGTCCCGCCGTCTGCTCCAAGTATGTCCCGCCCAGCAGTCTGCCTCTGGGTACCGCCTCGTCGTATAGTCCACCTCCAGGTACCGTCCAGTCCTCGAACACTCGGCCTCTGCCAGTACTGGCCGTCGTCTGCAACCAACACAACGAGTTGCGGGCATAGCCCGTGCAGGGGTGAGTATAACGATACTCAGTAGGGACCCCGAGACCCTCAAGGTCTCACTAAAACCAACAAGGATAACCACAAGAAGATCACAACAGATAAACTCTACTTAGGTATATGCCCATACATATACCTAAGTTATCAAGTAACCCATCTCAGTCATGAGGAAACACAAGAATCATGAGATCAACGGATAACCACTACCCAGGTATATGCCCATACATATACCTAAGTTATCAAGTAACCCATCTCAATCATGAGGAAACACAAAGGTCAAAGTCTCAGCTCAAACCAGGATTTTCATTATCGAAACCGTAACTGCTGAAGAGCTCCGTCTCTAGAGTGTACAGTGGTCCTGTCACGACTCCGAGGCCGCCGCTCACTAACCTAAGACTGCTGAAGTACTCCTCCTGTCGAGTACTGCGGGTCTGCTGCCAACTACTAGGCGCTCCGTCCGCTGAGGGTCTGCTGCCAAATACCGGGCGCTACCCAGATAGCCTACTGAGGTACTCCTCCTGTCGAGTACCGCGGGTCTGCTGCCAACTACCAGGCGCTCCGTCCGCCGTGGGTCTGCCGCCAAATACCGGGCGCTCCGTCCACTGGGCTAGTCGACTCACTCCAAGTCGAGTCGATCAAGCAGTCGTCAGGTCTCAGCCGGCTACACGGTCTCCGTACTCTGCACGCTTGTCTCCGGGAGGGTCCGCTCCACGAGCTACTGGTCGATACTCCAAGTATCACAAAGTCCCGCAAAGAAGTATCTCAAAAGTCCGTCTCGTCACAGGGGTCTCAACGCAACAGACGGCGCGTCGATCGGACGCCCGGTCTGTGTGTTATTAGCCTTTTCGTCCCAGGGGCCCGGTTGGTTTCGTGAGCAAACCAATCCCGGCCGTAACTCAACTGTACCCCGAACTCCCATAGGGTATACTCATAGGGACCGTTACTAAACGTAACCACCAACGCCGCTGACGGTTCGTCAAACGGACGTCCTGTCTGAAAGATATCAGCTTTCCCGTTCCAGGGGCCCGGTTGGATTTCAGGTACAATCCAACCCGGCCATACTCCGACTGTATCCAAAACTCGGGCGGATTATGTCAAAAGTTTCGTCTCATCAAGAGGAAGTCAACGAAACAGACGGCGCGTCAATCGGACGCCCGGTCTGTGAGTTATTGGCTTTTTCGTCTCCGGGGCCCGGTTGGTTTTTAAGGCAAAACCAACCCGACCGTACTCCACCTGCGTCCAAACCTCAGGCGGAGTATTCCAAAAGATCCGTCTCACTAAGAGGAACACAACGCGACTGACGGCGCGTCAATCGGACGTTCGTGACTCAAGATATGAGTGTTTCCGCTCCGAAGGCCCGGTTGGTTTCGTGAACGAACCAACCCGGCCGAACTCAAAGTAATCCGAAACCTTGAGTGCGATATACCGAACGACCGTCTCGATCCAAGGATCGCGTTGCCGCTGACGGTTCATCGGTCGGAGGTCCGAGGCTCATGTTATGGGCCAAAAACCAAATCTGGTTCGAAACGGGGGGTCAGGGTCCGGGCCGACCCGGCCAGACCCCCCCCCCCCCCCCCCCCGGGGGCGGCGCGGCGGTGGCGGCGGCTGGCGGCGGCGCGGCGGCGCGGGGGCCGCGGCGGCCAGGCGCCGCGAGGAGGCTGCGCACGCGGGGGGCTAAGCCCCCGCTCTTCATCAGGCGGCGCGGCTATGCCGCGCCGTTTTTGCTTAAGAAACGCCCCCCCCCCCCCCCCCACGTGGGGGTGGGCCTGCTGTGCGGAACCGGGGGGCCGGCTGCCCCCCCCCCCCCTCCCTTCTATGAACTGCCCCCCCCCCCCCCCCCCCCTCATTAAGAGGGGGGTTTTGAAGAGCCGGTCGGGGGATTAATTCCCCCGGTTTTCCGCTATCCGGCCGGCCAGCTGGCCGGCCGGTTTTCTCCAACGGGACCGGAAATTCCGGTCCCCACTTCGGCTTCCGACGCCGGCGGCCCGGCCGCCGGTCTTCTCTTCCGCCGTGGCCCGGAACCGGCCGCGGTCTCCTCGTTCCGCCGCGGCCCGGAACCGGCCGCGGCGTTCGTCGTCCGGCGCGGTGCGACGGCACCGCGCCTCTCCGCCGCACTTTAATTTCTTTCAACGCGGCGCGACGGCGTCGCGTTCTTGATGTTTCTTCCATGGTGTGCGCGTGACGGCGTTGCGTAAAATAAATGCACGATCAACCGCGTGGTGCGACGGCACCACGCCACTTGCTTCCACCCGAAAGAACAAACAAGAACGTTGGAGGGGGTTCGGCCGTGTTCGTACGGTCCGGCCCCCTCACGTTAAATTAATAACGCAACTTTAAATAAACAACATCCTCACGTTAGTCATACGAACCACGAGCAAGAATGAGATAATTAAATATTAAATCAACATCCCCTACCTCGGGTATAAGTTCGAGGATTTGACTATGTCCGCGGAAGTCGACGTCGCGGAGATCGGGCGTCGCGGTAGTCGTTCTTCAATTCCGTTGACGAAGAGATACGTCCGATGTGATACGTCGATGGAGAAACCTCTTATGTCGGCGAAGGGTATCCGAGGAGGAAGCGGCGTTCCCTCACGTTGACACCGAGGACGAAGAAGAGAGGCGTCGTTCTTCGTCGGAGCTTGAGCGTTCTACGTCAAGTCTTGAGGAAAGTCAAATAAAAAGGAAACAACGAACTCAAGAACCCCTACCTCGATAGTCGCACGTTGACGGAGTCGTGGAATATTGGTGTCGATTCCTTTGACGTCGGAGGAAGAGTCGTTGTCGATGGCGTTCGTCGCGGAAAAGATGATGCGGAAGAAGTACGTCACGTCACGGATATGGCGTCGCGGGAAGACCGTGTTCTTCGGCGAAGAAGTTCTTCGTTGAAGAACGGCGTTCTTCGTGTTCTTCGTCAAGTTGAAGAAGAAGAAGAAAAGCTTCCAAAGCTCTCAAGAAATCCTCCCAAGGTGGTAAAAGAAACTCCTAGAATAATATAAGCTTTAACTTATATTATTACATAACTTAACCACAAGAATTTCAAAGGTTTGAAATTCAAAAAGGGTTTAACTCCCTTAATTAATTAAGTAACTTAAGTTGACAACATTAAATGAAATGAGTTAAAGGGGAGGTTTTGAGAGAATTTGAGGAGTTGGGGTTCGTGTGGACCCCACCTCACTTAATCCTCCCAAGGGAGGTTAAGTGTATGTGGGTCCCACTCCCAACTCCCTTTGGTAGGACTTAACTAGATAAAAATAAAATTTGTTCCTCACAAATTTTATTTAACTTAAACTAAAAACCCAAAAACTAACTTTCAACCCGCAACAAACGCAACTTCCGAAAAGGTCTCATTAAGCGAATATCGACGCTGCGAGTTCATCGGTGCCCTCAGATTTCAATTCCGAGCACCGTATCAAAAGTTAGAAATACCCGCTCGTTCGTTCACTGAACGTACCCGAGCCAAACTTCAGAAATTAATTCCGGGCACTCCGGACCTCGGAATCAGGTGCCGTCTGAAACCGCGCTCTTGTAAAATTCTAAAGAAAATTAAGAAAAAATTTCCCTTGAATTTTACGGGTCTTTACAAATATCATAAGATGGTATTTAGGATAGTGGTTATATAAACTGATAGCTTATTACTCCTATATCTGTTTAGTGGAATTTTTAATCCAATAATCCTAATTCATATTTCCTCTACACTTTCCTCAGAATTTATATTGAATAGAAAATAAAAATTAAATTCTATTCATGTCTGCTATGTGAACTCATTATCATTCTTTGGACTTCGTGATATTTAAATGTTTCCCTAACAAATGAATGAAAAAATAATTAACTATTAGTCAATATAAACTCAAACAATGGACGGCATTTGACTAAATATTTCATTGAGGTATTTTTATATTTTGTGTAAATTTATCTATTTCATTCTTTACATGTTATAAAAATATTATGGGGATTTTATATAATTAATTAATTGTTTATATGGTAAAATACTAAGGAACAATCAATTTATTTTACATTATATTCTATGTCTTGTTATATTATTAAATTTATGTGTACAAATTGAATCATCATATTAACATGAATCTATGTAACATATTGTGACCACACTTCACATATTTATAATGTCTATTTTCATTTACATATTTATTTTAGTACATCTAGGACATTAGAGGATGAAAATCATTTTTTAGTAAAATGACAGAATGTTTAGTGATGTATGTTAGTTAAAATTGATAAATTCCAATTATAAATTTAAAAATGGATTAAGAGGACGAAAAATGGGGTCTTTGGTTAATCCAGGGTATTTTTCTATGTTATTTTGTAGAATCTGAGTAATAAAAAATTTCACATCATGATAGAGTTACGTGATGGGAAAGTATTTCCATGAAGATATAGTGAAATAGTTTAGAGTGAGAAATGATTACATTTCATGAGACCAGTTCACAATGTGTAATGTTCAATTGGTATTTTTGCAACCTAGGTGAGGAATATTTAAATGTATATGAATTTCATGGATTTAAAATAATGAACCTAAAATTCATATAATTTAATGTTTTTGGAATGTAGGATTTTATGTGATACACATCTGACTTTATTTTTATTGAATAGAAGCCTCCTCTCTCAAATACATGGAGCTCTCTTAAGAAATTTAGGGGATATCCACTCCATATAGATCATTTCTTTTAGTGATTTACCTTTTTTTGGTTGCACTACATCTCTGAAATTAAGTTATATTTCCACTTCTTTATTTTTATTGGTCACATCATCAATGTTGGAGAATGTTTTTAGATTAGTTGGTCTTGTTGTTATGATTCTCTTATTCCTTTCAAGATTTATAGTGTGATCTTCCTACATAGGGTAAATGTTTTATTGATTGTGCTTATGAATGTATGTTTTTAAGTATATGTTTTTTTATCATTAACAATGACTTTTTTGTTTTTTGGTCTAATTCAAAGATGTTAGGATTGGTTTTATGGCCCCTATTGTTGTCTTTTCACTCTTCTGTGTCGGTCGCTCCCATTGAAAACATGTCAAACTGCATATTGAGGTAGGTGGTTCATTCTATATCCTAGGTTTTAAGAAATTTATTTATATTGTTTTACAAAAAATATTAATTAATTAATATGATTTCATTTTTTGTATGAAAATATGTTTTATGAAATATGTGGTTTACCTTATTTTTAAAAAAGAAATGTTATTTTCAAAATTTTTTAAATGGATTTATGGAATGGTTTTCAAATAATGTTTTTCAAAAATTCGTTTGTAAAATATATCGCATGATAAGCATTGGGTAATTATATGGAAGGTGTGATAATAAGCCTTGTCCATTGATAGTGTTGGGGGTTCTCTCATAAGGTGTTCCCCAAATTATTTTGTTTGTTTTTGAAGGTACATGTTAAATATTTTAGGAGGTTAACATGAAATGTTGCTCCACTACACTATCATTTTGATTCATCTATCCAATGACTGGATGCACACAATTTTCTAGGTTTGGGTAGGAGTGCTCAAGCTATCCTGACATGTAGTGACCTCTGAGATGACATTAAATGTTTTTTATACTATTTGGTTTGGATATGAAAAGTGATACATTATTTGTTTTGAATATTTATATATATATATGATTTTATTTAGATCCAATTTATCTTGATTTTCTTGGATCTATAAATAATGATATATGTTTTAAATTGATTTTGATATTAAAATTAGTCGGTGGTTTATCAGGACTTGTTTTATTTTAAATTTTAGCATGTTCTGATTGTTCTATAGATAATTGTTATGAAAAACCTAAGAGGGGTTCTACTGAGTCCATTTAGCTCAGAACATGGACATCCCTTCTGTGGTTCATTTTCCAAATTATGTCTTTAGATTTAGGGATAGGCCCGACTCCGTATTGATGCGCTGTGTTTTTTATAAGATGTGTTTGGGTATCTAGATGTGAGAAGGTGGGAGATTTCCCATGTTATCACATAATGTTTCTATATCAATTATAGTTGTCCTTTGTTGTTGGACTTGTACCATATATATTGTATGGATAATTTTTAGTTCTACTAAATCTATTGTATCTCTTTTATAGGTAATATATTTATTTTTTTACTATTAAGTTGTTTCTTCCAATATTATATGTATATATATTTACATCATTTTTTATACATCAGGATGGGTGAAAACATTACATATCATTTTTGATAGTTCCCAGGTGTTATTCACTAACCCATGGAGCTCGGGAACTCCCATTGTGTATGTGATAGTTCTGGTCATGTATCAGTACAATATGGTTCCTAGGTTAGGTTTGTCATAAGATGGTATTTGAAGGAAGGTTTTTTCTTAGTTTTGGGAAGTTGTTAGAATGTAGATAGTATATTAGGAACTGTGTATCTTGGATGCAGTGAGTTCTTGAACTTATCTTACAATTACTAGACTCAAGATTCAATGGGATATTAGGATTTTTGTCTACTATTTTGAGTTCTTGATATTAATATCAGTTTTATTACATATGGTATTCTAGTTATAAATGAGTTTATATTTTCTCAGCTTGATTCTTCTATTTTGGTGTGTAGTGGTATTCTTATGAGATGTATTCCATTGGATCCTAATGAGGGTGAAGTGGATTTTTCTAAATGGAATATGTCTCTAGATTGTAATCTTATCAAGGATATCAAGTTGGTAATTCCTACTATCAACAAAAATCCACCACATGTCCAAAAATTAGATATTGAGGCATATCCAGAAGATTGAGGAGGAAGGGATTGATTATGAGAGGTCATAATTTCGAATAAACTATATATTAACTGTATGAATAAAAATCAAAAGGATGAGGAATAGCTGGACAAGATTGATTTTATCATCTACTTGTTTGATAGAAATGAGAATATCAAGGTGATGTGAACAATGTTCAGATTTAAGTTTATACGTAAGAAATGGTTGGATACCATGGTATATACAGATAGGAAAATTGGTTTAGACTGTAAGGGTCTCAATACCCAATTTATTCTAATGTTTTTTCCTAAGTAACTGATGATGAAAAACTCTCTAGAGTTCCTCCAATAGAATTAGAGAGAGTGTACGATATGTAAGCACACCAATTGGTTCATGAATCAAGTAAATTTTTATCTATTGGAATTAAGGAATGACCAATTTATGGTTTATATGTACTTATAGGGTTTACAACTACATATCAAATCACATGTATTTATATTGAGGCCTTAAATATACAAATATACAATAGACATGGAAATAATGAAATAGATGAATATGTTAGTAAAGGTGGGATATCTGACGCCTTCCCTTCCTCCCAATGGTAGCTATAGTGGAACACAAGGAGGGAAGAGTAAGTCGTTTGATCATCACTAGAGTGGTCAGGGAGGTTCTTAACAGTAGGAATCCTATGCATGATTAACTACAACTTGTATCATACCCATAGCATTCTCTCTCTATTGAATGGATAGGCACACATGATGTTATTTGTTTTCACCTATGAAGATGTGTAATTTTTTGAGACACTATGGTAATATGTAATATTTCATTCAAGTGATTTTTAAAACTCATTATGGACAAGGATTGTAGACTCATAAAGCTACCATTACACAATCTAATTATCCAAAGAATCTAGGGCTCTTTCCATAGGTATTATGAGAGACACACCTTCACAAGATAGATGAGTTTCCTGTGATGATATATAGGGGTCTAACGATGCTGAGAAGTTCCATCATTATTGAATCATTATTTGAGATTGATTTATTTGATATATGTGATTAAAACTTGTTAATATGTATCCATTTTTTTGATATACTGAAATTTAAAGAAGTAATCATGTTCATTATTATATAGTTAGCGATACCTCTTGGGAAGTGGAAAGAGAAGGGGTTTTAGTATCCATTGTGTTCATTATTGATGGTTGGTGCAGATTTAATATATGATTCCCAAGTTCTCAATATTGTTTTTATGTCATCATCAAGATTGATGTCTTATCACTCATCGTTCAGAGGATGATTTTATATCATCAGTGTGTTATGTTCTATGCTACTGATGGGAGATCTCAGGAGTTATAGGGATAGTGGAATCAGACGATTGGCCTTGATGTACCTTTCACCCAGATCCCGTGATTTTGTTTTCTATTGTTATAGTTAAGCGCAATGATGTCTTTCTCAATATTGATATCCAAGCCATTGATTGTAACTTTCCAAATGTTTCCCCTGATTATTTTTTCGGTCTACCTCGAGAGATGGATGTTGGGTTCATGATTAATTTGGTGTTATGTATGGATCCGGTTTCAATACCATATTATCATTTGGTTCTAGTAGAGTTATGAGAGCTCATGTTTTAGGTGGATGATATTATGGAAATTTAATTTTTCTAACCTGTTTGTGGGCCTCGGGAAACCCCAGTCTATTTTTCTTGAAGGAATACAGTTCACTCTAATTGTTTGTGGACTATGAGATGTTGAACTGTGTAATGGTAAAGAGTAAGTAAAATTTTCCCCTTATTGATTATTTTCCTTACCTGTTAAAAGATGAGAAGTTGTTTTTGAAGATCAATATTCGATAGCATTATCATCATCTTAGTGTTTTAGACTATGATATACTGAATATAGATTTCAAGAGAATGTATACCAAATAACAATATGATATTATGCCTATTTTTTTACCAACACACCTATATTTTTTTGGATTTTATGAATCAGATATTACATGAGTATGATGAAACATTTGTGGTAGTGTTTTTGGATTATATTTCTATTTATTCGAAAAACATGCATGTGAATGAGAAATATATGAGTCTTGTTTTTGATAACATGAGGAGTCACAAATTTTATGTAATGTTTTCAATATGAAGTATTCAGATCTAGAATGTGTAGTTCATAGAGTACATGATATCTGATTATGTATTATCCTTTTATCCTATGAAGGTTAATGTTATCTTTTCATTGTGAAGAATGGAAAAATGACATTGAGATTCAATGCTTCATTGGTCATTCTGGTTATTACTGATGTATCATCAATGATTTTTAAAAGTTATCAACACCTATAAATGATCTTACTATTAATGGGGTGATATTATTATGAGATTAAATATGTTAGTAATATTTGAATGAGATGAAATAACTTTTGACATCACCTCATATTCTGATCTTATCTGATCCGAGTTAGGGGAATGTTATTTTTTATGATGCTTTTAGTGATGGTACGGAATATATGCTTATGAAATGAAATCATGTATTGGATTATCGATCTCTCTAGCTTCAACCTCATGAGAATAATTATGCCACACATTATTTATATCTTCACATAGTCCTGTAAGTGCATAAATGTTACTGAAAATAACTTTTAGGGAAGTGGTTCGTATTCATTTCTTATAATAAGGTTCAAATATATATATATATATATTAAAAATAATTAAATATTAGATAGTGGTTGTGGTTATAATACATTCATATGTTTAACTTTAACATCAAGTTATCCTCAGATAAGGGGGAGGTTGATTTAGATGCTCCATATAATAAATTTCCATTAAAAATGTTCAAGGACTGAATGAGATGTAGAATCATATAGGTAATTTTCTAAGTTTCTCTAGGATTATTTGGAGGATGTTTCAGGCTTGGTTTAGACTAGTAATTAGTTATCATCATATCTTCTTGAGTTTATTTTTCTGGATTTGTAGCATGATGATGAATTCAATGGAATTTGAAAAACTCTATTTATTGGGGATATAGTTTCTAGTTTGTATCTTCCTTCATATGTTATTCCCCATTTATTGATAATTTTCTAATTCTAGTATATGAGAGGAGATTTTTTTTGTTTTAGTGCAATATTTCTTCACGGATGATTAATCGATGTACAAAAAATTATGAATTATGACATGAGATGAATGTTTTGGAATCTTGGTATTAAGCATGATATTAAAGAATATGTATCCCTCTGTTAAAAACTCAAAATACTAATCTAGAGAATCTATAACATTCTATGTTAAACTAGCCTCTTATGTTTCTAGTTTTTAAATGGGATTAGGTATCCATGTAATTTTTTTAGAGAAACATAGGCTCACCAAGGGAGAAATAATATCTGAGTGGTAATTGATCGATTGAAAATTATAACAGATGTCATTCTGATTATGAATACTAATATTTTTAAAGACATTGGTAAGCTACATGTGTATGAGGTTACAAGGTTGAACAGATTTCTCTATACCATGTGTTTGATAGAGATCATAGTTTTAGCTCAAATTTCATGATGTGCCTTTAGGAGGCGATGGAGGATCTACTCAGGTTAAGTACAACATACCATCCATAGACATATGTCTAGACAAAGTGTGATATTTAGATCATAGAGGACATAATCAATGCATGAATCTGTGATCTTTATGGATAATGGGATAACCATATTTAAATGGCTTATTTCATTGTAATAATAATGATCAATCATCAATTAGAATGGATCTATTTGAGTCTTTTTATGGTTGCCCCTGAAGGTCCACTTTTTGTAGTGAAAAGTTGGGAAATGCCAGTTTGGTGAGACTAAGTATCATTTTGGAGGCATCAAAAAAGCATATGGGATATTCAACATTGCATATTTATATCACAGAGTCTACAAAAATAATATACCGATCATTAGTGTCATCCATCGGATTTTTCTATTGAAGACTAGTATTTTTTAAAATTTTATCCTCTATTGGGTAACCATCGGCTTGGAAAATATTGAATGTCCTCTCCATGATATGTTGAACATTTTGAGGTCACAAAGAAGCTTGGGAATGTTTTTTATCAGTTATCATTTCTTCTATAGATGATGAGTGATCATTATTTTTACCACATATCCCCTATCAAGAAGTTCTATCCTTATCCATATATCATTTTTTAGTTAAGAAATGTTTGAGTTGGAGCAAGAAATTTCTATAATAGATAAACCGTTGGAGGTCATTGACCCTCAGGAGAAATACTTACAAGGTATGTAGATTCCATGAGTTAAAATATTTTTTGGACATAGATCAAATTCTCATGAGACATAATAGAATGAGTCATTGACGTTGCAATAGTGGCCTCACCACATTCCAGACCCTATTCTTCCACATGGCTTCCCTGGTCACAGAGTCTTATAGTGGGGTTTCTGTACATAACATTTCCTCCATTATAGTATTTATTATCCCTCTTTTTATATCTGTCTTTATTTCTTTGAATTTTGGGACTCCAGAAGATATAGATCATTTGATTGCGAAAATTTTATATTGTTAAAGGATGTATGTTTGTTAGAAGTATTTGAGTCCATTTATTAATGATAAAAATGGTCAATTAGATGTATGTTTGGATCTTCGATAGCTCAAGGTATTTCTCTACGTCTTTCTGAAAAAAATAATTTCTCAACAATTTCCCATCATGAAATGGTCACACAACATAAATCTATTATCAGGATAATTCCATGAACTAGTTAAGGGAATGAAATGTTTACAGATCATGAGACTAGTTCTAACCATGGAAAGTTAAAATGGTGTTTCTAACTCACTTGATTCCATTTTCAACATTTATAGATATCATGGATTTCACATCATGAACCCATGATTCTTGTTTTGTAATGTTCATGTACATTATATTTTTATGCATTGAACAACTAATATTATTTTCTTTTGACCGTAGCCTCCACTCATGAAACATAGGAGATTTATTAGGATATTTTAGGGATCTCTCCAATATATAGATTAATTCATTCAGTGATTGGTCTTGTTTTTTGTTTAATTTCATATTTTTGGGCATGTAATCTTTCTAATTTTTCATTTCCACATGTCGTATTTATCACATTATTCCGCATTTATTGATCTCTTGGTCTTGTAGCATTGATTATATTTATCCTTTTTAAGATCTAATTTATGATCTTCCACTAGAGTATACACATTGTTTTGGTTGTGTTGTGGTGTGAGATATTATTGTAGTACAACTTTTTTATCTTATTCACTAACCATTTTTTTGTTGAATTGATTCCAGGTTGTCAGGATTTATTTTTGGGCCTCCATTGTTGTCTTTGGTGGTTTCCTTGTTTGTGGACTTGTTGCAAGCATGTGGGACCCATGTCTGAGGTAGGTGATTATTTTGTTAGACTATATTAAATAAAATGTATTTTTATGGTTTTATAAAAGATTTTATAAATTATTTTAATTGATTAGTTATATGCGTGAATGTAGTTATTTGAGGAAATATGTGATTTACCTTATTTTAGAAAATAAAAGTAGTTTTCTTTGAATTATGAAATAGAATTAAACCATATTTTCTGAAGAATGGTTTTGATGAATTTGGAGTCAAAACAATTAACATTTGAATACTTAGGTACCTTGGAGGAATTTTTAGTAATTGGAATAGTCCATTTATACTATTAGGGGGTTTACTCATGGGGTGTTCCTATACTCTATAGTCTTGTTGTTTTATGGAATTTTTAGAACTATTGGGGGGATCACTTATTACATTGTTCCTCATATATCTAGATTCAATTCATATATATATATATATATACCTAATTTGTCTGATTGTATATGCTTGGATATGATAGTTTTACCTAGACTAACATGTAATTATCCTTGTAGGGATCTTACACGTGCTTTTGGTTTGTACTCTTTAGAATAGTTATGATATGTCATACAAGATTTATTTTGACTTATTTGACATATATCATATTCTATGAAATTACATTTCCTGGATTTAATTGAAATAATGGAATAATTATAAATGGAATTCATTGTTTTTGTACAAAATTGTTTATCTATTTTTCATGCCATATTCTCTCTAAAGATGAGAATATGTAGATTTGTTTTATAGAAACTCGATGTGGAACCCCTAGGATAGATCCAACTGATCCTTTTAGCTCACAACACTCAATCCATGAAATTATTATTTTAAATGAAATTTAAAATATAATTAGAATAAAAAAATTGATGTTATATCAAGTCAAATGATCTTTATATTCACCTTAAAAAAAATAAGATAGGTTCATAACCAGACATATATCATAATAAAAAAATATAAGAAAAAAATCATTTACCAAATTATTAATAGTTTTAATCACAAGCCCTAATAAATGATAACACATAATTAGGTACAAAATATTATTAAAATATGTATATTAATTATATATACTTTTAAAGGGTTAGTATGTAAACCACAAAACTGAAATCTTTGGTGAATTTCCATATGCCTCCATGAAATAACAGAGATACTAGAAATCAATTTGCATAAGTCTTTACATCATTAATACATATTATAACAACATATATAAAAAATATATGTTTATTATAAATATACATTAGAACAATAAATATATTAATCATTCCATATATGATTTACCTAGGACCTTTTATTACTCTTTTATTAATAATTCAATGTAAAAATAATGTCTCATTTAATAACTTCATTAATTATCATGTATGATTAGATTTTTTTCATTTATCAAACATAGAACATGGTTATATAATATAAATGTCATTAAACTTGTTATAATTATTATTGATACTAATTTTATATTTATTTGTAGTAATACATAAATGTTATAGATAGAAAATGAAATACACCGTTCATGGAGATGATAGGGCGCAAGAACGCATGAAAATTATTCACATTTCATTGAGAGATTGTAAAAGATAAATTTAAATAATATAGTACCATTTTAGAATCATTTATATATCATATATATATCACATATTTTTATAAACTATCCTTATTACCATCTATTTTAAGAAATCACGAGGAATGAATCACATTGCTTCATGAGGTGCTAGTCCGCCATACAAATGATCGACATTATCCTATTCCCCTAGAATGGAAGGTAATGATATATAAGTGATAAAATATATTTATAAGTATAAATATATAACCTATATAATATATATTAATTTAATAAATACTTATTACCATCTCTGTAAAAAACAAATGAAAACATATCACATCAGTTTCTGAGGCGGTAGTCATCAGCACCCTCGAGCGGCATTATTGTTTTCTCAAACTATTTCGATATAATTAGTAGACAGGAAATAATAATTTCGTTTTGTATAATAACTTTAAAAATATTATATTTTGACATTAAATCTATCAATATATCCATATGTGAGAGACATTGAATAAAATGAATGACATCATTTCACATGGAGGTAGTCTTCATTACACAAAAATGATGATTTCACATTCGATTTGATGGAAGAGTAGATGGATATATTTTATATAATTTATATAATAAATTTTTATTATATATTATATAAGTGTTTCTATTATTTTATCACATTTTTAAAATGATTAATGTGTAATAATTAAAAAAAATATAGAAACACATGTTTAATAATGTTTCCTTCTCTTCAAAGATCTGCATTAGGTTTACACCTAAATCATCCATAAAAGGGATTTCAAACAAAACTGAGGCCTCTAAGATGGGTTAGTTATTCAAGGAAAGTATATTGGTTCTGATTTTCAAAACCAATTGTTTTTTAGAAGTGAATAAGAGAAGAGTGGAATTGACCCATTATAAATGATGTGAGTGACACACTTGTATTTTTGAAAATAAAAAGTCGTAGCCAGGGTTTTCACATCCCAAAAGAAAAAACAAATTGGAAATTATAAAACCTTGTTGGTTATACGGTATAAATATGTCTATAAATTGTGTTTTGGTCATGTTTATTCGTAATTTTACCTCTTAACATTTTAGTTCATAACCCAATAAACTTGTTTCATCCTTCACCATATTAATTATGTAATACTATTATTACTATTACATGTGGAAAAAAATAAATTATAAGTTATTATATAATATAAAATTTTCTTATTTCAAATAAATAATCATTTTTCCCAAATTCAACTCTTATATGTTGGAAAATGTTATTTAAAATTAATCACATCGATAAGATCAAATTGAAGTTTTCCAAAGATAAAAGTTTCAAAATTTAAAAATGTTTTTATATGAATGTTCAATATGTAATTGATTCAAATTACATAAATAGGTTTATTTATATATTATTTAAAAATTTTAACTTTTAAAAAGATATTAAAATAATTATTTTTCTTCAATTTCCTTAAAATAATAAACAAATCTTAATAAATACTTGTATTTGTCAATATTTCCCGAAATATTTAACTTTTTAGAATATTGAAAAAAATTCACTCCACAATATTTTTTACATTATTATTTAAAAAATGATGTTTATTTTTTCCTATAAATTTTATAAAAGGGGGAAACTAATTTCAAAAAAGTGTACAAAAGGCAACAGAACTATTTTTTAGAAAAAAAAAATTGAATAGTAAAATTTGTTTTATTCTAATCTTATAGCTGAAAAACACATAAGATGAAAGTTACTAAGTTTAATTAATTTATAATATATATATTTTTTAAATAATTACTATTTTTTAATTTATTGATGTAAAACTTGTTTGTGTATTAAAAATAGTTTTTTTGGGAAAATATTACATTTGTTTTCAAAGGGTTTTGATTTCCAATTATAGTTAATCGATCACAATAGAATTAATTATATGTACATTCTTAAACCATATATTGTAATAACTTTTTTATTCCTATTCATTCCCACCATTCCAAAATTATTGTAATAAATATTTACTTAAATAATAATATTTTAATAGTATGTCATGTTTCATTGGATCTCAGTATTGCATGAAATAAAAGCAACACATAGTGATGCTTATAATGGAAGATAGAATCAGTGTGTCATGTACCATATGCTAAAAGTAATATTTCTTTTGTTGGAAAATATAAAAAATATTAAATTTATTGGAATAAAATATTTAACAAAATCGCAGGGTGTTATATTATACCCACCTTAAACAAATTTTATCCTCGAAATTTGAACTTGTGCTCGATAAAAATGGGATTAACATTTGAAAATCAATTTGTGTGAAACCCAAATCATAAAAAGGGTTATTAAATATTCTCTTGAAAATAGATAGTGCTCTGGGTGATGGTAATCTATAATAAAATTTCCATGGTTTCCAAATAGGATAACATAAGAGGGGAATAGTGATTTGGACATGGAACAAAATTCCTAATATCCAAATAATAATGGTTTGAAAAAAGATGATTGATCAGAATAAAGTAAATGATTTGGTAGAAATAAGAACCAAAAACCCATAAACCAAAAAGGTGTGAAAATAGTCATTGATATCATCATAAATGATGATAAAAGGAAACAATTTCATATCATGATCATTTTCCTAAATTTAGTGGGTTTTAATGAGAATATATAATTATTTTATTTCATTTGACTTCAAAAGAACAATTTCATCCTTTGAATGTGATTCGGTCAATATCCACATCATGTTTGTCATTAAAAAATGAATATGATTGGTTTAACACTCGTATATCAATGGGTCTAAATATAAATTAATGAATGATAACTTATTCCTTCTTTTGAAAATTAATTTCAAAAAAGGAATTATTTTCAAATATTGTCCAATATCTTCCAATGTTCAACATAAAATATTTCAAGAATAATTATCCTTAAGACACCTCAATGACTAAAAAATTTTAATACCAAAAAATAATAAAGAGGTCAATAAATTCAAAAAAATATACTTAATATTAATCCACTAAATATCAATTTGTATCTCATAATGATCACATAAAAAATATGTGAATACCTTGATTATATATTCTCCTAAAGCATTGTTATAACCAGAAATACCATAAAACCTCAATGAAAAAATTACACACTTCACCATTCCATAAATAAAACCACATATTATTTAATATATTCAAAAAAATATAACAGACTCCATCCTTGAAAACACATACCACTATGTCAAAACGTCAATAACCAATTTTTGGGTCATCAATAAAATCATGTTTACATTATCTATATCAATTGCCTAATTATCCAAACTAGCCACAATTTTCTCAAAATCAAGAAAATATTATGGGTTATATTCCCTTAATCACGAGCTTTTCATAAAATATCACCTTGAAATTAATTAAATTTTACAGTTCATCAATACCATTATGAATATTCTTGGAAATACATAATGAAAAACAATTATAGATTATAAATTAAATATTTCATGATAAATATAACCTAATTCTTGAATAACCATATAAACACACTTCAATAATTCCAAATCATTATTAAAACATTATATATAATACATCATAATATTTTGTAATAAGTCTATGGAATCACAATGAGTTCATTGTATCTTAATCATCTATATATTATGCAGTACTCATACCACCATAATGAATCTCTTCCTGAACATTCAACCTAGGAAATTTATTTTTATAATTCTCATTCTATCAACATTTATTGCATTCTTCCATTGGTGATGACTTAGGTTAACCATTACAGTACTCCATTACATTTAATGAACTTTTAATTTTTTTCCCACCATAATAAATTACTCTATAACCATCATCTTCACACATAAAACACCATCTTGTTCCTTTTAGAGATTCCCTAGAGTGCTTCTTCCAACATTATCAACATATAGGAAATTGAATCTTTTTTTCTTCCATGTTCTCCATCACCTGAACACTCAATTAAATCTATCATTATTATATTTGTTGAGTCTGAGAGTTAGTAAAGGTTCATGTTATTAATAATTTATCTTAATAACTAATTATTCATATTCACAATATCTATTACTACATTAATCATCCAATTTTTTTCCCACCAAAACATGGTATATCACATTTAACATTAATAAAATTCCTTCTTGTTCCCACCATTAAATAAAAATAAAAATAATAGTATGACTAATAATATTCTTAGATAGAAACCTCATAATAATTAAAAATCACATATAGGATGTCTAAATAAAGATTCCATGTTTTTAAAAAATGAATCGTTATGTTTAACCTTGTTCCTTAATTATTATAATTTAAATCCATCATGATTTTTCATAAAGAGTTTATTAATTTCAATGGAATATTTTCCTATGAATTTTTAACTAGGAGTGTATGAAGCCTTGTTGTAATTCATTATGTGATAATTTGGCCTAGATCAATGTTCTTCATTTATATTTATTATCCCTAGGTACCATTGGGCCAGAGCAACAACCACATTTAGTAACCAGACAAGGATGTAATTTATTGTAATCAAATCACTCTATCCTTTCTAAACATTTGAGGGAATTTTTATTTAAATTTAATTTTAAGTACATGTATACATCGATGTATCCCAAGATAAATCTTTATAAATATCCCTAGTTATCTCACTAATTTTTGACTATCCTAGGGTCCAACTAATAACTAAACATTTCATGGATACCAATTGTAAACACCCAAACTTATCATACATAAATATTAAATCTTAAAATATGATTACTTGATACACACCACAATGATCTATGAGAGAATAATTTTTATATGGAACCTTTGTAAACATGGATGCATAACGAAGGTGTTCATATGTGATCTACATAATCTCCTACTCTGTTCGTCATATTTAGAACTCTTCATATACATATCATACACAATTCCTTTAATCATATCATGGGTAATGGAAACATAAAAAAGGTTGAGATCATATGTTTAGTATGGTTAAACAAGTGAGATATCATCAAATCAGGAGTTGAAGGGTATGAAAATAAGGGAATTACATTTTAAACTCATATGAGATGTATCATAGATCATAAACATGAGTCATTGAACAAACATAGTAGTCCACAAGACTTCAATCTCAATGGAATGAAATAACATGAACCATGATGACATAATATTGGTGTAGGGAATATATTTATGGAATACTCATAATAATAGAAAAAAAAATTAGGTAGTTTTTTTATCAATGTGAATAATATCATATTAGAATGATTTCACTCCCCAGTCTCTCATAATAGTAATGGTTCACTCTAAATACTCTCATCATGTATAGAGTCCCCTACTGAACTGGTTTCACTCATTATTGACATCCTATATATCTCACGATATATCAATAATTATCAAATGTATTGGAAAAATATATAGGACCCACATATCATGGTTATAATGTTACCATCATCCTTGGTTATAACATAACACAATTACATTGTTATAATGTAACCACCATTACTTAATTAAAATCATTCATATTTTTTCATGAATATCAAAATAAAACATCATATTATATCCCATTAAAATAAATGGGTTTCTTAAGCACATCATCGAAACATAAACTATGGAAAAGAAACATGATTCATAGTCATTCAATTATATCCTCAATGGTTACCACCTGAAAAAGATGCGGGTTTCAAACTCATATTATCAGGGAATAAACCACTGAAGAAAAACAAGTTTCACAAACATCATGTTTTCATAAACATAATATATCCATTTAAGTAATAATAAAATAATAATTGGAATATATCTTTAGTAAATAATATGAAACATCAATGGAAGTCATATTATTTGGAAAATTATTTTTAAAGTTCACTTTGAACAATTAATGAGGAAAATATCCTTTCATCATTTAATTTTTTTTCTAAAACATAAAACATATTCAAAATATTTTTTAATTAAAATAAACATGGAACTCTATAAAATATTATCTAAAAATGATTTAAAATTTTTCATGTTGAAAATGTACTTTCAAAAATTAAAATACAAATTTTCAAAATTAAAAATTTATAAAACATTGTTTAAATTAGTTTCATTGAAAATATACTTTTAAATATATAAATTAATAATCAAAATAATTATTTGGTCATTATGGTTGAAAATATTATTCATGCCATATATATTAAAATAAAGAATCCATTCAAATTTGGTAAAAGACAAACAAACATTTTTTTTAAAGACATGAATATTCTTTTTAATTTTTTTTAAAATTAACTAATGGGTAAAAATTTATTTATTAAATTCTTTTCTTAATGTTAAAACAAATTTTTAAATAATTTTTAGAAAACCTAGATATAGAAGAAAATAGGTTTTTCGACTCTAGAGAGAATTAAAGATGGCTAAATTTAAAAACATTATTTTTGAATACTGAGTACATAAAGAATAAATAATGAATGTAATACATGCATTCCCATGAAATAACCATAGAATAAAAAAATCTATGTGTTTCTTGAGATATTGGTTATAAAATTTCATCATCATATGTAATGAAATAAACAATCTCGATAAATGATAGGATTACACCATAAATCCAATAACATTTGGTAAAATTGAATCATAATCCCCATGAAATAATATAATTAAATAAGAAATAAATATAACAGGAATAAAAATATTCATTATATTACATGTTAAATGGGTTTTAAATACACATCATAAAAAGATTATATGTTAATAACATGACATTTGTCTCAAAGAAGGAGAACTAAGACAAATATCCCATACTACATTAGTAATATTTAGAATAGTAATTTACAATTAATCACAAAATCAAATAAATATTAAATATCATTTAAATAATGATACTAATTATTAATCATGTTAAATAGAAAATATATACACCACACAAAAAAATGAGTGGTGAATTATCATGTCTCACAAAGAAAAGAGATACTAAAAATCCCTTACCATAAGTCTCGAATTCATTCATAAAAAATAATAAATATTTTATAATAAATATTTTTTTAGATAAATATATTAATAAAAAATAATTATGTTTATTATACCATATTTGATTTACTTATGGACATTTTAAACATTTCTATTATTAATTCCTTATTAAAATCACATTTTGGATAATAACCACTTTGTTTCTCACTTATGTTCTTATTTCTATTTTTAGTATTTTAACATTAATCATAGTAACATAATATCTACAATATTATCCATGATATAAATATCATATATATTAATCATATATGTACTCAGATAAAGCGATAAAATTAATAGATAAAAAAACTAAACTATTCATGGAAATGGTAGATCGTACAGACGTAAGACATTTGTGTCTATTTTATCAAAGTATTAAAATAAATAATGTAATATTATATTTTAACATTAATAAATAGTTTTTATTTAAATATTTCATTACTATCTTCCATGTAAAGATTATGGGAAGAAGAAATCACACCACTTCATGAGGCGGTACACTTCCATACACACAAGCGATGTTATCATTTCATAAAAATAGAAATTATGGTGATATATGGGAATCATAAATATATAATTAAAAATATTTTTTTATGGTATTATATGTTTATATAATATATCCATATTTTCATCAAAGTAAAATATAAATGAAAACTTTTCAAATCGTTTCGTGAGGTGGTAGACCTCCTTACACACGAGTGATATTATAATTTACAAAACGGTATGTTGGTAAGAGGGTTGTTATAATATTACAATTCCATGGGAAAAGTGATAAAATAAAAATATAAAATAAAAATTAAATCAATCATCAAATCTATTTATTAGAGGTCGTGATATTAAATTAATAACACTAGTTCATGAGATATTAGCCTATCTTACCCATGAATGCTTATTTTTTACCCATTTTATAGAAAAGATGATGGATTCTGGTTATTAATTAACATAGTAATATATCATTATATTGGAGGTATTGGTGTCATGATTGTTTTATATTAGAAAATTATTAATATATGTGGAAGAATAAGGGAAAAATGCATGTTTATGATTTTTACCTCTTCTTCCGAGAGGCTCTTTATGTTTACACCTATATCATTTATTGGTGGGATTAAAAACCAATATATGTCCTATAAGATGAGTGGAGTGAATTAGATAAATTATTTGTCCCTGGAATTAGTAAAAAAGTGGTTTTTATGTGTCAATATGATTGGATTGGGTGTGTTGTTTTTTAAGTGATGCGAGTGACACACTAGTTATTTTTGTACCTAAAATGGTGTACCCAAGATATAACATGCCACAAGGCTCCAAAATCAGCCATTATCAAGACTTATAGGGGACAAGGAATAAATAATGGAAAATTGAGTGTTGGATAATTTTATAGTTCGATGTGACCCTTATCATTTTAGTTTAACCCAAGGTAATCCTTTTTTACCATAACCACAATAATTATTTTTTACAATTTTTCATAATCATTTTGGTTAGAAATAAGTTGAACATATTATATATAATAAATTTGTATGATTACCTGTATGAAATTCTTTTTTCAAATTTATTTTCATAAAATTTTTGAAAATTAATTTATTATTCATTAAGAAGGTGTGATAATAAAGCAAATTTACAAAGAGAAATGTTTAGAAATATAATTTTTTTATATAAAAAAAAATGATATTTATAAGAATCAAATAGTTTTTATTAATAGATATCTAATTTGAATAATTTTATTTAAAACCCCTATTAAAATAATTTCTAATTTATTAAATTATTTAATGAAAAATACAATTCTTAATAAAAACAAGTATTTTTTAATTATTATTAAAATATTTATATTTTTAGAAAATTATAAAAATAATAATCATTGATAATTTTGACAATTATATTTCATAAATTAATTTTATTTTGTTAAAATAAATTTCTAAAATTGGAGAAAATAAATTTTAAAATAAGTGCAAAAAATATGACAATTTTTTTTAAAATAAACTATTTTTAAGAAACAGATTTGTTTTATTCAAATATCATGAGTAGAAAATAGAAATTATTAATTATAAACATTTTAAGACATATATAATATATAATATTTATTAATATCATTCACAAAAAGTTTTTTTTTAAATTTATTGAGGTAAAATGTGTTATTGCGCTTTAAAGTTGTTTTTTATAAAAATATTTCCTTTGCTTTAAAATGTTTTTATTTTCATATATAATTAATTGGTCACTATATAATTAATTATATATAAATATATAAACCGTCTATTTTCATAATTTAGTTATTACTTTTGATATTTTCTATTCCAATGGTTGTGTGAGAACTCTCCTATTAAATAATAATATTTTTATAGTATGTCACGATTCATTTAAACTCGGAGTTTCAAGTAATTCTAGAAACACTAAGTATTACGTTAAACAAATTATAAACTATTTTAGGCATGAAACAAAATTTAAACATTATTCCACACATTACCAAAAATATTGAAAAGATTAAATTTATTTGAAAAAATATATTTCATAAATTTTTGTGGTGTTAAATTAACGTCCCATATAGAACCATCATGTTTCAATCATAGTTCCATATGATCCCATGGACTCATATACATACACAAGAGGATACTACTGAGAAGTTATGATCTATTTTCATCAATGAATATATTATACCCTTAGTATCATGACAAAAATATAGTTATATGTAATAAATAAAAAAAGTAAATAATCATAGTAACATGATGAAACTGAAAACATGGAATACATGTTATACATGTAATAAAAAGGATCCCAATGTGGCTAGCTAAATTATAGTAAAAAAAGTAGTATATTAATATTTGGGTCCTACAATGTACATCTTTGTCCATTAACAGCTCCATGCTCCACTTATCATCCATCAACACTAGGTCCCATACCCTTACTAAGATCCCTATACATGATTTCCACATGAACATAAAAATACCTATAAAGGGTGTGAGAGTTAAAACCAATAGGCTACCACCAATACATTCTTAATAATTATTCACATATACAAGAATTATATTCCCATAAAATAATAAATGTGTAGCTTGATTGATAATACCCTACACATACATAGCAGTTTCTTTTTAACAAAGGTTCAATAGACCTATAGTTGTACTTTCTTCAGCTCTATACCTGTATGATAATTAATGTGTATCATAAGTGAGAAATAAAAATCCACTAGTCTTGTAACACATATCTTCATGGTCCCTAGGTAACATGTACAATCAGGACCCTAGACCATTGTATCGTAACATAAACATGGGTCTGGCCTCAACACCATTATATACCATGAATGCTAATTGTTAGGCCCCCATAACATCATTACCATAACATCTTTCTTCAGATTATCCCCCCATGATATCCTACTATAACCCTTTGAAGGAATTCATCATCATCATTGTCATAATTGTGCAATCCTCTTCTATGGGATAGTCATTGCATGAAAACCACCATATCCCAAGTACCAACAACAACCTCTAATGCATGTAAATACACATAACATGATAGAGAATATATGGAAAAATATGATATCATCAAGGGAGTATAATAATGAAACTTACAACATGTCATCATTATAAATAATGGAATAATATTCTATATAAATACTCATGAAAAAAAATCCTAATTGGTCTCATCGGCTAGGCACACACCCATATGTGGTCAAAATTGAGCATGGTAATCATTTCATAATAACAAAAAATTTATACACGGGGAAAATGTGAAAAAAAGAAACCTAAATGGTATAGAACATCCTACCTTATGGTTTTCAATATTATAAATAAGTTTTATCAAGTTATCCTAACTCAAAAAATATATATGTACTTTCCCAATCAAACAACTCATCAAGGAGTCCTTGATCTATTTTTTTGAATTTCATAATGAAATAAAATAACCATTTGTGATAATATTTTTTAAAAACATTGATAATATAGAATACAAATTATAATTCCTTATTATCCATCATGATAAATATAGAATATTTCGTAGAGAAATATTTTAAATTTCACATATGATAATAATATATCTCTATTGAATAATCCTGGATAACTAGATAAAATAATTCATTTTTAACTCTTTGAAAATTTCTTGATTATTATCAATTAAGATATCATTATTTTATTTTTCTAGAAGAAAATAATGGAGCATAAATATATTTTATCATGAATAACGAAAAAGGAATATAATTTCCTACCATGAATTATATCCCAATGATAAATGATTATCTCATGAATAAAGTGAGGAGAGATTATCCACAACTAGAAGATAAAAAGAAGGACCTAGTTCGAAAAGTACGAATTCCAAAATCTCATGTAAATAATTTTTTAGATTTTTTTTAACTCAAATAAATTAACAATAATTGAAGGCATAAATTATGGGCTATTCTCATGAAAGAACCCTATATATTCTCATAGTATTAAACGAAATAATATAATGTTATCATCTGATTTATAATTTACCTGAATCCATATATTTTGTGTTTAATATGTTCATTAATATGATTTATAAATTTTAAAAAGCCAAATTAATTAACTTCAAGCAGTTTAGGCTTTCAAAAACTATTAATAGAGGTTACAAACTGATTTCGGCGAAGAAAAAATGTCAAAAATGTTTTTCAAAACGTTTCCCCCCAGAATGTGTACTATGTATGGTTAATATATTTTACCCTTTAAACACTCATATGCGTCATTTATGGTTATAGGAGTAACCTTATATATCCTTTGAAAAGGATTGGGTACACTCCCATGGCTCACCATAGCTTTAAATAGCACTTTAGGTACCTATTCGATGACTTTATAAACAAGAGGTTATGCATAAACAACACCTCAGGTACCCTTACATAGACATTGAAAATTATAGATTACTCTACCTCATTTTTATTGGAACCCTTTTAAATGGTTTTTAAAAAAATCCATACCTTTATAGTGGCCATTATTATACTTTCGTATCACATAAATAATGTCACTAACTCTTATCCAACAAATATACAAAGGGCCTTACCATTACATAGCCCATAGGAAACCCATTTTCCTTTATATATCATATTTAATCCTCATCCTACCTATTAAATAATTACCTAGTATTTTCATACATAGATATTTTATCTTCTTAGATAAATATTCAATACCATTTATAAATATTATCCCAAGAACTATAAAGGATTATTTCTATTGGGGACCCAAAAAAATATTTTTATTAAAGAGAGATATTCTACATATGCTATATATATCATCCCATTAATTACTCATGATAGAAATACCATAGATAAAAAATTTCTTCATAATTTGGGTAATGCTAAAATAAGAAAGGGTGCACATAGATGAATAGTGACAGAAAACATTGGAGATATCTACTGATGATCATATGAAATCATGAGATAAACATAAGGGTTTGAGATAGTGAATAAAACATAAAATTTTCAAGCCCAATTTATCATGTACAATAAACATGATTCATGGTATAAAATATTATGATTTGAAATTTCATTAATCACAAGACTGATAAAACATCCTAAATAATTCATGAAACATATGTTCATTTCAAATGTTTCTTGAACCATAAAGAATATAGAAACTATATCATATATCAATGTTAACTATATAGACTATAATATCACAATGTGAGAGCCATTAAAATGTTCCCTGAGTTAGTAGTTCACCAGGACTAAGGCATGTATCCCTATTCCCCAGAGGGTTCTAACAAGCTGCTAGGGTCTGTGATTGTTTAGTCGGGATTATTTACCCCTTGATCCATGCAACACAAAAGGATTATAATGGATAAATATAATTTGAAGATAAATATAATGATTCATCATTGGAGGTTATTCATATACCTACAATAATAGGAATAACCATAACCGTAAAATAAGTTCTCTATCCAATTACCATTCATTTAATATGAGAATGTCTTGATACTATATAAATGGAAGCAATTATCATAGAAACTATGATACATTCAGACATTTATATCAAAAGAACAAAATTTCCAAAGTGGGTATCTCTATATTTCAACAAGATCCATATCTTTTTCCTATTCTCCACCACTCCCATGTAGTAAAAATCAAGCATCATCTTCCAAGCATTTTTACTTATCCATACTTGAATTCATGATGTTGTCTAGGTACCAAACAGAGGCTCGAAAAAGGTGAAAGATTTCACTAAAAAGGTCACCACCATTATTGTCAAAAAAATTAAATATTACAAATATAATGTATAAAAGTGTTAATATATAGTATGAAATAAGGTGATAAAATTATTTGTGATACTATCTAGTACACTAAATCCCACTATGATCAAGAAACCATAAAATAATAGTTAACTATAAATCACGGAAAAGCCTCAACTGTGAATTATGGTGAGTAATGAAGTATTATAACTACATCGTCCAGGTACAAAGTCCAATGACTAATGAATTTTTATCCAGTCCAAAGAGACAACAAATATAAAAATTGATATATACATGAGTAGAGCCCAAAGATAATTTCCATGGCTATCCGAGAACGCCATATCCAAGGTGTAAAAAGAATCAAATCTAATGATATAAAATTTATTCATCAGTACCACCCCACAAACCCCCATCATTGGTGCCATATCATGAGTACCCACATTGGTTCAATACTTTGTGTCCCACATTTTCCCCATTAAATTTCATCTGTCATCAATAGGATATATCTAAAGGACATAGTGTGCCAATATAGTATCAAATCCCATCATCAATTTTACCATCATAAAAAATTCATTAATTATACACATTATAATTGATTATTGATTTAGTTAAATTCATATACAAATGAAAATGTGAATTAATGTGCTTAAAACCTATTATAGTACAATTCAGTCTTATATTTTAATCTCAGTAATGAAAATTGTGATCCAATCAATTTAAAGAGGAACATTCATTAAAAAGGGAAATAAACCACCTCATGGGTGATTTAGGATGAGTTGAACATAATTTAACCCTTTATAAGGATGCCATGAAATTTATTATATCCACGTTTAACATTAAATTAATGATATTTTTCATTTATAAATCAAATCCCATAGATTCTGGTGCCGTAACAAACTACTAATATGTATAAAAAATAAACATTGAGGGAAAAATTATTGGCCATATACCTTATGAATTTCGATTAATACTCTTACTATCTCAGCCTATGATTTTTTCTAGATCTGAATAAAATAAAAGAATAGACAAAATAACTAATAATAGTAAATAAGAGACTACATGAAAAATGAATCCCATATGATGAATTAATCGAATGTAGTAATGAATATGAATAAATATTTTATTATTTGCAATCCAATGAGATGAAAAACACTCAAATCATATCTTAGATTGAGAAGATCCATTAAAGAAAAATGAATATAATGGAGTAATATCTCATGCATGAGAGGGGGAATCTAGAGAAATTGAAAATAAAAAAGTTGTAATCCTCTTTAAAATAACATATGTAGAAAACATCAATTTCCCCCAAGTTTTAAAGGGCACATTATTTCAACGCATAGTTGGAAAAACCGTGCAGCGACCATGCACCTTCTACTATCAAAGGAGTTGACCTCCATGGATGGGGAGGATTATTTTTATATATTTTATCATCCCATGAACTCTCTAATATGGAGACTAAAAATACCCCTCATGGATTTTACATACCATGAGTCCCCGAGTGCACGATTTCATACAATTGTGATTCTGGTCCATTCATCCATAACAAAGAGTTTTGGGCTCCATATAATCTACAAAAACTCATGATTACTAACTTAGGTGATTAGTAACGTTTATAAGGATACATTTGAGAACATAAAATTAATTCTAAATGTTATATACCTCATAGAAAATAACAATATTTTTAAATTTTCCCCAATTAGAACAATATGTCTCAAATATTCCTTTTCATGGTTAGTGTGGAATTAAAATGGAGTTTTCGACACTAGGTATAAACATCTTCCACTCTCTCCAAGGTCATTTAGTGCAAATGACTATGCTTATATAGCACTTGAACAAGTGGGAATGACCTTCTTCGGATAAATTCTGTTCTCTAAATCAACGTTACATATATGTTTTTCCTCGAAGGGCTCATCATCTTCTAAGTCAACCTCATATAGGTAAAGAGTATGAGATGGGTTCGAGTGATAAAAAAGTAACTATGATATGTGGAACATTTCATGTATGGATCAACACCTCCGAGGAAACTACTACAGATATTCTACAAGATTGAATCACTCCAAAATCTCTAGAGGACCAACATAACATGGTGAAAGCATACCCTGCTTCAAAATACGTCTACAGACCAACCTAGGTAAGATGGGTAAAAGTACTTGATCCCAAACCAAAAACTCTAGAGTCCTTAGATAATGATTAGTGTAACAGTTTTTTTATTGAGTAGTATCCATATGATTCATTATCAACTACATATATTTTTATGTCTCTCAAATTATATTTTTTTCGGGTATTACAACATCCCTACTAATATCTAGCACTATGGTTATCCGCAAGGCATACGATACAAGGCCTCACATAGTGACATATGTATAGTTACTAGATAAATATTATTGTAGGAGAACTTAACTAGGGTTATATGCCTCTCCCAATAACCTCCAAAATCAAGGACACATTCTCTAAGAATGAATCAAATACTTGTATCATGAAATTTAAGTTTTCATCAGTTTGAGGGTGGTATGTTGTGCTCAAAAGAACCTGTGAACCCAATTCCCTTTGTAAACAATTCCAATACATACATGTTAAATGGGAATCCCAATATGATACAAAAATTTGATATACCCCAAGAATGTGTACAATATCATAGATGTAAATCCTCACAATAATATATACTAATAATTTAGTTCTTATAGGAATGAATTAGTTTTCCTTCTTCAGCTTGTCAACAACCACCCACATGAAATCAGTACCTATATGTGACCTCGATAACCTGGTTAAAAAATTTATGAAGACACCATACCATTTTATCATTGAAATTGGAAACTACTATAAGAGGTCTGATGGTCTCTAGTGCTCTAACTTCTCTTGCTAAAAGGTGGATCACCAAGAAAAAAAAATTAGTTATACCCCATTTCATTCTTGAACACAAATACTAGCGGAAAAAATCTCGATACATCTTGTAAAAAATAAGATTCAAATCCAATGTACAGGCTTGTATAAATCATATAAACTCTTCCAACACGTCTCCGAGAAACCAACCACAACTATGGATCCATATTATTCCATCCTCACCCACGATCCAACCAGGTTGTTGGTCATCAAATTATATAATCTCCCTTATGACTAATTCCATTGGATATGGTAATGGTATAATCATTAACTTGTCAAGAAGTGTGTAGATTACTTTTATTGATGAAACGTAAATTCCAGGAAATTTCAAGCAATTTTTTTTTTCATAAATTCTTTGAAATTTTACTAGTCTGCAGTTTCTGACAGCACCTGATTCCAAGGACCAGTGTGCCCGGAATCAATTTCTGAAATTTTTTTCAGGTATGTTCATTAAACGTATGTGCGGGTTTTCGATCTTTTGAACCGGTGCTCGGAATTGAAATCTGAGGACACCTATGAACTCCCAACATCGGTATTCGCCTAAGGGGACCTTTACCGTGCTTGCGTTTGGTCGGGAGGAGAAGTAAATTTTTTGGATTTCTTATTAAAATAAATAAAATTGTTGTCTTACATAATATTTGATAAGGGGGTGGTTATATTCTCCCAAGGGGAGTTGGAGGTGGGGTCCACACCCCACATAACCTCCCATGAGAGGATAATGTGTGGTGGGGAACACACGAGCACCTAACCCCTCAACTCCCCCTTTAACACCCATGAACCCCCTTTAACTCATAAAACATTCACCTCCTTCCATTAAAGATTCCAACACTCACTTAATGAATTATCAATTAATTAAATGGATCAAAAAATTTGAATTATTTTGAAATTCATATCATGAATAAAAATAATATCCACGCTATTATTTTTGGGTTGGTACATATTTTGTAGGTGGAGATTTGGAGAATAAAGAGGGCCCTCTTCCAAAGAAGAAGAATTTCCTCTCTCGATGAAGAATGACGACACCCATGAAGAACACCCATCTTATTTCTTCTTCCACCGTGCCAAGGGAGAAGATGTTTCCTATGAAGAACATCGCCAACGTCTTTCTCTCTAACATTGATGGAACGACATCCATCTTCCGCGACGCCTGACTTCCGCGACACCGTCTTCCTCGACTTCGACAACATACCATGAATTGAGGTAGGGAGTTCTGTATAATTATAATTGAATAAAATTATACCCTCGTTCTTTTGGATGTTATGGTTTATTCATTGTCCATTTTTTATTGCCCAATGCGGAGGGCGTGGGCCGAACAAACATGGCCTAGCGACCCTCCGTTGGTTTTTGATTGTTTGTGTAATGCCCCGACCCCAGTTACCCAGAGTCGGTGCATTAATTACATAACATTGGCATGATCACAAGAAAGATCAAATCTCGAAAGACCGATTGGTTTAGTAGCCTTGGAAACACTAGATATAATCATAAAGTTTTACATTACATTTCAAAGTGAAAAACTACAACAACAACAAAGTCTTCATATCCACACTATTAACCACTCATAATATCCCTACAAGTCATTCATAATTTACTTCTTCACTACCTGGGAAAAATAAAACATAGAAAAGGGGTGAGCTCAAATGCCCAGTAAGGATAACAATATAGCGGAAACTTTCATAAATAAGAATAAACATTTAAGGCAATGAATAACTAAAACATAAGCCTTTTAAACATGAACTTTCAACATGGTATGGCATAAATAAAATGAAATAATGCCATTTACTTATTCACATGGATATTCTACTAATCGAATAATCACATGCAAAAATCAATAACCACTTTCATAATTATGGAATGCATAATGTCAAACGTTAATTTCATTGTCTAGGCCTCATCCCAAGACCTAGGGGTTACTTCTAACCGGAACCCAACCCGGAGTGCCTCTAATAACCGGACACCAACCCGGAGTGCCTCTGATAACCGGACACCAACCCGGAGTACCTCTAATAACCGGAGACCAAACCGGAGGGCTTACTTTTACCAGTCCCTAACCTGGAGGGCTTACTTTAACCAGTCCCCAACCTGGAGGGCTTACTTTAACCAGTCCCCAACCTGGAGGGCTTACTTTTACCGATCCCCAACCCGGAACATACTTGTTCAGCACATTCATCTGAAGAAAAGCTTGAAATATAACATAAACATTCGGATTAAAAATAACTTCTGAAATGTCAATACTTTAAACATAAACCATGAGTGATATAAAAATAGAACATCCACAATCAAACGTAACTCATTCGATACAATATGGAAGATTGTATTGTATCACATTGACCTCAATCAAGAATAATGAAGGATGTTGACATAGATGAAATCAAAATTTTTAAAGGAATATCTCCGTTTACTTTTGAAATCATTTAAGAGCCATATAAAATAAAACATTTTCTTGAAAATATTCTTATAAGCTTGTAAGGAAAGCTTTGAATATTTTATAACGGCGAAAAATAACCGCACCCGCCGTATAAGTTAAAAAAAACATTCTTACCTTAATTTTGTCGAAAAGGTTAAAAAGGACCTTGTTTTGAAAACGACGGAAAGATTCCTTTATAAACCTCTTATAAAAAGTCAAATAAGGGTATAAATGACTTTAACCCATATTCTTGTAAATAATAAAAATGTTTTGAAATACATTTTTAAGAAAACATGGATGTGGATGATAAAGAGATCCCAGTAGATTATTACATATAAACAACCTCGGATAATGAAGAGATTGTGAAATAACCCTTACCTTGTACTTTTCCTTGGTTGGGGTAGGTTAACCTCCTGTATAATGGTGAAATAATTGTTATTAAATTATACAAGAATCATATACATTAATATGATATCATATATGATCTTTTAATATTGATTTGATAATAATATCTTAGTATTATCGCTGTTTCGGGTGTGAACTTACTTGTTTGCTTTTGTATGTTTTGTTACGTAAGACATGTTTGTAAAGGATAAGTTGTATATTATTCAAATCCAGAATGGTATCAAGTCCTTAAACATAATTTTTAAATCATCAAATTATAATTATACTTGAATGGATACGATGGAGAATGAATCTCATTGCGTTCGTGGAGACGGTAGTCCGTACGTACGCACGAACGCTACTTCCATTTAATTTTTATTTTAAAAGAATCGAATACAAATGATACATAGGTATATTAATATTACAGTATAATATAATATTTTATATATGTTACTTAAGTTCATTAACACCATCCTTTATACGTTCCATGTGTGGTATGAACGAGTCATATCATTTTAAGGGGGCGGTAGTCCGCACTTCCTCAAATGAAATTATCGTATGTATATACAACATGAAACAAATAATGGTATGAAATAAAATGGAATTACAGAAGCTTATATATAAAATATATATTATTAATATCATATTTAATTAAAGTGCCATCATAATGGCCACCATGAGAGGCGGTAAGATGTATTTGAACAATCATCGTTTCGTGAGGCGTTAGTTTGCCATCCACAGAAACATTATGTTCATCATCCATTAGATGGAGTTGTGTGTATGTGTAGTTTGAATCCATATTATAACAACATCATAGTATATTGAGGATACTGGTGTTGTTACAAAATAAAGGAAATAAAAAGAGTTTGGGGGTTGGAGAAGCAAAATAAATGAAAATAATTTAAGAGAAATCGTTACCTTTAATTTAGGTAACTCACTTTGGTTGGAACCAAAGGACTTCTTGAAATGATTTCTGCCAAAGGGGAAGCTTCAAGGAGGAGGAGAGGGATGTGGGGAACTTAGTTGGGCAGAGTTTGGACGAGCCAAGTGGCTTGAGAGGTGTGAGGAAAAGAGAAGGAGGAGTGCCCTTTTATAAGAGGGGTGAGGGGCACCTTTGGAAAAGCTAGAAATATTAATTTATAATAAATTCATATTCGGTTTCCAAAGGCTCCAAAGTTGACTATTCAAAGGATGAGGTGGGGATAGGTCGAAAACAACTCATCCAATAGAATTTAGACAGGTTTGGGTACTTATATTAACCTTATCTTTAAGTATTAACTCTAAGTTAATTAGTTTCACTTTTACAATGTCTCTTTGTATTTTTATATAATATGGTTAATAAACTTACTATATACATCCAATAGACCCCCAAGTGGTATATTAATGATTAACCTATCATGATATAAGTCTTTTGGGCGAACCTTAGATTTTTAGGAATTTAATATAATATTTGTTTTAAGAACTCTTTTATGTCAATTTTGACACTATTCAATAGTTGATTTTTGTGAAACTCATAACAGGTTGATTACTTCGAAAAAAGTCAATCAAATAAATCCTAATATATCATATTATACTATAAAATTAGTCTAATTCATTAAAAGTTTCATATTATATTTATTTGGGTATTTATAATATCAATTATTTTAATTTTTCACTATTATAGTAATTACTGCATCATCATTGTGTCATAAATAAAATAAATTATTTAATGTCTAAAAATTATAAATAAAATATCATTCTGTAGGAAATCTTTTTATCTTTATAATGAATATTTATAATCTAAAATCCAACATATATAACCCTATGTAACAATTGTTTTGCTAAAAGATATATGCTTGTGTCATTTTTGTATTCATTTTGACTTAATTAAAATAAAGTGTCATTATCACTTACAAGTGGATCCATGGGGTCCCAAAATAGACCCAAAGATGCCCATGGTCGACCATGTATCAACCAATAGGGTTAAGACACGTTTTAGGGTAATTTTTTATTATTATAATATTATTTTTTAACCCTTATTTACCGGATTTACTCTTAACCATGGTAAATAAAATATTTACCGCAGTAATTATTCAAAATGTCTAAAAATAAAAGTTACCTATTTACACAATTTGAACATCCTGATTCCAAATATGGAATCCATTTTCCCAAATTCAAAACACAGAAGTGGCAGAAATTAATTTAAAATTAATTCCCGCTGTCAAAACAAAAAGCGTGTTTTTAAGAGATAATAACTATCAAAAGATTGACACTTGTTTATGTTCGGTTTAATTGTAAAATTATGTCCAATGACCAACATTATATTAAATGGTAAAAATATATTCTAAATATACTTTAAAACCACTCAAATTCATAATTTATCACTATTAATTATTTTGATTAAAAAAGTTGTTTTTAATTAAAATTTAGAAATTTTCACTATTCATCAAAATATGAAAGTTATCCGAAATGTACCAAAATTTCACCCTAGGCTAATTTCGATATTCCGAATCCAAAAATGAAGTCCATTTTGAAATATAGAATATTTATGATTTCAAAAAGTAGGTATTACTATTCACAACGGCTAGTTTAATTAGTTGTGGTGTGTGTTAGAACTCGAGGTTGCGTACAACACACGCTATCGCATTATTCGAAGGGAAACATACCGTAGAAGCTTGGGATGTTTCATTTTAAATTTTTGATGTCCCCATTTAGTCAAAAAGTTTAAAATATAGTATTTAAAAATGGTTCACTATTAAAATTTGATAAAAGTGCAATACTGAAAATGAATTTTTTCTTGCATTATATCTAAGAAACTCATAATATGGAATCTAAAATTATAAGGATTATATAAAGTTTAAAATTTAGTCAATAATATTATTAACCTCTTTTGAATGGATTTTTCCTTTGGTAAGTCATGGTGTGATTGAACTCGGTGTTGCGTGTAGTGCAAGTTATTGAATTATTTTGAAGAAATAACACACTATGAAATCTTGGGGTGTTACATTCTCCCCTCCTTCAATAAATTGCGTCCTCGCAATTTGAAATTGTTCTTCGAAAATAAAAGGTTGAAAGTAGAAAATATATTTGTGGGAAAACCCACATCGGAAATTGGGTTACTAAAATTTAGTCTTAATATGAGGAAAAGAGAAATCAAAGGGTCACCACCAAATTATGATCTCGATTAGGAGAACATTGGTGGAAATTGGAGACATATAATCGGAGAAAAAACGTAAATATTTATAGGTAGTGACTGAGGTCATCAATCACAAACAAGTATAAAATTGAGTTCCTTAAATTCATTAATCTATGATGAATTGAAATACCATCGGTTCAACAAAACATAGGGTATTAGGATAACACATTTTTGACGTTTCAAAATATCCTAGTTGAAATCCCACATCGAAAAATGAATTAATGAGGCCTCTATTTAAACTAAAGAGTGGAAAGTATGAAGATTACCGAAAATAACACATACTAGGGATCCATGTAGGAAAATATGGATATGGAGGAGAAATCTAACCATCAATTATCTGATGGAGAGTGGTAGAGAACATGGCTATGAAAAGGCCAACAATCCCAAAGCCATAAATTAGTGATGATTTAAGGTACCATCTAGGACAACATTTTTGTTCTAAGTTCCTTTTCTTAATGTTGTGGAATTTATTTATGAGATTGGCTAAGAACATAAGGAGGTATACATACTTTAGAGTTTTATCCATTAATAAATTTCTACCACAAACTCATCTTTCACTCTAAAACATAATAGAACGTAAAAAAAATTCTATTTACACTATTCGTATAGGGTTCCAAAATAATCGAATTTATAATTCATCTACAAGATCTTTTAATAAAAACTAAATTATTTAATCCAGGACATCTCGTGGGCCAGTGGTAGGTGATACACCCTTGTCGCCCTTCGGTTGCGGGTTCAAGTCTCGCAGCTTTGCCGGACGCGACGGGTTGCCGCCCGACCTCCGGGTTGTCCTTTTATGGCAGTCCAAAATTAATATCAAACTTAGAATTTATCCAAAATACTTCTATCCAAACTCACAGTCCAACATTTATAAGGAAGGTAAACATAATGTAGATCCTTTTTACCCTATAATAGAATATTAATACCTTCATCATGTATTCTTTTAAAACACTGAAACATCCTGATTTACCATAATCCTTATTGATTACATTCATGCTCCCTTATTCCATATAGAATGCTGGATATACTTCATCAATCCAAAAATGTTTTAAACCCCACAATGATGGAATATACAAATCATTAATCAGCTTCAAGGTAGTCGAGAATATCCAATATAATTTATCCAAATCAATCATGTATTATTCTAAAATCACTACTTCGGTATCAGAACCATATTATGGTTTATCTTTCTCTCAACCAAATATTTTCCAAAAATTTAACCTTCTATTGAGTCACTTTTCTTTGTTCCACACAAACTCAAGTCCTTAATGAAATAGTACTGCAGTACAATCCTTATATACTCCATAATTATTATAACAAGTACATTGTTGATACAACACTCAATTGACATAATCAACATAAGAACTCTAATCATTCCTCTTCATCTGTGGTAGTATCATAACTTGATTATTATCCAATAGCATCATTTTCGGCATAGTCTGATGACTGGGACATAGGTTCGCGTAGTGTCCAAACTCCTTGCAAATGAAGCATTGTACATTTGAAACCATTTTCTTACCCTTACAGTCACGTACTTTGTGCCCTTTTCCTCCACACTTATAACAAACTCCCATTCCTTTCAGGCAAGCTCCAGGGTGTTTCTTTCCACAGTTAACACATATGGGAAAATTCTTCTTTTCCCTCTTCCCTTTATCCATCTTTCTCTCTTCTATCCTTTTCTTCTCTTGCTTCCCTTCAAATCCATAGGACTCAGTAAACTCTTTACTTATCTTATCAACACATGATATTATTTCTTCATATGTTGATAATACATGGGAGACTATTTCTATTATAAATTCTAGCTTAAGACCATGAAAGATATGATCCTTCCTTCTCTTTGGATCATGTGCATTTCTGGAGTTCTCATTCCTTCTACTGGGCGCCATTTCTAAACAATGGCATAAACTAGATCTGTTTATGAATCAAAATACATAATCCCATACTTATAAAACACTTAACATAAATTGAACTATCTATGGATATAATCCATAATCATAAATATGTTTTCTTTGAGGAAGTATATACTCATAAACCCTTCATAATGATTTGTAAAGAAAGTGAGAGTTATCCAAAGCATATCCCCCGGGAGTGTCGTAACCAAGAGTGCAGCAAGGCCCGTTGTCGTGCACCAGTTCCCGTTCGAGTCTAGCTCAAAGCGGTGTTTTCGGGTTTTACCCCTAGGTACATCTGTGCCAGAGCCGCCTCTACCTGCTCGTATCCAGACAGGGATGTATTGCTCGGAAAACTCACAAAATCTCTACAATACCAAAATTCTAGGAAGTTCTTCTATACTAATCCTCAAAGTTCATCTTAGGTCTACGTGCTCTAATCAGAGTTTATCTAAATCTAGTTTCCAAGGTTTGTACTAAACTTCCTCTGATACCAACTGTAATGCCCCGACCCCAGTTACCCAGAGTCGGTGCATTAATTACATAACATTGGCATGATCACAAGAAAGATCAAATCTCGAAAGACCGATTGGTTTAGTAGCCTTGGAAACACTAGATATAATCATAAAGTTTTACATTACATTTCAAAGTGAAAAACTACTACAACAACAAAGTCTTCATATCCACACTATTAACCCCTCATAATATCCCTGCAAGTCATTCATAATTTACTTCTTCACTACCTGGGAAAAATAAAACATAGAGAAGGGGTGAGCTCAAATGCCCAGTAAGGATAACAATATAGCGGAAACTTTCATAAATAAGAATAAACATTTAAGGCAATGAATAACTAAAACATAAGCCTTTTAAACATGAACTTTCAACATGGTATGGCATAAATAAAATGAAATAATGCCATTTACTTATTCACATGGATATTCTACTAATCGAATAATCACATGCAAAAATCAATAACCACTTTCATAATTATGGAATGCATAATGTCAAACGTTAATTTCATTGTCTAGGCCTCATCCCAAGACCTAGGGGTTACTTCTAACCGGAACCCAACCCGGAGTGCCTCTAATAACCGGACACCAACCCGGAGTGCCTCTGATAACCGGACACCAACCCGGAGTACCTCTAATAACCGGAGACCAAACCGGAGGGCTTACTTTTACCAGTCCCTAACCTGGAGGGCTTACTTTAACCAGTCCCCAACCTGGAGGGCTTACTTTAACCAGTCCCCAACCTGGAGGGCTTACTTTTACCGGTCCCCAACCCGGAACATACTTGTTCAGCACATTCATCTGAAGAAAAGCTTGAAATATAACATAAACATTCGGATTAAAAATAACTTCTGAAATGTCAACACTTTAAACATAAACCATGAGTGATATAAAAATAGCACATCCACAATCAAACGTAACTCATTCGATACAATATGGAAGATTGTATTGTATCACATTGACCTCAATCAAGAATAATGAAGGATGTTGACATAGATGAAATCAAAATTTTTAAAGGAATATCTCCTTTTACTTTTGAAATCATTTAAGAGCCATATAAAATAAAACATTTTCTTGAAAATATTCTTATAAGCTTGTAAGGAAAGCTTTGAATATTTTATAACGGCGAAAAATAACCGCACCCGCCTTATAAGTTAAAAAAAACATTCTTACCTTAATTTTGTCGAAAAGGTTAAAAAGGACCTTGTTTTGAAAACGACGGAAAGATTCCTTTATAAACCTCTTATAAAAAGTCAAATAAGGGTATAAATGACTTTAACCCATATTCTTGTAAATAATAAAAATGTTTTGAAATACATTTTTAAGAAAACATGGATGTGGATGATAAAGAGATCCCAGTAGATTATTACATATAAACAACCTCGGATAATGAAGAGATTGTGAAATAACCCTTACCTTGTACTTTTCCTTGGTTGGGGTAGGTTAACCTCCTGTATAATGGTGAAATAATTGTTATTAAATTATACAAGAATCATATACATTAATATGATATCATATATGATCTTTTAATATTGATTTGATAATAATATCTTAGTATTATCGCTGTTTCGGGTGTGAACTTACTTGTTTGCTTTTGTATGTTTTGTTACGTAAGACATGTTTGTAAAGGATAAGTTGTATATTATTCAAATCCAGAATGGTATCAAGTCCTTAAACATCATTTTTAAATCATCAAATTATAATTATACTTGAATGGATACGATGGAGAATGAATCTCATTGCGTTCGTGGAGACGGTAGTCCGTACGTACGCACGAACGCTACTTCCATTTAATTTTTATTTTAAAAGAATCGAATACAAATGATAAATAGGTATATTAATATTACAGTATAATATAATATTTTATATATGTTACTTAAGTTCATTAACACCATCCTTTATACGTTCCATGTGTGGTATGAACGAGTCATATCATTTTAAGGGGGCGGTAGTCCGCACTTCCTCAAATGAAATTATCGTATGTATATACAACATGAAACAAATAATGGTATGAAATAAAATGGAATTACAGAAGCTTATATATAAAATATATATTATTAATATCATATTTAATTAAAGTGCCATCATAATGGCCACCATGAGAGGCGGTAAGATGTATTTGAACAATCATCGTTTCGTGAGGCGTTAGTTTGCCATCCACAGAAACATTATGTTCATCATCCATTAGATGGAGTTGTGTGTATGTGTAGTTTGAATCCATCTTATAACAACATCATAGTATATTGAGGATACTGGTGTTGTTACAAAATAAAGGAAATAAAAAGAGTTTGGGGGTTGGAGAAGCAAAATAAATGAAAATAATTTAAGAGAAATCGTTACCTTTAATTTAGGTAACTCACTTTGGTTGGAACCAAAGGACTTCTTGAAATGATTTCTGCCAAAGGGGAAGCTTCAAGGAGGAGGAGAGGGATGTGGGGAACTTAGTTGGGCAGAGTTTGGACGAGCCAAGTGGCTTGAGAGGTGTGAGGAAAAGAGAAGGAGGAGTGCCCTTTTATAAGAGGGGTGAGGGGCACCTTTGGAAAAGCTAGAAATATTAATTTATAATAAATTCATATTCGGTTTCCAAAGGCTCCAAAGTTGACTATTCAAAGGATGAGGTGGGGATAGGTCGAAAACAACTCATCCAATATAATTTAGATAGGTTTGGGTACTTATATTAACCTTATCTTTAAGTATTAACTCTAAGTTAATTAGTTTCACTTTTACAATGTCTCTTTGTATTTTTATATAATATGGTTAATAAACTTACTATATACATCCAATAGACCCCCAAGTGGTACATTAATGATTAACCTATCATGATATAAGTCTTTTGGACGAACCTTAGATTTTTAGGAATTTAATATAATATTTGTTTTAAGAACTCTTTTATGTCAATTTTGACACTATTCAATAGTTGATTTTTGTGAAACTCATAACAGGTTGATTACTTCGAAAAAAGTCAATCAAATAAATCCTAATATATCATATTATACTATAAAATTAGTCTAATTCATTAAAAGTTTCATATTATATTTATTTGGGTATTTATAATATCAATTATTTTAATTTTTCACTATTATAGTAATTACTGCATCATCATTGTGTCATAAATAAAATAAATTATTTAATGTCTAAAAATTATAAATAAAATATCATTATTTAGGAAATCTTTTTATATTTATAATGAATATTTATAATCTAAAATCCAACATATATAACCCTATGTAACAATTGTTTTGCTAAAAGATATATGCTTGTGTCATTTTTGTATTCATTTTGACTTAATTAAAATAAAGTGTCATTATCACTTACAAGTGGATCCATGGGGTCCCAAAATAGACCCAAAGATGCCCATGGTCGACCATGTATCAACCAATAGGGTTAAGACACGTTTTAGGGTAATTTTTTATTATTATAATATTATTTTTTAACCCTTATTTACCGGATTTACTCTTAACCATGGTAAATAAAATATTTACCGCAGTAATTATTCAAAATGTCTAAAAATAAAAGTTACCTATTTACACAATTTGAACATCCTGATTCCAAATATGGAATCCATTTTCCCAAATTCAAAACACAGAAGTGGCAGAAATTAATTTAAAATTAATTCCCGCTGTCAAAACAAAAAGCGTGTTTTTAAGAGATAATAACTATCAAAAGATTGACACTTGTTTATGTTCGGTTTAATTGTAAAATTATGTCCAATGACCAACATTATATTAAATGGTAAAACTATATTCTAGATATACTTTAAAACCACTCAAATTCATAATTTATCACTATTAATTATTTTGATTAAAAAAGTTGTTTTTAATTAAAATTTAGAAATTTTCACTATTCATCAAAATATGAAAGTTATCCGAAATGTACCAAAATTTCACCCTAGGCTAATTTCGATATTCCGAATCCAAAAATGAAGTCCATTTTGAAATATAGAATATTTATGATTTCAAAAAGTAGGTATTACTATTCACAACGGCTAGTTTAATTAGTTGTGGTGTGTGTTAGAACTCGAGGTTGCGTACAACACACGCTATCGCATTATTCGAAGGGAAACATACCGTAGAAGCTTGGGATGTTTCATTTTAAATTTTTGATGTCCCCATTTAGTCAAAAAGTTTAAAATATAGTATTTAAAAATGGTTCACTATTAAAATTTGATAAAAGTGCAATACTGAAAATGAATTTTTTCTTGCATTATATCTAAGAAACTCATAATATGGAATCTAAAATTATAAGGATTATATAAAGTTTAAAATTTAGTCAATAATATTATTAACCTCTTTTGAATGGATTTTTCCTTTGGTAAGTCATGGTGTGATTGAACTCGGTGTTGCGTGTAGTGCAAGTTATTGAATTATTTTGAAGAAATAACACACTATGAAATCTTGGGGTGTTACAGTTTGATGATGGAGGCAGAGATGAGAGGGTGCGGTGCCGTCGCACTGCGACGGAGGTAGGACAACATGATCTTGAGGTGGATGTGACCGAAGTCGGAAGAGTTTGAAGGCAGCGGTGACCGAAGGTCGGGCCGGGCTGGGTCGCCGCAGGGGAGGATCGGTGCCGTTGCGCCAGCCGCGTGGGAGGAAGCTGCGGCCCGCAACCGCAGGCCGCTCGGCTGAAGAAGAACTGGTCAGCTTCATGCTGGCCAGGCAGGATGAACTAGCCGGCTACGACCAACCGGTTTGGAGAAGACAGCAGTGCCTTTTTGCACCGCGCTGCGGGGGAACCGCGGCCCGCAACCATGGGCTGCTTGGCGGGAGAACCGGTCGGCCGCCTACCAGTCGGGCTGAAAGAAACCACAGCATCTACGGGCACCGTATGCGGAGGAACCGCAGCCCGCAACTGTGGGCTGCTCGCACCGGAAAAAACCATCCAGCTTAGGCTGGCCGAGTAGCAAGGAGGGGCGGCCCCGCTCGGCGCCACCGGGCGAGCCGAACTGGCCAGCGTCCTCGGTCGGGTTTGCGGGTGGGTCGCGCCCCAATGGGCCGGGCCGACCCCCAAACCGGGTTGGACCTTCCAGGCTAGGTCCCTGGGTTGGTCGCGCTCCACAGGTCCGGGCCGACCTCTAGCCAGGTCGGACCCGCTGAACCGGGTCGGGCCGAACCAGCAGCCCACTGGGATTGACGGGCCGGGCCCGTTTCACTTAAACGTGAATAACGTGTAGACCAGGTGTCTGATCGACGCGCCGTCTACGGAACTGGGATCCTCGCGACGAGACGGTCCAGTTGAGATACTCTAAGTGAGATTTGAACAACTTTGGAAAACGTCCAAGTTTGGAATGAGGGTAAATCCAACTGGGCCCCTAGAATAAAAAAGCCAAAAACTCTCAGACCGCGCATCCGATTGACGCGCCCTCTGTCGCGTTGGGTTAATTTTGATGAGACAGATGTTCGGGATACATCAAATCTGGACATTGTGATAGTTGATGTATCGACCCCTTCGCTCAAGGAGCAGACTCTCCTGGAATTGAGCGTGCACTGTGCGGGAACCCTATAGATGGCTGCGACTGCGACGACTGCTGTACCAGAATCCTATGTGGGTTCGGCTGTGATGACTACCGTACTGGAATCCTATGTGGATTCACCAGTGACGACTGTTGTAATAGAATCCTTTGTGGGTTTGACAACTATGACTACTGTTCTTGTATCCTGTGTGGGTCCGACAGTTTTGACTTCTATTCTTGTATCCTGGGTGGGTCCGATAGAGTTGCTGGTCTTGTATCCTATGTGGGTCTAACAGCTTATCTGGTCTAGTATCCTATGTTGGTCTGACAACTTAGATGAATCAGTGACTACATCTGATCATCTCTATCGCTATACAAAAGACGTATACCTGTGTGAGCTGAGTCTTGACTTTCAACCATTATCATCGATGTTATTGAATTTACTTCCTGTGTGGACTGGGTTGTGCTTGGGCTCGAGAGTTGGATGCAAACTGAGATTGATAACATAGGTATATGTATGGGAATATACCAAATTAGAGATGCTTGATATTTCGTGATTGTATAATTCTTCTGTGGTACATCCTTCATGGATTCTAGGAGACCTTCGGGGGTCTTGGGGTCCCTACTGAGTATCGTTACACTCATCCCTGCATGGGTTATGCCCGCACTTTGTTTTGTTGGTTGCAGACGAATGGCAACACTAATTGAGGTAGATAATTGTAGATCCGGACAGTACCCATAGGTGGACCACTTGGAGAGACGTACACTGAGCAGAAAGATGGACCTAAGGTGCTGAGGAGGCCATCTGTACCCACCCTTCAGGTGGGATTCCATGAGGATGACTCAGTATTTTCTGTTCACTTTTCTGCAGTTGTACTTTACTATTGGGCTTGTATTTCCAGCCCCTTTCCTTTCAGCACTTTCTCTTCTATTCAGTTTTACTTGGTATTTATTTCAAATTGTTTTCTCTACTTTTTGTGTTCATACAGTGTGTGTGTGTGTGTGTTACAGGTTAAAAAGAAATGCCTTCCCTCTTATCGATATTACACCTTTGGTGCTAGTCGCCAGCCCCTGGCCTATTGAAGGCGGTCTTGGGGTAGTCATGACACAGGACCTGAGGACAGGTTGTGATAAATTGGTATCAGAGTCTTGAGTTCTGCTGTAGAACTCAGGACTCTTATCATTACTCAAATTGAAAATAGTGTTTAGGTTTTTGTTTGTGGTTATCAGTGTAGGGAAACTGGTGTTGGTTCGGCGGCCGACGTATCCATACACCAGGATGCTGACCTTTGATTTCCGACTCAGAGCACGACAAAACTGATTGTGTGTGTGTTTCCTTCGAAAATTTTTTCTTCATGATTACATTGTGTCAGCTCACTAGGTATACTGTTTTAACCATGGAGCACCTGTTTTTTTAAGATGGTCCCACGAAGGTGGCCAGCTAGGGTTCCGAGTTTCGTATGAGATGGTAGCCCACCGAGTGACGATGCCTCGATGTAGGGCCCCATCCCAGCGGAGGTACCAGCGGTACCACTACCCACTGGACCCCCAATACCACCAGCTCCAACAGTAGAGAGTGCACACCGTCTGAGTGCCTTTCATGAGTTCTAGCACCATAGACCGCCCAGGTTCCAAGAAGAGACGGACCCACAGGCAGCTGAGGATTAGCTGGAGGCTATCGTGAGAGTTTTCAGATTATAAGGGACACTTGCTGACCACATTTTGATCCTTGGTCCGAGTCTCCTCCATGAAAAAGCAGGAAGATGGTGGAGCCTAATGCTCCAGGTGCATGAAGAGGCATCATTTCTTTGAACAAACTTCGAGATTCTTTTCTGGTCAGAGTTTGTTCTAGCCACCCTTCAAGTGGTGCGGATTTAGGAGTTACATCATCTGAAATAGGGCAGCATGACAGTAGCTTAGTACTCAGTGACATTCACGGACCTCTCGTGCTATCCATGGATATGGTTCGGGACCTATTATTCAAGGCATGTACCTTTGAGCAGGGACATAGGAATGAGATCAGGGCATTGATAATTCCCCTCAGCATTCTGACGCAGGTGGGTGTAGTGGAGCGAGCCCTTCGAGTGGAGAGTTTTCTCGCTGTGCAGTGACTAGTGGAGAGACCCACCATAGGAAGACACTTAGATGAGTCTTATGCAGCCGGTAGTAGACAATTGAAACAGAGGTCCAAGAAGACCATGCCATTAGGTGGGAGACCTTAGGATACAGATTCCGTTTTGTGGGGAACACGAAATAGAGCCAGCCATATGAGGATCAGGCAGTGCTATGCATGTAGCGGGTAGGGCCACATGGTTCGTGACTTCCTGACCCGCCATGAAGATGAGAAGTAGATAATAGAGGGACCTTCTAGGCAGAGGAAGAGGTTTGAACATGGTGGTCCCTCAAGAGAAGGTGGACGTGGAAGAGAAGCTGGCCGAGCAGCGGGTGGTGGATGACGTTTTGAGGAACTACCCCCACCACCACCAGGAGGTCCACCCCGACCATAGGGAGATGACAGATAGAGGTGGGCTCAGCTTCAGGAAGTCGAGGCCTACAACCATGGTTCACCTGAGATGATTCGAGGTACAATCTGTGTCTACTCCACCCTTGCTACAATACTTATAGACACAGGTTCGAGCCATTATTTTATTGCCGCTACCCTTGTTTGGAGCTCGGAGATTCCGACGGAGCGGTTGGCTCGATCCTCACGGCTAGAGAATCCTACAGGAGAAGACTCGACGAATACACACTGGTTCCGGAAGTGTGATCTTACTCTAGGAGGCAATAGATTCAGATAGGATCTTCTTGTAGCGGCTTCAAGGCCTTACAACATCATCTTGGATATGGACTAGTTATCCACAATTCATGCTCAGATTGACTGTATTAGGCACAGAGTGCGGTGTATCTGCATGGATGGGACCAGATTCACCTTCACCGGTGAGAAGGGAGCCTTTGTAGCGCAGGATGGACTTATGAAGAGGATGGGGAAGCAGATCAAACATCATTTGGCCAGTCTCATACTCAGATAGGTTGATGTGCGGAGTCCGAGTTTTTCTGTTGTGGTGGATCATTATGCGGATTTTTTTCCTGACGACGTTCCAGGACTACCTCCTCGCAGAGAGGTAGAATTCTACATTGACCTGTACCCTGGGAAAAAAATGATATCTACTCCGGAATATCGGATGGATCTCGCTGAGCATCATGAGCTGCGGGTATATCTAGAGGACTTGTAGGGGAAGGGATTTATCCAACCCAGTGTTTCACCCTGGGCATCCCCGATTTTGTTCGCCGAGATGGCGGATGGGAGTTTGTGACTGTGTGTCGACTACCGTCACCTGAATCAAGTGACCGTGAAGAACAATTACCCACTCCCGGGGATTGAAGACCTCTTTGATCATCTCAAGGGAGCACAATGGTTCTCGAAGATAGACCTCTGGTCAGGCTATCAACAGATCAGAGTTCGAGATGAGGATGTGCAGAAGATAGCCTTTAGGTGTCAGTATGGCCACTACGAGTTCTTGGCTATGCCCATCGGCATAACCAATGCTCCAGCAGTGTTTATGAGTCTCATGAATCGGATCATCTAGCCTTTCCTCAATCACTTTGTCATAGTCTTCATTGATAACATACTGATTTAATCGACTACTAAGGAGGAGCATGCCTACCATTTGCGGGTGGTATTGGATACACTCCGAGAGCACCAACTTTTTGGTAAGCTCTCGAAGTTCTAGTTCTGGATTCGAGAGGTTCATTTCATGGGACACGTCATCTCGGAGGCTATAGTTGCAGTGGTCCCAGTGAAGATCGAGGAAGTACTTTCTTGGGAGCCACTTGGGAGTGTGACGGTGGTACGGAGTTTCCTGGGTCTGGATGGGTACTATCGAAGATTTTTTCCAAGCTTCTCCAGAGTTGTAGCACCGCTTTCAGCATTGACGAAGAAGGGGAAACCCTTAATGTGGTCGAAGAGATTCTAGCAGAGCTTTCAAAAGCTAAGGCAGAAGTTGACTAGTGCACCCATCTTGAGGCTACCAGAGAAGGGTGTAGGGTACGTTGTTTACTACGACGCATCAGAGAATAGACTCGGGTGTGTTTTGATGCAAGAGATGGTAGTGATTGCATATGGTTCACGATAGTTGAGACAACACGAGAAAAACTATGCTACCCAGCACCTGGAGTTAGCAGCAGTGGTCTTTGCCTTGAAGATTTGGTGGCACTATATTATGGGCTAGCGTTTTACAGTATACTCTGACCACCAAAGTCTCAGGTACATATTCACGCAGAAGTACCTGAACCTGAGATAGCGGTTATGGATCGAGTTACTCTAGGACTATGAATTTGATATTGTCTATACTCCTGGGAAGGGGAATGTTGTAGAAGATGCTCTCATCTGGATATCAGGAATTCATCTACTTGGATAGGTGACAGAGCAGCTAGCCGCGTTGCAGATATCCTTCATGGATAGAGATGGAGAATCCTTTTTCAGTATCTCACAGTCACTCCTCAACTTCTACAGTGAGTCGAAGAGGCATAGCATGGGGACGTTGATTGTGAGATGTGACATGCTCATATATCCTCAGGGCAGGCACCTAATGGGTTTTCTGAAGGTGAGGAACATGTCATCCTCTTCAGAGGACATACAATGGTACCAGTTAAACTACATGAGGAGGTGTTTAGGGAGTTTGAAACTTCCCCACTAGCGATAAATCCAGGACTAGAAAAGATGTATCAGGACCTCAGACGACAGCATTGGTGGTTAGGTATGAAAGAAAGCAGTACCAGATTTTGTATCTTAATGCCTCACTTGACAGCAAGTGAAGGTGGAGCACCCGGTTCCAGTAGGCTTGGTTCAGGCCATAGTGGTTCTAGAGTGGATGTGGGATGAGATATCCCTGGATTTCGTGAGGGGACATCCACGTACATCCAGAGGGAACGACTCTATCTAGGTGATCATAGAACGACTCACCAAGTCGGCCCACATCCTACCAATCAGAGAGCAGGGCTCAGTAGAGAGCTTGGGACGCCTCTACGTTCATGAGATTGTATGGATTTATGGTGTTCCATTGAATATCGTCTTTGATCGAGATGCTTGTTTCAGTTCCTGACTATGGAAGGGGTTATAAGAGGATTTTGGGACGTAGCTTCGCATGAGCACCGCCTTCCATCCTCAGACAGATGGTCGGACTGAGAGGACCATTCAGACTCTCGAGAACATGCTTCGTGCATGTGTCCTCAACTTTGGTCGTAGTTAGGAGGATCACATACCCGTGGTAGAGTTTTCATACAATAAAATCTACCACTCCACCATCGGGATGGCCCCTTACGAGGCATTATACGGCTAACCTTGCAGATCACATCTCTACTAGATTAACCCAGGGGAGTTAGAACTTGTTGGACCAGAGATGGTTTAGGCTACGATGGAGAAGGTGCAGATCATCCAGGAGTGGATAAAGACTGCATAGAGCAGACAAAAGACATATGCTGATAGGATACAGAGACCACTGTAGTTCAAGGATAGTGACCACGTCTTCCTACGGGTCTCACCTCGATGGGGTCTACAGAGATTTGTCCGAGGCAACAAGATATCTCTGTGATTTATAGGACCTTTCCTAGTCCTCGACAGAGTAGGCAAGGTGGCTAACCACCTAGCCCTTCCACCTCAGTTGCATCGGGTGCACGACATCTTCGACGTACCTTAGCTGAGGAGATACGTACACGACCCATCCCACATCATCAACCATGGGGAGCAAGACATCAATGATGGGGAGACATTCACGGAGGTCCCACTGGATATTGAGGATCATAAGGAGCGGGTTTTGCGTGGATGGTCGATTCCTCTAGTGCGCGTTCACTTGCAGCACGGGAACCTCCAGGAGAGCACATGTGAGCGGGAGGCTCAGATGTGTGCCCAATACCCACTTTATTTCCCTAGTGTGTGTTGTAGCTTTATGGGGATGTAAAGCCCCGAGGTGGGGGTAATGTAATGACATAGAAACTTCAAGGAATTTTTTTCCTTAAATTCTTTGGAATTTTACGAGTCTGCAGTTTTTGACAGTGCCTGATTCTGAGGCCCGGTGTACCCGGAATCAATTTCTGATGTTTTGTTCGGGTATGTTCAGTAAATGTACATGTGAGTTTTTCTATCTTGTGAACTGGTGCTCGGAATTGAAATCTGAGGACACCGATGAACTTGTAGCATCGATATTCTCCTAAGAGGGCCTTTACCGTAGTAGCATTTGGTCGGGAGGAGAAGTTCATTTTTGGGATTTCTTATTAAAATAAATAAAAATTATGTGTTACATAATTTTTGTTAAGGGGTGTTTATCTTCTCCAAAGAAGAGTTAGAGGTGTTTCCCACACCCCACATAACCTCCCATGAGAGGATAATTTTTGGTGGGGCCCACACAAGAACCTAACCCCTCAACTACCCCATTAACTCCCATGAACCCCCTTTAACTCTTGAACCTTTCACCTCCTTCCATTAAAGATGCCAACACTCACATAATTATTTTGAAATTAATTAAATGGATCACCAAATTTGAATTATTTTGAAATTCATATCAAGAATAAAAATAATACCCAAGCCATTATTTTTGGGTTGGCACATATTGTGTTGGTGGAGCATTGTAGAATAAGGAGGGCCTTCTTCCTACGAAAGAACAATTTCCTCTCGAAGAAGAAGAACAACGACGCCCACGAATAACACCCATCTTCATTCTTCTTCCTCTACGCCTAGGGAGAAGACGTCACTCGCGAAGAACATTGCCAATGTCTTTCCCTCCAATGTTGATGGAACAACGTCTGTCTTCCATGACACCCGACTTCTGCGATGCCATCTTCCTTGACTTCAACAACGTACCTTAAATTGAGGTAGGGGGTTTTGTATAATTTTAATTGAATAAAATTATACCCTTGTTCTTGTTGGATGTTATGGTTCCTTATTTGGACATTTTTTATTGCCAAATTTGGAGAGAGCAGGCTGAAAAAACGCAGCCCGATGACCCTCCGTGGATTTATGATTGTTTGAAGATGAAGGCGGAGCCGAGAGGGCGTGGTGTCGTCGCACTGCGCCCGAGGAAGGAGGCCACGGTCTTGAGGAAGTGGCGACTGAAGGCGGTGGCAATTTAAGGAGGCGGTGACCAAAGGCCGGGCTGGGCCGGGCCACGTCAGTGGAGGATTGGCGCCGTCGCGCCGGCCGCGTGGGAGGAAACTGCGGCCCCCAGCCAAGGGCTTCTCGGCCGAGGAAGAACCAGCCGACTTCATGTCGGCTGGGATGGACGAGCCATCCAGATACGGCTGATCGAGATGGAGAAGACCAGGGCACCTTTGGTGCCGTGCTGCGGGGGAAACGCAGCCCGCAGCCGCAGGCCTTTCGGCGGGCGAACCAGCCCACCGCCTGCCGGCCAGGCTGATGGAAACCGTGGTGCCTACGGGCTCCGCGTGTGGAGGAACCACGTCCCTGAACTGCGGGCCACTCAATCTCAACAAAACTTACCGGCTTCGTCCGGCTGGGCAGCAAGGAGGGTTGGCACCGCTAGGCGCCGATGGGCGAGCCGAACCGGCTTGCGACCCGGGCCGGGTCCGCGGGAGGGCCGCGCGCCACCAGGCCGGGCCGAACCACCAGCCCACTGGGCTTGACGGGTCGGGCCCGTTTCACTTAAACATGAATAAGTTCTAGACTGTGCCTATGATCGACGCGCCATCTGTGGAACTGGGATCCTCGCGATGAGATGAAACTTTTGTGATACTCTAAGTGAGTTTTGGACAAATTTGGAAAACGGACGGGTTTAGAACCAGCGTAAATCCAACCGGGCCATTGGAACAGAAAATCCAATAACTCTCAGCCCAGGCGTCCGATTGACGCACCGTCTGTCACGTTGGGTTCCTTTTGTTGAGACAGAACTTCATGATACATAAAATCTGGAATTAATGGTAGTTGATGTATCGAACCCTTTGCTCGAGGTGCAAACCCTCTCGGAATCATGCGTGCTGTGTGAGGGAACCCTAAAGCTGGCTACAACTGCGGCGACTACTATACAGGAATCCTACGTGGGTTCGGCTATGACAAATACTATGCTGGAATCCTACATGGGTTCGGCAGCGACGACTATTGTACTAGAATCTTTTGTGGGTTTGACAACGATGACTACTGTTCTTGTATCCTGTGTGGGTCTGACAGTTTTGAATTCAGTTCTTGTATCTTGTGTGGGTTCGACAGAGTAGGTGGTCTGGTATCCTCTGTGGGTCTGATATCTTAGCTGGTCTAGTATCATGTGTGGGTCTGATAGCTTAGATGAATTAGTGAATACATCTGATCATCTCTATCGCTATACGATAGATGTATACTTGTGTGAGGTGAGTCTTGACTTTCAATCATTATCATCGATGTGATTGACTTTACTTCCTGTGTGGACTGGGTTGTGCATGGGCTTGAGAGTTGGAGATGAGCTGAGATTGATAACTTAGGAATATGTATGGGAATATACCTATATAGGGATGGTTGATATTTCGTGATTGTATCTTTCTTCTGTGGTATATCCTTCGTGGATTCTGGGAGACCTTAAGGGGTCTCAGTATCCTTACTGAGTATCGCTACACTCACCCCTGCAGGGGGTATGCCCACACTTCATTGTGTTGGTTACAGATGACAGGAAAAACTGATTGAGGTAGAGACTTGTAGAGCTGGATAGCACCCGGAGGTGGACCACATGGAAAGACATACACAGAGCAGACGGACAAACCTGAGGTGTTGAGGAGGCCATCTATACCCACCCTTCAGGTGGGATTCCTTCTTTTCTGCACTTTCTCTTGTATTCAGTTTTACATGATCTTTATTTCTAGTTGTTTCCTCTACTGTTTGTGTTCACTCTGTGTGTGTGTTACATGATAAAAGGCAATGCCTTCCCTTTTATCGGGATTAAGCCTTTGGTGCCTGTTGCGAGCCCATGGCCTATGGAAAGTAGGCTTGGGGTAGTCACGGCACATGCCCCAAGCACGGGTCGTGTAGTCACAACCCACCTCCCTGGGTCATGAACTTTATCATCTAACCCCATGAGTCTCATGTAATACCTTGGTTTCCTTCCCAGCACACCATAGGCTATTACTCACTAGGGTCTCTAATCAGACTAATGACTGTCCCAATAGGCCAACACATGTTCTTTCAGTGTATTTTTTTCTCACTCACACACACCATGGGAAACTTCCCAGAAGGTCACCCATCATGATTACTACTCCAGGCCATGATTGCTTATCGATGAAGTCCTAATCATAGAGGCTCCTGAAAAGAAAGGTGCACCTTGTTGACATGGGTAGTACCATTTACCCTTTTAAGTCTCACTTTTTTAGGGGTGTTGCATTATCCACCTCTTTAAAGCACAATGCCCTCGTTGTGGACCCCAAGCCTCAAACCCAGGCAGTGCCTAAGCACTTCCAGCTGGGTATTGGCTCTGATACCATTAGTAACGACCCACCTCCCCGGGTCATTAACCTTATCATATGACCCCATGGGTCCCCTGTAATATTTTGGTTGCCTTCCCAGCACACCATAGGCTATTACTCACCCCAAGCCTCAAACCCAGGCAGTTCCTAAGCACTTCCAGCTGGGTATTGGAACTGATACCATTAGTCACGACCCGCCTCCATGGGTCATGAACATTATAATCTGACCCCATTGGTCTCATGCAATACCTTGGTTGCCTTCCCAGAACACCATAGTCTATTACTCACTAGGGTCACATATCAGACTAATGACTATCCCCATAGGCCAACACATGTTCTTTTAGTGTGTTTTTTCCTCACTCACACACACCATGGGAAACTTCCTAGAAGGCCACCCAACCTGATTACTACTCCATGCCATGCATGATTAACTATGAAGTTCTAATCAGACTGGCTCCCAAAAATGAAGGTGCACCTTGTTGACATGGGTAGTAACATTTAGGCTTTTAAGTCTCACTTTTTCAGGGGTGTTACATGAAATAGTAGTTTTCTCATGATAATCCTACAACTATATGTGTATATAAAATAACAAGTCCAATAATTACCATTCACTTATGTCCTCCTATATCGATTAGGTTTGATTCTTTTGACATAGAGAATTGGCTTCTAAAATCCCTTTACCATGCATACAGTCCTTCACAAAATGAGATAACTAGAGATAATCAACCCACCTTATCAAAGGTTCATTTAATAGTGAATAAATATATATTTGATGGATTTTTTGGTCTACATAATCAATATAATTCTATCTTAGTTAATATTTTCTAGAACATGGTATGAAAGGGACAATTACAGCTAAATCCAGGTTGTGTGTCGGAAAATTTCATTCATATAGTCTCAACTGGTGAGACTTGTACACCATGAAATATCATATCTACATTATAAAAACTCATATCCTAATGCCTAGTACATCAAAATAAACCATATAGATTTTACTACGCTCTAGAAGAGTCAGAATCAGCATTGTAGTCAACATAACATTTAACAACATAAAGGCTAATTCACACGTTTCAAATCACATAAATTTCCCATAAATTTTGGTCAAGACCATTAATGGAGTTGTATTTACCTACCGTTAAACATTATATATCCTATAATATTGTTTTATAGAATTCACATATGTCGATCTTTCTTGTTTAGTGTTTTAGATAATTAGGAGAAACCCATACAATGTAAACCCATAGATTACATGAGGACCCTTAAACTCAATATACAATTTTTCATAATATAAAACACATTAAAATAAAATGGTATATCTCTTTATGAAGAATATTCATAGTTATCCCTTATTCTCATATTTTTCTCTATTCTCCAATAAATCCTTTAAAATCCATTTTTAAAACATGTTATGGGCATATATGACGAGTATTGGATGACGAAATAAAAAACCATTACATAAGTAAATACATGTAATCTCATATAAAGAATAACTTTATATTCTAGGTTATTTATGAATATGAAATAAAACATTCTCACATGAAAAAAACCCACTTGGTTCGAAGAAACTCATTAAAACTCATACCATTCATTTAAAATTCCTTTAGGTGACTTAGAGCATCGTATAAATAAAATCCTTGAAAACATTTAAATTAGTATAACCATAAGGCCGAATTAATATTAATCTACTATAATCATACTAAACATGATCGGGGCCAACCCATGTTAAGATAGACCAAGATATCTTGGTGTTATCTGGTCCACCCCATGTTTATCTATAAAGGGCTAACCGGATGCTTTATGGACCACCGCATCATAGGGTAAAATGGGATTTCCCGACACTATCTGGGCCACCGCATATATAATATATATTAGGACAACCAATTTCATATAATTATCAAGTACCAAATAATTTATAAAAAATATTCATCATAAAAAACTTCTAAAAACTCTTTTAATCCTTTATGTAAAACACTATTGTATAAAAAAAAATTATTTTATGAAATAATTTTCAATTAAAAAACCCCGATTTCATTGAAAATCCTTTTTCAATGAAAAAATAACAAAAATTATAAATATGGGTTTTCATTTACGGATACATGATTTAATAAAAAGGAATATGAAAAAAATAATATCCATGACGGTAGAAAAGTCATTGTCATTGTATACGATAAGAATAGAACATTCTTTTTGACATTTTCCATAACGTTCCATATAAAAACACATAAAACTATAACTATTGGGGAAACTCTGAATGAAATTAAAAATATACATAAAAATTTAATTATAATCATTTTATATCTATAAAAATAAATATGTAAAATAATATCAAAAATATTTTCATTGAGAAAAATATTTGATATTTAAATATTTAAACCTTCAAAGTGTCTCATACAACCATGAACATTTAAATAATAATATAAATGAAATAATAAATTATCCAAAACCTTAAATAAAATGATTATATATAAAATATTTATATTAAATGTCATTATGTCTTTTTATACAGCTTATATAAGAATAATTGAGCATATCATCAAAAAATGACTCAATGAAAAGATATTGAGTTGAAATCTCTTACATTGAGTTCGATTCATCATGTATGTAAATTATATTGATGATTAATAAACACAATTTAATTATTTACTTCCTATAAAAACATTTTCATGTTTACTATACCTTTTACAACACTTAATAATATATATTAACAATTACTTAATTATCAATGTTCTTGTTGTATGTTTTGACAATATTTCATATTTTAGTCCAAAAGGAGATTAGTTTAATGTCAATAGTCAAAGTGGTCATAAGTTAATCATCTATAGAATAATATTAATTTAATAATAATCAATTTTATAAATTAATTATACATTTTAATATATCCATTACATAGGAATATGAAAAAGCAACTATGTTACAATCATATAGACTGTAAGCCATATGTACGCATGAGTAACACTTCAATTTTAATTGATCATTGTGGAAAGAAGGTATGTATTATTTTATCCTTAAATAAATATAATAATATAATTAATATAAAATTAATCATTTAAATATAATTATATATAGTATTCATGTATTGTGGTGATTAAAAACAAATCACATCACTTTGTGGTGGTGATAGTGAACACACATGCACAAACAATGTTATCACTTTTATGGGCATGAAAAGTAAGAACCAAATTTATATATTATTATCTTATGGTGATATATATGTCATTTATACCATATAGAAATATTAATTCTATCATCATAACATGTCTCAAAATACTGTAGTGGAGAAAAAATATATCAATTTGTGGAGGTTATATGTAACATCCTCAACCCGGAAGCTACTAAAATGGTGCTCCGAGCTGGGTGGTTACATGACCTTATGTGTGCCTCCCCATACGCCAAAGGCTGCCGACTAGCAACTGGGGTCTATGGGGTCAAGTGGGGAGACTATACCCCCTTTTATCAGATTAAGACACACCAGAAATAAACCAAATAGCGAAAACAATAACCAATAATCAAGGAACATGTATATCAACCATTTCCAACAACAAATATGTCATGTCATAGTACAGGTGAAAGAGTGAAAAAAAGCACAAAATAAGGACAATGATCACAATCCATAAAATGGTCCCGACTCCAAGTCAGGATCCTCCACCATGTGCTACCCATGTCCACTCAACTATTTAGAAAGGACCCTTTCCCTTCTCTTGACCTGCAAACATGAAGTCTACTCGGGTACCCAACGGCGGCCTGAGCAGGGTGTGAGTACAACTTAGTAGGCCACCACCAACTGTGTCTACAAAATATTCAGTATAAATAGGTAGTGCATGAAAAAGGAGAATGAATGATAATTTCCAATTAATTATGTTAGGTTCTATTAGCCAATTTTTGAGCGAAAGTCGTTGCCACTTCCATGACCATTCATTACAACCAAATATCATCACTCACCATCTCATCAAATTTCCATGGATTCATCACATACATTATGTTACATGGGTCTAAGGCCAACAATCACATGCAAGAGGGTGAACACATCATTATCATATCTCACAAGGACAAACCCCCTCATAGCCACCATATCCTCACCTCGAAGCCTCAGTCCGGGTGGATGCAACCGTTTTGAGAATAGACCCTCAGTCCCCTTTCCTAACCCATGCATTTAGGGTGGATTTTAGAACCTCTGTCTTAGATTAACCCATGGGCGTATATCCTCAAGTCATACCCCACTCTATGAATCCATGTGCACATGCTTATATATATAAGTAACCATCAACCATCCAAACCATTTCCCTTCGGAAAACACTATTCCCAACACCCCACGTGGGAATCCGCATCATGCCTTAACCCATTAACACATTACCATTTCACCTCATTTAACCATTAACCCAATTACCATGTGTTATGCGTAACTCCCTAAGCATTTATAAATAGACCCATAATCTATACATTATGGTCCTTATTTAGTTTACACATTAACCCATTTAACATGTTTATCATTTCCATGATTCAACCATTCATGCCAACATGTTTATCAAGGGCTCTACAATTCACTATAATAAGGTCACTTGTTTAATAACAATCCATTAACCCGGGAAAAGCCGGTACATCCCATGGATGGCCCAAAATTAGGTCATGTCCTTCCCAACACATCCCACTGGGATTGTGAGGGTTCCTATTCTCCATTTTAAACCTCATTATTACCAAACATGCCAAGGTTATTCAGAACATAACCAAGGGGAACCAATAACACAATTAAACATGCGCAAATACCCAAATAACCATGCGATATAGCTTGTAGACAACCTACCTCACAACCATGGTTTAACTCACTCTCAATCGAGTCCTTATACCTCGATTTGACCAACCTTTGGAGCATCAACCTAAAACTGACCCAAAATATTGGGTTTTAGAGCTTCGGAACCAGACAGAGATAAGATACAAACCCTAAACCAAAAAGAGAAGCAAATATGGGATTAGCCTTACCCAGAGCTTTGATCCGCAACCAACGACACTCTAAACGACCAATAATTGAAGGCAATCCACCCTTGTGAAGCTTGGGTCGGCCTAGTTCGTTACTAAGGTTGAGAGGGGATGAATGGAGGAAAATCCCGAGTTGGGGTTTAAAATCCCACAGTGGAGAACATGTAATTTTCTCAACTTTAAGAGGTCGTATGGTTTGGGCCGCACGGTTTAGGCTGCATGGTTTGAAATACAGTGTGAAGACCGAGCGCATGCTATTTTCTGAAGGAGGGGGGGTCGCACGGTTTTCCTGGGCAGGCCGCATGGTTTACCTAGGTCGTGCGCAAGCTATGCACCCAGCATTGACTTTCCCAGATTTCTCTTATTTCATGCACCGAGCCCCCGGAACACCCCCAAGGCCTCTCATACTTTCATAAGACAACCCTTGAAGCCTGAAACAAGGGATTCAACCAAAACATAATGAAAACATACCTTTCACAAAAAACTGGGATCTTATAATCTCCCCCTTATAACGTCTCATCCTCGAGCCGAGTTTCCTTGCCTCATTGATCCACAGAAGAGAAGAGTTCGGGCCACTGAGCTCGCATAACTGATTCTCGCTCCCAAGATTCTTCCTGAAACTTCCCATGTTTCCATAGTACTTGCACTAATGGCACAACCTTGCCTCACAAGTCCTTTTCGCTATGATGCACCACACGAACCAGATGCTCCTCAAAGGACGCATCATCCTCAATATCCACATCCTCAACATCAACCATGTGAGATGGGTCAGGGTGATACCATCAAAGATATGACACATGAAACACATTGTGCATCCCCCCATACCTCTTTGGAAGATCCAATCGATAATCCATTTGTCTGATCCTCCCACAATCTCAAAAGGTCCCACATACCTAGGTGCCAAAATACCCTCCTTTCGAATATGATGGTGAACCAACCTTGGAGACACCCGAAAGAACACTTTATCACCCACCCCAAACTCAAATGGTCTACTCCTCTGATCTGCATAAAACTTATTCCTACTATGAGCCATAGCCATAGGCTTCCTAATCATCATAACCCTCCCTGAAGTCTCCTGTACGAGACTTGGCCCCAACAACTCAAATTCACCGGCCTCTAGACTACACAACAGAGAACTACATGGCCTCTCGTAGAGTGAATCAAACGGTTCCATATGAATCGTATCCTGAAAAATGTTGTTGTAGGAAAACTCAACTCACAATAGGTGCCTCTCCCAAGAACCACCAACGTCCAAGACACAAGCTCTTAACAAGTCTTCCAACACTTGGATCGTACGCTCCGACTGCCCGTCCATCTGCGGGTGGAATGCCGTACTCAAAAATACTTGCGTACCAAGAACCTTCTGTAACCCTTTCCCGAAACGTGACGTAAAATTCGGATCACGGTCCGAACCTATAGTCTGTGGAACCCCATGTAACCACAATATTTCTCAAACATACAACTCACCCAACTGGTCGACTGTAAAGGTCTCTTGAATTGGTAAGAAATTAGCCACTTTCGTTAACCAATCCAAAAACACCCAGATTGCATCATTCTTCCGCGGCGTCTTCGGAAGAACCATGAAAAAAATCCATCGTTACATCATCCCACTTCCATTCTGGAATAGTCAATGCATGGAATAGACCACCTAGGAATTGATGCGTGTCCTCCACCTGCTGAAAGGAAAGGCATCGTGCCACAAATCCTGTAACTTATTTCTTTATCCCAAGCCACCAAAACTGCCTTCAGTGATCACGGTACATCTTGGTCAAACCAGGATGCACTACCCACTATGATTCATGGAACTCATGCATCAACTCTTCTCAAACACACTATGGCACAAACACACGATCACAAACATGAACAAAACCATCCACGTCGATGGCCCATCCAGAAGGTAGCTCCCCAACTTTAAGATTTTCCATCATGTCCAAGCACTCTGGATCATCAAGCTGACCATCCTTAACTCGGCTCAAAAGAGTCGACTCCATTGTTAAGGAAGTAAGAGAGACCTGACCACTCTCCTCCTGCACCTCCAGGTGCATCTCTGCAAACAATGTCATCACCTTCCACTCGCTGCTGGACTCCTGAACCGCTTGATTTGTAACCTTCCTGCTCAGACCATCAGACACACTGTTTCCATTCCCTGGCGTGTACACCAACTCAATGTAAAAAGACTGGAGATATTCAACCCATCTTCACTGCCAAAAATTCAGATCATGCTGTGAGATGATGTACATTAGGCTCTTATGGTCAGTAAACACATTAAATCGTTCTCCCAATAGATAGTGCCTCCAACACTTCAAGGTGTACACTAATGCAGCCAACTCAAGATCATGAGTGGGATAGTTTCACTCATGGGGTCTCAACTGCCTTGACCCATAAGCCACAACCCGCTAATCTTGCATCAACACAGGCCCAAGTTCGATTCTAGACACATCACAAAACAAAATGTACTTCTTACTTGGCTCAGGGAAGATCAATATTGGTTCGTTCGTCAACCGCTTCTTCTACTATTGAAAGGCATTCTCACAGGACTCAGACCACTCGAACCCGATTCATTTCTTAGTCAAGCCTGAATGTGGTGCTGCCAAGTGAGAGAAATCCTGAATGAACCTTTGGTAATCCCCGACCAAACCCAAATAACTAAGAACATCACAAACACACTTGGGCTTCTCCCAAGATACAACTCCCTACACTTTCCCAAGATCTACTGACACACCTGCCTCCGAGATGATGTGACCCATAAAATGCACGTCACCTATCCAGAATTGCACTTTGATAGCTTGGCGTATATTCAATGCTCTCTTAGAGTTCCCAAGATGATGTCAAGATGTCACGCATGAACGTCATGAGTTTTTGAGTACACTAAGATATAATCAACAAAGACAAGCACAAACCAATCTAGATAGTGATGAAATATCCGGTTCATCAAATCCATAAACATTGTCGGTGCATTGGTCAAGACGAAAGGTATTACCAAAAACTCAAACAACCCGTACCGACTCCGGAAAGATGTCCACAGTACTTCAGAAGACCTGACCCTCTACTGGTGATACCCTGACCTCATATAAATCTTAGAAAACACTTATGCACCCCTCAACTGATCAAACAAGTCATCTATTCTAGGAAGAGGGTACCAATTTTTCACTGTCTTCTGATTCAACTTCTGATAGTCAGCACACAACATCAACGACCCATCGACCTTCTTTGCAAAAAGCATGGGAAATACCCATGGAGACGTACTAGGAAGGATAAACTCCTTATGATCCAAATCCTCTAGCTAAACCTTTAGTTCCTGGAGTTCTTCCGGTGCCATTCGGTATGGCGGAATAGAGAGTGGCTTCGCTCCCGACAGTAACTCTATTGTGAAGTCAACATCCCTCTCAGGGGGTAACCCTGCGAAATCCTCAGGAAACACATCCTGAAACTGATCCACCACAGGTGGAAAATTAGATAGTTCCAATATTTCATTATCATCAAGCATAAGACATGCCACTAGAGCCATGAGTCCACTCATCTGTTGACAAAACGGCCTCGCACACCCTACTCGAACATCCCATTCACCACAGTGGACATAAGCGTCACCCTAAAGTGACATGAATGATAATCTGCGATGATAACAGTATATGCGTGCCCGATACAACACCAACCAATCCATTCCCAATATTAGGTCAAGCTTTGACATCTTGAGAATTAACAAATCCGATGGAAAATGATACCCACAAACTTCTAAGGCACATACCTTGTAATGCTTGATATCCTCAACCTGCACCCCCAACAGTGTGTCAATTGACATAACCCCACACACCCTCTCCACAGGTAAACCCAGCACTACCACAAGTTGATTAGAGATAAAAGAGTGTGTGGCACCTGTTTCAAACAACGCACTAGCAAAATTAGAAGCTATAAGGATAGTACGTCAAACACTCGTTGGTCCGGCTTCACCATCACCAGGTGCAAACTGAACTACCTGAAGCTGACCTGCCCCTCTACCCTAAGCTCCTCCCTGAGTACCATGTGCTACACTACCCTGCTGGCATGAGCGATCTTTCCCTGGAGTCCCACATCCACCGTCCCTACCAGTACGGCCCGGGGAGCTCCAACTGCTTTCCTGATACGAGGCACCTGATCCCCTTCCCGTATCTGGTACCTGCCTTCCACCATCATACTCACCCACCTGCCAAGGCTATCTGCCGAACTTCTGTAGATGACCCATCCTGCCGCACAAACAACACTAAACTGGAGGTTGAGGACATTGACCATGCATATTCCTTAACCTACCGCACTGATAACAGAACACCTAATTTCCACTCTGAGAGGTTGACCCTCTCTTCCAGCCAGTTTGCACACTTCCAAAATGCTGTGAGCTCTCATGGTGTCGCTTCCGACCCTAGGTAGTTGCACTACTCGTCCGCCCCACTGGAACAACAAGCCCACCACCCAAACATCCCTTCAGGCTTCCTTCTGAGATCAATGCCTGATCTACTACCTCTGCGATCCTCTTAAAACTGAAGATGTTTACTTGACACCTGATCTCATGTCTCATCCCATCCTGGAAATGATTTGCTACCACTCCCTCATCCCCTACTAACACTGGGACAAAGCATCTCAAATCATTGAAGCAACTAGCAAATTCCATCACCGATAGCGGTCCCTGAGTCTGGCTCATAAACTCTGCATCCCGCTCCTGCCTCAAAGTATCTAGAAAAAAATTCTATAGAAACTTTTCCTGAATATCCTTCCATGACATTTCCCCAGCCTTCTCGATTTGAGCCTGAATGTCCCACCAAAACCTAGCCTAGACCCACTACCTATAAGCGGCCAGCTTCACTCGCTTTTAGATAGGGGTCTCTAGATGATCCAGTATCATCTACACAGACTCTACCCAGAACTCCGCTACCTCTGGCCCACCCTCTCCGGTGAAGGTTAGAGGGTTCTGCAGCTAGAACTCCCTAGTCAGCTCTAACATACTCGATGTAACATGACCAGAGTCCTGATCCATTATCTGCATAAGGCGGGTCAAGTTCTCCCGGAACTGGTCTTCTCTACCTTCATGGATCGTCACATTTTCTAGCTCCTCTACTGGAGGAGTGTTCTCAGCAACACCCTCACATTTCCCTACTGGTAACCGACGTCGTGGTGGAATTTATCCACAATGCCAAGCATGATATTGAGAATGCGTACCATAAAACATTCATGACTCCATCACAAAGGACTCCTTACAAGCCACAACAACCGACTTTTCATACACAAGCCAAACAATATTTTCCAATTTGTTTCAAACCCTATTATTCCATTAAACATTATTTACCATTCATTTATCCTTACCCACTCTTGTTATTTCATTTATATCATCATTTCTGGATTTCATGGAATGAATAATGCACCCTACCTTCCTGCCTCACACACCCACCTCGTGCGTGTGCATAACACAATGCATGTCACCTATCTCCCTAGGTGCCTATAATGATGCATGAATAAAAATCATCATGTCGTTAAGGCCACAAGCCAAATATCATAGAACAGTCACCTCAAACCACATGTGCATCACCCAATAGTGAAACATCATCCAATGTAACAACACACAACCAAGAATAACAATTCCCACCCAGGGTGACTTGGGTTTCCCCCGTACATGGGTTAGCTACTACCAAGAATGATCTCATTACCAAGGCCCGACATGTCTTAACCCCTAGTACCAATCCCAAATAACAAGACCTCAGAGAAGGAGAAGAGAGACCTCCTCTGATACCACTATATAACGTCCTCGACCAGGAAGCCACTAAACCGGTGCTCCAAGCCGGGTGGTTACATGACCTTTAGCGCACCTCCTCGTATGCTAAAGGCTGCCGACTAGCAGCGGGGGTCTATGAGGTCAAGTGGGGAGACTATACCCCCTTTTTACCAGAGTAATATAGAATAAAAATAAGCCAAATAGCGGAAAAAATAACCAAAAAACAAGGAACATGTATATCAAACATTTCCAACAATAATTATGTCATGTCATACTACAGGTGAAAGAGTGAACAAAAACCAAAATAAGGATGACGACCACAATCCCCAAAATGGTCCCGACTCAATGTATGGCTCCTCCACAAAGGGCTACCCATGTCCACTCAACTATATAGCAAGTACCCTTGCCCTTCTCCTGACATGAAAACATGATGTCTTCTCGGGTACCAAACAGAGGCCCGAGTAGGGTGTGACTACAACTCAGTAGGCCACCACCAACGATGTCAACAAAATATCCATTATAAATAGGTAGTGCATGAAAAAATAGAATTAATGATAATTTCCAATTAATTAATTTAGGTTCCATTAGCCAATTTTTGATCCAAAGTCGTTGCCACTTCCATTACCATTCATTACACACCAAATATCATCACTCACCATCTCATCTTATTTCCATGGACTAATCACATACATTATGTTACATGGGTCTAAGGCCAAAAATCACATGCAAGAGGGTGAACACATAATTATCCTATCTCACTAGGACTAACCCCCTCATAGAAACCATATCCTCACCTCGAAGCCTCAGTCCGGGTGGATGCGACCATTATGAGAATAGACCCTCAGTCCCCTCTCCTAACCCGTGCATTTAGGGTGGAGTTTAGTACTTCAGTCTTAGCTCAACCCGTGGGCATAGATCCTCAAGTCGTACCCCACTCCACGAAGCCATATGCACATGCTTATATATATAAGTAACAATCTACCATCTTAACCATTGCCCTTCGGCAAACACAATTCACAACACCCCACATGGGAATCCACATCATGCCTTAACCCATTAACACATTTCCATTTCACATCATTTAACCATTCACCCAATTACAATGTGTTATGACTAACTCACTAAGAATTTAGCAATAGACCCATAACCTATCCATTATGGTCTTTAAATAGTTTACACATTAACCCATTTATCTCGTTCATTATTTCCATGATTCAACAATTCATGCCAACATGTTTATCAAAGGCTCTACAATTCACTACACTAAGGTCACTTGTTTATTAACAATCCCTAAACCCAGGAAAACCCGGAACATCCCATGGATGGACCTAAATTAGGTCAATTCCATCCCAACACATCCCATGAGGATCGCGAGGGTTCCCATTATCCATTTTAAACATCATTATTACGAAACATTCCAAGGTTATTCAAAACATAACCAAGGGGAACCAAGAACACAACTAAATATGCTCAAATACCCAAATAACCGTGGGATATAGCTTGTAGACCACAAACCTCAAAACCGCGGTTGAACACACTCTCAATAGTGTCTTTAGACCTCGATCTGACCAACCTTTGGATATTAAACCTAAAAATCACCAAAAAGATAGGGTTTTAGAGCTTCGGAACAAGAGGGAGAGAAGATACAAACCCTAAACCCAAAATAGAAGCAAGTATGGGATTATCCTTACCCGGAGCTTCGATCCACAACCAACGGTGCTCAAAATGGACAAAAATCAAAGAGAACCGCCCCTGGGAAGCTTGGGTAGGCCATGTTAATCCCCAGGGTTGAGAGGGGATGAATGGAGGAAAATCCCGAGTTGGGGTTTAAAATTCCGGAGTGGAAAACATGTAATTTTTTCCAACTTTTAGAGGCTGCACGGTTTGACAAACAGTGCACAAACTATTTTCATGCGATTTTCCGGAGGAGGAGGGGTCACACAGTTTTCCTGTGCAGGCTGTATCGTTTACCTAGGTCGTGTGCAAGCCATGCACCCAATCTTGTCTTGCCCAGATTTGCCTTCTTTCGTGCCCCAAGCCCCCGGAACACCCCCAAGAACTCCCATACTTTCAGCAGACATCACTTGAAGCCCGAAACAAGGGATTCAACAAAAACATAACAAAATCATACCTTTCAAAAAAACCTCGGAACATACATTATAGTTCACCCATATGTAGAAACAATTAATTATTTTCCCATTCGATGGAATAATATATGGATTTCTGTGATGATATTGACATAATAAAACAAAATTATATTTAAAATAACGGATTTATTATCTAATCTTGGTTCGATATAATTTTATGTAATTGAAAGAAGGAGTAAAATAGAAATGAATAATTAAATTAATACGATTTTTTAGATGATCTTCCTTGATTAAGACCATAACACCTATAAAGAAGTCTTTATTAAACTAATAAAGACTCTAGAACATGGAGATGGTGTCATGGAATGGATTATAGAAATTTGTATCTGAAAAAAATGGTTTGGATGTGTGAATAAATGATAAGAAGTAGATCTAATTTATAAGGGAGGGGTGGAGTACTCATAGAATTTTTGAAGTTATTAAATTAATATAAATTAATAATCTAATCCAAATGGACTAAAACTGGATAATTTAGAATACATGTTTATTTTGGATTGAATCGCAATCATCTAATGAAAATTAGATAATATTTTACTATTTTTATTCTTATAATTTTTTACCAACCCATATAAACTCGTATTGTGATATCATATAATTTTAAATCCTAGGTTTAATATAATTAATATAAAATGAAAAATGAAAAAAAATGAGTCATTGATGCAATTTTCAGATATATATATTTTTTTTTATTTTTAGTTTTTTTAGAAATTTTATTTCATTTAATAATATATTATTTACCTTAAAATATCATTAATGTAAATTTTGAAACTATTAGTTATTTGACTTTTAAAAAATATCATACCAACTTGATATATTCCAAAAAAACCCTAATAACTCCTTATTAAAATGTAAAACAATCCATAAATTTTGTGGATGAAATTAATTATACAAAATTATACTTATTTTAGTATATTAATATCATTTATTATATATTTCATTTAATTAAACAATTACTGCATCATCATTGTGATAAAATTTAATTCAATTTTTTATTTCATAAAAAATATAAATTAATTATTGTGGTGTATGTAAATATTTTATATTTCTAAATATTATTTATAATTTCAAATATCCAATTTATAACCCATATTAAAAATGTTTCACTTGTTAAAAATAATTGTGTGACAAAATTATCTATTTTTTGAATATTATACTATAAAAGTGTTAAAGTACCAAAATTGGCTCCAAGTAGATGTAAAACCATACAAAGGAATTTTTTTTACAAAAACTCATAAAATTATATTATAACAACTTTTATATTAATTTCATATTTGTTATAATATTATTTTAACCATTAATTACCCAATTTACCCTATACTATGATAATAAAAATTATTACTAATGTTACTATTAATATTAATAAATTATAAAAGATACATAGTAAAATAACATGGAACATATTATTCTAAATATGGATTATATTATTCCACAAAAAATGATAGAAACTAAATAAATATTAATAATGTTGATGGATGGAAAATATTGTATCCAAAGTAAAAACGTTCAGAATTTCCCAAATTTTTTATATCGAATTTGACAGTGAAATTGATTTTAATGACCAAATTTATATCAAATGTTAAAAGACTGATCTAATTTTACATTAAAACCAATCAAAAAAATATAATTTAAGACTATAAATTTATTAAGAAAAAAAGATGTTTTCCAATAAAATACAGTTTTTTTTACTAATCATCAAAACATTTAACTTATCATAAATATACCAAAAAATGAAAAAATTAAATTTTCATACTCAGATTTTAAAATAATATGTTTATTTTTTAAAATATAATTTATAAAAGTTTCAAAAACTATATTTAAAATAGGTGCACCATTAAAAGTTAAAAAATATGCCTTTATAGAAAAATACATCTTTTATCAATAAAATTGAATTTGTTATAAATAATATAAAGAAAACACATAATATGATTAAAATATTAATTTAAATATGTTTCATATATATTTAATTATTACAATATAACAAGAATTATTTTTTAAATTATTGGTATAAAACACACATTTTCACATTTAAATAACTTTTCAAAAATTATTTTTTTTAAAGGTTTTTACATTCATTTATAATGAATTATTAAACATAGTATTAATTATCTATAAATTTTTGAACCATATATTAATAATTTACATAATACTATTCATTTCCCACTATTATAACATCTAGGTATAAATGGAAACTTTTAAATATTATTTAGTTGTTCACTTAAGCCTGATATGGCATATCATGTATGCTATTGAACATAATGATTCCTTTTAAAAGTGATGTATGTTACATTACCCCCAAAAAATAAATTTAACCCTAATAATTTGACCTCATGATTGAAAACGATAGGTTTGACTTTTCAAAATAACATTATTCACATACCATATCAGAAAATGGATGAAAGAAAAATCTTCATTACAATAAAGAAAGTGATGTAAAATGTAAACTAAGATAAAAAAAATGATGGTACCACATAGGGAATAATTAAAATGGAATATAAAAATTACTATCATGTTCTCATGGAAAGTGATAGGGAAGATGGTATTAATAAAGTTAAAAATCACAAAACTAAAAATTTATGACGGGTTAAAATTTCAATAATTCCATAGTTTGAAAAGTAAACAAATAACACTTCTTTAACATCCTTTTCATAGTGGTTAGTAATTATTTTACTACATGGGATGAGAACATAAGGAATTATACTTACCTACCAAGTACAGTTTCATCCATTAATCAATTTCCACCACAAACTCAACTTTTACTCTATATAATGAGTATTAAAGATGATTTTAATCATGCCTAAAGCACTAGAATACACTTCAAGATAATCACAGAATAGATAATATATTATCTATCTATTTATCATATCTTTATAAATTAATAAAACGGAAAATTTTAGGATAAGATAAAACAATTATTCAATAATTAAAAACATCATTATGATAAAAAACTACTTTAATCACCAAAATTTAATAGTATTACCCAAATATAAAAATAGACCATTAAAAAAATCACTATCCTTAAAGTTTCTCAAAAATAATTTAACTATAATTAAAACAAAAAACAAAAATTTATTTGATCACATAATATTCTAAAATAATATTTAACATTTATCTCCTAATAATGACAATCAAAATTCATGTCTCATACTAAAAATATAATTTCTTAATTCACATACTATCTATGATATGATAACTATCTTATAAATCACCATAAGACTATAATAAAATAATATATTCTTCTATAATATAATTTCTCTTTTATTCCATAAACTAAAATCACATAGTATTCTATTATCCTTAATCATATAAAGTTCCCAAAATAGAATATGTCTTTTAAAATGAAATTTATCACATAATCACCATTTTATTTACCAATAAAAATTTAATATATAGGATAAATCATGTGTTCTCAAAATCCACTTATTAATAATCCAAAAAATCATTTCAAAAGAAATAAAATTCTTACTAACCTAGACTTCACATAGTCCAGTGGTAGGTGATGCATCGTTGTCTCCCTTAAGTTGTGGGTTCAATTACCATGAACTTTATGGATGTGATGGTCTGTCACCCATCTTATGGGTTATCCTTCTTCCAAAAATATATAATTCATATAAAATTATTAAAATATGTTAAAGTCCACAAAATAACCATAATATGTTTTAACTTCAAATATTATCGCATACCTTTCATTTTGCTTCCCAAAATGTATTTGTAAGAGTTGGTGTTCTAGAACCAACTATTTGAATTTTGATAAAATGAAAATTTGATATATTAAATATTAATTTATGTATATTATTTTTTTTTGTTCTTCATTAGCATAATGTAATAATGTCCTAGGGTATTTGTCGCATTGATATGGTTATAGTAGTTCCCCTCTACGTTGAGAAAATTTAAGTTCTATGAAAATATTACTAATATAGTCATGTGGTTGCATAAAAAAGTATGATGGGACACATAATATATAGACCTTCAGGTGTGAGTACTCGTATGAATATGAGACTTGTTCTAATGGTGTTCGTACTTGGTATTCTTCATGATGAGAGATTATGTGCACAGTCCCACCACTAAGAATTCTTTATGTTTTCGTGTCTTTGGATATTCCTATTTACGATCATGTGTAATGGTCAATACACTATAATATTATCATTAATGCATGTCACAACCCACACACATACATTTTTTGATGAAAATAGTCACCCTATATATTTGCGCGAAGTAAGGTACATTGGTTGCATCATGAATGACATTTTATGAATTGATAAGTCAAGAAAGGATTTCCTATTTCAATATTTATGCAAGATGACATCTTGGATCATTGATTGAAATAGAACCATCACCCTAAATTCCATGGCCATTGGGTAATTACTAGTTTATTTTATATTGTCAAAGAATGATGAATCAAGAATATAGGGTGTTGACACTGTCATTAAACCTTATTGATGAGATTATGTGACAAAGGGATTATTTTACAGAGTCAGCGTTCATATTGAGTTGTCGTCATTGTGAATTTAACTTATTTATATTGGGATCCTTAACCCATTGCAAGATAGTAATATTGTAATGTAGGAAACACTACCTAATGAAAATGAGATATAATCATAGACGTTCACACACCATGTGTTTTTTGTGGTCTCGATTAAATTCTATTTGAATTTAATTAATGGAATTAATATTATTCTCAAGAACGAGGATTAAATTTATTTAAGTTATATTGATCGCATAAATTAAATAATTATTAATTAACATAATTATGAATAAAATATATTTATTTATTTAAATAAATATTTAATAAATATTTAATAATTATTTTTTGAATAAAATATTTACTTAGGAGAATAAAATATATATTTTTGTGTTCAATAAATAAATGAGGAGTTCAAATAGTCCAAGACCATGCCCGGTGATAAAATAATTATTTACAAGTCAGAAAATATTATTTATCTATTTTTCACAAGTTGTCTCCAATAATAATAATAATAATAATAATAATAATTTTATTATTATAATTTTGTGCTATGGGATTTCATTAATGGTTATAATTATATTTAATCGTTGTTATGAAATTAAATTTTGTAACCAAAATCCCAACCCTATAAATAGATGTCTACATATATTGTGTAATTAATTTGAAACCAATTGCATATTTTTGAATAGAGAATTGTTCCACATAACGAATTATATCTCAACTCCTTATCCTCTCCACCTCTTAAAAATGCGAAACCAAAGAGAGAACTTCATTAAGACTCAAAAACGAGCAGTCAAGAACTCACAATACAAGACATTCGATTCAATGTACTAGAACATAGAGCATGAGTGGAATTTCTCAGAGACCATTGAAGAATGTGTGGATCACCGATAGAGGGATTGTACCCTTGGATCATCACAAGCACAAAAAATGAAATTTGGAAGGGCAGTTTTGGATGATTAACAATCATCAATGAAGAAATTTTCTAAACCCCTTTAATTATTTCTTCAAATGTTAAATAAATTAATTTTATATTTTACTCCTAGATACTCTCTCTTAGTTTCTGGCAATGATTATTAATAGAAATTTTAATATATGACCCACCACCACATGCTTCTGCTATGCCTTCAACTAACAACTTGTATCAGAGAAGTCATGTTTAAATTTATGATTATTTATTTGAATGTTGATCAATGAAAAATTTTGGTTAGATTTTATTTCACATTATTCATTTTTAATCCAACTTTAATTAACATGGTATCGACATATTAATAATTTTCGTTCAGTGTTTTATTTTTTAATGGTTTAGAACAAATGAAGAATGACATGAGATTCCATTAAGAAGTGCAGAATCATTGGCTTTTAAAAATAGATTACATGACGTGTGGCTGGAGCACATGTTGTAAACCTATAACTAATGTATCTTGATATGATGAGTAATTAATTACATGTTGTGATATTATTTTACACCACGTATTTAAGAGACCAACCTATAACACAATAAGAAAATACTAGGTGTGTAATTGGCATGTGTACACCATGTAGCTTGGCTTAGTCAACACACTAACTCCCCATGCCTATGACTTGGATATATGACAACTGAGGTACATGAAGTGTAGGTATATGCACATGCTATTAAGTCTCCCATTAGTGAAAAAAAATTAAATTTGCATTAAATTTTAAATTTCAACATTAAAACCATATTTTATTTATTGGAACACTATTGTGTGTTTTAAAATTTAAGAATTATATTAAAGAATTCAAATTGATCATTTAATTTACAGTAATTAATATGTAATTATAGTTTCTCCCATTTATTTTCCATGAATTCCATTAATTATGGGTATCTCCAAAAATATCGTATTATCATTAAGATGAAAGTTAAAAAAATTCATTCATTCATTAATTAGATATTGTTTATATTATACAATAAAAGAATGAATAATGAAATGAATTCTAGCTCTTTACTTTTGTGTATTCATTGCATGTGTGACTGTTCATGATCTAGACCCAGATCCATATCTGTGTTTCAATTTATTTAATTTAATTTATTAGTTGGATTTTAGTTATTTAATGGTTAATTAAAATATATCTTGAGATTTATCCATCCATCCATTATTATGTAGGACCTGCATATCCAAGGATATTTATGTAATTTACATTATCCAGTCCTCTAGTTCCCCTAACCTGCATGTGAGTACTACATATTGGTAATTAATAGATCATCCCATGTTCCATGTGGATATTTCATGATGGAACCATAATGACACCAACATGGTAATACATAGGTGGACAAGTGGAATGTTGTAGCTCATGCAATGTCAAACATAAGGAGTTATTTTCCCAAGGACATATGTTGATTCAATGTCAAGTCATTAAATCTACCATTAGATATGTTAATGACCAGTTTATTTGATTATTTATTTGTTTTCTATCTAATGTTCTAAAATTATATTTATTGATGGAAGACCACAATGACATAAATTAATGAATTATTATATAGAGATGGAATTAAATTTATATTAATTGTGCATAAATGTTTTATCCAAACATGTTTAATTAATTACGTATAGATCTACTTTAATATAAACAATACATTTAATGGATAAAACAAGTTAAAAAAATTTGTACATAATAAAATAAAATCCCTCTATCTAATATTAAGTCATACAAGGCCCTATGTTACTTGATTAGGAACAAAACTCAAAAAAAACTATGTGTTTGGCCAACTCTTGTTGGGAGAATTAATTTTTTAATTGGAGTTCTTATGAACTTTTCGGGTCGAGTAAACAATTTTAAATCAAGAGGAGTATCCCTTACAATACTTGGAGAAATTTGGTGGCATGTATTGATAAAATCAAAGTCATGATTTCTGGATTGGGGTGTCCACTCAATGGATCAAGGAGATGCAAGCCGTCAATTGGAAAAGACATACCTACCTAAATACCATCAAAATAGCTTCACCGACCCTTGTTGGGTTTTGAGAAGTGGAATATGCATCCTTTCAACTATAATATCTTAGAAACTAAAAATTCCATGTTTAATGGGGATTGCTAATGGGACATAACAAAATATTTAGAGATTTAAATAAATAAATTACTTATTTCTAATAAAATCTCATATCTAGTAAATTACTATTAATATTTTACGTGAAATTGTAGAAGAAAATGTAATGATAACTATCCCAACAATCAAAATTGGATAAAGCCAATATCCATATTAGAAGTAACATCTAATAGTGGTTCAGACACCTTTTGGGTTTTCGATGACATAAATGGAAATCTCATGTTCTAATATATTCAATGCCTGATCCACCTACTCAAGGGGTGAGTGATGAAGAGTTCATAGTATACAAATAAAATTTTAATGACATGGATGAAATTCAATATTTAATGCTTTAATCTATTTCAAGTGAACTCATGAAGTCTCACGAAAACATGGAAGTGTATAACATGCTTGAGAACCTCAGTGGTCTTTACCAGGATAGATTTTGATAGGAATTGTTTGAGATTTCCAATGATCTATTTAAATGAATGTTTGGATAAGATTCCCCAATTGGGCCTCATGTTGTCAAGGTCATTGGCTACATTGATAGACTAGAGGTTCCAGGGTTAAAACTCCCAGAAAAACTGGGCACCAATCTAATTATAGAATCCCGTCCTCAAAGATCCTCCAGTTTTATTGTGAATATTAATATGAAAAACATTATGTAGTCTCTTCCAGATCATGTTATCCACCTTTAAAATGTAGATAAATATATAATGTGAGAAAAGACTTCTGTCCTTATGGTGAACAAACAGAAATTAAAAACAATGATATATAAGTCCAATTCTTCTTCACTCCCTTTGATGAAGAAGAAGAACCAAGGGGATGCAGGGGAATATCTTTCTGTATGTTTCACATGTGGAAAGAGGTTCCACTGGAAGAAAACCTGCTCCCAACTTAAGAAGAATGTGGAATATTCAGGTGCATTTTTTATCAGGTGTAATTTTTATATTTCTATAAATTGGATATCAAATACAAAATGTGGTTATCACATATGTATTCCAATACAAGGACCATGTAGATTCCGAAAAATAAACCATGAAGTGGTAGATCTACAACCATCCAACAGAGTTAAACTTGATGTTTTAGATATTGAGGAATACCACATCACATTTCATACTGGAATGATATTGGTTTTAAATGTTTATTATTATGTGCCTATTTTTACCGAAAACATTAGTTATATATGGATACTAGATAAAGATGGATTCATTTTCAAATTTGGAAATAAATTATTATTATTTTATAAATATTTTATTTTTAATGGTAATTCACATTGACATAATAATCATTACCTATTAGATTACATTAACCAAGTAATGAAAATTGATAATGAATTTACTTCACATGAATCATACTTCTCATAACATTAGCATCACCGGCATGGTCATGTAAATGAAAAATGTTGGAAAAAATTACATCAATATGGATATCATGATTTTTTTGAAATAAAACCACTTAGATTATGTCACACAAGTTTACAAAGAAAATTAACTAAATCCCCATTTAGTGGGAAAGTTGTAACAGCTAAAGTCCTTCTTGAATTAGTTCATACTGATGTGAGTGAAGACTTTCTTGTTGAAGAAAGTGGTGGGTGATCATACACTATAGCTATTTATAAAGATATTAGTAGATATTTATATATTTACTTAATGAGGTAAAGGTAATTTGTATTATAAATTAATAGAATAAAATAATATTGATAAGAATGTAATTGGTAGGAATATTTAGAAACTCTGATCAGACTTAGGAAAAAAATATATAATTTAAGACTTCATTAACAATGTATGGGATTTTGTGATCCTATCCTAACTCACCCCTCCTTACACGCCTCAGTGTAATAGTGTATGTGAATGGAGGAACCATACATTGTTGAACATGGTTAGATAAATGATGAGTAATTCAAGTATTCAATTAAGCATTTGGGGACATGTGTTACAAACAATAGTATACATACTAAAATAAGTACCAACTGGATCGATAATTGATATTTTATATGAATTTTAGAGTGTCAAAAACAATGTTATCAAATTAACTTGTATGGGGGTAGAAAAAATGTTATTTTAGGCCTCTTCAAGTAACAAACATGAACCCCAAGGCACAAAGTATACCATGATAGGATACCACAAAAAAACAATGTTATATTAACAAATGACCCCTTAGAAAAAGGGTTTATAGTGGAAAGACACTCTATATTCCTTGAGAGGGAGCACATATCCAAAAGAGATAGTGGGATTGAGATAAACGTCTATCAAGTCAAGGGATAAGGCACACAAGAGTTGGTATAAGATCATATTTCACAAATCCCCATTGAAGAAGAAACTCTTTGAGAAACATAAGAACTACATATTGGTAAAATAGAGGATAGAGCACCATAACCATATGATTTTATACTTACTGAGGATAGTGAATAATTATTATTTAATAATAATGATCGTATAACCTAGAAGAATGCAGTATGTAACACTAATTTTTCTAAGAGGAAATAATCCACGAATTATTAAATGGATTCCATGTACCAAATACATGTTTGGATTTGGTAGATCCTCTAGTAGATGTAAAGCATGTTGGGTGAAAATAGATATTCAAGATGAAACTAGACATGGAAGGACATGTTAGTACCTATAAAGCATGAATGGTTGCAAAAGGTATTAATCAACTTCATGTTATTTACTACGAAGAATCCTTTTCACCAGTTGCAATGTTGAAATACATTAGATCTATAATTACCATTATTGCTTACCAAGACTACGAGATTTTGGAATGTGGATGAAAAAAAACCTTTATTAACAAAATCCATCAAGAACATTCTTACATGATATAACCAGAAGGGTTTTTGAATCCAAATAATTCTAATAAGATATGAAACTTTCAAAATTCCATTTATGGATTAAAGAAAGCATTCGGGTCATGGATTATTAATTTTTACGAAACAATAAAATTATTCAGTTTTATATAGAGTGATTGTGAGCCTTATGTCTAAAAACAATTTAGTGTGAGTTCATTCATTTTGTTAATAATATATGTTGATGAAATATTACTTATTAAATATTAAATACTAGTTTTATAGTATATTTTTTAATGGTTGAATAAATTCTTTTCCATGAATTAATTGGTAGAGGCAACATATATTCTTGGGATCAACATTCATCATGATAGTTCCAAAAGATTTATCAACCTAAGTCAAAGTACATACATTGACAAGATACTGAAAATATTTAGAAATGAAAAATACAAGAATTGATTATTTCCAACCTCATATGGAATTAATCTTTCCAAGAAAGTGTGTCCTCAGAACCATGAGGAAAGAAATAGAATTTTAAGAATTCGATATGCATTAATGATTGGTTTTTTCATGTATGCCATGCTATGTAATAGGATAGATGTTTCCTATGAATTAAGTGTATTAGGAAGATATCAAGCGAACCTAGGAGACCACCATTGGATGTTAGTCAAGACTATCTTTATGTATTTGAGGATTTATAAGGATATATTCCTTGTTTATGGAAGAGAAAAGGACCTATTCTTCAAAGGATATATAGATTTAAGTTTCCTGATAAGATAAGATGACATGATGTCATAAATGGGATACATCTTCACTTTGAATGGAAGTTATATTAGATAAAAGATATAAAAGGAGGTTTTAGTCATATACTCCACAACATAGTCCATGTATATTGCAGCTTTTCTGGTATCTAAAAAGAATTTTCGATGCACAATTTTCTCCAAGATATTGATGTGGTACCTAGAAGTAATGATCCCATCATAATCTATTATTATAATATTTAATTAGTGGATCTCACAAGAAATCCACATTCACATTAGATAATAATGTACCCACATAAGAAGTATCATATCTTGATAGATTTTTCTCTGAGAGGTAATGTTTTAAAGTGTAGAATTTCTAGGGAAGAAAACATGGCATACCCCTTGACTAACATCAGAAACAATAGAAACATGATTATCATGTGAGGTTTAGCAGAATGAAATTCATAGGTAGTAGACTCTCTTCCAAGTGGGCGTTTATTAGAGTTAGTGTCATAGATCCAACTATTTTTATTTTTATTATAAGAATATTTGTTGCTTTAAATATTAAATTTAAAATCATATTATATATTTTTCATTGTTCTGATTGACTATAATGTAATAATGTCTAGAGTATTTTTCTCATTTATAATTCCATAGTAGTTCACTTCTATGATGAGTAACATGAAGTGATGTGACAATATTCTCAATATAGTTTTACGGTTCGATAACATACTATGAAGGGACACATTGTATATATAACTTTAAGAGTTTTTAATCATAAGTAGATGAGACTTCTTAGCAATAATTTCAAACATAATAATCTATAAGATAGGTGACTATGAGAATAGATTTTCCAGTAGTTATTCCAAATGTTTTGGTTTTATCGGATTTTACTATTTGCGAGGGTATGTGATGGTCCTTAGGAATTAAGATTATCTTTAATTTATTTCTTGACTCATGCAATTAGATTTGTAGATGAAAACCATCACACCATATGTTAGGAGGAAGTACGTTATGTTGGGTGCATCATGCATGACATGTTTTTAATGGATAATTCAAGAAAGGATTTACCTTCTATATTAATGAATGTGGATTTCTCATGTCATTAATTGAAATAAACTGTCGCCCAAAATTCATGGGCCATGATGTAACGACGAGTTAATTTCAGATAATCAAAGAATAATGTATCAAGAATATAAGTTTATGAAATTTTCATGAAACCTTCATGATGAGAATATGTGATAAATTGATAATATTAAACAGTGAGCATTAGCCTTTTTTGTGGTCATTATGAAATTTATTTTTTTTACTTTTCGGTTTCTTGAACCATGTTTAGACATCATTCTTGGACATCAGGAAATCCTGCCTAATTCCAATGAGAATGAATCCTAGAGTGTCACAGAACAAGTGTTTCTGGTAGTCTTCAATAAAATCTATTTGAATTTAAATAATGGAATGGATAATAATCTCCATATTGAAAAATATTAATACATATGTTATATTTATTTCATAAGATAAATAAATATTTATTCACCATATTTTGAATATAATATATTTCTTTATTTTATTGAATTTTTGTATATATTTATTTACTAGTTTGTAATAAATTATTTATTTAAGAGAATTAAATATTGATTCAGGTGTTCAATAAATACAATAGGAATTCCAATAGACCAAGAATGTGTCTTTTGTTAAAATATTTATTTACGAGTTAGTAAATATAATTTAATCATTTTTTTCAAGTTCAAACACCAAAAAATAATAATAATGTTATTATATTTATGTGGCATGTGATTTCATTAGTGGTTATACTTATATTTAATGGTTTTTTTGAAATTATATTTTGTAACATAAATCCCAACATTATATATAGATTGTTGTGTTTATTGTATAATTAATTCAAAACAAATTACAATTTTGGAAATAGAGAATTATTGCACATGATGAATTCTATCTTGACTCCTCCTACTCTCTAAATCTCAATAATGATAATACCATGAGAGAATTTATTCATTATCAGAAAACAAGTGATAATTAATGAACAACACAAGACATTCGATTCACCGTACTAGTACCTAGGGAATGAGTGTCATTTCTCAGAGACAATTGTACCATGAGTGAATCACCACTGTAGGGATTATACCCTAGAATCCTCACATTTGGAATGGAGGAAATCTGGAAGATCCATTTCAAAAGACCAACAATAATCAATGAAGAAGGTTCCAAAGCCCAGGTAATTCTTTATTTATATATAAAATAAATTAATAATAAATTTTACATGCATGATCCTTGTTATTGGTTTCAAGAAACGATTATTAAAATTTCTATTAATATATCCCCCACCACCATATTATTCAATTCTGTCTGAAACCTATAATAATAAACCATCATTACCTAAAAAATAAATATCTCAAAAAATACTGTTAGTCAACTTAAAATTTCATATGTTAAATCCTCAAAGAGGGTTTTAAGACACTGAACATATGAACAACTTGAAAATGAGGATCTCGTGATGGTATCCAAAAATCCGAAAATTACATCACATGAAGAAATCCAATTCTCAAAAGTTGTATAACACATCCATTGATACCAATTGTAAGGACTCGCCCTTAAAATTACATATCCTAGCATTTGGGACAAGAATTCACATTCTAGGATCTCTTCATTTTAGTGTTTTTTATATTTAATACAAAATCATACAAATAAAACCCATACATTACAGGAGGGAACATATAATCAGTGTCCATTTTTTAACAATATAAAACACTTTATAATAAAATATGATTTATTTTTATGAAAAACCATCACAGTTATCCCTAGATCTCATCCTTATCTCTCTTTCCCCTTAAACACTAGAAAGACATTTTAAAAACCTGGAATGATAAAATAAGCTCAGTAAGGGATAAAGAAATAAAAGATATCATTATTTCAGTCAAAAAATGTAATCTCATATAAATTTTACCATTTTCGTCAATGTTTTTTATGACAATATGTTATAAAAAAGTTCACAAGGAAAAAAGCACATTTTTATTATAGAAAATCATTAAAAACCATAGCATGCATTTAAACCTCCAATTGGTGACTTAGAGAATCATATAAGAAAAACCATTAAAACCCCTTCAATTTGGAATTACCTTAAGGAAAAATTACAATTGAGCTATTATAGGATTACCTGGATTTATCTAGGACACCCCATTTTAAGCTATGACGGGCTGTCTCGATACTATTTCGGTTACCACATGTTCAGATATAACGGAATTACCCGACGCTGTCTACTTCACCCTTTGTTAATATATAAAGGGATTTCCAAACGCAATCTAGGCCACCCCATGTATAACATTATCAGGATAATGTTCAAGTTCCATATCATTAATGAAACACTTTCATCATAAAATCCTTTGAAAAACTCTTTTAATACCATATGAAAAACACTCTCCTATAAAAATACGATTTATTTTTAAGAACACATTTTCAATACTGAAACACCCTTTTCATTTAAAAATAAATTTCAATACCATAATTACCAAAATTATAGATATTCTTAGTCTTTTAATGAAAAATTATACACTACAGAGGAATACTAAAATAAAATAATGGCCTCAATGGTGGAAAAGCCATTATCGTTGTAAATGATTGGAATCGAACATTATTTTTGTCATTCATCAAGATGTTTGATATAAAAATAAATAAAAATATAAATTTTTCAAAACCATTAAATGAAATTAAAAATAGATAAAAATATTCATTTATATTCCTTTTATATTGATATAAATAAATATGTAAAAAAATATCATGAATATTGGCATGGAGAAAAATATTTTATACTTTAATATTTAATCATTCAATGTTTCCTATTCCACTTTGATAATTTAAATCATAATATCCATTAAATAATAAAATTTACAAAACATTAAATTACAATAATTAAGTTAAAATATGGATATTAAATTCCATATTAGCTGTATATACACCATATGAAATAATTAAGGTTCATATCATCAAAAAATTCCTCAATGAATGGATATTGAGATGAAATCCATTACATTGAGTATGATTCATCACATATGTTATTTATATTCATGAATAATAAAATTATTTTAATATTTAATTTCTTGAGAAATTTTATAAATTTTATTATTCCTTTTATATAACTTAATATCAGGTTATTACAATTACTTAATTAATAATGTTCATGTCTGACGTTTTGACAATATTCGGTATTTGAGTCCAAAAATTAAATTTGAATGTTGTAAATAGTAGAAGTGTTCATAATTAAATCATCTTTAGAATAATGTACATGATATAGTAATACCTTCTATACATTAATTATACTTTTAAATACATCCATTACATTTGGATATGATAATTGATCTACCTAACAATCATGGAGATAGTAAGTTGTATGTACACATGAGTAATGCTTCCATATTTTATATATCATTATGGAAAGAAGTTGATTATTATTTTTTCTTTCCATAATTATAATAATATAATTAATATCATATTGAAAATTTATATATACTTATCTATATTACTCATGAGATGTGGTGATTAAAAATGAATCACATCACTTCGTGGAGGTGGTAGTTTACACGTTTGCATGGACGACATTATAATTTTCATATGCATAGTAAGTAAGAACACAATTGAAATATTATTCTCATATAATGAAAAATATGTAATTAATATCATATATAAACATTAATTTTCTCATTATAAATAGACTTGATATATTTTCATGGAAAACTAATTATATCAGATCATGGAGGTGATAGTTCACATATACACACGAATAATTAATTCTTTTCCCATTTTACGGAATCAGATAATGATTTATGTGGTTATATTAACCTAATAAAATATCATTATAATTAAGATAATAGAATTTTTCATCTCATCATAATTCGTGAATATTTTATAGAAGTGGAAGAAGAAGTAAAATATAAATACATGACTAAAACAGTACATCTGCTTTAGAAGATTTCTCTTTATTAACACATTAACACATATAATGATGGTGTTTTGCCTAAAATAATACATCTAGAATGTGGGGAGAAATTAATGTAAGGGATTTTGGTAGATATTGCACAGAAAAGTTGGTTTTAAGTGTTAATAAATGATAATAAGTAGTTCCCTCTTATAAGTTATGGGAGGGGAACTCAATGAATTATTGAAAGTATAAAAATAATTTTGATGAATTTTATTTTTGTTGGAATTTTGTATCATTTAACAATATTTTATGTACTATAAAATATAATTAATTTTAATTTTGACATTATTCATTATTTAAATTTTTAAAAACATTATAAAAACATCATATATTCCAAAAACTATATCAAATAATCCATATAATGTAAAATAATTCCACAAAATAATTGTATGGTCTTAATTATTTCAAATCATTGTTATTTTAGTATTTTTGAAATCATTTATTTGAAATTTACTTTAATTAAACAATTACTGCATCGTCATTATGAAAGCCTTTAATTTAATTATTTGTTACCTAAAAATTATAAATAATTTACCATGATGTAGATAAAGATTTTATATTTATATATAATATTTATAGTCAAACATATCCATTATATAAATCCCTATTAAAATGATTGACTTGTTAAAAACTAGAGTGAAAAATTTGTATTTCCTTTAAATATAATACTCTAAAAGTTCTAACGACTTCCAAGTGGCTCTAAATGGATATAATATCATCCCAAGGGATATTTTTATGTGACATACCCATACAATATATTTATAAAAAAGTGGTAGGATAAATTTATATTACTTGTAATATTATTTTTAACTATAATTAAATTATTTAACCTTAATTATGGAAATAAAAAATATTACAAAAGTTACTATTCTGAATGTAAAAAATTAAATGTAATCTATTTACATAATATGGAACATTATATTAAATAGTATGGAATATAATTTCCAAAATTAAAAATTTGAAATTGGAAAAAATTAATTAAAAATTAATCTCATTGGTGGAACAATAAAATGTGTTTCTGAAGTAAACATGTTCAAAAGTTCACATAATTTTTATATAAAATTTCAATTTGAAATTCGTTACAATGATCTACAATGGATTAACTTATAAAAAAATTATCTAATTATATTTTAAAATAAATGACAAATAAAATTATCACTATATATTGTTTAGATGAAAACATTTTTTTCAATTAAAATCGTTTTTTTATTTTACTATTCATCAAAACATGATACTTATATAACTAATTCAAAAAAATCAACTAATGTAAATTTTGATACACTTATTTTATAAAATAATTTTATATTATCAAATAGATTTTATTAATGTTTCAAAAAATATATTTAAAATCTGTGCTCCATCAAAAAGAAATAAATATGCCTTTTTAGAAAATACCTCTTTTATCCATAAAATTGAATTTGTTCTTATTTCACATCTAGTAAAAAAATAACTTGAATTTTAAAAATTATAATTAATATTTTTCTAATATATTTCATTAATATAATACAAAAAGGTGATTTAGTAACTTATTGTTATAAAACTAAATTTTCACATTTAAATAGTTTTTCGATAAAAAACACCTTTTATTTTAAAAAGGGTTTTACCTTCATTTATAATTAATTAATAGAAAATAATTAATTATACAGACATGTTCCAACCATATTTTTATAATTCAGTTAATACTGTTCATTCCTGCTATTGTAATAGATTTGTTTTTATAATAACTGTTAAATATTATATAGTTTTTCTCTTACACTTGATGTGGAGTTTCGTGAATGATATAAAAAATAGTGTTTCCTTTTAAAAATAATGGATGTCACAAGCATTGCCATATAGAAAAGTTATATGAATAATATCTTGTAATAACCTGACATTCTTATAATAATTTTTATGAAAGGGACATTCATGGGATGATCCCGTGAAACAGTAACACTCACCAAATCTTGGTCCATAGACACTCCTGCCTCTACGATGATGTGACATAGAAATAGAAACTTATCTATCAAGAACTGGCATTTTTAGATCACAGAATATATCATATTATCTCACAGTGTATTTAAAATGATGTCAAAGTGTTTAGATAGAGAGCGTTGAGTCTGATAATACACCAAGATATTATCCTCATAAACCACCATGAAATAATCAAGATATAGGTGGAAAACCAAATTAACCAGATCCATGAAAACAACTTTCACATTTGTGAGATTTAATCTTAACTAGATAATCATAAAGGCCACATTTTCTATGAAATAATTTATGTGGTATATCAATCATCATGAAATGAACACAAATATAACATGACTTTAATTAAATTTACTTCAAGACCCAGGATCCTTGGATTTGGTCGAAGAAGTCCACTATACAGGGAATATGATATCGATTTTTAACTTTCCACTAACTCCTTTTTTGGTAATGCTCACATAGAGAATGGTTTCATGTCTCTTCGTTCAGGTATGTTTTTGCTTTTTCTAGAGTTCATGAGAAAAATGAACTTTATGGTAATTTTCGAAGTACACGCCATCTACTTTCTGAGTACACGCTATGTACTCTTCTCCGACTCGAAGCCGTGTGCTGGCCATGCCCGGGCCACACACACGGTGTGTGGGGGTGATGTGGAGGCCGATTTTGGCGGAGTACGGAAAAGACCAAGTACACACTGTGTACTCTAAAAGTACACGCCGTGAATTTTCTTTTTTTTCACTAAATGAACCGGGGTCGCACCTGACGCATAGAAACACCTCCTTCTAGGTCCCCTTCATCTGAGAGAGACCCGTACGGCCGAATATTCGACGAGCCCCCGTCTCCTCGTCCGTTCTCCGATTTGAGCACGATCGATTGTGTTGGAATCGCAGCAGTAATATCTTCCTTCTTCTTGAGCTTCGTCTTTTGATTCCTCTTCGTTTTTGTGATATCATGGGTTGAGAGTTTTGTGCATTTTCTCAGATCAATGATGTTCTAATGGGAATCAATCATCGTGGTTCATTTATATCGATCTCCTAGGATAGAGGTAGGTGGTTTGTGACTTTCTGTAGAAAGTCGGTGAGTATTTTATGAAAATTCCATGAATTACCCTGGGCGTGGAATTGGGGGTTTCCTGTTTTGCCCTTGTTGGTTACCTGCATTGCCTGATTGTTGTAGTAGGGGTTTATGCTTCTGAGTAGAGTAATTTTTTTTTCTCAGGTTTCCCTACCATTATTTTTTTACTTTTTGACATTTTCAAGTTTCCATGCCTAGTTGTAGGATAGTGGAACTGTTGTTTATTTATTTTTGTTAAGCCTGAGAATGATAGCCATGTAGTTCTAGAGGTTTACTTGGACGAGTAAGAGCGCTAAGCATGTTTATTTTCACACAGGACTGTGAGTACCTAGTGTAGCAGACCATGGGGGGAATTGACGTAAGGGATTCTCCATAGTGTCTTTTAATACGATGTGAGACCACATGGGGAATTGATGATAAGTGATTCCCCAGAGAGTATGTAGTTCCTCGACACGGGACACATGGGGAATGTGTTGTTGAGTGCTTCCCCAAAGAGCCTTTAGTACGATACAAGACTATAGGGGGAATTGACGGTGAGTGCTTCCTTAGAGAGTCTATTAATTTCATAGTTGAATCAGAGGGGTGAGACTGTGTGTGCCTCCTAGATGGTTGCTAGTACTTGGGTTGAACCATAGGGGTTAGGATGAGAGAGCTAACCAGAGGGTTACATATTATCTTCTTGTTGATGGCTATTTACTTGTGTACTCTGTTTGATAGAACTGTGACTGTGGATTGTAGTTGCTTGTGATTTCCTGTTTACTGGTTCTTGTTTTATTACTATCATGTATTCATTGATTGTTGGGCAGAAATCATTGGGTGATTTACTACCGGGATTGTATCTCACACCATGTTTAGGCCATGCTTTTGGGCCCATGTATACTTTTTTGCTGTAGGTATAGATAAGGGAAAGCTCTCTTCTACTTTAGGTTCTTGAGTGCACTGGAGATAGAGAGCATGGGACTGAGCCATGGCTCGTGATGCTGAACAGTTTACCTTGTTTTCCTTTGCACATTGTTTTTCAGTTGTACTTCAGTACGTTGGTTGTTTTCTGCTTTCCATAGATATATGTACCATGTTGCATCATTATTATGTTATCGATTTCTTCTGATGTTCCAGTCATTTTTTGTATATTATTGATTGTTTCCACTATTGTGTATCATTTTTTTTCGTTGTATACTTTTCTGAATGAGTGCATAGGTTCCCCACTGACTCACCAAGGCCCTTGCTCCTAGTCGGCAGCCTCTCTTATTTGGGGAAATTCGCTTGAGGTCATGTGGCGAACCAGGTGCTGGGAACCAGTGGAGTGGCTCCGGATTCGGGTCGTTACAAAGTGGTATCAAAGGAGTTCTTTTCTCTTGCTTTACTATTTGGAGACTTTATCGAGGGATAGGATGGACTCGGTACTTGGTATTAAGCTATGATCAGTAGTAGCTAACCCGTGTACAGGGAAAAGCCATACTACCTCGTTAATTGTAGTTCTGGTTTTGAGATTTTATGGTTGATCTGATTTCACCTAGAGTGATTCACATGACTTATGCTATTATTGTTTTGATATTTTGGTTCTATTTCGGTCGAAACCCAATGAGATGAGGGTACTCCATCTCTTGCATCATATAGGCACTTGTAGAAATCACATGCCATGCATTCTTGCCAGGCCATCTTGGGTGCATTAGAAATTATATGCTGTTGTGATAGACTTCGTGTAGATTATGCATGTTGTTTTGATAGATGCATGATAAAATACCTACTGTTATGTTGGAGAGATGTTCGTTTTCCCTTGTATGTGACTATAGGAGATGCCAAGATTGGATTCGCGGGGAGTATGGCCCCCACGGATCGGAATTTGGCAGCTCTTTTCCTTGTTTTTAGTGTTTCTGGGATTCTGTGCAGTTTCTGAGCTACTACCCATAAAAACCAAGAATACATGGCATGTAATTTTTGGATACATGTCATGTAGTCTTCAGGTTGTGTCACTGACCGTGTGAGTAGAACATGGTGTCGTGAATGTAACTTCAGGAACACGCCATGTACAGTAGGTACACGCCGTGTAGTTCGGAGCCATGTACCCAGGCGTGTCACTAACAACACGGGTCGGGGATGCTCGAGTAGAACACGCTGTGTAGTTCCGTCCAAGTACTCGGCCGCGTCAGGAACAACACGGGTCAGCGTCACCTTCTCTTGGACACGCCGTGTGGTTTTAGGAACATGATGTGTAGTCTTGTTCAGGTACTCGTCTGTGTCACGAACAACACGGGACGGTGTCACCTTCACCTATACATGACTTGTTTGTTCGGAACACGCCTAGTAAGGTTCAGCTATGTAGAAGGACATGTATTTAACAACATGGGCCACCGAATCCTTGTCTAGTACATGCCGTGTTTGTTCAGAACACGTTGTGTAGTCTTGGGTTATGTTGGACCGTGTGGCTTAGCCGTGTAAACAGACTTGGGCAGGGAAGTAGTTTTCAAGTACACGCTATGTGTGGGGTCAACACGTCATGTAGTTTGAGTTGTTACACGACCTGTAGGGCAGGCGTACATGCCCATGTCAGTGGATTAAGAAGACACACCGTGTTGTTTTTATACACGCCGTGTAGTCGAGTTTTGTAAACTTGTGTGTTTTCTTTCCCCTGTTCCCATTTTGTACTCTTGTGTTCTCTCTCCTTGTTTTCATGATCTAAGGCGTACTCTTGATCTTTCAGAGTTGTGCCTCAAAGACGTCCTCCGGCCGTACGTCTGTCGTCATACATTGATCAGATGCCAGACAGGGCTGATCTCGGACTACCTGCCGATCCTCCAGTCAGACCAGCCTTGGCACTGGTTGTCATACCAGTTGCAGGAACTAATACATAGTTCAAGGAAGGTTTTATAAGGATGATGCAGACATTCCAGGGATCACCGACTCCTGCCACGTCTATGGAATATTTGACGCTGGTTTTCCAGTAGCAGCATCCTTCTACTTTCTCGGGGGATGGAGGACCTCAGGCTGCAGAGTCATGGATAGAAGCCATGCTGACTATCTTCGAGCATCTGGAGACACCTCCATAGAGGCAGGTCAAGCTCTCCACCTACATGATCCAAGACTCCGCCAAGAGGTGGTGGGACATGATCTCACCGGCGGGTCATCAGCAGGTCATGGCTTGGGAGGAGTTTCAGCACATCTTTTATGACTACTTCTACCTGGAGACCTTGAGGGCCGACCGAGCCTAGGAGTTCATGAGCATAGAGCGGGGTACTCTTTCTGTCATGGAGTATTCCTCTCGCTTCACTGAGCTACAGCACTTCACACCCCTCTAAGATGGGAGTGGGGTGTTCTAAGCAAGGAAGTTTGAGGACAGTCTCAGGAGGGAGATCCGGCCGCAGGTGAACATCTTCCAGCTGACATCCATCACTTCCATCGTCAACCAGGCACTGATTGTGGAGTTCAATATGAGAGACTCTGGAGCTGCATGACAGGACGGTTCTACTTCTAGAGCTAGTTTGCCTCCAGATGATAGCAAGAAGCGCCGTAGGGAGTCTACACGCGGTGATCCGAGGAAGCATGATGCATCGTCAGGTAGCCAGGTGACATGCTACCAGTGTGGCCGGTCAGGGCACACGAGGACGTAGTGCCAGAGGGACCCTGTGGAGTGCCGATCTTGCTGCAATATGGGTCACCATCAGCATTTCTGCTAGGTGTTCTCACCAGTAGCTGCTGACCGAGGTTCTTCCATGACTCCTCGTTCAGGAGCAGCACCACCAGTTTCTCTCCAGTCGGGGAACTGGAGTTCTTCCGGTCATTCGGGCTAAGGTGGAGGTCGAGGGTATGGCGGTCAGACACCAGTCCCTCAGTATCAACAAGGTGGATTAGCATAGAGTGGTCTGCTAGGGGCGCAGGGCCGTGGTGCAGGCCATTCATTTGCCGTGGAGCAGATCTACCAGGAGCAGGATCCCGACCCTTTTACAGTTTGAGGTACGATATTAGTGGACTCAGTTTTATCTTCAGTCATTTTCGATATTGGTGATACACATAGGTTTATCTCTATTTCTGTTGTGGAGAGGCTTGGGCTCTTCATCTTTTCTTCTGCTGACTCGTTGACACTAGACACACCTTTGGGGACGAGGAAATCTAGTGTACGCCAGTGTAGACAGTGCCCTCTTGAGGTTGTAGGGTACCGTTTATTATGGGACCCTTATGTCCTAGAGATGACCGGCTATGATGTCATCCTCGGGATGGACTGGTTGGTTCACTTCCAGGCCATCGTGGAATGTTATCACCGTTCTGTGAGTTTTGTTTCACCAGAGGGTGAATCTTTTCTTCATAGAGGCAAATGGGATGTTCAGACGAGTCGAGCAGGACTTGAACATCATGGGCTCAGAAAGGTGATAGCCCATATTTCTAGTCTTTATCTAGATGATCCGGGGACTTCACAGTTGGACATTCCTCCAGTGGTGGATCGTTTCAGGGATGCCTTCCCAGAGGACTTTTCAGGTTTTCCTCCAGAGCGTGTGGTAGATTTTTCTGTTGAGCTCGGGCTAGGAGCAGCACCGGTGTACATTCCTCCTTATAGGATGGCCACACCTGAGTTGCAGGAGCTCAAGAAACAATTGGAGGAGTTGCAGGCAAAGGGTTTCATCCAAACCAGTATTTCTCCTTAGGGTCGCCTGTCCTATTTGCAAAGAAGGAAGATAGTACGCTTCAGCTTTGGGTGGATTATCGGAAGCTGAACCAGTTGATGGTCAATAACCAATATCCGTTACTGAGGATCGATGACCTCTTTGATCAACTTCGAGGAGACTGGGTGTTCTCGAAGATCGATTTGAGGTCCGTTTATCATCATTTGCGCGTTAGACCATCAGATATACCTCTGACAACTTTCAAGAGCAGGTATGGTCTTTACGAGTATACATTTATTCCGTTCGGTCTCACGAACGCACCAACAGTTTTCATGGAACTGATGAACCGAGTGTTCCATCCTTATTTGGACTCCTTCATCGTGGTCTTTGTGGATAATATCTTGGTGTACTCCCACACTCGACACGACCATGCCACACATCTTGAGGTCGTTCTGAGTATACTGAGAGAGCATAGGTTTTTTGCTAAACTATCGAAGTGCCACTTCTGGATGGATCAGATTCACTTCTTGGGTCTTGTCATCTTAGAGGCAGGAGTATCTGTGGACCCAGAGAATGTGAGAGCTATAGTTTCCTTAGAGTAGCTGAAGAACGTCTTTGAGTTATGGAGCTTCCTAGGTTTGCCTGTATACTACAGACGCTTCATTTAGTACTTTTCTCATCTAGCAGCACCCTTGACAGGTCTGAACAAGAAGGGGTCGATGTTCTTATGGTCAGATTCATGTGGTCCATCCTTTCAGGAGCTGAAAGGGAGGTTGACGTCAACACCGATACTAGTCTTGCCTGAGCCAGGGAAGAGCTACATTGTTTACTGTGTTGCTTCAGGTATTGGGATGGGAGTTGTGCTTATGCAGGGAGATGGAGTCGTTGCATATGGGTCTCAGAAGTTGAGGCCACATGAGAGGAACTACTCGACGCACGATCTGGAGTTGGTAGATGTTGTTCATGCCCTATGCTGTTGGAGACACTACCTACTGGGAGAGAACAGTGTGGTCTTCACCGACCACAAGAGGCATAAGTATATCTTCACTCAGCGTGATCTGAATCTGAGACTGCGATGGTGGGTCAAGTATCTTCAGTCATATGACATTGAGTTTGTCTATATGCTAGGAAAGGGAAATGCAGTGGTAGATGCGTTGAGCAGGAGAACTCAGGTTCAGGCAGTTTAGGAGGCCAGTAGTGAGTGGCACCTGATGGATCTATTCTCTGAGATGCATCTAGAGGTGCACGACAGACAGGGACATACTTTCTTTTCTTATGTATTAGTTACCTCTACACTTCTTGATTGAGTACGGATGAGGCAACTATCAAACTCAGACGGATTAGTCCTACGGGAGTGTGTGTCAGGAGTGGACCATCTTCCTAGATGGATGGTGGGAGAGGACGAGATCTTGTTATTCCAGGGATGCTTATGGGTGCCAACAGACATACGCGAGGAGCTAATGCAAGATTTTCATTCCTCTTCTTGGGAAGTTCATCTTGGAGTCACCAAGATGTATCCAGATCTTCATCGCCAGTACTGGTGGCCTGGTATGAAGAAGGATGTTGCTGGTTTTTTCATGAGATGTTCTACTTATCAGCAGGTGAAGGCAGAGCACCAGCGACCAAAATTCCTCTTACAGTAGTTACCCATTCCGGAGTGGAATTAGAATGATGTTACGATGGACTTTGTGTCTGGGTTTCCGAGGTCTCCTCGAGTGAATGATGTTGTTTGGGTGTCACCGACGGGCTCACGAAGGTTGCCCACTTCTTCCCGATCAAGTAGACCTTCAATGTCAATGAACTGGGACAACTTTACATCTGAGAGATTTTTCATCTGCATGGAGTTCCACACTCCATTGTTTCAGACAGGGATGAGCACTTTACTTCTCGGTTCTGGCAAGGACTTCAGAAGGCTTTGTGTATAAAGGTACTTTTCGGTATGGCGTACCATCCCCAGACTGATGGCTAGTCTGAGCGCACGATCCAGGTGCTTGAGGATTTGCTCTGAGCTTTCATCCTATACTTTGGAGGTTCTTGGGAGAAGCATATTCCTCTCATGGAGTTCGCCTAAAAAACAGTTTCCAGGCAACCATTCAGATGGCACCATATTAGGATTTGTACGGTAGGCCATGCAGATCACCCTTGTGCTGGCTGGAGGCAGGAGAGGCAGCTTTGCTGGGACCTCGTCTCGTTCAGGAGACCTCAGAGAAAATAGAGCTGATTCGGAAGAGGATGGCTACAACACAGTCTCGACAGAAGTCTTATGATTATCAGTGGAGATGATATCTGGAGTTCGAGGTTGGGGATCAGATTTTCCTGCTTTTCACACCAAGGTTGGGACACAAGAGGATTCAGAGATAGGTTAAGCTTTCACCACGGTACGTCGGGCCGTTTGAGGTCTTAGAGTGAGTTGGGTCGGTCACCTATCAGTTGCAGCTACCTCAGAGGTACCAGGACATGGACGACGTCTTCCACGTCTCTCTGCTCAGACGCTAATTTTCATACCCGGATCGTGTCTTTCAACCTGATGAGGTTGAGCTTAAAGTGGATGAGTCGTTCGAGGATCAACATATCCGGGATGTCGATCGCAGTACGAAGTTTCTCTGCGGGCGGTCTGTTCCTCTGGTACGAGTGTTATGGCAGCACAGGCGAGTAGAGGACGAGACCTGGGAGAGGGAGGCTGATTTACGATCGCAGTGGCGGGAGCTGTTCGAGGTTTCTTCTTCTACGCCTCGCTAAGGAAATTAAGGGAATTGTTTCTTTAAGGGGGGAAGTATGTAAGAACCCAGATCTTCGTTCAGGTATGTTTTTCTTTTTTCTAGAGTTTTTATGAAAAATGAACTTTCTGGAAATTTTCAAAGTACACGCCGTGTACTTTCTGAGTACATGCCGTGTACTCTTCTCTGGCTCGAAGCCGTGTGCTGGCCATGCCTGGGCCACACACACGATGTGTAGGGGTGACGTGGAGGCCGATTTTGGCAGAGTGCGGAAAAGACCCAGTACACACCGTGTACTCTAAAAGTACACGTCTTGTAATCTAATTTTTTCACTAAATGAACTGGGGTCGCGCCTGATGCAAAAAAAACACCTCCTTATAGGTTTCGTTCATCCGAGAGTGACCCGTATGGCTAGATCTTCAATGAGCCCCCATATTCTCATCCATTCTCTGATTCAATCACAGTCGATAGCATTGGAATCGCAACGGTAAGGTCTTCCTTTTGCTTGAGCTTCGTCTTCTGATTCCTCTTCGTTTTTAAGTTATCATGGGTTGAGAGTTTTATACATTTTATCAGATCTATGACGTTCTAAGAGGAATCAATCATCATGGTTCACGTATATCGATCTCCTAGGATCGAGGTAGGTGGTTTTTGTCTTTCTGTAGAAATTCGATGAGTATTTTGTGAAAATTCCACAAATTCCCTTGGGCGCGGAATTGTGGGTTTTCTGTTTTTCCCCTGTTGTTTACCTTCTTTGCTTGATTTCTGTTGTAGAGGTTTATGCTTGGGAGTGGAGTAATTTTTTTTGTGCTCAGGTTGCCTTGCCATGATTTTTTTACTTTTTGGCGTTTTCCAGTTTCCATGCCTAGTTGTAGGATGGTGGAACTGTTGTTTATTTATCACTGTTGAGCCTTAGAATGAAAGCCAAGTAGTTCTAGAGGTTTACATGGATGATGTATGTGGGCTGAGCATTTTTATCTTCACACAGGATTGTGAGTACCAAGTGTATCAGACCATAGGTAGAATTGACGAAAGGGCTTCTCTAGAGTGTCTTTTAATACGATGCGAGACCATAGGGGGAATTGACGATGAGTGCTTCCCCAGAGAGTCTTTAGTTCCTAGATGCAGGCCACAGGGGGAATGAGATGTTGAGTTCTTCCCCAGAGAGCCTTTAGTATGATATGAGACTATAGGGGGAATTGACAGTGAGTGCTTCCTCAGAGAGTCTATTAATTTCATAGCTGAACCAGAGGGGTGAGACTGTGTGTGCCTCCAAGAGGGTTTCTAGTACTTGGGTTGAACCATAAGGGTTAGGCTAAGAGATCTAACCAGAGGGTTATCTATTTTATTCTTGTTGCTGGCTGTTTACTTGTGTACTTTGTTTTTTAGAACGGTGACTGTGGATTGTAGCTGCTTGTGCTTTCATGTTTGCTGCTTCTTGTTTTATTACTACCATGTATTCATTGACTATTAGGCACAAATATTTGGGTGATTGCCTACTGGGATTGTATCTCATACCCTGTTTAGGCCATGCTTTTGGGCCCAAACAGACTTTGTTGCTGCAGGTATAGATAAGGGCAAGCGCCCTTCTACTTCAGGTTCTTGAGTGCACTGGAGCTAGAGAGCATGGGACCGAGCCGTGGCTCGCGATGCTGAGGAGTTTACCTTGTTTTCCTTTGCACATTTTTTTTTCAGTTGTATTTCACCACATTGGAAGTTTGCTTCTTTCCATAAACATATGTACCACGTTGCATCATTACTATTTTATTTATTGCTTCCACTGTTCAATTCAATTGTTGTATGCTATTGATTGTTTCCGAAATTATGTCTGGTTGTTTTTCCGCTGTATACTTTACCAAATGAGGTCACAGTTTCCCCACCGACTCACCAAGGCCCTCGCTGCTAGTTGGAAGCCTCTCGCATTTGGGGAAACGTGCTTGAGGTCATGTGGCGAACCGGGTGCAGGGCACTAGTAGAGGTGCTCCGGATTCGGGTTGTTACATATAGTTACCTCTTGATCTTCTACAACTCTGTAGTATCCATATTATAATGAGGAATAGAAACGAGTGTATCCCTAATTATTAGATATATAGTAAACACTTCATCTCTCTTGGGTGGAATCCTAAAAAAATATTCAGGGATAGCATCCCCGAAACCATCAACCAAAGGACTTAAATCAGGTTGATGGGTTCCCTGATTGTCCACATAATTTCTTTCAATATGGGTTTTCACCCCATCTAGTTCTATGGTGCTCAGGTTTAGTGCAAGCTACCTCTATGTCCCATTCACCATTATGTATATATATACTTATCTCTGGTGATGTAAAGGATACCATTCGATGATATCATTCAACATAAGAATGTTAAGAAACCAACCCATCCATTCTATGTCTGAAATCAAAGAACATCATATAGTAGATAATGGGACCCATAGTAATTTATTTACCCCAATTTGTTGGGGAAAGTTATTCAATTGGAATACACTTTCTTATTATACTAGAAACCGAGTATCTATATCCATCAAACCACTGAATCATTTAATCTAAAGACCAATGATTCTTAAAAAAACCATACAGATAAAATAATGTGAGTCACCCATATAAAAAAGGGAGGATACAATAGAATAAGATACAAAGATCGTACCTTATACTATAGATAGACCAATGATATCTTATTCAAGTATAGACCGTCATGAAAATATCTAGATCATACCACCACATAGAGAAACAACATCAGTACACTGAGTAGTCCCACTCTATTTTCATGTTGAATCTTATTCATAGATCTATCATCCTTATCCACATCCTCGACCTAAATGACCAATAGTATTCCACTTCTCAGCCTGAAACATATATATGAATACGACTCCTAATCCTATGGTTGAGTTCAATCTTATATCTTATAATACTGGAGGAATGTTCCTACAAATAAATTGTAGATGGTCTATCCTTCAATAGGCTCAGAACTCAACTGGGGGGTTATCACACTAGTTACTCATGTTTCCCCATATTCCCCCCTATTTAATAATAACATAACTACCAGTATGCATTATTTGGATACCTTTTCCCTCATAATAGGTTTCAAAGTGTCACTTCCGTCCACCAGACACTACACAACTAGGTTGAGAAACTGAACAACTCTTCCGTATTCCCCAGCTTCCCTTAAGTCACATTCAGTAATAAGATAATTTTTTATTATTTTAGATATAGTATCTAATTAGAAAACATTGACCTCTGATCGAACTTCATAGTTGATACTACCTAAAAGAGTTTATCCCTAGATGGATCAAAAAAAATACAGAGAGGAGAAAAACAATGAAGTTATATAAAGAGAGAATAATATTCTATGATGTAAATATCACCATAATTCATATGTATAAACTCTTTAGAATTCTCATCCCACATGGTTTGAGAGAAGATGTAGTAAAAAACATGATTAAATATCCCTTCCAACCATATCAAAATATAGATATGCATGGATCACGATTTCCCACTAGCACATGGTTGATACACAAATAATATAGGCAACATGATTGAAACTCTTTTCTGGAGGCTTCTCTAGGTGCTATAAAATAGACAAGAATGTTTCAAGCCAAATTCTAGAACCCAAGTGCCACCATCCTTCACGAAAGTAGGTTGTTACTATAGATGGATGTCACATGTCAATATGTCTACAGTCAAGGCAGGCTAAGGGGCTCCTTAAATAGTATAAATAAATTATAGGAAACCATATTAAAATGTGGAATCAATACCTAGATCAGCTAAAACAATATGTTATATATATGGTAGTACATGAGGATCATCTATTGGTCCATGTGTCACGACCCGCCCTCGGGGTCTGTGCCGTGACTACCCCAAGCCCGCCTTCCATAGGCCAGGGGCTGGCGACTAGCACCAAGGCGTAAATCTCGGTAAAAAGGGAAGGAATTGCCTTTGTAAAGTAAACAAACACCACAGAGTAAGCAAGCGGAAAGTAAATACTAAGCAAAAGCAGAGTACAACTGAAAGTGCGGAAAGGTAAATGGGCCAGTATACAAACCCAAACTGAAAGTAAAGTACAACTCGAAAGGGAAAACAACAACTGAAAAGTAAAAGACTCTACACCGAGCTATCCACTGGAAATCCCACCTGAAGGGTGGGTACAGATAGCTCCACTGCTCCACGAGTCCCGTTGTCCGCTCTGAGCACGTCTCGCCCAGTGATCCTCCTCCAGGTACCGTCCTGCTCTGCAAGCCTCAGCTAAGATCAACGCTTTCCGTCGTCTACAACCAACACAACGTAGTGCGGGCAAAGCCCGTGCAGGGGTGAGTATAAGCTACTCAGTAGGGACCCCGAGACCCCTGAAGGTCTCCCAAAATCCACAAAGGATAAACCACAAAGAAAGGTACAATCACAAAGTAACAACCGACACTGCTTAGGTATATGCCCATACATATACTTAAGTCACCAATTTCAAATACACTCCAACCTCTGAGCCCAAGTACAACTCAGTCCACACAGGAAAGTAAACGTATTCCACACAGGAAAGCAAAACGTAATCCACACAGGATTGCACAACACAATCCACACAGGAAAGAAATAGGTTTCAGCTCACACAGGATTTTCATTATCAAAAACGTAACTACTGAAGAGCCCCATCTCTGAAGTGTACAGTTTCCTGTCACGACTCTGAGATACTGCTCACTAACCTAAGACTGCTGAGGTACTCCTCCTGTCGAGTACCGCGGGTCTGCCGCCAACTACCGGGCGCTCCGTCCGCTGATGGTCTGCTTCCAAATACCGGGCGCTCACCCAAATAGCCTACAGAGGTACTCCTCCAGTCGAGTATCGCGGGTCTGCTGCCAACTACCAGGCGCTCCGTCCGCCGTGGGTCTGCCTCCAAATACCGGGCTCTCCATCCACTGGGCTAGTCGACTAACTCCAAGTCGAGTCGGTCGAGTAGTCTTCAGGTCTCAGCCGGCTACACGGTCTCCGTACTCCGTACGCTCGTCTCCAGTATCGCGGGTCTGCCGCTACAACCAAGCGCACCACCTCTATCGAGTAAAACAGAAGATTCAGCTCACACAGGTATACTTCTTCGGATGCCGTTAAAGATGATCATTGAGTGCAGTAGTCGTCGCCGTCGAATCCACACAGGATCTCTGTACTGTTGTTGTCGCAGTCACAGTAGCAGTAGCAGTAACAGTCACAGTAACAGTCGCAGCCAGCACTAGGGTTCCCGCACACAGCAAGCTCATTCGGAGGATCCGCTCCATGAGCCGAGAGGCTGATACATCAACTATCACAAAGTCCAGAGTTGATGTATCCAAAAGTTCCGTATCGTCAACAGGAACTCATCGCATCAGACGGCGCGTCGATCGGACGCCCGGTCTGAGAGTTATTGGCATTTCCGTCCCCAGGGCCCGGTTGGTTTTTAAGGAAAAACCAACCCGACCGTACTCCACCTGCATCTAAACCTCGGGCGGAGTATGCCAAAAGAACCGTCTCACTAAGAGGAAGACAACAAAGCTGATGGCACGTCAATCGGGCGTCCGTAGCTTAAGATTCGAGTGTTTCCGCTCCGAAGGCCCGGTTGGTTTCGTGAACGAACCAACCCGTCCGAACTCAAAGTAATCCGAAACCTTGAGTGTGATATACCGAAACGACCGTCTCGATCCAAGGATCGCGTTGCCGTAGACGGTTCGTCAATCGGAGTTCTGTGGCTCATGTTATGGCCAAAAGACGGAAACTGATTCGAAACGGGGGGTCCGGCCGGCCGGCCGGCCGGCGGCGCTGCGGCCTGGCGCCGCACGGAGGCAGCGCGCGGGGGGAATCAAGCCCCCGCTTGATTGGAAGACGGCGCGGCTTTATGCCGCGCCCTATGAAAAAAACGGCCCCCCACGTGGGGGCCGGCTTGAAGAAACCGGGAGGCCTCCTGCCCCCCCTCAATGGAACCGCCCTCCTCTTAAATGAGGAGGGTTTTAATGCTGGCCGGGGGAATTTATTTCCCCCGGCCTTTGACCTTCCGGCCGGCCAACTGCCGGCCGGTTTTCTCCAACGGGGCCGGAAAAATCCGGTCCCCTTTTCGGCTTCCGACGCCGGCGGCCCGGACGCCGGTCTTCTCGTTCCGCCGCGGCCCGGAACCGGTCGCGGTGTTCGTCGTCCGGCGTGGTGCGACGGCACCGCGCCCCTCTGCCGCGCCTTTGATTTCTTTCAAAGTGGCGCGACGGCGTCGCGTTCTTGATGATTCTTCCCCGGCGCGGCGCGACGGCGCCGCGCAAAATAATTGAACGATTATCCGCGTGGTGCGACGGCACCACGCCACCTTGTTTTCACCCGCAAGGTAAGTCAGCAAGAACGATGGAGGGGGTTCGGCCGTGTTCATGCGGTCCGGCCCCCTCATTTTATACATTAACACTTAAATAAAATCCTTACGTTAGTCATGCAAGAACCACGAACAAGGATAAATAAATAAACAAAACAACAACCCCTACATTGGGTTTAGGTTCTACGATTTGTCAACGTCCCGCGGAAGACAACGTCGCGGAGGTCGGGCATCGCGGTAGTCGTTCGTCAAATCCGTTGACGAAGAGATACACCCGAAGAGATACGTCGTTGGCAAATCTTCGTATGCCGGCGAAGAAGGTCTGATGATCGATAACGATTCGCGGAAGTCGAGCGTCGCAGAAGAAGAATGTCGATGCTGCGGTTATGTCGTCACGGAAGACGGTTCCCGAGAACGTGGAGTTCTTCGTCGAAGTTCGAATGTTCTTCGTGTTCTTCGTCAGAGTTGAAGAAGAAGAGAATAAGGAGAAGCTCCAAAATTCCTCTCAAGGAGGTAAAAGAATTAACCTAGAATAAAAAAAGCTTTAAGCTTATATTATTACACAACTTTACCACATGAAATTCAAAGGTTTGAATTTGAACAACTCACCTCAATTAATAATTTAAGTTGTCAAACATTAATTAAAAGGAGAGTTAAAGGGAGGTGGAAGGTTGGGTTTCGTGTGGGCCCCACCTCACTTAATCCTCCCAAGGGAGGTTAAGTGGATGTGGGTCCCACTCCCAACTCCCTTTGGATGAATTTAAAAAAAACATCAAGTTAAAATAAAATTTTGTATTTCACAAATTTTATTTAACTTAATCTAAAAACCCAAAAACTAACTTTCAACCCGCAACAAACGTAACTTCCAAAAAGGTCTCCTTAAGCGAATATCGGCGCTGCGAGTTCATCGGTGCCCTCAGATTTCAATTCCGAGCACCGGATCAAAAGTTAGTAATTTCCGCTCGTTCGTTCACTGAACGTACCCGAGCCAAACTTCGCAAATTTATTCCGGGCACTCCGGGCCTCGGAATCAGGTGCCGTCTGAAACCGCGCTCTTGTAAAATTCTAAAGAAAATAAAGAAAAAATTTCCCTTGAATTTTACGGGTCTTTACATTACTCCCACCTTAGGGCTTTACGTCCCCGTAAAGATACATCAAAAACTAGGGAAACAAAAGAGGGTACTGAGCACGCATCTGAGCCTCCCGCTCCCATGTGCTCTCCTGGAGATTCCCGTGCTTCCATCTGATGCGCAAAAGAGGAATCGATCGCCCACGCAGGACCCGCTCTTGTCGATCCTCTATCTCCACCGGGACCTCCGTAAAAGTCGCCCCATCGTCAACGTCAAGCTCCCCATGGTTAATGTTGTGCATCGGGTCGTGCACGTATCTCCTCAGCTGAGATACGTGGAAGACGTCGTGCACCCGGTGCAACTGAGGTGGCAGAGCCAGGCGATAAGCCACCTCGCCAACCCTGTTGAGGACCTGAAAGGGTCCGATGAAGCGCAGAGATAACTTGTTGCCTCAGCCAAATCTCCGAATACCACGTCGAGGTGGGACCCGCAAGAAGACATGGTCGCCATCCTCGAACTCTAGTGGCCTCCGCCTCCTATCAGCGTAAGGATTCTGCCGGCTCTGAGCTGTACACATCCGCTCCTGGATGACCTGGACCTTCTCTGTCGTGGCCTGGACCATCTCCGGTCCCACCGGAGCTGCAAGATTTCTTCTTTGCCGATAAGAGAAATCTGGTCCCATCCCCTGGATGAACCACATTCTTTGCCTAATACAGTCAATACTAACATGGATGATACTAATCAATACCAAGGATGACATCGTAAGGCCTCGACGCTACTACTAAGAGATTCAACCGTTACTCTCGCCTCCAAGGGTTGAGTCACACTGTCGGCATCAGTGTGTGGTAACTGGGTCTCCTCCAGTAGATGTCTCACAAGTGAGGGTCAAGTCAACAGTCAAAACTGGAACCTCTTAGTAACATCACGAAAGAGGACAGGAACGAAAATATCACAAAGGTATGCGTTTTTTTATTGCAGCTCATAATACAAGACGCTACACAAAAGCAACAAGGAACCAGAAGTACAAAGGACGTATCCACTAGTTCTGCTCATGTTAATCGGCTCCCAGAGCTCCCTGATCGAAGGCCTCGGCTGCCTGAAGTTGAGCTCTCGCATGTTCACCAACTCCCTGTGGTCGGGGTGGACCTCCTGGTGGTGGTGGTGGAAGAGCCTCAAAGCATCGCCCACCACCGGCTGCTCGTCCAGCTCCTCTGCCTCGTCCGCCTCCTCCCTGCGGACCGCCACGGTCGAACCTCTGCCTCTACCTGGGAGGTTCTTCACTTAACTGCTGATCATCAGCATGGCGGGTCGGACAGTCACGAGCCATGTGACCAATCCCGCCACAGGAGTAACACTGCCCACTCTCAGCACGCCTGGCTCTGACTCCACCCCGGCTTCCCCGTACAACTGAGCCTGAGTCATGCAGTCGGCCACCGGTAGGTCTGTTCTGCCTGGAACCCTGAGTCATCCGTCGGCTACCTGTTGCCGAATACTCCGCTATCTGCCGCCCTGCGGTAGTTCTTGCTGTGGACTCATCCAGGAAACTCTCGATCAGGAGGGCTCGCTCCAGTACTCCTGTCTGAGTCGGTATGCTGAGGGAGATCAGTGATGCCCTGATCTCATGTCTCAAACCCTGCTCGAAGGTCCGGGCCCGGAAGAATGGGTCCCGTACCATGTCGGTCGAGTAGCGTGAGAGATCGGTAAATCTCGCCGAGTACTGAGCGACTGTCATGCTGCCCGGCCGCAGCTGAAGAAGCTCCTGGATACGCACCGCACGAAGGGTGGCTGGGACGAACTCCAAGCGAAAAAGGCTCTCAAAGTCCGTCCAAAGTAGAGATGCCTCATCGTGCACCTGGAGCATCAAGCTCCACCATCGTCCTGCTGCTGCGTGTAGTAGGCTCGCAACGAGGATCACCATGAGGTCTGCTGGTGTCCTCACTAGCCTAAACACTCGTACCACTGCTTCCAGCCAGTCCTCGGCTGCATGGGGATCCGTCTCCCCGCGAAACCTGGGTGGTCGCTGGCGCTGAAACTCATGCAGTGCGCTGAGGCGACGCGCATCGTCAGCGGCTGGTGCTGGAAGCATCGGGGGCTCGGCGGGTAGAACTACTGTCGGTGCCACTACTGACAAAGGGCCCTGCACCGAAGCCTCGTCACTCGGTGGGCTTTCGTCACACTCGACTCTTGGAACCCTAGCTGGCTGCCGTCGTGGGGCCATCCTGAAAAGGAAACAGGTGCGCCACTGTCAGAACAGTATACCTGGTGAGCTGATATAAGTAATCACAAAGAAAACTTTGAAACACACACGCAATCAATGTTTTCGTGCATTAAGTCGGAAATCAGAAGTCAGGGTCCTGGTGTACGGATACGTCGGCCGCCGCACCAACACTGGACTCCCTGGACTGATAACCACACTCAATACGCTAAACATTATTGCTTCACATAGAAAAGATCAGACTTCGCGGTAGAACCGAACTCCTCTGATACCAATTTGTCACGACCCGCCCTCGGGGTCCGTGCCGTGACTACCCCATGCCCGCCTTCCATAGGCCAGGGGCTGGCGACTAGCACCAAGGCATAAATCCCGGTAAAAAGGGAAGGCATTGCCTTTGTAAAGTAAACAAACACCACAGAGTAATTAAGCGGAAAGTAAATACTAAGCAAAATCAGAGTACAACTGAAAGTGCGGAAAGGTAAATGGGCCAGTATACAAACCCAAACTAAAAGTAAAGTACAACTCGAAAGGGAAAACAACAACTGAAAAGTAAAAGCCGCTACACCGAGCTGTCCACTGGAAATCCCACCTGAAGGGTGGGTACAGATAGCTCCACTGCTCCACGGGTCCCGCCGTCCGCTCTGAGCACGTCTCACCCAGTTATCCTCCTCCAGGTACCGTCCTGCCCTGCAAGCCTCAGCTAAGATCAACGTTGTCCGTCGTCTGCAACCAACACAACGTAGTGCGGGCAAAGCCCGTGCAGGGGTGAGTATAAGCTACTCAGTAGGGACCCCGAGACCCCTGAAGGTCTAGCAAAATCCACAAAAGATAAACCACAAAGAAAGGTACAATCACGAAGTAACAACCGACACTGCTTAGGTATATGCCCATACATATACCTAAGTCACCAATTTCAAATACGCTCCATCCTCCGAGCCCAAGTACAACTCAGTCCACACAGGAAAGTAAACGTATTCCACACAGGAAAGCAAAACGTAATCCAACCAGGATTGCACAACACAATCCACACAGGAAAGCAATAGGTTTCAGCTCACACAGGATTTTCATTATCAAAAACGTAACTACTGAAGAGCCCCATCTCTGAAGTGTACCGTGTCCTGTCACGACTCTGAGATACTGCTCACTAACCTAAGACAGCTGAGGTACTCCTCCTGTCGAGTACCGCGGGTCTGCCGCCAACTACCGGGCGCTCCGTCCACTGAGGGTCTGCTGCCAAATACCGGGCGCTCACCCAAATAGCCTACAGAGGTACTCCTCCAGTCGAGTACCGCGGGTCTGCTGCCAACTACCATGCGCTCCGTCCGCCGTGGGTCTGCCGCCAAATATCGGGCGCTCCGTCCACTGGGCTAGTCGACTAACTCCAAGTCGAGTCGGTCGAGCAGTCTTCAGGTCTCAGCCGGCTACACGGTCTCCGTACTCCGTACGCTCGTCTCCAGTATCGCGGGTCTGCCGCTACAACCAAGTGCACCACCTCTATCGAGTAAAACAGAAGATTCAGCTCACACAGGTATACTTCTTCGGATGCCGTTAAAGATGATCAAAGAACCATCTAAGTCATCGGACCCACGAAGGATCGATAGGTACTAACCCCCGTAGTGACCTACACAGGATCGGACCCACACAGGATCGGACCGACGCAGGACCTGTAGCACTGATCCACGTAGGATCACTGAGTGCAGTAGTCGTCGCCATCGAATCCACACAGGATCTCTGTACTGTTGTCATCGCAGTCACAGTAGCAGTAGCAGTAGCAGTAGCAGTCACAGTAACAATCGCAGCCAGCACTAGGGTTCCCACACACAGCAAGTTCGTTCGGAGGATCCGCTCCATGAGCCGAGAGGCTGATACATCAACTGTCACAAAGTCCAGAGTTGATGTATCCAAAAGTTCCGTATCGTCAACAGGAACTCATCGCATCAGACGGCGCGTCGATCGGACGCCCGGTCTGAGAGTTATTGGCATTTTCGTCCCCGGGGCCCTGTTGGTTTTTAAGGCAAAACCAACCTGACCATACTCCACCTACGTCCAAACGTCGGGCGGAGTATTCCAAAAGAACCGTCTCACTAAGAGGAACACAACAAAGCTGACGGCACGTCAATCGGACGTCCGTAGCTTAAGATATGTGCGTTTCCGCTCCGAAGGCCCAGTTGGTTTCGTGAACGAACCAACCCGGCCGAACTCAAAGTAATCCGAAACCTTGAGTGCGATATAACGAAACGACCGTCTCGATCCAAGGATCGTGTTGCCGCAGAAGGTTCGTCAATCGGAGGTCCGTGGCTCAAGTTATGGCCAAAAGACCGAAACTGATTCGAAACGGGGGGTCCGGGTCCGGGCCGACCCGGCCCGACCCCCCCTGGGTCGGCCCGAACCGGTTCGACCCGAACCGGGTCGATCCCACCCGGGTCCGACCCGGCCCGGCCGGCCGACCGGCCGGCGGCGCGGCGGCCTTGCGCCGCACGGAGGCAGCGCGCGGGGGGAATCAAGCCCCCGCTTGATTGGAAGACGGCGCGGCTTTATGCCGCAACCTTTGAAAAAAAACGGCCCCCCACGTGGGGGCCGGCTTGATGAAACCGGGGGGCCTCCTGCCCCCCCCCCCCCACCTCAAGGGAACAGCCCTCCTCTTAAATGAGGAGGGTTTTAATTCTGGCTGGGGGAATTTATTTCCCCCGGCCTTTGACCTTCCGGCCGGCCAACTGCCGGCCGGTTTTCTCCAACGGGACCGGAAAAATCCGGTCCCCTTTTCGGCTTCCGACGCCGGCGGCCTGGCCACCGGTCTTCTCGTTCCGCCGCGGCCCGGAACCAGCCGCGGTGTTCGTCGTCCGGTGCGGTGCGACAGCACCGCGCCCCTCTGCCGCGCCTTTGATTTCTTTCAACGCGGCGCGACGGCGTTGCGTTCTTGATGATTCTTCCCCGGCGCGGCGCTGCACAAAATAATTGAACGATTATCCGCGTGGTGCGACGGCACCACACCACCTTGTTTTCACCCGCAAGGTAAGTTAGTAAGAACGATGGAGGGGGTTCGGTCGTGTTCATGCGGTCCGGCCCCCTCACGTTATACATTAACACTTAAATAAAATCCTTACGTTAGTCATGCAAGAACCACGAACAAGGATAAATAAATAAACAAAACAACAACCCCTACCTTGGGTTTAGGTTCTAAGATTTGTCAACGTCCCGTGGAAGACAACGTCGCGGAGGTCGGGCATCGCGGTAGTCGTTCGTCAAATCCGTTGACGAAGAGATACGCCCAAAGAGATACGTCGTTGGCGAATATTCGTATGCCGACGAAGAAGGTCTGATGATCGATAACGATTCGCGGAAGTCGAGCGTCGCGGAAGAAGAACATCGATGTCGCGGTTATGTCGTCACGGAAGACGGTTCCCGAGAACGTGGAGTTCTTCGTCGAAGTTCGAAGGTTCTTCGTGTTCTTCGTCAGAGTTGAAGAAGAAGAGAATAAGGAAAAGCTCCAAAATTCCTCTCAAGGTGGTAAAAGAATTAACCTAGAATAAAATAAGCTTTAAGCTTATATTATTACACAACTTTACCACATGAAATTCAAAGGTTTGAATTTGAACAACTCAACTCAATTAATACTTTAAGTTGTCAAACATTAATTAAAAGGAGAGTTAAATGGAGGTGGAAGGTTGGGTTTCGTGTGGGCCCCACCTCACTTAATCCTCCCAAGGGAGGTTAAGTGGATGTGGGTCCCACTCCCAACTCCCTTTGGATGAATTTAAAAAAAACATCAAGTTAAAATAAAATTTTGTATTTCACAAATTTTAGTTAACTTAATCTAAAAACCCAAAAACTAACTTTCAACCCGCAACAAACGCAACTTCCGAAAAGGTCTCCTTAAGAGAATATCGGCGCTGCGAGTTCATCGGTGCCCTCAGATTTCAATTCCGAGCACTGGATAAAAAGTTAGGAATTCCCGCTCGTTCGTTCACTGAACGTACCCGAGCCAAACTTCGCAAATTTATTCCGGGCACTCCAGGCCTCGGAATCAGGTGTCGTCTGAAACCGTGCTCTTGTAAAATTCTAAAGAAAATAAAGAAAAAATTTCCCTTGAATTTTACGGGTCTTTACACCATGTCGCACTACTTCTAGATCATCGTCGTCACCGCCCACCAGGAAAACCACTAGTGTAATCCATGGTGGAATATCTCTATAATATTCAAGTGTAATCCTCATAAAATATTTTCTAATTGTTATTTAATAGATACATGGATAGTAATGGTACATGCCCTCTTATACACAAGTAGAAACCCTCTTTATGATCATAAATCTAGGCTTGGGTGATGTAAAATCAGAATAACATACTAGATATTACATAATACCCACTACTACAGTTTGTTCTGGGTCAGGTTCTCTACTATAATTCAAGGGTCCCAATATTCAATGTGTTAATTTTATGTTATAGAGGAAACATCCATTAAGTAAAAATTGGAATCCCCATTTAATAATAACCCGCTAATTGAAGAATTTTAATTATTTTAAGTTATTTATAAATTTACACATGAAAAAAACTTAAGGGGATAAATTATTTAGATTAACATTTCCAATTTATAAATTACTATACCCTTTCTAAAATTAACTTTGGAATATATTTAATAAAATACATAATCATGTTGTATCCCATGAGTCTATTTGTCCATGACTCAACATAATATAATTGACTTTATATGGTTTCTTCATTAGTCTATACAAGAAATCATTTTTTGGTTAATGTAGGATCATTATGTAACAAATTAGGTTTCTATGCCCCCTCCAAAGAATATTAGTTGAATAATCACTATATCTCAAAAAGATTATATAATAAATGTCACGATATCAATAAATGCTTTATATATGACAGCTCATATGGCTGGAAACAGAATTTAGTTCATTAATAAAATGATTAATTTGGACAATATCTCTTTCCCATTAAAGTAAAAGAAAAAAACCAATTCAAAATCAACACCACATATCATATTCATATCCCAATGGTGGAATGAGATCAATAGAAATTAGAAAAAACTATAACATCATGTCTTTTTCTATGGAAATTTGTGTTTCATAACTATACATGTGTTAATTACTCCTAGGAAGAACTCATTACAAAATAATAACTCTTTCTTAGTCTCATGTCTATCGATCCCAAGTATAAATATAAAAAGAAAATAATAACTCATAAGATACCACATTGTAACATCTCAACCCAAGAAACACAAAATAGTACCCCAAGATAGTATGACACAAGGACTCAAGCCAACATCACTATACACTAAAGACTTTTAATTAGTAGTGAGGGTCTTGATGGTATGGTGGAAATACCATACCGTAATTATCACAGTAAAACATTAGAATCATAATGGAAAATTATTCATAGATGAGAAACATAATAAAACATCATGGATGATAAATCATAAAAATACCATAACGTGGATAACCGTAAGCCTATAATAAATCATCCATTCAATAACCATATATGATAGATGATAATTTCATACTACAATAAAAAATTAAATGAAGAACATGAATGCTTAAATATAAGAATATATGTATATCAAAAGAACCAAAAAGGGAAATGTGTCCCAATCAGAATAACATCATAAGACATAACACATTCATATGTTCTTCCACTCCAATTATAGAATAATAAATAATCATCTAACTAGAATTTCCACAATCCCTATATACATCCCTAAATTCTGTCTGGGTACAAATCCAGAGAAAAAAAATATTTTTTATAATCATGGATGGATTACTATTTGTTGTGTAAGAAAATGGTACATCGTGATCAGAATTACCATTGTGTATATACAGATGATCATGGGGAACCAATTTTTTTGATTAAATGGATGAATGGAATAGTGAATGTCGATTCTTTGATAGTGAACATGTTAAGTAATGGTGGTTTGATTTTATAAAATACCACTAAGAATGACCAACACCATATTAGAATTAACCTGATGGTGTATGATATTTACAATAGTTTGAGGAATGATCTAATCAATCCCAACCCAACAATATATATTCTTTAAAAGTAAGTGGGATCTATAAAGATTACTGTTTCCACTATCGTGTAACCTATCTCTTTCATTACAAATTTCAGATCCTATGCAGGGGTTGTATGATCTGGTAGTGGAAATAACCTTTGAAGTGATGATTAAAATGATATGTGAAGGAAATTAAATGGTTCGTATAGACCGAGAGAAGTCTGTGAAATACACTGATATTTGTATGGTTATTATGAAGGGGTACAATACAATAGGTATTGTGTCTTGTTTAAAACTGGGTAATTGGTTTGATTTCTTGGGAAATGAAGATACAATTTTGGATTAAAGTGATGTTGTGTGAGATGATGTCATCAAGAAGGGGGATGGACCGTATAGAGATTTGATTGATGGATTTATTGGTTTAGGAAAAAGTGAAGTGGTTTTTAAAGATAGATGGATTCCTAACCCGAGGAGAAAGAAGGAACATAATAAATTTAGGGACAAAAGAAGCATCATCATGGTCAATAGGAAGAAATAAAATGCGCGAAATGATTATTATTATCTTTCTAATCCCATAGAGACAAGATTTGTCTCAAGGATGAGGATCATGAAGTTGGACTGTGTCTCCACATATTTGGAAGGAAAATATTAATGTGGACTCTCTAAGGATCAAAAAACTCAAATAGTTTGACATATGAACTTAATGAGATATAGAGAGACTCTCTGATGGTAGATATTTCCAATAATGATGATTTAATCGGGATGAGTGATCATGTAAATGAGGAAGTAAATGATACATTCAATGGGTCATCATGGGATATTATCAACCACAAAAGATAAAAAAATGTTTTAGGATGCCATTTATAATAAGGCCTCCATAGAGGCTGTAGACCTGATGAGCAAAATAATGATAATTGTAGAAAACAATATAGAACCATGTGACTGGATCAATAAGAATGACCTTCTTGTTACAAGATGTTTCAATGATATGATGATATCTATGGAGGAGTAAATTCCACCATGGGACAATATGGATTATTGGTTCAATGTCCTGATCAAGGAAGACCTCGATACTAATGTATGTCTCCTTCAATGGAAACTATAAGGGGACCAGTATTCTTTTAGGACAAAACATGTTATTAATGGTTCATCTATATCCTTAAATGTATGACAGTTTTCTCTTTGTTAGTGAGGTTTCTCATATTCTCCCTAAAGGTGTGAAAAAATCATAAAAAATAGTTTTTAGTAAGATAATACACAGTATGTACCAAAAAAGATTCTATAACAACTTTTGTCTATGCATATATGCAGTAGAAGTTTGAAAATATATAATGAAAAATTGGAAAAAATAGAAGATATAATTTATTGTCTAACAAATCACACGGTGATCAAGAAACCATAAATAATGGAAAACTATAAATGAAGGTAAACCATCAATTTTGGCCCATGTTGTGTAATCATGTATTATATCTACACTAGATATGACCAAAGGTAAATGAAACAGGCATCCTAATTGAGTACATGGAGTGAATCCACATCAAAATCTATAAATACCTGAGTAGAGCCTGTGGAACATGTCAATGGTGTTGCATGAAAGATGAATACATTGTGCAAAAACCAAGGAATCCAAACGTCTAAAAGGGGGTTTTAAGTGCAATATTGTGAACCCCACTCATTAGTGGTATACCTTGAGTCCCCACACTAGTTCTATAACATGTGTTGGACATTAGTTCCATATCGTGTCATCCATCATAAACATGCTTTATATAAATAGAATAAGGGGCATAACGATATCCATGGTTGGCATCAATTTTTCCATAACATACATTTCATAAATTATGCACACACCAAGGTATTATCCATTTCATTGAATTCATATGAAAATAAAACAGTGTTTCAATGGGATTATAACCATTGACATTAATCTTTTGTTTCTTCATTTAATATGCATAATTAAAAGCGAGATCAAATCACCATAAGGTGGCATATCCATATAAAAGGGAAATAACCTATATCATTAGATGTTTGGGTTGAGGTAAACAACATAAAACATTTTATAAGGGTTTCATTTCATGCCTTTAACATATGTTTCAAATTATATTTATGGGAAAATTAATTTAGGAAGAAATGGTATGAGATTCGAGTGTGTGGAACAACTAAAACATGGTATAAAAGCCAGTGTATGAGAAAAAAGGAATAAACCACCTACCATATCACCATCAAATAATAACCATCTAGTCTCATCCTCTTATTTAGTTATGATTAGATTAAAACAACATAATAAAAAAATTCCTTGAAAATAGTGTATAACAACATACCCGAAAACCCAATCCCATACAGATAATAAATTAAAATAAGGAAGTAAGAAGAATGAATCTATTACCAGGGATGACCCAATGAAAAAAATAACACTTGATTCAAAACCCAATCAATATAGATCTTTTAAATACTAATGGAGAGGGTGGAGGGAGCTATCATTCATAATATGTGTCTATAAGGGAAATGAAAAGGAAATATCTTTTACCATATTTAATATAGTAGATGGAGAAATGATTATTCATATATGTTTTAAAGGGTGCAAGGATGGCCCAAAAAATAGCAGACCATGAACATTCAATTATCAAAGGAGTAGACACGCATGGTCCGAAAGTGTGTTTTTTCAATCAGTGCATAGCCCACACACTCCCCTCTAGAGATCCTTATTGCACCCACCTGGTTTTCCCATACCATGGGCCCCCATTTTCAAGGTTTGATCAAACCATCTGCCTTTCCCATTCATCCATAATTTGATGTTTTTCTCCATAAAAGAATTAAACACTCTATATTCCTTCCAAAAGTGAATATGCATGTTTATAAGGATAAAAATGAGAACTTAAACCCAAATTTAAATGTTTCATACCTGATAAAAAACATAGTATCTTTCAAAGAACATAAAATCATAATGGATAAGAAATCAACACCTATTTTCCTATAGTGGAACAAGCACATCGACTTGTTTATCATAAAAAATCATGAACATTGACTTTTTCCAATAGTGTATTAAGAATATTAACATGTTTACCATAATTGATCAATCACATCTACTTGTTTCCCATAACTATACCATGAGACAAAATATGTTATATAATGCATTGGAGTGATATATAATCACTTGAACACCCATCACATAATGGAAACCAAAAATTTGTGTTCCATAAACTCATTAAGAATACATGATATCATAATCTCACAACACATGTAATGAAATTGGGTTTTATTAAAATTTTATTAATACCTCAACAGATAACCCCTAGAAAATATAGGGGTTCCTAAAATGTCTCATATTCATAATGATAAACTATCTATAGAAATAAATAGGGATCATTCAGTTGAATTTTATCCATAGTAAAATATAATAAAATCTTAGGGTTATTTTCGTTTATGAATATTAATTCCATATAAATATCATTAAAAAATTCTTGATGAAAATTTCATTTCATTAATAAAAATAAAATTTTTGAAAATAAAATTTTGAAAAATACTAGAAAAAAGTTTTTGACTAAGAATAACCTTGGAAAATTTTATAATAAGCTTCAAATAATTTAGTGTTCCTAACATCATGATATTTCATTCTTATAGAACATGTATGAAATTAAACATTCGTTTAACAATATTTTAAACAAATATCAAGGTAAAAAATTTGGAAAATGAGAAGAATATTCATATGAATTTTTTTTTAAAAATAGTTGAAATAGGGTAAATCATTCACGAATATTAAATTTAAGAGTAGTAATAAATTATTGGAAACATTTCAAGAAAACATAGACATCGAAGAGAATGAATATTCAATTAAAGATAAAAATAAAGATGAATTTCCTTAAAACATTATTTTGGTATATATAGTTATTAATGAGAATTAAATTTAAGGGTAACATAAATTATCTACAAATTACCAAATGATATTAAATTCCATATTTTATTGAGTGATATATCATAATATTTAATCATCTAAAGCACAATAAAAAAAAATCAGGAAAAACAATGAGATTGTATCATAAAACCATTAAAACTATGGTAACTTATGAATCATAATTTCCAAGAGAGAAATGAACATATATAGATATGCATATCCTAAAATATTATTCATATGAATAATAAAATAAATTGATGGAATTTTTATAAACCTCACAAAATAATCATAGGGGGAATATGGAGTGTGTCCCACATAAATAAAAGTGAGACAAAAATATATTACCTCATGTCTCTAATTGTATCATTTATATTCGAAAAAATTCTAGGATAAATATAGGTTTTTTATAAATATATATAATAATCATAATAAAATATATCATACTATATATTATTTATTTATAACATCTTTTCAACCATTAATTTAAAACACTTTATTAAAATAATATTTTTGGTTGTTTTTGCATTGTGTTTCATGGATGTTTTGGTTCATTAGTTTTTATCCTTGTATATTGATCTTGGTTAAATTATATCTAGAATTTATATAATTATATAAATATCATATATATTTATTATATTCATATTTAGAGTCATCTATATGAATATATATTGAAAAATGATACACACTGTTCATGGAGACGGAAGGTCATACATACGAAAGAAAGTTGTTTCAATTTTTTAGCATAGAATGAAAGAAAGGTATATAATAATTCATCAGTAAATAATAATTTCTATATCATGGTTATTAGATATATTATTTTAATATATCCTTATTTTAGTCCACTTCAAAATAAAATGAAAACACTGATCACATCGCATCATGGAGGTTTTAGTCTACACCCACATATGTGTGACGTTATCATCTTTCAAAAAATTGGAATGTAAGAAGGTATATGTGATATTATAGTCAAATAGGAATAATTATGTCATAAATATAATATATAAAAATTAATCTAATTATTATATCTATCTGCGAGATGTGGTGGTGGAAGACAAATAACATCTGTTCGTGAGGTGGTAATATTCCTTACACATGATAGACGGTTTCTTTTCCCATTTTATGGAAGAGGGGATGGATATAGGTTATTAAATTAACATAATAATATCTTTGTAAATGAGAGATACATATTTTTTATATCATTATTATTGAATATTATTTTTAGGAGTTAGAAGATTAAATAAAAAACACTCAGTTAAGAAAGATACCTCCTTTCACACTCCCTGTTTAGTTCTGTACCAAAATCCTTCTTTAAAGAGTTTACTAATAAAAAATTCGAATATATGATTTAGAAATTAAATTAAGGATGTTATTTGTGATTTTAATTACTTATAAAAAAGTATACTGATGTGGGGAGAATATAAGAGGTGAGTTTTTTATAAGTTGGAGAAATGATCTGCTTGGAAAGCACATAAATTGTTTCCCAAAATAATAAAAAAGAAAATGTAATTATGATGAAAAATGATTCCAAATGAACATATATTTGATGTTAGTTAAGTATAAGGTGGTAAAATTTCAATTAAATATGATTTAAATACTTTTTATTGGAAAAAATTCCATTCCATTTTTGTTTAACTCTTGGTAAACAAGTTTTAACCTTTCTCACCATAATTAGTTTTTAATATTTTTCCTATTAGTTATGAGTACAAATTATGTAGAACATTTTATGTAATATTAATTATGATGATTGAAAATTTAAAATAAATTATAATAAATTAAATTCACATAATTGGAATAATTTATGTTAAATATAAACATAAAGAAGTGATGAAAAAATGATTTTACTATGTAAATGTTTTCATAAGTATAAAAACTCATCATAACAAAATAGTACGTAAAACTAATCCCCACAATGAAAATATATTGATAAAAATATAATTGAAGTAAATTTTCTTTTACATTATTTAAGAAAAAAGTTATAATTTTGAATTTTGTAATCGAAAAGGATGTTTTCAATAAAAATTTGTATTTTTTACTATTCTTCAAAAAAATATTATTTTTTGAAACATTTCAAAAAGTCAACTTAAGATAATTTTTTCAGGTTGATTCCAAAAATCAATTACATTATTTCAAACACAATTCTAATATTTTAAAAATCTTATTTTTAAATAACTGTGTCGAAATAGATGAATTAAATTTCTTGAAAATAGTGTTTTTAACAATAAATCGTGTTTTATTAATATCCTATTCCTAAAGAAAATATAAGATGTATGATAAAACATTTGGATGAATATATAATATATAAATTTTAATAAAATAATAAAAAAAATTAATTTAATTTATTATAATAAGAAATGATATCCAATGTAAATTTTTTTTTGAAACACATTTCATTAAATTTAAAAATTTATTTTTTTCCTTCATATTAAATTGATAACTGATTAATTTGTTTACACATGCATAAAACATATAATTTTTATAATTTAGTTAGTCATATTAAACCTTAAAAATAATTTCATTGTTATAATTATCATACAAAATAATAAAATTTTAATATTATATCTTGATTTATTTAAACAAGGAGTTTTAATGCAAGAAATCGATAAATTAAAATTATTGGAAACTAATATGTATATTTCAAAAAAATATTGGGTAGTTACATTTAAACTATGCATGTTTACCCTTATAGAACCAATGGAAATAAGTATTTACCATTAATAAACTCTTATAATCCCATACAACCTAATGGTAGGAGGTATTTAACCTTTCATAGACCCTATACCAAATGTAAGGGACAAAATTTAGTTAAACATTATTTAAATTCTATTTAAAATACATTAAAATTATAATGGACTGATGTATTTATGAACATTAAAAAATTTAGAATATTAAAATTCTCCCCCTCTGATGAATTTTCATCCCTGAGAAGTATATCTAGGAGTCATGTTCGAAAAACTCAAGCCACTAAGATCGAACATCAAACTCCCACTCCCACATCACCTGTTGGATCCATCCATACATCCATAGGTCAGTAAAAATTTGTACCATAATTACCCATTGAACGTTCTCACACAGGACAATAATCTACATCAAAAATTCCATATAAGATGAATGGTGTTCCAACTCAATGAACATATTTTCCATAACATATAAAAGATCATTTATATACCTTTTCATCCATGAATCATTGAACAAATAAAGCATTCATCAATAATGTGGAGGATGGTCAAGAAGATATTCAAATTGACCAAATATTACAATGATATAAAATGATCAAGTATAATATGGTGTTAGTTTCCCCTACTTTCACAAATTTTGATTCCCAAAATAATGTAACAATAATAAGAAAACACAGTCTCCAATACCGAACTCCTATGGTCATATCCTCTTGTATGTATATAATTATTACCTACTCTGATTATTCACCAACCACTTCCTAGTCAAATTCTCCCTTTTTGCGGACTCTACACTAGACTAGTTCTAAAAATTTCTTCATCACATACCTCAGTCCTTCTCATAAGTGAGCGACATGATCATCCATAGAGAGAATTTAAATCTTCCATCTATATTTATTCTTGAAAACTATTGTTTTATATGGAATTAATAATGGATAGGAATTTATTAAAAGTTACACTATTTTCTAGGACTCAATATCGATGAATATTATATAATATGTGAATATTTTTCCCTAATTGTGCATCCCATTGAGGATGGTATGCTATGTTCTATCTAAAATGATACCATAAGTCATTATTCAAGACTTTACAAATTTATGATGTGAAGCACACATTTATTAAATATATGTTTCTCATGGGACTCTATGTAAGTGTAAAATTACATAAGCCTTCAAATTTGTAATCTCATTCAATGAGTGAGTTACTTGGGTCTGTAGGAAGAGTGAAACCTCCACCAGTCGATCAGAAATAACCCAAGTAACATCATGAATCCCTAGGGTCCATCTAAACCCAATAAAATAGTCCATCATAATTTCATCCCATAATATAATGAGAAATATAAGTGTATGGAGAAAACCATGAAGACACTGGTGATTAGCCTTTACACTCTAAAGGTAAGGCATTGAGAACTAAACCATATGACCCCATTCATCCATGGCCACTAGAATAGATTCCACCAGTCGTGGACTATCTTTTCGCACATGGATGTACCAACGACATAGATGTATATATTTATTTGATAGTCTCGTATCTGAGTGAATTAAGGACTACTAATCTTCCATGCATATTGATCACATATTCATTTCCCAAAGACACCCATGAATTGGGTCACCTAGAGCTAGATGTTCGCACATCATAACCCACTCTAGTTTAGTGTATTATCTCAACTTTACTCAATCTATGAGGACCAATGGGATAACCATGGGGGGAAATTCGTCAATCCGTAATAATAAGAATCATACATACTCCTATCATCCAGTAATCTCATCATGCACTGATTCAAATATGAAGGATTCTCACAATGATATGGATGAACATGCATCATACGACTCAGATCATATAGTAAAATTTTATCCTTTCCATGTTCATACACTATCTCAATGTCAAATGTATTTATATACACCACCCAATGAATGTTCCTCATGTACTTGATCGTCTTAATGAAAATTTCACGAAGGATCTTATTATCATTTTAGATAAAATACATATTACTAAAGAGATTATGTCACCAACCCTTTATAGCGTGCACCATGACATCCAACAACAATTCCCGAGTCGGGTATATTGTCTTATGGGGTCATAGATATCATTACCCATAAACTGACACATTCTTACTCTATATCAACACTTCTCTCAAAAAAATGATGGATTTATCTTAATAGATGGATTGTCCAATCCCCAAATCAGGAAGTAACAATAATTGAGCTATAGTAAACCACATTTTGAGATCATGAAACACAACTTAATCCTGGTTTGACCACAATAACCTTATTTCCTTCTATGTGACTAGATTCATTCATGTTGATAGACTTAAAAATTCATAAATAAAACATTAGGAATATAATACAAATACTATAAATCTTTTGATCTCAAACACATTTTGGGGACATGTCTATAATATCATTTCCTCCACATTCTCTAGATATAATAATATAAATATCTCAGACACTATATGTTCCAAGAACATAAACTCTTATATATAAAATTTATAAAATTTATATCTTGGTGAAAGGTAAATGTTCCTTAAGAATACTATGGACTACATCAACATGTTTGTAATTATTCTCTAGTGTTGTCGATTAGATGGGGATTTCATTAATGAACACCATAAAAATTAGTTATGTGTAAGGTAATAAGATATTTTTTATGAGATCCATGGGAATTTTTCTCCCATTGGTCAAAGTAAACATGATCACCATATACATATATAATATATACCTTCTTTAAAACTCCATATTTATAATTTTCTCTTATCAATCCCACAGTTGGTAATAACCCAATCGAAGATCAATCATGGAGAACCACCAAATTCCCACAACTAATCTAAATGATTTTCAATCCAATTAAAATTAAATATGATCCTCGCCATCATCTTTTTTATCAAGAAGAAATAATTTTAAAATCATGTACTACCATCTAAAATATTTAAAAGTAATATTGGTTCATCCCATAGTGATATAATCATCCAGATAAAGAAATTATGATCCATGTCATTGAGCTACATCTTAATATCCTTAAAATCAAATAGATCCATATAATATTGAGTACTAAAAAGGTCTAAACATCTAGAATATGTTCTATCATTTACTAAACTCTTCCCTCATGGAAAATTAACATAAAATAAAACTATTACAATAATACGTGTCTAGTATTTTTTTATAATGATAAAATAATTTGAATTATCAATAATAAACAATGTAATAGAAATCATATAAACAATAAATTCCATATAATTAATAATAAAAGATACCATATAATTATTTAATGGAGTATTACCCACCACATATAAAAATCCTACCACAGTTTCGTGGCCATATCCATAAGATACATGAGTTGTCTCAGTCTTCATCGTCTAGGCCTACTGCTGATGAAGCTAAGAAGATCCCTAGGCCATAGGTCATGTTATTTATTTACCCATATGGAACCTAAAATCTCTAGAATAAAAACACTATGGATGTGCCATTTTTACAAATTAAAGGAACTTCCATTGAGGTATTGTTTAGAACAAATAATAATTTCCAACTACTTTAAAACTGAAGCACTGTAGAGCCATTTCCATTAAAAAACAATGTAAATGTGCCCTTTATCTACCTTGGTTATCTTTCACCACTCTAGTGTGTTACCTCATGTAACCAATTTAGTTTTATATTAGTATACATAGAATTTTCCAAAAAATCTATAATTATACCCACTACTCTATTTTTTCGTATCCAATCATTATAAAAGGGGTTTTCAATGTGGCTCCATAAAATTTCTCAAAAGAAACCATTATCATCAAAATTTACTAAAACAACATGTTCTCAATATAAAAGTAACGATTCAGTGTACTCCCAAGGAATTATTTGAATGAAAGGTCAGAAAATTTTGTCCAACATATACCTTCATATCTTCATGAATGGATCACTAAACCCCTACAACCACATGGAGGGTCCCAATAGTATAAACACTATCAACTTCACCTTATTGTCCCCTACTATATTAATGAGGTCAAATACACATTTGATGATGTATACCAAATTAACTACATCTTGTGCTATTCTAATGAACTAAAAGTAAAATGGATCATAGAGTTTGAATTCTCAATGATAGTTAATAATTGACCTTGGTAACCCTTATCCCTAGACAGAAACATGGAAAATGACTCCCAAATAGTGTGTTCCTACTACATGTGATACCAGGGCATGTGTCGGAGAATTATCTATAGAACTCTCTTACATAGAAAGATGTGAAATAGGGGAGTCCTCCCATGTGGGGGCACCCTTCTCTATAACAAACACATATACCCTAGTATCTTGAGAACTGATATGGTACAGAGATATACTGAAGGGTATTACCGATACCCACTGGTTGGAGATGAGAACTTGAAATAATACAATATGAAAGTGGGAATGAATTTTCTATGAAAACAATAGAGTCCTGGTAACCTATTCACTTTTCATATAAGAAAAACACCATTGGGGGAACTGTACCGAAAGAAAAAGAGGCATAAAAACCCAATTTCAAACCAAAATATACATGAAAAAAAGATAAAAACAAAATTACCAACAAAACTATCACTCTAATCCTACGGATAAATATATACTACAACCTCAATGTGGCTCTTTAACCATTCTCAAAATTGGAAAAATATAATCTACAAACACATTATGGTAAGGGTAAGGCATGAGCTAAAATCCCAATATGGTATCCCCAAGGATTCCATAATAAGATGAGAAAAAGTAATTTATCAAATAATTATATTTAAATTTTAAATAAAATAAGAATGGAATATCAAATGAATATTTAAAAAATCCTGATTTACAATAAAAATTATTGAAATGATTTAAAAAAATGGATTAATAAACATTTTGTACAAAATAGTTTATATAATTTTGAAATGCATGGTAAATTATTTAAAATCATTGGAATATATATATGTATATATATATATATCAAACATAAATAGTGAGAAACATGAACATCATGCAAATGGTATGATAATTCCAGTCTATGGGACTCCCTCACACTCAAATAGAGAACATGGTATTATGTTTAAACACCTCCCTTCAGCACTGGTCAAAAAGGAATCCAAACCATCCCACTAAGGATGTGACCTTATGGATATGTATTTAAAGTGTTTTAAATCATAAAGTGATGTCCCAAATAACTTACTAACTACCTCGACCTACATGAAATAAAATAATAAATAATGGAAAATTTATTTCAATAAATACTAAAATAAAATTCAACCCATTTTTCCTTTTCAAATATTATAATTTTCCATTTAAACCTCATAACATGTTTTTAATAAAACAATTATTTTTTATAAGATAAAACCAATGTGTTTCTATGAAAATAATTTTAAATCATTTTCAAAAATAAAAATTTGAGATATATTTCATCAAATGAATTTCACAATTCAAATTCCTAAATTATATTTCAAAATTTAATTTAACCAAATTCAATCCAATTTCACAACACAAACAAATTCAATGGAAATGGGGGTTTTTTTAATTTCATGCCAAGTTCATTGTCAAATACATAGCCCCCAATTCAATAGAATTATGTTTTTGACAAATCAATTGAAATAAATTCCATGAAAATGAATTTCCAACAACTAATTGAATTTAAATCTTGCAATTTACGGTTAATTAACATTTCCAATAAAAATTTAACCACCAAACTCATGATCACTGGATCTCGAAGTAAAAATCCCTAATTGGGGAAACCAAATAAAAGACAAAAACACCGATAATCCAAGAACAAAACATAGATTTAAGATCCAAAACAATTGGAATTAAATCCTTTAACAATATATAGATCTACAGAACCCTAGGTATAAGAGAGGAAATAATGGGAGGAAGATAATGGAAATAGGAAAAATACCAAGTAGAGATTGAACATCATTGTCCATGCATAGATCTACTTCCAGAAGGTTGTAGAGTATCCAAAATCACCTATTTGGTGCCTCAAACAAAATATAAAATGTAGGGGGTTGATTTAGGTCCATTGTAAACCTAAAAAATAAGTTTTATGGATTTTAAAATAATATTATCAAATTAGTTAAAACACCTGCATGTTTTCATGGGAATCGTTGCATGATTAGACAGAACATGAATAATAATAGAGTGTCCCTTTTAATTGGGTTTCAAGGATTCTCCTTGGTGGTAACACCATTATTTGAAAATGTGTCCCATATTTCAAGACCCTCACTATCTGGGTTTGCACAATTTTCACTAGTACGGTGTCTGATTTGGAAAAAACACGCACAAACATTTTATAACCCATAAACATCCAAAAATTTCAAAAATTTCACCCTTAGATCCCTTAAACATAATCCAACCAAATCATGGTAAAAATAATGGTTTAGGAGTGCCTGAAAATATTAACAATAAGTTACACCTCCCCACTATTAAAATATTCAATCCCTAGAAATCATGTTAAGATGTATCCATGACAAAACGATTAGGCGACTACTCTCTCATATGTGTCACCCTACCACACATATCATGAGTTTCAGATCTGTGAGGTCATATCACTAAATCCAAAGATATCATCCTCCAATGAAGTACCATGGTTTCAAAATAAACTTTAATGAATAGATTATTAGTCACGGATAAATCAGGTCCCACCTTATGATCTCTCCATCCCAGAAAATTAGATGGATAAAATAAATACTTCTAAATAAATGATACATGGAAGATGATATGTATCTATGTCATCTGTATTCGAAGTTCCAAATGGTGAGAATGTTTCCACACATTATTAACAAACTAAAATTTTCCAACAAAATCTGGATTAACATTCCCTTTATTCCCAACTTGTCGATGTCCCAAAATATGTGAAACTTTCAAGAACACCAAGTCACTAAGTGATAATTTCTAAGGTCTGTGACATCGATCAACCTAAGATTTATATCATCTCAATGGAATAAAAATTGTTGAACAAATCACTTGAATCTTTGTGGTTATATATGCAACCAGGCTCAGTCTAACCATGGATCCTTGACCAATCTCTGACCAACACAACAGAGATATGTAAATATATCCATACAATGACTTAGAATGATAGATTATGATAGAAAAACTATAAATATTGTTATAGGAAAACCCAAACAACCCCAAATGGTTTTACCAATCCCCAAAAAATTCAATATTGCAGGAATAATGAATATCCTCATGAATCTGTAAATCTCTTTCTATCCATCCATCTAGATATGAATGGTATTCCATACTCAAATGGACATGAGATCCCAATGCCTCCTGAAGGAATATCTAAAAGAGATAAGTAAATTGTGGATCTATAATAAAGACTATTTCAAATGTAACTCCATATAAATGAACAATATCTTTCATATATATTTTTCAAAACTCCATAAATTTTGTTTTATCATAAATGGGTATAATGTGAGATGATTTAGTTAACTATTCAGTCACCACCCATATCACATTTTTCTTTCTCTAGGTACATGGAAACCCAACAACATATTCTATATAGATTTTAACCCTATTCCAAGTCTAAACAAGATTTGGATGATGAAAACACGATGGTTTTTTGTGGTCAGACATGACTTGTAGACATGTATGACAATGAGACAAAATCAGAAATTCCCCTTCACATACATATCCACAAGAATAAATGCTACATGTAATAGAACATATTAATGGTTCTTGGGAGCATTTTCCACAAAGAATTATAGAATCCCCTATTAAATCTTTCATTACCCCTAATAGTACAACAATGCAGGTCTGATAGAAAATGATTTCCTTGGTGGAGAATGACTGGTTAGGAATGTTATACCCACCATAATGAGAGTCTATAATACCATTCAACACATCATAAAAAATGTGTTCATAAATAATCATTACAATGAGTGAGTATGTCGACTATATATAAGTTAAAGAATCTTAACCCCCTGATTATCATACTCCAATTTTAAATTTTACAAAATGTGCCATCAAGTTCCACTCTTTTGATGATTCTTTCATGGCCAAGATCGAAATATTCTTGCTCAAATCATTTGCACTGACAATTATTTTAACCATGGTATAGGTTTCCTAAAATTTTAATTACATTAGTTATTCAACCCAAAACCATTGTAGTATAATCCAATATTTTTTTAGAAAATATAAATTATGATTTTGTGGTCATAAAAAACAAGAAACCTTTCTCTGAAAATGTAGTGCCAACAAATTTTGAGTGCGTGTATCAAAACTACAAGTTGAATGTCATTGGTCAAATAATTATTCTCATGTGGCCAAATATTATGAGATCCATATTGAATGACATGATCACCACACATAATAACGTAGGACAATTCTGAAATTGAGAAATCAGAGAAGACTGAATAGCATTACCCAACCTCTAGAAGTGTCAACAATGACATATTAGTCAAAAGATACTTCATCTCAACAAAATAATTTTGGCATTTTTCATCCCATGAAAACAATACTCCCTTCAATGTTAAGGAACTCCATCGAGAATCTACCTTTAATATATCCTTTATAAAAAGGTGATAATATCGAACTCGACCCATGGAGCTCTGAATCTAAAAAAATTGTGGTTGTTCCCATGTCATAACAACCTTCACCTTCTCGATATCTACTGATATACGATTTTAGAAAAAAAATGTCTCAAGAAAATTTCTTCCAAAATAAATAAATGAATTTCGATATCTTGGCATAAATTTAGTTGTTTCTATAAAATTCTAGAACTATTATTAGAAGATGAACATGATCCTCCCGGACCATAGATTAAACAAGGATGTCATCAAAAAATAACACCACAAAGGTATGAAGGTACTCATGGAAAATCCTATTCCATAAACCCATAAATACTGTAATATAAGTGGTTAGAAAAAAAATTTCATGACCACATAATAATAATGGATGTGCCTACTCCAAAAGATGATTTTCTAAATGTGAGATTTTTTTATGAACTTCTGATGGTAACAATATAAAATGTCAAAATTAGAGAACCACCTTACCCTTTCAACAAATTAAATAGTTCTTTAATCTAGGGAAATGTATAATTTTTCATTACAATAACCCAATTGAATTTTTGATAATAAAAAATGATGTGAAGAGAACAATCAGGTTTCTTAGAAAATTGAGAACCAACACTGCCCAAGGTGACATACTTGGGAGTATAAATCCTTTCAGTAGAAGATCATCCTACTGAGTAATTATCTATATCATTTTAGATGGTTATATGAGGTCAGAGGGAATAAATACTATTTGAGTACAAGTTACCAAATCAATAGAAAAATCTACCTCCCTATCTGGTAAAAACCCAACAAAATTAGAAGGTATTCCATTGAAAAACATGCTGAAAAATGGATGGAGGTCACCGCTCAAAGTTTCTCATTCCAGATAAAAATAAAACACATATATTACTTTCCCTGACTCTAGATATGAAGGTTAGCCTATAATCGACCTCAGGTCCGATTCCACTTTAATGATATGACACACCACATATAGTGCAGTAATGGAGACCCATCGATGATATAAATCAATCCATGATTTATTGTCAATGAACCAATCTATCACAAATATTATGTTAAGTAGTTTCACATCATGAACCATAAAATTCCACAGAAGATCAAAATATAAAAAATATAAATCACAAGTGGGACTATAGAGAACCTTCTTTATATTTATTCTAAGGGGTGTAGTAATATCCATCCCACAAGATAAAATATCCATAAGAATATTTAAAAAAAAAATATAAAGGGTTAGAATAAATTAATGAGAAAGACATGCATCAAATAAAGTAGTCACTAATGATAATGATGTAGTGATAGTTCCTCCCATTGTCATTGGACCTGTGTCCACTTCCTCTGGAGACACATACACTACATGAAGAATATTTGTTCTGGATACTTGTGGCTTGAACCACATTGTCCTTAATCATTTAGATTTCACCATATTTTTATAAGGTGAAAATTTTCCCATTCTACTATAGTGTGAGTAATAAATATGGTATGACTTATGCAATTGACCATAGTGTCCTTAAGAGCCCCATATCTTGGGTGCCTTACTACGAACCCTCTTTGGGTGCCCAGGTTTTCCATATTGGTAAAAAATCAAGGTCATATTACAAGAACTACAGGAGGACAAGAAAAATAATGATTTATAGATCAACCATTAGAATAAAAACACATACATTTCCATTCAAAATAATTCACACTACTAATAAAATAAAAGGAAACTCTCGTCAGTTCTTACATTCCTGTTAGGTCTATTTTTCCCATAAACACTCTATCCAATGAATTATATAAGAATAAACCTTCAAAAAAACATTAAAAATGTTTATTAGATTGAAGTAAAAACTTGTACCATCTAGTATTTATATTCTCATTCGATATAACCTCATGTGAAAACTATAGTATCTCATAAAAATTGTTTTCGTACTCTATTACAAATATTTCAGCTTGATTGAGTTTGAAAAACTAAATTTTAGTGGCCATAAACATCGACTATGGTTAAAAAATTTCACTAAAAAAAGAATTTAAGTATTTACACTCTAACCCATCATTATTTTTCCCCATCCCCACATTTTCCCACCATATTTGGCGTGGTCCTCCCAGAATGAAGGTGGAACACTTCAGCTTTATATCGTTAGGTTTCTCCAAGAATTATAAAAAATGGTCAATCTTGCTCATCCATTCCTCAAACTCTAATAGAATATTGGAGCCTTTGATCTCTGGTGGTTTTGGGGGAAGTTGTTCCTGAGAAAAATTCCATAATGATTCCCATTGGGGTTCCACAACTGATCCTTGAATATAAACTTGTGGTGGTACTTGTCCCAGAGATTGGATAGTATACACAATCGGATCAACTAGACAAATATCCATGAGAGAATTTTAACATTTCAATTCATCATCAGCTTCATTGTAGATCCAATTTTCACATATTCATGGATGCATGTTGTAAAAAACATCACCATAAAACATAGAATACATTAGATTAACACTAAATAGATATTCATGGGAACTTTATACCAACATATAGACAAACAGGATCTATATTTCAATCAATCCAATCCAAAATCACAAAAAATAGAACTAATCCTCAATATGTCTTTCCCAAATCACCCCTAGTTACTTGAGGCTAGTTGAAGTGAGAGAAGAAAAAATTATAAATTCAAACTTCCTCTTAAGTCCCAATAATATTAAACAACTACATACTAGCATTATGGTAAGATGCTTATCCAGCACCATTGATACTTATTTTTCAAGAACCAACCTGGATACCCTGGTAACCTTATTACCAAGCTAGTCCTAACATATACCTAAGGGAATTATCAATGCCCATGAGTTGGTGACTAGTAGCTGGGATCATGAAATATGAATGTGGGAAATAATTTTCCAAAAACACAATAAAATAATGAAATCTAAGTAATTATTCATAATAGAAAAACTCCATTGGGAGAACTATAAAAAATATTGCAACAGAAATAATCTCCCAAATGTGAAAACATAAGATTCAAGAAAATATGATAACAACCCAAGTCCCAATATGCACAAATCACCAAGCTCAAGGATCAATAGATACTACCACCTCCATGTGGTTACTTACCATTTCTCACACCTAAAAATGTTAATATATAAACACCTGAAGTCACATGTAGGGCATGTGCTAAATGCTCAATATGGTCTCACCCAGGATTCCATAATAAGATGAAAACATTTAATTAAAAACTCTATGAGATTTATATTTTAAATAAAACATGAATGTAAGTTCAAAAGAATATTTAATAAACAAAACACTTTACAATTAAAAGGATGCAAATATATTAAACAAATGTATTAATGAACTTGTTATATATATTAATTTATATCAATTCATAAGGAATGGAAAAAATTTTACAGACATTGGAATATATATTTCAAACATAAACTATGAGAAACATGGTTATCTACAAATATGTATGATTGATCAGGTATTTAGATTCCCGAACACTAAAATAGTTTTCATGGAATTATGTTTACACACTTCCCATTGGAACTGTTCAAAGAAGACTCCCCACTATTCCATAGGGAATGTGACCTACTGAATATGTGTTTCTAGTGTTGTAAAGAGTAGAGTAAATTTATGAATAACTCAACTAAATAGGATTTAATTAGCTCTAATAGAAATCAAGGATGAGTAAATTATTTTAGGACTGCTTAAAATAAAATTAATCCCATTATACCATTTGAAATGTTCTAATTTCTTATTTAAAATAAAAAACAAGTTTTTAATAAAAACATGAATATCCATGATAAACCCAATGGGTTTTAATAAAAAAAAATTAAGATTTTTTTAAATTACCATTTTGAAATCAATTTCATCAAATAAAATTTAGATTTCAAATTCCACAATTAAATCCTATAATTAAATTTTACCAAATTACATCAAATTTCCAAAAACAACCTAATTCAATGGAATTGGGGAAGGGGTCCCAATTTCATGCCAAATACATTTTCATATCCAAAGACGCCAATTCAATGGAATTGGGTTTTGAATAAATCAATCAATAAAAATTTCAATAAATCATATTTAAATCAATAGATGAATTTATGTCAAGAAATATAAGGTTAATCAAATTTTCTAATCAGAATGGAAAAACTTGCATCTGGATCCTATGATCTCAAATTGAAAAGACGTAATACAGAATCTCAGTTGAAGAACATAGAATTTTTTAATTTGATAATAAAACCTAGATTCATTATGATAAATGGCATAAATTATATCCATAAAAAATATAGTGATCTAAAAAACCCCATTGAGGAAGAAAATGAGAATAGGAAACCTACCATGTAGTGATCCTACATTTCCCCCCATGATTAGATCCACATCTAGAATGGTTTATATGGGCCAAAATCACCTCTTGGGATCATCTATGTATGAATAAAATATAGGGGGTTGAGTTAGGTCCGTTATAAACCTAAAAAGTGAGTTTTAATATTTTAAAATAATATTTTCTTATTTGTTAAAACTCATGCATGGTTTCCTATATAGGGACACACCATTAGAAAATATGTGCACCCTAACCCTAAACCCTTTTTCATGGGTTTTGATAGTTTCTTGTAGGCAGTACATTGGTTTTCCAAACCACGATATAATGAAAAAACCTTTAGTATCTGGGATTTCATGGTTTTCACTAGGAGGGCACACAGTTTGGGAAAATCATGCTCCAACTATTCATAACCCATAAACATCCAAAATTTTACAAAATTTCAACCAATGAACCATAAAATAAAACACAACCAATGAATGATAAAAATAGGGGTTTAAGAGTATCTGAAAATAGTAACATGATCTAGTAATCCTTTCCCAAAACATCTTGGGGTTACATCAGTATGCAATTCATTAACATATTTTAAAAAACAATATAAACATTTATGAAAAACGAAGTTATTAGGAAGACCAAAGTTGTATGGAAAAATAATTACTATTTCAAGTGATAAAACATGGTTATACTATGATACTAACCATAACACACGGAATACCCATCCTAGTACTAACCATGGTATCTATCACTACACATTATTTATAGTTATATAAATTCAAGACAAATTGAATTCGCATGTTCTATATATTAATGAGAATAAATTTATATCATAATAACATGACACAACAAATATATCTCCCAATATAGAATCAACATTGAAAATATAACACAAATCATGCAATTAAATAAATAAAACAATATACCTCACAAAAATTGGTTTATGTGGAATTTAATCTAATGTCTCTAATCATAATGAATGAATGCATTGAAACCTCATAAAATTATAAACATAAATTCCATAAATGGTAACTCAGATGTCTGTTACCCATATTTTTCCTAGTAACATGAAAAATAGCATGACTGGTCCCATATAACTATATCCTTTCATCCATGTCCATGTTTATCTCAAAAGATCAAAAAATAAGAAATTTTTCTTTGATACCATTTTGTAATTCCCCAACCCAATCGATCATGTCTAAACTAGATTTATGCAAGACCTAATGTGAACCTACCCAAATTCAATAGCCTACCAACAAGAATCAAGGGTCTACATCCATCATGGGGGAGACTATACCATTAGTATCATATCCTAGAACTAATAATAAATAATTAACATATAATAAATAATTTGAGTAACATGGAAAAAATTAAAATATGTATTACATGTAATACAATGAATAAATTGGTTCTCAAACTGTAAATCAAAACTATATTAAAATAATGTGTAGATACATAAATTAGTTAAAGGGTGAGGTCCTCGAGTTTCCATCATAGTCTACCACCAGCTCTAGGCTTCACTTTATAACCATCATCCACAAGTCCCTTTCCCATACATGGATCTCTATACATGATGTTCATATGAACATCAAAATTATCATACATGGTTTGACTAATAAACAAAATTGAAAACCACTATATAATACATAACATGTGTTTTCATGTGTAACATGTGTATTCCATTACAATAATAATAACATAACATTTATAAGAAACCTTACAAACATAATAAGTGGCCAGCTTATACCTATGAATCCATTGACCCATAACAATGTATTTGGTCAAGTCTCCAGACCATCATATCCCATATATGCCTTGGTTTAAACCCGTATAACTTCATTCTATTACAATATAACATTGGTTTTGGACCTCAAGACTTCATCCACCTACAGTTTTTTCAGTTTTATATTTTACATCACTCAAAATAGTTCTCACTCCCTCTATAAGAGAAAAGATTCTAACAATGGTATACCACTATCAAGTACCAATAACAATTTACAAGGCATGGTAAAACACATAAAATAGTAGAAAAAAATATATTAAGATATCATCATGAGAATATGGTAGAAACTCATAAATCTTGTGATCATAATGACACATTGAAATAAGACAGTCTAGAAATACACATGGAATCAAATATCATAACAGGTATATTGGGATTTAAAAACACCCACATTCAATCACAATAAACCATAATAAAAAAGGTTTTATTACACAAGAATGTACTATGGAAACATGTGAAAACAAGTCCCCCATAAGTTAAAGATATTATTATCTCATTTTTTTCAATTTTCACCCCAAGTGTTGTCATGGAATTGTCACTAAAACCACATCGATGTGTTCATTGGCTCAAAACACTCTCTATGTATCCTTAAAGAATATTATTTTATTTTATAAATAAATAAATAGAAACCCCAAATGAAGTAATTTCTTATATCTTATAGATAACCTCAAATAAACATGATAATTCAATATTATTCTTCCTAGAAACTCTATATTATTACATAGAATGAAATTAAAATTCCAGATGTGATAATAATCTCTCCCAAGAATAAATCCTGGATTAATGGGGTTAAAAATTCATTTATCACTATTCTATAATTTCAATGTTATTATCATTTAATGTATCATTTGTCCTTTTATATAGAAGAAAAGGAAGTATTAGATTTATTTTTTTATCTTGAATGAGGAAAATCAATAATAAATCCTTGCCTTGATTAATATCCCTTTTATAGATTTTTCTCTCAACAATAGAGGAGAGAGAGTCTATCCATGAATGGAAGGTGAGATTAAGATCCTTGTTTAATCAATATGGGTTCAAATATATCACAAAAATTAATTTCTTGACCACTTGATCTTGATGTAAATAACTGAAAATGAATGCCAAAAGGGTAGAGTATTTTCATGAATGAAAATTATGTAAAGGCATGGAAAATTAGTTAAAAAAACTAAAATAACAATTTAATATTAATTTTACCAGAATCATTAATGTGAACTGTTTATATTATTTATTAAAATTAGTTATTTGTTTTACACATGTATGATGTATCAACTCCAATGATTTTACGCTTTAAGAAATCATCAGATATGGATAAAGTCTTGAGTTGCAAAAGAATATAAGAATTTTTTTAAAATAAAATTCACCAAATAATGATAATGTATATTTGTAATATGGTTTACCATTATGAAATGTGTATATTTCATTTATGTGTGGAGGATTACCCTCATGAATCCTTTGAAAAAGAGAGGTTGTCCTTATGTAGATAACCCCACCTTTAAAATGTGTTTTAGGTACACATAAAATGAATTTATAAATGGGATCTTACCCTTATATAGTTCCTAAGGTAATCCAACACACCCTATTAAAACCTGATCTTACATTTATATAAAACATGTTGTACCCTTACATAGCATTTAAAAAAAACAAGGTTTCCTTTATATAGGCCATGCATTACCCTTACAAAGTGCATGAATCAACTCACAAACCCTTAAAAATTGTATATACAAGTTACCCAACCTTAAAGAAACCCATATAATAACCCTTTAAACTAATAAAAAATAATGAATCCTCATCATTCCCATACATAATGGATGTTTACCACGATGTAACACTTTTAAAAAATGATTCACTCTTATGAAACTTATATAAACCACCCTGTGTATTCGTAAGAGGTGAATAACCTTATGTAGACCATATACTATGAGTAAGTGAAATTATAAGTTAATGATTATTTAATTTCCATTAAATGGGAATATAAATTATAATTATAATTATGATTTAATAATATTTAGAAATTTAAAAAAATAAATCCTGGTTAATATATGGTCATGTAATGAGGCCTCATAACCACCACATATTCAGTCACATTCATCAATTTTATTCTTGTTGTAATAAATATTAGTTTGTAACATTTAATTTATTTACACACTATATAGTCCAATGTTGTCTAACCAAAATCTATATCACATATGGAATAGTTTTATAGATTTCATTGTTTTATTCATAACCATTTATTGGTTATATGATGGTGGATAGAGAAGATATATAATTCATTGGATTAAATAATTAATATAACTGAAATGAGTAAAATAGGAAATTGTATTCCTTGATCAATGATTAGTAAATAATTATAACTTTTAATGTGAAAAATATAATTCCACCTGATGATTTTCAGTTAAATGGTAGTTTTAGTGGTCAAAATAACCAAGAATTTTTTTATCTGATTCAATGAATAATCAATGAGACGATAAAGAATAATAGTTTTGTTGTCATGAACCCATACCCAAAAATTGTACCTCTCCTCGGTAGATTATGATGGACGGTGGATGGTGACCACCCAATTCTGGCCCCTAGTAGGCCCCAGGTCTGAGACTAGCACCAAGGGTATTACAAACACACATATGGGAGGCACTGTCCTCTAAGAGAACATGAAAAATAGGTAAATAAGAAATATAGAACAATAAAATAATTCTCGAAAAAATATAAAAATAAATACCATTTAAAAACATGTTGTAACATATAATACAATATTATATGAATGGAAAGCTACTAGTACCATAATGGTAAAGATGGAAACCACTATAAATCCAAAATAACTCCTCCAAAACCAAGAGTTAGTAATATCTCTCCTGATCTATATCCTTCTCTGGGGGATGTTAAAATAGTTTATATATAGATTTGGGGAGTATAAAAGTATACAAGGTAGGTCCTCCAAGGACCCACGTATGAAAATCATAATGAAAACATGCTAAATCACATTTAAAAATAGTGAAACTAACTCATCGCCAAAATAGGTATACTATATTCCTAGCCTCACCTTGGCTAATTTCCACTAGGTATTAAATTCAAAAGAACATCTAAAATAGAAATTATACATCAAGGTAACCCTCCTATAATTTCTACACTAGTTTTATACTCATCAAAAACTTATCATGTCCAAATATATCTCTCCCAAAACTTGGACAACCAAAAGTAACCTTGGAAAGGCATCACATTATGCACCTCATGCATCACATCATCACATAGTCCCATATCAAATTACTATATATATTTACAAAGTAGTTTGTAAGATCCACCACTTCCTATATGATTCATATCATACAAAATGTATTCTAACTCAAGCCATTACAACCCATACACCCAGTAAGGATACACAAACCATAACAGCCTAAAAATTTAATAACTATAATAATCCATTAGAAAATATATCAGTTAATACAAGTGTGTAAAATTACCTAAGGCCATACAACCCTATACAAACATATATTTTAAATCTAACTACCATGATTACCAGCACATGTAACTTCTAAGAGAATAGAGTTTGGCTATAGGGGTATAAATTCATCCATCCTCCTACCGTGATGGTAGGGAAAACCCCATACCAGAGTCCACTAAGTTTCAGTCAACCTAACAGTCATTGGTGGTCAAACATATGAAATCACAAAAATGTACTGAATATAATATAGATCACAACCACACTATGGGAATAACCTAGTCATAGACACAAATAAAGATAATATCACTCAACTTCTAGCTACAATTGTAAGGAACATATATCCCATAAGCACACAAGAATAAAAAAATAGCTACACTAATTACTTCATTCCTTTTTATCACATACATCAATTAATTAATTCATTATAAAAAACTAATTAATAGTATTATTCTATATTAAATTAAATTAATAATCATTGTAAATTCCACTCAGTTGAGGAATAATCAAATTTGACTCCATGGTTTCCCTTGATTACCACGTTTTAGCATATTCATTCCATTAACACCAAATTCAGGGTTTAAGAATTATTAATTCCTTTTTATCATTATATGATAACAGTTGTATTATATGATACTCTTCGTAAGTTACCACCAAGAGGAAACATGCAACCAAGCACATCCAGTTTCCTCACGTAGTGGGGAATATAAAGTAGATAAAACTATAAACTATGAAATAAACCAATAAATAGATTCATAACAGAGATTAACATCTGATAACATCACATCAATGGAAAACATCCAGATTTGGCCCAATATATCGTCTCTAGTTCAATATTTTACCCACACATATATATCCAGATTCATCTCACCATCACAGACATCTACTGCTCCCACATCATTTTGGAAACCCCGCCACATCAAATCATCCCTCCCAATATCCAATCAAAACCGGTCCTCCCCCTATAAGAAACCATATAGAAATTATCATATTCAGATCACATCTCATAAGAAGAAAAAAACAATCGAGAACATTTAATAGGGAAATATAGGCCAAAAAACAAGGCATCCAACCTTCACACCAAAACAATTTGTTAAGGCTCGAAAATCAAGGCACTATACCTTCTCAGGAAGACATGAAACTGAATCCCTAAAAATTAGAAATAAAAATCAAACAATTTTTATTTCATCTTGAATTAATTGATTCATTATAAATAGGTTCCAAATATGGGTAACTTTAGGTATTAAACTATATCAAACGATAAAAATATATACATGATCTTAGCATTAAAACCATTATAATTTTCATATTCTTATTATTACCATCAACAAGCATTGATAGGCATCACATTCTTTATCAATTCCATTAAATCGTGGAATATTACATTTAATTATACATGAACATTGAATCAATTTTATCATCATCAAATTACAATAAAAACTAGATTGTAAACATTTACATTATTTAATTATTCTTTATCCAATTAATTATGAATTAATTCTGGATTTACAATCTTTATCAATTTCAACCTGATACACAAAGAAAAATTAAAATTCAAAAAAAATTAAAAGAAAGATATCAAAATATATAAAAACATAAGAGGAAACCTAGTATAACATTATAAATTTACAATACAAGATCACTAACCAATTTTTTATTAATCAAGATAAATTAATATTCTGTAAATTTCATTACGATCAAAATTGAAAAACCATGATAAATTTCTGATTTCACTTAAATAAAAGAGAATAAATGAATCAACAAACTCAATGGGGTCAGTGTTCTTTACATGAGAATGGACCAACAATACAGATCCTGATCAACATTCAGGTAAGAAGTTGTATCCTTCCATGGATTCTAGGGAATAACCAAACAAAAAACTTCAAAGAAGACTCCATTAGAAAAATGGGGATAAATCACCACCACATTTAAATATTATATGGATGAAACTGGATGTATGAAATATAAAATAAATAGGGATAACATACTGTAGATCAACATAGATTGGAGACGGGAATCCAAGGTTAAATCCCTATCAAATTAACCCCAAAAAACCCGGGAAGCAGGTTTCAAACTTCCAGGAAAATGATAAAAGTCGTATGATTTTATTTAATTGAAAGCTACATCATCTCTTATATGAATAATACATAGATGATTTACTGGATGTGAACACCCTTTTTATGTCATCTATATGTTATGATTATGATATCATCGAATAACATGTTTCTTAAAAGTATTTCTTCTTCAAAATTAACACATCATGTAACACCCTATGAACTGGCCTCAAAAGCTATGAATAATGAATACATTCTGTGAAACACTCATGAACAATTTATTCACCCTATTTTAATATTTTTGTTTCCAAAACCATATAAAAGTAGTTAGGGACTCCTCCAAGCAACAAAATTATTTGAAAAAAAAAATGAAAATGGTTAGGCTATATGGATTCAATACCATACATTTTATACCCATTAAATTATTATTTTTCTTGAGAATCAAAAACCATGACAAGATAGGAAATAAAACGGGGTTCATCATCAACATTCCCATTAGATACCTCTCAATGATCCTTCCATCAAAAGAGATCAACCACCTCATCAGAGGAAATAATCACAATACCATACAATAATATAACCATCTCTTAAACACTTTCCAAATGGAGGTAATTATAAAATTAATGTAAATATCCAACATGAAACAATAGTAAATCTTCTCAAAAACAAGAAAATTCATCATCTAAAAAACAAAAAAATCAAGATAAGAGATAAACATGAAACATATTATGTTACTGAGTGTGAATATGTAACTTTCATTCTCATATAATATACATCGCACCACAGTGATTCTACAAGACATGAATCAAGTAAATATCTTGCTAACACAACACCCAATCATGGAGGTCTGGGATATCCATAGGATGCTCCTCAAAGGTCACATCATCATAAAATTATATCTCTCCCCAATAAAAGATAGGAGAGTCTTCAAGGGAAAAATGATGGAGCTTTGACACAATAATGACGTCATATATTATGCTCATTTATAATGGAAGTGCAATTTGATATGGAATGGCTCCAAAAATATCAAATAACTCAAAATTTATATCAAATCAAGGAGAAATATTACTCCCACAAATAAAATAATACTTCCCCTTATGATAAGTCACCTTAATGAACACATTATATCCAATTTCTAATTCCAGTTGTCTCTTCCTATGTCTGGAATTGAAATTATAATGATCCTCCATAACCTTCATCCTCTAAAAAATAACCTAAACCATATATGTTGTATGTCATACCAATTCCTACTAGAGAATTTCTACCTCTCAAAGCCCAATCTTGCATAATATTGAACTTCAAGGTTAGTCGTATGATGATTCAAACAAAACCATACCATGTTTGGAATGAAATATATTATTGTAATATAAATATTACAAGGTATGGTGATTTATACATGAGCCTCAAAAATCGAAGACACAATTGCACCGGATGACGTGATGAGTCTGGATGGTCAGACTTGTCTGACCATCTATTTGCAGATGACAATTAGTGATAAGGAATTAATGAGAGCCAAAAATAATAATGGATACCTCCCCAGAAATTATAGGAAAAATGAGGATACTAATCAAAGATTATCATCCTTGGGACTCCATAGACTCACCCACCACCTCTTGATATAGCCTTGAAAAAACCACCAATAATCACCACTCTCTTATCACTATAAAGTTGATTTTTTTAAATAGAAGAGCCACTATCACACATATATCATCATAATTTACCTGAGCTAGAGGTAAAACAATATTGAATTCCATTGAGATGAACTCCCACTTATAATAAGGTATATTAAACGTCTAGAGAAATCCAAAATGAATATAGTGCATAGAAAGTACCTTTTTCCAGACCAAACATTTCGAAACAAATTCTACAACAATATGCTTCATCCTATGCATCCGAAACATACCTCTAAAATCTAAGTAAATTTTTTTCAGATGGGAATGTACTTACTAAAGATAATGACATATAACATAGATAAACATATTTTCAATTTCTATATTAACTAAAATAATTCCCTAGAAGGGCACTCAGTGTTGTCCATACTCAGACCAAAAATGAGGGGAAGCGTGGAAAACAACACAGTTTCTCTAGAAATCCACCTCGGAATCCCCTAGATAGTATTTCTTCACATGATGCACCAAATCAGACCACACCATCACCTATAAAAGAAATCCTCTTCCAATTACATATCCCACATATAGATGCATTGTTTCGATCGGGGGAGTAGTAACACTGGACATCATTGGCCTCTATGGACATTGGAACCCTGATACATCTGGGTTTTTTCCATTTATGATAGGGATTCTCAACAGCATAAAATCCCAAGGCATCCCACGTTGAGTGCGGGGAATTATATTCCATAGGAAAGTCCTTGAGATTTTCCTTAACTTTCATTGTTTTACCCATGGTATGTCATGAGATTAATGTATAGTGTAGATAGATAAAACCGATTTGAACATTTATTGGAGTGGATCCGAAGGGTGAATCCCCAAGAAGGATTAACTAAGGGGTTTACAGGATGGGTGAATCAATACTTCCAATGAATATTGATATGTGGATGCTTGGGTCCCAGTAAAGGGGATGTCAGTGTTCACCATTGATGGGGATTGATCCTTAGGTATGTTTCCTATGTACCATGTCCAATGATACAGGGGACAAGACATGCATATTTAGAAGGGGTGATGAATTGGGGCATACACAAAGGAAAACGTCCCCAGAGACATGTTGGGACTTAGACAAGGATGGCATCCCATCGCAAGAGGGGAACTCTTGGTTGGATGGTTATGGATTGTGTGGGGCTTATGAATTGGTCGGTGCCAAGTGGAGGGCATGATAATACTGAGATATGGTATCCCATGTAAGAATTGTTATGGATTATGGATGGTTGAACAATGTGAATGAGAGGAATGGGATGGAACCAACATAGTTGATGGAGATGTTCGGATTGAACTTCAGAATGTCTTCTTACGTATCGCCATGGCAGAGAATCAATGTCCATGTTGTTTTGTGGGAGAGATGAGTCCCCTGAGGAGGGGGCTGTGAGAATGGATTCATAGATGGAACTCATAGGAAGTAGAACCCCTGTGTTGGGGCTTAACCTTCCTGAGGAAAAAAGGATCAATGGATAGACCGGGATGGGACATGAGTTATGGTATTAACCCTTTGAGAGGCATCCAAAATATCCCCATGTTTTGGAATAATTGTCTATATAGATCAATAAGGGTCATTGAATTGGGGTGTAGACAATGTACAACGACTCAATGACATGTTTGGGGTTACACATGGATAGTAGCCTGAGCTTGATATAATGCCTAGGGGTGGACCATAGAATTGGATCTCAACAATTGGGAATAAAAAGGATTATTGTATCTTGAGATTAAACCTCATGGAGGACACTGACATACCATGTCATCAAGATAGGGTTCAAATCCCACATAGTTTGTATGAGACAGTTTAACGTCATGTAGGACGAAAATGGGCATATAGTTTAACATCATACAGGATTGGGGTGAATTGACATGAAGTGGTCGGGACCTATGTGTGATGGGATTGAACCTTGGTGAGGCTTCCAACACACCTTTCCAGGAGAGAAAAAATATAAAATTCCATGTAGTTCAGTGAAAAATATGAGGCTTACACATGAAGGAGGACCAAATAGGATGACATGGTCAATGCTTACTCAAAGCACGCGTGAGTCTTGCTCAGTGTGGGAAACAAGAGGCACCATAGACCAGATGTACACATCATGAAAGCTACAACCACATGGTATAGAGTAGAGATTATGCATGGTTGGTGGCCCAAATAAGTAATAGGGTATTATTCCTGGCTAGAGGCCCAAAGAGGTTACAGGGGTTACACATGGCTAGCAACCTGATGAAGTAATAGGGGATTACACTAGGCTAGCGGCCCAGTGAGATAAATATTGGTACTTACTCTAGGATGGAGTCCCAATGGTGATAAATCCCAAATGGAGATTGATGGGGTAACGAAGTTCCATGTTCCCATATCTCCTCCGTCCTTTGCACACATAATAAGCGAGGAGGAGAAAGGATGTTACCTCCGGCATGAATGGTTTGTGGTTTAAACCAAGGTGGTTTACCATCCCCACGAACAAATGCTATTCTATGCAAGGTTTTCTCATTCCATGTGAGGAAGATATCATTCCGCTACAACCCAGTTGGTGTGGAAAATGACTGAGGTGGGGCCCCATGTGTGCGTTGCACGGGGTGATGAAATAGTTTAATGTCATGTGATCAGGATGAGGGTTCTTTTCAATTTAAGATCCTGCAGCTCGGAAGATGAGAAATCACTTAACGCCCCTAGGATATAAATATCCTAAACACGTTAACCCTTGGTGGTGGGAAGGCACTAAAAATTCCATTTGGAGAAGGGGTTATGGAGTGATCCATTGAGGGGATCTAGTTAACATGTATATGTGAAGAATAAATAGTCGTTAGTGTGCCTACATGAAGAATCATGGGGCTAAGAAACCCAATACGACGGACCTCCATTGGGAACTTGAAATCACATTATACAAACCTGGAGGGTCATATAGGTGAAGCATGTGAATGATTGGGGGTCACACATAAGATTGGCTCATACATGGTGCCTTATGGTGAGGATGACACATGATGAAAATGAGTAGGGGATCACACAGAAAGATAGGTTGCGCACTAGATGGAAAATATGAATGGAAAATGAATATATGCACACAATATTTTCACATTACGAGTGGAATCTTGGTAACAAGAGGAATCATTTGTGTGAAAATGCCTGAGATTAAAAGAAAATATGACATGGATAAATCCCGAGTAGGCCCACCCAAAGGAGGGAACATATGATACCTATAGTTCAAGATTCAATACCTCAAAGTCATGGTGTTTTTTTCATGGTCACGGAATTGGTGTTCTTTTTGTGTTAGAATATTTTTTTATCTTTTGTAACCATCCCCAAAGGGCGTGGGATACAGTCCAATTTATATCCGCAAAATTCAGAATCGACAAACAAGATGAGCTGTGTAAAAGAGGACATTTGAAGTTGTATTGGTAACAAAAGGGTTCCCATGGCTAAGTAAATCGCCTGCACATTAAATTATTCCATCACACCATTGCCTTGGTGGTCTTGAGAATGGAAACCATGGAAATATTCCCTTGATGTTGCATTGGGAATTCAGGGGTTTATGCGCCTAAGGAAATCATGCGCTTATGTCATTTGTCTTTCATGCCATTTCCTTGGTGGTATTTCGGATGGTCATCAAAAATATCTTCCATTATTGTTTCATTTGTTACGTAAGGTTTAGTGCGCATATGGGAATCTTGTGCACACCCCTTAATTCTTGTTCGCAACTCCCTCTAGCATCGCGGAATTGAACATTGATTCCAAAACATCCCTCAAATTCTTTAATAGTGCACATTCATGGACCTATCTGAAATTCGGTGTCAATAAATCCCCCCCCTCAGAATCATAGTTAAAGGGGGACTCGAATGTTGGATTTTGATGGTCATGCTGAAATTAAGGGGAGATCCATGTCAGTGTGTTCAAAAATTACCCTTTCGCATGAAATCCAATTCCACATGCACAAAATGGTCAGCCCAATCTTATAAATTGTGTTGGGCCACCCCTAGACCCCACATTTACTTTTCTATACAATATGATCATTCTCTCCCATGTGTGAAAAATGTCAATATCTACGTGCAAGTTCTCGCTACTGATTCTGAGATTTTTATGCACCCCTAGAATCTTTTATGCCACAATCCATTCTTTCGCACACCCTACTTTAGTGGTATTGATGCGCGCAGTAGACTGTCCTGTATACAAATCTCCAGATATTTTGTGCACATCCCTTTGAGAATCGGAAAACCCAACAAAAATGGCCACTCAAAAGTCTAACACTGAGATAGAGGACACCATAGCTACAAGAAGGACTATGATGATCACAATCCCTCAAATTCTTCATCCTAGAAGGGTCATTTCAAATATCCAAATTCTTTTTGGAATGCTAACACAATATCAAAAGGATAATGTACTGACTTATAGTCTACCTAAATAGAACATTATCATTTTAGAGGAGTTATGAATCCCATGCATTGAAACCGATATGTCGCGGTCAGGGGTAACAGATGAGGATAGTCTTACACAGTTAAACATCACGAATAATGATTATCCCGCTAGGCTGATAGAGAACACAGACATCTACATCCAGAATCTAAATACAAGGACTAATGTAAGAAGTGTTTTGGTTCCTAATGACTCTTCATATCATTATGCGAGTACATTCAAGAGAAACATTAACAATGAGACAAAGGGATGTAAAAATGGGACATCATGTATGGGGGTAATCACACGAGTGAATGGGAATGGGTGTACAAGGTATGGTATACATGAGAGGATTTTAGGATAGATTTGCGATCTATCATGGTTTTTGAAGCTATTGGGACATTTCATATTCACTTTGACCTTTAATAAGACCTGATACTGGAGTTGTTCAGCCAGTGGCCCCTCGATACTAACACCTTCCATCATCACCACTCAGTGGTAGGCATCAGTTTGAGGTATGTCCACTGCATTGGTGAAATCCCATTGGAGGGGTACCAGTATGATGATTTCCTCCCAACTGAGAATATATGGGGGATATATGAATTTTCTAATGTTATTCGCACTCCATGTGATGGAATGTGACCATCACTATTTAAAATTTCTTGAATCTGTCGAAAGACTCCTAGAAAAAAAGGGATCAATCTCATGATCAGATGCCCTACGAATTTGGACAATAACATGTTTTGGACCCTTGTGGGTCAGATAGTAAATTATTGGAAAGTCCCATTGAAGTTGAGGATGTTCCTACAAAGCATAATGTGTGGTGTTCTAGTAGCTTGGATCGGTGTAGAAATCAAATGTGTATCATATGTTCCGACCAGCTATTCCAGGTAGTTATGGAGCATGCGATGGATTCCAAAGAAAGTATATATAGAGGTTTGGGAAGAGAAAAAAACTTTCATTCTTCTCCAATTGTGGCTCATTTTATGACTATAGGATTGGGGGAAGTCATCACCCCTATCAATGTCAATGTTGGCCTATCAACAGTGTGTGGCGACCATTGGACAAAAACGTACCCTGAGGCGATTCTACAGAAACACATCCTACAAATCAAGGTGGCTAGTGTGGATCCCAATGAGTGAGGAGGCAGACGAGGTGTTGATGGGGAGGTGAGACCAAGAATAGTCTAGGCAGTTAGAATGATACGGTATAAAACTTAAAAGGTGGGAGTATCACAGTGTGAGAACAAGCCTCCACCTTATGAGTAGGGGTGGTCCCACGAGCGGCATCATGGGCCAGCTAGGGAACTTCCTTTGATGTTCTTAAGCCACATTCTAATGACGACTGTCGATGATATCTTCCCACCTATATAGACTTCTTGGAGGACACTTTTTCAATATATGTCCACCAAAGAGTCATGGAAGAGACTGGTGCGTACTGGGATCGACTTTCCAAACATAGGGAACATTTAGGTGGTAGATATTGTAAACATTCATCGTCATCATGCACAAATGACAGCCATTGATACGTACACATGCCAGTGAGGGAGGTATGAAGAGATGAATCTTCTGGTGAAAGTGATGCTTGGACAAGAAAATGACCTAGAAAAGATGCCATCCAAGGATGAATACGAAGAGGAATAAGAAGTGGAAGGGGAAGAGGTGGAATAAGAGAAAGAAGACATATAAAAAATGAATAACTAGAGGAATATGTTGAAGGATCAAGAGGTGAGGACTCTAAGAAACATTCATTTTCTAGGGAATCCCGCATGAGAGTAGTGAAATCGCAGGCTCTAAAGTAGAACTATCTGAATAGCTCGATGTGAGTTTCTAGAACTTTTCTCCAATGGCCATTCTCTTATCTCCATTTGAACCTATAGACAAAACTATGTCCTATTTCGAAACACGTTAATGATGGTAGCTAGGAAGCCTTCCCTGCAAGTGACGAAGATGTACCCAAGGAGATGAGAGAACATCCTTATGAGATTGCACCATTCAAAACTGATCATGGTGGGGAACCAACATTGTTTGGAGTGGACAAAAATTAACTAGAAGGTAGGGATGAAATGGTGGACTCTTATTTTCCCTCTATTTCAATCATTCAGAAGGAGATGGTGCTAGTGATCAAGCTAGAAGGAGCCGACATATATTCTATGTTTTCTACTCCCACCATGAGGTAGGCATAGGATACTATCGTTCTTGGGTCTTGTATTTTTTACCTTCGTTCGGTCTCATCATTTATTGGGAAACTCAGTTGTCTAAGTTATTTATTCCAAATGCATTGAATTGAACGATGGAAGGTTGGAAAACCATTGAGTCTGGAATATCTGCAAGAGCACTACAAGTGATTACACAAGCTCTTGTAGAGCCAACTATTCATTCCATTCCCACTATGGTTCTCAGGGTGCCAGAAGCTGTAATCATGGGTGATAATTCTACCAGGGTGGAGCTCTAGGCTAGTGAGGCTGAGGTCACTGAAGAATAGATAATTCCATAAGAGGACCTTGACACTGAACTCCTGATTAATTTTCCAGAGTACTGGACTATAGATCCGGATGAGTTGGAAGACAATGACTCAAACACTGCTAAGAAGAGTTGTATGATTTGGTGCAAGGAATAAATGTTAATCAAACGCTTTATCATTTGGACATAGGATGAATGGTTGAGCCGGATGAAGTCACATTACACCTAGATACATTTTCATTGTTCTAGATGTGTGGATTATCACTGTATTCATATCATGATCCATGATTATATGGATGAGAAAGTAAGGGAGGGTATTCAAGGCTCTGATATTGTGTGCTTCCAAAAGGAGACAGAGAATACATTGAAGTTCCTTAAGAAAAAGCAAGAAGTCAAATGCCTTAAAGAGAAATAATAGGAAAGAGGAGGATTTATCAAAATCTATTTTGAGATAACTTAATAGTTGAGTGCCCAACTAGTGCACGCCCAGGTGAAGGTTGTACAGCTGAGTCACTAAATGACTGATCTCCAAGCTGAGCACACGTGAGTGCAGGCCAGAGCTAATGAGGTATACAATGTAGCCATTGATGAAGAGAGGGCTCTTTATGGGTGGGATGCATCCCAAGATTCTATAATCTAGAAGTTGTTAGAACTAGAGAAATCCATCAAAGGTATTGATCCCTAAGGGGCCTATTTTGGCAGAACTGATAAACCTTTATCCCTCAGTTTTATATTGAGAAATGTGTGTGTGGACTGATTATTTGCATTCATGTTTATTTTAAGGAATTCTAACCATAACTATGAAGTAATTAGTAATAAATACATAAGATCATGTAGTACATGATCGGTCTGAGAAATAAGATAAGACTATGTAAATATTCACTTTGTGTATGGGATCATCAGCTGAACTTCGAAAACATGTCATCTGGATGACTGGATAGTGTCTTTTTAATGGTAAAGGGGTCCTTGACCATGGAATAGGGTCCTTAAAATTTTCCAATTGCCTCTTTCCCAAAATGCCCTGTTGTACGAGGGGGATACTGTCCAGGGCATTCGAATCAATCTGAACAGAGGGAAGTGTAGAGTGTGAATCATGATATCATAAATTTGTTACACTATAGGGGTATCATGAAAATGGAGGATGACTATTGACTGTGTTCAAATAACAGTATCCCTATCTCATTAGAATGAAGTGGGGACAACAAATTAGGGATGATCACTGACCATGTTGGAACAATGGGGACAGACTCAACATTTCATCGATAGTCTTATAAAATGGATCCCTAAGATAGTGGGGGACCCATATGTCAGGCATCCCCACTAATTGGGGGTTTCTTTAGTCTTGACCAAGGATGAGGATCTATATAATTGGCATGAAAATCATGGAAGGTGGAGTGGTGGGTAGTTCAGATGGAGTCCATTACTCTTGAAATTATTCCATGGTGATGAGGACGCATTAGGTGAGTGCATCTGCCTCATCGTGGATAATACATATTTATTAAAAATATATATCTAGAGAGAACCTAGAGTGATCCAAAATTTTACGTTATTCAATTTTGGAAAATAGACACATTGTTTGACATCATACAATACGATGGACATTGAAAGGGGGGATCCCAAATGGGAGATTACGTGGTGCGGCCATTCTAGACCCGATGTGAAGGAGGACCCTAGTTATCCATACCACACCATGTAATCCTACAGGAAATGTTAGGTGGAGAGACCAAAGATGGAAAATTTTGGGTTGGTCCTGAGATAAAGTGTTAAGGTGTTCTGTTTTACAACATTAGGATGGGAATCAAGCCACACATAGTTATGGATATAGCATGGTAGGATACCAATGATAGGGAAAATACTGTCATGCAGGATTGTCCTAGCACCAAAAGAAGCATTATAGGATAGGTTGTGTTTGTTGTTTTGGGTGGATGTGTGTTTTTTATTGAAGCGACAAACCTAGGATGGAGAATCTGGGCATCCCTATATAAATCAAGCCATATGTAGGCCTTAACATATGGAATGGTGGAGGACTGATACCAAACATGATGTCCCCTTGAGCGAGGACACCACAATGTAGTGTTGTTTTTTTGTTGTGCAGAAACGATGATAATGACATAGTTTAGGGTTATATTATTGGACCAGACCGGTTATTTTAACATCAGGCAGTATAGACAGAACAGTTTAATTTCATGTGTGACTGGGTTTCATTGTTTTAGTTCGTAAGGCTTTGATGCTACTGGAAGAACATGATTTTAGATGGAATGTGCATGGTGTGATAAAGCATACCCGACGTGAATGAAGACAAGGTCCACACCACACCGTGGAAAACTCTAGAAGAGAAACCATTGAACGAGGGGCTATGAATGTTTAGAGGATATGGGAATGGACATGATAATAAAATGTATGGGTGTTCCTACATATCCCATTGGGATGGTAGTCAATCCATATGTAGTTCTGGAATATGTCATGAAGTTTATTGTCATACGATGAGGATAGTGGAAAGATAGAGTACCACCTAAAGGGGGAGTATGTGGTGAGACTATTGAAGACCGGATATGAATGAGGACATAAGACCACATGTTTCACATTGTAATCCAATAAAAGTATGCAGGTCTAAAAGGCCAAACAAAAGAGACAATTAGTGGTGCATGAGCTTGAATCGGAGGTGACTTGTCCAACAGTTCTTATGTATCCCATAAGGATAGGAATTATGTCATACATAGTTATGAAAGGATCCATGCAGTTTAATGTCATCTGATAAGGACACGGAAGATATTATTTTGTGGTCATAGAGCTGAGACCATTGGGAGGTGAGACTCTTCCAAGCGGGCGTAAACCTTGACAAAATCCTTAAGCCCATGTGAGTTGTGCTCGATGTGTGAGACAATGGTGGATAATATCTTCATGAATTATAGAATATAGAGAAAGGGGAAACAGTGTGGAGACTCAAATGACACCACACCATGGATTCATCCACTTAACGAGCAAATTTAATTGAGTAATAAACCCATGATAATAGAAATTCCACTAGGATATGATGTAGTGGAAAATGATTTGAATCACACGGCCAATATTAAAGGAATAATGGGTTTGGCGTAATGATGGAGGATAAATATTGGATACATTAGGAACCCAAAATCCATATCATGATACCTAAAATGGGAACAAAAAAACGAGTGTCAAGAACTGACCATATTTATAACATGGGACTTGTGTCAAACTGTCCATCGAAACCCATGGTGATGTTGGCCTTAGACAGTAGGACATCCCTAAGGCCTAGAATCTATACCGTTCAGGGGTCCCTTCGAATGTGAAAGACGATTGTAACACATGAGACTTTTATGTTATATAAATCATCAATGGAATCTTTTTCTACACAACACTTTCTTGGCTTGCTTTACACGCAATCGCGACCTTCCTCGATAGCTTGCGTCGTACGCAATACCGAGTTTCACTATACAACAATATGCTATTAAAACTAGCCGTTATGAATAGTAATAACCACTTTTTGAAATTTTATAAATTTTATTTTTCAAAATGCACTTCATTTTTGGGCTCAGAATATCGAAATTAGCCTAGGGTGAAATTTTGGTATTTTTCTGAAAACTTTCAATTTTTGATGAATAGTGAAACCACTAAGTGGTAGGTTAAAAAGTGAATTTTGCATAAAACTTAATTTTACCGCTTCTGTGAATGGAATTTCAAAAATCCGACAGACACGGTTGATATCAGTAAGTAAAATGTGGTTCAATGAGATAAAAATAATTTTTTGGTGAATAGTAACTTTTTATTTTTTTTACCGCGGTTAATAGTAAATAGGGTAACTAAGGGTAAATATGATATTAATATTACCCTAACACATGTCCTAATTCTATTGGAAAAGTGTAATTCGACCAAAAACAAACTTAGGAATAAAATATGACCATTTAGGCCCACTTGGATTAGATTAGGACATTTATTATTAATTTATTTAAAGATGGGTTAAAATAGTTAAAATCAAAGTTTAATAATTAAATCATTTTTAATATGGGGTTATACATAAGATAAATTCGACTATAAATATTCATTATAAAGCTAAAAATATTTCCTACATAATGTTATTTTATTTGTAATTTTTAGACATTAAATAATTTAATTTATTTATGACACAATGATGATGCAGTAATTATCTTATTTATGAAATATTGATATAATTGATGTTATAAACACCAAAATAAATGTAATTTGAGACTTTTTATGAATTAAACAAATTTTCTAGGTTACTATGATATATTAGTGTTGATTTAATCAACTTGGTTCGAACATATAATTCTGTTATGACTTTCACAAAAATCATATATCAAATAGTGTCAAAATTGACACAAAATAGTTTTTAAATAAAATATTATATTATTAATTGTTATTTTATTCCTAAAAATCTAAGGTTCGGCCAAATGACTTAGATAAGGATATATATATTAATAATAAACAATTTGGGGTTCTTTTGTCATGTTATAGTAAATGTATTAACCATATAGTGAAAGAAAACAAAAAGACATGGTAAAAGTTAAATTATTTAACTTAGAGTTAAATCTAATTGATAAGGTTAAAATAATACCCTAAACTTGTCTAAATCCTATTGGTTGACATGAATTCGACCCTTACCCACTTTAGCTTCGAAATAAGACCCTTTGGAACCATTATAAACCGATTTTGACTTTAATATTAAATAATATTTTGAGATATTCCTAAGGTTCCCCTCTCCTCCCTTATAAAAGGGAACCTCCTCCCCCTCCTCCTCACACCTAATTGAGCACTCAAGCTCGGCCAACCCCTGCCATTTTCTCCTCTCCACTTCCCTAGAATAATCCTAGAGGTCCTGGTCTTCTTCAAATACCAATATTAGTTCCCTAAGTGAAGGATTCAAAGAAGCATTCCAAAGAAGAGGTAATATCCATTACCGATCTTTTCAATTTCTTTCTTCTTCAACTTCTTCTTCTTTAGTTCTTTCATTATAAAGTAATAACATCAGTATTACTTACATACTGATATGAAACAACCCTAATTCACCTTCTATCCATCCTACGGAAAAATGAAATCACCGCGCGTGCGTACGTACGGAATACCGTCTCCACGCCGTGGTGTAACCTATTTTCCACCATCACTTTACAGGGATGGGTATAATGGTGTAATGAGTAACTATTTATGATTATTATAAAGTAATATTGATACTGAAATAATATATATATACTCCAATATAGTTCCACGATCATAGGAACGATATCATCACTCGTGCGTACGTACGGAATACCGTCTCCACGATGTGATGCGACTCGTTCTACATGATCATCATTACATAGTAATTATATAAATTGAATGAATAAATATGATATATGTTACACTAATACAATTCTGGATATAAGGTATCTATATCCTTAAAATAAGAATAAAAATTTATTCGGAAAAACACGCATAAGAACAAAAGGCAATAAAGACCCGAGTAACAAGTAACAATAAAATATTACTAACAAGAAGCTAAGAATATGACCATATATGATATCATATCAATATGTATGACTCTTGAATAATTCAATAACATTATTTAAACCATTATACAGGAGCTTCGGACACGTACAAAGCAAATCGGACCTAAGGTAAGGGAAATATCACAATCTCATTTTTATCTGAGATTGTTTATTCATAAGTATTTACTGGGGTGTATTTTATCATCCACATCCATGTTCCCTCAATATGTAATATTGTTTCCATCCACTTAAAATAGTTTAAATCCAATTTTACCCTCCGGTGAGTTTTTAGTAAAGAATATGAAAGGAATCTTTTGTCATTTTTTTTCGTACGAGGTACGTTTTGACTTTTCCGACCAAAGTACGAGAAGAATGTTTTTTAACTTATACGGCATGAATGGATTTTTAAAACAAAATTTCCAAGAATCTTCCTTTACAAGTTTTCAAGTTTTAATCAACTTCTTTTATTTTAAAGTCGTATGACATGTTATGAAAGGAAAAATGTTTTTGAAGAAGAAAGGATATTTTCCTCAAGAATGGAGTTCAAGTGTTTTATCAAAATTATTTTCCATTTAAGATAATAAAGGGTTCTGTTTTAATCCCTATTATTACATTGGTTTGATTATGTTGTGATGGAAATAGTTTTATGAATTCCTTTATCTTATATGAATTGTTTTATGATGTCATGTTGTTTAAGAATCCCATTTTTATTACATGGGTTACGCTATGATGTATGGTTTATGATTATGTGGCACACATAAGAAAGGATTCATTATAAGATGGGTGGGACCTATATCTCCCTCCAATGCATTGGGTAAAGATTTTATATCTCATGAGATAGACATGGCTGGAACGGATGGTTATTTCGGTTCAGTGATACAGGTCTGAAACGAGGAGTGAACTCGGTTCAGAAAGAGACTTTATCCACTAAGATAGTCTTGGCAATGAGTCATGACTAAGAAGAAATGATTTTCCATGATTATGTGTGCATGCCACAAAGTTTCAAGTTTTATGTTATGATTATGGGGATCTCATTTTCACTTCTATGATTTATTCCATGATAAGATATTATGATCTCTTTTGCAGGTTTTGATTTTCAAAAAGATATGATATGATTTTTATTTCCTTTATTTTCCTTTGATGAGCATTTGAGCTCACCCTTTTATGTTTTCTTTTCCCCAGGTCAGGAAGATGGATATTAAGTAGAATATGCTAAAAGGGACCCTAGATATGATGAAATAAATGGGAGACACTATAGAAGATTTATGAACCAGTTGTTTATGTTTCACAGTTTCTAAAGACACTATACCTATACGGTCCTTTGTGGTTTTGTCATATGTTGTAATAAGTGTGCTTCAATTTTGAAGTATTAACAATGTATGTAAAGTATGGGTCGTTATAGTTGGTATCAGAGGAATGGTATAGTCAACCTTTGGAAACTAGGATGTGAAAGCCTTAGTAAGAACCCTAAGGATAAGTCTAAGCATAGAACACAATCTAAGTGTTTTAGAAATGGCCATGAATACCCTAGGATAAAACCTTAAGTGTGAAATTTTATCCTTGATTATGTGGTTTTCCTATTATAATTAGTGTTGCTCACACTATTCTTCTTGGTTTTAGTCAATGGATGGAACCCGAAGGAACCGTGTTAATGCGGAATGCGATGGGCATTGCAATGATTGTCCCCCTGAGCAACCAAACGATATGGGAGCTGGAATGCAAAATCTTGTAGCCATGCTCACACAACTTTCTCAATCTATGAATCATGCAGGACTTCCAAACAAGCAAAGGAAGGAGCAACATTCTGTTGAATCCTTCATGAGGCAGCGTCCACCTTCTTTCAGCGGGTCTACTGATCCATTAGTTGCTGAACAATGGATTAGTACTACTAAAAAGATATTTTCAGTTTTTCAATGTTCTGAGCATGATAAAGTTATCCTAGCAGTGTATCGTTTGGAAGGAGATGCTGATCAATGGTGGAATCTTATTAAGAATACGAGGCAAAGGGATGAAATTGAGTCTATGTAATGGGACGAGTTCAAGAACTTATTTTTCAATAAGTACTTCCCTCGTATTCTCCTAACAAAGATGGGGAAAGAGTTCCTTGAATTGAAGCAAAGGGATGATGAATATGTTGGTACCTATGAAGCAAATTTTACAAGACTTGCAAGGTACGCTTCTGGTATTATTATCCAACCTGAGAGTAAGATCGATCGATTCTTTAGTGGCATAAAACCAAGTATTCGAAGGGAGTTAGCCATAAGGGACTTCAATAGCTACGAGGAAATCGTTCGATGTGCTCTCAAAGTCGATATGGAGATTGGAGTAACCCATCAGTCACATGGGTTTGATAAGAAGAGGAAGATGGAATTCAAAGAAAAATCTAAAGAGCACACGGAAAAGAAGATGAGCTTTTCCTTATGCTCAATGTGTGGAAAGAAACATGGAGGGAGTTGTCTTAAAGGGACAAGTAAATGTTTTAAATGTGGAAAGGAAGGTCATCGGGCATTTGAATGCCATTATAATGGGAAGAAGATGTCTAATGACGCAAACAAAGGAAGGGATACACAGAATGAACCTACTACACTTCAATGTTTCAAGTGCAAGGAGATGGGGCATTATGCCAATCAATGCCCTAATCCAAGGGTTGATGATGATGGTCGACGTCAACAAAATCTTAAGGCTAAAGACAAAGGAAAGTCACATGCAATTTCTATCAGCGATGTGGAGTACGATAACGAAGTGGTGAAAGGTACACTTACCATCCACTCTAAAGTAGCAGATATTTTATTTGATTCTGGATCCACCAACCCTTTTATTTCTGAAAAATTTTCTAAGGGTATCACCGTATTACCTCAACAATTAGATGTTGAGTTAGCTGTGACAACACCTAATGGCACAACAGTCGCATCAAAAGTTTATAATTCTTCTCCGATCGAAGTTTGTGGGAAAGTGCTTCCTGCAAATCTTGTGATCCTTCCTTTAGTAGAATTTGATGTGATTCTTGTCATGGATTGGCTTTCTCTACATGGAGCTCATATCAATTTCCAAAGAAGGGAAGTCACATTTCATATTCCAGATCAATCTACGATCGTCTATCAATGCAAGGATGAACATAACCTTCCAGTGGAAATTCCTTCCATCTTATGGGTCTTGATTCCACTAAATGAAGGTTATTTGTCTCAAATGGTTGGTGAGAAACTCACGATTAAGAATATTCCCATTGTACGGGAGTTTGATGATGTCTTTCCGGAGGAATTACCGGGTCTTCCACCAAATCGTGAAGTTGAGTTTTCAATAGAACTCGTACCGGGTGCTTTGCCTATTTCAAAGACACCTTATAGAATGGCCCCAATTGGGTTGCAGGAATTGAAGAAGAAACTCCAAGAGAATCTTGATAAGGGATTCATACGCCCTAGTGCGTCACCTTGGGGAGCACCTGTTCTATTTGTTAAGAAGAAAGATGGATCAATGAGACTCTGCATTGATTATCGAGAACTTAACAAGATCACTATCAAGAACAAATATCCTCTCCCATGCATTGATGACTTATTTGACCAACTACGCGGAGCCCAATACTTTTCCAAGATTGATCTTCATTCAGGGTATCATCAATTAAGGGTCAAAAGGGAGGATATACCAAAGACGACTTTCCGTACAAGGTATGGACACTATGAATTTATAGTGATGCCATTTGGTCTTACTAATTCCCCTGCTATCTTCATGGATCTAATGAATAGAGTCTTTAGAGACTATCTTGATCAATTTGTGGTAGTCTTTATAGACGATATTCTTGTCTATTCAAAGAGAAAGGAAGAGCATGAAGATCACTTGAGAATTATATTAAAGACCCTGAGAAAGGAGAAGCTTTATGCCAAATTTACCAAGTGTGAATTTTGGCTTCAAAAAGATGCATTTTTGGTCACATAATCTCAAAAGAGGGGATATCTGTGGATCCAGCAAAAACAGAGGTTATCGAAAGATGGTCGAGACCAACAACAGTAACTGAGATCCAAAGTTTTCTTGGTTTGGCTGGATATTATCAACTTTTTGTAAAATATTTTTCACGATTATCTAATCCACTCACCAAGTTGACTCGGAAAGGAGTTAAGTTTGTCTGGACAGAGGAATGTGAAGAGAATTTCAAGGAGTTGAAAAGAAGGTTATCCAGTGCACCTGTGGTCACACTGCCTTGTAGTGGAGAAAGGTTTGTGATCTACAGCGATGCATCCAAGAAAGGATTGGGGTGTGTTCTTATGCAAAATGATATGGTGATAGCTTATGCCTCACGACAGTTGAAAATCCATGAGCAAAATTACCAAACACATGATTTAGAGTTGGCTGCGGTAATCTTTGCATTAAAGATTTGGAGGCATTACCTTTATGGTGAAAGGTGTGATATTTATACTGATCATAAAAGTTTAAAGTATATTTTCACACAAAAGGAGTTGAATATGCGTCAAAGAAGATGGTTGGAGCTGATTAAGGATTACGACTACTCAATCCATTACCACCCTGGGAAAGCAAACAAGGTGGCAGATGCATTATGTCGACAAGACCATGCTAGTTTATCCATGATGAGGATCACAAAAGATCCAATATTTATGTATTTACAAAGGATGGATCTTGGAATTATAATGGAAGGGGAAAAATCTTATCTTTCTCAAATGAATGTTCAACCATCTATACATGTGAAGATTAAAGAGGCACAGAAAGAAGATGTAGAGTTACAAAAGAAGGTGAGAAATGTTCCTGAATTCAACCTTGATTGTGATGGGATAATAAAGTTCAGGAATCAGGTTTGTGTTCCTTCCATCCCCGAATTAAAGAAGGAGCTGCTGGATGAGGCTCATAGTTCTTCATTCTCTATTCATCCTTGAAGCACGAAGATGTATAGGGACCTGAAATATTACTTCTGGTGGGATGGCATGAAAATAGATGTTGCTGAATATGTCTCTCGATGCTTGGTTTGTCAACAAGTTAAAGCTGATAGACAGAAGTCTAAGGGGATGTTACAACCATTACCCATACCCGAATGGAAATGGGAAAACATCACTATGGACTTTGTCACAGGACTTCCTAAAACATCCAAAGGCAATAATGCTATCTGGGTCATAGTTGATCGTCTTACAAAGTCTGCACACTTCATTCCTATTAGAGAGGATTTCTCTCTAGATCAGCTTGCCAGGATATATGTAAAGGAAGTAGTAAGATTGCTTGGAGTACCACTTTCTATTATATCTGATCGGGATCCGAGATTTACCTCGAAGTTCTGGCGAAGTCTTCAGCATACTCTGGATACAGAGTTGAGTTTCAGCACTGCTTATCATCCCCAGACAGACAGTCAGTCTGAGAGAACAATTCAAACCCTAGAAGATATGTTGAGAGCTTGCTCTATGGATTTCAAAGGAGGTTGGGATCAACACCAACCTTTGGTGGAATTTTCTTATAATAACAGCTTTCAGTCCAGTATTCAGATGGCTCCTTATGAAGCTCTCTATGGAAAGAAATGCAGGACTCCAACTTACTGGGATGAAGTTGGGGAAAGAAAGCTATTTGGACCTGATCTCGTTGATGAAATGGCAGAAAAGGTCAGATCTATTCAACAACACATAAGAGCAGCTCAGAGTCGACAGAAAAGTTATGCCGACAACCGAAGAAAAGACCTAGAGTTTGAAGTGGGTGATAAAGTGTTCTTACGAATATCTCCCTGGAAAAGGGTTATGAGATTTGGAAAGAAGGGGAAGTTGAGCCCTAGATATATCTGTCCTTTCGAAATAATAGATCGTGTTGGGAAGGTAGCTTACTGATTGACGCTTCCACCGAATCTCTCTCAAGTTCACGATGTGTTCCATGTATCTCTCCTGAGAAAGTACTTACCAGATCCTTCACATGTACTCAGCTCGGAAGTTGTACTGCTAGAGCAAGATCTTTCTGATGAAGAACAGCCGATAGAGATTCTGGATCGTAGTGAAAAAGTCCTACGAAATAAGACCACTCGATTGGTGAATGTTTTATGGAGGAACCACCAACTTGAAGAAGCTACATGGGAGCTTGAGGATATGATGAGGGAGAAGTATCCTCATCTGTTTGTTACAAAGTGACGAATTTCGAGGGCGAAATTCTTTTTAAGGGGGGTAGAATGTAACACCCGAGACTTTTATGTTATATAAATCATCAAAGGAATCTTTTTCTACACAACACTTGCTTGGCTTTCTATACACGCAATCGCGACCTTCCTCGATAGCTTGCGTCGTACGCAATACCGAGTTTCACTAAACAACAATATGCTATTAAAACTAGCCGTTATGAATAGTAATAACAACTTTTTGAAATTTTATAAATTTTATTTTTCAAAATGGACTTCATTTTTGGACTCAGAATATCGAAATTAGCCTAGGGTGAAATTTTGGTATTTTTCTGAAAACTTTCAATTTTTGATGAATAGTGAAACCACTAAGTGGTAGGTTAAAAACTGAATTTTGCATAAAACTTAATTTTACCGCTTCTGTGAATGGAATTTCAACAATCCGACAGACACGGTTGATATCAGTAAGTAAAATGTGGTTCAATGAGATAAAAATAATTTTTTGGTGAATAGTATCTTTTTATTTTTTTTACCGCGGTTAATAATAAATAGGGTAACTAAGGGTAAATATGATATTAATATTACCCTAACACATGTCCTAATTCTATTGGACAAATTTAATTCGGCCAAAAACAAACTTAGCAATAAAATATGACCATTTAGGCCCACTTGGATTAGATTAGGGCATTTATTATTAATTTATTTAAAGAAGGGTTAAAATAGTTAAAATCAAAGTGTAATAAGTAAATCATTTTTAATATGGGGTTATACATAAGATAAATTCGACTATAAATATTCATTAGAAAGCTAAAAAGATTTCCTACATAATGTTATTTTATTTGTAATTTTTAGACATTAAATAATTTAATTTATTTATGACACAATGATGATGCAGTAATTATCTTATTTATAAAATATTGACATAATTGATGTTATAAACACCAAAATAAATGTAATTTGAGACTTTTTATGAATTACACAAATTTTATAGGTTACTATCATATATTAGTGTTGATTTAATCAACTTGGTTCGAACATATAATTCTGTTATGACTTTCACAAAAATCATATATCAAATAGTGTCAAAATTGACACAAAATAGTTTTTAAATCAAATATTATATTATTAATTGTTATTTTATTCCTAAAAATCTAATGTTCGGCCAAATGACTTAGATAAGGATATATATTTTAAAAATAAACAATTTGGGGTTCGTTTGGCATGTTTTTGTAAGTGTATTAACCATATAGTGAAAGAAAACAAAAAGACATGGTAAAAGTTAAATTATTTAACTTAGAGTTAAATCTAATTGATAAGGTTAAAATAATACCCTAAACTTGTCTAAATCCTATTGGTTGATAGGATTTCGACCCGTCCCCACTTTAGCTTCAAAATAAGACCCTTTGGAACCATTATAAACCGATTTTGACTTTAATATAAAATAATATTTTGAGATATTCCTAAGGTGCCCCTCTCCTCCCTTATAAAAGGGCACCTCCTCCCCCTCCTCCTCACACCAAATTGAGCACTCAAGCTCGGCCAACCCGTGACATTTTCTCCTCTCCCCTTCCCTAGAATAATTCTAGAGGTCCTGGTCTTCTTCAAATACCAATATTAGTTCCCTAAGTGAAGGATTCAAAGAAGCGTTCCAAAGAAGAGGTAATATCCATTACCGATCTTTTCAATTTCTTTCTTCTTCAGCTTCTTCTTCTTTAGTTGTTTCATGATAAAGTAATAACATCAGTATTACTTACATACTGATATGAAACAACCCTAATTCACCTTCTATCCATCCTACGGAAAAATGAAATCACCGCGCGTGCGTACGTACGGAATACCGTCTCCACCACGTGGTGTAACCTATTTTCCACCATCACTTTACAAGGATGGGAATAATGGTGTAATGAGTAACTATTTATGATTATTATAAAGTAATATTTATACTGAAATAATATATATATACTCCAATATAGTTCCACGATCATAGGAACGATATCATCACTCATGCGTACGTATGGAATACCGTCTCCTCGATGTGATGCGACTCGTTCTACATGATCATCATTACATAGTAATTATATAAATTGAATGAATAAATATGATATATGTTACACTAATACCATTCTGGATATAAGGTATCTATAACCTTAAAATAAGAATAATAATTTATTCGGCAAAACACGCATAAGAACAAAAGGCAATAAAGACTTGAGTAACAAGTAACAATGAAATATTACTAACAAGAAGATAAGAATATGACCATATATGATATCGTATCAATATGTATGACTCTGGAATAAGTCAATAACATTATTTAAACCATTATACAGGAGCTTCGGACACGTACAAAGCAAATCGGACCTAAGGTAAGGGAAATATCACAATCTCATTTTTATCCGAGATTGTTTATTCGTAAGTATTTACTGGGGTGTATTTTATCATCCACACCCATGTTCCCTCAATATGTAATATTGTTTCCATCCACTTACAATAGTTTAAATCCAATTTTACCCTTCGGTGAGTGTTTAGTAAAGAATACGAAATGAATCTTTTGTCGTTTTTTTTCGTACGAGGTACTTTTTGACTTTTCCGACAAAAGTACGAGAAGAATGTTTTTTTTAACTTATACGGCATGAATGGATTTTTAAAACAAAATTTCCAAGAATCTTCCTTTACAAGTTTTCAAGTTTTAATCAAATTCTTTTATTTTAAAGTTGTATGACATGTTATGAAAGGAAAAATGTTTTTGAAGAAGAAAGGATATTTTTCTCAAGAATGGAGTTCAAGTGTTTTATCAAAATTATTTTCCATCTAAGATAATAAAGGGTTCTGTTTTAATCCCTATTATTACATTGGTTTGATTATGTTGTGATGGAAATATTTTTATGAATTCCTTTATCTTATATGAATTTTTTTATGATGTCATGTTGTTTAAAAATCCCATTTTTATTACATGGGTTACGCTATGATGTATGGTTTATGATTATGTGGAACACATAAGAAAGGATTAATTATAAGATGGGTGGGACCTATATCTCCCTCCAATGCATTGGGTAAAGATTTTCTATCTCATGAGATAGACATGGCTGGAACAGAAGGTTATTTCAGTTCAGTGATACAGGACTGAAACGAGGAGTGAACTCGGTTCAGAAAGGGAGTTTTTCCACTAAGATAGTCTTGGCAATGAGTCATGACTAACAAGAAATGATTTTCCATGATTATGTGTGCATGCCACAAAGTTTCATGTTTTATGTTATGATTATGAGGATCTCATTTTCACTTCTATGATTTATTCCATGATAAGATATTATGATCTCTTTTGCAGGTTTTGATTTTCAAAAAGATATGATATGATTTTTATTTCCTTTATTTTCCCTTGCTGAGCATTTGAGCTCACCCTTTTATGTTTTCTTTTCCCCAGGTCAGGAAGATGGATATTAAGTAGAATATGCTAAAAGGGACCCTAGATATGAGGAAATAAATGGGAGACACTGTAGAAGATTTATGAACCAGTTGTTTATGTTTCCCAGTTTCTAAAGACACTATACCTATACGGTCCTTTGTGGTTTTGTCATATGTTGTAATAAGTGTGCTTCAATTTTGATGTATTAACAATGTATGTAAAGTATGGGTCGTTATAACGATGACATCCCAAAATGGGAATCATGAAGTGGTTGAAAACATTTCTATTTAGAATCCAAGACTCTAGGAACCAATCCAGTGTGCTCTTTGTGACGTTAGTGAATTGCCAGAGAGGGTCGAGGGGCCCGATTTGAGAGAAGATGACTCAAGAAGATGAGTGGATGAAAGGGGAATGGAGAGACCTCAATAGATAGGTATATGACGTGGATATTTTAAACCCAACATGAATGAGAAAATATGCCCACATCGTGCCACATACCCCCCTCAGGGGACATAGGACAAGTGGCCCGAAGGAAGAGGTGGTTTCTAATAAATATGGCCAGACCTAATGATTTTTTGGGTATTCTTTTCTATCCCATTAGGATGGGAATCAAACCATACGTAGTTCTAAAGTGTCTTGTATTTAAAGAAACATGATACGGTAAGTATGAAGATAGAATCGGTGTCTCAAGGAGATGTGTGTGGCATAGCACAAATAGCTCTATGTGAAAGAAGACATGGATTCCATACCACAACGCACAATCCTAAATGAGAATGCATGCCAGGTGTCCAAAATGGTTGAGGGACCTATGATTGGGCCATGGATGTGTAATCCTGGAATTCTTATGTATCCAATTAGGATGGTAATCTAGCCGAACATAGTTCTCAAGGTGTCTTTCAATTTATCATCATTCGAAACGGACGTGGGGATATCTTAGTTTTAGGTTATAGAGATCAGACCATTTTGTGTGAACTTTATGTAGGTATTACCTTAAAAAATCTCCTACACCGATGTGAACAATGATTAGTGTGGGAAATAATGAATGGGATCAGGCTCTCCTTAGCATATAAGGGTACGAAAATGAGGGAATGAGATCAAGTGGAGTTGATATGAACCATCTGAAAATTCCAACTTGAGGAAGACTGATGTTTGAAGGGATAAAAAGAAAAAATGAATCACTAGACCCAATATTTAGGAAATATATGGGTGGTGATAATGATACAAGATGGTTTTTTACCCAATTTGAAACATAACAACCATATCATGTGAACAAAAATGGGAACAACAATTTAGCATCGACTATTATCTATATTTTCAACGTGGTACATGTGTCAAATTGTCATTTTCCATAATTTGAGACATTGTCCTTATATAGTAGGAGAGAACTAAGTCCTATAATCCTGGTCGTTTGGGGGTCCTTTCCGATGTGAATGTTGATTGAGACCCAAATAAAAGAGATGAATGAACTGTGAATATGTACGCGCAGTTTAACGTCATGTGGTAAGGATTAAAGAACTGGAGGTATCCAAGGAGAGGGATACATGGTGCAGTCATGATAATCCAAATGTAAATGATGGAATTCATGTCCCACACCACACCATGTCTTTTGAGACACATCTAGGCCAATAGGCCAGACTGAAGGAGAGATCTTGGAGATTGGGGAGGGGCCTACGAACGAAATGACCTAGAAATCCTATGTATCCTATGATAGAAGGAATGAATCCATAAATAGTTATAATGTGTCATGCATTTTAACACTGGGCGGTGATGATGTGGGAGGAGAGATGAATGGGAGGGGAACATGGAGTGATCATCATAAATCAAACATAAATGGGGCCAATGAAGACTAGACTACACTGTGTACAATCCTCTAAGAGAACAATACCCAAGGGGAATTCAATGATAAGAATTTAGGGGATGGAATATAAGACAAAGAATCAGTTCCATCCTATGTATCCCGTTAGTATGGGAATCAAGATGAACATAGTTCTCAAAGTGTCATTCAGTTTAACTTCATAAGATAGGGACTTGGGGAGATCTTTGTTTAAGGTCATAGAGCTCGGACCATTTTGCAGTTTACTATCACGTGGGATGACCTTTGTGTAGTTTTATGTCCTTAATCCTAGAAGGATCATGAAGTTTTACATCATGCGGTGAATAAGAGACAGTTTAGAGTCCTGTGGGACTGGGAAAAAAAGTGACTACTAATGAAAATTACTACTTGTTGAATTTGGAATTTGTGGGAGGAGTTATATGGTCATCATATATGGAAACTACGTAATATTTACCATTAGGGTAAACATTTTGACTGATGTAAGGTCCTTCCCATTTGGGATCCAGTTTGGGTGGTTTTGTACTAGTTCTCATATGAATTATCATGGCCAACACCATGTCACCTTGTAATAAATAGTGGAGGTGAACATTATTGTTGAAATCTATGGCTATGTTATTCTAATGCCTCTACATATTGTGCGGGGCACAAAGTATGTTCTCATAGAGCACTTCTAGTTCATCTAGATGGATCTCGGTTACAATACCTCAGGAATGCTAATTGTATAATGTAGTGTGTAATGGAGGCAACTGAATATTGAAGTGTAGGACTACCTTCATTAAGTACTCAAGGGAATATGGGGTCACTTGAGTGAAATTATGTGTCTTCATCCAATAATCCCAAAGTGCACTGATTATTTTATCAGGACAATAATTCTTGTTCTGACCAATCATCTTCTACAAAATATTACTGACGGTTTGGTTGAATGCTTTGATCTTCCCATTGGCATGCACATGATAGCAGGAGGTATGGTTAGAACATATGTTGTACTTGGCATAAAACTTCTTCAATTATCCTGTTAGGAATTTGGTGTCATTATTGGTGTGGATGGAGTGAGGGACTCTGAATCAATAAATGATTTTGGAGCTCATACATTCAATTATTGAATGTACATTGAAATCCTTGAATGGAAATAACTATTCTCAGTTTGGGAAGAAGTCTGTAGAGGTTAGGATGAACCAAAACTGGGGTGTTGTTGCCGCTGGATATGGTCCTATGACATTGAGTCCCAAAAACTCAATGGGAAAAGATTACATGGTAGTGTGGAGAGGTACTGGAATCCAATGCATAAAATTTACATGGATTTGGAATTCAGGGAACCTCTTGGAAAACTCAATATAGTCACAGATCATGGTGGGCCAAAAATATACCAATAATCATATTTGGTGAGATATTTTCAACCCTATCTGATGAGCCCCATAGGAACCATTATGAACCTTGTGAATGAACTGAGAAATCTCACATGCTTGAATGAAATCGAGGAAAACCCCATCAAACAAGAAACTGTAGAGGATCTTCTCAAGATAGGGATCAATATGGTGGGTGAAATGCAATGCGCACTATTGAATTCACTCATTTTGGCCTGATCTACCGAAATATTAGCATGATAGGGATACTCGATCAAAGGGGTCATCTAGTGAGGAGTTACTTCCAACACCGCATCAGGTGGACCTAGGGGTCCAGGCGTAGAGGCATCGGGGGTAAGGTGGATCACCTTCGTGCTATCATATCCGTATGAAGAAATGGGAACTATGAATCTCCAATGTGCCAGATGTATAATCAAATCATCCTGATCGGGTTCTACAAAAGATGTGGCCAAGCTGGCCAAGGTGTCAGCTAAATCATTCTGTGACTGAAGGACATGAGTAATTTCAAGCCGAGATGAGAACTGGGTCATCATCTATAGTTTAAATTCTAATAGTGGTATAAGCTCCAGCACCCAGATGATGTAGTCACCATTGATCTTCTTGATTACTAGATTGAAGTCCCCTTTAATTTATAGGTGGGGGTCATCAATATCAAGGCCCAACTCGAGACCAGTAATTAGAGAATGGTATTTTGCCTCAGTGTTGGTACAACCTTCTAACAAGAGGAATGTATATGGTAGAAAAAAATGTGGTGGCACGCTGAAGATGATACAATGGACCACATTGTTGATTCTGGGAAAATTGAGTCTTCTGTCGGTAGGGCTACATGAACCACCATCAATGATAATTTTTCAACACGTAATGAATTGATCTACCAATAGGATTTCCAAATCCATAAAGTCAAGATCCAGAGACTGTTCCACGAGTGACGGATGGGTGGAAATAATTTCTACCAATTATTTTCTCTTAAAAGACTTTTAGGGGAAAACATGTTGTAAAATTGTTGGAGGATCACATCCCACTAAACTAGATGTATTATAAACACGGGGTGGTTTAGAATTTACTTCAGAAACTTCTCTCAAGAAAGTAGTTGTATCTCATGGTGTTTTAATTATTTACACAATTTTTGTACTATGAACACAAGCATGAGGCAGCTCTTCCCGATAGAGGAGTATTTTTTCTCTATATCGAGGAGTATATGGCTGCGATAGTATAAATTGTTCAATGTTCCCTCATTGTTCTTTTGGTAGAGAATGGAGATGAGGGACCATTCTTGAGCATTTACAAAAAGGACCAGTAGTTTTCCAGAAATGGGTGGCATCAGGACTGGAGGCTATAACAGGTACTCCATGATCTTATCAGAGGCAATCTAACACTCCTCATCCCACTGATAATCAGATCCATTCATCATGGGCCGGGAAAATGGCTAACAATTTCTAACTAGACATGTGATAAATTGGATTATATAAGCTATGTGGTCTTGAAATCCTCATAACCCCAGAAATTTTTGTCCGAGGAGACAACTAACTGATGGCATTGATCTTCTCTGGATTGATCTTGATGACTCTATATCTGATAAAAAAGCTGAGAAAAATTCTAGAGGTGACTTCGAAGGCCCAATAAAATGGGTTCATCTTCATATGGTGGGATCATAGGAAGTCAAAAACTTTCTCACGATCATTGATATAGTCTTGGAACTGGCGGTATTTGACCCCCAAATCAACCACATAGCATTCCACCAATTTCCCAAGGATCATCTTAAATATGTGAGGCATGGAATGCTAACAGGTGGAACCGTAATTATTTAGATAGAAGGGAATTACCTTGTATTATAAAGTACCTTGTGGTGACCTAAATGCTATATACACTTCATCTTAAGGGGCTATTCAAATTTGGTTATACCCAGAATACCCATCCATGAAGGTGAGATCTTGGAACCCCTTGATGGAATCAATAAACAGCTTTTTTGTAGGAAGGGGAACGTCATCCGTCACATAGTGATGATTGAAATCACAGAAGTCTATGCATACATTGATTTGGTTGTTCTTCTTTCGGATAGGAAAAATTTTATCCAACCATCTAGGGTTCTGGACCTCCTTGATGAAATTGGAACTGATGCGCTTATCAACCTCATCCATTGACACAACTCAATGAGAAGGTTGCATCTTTTTGGGAGGCGGTTTGATCCCACAATGATTTGTTGGAAGACTGAGGTGGTGGATGAAGACCTAAGTGACTAGTCCTGGAATCTCATCATAACTCCAGGAAAACACATCACAATAATGATTCAAAAATTCCATGTATTATTTTTTCTCTTCGACGGGCATAGAGGCATTGATCAAGGTTCATTTCAAATATGTCTCATTACTGATGTTCACCTATACCAATTCATTGACTAGGGTGAAGAATCCCTCTTATAATGTGGAAGGAGAATCTTTATAATCCTCTTATTTACTCAACAAGTAGGTATCCTTGGTAGGAGGTGATTCATCTGAGTTGACAGATCCTAATGGGGCACTGCTTCCAGTCAGAGCAGTTGTGGACACCCCCTCAGAGAGCTTTTGTACTGTCGAGACCACAAAAATGAAAGATGTTGACCCGATCCCATCAGGCCTTCAACCCAAGGGGCCACGCTTGATGATATCGAAGTAATAGTGGGACGTTGTCTTGATCCAGTTTATCCCATCCTGGTGAAACAATAATTTATGATGTATTGTCGTTTCCATGGGGTGGACATCCTAATACCTTTTGGGAGTGAGAGGGATTTTGGATCACCTGATCCTGATTTGTATAGAAATACAAGGTGAACTTCATGCATCCATTATACTTGTGAATTTTCTACCCCCTCATTCCATAAACAACAAAGGATTTTCCATTGTCCATCATTGTGGCCTCTAGTTAGTGGATTGGTAAAATATAGGCATCATCCAGGTCTGTCCACGGGTTGGTCGCAACCATGGCATCTTCAACCTCCTTAGCATGAATATTATTGTCTTATTCTTGTAATAGTCGGTATCCTGGTAGTAGGATTCACAAGAGGTGAAGGTAGATGCATCACCTTGGAGTATTTTTACTTGACCATTAAGAGAGTACTTATGGAATTGGTGATATGAATAAGAAACAACCGCATGCATGTGGAGCCATGGCCTACACATCAAAGTGTTGTAAGAAGTGTCTTGTGAGACTACCATGAACTCAGTGATGATAACTAGCCCACCAAAATGGTACTTTAGGTGAATCATTACAATTGGTGTCTATTACATCCTATCAAAACCATAAATTTTTAGGTCATAGGGACTCAGATCATCCTCAAAGAGCACAATATTTCATAGCACCTGGGTCGGGATGGGAATGATCCCAAAACATGTGTCTACAATATATCGGTGAACCTCCACACTATTGAAATGTCCAGTGATGTAAAATGGTAGAATATTCCCCTGTATGGGTGAACGTTCTTCTTATCTTGATAAAAAGTTAATTTTTTTAAATTTAGCGTTCTCGATTGCCTCAGCATGGAGGGTTTCTGCGGCTACTACATCCGTCTCAAAGTGTAGGGGGATTCTGAAAGCCTTGGTAAGGGATTCACTCATATCCTCTAATAGGAGAGGATCCTTGAAGATATAGAGGCTTGTAGGAATTTTGGAAAGATTCTTAAGAATATCATACTTCTATTCCAAGCAAGAACTTATGCTAACATGAGGTCGTTCTGTGGTAAGAGGTATGATGGGCCCTCCGGGCTGAACCAGCTGCCGACTATTGTTGGGAATGTCCCACTACTCAGTAGTCAAAATGAGTGTTGTGACTAATAGATGAGGGATTTATTACTGAGGAAAATACACCATAGAACATGGCTAATAGTATCATGATGGTGGTGTATCTTCCTGATCAGGTAGCACAAACAGTAGTGGTGGCGGATCTGGTGAAACAAGGTGAGAAGGAAGCGCGTGGTGAGCTCTACGATGTGCCTGTTACTTTGTTCTGGTGCCATGAACATCCGATCTAGAAGTAATAATGAATTAATCTCGATGAATCATATAATTATGGCTCTCTGGTTTCTTCTGTGGATGTTTGGAGGATCTTCATGGGGATCTTTGTCGTCAGGAATCGTGTAGGGGTGTACCAGCTCAACAGTGTTAAACGAAGCATACCATTGGTTGTCCCTTGAAGAATCCTCCATCACTAGACAGATTCTGGGGGAATTTGACAACTTTATGGGTATGAAAACACTGAGAGTACTTGATGAAGATGGCATAAGTGGGGTACATTGGTTTCCCTTGTGTCACCATGCTTTCCCATCTAGGAGTAGAAAGATTATGATGTTGACTCATATATAGAAGTTGTATGTGACACAATGGATTCTAAAGCCTCGGTTCATTTCAAACATGACCAAATAATACAAAGGTCTTGGGAGACTGCCTTATTGTCCATCTAGTCATCTAATTTTTGAGACCCATGGATGGGAACCTACTGCCACTCACTTTCACTGTCATTGTCATTGTCATGATTAATTAATACGCATTCCAAATGTGTCGGGACTAGTCCTTACATGACTATGTTATTATCAACCAAGTGTTGGGTATAGTCTTTAAAAACATTTCAGTAATTGAGGTTGTGCCATAGGATCTGATGATAGGTTCAGTAATTGGGGTGATCAGTAAGATTTTCTTCTTCAGGACTCCTGCATTCCCGCAACCGTAGAATTACCTATTCCATGTCACATTGAATATAACCAGAGACTTAAGTCTCATAAAATGAGTAGGTATAGATTCATATATTTCAAAAGGGGACTAAATGAGCCTGTCCCAGACGTAGGGCTAGAGGAACCTGCCATGGAGGTGGCACCATGTTATCTCACCTAAGTTGTGGTGGCACATTATGCGGTGGGGGGGAGCCTACTAATTTTGAAGTGGTAATTGCTGGGCCGGAGGCTAGGCCAGTGATTGTGGGTCTTGGTGATTTTGTGGAGGTGAATCCACTGGTAATAACTCCAACTGCCTCTGGGCCTCTAATTTTTCTACTGATCTGGGCTCAGTCGAAGCAAATCTTCTCATGTGAATTACAGGAGGCAACATACGTGCCTCATTGGCCTACTACAAGGATTCCTCTAGATGCTGGGCTTTGTCGGACATATCCAGAAATCCCCCTGGGTAGTTATGTATAATGTGATAGGGGACCAGTTCGGTCTTGAAATTACCCACACACATTATCAGCAGTTGTTCTTGAGCCACTAGAATATCAAAGGAGTAGGTGAGGCCTCTCCATCAGGGGAAATTTCTGTGAAGCGCTCGTCAGGATTTTTTATTTTTCTTGAAGAGGTATGCAATACACATCTTCTTGCTGGTGGAACTAAACTGGTAATCAAACTACCAATGAATATCCTATTAGAAATCTATTGACCTAATTGGTATCTGGATATACCAAAAAAATTCGGCCCCTTCCAATGTTTTACGAAAGACTGACTTTGGAGGCTACCTATAGTGTTTGTGTTTCCCGCATGGGTCCACACCTTGAGATGATGTTTGTTAGATGCTACTGAGGATTTACCATCCCATTAAAGGGGTAAAATATAGGATTTCTGAAACCATGGGTGCTTTCATATCATCCACCCATGTCAGATATGGCTTTCCATTAACCAGAATATCCACTGTTTGAGTTTCCAAAGCTTTGAGGTGGGCAATGAGAGTGGGCATAAGGTCATCTTTCCGAGGATTCCTTTCTTAATGTGGATACCTGACCACCCGTGCATTGGAAGGATCTTTAACAAGATAAGTGGGCCTAGCGGCTCATGGAGTAGCTGGTTGGAGGTTCGGCGGTACTGTAGGGGGAAAACCCCTTGGAGCATCTAGGGGAACCTATTTTGAGTCTCGAGGAGGGTAATCACACAATTCCAATGGATTTGGAATGGTGTGTCGCACCCACTTTCTATAAACTCTATCATATACCTTTTCTAGATGGGATATATGTAGAGACTCGATGACTGACGTACATGGACAATACATTACTTTTGCGGAATAATTAATACATAACAAAAACCAAAACTCAAGGACCGTAATAGTTTACTGTCTTTGGAAACTCGGAATGTAATCTTCTAATCTTGGAGAAAGATCTTCAACATCTCCCATAAAGATCTTCCCCTTTTGTTTTCTTAACTAAAAACATTCTTTAAATCTTGGGGAAAAGAAAACATATAATGGGTGAGCTCAAATTCTCAGTAAGGGTAAGCATAGAGAACATAAAATAATCCATAAACATTTGAATGCAAAAACATGAACATAAAATCTAATAATCAAAATCTTGAGCAAAGACATAAATCATGTAAGTACATAAAGAATAGATCATAAAGGAACATTAATCATGATAAACTAGCATGGGAATTAAACATGAAATTGTGGAAACCATTCAGCACTTACTATGATTTCCATAGTAGCCAAGGCATTTCTGCCAAGACCATCTTAGTGGACAAAGTCCCCTTCTGAATCGAGTTCACTCATCGTTTCAGTCCTGTAACACTAAACCAGATTAACTTACCGTTCCATCCATGTCTATCTCATGAGATATAAATCTTTACCCAATGCATTGGAGGGAGATATAGGTCCCACCCATCTCATAATGAAATCATTCTTACATGTGCCACAAAATAAACATAAAACATTCATCGTAACCCAAAGAATAAAATGGGTTTCATAAACATCATCCCATCATATCATAATCCATATAAAACAAATGGACATTTCATAATAAGAAAATTACAACCATGTAAATCATAGAGACATTATACTTGAAATAAACACATATGAAATAATGTCATCTTAGATGGAAAACGGTTTTTATAAAACATTTGAAATGAATTCTTGAGGAAAAAACCATTTCTTCGTCAAAATCATTTTCTTTTCAAAAAATGTCATGCACATTAAAATAAAATTATTTTGTTTAAAATAGTCAAAAAATTATGTAGAGTATGCTTCATGAAAATTAGGCGTTATGAAACCTTAAAAATCCGTTCATGCTATATAAGTTAAAAATAACATTCTCTTCGTACTTTTTTCGAAAAAGTAAAAAAGTACCTCGTATGGTAAAAAAAGATTCCTTACATACCATGTAGAGAATGTCAAAAATGGTTAAAAAAGACTTTAAACATACATGAAAACACTTTTATAAAACATGGACATGGATGATAGAAATAACCCCGGTAAATACTTACGAATAAGCAATCTCGGATAAAAATGAGATTTGCAAAATTATCCCTTACCTTAGGTTCGATATGCTTCGTATGGATCCGAACCTCCAGTATAATGATTTAAATAATGTTATTGACTTACTAAATAATCATATTAATTGTTATGATATCATATATGTTTCACTTATGACATTATATTACCCTTTCTTTTGTAAATTTCATGTTAAAGCAACGTTTTGGGTAAAATCATTTCATTTATCGTATGTGTTTCGGCTTGTCGTTCTTGATATTATTACTTATATCCGGATTTAAATAAATCCATAATGTAAAACATGATTTATATATAATATATATTCATCATATACATATATATTATATATTTATAAAAGTAATGAAATACACCGTTCATGGAGACGGCAAGCCGTACGTACACATGAACGTTGTTTTTGTTTCATTATTGAATTGAATGAAACTAAACAGATGACATACATATATATATATATACATAAATCCAGTAGAATTATTATTTCATATATTTCATTATTATTAATTATATAAATTTTATGATCATTCATGTATGGTTAACATGGAGAATGAATCTCCTCACGTCGTGGAGACGGTAGTCCGTACGTACGCACGACCGATGATATCGTTCCCATAATTATTGAATAGAATTGGAGTGGATGGTATAATATTTCAGAATCAGTATGAAGTTATAATAACTATATATAGTTATTATTTAAACCATTATACCCATCCATGTAAGGTGTTGGTGGAAAAACAGATTACACCACGGCGTGGAGACGGTATTCCGTACGTACGCACACGCAGTGATTTTGTTTTCCGTAGGATGGATAGAAGGTGAAATGGGGATGCTTAATATTTATAATAACATATAAGTATATGAGGGATACTGATTATATTACTTCATAATAAAACACCTAAATAAGAGGGAGTATAAGAAGAATGGAACTTGAAGAAAATGGTAGAAGGTATTACCTCTTTCTCGAAGTGCCTCCTTTAAACTTTTTCTTAAGGCACTATAGATGGTCTTTTGAGAAGACCAGTACCTATAGTAGGTTTATAAGGAAGTGGGGAAGTGAAATGGGCATGGTTTGGACTAACATGAAGGGTCAAATTGGTGTGAGGATGAGGGGGATGAGGTTCCCTTTTATAAGGGAGGAGAGGGGCACCTTTGGAATCCTCAAAAATATTAGTTTAATATAAATTCAAACCCAACATAAAAACCCCAAAAAATGACTCAATTCTAAGATTATATGGGATAGGGTTGTAATATCTTCAACCAATAACATTTTTACATGTTTTTATCTTATTTTAAACCTTATCATTTTGATTTATCCTTATTTAATCTATTTAAGTTTATTTGTAGTAATAAAATTCTAAATTTTAAATGGTTATAAATAATCACTTATGTGTTGTTAATTTTACATAATTGTATACTTTATGACATTGGAGACTATATAAATTTCAATTTATAAATTTTAAATATTTTTGTGATTTTTAAACAATTTAATAATATGTTATTTTTATAAAATAACAATAGTGTCAATTTTGACACTATTCAATTATTTGAATTTAAATAAATTCTACACAGAGTATATATTCGAATTAAATATTTAATAGATTACTGACATGTCAATGTTATCTATAAAATTCATCGAGCACATTAAATAGTTCATATAATATTTATTTTAATATTTTTAAAACCATTTATTTGGTATATCTCTTAATAAAATAATTAATACAACATTTTTGTATAATTATTTTATATACTTATTTGTTGCATTAAAATTAAAAATAAAACACTATGATTCAGATAAGTCTATTACCATTCACTATAATACTTTTACTCGAATTAATAATCTTAAAATCACAATATTTAAATTGCTTTATTTATTAAATTATGAAGGTGACAACTTTGGCATCATTTAAAATAAAATAATATAAGTGTCATAATTTCTTTTATGAGGCTCCAAATGGTATAATATTACACCATTGGATGATTATGGTTTAACTTTACATGAAAAATATGTTTCGGTCAGGGTTTTGTGCCTTTTATGGTCACTATTAGTTTAATAAATACTATATTTTTGATTTTTCACTAGATAAACAATTTCTGCATCACTATTGTGTAACAATTAATGATAATTATTTAATCCCTAAAAATTATAAATAAATTCATATGATGTAGATAATTTTTTTAGCATTGTGGATACTATTCAAGTTTGTTGTTTCATGAGGTTTATCACTAAATTAAAATTAATATACTTATAAGATTTAAGAAAGTGACATGTTGTCACTTTCTTTGGTTTTAATAATAATTAAATTATTTTCATGGAAAAAAATCTATTAAATTAATCTAATCCGACCCTTTGGTGATATGGGTCGAATTTTAGTCATCCAATAGTATTTTTACAAGTGTTAGGGTAATTTTATAAACTTATTGTTACCCTTAATTACCCAATTTACCTTTAACTGTAGTAAACAAAATTACCATAGTTACTATTCACAATATAAAAAAAATAAAAGTAAACTATTAACATAATTTGGACCCACTGAATCCAAATATGGAATCCATTTTTTCAAATTCAATACACAGAAGTTGCAGAAATTAAATTAAAATTAATCCCGTTGTCGAATGAAAACGGGTTTTTGTTTATAACATTGCAAAAGATTGAATTGATTTAACCTATGAATTCAATGTAAAATCAATGATAATTACATAAATTATATTAAATGGTAAAAATTTATACTATTTATACTTTAAAACCATTCAATATTATAATTTATCCACATAAATTATTTCGATGAAAAAAGTTGTTTTTAATTAAAATATAGCGTGTTTTTACTGTTCATTAAAATTTGAAAGTTATCAGAATAATATGAAAATTTTATCCAAAGTAAGTTTTTATATCCTGATTCTAAATAAGAATTTGATTTTTTCAAATTGAACTTATAAACATTTCAAAAACTTGATTTAAAGTGGGTGCGCCATCATAAGGCGGCAAAACTGCATTTTTTTAAAAATACTTATTTTACCCGAAAAGTTTATTTGGTTCCCATACCTTGTTCTAGAAAATATGTAAGATGAATAATAATGTCATAAAATTAAAAATTTAGTTAATACTATTCATAACGCCTAGTTCATAATAATATTATAACCATATATCATTGTTTTTAGTGAAACCCGATATTGCGTACTACACACGCTATCGAAGAAGGTCGTGATTGTGTATAATACAAGCCAAGTTAGGGTTGCGTGTAGTGAAAGACTCCATTGTTGTTGCGTATAACATAATCCAACCATATTTTATTTATACATTATATATATATATATACACTCAATTATGCGTAGAATAACTTCTATCAAACGAACATGAAATTGTGTGTAACATAATCCAAGAATAGTGTTGTGTATACTACAAGCTAATACGGTGTTGCATATAGTAGAAGCTAAACTTGGTGTGGTGTATAATAGAAGACATCAATGAAATTAAAAGAATATTTTTCAAAAAATCTCGGGGTGTTACATTCTACCCCCCTTAAAATAAATTTCGCCCTCGAAATTCGTCGGGGTTATAAATCATTTACTATTCATAGAAACCCACATTGTAAAAATGAATACTAAAAAATAATTTTAAAAACAAAAGTATGAAACATAAAAATTACCCAAAGTAACTCATCACTGGGTTTCCATATAGGAGAACATATGTGAAAATATGGATATGGAAGAAAAATCTAACCATCATGTTCTGATGGAGATTGGTAAGGGACATGGCTATGAAAAAGTCAACAATAACAAAGCCATAAATTTGTGATAATCCAAGGTAACATCTGATTCATCGGATATAAGAGCACTAGGACAACATTTTTGGTTTTCAATATCATTTCCCTAAAGTTGAAAATTTTGAATTAGAAGAAATACTTACTTGATTTTGGTATAATATCACTGTTGTTCATGATTTGAACAGCTTTCCACTTCACCTCTTAAAGAAATGAAGTTGAATTTGTTATTTGTGAAGTGTTAACAGATCATGTGATAGAATGATGGGTCATTCCATCTATTTTAGACAAAAGGTTAGAAAATGTTATCAAATATACATAAGTCCATCTATGGCGAGGTTAATCATATACGATTCAAAAAATGAACTTATACATCATATATTATACCACATAATAAAATAAAACTATTTTCTACTAACCAGGGACTTCCTGTAGGCCAGTGGTAGGCGATAAAGGCCAGTCGTACTTCGGTTGTGGGTTCGATTCCCACATCCTTGTCCGATGCGACGGGTTGTCGCCCGTCCTGCAGGTTGTCCTTTTTCCAAAACTACATTACTATAACACCCCATAAATAATATCGAAAAAAAGTTCTATCCTTAAACAATACTAACATATATCCAACATAATCCATTCCAATCATTAGGATTATCTAAAATACTTCGGTCCAAGCTCATAGTATAAAGAAAATGATTTCCTGAAATGTCACATAACAATCACGTGAATGCCATCATTTATCCCCCATATATCATAAGATATATCTTGTTGGTCAAATTAAAAACATGTGAATACCTTAATCATTTATTCTTGTGAAGGATGAATACCCATTGAACCTTAGTGAAAACATGAATGTTGTTAAATTTTTATACTTTCCACGTACCAAAATCCCAAAAATTCTATATACTCAAAAAATAATATCACTTCATCCTTATATTAGTCATGAGCTCATGAATACAATCAAACATCTCATTATCTTCTTATCCCTCCATTATGCGCATATCATCTACTTTCCAAAAATATCTGAATAATCTTCCATGGTTACCGGTACCATTCAACATATAATTTCAAATACTTTAGGAAAAACAATAGTGTAACAATCCTTTGATGATTCTTTTTTCCATATTACCATACATTATTCATTATAAACATACAATCATTCCATTAACTTCATAAACCACTAACTGAGCTTCATCATTTCTTTCATCTCATATTTCATTTTTAGTCTCTTCATCATCATCCACATAAAAACTACTCATATGACCATGCTGGTTCTCTGCATGAGATTTTCCCTCCAGGCATTGGTTTTCATAATTCCCATACATTCCACATTTAAAACATCTAATCATTTTTGATGTCGTAACAATACCATTATCCTTGTCCATGGTGTTAGCAGAACCTTTTCTTTTGCACTGACTGGATTTGTGTCCTTCTTTTCTACACCCAAATCATCTTCCAGTTCCTTTGAAACAATCTCCCCGATGCCTCTTCCCACATGATTTACATGAGGGAAATTGAACTTTCTTTCGTCTATGATCATCATGAAACTCCATCTATCCCTTATTATATGTTTCTGGAAACTTACCAAAGTTGAGATTATTGATCATATTATGAGATTGCTGATTAGGCATAATAACGATGTTTGGACTTCCAAATCCCGTTTCATTTGGTTGCTCATGAAGAATATCATTCCATTGTCTTTTATATCCTCCATTATCGTGAATCTTCCTGTTTCCAGCCATTTTCTAAAACCCAAAAAGAATAGCGTGAGAGGCACAAATCATGCTAGGGAAAACAACATAGTAAAGGGGGATTACCCTCAATATCTAACATCTTAGGATAAATTCTACGATCGTCACCGTAGTTCTAGGACTATATCCTATACATATACTTATCCTTAGGGACATCCCTAGACATAATTTAGAAATATCTCTAGGGATCTCACTAACATTTTCGCATCCTAGTTTCCAAAGGTTAACTAAACATTTACTCTGATACTAGCTGTATAGACTCGAAACTTGACGTACGTGGAGAATACATTACTTTTGTGGAATACTTAATACATAACAAAACCAAAACACAAGGACTGTAATAGTTTAGTGTCTTTGGAAACTCGGAATGTAATCTTCTAATCACGGTGAAAGATCTTAAACATCTCCCATAAAGATCTTACCCTTTTGTTTTCTTAACTAAAAACATTCTTTTAATCCTATGGAAAAGAAAACATATAAAGGGCGAGCTCAAATTCACATTAAGGGTAAGAATAGGGAACATAAAATAATCCATAAACATTTGAATGAAAAACCATGAACATAAAATCTAAACATCAAAATTTTGAGCAAAGACATAAATCATGGAAGTACATAAAGCATAGATCATAAAGGAACATTAATCATGATAAACTAGCATGGGAATTGAACATGTAATTGTTTCAACCATTCAGCACTTGTTATGATTTCCATATTATCCAAGGCATTTCTGCCAAGACCATCTTAGTGGACAAAGTCCCTTTCTGAATCGAGTTCACTCCTCGTTTCAATCCTGTAACACTGAACCGGATCAACTTACCATTCCAGAAATGTCTATCTCATGATATATAAATCTTTACCCAATTAATTGGAGGGAGATATAGGTCCCACTCATCTCATAATGAAATAATTCTTACTTGTTCCACAAAATAAACATAAAACATTCATCATAACCAAATGAATAAAATGGGTTTCATAAAAATCATCCCATCATTTCAGAATCCATATAAAACAAATGGAGTTTTCATGATAAGAGAATTGAAACCATGTAAATAATAAAGACATTAAACTTGAAACAAACACATATGAAATAATGTCATCTTAGATGGAAAATGGTTTTGATAAAACATTTGAAATGAATTCTTAAGGAAAATATCATTTCTTCGTCAAAATCATTTTCTTTTCAAAAAATTCCATGCACTTTTAAAATAAAATTATTTTTTTGAAAATAGTCATAAAATCATGTAGAGTAAGCTTCATGAAAATGAGGCGTTATGAAACCCTAAAAATCTGTTCACGCCGTATAAGTTTAAAATAACATTCTCTTCGTACTTTTGTCGGAAAAGTCAAAATGTACCTCGTATGGTAAAAAAAGATTCCTTACATACCATGTAGTAAAAGTAAAAAATTGTTAAAAATGACTTTAATCATACATGAAAAAACTTTTATAAAACATGGACATGGATGATAGAAATAACCCCAATAAATACTTACGAATAAGCAATCTCGAATAAAAATGAGATTTGCAGAAGTATCCCTTACCTTAGGTCTGGTATGCTTCGTATGGATCTGAACCTCCTGTATAATGATTTAAATAATGTTATTGACTTATTAAATAATCATATTCATTGTTATCATATCATATATGTTTCACTTATGACTTTATATTACCCGTTCTTTTGTAAATTCCATGTTAAAGCAGTGTTTTGGGTAAAATCATTTCATTTATCGTATGTGTTTCAACTTCTAGTGCTTGATATTATTACTTATATCCTGATTTAAATAAATACAGAATGTAAAACATGATTTATATATAATATATATTCATCATATACATATATATTATAGATCGATAAAAGGAATGAAATACACCGTTCATGGAGACGGTAGGCCGTACGTACGCATGAACGTTGTCTTCGTTTCCTTATTGAATTGAATGAAAATAAATAGATGACATAGATATATATAAATAAATCCAGTAGCATTATTATTTCATATACTTCATTATTATTCATTATTTAAACTTTTTGATCATTCATGTATGGTTAACATGGAGAATGAATCTCATCGCGTCGTGGAGACGGTAGTCCGTACTTACGCACGAGCGATGATATCGTTCCAATAATTATTGAATGGAATTGGAGTGGATGGTATAAAATTTCATAATCCGTATGATGTTATAATAACCACATATAGTTATTATTTACACCATTATACCCATCCTTGTAAGGTGTTGGTGGAAAAACAGATTACACCACAGCGTGGAGACGGTATTCCGTACATACGCACGCGTGGTGATTTTGTTTTCCATAGTATGGATAGAAGGTGAAATGGGGTTGATTAATATTTATAATAACATATAAGTATATTAGGGATACTGTTGTTATTACTTCATAATGAAACAACTAAATAAGTGGGAGTAGAAGAAGAATGGATCATGAAGAAAACGGTAGAAGGTATTACCTCTTTCTCGAAGTTCCTCCTTTAAACTTTCTCTAAGACACTAGAGTTGGTCTATTGAGAAGAAAAGTACCTGTATTAGGTTTATATGGAAGTGGGGAAGTTAAATTGTCAGGGGTTGGATGAGATTGAAGGCTCAAATTGGTGTGAGGAGGAGAGGGAGGAGGTGCCCCTTTATAAGGGAGGAGAGGGGCACCTTTGGAATCCTCAAAAATATTAGTTTAATATAAATTAAAACCCCACCTAAATACCTCTAAAAATGACTCAATTAGAAGATTAGATGATATAGGGTTTTAATCACATCAACCAATACAATTTATACATGTTTTGATCTTATTTTAAACCTTATCATTTTGATTTATCCTTATTTAATCTATTTAAGTTTATTTGTGGTAATAAAATTGTAAATTGTAAATGGTTATAAATAATCACTTATGTGTTGTTAATTTTCCATAATTGGATACTTTATGAAATTGGAGACTATATAAATTTCAATTTATAATTTTTAAATATTTTTTTGATTTTTAATAAATTTAATAATATGTAATTTTTATAAAATAACAATAGTGTCAATTTTGACACTATTCATTTATTTGAATTTAAATAAATTCTACACAGAGGATATATTCGAGCTAAAATATTTAATAGATTCCTAACATGTAAAATGTGTCTATAAAATTCATGGATCACATTAAATAGTTCATATAATATTTATTTTAATATTTTTAAACCCATTTATTTGGTATATCTCTTAATAAAATAATTACCACAACATTTTTGTATAATTATTTAATACACTTATTCGTTTCATAAGAATTAAAAATAAAATACTATGATGTAGATAAATATATTACCTTTCCAAATAATACTTTTACTCGAATTTATCATCTTAAAATCACAATATTTAAATTGTTATATATATTAAAGTATGATGGTGAAAACTTTGGCATAATTTAAAATAAAAAAATATAAGTGTTATAATCACTTTTATAAGGCTCTAAATGGTCAAATATTATTCCATTGGATGATTAGGGTTAACATTTAAATGAGAAATAAGTATTGTTCAGGGTTTTTTTCCCTTTTATGGTCACTATTAGTTTAATAAAAACTGTATTTTTGATTTTTCACTAGATAAACAATTTCTGCATAACTATTGTGTAACAATTAATGATAATTATTTAATCCCTAAAAATTATAAATAAATTCATATGATGTATATAATTTTATTATATTTATGGAGACTATTCTTTTTTGAAGTTTCATGAAGTTTATCACTAAATAAAAATTAATATACATATATGATTTAAGAAAGTGACATGTTGTCGATTTCTTTGGTTTGAATAATAATTAAATTATTTTCATGGAAAATAGTCTATTAAATGAATCTAATAATACCCTTAGGTGATACTGGTCGACCTTTAGTCATCCAATAGGATTTTTACAAGTGTTAGGGTAATTTTATAATCTTATTTTTACCCTTAATTACCTGATTTACCTTTAACTATAGTAAAACAAATTACAGTATTTACTATTCACAATATCAAAAAAATAAAAGTAACCTATTAACATAATTTGGACCCACTTTATCCAAATATGGAATCCATTTTTTTAAATTCAATACACAAAAGTTTCAGAAATTAAATTAAAATTAATCCCGTTGTCGAATGAAAACGGGTTTTTGTTTAAAACATTGCAAAAGATTGAATTGATTTAACCTATGAATTCAATGTAAAATCAATGCTAATGAAATAAATTATATTAAATGGTAAAAATATATTCTAATTATACTTTAAAACCATTCAATATTATAATTTATCCATATAAATTATAACAAGGAAAAAAGATGTTTTTAATTAAAATATAGTGTGTTTTTACTTTTCATTAAAATATGAAAGTTATCAGAATAACATGAAAATTTTATCCAAAGTAATTTTTTATATCCTGATTCCAAATAAGAATTTTATTTTTTCAAGTTGAACTTATAAACATGTCAAAACTAGATTTAAAGTGGGTGTGCCATTAAAAGGCGGCAAGACTACATTTTTTGAATAATACTTATTTTACCTGTAAAATTTATTTTGTTCCCATACCAAGTTCTAAAAAATATGTAAGATGAATAATAATGTTATAAAATTAAAAATTTAGTTAATACTATTCATAAAAACTAGTTCATAATAATATTATAACCATATATCATTGTTTTTAGTGAAACCCGATATTGCGTACAACACACGCTATCGAAGAAGGTCGCGATTCCGTATAATGCAAGCCAAGTTAGGGTTGCGTGTAGTGAAAGACTCCATTGTTGTTGAGTATAACAGAATCCAACCATATTTTATTTATATATTGAATATATATATATATATATACTCAAGGTTGCATAGAATAACTTCTATCAAACGAACTTGAAATTGTGGGTAACACGAGCCAAGAATAGTGTTGTGTATACTGTAAGCTAATATGGTGTTGCGTATAGTAAAAGCTAAACTTGGTGTGGTGTATACTAGAAGATATCAATGAAATTAAAAGAATATTTTTCATAAAATCTCGGGGTGTTACACTATATGACCAATGTCTCCTCAAAAAATTTTTCAAGGGGCGGGTGTATCTACCACCACTACCCCGGTCGAGGATTACCATTGTCTAGTATCTTCTCCATATCATGTTCAGTGAGAAGTTCATCGACCATATTTGTATGCTCTACAAGCTGTTGATGCAACACAGCCTTTTTGGGGTCATCTTTTTCCTTCTGTTCCGAGCCAGGTGGATCAAAGTGTTTAACCACCCTTATAGGCCCTTTTCCATTATTGAGATTCTGACTGAGTGCTAATGACTCAGTGGGTTCAAGAAGACCTCATAAATTTCTTTTTTGGTGAGTAACCCTTCACAATGGATCCAATTGGTGTGACACTTCCTTGGGGGGTAAATTCTCTTCAATGATCTCTATCTTGTTCTCTCCCTCAGATAGGTCTTCCATGTTATCTGTGACTGTACCTTAAGGAATATCCTCAATATCGCATAGAATGGTGGGATGGAGCCAGATAGAACACAAATTAAGGGTTGTATATGGCTCCCAACCATGAATCTAAACATGGGGGAGGGAAATCCTACTTAAAAATTTTGGGGAACACATTAAATATTTGAACGGATCATTGCTGCAGGGTCCAATGATGAAGAGGTAAGTCTGGGCATTGAGCCAAAGGGAGCACAACCAATTTGACCATATGACATTGCTGGAAAATATCATCAAACATTTCTTGACTCATGGGGTATTCCACTCACTTATGACGAATGCGTATGTGCGTTTCCTAGAGTGTTTGGAGAGAGCACGTGACTTTCTCTTTGGTAAGAGATTTCGGCACACTAAAGTTTGTACTTTCAACATTCCAGATCATCTCTGAGAAATGATCCACTACAAGGATTTCCCTCAATATCCTTGGCTTATACATGGGATTTGGCCCTTGGTTACCCCATTCACCGACTGGGGGTACCTAAGGGACTGGTAACATCAATAAAGTGGACAGTTGAGACGGTAGGCTTGCTGGTGGAGAATATGGCGAGTGAGCTGGAAGGCCGCATCATGTTATGATGCCTTATGAAGAATGCAATGAATGTACAACCTCATCTCGGTATTATGGACTAGTGACCACAGCTTTCTAGCTCGGGGATGTGGCTACTGATGGTGGGACATGCTATTTTTAATCCCCTATTGGTCCCAAGAACAACTCTTCATGATATATGGTTGAGGTAGCAAATTATTCTATTGGCGATAGGAAGGATTGCAAGGACAAGACTTGAAAAGAGGCCAAATATTACTCATAATAGATGTATCTTCAGAGGGATGAAAAAATCTGGTGGACCTCACATTCCAGATGAATAAGGCTTATACAACTCGTTCTTTCCCCAACCCCTGTCATAGAAGATCTAGGTGAGGGTTACATTACTGAATCACAATCTGCCTCAGAGTCTAAAGAATCAACAGGTTTAATCGTAGTATGAAACTTCTCAATATTATTCATTTAGAATTGGTTACCCTCCCTCTATTCTAAATATGGATATTCATGATAGGGTAGGTTTTCTGTATGAGGAGGACCTTCAACCGAACTGATGCAGGGACAGAGAGGACTTCTACCTAGGGGAGTTGGGGTGTGAGGAGCACCCGAAAAAATTTTAAAATGGAACACAGGGAGGGCCTCCATGTTTGTTGTATGGAACATGGGGAGAATCCATGTGGGATGTGTTGGAGTGGGTAAGAGCATTGCTGGATATGGTTGGAGCATGGGAAGTACTTCCTTGTTTTTTCCCTTTGTAGTGATGGTACGAGGGGGGCCTTCGTACTGGTCAAAATTAACATGGGGAAGACCTCCATGTTCGATGCCAATGAAGCGAGATGGACCACATATTGTCTGATTTTCAGGACGAGGAGGACCTTCATACATTGCGATAAGAACAGGGGGAAGACTCACATGATTGCGGTTGACCGGGAGAGGAGGATCTTGACGTCGGTGACCTGCGATTGGAGGAATGTCTCTTTAACTTGGATCACGGGTGCGAATGAAACATCAATGCTTGAATTCATTGCATTAGGGAGGACCTTCTCCTAGACTAATGTTATCATGTAAAGGACCTCCAAGAAAAGAATAGGAGTGGGGAGGGCCTGCACACTAATTGGTGGTGGCATGGGGAGGACCTCCATACCAGAAGTCATCCCCGTGAGTCGGCCGAAAATGGGCGCTTCCTATGTCGGTGACCAAGATAGTCGTCTCAAATAGCTAGTGGGGAAGTTGGGGCCTCAATCTGGGTCGGGTGTATAAATTCCCATTTTAATTATAAACGGGGCATTAATGTTATGAGTAGGTGGTGGTGTGGGACACTATAGCTGTTGATGATGATACCCCCAGGCGAGCGCCCTACTCATCTTGCATCCAACGTTGGTGTTTGGTTAACTGGACAGGGGGCAGTGGTGCAAGTGTATGATTCACCTAATCCTCATCATATGGGACTGGGTAGTGGTGAAAATGTGGCATGATGGGATCCATCCTTGGCAGACCCTGCGATAGGATCATAGTTGGACTGGCCTGTACTTCCCTCACCTCATTAGCATAAGGGAGCAAGTCGTAAATTTGCTATAGGGAGAGGCTCTTGAATGGTTGTATATTAGAGTGGGGAGCAGGGTCTCCCTACATGGACTATGGGGGTGGCAGAGACGGAGAGGCCCATAATACTATAGGCCCCATAGTGCCATATCCTGTGTTGGGATAATCCATTATTTGTCATATCGTAGGATGAGGTTGTTAATCACCCTCCTATGAAAGAGTTCCACTGGTGAAATATTCTATGGGTGCCCAATAGCTATTGATATGGAGGATTCATAATACAGATGGATCCACGCGAGATTTCCATGTTGGTGTTTCCTTGACCCATGCATCAGAATATGGGGTGATCTGTTTTCTCTCATAGCATCTTGGGTCTGGAAAAGTAGGGATATTAAACCATTAGCTATGAAAGAGAAAAAATAAAAGTTCAATTCCCCAATTCCATTTTGTTTCCTATGATTTGTTAGAAGAATACGTGATGAAAACTTTGCACGCTGAGATTTTTGATGTTCAAATTCCCCAATCTCTAGATGTCAGGACCACTATTCGCATAGCGGGACCTGGCACTAGAAAACTAGATCTGGTGACATTCTTATCCACTAATGTCTCAAATGCTACTAATGTACACATTGAGTATAAGAAATTCACATCATCTTCACAACTTATATTGTTGATTCATTCTACGGGGAGTGAATCCATCTTTGGAGGAGATGCTGACTGTTTCCCTACATTCCTTCTTTCCAATGTCGGGCACCATCCAGTACTTGTTCATGGACATTTTCTCCTCGATCGAAACGGGATGATGGGATGTCAGTCTCTCCTTTCATGGGTTCCTCCATGGAACATGTTTCCTAGTCTGAGTCTCCACTAAAGATTAAGAAGTTGTTTGTGAAACTCTTCCCTACTGACATATCTTCATTGAAACTGGTTAATTAGACTACTATTGTCAGGACATTCCAATGGGTCAAATTAGGGCTGAAACCTTCGATCGGGGCAGTAGTCATGTTACAGATCATTGGCATGTATGGATGATGAAGCACTGATATTCCTGGGTTTATTCTCCTTATGATTGGGATTCTCGAGGGCACAGAAGCATGAGGAATCCCATATCAAGGGCCGAGAATTATTTTTCATAGCCATGTATCTAAGATTTTCCTCAGATTACCATGTTTGAAAGAGGGTTAGCTGTGAGTTTATAATCTAGCAGAGATGGATCAGACTAATCATAACACTGATGGGAGTGGATCGGAAGGGTGAATCCCAAATAGGGAGCACCTAAGGGGTTTACTGGATGGGTGGATAAAAACGTCCAATGTAGATGGATACAATGAAGCTTGGTTCCCCAAAAAGGGGATTAATGGGTTTACCGTTGGCTAGGATTGAACCTTATGGAGGTTTCCAATGTACCCTATCTTGAGAGATAGTGATCAAAACCCATGTATATTAGAGGGGAGATGAATCTAGGCATACACCAAATGCAATGACCTAGAGACCTATTGGGCCTTATGCATGTATAATGGTCCATCGCAATAGGGGCACTCTTGGTTGGATGGTTATGGATTGTATGGGGCTTATGTGTTGGTTGCTACCCGAGTGTATGGTATGATCTTATCAGGATATTGTGGTTTGGTAAGAATTAGGATGGATGATGGATGGATAAATTATGTGAATGAGAGAATGGGATAGAACAAACGCAGTTGAAGGTGATGTTGGGATTCAACCTCAGAAATGCTTCCTACATAACCCGGTGGTAGGGAATCAAAGTCCACGTAGTTCGGTGGGGATAATTATTCACCAGAGGTGGCGTCCCATGAGAATAGATGAATGGATGGAACCCAGAGGATATAGAACCCCCTAGTATGGGGCATGCCCTTGATGAAACACAATGCGACAAGTGATATAATAGGATGGGACATTAGTTATGGGATTGAACATTTGGGAGGCTTCCTACGTATCCCCGTATAGAGGAATCAATGTCCACATAGTTCAGAAAGGGGCATGGAATTGGGGTGTACACAAAGTATAGTGACCCGATGACATGCTAGGGTTACACGTGATTAGCATACCGAGATTGATCTAACTCCTGGTGGAAGAATAGATTATGGGATCTCAACATAGGGGAATATAATGGCTTAATGTATATTGGGATTGACCCTTGGGAAGCTTCCTATATAACCTGTCTAAGAGACATAGATCAAAACCCACATAGTTAATATGAGAAATTTTAATGTCAAGAAGTATGAAAAGGGGTATACTATTTAACGTCGGGAAAGATGGGGTGAATTGACATGAAGTGGTCAGAACCGAGGGGTGATGGGCTTGAACCTCATGGAGGATTCCTACGTAACATTTCAGGAGAGGGAAACGATCATAGTTCATGTAGTTTGGTGGAAAAATATAGGGATTAAACACTAAGGCATCCGAAGGATGATCATAGGGTCTATGCTTACTCGAAGCCCACATGAGACATTCTCATTGTGGGAAACAAGATGAAACAAATACCTATCGATCATGTTGTTAATGATGCATCCGTGAGGAATAGAGCATGGATAATCTGTGGTTAGCAGCCCAAAGAAGTAATAGGGGATTACACATGGCTAGCATCCCAAATAGATCACTGGGGATTACACTTGGCTAGTGGCCCAAAGAGGTAACTGTGGCTTATGATTGGCTAGGAGCCTAGTGATATGGATATCGGGACTTACACCCAGTTGGTTTCACTTCCCCATAGATAGATTTTGTTCCATGCATGGAGGATCTCATTCCATGTGAGGAAGATCTCACTCCCGTGAAAACCAGCAGGCATAAAAATATATAAGTTGGGTCCCACATGTCTGTTTCATGGGGTGCGGCTATAGTTTAATGTCATGTGCTGAGGACAAAGGTTATTGGTAGTTTAACGTCATGTAGCTCGTATGATGAGGATTCCATCCTCACCCCTACGACATAAATAACTCACACACTTTAACCCTTGTTTTAGCGAGGGCACCAAATCTTCTTTGTGGAGATGGTGTTATGGAGTGATCCATTGAGGGGATCATGTTAGTGTGGCTATGAGAAGAATCAATATTCATTAGTGTGGCTATGAGAAGAAGCATGAAGCCAAGAAACGGAATATGAAGCACCACCCAGTGGACCTTAAAATCACTTCGTTCAAACAAGGAAGTTCATATGAGAGTGGCATGTGCACAAAAGGGGTGTCACGCCTAAGAGGGAATCAAATATATAACCTTTGGGAGAGGTCGAAACATAGATTAAAATATTGGGGGATTTCGCAAGATAAGAGGTTGTGTTCATGATGGGGTATTTGCGAGAAAAACGAGTAGATGCGCAAAATATTTTCTAGATACAAGGGTAATATTGCATCTAAGAGGAATATTTTTCATGAAAATGCCTTAGATTAAATGGAAATGGGTGAGGAATAATCCAAAGTTGTCCCATCTGAAGGAGGACCCCTAGGAGACCTATCACACAAGATCTTATACCTTAAGGTTGTGGTGTTTTCTGTGTGGTCGCAGAAGTGGTGTCTTCCACACATCCGAGCAGTGGTTCTTCTTCTACGGCTGTCGTTGAAGGGAACTGGTTATTATCATATTTATAGCTAATATATTTAGTGGTGGCGTGAAATAGGAGCTATGTGCAGGAGGTCGTTTGAAGACGTATTGGGCGTGGAAGGGTTTCTGTGCCTAAGGGAATCTGGCGTGCACACCATTGTTCCTTCACTCCAATGCGTTAGAAAAATTGTCGATGGTTTCCACAAAAATATTTCTTTGATGTCTCATTGGGTGTGCAAGGGTTTCTTTGCATAAGGGAATCTTTCACGCACACCATTATTCCTTCAGGCCATTGCCTTGGAGGGCTTGAAGATGGTCATCACAGAATGATTCGTTTGACATCACATTGGTCATGCAAGGGTTTGTGTGAATATGTTAATCTTGCATGCACCCTTTAATTCTTTCTTGCAACTCCCTCTGGCATTGAATAACTGTCTAAGGATTCCCAAAATGCATCTGATTTTCTTAGTAGTGCCCGTTCAAGGCACTATCCGAAATTCAGCATCAATACATATGTGTTAAATAAAAATTAAAAATAAAATTTTGTGATAAAGATAAATTCCATAGACTTCATAAGAATACTTATAGTAGAATATACATTCTTGAAAATCCTATATTAAAAATGTGATATTTTTTAAAACATTAATGTGACAACTTTAACATCACATTAAATAAAATATTAAATGTTTCATAATCTTTTCCACATGGATCCAAAGGGTGAATAAATTTATGCATGGATGATAATAGTAGATATATAATCTAAATAAAATATTTATTAAAGTATTTTGGTATTTTAATTGTTATTATTATTTTAATGAAAATTGTATTTTTAATTTTTCATCAATTAAATAATTGTTGCATCATTAATGTATGAGCCTAGAAGGTAATTATTTATTTCCTAAAAATAAAAAATAAATTATCATGATGTGGACAAAAATTTATCTATAAAATGAGTTTTTAATGTCAAATTTATCTTATTTATAATGTTATGTTAAAAATTATATAGTTATTCTAATTTGAGTCTTACATATTAAACATTTCTTTAAATAAAATTAATTAAATATTCTAATCTCATCCAAGTAGCTTCCAAAGGATACCATTTCGACCTAATGATGATTCAGGTTTAAAAAATCTCATCTATTGACCCTAGTAAAAGTTTTAGTGTAATTTTATAATAATATTTAAACCCATAATTTCCAAAGTTAATCTTTTACCGTATTAACAAAAATTACCAAATTTGTTATTCATAATAACCAAAAATAAAAGTAATCTATTTTCATAATTTTTACATTATGATTCGAAATATGGAAACCATTTTTCAATTTTCAAAACACAGAATTTATAGTAATTAATTCAAAATTAATCGAGTTGATAGAATGAGAATGCGAGTTTTAAAAGATAAAACTTTGCAAAAGATTGAAATGTTTTCACATATAAATTGAATTTAATATTTATTCAAATATCCTACATTATATTAAGTAAAAAAATGTAATTTATATATACATTAAATCAATTCAACAAAATAATTTTACAATATAAATTATTTCGATGAAAAATGTTGTTTTCAATTAAAATTTAGTATATTTTTACTATTATTGAAAACATGAATGTTTTTAAGAAAATATCCAAAATTAATCCAAAGTAAAATTTTATATCCCACTTCCAAGAATTATGTGTATTATTTCATATAAAAATTATTAACATTTAAAAAATTTTAATTTAAAATTTATTTTCTATTAAAATGTTGTAAAATTAGTTTTTTGAAAAATATATAGGTTTTTAGACATAAAGTAGGGCTAATTGATATCTCATTATTAAAATATCTATTGAAAGAATATAAAAATATTTTATTAAATATGAAAAATATTTATTTCATTATTTTCATTTAATAATTATAATCCAAATAATTTATAAGTAAAAAAATTACAAAAATATTTTACATTTAATTGGTTTATATTTTTTCTAAATAATTGGATCCTAATGAATTCACCATATATTTTCATTAGTTAGTTATATTTATTCAAGATAACTTAATGGATATGTTATAATGGTAATTTTATATTATGTTGTATTGTGGATTGTTATACTCATGATTGCATGCCATACAATCAATTGAAGAAGTTATATTATTTAAATAAAATATTTCATAAAAACATCTAGGTGTTACAAATATTGTATCCAAGATCTATTTGATATCAAGGTACCAACAATTGAGTGTGAGAACATCAGATATACCATGGGGTGTTTTTATTACATGTTATTTCTTTGTAGTGATCTTGTTGAGTTTGGTGGATGACTTTGTGGTATACATGATGTTGATAAATCAGTTCATTCATCCTTTTATAGACATGTTTTTTGTGGTTTTTCATGAAGAACTAGTTTTTTACTTCTAATATAAAGATGAGTATGCCCCATATCATGACCATATATTGTGTATGTTGAGAGATAACTAGATTTATGCCACACTATATATATATAGTGTCTATATTGATAAAGTGAACTTCTTCGGCCATTCCATCATAGGGGAAGGAGGGTTAGTTGGCCCATGGAATATTGAAGTTGCGGTATCATATTTTTGACACTATAGTGTCTTCATGATTCATATTTTATGGGGTGTACAGTGTTATTACTTGTGTGCCTTTCAGGACATCTCCCATTTGGAAGAACAAATGTTCAGGATAACCAGTTATGGGGTGATGTTTAATTGGTTAGATGCTGATGGCAGATGTTTTTAAGAGTTGAAGAGAAAGATGAAAATATAAATGGTCTTCACTATACATATGGTAGGTAAATAATATATCATGTATTAGGATTAATCTTTAGTTAGACATAGATTAGTTCTGATGAAAAAAGGAAATAGTGGTTTCCTATGGTTTCAAACAACTACGATTTCATGTGAGGAAATATCCTAATAATAATATTGAGTCATATATGTTGGAACATACCTTGAGATGAAGAAGAAACTATATTTTGGGAATGTGGTTTTTGTTTTACACAGCAAAAAGAACCTCAAGTACATCTATTCTTAGTATAAACTGAAAAATCAGTAGAAGAGGTGGGTTGAGTATTTGTAGTCTTTTTTACTTCTATCTTGATTATATACCAGTAAAGGGAAATATCATTGATAATGACTTGAGCCTTAATATAGAGACATTGTATGAGTGGGAGTCTTATAATGAGTGGATGATGATTGAACTCATAGAACACATGCATATAGATATTTGGTAGTCCCATGGATGATTAGCTCAAACATCATAATCTGTTATAACTAATCACCTTGACCAGGTTGAGAAAAATCAGTTATCTAATCTAAAGGGATTATCTTCAAAGGTCATATTATATGTTAGGGTTCCACTTCCATGATGGTCTCTTGGTAGTGTTTATGTTATTATTATTCGTGGATGATTATGGGATCCTTTGGGCTTGTGTGAGGAGCTGATGGTAGAGTTTCATGCCTCATAATGGGAGGTACACCCATGTTTGACAAATATGTATCAGAATCTATGAATATTGTAATGGTGGCTTGGAATTAATAATGTATAATTAAGATTTGTAGTGAGATGAATCTCATGTCCGTAGATGAAGGCTGAACAATAGAGGTATACCGGTCTTTTTCAGACTCTTCCCATTCTTGGGAGGAAATATCAGGAAGTCACTATTGGTTCTTTAATATTATTTATTTGGATCCCTGAAAATAATGATTCAGTGTGGATGGTTATATATTGACTAATGAAGGTATCACACTTCCTACCTATTAGGGATAACTTCATTTTTTATGATATGGGTTTTCTATATTTTTTTCAGATAGTTCAATTGAAAAGTACTCCATATAGAATTTATTTTGATCTTGTTTCACTTCTCAGTTATGGAAGGGTATTTATAAGGACTTAGGATCATTGGATATCCCCCGTATATCCTATCATCAATTTACTATAATTCAATCTAAATAGAGAATTCAGTTTTTTAGTATATATTAGGTGCATGTGTTTTTTATTTTCTTGGCTCATGGGATTATCATTTATCACTCGATATGTTTTCCATTAACAATAGTTTCCAAGTAACAACTGAAATGAAAACATTCTATGGCTTGTATAGATGGTATTTTTACCTCTTTTTTGGTTAGATTCAGGTGATTTAGTGCTGGATAATCGTATTTTCTTATAGGATATATTTGAGAAGTTTTATTTGATTAATAACTAGTTGGTGACAGCATAGAGTAGGAAGAAATATTATTCTTTCCAACAGATATTACATCTAAAGATTGACTCAAGTCATCTTAAATTGTGTCGAGTGTCATATCAGTTGGGGAAATGTTATATCTGATAATAAAGGAATTTGACACCCATGGTTGTGTAAAAATTTGACATAGTGTAAATGGTTGATCTAGTGGAATAATTATTGTTCAATCCATAATTATTTAATTCAAGGAATGATGAGTTTCATGTATTGAAAAATAAGAGATGTAATTTACACCCTTCTCGTGTTGAAGACCATGATAATGCTGAGATTTGTGTAGATATATACTCAGAAAAGAATATTATATTCATTATATACTATAATGATAAATATCACTAAGGAGAAACTATACTTCTAGAATGAGTATAGCGGTAGCATGGGAATGTTCAAGAGGAGACATGACATAGGGAATAATATATGTGATCATTGTGGCTAGACATACTTAATGAGACCCCAAAATGAAAATTGGATCATCTTAGTAATGAGATGTTATGTGCTGGGGAGGTTGTTTGATATTCTATTTTCCTTGTATTCCCCTCATATAATTTCTAGTCAAGTTAATTTTTGTGGGATTTGTTCAATTAAAACATGGTGGTGGAGACTACTACTCAGTTTTTTAGATCTTTTTCAGTGTAAAATGACCAAATGTTCCATGATGTATGTTTTTCTACATTAATGGATTCAATGTAAAAATGATTCAAATGTCATAAAATAGTTATCAGTCGGTTTGGAATGCTTAAAATATTGTTTGTGATATTTCTATATAATCTAGAGAGAGAATTTCCTACTATACACATTGATGTCATTAGTGGTTCACCCAAATAGAACCTATTTCCATGAATTTATTATGAGATGGTTCATAGTGTGGAATATTTTCATTCCATTAAAATGGTTCACATCGTGAATGAGTTGATTGAGGTTATCTTAACTCAATGTAACTTTTTTTTGAATCTAATTAATCATGCAATTAACATTGTGAATGGTGTTATGGTCATGAATATCATGGGACCAAAAGTTTTAATCCTCATTGTTCATATGATTAGTTTTAATCCACCTTGAAAACTCCTTGTTCGGACTTGAGGCCAAATCATGGTGATATTGGATTGATTCTTTCACCTTCAAACATCTCGGTCTAGCATTTAATCTTAAGTGAGTTCCTTGACATTGGGTTTCCACGTTATTATGTTGTCCCTTTTATAGAGTTGTGGTCTATTGACTATTTTTTAAATTGTTCTTTGATCCTACTACAAGTGAGATTTAAGTTTTCTATATGATCTAATTTTCTTTTATTTATCATCCATATTCTCTATTAAGAGTGATTCATTGATCTTCATATAAATTTTGGTGTTTTAAAAATACCAATGGAATGTTTCCATTTATAATTTTTCAAAATATTATGTGATTTCACCAACACAACATTAGAATAAACTAATAAAATAATGATTGTTGATAATATTGTGTTTACACTATTCCATGGATCCCTTTAGATCTAATAGTGTTGAGTCCTGGGGTATGGATTCCCCTAGGGTGAACATACTCTTGAACAATAATGAAATGGATAATCACTTAATATATGATTTAGAATGACAGGAGACCTCATGTAATTTCTTGTTGTAGAATAAATTATAAAAATGTATTAGTTGTTTTTTAAATAACTAGACATAATTTGATATGAGATATGTGTCATTACTTCCATGTTAATGGATTTTGATATAATATTATGAATGAAATAGAAATTGGTTGGTTTTACCATTATGTAATATGATATATTTTTGTGTTATTATTATCTTTATTAATTATGCGGTGTTTCTAATTGTAATTATCATATTGAGGGATTTTCCTAGTTTCATATTGAAATTCAAATAAATAGGGCTTGACTGGGTTATGTTATAATGTTGATAGGGCTTGACCAAATTATATTTAAATCATTATTTAGGGGGAAGGGATGAGATATGTTGTAATGTGTATAAGTCCTGGTCTTGTTATACTATAATTACATTAGGTCATGGTTCGGTAATGAATAAAATTTTATAAATAATTCCTTTTCACAATTTTGAGATTATTTCATGTAGTTTAAATTTTTATTATCATGGTTATTATACATGCTCATTGATATATTAGCATGGTGTTGATGTAGAATTATTGTTGTGATGTATTAATTAGTTAATTTATACTACATTTTCCTCTTCATTTGATGAACATACTATAATATTGATTTTTTTGACACAGTGGTGTCAACATATTGAGTTTTTCTCACATCCCATCGAGGATTCCGCATGGTACCCAATCAAATAACGTGGAAGCAGGTTTGGACATAGGAAAAGGACCTAATTTTTTTCTTGTTAGATGGGTTGGAATTTTGATATAGTAATATCCTAATATTTGGGACTGGTATCTTTATGATTATTCGTGTCACCATGATCATTAATCTGTATGAATTATTTCCTAACATTTACTTATATTTCATTTTAAATTACATTATTAATTATTATTTTTACTTGGTTCATCATTAATATTCATGTTCTATGATATTATATTTTTAATAATTCTAATACACCGATATTATTTTAGTTACCCAACATTGTAACTCTATACAAGTTGGTATAGTCTTATAACTATGTTCTCTAAAAAGCCACTACATGTAGGTAGCCTCTAGAATAAGGGGATATATGCTTGAGGTCCAATAACCTTATGGGTTTGGCCATGTTAGGGGGTCCCAGATCAGGTGACAATACAAGTAGCTTATATTCATGAAGATATTTTTTTTTCATATAAGGTATTCCCACTATTTTATATATTCTCATTATTTTTAATGAATTGGTTTTCATGGTGGTGTTTGTGTATAGATTTATGTTGATCGACATGTTTTAAAAGTTGTGATCAGAGTGTATCAATCACTGTAAGGTGTGTGGCCTCTAGGTTGGTGGGAGCATTATCCTTTGGGACTTGTATGTACTTGTGATGCATGTTTTTCACCTGATAATGGGGATGGACTTGTTGGTTACAAACCATGATCATATCTATTATTACCTTATGAGAGTGAGTTTCACATATCCTAATGGTTATATTTCTGATTATCTTGGGGAATGGAATATCCAGGATGGACGTAATATTCCAATCCATCAGAAATTATGTGAGCTCATATCCTAGGTGGTGGTTATTATGTTTGATTAGGGGGTATTGGATCATGATTTTCTCCTACTATGAAAAATTAGTTTTAGGATATCTTTTTTGATGATTGATCAGCGATTCTACTAGATATGTAGGTTGGGTTAACAATTGAAATAATACCTAAAGTTGATCTAGTTTTCATTCCACCATAAAAAATGGGATGAGTAGAATAATGTGAATTTAATACATAGTTAGAGTAACTAAAGGATAAATGTATTATCCACCTGAGTGTGTTACCTGTTTATCTCCACATTTATTCTTCTAAGATGGTTGACCAAAAATTATGTATGAGTGAAAAATATCAGAATTTAAATTATATTATGGTTACAAATATGTAACCTCCACCATGTATTGATGAATTCATTAACCATTTAGGGGGTTCTAACATGTTCTCCGAGATTTATTTGAGATTGATGTATCATCAGATAAGGGTGAAACCCCCTAACATACCACATTCATCATTTAAAATAAGGTATGACATTAATGATTTTTTTATTAATTTCATTTGGGTTGAAGAACACTGAGGTTATATTTATATATTTAATGAAATGAATCTTCCAAACGTATTTGAACCAGATTGATGTTGTCTTCAAGGTTGAAAACATAGAGTACTCCTGCAATCATGATGATCATAACAAGCATCGTGACACCATATTGATAAAAATAAGAGAGAATAATATTTATTAAAAACTATCTACCTATAATTACTAGATCAATAATGTAAATTTCTTGGCCTATATTATCTCATCACAAGGTGTGTTGGAGGACCCATCTATGGTTCAAGCAGTAGTATCTTGGTATAATCCTGAGAATGATTTTGATGTTGGAATTTTTCTGGGTATATATGGTTATTAAAAAAGTTTCATAAATTATTTTTCTATTAGGGATGTTCCAATTCATTCAATGACTAGATAGGGTGCATGTTTTAGTGGTGTGAGTCTTGTGATTAGGAATTCTAAGAGTTTCATAAAAAATAACCACTGAAATGATCAGGATCCTATCCGAATCAAGTAAGGAGTATACATTGTTTTGTAATTATTGAGGTATTAGAATTGGGGATGTGTTAGAGTTGGGAGATTGAGTCATAGAGTATGGATCAAGGTAGATAATTAAAAATGAACAGAACTATCCATTGATTGATATCAAGATACACATAGTGGTTTATGCCATGAAATATTCGATTCAATATCATTTAGATGATACTTTTTTTATTGTAATGACCATAAGGGAATTTATTATATCATTTGAAATCATGATTTTAATATATTATAGGGGTGGTGGGTTGAGTACATGAAGTATTATGACTTTGAGATATCTTCTATTTAAGAAAACGTAATGAATTTATACATTCTTGGAGTAAGAATACACAAACTCAAGAAGTTTATGAGTCTAGTTTGGAGTGTAATATTATGTATTTGTTTACTAGAATTCATATATGTTTCTATGAGGAGAATGGGTGAATGAAACTCATGTCTTTTTATATTAATCCCTCTTTTCTAAACTGTGTTAAGAGGAGCCAATATGAGTAATCAAAATTCCTATCTTTGAGATATAATTTTGATGTCGTGGATCCACCTTTATGTAATGCTATTGATGAATATGATATTATTCATGTCCTTTTCCATATTTTAATTTATATAGGTATGTGGGAAGATATTATGCATGACATGCATGCCTCAATGTCGGTGGACCACCCTATTTTGACCACGATGTACCATGATCTTCAGATACATTATTGGTTACTAGAAATTCATAGGGAAATTGTAGGTTTCCTGAAACAATGATACACCTCTATGTAGGTGAAGAACAAGAATAATTCACTTGTTGTAATTTTACAATTATTTACCATTTCATAGTGGAAGTGGTATGATGTCACCATGAATATGTTAGCGGTACTTTCAATGAATACATGTTAAACTAAGGTAATATGGGGGACTGTGGATCAGTCCAAAAAGTTCTCACATTTCATTGAAATTCATGAGACCGTCACTATTGATATTTTGGGTTAATTTTATTTCTAAAAGTTGTTACGTTTTTATGGGGTACCCTAGAGTATTTTTTCATATCATTATAAACATTTCACTTCACTCTTTTGATGAGGGTTACATAAGGCTTTGGGTACTTGGGTGTATTTTTAGTATATCAATGTAACCACAAACCAATGAGAAATTTTATTATAATGTCCATATTATAATGGAAATGATGTTGTAATGCATCTAATAATTAAAAAGGTAAGGGAATATTAAATGATTTCTCTTTTCAGTTAGCCTATAAGAACAGTTATCAGATGACTATCTAGATTGCACGACACAAAGTACTCTTTGGTAGGCCATAGATATCATCGTTGTGTTATATGGAATGTGGTGAGATAGAGTTGTTGGGATCATGTCTCAGGAAGGAGACATTTAATAATAATAATTTTATCTAGATGTTTATTTATGTGGATTAGAGTAGAAATAATTCATTTTTTGATAGACATCATCATCCTATTGAGTTTAGAGAGGGTGATCATGTGTTCCATCAGGTGTCACTGAGACTAATTCAATGTTAAGCACATAAGTGGTTAATGTTGGTGCCAAGGTATATTGGTCTATTTTTTATTATATATGGGATAAAACAATTGATGTATTTATTATATCTTCCATAGTGGTACAGTTGTAAGCATGAGGTTTTTCAGGTGTCATACCTTCAACAGTATCACCCCAACACATCTCATGTGATTAATGTGGATGCTATTGATCCTGAGAAAGATGTGTACACTGCGGATTGTATTATTTTTATTCTAGATCATAGTGAAAATACACTTGGGGGTAAGTCCATTACATTTTTCATAGTGATTTGGAAGCATGGTAATATTCTACTGGAAACTAGGGAGAGAGAGGTAGATATGACATCCTTGTGGCATCACTGTATTACTATAGAGGATTTATGGTTCTTGGGAGTTCATATCAAGGATGAGATATTACATGGGGTAGAGGCTGTATGATCAAAAACTTTTTAGGAGTTATGGTATTTCATAAACATTTTTTTCACCCCTTTAATTTAGTTAATTTAATGCTCCCCAAAACAATAACGGGTCTCATGTTTGATTTGGGGGTTTAGGGACGGAAAAAAAAGAAAGAAGACAAAAATGTGGTGTGATCATTGTTGGTAAATAGATAGTACCTACCATTTGTGAAGGGCCATCAGACTATGCATCCATTCTCTCTGGGAGAGAGTTAGGTTTAGGACCAACACATATACTATCAAACCATGCGGGTGTTCTATAAAAATCATATGTACATGCCACCTCTTATAAAGAGGGTTCCATAGGGTTTTTAAAAGGATAGATAAACATACATCCAAACCATGTGCCTCATTAAATAGGAATAATTGACCATTTCCACCATCATGCATTAATAATTCTAACATGATTCCTATACCATTTCCTCCTCCAACTACTTATAGCAGGAACACATTCCTGCCAAGGATCCAATGGGTGATTCTCCATTAATCCCTGGTTTGATAATGTGATATTACTTTTAAATTGACACAAAATGTGATTTTACCACTCCTATTACTTTTAATTTCTTGGAGAAATATGGTAGATTATTCCCACTCCCTCTTAATCCCTAAACCCTTATTTTTCAAGAAGATTCATTAATTTGGTGTTGAAATTATTTTGGGAGTGAATCAATTGTTGTAATTCAGAATCTAATCTCTACAAAGAAATAGAAGGTACTATACCAGATGAATCCCATAGATTTTTTGTTATTATTAGGTATGTATTCAATCCATTGTGTTGTCATGATATGAAAATATGTTTTTGATTTGGAAAATTTAATTGAACCCAAATATGATGGGTGTGACTGATCAAGAACCTCATTTGGTGTACTTATGATCTTGAAACAAGATTTGTGGACACTCATGGGGTGTTCCATTACATTTATGGTGGTATAATTTTTGTATAAATGATTAATCAAAGGGTTTATGAAATATATCAAATAGTGATAGTGTTGAATGTGTGGGTATTATTAGATTGGTAGTATGGTTTAAAATTATTATATTAATTGGGGTATCTCATGAGTATGTCTAAATGTGATAAATTGTTAAAGAGGCATGTTCTCGGGGCTAAATAGATTGAAAGGGGTGAATTTTTTTAAAATGGTTCTAAAATTGAGAAATTGACTAGTTATGGGAATGGAAAACATATTTAATATAATGAAACAAGGAAATATGATAAATGAAATAGTTTTCCATATTGTTTTTATTTAATAATGAGGTCATTTATGATAACCTTTAATATGTGACTATTTAATTTTTGGGGGTATTAGGATTATTTTTCTATCTCTTTGGTGGTCTATAAAAAATATAAAAGAACCATTATTCATCATAACTTTAAAGGATATGATTATTCTTCTAAATCCAATGGTGTTGACATGAAATTCAATATCTTATTTGGGATAACATGGCCTGATGATTGGAATACATGTTGGATAATTGCACTGAGGCTCCAAATATGCAATCATGTGACCCATATGAAATATATTTCAGATGAATGGAATGGGATGAAGTAGGTTTGATGTGTACATATATCATTTGGAACGAAGAATAAAATCAATTAGTTTAAATTGTGTTAAATAATGGAACCTAGTTTATTTATAGGTTTTCTATTGTATAACATAATTTTTAATTAACTGTTTTAAACAAGATATTATCTTATACATCGTTGGTCACTACTGGAAATCTAACCTTTACCAACGGTTTGGAGAACCGTAGCCAAGTAAGCCGTTGGGATAGGTCTATACCAACGGTTTTCCAAAAACCGTTTGTATAGACCTATACCAACAGTTTTGAAAACCGTTGGTATAGGTAATATGAAATCTATACAAATGGTAATGGAAACATTGGTATATAAATTCCAAAAATAAAACATCCGCTGGGATTTGATCCCAGGACCCCTCGTTTATAATTGAACGACTCAACCACTAACCTAACATGACTTTTGTAATCATAATTACATAAATATATATATGTATTCTCATAAATATTTTAAATTTTGATTTATATAATGTTCTCGGTACGAAGGTCTGATAAAAAATTAAAGTACATATACCAACGGTTTTAACAACCGTTGGTATAGGTCTTTGGTTGTGATTTTGATTCTGTGTAGGATGTTGAATTTTGGCCCACTTTTCCCAATGGTTTGGCCAAACCGTTTGGAAAGGTAGACCTATCCCAATGGTTTGGCCAAACCGTTGGGAAACGTGGCATATTTGGGGACCTTTCCCAATGGTTTGGACAAACTGTTGGGATAGGTCCACCTTTCCAAATGGTTTGGCGAAACCGTTGGGAAAAGTGGTATATTTGGTGACCTATCGCAACAGTTTGGCCAAACCTTTGGGATAGGTCCACCTTTCCCAACGGTTTGTCCAAACCGTTGGGAAAAGTCTCCAATTTGAGGGCCTTTCCCAATGGTTTGGCCAAACCGTTGGGAAAAGTGGCCAATTTGGGGGCCTTTCCCAACGTTTTGGCCAAACCGTTGGGAAAGGTGACCTATACCAACGGTTTTTTCAAACAGTTGGTATAGAAGCGTTGGGAAAGATCTAATTTCCAGTAGTGGGTGGTGGGCTATTGAGTTTTACTCACACCCTTATTAGGCAATCATTGGGTCTCTAGGAATAAAACACCATTGCATGATAGAATAAGGGAAAGGGGCCTATATTAAATGGATGACATGGGATTTAGGTTGGATCCTGGATTAAGGGACCATATATGTTCTCATTAAATGGTTTGAGAACTATCGTTACTGTCTTATTTTGAGTTTTCCTTTTAAATATTAGAATCTAGTGACATAGATGATTTTTTTGGATTTTTATTCATACATGGTTATGGGAGTTGTCATATGATTCTCATTTTTGTATTATTATAAAATAATGATTTTTATATTGACTTTTTATGTTGTTTCACTCTGGTAAATAGGGTATAGTCTCCCTGTGTTTACGTTATAACCTCTATACTATTTGATGAAATATGGTGTCTCGGGATGTGTTCTTGAGGTTATGTGGAGGATTATTTTGAGGCACTAGTTTAATAGAATCCAGGATAAGGCATTACAATCTTCCTTTTAACAATAGTGTCAGTTGGTATACTATGGTATACAGGGAAGTGTGCATACAGTCTATTGGTGCTCTATAGATTTGGGAACCAACAAATTGGTTTGGGGTAGTGGGGAATTAAAATGTGGTTTTAGAGATCGGGTATCACATTTCAGTATATATGGAAGGTGGTACTAATGTAGTATCTTTATGTGGTATTAACTTTATATTTGTATAAGTGATTTTTTATTTGGGTTTCCAAAGACCAAAAAAATATTAATTTTTTTGGACGTGGAAAAATGTCATTTTGTGGGACTGTCCAGTACCTACAAGAGATTATGTCCATGTTTCAAGTAAATCTATCATTTTTATTTTAGTTTTATTTTTTATAGTTTAGTTTTTTTATTTGAATTAATTTTTTTTTCTAAAATTTAATTTTGATTCAAAAATCATGGCCCTAAGGGGAAGGAGGAAATAATCATTTATAATAAGAGGAATTTAGCGATCAGAATAAATACTTGTAGTCATTCTGAATGTTTTTTGGATCCTAAAATATAAAATAAGGGATTATCTAATTAATGTGTCAAAAACAATCCAAATAGTGTTTTTTTATATAGTTTATCAGTGGAATTATAAAGATTTAACCGATGAAAAGTAATTGTTCTAAAAATGAAAATAGGGTTTCCAAATTTAATGTTTTGGAAACAACCTATATAGTGTTTTATCATAATTCTTCATGGTGTTCTTGTACTCAACCATACCAGAACATTGAATATTGATGTGATTCTTGTATAGGTTATACATGATTTGGATATATGTTGTTCTTATATATAATATATATATTTATCAGTCTATGAGGACACATGGCATGGGACTTGTGTATGTTAGGTAGGACTAGGAGATAATAGGTAAAAATTTATATAATATATTTCCCTATCTATGATATATATATTATTACATCTATTTTGAGTAAGAGTTTAGTATGGTGGTGTCATGGGAGGTAGGTCAACCAGAGAGTCTTAAAGAGATTGGTAATTGCATTGATATGTATCTCATAAGGAGAATAGTTTGAGATGTCCATGGAAGGGATTATGAGGGCCTAAGAGATGAAATGTGTATGGTAGAATCAATTTGTGAGTTCATTTACTAGATATAAGAACATACATATTGTATGGAATCTACTGTAGGGAGATAGATCCTTAAGGGATTATTCTTTGTGGATTAAGAACATGAAATGGATTGATCTGATTCTAGTAGAAGATTATATTTCATTCTATAAACCATCATTCCATTAGGGTATATGTAACAATATTTTGTTTATCCTAATTCATGGAGGTGGTGAATACATAATTTATATTTGTGCATAAAATAACTAATTGGAAGATACTGATTCAGATATTTGGGTTTGGTGAGAATGATGGTGGAATTTTCGGTGGCCAAACTTTGTTCTTTGAGGAGACCCAGAATGGAGATAGAGTAGGGGTGTCATTATTCCACTATACAGTGGTACATTAGTGACATGATTCAAGTGTATGTATACTATTGATTATGTTTCATGATTTGATCGACCACTAATGAAATTTCATGCATGGACTCGAATGAGTCACATAGGTATTTTTTCTCTAAGGACCTCACTATTAGTTGGGAGTCATAAATCATGTTAGAGTTATGGATATAAGTAGGATGAGGATATTGTTTCCAAGATTTATCTGTATGTGTGGTACTATATAGTTGAAGAGATAGACAACAATATGATCTTTTATCATTAGTATGTAAAACATCTTAGGGATGATAGGAATCTAGAATTTGGGAAATGAGTCAAACAAATATAATTGATATGATGTACACCAAGATGATAAAGACCCATCAATGGTTATATCTATATCTAGATAGTATTATAATGGTTTTATATGATTGTAAGTGAGAATGATGGGATAAGATAATATATAGGGGATGTATTTCCATCATGTATTAAGTGATTTTCATGAATGGTGTGAGATAAGATACATGAATCTGAATGATATGGGGTGATGATGGATGATGACTGTTGGATATGTGTGAATAATTGGTCTATATAAAATTAACTGGTGTGATTCAGTATTCCTATTGAATAATTTCATGCAGTAAGACTGTTTTTTTAATTACTTTTGTGGGGAGTGTTCTGAAAGGAATTGAATTTTTTAATTTAGGTTACTAGGGTAGTCTAGGGTTTTTTTACAAAGACAATTGTTTTAATAATCACCAATTTCTTTTCAGAATATATAATTTGGGAGGTCATGGTTGTAGATAAAACAGGGATATAAAGCAGTTTAGATATGTGAAGTATTAGATATCGTATTTTTTGTAGATTATATTATACCATGTAGATTTAAAAGGTATTCATATTTGGTGATGGATCTTATATGTATCTTTGGACCTCATAGATATATTAGAAGTGTCAATTTTAGCTGAGGAATGAGCCCTACAATTTACCCTAAGATCATTGTTTTAATTTTTATATGTGTTATTATTGGTTTTATTTCATTAATATTTTGTTATTTAACAGTTTTTATATGTTCAAATGGAATTAAAAATGATATTTTTTCTTTTTAGGAGATTTGGCACTTTCTGAATATTATCTAAAAACATTCCAGAGACAAGATTTCATTTATGATGTTTTGAGTAAGATATTTATTGAATTATAATTCATTTAATATATTTGTACTTTAATCATAATTCCATGTAAGATACTTCTAGTTATATATTTTTTGTATGATACTTCAAGTAAAATATTTCTTCAAGAATCACCTTTCCTTTTTATATAATTCATGCATGTTATTTATATTATGATAAATCTAGAGAGATATTTTTTTTTCTGGAATCACTCTTCATAGTATGGTATTCCATGTAAGATATTTGTAATATTAATTTTATAAGAAAATATATATATGGAATCTAGAAATACATTTTTGGACGTAGTTTGATATTTTCCTTTAATATATTTTCATTCATATGAATTCTATTTCCACAACCATCCATATATTAGTTAAATCATTATATATTATTATTTATGGGATTTTGGTGGTGATTTATGATATATACATGGAGAAAATGTGAAAATAAAGGCACACATACCTCTTTTCTTATATATGTTAGATCTAGTCTATTTGTTTTCTGAATCATTTGTTTTCTATTATATGAGGGAGATATAGTATAGGCTAACAATTTCTACAGAAAAACTATTATATTTCTCACACATTCGTCACCCTCAATAAAATCCTTATTTTTGGTAATTTTGTTTTATTTTTCTAAATATTCTAATTGAACCTGAGTTTGTTGTAGATTTCTAACAAGTGGATTCTTGAAGACATTTGATTAGTGGTACCTAGAAATTTGTAATCTATATAAGTGTTATGAATCATGAATAATATATAGATGTGGGTTTGATCACGATTGTTATACATGGAACAAATGAAAATTAGGTGTCCATATTTTTTATAGATATTGGGGGTATTATATTTTTGGGAATGATGGGTATATTATATCAGGTCCTCTATGTGTGGTTTTAGAGGCTTATCATCATGAGGCCATATGATATGGGTTTAATTGTTTTGAAATGTGATGTTGTTCTGGTTTTCTGAAATGATGTAGATAGTGTGAAACATTTTCATGAGTGGTTGTGGAAATTAATCTATGTTGTTTCCTATGAAATTACAGATTTCTTCTCTTAGTGGTCAGCTTATGGGGTCATTAGGGATTTTTGTACAAAAATAATCTATCATGAGATGGTTTAGTCCACTGATAATGTGTTTTGGTATCCATAATTTGATCATCATAAGGGTTTGAATAAAATATTTTATAAAAGAGGTATACACTTTATAGGCCACAGTTTTTGGAGATAGATATTGCTATAAGGGAACACATTTCACATTTTTTTGAAAGATAAATAAGGATTCTCTCATAAAATAATTTATAGATCTACTTATGGGGTATTATGGTGGAACTATGTTGGGATGTTTAGTTATAAAGGAAATATATCTAGATTAACATAGTTATGATAAAAAAAGTTGAGTTATCATATATATGAAAAATAATGAATATATATTTCCCCTCAAGAAAGAGATGAATCTTGTAAAGACTCATCATGTATTGATTAACATGAGTGTAGTAGGAATTATACTTCATTATTGATTATTTTATATTTTATATTTTATACACTACTGTTTATATTGATATCAGAGAGAGACATGGTTGGTGGTGGCCTACTGATTTCTATCCCACACCCGACGTAGTACATCTAGGATGAATGTCGACTTTAGGTCTTGTGGAAAAATTAAGGATAAGTGATCATCATCATGATTATAGTGGATAGTGATGTGAAGATAGTGTATGGGATAGATGGTATGATTTTGATGATGGGATACAGTGATCATTAGTGATGAGATGGAATTTTTTTCTTTTTTTAGATGAACATCTATTGGGTAGTCTATTCGGAAATCCGGTTTCCATTTATATGAAATAATAACATGAATGAAATTTATCAAACTAATTGCATGTATATTTTAAATCATTATTTATTATTACTTTATGTTCCTTCAATAAAGGGTGGTGAACCATGTCATGTGGCGCACTACGGATCTGGGAACCGATCAAATGGTCTAGTCTGATGGGGAATTACACTAATAGATATTATTTCACTATAATATAACACATTATCATCCAAATATATATCAATTACTTTTTAAATAGTTTCTAATTTAATTTTTTTTTATTCAAATTGGAACATGACTAACATTTACCAACATCTATAAAGTACTCTTCACATTTAAACCATTTATATTAATATTTTTCATCAATTTTATTAGGAAATACCGTGAAAGTCACATTGTGTTGATTATTAATAATATATAATGTAAAAACCCATATAATTAATGAAAAATAAAATATTTCTATCATAATTCCTTTAAAACTCAACTACAACTAATGAGATGTTTGTTGGTCATCATCTTCTTGAATATAACTCTTTTTAACATAATTGAACACTAGTGTTGTTACAATACATATAAAATTATTATCCACCAAAAAATTGGAGGCAGATGTGGTATTTTTATATATTTAATTATCAAAAAGATCATAAAACCTAGGTTACAATTTTTATGATTTTCCCACAAAACATTTATCTTCTATTAATAATCATTCTTTTATATAGTTTGTATAAATTTTTTTCTTTTTTACTTATTTTATATTTTCTACCTAAAATCTTAAACATTATGATGTCCTTCTCATATTTTTATTGATCTATTTTTGATAATAAAATATGAAAAAAATATAATTTAGTATAATTAAAAAAACTTACACGAATGACATAATATTTATTTTTATTATATCGACACCAATAAAAAAGATATTCCTAGTCTATTTACATCAAAATTGTCTACAAAAATACACTTCTTCCTATTTTATACCTTCTGCTTAAAATAAATTTAATTCACTCAAACATATTTATTAAATAATAATTATACAAATTATGAATAATATGTTCCATATTCATATAAGGAATCATGATATCGATAAAAAAATATGTTAATAATATTTTTAAAAAAAATTTAAAAATAGGTTAAAGTTTCATGAATTTAATTTCAATGTTATTTATAAATTAATAAATTTTAGACCTTTATGTGTGTACTTAGTGTGTTTAAAAAAAGATTTGTGAAGGATATATTAAATGTTATCGATTCAGAATGCCTTACTAATTTCTTGTTGATCAATTATTCTTTTTGGCCATTTGAATGAAAATTTATTTATTATATATTTTAAATAGTCCAAGCACACATGCTTTAATAAGAATATAATGAAATTAAATATAAATTGAAACAAACATATCAAATTCATTTCATTTTATTTTATGTATTAACAACCTTATTAGGTACTAAAACATTGAAAATAATAATTCCATTAAATTATTTCATTCTAGAGATTTTAAATTATGAATACAAAAAATAAATTAATGGGTCTGACAATACAAATAATTAATACACATTAATTGATGGTTTATTAGATAAATAACCACATAATAAAATCTCCAACAATTTAAATTCCTTATGTAGTTTGGTAATTACATATATCAAATAGTCACATGAAATAATGATAAAAAATATTATTTTAAAATGAATCACATGCTCTTAAAATTACATGGATCTTCTAAACATACATAAGATAACCTGGAAAAAAACAAAATAAAATGGTTAACTATACAACCTTTGGATGGAATAATCAAATTATAACGTAGTGAAAGTAATAAATGTAAATGAATAGGAATATAATGGGGATATAAAATCAGAGAAAAACATAATCATGACAATAAAAGCAAGATATAATATGATACCATCAGTAAAATATAATAATGAAGAATCAAAATGAAACATAACATAATACAAAGAAGTCAAGGATAACCATCAGTACATCATAGCAAATTGTGATTAAGATATTATCTAGTGCACCATACATGGTATTTGAGTACATAAAAATTTATTGAATGCATTTGAGGGATATATAATTAGGGTCCCACTCATCACCTTCATATAATTTTTATGAATTAGTGTTCCACATATATTATACAAAATAAGAATTCATTTTATCAATATTAATTTAATATTAATGATAGTGGGATACATACATGGAATTAACCAACCAATGAAGTATTTTTATATCAATTTGAATATACTTAACTAAAAATTGGAATGGGTATTCATAAACCAAAATTCTGGCATGAAGAATGTAGGGATAATTTTGACATCATAATAATCTACAAAATGGTTGAAAAAAGGGGTTAATTAGAGTGAAATGTTTATCTATAATTTCCTGGAAATGAATGGGATATAAATGGTATGCTTAAAACAAATACATCTTGAACAATTATAAATCAAAAAATATAAATAATGTACATAAATAAAAAATCATAGTCAAACCCTTACCGATAGAAGGAGCTTCTAAATGTTTAGGATAATATTATTAAGAACAAGGGAACCCATTTTTATGGATTTAGAGATTGATAGGGAGGGTAAATCCATGATAAATTGGTTTTTAGTAAATTGTGTTGCATGGTTGGGTAGGTATTTATAGAAACTAAGAGGGGATTTGTTTTGTTTTTTTCTAATCATAGATTTTTGAATCTATATGATAAAAATAATCAAAACAACTATCCTTACCATGGGTTTTTCAAATAGTTTCTACAATTGGGGAGTTTAATTAAATATTTTATAACTAAATTTAAGGATTATATTAAAATAATACCAATGGTGATGTGGAAATTAATCTTGTTTATAAAGAATTGATTTCAAAACCATATAATATATTCTATGTATTGGAAAATTAATTTAATGATTATAAAATTAATTAAATATCTTAAAAATACATTATTTTAAAAGGGAAAAAGATAATTGGCCATGTATGAATGTCATGGAATTTATTAATTCACGGTTTACATATTATTATCTCATAATATATAGCACATATTTAAATCATGTATAGTTTTATTTCAAAAAAAAATCAACTCAAAATATTAGAAAATTTTTACCATTGGATAATTATAAGATGATTATTTAGAAAAAAAATATTAAAATTATTTTATAAATATGATAATATTATCATTTAAATAAAAATACTTATTTTTTGACAAAAATTCTTTTTTATAAGAATAAATATTTTTTAGACCTTATAATTCTTATATTGGAATCCATTAAATTATATTAACATTCATACATAAACAAAATATTGTCTAATAATAATATTATCTTTAATTAATATACATTCTATAAATTATTTATTTTATAAAAATGTGTTTTAAAAATAAATATTTTTGAAAATTATTGAATCTAATATTAGGATTAGTCATTGGAAAAGCCTATTGACACTATCAACCTAAGTAGCTCAATTAATTAGGCTTTACATGGAATGGTCCATCTAGTCGAGTAAATTGATTCTTCTTCCTTTTTCAATTCAACATTATCCAAAATGATAATATATACTGATAAAAACTATCATTGTATAATAGAAATATTATCAACGGTGTAAAATAAAAAATTAAGTGCATATTATTTATATAAAAACATTTAGTTACTAAATATTTTATTCATTCAAAAAGGGAATTCTGTTTATATATGTTCACGAAATTACAAATGAGATGGATCAATATATATATATATATATATTATCATTAATATAACTATGGATCCATTCATTACCATTAGTGTTGATTCCTCGTTCAAATCAACCAATTCTGCTAATGAATATCAATTTTACACAACTATAACATTTCCTAGATACTATACCTTTATCATTCATCTTAATTCAATGAACCTAACATCATTTAATGGTTTTTTCTCCTTTTATTTGTAAAAAACAATCCCATTTGTTATTTTTACTAATAATATATGGTTATTGTTTTTTTATGAATCCAAAAATGTTTGGTATTCAAATGCTTAATAAATACCCCTAGTTCAATTAAAGAAAATAAATAGGTGTGATTTAATATCTTCAAAAAACATATTGTTTGAAGAATTTCATCATATTATAAAATAATATTCTGACTATCAACATTATTTTATAGTAATTAATAATAATAAATTATTAATTATTCCTCCCTGGAATATTGAATAATTATCTTTAATGACTATATCAACTAAATCATTAATAATTTAAATAAAATATCTATTTTTTAAAAGTATATTTTATTCATAATATGATTATTATAATTTAATGTCAAAAAAATTGTATTAGATGAATTTTATAACATCATTTAAAAAAATATTTCCAATAAAAGCTTAAGAAATTAGATTAAGGCCCCAATTTTATTGATATCCTTATAAAACCCCATCAATTTTCTGGTACAAAAATATTATATGGTTTATAACTTTTATTTTTATATTTATTACACTTGAAAACACATAGAAATATATATAGCATGGTAATTTCTTATCTCTACTCAATTGTAACCGCTAATGGGCTGGTAATGAAGGAAAGAGTAACTCCCATACTCTACCATTAATTTGTCATGGGTTTCGGAATACAACCTAGGGTATAATATTTTTATAAGGGGGGAATTTATCTCAAAAATCAAAGGTATGTAATAATATATCCACCAATAAATCATCTTATATCATACCAATGCCTTAAATAATATGAAATGGATATAATTTCCTATACGGAACAACATCTCCAAAATGAATACCAAATAATCTCTTATAATAGTGACCCCAACACAATACATAATCACTATGATCTATATATTTCTATCTGTCTAAATAAAATTATCATTAAAAACAATAAACATGTGATATATATTTTAGGGTACAATATAAAATTATACTTACCTTGTTCCTTCATAAACACTCTCACAGAAAAGTTGAATAGGGATACTAAGCTTCAGTGAATAAAAAGTAAAACATACAAGTCATAAATCCATAAGTCAACTAAAACACATATTCACTAAGTATATCTCTAAAAATCATAATTATAGTATAATAATATAAAAAATATGTCAATAAATATACCCCACACCTATTTTCCCAGGCTACTATTTTCCATTCATCCTAGGTAGTATACATCTAGGTGTTCTTGTCATTTACATACCTAAATAACCACATACTAAATAATAATAACCTATCTTGAACCACATAATCATATCCATGTGCCATATAATATAATCTTAATTATAAATATACAATAATTTTAGCATACAACATACTACAACCATAATTACATACCATCACATAATCACAAGAACTACCATTATTACCAATCACTACTTCATCAACAAATTACCACCACATAAAATATAGAAAACCCACAAGACTTTGAAACTTATAATATGTTTGAAAGATGTAAAGGGGATTGTAGAGTAGTAAATTATACAACCAAACTATAAACAAGATTATAGGGGTAAACTCGTAAACCGAAAACATATCGAGAAATCAATAACAATACCTTATTTAGTTGGGGGTGCATTTCAAATATAAAAAATATAAAAATTTCATCCTAAAATAAAATTCTAAAGGGCCATATCAAAACAAGACAGTCTAAAACCAATACCCAAAATAACATCATAACTTATACATAATAGTAACCACTTACACCCTGATCACACAATAGGAAGATAACACTATATAAAGGCTTCGCCACTACCACACAATAAATCATAGTATTCTCATTTAATTTTTAATTAGTAGTTCAGATTCTTATTTATAAATAATATTGATTATATATAAAAAATACTTTTTAAAATATATGATTTTATTACCAAATCACATTAAATATTAAATTCTAACACATCCTTTTACCTCAAATTTCTCTCACATTCCACTTTTTATTCTATAAGTTTAATTTTTTCCAACATGATTCAAATTATTTATTAAATACCTTAAAATATAAATAAATTACCACATCTAAAACCATATCAATCTTCATAAACAACCTACAAAAACCCCTCAAACTTATTCAATGCCATATACCACCCAAATTCACATCAACACATCTTATATCCACAATAACAAGAAATACTCCAAAACCATCACTATAACATTTGATAGAATAAACAGAAAATACAACACTATAATAAGAAATAAATGCAATACTTCTATAATCATTAATCAATTATATACTCATATAAATAAATATCATAATAAAAATATCATATTTTTATTAAATATTCTCTCTACCAAATTTAGAAAATTTAATATACATTAATAATTATATAAAATTTCATTTGAAACAGTATTATCATAAAATAATTGTAGTATTATAACCATGAAACAATATCAATAACAATAAAGAATCCTTTTAAAAATTAATCAATACACTTAATTTTTTTATTTATGAATGAACTATTATATTTGTTGAGATGTTCAAGCACATAACAATATGAATAAAATATCATGATAATACAACATAAAACCTATAAAAAATTATATAATTGTAAGACACTACATAAAATGAATCTTATATAATCATTGCATAAGAATGAGAATAAACTGATGGTTAAATGCTACTATACACGTAAAAATATCCCATCTAACCTATAAAAATCATCCCCTTATATGAACCTTTGAAAAATTCGATCAGTACGATGCATAAATTACTTAAATATCCTCTTTAGAAAATATAAATAAAGACACAATATTAAAAAATAATAATAATAAGAGAACCTTATATCATAAAAGATCAAATTAATAAGAACAACGGAATAAAGTAACTTTATAGATTCCCATGATTACTAAAATTAATCGGTGAGATTTATAACATTTTATGAAAGAGTAATTAATTGAATAAAATTAAATAATACAATAAATTAAATTATTTAAAATGTTATCATGAGAATCACAAATTTATAAACTTCATAATGGCTCATAAAAAGGAAAATAATCGAGGTTACAAAAAATAATGGTCAAATTTTCCAAAATATCATGGTTAGAAACCATTATAATTAGAAATTAATTTGTAATATTACGATGTAGTGGTAGTCTCCTAATATAAATCCCAAAACCTATGATATTTAAAATATAATATCACCCATTTTCTATTATCTAAATTAAATCAAAATTAAATCACAATTTGACAATAATAATAGAAAAATTTAACAACAAATATAAGGAACACAATAAAATCAATACCTTAGAATCAAAATGTAATAAAACTCATCATGATGTAATCTTGTGAATATTGGAAAGAAAACAGGGTCATAACATCTAGAGACACCACCTTCCCTCTTGCTTCACTACATAACAAATAATGGTGTACTATAAATTAATTGCAATAAGTTTTCAATTCTTTTTGTTTAAACCTCATATTCAACTATTCATTTAATCTATTACTCACATTTAGACTTCTTATAAATATATTAAAAATCCAAAAACCAGATAATGGAGGAATTTAAAATTATAAATCCATTATAAAAGACACCTCACAAAGAATTATCATTCTTTGAAAACAAATATAAATCCCTTTAATGATGAAAAAATATGGAATATTTAATAAAATATAATGGTACCTCTCAAAAATTAATCTCATCACCCCCGAAGAATCACAATAACATAATAAAGAGAAATAAATCTATTAATTTCTACATGATATAATTTGTAAAAAACATGAATAAATATATTTCAAAATAAATTTGCATACTATGATTATTTCAACAACTCATAAAACCATTTGAATTCATATTACCCTATATTCATGTATAAGACACAAACTATTATAACCACATTTCTACATATAACCCTCTCCTAATGGTTCTAATTTTCATTATGTCCCGAAATGAATGTACCATCCTTCTAAATATCCAATACAACCTACCTAATTAAATAGGATTTATCATGTTGATATCATTGAACCTAGGGCACATAAATACATCATAATTATGATCCATCTATGTTGGATGATATAATTCACCTGAAACCTCTTTGACCATCATAAACACCATGAGTGGTTTGAAAAAATGAATGGTGATATTAATATGTTTTCTAAGTATCTACAACCCATGGTGAGGAGAAATTTCCAAAAAAACACATGAACATTAACACTAAACTCTAGAGTCCTCCTCTTTAGACTTATATCCAACTTATAAGAGTATTGTGTATCCTTAACCAACTCATGGATCACCTAAATATTCATTATCAGTCTTAATACCATATATAGTGAATGAAATAATATCACTTCCTCATTGGTCCAAAAAAAATTTTATATGTAAGGCACTATTACAATTTCTTAAAGGGAGATAAGACAAAATAATATTAATAGATATTATTCAAATAAACCTTCACAAAATCTATGTACTTCACTCAAAAACCTCCAAAATATACGGAACACACTCGTAACCTGTCTTAAAAGATCTGGATTTCCCAATATAGATAACTACTTATCTAATGATGGAAAATATTTATAATTTATAAATAATATAAAAAGGAATATTATATATTATTCAACATCATTATAGGATTCAAAGGATCATCATCAAAGATGAAAATCCTTAGAAACTTAAAGCCTCGCAACTTTATCTATATATATATCCTCTCCATAGAATCAAATTATCTAGATTCAAAACATACAAATAAAGGATAAATATAATAAAACCATAAAAAATAACCAAAATAAAGAAAATATAATTATAACTTGATGAAAACAGCTAAAAATCTATAAATATGTCATCAAATTCATCAAAATAGCATTCATGGGTTGTGGAAGACCAGTTATAGATCTATGGTTAATTTTCACCCTTGAATAGATTAATCACTAATTCATTAAATTAGAGACAAGAATCCTATCCAAAAAAAACATAACTTACTCACAAAAGTATTACATATCCTAGATGTATTATAATTCAATACATGAAGAGAGATTTAAAATACATAGATAACTATGTACTGCATCACTAATAGAACGAAGAACATCCCAAAAAACAATATGAAATTTTAACCATCCTATAACCATTCTTAAATCTAATTTCCACAAATAACACAATCTTTAGACTTTTACACACAAAAAAATCGTTATCTTTGACTCCTCCACATACTACAATAAGGGCGAATGCACTCATTATATATCTTCTTACTAAAAACATAAACAACCATATTGCCTTTTATTCAAGTATTAGAAATCTCTAAGTCATTGAATTTTGAAATATAAATCAACCACCAATAATATAAATTTATATATCACTAAGATATTTTATACCTCAAAATCTTGTTATCGATAGAAAATGTAAAGAATTATTTAGTAATATATATTTCATCATATCAATGATGATGGTATTTTTGTTGTAGATACATGTGGGTTAATATTTTTACATTATATAAATTTAAAAATATTACCAAATATATTTGGAAATATATTTTAATGGATTTCAAAGTTAATCTGATACTATTGTAGTTAATAGGTAATGAACCCGAGTTAACAAGATAATATGGAAAAATAATGTGTAAGAACTTTTTGAAAATTGGAAAATTATTAAATATTTTACACTCTATTATGTAATATCGTTTTGAAGATACATAACATCTCTGTGATCATACAAAAGACAACAAATAAATTGAATTAGAAATTTACTAGGATTTTTAGTACAATCTCTAGTCAACAATTTGGTTCCCTTGAGTAAATTAGATTATTCAATGTATTAAAATATTTATTTATAATATAAACTCATATGTTTTCAAGTATATTTAATAGTAATTATGTGAATATAGTGAATATATAGGAATTAATTTTACTCACGTAAGATAAACTCTAATGATGTATAATTGTAGTGTGAGAATTAAAAGGGACGTAAATAAATTTCTTTTTTCATAGAAGCAATGTAATATTTATAGAAAGGATGATATATTTTTCTTTGATATTTTATTATATTGATGCATGAAATATTAATCTATGATTCAAAATGGAATTGACGATATGATTTTAGAAAAATATTTTTCTATGAGATGAATATTTACACCACATTATTATTATTCCATGTACACATGCATGTGCGGAAAATAAGGTTTTTGGTTTGAGAAAGAGTAAATAAAATACAAAATAAAATTATTATAAAAATTAAAATATAAAATCATTGAATAATTTTGGAGGTGAATTTAATAATATAATTTTATTCATCTCTATCACAATAAATAATAAATTATTTCTAGTGAGGTATTATGAATAATTATGAGTATGAATTCCATGAGGCTAATGTGAAAATACGGCTTCCAAAATAAAATACAACTATATATCTATAGAATTTTTACCTTGATTATAAATATAAAAAATAGAAAAGGAATCCATTAAAAATTTTCCTGACAATTTGGTATTTTTTTATAAAAATTGTGATAATGTGACTACCCGAGAAGATTTTTTATAGATAATGAGGAAAAGATAAAGAATATAAATTTATTTAGAGATATTTTTTACAAGAGTGACCGTTTTTTAGATAATATTTCTTTATAAATATATATTTCAAGGTAATTATTGTTTTTAACTTGTTTTGGAAATAATTTATTCAAGTTCAAGGATATTCCATTTATCATAAATATATCTAAATAACAAAAGTGGATTAGTTTTAATGTGAGAAAAATACCAGTATATTTTGGGGATGTATTTAATTATTCAATAGAAAAAAAACAATAATAAAATCTATTCTTCAATAATATTAATTTAAGATGTTGGTGACTTAATATTATATTAATGAACTATGATGAGAGAGGTTTTTTTTCGAAAGGATAATGTTACCAATGTAAATACACCGTCCTACCTTAGTATTGGTTATATATTACAGTGATCATAACCAATCCTTTTAATATTGGTTCACTCTCAATGGTATATGACATAAAATGTTTCATATTTTTTTGGAATGAATAAGAACATATATTCTCCCTCGTGGAGATAATATCCTTGAGACATTTCATAATAGTTTTTTAGTATGATGTAAATATACTATATTATCCTAACTAGGAATGAAGAATGTTGAGAGTGATGGGAAGGTATGAAATTTACTAGTATCAACAACATTTAATAAAAATATCAACAGAGTGGCGGGAAATAATAATAATACAGATATTTGTAAAAGATAATAATAATATATATAGGGGAAAAGATTGGGGAAGATATAAATTTATATCTTTATGGAAGTTGAATTGGAAATGTAAGAATATAATAATATGATATTATCAATGGGTTCATTTCCAAGGTTTCTATTACTAATAGTATCATTATATGAATTGGATAAACACTTTAATATTCCAAATTGGTAATGTAATTGATGATAATTATAACTATAACATTTGACTCCCTGAATATTTATCTTAACTATAGATATCTAGATAGTTTCACTATTGTTTAGTCCCACTGAAATGTCTATAATTAGAATGAGTTTTTTTAAAGTGTGGAACCTTTCCCTTTAGGTATTCTTACTCTCAACATGAAAATATCTTATGATGTTTTTAAAAGGGTTTATAGTTGGGTTTAAGGTGTTTATAATAATAGAACTGATTCAAGGATTTCTCGGTAAGAAACCATAAACCTACTAGTGTAGTACCGTTGCAAAGGTACTTCTATTGAGAAAACTCATGCCCACTGGTTGAGAGCCCCAGCATATCAAAGGACACCACCAACCTGCTCGTGGAGACCACTATCCCACTGATGGGGATCCTATAAATAACCATATCCACATGATGGGTTTTTTAAAACCTAACCATTTCTCATTATATCTCATTATCCTAGTTTTAAATCAACACACAATTCCCTCTATTCCCTCTCTAGAGGACTCAAGGATTTCTCATTCTATTTAAAGGATTCGTTCAATGCCAAAACAAAATATCAACCCTAAATTCATAATCGTGAGATTTATTTCTTCTACTTGATCTCTTAATTTGTTTACTTCATGATTAATCATATTTAGATAAATAATTTATTTATCAAATCTGTGTATTCTATTGTAGTTTAATATAGGATTTTTTAATCATTGATATAAAAAACAACCAAGTCTAGGGATTTTTCATATGTTCTTCAATTAGACATAGATTATGTCAAAAATAGATCATATTGGGTATATTTGACCACGATGCAATTCTATTTTTCAGTTTCATCTAAACACTGATCCAATGATTCTAAATCGTTCTAATTCATGAATGCTTCTTGTATTTCATTGTGCTTATAGATGTGGATTATTATGATTTACATTGACCATCACTGCACCTATGAACAAAATCCATTGATTTCTTGGAATTTTGTATATAGGTTATTGGAGTTATTTTTGGAATGCATGTGTATCCTCGTGATACCAATTTTTGGTGTTTGATCAAATGAGGACTTTTTTTCTTTCCTATGAGATGTATAACTGCATTTCATACATTTAGATCATGATGTTTATGATTGATACCTAATATGACATGATTTTGATCTATCATAAGTATCTTGTATCAACTTTCTTGTTCATGGGTCATCTATAATTGAGAATGTTGGTAGATCCTATTACATCATCGCCTGAGAGGGATGTGTTATAAAATGGTCAGTATATACTTGGGTAATCCCAATTACTGGAATGTTTCACTTTTTTTGGGTTTCTCTATTAGGGGGGATGATTTTGGATTATAGATTAATTTTCTTACAAAATAGAGATGAAGAAGGTAGATAAGTTCTTTGAGGACAAAAAATATACCTTGTACCTTATATATATACATATATAATATTTAATTTAATGTAATTCAACATTATATACAATGAATTTTTATTATGGGTTTTTAGTAGCGTCCTATTGAGTCCTTCTATTTACGCACTGCTCAAGAATTTTGATGCTCTATTCAATTTCATAGTCATGGATCTGGTGAAGGTAAGTGGATCTATGGTAGTAGGTTAACAAGTTATGGCAATGGATTTTGAGATTTCTATGATAGAAAATAGGAAATATGGTTGTTTTGGTTGTTTTAATTTAGCTTCTTTATCAAATAATTTTATCCACTTCAATTGTTGATCATATCTTTGGTTTTGATTTATATATCGGACACACCATATTGATGATGCATGGCTTTGTATTTGTTGTTTATAATACTATATTAATGGTTATTTTTTAATAATAATTTTTTTATTATTGTTCTCACTTAAATTATTATACTATATTGTTTACTTGGTATAATTGGAATATTATCCCCATGATGTTCTGTAGGCCCCCACTTCTAGTTGATAACCCCCTCGGTATGGATAGATGTGGATGACGTCATGTGGAATTTTATATTGGACATGGCGGTTTAGTTCCAGGTGTTAAAAAATGGTATTAGATCACAATACTCCCTAAGAATTTTCTTCTCTTTAACTAGATTTGGGATTGTATAGATATAATATATGATTTTTTTTTGAATCAGCCATGGAAACAATGTCAATTCTTTGAAAAATTGTATAATATACCTTTGATTTACCTTGAAAGTAGGATTTTATGATCTTATTGTTTTATGTTACCATTTAAATAAATAACCTTGTGTGATTATAATGGTTTTATATAATGATATATGGAATTTTGTGTGTATTCGTACATCATGTTAAGTCATATAGTATAATATTCCATATACCTATTTCCAACATTAGATAAATGAAAAATAATATAATGCATGTTGAAATAGTTATATGTCATTTTGGTTCATTATTTTTTAAATTATTTTATTTGAGCCTTTTATCCTATGTCTAAATGTATATATGGGATTGTGACTGACATGTAGGTACTAGTAAATTTTCTTGGTTTTTGAGTAGTTCTTAGGGGGTTTTGACTTGTTCTTGTGGGTGTCCACTTATGCTGGACCATGTTGTGAACCCTTATATTTTCTTTTGATTTTTAAACAATATAATTTGTTAAGATATTGGTTTTCACAAAGGTATTTTCTCTTATTTCAAGAAATTTTTCATCATATACTTGTTTCACAACAAAATACACTCCCCATTATGTAGAAGTATGAAATAGAGATTCCACCCTTGGTTAATCTAGTGGGTAAATCAATAAAACCAGTTTGGCCAATACTCTATCCACTTGTTAATGTTAATGGGAGATAATACCACCAGGTTGGGGCTATAATAGTATATTACTATCATTAATCCTAGCTCTAGAATCACCATCCTTAATAGGAACTGGATTCCCCTTTGAAATTTTTCACTATATATGGTTCATGAAGCTAATTTTTTGACCTAGTAGGGAACCCAAAGGAACCAAAGGTAAAGCTTACAAACATTATGATAAAATGTAAAACTAGATGATAGTGGGATGTCATGTATTAGGATAATATATTTGAGGTCATAACATGGAAAACCTTCAAGGATATATTCATTGATGAGTTTTTCTCAAATGAATAGAAGGTATAACATTCTCAAAAATTCATATAGATCTATAGGGTAAGAGGAAAGTGTTCCTTTATTTATAATTATTCATATAATAGATTATCTCTTCTGTTATTATAGTGGGGAATTAGCTATAAGAGGATATTAATTTATATATTTTTATTAAAATGGAGTTGAATTTTCTTGACAGGAACATCCATATGATAACCTATGTTGCATTGATTTTTTGGTGACGAAGATAGAGAAGGGTTTCAAGGAATACAGAACTGTATGTCTCCTTCTAGATTCCTCTTGTATGAAATCATATTTTCCTATCATGGTATCTGTCACTTATTCATGGAATTAGATGTGGATGTCAGATAATAGACCTCGGGTGGCAGTCAATAATCATAATATATGAAGTGTTCTATGACAAGTACTTCGGGATTTAAATATGTTATATTATAAAACTATGGGAGTAAGGGATTCCTTGTTAATAAATACATATTTTTATTCAATATCACTCATCAGTGTGGAAATAGAGGGTTTATAATGTAGTTATATGATAGGGATGTGTGAATGTGTATAGAATGGGATGGTTCATGAAATAAGCAGATGATGCCTTCCACATAAGGTTCATGAATCATGGGTCTATATAAACTCCATGTTTTTATAGTCTGGTTTCTATTAGGGATTAAGACGTTAATATGGCTTTAGTTAATAGTGAAAAGGGATATTACATAGTTCAATATATGGTCCTAGTTTCTTCAATATTATATATTGTATTATTTTATATATGAGAATCTGAGTTTTTTCATAATTTTTTATGTGGTTATTAGGTTATATTAACTATTTAAATACTGTTAATAGTTATTGGATATCCATAAACCACATGGATTGAAACTAGAGAATATTAATATCTACCTATACTATATAGTGTTGGTTTTTCGCTTTGATCATGTGTTGATATTCACAATTCTATAGATGTCAATGTTTTATGTATTTCATAGCATGAAATGGTTAGCCCTTTACCATTAACACATCGATTAATATCAAAGTTGAGTGCCCTTTTCATCACCTAAGGGGGAGAATTTTGTGTTAACTGATGAATGGAATGTAAAGGAATGTAGGTTGGGGGAGGAACCTCGTCATAGATAAGTATTTTTAGAATATTTATCAAGTATGATCCTTGTAGTTGATTAGTTGGTGAGTCTATGTTCTTTTCATTTTGTAGTATACCAGCACAAATATGTATTGAAAGATTATTTATAAGGGTTATTTCCACACAAAGGATTCGATTTCATGATCAATATTTTTTTCATTTCATTACCCATATGGATTCATAATATTGTATGGAACCAGTCCAGTTGGAAAAACATGTGGTGTAATAAGATGATACTAAGGCTAAATGTATTATCAGAGAGATCATTTCCACTTGGGGTATTCTGGTGTTATTTTCCATCAGTTCTTTATAAATAAACTTGGAAAACCATACAGTTTTACTAGCCAAAGACACTCACGATCCTCTGAAAATAGATGGACACTGCCACAATTTTCCTAGTCCAAGGCTCTGGTGGTGCATTGGAAAATAAATAGTGAGCATATCATATCAAGGAAAATAATTTTGAAATCAACTAAGTCTTCTTGGTCCAAGTCTCTCATGGTCCACTGGAAAAATAGTGTGAATATCATATCAAATAAAATCATGTAATCTATAAATACTGCATGGATAAACATTCACAATTCATATTACAATAATTTCACATAATCTAAATCCATCCTTACAAACCAAGGCATGAAAAACAAGGTACGCCTCAAAGGTATCCTAGGCCAAACGTCCATAAATAATGAACAAGGGAAACACACCAATATTTTGTCCCATAAATAATGTATCTAACGTTACACATATGAAACATCCTTTTATCAATCAAGGAACCATATCAATTAATAAAAAGGGTTTAATTCCAAATCATGAAATACTCTCGTTGTGGGTATGTGGCCCTTTTATCATATATAATCCAAATAAAAACAATGAAAGTCACAAAACACATACCTCTATGTCGTACGATAGATATAGATGAATATTAGCCCCACAATCGGCCTCAAATAGTGTGATTCTATACAAAGAATAAAAACTACTAATCTTTAATAAATCACAAGAGATGATGAATTTTGAAGATATGTTAATGTTCATTTGATAACTGACTGGTAGGATTCTAATTCACCACTCGGTGTCTCAATTGGAGCTCAGATGAACAATCGATAGATCAAACTTCATTCTTCTTTATGTAGATCTCCTGTATGAAACAGTATAATAAGAAGTTCTTTCTAGATATGAGATGTGATCCCACTCTGATATATTAAATAAAAAGAAAAGTACACTATGTATTCATTAAAACTGCATTTTTTGTATTAGCTTCGACCATACACCTATTTAAGCGGGTATTCTAGGTCTCCACACTACCATGTACTCAATAGTTACTTGGTCAAAATGTAGAATTACATGAAAAAATAGGTCAACAACGTGTTCTCAAAATATGTGTACTTAAAAATCATATTTTCTTATTTTTTCCACAAAAGAAAATTAGAAATTGGATCAATACCTAATAAAATATCTTGGTTCTTATAGAACTAGTTTCATGGAGCTTGAATATCAGAACTAATCTCATTGAGAAGGCCTGTCAAGCATCACAATGTTTAAATAAGACATCCCTATTTGTTTTTCTGAATAAAACATTAGTTTTAGTAGATTTTTTATAATTACAACATGAATTTTATGAATAATAAATGATAGATATAGTGAAGTTATTTCATTGACATTCTAAATCACATGATCATAATATTGACTTTGGAACTCACTATGGGGAAATGTGATGTGCTAGAAGACAATGGGGATGGAAACATTATTACAATAGAATCTCATTATGGGGTCATGTGAATCAAGAAAAGACATTGAAATGATCATGTGATGTATGTCTGTCAAGTGTTTGGTGATCACGAGATGTGCTTGTGCATGAGACAAGTGATCATATAGAGCTATCACACAACACACATAAGGTGGATTGTTGGGGTGGTGGAACGGATAGCTAGAAAAGGTTTGTAGACTTATAATGGTATATTTATTACTATAATTACACCCTAAATGATCATTAAGTAAAAAAGAGAGTTTGTATTATCTTTTTTAATCAGCTGAAATGTATTTCTCATGAGATAAAGAATGTATTACATCAAAATCACATGATCCATGTAACTAGAATAAGTTCTCATGATGACTTATCATGATGGAATCATGCAATGTGATGTATTTTTAGGGTGTTTGTGTCTATAGGTAGACCCATTGATAATATAAGGTCTATGTAACCTGAATATGGTCTTAATTCATAGTCTAACGATCCATTTGTACCGAATAAGGTCTATTGATCTACATGAATTGAAAAATTTCACATGATCCACACAAGCTAAACAAGTTATCAAGATCCATGTGAACAAGAAAAGGTCTTGAAATCCATGGGAATATGAGAAGGTTTCATAGAGGTGTCTCGTGGAGAGGTACCATGAAGAATTTTGGCTATTTAGTTATGTGATATGCATTATCTGAATGGTTTTTTTATGATGGAGTCTTGTAGAGAGGTTCCATGAAGGATTCTCTTGGTGGAGCTACATGATCCATGTGATCTGAACGGTTTCTCATTGATGGGTCTTTTACAGTAGTCTCAGGGTAGAGTCTTAGAGAGGTCTCTCACATCGGGAACTTGTGCAAGGGTGAAGTTCCAAAATCTTACAAAATGGGTTAGATTCAATGGTCTCCTACTTGGGTAAAACACTCAGTTCTTTCTCATTTTGATAGATTATAAAGTTATCTTATGAAAAATATAATTGTTATATCTAATTTAATAATAATCAAAATAAAGAGGCTCTACACTACTTGAAAATACTTGAAGACAATGTTTATTCATGGATACATCGATGTTAGTTAAAGAAAGAAAAAACATCTCTTGAATGTATTTCCAAAGTAATGAGTTTTTAGGATCTAAAATAGAATTGGAACACTCAATGTGATGTTGTCAAGAAGTATGTGATGGATAAATTGATATTAAGATTCACCTATTATACATTTGGTGAAACTCTCAACAATATAAGATATTTTTCTTTCACTGATGTGCCAATATTTTTTTTCTATTGAAGAAGTTAGCATATGAAGGAAGTGTAAGGGATGTATTCCTGATGATATAGTTCATCAGGACCAAACATTATATTGGTAGTGATACCAAGAAGTATATACCAATATAAAACTAACAAGAAGTGATATGAGTGATTTTGTTGCACCAAACCAATGTGTGATGCATGCTCCATTAACAAGAACATTGTGGTGATCATAGAAAAAATATATGTGCCCATTTGAAGAGTCATGAACTTGGAAACCAACTCATGTATTCGTAGTTCATAAAAAATATATGTGCCCATTTGATTTCTTTCATTCACTACATTATATTCACCACCATCAGCTAATATTACTATGCATTATATAAATATAAAAACTAAGGATAAAAATAATTAACCCTTATAATAAATATGCTAATATCTGTGGGGATGGATGAATTTCTTGATGAAAATCCATACCCTATTTCACCCATGTATCAGGGTATCTAACACCCTATTGTGGAAAAAACATTTATCAATTATGGGTAGATTTTATTGGGATTTTTTATTCGGACAAGTCTTATAATATATTTTTAATTAATGTTTTAGTTTTTTGTTATATTTTTTCAATAAAAATGGATGAACATCAAAGAATAAGTAGAAGTCTGGTGGAGTAACTCAGTGTGGAAGTGTTTATAGAATGAGTGTGACTCAGTTAATGGAAACCTAATTTTTTTTTTAAAAATGGTATGGATGAATTTTTTGTGGGGAAATTTACTCATTCAATGATGTTGAATTGATGAGTGATGAACCTGACATTCCAAGTGAGGTTGGAACTACTGATGATGAAGAAAATTCATAAAATAAACAAATGGTTTTTTTGAGTGTATTAAAGGAAATATATAATAAATTATTATTCAATTACAAGTGTCAATATATAGTTATCTAAAAATATTAAATTGAAGTAAAAAAATAAAAGATTTAAATAAAATGATTAATGAATAAAAACTAATATAATATATATGAATGATTCTCATGACAAGGAATTGATAAATCTCATAGATAATGATAAGGTAAAGATTGTTAATTAAATATAAAATAAAATATTATAATATATAAATAATGATATTTCTAAACACCACCCAACACTAGTTTAGGAGAATTAATTCTTTAATGATCTTGTTTCTTATAAGAATTAAAAAATAAATGATAAATATGAAATGGTGTCAAATTACTTTTTTTGAATTGAAGGATTAAATAAATAATAGTAAGACTCTCATGAGATAATTTAATACTCCACATGATTCTGGGTACAAATAATTAATAATTGGGAAAACATATAGACTTATTATAGAAATAAGTGGATAAATCTAATGCTAAATAAAATCCAAATTTAATGGCCGCTTTTAATTTTTTATTTTAATATCCTTCATAAGTTAATAATGAATAGAAAAAAATATTTCATTTGTATAGACCCAAACCTATATAAATAAAATTCATTTTTTGATTGAATTAAATTCCCTATTTTGTATTATGTCAATACAAAACACAATCACTTCTCTGATTTTATTATACCCTATAAAAATTAAAAGAGTCTTTAGCATCATAACATATGATAATATATCCATTAATATTTATTATTTGATTGATATAAATATTGTTTTTTTGATTTGTTTAGCTTTTATAGAAAATGTAATTGATGGAATCAACCAATGGGTTTGTACCCTATGAAGCCCATTTTTCAGAGCTTCAAAGGGACATAACATCATTGGGATTTTCCCTTGACTATGACTAATTCCTGATCTAAAAACTAAATTATGAACGAAACCATTCCAGAGGTAATTTAAATATCATCAAGATCACATCCAAAACCATATATGTTAAGCCACCCCTTTGAAAACTCATGATGAAACAAATAATCATTATGGTGTTTTCTATTATAATAAAATTATCTGTATGAAGTAATTAATAATATAAATATATATTTTTTGTTTTTAATAAAATTTTGGTCATATCTTCCACCTATTATTTTTAAATTATATATTAATTTTTGTTGGATTAGGAAAAAAATAAAATATATTTTTGGGTAAAAGGAGGTTTTAATTAAGGTAGTCCTTTTAATGAATAAATGATGTTTTTCAAGAAAAAATATTTTAATAATAAAATTTTAATAATTATATTTATTATCTATTGTAGATAATATAATTTTAAAAATGAAAGAATAATTTTTATAAGGGTCTAAAAACTTTTATTGGAGTAAAACCCTGAATTTCTCAATAAATGTTGATTCTTATTTTAAAAGTGAAAATTTAAATTACAAAAATATATTTGGAAAAATTAAAACAAAATTATTTTTGGAATCATAATATATAAATTATCTATTGTTTAATTTTTCAAAATTTTCTAAGTCATTGAATATTCAATTAATTGTTCAATATGAAATAGATATATATGGGGTAAGTATTATGACATCATAATTACCTAAAAGTAATGTAAAAATTTATATAAATCATATCCATGAAAAATAAATTTTTTCCCTTTAATAGAATTTGATTTTAGGTCATTTGATTAATTTTTTATTTCCTTTATGAATCAACCAAAACCTATATTATATTTTAATGTTTTTAAATATTTAATTTAGGAACAAGAATAACTTCTACATCACTATGGGTAGTATTTTAATGTGTTTGTACCATTTCCTTATAAAATAATGAAAACTAATCATCTTTTATGTAATCCATTGTAAAAGGTTGTGGCATGGATTTTTTTTCCTAAATTAAATAGAGTCCAAAACATATATTGAATAAATAATGAAGAACACCCATATCGTTTCCTATATAAACTCACCTAATATTATCATAAATTTTACATAAAAACCTTTGATCACATCCTTACTGTAATATCCTCTCCCTATTGGCCTCCCAAGATTTCCCTATGCTCTTAATAACCTCCTCCCATGCTTTTGGAATCACCATATCAAGGTAAAGGACCTCTCTCTCTATCTTCGATTATATCCAAGAAAGTCTTTATAATTAGCCTTTTCAATATAAATTGGTATAGTTTTCATGAATTTATAAATATTATACTTCTATACAGTTTATTTAATTATAATTGGACAGATTTTATCCATTTTCTTCATTTATTTCTTTCTAAGAAATTACTATTTCATGATTTTTTAAAGAGATCTCCCTCTCTTCATTTTATTCAAGAACCTCTTTTATCTTTTGATACTAAATTTCAATTTTTTTCTTGTTTAGCTATTTTTTAAAATCCCTATAAATTCCATTTTTATTTCCAAGTATTGTTCTACCCCTTTAACTCTAAATAATCCCTCTCATGAGCCTTTATGTACATATATTATGTTGTTGAAATTGTCATGTGATTTTTTTTCAGGATTGTGGGCATAAATATGAGGAACAATATAATAAAATATAGTGAAGGGAATTATGGTGATTCCAGAAACAAGATTTCCCACCCATTGGCATCATAAATCATCAAAATTTTGAAAATACTCATTTGGTTCTCTTAGGTTCTTCACAAAAAACATAAATTAGGAGGAACACAAAAATTTCCCAATGAAAGAAATAACAAATATTGATGCCATTATGAGAAAATGTCCACTTAAATTAAATGAATAATCTCTCCCCTTAATTGTGGAATAATGGATAAACTCCATTGAGAATACATTTTACGTCATTCAATGTTAAAAAGATTTAGTTGCACTATATGTTTATCATATAGAGGGTGAAACAGATCTTTGGTGTATATTTATTAAATATACAATGCATGATGATGATATGGAATTTCTCAGGTGGAAGAAATTCTAGAAAGTGTTTTTTAAAAAATATTTTCATCACCCTCTCTATCAAAAAATGGAAATGGATTTATTTTCCCTCCTGTAAAAAAATATGATGAAACTATTAGGTTATATGATGAAGTCATTAGAAAACTAAAACTATACACCTTTTTAATTTTAATTACCCATGAATACAAATTTTTCCACTTCATTGGTGGGATAATGTTAAGTCTTCAAAAATCCTTGGTGATTCGAGACATTGAAATATATGAGGATGTTGTATAATGTTTTTTCAAAGTTGATACAAAGATTGGTAAATCTCAGGGGTCTCATGGGGATAATAAACATAAAGTGTAGTTAATTTCTTATAGTAAAATGGATAAATATAACTATCGTATGAAATTTCAACATCCCATTAGTCAAATGTGGGGAATGATTTATGCCATAAATTACCTAAGGGAGATGAGAAAATTCTTTAGTTGTGTGAAGAGAGGGAACCCTTCCTATGGTTTGGGATTTTAGAATCCCCCAATGAAATAGAAGAGAGGAATACTCCAATCAACCCTCATCCTATAATCCAATGTTTCAACTACATGTAACAAGGGAACATGAATAACCAATTCACTATGACAAGGGTGTTCGTAGATAATCAACATCAACAACATCCAATGTAACAAGGGAAAGAATATTTCATTACCAAAACTAAGTTAGATCAAAATAATTTATTATTGATTATTATGGTAGTTATTCATTCAATAATTTAAAATGTACCTTTTTATTTTGGTTATATGTATTCCTTCATATAAAAAATGTATAGTAGAAATACTAAGACACCACCACAAACCATTAAATAAATTCTATTGACGAAGTTTGAATGTTGGTAAATTATTTCATCCTAAGTATCTATATCATATACTTCCATAATTTGAGGAATTTAATTCTTATTGAACCTTATGACTCTCCATTTAGATGAATTTGATCTTTTTTTATGGAATGGATTCACTTTCCTTACATAAAGAAGACATAAATTATCTTGACATTCAAATCACTATCTGTATTGAAAATATTCCTATGATTCTATAAATGTGAAACGTGGGGGATGAATCTTATTTAGAACCAAAATCTAATGCATGGATATTATTTTCCTTCAAGAAATTGAATCATCCTAAAATTATTTATTCTATGGAAAGAGAATACATGGAAACATGTCTATTTTAAGAGATTAATAATGATGTGTTTCCTGAATAATTATCTTATACTAATCATAGGTGAGGGGTTTAATTTTCTATTGAGCTTATACATAGGTCACTACAATTTTCCAATACTCTATATAGAATTTTTTTAAGAACCTGATATGATAGAAAAAAAAACATGATAATACATATAAACCATTCATAGGACCATGTACTCCACCAGGGGGTTCACCTGTGCTCTTATTCGAAATTAAAGAAGCATTGATGAGCCTATTTACTGATTTCAAGAATTTCAACAAGATCACAATAAATAATAGGTATCTTCTTATATCGATTGAATACTATTTAGATCAACTTTGTGGTTCCCAAAAATTCTCTATGGTTGATTTTCAGTCAGGTATTATTAGTGAAGGGTTAACAAGATGGACATCCCTAAGACTTCCTTCTATACAATGTATTTGATCTATGAGTTCAAAATAATTCCATTCAGAGTCACTAACACTTCATAAATCATCATGGATGTTACAAAAATAGAATTTATAGATTTTAAAAATAAAAATTATTATATAGATTGAAGATGAGATTCCAATATTCACTAAAAGAAATGTGGAGCGTGATGAGAATATAAGAACTTTTCTAAAGACCATATTAAAGAGGAATCATTATGAAAATTACATTAAATATCAGTTCTTTATTAATGGAGTCTCATTCTTGGTAAATATTATCTCATGTATTGGGATATCCAGAAACCCCTCAATAATAGTAGAAATTTAAGGATTTTTGGGGAATACATCTAGAGGAAAATCATTATTTTCCTAGGATTAGATGTTTCCTAACGTCGGTTTGTGATAAATTTTTGATTATTGTAAAACCCACTACAAAAAAAACTCAAAAATGTTGTCATAATTTTTTGGAATAATGAATTTGAAGATAGATTCAAGTACATGAAAAAATGGCTTATTATTAAACATGTAATTACGCAACCAAAAAGTGGGTAACCATTCATGGTAGTAAAATATTCATGAAGAAGGTCTTGGGATGTTTACTACGGCAATGTTCCAATGTCATAGCATGTTCCATAATGAAATTGAATGTTCATGACCAAAACTCCAATCAAATCATCTAGAGTTTGATACAATAATATTCAAATTTAAAACATGGAGGTATTATATATTTTAGTATGGGATTGAAATATATTTTGATAATAAGATCATTAAATAAATTTTCACATAGAATGATATGAATGTTCCCCAAAAAATATGGTTATAGATTATTATGGACATTGAATTATCAATCCAATATAATCCTGGAAAATTCAATGGATGTAACGACCTCAACTATTATGATCATACAATATAAATCCCATTTATCATTGCTTCCAAGGGAGATATAATCACAAGTAATTTCCCCTAAAAAAGTCCAAGATGAGATCTAATAAATAATGTATGAGAAAACAATTATCTAAATGATAAGTTCACACTTATCCAGATCATCACCGAAACCATGTACACTGAATCACCCTACGAAAACATCACCATTGCACACCATACCCTTAGTATGTTTTCAGCTTAAAAATTTTTTTTGTATCAATACCCTTAAAATATAAATATGTATATTATATTTTCAATAGAATATTTTATATATTTACTTATTATTATTTTTACTTAATAATTTATTTTTTATTTTCATGCGATAAAAAAAAATTATATTTTTGGGTAATGTGAAGTATTAACTAAGAAATTCATTTTATTTAAGTAATGAATATATTAAAATATGTGATATTTTATTAATATAATATTTTTATTAAATATTTATTAGTTATAATTGATCTTATAATTCTGTTGAAGCCAAAAATAATTTTTATAGGGGTTAGAAAATAGTTATTATCTAAAAAACCCATCTTTACTCAATTAATGTTGATTATTTTGAAAAAAGTAAAAAATCACAAATTTTCCAATTTAATTGAAAAAAATATATATTATATTTCGAATCATAACATTGAAATTTTCCAATTGTTTCATTTTCATAATTTTATGATATATACAAATTTTCATAATAATTAAATGAAGTATAAATATACGGTGGGCATTATAATATCATAATGTACTAGAAGTGATGTAATAAATTCTATTAAGGGCATAAAAGACAAAATTTATGTTTACCATTTACAATAATGTGATTTTGAGGTTTTTTTATCTATATTATAGTTCCATTATGAATCCTTCAAAACCAATATTATATAATAGTTTCTTAATATCATTTAATTAAGAACATGACTCACTTCCATATCACCAAGGGTAATTTTTGAATGATTTATTATTTGGAATTATAAAATTATTAAAGCCAGTCATATTTTTCTAAAACCATATAAAAAACATTTTACGGTTTTTGGATATGATTACCTAAATAAATAGATTTGAAAACCTATGTTTGAGAAGTAATATAGAACTTGACTCTCTTTTCATATATAAAACTACAAATTATCCCATTACCATTCACTAAATAACCTTTTATATTTTCATTACTTTTCCCAAATCACTATATATTCCCCCCATAGTTTCATAATTATCTCTAGAAGCTTCTCTCATGATTTTGGAATCATCCTCTCAAAGTTAGAGACCTCTCTCTTTTCTTCTCTATTGAATCACCTTATTTGTAATTTTCATTTGGAATCTCAATTGGTTATGATTTCATGACCTTATAAAGATTAATCTACTATCAAATTGATGAGATAATAATTATAAATCATATATCCCCTCTCTTAGTAACATTTTTCTAAGTAGATACTATTCTAAATTGTAGAAAAGGATTTACCTCTATTCTATTTATTCATGAACCTTTTTTTATAATGAATCTTAATTTATATTTCTTATTGTCTGGTAATATTTTTACACATATAAAATAATAATAGTTTTCTAGAAATATTATTAGGTACCTCTCTCACTTTATTATTACCTATAATGATCCTCTATAAATACCTGTTATGCTGTCAAAATTTTACAGTGATTTTCCTTACCAAAAGTAAGGGGCATCTCTCTCATATTTTCATTTAATGTACTTTATATTAATGAATCCCTTTAAAACTCAATTAGTTTTTTTCATGTTTTTTAAATATCCATATACTAGCAATTGGATTTAATAATAATATGAGATCCTTTATCACCATTCATTATTTCATTAAACAAATTTATTACTATGACAAAATCTAGTAAGAGAACCTTTTCATTCTCCAATTTATTAAAGCATATTCTTCATTTTATCCCTTTTATTTCCATGTACTACTATTGTATTTTTTATCATATAAAACATATTATTTATTTTCTTCCAAAATATTTATATTCCTCTTTCATTATCGTTATAATATTTAATGAATAATTATATACTATGATTATTCTACCAAAATATCATTATTATTTTCCCTTGTTGAACCATTGTATTGTGAACACCATAACTATTTACACTAAAATGGTTTCACCGAGACAAACCTGCAATTAATTTATTAGGTACCCCATGTATTTATTCAAAGTTCAATGATAATTTTATCTAATGTGATAAAATATGATTTTATGTTGAATTGTCTATGTGTTGCACTTATGCATGTACAAGATATGAATGTGTCGGGTGTGCCTAAAATTATATAGAGCTCCAATTAATTGGGTAACGTTTTAGTCTCAGGTTAAATCATAAAATGGATTTGGGTTTGAACCTAATCAATTACATGACACTTCCACCATGTTATAATCTGTTGGTTGTTAGCCTTGACCTATGTATATAGTTTCTTGTTTAATGTTGTTTCCACATTTCCCATGTTTCCCTTATGATACCATGATATATCAAGCCTTATAATTCTTTATTGTGATTATAGAACATTTTATGAACCATTAAAAAGCCTATAATCAATGATGTGAAATATTTTCCATTATATTAATTTATTATTCTCTAACCAAGCTTTATAGTTCTCCCCTTTCTTGTGTACGTCTCTAGGTTATCCCTTGCAGTTTTGAGAATAGATGATTTCTTATATAATAATAAGTGATATTTTAATATTTTCATTGTATCCCATGTTCAAGATTTTATACTATGAACTTAATTTACAAATACATTATTATTCATGATCATTTGGGATGTATTCTGTGTATTAATATGTAATAAAACATTAATTAATGTGTAATAAAGAAAAAGGATTTCGTATTATTTTATAGGAAAAACAAGAAATGATTGTATCATCTAGAAGTTCATTTAGTTCGAGAACGCCTTGTATTGGCTATGGTGAATTTTCCCTCACGCATTATAGGAAGTGATCCAACAACAGTTCTAGAAATATGAGAACCCGAATAAGTGTTTGAAAAAAACTAAAAAGATTGATACAAAAATGTGTTGACATCGTGTAATATTTTTGTGGTACCCATGGTCATATATAATGTTTTTTTGAATATCTAGAATACATCACATATTTTGAAGAGAAAAATGAAAATAAATATATGAATAGTGAGAATCATCCCGAAAACTCTAAAAGAAAAATCTTTTAAAAGAATTTATCTACAAAATGACATGATCATAGAAGAATGGGGAAAAAATACATATCTATCAATAATCTTCAGGGCTCAATGTCAATATAATAACTCTATTTGCATCAATATATCATCCAACAAGATATTTTTTGCAGTTTTTTAATTGGATATGTTTTTAATGTTCTAATCATGTGAATTTGGAATGATATTTTAGCTATAAAAAATAAGGGAATGAAAATGAACATATAAAGGGATCGAAAAATATAATGGTGTATATCAAGAAATTATATACTATAAGACAATAATATAAGTTGGAAAATATTTTTAAATTCCTAGAGGAATAAAATGGAGAAGAGTGAAAATGTACCCTTAACCTCCTATGTGATACTCACAAAAACTATATTTTAAATAATTAGAAAAAACATGGAAGAGTAAGGGTGGAACTGATCCAGTTTTATGTAAAAGGGATGTACATTCCCTGGAAGACTCGACCCAAAGAATAATGGGGAAGTTGAAATTTATTAATTATAAAAGAAATATGGATAACTAATTCATTGATAAATTCACATGTCTTTCCATAATATGAGAAGTAAAATCCATATAAAGATTCCTATAATAGATAATGAAGAAATATTAGACAACCATTAGAAATTTACCTACTTAGAAAAGGAAAAATGAAAAATATAATATTGATGGAGCATTAAAAAATAATTTTTATAAGTGTGTTTAAATACCAGATTTTAAAAAAATGGAAATAATATAGATTCTACATGTTAGAATAATATCAATCATGTGGTTAATGAATGTATAGTTATATGAAAAAAGTAGGTAAAGACGACAGGGTTTTCGGAGCATGAAATAAGTGTAAAATTATGTGTAATAAGATACTAAGGGATTTTGAAAATCAAGATTAGAAAAAATCATCTTCTTGAGGATTTGAGTGGTACAACTTTCCCTTTTATAATGATTCTCATATCTAAAATATGGTTTGTGGGACTAAATGGGAGATACAATTCAATAGATCTGTGTGTACTAAAAAGTAATTGAACCAGAATTTTAATGGATATACATTGAACAAAGAGAATATAAACTCTTGAAATTCACATTTGGTATCATATTCAAGATCTAGTGTTAGAAGACAAATCTATTTTTCAAACCTATATCTCAAAGATTAATTCTATAGAAAATTACTATCATACAGTTATGAGCCATATCTAAAAGTTAATTACTATTAATAATATACTTTTTTGATCCATTGGTTCCAAGTATCATTGAATATTAAACCATTAGTATAATGTCTCTCTTCTAGTTGTTTTTTTCCACAAATATAAGATAGATTATAGGAGAATAAACAACCCTCATGAATTTAAATTTTACCATTTTGGTTCAAAGAATGGTGTTTTAGTTGAGCGATTTTAGGATACTAAAGTGCTATGATATAAAATCAACAGTGTTTCCTAAAAGTTGTCATGCCATTCTAAAGTGTATTAAAGAATCTGAATTCTTCTCAATAATTTATATTAATGGTCTCTATTTCTTTAAATCTAGAGGATTCAACGGAGATGCGGTGGAAACAAGGCTAAGAGATATAGCCTCATATAACAATCAATTCCTCCTAATAATTGAGAAAATTCAAGATTCTAGAATACATGAAATTAAGTGAGTTACACTGATAGAATAGTAATTTTTGTCTTAAACTATTTATTCAAACAAATATTTCAAACTTAGTAGTATTAGGGTATATATTACTGACTTAATTACAATTGGTAATTTTCTTTGATGAAAATATTTTAGTATAATTTTGATATAAAGAACAATATGACACTGAAAATGAAAAAGTATTAAAGAATAAATTTTTCAATATGATGTTGATATATAGAGTAGAATGTGAAATTGAAGATAACTTACATATCTAGGTGGTCAATGGATGTAAAAATATTTTGTCTTATAGGATAATTTGAAGTGCATGACCAAAGAGATTGTGATTTAACTTTCACTAGATTTCAGGTGATAATATAAAAAAGTGTGTCCCCCAAGATTTTTTAGATTATCAAAAATATGATATGTAGAGGTAATTGAATAAGTGGGAGTTAATTACTAAATAAAGGAAACCATTATTTAATTCTATGTGAAAGGGGTATATTTAAGTGAATTCTAATATTGGTATCCAATACGTTAATTCAATTGTAATAAATCATTGAAAAAATATAGTCCATCACTCAAGGATAATGAACATTGAAATTTATTATAACTTAATTAAGAATAATGTATTGCATGGACATGTAAAGATGTAGTATGATCATAATAAAATATTGGTTTCATAAATAAGGATTAAGGCCTTACCAAAAAATTATTTTAATTCAATCAATCATCACTTTGAGATAAGTTGGCTCACAACACTTGAACATTGTCGATGTGGAACCCCATTCTCCTTGATGTATGGTTTGTTTTCCCATATATAATAATATGTGTTGCTTACCATGTTTTAGACCAAAAATAAGAAACCATTGGTTTCATTTAAAAATGGGTAGGAAAAGTATTAATCATTAATGGGGGAATAAGATTTAGGGACCATCAAAATGGGGAATTTTTAAATATTATGATGTTAAAACTAGAGTATGAATTAATAAAGATCTTGTAAAAGAGTGTTCTTTGTGTTCATCATTTAAGAATTATATATATGCAAGTTAATAAATGATCTTTCAGTACAAGCTTGTAAACTTTTTTTCTATCATGATGGTTTCCAATTTAAGGTTTTAGAATAAAGTTTTTCATTTATAAAAATGGTCTGACACTCTTTTTTCTAGTGACGAGTTTAACGCATGTGGGATTAGAGTATGTGGCCAAAAATTCCATGATCACTACTAAGGATTGTAGGAGGAAAATGGTTTTTCATAAATATGAATTTTCAAAAAGTTGGTTCATTAATATTATATTTTTTTCCAACAAACCCAATGAGGGATATTGTTGTAAAAAATACCTATTGGTGGTGCTTTTGGTTTTATTTTCTTTTTTGAATTTTTTTTGAGATTATTTTAAAAGGATGGTCATAAAAGGAGGTGTGAAGAGTGAATGTGAATTATTGATATAAAAAATTGTGAATTTATGATTTCTTGGAGTGTGAAATGCATGATTTTGTATATTGAATATATCAAATCTTAAATATAATGAATGTATGAACTGATTTCATGGAGGTAGAACATCAGAACTGATCCTATAGAATAGTCATGCAAAGGACCACTTGATTTTTAGAAGGTTTTTCATTGAGTTCATATAAATCATAGATGATTGTTATCTGAATTAATTAATATATCACCTAATGCTCATTTATAAGAAAGACTATAAATTATTGAGGAATCTCATAGTCCTTAAAAATCGTGTGACCATGATATTTACTTTGGATCAAATGATAGCGTCATGTGAAGAACACGAATTTAATGGGGATGACCACATAATTGTCTATGTATAAAAAAATGGTATCACTCTAAGAACATAAGGACAATGAAAATCATCAAGCAAAGAACTTGAGAGAAAATAAAGGTGATCAGGTGAAGTGATTGTGATATAAATTAGGTGATCCATGTGAACTGAATAAGGTATCCCACTAGAATCTTCTGATCCTCATGAGCTGAACAATTTCTAATAATAAAAATGAATTGAAAATGATCTCTCAATCATTGTGAACTAAATATGGTCTCACAATCCATTTGAACTAAAAAAGGGCTCTTGATCCATGTGAACAAAACATGGTCCCACATAGGAGTCTTGTAGATTGGTCTCATGAAGGATTCTCGTAGTGGATTCACACTGTTGGCATTATCTAAAGGGAATCTCATGGTGGAATCTCATAGAGAGAACACAAAAGGGTTCTTTTTATGGATTCATGTGATACATGCGATATACTGGGTTCCTCTCAAGGTGTATCTCACAATAGTCCAATATTGGTGTCTCTATCTAGGATCTGATGCACGGGTTAAATGCTAGGATCTTGCATATGGGGTTATAAGCTAGGGTCTTTCACATGGGTAATATTATAGGGACTTGGGTAAGGAGATACCCACAAGAATTATCTCATGAGAAATAACATTTTCATACATTAATTTACCAGAAGAATCAGATTAAGGGGATATACTATCCCAAAATACATAGGGAATCATTTTATTCATTACCACATCCAAGAAACTGAATGAAACACATGGAATATCATAAGGCTATTTCTATAGGGAGGATGATTTCACATGATCTATAATATAAAGGTAATTCCCAAGGTGATGTTCATATAAATGATGTAAATTATCATGTGATGTTCATAAGAACCTATAATATATTTGGTGAATCTCTCATAAATTGAAGATATAGTTTGATAATTTTCATGATGTTTTCCCTTATGAAATAGGTAGAATTAAAGGAAAGTGTGAGGGAAGTGATCCTAGGTAGTATTTCATATCTTCCAAATTTTATAAGGTAGTTTATACTATGAAGGAATAACCTAGATGAAAGAAAAAGTTGTGATATTATTGAATATGGTGCAGCATTAAAATGATGGTTTCACATTCATTAGACTAGAATATGATGTAAAGAAAAGTAAAAAAATTTCTATCTGTGTTCCTTATTTCATTCAATACATTATATGCATCATCATAATATAAATTTGGTCATGAAAATATCAATATAAATTCTAAAGAGAAAAATAGTTGACCATTATCATAAATATGTAAATATATTATGGGGCATGAAAAAAATTGTAAATAATATTAATATGTTGATTCACCCCACCCCACTAAATGTATAACTAATCCCCTTTTGTTCCCAGCATAAAAGTTATTTAAATTCACAATATAAAAATGTTTCATATAAAATAGATAAATTCAATATATGAATTCCACATCATGATGAGTATCCCACATAGAATAAATAAAAAGGGTAATGAGATGGAACAAACGTCTAACATTAACAAAATACTAAATTTTCAGTAATTTAATTATACAATGTATAAAAATATAATGTAATTAAAAATTTACAAGAATTCCACAAAAGGGTAATGTGAATGTGAGAGAAGAATAATAGCGTTCCCAAACAATGTATAGTTGCTTCCTAGAACATGAGGCGAGAACCGTAGGACCTTAAGAACGCTATTTAGGGACACCTTAGATGGTTAAATGAACATAGTCTTTGGGATAAATGGATTTTTATTGGAGAAGATTCATTCAATTAGTGGGTATTTATAGTAAAAGAGGAATAATGATTTAATACATTCTGAATATGGGTGATATTATTCATGGTTGTGGAATTGAAAAACTACCATATTAATAATGTTTTTTATTTGTTTGTTTGACATAAAATGTAACGAACCATCCCATGGGTCTCGTGCAGTGACTACACCAAGCCCTCCATCTATAGGCTAGGGGTTGGCCAATAGCACCGAAGGCATATTTCCTAAAACTTGGAAGGCATTGGTTTTATAACCTGTAAACACATGCATCTAAGCACACAGAAATATACGAACTCATGTAAAATAAATAGTAAATAGAGTTAGTACAGTAAGTAAAAGGGTCTAGAATACAAGAACAACTGGAAAAGTACAAGAAACAGAAAGTACAAGTAAACTGGATCAGATCTTGTGATCACCCGCCAAGGATCCAACCTGAAGGGAAGGTATAGCTCTCGAATGGTGATCTCTGTGGTACACATCTTATATGGTCCACCTTCGAGCTACCTCCAATCCTGGTACTCTCATCCTCAATTAGCGTTGTCTATCATCTGCACCAAATACAATGGGGTGTGGGCATAGCCCATTTAGGGGTGAGTATAACGATACTCAGTAGGGACCCCGAGACCATCAAGGTGTCACAAAATCCAAAAAGGATAAAACACAAAAAATTAAATCAACTATCAAACAAATATAGGTATATGCCCATACATATACCTAAGTTATCAATTATACCCATCTAAATCATGAGAAACATAGATTCCAACTCAAAATCCCAAAGAATAACTTTTCTACAAAGGAAATAATACAACGAAGGTTAGTACCACACAGATATGCCACACAGAAGAATACCACCAAGGTATTACCACAAAGGAAAGTACTACTCAGGTATGAACTCATCTCACACCAAGTGTAACATAGGTACAAAGTAGAGATGATTAGATGTAACTACTGAATCATCTTACTCTGTTATGAGTCCCTACTGCTAACCCACATAGGATCTCTCGGTGCTGAACCACAGAGGATCTCTAGGTGCTGACCCACATAGGATCGCTCAGTGATAACCCACACAGGATTGCTCGGTGCTGACCGACACATGATCGCTCCATGATGACCCACACAAGATCACTAGGTGCTGACCCACAGAGGATAAATATTCATTCTTCACATCACATCCAGCTATTGGGTTCACACACTAAGCATTCTCATCTTCGGGATAGTCCTCTTTTCAAGCCACTGGATAATACTCCAACTACGACGAAGTCCCACGTAGAAGTATTTCAAAGGACCACCACGTTATAGGGGTATCAATGCAACATACGGTGCTTCAGTCAGATGTCTGGTCTGTAAGTTATAAGCCTTTTAGTCCCGAGGGCCGGATTGGATTTGTGATTGATCCAACTCGATTGTATTCATACTTTATGCGAAACTCCAGTGGGGGTAAACCAAAAGGGACCATCTTACTTCAAGGTTTACAGTGCCATTTATGGTTTAAAAATTAGATGCCTAGTGCCAAAGTTATGGCTGATACTCATAAAATCTCATAGTTGGTCAGGGTCCGGTCCGACCCAGTCAGACCAACTTGGCCAAACCTGACCCGGTTTCGGTTGACCCAGCCAACTGGGTCCAACCCGGCCTACGCTGGGAGGAACTAGGGCCGTAGAACAGCGCGAGGCCGCGTGGGGGGCGTGGAGGGCCGTGGGGCGGCGAGGCCACATGGTGTCGTTGGGGACGGAGGGTGGCGAGGCCGTAGGGCAGCGCGGAGGGCCACGGGGCACCACAGGGCGCTGCGTAGGGCCGTGGGGAGCCACGGAGGGGCGCGGGGAAGTGAGGCCACGAGGTGGTCGCCTTTGTCATGGTTAGCGGTGTGCCAGCCTCTGCATATGTTCATCATCGTGGCACAAAGATGTCGTCTTCCATTGAAAATAACACACCATTCAAGAAGATTTTCTGAGGGGTCGGGCCATGTTTGATTGTCCCACACACTCTTCTTTAGAGATGTAGCAAGCAGCTCAACAAAACATTGAATGAATAATGTCAAACCCAAAAACATCCCACAATTGATTGTTCCCAAACCCACAAAAGAAATCATCTGCGGATCAAATAGTTAGAGAGACGATCCGCGTTCATTGTATTATACGGAAACAACATGGGAAAAAATCATGCATAATTAAACCCCTACCTCTAATATTTGTCAAAAAATGTCAAGAGAAAGAGATGAAGTCATTGGGGATAGATGGACGTCAGTGATGTCGGAGTTTCCTCGATTGACGGTTCGTTCTTCTTTGGGATCCTTCAACGGAGCTTGGTGAAGGATTTGTCAAAGGAGAAGAGTTCTTCATTGGTGTTCATCATTGGAGAAGCTCTTCCACATGTTCCCCCCTCTCCTTTTCCAACCCAAAAATCCTCTCTCAAATGATGAGGTGCCAAAATAAAATATGATTTAACATTTTAATTGTTGGCAGCATTAATTTGGCATCATTTAATTGGCACAATTAATCAGAGGGTGTTGCACAGTTAATGTGGGGTAAGTTCAAGAGACATCCCTGTATTCTAGTGGGAGGTTCAAGGGTCAGGTGGTCCCTGCCTTTGAATTCAAATTTTGGGGGATTAGGCTCGGGTGGTCCCCACAACCATAACCCATGTGGGAGGCTTTAGTTTAGGTGGTCCCTACCTTTATAACATCTACATTGGAGGTTTCAAAAAGAAATGTTAGAAATTTTTATTTTATTTTATTATTATACAAATAATGAAAAATATAACTTTCACGCTCGACCTACAACGGTCGAAGTGAAGGCCTCCATAAGCGAAAATCGGCACTACGAGTTCAACGGTGTCTTAAAATTTCAATTCCGAGCACCAGTTCAAATGTTACAAAAACCTGCTCTCACATTTACTGAACATACTCAAAAAAAAGTTCAGAAATTTATTACAGGCACTCTGGGCTTCGGAATCATGCTCTGTCAATTTTTGAAGACTCGTAAAATTACAAGTTAATAAATAAAATTACATGGAAATTTAAGGTCTTTAAATTCTCCCCACCTCAGGGCTTTGCATATATGAAATAAACATCACAACACTATGAAAACTTATGGGGGTACTGAGCATGAATCATAGCCTTCTGCTCTCATGTGCTCCCCTAGAGGTTCCCATGCTACCATAGATTGTGAACCAGAGGTATCGACTGCCCAAAAAGGACCCACTCTAGTTGATCATCAATATCTATGGGAACCTCCATAAAATTTACCCATCATCGATGTCCAACTTTTCATGGTCAATGATGTGAGAAGGTTTGTGCATGTATATCCTCGGCTGGGATACGTGGAAGAAGTCGTGCACCAAGTGCAACTGAGGGGGATGTTCTAGGCAGTTAGACACCTTGCTAACTCTGTTGAGGTCCTAGAAGGGTCCAATTAACCTCAAATATTACTTACCGCCTCGGAAAAATCTCCACAAACCTCGTCGAGGTGTGACCCGTAGAGAGACATGGTCACCATCCTCTAACTCTAGAGGTCTCTGTCTTCCATCGGCATAAGAATTTTTCCTGTTTTCTGTAGACTTCATCCACTCTTGTATGATCTATAACTTCTCTATGGTAGCCTATACCATCTATGGTCCCACTAGTGAAGACTCCCTAGGGTCAGTCCAACACAATGGTTATCCGCATGATCACTCATACAACGCCTAAAAAAGAGAAATCTCAATGGTGGGATGGTAGCTGTTGTTTTATGAAAACTCGACCAAAGGAAAGTGATCCTCCTAGCTACAACCGAAGTTGGGGGCACAAGAACGTAGCTTTTACTCGAGATTTTGAATGGTCCGCTCAGTCTGGCCATCTGTATGAGGATGGAAGGCGGTGCTCAAACAATGTTGTGTCACGCAAGCCTCATGCAACCCCTTCCATAGCTGGGAAGTGAAAAATGAATCACGATCAGAGAAAATCGTCGAGGGTACTTCATTTATCCTCACAATCTCCAACACATAGAGGTATCCCAAGCTCTCTACTGAACCCCGCTCTCTGATCGTTAGGAAGTGGGCCGACATGGTGAGTCGGTCAACGATCATCCAGATCGAGTCTTGTCCCCTGAATGTATATTGATGTACTTTAATGAAGACCATGGATATCCCATCCCACATCCACTCTGGGGCCTCTAAATAATGAAACAAGCCTGCTGGTACATGATGCTCCTCCTTCACTTACTGACAAGTGAGGCACCGAGAGACAAACTCGGCAACTATTTTCTTCATTCCAGGACACCAGTGTTGTCGTCATAGAACCTGGTACATCTTCACCACTCCTGGATGTACCACTACAGGGGATGTGTGTAACTCCCTCAACCCTTCCTCATGAAGTGATACTGGTACCATGGTACATCCTCTGAAAAGGATGACGTGCTCCCCGACTTCAGAAAATCCATTAGCTGCCTGTCATGTGGATATCTGAGCACGTCAAGCCTCGAAGTCAATGTCCCCATGAAACACCTCCCTAACTCAATGAAGAAGTAGAGCAGTGACTTTAAGGGACTGAAGGAAATATTCTCCATCTCGATCCAAAAAGGATATCTGCAAAGTGGACAACTTCTCCTTTGCCTCAACTAGTAGTTGTATACAAGATCTCATGGTGAGTGCATCTGCTACAACGTTCCCCTTTCCAGGAGTATAGACTATCTCCAAGTCATAGTCCTGGAGAAACTCACGCCACTGACGTTGTCTCAGGTTCAAGTCCTTCTGAGAGAAGATATAACTGAGACTCTTGTGGCCATAGTACACTGTTAAACGTTCGCCCATCAAGTAATGTTTCCACATTTTAAAGGGGAAGACCACTGTTGCTAACTCTAAGTCATGGGTAGCGTAGTTCATCCGATGTTGTCTTAGCTATCAAAAACCATATGAAATCACCGGTCACTCCTATATCAGGATACATCCTATCTCAATCCCTGATGCATCATAGTATACTACGCACCTTACGCCCACCTCTGGAAGCCTCAAAATGGGGGAACTAATCAGCCTCTACCTTAGCACTAGAAAACTACACTGGCATCTCACCGACCACATGAAGGGTTTCCCCTTCTTCATCAGCACTGATAGTGGTAATTCAACTCTGAAGAAACCGGGCACAAATATGCAGTAGTATCCGTCCAAACCCCGGAAACTCCGTACCTCCATCACACTCATAGGAGGATCCCAAGCTAGTAACACCACAATATTCTCTAGATCTACTGCAACTCCAACCTCTGATATGACATTCCCTGGAAAGTGAATCTCTCGGATCAAAAACTGGCACTTCTAGATCTTACCATAAATCTAGTGCTCTCAGAGTGTGTCCATTACTATCTGCAAATAACTGGAATTCTCCTCCTTAGTAGACAAGAAGATAAGTAATTTATCAATGAAAAATACTAAAAAGAGATCAAGGTATGGATGAAAGATCTTGTTCATGAGTCCCATGAACACTGCTGGAGCGTTGGTTATGCTGAATTTCATAACCAATAACTCATAGTGGTCATACTGACATCTAAAATTTGTCATCTGCACATCCTCATCCCGTACTCTAGGTTGGCGATAGTCTGATCTGAGGTCATTCTTCGAGAACCACCGTTCTCCCTTCAGCTGATCAAAGAGGTCGTCAATCCTCGGAAGTGGGTACTTGTTCTTCCGGGTCATGTGGTTGAGGAACCAATAGTCAATACAATGTCTCATGCTCCCATTCTCCTTCTTGGAGAACAAAATAGGGGTCTCCCAAGGAGAAACACTGGTCCGAATGAACCCCTTCCCCTGTAAGTCCTCTAGCTATACCCATAGATCACGAAGATTCGCAGGAGCCATCTGATATGCTTGTGTAGATACAAGTGTTGTCCTGGGGTACAAGTCAATGTAAAATTCCACCTCTTGGCAAGGAGGTATACCTAGAACATCACCAGGTAGGAAATCTGTGTGCTGGTCCACCACTACAAGATAGCTCGGACTCTCCACATAATCTTTTCTGAGGGTAAGGCTAGCCAACTAATGAGTGATTAGGTGAACCCTCCTCCCCGTATGTCCATCATGTTCTATAAAGGCTCCATTATCACTAGTGAAGGAAACCATGGTCCCATCTGTGCAGACACACCACAAATTGCACCTAATATAGTCTATTTGAGCATGCATTGTTGATAACAAGTCCATACCCAAGATGATGTCATAAGGCCTCGATGCCGCTACTAGGAGATCCCACCCAAGCAATCACCTCCTAGAGTATGCTCACACTGCCGACACCAGTGATTAATCATCGAATCCACTCCCTTTGGGGTCTCTAGTTGTATGGATCGAGCCAACGGCTCCATCAGAATCTCTGTGCTCCAAACGAGGGCAGTGGAAATAAAATAATGACTAGCACCTCTATCTATATGTAATGCAACTAAGGTGGAGTAGACAAAGATCATACCTCGTATCATCTCCGGAGTGTCGTGATCATAGGCCTCAGCTACATGGAGTTGAGCTCACCTGTATTCTCCAACTCCATGTGGTTGTGGTGGACAACCTTGTGGTGGTGGCGTTAACATCTCGAATCGTCGCCCACCACTAGCAGCATGGACAACTTCTCTGCCACGTCTGCCAGCTCCCTCCATACCTCCTCGTCCAAACCACTGTCATTGCTTGGGCGATCCTTCAACCATATTATGATCGTCCATACCGCGGGTTGGACAGTCATGAGCCATGTGACCTTTCTTGCTGCATACATAACACTGCCTGCTCCAGGCATGACTGTCACTGCCTCGAGTGCCCCGCACAACCGACCTTAAATTCTGCAGTCGTCCACATTTTGGTCTAGTTATCTTGGACCTCTGTGAAATCTGTCTGCTCCCAGCTGAAAAAGACTCTGCTATGTGACGAATGGTGGTGGGTATCGCTTCTGGTGACTTCTAAGCAAGGAAAAACCCCACTAAGAGGGATCTATCTAACACCCCCGCCTATGTCGAGATGCTAAGAGAGATCATCGAAGCCCTAAAATCCTACCTGATTCCCTTCTCAACGGTGTGGGACCTGAATAATGGGTCCCGCACCATATCTGTGGAATAGCGTGAGATGTAAGTGAACATCACTGGGTACTGAGCCATAGTTATGCTTCCCTTATGCAGATGAAGTAACTCATGTATGTCTACTGCGTGAAGAGTCGCTGGAATAAACTCTCCCCGAACCAGGATCTCGAAGTTTTCCCAGAAAAGCATCACCTCATCATGAAGTTGGAGCATCATGTTAAACCATATGCCTACTGCTGCATGTAGAAGGTTGGCGGATAGGATCGCCATGATATCAGCTGGTTTCCCTAATAGTAGGAAGACTCTCACCATGGCCTCCAGCCAATCCTCAGCCGCATGTGGGTCTGTCTCTCCCCTGAAACTCATAGGTCTCTAAAGCTAGAACTCATGAAACGCTTCCAAGTGGCATGAAACCTATGCTTCTAGGGCTAGTGGAATTGGTGGAACAACGGGTAATGGTTCCCCGGGTGCCTCCGCTTATGCCTCTACTCGAAAAGGGCCATGCACCGAGGCTTCATCACTCGTTGGGCTATCAGTGCTTACTATATCCGGAACCCTAGATTATTCTCTACGAGGAGGAATCCTAAAAAAACAACAGGTGCATCATGGTCAAAAAGTTATACCTAGTGACTTGACTCAAAGAGATCATAGTGAAAACTCTTGAAAACACACATGAAATCAGTGTTTTTGTGCACCGAGTCAAAAATCAGAAGTCAGGGTCCTTGTGTATGGATACATCGGCCATGGCACCAACACTGGTTACCCTAAACTGAAAACCATACTCACTTCACATAACAATATTTCTGTTAAAAATATCAGAGTCCTATGTTATACGGAATAACTGACTCCTCTGATACCAATTTTTCAAAACCCGTTGCCCGGGGCCCGTGTTGTGACTACCCCTAGCATTCCTTCCATAGGCTAGGGGCTGGCGACTAGCACCCAAGGCATATTCCCTAAAACTAGGAATTCATTGCCTTTATAACCTGTAAACACACGCAACCAAACACACAATGAGATATGAACTCAAGTAAACTGAATAGTAAACAAATTGAGTAGAGTACGTAAAATGGGACAGAATACAAGCCCAACTAGAAAGTACAAGAAACCGAAATTACACGTAAAAAGGAACATCTCATGTGATCACTGACCAAGGATACTACCTAAAAGGTAGGTACATCTCTCGAATAGTCATCTCTGTGGTATGCCTCATCTAAGGTCCACCTCTGAGCTACCTCCAGTCCTAGTACTCTCATCCTCAGTCAGCGCTATCTGTCATCTGCACCAAACACAATGAGTTGTAGGCATAACCTGTGCATGGGTAAGTATAACGATACTTTGTAGGGAGCCTGAGACCCTAAAGTTCTCACAAAATCCAAAAAATCAGAAGCCAAAAATCAGGAAAGAAACTGTCAACCCATCTTAGGTATATGCCCATAAATATACCCATGTTATCAAATATATTGATCTCAATCAGGAGGAAACACAGGGTCCAACTCAAAATCCCAAAGATCAACTATTCCACAAAAGAAGGAATGCCATGAAGGTAAGTACCACATGGGTACATCATATATTAGAATACCCTGGGGATATTACCACAAAGGAAAGTACCACTTAGGTACAAAATTTGCTCACACCAGGTATAACTTAGGTATAGTAGTAGAGATGATTAGATGTAACTAATGAATCATCTTAATCTGTTATGATGCATTGTTGCTCACCCAAACATGATTGGTCGGTCCTGACCCACAGAGGATTGTTAGGTGCTGACCGACACAGGATCACTCTATGCAGACTTACAAAGGATGGCTCGGTGTTGACCCACACAGGATCGCTCGGTGCTGACCCACACAGGATCACTAGGTGCTCACCAACATAAGATCACTATTCATTCTTCTTGTCACAACCTAGTAGAGGATTACCGCACTATGCTTTATCGTCTCCGAGAGGTTCCACTCCTCAAGATAATGGTTGATACTCCAACTACCACGATGTCCCTCGAAGAATTACCTCAATGGACTGCCACGTCATAGGTGTATCAACACAATAGACGATGCAACAATCAGGAACCTGGTCTGTTAGTTATTAGTCTTTTCAACTCGAGGGCCTGGTTGGATTCGTACTCGATCCAACCCGACTGTATCCCAACATTACCCAAAACTCCAGTGGGGATATACCCATGGGATTATCTCTCTTCAAAGATTACAACTTCGTTGAAATTTTTTCAAACAGAAGTCTCATGCCAATGTAATGGCCGATAGAGAGAAAAGCTCGTAGTTGGTCCAGGTCTGGTCCGACCAGACCCAGTTTGGGTCTACCTAGGCTGGCACGCGTTGGGTGTTGTGGGGGCCATCGAGCGGCGTGAGGCCGCGAGGGTGGCATGGCAGCCATGATGGGGTGAGGCTGCGGGGTAGCACAGACGACAGCGAGGTGGTGAGGCCATGGGGCGGCGAGGACGCGGGGCGGCATGGAGTGCCGTTGGGAGGTGCGATGGGCCATGCGGCGGCGAGGTCATGGGGAAGCATAGAGGGTTGTGGGGTAGTGAGGTCGTGGCCTAGTGCAGAGGACCTTTGGGTAGTGAGGTCGTGGGGAAGTTGCCTTCGTCGCGGTCGAAGATGTGTCAGCCGCTACATCCGTTCATCGCCATGGCACAAAGCTCCCTTCTTCCATCACGAAGAACACACCATTCAAGAAGAACAGTGAAAATCTCAAACCATGTTTCGTTGTCCCACACCCTCTGTGTTAGAGTGGTAGAAAGTGGCTCAAAAAACATTAATGAAGAACATCAAACCCTAAAACCTCCCGTAATTGATTATTCCCAAACCCGCAAAAGAAATCATCAACAGATCAGCTAGTTAGAGAGTTGATCCGTGTTATTCGATTTAGAAGGGAAGAACATGGGGAAAAAATCACACATAATTAAAACCCTACCTTGGAGATTTGTTGACAGAGGTCATGAAGAAAGAGACTATGTCGGTTGGGATAGACGGACATTGGTGATGTCGGTCTTTCCTTGATCGTCAATTCAATCGTCGTTGGGACCCTTCAATAGTGTTTGGAGAAAGATTTTTCGAAGGAGAAGAGTTCTTTGTTGGTGTTCGTCATTGGAGAAGCTCTGCCACATATTCTATCCTCTCCTTTTCCAACCCAAAAATCCTCTCTAAAAGGATGATGTGCCAACATAAAATATGATTTAACAGTTTAATTGTTGGAACCATTATGTTGGAATCATTTAATTGGCACAATTAATATGAGGGTGTGGCTCAATTAAAGTGGGTAATTTCAAGAGACTTCCCCACATTTGAGTGGGTGGTTCAAGGGTCAGGTGGTCCCCGCCTTTGAATTCCAATTTGGGGTGTTTCGGCTTGGGTGGTACCCACCACCATAACCCATGTGCGAGGCTTTAGTTCAGGTGGTCCCCTCCTTTATAACATCCACATGGGATATTTCAACATAAATAAAAATGTTAAACATTTTTATTTTATATTATTCTTCCATGAATAACCCAAAATCTAACTTTCACCCTCGACCTACTACGATCGAGGTGAAGGTCTCCATAAGTGAAAACTGGAGCTGAAAATTCAACAATGTCCTCGTATTTCAATTTGGAGAATCGGTTCAAAAGATACATATACCCACTCGCACATTTAAATAACATACCCAAAACAATATTCATAAATTCATTTCGGGTACTCTGGGCCTCAGAATCACACGCCATCAATTTTTGTATACTCGTAAAATTCCCATTTAATTAAAAAAAAATTACATGGAAATTACGAGTCTTTACATAAACGATATTTTATTTATTATTTTATTGACTTATAATTGATATCCTTTATTCTTAATTAATTAATCAATTTATAAGTAATTTCTCCACAGAATATAGTTTGAAAATATTAATTTATTTTTTGGACACTAGAAATTCATATATGACTATTGAAATTGATTTCAATCCATTATAATAAAAAAATCTTAATAAAATGCTATATTTTATACTGACAAAAAAATTATATAAATTATAATATCAGTTTAATGTTTTTACGATTTCATAATAATAATCATATAATAGAAAATAATTTATATTTTAACAAAAAATTAGATTGTCTCAGAAACTTCTGAGATTTTCACTAATGGATAGTGTCAACATGTTACTGTCAAAAATTTTAACCATTTTATTTAAAAATATTAATTGATATGATATGTTTTATTTTAAAATAAAAATTATTTATTTATTTAATACCACTCTTTTTGTAATATACAATCAAATTTCTATCGCCCAGAAAAACTATATATAACTGCATTAAAATATTTTATAAATAAATGTTATTTTACTAAATCTTTTATAAACCATTGAATTTGTTTTCTAATTCATTTCATTAAAAATTATATATATTTTTTGGAAAATGTATTCACGGTTTGTTTGTATAAATATTTGTTTAAAAATATTCTATAAATCATTTCATTTTATATAACAGAGTAACATTAAATAAGAACGTGTAATCAATAAAACAATTAATTCGTTTCTAAAATAATTGAACATTAATTATTTTAAGGCCTTGATAATAAGATATTATTATAATGGCATGGTATCTAAGGGTATGGTGTGTGATAGTGGTAGTTTTCTGAGTTGTATTAACCAACAATAATCTTACAATTATCTCCACTGGTATTAAATTCTATCATATTTGATTTCATTTTAGCCTATCTTATTGATGCTCTATATGGGATTGATCAAGAGAAAACACCAAAGTTATTACCTCCTTCACTGGTTGTGAAAAATGTTCTTCATAAGGATATATTAAATTGGATGTAATCATCACTTATTCCATTTTCATTCAATTAACTCATATCACTAAACATCATATATATTAACCTTATCATTAACTTTATATTGGCTACAATACCAATGGTCATCTTTCCCAATGGTCATATAGAACAATGTTCGTGTAATGGTATTGTAATGAACATATCCTAATGATCAAATTTTTTAGAACTTATTATACACAAAACACTAAACATCCATATATAATACTTCATTCTCAAAGGTTCTTAAAATTTCCTTGATAATTTTTATCGTAATCATAATGTTAATTTTTATTTTATCCGTTTTCAGGGCTTGTGTAATCATCCTTTAATTGTTTCACCCTATAGAGTATACTATTGCGTGGTCATAATTATTTATTTTTTAAATAACATTACTAATCTTAGTTATAGTAATAGGTGTCTTAACTTGGAATATTATATTTGTTTCATAATTTTTTTATATATACATCCATTTCCAAATATAAAAAAAATTCTTTTTTTAAAATATGTATTCATATATTAATTGTTAATGGAATCTTTTCCTTGATACATTACCTCCATTATTAAATTTTATTCATGAAAGATATATAATAATTCAATAAAATTTGATATTTTTTCATAAGTGATACATCATGTTCCCAAGTAGATTTTGAAACTTGTGGTTTCTCTATGGGACATCCACAAGTAATTTTTTCCAATTCCAAAACACATGTTCCCTTATATAATGATTGTATACCTATTCCTCTTTATATGTCTAGTCATATTATATTTCCTCAAAATTTATATCATGTACATGTGTTGGGTTAGACATATACTTTCTTAGTAGAGACACATAGGAGATATCATGAACATTAGAAGAATTTGGTGGTATTGTTAATTGATAAGGAACTAATCCAACATGACCTAGAATCTAAAATTATATAATGCACCTTTAATCAGTTTACCCTTATTTCCATATCACAAAACTCCTTTACATGGTGATATATTGGGAAATACCAGATCCCCAACATGAAATTCTATGTCGTTCCATCCATTTTTAGTATAAATATCCATCAAATTGGAGTATCATTGTGGTTTTTCTAAATAACATGTATCATTTTTATATTATCATTCAAAAAAATTGGTCCTAATAGTATTAATTATCCAGTGGAATCCAAATATTTTGGAGTTCTAAATTTTTTTTCATAGAGAGATTTAGAATGATTGATTTTAGCACCCGAGTCGGATCTTTGGTTTTTATATAGTTCAATAAGAATGAATTATTGATTTTAAATCACATGAAAATCATGTTATATATCCCTCAACATGACGTAAAATGTTTGAATTTTCCTATCAAACTACCCATCAGGTAGAGGATGGTAGGATTTTATTTGGATTATATCTATATTCATATCCTTTTGAATGATCCTTTAAAAAATAGAATTAAATATCGGATCATGGTTTGAATAAATCGAATATATAATCCCAAGGAGTCTCATTAAAATTTAAAAATATATTCGTGATACATACTATATAGAGTAATCCTCACTTATTGAAATGAAATGCATAATATTTTTAAATTTCTAAAAACTATATATATAGAATTCTTCCACTTGCATTTCTTAGGTCGGACCATGAAAAAATCCATCGTGATGTTTCCCCATATACATATAGGTATGTGTAGTGGTTTCAATTCCCCTTTTGAATGTTTTCACTTATCCTTCATTTTTTACAAGCCAATCACCATACATTGTAATTGGAAATATCCACTTCCATATTATCACAGGATTATATATTATTTAGGTCCCTATACAATTTAGTACTTCTATTATGTATAGAGAATATTGATCTATGAGTTTCATCGATAATCTCCCTATATGGAATAAATGTAATGCATATCCCTGTGTAAAATGTTATTACACATTCTTGATCAATATTCAATACTGGAAGCATCTAATTTTTCAGAACCACGATATTCTCTTACATCAAAGGATCATATCATTGAGAAATCATGATCATCTCTATTAATGATTGTTTAGAAATTACTAGTAATAGGAATGATATTTTCCCTTCCATTTTGATTACCAAGTCCAACATTACTATGTCCATGATCAATGGATTTCCGTGAATCCTCATCATTGTAATAACACTGGTATCTTACTTACTAATTTCATATAAAAATGTTATCTATCTTTCAAGGTGAAAATGAATTGAATAGTTAAAGTATTAACAAATTTTCAACCATCTACTTTGCATAAGGTTCAATTATTTTTATGGAAATATATACTTCAAAAAAATATCTTTGTATATATCACATTTTAAACATATTTATATCATCAATGTATCTTCATAGAAAATATGACTAATGCTAACTCTATGTCATTATTTATCTAATTATTCACCTAAGAATATAAATATCATGATTTTTAAGGAATCACCTTGTTATTTTACATTTTAACACAGCCAATCACTCTAATTAATACATCACTATAGATAAATAATTCTTCTCTGAAATTGGTTAAATTTATAGAAGTTTCACTAACCATGAATTTCTTCTATTTTTGTAAAAAATCTCTATAGTCCTTTATCTATAAAATTATAACTCTATTTCGAGTAAACATGGTTAGTAAATTAGAATAACATTAATGTTTTTATTAAACATCAATAATGTCCCACAAAACAAAGGAAATCGTTAATCTATGTTAATATTATAAGATTCATCCACTTTTCTATAACCTTTGTAATGGCTATTTCAACTGAGATTCTTACATTAGTTATAGTTGTTCCAAATAAGAATACTTTTTAACCATTAATAATAATTTCTATATTTACCAACTAGTTTATCCTTCTTCAGAGTATATAATTTGACCACTAAATAATCCACACAATTTTTACAACATTTTAAATATATCAAAATATTATCAATAATGACTAGTATTTACTTTTCTAGGTAGTCCTTAAATACACTTTTCATAAAAAAAATAAATCAAGAAGGTGACACATTCATCACAAAGGGTAGGAAATCAAACTTGAATTACCCATATATTTTTTGTCAAGATATTGCTTGGGGTATCTTCTTTCATTACCCCAAAAATTTAATATCCCGGTCAAGGTCTATCAGGGAGAAGAATGAGACCAAATATGTTTATTATATCAATATTAAATCCTTGGGATATGTTTTTTATTATTTATTAACATCACATTAATGATATTATAGTCAATGAATTTCCATATTGATCCATTTCACTTATTCAAAATTTTAATAGTTTCTCCCCAAATGAGGCATCCTAATCAAAATAATACCCCTTCACAATTTGACTATTATTTAACCTGAATTTTTTTTTAACTATACATATTTATTTCTAAAAGGGTTCTTTGATATTTTCTATATCTAGGTTTGTGTTTAATAGATTACTCTATCAATATTCTTGGATTGGGTCTAGGTAATAGTTTAAAATATATATTAATATATTCTTGAAAAATTGGTACAAATTTTTATGTCTAATTATATTTTATTCTCAAAATTAAAAATTTTAATTTGGAAAAACTTTTAAGGGGAAATTGTGAACCCTCATATCTAACCAGCTTTAACATGAAATGATACTAAATATTTTTTGAATACCAGTTTGAGATGATTTGAATTAGTCACCATAAAAAATATATAGGGTATATAATTTACCTGAGTGTTGGAATAATATTTTAGATTTCTTCATAATGATATTCCATGTTGTCCCAATATTTCATGTATTCCTCTATGATGATCATCCCCATGTTGATTCCTCAATGAAAAATGTGGTTATTCCTATCAATCCATTCCACTTTCTCTTTAGTAATATTCACACAAAGCAATTATCCCATTATTTAGTTGATCACATCCTACGGTTCCTTAATATTTAGAACATTCTCCACCATTTCTTCATCTGAGTTCATAAGTTGTTCCATGTGTTCTAACACTAAATTTTGTTGATGTTGAGGGTATTCAGGGGGCCTAACTCACGCTGTTTTCCAAGAGGTTGTGAAAACTACTCTTCGATATGATTATATCTAAACAATTATATATTTCTTTTGCTTCTAGAAATATATTAGGATGGGATACATATAATTTTAAAATAAATATTGGATATCCATTAAGGGCCACTGAAATTTTATTTCCTTTGCAATTGATCTTATCATTATATATTGAGAGACATTCCATCCCACGTATAGTGTTTAATTCCACCATTGTAATGACTTCAATATTTCTATTGATAATTTAAACTCTAAATTTGATACCTTAATTTCTAATAAACATTAATTCATGAACAATATCTCCATTTTTATTAGTTGATAAACCTAAATCTGGATATTTAGGGATTGATTCTATGTTCCCTAAATATTATATAATAGAAAGGAATGTGTATGACTACATTGAAACAACGATCACTCTATCATTATGAGCACAATATGTGTACTTACCACCTCATTATTTTAAACCTCTACATCATCCATCTTGATTTTTAATGCAGTACCTTTATCCCTTGGAATATAATGAGGTTTATGGAGGATATTATCTATTTTATTTTTCATATTTGGAAATTGATTTAAATAGTTACAATTTTTCTAAAATTTAATATCTTATATTTAGGATCATATTGTACCATATTTCAATAATCAATTTAGTATAGATATTGAGACTTCACCTCCCCATATAAATTTTTGAGTTATATGGCCATATATACCGCACTTATATCTATTTCAACATCAATAAAATCATCTCCGTAATTATTATTTTTTTATTTGGGGAACATGGGCAGTTATAGTTTATATCCTTATCTTCCAATAAAAAATACATAATTGTCTTTTGGTCTATTTCTCTCTTATTTTCATTTGAGTTATTATTGAACTACATCTCTCCATACTCCATTTTAAATTTTATATCATTAAACACTATCACACCATGCCTTTCATATTCTCAATTTTTGAGATTCATCTGTATATGGGTTATCATCGCATTAAATACCCTAATATCCATTCCATTGGAATTCATAACAAAGTTTTATGTGTATAAAGAATATCTTGAAAAATTAATTTTACATTTTCCCACTAATTCATTTTCCTTCATCATTGTGTAAAAAATTCCATTACAATTTTTTGTTCTCTTCGATTAGGTAAAATACTTATTAATAATGACTATTGAGAACACTTACTATTCCATAACATTTGTATCAAAAAATGGATTGATTTTATTAATAATTGTCACAACTAATTATCTTATCCATTAAATTTCTAACCATCTATGATGAGTTTCTATATAAATAAACAACGGAGTATTAAAAATGGAATTTATATATATGTGATCAAATATTTTGTAATCAAGGGATCAAAATATATTCTGAGGAATGTGTTTGTTGATGCTTAATAGAATAAACTTCATGGTGTTCAATTTGAAGAATATCTTAGTGCTTAATATTATTTATACTATAATTTATAACCTGATATTGTTTATTCATCACTCTAACAATTTTTTCCATTCTATCGTACATAATTTTTGATATTATTTCTATGAAAAATTATTTCACTCATCATTTACAAGATTCCTTATATTTCAATCAATTTTTTAAAGAATAAATACTTAGTGAAAAATGTTTTACAATTAAGATTTTATTAACTATAAAGCGATTTTAGGTCCCAAAAAAACAGTCCTCAAATATGTTAATCTTTATTTTCCTCTAACAAAAATTATAATTTCATTATATCCATTATAATGGTACATAAATAAATGTCATTAACCAAATTCAACAACCAGTACTGTCAAACCAAGTTGGAAGAAAGATCTCTTTGTCATTCCCCATGTGATTATGAAGAAAATAATTTTTTATCCAATTTTAATTATATTTCTCTTTAGTAAAACCATTCCATAGCGACAATGACTTGTAATACAGAGATAAGAATTTCATTTTTTGTAAATAACTCACTTCATACTAGGCCAATATTTTATTATGTTTTCCAATAGTTATTATTTTCTCGATGTTTTTTACGAATTTTTTCAAGTCAAAATTTACATGAATAACTATACTTTTCTATAATACCAACTATGAAATCCTATATTTTTAATATATAAAACATTCATTTTTTATTATATAATTTAAAAACATTAAGGATATTTTGAAGTTTATTTTCATAAAAAATAATATTTTAATACATGAAAACCTAAAATATATTCTATTCCACACGAACAAATTGTTAATAGATTAATCCATGTTTACTTTTGAAAAATCTCATATCTTGGGGCACACATCAAAATAAAGTGGTGATCATAATGTTTAATAATGTAATAAAGAGAGGACATTTTTTCATAAAATAAAGAGATATAATAATAGGTCAAGACCATAAGAATGTGGAGAATATCATAATAGAGTGACTAAAAAGAAAGACATAGAAATGTGGATACAACCTAAAAATGATACATTTATAACAATATAACTAATTAATTTCACCAAGGTTTCACAAATAAAAATTAGAAACATTATTCCATATTCTATCATAATCCAAATCATCTGTAATGATTAATACATTACCCAATGAAATTGAGTGACATCAGGGTGAACCATTGATATACATTAATTTATGAGAGCTGAATTGATTATCATAAATCATTTTTTCAATATCTATTGGAGAATAAGTGTTTGGTTTCATGTAATGTAATTTATTACAGATGTAGTTAATAAATCAACATCTCATCATTTTCTACACACAATATGGGAATATGAGATTCATATCCATAAATACCTAATCAATAAATATTTTTACAACTAGTTGAATTCCCATGGATAATACATGTGTTTGGGTATTCAAAATATAATGATATTTTTTGTCAAAGAGAGATGTTAAAAACCTGAATTGGTCAATATGATGGGTATACAAAGAGAATTAATGAATTGTCATCATGAGAGGCAATGAATGTAACCCATTTAGGAAACACATTATTGGTAGAAATTGGATAAATGTATATGAATATAATGTATATAAATATTTATATGTCATACTAGAAAATATGTACTTGTATGGAAAAAGGAAAAGGAGAGTTCCATTATTATGAATAATTTCTTCCTAAAACATCAGGATGGCACCATAAGTCCGTAAAGACACCTTGGGGGACACTTTGGGAGGTAAAATGACCAGAAAGTTGTGGATAAAGGGTTTATAGTGGAGAGAAATTGGGGGTTTGGTGGGTATATTTTTTAAAACATGGTGAATTTTTTAATAATTTCAAAATATGAGTCTTGGAATTCTAGGTTTTAGAAAATTAAAATTTATTGGAATACCCATGGTTTTTAATCATATTTTTTAAAATATAATCTATGTTTTATAAAACATTAATGAATTATTACCTAAATCCGATGTTTAATATTAATTTAGCTCAGGAAAATATATTCTTCTACAATAAATATTTTTAAAAATTCTAATTTCAATTTAGTCTATTGAAGTTCATCTATTAATTTAGAAATTGATTAATTCCATTAAAACACATTAAATTAATAAAATTAAAAAAAAAATTCCCAGGGAAAGAAATTAATTAAATAATTACATCATTTTAATAAATTTATGATTTCATATTATAGTCTATATACATTACCATATTTAATATTTTACCTTAAAAAATTTTCAACTCAAAAAATTATTAATATTTCACCCTTATAAAAATTCAAGATGTTAGAATAAAAATAGTTATCAATTTTATTAGAAAGAAATAAAAAAATATGTGAATTTAAATTTTAAAAATAAAATAATTATATATTTTAAACTATTTTTCTAATATACAATTGAATTTATATCCCTTAGAAAAAACTATTTATGACTACATAATAAAATTTATAGACAAATGGTATTATTTTCCACATTTTATAAACCCTCTTTTTATTTACATGTTAAATTTGTATGAAGGAAAATTTATTTTGGTATATTTTTTATAAAATAAAATCACAGAATCATTGAATATAATTCTATTTTATGATTTTGGAAAGTAAATTATTTTTTATATCAAGGCGTATCATTAAAAAATAATTTGGAATAAAAAAAATGTAATTAATTTATTAAATATTTACACTATGATACTACTAAGGCATTAATACCTAAAATCCTCGTACAGTTTCATAGGTTCTTAGGGTAAGATATCTTATTGTTGTAATTTCATGAGTTGGTTCATCCAAAATTTATTTATTTTTGGTCTATTCTTGTTGGAACTTATCTCATATGAGATTTTATTCAATCCACAATTTTTAAATCTCATATTTGGTTTAACCAAGATAAACCCCAATGATTCTACCTCCATATTTATCTCTTACTAATGAGATTTATAAGGATTGATTCTATTGATTATGGAAATAATTCCTCCTTGTGCATTAAATTAAATCTTATTGTTATCCTTAATTTAAACTAACCTTAATGGCCACTTTATAATGGATACATTAACATCATTCATAATTCCCAACAAACATATATGTCATTAACCATATAAGAGTAATGTAATGAATATAACCTTATTGTTACTTTTCCAATCACATATTATATATAAACCAACAAATGTCAATATTTACTACTTCCTTCCCATATATTTTTACATTTTCTTTGATAATGTATGTTATATTTATAATTTTATTTTAATTTAATAGTTTTCTTGGTAGGATTAATCATCATTATAGAGGTTCATCATATATAGTATAACATTTCTTAGTCATTATGAATTGGTTTTGATATCCATGAAATATTGTTAGCAATATTAATTTGTTACATAAATTGATATCTAATTTGATTTTGGTAAAAGTATTTCTATGTACTAACATTGTAAAATATAATAAAATTGACATTACTAAAATGAATAGTTCTTTTATTATACAAAAATTGTAATTTTCTTACCATTACATTGTGTTTTCATAATATTTATCTTCATTCGGGATATCATCATATTATTTTCAAAAAATAAAGCATACCAAAGATACTGATTAAGAAAAAATGTGGGTGGTATGATTTTCTCATTATGCCTATCTGGAGAATGAACGATATAGCAGTGTTCATAGATCTCGTCGATAATGTATTCCAAATAAACCAAGACTCACCAGTTGTTTTATTCATTAATAAAATCTCAATATATTCCATGAAAATGGAATCACATTCTAGAAACCTTGATATCATATTGATCCAGATAAATATGATGAATTCATGTGTCGATAAAGACAAAATATTATTTTTAAGATTAATAGTTCCATAGGATTGATAGGTACTACTGGATGTTCATTCATGTCTTTTATCACATGGCATCATCCATATTAGTATTTTCTAGGATGTGGTTCATGTTTTAATGGATTGAATGGTGTAGAGAAGTATTCCTAGAGATGAAGAGTATGGTTAACATCAACTCTGATTTTGATTCTACATGATCTTGTAGTTGGGAATTATATATATTGGAAAATTTCCCGCATTGGACTGGGAGATGTTTTGATATGGGTTGAAAAGGTAGTTTCTTATGGGTCTCATCAATTAAAACACCACAAGTGGAACTTCCCAACTCATTATAGTAAATTGTTACTTTTTATGGTGTGATTTGGATAGTCATGGTGTCTATATTATTCATGGAAGGGTGATGGTTCCATCATCCATATGAAAAGAGATCACGAGAACCAATCATTCTTCATTGTGGGTAGTTCACCTAGGATCGACCAATATGTATGAAAATTCTAGAAAATATTTTTCAAGGCTTGGAATGAAAAGGAACATTATATAATTTGACTGCATTTTTTGACATGTCATATAGTTATCTCTGATAATCAGATACTTATAGGGTTCTTCTATCCATTAACCTGACTTTTGTGGAGCTATTATGAGGTTAATGAAGATATTTTGATGGTGTTTCCCATAACCATTAGTGGTCGATTTGTATTTTTGGTGGTAGAAGAACTATTGACCATGGTATCAAAATTCTTTCCAATCTGAGATACTAATTAAATATATGACCATTGAAATCAATATTTTCATGATATTATATAGTATTATGACATTTCTTCATTTTTTTCATTCTAAAAGAGAAACCAATATCATGTCAGGGTTTAGGAAATTCTTGAAACGGGTTATAGAAATTTAATTGTGGAAAATTATGGCATTTCACATGAAGACTAGTGGGAGGTAACATAAAACAATACATATATTATATAATAATATTAAATTTTATGTTAGAGATTTTGAAGTTTATTTGGATAATAACAAGGCACATGGGGAGTACTCCTATAATATCATATTCATGTCTTTGATTTAGAGGTATCCATTTCAGGCTCTATATGGGAACCTAGTTTTTTCAACACTATGTTAGCATGGAGTTGTTGAATCTTATTTTCATGGGAAGATTGTGGTATAAGAGACCTTAGAGTAGGTAAATATTATTTTGAAATGTTTTATTTTGGCTCTAAATCATAACTAATATTATGCTAACCAGTTTTGATTTTCCATGTGGTTTGTTGTGGGTAATAAGGTTTTCTTATGTGCATCCCCTCGGTTTGGTAATATGTGTTTGAGGAGGGAAGGAATGATTTTGAAGTGGTATGTTGGGCTTTTCAAGCTCATAAAACATATAGGTATGGTGGTGTATTTTTCACGGCCCATCCCTCGGGGCCCATGCCTTGACAACCCCAAGGCCACCTTCCATAGGCCAAGGGTTGGGGGCTAGCACCGAAAAGGCGTATACCTAAAATGGGAAGGCAATGCCTTTAGACCTAAACTAACCCACAAACCCCAAACACAACAAGAAGAAACAATGAAGTAAACTATTTTAGTAAAAGTGTGTTTTAATTATAGGGGGAAGGAGTATAAGACCAACTGAAAAGTACAAGTACAACTGAAATAAGAAAAATATCTCCTGGATCGTCCACTGAGGATCTTGCCTGAAGGGTTGGTACAGATCATCCCGACAAAACTCTACGTCAGCACATCTCCACCGCATACCGCCTGGTCCTGGCTCCCTCAAGCCTCATCCCAGATTCTCGTCATCTGGAAAAAAAATAAGGTGTGTGAAAATGACGTATAGGGGTGACTATAACAGTACTCAATAGGGACCTCGAAACCCCCGAAGGTCTCACAAAATTCCCCAAAGTAAATCCAAAAATCGTTATTTCAGTAACAATGCATAAAACAACAGACAAAGATCAAACAATGTATTTGTTAAGTATAGAATTTCAGATTATTAGTTGTGAAGGTGGATCATCTTATTCTGTCAAGAGGCACCACTACTGACCATAAGGTGTCTGATCCACACATGATAGATATGTACTATCCCCTATAACAACCCACACAGGATCTGACATACTCGGATTCAATAGGTACTATCCCACGCAATGAACTACATAGGATCTAACCCACACATGAAAGATATGGGCTGACCCATATAGGATCGCTGAGCTCTGACCCACACAGGATCTGACCCACCCAGGATCAGTATGTCGCTGATCCACGATGGGCCGCTATAAGGCTGGTACCCATCAGGTCATGAGGTGTTGATCCACATAGATTCACTAGGTGCTGAGGCACATAGGATTGATCACTGCTGATCCACACAAGATCTCTCTGTTCTGACCCACACAGGATTGCTCAGTACTACCCTCTGTATGATCTGTCTCCAACCTCCACCTCACTACCATCCACTAGATTCCCGATCATAGCATGATTGATTTTGGGATAATGGATCCTCAAGCCATCAGTTTTATTTCAACCAGCACTAACTCCCATGAAGAAGTAACAAGATGATCTATCAAATCATAAGGGTCCCAACGCAAATGACGGCGTGTCAACCAGATGCCCTATCTATAAGTTATTGGCAATTTAGTGCTGAGGGCCCAGTTGGACTTGGAGTCTATCCAACATGGCCATACTCCAACATTATCCATAACTCACATGGATTATTTCAAAATAATTTCCTGGTAAATAGGTTCCTTATTAAACAGAAGGCAGGTCAATGGGATGCTCAGTCTGTTAGTTACATCCCATTCTTTGAAACGTTGGGTGACCGCACCTCGGTTTGGCCCAACTTGGTTGGGCCTGGCAGAATATGCCAAAGGTAATTCCTCCCTGAAGGTATCCCAACACCACTAACAATGTGTCAAGAAGACACTTAGTTTGTTAGTTACGGGTGTTTAATTATCGGGGACCGATTTTGGTCAGGGCCTAGTCCAACACTGTCAGACCGGCCTGACAAAATAGGTCCCGGGGTCTATCCAACCTCTCCTAGTTTCATCACGTTATGTATCGGCCAGGTTCACAGGGTCTGGCACATCAGGATCAGCTCGGTTAGTTTCGAGGGCATGGGCCTTGGTTGGCCCAGCTTTTCGGGAGGGGTTCGGCACACCCGCACTAGCCCACTGGGCCATGAGTCTGGCTCGGCCTACGAGGCTGTGGGTCCAGCCCAGCCCATTGGGCAGGTCTGGTCTTCTTGGTTGGAATGCACCAGCTTGATCCACCCATAGGGGGAAAGTTATGTCCCTCTTTCTCGGTGCTTGTGGGGTCATTCACAAGACACTAGGGCACTGCCCCACCGCAATTAACAGTCAGTCGTTTGGCTGAATGGGGTTTTCCAATGCAAAACGATATGGGTCACACTGAGACTTCCTACAACAAACTTCTAGATATGGCCCCTTCCACCGGTGGCACCTGCAAGATTCACCCTTATCCCATGTGGCCGATTCAGGTAGGCTGATATCCACCGCACGTGATCTGTTGCCATGGGTCTTCTCTGGCCACTATCAGCTACTGCTGACATAGCGTGCTGGCGGTTTTATCCATAGATCACCAGGCATGCTCGGGTTTCCGTTCTTGGTGTCGTCTACACCTATGAATCTCCAACTCCGTCTTCATCATATCCTATCCTTCTATTTCATGTTTCCATCATGTTGGAAAATTGTTTTTGGAAGTTCATATCAAGAATGAAGTGGCAGATAGTCAGATCCTTTTCATTTGTCCTGCGCCCTCTACGTTACATGGTAACAAGTGGGAGAGAAATTTAATTAGTCAATGAAATCATAAAAATAATCCCCCTACCTAGAAGTGACATTCACTATCATTGATCAAGAAAACTCTATCATCATTGTTGTTGGTTCAAGATTCAGTGGTGCTCTTTAATGCTCGCTAGAACTAGTTTCGTTTTCCAAGTAGTTGGTGTTGCGTTACATTGCTACAACATCATCACATAGTGAAGTCATGCCAACACTCCTCCCCGTCCTCCAAATAAATACTAGAGGGGTAGGGTGAGTAATTCACATGGAATTATTGGGGCTCATTTAATTAAGAAACCTTCTTAATTCTAATAGTGTCTTTACAAGAATAAAGGGGAGTTAATCCATTTAATGTCATGACATGTCATTGGTCCCCCCACTGCCGCTCATCCGTTGGAGAAAAATAAAAGAAATAAAATAATAGGTAATGTTATTTCATTAATCTTTCAATGTCTACCAAAATTAAATTTTTCACCTAACTTACAATGGTCAGAGTGAATCCTCTATTAAGAAAATTCCAACGCTGCAGATTCATTGGTGGCCATAAATTTTTTATCTGAGCAATGAGCCATAAGAAATAAAATGTTTCCCATGCATTTACTGAATGTACCTGGTAAAAAGTGAAGAAAATTTATATCATTCACCCTTAACCATTGGTGGTTGTGGTTAGGCGTTTCCAAAGTGGAAAACAACCCAAGAAACTCAATGGTACTCTTGGATTTTTAATCAACGTTATCGATTATATGTTATAGATTTTAATAATAAAACGATTGTTACTAAATTATTTTATTACAGGCATAAACTAAATTCCACTTTTGGCTTGTTCCAGCCAATGTTAGGGTCTTCCTAAGTAATTCATACCCTCACAAGTTCAGGATTGGTCTTAGATTTTTAATTCGATTCACCGTTTGGGAGTTATAATCATTGGAAAAATAAAATAATTATTTTTAATTATTTTTTTTATGGTTATTCCTTTTTCAAGTTTTCTCACTGGATGCATGTGCCGAATAAATATAATTCATGCATAGGGAAAACCCACTATCCTGAATGCAACAGTGCCCTCATGTTTTTGATACGGGCACCCGTTTAAGAGTAATTCCACTTGTTCTAGAAAACCACTCACGCACGCTATTTTAAACTTAACATTTTTCGACGGATCATTCTGAGCACTCATGGCCTCAAAATCACGTGCCTTCAAATTTCAAGGTCTCAATATAATTTTATATAATAAAAAAATTATATGGAATTTCTAAGACATTATATTTTTTCCACATTAAGGATTTACATCCCTAAAAGTCAAAACAAAGTAAAATCTAACAGATGGGGGAAATGAGCATGAATCTGAGCCTCCCTCTCCCATGTACTCTCCTGGATGTTCCCATGCTGCCACCTAACTCGTACAAGAGTTAATGATCGTCCATGAAGGACTCACTCTTTTCGATCTTCTATCTCCACTGGAAACTCCATAAACGCCGCCACATCATCAAAGTATAGCTCTCCCTAGTTGATAACATGCGATGGATCATGAACGCATCTCCTCAGCTATGAAAAATAGAAAACATTTTTCACCTGGTGCATCTACCAGGAAATAGATAGACGATACACCACCTCACCCACTCTGATGAGAATCTAAAATTGTCTGATGAACCCCAGAGATAGCTTTTTTCCCCAGAAAAACCTCCACAATCCTCATCAGGGTGAGACTCGTAGAAATACATGATCTCCCTCCTTGGACTATAGGGGTCTCTATCCCTGGTCGGCATAAGAATTTTCACGGCTCTAGGAAGTCTTCACATACTGACTTGTAAGGAATTGTGATACAAACTCTTACATTGCGTCATCCATCATTGGCCACTAGTACTGATTATGGAGGTCTCGATACATCATCACCACTCTAGTATGTACCATTAAAGAGATGTCTGGAACTCCCTCAACACCTCCTCCAAAAGCATCACTGGTACCATGGTGCATCCTATGAAGTGAATGATGTGCTCCCCACCTTCAGAAAATCATTTAGGAAAACCTCCCTATGGAAAACTGATCACATCGATCCTTGCAATCAACGTCCCTAAGCAATGCCACACAAACACACTAATGATTTAGGAGAGTGAAAATCATAAACTAGAGGTAAGCTACTTTTTATTTATCCATGAATGGTTTCAATAGTGAAATGGGATTATCTGACGCCTCACCCAGCAGCTGTAGACTAGACCTCATACTAAGTGTGTTTTCTACCATGTTCCCCTTCCCAGGATTATAGACTTTCTCATAGTCATAGTCCTAGAGAAACTCATGCCATCATCATTGTCTCAGGTTCAGGACCTTCTGTGTAAAGGTATACCTGAGACTCTTGTGATAAGAGTAAACAGTAAATTTTTCACCGATCAAGTAGTGTCACCACATCTTCAGCACAAAGATCACTGCGGATAACTCTAGGTCATGGGTAGAATGGTTCTACTTGTATTTTCTCAAATACCGTGATCCATAGGTGATCAAATCTTGTTCCTGCCTCAAGAAACAACCTTGTATGCACCTTGGTGTGTCACAGTAGACTAAATACCCAACGACCTCTTCTGGTGGACTCAATATGGGGCACTCTTCATTCATTATCTCAGATACAGAAATATTTTCTGACACTTCTCCATCCACAGGTATGGCTCTCACATCTTCATCAAAGCTGAAAAGGTTGTCAATATCTTGGAGAAGCCTAGTAGAATCTCTGGTAGTAACCATCCCAAGTTGAATTCCCTCTCCCTTCAGAGAGGTAATCCTAGAAAAATCTTTGGAAATGATATCCCCACACTCTGCTAGTGCTGTTGAGAATTTAAAACTCAAAACTCATGCTTCCATGAGGGTAAAGCTGGATGACTCAAGTGTGAACAGTTACACCCTTTTACGCATGAGTTTCGCTTGTGCTGCCTGGGATTCCTTTTTCAGCGAGCAAGGAAAACCCCATTCCAATGTTGTAGATATACTAAATTATTTTTTCCTAAACAGTCAATCTAAGTATTATCTGTGGATATCCTATCCATACCCAAAATAACGTCATATGTCATTGACGTTTCCACCAAGAGGTTCCAACCAAAACTCTCGACTCATGGGTCAGATCACACCGTTAGCATAAGTTTGATTATCAAGTATCCTCCTACACGTATGTATAGAGGTAAGGTTCAAGTAATCGATTTAACCAAAAACTCTAGGTCTTGAACAAGTTTCATCGAAAGAAGAAATGATTGGTACCTATGTATATTAATATATTATCTAGTAATAGACACAGACCATACCTCGAGTAATTCCCGGAGCCCTTGGGTCACACTTCTTGATTTCTTACATCTAATCACTTCCCTTGTTTTCCAACTCCATGATCCGGGTGGGGACCAAATTGGTGGGTGGTTGTCACATGTCAAATTTATACCACCTCATGATGCTCCCCTTACTCCAATTAAATGTCTACTACCCTGCAGATTCATCATTCTCTATCGCATCCTCTCCCCAAAACATTTTACACACCCAAGTCTCTGAGACTTGTGTCACTTTTCTACTATTCCACAGCTAATATTCACTGGTTGTATCCACTCAGCCAAAGAACATTCAATAACAAAGGATATCTCTAGCACCCTAACATAAGTAGGAATGCATGGAGGAATAGTGTCATCTTGGATGTCCCTAACCACACCTTGGTCGGAGGTCCCAGACCTGAAGCACACACTGTACTGTATTTATCATGTACCTGGGATGGTCGGTACTCCTCAATGAATACTCATATACCGACATGTCATCCTGCCAATGTTGTAGAAGCTCTAGGGAACAATCACCCCTAAACATTTTATAGCAACAGACCGCCTTCTCTGAGGAAGGTTCTCAATATTATCCATAGAAAAGTAACATCTTCTCGTGATCAGGGGAATCTAAACCATGTCATCGTCCTGTTGAGCAATATAGAAGGATCTCTACCAAGACCGCCATCGGATCGAATGGTACCCTGTCTAGATGGAACCTCAGCCACATCCTAAAGAAAATCCTTAGCTGCATGTGAGTCGAAATGGCCTTAGGACCTGAGGGGTATCTGATGCGGAAACACTAGTAAGGTATAATTCCTACATGTGTCCTCTACCGGTACCACTGGTTGTAACATCTGCCCAATGGGAAGTGGTGTATCTTGCACACTACCCCAAGGTAACATCTCGGGAAATGGTCAATGTACCGAAGCTTCTTCGCCCTGCAGACCAAGATCATGGTCACACACTAGAAAAGACTAGAATCTCAGATCAGCATATGCTCTAATGGTGTCTTAACTAGGTGGAGAAACCTAGCCATAGACTTCACCCAGTCCATAACTGCATGTGAATCTGTCATGCTTTGAAAGCATGGAGGCTTCGGCCACTGGAACTCGTGCAACATGCTCAATCAGGGTGCATCGTCTGCTAGTGTAGCAGGTGGTAACTACTACCCAATGGATGGTGTTGTTGCTGGTACACCACCCAAAGGTGACAACATAATAAAAGGGCCCTTCAATGGAGCCTCATCCCTCAGTGGGTGATCTGCAAGTACAATCTCGAGAAATCCTGGATGGTGGTCTCCATGGAGGAATCTTTAAAGATAATAAAGATGAACCACAATATAAAGGTTATACCTGGTGATCTAACTCAAAATAGATCAAAGTAAAACATTTACAAAACATATGAAATTAGTGTTTTCGTTCACTGAGTCCAAAATCAAAATCCAGGGTCATGGTGTATGGATACGTCGGCCGCGCACACCAACACTAGACTACATGAACTGAAAACCACAACAAAAACACATAAAAATATTGTTCCATTGGAAAGATCAGAGTTATTGTTCTTCAGTATAACCGACTCCACTGATACCACTTTTTCATTACCCATCCCTTGCGGCCCTTTTCATGAATACCCCAAGACTGCCTTCTATAGTACAGGGGTTGGGGACTAGCACTGAAATGGTGTATCCCTAAAATAGAAAGGCATTGACTTTAGACCTGGACAAACACACAAACCACGAACACAAAAAGAAGCAATCATGAAGAAAATTTTTGTAGTAAAAGATTGTTCAATGTAATGGGGGATGGAATTCAAGCACAACTGAAAAGTAAAAGTACAACTAAAGAGAGAAAAACAACTCTGGGATCATCCACTGAGGATCCTACCTTAATGGTTGGTGGAGATCGTCTCCACAACACTCCATATCAGCCCGTCTCCTCTACGTATCACCTGGTCTTGGCTCCATCAAGCCTCAGCCCAGATTATTGTCGTCTGGACAAAACACTAAAAGGTGTCGGTGAAACCATTATAGGGGCGAGTATAACAATACTCAGTAGGTACCCCGAGACTAATGAAAGTCTCGCATAATTTCACAAAATAAAACCACCAATCATGTTATCAATCACAAAGCATAATTCAATAGACACAGCTGAAATATAGTCTCAGCTTGAACAAGGTATTACTTATGTATTCAAGTACATATGATTAGTTGCGACACTATATCATCTTATTAGGTCAAGGGTGATTAATTATAACCATACAGAGTCTAGCCCACATAGGATCGACAGATACTAACCCCCGCAATGTCTCACATGGTATCTGACCCGCCTGGAGTCGATAGGTACTAACCCCCACAATGACACTCACACGATCAGTATGCATTGACCCACACAGGATCGTGGAGCGCTATCCCACACATGATCAGACCCACATAGGATCAGGATTTCACTGATCAACAATGGGATGCTCTGAGGCTGGTCCTCATCGAGTCATGTGGTGTTGATCTAGATAGGGTCACTAGGTACTGATCCACATAGGATCACTCGGTGATGAACCACACACAATCTCTAGGTGCTGATCCACATAGGATTTCTAGGTACAAATCTCAGTATGATCTGTCTCCAACCTCCGCCTCACTGCCTGCCCCTGGATTCCTTCACATAGCACGCTTGATTTTGGGAGAACTGCTCTCATGCCATTAGTTGTATTTCAAATGGAACGAAGTCCCAAAAATAAGTAACCCGATGATATGTCATGTCATAACGGTCCCAATGAAAAATATGACACGTCAACCAGACACCTCTTCTATAATTTGTTTCCATTTTAGTGTCGGGTGCCTAGTTGGATTTGTATTTGATTTATCCTGGACGTAGTCCAAATTTATCTAAAAACTCTCATGGAGTATTTTAAGAAGAACTCCTTGTCACTAGGGTATTTATTCCATAGACGGTGTGTCAACTAGGTGCTAGGTGTGTTAGTTAAATCCCTTTCCGTGAAACAGGGGGTGACCGCACCTCAGTCAGGCCCTGCTTGGTGGGCCTGCCGAAATAAGCCAAATGTAGCACTTCCCTAAATGGATTCCAATGACACTGAAGGCATGTCAAAAAGACCCATGGTTTTTCAGTTACAGGCTCTTATTTATCCAGGGACTGGTTGGGTCTGGGCATGGTCTGACTCTGTCAGACCGGCCCAATGTAACGGGTCCCTGGGTCTATCTAACCCCGCATGGGTCTGGCCTGTTAAGGGTCAGCATGATTCGCTATGTCTGGAACATCGGGGTCAGCCTCGTTCGGTTTGTAGGCCTAGCCCGTGGTTGACCCAGCTCGCCAGGTGGGGATCGGCCCACCCGCACTGGCTCGCCAGGCCGCGGGCACGACCTACCAGTGGGTCAAGCACACTGGCAGGTCTAACCTACTCAGCATGTCCAGTCTTCGTGAATGGACCAATTCATCACGGTCTGCCCGGAGGTGGACCGTTGTGTCCCACTGGCCCGGCGCTTGCAGGGTCATTTTCCAGCAGATGGGGCACTTCCCCAATGCAATTGACGGTCATTCGTTTGGCCAATCAGGGGTTCTCCAATCTGGCGTAGTGCGGGTTGCGCCGCCCCTTCCTATCGCGACTGATTCCACCGACGGCGCTTGCATGCACCGCCCTTGTCTTGTGCGGTCGGCTCAAGCCAGCTTCCTTTGGCCACCGCGGTATGCCATCGTGTGCCACCATCCACCCCCGACAGCCAGCTGTTGCGGGACTTCTCTGGCTACCGCCGACACGGCGCACTGGCTATTTCTTCCAGGGGTCACCAGGCATGCCCTAGTGTCCATTCTTAGTTCCATTTGTGCCTACAGCTCTCCCATATTGTCGTCGTCATAGCGAGTATCACTATTTTGTGTTGTCGTCGTGTTGGAAAGTTGTTCCCCAAAGTTCACATCAAGAACAAAGAAGCAGAGGGTGTGGGACTTGTTCATTTGGCAAGTGTCATCTGTGTTACATGTTAAAAAGCGGGAGAGAAATTTAATTAATCTAAGACAACATAACAATAAACCCCCTACCTGGAAGAGACGTTCGCTAACCTCAATCTAAGGAACTCCTTTGTCATTGTCATCGTTTCGTGATTCGGTGGTGCTCGCCACTACTCGATAGAACTGGTCTCATCCTAAAAAAGGTTGCCATCTCCGAACATTTCCATAGCTTCGTCTCTATGTGAAGTCGTGCCAACACTCCTCCTAGAGTTCCCTATAAATAGGGGAGGGGGAGGGTGAATAACACACATGGAATTAATGTGGCTCATTTAATTAAGAAACCTTCTTAATTACAATAGTGCGGTTATATGAATAATGGGGAGTCAAGACATTTAATGGATTGATGTTTCTTTGGTCCGACCACTACTTCTCATTCATTGGAGAAATGGAAAGGAAATCAAATAACATATAATGTTATTTTATTAATCTTTCAAAGTCCAAAGAAATTAAAATATTCACAAAACCTAAATATGTCAAAGTGAATCCCCCCTTAAGAAAATATCGACACTGTGGATTCAAAAATTCTCTTGGATTTTCGATTTGAGTAATGAGTCAGTTGATTAAAAACACTACCTGCATGTTAACTGAACGTACCTGTAAATAGTTAAGAAAGTTATTAACATTCACCCTCGACCTGTGTCGGTCAGGGTTAGGACATTAATAAAGGGAAAATGACCCAATGAACTCAAAAGTAATATCATATTTTGAATCCATTTTACCATTTAAAAGTTATTGATTTTAACCATTAAATAATTGTTACTTAATTAATTAATTTATAGCCAAAAACTGTCTTCCACTGTTGGCTCGTGCCGGCCAATATTAGGGTCTTCCTATGTAAAGCATACCCTCATGAATTCAGTGGTCATCTATGATTTTATATCCGGGTCACCATACGTGAGTTATAATAATTTGAAATAAAAAATAATTTTATTTAATAATTTTATTTATGGTTATGCCATTTTCAAGTATTCTCACTAGAGGAAAGCATCGACTAAACATAAGTTGTTCCTAGGGTAAACCTGATATCCTGAAGCCAATGGTGCCACCAATTTTTTAATTCGGGCTCCCATTTATGATTTATTCCACATTTTCAGGAAAACCACTAACACACACTATTTTAAACATAACAGTTTTTTGATAGATCATTCTGGGCCCTCCGGGCCATGGAATCACGTGTCGTTAGATTTTGTGGTCCTGAAATAATCCATATAATTAATAAAACTTCTCAATAAATTTAAGGACCATATAGTATTAATTTAATCATCTTATATGGAATCAAGATAAGAACACTTTTCTCCATGTTACATGTCATTGAAGGTACTATCCCAATCCTCCACATGTACTAAACTATGACCATGTGGAGCTCGATCCAAACACATCATTTCTAAGACAGTTTTATATAGTAGATCTAAGAAATAATGTAAAAAAATGATATGAAATTCCTATTTATTGGGTTTTATGATAGAATGAACATTATCAAGAAGGTATGTCGGAGAAAGAGACAGGTTTCTAGGTTTAGTGGCCCATTGGTTTGATAAATCCTCTTGGGATACTTCTCAAGGGTGATAATTCATAAAAACTAAAAAATTATGACTTGTATTCCTTTATGAATACCTATTACATACATTTATATATCTTTTGAAAATTTATTTAATGGTTTAAATATAGTATAAATGAATCTATAATGTTAAAACAAAATGAAGTGTGGATGGCGGAAATGATATCGCTTTTTAAGACATGATGGTCCCACCAGCCCGCTTGTGGGAAGCTACCGGCTCACCAATGAGGTTCCTAATCAGGGTTGATTATAAGGAAAACTAACAACCTATCAGTAGAAAAAACTGGACCAATTTTGGTTCTCTTGGTTAAAAATTGATCTACCCAATGGCCACTAGGCATACCGTGGAGACCAGATGCCGATCAATGGGTTTCATCGGTGTCAAGTGATGAAGTTAAATTTATAAGAATTTTAATTAAAACACAAAATCCACTAAATTTTTATAATTTTCACATTTATCTATCAACCCCCTACAATATAAGATGCCCCTATAGTTATTTTTAGGACATTTCCTCACTTCCCTCACCGTTATTCAATGTTCAATCTATAGATCAATCTTGTGTTCATATTCCAGTGAGTTATTTCTTAATCCAAAGAGATTTCATTATTTTATACTTAGTAAATCCAAAATAAATTCTAGATGTATTGATTAAATATAAGTGTTTTATCATTCTCTAAGAATTTATAAATTTGTTCTTGGTAAAATCAACACATCAGTTCATGGATTTTAGATCTTTTCATCAATTGGTCAATGATCATGCTAGTAGTGGTTCATCCCAGGTATGATAAACCTTGACCAACCATTAGGGTAAAATTTATTTTCAAAAAACTTCATACAATTCAATATAGTGTCTTCTAATTACTAGTTCTAGTATTTTTTAGATAATCTTGGATTTCATACTGAACCATTCCATAGACTATCATTACACATAAGGTAGGAATACTTTTACATTATCCCATATTTTATATGGGTTATTATTATGATTTTTGTGTTCATTTGAATCACCATGAGATAATTATTTTATTTTGATTACATGAGGTGAGATTGTGAATAGAATGTGAGACCTATTATTGTATTTGTTACATTTATATGGTTAAAAATATGAATATTTCCAAATAAGATATTATTTTGATCTATAAATTGTATTTTTTATCAAATGTTCCATTCTTATTTCAACTGTAGTTGATAATTCTGGTTTATCATATTAAACAATCCCCGATAATGGATGTGATAAACATTTTTCAATATGTACTTGGGTTATCCCTAATAGTGGGAAAAGTAAAACTTGTTTTTTGGTTTTCCCATTGAGTGGGTTGTGTTAGGTTGATGTTTGATGTTCCATATGGAATAATGCTAATATAGGTAGAGCTGGTTTACGAGGGCTAGAAATATATTTTGTTTTTGTGCCAATTTTTTTATATATACTAAATTAAATTTCAAGGAATTAATGAGTAGATTTTATGCACTTATATTAATGGTTATTGTTGGTTTTTACTGAGCCTTATACTCACACCCTATACGATAATTTTAGTGATATTTTAGATTTCATGTACATGGATTCAATAAAGGGTAAGGGGATTTGTTTTTGATGTCTGAGAATTTTTCACTGAAGATTAAAAGGATTCCCACATTGACCTCGAGTTGGATGTTTGATGGTGTTTATTTCTTGTTATTATACCTCATACTTTAATCCGCCTCCTATGTAAATTTATTTAATTTGTTTGGATTTACATTCCTTCTAGAAAATATTAATACATCATCGGACCATATTTTTTTACTTCATATTTGATGGTTATTTATTTATTCAATATTTTTTGGTAATTAATATCTCTTGAATTATTATAATATGATAATTAATATTTATAAAAAAGACATAATTTTAACAAAATTATGAATATCCGATTTTAAAATTTTAAAACACACATATGAATAAAATTTATACATCCTTTGGTTTTATGTTATTTTATAGGGAAAAAATACAATGTTACCAGTTGGAGAATTCTAGTTCTATCAGACAGATATATGTACCTGGTATTTTGGATGAACTTTTTCTATATTGATCATAAGGACGTATAAAATTTTATTGTGTTAATGTTTTAAAGATACCGAAGGATATTTATAATAATTTATATTGTATAAATTAATAACATGAAAAGAAAAAAAATTAATCATACAGAGATATAAATTTCTCTAAAATGAACATTTATTAAGTCTGCCAGATAAAAACTAGTAATGTTACTAGATGATATTTGTTATTCTACCAGATAGAAAAATAGGGCATTGTTGTAGTTATAAATCAATGATGAACAACAAATAAAAAATTAACATGTTGAAAAAATAATGTAAAGAAGTATTTTTTATTCCATTGGTACTACACTTGAGAAATGTGGAATATGACCAATGTCATTTTTCAAAAAATAAAAAAGAACCCTCGAGGAGTTGAAGCTTTTTTACAAAAATGATCTAAATTTTCTCAATATACATTTTTTAATTTACTATCTCTAATATATCTTAATAAATAAATTTTATAGAGTTTTTCTTTAGACATATCTTCTGAAGGGATATTTTAAAATTATATATGAGTATTTATAGTAATATTTGTCATGTTTTCTTTGCGGTATTGAGGTATCTCAAAGTTAAAGAGACGTAATTTAATCTAATAATCTAAATCAAGTGTCCCTCAGAATAATGAAATATATATTTTTTAAATTATTCGGATCGATGAATTTTGAGGCCAGGAAGGCAAACCTTTTGATGTGTTATGTTTTTGATACCTAAATTTTTGTTTAGGGACTCCCTTAACAAGTAATATTAAAGTGTATATCATTTAATATAATGGTTTTAAAGTTCTCTTATGAAATTTTGAATAATTGTATTAATTTATTATCATTTTTTAATACCTATTTTTCATACTTACACTAATTGTATTAGAAATTTTTATATAATATTTATTATAAATTGTTTCTAAGTATTATTAAAAAAATTCATTGGTATGAATAATTTTCTGATAAAAATTTTCTGATAAATCTTCTTCATGTGGGTATAAAATTTTATGTTTTAATTTTATAAACTATAGTTAACCCCCCCCCCACACACAAACATTTAAAGTGGTATGTATTCTCTTCCTATTAAATATTTACCTAGTACATAAAGAATATTATTCCCACATTGTTCCATGGGCCCACACCACTAGTTGATAGCCACTTCAGTATGGGGAGGCACACATGAGATCATATTGATTTATGGATTCGAACCAGTGGTTTAGTTCAGTGTGTTGCACCATGATTTCTGGAATTTTAAGATTTATTTTTAAAATATTATGATAATATAATATATAATTTTAATATCCTCCCCCTATTTCTAGGAAACATAATATGGGGGAATTTAAGTATCAAGGTATAATACACATAAAATAATTTATTTTGTGTAAAAAAAATTACTTCTCAACCAAGTGTGATTTATAGATCATAAATGATATTAAAGATTAGGAAATTATTAGTACATCCCTCATGAAGGGAAATTCATTCCAGAAAAATCATTCTCCATAATATGGTTCGAAGAATAGTCCATCAAATTTCATTAGAGAAGACATTTGTTCAATTGTATAAATAAATTAAAAATATATGGAATACTATAGTGGTGAAGAAGCTCTTAATTAAAAATAAAATAAAGTTTCCATGGATAAAAAATATGAAACAATTGTACCCTTATAGGATGAAAGTCCAATATTGGATGAGTTTATTACTAATGAGGGATAATAATTCCTGGAATATAGTCGGATAATTGAGATCAACATGATCCTTATTGACATTATAAGGATATCTGATGAAAATCCAAATCTAAAAAGTAATATTTATGAGATGAGACATGTCTAGATTAAAAAATAATTAATGGTCTTGGAAGATGAGAAAATATAATATTAGAATGATTAGAAAGGAATAGAATTGATGGTATGAATTCCACTATAATTGTTAAAGATAAAGAGGCTAACATGGAAAATTTGAGAATAGTTTATTTTGAGAAAAAAGGGATAAACACAAGAATAATTAAAATAAATATTCCATTATATATGTTGAAATCACAACTAAAATTGATAATAAAACTATAATTTTTTAGTAGTTTAATAAATTATAAAATAAGAAAAATTTAGGAACTCTTAGTATATAAATTATAGGTAATATTTAAGAAAATAATATAAGTTCTAAAAAAATAAATTGAATGTCATATATTTAGTAGAATCTAGTTAAAACATTCACCTAAGTCTGCCGATACGTTAAAATAAAATATAAAACCTGGTAATATTTTGTGGCATAAAATTTGTAAAATAATTTATCATCCCCAATTGGGAAGATAACTATTCTATAAATGGGTGTGATGAAATCATCCCATCGGGTGGTCTAAATCTGAAGATGTACATAAGTAAATAAAATAATAGAATTTTAATCAAATAATTATATATTAAAACTATTAAATTTATTTTGGTTTTCTAAGTCCCACTTATTATAAATTTAAATAAAATATATATCTAAGAATAAAAATGATAGAGAATAAATGAAGGGGATGTGAGAAATGGTTAAAACATCCCCATCATTAATAGGTTTACAATATTTTTGGAATGAATATTAGTTTTGAGTTCTTAAAAGTAGTTTGAGGAATGTGTGATAATGTGGGAAATGATTATGATAAAATTATTTCTATCCTACCGGCTCAATAAAATCAAAAATTGAGATTTCAGAATTTTTAAAAAATGATTCAATCAAAACAAAAAAAAATTGTTAGATATTCTCATGATGATTGATAATAAAAATTTCCATAGATCATGGTTAGTGGTGGTTCCTTACACCATAATGGTTATTCAAATAATATCAAAAAAAATAAATATATGAGGGATGATTTCTAACATTAATAAATGAAAGTTCGTTGAATATCAAATGTGTTAGAGTGATGAAAATTGGAAAATATCTATCTTATACCAACATTTATCAATTTATTAGAGGGTCAAAGAATATTTAGTTATGGTTTTATCTATATTGTTATTATGTAAACTATTTTATTGTCTTAAATAATAGTTGTAATGTGTATAGTTTGAATGATGGGGTTGGGATATTATGAAGGATGACAACCCATGGTAACTTATTTCATGTTAAAAAACAAAATTATATTATATAATACTAGTAAACCTCATAATAATTTGGGACATAAAATAATTCGCTATCATGAATAAAAAAAATTGAACATATTGACTAGAGAAGAGGATATGAAAATATTAGAGAATTATTGGAAGTAATTTTCAACATTTTCAAACAAATAAAAGGTAAATATGATGAATAAGATTCACAATGTAGTTAACATTCGAACGAAAATACCATTAAAAAATTAAATTTTATTTTATGGACCAATTTAGAAAACATTATACAAATAGATATACTTATTTCATAATATTCATTGTTTAGGATAATTGAAATATAAGTATTCTATTCTTTTATCATAAATCTGATGAATTTAGAATGTTAAAATTTATCAATATACATATAGAAAAATAGTAACTCTTTACTAAGGATTGATTTAAAAATTGGAGTTCATATATTAATATGATATATTTTTAATATATTCACCAACATGGAAAAATCATGAGTTCAGTGCTCGATATACTCAATAAAAAAATGGAGTAACTAAAAGGAGGAATGTTATTGTTTTTTATATGGAAAACCATTCTAATTGATTATGGAACTTCATGATTTTTAGAAAGAAGATATTAAAACTACTAGAATTTTTTAAAATATATGTTTACTAAAACTAATTTCATATTTGACTCTATCTAATGTAGGATTAAAAACAACTCCAAATATAAAAAAAAATTAAATTTCATGGGATTCTATGATTGATCAATAATAAATAAAAAAATTCTTCAAATTTTAATAATAAAAATGAAGGAGTATTATTTCATAAATATAAAACAAATTAATGTTTATATATATATTAAAAAAATATCTTACATATTCACTGACAATTATAAAGTGATATTATTAAAAAATAACCATGATATAAAAAATAATTTAAATTTACTATACAGTTTGTACATATTTTTAAACTAGAAACTATTAAGATATTTCTTATTATTATAGGATAATAAAACTATAAATTCATTAAAATAGATATGAAATTAGTATTCCTGAATGCATATTTGTAATAAAAAGTTTATATAGGGAAACCTAAAGGTTGTAGGATTCATAATGATGAAATCAAAGTATAAAATTTTTAGAAATATCTATATGGGTTGAATCAATCACCAGAGATTGTTATTTCAAAATGTATAAATATTTCACAAGTATGAAATTCAGAAAAGGATATGTGGAATACAAATTTTATATAAATAATAAAAAAATTTCAAAAATTATAGTGAATATATGTATATTGATGATATAACATTTTACAATTATAAGGATAAATTACTAAAGGTTTTTCGTACATAAGGGAAGATGTAATTTATGTTTTTCTTTCTTTGTGAGATGAATTTCTTCTTGTTTTTAAAAATTACCTAAAATTATGGTCATATTTTCATCTCTAATAAAAATTATTCCAAGGAGTTATTGAATGTTTTAGCAAGGAATAAAAATTATCATTCTCAACACTAGTTCAAAAAATCATAAAATTATGTAATTATCAGAAAGGATGAAGTATCAAGGTAAAATACTTCAGAAAATTAATTATGAGGATATTGTATTTTAAAAAAACAATGAATGACATTGATTACAATATAATTATCTGTAATATATATAAATATAAATAATATTTATTATACATAATGAAATACATGTGAATTTTGATATTTATCAAAAGTACAACCAATAGTGGTATTTTATATGAGAATAATGGTCATGTAAAGTTATAAGTATTTAACAACGATGATTAGGATAATCATTTTGATCATAAAAATTCCAAAAACTAGAGGATCATTCTCCATTAGTTTGATATTATTGGAATGGAATTTCAATAAATAATTATACAACACATTTATTTATAATGGTGTCATTTATGTTGTTCAAAAACATAACTAGAACCATCTATGATTAAACTAAAACCTCTCCTAGGTAAGACAGTGATAAGGAAAGTGGTGTATTCCTAGTCGACCCATGATATAAAATTGTTCCATAGAAACAAAATATAACAAGGTTGTGATTATTTCACCACTTTTTATTAAATGAAAAATTAGCATAATCTACCAATAATCTGTTATAGTTCATTCATATATTTTACTTCCACTAACATTAAATAAAAAGATTTAAAATAATGTTGAATGAAAAGAAGGTATAAAAATTATAAAACATTCCATTTCAAAATAATATAATGATTTATAATGTATTGTAAGGACAATTAAAATAAGTAACAATTGCAAATAAAATTATAGGTTAAATTAGAATATACATAACTATCTATGAAATCATAAAAGTAATGAAAAAAATGAAACATCTCCATGTGATCCATGATCACTAAAAACATCTACCACATTCATTACTAGAAAGAATAGACTATAATTCATATGTGATCAAAATAAAGGGTCTTTAAATGAAACATGATATTTACATAAAAACATTAGTGGGTTTATAGAGTGTGATCTTAATGAAGCTAGTACGATTTCATCGAAGATTTTATAAAATTAATTTCATATTTAATTTTATAAATTTTAGTTTCAGAAAAAAAATGAAATTAGGTTTTTTCAAAATGGAAATTATAATGGAATAAGTAAAATTCTTTTTTCTAAAAAGAAACAATACCTCAATTTATAAAAACCACTAAAAATTACAATTAGTAAAACGAATTAAAATAAATTCTTTAATCTCATTTCTAAAACATTCTCATTATCCCACATATAAATAAAATTTATCTTTTTTACCTTGATTAATAATTTTTAAATCCATTTTTTGAAGGCTTATAAAATTTTAAACCAACCATTATTTAATGAAAACTATCAATCAAGAAATAACTATTTCATCAATAAATTATAAAAATTAAAAAAACTAAACAACCAAAAATTGGTTCCATACAAACCAAACATGATAAAAGGTGATATAAAGAATATATTAGGGATTGTTGATAAGAAATGATCAATAATTACTTGAAACCATGGAAAATTCATCAGTTCCTATAGTTTTACGATTCTATGAAACACATACATGTGGCAATTCAAGGAATAATGTACCTTTCTAAACACATATCCACCAAACATACTCTCTCTATTCTCATTGGGGTAACTCCCCTTTCAAGAACATTTTATATAACTAGAACACACTAACTAGTGCATAATCTGAACTAGTGTATTATAAAGCTCAATATATAAATAAATTATTTGGGTCATATGACTCCTAAATTTTTAGGTAAGAATGATAAAAATTACATAATCATCACATAATTAATTTATACATCACAATAGATAACTCATATCTCACCTTGAACATTTTCACTTGAAATATCCAATCTCACATTGATCCCATAATCATATAACAAAATTATTATTTTTATAATATGGAACCAGTGAATCTTTTTAGAGACCTTTTTGTTTTATTTATGACATTTTATGATAGCTAGAAATATTTCCTGAGGTCGGCCGTGTGACGACACGTCATTCCAAGTCTCGGTGTGCAAGAAGTAAATTGAATAAAAATATTAAATAAATTTTATACCACTCTTTCAAGGTTTCATAATGAAAAAGGGATGTCTCCTAAATTATTGGATTAAAAATATGTGACCATACTTGAATCATGAACATGAGGTTTAACCTAGGAGAACCGAAAATGGTGTTTTATAGGATTTTGGGATAAATATACCATTGAAAGGTATGTTTATTTAAAATAAAAAATTATATTTATACAATTTTAATATAAATGAGTTAATTTTATTTTATATAATGTGTCAAATTACAGAATAACTCAATGGTTATCCACATAACCCATGGATAACTAATATGAGTTTCCACCACTCACAATCATTTTTGAATCGAAATTAGACAACAATGAGCCTCCAGATCTAGGAGAATCCAGGCACAGTTAATGAAATAGATCATCATCTATCAGTAGAGTGTGCATTATTAAACAATAAACAATCAAATAATGAGGAAAACCCATCAATTTTTGTTTTATCCCTCTTGATTAAACTGTTTAAGCATAGATTATCAATTCCATTTTTATATTCGATTCATGAAAACTCTAGACGAGCTTATGTCAAATTAAATTTATTACTCGATTTTTTTATCACGAATATTACATGTTTCTCACCCAATATACCTCAATTTATATTCATTGGTAATGAACACTTGGAAAATGATTTATTCCTATTTGTTTATTTTTCGAACCCCTTATGTTCATTGTATTCATTATTTTTTTCCTTGGGGGGCACAGTTCAATATTATCAGGAAGGTACAAGAATGATCGGACCACCAAATTCATATTAGATTATTGAGAGATGAACATATTGATGATTCTGGGATGGATTTAGATGGATTTATAGATATTGGGGATTCAAACATGGATTTGGTAAATAGATGAGGCAATGGGTGGTTTCACAGTTGATAGAGGTACGCATGCTTCATATTGGTGAATGGGAGCTCTATTTTTCAGCCACTAAAGGGTCATAAAAGAGGTAAAATTAAGTTTACCATTGATTTTAGGATTCCTTTATGTTATATTTGAAGTGGTTTTATGGAATCTATATTATAGAGAGAAGAAATAAATTTAAAGAGAAAATCCAAATACACAGAGTGTAATGGGATAAGAAAATGTTGTGTTGTAACCATATTGATATGGTTCTAGTATTTTATAAAATATAATGGTCACACTCCATATTGTTGGAAGAAATGTTGTGTGTCCCTCCTTGGGTAGACAAGGGGTGGAATAAGCACATAGATAGGAAGCCTTTTAGTAGTACATGTTGTGCACTAGAGTAGATGTTCAAATGAATGTTTACACAAACATGACTACCCGGGTGGAAAAACCCATGGTGGAATATGAAATCTAGGTTCTCACCTAAAATGCCATGCAGGGATACATGTGTAGTAAGAAATTTATTAGGAGGGACAATATAAGGCCTCAACCTTAAACATTGCATAATATTGAATTAAGTATGTAATTCATATTAAGGATATTTTATGGTTTAGATCATTAGAGAATTGGGTCATAACGTCAAAAAAAATAGAATATCACAGGTAGACACTTATAAAATTGAACCATTTTTTCATAAAATAATAATCTTAAAGAAAAATGTCTGGTTCCTTGTTTTATATATCATGAATATTCCATGATCCCATCCTTGACCCTATTCATCTTTAAGTACCATTGAAAATTTTTTAAAAACATGGTATGAGCATAAAAGGATTAGTAAGGGATATAAAATAAGGAATGAAATCATTTGTCCATGAAGACATACAAATCAAAGAAATCTACTTTTCAATCATATAACATAATATCTTTAACATTCCTCACAAAATCATAATATTTATGAATAAAACATAGAAATAATAAAATATAAAGGTAACATGTGTCATCCATATCATACTAGCATTGTAGCTATCACAACTACATACAGAGTTACGTTTAGAACACCCATCAAAATGTATTCCCTAAATCTCCTAGGAGAAACATTAATGTTTACCTCCACCACGTTACCTATGGAATTAGAGAGCTATATTGGGCTCACCCACCCTAGGTTTATGATAAAACCACCCATATTGTTATCCGATTCCCAAGAACCATAACGTAATCATAACATATAAAACAAACTTATAGGAAATATTGAATTTCCACATTTCAATCACAATATATAATATTATTTTATTAAGAAAACCAATGATTTATCCAAAAAAATTCAATGCCAAAATACTTAAATGGATTATATGGAATTTATTTTCCTTTTAAAAACACTACGAATTGTAGAGAAGCCAAATATCACATAATTCTCACAATGTTAGAAAGTTCATTTTCCCCGCATTAGTTAAAAAAGAAACATTTCATTTGTCATTTAGTAAAATTCATGATAAAACAAAATATTCCTTTTGAAAACCATTAAATTAAATTAATAGGAAAAAGGGTATAATTATAGACCCAATAAAAGAGGATCGTGTATAAACCAAAATATGTCTCAATGGAAAAAGATTGAGACGGCATCCCTTACAAAAATAATTTTGTTGATCCAATAGATCAATTATGTGTGTTCAAAATAAATACAAAAAAATAACTTTTTTGTACAAGATAAGATACCCAATTAATTTTTCACATAATCAAAGCTATATATAATAAAGAAGTAGATGATTAACCCAATGAATGGAAATTGGGTTAAGAAGTTCCTTTACCTCATGTTCGACATGACTTGTTTGTTCTCTAATATACTGAATAATAAACTAAAGTTAATCTATAAATTATTAGGAACCTTTTTAAAGTTTATTATTAATTTTATATCACTTATTACCATGTTAAATAAATTAAAAAATCATTTGTGTTAATAATTGTTGTTTTGTCGATATTTGGTACCTGAGTCAAAAATGAACTTCTTATAATTACATGTTTTCTATGTGGTAAAAAGTAAATTATATCCAGAATGAAATTAATTATTTAGATATCATATATATCATATATATCCAGAATATTTATATATTTATAATAGTACATAACATTTGGAGAAAAGAAATTAAACGCACCTTTCATGGAGACAGTAAGTCATACGTACGCATGAACACCACTTTCATTTCTATTTAATATTTAATGGAATGAGAAATTAATGATACATATGTATATTATAATTTAATTATAATATCATATATATAATTTCCTTAACTCCATCCTTTATACCTTTCTCATATGGAATGAACGAGTCATATCACTTTGAGGGGGTGTTAGTCCGCACTTCTTCAAATGAAATTATCGTATAAACCAATCATGGAAATCATAAAGGAATGATATAAAGAATACAGATGCATAGAGAAAATATAAATATATTATATCAAATATAAATATGGTTCCATCATAATGGACACCATGAGAAGCAGTTGGAGATAAATGAACAAAAATCATTTCGTGAGGTTGTAGTTCGCCGTCCACAGAAACCATATGTTCGTATCCATTAGATGGAGGTGTGTGGAAGTGTAGTTAGATTAATTAATATAAAAAAATCATTGTATATTTTGGATACTGATTTATTTATAAAATAATAGAATAAATAAATTTTAGGGGTTTGGAGAAGGAAAATAAAATAAAAGAACTTGAGAGAAGACGTTACCATTAAATCGGGTAACTCCCATTTGTTGGAACCAAAAGGCTTTCTTGAATTACATTATAACTAGGGTAAGGAATTTATGAGGAATATAGGGATGTTGGGAGCTTCTTAGAGCAGAATTTTGAAGATCCAAGGGTTTTTAGAGGTGTTAGTAATGAGTTAGACGTGGTGGTCTTTTATTAGAGAGAGGAGGGGTACTTTAGGATTGTCTGAAAGTATTATTTTATTATAAAATTATTATCAATTTTAGAAGGACCAAAACATTTTTAATTCTTTGATAAATTACATATATGTATAAATAAAATAATCCATTTAGTATTAGGTTTTGTATATTATTTAACCCTTATCTTTTTGTTTGACACATTGTTAACTTATTCATCTTTTACCATGACCTCTCATATCTTCATACTATATGGTTAATATAATTACTATAAAATTCAACGAGACCTGAAATGGATCATTAGTAAAATTATAAACATCAAACATGTCATTTGGCCTAATCATAGATTTTTAGGACTATTTTATCATTTAATAAAATATTTATTGATTTAAAAATTCTTTTATGTCAACTTTAATACCATTCATATAATAACTTTTTAAAATATCTAAAAAAATTGATTATTTAGAAAAAACATAATGAATTCAAATATAACAATTCACCCTAAAATATAAAATTCATGTATGGAATAAAAATTTTCAAAATAAATTTATTTTAATTTTTATAATATCATTTATTTAAATCATTTATTAATGAAGCAATTACAACATCACCATTGTGTCATAATTAAATTTATTTAATTAATGTATAAATTTTTTAAATAAAATACCATAATGTAGGAAATTTTTTTATATTTCCAAATAATATTTATAGTTGAATTTCTCTATTATATAACCCCATATAAAAGTTTTTTAGTAAAACGATTCATGTTTATGTGATTTTTGTCTACACATTAAATTAATTAATATAAAGTGACATTATCAATTTCAAGTGGGTCTACGGGGTCCCCAAATCAACACAAGGATTCCCTAGGGCGGAAAAATCTCATCCAATATGGTTATGTAAGGTGTAAAGGTAATATAATATTATTATAATATTATTTTTACCCTTATTTAACAGATATACCCTTTAACCATGGTAAATAAAATATTTATGGAAATAAATATACAAAATGTCTAAAAATAAAAGTTTCCAATTTAAAGAATTTGGAAATATTGTTTCCAAATATGGAATCCATTTTTTCAAATTCAAAACACAGATGTGGAAGAAATTAATTTAATATTAATTCCTTTTTTCAAAACCAAAAAGCGTGTTTTTAAGAAATAATAACAATAAAAAGATTGACCTTTTTATGTCCATTTTAAGAATGAAATTACTTATAAGGACAAAAGTTATATTAAATGGTATGAATATAATCCAATTACACTTTAAAACAAATTCAATGAACTATATAATTATATAAATTAATTATATGAAAATGTAGTTTTGAATTAAAATGCAGCATTTTTCACTATTCAAAAAAATGAACTTTATCGGAAAAATACCAAAAATATACCCAAATAAAATTTTTATGTCCCTATTATAAAGTTTAATTTTATTTTTGAAAATGGAATATATAAAAGCAATAAAAACTATATTTAAAAGGGGTTCTCCCTCAAAAGGTAGTTAAACGTCATTTTAAAATTATTAGAGTATGTATGCTTAAAATTGGATTCATTCTCATTTTACGAATCTAAATTGTATTGATTAAATGAAAACAAATTTTACAAATTTGTGTAATAATATTGTAGTTAGTTCTGTTCATTCTCGCCAATAAAAAATCTCGGCATTATCTATCATTTAAAATAATATTATATTATTATTTCTCAGTATGACTCAACCATGTGTGGAACATTAGATTTCGGAAAACCGATTGTTGAGTGTCAGGTACACCATAAAATATAGAATCCCCTTAGAAGTAAAATTAATATTTCTTTCACAAATATTAATAAATACAAAAATTTAATATAATTTATTTACCTGGGATGTTACATCCTTCCCCATTTTTTGGAATTTCGTCCTCGCAATTTTAAAATCGGGCTCAAAAACACCATTATAAGTCCCAAATAAGAAAAAGAGTCAATAAAACTATCACTTTAAAATAATGAAAGAGAAGTACAATGGTCACCCAAGATAACACATACTAGGATTACATGTATGAATACATAGATTTGGAGGAGAAACTAAGTGTGAGGTTCTGATGGATAGTGAAAGAAATCATGACTATGAGAAAGTTAACAACAACAAAACCACAAACATGTGATAGGTTAAACGCTCATTGATTCCCTAGAAGGAAAATTAAATGGACAAAAGTTTTTGTATTATGTTCCCTATCATTAAGTTGGGGAATTTATTTATGATATTGACTAAGAACATAAGGAAATATACTTACTTTTCAAGATGAGTTTCATTCTTTAATATGATTCTACCAAAAACTCATATTTTCTCAAAACGATGAGTGTTCAAGAGACTTGGTCATAGATGAAGTGCTTGAATAAACTTTTATAGAATCACATAATCCACAAACGATGAACTATATATTTCCCCTATCTTTAGACATTAACGAAAAACAAAATGTTTAGTACAAGATCAGATAATCCCCAAAATGATAATCTTTTATAAAAATAAATACAACTCTTAATCTCCAAAATTGAACCAACAATACCCAACGTATAACAAAGGCCATTAAATAATAATTTTACTTTAAATCATTCAATATAATACAAACTATGATTAAAACCCATACCTTAGAGGAATTTAATAACATATTTTTCCACATAAATATTAAATTTTATATCCAAATAACATATGTTACTCTTAAAGTATCATACTAAAAAATAATTAACCTAATATAATATTTCCTATGATAGGTTAATGATTTCCACAAATAACCCAAAATTTCATATTTCTAAAATTAAAACAATGATTCTTCCAAATTAAATTTTCAACCATTACTCCACAAAATAAATCTCATAGTATTTTATTTTCCAAAGGCATATAGTGTTCCCAAAAGAGAGAACCTCTTCCAAAATAACCTTTATCACTTAGTCACGAAATCATTTTCCTATACTAAGGATATCAATGTGATAAAATATACATTCCCAAAATCAAGGTATTATTGATCCATAAAATAATTTAACTAAAAATAATAATTTATACTAACTAGCGGCTTCATGTAGGCCGGTGGTAGGTAATGCACCTTTATCTCCATTATATTGTGGGTTTGATTCATATGGCCTTTCTGGACATGAAGAATTTTCACCCATATTGCATTTTTTCCATTTTTATAAATCTCAAAAATAACCCTAACATGATTTAACCTCAATGGTTTTCTTATACCACTCATTTTCATCCCAACTCATAATGAACTCAATATATTAATTCAAGTATTGTTATATATATTTCCATTTTTACCTTCATAAAATAACACTATTACCAAGGAAAGAACATTGTACCTTGATCATGATTACCACCTGGTTTCATCATCATATTGTTCATGTAGATAGATGGTCCATTCATTGCAAAAATTATTTAATGATTCTTCAAAATAATTGGCTTCCTTTATCCAAATACACCTCATACCACTTAGGTCATTTGGCTGATCAAAAAAATGGCTTTGGAAAATAATCATGTATGACATATAATGTCAAACCATATGATAAAACATTTATTTTTTCAATAGTCAGATCGAGTTTCATTTGAAACATTCAATTAATGTTCCAATTAAAATATCATAAGTATGTTCTAAAAGAATATAATTTAAAATCATATATAAATAGGTGGCACAAGTGTTTCCATCTTCAGAACCTTTTTCTAAATCATAATATGCTTCAAAATGTTTTGATAAGGTAAAATATTTAAAAAATCCTTGATAATATTTACCTTTCTTGAAAATATGAGAATATTGAGAAAATATGATTTAATTAAATACAATCCATGATCCACGATGGTATCAAGGTATAGAGGAGGTGTTTGATATCTCAAAAAATTCATTGGAAGTGAGTTATAACTTTGAAAATGTTATTGAATCATCTAGAAATGAATTTGAAATAATTATTGAAAGCAATTCATTAGGAAGAGATATGAATTTCGATTGAGATCCTCCTCCTTCAATTTTTAACATACATTCCTTGATCTAAAAAATTTAAAAAATAAGGTTTTAACTTAATGAATAGACATTGAGACTAACCATGTGGCTTTCAAAAACTCCTAATCCCCAATGTTGTCTAAACTGAACTTTGATACCAACTATAATGCCCCACCCTTAAACATTAAATAATCATTAATTAATTAAATAATTAACAATTACGATATTTTTAGGTTTACATCTTTATAGAATTAGGTCGTAACATATACAAAACATATTGAATATGACATGTAGACACTTCTACTCACTAACCATTTTTTCATAAAATAAAAACTCTTCAAGAAACATATATAGTTCCATGATTTAGATATCATGACTTTTCCATGATCTCATCCATGACCATATTCATAATTAACTCCTATGTAAAACATTTCAAAAACATTGAATGAGCATAAAAATCATAGAAAGGGATATAAAATAAAGAAAGAACACATTAGTCCATGAATACATAAAAATCTACAAAATCATACTTTTCAATCTTAAAACATAATATATTTAACATACATCAAAAAATCACAAGATTTAGGAATAACACATAAAAATCATAAATCATAAAGGTAACCTTTGGCATCCATATCATACTTACATTATAGATATCACTGCTACATAGGGTGTTACATTTGGAATACCCATTACAGTATATTCCATAAATCTCTTAAGAGAAACAATAATGTTTACCTCTATCATGTTACCCAATGAATTGGAGATCTATCTTGGGCACAACCACCCTAGTTTTATCACTTAATCACCCATATACTTTTATAATTCCCAAGAACCGTAACATAATCATAACACATAAAACAAACGTAAAGAAAATATAAAATTTTCACATTTCAATCGCAATATATCGTTTCAAGATATTGAAATAACCAATGATTTCTCTAAACTATTTTACATTCCAAAATATGTAAATAGATTATATGGTATTTATTTTACTTTTAAAAACACTATGGCTTATAGAAGAAGTCAAATGTCAAATAATTCTCGCGACGGTGGAAAGGTTGTTGTCACCACGTATGTTAAAAAGAATCATTATCTTTGTCATTTGGTAAAAATTATTTATAAAAAAAGTGATTACTTTTGAAAACCATTGAATTAAATTAAAAGTAAAAATGGTATAATTATACACCATATAAAAAATGATCGTGTATAGACCAAAATATTCCTCAGTGAAAGGAGATTGAGATGAAGTCCCGTACAAAGATCATTTTGTTAATCAAATAAATCATTTATGTGTATTCACTATAAACACCCAAAAATAAAGTCTATGTAGAATATAAGATATCAAAATTTATTTCTCACTTAATCATATAACAATATAATGAAGAAGTAGAAGATTAAACCAAAGAATGGAAATTGTGTAAAAAAGTTCTTTTACCTAGTGTCCGACTTGACTCGTTCGATCATTAATCTCCTGAATGATAAACGATAGAAAATTTATACTTTATTAAGAACATTTTTAAAGTTTAGTATTCCATTTATATCACTTATTACCATGTTATGAACATTACAAAATCATTTAAGTTAATAATGGTCATTTTTTCAATATTTGGTAATTGAGTCAAAAATGAACTTTTTATAATTACAAGTTGTCTATGTGGTCAAAATTACATTATATACAAAATTATATTAATTATTTAGATATCATATATATCATATATATCCATTATATATATGTTTTTATAATATAATATAACATTTGGAGATAAAAAATGAAATGCACCATTCATAGAGATGGTAAGATGTATGTACGCATGGACACTACTTTCATTTATATTTTGTATTTAATGGAATGAATACATTATGATACATAGGTATATTATAAGTACAATATAATATAATATATATAATTTCATTAACTCTCTCCTTTATATGTTCCACTTATGGAATGAATGAGTCATATCACTTTGAGTGGGCGGTAGTCCATACCTCCTCAAATGAAATTATTATATTTACCCATTACGGAAACCATTAAGGAATGATAGAAATGAAAAATACAAGAGTATAGAGACAATATAAATATATTATGTATCACATATAAATATATTTCTATGATAATAGAGACCATGAGAGGTGGTATATTATTACTGAAGAATCATCATTTTGTGAGGTAGTAGTTCGTCGTCCATAGAAAAAATATGTTCGTATCCATTATATGGAGATGTGTGGAAGTGTAGTTAGAATTTATCCCATAAAAACATCCAATTATAATGATTATAATGGGGTTGTTATAAAATAATGTAATAAATAGAGTTTATGGGGTTGGAGAAGGAAAATAAAAGAAAATAACTTGAGGGAAGACGTCACCTTTAAATCAGGTAACTCCCTTTGGATTGAACCCAATGGATTTCTCCAATTATCACCTTCATATGGGAAGGATTATAGGAGGAAGAGGGGTATGTTGGGAGATTCTTTTAGTAGATTTTGGATGATCCAATGGGCCTGAGAGGTGTGTGTAATGGGTGAGATGTGGTGGACTTTTATAAGAGGGATGAGAGGCTCTTTAGGAATGTTTGAATGCATTATTTTAATATAAAATTAATTTCGGATTCTAATGGTTCAAAACATATTAAATTCTATGATAATTTACATATATGTATAAATATAATCATCCAATTAGAATTGGATAGGTTTTTGATATTTTTTAATCCTTATCTTTTTTTGTTTAACCCATTGTTAACTTATTTAACTTTTATAAAGGCCTCTTATATATTTATACTATATGGTTAATATATTTACTATAAAATTCAATGAGACCCAAAATTAATCAAAAAATAAATTATTAACATCATATATGTCATTTGGCCAAATCTTATATTTGTATGACTATTTATCATTTAATAAAATAATGATTGATTTAAAAACTCTTTTATGTCAATTTTAATACTCTTCATATCATGACATTTTAAAAAATCCAGACCAACATGATTCTTTAGAAAATCCTTCATTAATCAAATAAAACAACTCATACTAATCTATAATATTCTTTGATGTCAAAAAAAGGTTAAAATAAATTTATTTTAATATTTATAATATAATTTATTTGAATCATTTATTAATGATGGAATTACTGCATCACCATTGTGTCATACTAAAATTTATTTATATAAAGTCTAAAAATTATAAATAAAACTCCATGATGTATAAAGTATTTTTATATTTCCAAATAATATATTTAGTTGAAGATATCACTTATATAACCCCATATGAAAATGGTTTTATTAAAATGATTCACATTTATGTTATTCTTGTCCTTACATTAAATTAATTAATATAAAGAGTCATTATCCCTCCAAAGAGTCTAAATGGGGTCCCAAAATTGACCCAAGGATGCCCTAGGTCATAAATATCTCATAAAATAGAATTTGGACAAGTTTATGTGTAATTTAATATTATTATAATATTATTTATTCTCTTATTTACCAGATTTACCAATTAAGTATGGTTAATAAAATATTTACAAAAGTAAATATAAATAATGACTAAAAATAAAAGATACTTATTTACAGAATTTGGAACACCTAATTAAAAATATGGAATCCTTTTTTGAAAATTCAAAATACAAAAGTGGCAGAAATTAATTTAAAATTAATTCTCATTGTGAAAACCCAAAAGCATGTTTTTATGAAATAACACCAATCAAAACATTGACCTTTGTTTATGTCCAATTTAAGAAGAAATTTTTTTAAAATGAACAAAATTTTATTAAATTGTATAAATATAATCCAATTAAACTTTAAAACCAATTAAAATAATTTTCTAACTATATAAATTAATTAGATGAAAAGGAAGTTTTGAATTAAAATGCAGTGTTTTTCACTATTCATAAAAAAATGATCATTATCAGAAAAATAACAAAAAATTTACCAAATTAAATTTTTATGCCCCCCTTATAAAGAATAAGTTTATTTTAAAAAATGGAACATATAAAAGTAACAAAAACTATATTTAAAAGGGGTTTTCCATCAAAAGACGGTAAAATGACCCTTTAAAAATATTAGAGTATTTGTGATTAAAATTGGATTCATTCTCATTTAAATACTATAATTTTTTTTGATAAATGTAAAAACTTTTAACAAACATATGTAATAATTTTTATTTGTTCTGTTCATTCCTCCCATTACAACAGCTAGGCGTTAAATACCATTTCAAATAATATTATATTAATATTTTTTAGTTTGACTCATCCTTGTGTGAAACATGAGATTTCGATAAAACCCATTGTTGTGTGTCGGGTACACCATCGAAAACAACATCCTTTTTAAAGTAAAATTAATATTTAATTCAAAAATATTAATAAATAGGAAAATTTAATTTTCTTTATTTAACTGGGATGTTATAGAAAATCCCAATTAGTAGAGTGGGACCACACACAATGTTGGTCAACTTATACACCGTGTAACCCCCCCCCTCAACACTTCCATTTTTGTGAAACATCAACCACTGATATCTACTTTTTTTGGTATTATATTTTGGACATTGAGTAAACTATCCTTGTTATTTTTTCATATAGAATTTGATGGTTTATTTCATTGTGAATTTCGACATACGGTGTGAGATGTTCTAGGTGTGATTATTCGTTGTGCAATGCCCGATGAATTTTGTTATCAAGAAAGATAATAAATAATAATAGAATGGAACCCGTATTCTTGTCATGTAATATGTCTTATATCTATTATTATTATGGAACCCTTCTTATAGTTAAACCATGAGTCTTCTATCTTTTATACAAGTGTTGTTCTATTTCTTGGTAATGTTTGGGTCCTCTATCTATTATTAGAGTGGAACCCCCATCTAGGCATAACATAGTTAATCTATCTTCTATTTGAGTGGAACCCTCTTACTAAGATATGAATTGGGCTTTGATCAACTATTTGAGTGCCAATCTCCTTATAGGTAGGCCATGGTTCCTCTATCTACTATTATAGTGGTACCCTCCTTCTATATAGGGAATGGGTCTTCAATCTACTAGTAGAGTGGCACCATCCTATAGAGAAATTTCAGGGGTCCTCAATAATTAGAGTGCCCCTACTTATGGGTTAGGGAATGGTTCCTCTATCGACTACTATAATGGAACCCTCCTATAGAGTCATGGAATGAGACCTCTATCAACTACTCGAGCAGAACCATCCTATTGTACAAGGACATGGGACCTCTACCTTGATATTGTATCACCTTGATCATTTGGAATGGTTATGATAAGATTCTTGACCTAGATGTTTCTTCTAACTAACAAATGATATGTTGAGAATTGTAGAAGGAACATTATAACTATTGAATCCCTCTTCCTGGGATGGTCTTTGAGAGGGAGATCCAATTTCTCTCTCTTTCGGTGTTCTTTTGCTAATATATATATACATATCAATTAATATATATTTTGTTACTATCTTTCTATGGGTTTAGTTTTCTTTTCCATTCATGTATCTTACTTCACCGCCTTCATGTTTCGTGTAGTCCTACTAAATTTTTATATACTCAGCCATTTATGAAATTTTCCTAAATGTATCGTGTCTTATATAGATGAGAGACATGTTGATGGTGATTATATAGCAGAAAAGGGATATGTCATGCATTAGGCAACATATAGTGGCTATGACTTGGAGATATATACCTTGGTTATCTCAAAACATTACATTTCAATTTTTCTGGAAGATAGACCATATTTATCATTAGGAGTTTATTTTTCCTTTTTAATTTTCATATCACACATTTTTAATCCTGTACTCCCATGAAATTTTTCATTCTTGGTTTTTTCTCTAGATGTTGTTTCTTTGACTGTTATTCATCTTCACTTCTACATGGATATGGTCTGTGGTGTTAATACATGTACATTCAGAAAATGCCTCCCATATTAGTTAGTCCATTAGGGGCTTGTTTTCATCCCCTTGACTATTGAGGTAGTCATGGGAGGTTGCATCTTTTTCCTCATTAGGATGAGTGGTAAGATATTGGAATCAAAGGTGGTTCTTTCCATGGGATGCTATTTGAATTTTTCCCTTTATATGTTTTTTTAGGAGCTATTGAAAAAAATATAAATGTTTCTAGAGTGCATCACTCAGGCTAGGGAACATAGCGTTTTGTGGCAGTCAACATACCCATACATTAGGCCTCTAAATACAATCTTTTTGACTCAATATACTGAGACATTGGTTGCTGGGAACTTTGATACATGAATCATATATGATTTAGTATTTTTAATATCCTCATTGATTTAGCGAACCATATATGTATAATCTCATATAACTATGGAAATTCTTGATGAAATTAATGGGATTCATCCATGATGATAGCTAGACAGATTATCGATTGTGGATCATAATGAAGATACAATGAGTGATGTGGCCTTGATTTATGGTTCATCCTATAAGATCCTTACTTTTGGTGGAAATTCCATATCACCCTCACATGTTTAGTAGAATATTATACAAGAATAGTAGAATGAGGATGTGCATGACATAGGACACTCTAGAAGTACTAGAATAGGAGGATATTGTGGATCCATAGTGAGCTAGATCCCCATGCAGTGGAGGAGTGGGTTGATTTAGTTACTTATACTTTCAATTTTGTCTGAACACTATCTAATCAAGTTTTTACATTGAAATAAATAATTTTCCATGGAGTAGTTGTGTGCAGTTAGAGCCTATTAGCGCTAATTCATAATGAGTATACCTTCTCATAGACTGACTTCCAATAGTTGTTTCATGAGGATTACTACCCTCATGATTGCGCTAAGATCAGACTAAATAAATTTTGAAACAATACAATGGGTGGATGTTATTGGATGACTATTAGTGGAGGAAAAATGCCGATATGTGGTACACCCTCAACCTGATTTGTGATGGAGACTTCTGGACATAAAAAATTGTGCTAGTTTCTATAGAAATATATATGTCGTTGTAGTTCCCTTTTGAATTTCCACCTGTGCTAGTGTGCTGGAGTTGGAACATGGGATGGATTTCTTGCTACCAGAGGGACGTCGAGTATCTAAAGCTAGAAGTGGGCATTATAGGTTGGATTTGTCTATATTAGTTAGTAGGATCTTGTAGACTAGGTCTCCACATGGGGGAACATCCCAAGGTTAGACAAGGGAATGAGGTTAGGGATAGTGCAGAGGACCAGGGAAACCTTAATAATAGTTGTTCTATATTTATTATAAGTATGAAAAAATGGAACATTACTTATTACTAGACGTGATAAACAGGGAAGGAAGATAGTGGATAGAGTGAAATGGAAGATTTAATTCCATTTTCATGGATCTCCCATGCGGGGGAAGGGAGGCCCCCCTGGAAGAAAATATAGAAGAGGGGTAGATAGAGATCCTTAAAGAGGATCACTTGGTGGTGGTTGGAATTTTGAGATCCTTCATCCACCACCACAAATTTGGCCAATTTTAGGCCTACGAAGCTTCGAATCGGGGCTATAGACAAATGCTGTCTATGGATTTGTATGACCCAGAGGCACATGATATGATTAGAGGCATGATATGGTTTTATTCCGTGATTGAAAATATAATGGTATACATAAGTATGATTTATTATTTTCTCTCTTTAATCATGGTGCAAAAAATAGAGCTCCAAGTTGAGGATTTATCCCGACTTATTTTTTTATTTAGGTTTTTATAGGTAATTCCTCTTCTATATCATTTCTCTACCAATAGTTAACGTAATTTCAGGGTGGAGAGAGGTTCTAATGGAACATTTTTGTCTTCAAGATGGTACGCTACGACATCATATTGGGTATTTATTGGTTTTCTATGGCCTGAAACCATATATAATACCACTTTATATGTGTCATATGTCATCATAAAAATGTGATAAGACTCTAATTTACATGTGAGAGTTATTTCATGGAGGGATTATTGGGTTTTTTCTTGATAGAGGTTATAGCCCATCACCAATCAGTTGGGGATTGTATCCCTTGGTGATGTAGGATCTTTATTCATTTTAATTCCATAAGTTGTGAAGGGTTTTATGGATTTCATCCCAGGAACATTCAAGTATATTATCGATCTCATTGAGATATGGTTGTGGTTTCAATAAATTTTAGATAAGGGTTTTATCAGGCCCAGTGTGCCCCCAGGGTTAGCTCTAGTGTTTTTTGTGAAAAATGAAATTGGGAACTTTTATCTTTTATTGTATTTTCATCACCTAAACCAAGACACAATAAAGAAATATTATTCTTTTGAGTGTTGTAATTCCACTTTGATTAGATGTGAGTAGTGAGATGGTTCCTAATGATAAATCTCAGGTATGACATCAAATAGTTGAGATTTAATGAGGATGATATTTTGACGTTGTCATTATGAATTTGATACAGGAGAAATGATTTAATGGGGATTCCCTTTTGTGTGATAAATTCCCCTACTGTGATTATTACATTGAGGAATTAGGTTTCCAACCATACTAGAGAAATTTATTTTTTTCTTCATTAAATACATACTCATATACTATGCATCGTAGGATGATCATGTAGATAACATGAGATTGATACTAGATTTTCATTGAGATCACTAACATTATAGTAATATACTCAAGTGATAGTTTTTCCTATATGAGGTTCACTTCCTGATGCATGACATTTTGATGAATGGATTGGTTATAGAACTAGTGAGGATTGATGTGGTGATTTATTACAACCATCCAAGATATTGTCATAGGTGGGGAGTTTTATTTTCTAGGAGGAGTATTAAAAATGTATTTATAATGACTTATCTAATATTTTTGACTCCTTAACCCCCCTAATGAAAAAATGGTATCCATTTACCTAGATTGATATAAGATAGATATCATTCTTGGAGTTGAGAATATGTCTGATGAGTGCTCCTTTATTGACACTACCGATGGAGGGTGTGGAGTATGTAGTGTATCACATTGGGGTTGAGGTATCAAAATCCCATGAGTATTACTAAAAAAAATTACCTAGAGCATACAGTGGTAGTCTTCAATCTAAGGATTTGGAGACACTGTCTTCTGGGAGTGCACATTATGATTTACATAGACCACAATAACTTTAGTTTTGTCTCCACACAGATATAAATAAACAACAAATAATGATTCTAGTTGGAGATAATATAGGACTATGAGATTGATATAATATATACTCATTGGAAGGTAAATGTAGTGTTAGATTCCCTTTTTCAAAAGTCAAATGATCATATAGTTCCGGATGAATTAGATCAACTGGCTTCCTCGCAGATGAACCTAATTAAGATTGATGATGAAACATTTCTCAAAATAATTATGTTGGCGCATTCAATTATACAACCCATGATATTGTCTCAATTGGTTACCTCAATTGTCAGGTATAAAAGGATGAGAATTATTAAGAGATTCACTAGATTGTTTTTCTAAAGGGGGGAATCACTTTGTCCATTTCCGGGGATGGACAATGGTTTGAGTCACAATATGTGGGGAGGTGATTATTAGGATCTTATTGTCTAAATAGGATGTAAATATAGGTTTTTGGAAGAAGTGAAGATGTTTTCATGTGTTTTTTTGGTGGGATGGTATGAGATAGTGTTTGGTTAGGTTCAACTCATGTTTCCTCACCGTTCATTAGGTAAAGGATGAGCGTTAGTTTATGGTATGTTTTTTTGAATCCCCTTGAGATACCAGAGTGTAAATTGGGTGGAATATCCCTAGAATTTACAACATGTATTCCACAGATAGTGAGAAGCCCTGAGGAAAACTTGGTGATTCATGACAGACTCACGAAGTCGAAAAAATTAATTTCTATCAGAGGGTGGCGTTCATTGGAGTTTTGAGGTAGTTTTAGGTACGGGATATAATTCACCTTTATTAGGTGACCTCTAAAACTATCTCTGACTGTATTTCATAGTTGAAATCATAGTTTTAGAGAGTCCTACTCGAGGAATTTTGGAGCCTTATGGGGATGAATACATCCTTTAACTCCAAAACATAATGGAATACTGAGAGTAATATCAAAGAGATAAAGGATATGTTGGGGAATCGAATGTTATAATTTATTCAGATATTTAAGGATCACTCAACATTTTTAGAGTTTCTATAGAATAATGACCACCACTCTAAAATTGTATTTTATCCTTTTTATTCCCTATATTACAAAGCATGCAGGTCATCCATATGCTGGGCTGAGATTGGTGAGGCATGTCTTGTTGGGACAGAGATAGTACAGGAGATGATATAGAAGATCTAGGTCTTATATGAGAGGATGAGGATATCAACGAGTAAGAAAAAATATTATAAAGTGCAAAAACATATGTCCTTGGTGTTGGATAAGGGATATAATGTATTCATTAAAGGCTTCCCATGATGAGTATTTCATAGATTTGGTCAGTGAAGTAAGATATCTTCTAGGTTCATTGAGTCGTTCAATATCTTGCTGTGGTTTGGTGAGGTTGCTGACCACTTTTCCCAACCCCCAAAGTTGAATAATGTGCACGACGTCCAACATGTGTTAAGGATAAGTAGATAATTGTATAACACCACACACATTATTAACTAGGTAGAGCTGGAAAACGTGGATTGGGTAAACAATTAGATAAAACAGTGGAAATCAAGTATGAGAAGTGGAGGACCCTTTATAGAGAACACATCCCCTTGGTTCATGTGTTGTGATATCATGAGAGCTTGCAAGAGAGATTCTAAGAGAGAGAGATACATATACATGCTTATTACCCCCAGCATACTGATTGGTTGTTTTATGGATTCATATATTCAATTAGGGAAAGACCCTTTTTTACTATCTAATGACATAAAATAAATATATAATTATTTTCTGAGATAGCTGCTGAGGTGGGGTGAAATTAAATTTTATAGTGTTCCCAGAAATAATTTTATAAAAAATATTAAATATATTTTATATCACACATGAATAGTTGCTTAATGAAAATAAAATATATCCTAAATGGATTCTCCAATTAAAAACATGATACCAATATGGAATATGAAATTCACATTTTACCCTAGGAGTAGCCTAAAATGGTTTGTTACTGGAAATCCATATAAATATACCATAGAAAGGTATATTTAATCAAAATAAATAACTAAATATTATTATTTTTAAATTAAATGATCTAATGATATTTCTTCTATAATTACACCCTCATGGATAATCTCCAGGGATATCTGCATAACCCTAAGATCGTTGAGAAGAAGTTCCACCACTCTCTATCATTGGATAATTGAAATTAGATGGCAATGAGACTAAAATTCCAGGTGAATAAAGACTAAAAGAACAAAATAGATATCCCTCATTCATTAGAGAGTACATTCATCATTTACAAAAAAATCAAGGTAGTACCCTCCAATTATGGCTGTCTCCCTATTTGTTAACTTGTTTAATCTTGGATTATCAATCTACTTTTGGTCTGAAATTATTGAAACCTTCACATGATACCCTGTCAAATTAAATTGATCATAATAATTTTTTAAATCTCTGATATGACATGTTTCTCTCTTCATATTCTCTAATTTGGATTCATTTTCTAGTATTTCTTGTTCAATGATTGATTCTACCTTGTTCAGGTTATTTTTTCCATTTTTTTCTTTGTGTTCTTCACCATTGGCCAACTGGCCCATTTTTCAACATTTATGGGTGGGTTAAAGCATGACCAGACCTCTAGATTCCTGGAGGAATCAGGTGTAAAAATAGTTTGAAGAATTAGGGAAGGATACAGATGAATTTCAAGATATGGTTGATTACACAATGTATTTAGTTATCCAGTGAGTTGATAAAAGGTGTTATAGGAGACATTGGAATGTAGTCTTCGTATGGGTGAATTGAAACATTATTTATTCGGATAGTGATTTCTTGGAAATGAGGATCGTTGGTGTTTAACTTATATTCCAACTGTCCAAGACGTAATTTTCTATGAATTGATTATGGATCTGTAGAACATGAATAATATTTAATTTTCTATGAAAAGAATGAAAACCCATTACATATTGGTACGAAAAAACATTTTTTTATTGTCCCAATGGATATGGGGATATGGTTTTGTAAATTTTATGGATCACATGTTGTGTGACTAGGCCATATCCCATTTGACCCTCCTTGGGTAGACTAAATGTGTGTCATAAGAACACGGGTAGGAGCCCGTGTAGGAGGACATGTTGTGTACTGAAGTACATGAGCACAACCAAGATCATTGGTTGGACCTCAGGTGGCAGAGGAATTCTATATAGTCTCATTACATACCATGTAGATATTTGTGGGTAGTAATAAATATACAGTAAAGAATACCTCTAGTCATCTGAGTGGGTACACACATCATGTGGTCCCACTTAAATGTCCTGTGCCCCCCATCCCCAAATTATTTTTAAGGAAAATTATAACTCCAATATCTCATTTTTTGTGTTCAGATTTTGGCCCAAGAGAATCCCATCCATACTTTTTTTCTATATAGATCATGATGGATGACTTCATAGTGGGTTTCAGGATACAATGTGAGATCTTCCATGTTGGAGGACTCTTAAGGCAATGATCAAAGATGGAAGTGATCTGGTAGGATCATTAGATATATTAGTGAGGCACCCTCCAGATGGGAAAGGAATGGGCCCTCTATCTATCATTAGAGTGTAACCATCCATTTTGGTGTGTCATGGGTCCACTATCTTCTATATGTGTGGCACCCCCTTCCTAGGTTGGTCATGGTTCATTTATAAATTATTAGTTTCTCACTCTCCTGGTGGGGAGGAAGTGAATCTATATCTAATATATAAGAGGAACCCTATTTTTAGGTATGAAATCTGTCCTTGATGGACAATTAGAGTGTAACCCTCTTGTTGGGAAAATCATGAGTCATCTATCTACTATTACAAGAGAATCCTCCTACTCGGAATGTCATGGGTCATCTATCAACTTTAAGAGTGTAACCCTCTAGAGCAGATAGGTAATGGGACCTTAAGGATTAGGGTTGCACCCTCATCCTAGGTTTGGGCCTGATTCCTTTATCGAGTACTAGAGTGGAACCCTCCTGCAGAGTCCAGGCATAGGTACTCTATCGACTACATTATTAACACCCTTTCATTGTACCAAGGAATGGGTTCTATATCTACATATTTTAGCTCCTAAGATTTAGGTCATAGTGAAATGGTGCTGCTTGACTTGGATATTTTTCTGGATAGATTCATGAGATGTTGGGAATCTATGAATGCCCATTCATATTGATGGATCTTTTTTCTTGGTCTGGGATTTGAGATGGATAAACCCTTTCTATCTTATTTGGAATTATTTTTTTGAATATATATATATATATATATATACAACCATGTGTCTTGATTTTTTTACACTCTCACTATAGATTGAGATATCATTTCCTATCATGTCTTTTACATCTCCTCCTTCACCTTTCATTAAGTCCTAATGGGTATTTATATTGTCACCCATGGATTCTACTTTCCCTAATGTGTTGTGTCTTATAAAAATGAACACCATGATGGAGATAATTATAGAAGAGCATAGGTATTCTAGGTTCAATATACCACGGATGGTGGTCAGGTCATAGACATCTAGAGTGGGGCTCTCTCAGCACATTACATTTCTCATTTTTTCAGGTTGGGACATCTTTTTAGTTGGGAATCTATTTTTTCCTTTTATATATGAATATTATTGTTTTGTACTCCCTAGAGGTTTTTCATGCATGGTTTATTCTCTATATATTTCATCCTTTATTATTATTATTCTACATTTATGCATGGAGATGGTCAGGTGTGTGTATATAGGTACATAATTTAATGGCCTCCCATATTAGTTATGTTTTTTACACTTCTTGCAAGCCCATGATATATGGAGGCTTTCTTGGGGTTATTACATCTCGAGACCCATTAGTTTGGTTAATGAAAAATGTGTGCATAAATCAGGGGAATCACATAAGTCATGTAAAAATATTTTTTAATGTCCCAATGGATATTTATTAATAAAAATTGGAATACTAGGTTTTCATTCATATTTTAAAAACATGATCAGGAAAAACGTCTTTTGGAATTCATTTATAAACCTCCCTCTATACCATTGATAAAAAATTAAACACTAACATGCCAATTTAGTAGATAAATCCTCTTTAAAACCATGATTTTCCTTTTTATAAAAAAAAGATTGATATAACATTCACTACCAAATCCATTTAAATATGTCATCCATGTTATTTTAACTAACACTTAGCTCGTATAAAAATAATTATTTACAAAATTCATCTATAAATACCATTTAAATCAAATTAATCCATATATAGAATTAATGAAATCTATTTTATTAAACCCATCATGGGAATCAAATATAGTTATAATTTATTAAATCGACAATTTTAGAAGGAAATGAATTTTATAAATTTTAAAATAAATGGGATTGAAGAAAAACACATAACTCATCCAATTGAAAACATGTCAAATTCAAAGGTGAAAGAAATCATCACAAAGGAACATCCTCTAAAATCATGAAACAACCAAACCCTTGATTACATCAATCCCAAAATCTAAATCGAACCAAAATATACACTATAGTTCAGGGTAGAAATGGAAAAACATGGGTAATCGGGTAAAGTAGAAGACTAAAATAATAGTGATGATAAATAAGGGACCTCTACATGATGATATTCTTAAAATCAGGGTGTAGGGAATCAACATCCTAAGGGGTAAATGGGAAACATCATGGGATTATCCCGTTCTCAAAAAATGAGACAAAGAAAAAATGGGGGAAAAGAGGGTTGAATATAATAAGGGTAATGATTATATATTCTGAATTAAATGAATCATGGTATCCCCAAATGTTAGGAAATATATTTTACCGAATTATTCACCAACTATGTGACATTTATTGAAAAGTGACACACACACTTTAATGGGTAACTTTTAGTGTTCCCCAAAATTAAGGGCAAAATGTGTTTCAATTCCTTACACTTATGGGTATCAAGCTTGTTTTGGTTTCACAGTTCACAAAACACTATTCTAACTAGAAATACATAGAAAATTAATTAATTGGCCTTATACATAGTTTCCATTGAACCCTATATATATTTTAGTAAGTTTTGTTTCAATCATGCAATATAGTAAAATTAATCAAAGGTCCAAATTTCAAATATAAACATAAAAAAACAAGGTAACCAAAACATATAAAATATAATAACTAATAGTGAAATGTGTGTTTTAAAAATCTCACCACCATGCCAAAATCTATAGTTAGATAGTCATTGATAAGAATATAGGTTACAAAAAAATCAAAACCACCATCTCGAATAATAATGTAATGGTTGTCCCATAAAAATCTATGGATGGTAATATAATTTGATGAAAACTACCCAAAATTCATCATTAAAATAATATATCATAAGTCCTCAAGATCCACTAAATAATTTTTCAACATCATTAAATATTACCAAATATACCCCATATGACCATCAAAACACACATTTCTCTATGAAGATGAATACATACAACATGTCTACCCATAATTTTATATTCATGTAAAATGGTGAGATTAAGTATAGATACTCTCATAAAAAACCTAAACAATATAAACACATATCCTTAAACAACCAAGGTAAACATAAATCTTTTACCAACTACAAACAACTATCTAGAGGAATGAAATAATATTTTATAAATTAATAACAACATATATGAATTAGAAAACAAAACTAAAGGTCTAGAAATATATCAATATCCCATATACTTTGAATATGAGAGACACAACAATAAAAACACTCCTCAACAATAAATATGAATCCAACATCGGGTCCATGAGAACAAATGGAAATAACCAGGATCCCTTCCTCCTAAAACACCCCATCATGGTGAACCCCACCAAAACCTTGATGAAGGCATAAAATCAAATCAAGTACAAGAAATCACATACTCAAAAATTTATAAAACTTATCTGATTTACCCAAGAATATCCCAATATAATCCCATGAATAAATAATCTAAATAAATCTCATCACATGAATAACTATGTAAAAAATCTAATAAATGGAAAAAAATTACATTCCATTAGACGGAATAACTATAATTATCAGTACGTAAAAACATACATAAAGAAAAAATTACATCAACAGTTTCTAATATTAAATATTTATTATGAATAAATCCCAAAAAAAGAAATCCATAAAAACTAATCTAAACCAATATTTCTTATTCAACTGATTATTCAACCAGAGAACAGTAGAATATGACCAAAATGACAAAATCAGAGACAAGTCTTTATAGAATTCAAGAAATATGAAAAATAATTTAAATGAATACTATACTATAAACAAAAAAGATATTTTTTGTTCTCATTAAAAACTATTAGAATTTGGTAACAATTTCCATATTTAAGATGAATTATAAGCTCCCTCAGATCTACTGTCATCAGACATGCTTCCACTAATATTGATCTTCTGAAAAATTCTTTGTATGATTGCATGAAAGATTAAAACACACCATATCGAAGGGTCTGGAAAATACCTATTTCAAATAAAGGATCTTTCAAAACATCATTATTAACTATCTTGATAGAGAAGAAAACTAACTCTATAAACTGATCGATATAATCGTTTTCAATTTTCTCACCCATATGAAGGGACATAAAACTGATGGTCTTGTCTAGACACACGTTACAGTGATAATACCCCTGAATTACCATTATCTTAATGAATTCCCAATAGATGACATAATTCAATGAATAAGGATAAAAATTATCCCACCACACTTAGTGAAGACCATAAAATAATCCTATTATCTCTATCATTACCAAATTATTAGGAGTTTCTAGGGAAAAAAAGATTCCCTTGATCATTTTTAACCACTCGATTTCCCAAATTAGACCATTAACTATTAAAAAATATGTTTTGAATTTATTCAATAAGTCCCAAATAGAATGAAATAAATAATGGGATCTGGTCTAAATCACTTATTATTTTTACTAGTAAGTTATATCAACTAGAATTTTCATTCCCATATGATAATAGGATTCCTCATGTAGATCATATATATTGACATGCATCACACATTTATTGGATGCACTTATTTAGGAGATTCAATAAATAACATGATATGTAAACTCAAAGAAATCCTTATTCATAAATCAAATTAAACAATTCCAATATAAATGAGGTTAAAAATAAAAAACATGTATTTTCTCTAGATCAGATTATGAAAATGTTTATTTTTAAACCTACAATTTCAAAAATAATTTTGAAACCAATTTTATAAATACTTTTACACATTGAAAACATCTTATTCATTGAAAAAATTTGAAATACTTTTGGAAAAAATCAACATCTTCAGAAAACTAATGAAATACCATATTAAAATTTTCTATAAATTAAAATGACCATTCTGTTTGACAAAATAGCCAATGTTTTTGGAATCACCATCAACATTTTATTATGAAGACATCATTTTCAGAATAAACCTATGAAATTTTTTTTAAACCAAATATAAAAAACAATATTTAAAATTGGAATTTTTTCATAATGTTCCCCTTTAATGAAAAGATAACTATAAAAAAATAGAATAAATTAAATTCCCTAGAATATCATGAATGATAGAACCCAACATCATTACTAGATTCAAAAAAAATCCCTTGAATACATCATAAGTTCATTAAAAACATACATAGTTTTAATTTTAGAGTCAAAGGATATGATAAAACTAATCATAGTGCGGTGGAGATATTTTCATTGTTCATATGTACGGTTTACAAAACTTTCACTATTATCATGGTTTAATTTATGTGGATTATAATCCCATCCTCACAATCTTTTCAATATTATCCATATCATGTGAACTAACATGGTTTCTCTTTTTCTACTTTTATTTTCACAAAACAAACTCTAGTAACCCCCAAAGTATCTAATATTACTCATTGGTAATAAAAAAAATGTCAACTACTAAGAAATAAATAATAATATTCAAATAATGAAATCAAAATTAATGACACAAATATTGAATGTCCATGGAAACTCGAGGTAATTATTGAATTCATTTGATCAAAAACACAGTTTTTCCACATCCCATGTTCTGGTAAACATCATTCCACACTTCTAAGGTGACCCAAAATAAATTGTGGGCAATATAATATAATTTTCCACAAACAATATTTATTCTACCAAAAACATCACCAATTTTTACCATTAAAAAATTGACGAGGGGCATTCTCAATCACCCCTATATAGGAAACTTGTTCTAGGATTAAAATTATAACAATGTGAAGATGATTCCACCATTATATATTGCAAGAAAAATGAAAACTAATCTAAAAGAAATATTTCATGGTATGTCTATATATTTGACTTCCACATAAAATTAATTAGATTATTTAAAATAAATTGTAAAATAAATATGTCATAGAAATAGTAAAATATTAACAAATTTAAAAATAAAAAAATAACCATAATTTATAAAAAATGAATAAAATTAAATTCGGAAAAATTAAATACAATAGTTCGATTTATTATTGATACATAGTAATCTCAAATTAAAAGATAACATCAGAAACCACAAAGAAACACGTCCTAGTGATCCAAGAGAACTCCTCATATCTACTACATCTATTAATGGTCGAAGACAAATAGAATTTCTAATGTATCACAATCTGGTAAACAAAAACGATGCATGTGATCTATATAAACATATTGATGTGTATGATAAGTATATGTTAATTTTATATAGTGGTATATCAATAAAACTATTATGAAATTCCATTCATAAGATATATAATTCTTTATATATTTCAAAAAATATATTAATTTCCCTTAGAACAAAATGTATATTCTAGTATGGTGATTTTTTTGAAAAACGTATCAGTACATTATTTCATATAAACTATTCGAAAATATCTATAAAACATATTATATTTTCACATTTCAATATATTATTAAAAATTTTATACGTAAATAAAATTTCCCATTTTCCATAGAAACATTATTTTTAAATAAAAATTTGAATGAAAATAAAAATTTCAATATAACCTAGAAGGAATGAAAAATATCATCATAGAAAGAATCATGTCATCAATAAATCATAAAAACGAAAACAATCCATTCCGACATAATGTTTCCATACCAATAAAAGGATCCAAGGGATGTAAAAATATATGCACTGGGAATCACTGTTTAGGATTAATCATAAAAAAATATGCATCATGGGAAAAACACTTGGTCCTAAGGTGAGAGGATCAAATACAACAATAACACAAAACCAACTACCTGACTATGTTGTGTTATTAATAATAAAAACCATAATTTCTCTCTATAGTCTCATAGATAGAAATTCCATAGCCAAAAAATTCTATACAATTAGGGGAAACATGATAATTAATAATCTAAAAATAATATCGTAATCCTAGAACTCTCACATCACAACTTGGGTTCCTGTAACATGTCAATGTTGATATGAGGGAAAAAACCAATCACATGATCATCATATAATTCATAGTTGAAGAATAAAAAATTATTATAACCACACCACAAATACACATTCATTAAATAGATCCTTTCATAGGAATACAATTATCATATAAAAATTCATTACATCCCACAAGAGGGTATAAGAATATAAAAGGAAACCAAGGGGTAAAAAAGTCAAGGGAATCATATAAATAATGTAAAAATAATTTATAAACTACCAAATTATAATTTCTCAAACAAAGGTTGATTTATATATTTTCATTTATCTTTTAAAAAGGTTCTCATAATAAAATTCGGTTGGGAATCCTTTAGGAATCAATTTATCGTTCCATAAAAATATTATTATTGCTTGAAAAAACTATTCAGTCAAAAAATCTCATTAAATCAATGATCTTATACTATAAAATATGAAACAGTTGGATACATCCAAAAAAATATATTCTTTTTAAAAAGGTACTTCGGTACATTTACAAAAACCCCTATGATTCATCGAAATAATGAATTGCAAACCATGTACTATAAAGTAAGTTTAATCCCTTTATTCCGACTGTGAAAATCATTAATAAAATGTTATAAATCACCAAAAAGATAAAACATAATTGTATAATATAATAAAATAACTATTCTGCAAACCTTATAATTTATTAAAATTTAAATTAATTTTATTTCAACAAAATGATTACCTCAACCATGGGTGAATAGTTGAACAATAATGGATGGAGAAAAATATCAATAAGTAATGACCAATCCAGACCCTTAACAAAAAAACCCAATGATTATACACAGCCCAACAACTTAATCCAACTCACATAGAAACTAGGTTCTAATCAGGAAATAAAATCCATTTGTTATTGAAGGAAGGGAGAAGAGGAGAAGAAAAATGATGAGGTTATATAATACTTTCCATTGATTGACTTCCTGAAATCATGTATAAGGGGCATAAAATTTGATGGAAAGTAAGGGTACTTCACCTAGGAACTTCCCATCGATAATATTAAATTAGATGAGAGAAAAGTGTGGTAAAATATCTTTACAACGAGGATGTTGAATGGCATATGTTCACATTTATATGAATCTATGCATCCTATTGGGTCTATAAACATATTTTACAAAACAATTTACTAACCAAGTCTGTTGTACATGAAAGGTGTACACCCCCCTACATGGTTTTTCCATACGATTTACAATCTAGGTTTCAATGCCCCAGACATATTCATTTTTTTATGGTTAGGTCACATGTCTCACCAAGCCATGTAGCAATTGTTCATCACCCATTGAGACAAGTTGTGGCACATAGCAAGGATTCCACAAACACCCACATGGTTTATCATAAATAATGTAGTAACCTTGAAATACACGAGACTATATCAGAATTCAAATATTTTTATCCAAAATCCCCAAAATATCAAAGTAACACAAAATTTTATAAGATATTATAAAACATGTAGAATTGGGTTTCATATCACCAGCAGCTATTCAAATTATAGGTGTGGAAAATCATCATTGAGATATGCATGTTCCAGTTAGTCATCTGGTAATTATTAGTATTGGAAATAAATATGATGTAAATTTTCCCAAGATTCATATTAAATATTCATAATAAAACAAAATAAACATCAAATATAATTCCATGAAATAGAAGGTGGTTAAAGAAAAATTAATTCTAGTAGTTGTTCTATTAATGGGGAATGCTAGTTTTTATCAAAAATCTCTTCCAAACTAATTATTTTGAGGAGTTGAGTGTAAAACAATAATGCATCTCCCATTACCAAACATAACTGTGGTATGTTTCTAAATTATATTCATTTTTAATAATTTTTTATTTAATAAAAATTGTGATTTATAATCTATAGTGGAATAATATTTCTCATAAATTAATGATATTAATATTTTTATTTTGGTGAGCATGGATGAGAAGAAGACAATTTTCACAGAACACTATAGAAATAAAATTTAAAGTTTGTATCAAATTAGAAAATTATTTATGGACAACATAATTTTTATAGTCAATCTCTCTTATTTTCTATAATTTATTATCTTATATAGACTTATCTTTTATATATTTGTGGATTATTATTATAATAATAACAGTACCTAAAATTTTAAGTATGTTTTTAACTATTATTAATAACTATAATAATTTTGTTCTTCACTATTCAGTTACACTGAATGATGGAGAGAATGTAATATTTTAAAATAAATGTTTCATGGAAATTGAAGTGTGTTGTTTTAAAAAAAATCTAAAGTGGGGGTCTGTAGATCCATTGAAGGATAATGGTATATAAATTTTGAATATATTTCATTGAGTTTCAAAGAATTTTATTTAGTATAATATATGAAAAATGATGTTTGAAAATTAATTTTGAATGTGTTCTGAGTTAATATAAGAAATATTAAGTTGAAATATACCTTTTTTATGTTTGTAAGAAAATATAGAAACGTTTTGGGATTGATTTTTTAGGAATAAAACAGATTATTTGTGCCCTTAAATTGTGATATATATTTGATTATATATAATATCTCTCAAATAATATATATTAACACATCAAATAATAGTTGGAAATGTTTTGGGATACATAATAATTGTAAGGAGTATATATAGTGGTTTCTATGAATAAAGTAGAGCATATGAATGATTAAACATATAATACATAAGAGTAACTCTATAGCCTTCAAGAGTACATACGATGACATTATATTTTATATAGAATACACATTATGAAATATTTATTTTATAATATAATCATTAATAATATCTTAGAGTAACCAAATAACGTAGAAGGATATATACGATTATTTTTATTGACATGTAATAAGAAATTATTGTTTTTAGGTGACGAGTAAGATTGAAAATGGAAATTATATTTTATTATTCAATGTCTAAATATAATGATGCACAATGAATTATTGAATGATTTAATTAAATACTAGTGATGATATTTTAATATAGAGATTACATTATGACATAATTTTTTCAACCAAAATATTATTATTTCATTGAGGAAAACAATCATTGAATATGAGATATTGGTTTTTAGGATGATCAATGGAATAGAGAAGTTTAAATTCCTTGAAAAATAAAAAGATAAAAAATTCAATGATATAATTAGAGGTTTGAATAATAAAACATGTTTCATATCTTAGAGATTAAGTGCTAGATTATTTGATAGGGGATATTGAAAAGAACATAACATTAGAAGAATTTGACCGATTTTAATGCATGTATTCCAAAATGAAATTTTAGAAAATAACATTTTTATATTTTATATTTGATAAATTATAAAAATTATATAAGGAAACTAGTAAAAAAGTGGGGTAAAATGTTGAAAAAAATAAAAAAAGTGCGAGAGGATGATAGGTTGAGCATATTATTCTCCCCTGAATAGGGAGAGAGATCATACACATTATGTCTATTAGAGACCACTACCTTTTATGGTTATAATTATTTATGAATTTTTTTATAATAATATATACCATGATCATTATGTTTTTCCTCAAGTTGTTTCAATAATTGAATGAGTTCTAGTATATTTCCTTACTCATGGATTCATCTAGATAATAATATCAGAGATGGGTGTGTATGAGAATACTACCATTATACTCTAGGGATTCAATCATCTTTATTATAAGAAAACCTTATTAGGAAATCTACTATGTCATATGATTAATTTACCAAAATGTAAATTGAGTATCTATTAATGAATAACTGAGATGATGGTTTTGGTTTGAAAGGTAAAATTTACAGACATTTCATTCACACACCTCCTAGTGTTGGTTATCTAATCAAATGATACAGAAAATTAATGCCAATACAAGATTAAATAAATCATATCAACTATAGGCATGATATAATTAGTAGGGTACTAAAATTTAGAAGTATAATACTACTTATAACCATAAAATCTAACCACACTCTGATACAATAAGACATAGCCTAGGGTAAGATGAGAAGCATCATTGAAAAATTCAAATAAAACGCCATATTTCAAGATTTCGATAATAATAAATGTGACAAACTTCCCCTTAATGTACTCAAAATCCACCATAAACTAATATTTAGATATAAAGGTTTAATATATACTATTAAATGATATATAATGATCTGGGATATAAATAAAATCAGACAAATACAACCTATAATAGATTATAAGATCATGGAAGCCATGAAATTACATATTATTTTAGGGATCCACCCAAAAAAATAAATCCTAAACAAATGGAGGATCTACTACCACTCAATTTTGAGACATTAAATTTCATGTAAATATAAATTAGGAGTCTATAAATTTCAATATAATATATACATACTAAATTGGTGGAATCAGATTAATTCCATGATGTCCCCTAAATAATCAGCTTGATCATCCTTAATCCTTGACTAAACTAGGATATATACCATGTATAAAACTGTATACTTTTATAGGATGTTTCGAAACATAGAGTTTATAATTCCCATGAAATAGATGGGTAAGGACTGGTGGATCTTATGGGTATACTATTGAACTCAAAGCATACACAGTGGTACATGAAGGTAGTATTTAATAAAACATTCTCATTTTATTTCCACTGATGATAACCATTCTATCAATGTACCTAAAAATCAAATATATCCCATTAATTAATTGAACAAATCATGAATCACCATGATTTCATAGTGTTTTTTCATTTTCTCCTGATTTAATAAGTATAGAGTGATGCGGAACTATAAATTATCATATGTCTCCATTACAAATAACACCCATCCACTCCATGGTGAGATACTGGGAACGATCAAACCCTTTTATAGTATTTAATTGAAATTTATCTACAAATATCATCACTCAAATGGGGGTATCACAGAATTTAATATATAAATTGGTGACACATGTTGTTGTACCTATATCCTAAACTGAATAAAATGTTGAAGGTTATATATTACAACATCTTAGGAATATAATCTAGAGGCTCGTCCATAAATCTAAAAAAATATCTCAATACATTAGGGGAAGTAAACATAAACTCGTATAAAATAAAACAACAGGGCTCTAGAAACATGTAATATATCCACTGAACTCACTCTCTAATGGACTCTATAATCTTACAATGTATATTAAATAAAACAAAAATCATTTAAATGGTATATATAGCATCACAAATAGAATTCCATGAATTTATTCTTCATATGGAATCATTTTTCTTAATATATAATTGAAAATACATTAATATAGATTTATGCTTCAATATAATCATATCCCAACACAAAAATACCTTCACGAATCTAAAATGACTACCATGTATGTGGAGTCAACAATAAGGGAATGGTAAATCACCCAATGATATATCCAAATGCATAGATAAAGATATTTTTAACAATGGAGTATGATTATCTAAAATCATAATAGGAATAATGTTAGGATGAAAAAATGGAAAATTATGTTTAGTCCCTATAGCACTACAATATCCATAACATAAAAGGGATAATTTGTTGCTCTTTTTTTCCGTTTGACCCATGAGGGAATCCACCTATGATAATATGATTATCCTTAGGTCCCAATAGATATACAATATCAAAGGGTTTTTTTATCCCCGCTCTATTTACTAATTAATCCACCAAATTTAGAAAACCCACATTCTACTTATAAGTCCCCAAAAGCAAAAATAGTTGGGGATAAAGCTATAATAGATGATATAAACCATATAGATTATAATTAGTGGACATATAGTGGTATTATCCAAAACCCAACATCCTCACACATATTATTCCCCAATATTACACATAATTAAGTCATGGAAATTTATAGACCCATATAAATGAGATTAATAAACCTAATACTATGTTCTCGTTGGATTAAAACAAGAGTTATATGATAAAAAGATCTTCAGTCCATTACACAAGCCATTAGAAACTTCAAACATCATCACTATTTAAATGATCAAATAACTAATTCTCTTTTTACAAAAACATTTATTGAATTTTATAATATGTTGGAAATATAAATTTAGTGACCTAGTTTTTGATCCCAACAAATAACAAAACCTCAAGATATTAGGTCCCATCCTCAACATCAAAGAGAAGTTAAAAAACATAGTGATGGACATTAATGAACCAACATCCAAACTCCTACACTATCAAAATCCTCTGTTATAATGACAGAAACATTTTTTTCATTCCCCCTTCAGAATCAAAAACTAAAAAATATATCCCAAAATGTTTATAAAACTACTCCATTGTAAACTATGACTCATGATCTTCACTAAGAACAAAAACCTCTCATTTATGAATAACAACACTCAATAGAAAAACATCTATGGAAATCTAATACTCCTATTCTATATATATTGGATAAAAATAAATCTAAATAAATTATAAGAAATTATTTTTATTCTATATAATGATACACTATAGTAATTTGGAAATAACATTGAAAATCATACAGTGGATTCCTATAATAATCATCCTCCTTAAGATCAACATGACCATGGTCAACTGGAGTATACTACTACAACTCCTGGACAAGGACCACATAAGGATGTTATCCCCTATCCATCCCTAAATCATAAAAAAATAACTATAATTAACATGATATAAATTAAATATATAATATTTTAATTATATTAATATTAACAATCACTAATTATCTCTTGTTTAATAATATGAATAGTGAATAATGATACATTTACCAAACCATTGTTTCTATTCTTCAGTCAACACTTCCACTCTTTAATATGTATTTATTTTATCCTAGGGGTTATATTTTAATCCTTACTTGTATACCAATCCTACATCACATGATATGATATAATGATATTTCCATTTTAAAATCATGTAGTCACAAACCATCCCTAGTCACAGTCATCACTCCATGTTCCAAAGGATCATGAACATCAACCTCCTCCAAGTGTTACATTCCCTGTTCTTGGACCCAACATAATAAAATCAACAAATTCTTGAAGGCAAAGGTATGGTGTGTAATATAATGCCTAATATGGTCTCACCAATTGTCCAACAATCAATTCCAAAATAATAATCTACTTATTTTATAAATTTAAATTATAAAATGAATTGCATGGATATTATATATTTTTTTGAAAATTTGGGTTTCATTAAAAATATGGAAAATATAACAAAACAATCATAAATAAACATTTTAGGCAAAATAGTTTATCTAAATTAGTAATCATGAATAATATATTTCATGGAATCAATGACATGTGTAATCAAAACATTTAATGAAATGACTATGAAAAATAGACATGTGGTATGTTAGTTTACTTTTCATAGGAGCCTCACACATCACATTAATGATATAAGCTCTAGTTATATGTATACAAACAAATAAAACAAAATAAAGGAACCCATCATGGGAAGTCTACACCCTAATAGGGGAACCCATCAAGGGCATCCATTCCCAATTATTTTAGTAATACCTTTCATTATATTTTCATTTATATGGGATCAAGATCCCATCATGAAAGTCCTAGTTTCCTAATAACTACCCAATATTATAGTTTCTTCAATCAAACAATCATTCAATAAAATTGACATCCAATTATTTCCAATCATTTCAAAATATATATTACCAATTTTTGTTTTCAACATGCCTACTCAATTAAAAACAAAATCATAGGTTTTAACTTTGTCATACTACTTAACATTACTTTCCAATTCAATCCATTTTCCCAAGATCAACATTAAATCACATCATCAAAATATCTATATGAATCCACCACATATAAAAAATTATCCACAAAAATTCAATAAAATTGGAATCTGGGTTTTTCTCAAATCTCATTCCCATATCAAATCAATGATCAAATCATCACAAGTCCATGTTTTTTAAAAAATTTAATAATAATATTAATTTTTTAATGTTATTCAAATTTTTAACCATTTGGTAATGAATTATAGAACCACCTAACTCAATATCAATGGATTCCAACAAACAACACCCATATTGTGGAAAGCCAATGATGAATGCAGATACATATGATCTTAGAACACAACCAAGATTCAAGATCTTTAGAAACATAGTTTAGATCCATCAACTAAATAAAGAACTGTCAAAATTTAAGTATGATAGATAGATATTGGAAGATACCATATGACATGAGATACACTTAACCAGAGGAGATCAAAAAATATCAACGCCACTTTGACCAACTAAGAAAAGGGTTTAGAGGGTTCAAACCAATAACATGAGAGACTCCATGGATGAAAAAAGTATTAGGTTCTTGTGTGGGTGATTTAATTATAAATATTTTGTTTAAGGATTTGAAAAATAATTTTTGGAGTAATTACAAATATCACACATGGTTTTATAGTGAAATCTACATGGTTCAAAAACAATGTACACTAACCTGGAACCCCTACTATAATTATGGAGGGGGTGAACATTTTCTTTGAATACTTTGATTAACCATGAACCAACTGTGATGAATCTAACATTTTGAGGGTTCATTTAATAAAAGGTCTAGATTCATAGGTAGAAAATTAGTGTTCCACCTTCATGTGGCCTACAAATGAGTGCACAATTTACAAGGGAAAAATGGCATAGTTTTCCCTAGACATGAACCAAAAACCAATAGCTCAAATCGACACAAAAATTATCTAAATTTCACAAAAATCCCAAAAAATGCGACCGGTACAAAATAATATCAAAAATGGGTCATATAATACTTGAAATAAGTTAATAATATGCTATCACATTCCACTCATAATAAATATTCCTCACAAATCATTTAAATATGTATCAATATGAAAACAATGAGGCTTCTTGTCTATCAGGAGTGCCCCATTGTCCCAATTCTTATGACAATTTGAACAATGGTATCACAACCCATGGATAAAAGTAATCATCCTCTAATGATGAACCACTGTCTCAAAATCAAAAACAAAATTAAAGGATTCTCAATAATGGTGAAATCGGGATTAACATCAAGGACCTCAAAAATCAAGTCATGGGATGGGCGAGAAATATAAATTTGAAGATATAATACATGGAAAAAATTATATATCAACATCAACTATGGTGAATGTGATAAATGGTAAGACACATTCCCCACCTTCTTAGTAGCCACAAAATGTCTCGGAAACCGTTTTTCAAGATTAACATATTTCCCACGATTTTGATGACCCAAATGAGGTAATACTCTAAAAACCATTTTCCCACTTCAAAAAACTCCATTTTTTCTATTATGGTAAATATAATATTTGTACAAATTTGGTTCTGTCAATTTCCTATAATGAATAAAATTATTCTTTTCCATCATTTCATGGATAAAACATGGTCCAAAAAAACTGATTTTACCAATATCTAATCAACACAATAGAGATTTACAAGGGAAACCATTCATGGCCCCAAAAAGAATCCATCTTAATTAGAGACATTAATTATTATTATAAGAAAACACAACCTATCACAAATGGAAATCAAAAGATCACCCAAAATAGGTTATACAACCTAGTGACATGTCCTCATGAATCTATATAGATCTATCTATCAAGTCATTCATTTGCTGATGATAAAATTTTCTAAAATGCATCATGGATCATACTGCCTCCTAGCGGCCTCTACAAAAGAGAGGAAGTAAAATTCTGATCCCTATCTGATACTATTGCAGATGTGAATCCATGAAATTATGAAATCACCTTCACATTGATATTTTAAAAGTCCTCAATGTTTGTTATATTAGGGATGGAAAATAAGTGGGCTAATTTCTTACATTGATCAATCACAACCCATATCACATTTTTTTCAAGTGTTAAGAAAAAACATGTCCACAATGTCTATAGAGATCTCATCCCACATCCATGTCACTGTTGAAAGTGGATGAAGAAAACCTAATGGACCATAGTGCTTAGACCTACTGGTTGGTATAGAAATGTGAAACAATGTCAGTAATATCCCATATCATACTTAACCAGCAGAATCATCACTACATATCATAAAACATATTGTTGTTTATAAAATGAATAGAACAATGGGAAATATAATAATTCCCCGTAACAGCATTCCTTGCATAAAATTTCAGAATAAAATTATTCTAAAAACATCATATTCTCATGGATGAGAACATCCACTCATCAATATTATCCCCACCACAAAGACTCCCTTATTCCGTTGAATTTTTCACAATGATGATGTTTATGAAGAATAATCCTAATAATATATGGGGTCCACAAAATACATTCCAAGAAAACTGTGACCTATTCCTATGAGAATCCTCAATGAAACTATGTGAAAGGTTATATCATGATCCACTCTTCTAATTATTCATTCATAGTCACAGTATGAAGTTTCCCTCAACGAATCAGGAATCAAATTACCCATCTTATTGGTGTTGGAAATATCAAAATAAGAAAACTATAGGTACCCCATCCAACACCTTAGATTAGGTTCAAATATTATTGAGACCATATATAACTCAGGATATAATGGTCAAAATAAATGATAAACCATTATCCAAAAATTTAATGCCTCCAAATATTAAGAGTGTTCATCATGGCATTGAGTTTGAGGTTATGGTTTTAGTAATTCTTTTCATGTGGATCAAGATTTCATGAACCATAGGCTTCAACATGATTACCCTGTATAATAACATAGCCCAAACCCAAACCTAATGCGTTTAAATAGACTATATAGCCTTACCCAGTCTCTGGATGTCTCAACACTGATGTAGAATTCAAAATATATTTTACCTCTAAAAATAACTCTTAAATTTGTCATCACAACAGAACTTCACACAATTTAGAGTGAGAGTGGTGATTGGATAAGCTAACATTGAGGATTCCATTATGAACTGGTGATAATTCCCATCTAAAGCCTAGGATATATGAATCCCAAAAACATACTCTAATTAATCCATTTTCATAAAATCATTCATATTCAATGAATCAACTGAAATTAAATATTCAAATAATATTTTTTCCTATAAATTCACTTCCCAGAACCAAAATTCATATTTTTATATATTGGTATAGCGACATTGATTTTTCAACATGTTCATAACTACTCTTATATTATGCACATGATATTCATCAGACTAAGATTAAACTAGGCTGTCATCCAAAAATACCACCATGAATGTATCAAGATACTCATGGAATATTTTGTTAATTAGATCCATAAATACTGTAGGAGCATTTGTTAGACTAAATATAATGAAAAGATAATCATAATGGACATATCTACTCCAGAATCTAGTATTATAAATTCCATATTCTTTTTTCTAAACTAGTAATAACCAAATTAAATACCAATATTCAAAAACAAATTCTTCCATATCAACTGGTAAAACAAATCATCAATCCATGGTAATAGATACTTTTTCTTCAAATTAAATTTATTTAATTTCTAGTAATCGATACATACATGATGTGTTCTATCAGTTTTCATAGCATATAAAATAATCATCACCTAGGGTGACACTCTTAGTCAAATTAATTATTTCCCCAATGTGTTTCCCAACTAGGGGTTCAACTTTTTTAGTTTAGTTATTTACAAACAGTAATAATTAATTATCACTAGTTTTGTACCAGTCATAAAATAAATATAAAACTCTAACTCTCTTACTAGTAAAAAATATATAAATCAGAAGGAAAAATGTAAGAAAACTCAATGAAAATTGGAGTAAGATCATAACACAATGATTACCAATCTAGATGAAAAAACTGATAATACTTTTCCCAACATAGTATAAGAAGATCAGGGTGTTGGGGATGTTATTTTATCATTTGTTTTTGTGTTAATGGCATGTTTTAATGGTGATGCTCTTAGACTCGATCACATAGAAAAAGTCCCAATGGAGGATACAGAGGTAGGAATTCATCATTGCATTGCTTTTTCAATATGGATGTTTGAGAGGGTATGGTGACCGCAATTGGATCAGGCTTGTGCTTTGACACATGACACTTGCATGCCAGAAAGACATGCAACGATGGAGAGATTTATCATGTTTAAATGATGGGTAGGGGTGGCTTCATGTGATCAGTCTAGTTTTAATATCTTATAACTACGGGTTGTGATATGTTTTAAGTCTTCATGTTTTTTTGGGTTCCCCCTTCATCCCTTAAAAGGGGGCCTATCATAATAAAAAAAATTGAAGGCCTTCAGGCCATTGGAGGAAGAAGATTTATTCATAGAACCATAAAAGTCTAGGTAATATCAATTTATGATAAATATTAAACACAAGCATGAAGAAAGATACAATTATCTCTCTTTTTGAAGGATCAAAGTAATATCCATCTCATAAGAAATAATATATATAGAAATGTTTACCTAGTTCTCAATAAGAGTCTATATAAAAAGCGAGATGCACATTTATTAAAAAATGTTGTTGATAAATATGAATGTATTATGGAAGTACCTCTCAGAGTCATTAGAACTATATTAGATACCTCTGTACATTCTTGTACTACATAAATATGATTCATTCCATATTCTTGATACTAGAATCCCTTACTTTTTAAAGCATCAGATTTCACTATAGTACTATTGGGTGATTAGGATTCTTTTACAATACATATATTATAAATGAAATATACATCACTAAAAATTCAACTTATAGACACATATTTAGATCCTTAGATTATAAAAAATGTGGATATATCCAACCTAATGTCCTAGGGAAAAGGATTTCCTTGAAAGTACATCCTCCAATAATGATTACTCCTCCCCACCCCACAACATTTCCCCTATGATTCCTCCTCACTCCCTCTCGATTCCTAACACTCCCTCCCTGATGATTCCTCACAATTAATCCCCTATCAATTCATCCCTCATCATTCACCCTCCCCTCATCCTGCCATTTTTTCGTTATCTTCCTCCAACCCCTCTTCCGCTCGTGAGGTAGCCGAACTGCCTCCCCACTAATGCGGATCCAACACAAACTCCCCAACTCCCTATTGACGCTGCTTCAGCATAGCCATCCCACCTCCCCCCGACACATCCACCCCACCACCCTGCCAATGCGGTTCTAACAGCCCCCCCACCCCACCTCGTTATGACCTAACTCCTATGACATTGCCCATTGTAGCTCAACACGGCTCTGAAGAGGCCACACCGCTATGAAAGGTCATCCTATAATATTTCTACCTCACCTCCCTAGGATCCTTCTCCAATGATGCGGACATTTCAACTCCCTCTAATTTCTACCATAGAGTAGGGTTTCATTGATTTTAGATCCCTATATTATCCACTGTACATACGGTGTGATTTTTTTCCATTTATTTTCTTATTAATATTATGATTTTTCATAGATAGGGTTTTGTTGTTTTGAAATATTTCTTAGGGTATGGTATCACTGATTTTTTGTAAATATTTCATTGGGATTGATTAACTCATCAGTGTCTACGATTTTGTATTTTAGTAGTATTTGGTTTATAGGTACCAATTTCATCCCATCGATAGTCAGTTTATGTTAATCTTCCCCCACCCCATCCCTCAACATGCTCATATTATTATAATACCTTTTTTGATTTTTTTCCTTCCCTAAAGCTACTTTTCACAATATCTTAGATATCATAGGCGTGAACTTCTTCATACAAGCACATAATCACCTTTTGGGTAATAATATCATTTAATTTTTTTCTTTATATATCCACCAAATGTAGGAATTAATTATCCTATATAATGATACCATCATTTGTGAATTTTTATTAAAAATAACTCAATAAAAATTAAATAGTTATTTGTTTTCTTCTTCTAATTTGAATGATTTTTATTCTACCTAGAATAGTCACTTAATGTAAGGTAATACAACATAATTAATAAGAGTTTATTTAATTGTTATTTGAAAATCCGAGGTCTTTCCCTCCATTTTCATAACCAATTCATTAATCCTCCAAATGCTTATGAATTGGTAATATTATGAATGAATTTGCATGCACTTATGTACCTGACTTTATAATTAATCCTATAACTAATAGATCTTCTTTGATGTAATGGCTCATAAAATTTATGTTTCTTTTTTTTTAATTTAATATACTAATGAATTATAGTAATTCTCATATAGGTAGGTCATTTTTATGATTACATCATATCATCTCCAATCAACATATACTCTTAATTTAAATAATATTTTTTATGATTGAATTCTTAATTCTAAAGGGATTTTCAACTAAATTTATTTCTTTAGTCAAGAGGGATTTAGAGATGTAGGATTGATTCTATAGTTGCTGAAAAAACATTAATGGACTAACACACATGAATTATATACAATATAGCGTGAAGTCCAATTTAAATGAAACCAACCATTGTATTATTGTTAAATAAAAAAGAGTACACAATATAGGCATATTTATTATTTTATGAGATTGGATAGGGTATAATTTCCTTTTAATATCTCATTGACCATGAAATGTGATCACATGATTGAGAGGTTGTAAAATGGAAAATGTCTCAACTATTTGAAATAAATAATCCATGATAAATATTCATATTGTGAAACAATAGTTGTACTAGTGGAATCAGTTACCGAGAACATTGAATGAGTTGTTCATTGGTTGTATTATATTTTATTAATATCTTATTTAACAAATTCATTCACATGTGACTGTGTTGAATTCAACAATATATATGTTTACTGATGTCTTAATCATTCTAACACTGTTTTCATGGTGATGCTTCTATCATCATCACCTATTTTATTATTACCATTGTCACTAATCATGTTCCCCAACATCAATTTTATGTTTAATAATTGATGGTCCATTAGATCACAAGAATTTTTTAAAAGTTACACCACCCTAAAAAATCCTTATTTAAGTGTTGTTTCTTTAACTATATTTCTTGATTTGATATGTGGTTTTTAGGTAGATGTAATGGTGATGAATCCACATTTTAGATTGGTTTGAAAAAAATGATAGTTTCTTATGATTTTTTATGGTCAATGTTTTTTGAATTTTCTTCAACATTGAATTTGTATTTTCAATGGATTTTAACTATTTTTTTGTTTCATAACTCAATTTAAATATTCAAAAAATAATTTTTTTTTTCAATTTAAAATAATTTGATCAAATGGTTTTATTTTTACCTATATATCTATGTCCTCGAAAAAATTGTGTCACAATTTTATTTGTTATTGAGTTGTCGCATTGCGAGTATCACTTATGGATTGTCATTTAACATCAATTTGTTTTTTTAATAAAAATTTGGACTTTTGTTATAAACGAAATTTCTGAATAATCTAATGGTTAATGGATTTTAGACAACATTATTGGATTTTCTATTATAGTTATTTTTCTTCCACCTCATTTTAATAGATTCCTTTTATGATCAAAATTGAATGATTATTATTTATTTTATGATAAAAGAAAAAAAAATACATTTCAGTTTCCTTTGTTATTTGAAATGTTCTACTATTACTTTTTAAAATTATATTTCATATAAAATATATTTTTCCCACTTCCATATTTTTATTTTTATAGTATTATTTTATATCGATCATTTATTAAGAATATGATTTGGAATAAAACATGTTAATATTCAAGGAAAATATAATAACATATTTCTTAATGTTTCATGTGAAATTGCATAGTTTCAATTATAACTGATATTATATAGACTTTTACCACTAACACATTTACTTTATCAGTATTATTTAACCACTGTCATTTTCTATGTAACGAAATAACATATTTTTTCCCTTAGTTTAATTTATGTTGTAGTTTTTTCACTACTATTGTAGACTAATTATATCTTTTAAAACTCAATAATTGATTACAAATAAAGGTGTTCTATTATTCAATTCTATCATATATATATATATATATGAAATTATAATAATGAATGTTTGTGTTGAAAATTATATATAATGAAGAAATTACACATCAATAATACTTCAACAGTTTAATTCAATTTGTGGCATATAAATTATATTGGTATGTTATGTTTATGGTGTAATTTATTAAGATGTATGTTCTATTCGCATGGATTTATAATTTATGTTTCAAAATATTAAATAAATGATACAATATCTTATGATAAAATTAAATATACCATTTATTTTATGTTGAAAAATATTCAATTATTATAATGTTTAAATTTGTATAATGAATTCCAGTATACCCATACATCAGTCCAGTAATTCTAATCACATTAGTTTAAAAACGTTTATATTTAATATGAATGTTTCACAAAATAATCATCAAAAAATTTATCTATATTTGAAATACACTAATAGAATTCCTGATTAGCACATATCGAAATTAAATGTCTCATGTTATTATATATTGTCTTATATTTATCCTTGTCTTATATAACCATACTCTATTTAGTATTAATAACATAATGGTTTATTTATTTACTACTAATAAATTTTTTCTGATATTAAATAAAATTTCAACACATTGAAAAAAGTGTAATAGATTTAACTTTTGGAAACTACAGATACCCCGATAATCTAAATTACCATTGTAGAATATAAACATGAAAACCATGAAGAATTAAAAGTTTAAAAATCTACAATTTATAATTTTATTTTAATTTTATAATATGTTTTTAATGGTATTTAGAACACTTAAAAAGGATGAAAAAGACGATGCATACAAATAAAATCATATAAAACTACTCAGTTTAATTAATAAGGATGATAAAATGGGATCTAAAGCTATTTATTTTGTAGGATGAGTGTTAATGTAATATTTTACATATACTGTGTTATCTTGAGAATAATGAATATTCACTACCTCTTAATTTTAGTAATTTTTCATAAATATATTGTTTGAATATTCTGTAATCATATTCTATATAATCATATTATATGTTCACTTTTCAACATAATAATTTTCTATATATGCATAATATATAATCAATTACATAATTCTATATTTTCATAATAAAATTTTTATAATTTTATTTTTATATTTCTTATTCATTATGTCCTAACAATATATAGCATATTTTATGAGACTCAAGTCATAATATTAGTAAAATCTAATTTAAAATGTTTTATTTTATTAATTACAATCTAATTTTTAAATGTTTTCCTGTTTCATTATTCTATAATAATAAATATATTTACTTTGTTAAATATCATTATTTCATTGTAATCATTATAAAATAATTAAAAATATTTCGAAAAAGAGTGTTAATTCCCAATCTCCTTCTCTAAAAAATATATTTCATATATGATTAATAATGTTTTAAAATAATTTTTCATCCTCTTTATGTTCCCAATTAATGATTTATTATTTGTAACCGATTATAATGAAATTTCAGGTATTATATCAATTTGATGACTTTTTTTCTTATATTACTCACCCCTTATGTACCATTAACATATATAATATTTTGTTAACTAATTTGTGAAATTTATACAATATGATATTCTACTTGTTACATATCATCGAGAATGTATTTATATATATGATTTTAGGGATCTGTATGTTTTTCTCATTACAGTGAATTTAATCATTTTATTTCATTTACCTTATATTTTCTATTTCTTTATTCCCTATATCAAAATTAAAAAAATATATATATGTTAAATATCATGGATATTTCATGTATTATCATAGATATTTTATGTATTTACATAGATATTTCATGTATTATTTTTCCATCCAATGTTTATTTCATCTTATAAATCATGTTGTTTCAAAACAACTATAAGAATGTTTTCATACCACAATATGAGATATCTCCCATAAATGACTAGCTAACTTGAATTCATAGCTAGGTGTTGTTCATTTTAGGGTTTTTGATGGGGGAATCATTGAAAAAAAATTTATCACTATAGTATTTTACAAAACATTGGACTTTCACTATGTAATCTGAAACACCATAATAAATCACTTCTTTGAGAACTAGAATTATGAATTCTGCAACAATCTAATAGCTTCAATTATGTCACAATTCACAGACATTATTTCAAGGAAAGAACACAAAAATATTCAAATAAGTGGAAAATAGTACAAGTAATATGGATTCAAAAATATTACATTGTTCCAAAAATGTTTATAAATTCTTTATTATTAAATAGAAACAATATTAATTTTTTTACATAAATCAATAATAGAAATATTGAGCTTTATCAAACAAAAAAGATCAGAATCTTCTTCCTATTTTCTTAATAATTTTAAAAGTATTCTTTAAATACTCAAGATATTGTCACACATAAATAAAACTATTTTCAATCCACTGCAATTATTTCTTCATTTCCTCTATTAATATTCAAAATAAATAGGAATATTATTTCATCATTTTATAATATTTATCATGCATATTTAACACACTGATTATATAAATATAAGAAGTCATTATATCTAACTTAATTTCCAATTATTTCCTTATAGGTTTTTTCTTTTGATGAGGTTAGTTTTATCAACTATCGTCCATGAAATTGATTTCTTTATTGGATTCAAGTAAGTTTCTTCAGGTTTTAAGCTCTATCCCAATTTCAATTTGGTAATTTGTGATTTTTGGTTCCATATATTTCCGTATTGCATTTTGTATCTCATTAAGGTTTATTTGATCCACCTTTTTTGAAGGTGACATACATGTGTATGAATATGTAATAATATACATATATAAGTCCCCCATAATATATATTCACTCATGTATGTATGGGTTTATATATTGGGGCTTGGAGTTATTATATATTTATTTGAAAATGCATACATGTGTAAGTGTAAAGGGGAATATTCAAGTATAAACATATATCTAAGGACTCCCCTGTGCATATTTTTCCATGAAAATTTGAACATTGGGGCTTGGTTTCCTCATATATATGTGAAGGTGCATATGAATGAAGGAGGTAAAAAGGATGATTTGATTTGTTTTCATCAAAAGTAGCGTACGTTGAGGATAAGGTAGGCTCCCTATGCATAACTAATTAATTTGAATTCCATAGTTTCTTTTTTGGCTTCAAAATATTGTTTTCATTGTTATATAATGTGTATATTCAATGAAAATTGGTTAATTTGTAATTTCAACTTGGTATCCTAACATATTCATTGGTATCTAAACATCGTTCATTTCTATTAGTAGTATGTGAGAAATAATCACTTTCATTAATGACCAATGAATGGATATTCTCTCCCTAATCTATATCATTCCCTCATATTAATGGAATCTTTACAACACAATCCACAAAATACCATGTATCTTCCCTTTAATTTTACAAAAGATAAATAATTGTTGTACTCACATAAAAAATCATTCTACTTAAACCTCAAAATATTTATTTCTAATAAGATAAATAGACTAATTCATCATCTCTTGATGGTATGGTACATCCATTCTTCCTCACAATATATCCTCAAAAACTCATCAGTTAGAAATAAAAAATCTGAAATATATACATTTATAGTAGGTTTGAACTCATGAGTAGACTATTAAACACCATCATATTTGACTTCATCAAATGGTGAGGCACGTATTTCTACCTCAGATACTATTGGTAAGGTAGGGATAGAAGAATCCACTCTATGATTCATCCCATGAAAATCTATAGGGATTTCATCATCATTTTCTTCCGCCTCTCCTTTATTTATAATAACTACTTTCATTCTCAAGGAAGAATTTAGGAATAATATAAAGATTATATGACTATTGACTAATAAAAAGAAATAATGAAGAATATGGGTATGTTATATAGTCTATATAATACACACGAATGAGATGGAAATGAGACTATTTAAATTGGTATGGAATTCAAAGAGATCTTATGGACCAAAGTGAAATTGATTCCAATTTATGAAGTGGGAAATAAAATACATTCACTTTATTATAGATTATATATCAGAGAGTGTAATATAAGTGTAAGCCTAAGTGGATTAGTAAGTGATAATTTATATTATTATTAGTAATGTATTCCATGATATGATGACTTGTACTAGATATATGTCAGTCAGGATACATGAATTCTAGAAATTCAAGATACTAGTAGAGTATTAGGATTGGGTTTTATATGCAATATGTTATGGTTCCACATCCAAGACACCCAATCCTCACATAAATCCACGTCTATGACGTTGAATGAACCAGGTAACCCCTCTAAACTCTACTTGAGTTTATTTATATCCTTCTTTTCATCTCTTCAAACCCATCTATTCCCTCATATGCCAACCAACACCCCAAAAATTCTAATATCCTCTCATACAATCACCTCCATTCCAAACCACAAAAAAAATATGATTACCCTTACCCAAACCCCTATCTAATCTTTTAGTCCTTACCCTCTACAAAGATCATCGAAAAAAATTCAACCACCCTTCCAAAAGAAGATGACCAAGACCACCAACAATATAAGATATTATTGTATAAACACACCATATATTGCAATACCATGCTTACCCAACCACAACTAAACCTACCCATCCACCACCCAATCCATCCTATATAACATCATCTAGAATGTTGTATTCTCAAAACCATATCCATATTGAGCATTCAACCCCTTACTCATCCTTTTGTGCAGTATTACACTAATTTCACCTCTATCTTTACTTATGCTTCGCAAACCCCATTTATTGAGATAGTCTTCGGAAGCCATAGATGTGAAGGTTTCAAATAAATAAAACCATCGTTATGTAGGTTATTTTATAAATTTACATGGGAAGAAATATATTTGAGTCTCTATAGGCTATATGTTCCGAAACAAATTATCAATGTTTGAGAAGAAGCCGACAAGAATATAGTTTGATGATGATAAATCCCATCCCAATTAACATATATTCAGTTTTTTCCACTCGTACAATAGATTAAAGGAACATGCACGATATAGCTAATATGAAGAAAATGAAGTTGTTGACCCCCTCCTCTTGATTATATATTGGACTATGAAACCCTCTTGGATTTCCATGGTTGATTCATAGGTCTCAATTAGTCGATTAAATTTACATATTTTGTATATAATTTATAGTCTGGTAATTATTAACAACATGAAAAAGTTTGGATTATATTTTATAATCCACAAAATGATGTCCAAAGGTAAAATAATGTGTGTCATGTTTTTTACCATTTGGGGAAGAACCTTGGTTCATTTTCACCATTTATATCTCCTGCCTCACTTGAAATGATATTTCTTATCGATTAATCATTATTTTCTAAGATGATATTTTGGAAGAAGAAAAAAATGGTGTATGTGGAATTATGATTTCACATCCTTCATAGAGAAGGATGAGGATCATGAGTGTCATTCACTGGATGCCTCATATTGTTAACCTCCACCACCACTGAGGACAAGAAAGGCCTCTACTATCTAAGACACACCATATTTAGTCTCCCAACAATCGTTGAATACATATTTTGGGATAAATAATAGTACATGATTGCACTGAAAAATATGATATCTCTTGGAATCCATTTATATTTAAACTCACCACCAATTCCACCTTGTACCTCTATTAATATAATATAACCTCCACCCACATTATCCACAATGATAACCACCACCTACCTCCATTAACATACCCCACTTTTTCAGTATTATTCTATCATCTTCCCCCCTTCAAAAGCATCCCACAAATATCCCCATTTGTGTACACATCTCAAAGAATCCATATCTCTATTAGAGTCTATATTCAAAGGACACAATAAATCTTGAATATTAGGAATAAAACATATTAAATATAAATCACTTGAATATATAGAAATATTCCATTTTCAATTGACATAAAATATTAATAATGTTTTAGAATAGATAAGTGTATCATGGTACTTGTATAAGGGGAATAACATCCTCAAATCCCATTCATCATACTCAAAAACTTGTCTTTCTATTTTCATGAACTAATATGATTCATTATTATACTTCAAACATACTCATAAACAAAAAAAAATTAAAAAATATTTATGATTGGTTACATGATTTTTTACTCTCTTTTTCGAAATCAATGAGTTTTAGTTAGGTGACGGGTGCAGTGCAGTGTGCAGGGTGTATGGTGTGGAAGGATGCATTAGGAACACTATTGTTTGTAAACTAAGTTATATACATGGTTTGGAACCATGGAAGTAGAGGTGATTCTATTTTTTAGAAACTTTATGTTATAGTAACATTTAATAACCATGGAATTATATGAATTTACATAGTTTCAACCATATAGATTAGCCTCATTCCACTTTTTCATACCATGGAAATATATTTCACTAGAATTACCTACAAAAAAGTTTAAAAAATGGATTAAGATTTACTTCCATGATTTAAACAATTTTTATAGGTCTATATCCATATTTTAAAGCTCGTTCTATGATTTCAATGCAATTACATATATCAAAGGTTTCCAACCATGAACATTGGTGTACTATTAGAGTGGAAACCATAGATATAGTTCTATAGCTGTGGTTTCACATTGTGAAAATAGACATGGTCCAATTTCCATGACAATAGGATAAATGGTTCCCTAAACCATGGATATTAACTATTTACACGTTTAGGACCTATATCCATTGTTATAAACAATGGAAATAGCATTAATTTCTTATATCTCAAATTTTTCATGTTGATGTCTGAAATAACCCTAGGAATTTTAGATAATTAGCCCCTTAGTAGAAAACCATTTTTAATTCCCAACCTTTTCACAATAGGAGAAATTCAAAGGAACTCTTTTATGCCACACAAGAGTTATAGTGGATTATTGATGTTGAGAACCACTATGAGACTCACCATGCTTCATATTTCCATAAATGAAATTGATTGAACAACCCCTTGAGTAGAAATTAACTCTTATCAACACTAACTTACCATTCATGTCAAGTACCACCACCAACACCCTATCTAATATGTTAACATATAAAGTGATCTACTTTTTGAAAACACGTGGATGTATATCATGTTGGAGACCCATCTATAACCATTGAGCCTTCATCTTTCCCTTTTATACAAACATTGATGAAAACTAAAAAATCCGGGAAATGATATTTTCATAATGTGTCATGGTCTTCTCATCTTAATGGAGGTTGATAAACTCTATATAATTAGAAAGTGTCCTAGATTCTAGATGTAATTGATTATTGAAAAGAACTCTAGATTTATTCCACTCTAAATCCACATTCTTCATAATCAATACCATCTAATCCCACTATTTCATTCAAGTTCCTTCCAGCATAGAGGTACCACATTTCACTATAATCAGATTAATAATCTATATAAAACAAAAATGGTTCTCTACATGTTGAACCAATCCCTAGCCTCTAGGGGACCATTAGTTCCTTCAAAATCAGGGTTCTTTTGGAGTGGATACTCTTAAAATATTATGATATTCATCCCTTTATGGTTTTTAAACTTGATACATGATGGGAATAGATCTGAGAACCTATCCTAAAGCATGGGCATCAGACAGAATAATCTCAACAAGACTCTGGTACACATTATTATCTTCTAACAATGCATCATTCGTATCTTACTCCGAGGGCCTATTCACATGACTTCTCAGAGGAACTATTCTAAAAACATCAATATAATAGACTAAATATATCAAAATATTACTTCAATCAATTACTCACAATAGAGAAATTGGAATGTCGGTACAATTAAGTAAAACTTCATGATTTTTAGTCTAACGTATCCTAAAAAATATAATAGACTCAACTAGAATCAGATCAACTTATTCCTCCAGATTCCTTTCCCAAAAACACATAGTGACTTAAGGATTATTATTATGATATTTTATTTGATCCGATACATAAATACATCCTATGTTCTAAAAATCCTATGTCTTATCTACTTGGAAAACCAAAAATGCATTCAGAAATTAGTGAAAGATTTTTAAACTTCTCCATTGTTTCCATTTTGTCACAAACCATCCTGGATACCCTGCTACCATGATACCTAAGTTGGAAATTACATATCTTGAAGGTGATTCACAATCCCCAAAGGTCAAATACAAGAAACTATGATAAAAAAATATCAATGAGATTATAAAATTTACAAAAAAAATCATAACATAAAAGATAAAAGTTAGTATGCTCAACACCCTGAAAAGAGAATGTTCTAACTAATGAGTAATATAGTAATCAAACAAATAGATAAACATCTTAAAGAAAACTAAAATATCAACCAGACACTATTCTTATAATATTTTATGTAACAACTGGAAAATAGCTCAATCATTCCCCATCATCAGTCTATTGTCTAAACGATCAAGAACACCCCCACCTCCAATTGGTATTTTACATTTCCTTGGACAAGGAATAAGAATGTCTACAAATTCCTAATGGAAATGGTAGAGTTTTAGTTATAAATCCTAGTACAGTCTCATGTATTTTTCCCTAATCAATTCCAAAAAATATTAAACCAATAATTATACCAATTTTAATAAAAAAGTCATTTCATGGAATTAAAATATTTATAAAAAATATGATATTCAACAAAAATATGAAAAATATAACAATTAATTCATATATAAATATTTTATATAATGTAATTTATATAAATTAGATTTCATGAATAAAATATTTCAATGAATCAATGACATATCTAATAAAATAATGTAAAGAAAATAACATGACCTAGAGTCTAGGAGTACATTAGTTTCTTATTAATTAGATCCTCACACTTCACATTAATTTACTCAGCTATAGTCAGGTATTGAAACACAAATATAATCTAATAAAGGAACACATCATGGGATGTCTACACCCAAATAGGGGAACCCATCATGGGTAGTCATGGTTGAATTATTTTAGTCATAGTTGTCATCATACGTCCACTGCAAGTGGATTAATGTCCTATAATGATTTTCCCAATAACCTAATATCTTCCTAGGATACCATGTGCATCAATAAATCCATCAATATATCAAATTCTAAATTATTTATTTGAAATAATTTCAATATATAATTTCCCAATTTTATTTTTCATCATTCCTTCAAATATGAATACAAAATAATAGTATTTCATCACATTATTCCATTTCTTATCACTTCACTATTTAGTCTATTATCTAAAAATCAACAACCCATCATTACAAAAAATCTGTTTCCAAATACAGAAATCATTTTTCCTGAATTCATCCCACAATTTCAATTCCATTGAAATTGGGGGTTTTCAAAATTCTCAATCCCAATTCAAATGAAATATTGAATCATCTTACATAAATGATTTGAAATAAATAAAAAATTCATTTCAATTTAATCAATCAACATAAAGTTCAATTGTAGGGAAAAAATTTATGGAAGCACTTACCTTTAATTCGAGGGATCACAATAAAATACACCAATAATGGGGAATTCGAATAAATAAAGTGGGAAAAAAGATATATGAACACAACCTTGAATAAATATCCAATTAATAGAGTTTATATTCATAAATTACCAGATGATATATCAAAATATACATAGAAGATAAAGGTAGTTTGTAATAAACTATAACAGAAGAGATGCACTTACCAGAAGAGATCCCATGAGATCAGTATCACTTCGATCAGCTAAGAGAAGGGTTTGAAGGGGGTAATTCAGCTATTGAGCAATTCCAAAGTTAAAAATTAATTATGTTCATGTGGGGTAAATTATCCTCATAAACTGGGGGTTTGGTATTTTGAAAATAAAATCTGAATGAATTAAAAATATTCTGTATGGTTTTTCAGGGAGGTTTATATGAATTGAAAAACTATGCACTATAAATGTGTTCCTATAGTGACCTTGAATTATCTTATATAGATGTTACATAATTTTTTGGAACATTTATTACATTATTAAAACAAATTCTTAAGGATCCTAATGGTATACCCATATGGAAATAAAAATTCATAAATAACATGTTCATTACTGAATTGCATCATCTTCAAATAAGTAATTCATATCTGGACTTATTAATTGAAACATCATACATAATACATGTCTTCATAACCTTAGGAATTAGATCATAATAATGGATGATCTCAGATACTCAATAATTGTAAATTGAGAAGACATGTCAGCATAATGTGAATATATGAAAAACTTTTGAAAACCATTCCACACATATCAAGAATCTAATTCAAGAGTCATGTTATATATATTGGAAACTCTAAAGACAGGTATCAAAATATAATCAAAGTACATGATCCATGAGAGCACAACCTTGTCATAATTCACAGATTATTTTTCATACACCTAACCATAGAATAACATTTCCATTGTAGTCAGGGCTCGCTGCTTGTAATTTCATAGTGGAATGGGTTCCCTCCCTAAACCATCATAGTAGTCATGCTTCAATCCTAATACCATCATAGTTGTAAAATTCCCATACATAAGAGGATTCACACCCCTTTTTAGTCATTTCTATCCCATGAGATATAAATCATTACCCAATGAATTGGAGAGATATATAGATCCCACCCATCTCATAATAAAAAAAATTATATGTTTCACAAGATCATAAAATATTCCTCATATCATAACCCATGAAATCAGATGGGTTTTATAAATGTTTCATAATATAGTATAATGTGGAAGAGATATAGGTTTAATAATTATTTCATCAAACCATAACACATAGAAAAAGAAATAGGTTTCAATAGAATTTTTTCATGGTATAACCCTTAAAAGAGAAATGGGATTCATAAAAATATTTTCAAAATAAATCATTGAGATAATTATTAATAATTTTCTCCTTGGACCATATCCAAAATAAATCATAGTTAACATCAATTTATGTAATCATAGATGGAAAATTAATTTCAAATAACATTTAATCCATTTATTAAAAATAATATCCTTTTTAATTTATAAAAATACAACCTAAAAAATAAAATTTTCTGGAAATCATTTCATTTGAAAAAAAATTAAAACCATATAAATAAATATTTAAGGAAAATAATATTCATTAATAATAGAAGTTTCATTCATGTCCAACATATTAAGAAAAATTTTAATTTCACATTTTTTTAGTAAAATCTAAACTATCATTATTTGGAAATTGAAAAAGATGATTCCTTTGAAAAAAATATGAAAATAATGGTAAATCATTTATTCTAAAAGTAATAGGAGAAGAGTAAACCCTTTTTAAAAATATTTTTTTAAATAATTTTCTTGGGATAAAATGGATTTTTGAATGAAGAGAGAAATAAAATTTGATTTTCTCAAAAATAAATTCACAATTAATTTAACTAAAAAGAGTTTATTATTTTTAAAATTAATATCATTAATAACCATAGGATAATAAAATTCATGAATATTTCAATATTTAGGTCATTATATTTTCTCATCGTAAATGAAATCATAAAAAATCTCGGTAAACGATGAGATTGTATCATGAAATATTTACCACATTGTAATATTTAAAACGTAAGAACCATGAGGGATGAACATAGAAAAATAAAATAACATAAGGATAAGTATATTTTGTGTATTACTTGTCAATGGGGTTTTATATTGACCTCAAAAATGTAGATAGGTTCATAGAAACATACATCTCAATGAGGTAATACTAAGAAAACAATCCCTCGCCTTAAGTCACGACAATCGTTATACACTTTTGAAACTCCAATATAATAAATATAATTTTATAATTAATATATTATAGAATCATCATTATATATCATACCATATATTATTTATTTTTTTCATTTTATTATACTTTTATTAATAATTCATTGTTAAAGTTGAATTTTGGGTAAACCCCACTTTTCATATATTTATTGATTTATTATTTTCTATCCTCTTAATTAGATAACAGTTCCATAATATAAAAATTGTTAAAAATTATATAAATGTCATATATATTCAATATTTTTTTTATTTAGAGTGATATATAAATATTATATATAAAAAATATAATAGGCCGTTCATGGAGACGGTAGATCGTTTGTACGCATGAACTTTGTAACCATTTTAAAAACTGAAAGAGAGAATGAAAAAAAGATAAAAAATATATTGAAAATAAATAATATTTTCCACTCCAATTGTATAAAATATTTTTATTAAAATCATCCTTATTACCTACCATGTAAAATTTTAAATAATCATGTCGCTTCATGTGGCGATAAGCAGCCATACCCACAAATGATGTTATGGTATTCCCAATAAATGTTAGGTAATAACCAATATATTATATTATGATTATAGAAAAATATTAATATAATTAATATCATATATAAACATTTAATCCATCAATAATTCAATCCATGAGAGGTGGTAATGGAAAACATTAATTACATCTGTTCACTAGATGATAGTTCGCAGTACACACGAATGATGATTTCGTCACCCATTTGTTTTAAGAGGATATAGTTATAGGTATTTTCCATAAAATAATATCATATAAAAATATATAATATAATTATTTTTTAATATCATCATTTTTTAATAACAATTAAATGAGATGAAGGAAGAAATGAAATAAAAAAGATCGATGTTAAATTTAACCTCTTCCATAGATAACCTCCATAGGTTTGTAACCAAATCCATCATGGGTTGGATTTCATAATAATATAAGACCAAATGAAGAGGGTGCATAAGTCAATAAGTGATTTTTTTTAAGCCATGTATGAACCAAAATGGATTTTAATAGTAATGAAGAGCAGATATGGGTGTTCTTTTATAAGTGAGTAGAGTTGCACACTTATAATTTTTAAATAATGAAATGGTGTACCCATGATTTCCCAAGGAAAAAGGATAAAAAATGGGAAATTGTAGACAATTATTTGTTATAATGTCTAAATATGTTCATAAAATAGACTGACTCACTTTTTAGGTTGTATTAACCCAAATCATTTCAGTTTAACCCCTCCCCCTAAGAAAACACATTTTAACCTTAATAAAAGTAAATATTATTTTTTGTTCTTATTATTTATCATTGTTAAAATTTATATTTTAATTATTATAGAATATAAATTATTATCACAATGAATATGAAATAATTTTTTTCAAATTATATCCCTATAGGTGGAAAATTTAAATTTAAAAATAATCCCCCAAACATGATGAGAAATATGATTTTCAAAGAAAGAATGCTCAAATGTTTGAAATCTTTTATATAAGAAGTTAGTTTAAATTTATATAAATTTAACTAAATTGGATTAATATATGTGTAATTTAGCTAATTTCACATTACAAAAATATTATATTTAATTTAAAACTATAAATAAATTATTCAAATATATAGTTTTCAATTAAAATTTAAAAATTTTCACCCTACATCAAAAATGATACTATAAATAAAAATCCAAGAAAATATCTCTAATATAACACTTAAAATATTATTTCAAAAAATAATTGTATTTTATGTACAAAAATTTCTAAAAGTATCCAAATTTTGATTTATTATTTTTTTAAAAAGTAAAAAAAACCTTTCTTAGAAAGTAGTATTTTCGGAACATATAAAGGCATTACAGAAAATTATATATTATATTATAAATATATAATATTTATTTAAAACCAATATAATAAAAATTTAAAAATTAGATATTAATATTAATATGTATATATTTAATGTCTAGGTAATAATGTTCACATTTAAATAAATATATTAATAATATATCATGGCCATTTTAGAACATAGTGATGTGTGTAACACAAGCTAAACTCGATGCTTCATATAAAGAGACATATCAATTAAATTTAATTCATTTGAAAATAATAATTCCAAAAAACATGGAGTGTTACATTCTACTGACTATAAAATGAATTTATCCCTCATAATTCAACATTTTGGAATCAACGAAATGACGATACTTCTACCTCCTCATAACAACATGTTCACACATAGTTTCTTAGAACTAGTAGTTTCTCAAAAAAAATTACCAGGTGAGTACAAATGTTTCCTATAGATTTCTATGTATGATCAATAATATCTATCAATTGTTCATAAAAAGAAATTTATCACTTTAGGGGTAAAACCTATGTGTTTAGTACTTTCTAAGGGTTTGGGGTTAATTCATTTGGAGAGATTCATAGAACATATCATGGACAGGAGAGAGGTTTAATGGAACCAAAAACTGATAGGATATCATCCTGATACAACAAGGAGTTTCCAAGGGCCAAATATACCTAGGGATTGTTTTCCATTTCATCCCAAATCTGATAACCTTTTTCCATGGATAGATTCATAGAAACACCATGTAACTATCTTTAAATTATATATCATGTCATCAATTATTAGCATAACTTTTCTTATCACTCTAATAATCCATGATGTGTTACTGAATTCATATACAAATATTTATAGTTTCATCATATATTTCATGTACAAATATCATATTTGTCAAACATCATTTAAGAACATTAGTTCTCTATAAAACATTCTATATAGGTCTTTATAAGGGGACAACTCAATTATCGAGTGAAAGATATTGTAACATGAAAACTCAATCGGAGAAATAAATTGAGCTCGAACTCCTTTTAAATCCAAATAATAGGATCTCAAAATATCATATAGGGTTTTAATTTTTTTCATTGACTCACCATTTTTATGAGGAAGATATGCAGTGATGAAACTCTTCTCTTTATTAAGAGCGTGCCAAGGACTTTTCCAAAATATTCAGGTAATCCTAAGATCCGGATCAGACATAATGAAATTTGGAACCCCATGAATCCTTAAAACTTTATTAATGTATATCATGGATTATTAATCCTGATATAATTATTCTTAAATACAGATTAAGTGTGTTGACTTAGTAAGGTGGTCAACTATAACACATATAGTATCATGTCTTTAATATATTTTAGGGACTCTAACCAAAAATCCTGGGAGTGGTTTTACCTTTTCCACTATTTTATGGGTAATTTAGATGAAATACCATTTGTTTCATTACCATATATTCCAAATATATGAAGAAGCAAGTAACCATCACTTTGAAATCTATCTTAATTCGATCCCACCAAAAGTACTCTTCCAAATATTTTTATATATTCATACATCCATATTGAATAGAGGATACTGAACTATGAGCTTACGGTAACAACTTCATCAAATTTACTATTGAAGGAACTCATACACTATTACGAAACCTTGTCATTATAACATGATTAGGGTGAAACTCAAGAACATTTCTAACCATAATTTCACCCCATATATCTTTATTCTTTTCCTCTTTAATAGTCACATGGATAGATGATTGGACATTCAATTGAGAAAGATATTATTTTCCCTATTCATTATGTTTTTTCATATTCATCCATTTTATATTTAGGAGTATTGGATCTTTTGGGATCCTCATGATAGGTAAGCAAGAATGATCCTTTTTATCAAAGAATCAACCACCTTGTTCTACTTCCCATGGTGGTAAGGTATGGAGAATTCATGATCATTAATCATCGATAACAATCATTATTAGTACATATTCAACTCTATATATGTGAATATTTAGTTAAAAAGTTATTATTGTTATCTGAAAAAAAAACTTTTCTCTAAAAATATAATGACCCTATATCTATAATATAAAAATTACCGACAGTAACTCAAAATCAATAGATGGGTAATGTTTATCCATAATATTAAATTTAATGATACATTAGTTATAACCATGTTATTATTCATAATAACACTCCAAAATCCCTTATTTTACACATCTCTATATATTAACAACCCATAACCAATACATTGTAATATAAGGATAGGTGTTCGAACTAATCATATCTTCAGTTTCATGAAATTTGTCTCGTATTCAGCTGTCTAGAGAAACTTGTATCCCTTTTGAGTTACCATGGATGAAGGATTATAAATTCATGAGAAATACTCCAAAAATTGTTAATAATATCCAACTAAAATAAGAAAACTACATATGTCATCTACTGTGGTTGGTATAGTCCAACACATAATACCCTCTATCTTTTATGGATCTACAGAAATACCCTTTCTAGAGATTACATGACATGAAAATGAATCCTTTTTCATCCAAAATTCACATGTTGTAAATTTGGAATGTTGTTTCTCCATCATTAGGGTCATTAGTAAAATTATCATGTGATCTTCATGCTCTTAGTTACACATTGAATATCCAAAACATCATCTATACAGACTACCAAGAATTGATCAGGGTAATTTATAAAGACTCTATTTACATAATCCATTATTATAGTGGGGTAATTATGTAGGCCGATTAGACTCAATATATTTTCATAATTTATATGCCTTTTATGGAATATTATGTTGGTTATATCACCATTATTGACCCTAAATTTGTGATACCCAAAATGAATTTAAATATTGAATTTTTATTGAGTTCCACAATGTTGATCAAACAAGTCATCTATATGGGGAAGGTGATACTTATTATTGATCCTGATCTTGTTCAGCCCCTGATAATCAATACTAAGTCACATAGTTCAAACTTTATTTTTAACAAAATGAATAGCTTCACCCAAAGGTGACACACTTTTCCCAATGAATCCATTTCATTCTTGTCATGGATTTTATTTTTTAATTTCTACAACTTAATCAAGGCCATTATATAGGGATACATTAAAATTTGAATTCCACCATTTATAAGTTATAATAAAGACTCAATTTCATTATTTTGTGGAAGAATCAAAAACTATTCTATATATACATCAAACAAATTCATAAACAATATGCATACCATCAATGAAATTTTTCTCCCAAACCATCTTAGATTAACACACATTCTAAATGAGAATTAAAACTCATATAATGGACTTCATCTCCATTGGAAGTTAATATTTGTTTTCAAATTATTATATTGACACATGTAGGTATGGAATATCAAAAGTGATTTACCATGATCAATAATTTCTGTTATATTTATATATATAAATAAAATCCATGCATAAGATGACATCAAATTCAATGAGAGTATTAATAAAAATATTTATAGGAAGCGCATTCACAACAAAGTTAATCGGAGAGGAATCATAATGTTTATATATGATCATCACACCATTAGGGGTTTTCACTACTAATTATACATATAATTATTTATGTGGTTCCTTCATACCCTTATAAAATTACTTTTACAACAAACAAATGGTAGATCAATTATCAAATTAGATATTAGCAATTCTAGAGTTGATGATGTGTGTAACATTCACCATATCATTGTCACAACCCTAATAAAAAACAATGACCACATGATATTTCTATTTATATTGTAGTTTAAGAGTTTCCTAAAATCAATCATCATCATTGGACTTTAGATTTTTTATGTGGTTAGTATAGTTCCTAGACTCCTTAAAATTGAAACAATAGAGTGTGGGTGGTGAATTCTGTGCATCTTTCACTCAATTCGTATCAGTTTCTAATTTTATCCTATCACATCACAGTAAATTTCATGATGACCATACCTTATATACGTAAAAAATTTATTATTCAACATAATACAATTTCTACCATGATCTATCCAAAATTATGATCATAAATAAAACAACACCTTCTTCTCCCAATCATTATTAAATTGACAATGAAATTTCACTTTACTCTTGTTTTGAATACTATGAGATTGATATGTAAATCCCACCAACATTTCCACCTTGATTTCACATGGAAGAATATATTAATAGATATATATATATTTATATTATTTTTAATTCCATTAAGAGATATTTTTTAATCCATTGTTGAAATAATCAACCATACATTCATGATGGATGATAATATAAATAAGGTGCCTAAAAGGTCCTATTAAAGTTTCTCCATAGGTACCAATAAATTCATCATCCTTTTTAATTTTCTCACATAACTAATTTTCCATCTTCACATGAAGATTACAAAGAAAGTAAATATTGAAAAATAAGTTCCTTAGATTTTACAAATATTTGTAGTCAATTTCATCATCTTCTAATGTACTATTGGATTGATTCCCCCATTAATATGATTCACCTTTCCAACGATAGATAGAAAAACTAACTTTTCCGTGATCCAAACACTGGGGAATAAACAATATTTTTTCATTGGTAATGATCTATTCCTATGAAAATAGTATATCCTAATTCCTACTAAAATAATTTGGATGTTCCCTCTAAAAGGACACAATAGAAGGTTCTTCTCTCCTTTTTTGAGATGGATTTCTATCATGATTCCTAGAGTTAGAATTTTGTGCACCCATAACAAAGACATTCAAAATTCCATCTACCAAAACCTTTGGATTTTCATGAGTAAAATAATTAATTTTTCCACCTTACATTGTATTAACATGGTTAATTTGGGTTCCATCTATTGACTAAAACTATAAATCACATTGTAAGTAACAATAATCATAGTAAAGAACCACAAAATCATGAAAAAACACTTATAAGAGGCATGAACAATGAAACATAATTTTAATATATGATTAATTTGGATTAACCAATTTCATTAATATTCATCTTCTATTTGAATCATTCGTGATGGTTTATAAATTGTTTTTGAATTTACAAAGCATGTCCCTTGGCCATGTAAAACCATCTTTGTAGTAAGGCTTGATGTCTTCCTAATGGTGGTGATCAAGTCCTGCTCAATGCACCCTTTATAAATTTATTACCCCTTATTATATATGTTCCAAAACTACATCTACATTTAGTTTCTATATAGGGATGTAATGTCATTAATTCAACTCTATTTATTTGTTTCTAAAATTCATTGAATTTTTTTTATAAATTAATTCATCTATAGGCTTATCTTTATATGTATCCTTAGAGAAATGTACATAGGGATATCACTAATGTTTTCTCATCCTTGTTTATAATGGTTAACTAAAATATTCTATGATAATAACCATAGTGACTGAGGATTATCATATATAGATAAACCATCATTTTTATGACCTGTTATTACGTTACAAAAAAACAGAGTTGAGGATTGTAAATTTATAGTGCCTCTGGAAACATGGAAAAACAAGCAACTAGTTCACAGGTGAACCACATCATCTCCCACTGAGCCCTTCATATCTATAACCCTTCTTATAAATATCATACATAATAAATATCTTAATTACCTAGTTAAAAGAAACATAATAAAGGGTGATTTCAGATTCTCAATATAGGTAAATAAGGGAGGTGCGTATGCATAATGTGAACATAAGGGTATGAGAAAATGAGAATAACATTTGAAACCCATAAACTGTATATCAAATAACACAATGTATAGACCTAGAATAAATAATTATAAGACATGAATCTTAATATAATAAAATAAAACGAGCTATGAGATCATAACATTGGCATAAGATATGTATTTTATGATTATACATAAGAATAAAAATCATTTCTATAGTAGTCAAGGATCACTTCCAAGGACATTATAGTGGAGTGGGTTCACTTACAAAACTATCATAGTATTTAAGGTTTACTCAGAATAACATAACTATATAAAAATTTCCATACTGAACTAGGTTCTCTCCCCATTGTAGTTATGTTTACCTCAAGAGATATCAATATTTACCCAAATCATTAGAGGGAGATATAGGTCCCACCCATACCATCAAGGAATAAAATTTATGTTTTGCAAAACATCATAAAAAATTTATCATATCCAAATCCAGGAAATGAAAATGGTTTCATAAACATGTCACTGCATCCTAATCTTTTAAAAAGAGACAAGTTTCATAATCATTTCACTGTTGTATAACCTATGGAAAAAATGAATAGGTTTCAAAAGAATTTTGTAATGATATAAAAAATGTAATAGAAAATGGTTTCATAAATAGATAGTCTAGATAACCCATTTACAGAATGAATAATAACGGTATCCTTGGTTCATATCCCTTGAAAATCATATATACCATCAATGGATGTCATCTTAAGTGGAAATTATTTTAAAAGACCATTTAAAACTTTTCTTAAGGAAAATATCATTTATAATTAAAAAATATCTTTTAAAATAGAAATAATTTTAAAAATAATTTTATTTAAAAAAATTCCTTGAAACCATATAAAGAACGATTCAGATAAAATAATTTTCTTGATGATGGGAAGGTTCAATCATGCCGTACATGTTAAAACAAATATAACATTTACATTTTCCATGAAATACAAATTGGAATAGTTTGGAAAATGATGTGAAGAATCATTTGGAAAAAATAAATTTAGTAAACCATAGGTAAAAATGTATTCTAGAAATAGTAGAATAATTGTAGTAAAAATTAAAAACATGGTATTTTAAGAAAAATTATTTCCAACTGAATAGAGAAATAATATCGAATTTTATTAGAACATTTTATCAATTATTTTATATACTATTAAGTGGAATAATTATAATATTAATATAATTACTAAGAAGAGTTTAATAAATTCAATGAGTTGATTTTTATATGGGTCAAAATAGTTTATCATCAAAAACATAATCATTAATAATCTTGAAAAACGATGAGATTCTAACATAAAATATTGACCACTTTGGAAACCTTGAAACATAATCAATATAGAGGAATTTCATCAAATGAAACATAAAATATATTGAGGATAATAAAATTAATGATATTACATGTCAATGGGTCCATATATATTCCTCTTAAAGGAAGATAGGTACGTAAAATAACATATGTTTCAAAGAAGAAAAATTGAGAAAAAAATATGTTACCTTAAGTCTAAACTTTCTTTATACACGTTTGAATATCCTGTATAATAAGTATGATTTTATTATACATATTTTATTAGAAAAACAATGTTAAACTCATGTTTCGGGTAATAACTTCTTTTTTCATATATATTTTTTGATTTTTTATCTTGAGTCCTCATTATTTGATAATGGTTCCATCATCTTAATAAAATTAAACATGATATAAATATCATATATATTACGAATTAATTTATATATATCAATTCATTAAATTTATAGATAGTAAATGAAATGCAATGTTCATGGATACGGTAGGCCGTACATATGCATTAACATTGTTTCCATTTTCCATACTGAATGAGTGAATGAATCGTTAATATTATGTTAGTATTATAAAAACATTTATATAACATAAGTCACAATTTTTCATTAAATCCATATCTATTACATTCCATGTAAATGGTTCATGAATCACATCGCTTCGTCAGGCAGTAGTTCACCGTACACACGAACGTTGTTATCATATTACCACATAATTGAAATAAAAAAGAAAATATGATATTTTGATTAAATAATAATAATGATAAAATAAATATAATATATTAACATTTATCTAGTGTTAAAAATTTTAGTGATAGGTGATGTTGTAAAAATAGGTATCATCGGCTCGTGAAGGTGTATTCCCCATATATACGAATGATGCATTTGTAGCCATTTTTTGGAATATGAGATGGTTATAGGTCGGGAAATTAACATAACTACATATAATTATATATAATATTCTTATTTTATAATATCATCATGTATTAATAATAATTTATGTTGGTGTAGGAAGAAATACAATAAAAATGATCGATGGAAAAAGTTACCTCTTCCTAGGGTAACCTACTTAGGTTTGAACCAAAAGCCTTACTATGATGAATTTATGACCGGAATAAGTCTTATAATAATATATAAGAAAAGTTTTAATTTTATTTACGAATTTATTATCAAAATTAAATAGTTTTTATGGTGTTAATATGAGAGGATTTGGGTGGCCTTTTATAGGTGAGGTGAGTGGTACACTTATAATGTTTTCAATCAAAAATGTGTACCAACATTTTTCAATTTAAAAAACCCCTCCAACATGAACTATTATTTAAAAATAGACATGATATATTCTATAAATGACCAGATATTATATTTTAAAAGTGTCTTTAGTTAATTTTAACCCCAATATTACTAGTTTAACCCCTTGTGGAACCTATTTTTACCTTAATCACGGTAAATGATTTTTATTGTTTTTACTGCCCATCATGTTCGAAAATTATGCATAACCTCTTAGATAAAAATATAACTATGATTCTAAATATTGAATCCATTGTTTTTGAATTTAATTGAAATACATGACAGATGTTAATTTAAAATTAATTCTGGCGATGTAATAGGAAATCAAATTTTTAAAGAGTAAAATGTTCAAAAGATTGAAATAATTTTATATCAAAATTAAATATAAAATTCATTACATAGAAATTAATCAGTCTATTAAGAATGTAATTGAACACGTATAACTATAAAACAGATTTAAAAAATAATATATCATTTAAAATAATTTAAACCAAAAGGATGTTTGCAATTATATTTTACCATTTTTCAGTATTTATCAAAAAAAAAGTTTTTTTTAAAAAATCATTATAATAAAATTTGAAATGATAATTTTAAAATTTATGTTTTATTAATAATGTTATGTATTATTATATTTTTAGAAATAAATTTTATTTCTTTTCAAGAAAACATGAAAAAAAAATTTTGAATGTAGTATTTCCAAATATATAAAGGCTCTATCCAAATTTTTTTATTTTATTACCAATATATTTTATTTATATAAAAAAAATCTATTGAATTTTTAAAAAATATTTATTACTATTTATATCACTATGTTTAATGGATATCCAATAATGGTCATGTTTAAATAATTATTGTAATAATATATCAGGTCTTGTGAAAACTCAGTGTTGTGGGTAAAGTAAGCTAAACTAAATGTTGAAGGTAAGGAAAGATATAAAAGATTTATAATTTATTAGAAAAACTAATTCATAAAAGTTCCAGGTGTTCCCCCATACTGTACTTATGGATAGGGTGCATCGTTTGGCCACAGTATATGACTAACCATTCCCCAATCATATTAACCCTCAATGTCGGAGTGTGAATGTTTTGGATGGGTTGGTTGCATGGTTACACAAAGCATGTTCCCCCATTATTGTGTATTACAATAGGGAACATAATTTTGGGTAACAAAAAATATGGTTCTCCTAAACTATCACTAACTTTTTATAGCCCAATGGACTTCCCAAATTCTCCAAATTTCACCAATAATGCCCCAAAACCAATCCAGACTAAAAGGAGATGAAAATAGGATAAATGAATACCAAAAATAAGGTAACATAATGTCCCACATGTAATACTCAAAGGATAAAAACACAAAGATCCATCCATACTCTTTTCAAATGCTTTTAAACCACTTTATCTTGACAAAAAACTATTGTAACACCTCCTAGTACTGTACTGCGGACATTAATGTCCCTCAAAACTCACATCTAATAGTCTCTGAATTGGAGACTATTATTGAATGTATAATCATGTAATATTGGAGGTTTTACCCCATAAACCATATAAATGATATAATATAAGCACTAATAAACTCCATAACATTAAACCAAATACATTAAATAATATAAAGTTTATATAATCTCTAACAAGGAAAAAAGATATGAAATGATTTAAAAAAAGTTTTACTATAAAAACATTAATAGAAAACATTATCTTCATGAGCTATAAATTATTTCCTAGGGTATGATAATATAAAAACATGTCAATAATTTATAAAAAAATAACTCAAATACGACAAATAGGATCCTCCATGTCAATCTTCAAAATGAATCCTTAAGAATCTGATGTGCATCCATCACACCAACTTACCATATACTCAGGTCTAAGTCCCTTTTATTTTTCTCTAATTAGGATTCATTAAGTCTATTTATGTATTAGAGAGACATTTTAGGGTGGGACTATAGGCTCAATAATCTAAAATTTATGTTGTTCCAAGATAATATCCAAATGTATATAATTTTATGAAATGTGGAATGTATGGAAAAGTAGTCATAATTTTCCGCTTTCTAGACAAGTCATGGGTGATTAGTTTTCCAACATAAATCATTATTATAATAAGATGATGTATCAATAATATAATAATACCTTAAGGGACAATGATGAGTTTTTTTTCATGTTATAGTATAAGATAACAAGTCACTACCATAATCATTGCTTCATTGTGATTGAAAAAATTAAAAAATCTTGCTCAACTAATAATAATACAAAATTCATGACTCAAAACCCATAATAATCTCATATACAACATTCATCTAACCCTATGATAGTGATCACTATAACTACACATAAACTCATGAAAAAATATATGGTGTATTATTAATTTTCTATTTTCAAAATACTCACCCTAATCCACAATTTTGAGGAGGAACCCTTAAATAATAAAACACCTACATATCCTTAACTAATATGTACAAGAACCCAATTTCCTTATCCCATACCATGTGTGGAAGAAGTGATCGCATATTACCACAATCCTAAAAAACAAATTTTATTGTACTATTTGAAAATTTTATATCACCATCACAAAATGTCTTAAAATCTCATCAAAATACATATATGATCATAACAACAGTTATAAATGTCCATAAAGATATCCCAAAACTTGGGATTCAATTTAACCAGAAATTCAAAATATGCACGATATAACAAAACCAAACCCGCACTTACCAACACTAAACTACTTGAGGGACACATCCCTAAACTATAGAGACCAAATATTATGGTTTCCCAATAATTTAAAAATACTATATTAGTTATGATTGTTACACAATGTAATAAAACTCATTCAATAGAAAACTAATATATGAACCACCTATATTATATTGATAAATCTTGGTTGACCAAATATATATCCATATAGTATTGGTGGAAGTGTAAATCAGAAAACTTATCAAAACAGAAAAAGTATGGTATAACTTGTGAATAATGAGAGAACATTGAATAAAATAATAAATACATAAAATAATAGTGACATACTTACACATGGTTACACATTATAAATTATAGTATATAGAATGGTCCATATATTAAGGAAAATCCATCTTCTAGACTAAAAATGCAATAGTTTGGGGGTTAAATTCATTATAATTAAAAGGTCCTCCCCCATTATTTATGTATAATTCTAATCTAATGAATTAATTAAAAATTAAATTTAAAAAACATGAAAGGTCCCACCATGAATCTTGTGGATGCAACTAGAACTCCAACGGAACCCATCAGGGTCCTGGTGCCCCTACAAAAAACATGGTGTTATAGGGATAATGACCACATTATGTTCCACTAGAACTCTAGTATCTTCCCAATGTAGTATTCATGGGGAACTAGTCAAGTGCATATTCCTTCATCAATAACACCATACTACGAAACTAGACTTAGATCCTCCCATAACCACACCAATGGCCCAACTAGGCCAATAAAATTGTCTATGTTGAGGTAGAACACAAAACAACACACCTAAAAATAAGGGATATTAAAAAATACTCATAATTTAACATATATTCCAAAATATATATCCATCAAAATACATACTAACTCAACTATAGCTCATTAATAACACCACCAGATCACCTCGAACAATAATCTTGATATAGCCAAATTCTTCTATAGGTTCTCGCAATCATATGATTCAACTATTCAATCACACCACTTCAATGATACCTAAAAAATGTGTAATACCAAACCATTATCAAACATGTTACCTAATTATTGAACAAAAACAATTACAAGTTTTATCATCTTCACACAAAATTAACATCGTAATCCATTACTGATCATGAAATATAATACAAGTACAATCATAGAATATATATAATAGTAAATTTATATTCTATATATGTATAAAAATTTTCCTCAATCTGATGAAAATGGCTCATCAACCAACGTAAAAAATCCCGACCACTTTGTTGGGTTTCACTCTTCACTTTCCATTACCCACAATTTAAAGCATCCTTCCCACAACCATGTCATGAGAACAGAGATAGTCACCTGATAAATCATCTAAATACTATTATGCTTCTTACCTAACATTCTAAATTCTATCCATATCTAGATCAAAAAACAAACTACAACATCATCTAGAAGAACCTTTCTACATTCACAATCTTCAGACAATCCCAACACCCACTAATTCATTAGTCATATAGAGATGAAATGTTTATTTTATATCTATATTGATAACACCAAGAAGACCTCTCAATCTATTGATGAAAAGATAATACCTTTCTCTAACTAGGATGTTTGGAAATTATATATCCCCACAACCAACTACCCAAAGTATTACTATATATCCAATATAATGTTGTTATTTACCTAGTCACTCATTCATAAACCAAATTCTGTAATCCTGTCAATTCATGACTCATCACATCAGATAATTACATCATCCTGAAAATTATAACTTATTATCTAATGGGATGTCAAATCTATCCAGGAATCAAAAAAGCTAGTGGATCTCATATCATTCTAATTTTTATGATATATGAAATGTACTTGTTAAATTAACCAACAATCCATGACCAATGTACCTCCCCCCCATCAAATAGATGAACTCATGGGATTGGTTCACCGTCAACATATTTCGATAAAAATTTTCAATGGAAATGGATTCAATTTCATTCTTCCCCATCTTATGATATCTAATATCTTGCACTTAAATTTACCACTTGTGTCTCAATATCCCCCTATTAATACACATTTCTAGTTTAACCCTTCACCCTGGTGGAATCTGAGTTTGTTCAATGAAATTATACACCATGTCTATCCAGTTATCGACTTCCTAGGGTTCACCAAATATCTAGAATAAGACTGGGTTATGAGACTAAAACTACCATGAATCATATTCCATGAATGACTAAACTCCCTAAGTCATCTAATTAATTACTTGTATAACCTACACCAAGTTTACTTTGATTTTATCATCCAAAAACTACCCTTTTTCAACTAGCTTCTCTAAATTCTTTGCAACCTACACATTTGGACCATTCTCCTCTCCACCCTAGGGGGTCAATATGTACATACCTGAGTGAAATCAAATTAAAATACAAATAAAACGCTCAAAAAATATATAATTGCTTGATCATTATAAATAAGTAAATATTAAATAAATGATGCACCCAAATATCATATACAGATCCCTATTACCAACTATGTATCATTACATCAAGACATAAACTCCACCTATCCATCCCTAAATAGGTAATAGTTACACCAAAATGATCTACAAAACTGATGTTTCTAGATTTTATAGAATCATGTTTAGCATAGTATAATTTAACTATGATGTTGTACAAGAAATAACTACTTATAAAATTTTTTGTACATTTAATAACTAAATACTTTTTTATAAAATATAATAATCAAACAAAGATTGGCATAAAAACTTCAATGTTGTTTTATATTATATAAATAGTGAATGAACATGGACACTCTCACATATGTAGGAATGAATTTAAATAGTAAACCAAATAAAAAATAGAATTAATATCTTCTCAAAATAATAAACCATGATATTTAAAACCAAAAGAAAGGTCTTAAACCCTCTTAACCTCTTCTTAACCTAAATAAATGCGATATTCTCACTAGAATAAGGTTATTTTCCAAGTCACATTTATCCTATCCCCCAATTTCCATACTCAATATATAAAATAAGAACCCATTTGATACCATTAATAACAACCAATCCCTCTAATAATACCACATTGTAACATTTCCTACATTGTTCACCTCCACCCATGACCATACATGAGGTGATATAAGAAATCACGTGCAACTCCCCAAATACCAAAAGATTCTATCTAACAAAAAGGTTCTATGTTGGGAATGTGGGGATATTTCACCATCATATACAAGGAACTATAATAATAATATATGAAATATCAATAAACTGACCCAAAGTGACAATAACAGAAATAAAGATAACAAAAAAAGTAATAGTTAGCATGATCATCAATAATATAATTAGATCCATAATGTTTTTCAACATTTCGCATGGTTCAATCATACACAATCATCTAAAATATTCAAAATAATAATATTGATGTGGAAATATAGATCTACTAAATCCATAAAATAGTTAGATCCACGAATATCTCATATATATCCACCATATCACCAACCAATATAATCTAATTAAAGGTCCAATTTCATTTTATATATCATAATTCATTATGTATTCAAACATGTCAGAGGTCCTATACAATATGTGATTATAAAATTAGTATGAATACAATTATGTTATCCCTAGATAATATCAACACATATATTATTTCATATGAAGTACAATGTATTGCAACCAAAAAAATAAAAAAACATTATCCACTTTGTGCTTAACTAGAAAATAGTGAGAGGATTACCAGCTTCACCTAGTTATAAATTTGACTGACGTATCAGTAGTATGATCATTCCACAAGGGATGTCAATTTTACCAATTTGTATACAAGTATTATAAAAAAAATATTTTTCAAGGCCTATTACTAAATTACGCATCATGAAACCATGATCAACTAACTATTTTCCACAATTCATTCACAAAACACCCAAAAAATATGATATATAGTGAGTGTCCCGCCTTAGAATGGTGATCCCAATCACCACACCAAACCATATATCTAACATATATTGAATATATCTATCTCTATCTATTATTTAGTGTCCTAACCCTAACACACTCTTCTATGGATGATCTTAATAATAATCTTGTGGTCAACACCACCCAATCCACATCTTGTGTGAACTTGAACCCAATAGACACAAATGAAAATGGTGTCCATCAATAAAAAATTCTACTGATAAAAAACAAAAAAACCTCAATCGAACCACTATTAGAGAATGAAATATCACCATAAAATCAAAAACAATTATTATCATCACCATATAGATACATTGATAACAACAATTAGAAGATTACGTAAAGATATCCTTAAAATCACGTTGTAGTCTATCAGACACTATTAAACATGAATAACCACAAATAACCCTAAATTATGCCTATTATGATAGAACATTCCTTGGAAAACATGTTTTAATGATAGAGAATTCATTTAGTCCCATTTCTATACATTGACACACCCCCACTGATGCCGACTTACCACAATGTGAAAAAACATATATAATAGTATAAGTATATTTGGACCACATTCTTGGTAATGGTAAAAGAATGGTTCTCAAATTCTCTTACCTAGTTTTTCATGATAAATATGAATTAAAAAAACAAAAAATTCCATTAATTATGGTATAACTAGTGAAGAATGAAAAAGGGGTCTGATAAAGTAAGAATAGAAATTTGAAGAGGGGTAATATTACCTACAAAAACACCATAAGATATAATACATTATGAACATCGCTTGAATAGAGGAAATATCCTTACAATGTGAGGAAAAAAAGAAGTATGGGTCCCACTCATTCTTGGTTAAATAGTGTCCCCCTTTATTATTTGTAATTATAATTGATTAATTAACCAAAAATAAATAAAAAACTTATAGGAATGTAGAAGAACATTGGTGGATCCTACTAAGGGTCTTGCTGCCCCTCAACCAATGCACTGATTGAACATCTAGCAGTCATATCGTTTTTTAATGATGTGGGCCTACAACTTGGATTTGGGTGGAGGATTTTCATCATAGCATATTCCCCCACCATCGACCCCCTAATTAAAAACATGACATTGTGCTTCCTTTAACCAATGTAGCACCCTAAATGGGACTATATACACATGGTTTGATCAGTTTTAGACTCAATAAACTGACCAAAAAACTGTTAATTCATTAAATAATACATATATACTTAGTAGGTTACACCCCATGATATTTCATGTAAATATAGAATAATAATTCTAAATAAATTGGGAATAAAAAATTAAATTTATAAATCAGATAACCTAAAGTATGTTACAAATCAATCTCACCATTCACACTCTCAAAATTAAAATACACATATAGTAACCAAAAAATAAAAACAATTACTACAAATGTACCTTGCAACTAGTAACCTAGTAAAGTAATAACCATAACACTCAAATTTCATATGTTTTGGTGTTATTATCTCTTTCACTTTCACTAAATGATATATCAACCACTTCAAAATATCCATAGACACATTTCACAAAAAAACATCATCATAAAAATGTATAAACACGACCATATATCACATTGAAAAGAGACAATCACATACCACTATATTACCACAGTAACTATCACATAACCACTTTAATGAATCATCAACAAATCGCTTGCATATACCATATAACATAACCTCATTCCATCATATAATATATTATATTTGGGTGATAAATATTGGAAGGGTGAGTACATATCCACCAATATCACTGACATCAATGATTTTGGGGATTCACATTGTACCCAAAAACTAATATGGGAATCTATCATGTTTCTGGACTCGGGAACTGGTGCTTATAAATTTTTAATGGATTAAATTAATATATAGTGGGTGCATAATAGTAACCTAATGGTTTAGTTTTTAACACTACACTATACATTCATGACCAAAAATCACATCTCCACCCCTACACAATAAAAAATGATGACACCATTTTCACAAAATAATCGAATGTCTCCATAAAAAATTCATATATAACCATTAAAAACCAACTTCCCCCCATATAATTTTCTATTGGAATCTAAATTTATTTATTAGATTAATTGTTGTAATTGAATTATATTTTATTTAGCTAATGAGTTTTAGTGTCCACCTACTTGGATTTATCAAATCAAATTGGTAGTACCTTCAATTATTTTATCATCACATTGCATTAAAATTAAAATTTATTGTTCAATTAATTAAATGTTTTCAATTTTATTCCATTGTTTTCTTCAAAATGTCAATAGTTTCTGAAAAAATGCATACCTATACATAAATTGACACACTTGTAGCACAATACATTGCCACTAATTTCACTATATCAACAAACCATGGAATACCACATCAGCATCTCTACCTTACCATAAAATAAGAAACTGAATTAGTACCCTAACTATTAACACTATAAGATATAAAAAAAATAATTCACAATAATAAGACATCAACTTCATATTTTCATTCCACGTAATTTATTCAACATCAAACTAACAAAATATATCTAAATAACTATTCCAAATTTACACATATTCTTCCCTTTACAATTTATAGATAATTTAACTAATTATAAGAATGTTTCCTCATTTTCACATCAATTATTTATTCATAGAAACATTGTAGAATTCTAATTAAAAAATATCAATAGTAACTAAGAAACTATTTAAAACATGATTCCTAAACCTCAACTCATTTATTTTAGGTCAAGATCATTATTTCCATTTATAATATTTCAAACAAATCACTTAATGATAATAGTATAATTAAAATTTCACATGAAATTATAAATAAATGGAGATAATATGAACTAATGGCCTCAATTGAAGCATAAAAAAGGAAAGTATTGATTAAAATATGAGAATAAACTATTAATAGAATGAGGTAATATGACATGAAATGATTGTTTAAATGATTCAAAACTCATAAAAATATCCCACCAATTATAAGATTAAGATAATAACATTAAACCCGTCATAAAATTCTAATAAATAAATCTTAAGAAAACATTATAACATACTTAGAAAATATTATTTAAGAAATAATAAATGAAAATAAGAATAATGACACCATAGGTTACAAGATATCATCTATCTGAGACAACATGAATAAATATCATTAAGGATTCCAAATAACACAAAAAGAGAGCCAAAATATGAAAGGGGTATTAATAATTCCAATTGAATTGATTTATAAGTGATAAAAAACCCAATTTTATAATTAAAAAGGTAACTAAAAAACATGTCATGAAATCCTCTTTTCATAAAAATATAAATAAATTGGATAGTTCTCAAATAAATGAAGTTTTATAGCTCTAAATGTCATGGTGAACAACTATGAATGTTTTTTATGACCAAAAAAAGACTATATCATAAGGGAATATATCACTTTTAAATTCAAAAACCACCGAACATCCTGAATAAATATTCTCCCATATTTTTTGATCCATATATCCTATAAATAGAATCATGGAAAATAACTGTTATTATGGCTAAAAAATGAAAAATTAGAAGAAAAAATAACATGTAAGAGACGGGGTGTTATGGTTTAAAAAAACTCATTACACCATAAAACTATGAATAATAGTGAAATTAATTGGTCATAATATAAAATGATAACTCATTCACTTTGGCTCCACTAAATAAAAAATTACAATATAATAAGAGGACGTTATGGTGTGATTTTTTATCTGATAAAATATTAACATAAACACCACTTCTCATTCAAAACACCCCCAAAACAATATCAGAATCTATAACACCCCATAACCAAAATGTAGAGGGTAAATTAAAATTGGGTCTCTATAGGAATACTTTTATATTATATATCAAATTAATACATATTTAAATATCATATAAACAAACATTGATTATAAATATAAATTATAGTTTGAATTGCATGTATTTAAAAAATTTAGAAAGTCTCACACTCATTTAGTATTTCTCTATACATACTATATATACATTGGATCTTTCATTCAAAAACATAATTATATTACGTAGAATATTATGAAATATACACTTCTAAACTACTAAGTGTATTAAGATAAAATTAATATATTATGTTCATATAATGTGAACTATTTTCTATTGTTATATTTTTTAATATAAAGATGAATTTTCTACAAAAAAACAACAAATTCTGAATTTATTTGGATCATTTAATTTATATATCATATACATGATAGATTTATTTTATTAATGTAATTGATGAAATATTTATAATTAATTATATATATATATATTGAGTATGAATTCATATGATATAAAATGTAATAATTTATAATTTTTATAGGTTTTGATTGTTGTATCACAAAAATTATGTGTAAAAAATCATCACATTAACATTTTGGAATTAATTTTAAGACCATTTAATATTCATTTTTAGATTTTAAACATTATTAAAATACATATCAGGATTATATTACTTTGGTTATATTATATCTTCTAAACATGAAATTTATTCCATCAACATAATGTCATTATTCGTAAATAATATCTCTCTGTAAGATATTTATTAACATTATATTCCTTGATTTTATCCTATTTTTATAAAACTCATCTGACCCATCTCAATTAATAATGATAAAAAATTATTTTAAAAATGTAATAGATCCTTATTTAAACTTTTTAAATTCTTTCAATAAATTTAAATCTACATTCATATAAGTTGAATTTAAAGCCTTATCTTTTCTCTTGTTTTATGACATAACTATATATTTTAAGATGTGAAATTATCATCCAATCCCCTAACAAAATTTAGGATTTAATATTTCCTATTACATAGTAAAATGAATCACTCTGTTGGTTTCATGAAGTATTCCTTTATTTGTGTATATTATAAAATATGAAACTTACAATATAAAGAGATATACATTACAATAAAATTATTTAGGGAGCTGAATTAGTTGTTACAATATCAAATTCATATGAAAAAATATTAGTTTATATTGAGTTGTTACCTAATACTCTCATGTGGGTTGAGAGTCATATGATACCTTATAAATACTTCCTCTCCCTCACTACGTTGGGATGATTTTTGGAATTGAATTTACAACATAGAATACATTCCTCTCCCTATGAATTAGTTCTGAACACCTTTGCAATGTATGTCACACCTTTCAATATATATTAAACCTTTAACTTCATTTAAATTTAAGGCCTTTACATTATGATTTAGTAGAAGAGAAGCATGACCAGGGATGAACAAAGACAATAACTAATCACATACCTCATAGGAATTGTGAATTATCTTTCACACTGTAAGTTCCTCAATTTCAAAGTAATAAGAATTTCCTTGATCATACACTATTTTCCCACCCTATACGATGTAAGAAGATCACTCCTCCACCCTCAATATTATTTTAATCATGAACATGTGTATGTTTTCTATACACCATGTGTTTTTTATCTTAATATTTCTCTATATATTTTTCTGTAATATTTTGAAGGTTCTAATACTCATTTTCATGTGAAATTTAACCATATTGGAGTATGCACAAGGTTTTATCTGATCAAAACCTTGGAGAACATCAACATCAATATGGAAAACCAAGATTTTAAATGTTACTCACCTTATACGGCTCACCTTTACACTTTTTCAATTATATGATTATATTTGTTTCCATACAAGACCAAGGTTGATTTTTATCACATGTTATTTTGAATTATACAATATAGTCATAATGATTTGTTATGCCAACTTTTGTGACGAAATTGTGCTTGTGTTACCATTTCTATATAGGTTTTTCATTTCAAGTTGAAATTGGTAAACTGTTATGATATATTATCCCTTAGTGTGAGAGTGTTGTTTTTTGTGATGATGTTGATGAGGGAATTTAGCATGAGGTGGAGGCATGACGTTGACAATGTTTCATCTCACTGATTTTCTTGATGTAGCCATGATTGTCCAAGTGTTATTCACAATGTGATATCCAAGTTGATTTGATTACTAGATATTCTTGTCTAGAGGACTCAGGTCCAATGTTCTTATTAAGGGATATATAATTATAGTTATCAACTACATACCACTTTGAGGAAGCTGTAATGGGGTTAATTTTGTTAATACTAATATCTTCCATTTTCTTTCTAGCATAGAGAAAATTCATATATGATAGGTGGTTTGTGATGTATTCATTACCCCATGATAGCGTAGTTTTGTATTCTGTGTTTACGCTTGTTAGACAATTATTATCATTATTTCAATGCATACACAATACATTATAACATTAGATAACAACATATTGGTGGTGTTTTACTATGACTTTTACTCACACCAATTTGGGAATTTTGGTGTACTTTTAGATTACATGAGAGATCCAGCAAAGGGAAAGCACCTTGTGGTGGAGAACTAAACAAAGGAGGATAGGGATAGTAGTATGAGAGAGTGTTATATAGCATAAAAATATATTTATTGGTTTATTTTTCTTATTTCACTACATTGGATAGATTTCCACTTTGAGAGCTCTTCTTTATATGACATCAAGGCCATCATTAAAATTCTGCATGATTACAATGATGATTTTTTATTATTAATTATTTATTATATATTATTATTTTTCAATGTAATTATATAGATGGTATGGTCTCACCACTATTATACTCAGTCCCTATATACTTTTTTGTAGCCTCTTATGTATGGGGAGGTGCAAATGAGTTCACCTTGTGTCCTTACTTGATCAAGGAGGTTCATTTTGGTGTGGAAAAAAGTTGTATCATAGAACCGATATTTATTAACATATCATTTCCGATAGATTAATTTTTGATGTAATAAATAGGATCCATGAAGGGTCAAACATGGTATGGATAAATATGTTAATGTATGGCAAGTAATATATAGTATACCTCTAAGTTCCCATACCATTTTGAATTATGTTTTGGTATCAACATTTATAAAACTCATCATGGTTGATACACCAGATATTTACATGAAATTTATGATATTTTTTGTTATTTAATTCATTATGACTAGGTAAATAGCTTTATATGTCACATATGCATATATACATGTTGTTATACCACAAAGGAAGTTCTTTAATGAAAAATCCTTAACTTGTGATGTCTTTTGTGGATATTTCCTTTAGTTGGTTGATATAACTATGTCTCTCCGTGTTGTGTGATATATATTTTCTAAAATTTGGTACTATAATTAATCATTTTGTTATGATAGTTTATATATGATGACTATAAATAATGTGTAGGGATATAGATAATGGTTAGTGCTATGAAGTATAAACATTGGGTAGATGGTATACTCCATGTAAATCCATGTGTGGTCGTATAGACTAGCTTGGACTTGATGTATTTCTAATGATCCTTATATTATATAATATTCGACCTCCTAGATGTTTGGTAGGACTAGTAATTGGTTATGGTTTCCTAGATCCTTCTCCGGCATCATTCCCAGTACTCCAAGAATTTTCTCCTTACCAACTGCCACCAAAATCAATGGTAGACTATTCCAAGGATTTCCATCTCTAGAATCCCCGCATCTATTCCAGAAACAATTTGTCTATTGGATTTTTAAGATTAGTTGGACACCATATATATAATCTTTAAAAACTTCATGAAAACATCATATGGAAAGTTGAATCAAGTAGCATTCATTCTACACGGACCTTCTAAGCATTAGTGAGGAAATATGGGTCAGGTAGGACGATAGGAGGGTCTCACCAGGGAGGACTCAATGAATTATTCTAGGATAATTATACACATAAACATGGATGATAGATCAGTCATATTTGTTTTTTAAGTTTGTGTAGGGCTCCATGATGGTATCAACATATCCTATATGATTTAATAATATCCTTCCATTCTCACCACTTCTGGCCAATAACGAGGGTCATGAGGATAAAAAGTAAAAAATCAGACATAGAACCATCCAAAGATAGTAGGTTTGGATATTTTATTTATCTTTGTACTCAGAGGATATGAGGAAGGAAAAGACCATTTAGAGGGTTTTGGAATATGGATGTGTAGCTGTTCATGTATTCCCTTTTACCACTCATATGGTTGGACCTTGTATTGTTGTTATTGGTTAACATTCTGATGGTAAGAAGAGAATGTTTAGATACATTCAACTGTGCAGTTTCATGAATGTGTAATATATTTGATTCTCTAAAATTTAATCTAGTGTTTTCCCACAGTGTTTAAACTATGTTATGTTCATACACTACAATCATTTATGCCCAGCACCCATGACTCGGTTCTGATACTATGGTAGGAAAAGATTTCTCTAGTAGTTTTTTTCGATAAAATTAGGTACAATATGGATATAGTATTGACCATTGAATAGTATTTAAATCTAGGGTTCTTGAAAGAAGACTCATTCTAATTACAAAAAGTAGGTACATTGTCATATTGGAAAGGTTGGCTGCATTTCTATTTTCTATTAGACTCTAGCAGAAAGAAGAGAGGGTCCATCTACACATAGAGGCATGATAATGATCACAGCCACTATTTTTGATAAATTATTTAGCACCGGCGACTCCCATTAATTTTTTATTTCACAATTAGTTGTTATACATGACCTACTAGATATGTTATATTTTCAACTAGTCACCCATGACACACCATTGAGAATGAAATTGGATTGTCTCGAGTGATTCCTAGAGTGTACTATAGGTGGATATAGTTAAGGAAATATATGGTATATTATGTTATTGGAGATGATGATATAAAATGTGATTATCATTATAGATTGGTTGTCTATATTTTGAGCTCACAAAAACGGTTATCAGAGGAGTGTCCCATTCAATTCTCAAATGGGAGAGAATTCCATGATGATTGGAGAGTGGGAAATTAGAGTAAGATGATATAGGTTATCCCTAAGTTATCTTGGGATGATCACATCATAGATGGAAGGATTGGATCTCATAGTTGAATCAAATATAACCCTCTCATATTATCCTCTAGTTATAGAGGACTATCAATCTGACTTTCAAGATGAATTTGAATGACTTCCACTGTAAAGAGGAGTTTTTTGAGATTGTTTTTTAGTTGGTCCAAAACCCTTTTATATTCCCCTGTATCAAAAAATACCTCCCATGATGACCTCCAATGGCCTGAAGGCCTTCATATTTTTATTTATTTTTGATAATCCATCTTTCAAGGGGTGAGGTGGAACCCTTACAAGGCCCGTAGTCATAATCATTACATGTCCCGTAGGCCTTAGAGGAATTCATTGCTCGTAGGCTTCAATCATTATGTACAACCCAGACTAACTACATGGAACTACTCCTCCCCAGCATCTTCATCGTGAAATCAGCTCTCCACCTTTTCATGGATGTTTGGCTAGGATTTCCCGTGCATGCACATGCTTTTCCTGATGACAGGTACCATACCCTCTCATTCTTGCAATCCGTTTAGCTTCAGCTATGTTGAAAACTCATTCTCCTCCTCCTTCTGAAACTTTTTCCTTGTAGGTTTTATGGTTTTCATATGCACTTTAAGGGGGCCCGAAGGCCGTGAGGTGGCCCAAAGGCCTTACTAACTCGAAGGCCTGGGTGGCCCGAAGGCCTTAAAGGACTTGGGGATCAAATCGGTTGCCTGAAGGCCCAAATGGGGGCATATTCCTGGACGCTACAGTGCCAAACAGTGCCTACTACAGTTCCCGCTACAGTACCTGCTACAGTTCTACATAGTTCCTGCTACAGTGCTGCTATTGTACCCCAAAAATTATCCCCCACCTGGATTTGTTAGATAACTTGGTGCAAAAAGGATTTATTAGAATGATTACTTAATCAAGGAGTTAACCTTTGTTGTTCCCTAAGAAAAAGGTTGGTAGTCATTAACATGAAATAGATTACCCAAATCTAAACAATATGATTGTAAAGAATATATATCATTTCCTTAGGACTGAGGATTTTTTTGATCAACTATGGGGATCTCAGTGGTTCTCTTGATTTGATCTTTTATGAAGCAATCATCAGTTTTCAGTTAGAGTGGAGGAAATTCCAATGATTTCATTTGGATAATGAATATATTATATGACTAATTAGTGAAGTCATTATACAAGAAAACACACTTAATCATTTTATAGAACTCATTAACATTATATTCCACTCATACATAGACTCATTCAATTTAGTTTATATCAATTATATCATCATTTAATTGTTAAAATTATGAATCATGCGTGTCACATGGAGATAGTCCTAAGTAAGATATGATCACATAGATTTTACCTCATGTTTTCCATTGATGAATGCTTTATTTTATAGGTGAATTTTTTATGAAATATGGTTTCTGAGAGGGGTATATCTATAAACCTGGATAGAGTTGAATAAATCAGGTCCTGAACGCAACATGGGACTTTGTTTGAGATGAGGAGCTTTTGGGTCTAGTAGTATATTACCGATGGTTTATTCTAGAATTATAAAAACATTAAACATTGATGCCTACACTAGCAAAGAATAGAGTCATGTTCTACTGTTTTGACTAGTGTGAATAATTATTCATTGATATAAAGATAAGGTTGATGATAGATCTAGAATTGACACTCTTAGAGCATGGGAATTGTTTTATAGCGTAATGGAATGGATCTTGTGTTATCGTAGAAGCAATGTTGATGCAGAGAGAATATATACTAGTATATGGGTCTCGTCAACTATGACCCAACAAGAAAAACTACTCTACACATGACATTGATCTTGAATATGAGGTTCATGATCTGATGTATTAGTGACATTATATCCTTAATGAGATATTTATTATCTATATGGTCCATAATATAATTCTACAAATCTTTACAGAGAATGACCTAAACATAAGACAGATATTCTGGGTTGAGTTTCTAAAGGCAACCGACTTTGACATGATGTATATAGGTAGTAAAGGTAAAATCATTCCAGATTGTAATAGCTATAAGAAGAAAGATGATCACGATATTGGTGACTGTAAATATAAAAAATGGTTGTTCTTGATGAACTTATTCTTTAATAAGAGGTTGAAATATTTAGAGTACCAAGTTCTTATGACTTTTTCTCCCCTTCTAGTAATATATTCTCTTATGGGCTAGGAAAATGCTCTATAGGATTTAGAATCATAGTGTGCTATGTTGAGGTAACGTCTAGTCAGAGGCGGTTTAACATTAGGGAATTTTTTGAGATATGATGATGTGATCATGGTACATGGGATTGTAATATTCCTAGATTCTATTAGTGAGTATATGGTGATTTATTTCCATATATCTAGATGGTTAACGCATCTTAAAGAAACAATGGTGAACCACAACATCATGGTATAGTTTTACTGACCCATGATGTAGAGATATATTGCACGGTTCATCACTCATAGCCTTACTTATTAGAGGGTGAAGGTTGAGCATCCATTCCCTAGTGGGTTGTTAGAGCTAATCAAGTTACCCATGTTTAAGTGGTAGGAAATAATGATGGACTTTATGATGGGGATACCTAGGAAGCTAAGGATTCAGGATTTAATTTTGTGGTGTTCGGTCGGTTGATGAAAGATTCAAAATTTTTACCAATCAAAGATGCACATTGTGTTAATGATATAGAAAATATGAATTACCCTAAGATCATATGATTTTATTGAGTCCCATTGATAATTTTATTTGATAGACACACATGCTTTGCGTCACATTTTTTAGAAAGTCTTACTTAATTATATAGGGACTCATTTTAGTTTGAGAACATCATACCATCCCAAAATAGATGGATAGTTCGATATAACTATACATATATTTTAAGATATGATTTGAACTTAAATCATGGACTTCAGTGGAGCTTGGGATGATCACCTATACATGGTTTGTTTTTCATATAAAAAAATTATAGCCTTGGATTTGGATAGAAACATGCAAAAATATTTATTGGAGGCCATGTCATTAATTAGTATCTAGGTAAGAGGTGCTTGGGGAAATAGTGGTGGGCTCCATCATGGTTTAGGAGTCCTCTGAGATAGTGATGATTATTTATAATAGGTTCATCCCCACTTAGATGAGGAATCGATATTATTTCACTAGAAGGACACATTTGGAGTTCACTAAGGGTGATCATGTCTTCATGAATGTGACTTCGTAGTTTGGGAACAAATGACTGAGCAAGCCAGTAAATCTTTCACAACATTTTTTATACCCTTTTCAATCTCTGAATTGATAGGTTTTTTCGAATAATATTTGGATATTACTTATCTCTACCAATGTATGATTTGTTTTTTTATGTGTCATACATATGGAGGTACTTACTTGGCCATACACAAGGAATCAATTTTAATGTTGTTGAGCAAGAGAGTGATGAATTATATGAGTAGTATCCTGTGTGGATTATAGATTAGTGGTATAAAGTACAATGAGTGAAGACATTAACACATGTATAGATTCAGTGGAAACATGGGTGGATCTAGGAGGAGACATAGGAGCGAGAGGTATACCATTGAGATTATTGTCCTTTGTTGATCAAATTGGAGCATTAGAGATTTTTCCTGAGGATGATAAATCTTTGAATGAGGATAATTTTTATTCACTATTTTAAAATTTCTTTTAATATATAACTATTTATTTTATTATGTAATAGTATCATCCAATACCATGACATATTTATGCATAATAAAATTTTTTAGAAAAAAAATTTGGGACGCGACTGGTTTAACATTGAAATCATCTTTTGGCATATTTTACAACATCTGGAATAGCCAGTATAAGGAGATTTTATTTAGAATGATGGTTTTTGGGGGTTACACTCATTTTTACAATATTAAGTTATAATGACCACTCTACGAATTAAATAGAGGTATTAATAGGGACACTCACTAGGATTATTGATTTGATGATCTTTTAAAGGTAATTCGGGTCCCGCTATTCATTCAACAGTGATATCAACTCAAAACCACCATGTAGAATACATACCTTTCCTGAAATGGTATTGTTGGCCATAGAATCTATAGAATATTCACCCTATACTATAGAGGCTGCAATAAATGTCTTTTATGTTATAGTCCATTCATTTATGTAGTAGAGGATGTGAATCATGGTCTAGGTTGATCGTACAATTTTATTTCATCATTTACATCATTAAAAGTATGAATTATCTCTTATTAACAATTTATATCATTTATGTTGTAATATCCCTGACCTTGATCATATACTATATGTCATTCCTATATGTCATATGTGGATCACTCCTCCAATATCCAGTTGATCTGCTTCATCAATTCGGTCTATTTGGATATATTTAATTGTTCTTTTTTTCTTTTCTCATTGCTCTATAATCCTCGAATTAACTTTTTGAAGGTTATAGGAGTCCATGGAATGTGATCTTTCTCCTTATTTTTGTACAAACAACAGTTTAGGTTAAAAAAACCTTGGAATATATGATGCCAACCTGGACAACCATGAGGTAGGATGTTCCCATCTTTCATGGGAACTTCATTACTATTTTTTCCTTTATGTTATTATATTTTTTAGAATTTAATTACATGTTTGATTGTGATAACATGTTGTTATGAATGATGAAAAATTCCCCTGATGATATGTTATGCCGATTTGTTTGCTAACATTGTTTGTGTGTTACTATTACCTTGGAGGTTTTTATTAGTAATTTAAATAGGAATACCATCATGATAGATTATCCCTTAGTCAGTGATATTACCGGATTGTGATAATGATGATATGGGATCTATGAACAAGGTGGATCTAATAACCCCTAAATTTTTAATGATGTTTTTTTCCTAATAAATTTTGATTTATATTATTTTATACTGAACAAAATATATCTTATTGATAATAAAGTATGTGTAATTTGAAATATGACCATTAGGATTTGAACATTATATGAATGTTGATCAATTATGATCGTTGGTTAACGAAATCGTTTGGAACTATAATCTTGATAAAAATTTTAACCATATAATTATTGTTAATAAGATGTTATGAAAAAGGATAATTAATGATGAAAGGATAAATGATGGCCTCAACCAGTAAATTTGAGCCATATGGAGCCCATTTATCATAACATTGGACAGATTTAGTGTCACTAGCATTCACTGATGACCAATCCTAAGACTATCTTTAACAAGTTAATCTTAAACGACATTTCCTATGGGAGAAGCACATGTAAGTAGAAATTACCACTTTGGTGATGTTAAATGAGTCGCCCCATGAATATATCACCTTCTCACACCATACCCTTAGGTAATATGAAGGTGTTACATGGATTTGTTTTTTGAGGTCCCAGTTACTTAAAGTGTAAATCCATTTCTTAAATAAAACTTTTATTCAATCTTTTTTTAAAGAATATTTTTTCATAATAAAAATGAGGTAGAATTTGATAAAATAATTTTCGGACAGATATTTTAGTTTTTTGAAAAGAAATAATTATTAAAATAAAGAAAGGTATTATGAATAATGGTAATTTTAATGAAATTTTATGATTGAAACACTCTTATTTAAAAATAATCAATATTTCATTTTTTTTAAGTGCTAGCAATATTATTATTCATCTTCAATCCGCTATTATTTTTAATAAATAAGAAATTCTATATTTAAAAGATAAAATTATCATATTTAGAAATTTTTTATGATAAAATAAATATCATTTTTGAAATTATCATGTCATAAGTAGGCTAGTGTTAATTGATGATAATTTTCTAAAATAAGTTATTTTTTCATGAAGTGTCAAAATATAGTTGGAGTTTTCTTGTCTGTTAATGACATCATAAAAATTTAATAATGATGTAATAATTAAATAACCAAAATACAAGACTTAATATATTTTATTTTACTAGTATTAAGTATTTTAATATAGTTTAATTATTTTTCCAATATATAATTTAGTTCATAAATTCAAAAATGCAAACATTAACTTTAAAAATGTTATTTCGTGAAAACATAAATTTTACCTTAGAATATATATAATATAAAATGATAGTATAATCTTATGGATTAAAATTACATATTAGGTTATAAGAGTGTTCAATACCATGGTAAAATACCTAGGTAAATCCCATGGTTTTTCATTAACCATTACATAGGAGTCTAGGGCCTTTATTCAATAATTAATAAACAAATCACTCACTTGTGCTATTAATACCAACCAATTAATCTATTTCATTTCTCTCATTTTTTATCAAACATTAATATATGATATTTTTACCTCCAAATTATTCATCCCAAGGTTTCATCAAGCCCCCAATGTCTCGATCCTGAAATGATTGGAACTACTATTTGAGGTTATGGAAATATCCAACCTTTCTCTTTATTTCAAGAACCTCTTTTTGTATATTTATTCAGAATTTTATGTTAACTCTCACTTATCTAACTATTTTTAATTCAATTACTTTATAATTATTTTTTTCAATTGGAGACCCATATAGCATCTCTTTTTACCCTTTCCTTTGAAAACCATGTTTTCAAGCAGCTATGAAGCCGATTTTACATCTCAAAATTTCTGTCTCCTCCTCAAGAAAACCAATTTAAATTCCTTTATGTTATAACCAAAACATCTTTATTATCTAGGGGTATTAAAAATGATTTAAAAATAATTTATCTTATTCTTTTATTTTCATCCATAAAACATACACTCCCTTTCTATGGGTTAAAATGAAATAATAATCTTTTCTTTAAGTTTTTTTGTGTAAAACTCTGTTATTTTGATTTGAAATTATTTTATTTTAGTCCCCATTGGTTATTCATGAAATTTTTAAATATGATATATGGGTATGACATTAATTAATTCACATTGAGGGTGTTCCCTAATTGTTCTCCATTATATTGGGTAAATAAATTAATCACTAGAGATGAAGTGTTTAACAATACCTTGTTGAATAGCCGTGGTATATGTTATAAAACCCTAGTGAAAAGAATGATGATATGTTTATGAATGTATTATTTAGTTTTTGTATCGATATTAACATGTTATGATTCAAGTTGTTTTTATTATGATATTCCCTTTTTCCCTTTTCACAACCCACTATTATATTCCACAAGTTATATTTTTTATTTCTCAAGATCACATGTAAAATGTTTTTCTTCATTTCACTTAATGGGAATTATAATCACCCTATCCTCTAATGATGGTAACCAGGTTATGAGATTCAGTAAAAGGACATTCAATGAACCTATAAATAAAAATTTCAAATTTTCTAGAGTAATATTTAAATTTTTCATGTAATATGTACCTTGTTTCTAATAAAATAAACATTAAAAGTTTCTATATATTTTATAATTTAGTGAAAATTTTATTTATTAAAAAGGCCGGATACACTAGTTAGAATCAAAGGAATGTTTAGTTATTTGTGGTAATTAGGTTATGAAGACTTTATAAATAACCCTATATAAATTCCCTAACACATGAAATAATCTTGGTATTTTAGTGAAATATTAAGTGGTTTTCAAGAAAAGGAATCAATGTATGGAATTGAATAAGTGGATGTGTCTCTTATACAGAAGTATCTAGGGGAATATCCTAAAAACAATGCTTCGTGCTAGGCCTGAATGGGAGTTGGTGCCAGAAAATATGCCTTGATTTATTGGTATATTGACACTCTTGGGGGATATGTTTGGTTAATCACATGCTTTTTATAAACCATAATGAAGGATTTATAAAAAATTTGATCATTATAAATGAATAACATATTTAAGAATGATGTTTTATGTGCTAAAATTACTTTATAGTTATAATATTATTTAAATAAACAAATTTTTCACTATGTTTTATTGTATTATATAATAGTTTGAAATAATAAGAACAACATAAATAGTGAGCGCAATAGACCAGGTGCTCACGACCGTTAAATGGAAGATGAAATTGAAAACATAGTGAAAATGATGAATCAATTGAAGCATGTTATGATAAATAAATTAAATAAAGCCAAGAGACAAGATTCATCTCAAATGGAAATCATTTCGTTGAGTCCATTATGTGTCAACAACAACCTTATTTTGGTAGACCTATCAACCCATTGATTTGTATATAATGGATATTCTCTATAGAAAATATATTTTCTATACTTCTTTGTTTCGAATAAGAGAAAGTTACCACGGATCCATAACGCTTTGATGGATAATATTATTAGTGGTGGACACCGATTAGAAACATGATGCCACAAAGGGTGGTTGATTTTATTGACTGGGAAGATTTCAAGGGAAACTTTTTTCAACGAATATTTCCTCGATCGATGAGAATGAAAATGTAGAAATAATTCCTAGATTTGAAGTAGAAGGAAAATGAAACTATAGGAATAAATGGGATGTACTTTACAATTACTTCTTGTTACATGTCTAACATTATCCTTGATCCTAATACAATGGATTAAATATTTTTCAGTGGACTAAGTCCCCATCTACGAAAGAAATTTCAAATCAAGACTACAAAACTTATGAGGAGATAGTGAGAATTTATATGAAGAGTGAAATAGATATTGGAGAGATGAAGTGGTCCCATATATTGAATGAAAATAAGAGACATTTTGATCTTAACATGGTGAGGAACTTTGATCATGGAAGTAGAAGAAAGCAAGTTCAACTTCCTACATATAATAAATGTGAAAAGAAACATTTTGGTAACTACCTTATCGGGATCATGAAATGGTAAAAGTTTGCAAGATATGGAAATATTTTATAGAACAGCTTTAGTGAGGTGAAGCCTCAACTTTTCAAAACTAACGAAAAATTGATTATGGAGAAGGCCTAGACTAATGAGAAATTATAAAAGGGTGGACATCTTAGGATCTTTTCTGATCACTTTCCAAATATGGAGATAATAGACAGAATTCATCATCAACATCAAAATAGTCCTTGGGATAAAGGTTATTATTTTTCTACAAATAATTCTAGGGTAAATGCTTCAAATTATGTGGTGGAAGGTTCTCTCATTGTTCCCTCAAATATAGAAAGTATAATGTTTTATTTTGGAACTACATATTAGTTTATTTCCTCTATGTTTCCAATGAATATTGAATAAATCCCTAAACTACTAGAAGTAAAATTATAATTGATGATTCTTTGAGGGATTATACAATAATCAAAAGTGATTAAAAACTTTGGTATTTACCTTGGTTATCATAATCTCATTGTGAATCTATTTTTCATTAAAATGATGGAATTCAATGCTATACTAGGGATGGACTAGATCTAAAAGAATAATGATAAGATCAGAAGTATAATAAAGGATATCATATTATTCTTGAATGGAGAGCCCATAGTTATCTCAAAAGGCTATATATCACAACCTATGATTTTTAAATGTGCCTCTAGTAGCCTTCTATATGAAAATGATCAATGATGATTAAGAAGAAAATGAAAGTATACATATAAGAAAACATTCCATCATTTAAGAATACATTGATGTATTTCTTCATAAGTTACCCAGACCACCCCTAGAAATATGGGTAGAGTTATCCACTAAAATCATCCTCATATCTAAGATGATATCAATGTCCATGTATATAATGGAAAATATAGAGATGTAGTAATTAAAAAAACAACACCATGTCCTTTTCAAGAAGGGTTTTTTACAACATGTGTCCCTTTAGGGGTAGTAGTTCTCTTTGTAAAGATAAAGGATGGATCAATGTGACGATTCATTGATTATAAAGAACATTACTAGATCATAGTGATGAGCATGTACCATCTACCATGTGTTGATGATTTATTTGACTTTCTTCATGGTGTCCAATTATTGTCCACGATTGATATTCAATCTGGTTATCATCAATTGGGAGTGAGGAAATAACATATTCAGAAAACTACCTTCTAATCAAGATATGGGTATTGTGGGTTTACTCTTATTCCCCTCAGTTTGACTAATACTCTTGTTGTTTTTGTGGAGTTGATTAATGATGTTTTTTTGGACTACGTAGATAACATTTAGGTAGTTTTTATAAATTCTATTCAAATATATTTAAAATGTAATGAAGAGCATGTGAATTATTTATGTTTAATTTTTAAAACTCTGAGGAAGGAGTGGAAATTTGGGGTGTTTAGAACAAGAGGATTTTGGATACAAAAAGTTTCTTTCTTGGGAAACATTATTACCAATGAAGGAATCTCAGTTGAACCCGCTAATATAAATTGTGTGGAGGATTTTCCTAATCCTACACTAGTAACTGATATGTTTAGTTTTCTTGGTTTAAAATGATATTATATGTTGTTTTTGAAAAACATATATTGTTTTTCTAATATAGTAACAATTTTATCTCAAAAATGGGACATGTTCACCTGAAAAAAGTAGTGTTAAGATTATTTAAAAGAGATGATGAAGAGATTGGTAACTTCAAGTGAGTTAAATCTACCCTCTATCAAATAAGGATTAGATATTTTTATCGAAGAATCTCTAAAAGGGGTTGGATGTGTCCTTGTGCTAGTTTAAATGTTGATTTCTTATGAATCTTAATAGTTTATGGTTCGTGAGATGAATTATCCTACGCATGATGTGGATATAGTTGCAGTTAATTTTCACTGAAGATATAGAGGCACTAAATTTTTGGGGAGAAATTTGATATATACATAGACCTCCAATGTTTGAAGTATATTTTCACCAAAAAAGGTTTTAAACATGATATATAGAATATATTTAGATATTCTTATGAACTATGATTTTTCCATTTCTTATTATCCCGGAAGAGAAAAAAATCCATTGATGCATTAAGTAGTAAAGGCATTGTTTTGTTAGAAATGATGAGGATTTAAGTAGATCCATTGATCCAAGACCTATTAAAAATGGGCTTTGAAATCGTAAGGGTAGGGGCATCATCAATCAAATTCAAAATTATTTCTCAACCATCATTACGAGATAAGATCAGGAAATATAAAATAAAAGATCTTTTGTTACAAAAAAATTATAGGCTATGAAGAACAAGAAGTTTTATATGTTAAATATTGATAAATAAGGTTTACTGAAATTTTTTAAAAGTATATGTGTTCCATATATGCAAGAAATAAAGAAGGAGATTACGGAAGAAGCTCATAGCTCAATATTATCTAAACATATGAGATGCACTAAAATTTAATGTGACCATTTCTATCATTATTGGTGGGATAACTAAATATAGTGATTGGAGACTACACTTCAAGGTTCCTGGTGTGTCGATAAGTGAAGGCATAGATATAACTTTCTATATGGGTATTACAAACTCTATCCCTACCAGCATGAAAGTGGTACAATATCACTATAGACATTGTCACCAATCTCTCGAGAACATCCATAGGAAACAATGACATATGGGTTATAGTGGATCACCTCACCAAGAATTCCCATTTAATAACTATTTGTAAATATTTAACTCTTGACCAACATTCCAATATATATGTGAAGGATGTTGTATGGTTTAATGAGGTTCCACAATATGTCATATCCAATCATGATCCAGGGTTTACATCAAAATTCTGGGAATGTAATCCACATGATCTGAGTACAGAATTGAATTTCAATACAACCTATCACCCCCAAATTAATGGCCAATATGAAAGGACTATTCAAAAATACAAGAAAATGTTTTGAACATGCTCAGTAGAATTCAATGTTTGTGGGATCAAAAAATAACAATTTATGAGTTCTCAGACAACAAATTCTCCCATTTGAGAATTTAGATGGAACCCTATAAAGCTCTATATAGTATGGGATGAATACATCCTACTTGTTTAGGATGCTGTTTGTGAGAGAAAGCTACTTTGTCATGGTTGTCTGCAAGAGATGATTGAGATGGTTCATTCCATCCAAAAACACATTATGGATTTTCATAGTTTTCATAAGAGTTGTGATGGAATCATTTTAAGTGACTTGAAGATTGTTGTTGGTGATAATGTCTTCCTTTTAATTTCACATTGGATGAGTTTCAAGTTTTTAATATGGAAATTGATGCTTAGATCATGGTACATTGACCCCTAAGAAATCATTGATCGCATAAGAGTAGTGGCCTATCGGCTTTCACTTCCTCGAAATCAAACTGTTGTTCTTGATGAATTCCATGTATATATATTGGGGAAATAAATATTTGACCCTTCACATATACTAAATCCTAATGCTGAATAACTATAACATGACATCTGTTATGAGGATAAACTTTTAGAGATCTTGGATCGTAGAGACAAGGTTCTGTGCATCAAGACTACCAACCTCGTCAAATTTTTAGGGTGGAACAATAAATATTTAGAAGAAACATGGGATCCTGATGAGAAAATGATAAATATGTACCTATACCTCCTCTCAATTGAAAGAAGAAGTTCAAATTTCGATGATGAAATTTCTTAAGGTGGGAAGAATGTGACAACATATACTTTTTAAAGGTTATTTTTTCCTAAAAATTGTGTAATATATTATTTGGTACTCAATAAAATTGTGTCATATTAATAATGATGTGAGTTTAAATTAAAATGTGACCATAATATTTTAGATTTTATTTTACCATTTGTCAATACGACCATTGGGAAATGTACGCATTATAATAGTTTTAATGTTATAATTAGTGTTTATAAGCAGAAATTAGAAAGGAAAATTAGTCAATATGGGAGTAAAGATGAAATCAACAAGATAAATCATTCTTCACAATGAATTCTTATCAGCACTTGGGTTAGAGGTAGTGTAACTAGGCTAGGGTCTTGACTAATCCCAAGTCATGCTTCAACAAGTGATGCATGAAAAAAAATCACATATGGGATAATTTCATGTTAGTTGAATTTATGACTCGGACAATGTTAGTTAAGACACCCCATGAATATATCACCATTGTAAACCTTAACCAAAATTAATATTTAGATTCTATAAGTGTTTTTGTTTCAATCCTCAAGTTACATAAATTTTAATCCCAATTTTTAAATAAAATTATTATTCTATCAACATTTTAAGAATTTTTTTGCTTAAAAAAATTATGATGGAATTTGATAAATTAACTTTTCTGATAGAGATTGTACTTAAAAAAAATTATTCTTAAAATATAATAAATTATAAGAAATAATATTTATTTTAATGAATGCGTATAATTAAAATAATCATTTTAAAATAAATATAATAAAAAGTTATTTTTTTCAACTGTCAAAAATTTTATTATTCATATTCAATCCACTATTATTTTTCTTAAATAAGTATTTTTCTATTTAAAAGATAAAATTAAATTATTTAAATAAATATTAGGATAAAATAAATACCAGTTTTTGAATCATCACATTGAAATTAAGTTATAGTGAATTTATGAGAATTTTCTGAAATTTATTATTTTTTCCTAAATATAAAAAATAATGCTTTATATTTTAAATATATTAATGACATCATTATTATGGAATAATGAGGTAATAAATAATTAACCTCCATACAAAAAATTATTTTTTTTAATATCAATTATTTTTATTATATTTGAAGCATTTTTTTAATATATAATTTACTTTCCAAATTATAATATAAAAACATTGTCTTTAAAGATGTTATTTTGTGAAATCATTAATTTTCTTCACCAAAATAAGTAATATTTTTTTTTCGACCCTTGGGGATTAAAATAAAACAATTTTCATCACAATTTTCCAACACCATGATATAATAAAATAGTCATCCCATTATTTTTTTTACGAATACTGAGGTGTCCAAGGCCATTATTTATAAACTAATAAACAAATATCCCATTTTTATATAAATACCTAGACAATTATCCATTTAATTTCACTACCATTTAATCCTCCATGAAGATCTAACAGTTTTTCGCACCATTAAATCCTCTCTATGTGTCCTAAAACCCCCAAGGTCATGATCCTTTAGTTTTATATCTACTCTTTAAGGTAAATAAAATATCCATATTTTCTCATTGTTTAGAGAACCAGTTTTTATAAAATTCATCTCAATGTTATGGTAAATATATATTATTATCATTTTATTCATTCCCTTAATTAAAAATTATGTTCTATCAACGGGATACCCTTCCCCAATCTTTCTTAACTTTTTTAAAAACATGTTTCATACCTCTTATGCTACAAATTTTACATATCAAAATTTATCTCTCCTCTAGAAAAAATTTACATTTTTTTCATTATGTGAAAACCAAAACCACTAAAGTTTATAATCGTATTCACAAATATGTTAAATTGAATTATTTTATTCTTATATTGGCCAAAATAAAACCTGTATTTTCTTTCCATGGGTTAAAATTACATAATTATCTTGTCTTTATGATTTCTTTTTAGATCCGTGATTTCGATAAAAAACCCATTACTTTTATTCCCCAAGAGTTATTTATGAAATTTTTGAATATGACATATGTGGATAAAATAAAAAAATTATATGAATGGTGAACCCTGATGGTTCTATAATGCACTGGGTAATTAATTTAATCCCTAGAGATGACATGTTTTATGATACTTTGGTGAATGACATTGTTAATGTTTATGACGCCTTAGTGACAAACATTTTTGATATTCTTATGAATGTATCATTTGAATATTTTAAGCATATTTCCATGTTATGATTCCAGTTATTTTTTTATCATATTACATTTTTTACTTTTCACATGTATTTTTTATCATTATCATGTTCTTATTTATCTTTCTCAATATCACATGTAAATTGTTTCCTTTACTTTACCTTACTAGGCCTTTTTCTGACCCGCTCTATTAATGTATGTCCCCAGGTTAAGAGATGCAGTAAAATTAATTATGATGAAACATTTAATAGTAAATTTTATTGTTTAGAATTATTTGTTATGTTTTTATGTAATATGTATCTTATTTCAATGAAACTAAACATTGAAAAATCCTCTGTTTTGTAAAATGTAATGAATAGTTTATGTACTAAAATAGAAAAATCTCGTAGTTGAGATATAAGCTATACATCATGTCATTTTGAGGGTGTTCTCAATGTATCCTTGATTTTCCATATGTCATCCAACTCATAATTTCATGGACGATGTGAGAACTATATAATCTCATTTGAAGTACCAAGGTGATGTGGTTCTCTTGATGGATAAAAGATATTAGGTATCATCTCAAAAACAAAGTAAGGATACCATACCAATGATGGTGTAGTTTCTACTTTTATCTCCCAATATATATTTGAAATGGAGGTGAAGGTCAAGGGACTTGTATTGGATAGTATAGAAAAGTAGGATAACTATGATAGTAGGTGAGAGTGAACCCTATTGGTCAATGGTTATTTATTGGTATATTTATCCTCCTCCATTACTTGGCATTGTATTACAAATTATGAGCTATACTTTTTATGAAATTTATTCAATATTTATTATTTAACATGACTACTCAAATGATTTTTCATTACTTATTAATTTTTTATCTATTATTCAAGTAAAATGACATGATATAGAGTGTATAGTCTCCCCACATCAGTGTTTTACCCCCATTGTTTGTCAAAAGCATCTTGTAGATGTGGAAACACACATGAGTCCACATGTCATTATCGATCAGACCTAGAAAATTTTGTTAGTGTGTTCCAATGAACAATTTCTATCACAAATATATGTATACTCTATTATAGATTCCATTCATACAACTCCCTTGAAAAAAAAACTTATATTCATTTCCATGTATTTTAAAAACATTGAGTGTTACTTCTAATAATCGAAGGAAATATAGTGATAAAATTATTCCACCAAATGAATTAGATAGTCATATATTCTACACAATTTGTTTAACAATTGATTTTATTTCCTTAACAATATATTTTTTTCAAATTTCTCATTATCTTTTCTCTTTGATTGAGTAAAATCTCAATAAACACCAATATTAACAATTTTAGATGTTTAAATATTCCTCCATAAAGATATATTATTAAAAAGTTCTTATATTTACTAATATACCAATGCTACATTTTGAATAAGTAAATACTTCAAAAACATTCATTCAGTCAAGGTAGTGTACCTATATAATTGATAGATTTCAAGACAACATATCAGAATTCATTTTATAAAAAATTAAATATTATACTATTATTCTCTTATGTAATATAATGTATTAAAAAATTAATTCTTTGTTATAAAAGTTTCCATCAATGTAAAAATTTCTAAGTAAAATATATTTTTTAGATATAATATTTATGAGAGACATGAATCACATCTTAATTTTATATTTAAGTATTACCGTTTGGATATGTAAGTAAAAGACCCTTTATACTATAAATTATAAATTTTATATTTTATATAATATTTAATAACCTTTATAATAACCCACATAATTTCAATTTTCATCAAGAATTCTATAAAATAAATTAACTCATATTATATAAATAAACAAGATAATATATTTAATTATATAATATCTTCTAATAGTTTTTATTATTTCAAGATGATTTTTGTTGAATAAATAAATTTTCTTGAACAATTCATTAATTTATTATCATAATAAATAGAAACAATTATTTTCAATATTTTCCGAATAATGTTCAATTGTTTTTATATGAGGACAACATCATCATCATTTTATGATTTTGATGATTTATTCAATTTATTATCAACTATATCTAGCTTTTATATATTTTAGATTAATTAATTAAATTAACTCTTAAACCAAAAATCTAGTTTTTATTTAACTATAATATTTATTTATACAAATTATTTATAATATGAATTATTTTTTAAGAATTTTCATAAAAATAAGCATCTACTCTCCCTATTCACGTGGAGTGTCACATTAACTTCACCTATCATCGTTATTTACTTCCTTTAATTTAGATGGTAAATTTAATTCCATAAATTAAAATAGTTATTTTATTTTCATTTTAATAGAATGATTTTATTTCTAAAAAAAATATTTCCACTATGAAAATATTCTTCTAGGTTAATATTTATTAAAAACATTCTCATTTTTCATCAAAGGATAAACTTCTTAAAAAAATCATTTTAATAATAGTTAAAAAGGTAACATTATTTGATAATTAAAACTGAATTATAAAATATATCCTCAAATAATGGATAAAAACTAATCAAAATAAACATCAATGTAGTTATATTATTTAGAATAATGATTTTCACCATTTTTTTCCTTTTCACGAGTTTTCATTATTTATTGAATTAAAATTTATTTCTTCTACATATTAAAATATTTTTACCATTGAACTATTTTTCATTTCACTTATTATCAACATAATATGTCAATAATAAAAATGAAATTCATTTATATGTTTGGTGATAAATTAATATTCATTTAAAATTTTGTAAGGATCATTTGTTTCTGAGTAATGATCTTTTCTCTTGTGAAAAATAGATAGTTTTCTTTTGATAAATGAATACTTTATAATGAGCAAAGATCATTTCTATTTTGATTATGGGTTTTTTAAATTGATTAAGGATCCCCATTTCTTCAAAATATATTCTATGCAGAATTTTTACATATTTCCCTAAAAATGATAACGATTGTTATTTAACATAGAAATTGAATATAAAATTTGGTGTATCGAATTTCAAGTAAAACGTATAATTTTGAGCCATAGTTTTATTCTTTTTTCTCCCTCATAATTCTCCTTCTATTAATTATAGAAACTTGTAGTATTTTAAGTATGTATATGTTATGAGTAAGAAAAATCATTCATATACATCTATTTTATAAATTTCATCCTTCAACCATTTCCATAAAAACCCTTATTTTATTTCTTTTATCTATTATGGTATACCTTTTAATAATTTCTAATAGACTAATGTTTCGTGGAATGATTTTTACTAACTCTAGTTTGGTGGAACATTGTAATTTCATGTTTATACATCTTTTAAGAATTAATAAATAAATAGGAAAAATTAAAATCATGGGTGAGTGACTAGAAATGGAACTATAAGGGATTGATTTACTGGTGTATGATTTTGGTGTCTAATTTTAGGATTTGGTTACTTGGGATCATGGTTTGGGTATCCCATTTAATTTTTTGTGAGGATGATTCATAAAATGGAGTGGGGTCATGTGCACATAGGACAGGACTTGTGAGGTGGCATTGAACATTCATTGTATTTGTCCCTCTACAGATTAAGTGTTATAGGTAGATGGAGTTGACCATCAGTATCGGGGTGGGAAACACAATAGTTGGTCATGATTGGGGGTGTGAGATATGACCTTATGATTGTTTTAGGCACACTAGATACATTAGGCATGATATTATTTGATTTTAATGATGGTTATTATCATGCCTCATGTATTTTATTATATTGACACAATATGTGGTGATTGGGTTCACGATACAATGGATCATGTTATATGAGATGTTTACCTGCCTTTGGTATAGAATAATGAATTGTAAAGGATGGATGATTAGGTATTAATTTGATGATGTGTAATATGGAATTTAATTTATTGTCAATGTATCTTCATGTTTGAAAACCATCATATGTATCCTTTAACACTATCACTTGTAGAAGGTGGTGTACGCTCAATCAGGGAAAGTTTGGGAGGAGTATGTAGGTCCTAAGAGATGTTTTAGGGTATTATTTATTACATTATTATATACATTGTTATATATATTTATATTATTTTGGGACATCATTCATGTTATCCAACCTTATTCGTACTCACACCCTACGTGAGCCCTCAATGTGAAATTTTATAATTCGTAGATCTTGGTGCAGGTTGGGGAAAAATTTCGATTTCTAGAAATTAGTGTAAATGGATGTGAAGATTATGAATGAGATAGATGGAGGATTTTTTGGATGGGTAATGTGTTTTATTTTTTACCAATATGATGTTTTATTTATTTTATTTTGTACATATATGTTTTGGCTCATCCCAAGGTGATCCTGACTACTTCTATTTGAATCTCATGATATTATAGATACTAGTGGACTTATTACATGTATATAACAGTATTGTTATTAATTTTTCTTTAATTTTCCTCTTCTATGTTTATTATTATAACTATTATTATTATTATTATTAAATGGTATAGTCTAACCACTATCAGAATATGGGGACTTGTTACTAATCAGTACACTTTGTTAAATTTTTATCCACACCAAAGGCCTTGTGGATACCCCATTTGGACACTGGTGGGTGGTATCAGGTTAGGGATGTGACAACAACCCTCTCCTTAATTTTGACACATTGATCTCAAAAAACCCGTAAAATATGTAAAAAATTATAGAATAGTTTATATATATGAATATTTAATATCTTAAAATTTTTATCACCGTTCATGATCGTCCCATAAATTTCTAAGTGCATCATCCTCCACTGCTTTTCATGATCATTAAACCTCAAGTCAATTATTGGTGAAATACTACTAAAAGATCCCATTAATACTATAAAATTTACAACTAAAGGATTATATGTTCAAAACAAAATAAATTCCAGAATCGATTTTATAACGGTGTAATATTTTCTTTATAGAATAATATATTAAATCAGGGTATAATCAGATACATTAAAGTATAATCCCATGTAAAATTAATATAAAAAATTCATGATAATATTAATATTATTTAATCATTAAAATATTCTCACATCTATAAAATATTATCCAATAACGAATATTATGATAATGTAGAGTAAAATAAAATTGTGCAAAGTTTTCTATTTTCATACTCCTCATGACATAATAGATACATTTGACAAAACCAATAATTCATTAATAAATAATAACACCATAATAAAGGTTTAATATAGAACTATTATCTTGTAAAAGTAAATACTCTCTCTAATCAAATCGGTGAGGCAAAATAGACACCAAAATAAGATATAATATTTTAATAGAAGTGTATGTCTAACATCTAGGTAAATATCTAAAAATTTTAAACATATAAATTTAATTAGGAATATTTCCAAAATAGTATTCTATTTCAATATATTATTTATATGTCCGTGATTCATGTTATGTATAATCTATAATATAGAATATGTTTCAACCCACTTAAATATTCAATTGGAAAAAAATTAAAACATCGACACCAAAGTTATGGTAAATTATTTAATTTATTTCTTCATTATCTAATAGATAAGTATGAGATATTGCAAGAATCATATCAAATCGTAAGGATATCTCTTAAAGCCTACTTATATGAAATGACATCAGAACAAATTTAAATTAAATAAGTGATTTTTTGACTAACTCCTCAACAATTCATAAATATGTATCCATCTAATTTTATAAATTCATCTCACTACACCATTGCTTTAGAAATTTTTGTGATTTATATCCATCATTAACTATGAAATAAATCATATATCCAATGATAACTCATACTAAGAATCTTTATCTCCAATAATATATTCTAAGAACCAAAAATTTAAGATGGTTTCCAACATCTTCTGGTATATTTCATATAAAACATTGAATCTTATTTTCTATTCATAAAAATTATAATTTTACAAAATAAATTTATTTTTTTAGTAAATCTATATATATACAATCTCACCCTTTTAATGATCATAAACTAATCCCATATTTAACTTAAAACATAAAGTAATAAGAATAGAAATATTTTTTGAGAATTTCAATCTCACTCATGAGTATCAAATCCAAAAAAATAACATGACATCATCAATCACCATAAACCACATCAAAATCCAAAATATATTCGAAATATTGAATGATTTTTTATAACCTTTTACAATAATTCAACAATAACGTTTATAGGCATTATCTTCATTATATTCATTGTCATATCATTTTCCCTATATATGTTTTTTCAATATGAAAATTGTGATGAGTCATTTTAAAAAAAAATTAATGTTTTACAATCTAGTTTTGATTCATCAAAATTTAAATTATGTTTTCTCAATGTTTGCATAATGTTTTATTAAGTATTTATTTTATAAAAACTATACTTATTAAATAATAATTAATTCCACAATATGTTCATTGATACTAATACTCATTCAAGTACATCACAAATAAAATTTATAGAAATAAATTACAAATGGAATATGTTATTGAGTTTCATCTAATTATGTTAGAATAAAATTTATATTCCCAAGGATATTAAGTTGCATGTTTTAAAAATTGTAAATAAAAGAAGGACCCCACCTTGTTATAAAAGTAAGAATATATTGACCAACATTCAATTTACTAGTGATAAAATACGTGGGTAAGAGTGATTTGATATGTTTTATTATTCTATGAAAGTGATCGTAGTGAGACCATTTTATTTAGAATTTTATTCAGAGACTAAGATTTCTATTGAAATAATTTTTTTCAATATTTGGTGAGTAAATAAATCACGTAGTTAGAACATGTGTTTCTAATATTTTGAGTAATGATGGTCTGGGGATAATATTTCGATGGTTTTGAACTTATGGGTGGAATGCGTTTTTTTCAATGTAACAATAGAATTTGGACCATGGTTTAGTTCTCCAACCACTTAATAATAAAAGAAAATAATCAATAGGGATAGAAATATTTATATACATATTTAATAATGTTTTTGGTACATATATTTTAATAAAAAACAACATTATTTTATTAACATCTTTCTTAATTTAACTTTATTATAATTATATTTTGTAATTCAGATAATAATCATCTTCTAAATTGTTAACATTATTCCATTATATTACATTTTCTTGTTTATTATGTTCATAAAACTTCTACTATAGTCATTATAAAATGTGGCTTATGTTATGAAGGAATTCATTTATTTACATTTATTAATTATTAAATTCACCTATATATCTTAGCTACCTACATATAAAAACACTTATTACCTGAGAAATTAATTATATTTTATTTATACTTACATATAGAAGAAAATATAGTTGAATGGAAACCTATCTATTATTTATAAATTTTCATATCTCAATCATAATTAGCCTCCTTCCTTTGATGATGAAAATTATGAATTTTTGTAGGAAATACTTTTAACATATTTTATAAATACAAGAGATAAAAACATTCCTATGAAGACTGTGGTATATAAGAATATATATAACACATTATTAATTTTAAAAAAGACCAAAAAATGAATTTCATAAAAAATATAAGTCTAAAAGAACTCTTTATTTTTTATGATGAGAAATATAGTTTTCCAAGTATCTTCATGTGAAACTAAAAATGTAATTTTGAAAAACATAGAGGATAAAAATTTCAAATAATTTAACATTCTAGAAACCATAAGTTCAATGATTCAGGTATACTATCAATCATTTTTACTTTATTCCTAGAGAATATATTTTCTAGATAGATCAATGATTTCTAACATTATAAATTTTATTCAATATATTGGTGATTTATTCAGTACTAAGAAACAAACATCTGATTTTATTATTCATACATTTCAGAAAGAGTGGTATTCAAATAGAAATTCTTTAAAATAAGAAATTTTACATTTTAAAAACATGAAAAAAATATAGGATCTTTATTATAGTATTATATATTCTTGAATAGAGGTGGAGATAAAGATAAACTGGGAAAAAATTATACTAGTTTTAGGTAATATACCACTTATAAACAAACATCAAATATCAAATCCAAGAATATGAAAAACATTATTGAGATGAAACTGGTGTTTAGTTCTGTGAAAATGAGTTTTCTAAACTGTAACAATAAAAGGGAATTATATTTAAATATAAGAACATTTATAACATTATTATCCCAAATTATATTAAATAATTATATTATATATCCAATTGGAATTATAAAAAATAAGATTTGTTATTTGTTATTTTCTATTAATTTAAGAAATCGGGTTATAAAAAACTAGGTTTTCAATATTTAAATAGGAAGGAAAATTATTCAAAAATATCATTAGAATTTAAAAGTAAGAAAGTTATAATGAAAATTTGTACGTGGAGTGCTAAAAATACACTTATTTTAAAATTAGTTTAAAATTTTATAATTTAAATAGATTTCTATATTAAAATCCATTATTCAAAGGGTTGAAAAGTTATTTATATAATTTTTGTTGAATTCATATCTCCTATGTCATTTAACTATTATTGTAATTTGAATGATAAAGAATATAATTATCCATTAATCATGGAAATGATATTATATTTGGCTATGATACTGAATATTATTCAAAAAAATTGGACAAATATAGTATTGTTATGTAATACATTTTTAAAGAAAATGAGAATATTTCTAAACCAATTTCTATATTGAATAAAAAACATTTTTTATTTAATTTACCATTTAAAATTGAATTTAGTTTTTCAAACAATAAAATAAAATTAAAATTAATTAAAATATTATTTAACATTATATACATAATTCAAAATCATGAAAGTATATTACATAAAATGAAACCATGAAACGCATCCTCAAAAATATATTTTGTATTCAAAAATATTAAATATATTTTCCTTAATACATCAATACTAATATTACTCTAATTTTTCACAATATATAAAATGGTAGATCTTAGAAAATAAATATAATTATTGATAAAGAAATAATTTTTAGGAATTATCAAGGATTTATTTTAGTTAACTAGTGGTAGTTAATCACAAATTATTTGTTTATATGTGGGTGAAAATGTTTGGTTTCCTGATATTTTCATTACTAAAACATTTTAGGTTTAAAAATATATGTCTCATACGTTTTAATAGGAACTTTTTTTTACTAGTGGGGAAAACATTTTGTATAAATATGGTAGTTTATTAAAAAAAATAATATAATCAAGTCCAAATTTTAAAATAAAAAAAACTATAATGTGGATATATATTTTTCAAAGACAATATTTAAATTCATATCAAGGGTATATGTAACACCCCTGGTAAATAAAGAATATGACATTTTCATATTTATCCATATTTGTGAATAAAATATTAATATGACTTTAAAGGGGACCCTATGCTCGATGGCATACCCAACACGCAACAACGAGTTTCTTGGTAATCTTACGTTGCACTCTAATAATAAAATATTATTATTTTAAATGGCATGTAACATGTAGCCTTTGTATTGGCGGGAATGGATATAAATAACTAAAATATGATTATATATGTTTTTAAATGTTTTTACATTTATCCAATAAAAGATAAAGGCATAAAATACGGAAAGAATTCAATTTTAGGCGTATATGCCCTAATTTTCACTAAAGGTTCACTTATTGCCTTGTGATGGCGAATCATCATTAAATATAGTTTTTTTCACTCTTATACATTCTATTGGACCAAATAAAACTCTTCTTTATAATCAGGAAATCAAAATTTACTTTGTGTAAATTTTTGGTATCTTTCCGATAAAGTTTATTTTTTTAATGAATAGTGTAAAATGTTGTATTTTAATTCAAAACCACTTTTTAATCTATTTTATTTATATGACTAGATTATCTTTTTAATTGGTTTTAAAGAGAAATTAGAATATATTATTACCATTAAATCCAATAGTGGTCATTGGAATTAATTTCACTTTGAAAACGGACTTAAACTAGTGTCAATCTTTTGATACTTATTGTTTCATAAAAACACGCTATTTGTCATGACAGCAGGTATTAATTATTAAATTAATTAATGTGAATTATATGTTTTGAATTTTTTAAAGTAGAATTCATTTTTGAATTCGGAATTTCAAATATATCTTAGGGTGAATTTTTGGTAATTTTCTGAAAAACTTCAATTTTTGATGAATAGTGAAACCACTAAGTGTTACTTATAAAAACTGATTTTCCGTTTAAATGAAAATTTTCCACCTTTGTGTTATGAATTTCAAAAATCTGACCTACATGGTTGTCATTAAGAAGTAATATGTGGTTCAATGGGATTAAAATAATTTTTTGGTGAATAGTAACTTATTAAGTTTTTATTCGCGATTAGAGGTAATTAGTGTAGTTTAAGGTAAAAATAATGTTTTAATAATATTAAATGAACTTTACACATGTCATAACCTCATTGAATGTGTCATGGCCGACCAAGACAATACATGGGTCAACTTGGGGACCCCATGGAGCCACTTTGGTTGGGAAATGACATAAATAAGTTTTTATTAAATGTTAAAGTAAAAAATGACACACACATGAGATGTTTTACAAAAACAATTTTTACATGGGGCTATACAAGTCAGATTTTTTGACTATAAATATTCATTAGAAAGATAAAAGGATTTCCTAAATCATAGTTTTTTTTTAATTTGTAGATGTTAAATAAATCAAATTATTTATGACATCATGATGATGCAGCAATGACCTCATTATTTAACTATTTAAATAAAATGGAAAGATAATGTAATATATAAGACCTAAAAATGTCTAAAACCTATTGGATGAGTGGATTTAGAACCCTTATCACCTTATCCTCTAATTACATCAATGTGGGACCTCTTAAATCCGAATAACATTTTGAAATAAAGTGACTTTTCTTCACTTTCCAAGAGTGCCCCTCCTCTCCTCTTATAAAAGGCCCCCAACTCTACCTCCTTACCCACACTCCCAAAGCCTTTGTCTCGGCCAACCCCTGCCCATTTTTTCTCTCCACATCCTTCTATTACTCCTTGAAGCCTCACTTTGGGTAGAAGTATTCCCAAGGAATCCTTTGAGCTCAAACCAACGGGAGTTACCCGATTTTAAGGTAATGTTTTCTTTTGAGTACTTTTGTTTTATTTTGCTTCTCCTACCCCATAAACTCTTTTTATTATTTTCTTTTGTAACAAATCCAGAATACTAAATATACTAGGATGTTGTTATAATAAGGATTAGAGCTACACTTACACATACCTACATCTAATGGTTAAAGAACATACTGTTTCTGTGGATGGCGAATTTCTGGCTCACGAAACGATGATTGTTCAACACTCATATAACACCTTCAAAGGTGGCCATTAAGATGTCACTATATTTATATATGATATATAATATGATTATGTTTTACTTAAGCTTCTGTATTTTTCATTTGTGTCTTACCTTTATGGCTTCCATTATGGGTATACGTGATATCTTCATTTTAGAAAGTGCGGACTACCGCCCCCTCAAAGTGATGTGATTCGTTAATGCCATACGTGGGACGTATAAAGGATGGATTTAATGTTATTATATATTATTTTATACTGGAATTATTATATACCTCTATATAATTATTATTTCTTTCCATTAAATTATGATATAGAAATGAAAGTAGCGTTCATGCGTACGTACGGCTTACCGTCTCCATGAACGGTGCATTTCATTTCTTATCCCCAAATGTAATGTACTATTATAAGTACATGTATATAATGGATATATATGATGAATGATACATCTAAATGATGAATATAATTCTGGAATTAAAATATACATACCTCTCATTTAGTTTTAATTCCACTAATATGACAAAGAAATGAAAGTAGCGTTAATGCTTACGTACAGCTTACCGTCTCCATGAACGGTGCATTTCATTTCTTACCTCTAAATGATTATGTGATATTATAAATACATGTATATTCTAGATATATATGATATATATGATATCCAAATTAGGAATGTCATTCTGGATATAAAGAACCTTTGACCACACGAACAACATGTACTTGTAAGAAGTCCACTTTCAACTTAAGAACCAAATTTCGACAAAACAAACATTATTAACATAAATGATTACATAATGTTTATAACATGGAAATAAGTGATATAGAAGGAATAATGAACTTGAAAATTTTTATTAAGCAAATATAAATTAACTCAAGTTTATTATTCAGGATGTTAAAGAACGATCGAGTCAAGTCGGACCCGATGTAAGGGATCCTACTCTTCTCTTTCTTTTTAAGTACACTCTTTTATGTCATTCCTTTTAAGATCATCTTTATTATGATTGGGATGTTATTTTATATTAATCCTACTGTAATTTTTATGTTCATATGGTGAGAGACCCTATTTTCTCTCATCAATCCATTTTTGGAAGCTTTAAGTGGCGCTGTTAGGCTGTCGAGTTTTCGTATGGGATTTTTCATCTCACTTTTAGTCCCGTAAGATTTATGCTACGTTTGCCACTATTTCCTTTGAGTGGTGTATGTACTACCCATTATTATACACTTTGTGTAATATAATTTTTTTTATGGGTATTTACATCTTCATTGAATGACCCTTCTTCCATGGGGTGTACGTTTCGAAAGTTACCCAAGTCGGTAAGGGAACCTTTCACCCTCCTCTTTTTAAAAGACTTCTTTTGTTATGTCTTTTAATTCACATACTATTATGTTGGGATATGTTCTTCTATATCCTTATTGATTTAAATTTTATGTCCCAGGGATGAGATACCCTTTATCTATCTCATCAACCCTTTTTGTAAAATTTTATGTGACGCCGTTAGGCGGTCGAATTTTACCAAGGGAACTTCTTAACCCAATTTCGAATTCTTTGGGTTCAACATGTAGTTATTGAAGATGTCATCCTTTGAATATGGGTGAGTGACCTTTTATTGTTTTACACTTAATATCTACCTATATTGGGTGTATTTATATTTGTCACACATAATTATGAGATTGATTTATCCTTAATTTAAGGATACCTTCTTTATAATTGATTTCATCTCATTTTACATTTCTTTTGAGACTTCATTGTTGTTATACACCAATTAACTCTTATATGGTGTGTATAATGTCCTTTGATATATTATATCATGAATCCCTTTATTATCATGATATTATAAAGTTCGGATAAAATGTTATTCTGCAATTATTTGAATTCAAGAGTCTCTCATTTTGTTAAAAACTCTTTAACAAAAATATCGTTTTAAATGTTTTAAAGATTTATTATTCTAAATCTTTATCTTTAATGTCCATGTTTTCAAAATGGTTTTCAGTATTTATTTATATGGACATTAATGTTTTAAAACTATAATTCCAATAAAATCTTCAAAGTGGTGTGGGACACTTTGATTCAAAAATCTCTTTTAAATGATTTTTTGAAAATGGATTGATTAATTAAATATCTTGGAATTAATTATTTTGATTGAAAATGAAATTTTGTTATTGAAATGTTTATATTTTCAATATTTTATGTGTAATGATGGTACTTGGACATTTTACGGGTGGTTACGTGATAAACCATTTGATGGGTGGTGTCGTAAATACCAGGTCAGGTGGTTACGTTATTACCTCCAATGCATTGGGTATGGAAGTCGACCGTATGGCTATTCCATTAAGTATGTATGGAAGTTGCCTGAATGGATATTCCATTAAGTGATATGTGTGGAAGTCGACCGTATGGTTATTCCACTTAAGTATGTTTATGTCCCAAGTTACCTTTTTATGTTATGTGTTCTTTATATGGTCTTTATGGTAATCTTTTGGTTACAAAAGGGTAAGTAATGAACTTTTATTCAGTGAAGAGTTTTTACTACTTCGAAGAGGTGAAAATTATTACTTTGATAATGTATACATGGTTTACTTGTTGTTTTGAAAAACTAACAGTTTTCATTCTTTTTGTATCCCTTACTGAGCTTTTTATGCTCATCCCAAGTTTTTGAAATGTTTTTCACAGGACTTAGCGTGGAATAGGGTCAGGGATGGGATCAAGGGAAAGTCATGCTACCTAAAACAAGGAACTATACATGTTTCTTTTTAGGAGTTTTTATTTGATGGAAATTTAGTAGAAGCAACTACTTTGTAATATTTTGAGATGTAATAGTTATGTCCTAATTCTCTAAAACTCTAAACCTAAAAAGATCCTCAATGTGATTTACTCATTTAATTCAATATTAAGTAAGGTTTAAGGCTGGGGCCTTATAGTTGGTATCAAAGGTCAGTTTAGATAACTTTAGAGGTTAGGGTATTCTCTAAGCACAAGTGACATTACCATAATGGTTAGGATTTCAGAAAGAGTCCTAGTTTTAGATAAAGTGAATGAGTAAGTATATCTTAGTGTTTACCTTCCTCTTTCATACATGATGGTTTTGTTGATATACTCACACTGACATTTCTGTTTTTAGTGAATGGATGGATCTAGCAGGCACTAAAGAGACAACAGGTTTGAAGGAAACTGTGGTGGTTCTCTGATTAAGATACTAGATAAAATGGGGGATTCAATGAGGAAACACGTGGTTGTTCTAAACCAACAATCAAGGAGTCATGATCAACCACTTGAACCTTGGTATGTTCTGTAATGCATCATGTATGAGATGTCTAATCGATGTGGATGTTTAGGTAAAAATTATAATGGTATCCATTAGAGTTTATATGATCCTTAGTTTTGAGGTAATTATGGGTTATTATATGATATGATGTAAAATTAAAGGCATGAGATAAACTTGAGGTTAAAATATGTTATGATTATTTTTGAAGATTTTATCTCATTTTGGGGAATGCTTTAAGAATTATATAGTTTTAGAAAAAGGACAACATGCAGACCGTGTGACAACCCGTCGCGTCGGACAAAGCTGTGGGAATCGAACCCACAACCAATGTACAATTGGTATTTATCACCTACCACTGGACTATGTGAAGTCCCTGGTTAGTTTGACTGATTCCTTTTAGTTGGTTGATTTTAGGAATCAAGAGTAAGTTTATTTTGGGTTTTCTATGGAAATGATTAAACTATCATCGAGGATATGTGATTAGGTTAATTACTTTTCAATACAAGACATTAAGAGCAACTGATTTTGTTTGGAGATAAATGTTAAGATTTAACTTGGAAGACTATGTGACTAAATCCTTAAAATATTTGGGTTTCAATATTAGTTTGGTTTACTTTGAATAATTTTATGGAAAAATTGTTTATCGAATGGTCCTCATTGAAATTTGGGTTTTGTTGGACAAATTTTGGAGGTTAAGAATAGATTTTCGTTTTATAAAGTGTTATCCTTTTCTGGAATATCTGATCTTGTACTAACCTTTTGGGTTTTGGTTTTGGTTAAAGTCTAAAGACATGGAAATTATATAGTTCTCTTTTTTTGGGTTAGGTGATTCTCTAGAAGTTGATTATATTACTCTTAATGTGAACAAGTCTTCCTAAATACTCGTATTTTAGAGAAAATATGAGTTTGTGTAAGGAATCTAATAAAAGTTGAAAGTCAACATGATAATTGATTATGTTTCCTTATGAATAAATTCCTCAATAAAAAGTAACTTAAAACAAAAATTTTGTCTATTAACTTTTCCTACTGGGGAATCGAATACCGTTTAACCCATCACAAGTTGTGATTTACTTTTGGTTAACTTTCTCCTAAACATGTTTTCTATCACTCTCCCTCAGAACATGACCCTATGTTTTCTCCTCCATGTCCATGTTTTCATACTTGGAATCCTAGTATGGGTTAACTCGGGTGACCTTTGTACTTATCATTCTTTATTTTAAAGTGATTGTTTTACCGACTCTTCTTCCGAAGTGGGACTTTCAAGGATGTTTCCATGCCCAATTTTAAAATTGTGAGGACGCAATTCCCAAAAGAGGGGAAGGATGTAACAACCCAGGTAAATAAAGAATATGACATTTTCATATTTATCCATATTTGTGAATAAAATATTAATATGACTTTAAAGGGGACGCTATGCTCGATGGCATACCTAGCACGCAACAACGAGTTTCTTGGGAATATTACGTTGCACTCAAATAATAAAATAATATTATTTTAAATGGCAGTTAACATGTAGTCGTTGTATTGGCGGGAATGGATATAATTAACTAAAATATGATTATATATGTTTTTAAATGTTTTTAAATTTATCCAATAAAAGATAAAGGCAAAAAATACGGAAAGAATTCAATTTTAGGCGTATATGCCCTAGTTTTCACTAAAGGTTCACTTATCGCCTTTTGATGGAGAACCGTCATTAAATAGAGTTTTTTTCACACTTATAAATTCTATTGGACCAAATAAGACGCTTCTTTATAATCAGGACATCAAAATTTATTTTGTGTAAATTTTTGGTATCTTTCCGATAAAGTTCATTTTTTAATGAATAGTGTAAAATGTTGTATTTTAATTCAAAACACCTTTTTAATATAATTTATTTATATGATTAGATTATCTTTTTAATTGGTTTTAAAGTGAAATTAGAATCTATTATTACCATTAAATCCAATAGTGGTCGTTGTAATTAATTTCACTTTGAAAACGGACTTAAACTAGTGTCAATCTTTTGATACTTATTGTTTCATAAAAACACGCTATTTGTCATGACAGCGGGAATTAATTATTAAATTAATTAATGTGACTTATATGTTTTTAATTTTTTAAAGTAGACTTCATTTTTGAATTCGGAATATCAAATATCGCTTAGGGTGAATTTTTGGTAATTTTCCGAAAAACTTCAATTTTTGATGAATAGTGAAACCACTAAGTGTTACTTATAAAAACTGATTTTCCATTTAAATGAAATTTTTCCACCTTTGTGTTATAAATTTCAAAAATCCGACATACATGGTTGTCATTAAGAAGTAAAATGTGGTTCAATGGGATTAAAATAATTTTTTGGTGAATAGTAACTTATTAAGATTTTAATCGTGATTAGAGGTAATTAGTGTAGTTTAAGGTAAAAATAATGTTTTAATAATATGAAATGAACTTGACACATGTCCTAACCTCATTTTATGTGTCATGTCCGACCAAGTCAAGCCATGGGTCAACTTGGGGACCCCATGGAGCCACTTTTGTTGGGAAATGACATAAATAAGTTTTTATTTAATGTTAAAGTAAAAATGACACACACATGAGATGTTTTACTAAAACAATTTGTACATGGGGTTATACAAGTCAGAATTTTGACTATAAATATTAATTGGAAAGATAAAAGGATTTCCTAAATCATAGTATTTTTTTATAATTTTTAGACGTTAAATAAATTAAATTATTTATGACATCATGATGATGCAGCGATGACCTAATTATTTAACGATTTAAATAAAATGGAATGATAATGTAATATATAAGACCTAAACATGTCCAAAACCTATAGGATGAGTGGATTTAGAACCCTTATCACCTTATACTTGAAATACATCAATGTGGGACCTCTTAAATCCGAATACCATTTTGAAATAAAGTGACTTTTCTTCACTTTCCAAGAGTGCCCCTCCTCTCCTCTTATAAAAGGCCCGCACCTCTACCTCCTTACCCACACTCCCAAAGCCTTTGGCTCGGCCAACCCCTGTCCATTTTGTCTCTCCACATACCTCTATTACTCCTTGAATCCTCACTTTGGGCAGAAGACTTCCCAAGGAAGCCTTTGAGCTCAAATCAAGGGGAGTTACCCGATTTTAAGGTAATGTCTTCTTTTGAGTCCTTTTGTTTTATTTTGCTTCTCCAACCCCCTAAACTCTTTTTATTCTTTTCTTATGTAACAAATCCAGTATAATAAATATACTAGGATGTTTTTATAAGAAGTATTCGAGCTACACTTACACACACCTATATCTAATGGTTCAAGAACATAATGTTTCCGTGGATGGCGAATTTCTGCCTCACGAAACGATGATTGTTCAACACTCATATAACACCTTAAAAGGTGTCCATTAAGATTCCACTATATTTATATATGATATATAACATGTTTATGTTTTACTTAAGCATCTGTATTTTTCATTTGTGGATTACCTTTATGGCTTCCATTATGGGTATACGTGATATCTTCATTTTAGGAAGCGCGGACAACCGCCCCCTCAAAGTGATGTGATTCGTTAATGCCATACGTGGGACGTATAAAGGATGGATTTAATGTTATTATATATGTTTTTATACTGTAATTATTATATACCTCTATATAATTATTATTTCTTTCCATTAAAGTATGAGATAGAAATGAAAGTAGCGTTCATGCGTACGTACGGCTTACCGTCTCCATGAATGGTGCATTTCATTTCTTATCCCCAAATATAATGTACTATTATAAGTACATGTATATAATGGATATATATGATGAATTATACATATAAATGATGAATATAATTCTGGAATTAAAATATACATACCTCTCATTTAGTTTTAATTCCATTAATATGACAATGAAATGAAAGTAGCGTTCATGCGTACGTACGGCTTACCGTCTCCATGAACGGTGCATTTCATTTCATACCTCTAAATGATTATGTGATATTATAAATACATTTATATTCTAGATATATATGATATATATGATATCCAAATCAGGAATGTCATTCTGGATATAAATAACCTTTGACCACATGAACAACATGTAATTGTAAGAAGTGCACTTTCGACTTAAGAACCAAATATCGACAAAACAAACATTATTAACTTAAATGATTACATAATGTTTATAACATGGAAATAAGTGATATAAAAGGAATAATGAACTTGAATAAGGTTATTAATCAAATATAAATTAACTCAAGTTTATTATTCAGGACGTTAAAGAACGATCGAGTCAAGTCGGACCCGGGGTAAGGGATCCTACTCCTCTCTTTCTTTTTAAGTACACTCTTTTATGTCATTCCTTTTAAGATCATCTTTATTATGATTGGGATGTTATTTTATCTTAATCCTACAGTAATTTTTATGTTCATATGGTGAGATACCCTATTTTATCTCATGAATCCATTTTTGGAAGCTTTAAGTGGCGTCGTTAGGCTGCCGAGTTTTCATAAGGGATTTTTCATCTCACTTTTAGTCCCGTAAGATTTATGCTACGTTTTCCACTATTTCCTTTGAGTGGTGTATGTACTGCCCATTATTATACACTTTGTGTAATATAATTTCGTTTATGGGTATTTACATCTTCATTGAATGACCCTTCTTCCATGGGGTGTACATTTCGAATGTTACCCAAGTCGGTAAGGGAACCTTTCACCCTCCTCTTTTTAGAAGACTTCTTTTGTTATGTCTTTTAATTCACATACTATTATGTTGGGATATGTTCTTATATATCCTTATTGATGTAAATTTTATGTCCCAGTGATGAGATACCCTTTATCTCTCTCATCAACCCTTTTTGTAATATTTTATGTGACGCCGTTAGGCTGTCGAATTTTACCAAGGGAACTTCTTAACCCAATTTCGATTTCTTTGGGTTCAACATGTAGTTATTGAAGATGTCATCCTTTGAATATGGGTGAATGACCATTGATTGTTTTACACTTAATATCCACTTATATTGGGTGTATTTATATTTGTCACACATAATTATGAGATTGATTTATCCTTAATTTAAGGATACCTTCTTTATAATGGATTTCATCTCATTTTACATTTCATTTGAGACTTCAATGTTGTTATGCACCAATTCACTATTATATGGTGTGTATACTGTCCTTTGATATATTATATCACGAATCCCTTTATTCTCATGATATTATAAAGTTCGGATTAAATGTTATTCTGCAATTATTTGTTTTCAAGAGTCTCTCATTTTGTTAAAAACTCTTTAACAAAAATATCATTTTAAATGTTTTAAAGATTTATGATTCAAAATATTTATCTTTAATGTCCATGTTTTCAAAATGGTTTTCAGTATTTATTTATATGGACATTAATGTTTTAAAACTATAATTCCAATAAAATCTTCAAAGTGGAATGAGACACTTTGATTCAGAAATCTATTTTAAATGATTTTTTGAAAATGGATTGATTAATTCAATATCTTGGAATTACTTATTTTGATTGCAAATGAAATTTTGTTATTGAAATGTTTATATTTTCAATATTTTATGTTTAATTATGGTACTTGGACATTTTACGGGTGGTTACGTGATAAACAATATGACGGGTGGTGCCGTGAATACCAGGACGGGTGGTTACGTTATAACCTCCAATGCATTGGGTATGGAAGTCGGCCGTATGGATATTCCATTAAGTATGTATGGAAGTTGGCCGAATGGCTATTCTATTAAGTGATATGTGTGGAAGTAGACCGTATGGTTATTCCACCTAAGTATATTTATGTCCCAAGTTACATTTATATGTTATGTGTTCTTTAAATGGGCTTTATGGTAATATTTTGTTTACAAAAGGGTAATTAATGAACTTTTATTCAGTGAAGAGTTTTTACTACTTCGAAGAGGTGAAAATTATTACTTTGATAAAGTATACATGGTTTACATGTTGTTTTGAAAAACTAACAGTTTTCATTCTTTGTGTATCTCATACTGAGCTTTTTATGCTCATCCCAAGTTTTTGAAATGTTTTTCACAGGACTTAGCGTAGAATAGGGTCAAGGATGGGATCAAGGGAAAGTCATGCTACCTAAAACAAGGAACTATACATGTTTCTTTTTAGGAGTTATTATTTTATGGAAATTTAGTAGAAGCGACTACTTTGTAATCTTTTGAGATGTAATAGTTATGTCCTAATTCTCTAAAAATCTAAACCTAAAAAGATCCTCAATGTGAATTACTCATTTAATTCAATATTAAGTAAGGTTTAAGGCTGGGGCCTTATAGTATAAGTGATGTATTTATCCATAGTTAGACGTTAATTTCAAATGTTCATTTCTTATATTAATTAATAATGTCATCATCAATATTATCTAATTATTTGATGGAGGTCACTTCATAAACCATGGGAATGATAAATGTTCCATCACATGTTTAAAATGATTTCACATATTATATTCTAATAAACAAGATAATTTATAAAAAATTTACATAAATTACATGACCTAATAAAACATCTATTTAATTAGATAATTATACACAAGATAATTTCTAAATATTTGACCTAAATTACATGACCTAATAAAAAATCTACTTAATTAGATAAATTAAATATAATTTATTAATATTGAATATAATATTCAGGTTATCTTGTATTTGGACCCTAAATAAGTATTTCAAGAAGATACATGTGAAGTATGGTCTAAAATGTAAATTTAATTAGTTTATATTTTGTGACCTTTTTCAATACATAAAGAAACATGGGATTGGTTTTAAACAATATTAATGAAATATAAATTTTAATTCCAAAAAACTTAGTGTATATAGATCATTTTTGAAAGACATTATCATCTAGGATCAAATGAAAATACCATTTTTATGAGTTAAATTGAAATTATAACATAGTTTCATGGGTTATGTTTCTCTCACATTAATTTATGGGCTTATTTTATTTATAATTTTTTCCTCTATAGATTAAATTGAGATAAACCTTTCAATAATCACTAATTGTATTGATAATGGGTAAAAATTTAATAATATTTATTTAAAAAAACATTTAAGGGAGTTATGAATGACAAAATTTCATCACGAAGAACTTCATAATATAATGGGGTAGTTAAATGAAGATATATAACACTTAAATAGATTTCTTGTTCAATGTGGTTTATATATCTTGTTGATGATAATTTTTAAATGAAGTCATAAATAAATAATTCAATAGTATTAGTTATATTTTTATTCAAATTGTTTTAAAGAATTCCTTATAAGATCTATGGAATATTAGGTATCCAAAATTTATTGACATTAGAGTTTTATGATTCAACGTATCCCTTATAAACACTAAATAAAATATTGATAAAATCTATGTAGTGATTATCAGGTCTTCGAAAAATGGTCATATACTATTGATGAATCGGTTGATGTCGATTCAATTACCCCGATCCATTGGAAATATCATCATCTAATCCACTATGTTTTTTGATTGATTAATATTGAGTTTTCATTATCACTATTTTTAGATATAATATTTAAATGAAATATTGTATAAGACCCTCAATAAAATATAATATTTTAGTTGGTGAAAATATAGAGTATATGAAACAAACAACCTTTTATTATTAATAACCAACTATTTTTAGATATAATTCCCAATTTAATGTTATTATCAATGTTGACCATGCAATCAAAAAAATATGTTCTTTAGAGAATGAATATTAATTTATTGCCTTTTTATTGAAAAATGAACATAGCATGTAGATAATTCCATGGATGATGAATGTTGGATAATGGATATAGAAGAGGAAAACAATCATTTAATGTTGAATAATATTATGAAATTAGTTAATTTTTTTTCTACAAAATGGAAATAAATGATTCTTCTAAAATAAATGTGATTAAAATAGAACCATATTTTAGAATAAAAATAGAATTATTTATAAAGGATATTATCTAGATAATGTTATAAACTATGAGTAAAATTTGACTATAATGGCTTGATTTGAATCTATGAAAAAATTATTAAACTTTTTTTTATATTTAAATTTATTTTTCATAATTAGATGAATGTAAAGAGTTTATTAATTAATTGATATAATGAAAAATAATTTTACGGTGAGGAATAACCATGTATTAAAGTTATCAATTTATGGAAAAAAAAATTTATTTATCAATTCAATTTAAAATATATTAAAAATACCAATACCCTAGAATTATTTTATATATAAAGTTATTACTCTAAAAATTGACTAATAAAATGGATAAAGAAAATATTTTTATTATGAAGTTATTTAATGTGTTTCAAATAATATAAATCAATAACAATGATATAATTTTAAGATTCATCCAAAAAATCATTCTTATTTTTTTAACTCATGAAATGTGACTTACAATTGTGTATGATATGTGACATTTGATTCAATCTTTGTTTCCAAATTTCTATTAAACATGGCGGTTTAATATTATCAAAACATAAGTCTATAAAGTATTAACTTAAATAATTTGATTTTATAAGGAATTAACTATTTGTAGTTTTTTGGTAACTTATACAAACTTAATCATGATTTATCCAAAAAACTAATTGATCAAAAACATTACAGAGTTATAATTGATTATTTATATTACATAACTACTATTTGAATGAATATAATTTTGTTTGTTTTATTATATTTAATATTTTAATATAATTAAAAATTAATATTTAAAAATAGTTAAATTGATCTTCTATTATCTTATGTAAAAATAAAAATGTATACTTTTTTGTCAATCCCGATCTAAAATTATTTTAAATATATTCAAATACATATTATAAAGATTGTATAATTGATAAAAGTTTACTTTCAAAACTTATGATATCCTAAGTGAGTCTTTTGTGTCTTTTTTCTCACAATAAGTATCATTAAATAGTAATTTTTGTTTCAAATTTAAAATATATGAATGCAAGTTTAAATTCATCCCACTTTTTGTGGATTTGATAGACACTCACAAATTTTAATATCAGTTTCGATAAAAATATAATTTTTCATGATATCCTCATTTAAATTTCAATATCTTTATTTCTCCTACGTCACTAAAATTGAAAACACATATATTAATGGTACCATTTCCATCTTGGTCATGAGAAATTAGATAAATCATTCAATAATTTCATAAAACTAAAAAACAATACATTAATATAATTTAAAAAAGAATATATTTTTAAATATTTCTATATAATAAACAAAATATGTGTATGACAAACGTCAAATGACTACCATTATTTTTTTCCATTTTACTATTGATATTCAGATATACCAAAATAAAGGGAGTCAACATTTATTGAATGGAATTACTGTAAATGTTTTTGATGTTTTAAATATTCTAGAATTATACAATTTACCTAGAAAATGTATATATGTTTCTTCCAACACCAAACATGTAAAATAAAAATTTAATAAAATAATATAGTCAAATGATTTTATTTTATTATTATTTTATATATTGGAATAATATAATGATAACATATTAATATTCTAATTAATTATTCTATTTTTCAATGAATTTGAAATGCTTGAGGTTGTTGACTTACCTAAAATTTTTGTAAATATATATTTTCAATATAAACTAAGAATTATCTTCATATGTTACAAAAATATCTAACCATATATAATTTTTCAAAAAACTCGATAAAATATATCAAGCCGACTCATATTTATATTTTATGACATTGTTTTTTACTAAAATGAATTTAGCGTGACACTCTCTATAATTTTCATTGTTCGTTCCACGTTATGGTTATTAAATTTTATAAATTAAACATTCTTCATGAAATAGAATATCAATATATTTTTCAAGTTTCATTATATATATAGATTCATCAGTTTTATAATAAAAAACTTATGGTTTATAAATGTCTAGTTTAACATATTTCATCAATCTAAATTGGAAAAAACCCATGGGTCATAACTTGAATAGATCCTTAAAAACTTAATGTGAAAGGAAATTTCTCAACAATATAAAATTTTATATCCATATTTTTTTATATTTCTCATCAATTTTATCAAAATAATCCTTTTGAAATATTTATATGTGAGAACAAAATGATATTTTATTTAGAGGGACATGACTTCACCATAGCCTTACCAATATTTTTAAATGTTATAGCTTAATCACTATAGAAAAATTCTTATTATTTTCACCAAAAATTATTGAATAGTTTAGATCTTTCAAAATGTTGAGGTGGAATCAAATCTATTAATATAATGTTTAAAAATTTCATAAGATGATATATTTATGCATGGAATAAATGATTATTCTCATTTAGATTTTTCAATTTCAACTACCATAGATGAGTAAAAAAATACAACATCAAAATTAAGTATATATCCATCCAAAAAAATTATTTATCATCCCATGTTTTAAGAAAGAAACATTATGTACAATAGTATACATGACGTACTACAACGAGCTTAAATGAATAACTAAATATTATTATATAAACATTATTATTATAATAAAGCCTTTAGAATTAATGGAATGAAATTTATTTTCTAATTTTTGAAAATATGGTTTAAAAATGATTATATATTGATTCTTTGGTTACCAAATTTATTAGAAATGGAAATAAAAACCTATTGAATAAATGAGTTGTGTTTTTATGAAAACCTATTTAAATGAGAATAATTATGTTTATAAAATCATATCACTCTTTTTAGATTATAAATATAAATTAAAAACTCAATGTGATCTTTAAAAATCATATTATATGTTTTTTAGGAAATGTATAAGATGAAAATCTGTTTTATGCATAAAATAAGTATTTTTCAAAAAAAACTTTTTACAGCATTTTGATGGAGAAGCCATATTAAATATAGATTTTGACACAATTATATGTTTTATTTGAAAAAATAATCTCATTATCTTTATTAGGGACAAAAAAATTTACTTTTGTTGATATTTTTGTATTATTCTGATAAAATTCATATTTTAATGAATAATATAAAATTCATCATTTTAATTCAAAACTAGTTTTTCCTATAATTTATTTATATTCTTTCGTTACCTTTTAATTTTTTTAAATTTTAGTTATTTTAATTCTCTATAATTAAATACAATTCTTTTCATTGGATTTAATTTTATATTTAAATTCTATATAAACACATGTCAATCTTTTCATGATTTTTACTATTTAAAACCTCTTTTTCTCGTCATGACAATTAGGATTAATTTTATATTAATTACTACAAATTATTATTTCTGAATTTGGAAAAATGGATTTCTTATATTTAATTAGAGGGTTAAAATTATGTAAATAGGTCCATTTTATTTTTGGACATTATGAATAAAAACTTTTATAAATATTTTTATTTACCACGGTTAAAGGGTAAATCCAGTAAGAAATGGTAAAAATATAATTATAATAATAAAAAACTACCCTAAAAGTTGTCCTGATCCTATTGGAAGAGATTTGGATGACCATGAAAACTCTTGGGATGAAAAATTTTCAATTGAATGCTACATGGGTGTGATTATGACACTAATAAATTTTAATTTTATGTAATGAAAAATATGTTATAAACATATATCTTCTTACTAAATCAATTTTAATATAGGTTTATATTAGTGATATATTTTAATATAACTATTAATGATAAAAAAAATTATTTCGTTCATCATTGTATTTTATTTATAACATCAATTAATTTATATTTAAATTTAATTATGACACAATGAGGATGTAGTGAATAATTTATTAATAAAGAAACCAAATAAATTATATTATAAATATTAAAATAAATATTATATAACATTTTTTATTTCATACATGATTTTTATATGTCAATATAACATTATATAAGACTATTCTATGTCTTCATTGAATTTATCTCTCTGTTTAAGTTTTATTTGAATTCAATAAAAGGAATAGTGTTAAAATTATAATAATAGATGTTTTATAAAAACATTAATTTATTAAATTATTTGAAAATCACAAAAATAATTAACAATCAAAAGTAACTATTGTAAGGTCTAAATGTTTTTTAAGTTAGCAATGATGTGAAATTGTTTCCATATATGTAAAATTAATAGCATCTTAATAATTAAAATATCATTACAACAATTAAAAGTTAAAGAAAATATTTAATGGTAAACTGATATGATATGGTTTAAAATAAAATCAATACATTTATAAAAATTATTCATTGTTAGGATTTATAACTATCCTCATATAATATTCTACAAATATTAGGTTTTATCCATTTTAATTAAAACAATTAATTTATATTAATCTAACAGCTCCAATGGTTCACCTTCCTTCTCATATTAAAAGGTAACATCTCTTCTCAAATACTCACACATCAATAACTATTTAGTTTAGACAATACCTACCCAAAACTAATCCTAGAAAACCTTACCTAATAATTAAATCCTTCATTAGTGCATAAATCTTCCCAAGAAAGTTGTTTGCATTAAACCAAAAGAAGTTCCCTGAATAAGAGGTAACACCTACTATCATGATTTTTAGTGTCATTACCATTATCCACTACCTATACTCTTCCAATTATTTGATTACATAAAAAAACTGGTATCCAAAATACACGAGGTTGTTTTTATATTATTTTTATGATCTATAGATACACACACCTCCAGTTAATTGGTGATGAACATTTTGTTTCTATGTGCGGTGAACTACTCCCTCATGAAATGATGATTGTTCAATTTTCCGTTACCACCTCTCATGGTGGACATTATAACAGATAGTATTTTTACATATAATATATATTATATTTATATTTTCTCTATAATTTCTTAGTTTTTAATTATAACATACCTCTCTGCTTTACATGTTGTGTAAATACAATAATTGTTTTTGGGGAAATGTGGACTATCGCCCCCTCAAAGTGATATGAATCATTCCCACCATATGTGGGATATATAAAGGGTGGATTTATTAAACATATTATAAATATATGAAATTAATATAATAATGGTAATATAATAAACACTTATATCATTTAATTATTATTCTTTTTACTTGTTAATGAAATGATAGTCATGTCCATGCATACGTATAGCCAACCGTCTCCATGAATGGTGTATTTCATTTTTTATTTCAAAATATTATGGATTATTCTAAGATGATATATACTAGAAATATATGATATTTAAATCATGAATAATATTCTAGATATGGTGTAAATTTTACCAAATCAAAAATTTACATCCAAACATGTTTATTTTTCACTCAAGTACCGAATATCGACAAAGCGTCCAATATGAACATAAAAAATAATTTAATTTTTATAACATGCTAATAAGTAATATAAATGGAATGATAAAATTTAAAAATTAGATCATAAAATTATAAATTATAAAATGTTTATTATTCATGATTATTAATAATGTATGAGAGAAGTCCGACTCAAGGTAAGGGAAATATTATCTCAATATCTATTCAATGATTCAAATATACATGTCATTTGTTTTGTTTTTCCAATAATGGGTTTGAATTACCTATGGGGTTTTTCACTAAATAACTACTTATATTGGATGTATTTATATTTTTCACACATATTTATTTCATTGATTTATCCATAATCTAGTCATATGATTGTTATAAAAGATTTCATCTAAATATCATTTAATTGAGGAATTTTTTATTAATATATACCTTTATTTTTTTATAAGGTGTATATATAGCCTCTATGACATTTCATGTCCATATTTTACATTAAATTTTATTTAATGTTTTTGAAATGTATTAATTCACATATATCAATATTTAAATGTTATAATTAGTATGGGACACCTTGAACATTTAAAGATATATTTATCAAATATTTTTCTTCATGATATTAATTCACATGTTTATTTTTATGTATAAAAAATTATTATCTATGAAATTTTATGTATATTTTTAATTTAATTCAATTTTTTCAAAGGAAGTTATTTATTATTTCTATACAAAGTGTTTTACATTCTTTAAAAAATGAAAAAAGAAATGTTTTTTAACATAAACAGTGAAAATGAATTCTCCACTGAAATGATCAATTTATGATATTTGGATTCCTCTGCAAGAAAAAATGTTTTTTAAGATAAATAAATCACTTATTCCCTATTTGGGTGTTTTGGTATTAAATTTTTTTTCAAAAGTGGATTGACAATTTCAGTATCTTTATAAGATTTCTTATGATTGAAAATGAAATGTTATGAGGGAAAAGATGATAATGTAAATCATCTATGTTTTTTGATTGTATATTTTTACTTAGAAAATTGATGGGTGGTAAAAAGATTAACCAAACCCATGTGGTTACGTGATAAACCAAATGATGGTGGTTCCATAATAATCCAAGGAAGGGTGGTTATGTTATGACCTCTAATGCATTGGGTATAGAAGTTGTCATGTGGCTATTACATTTAGTGATATCTGTGAAAATAAAATTTATAGTTATTCCATTTAAGTATGATTATGTCATAAATTACCATAACATTTTATATGATTATTTATATGAAAATATTGGTAATATTTTGATTAAAAAAAGGTTAAAGAATGAGATTATATTCGGTGAAGTGAAATTACTTCTTTTTAAAGGTAAAAACAATTTAAATATGTTAAATAATTCATGGTTTACATGTTTTATATGGGAATTTTTTTTTATTATTTGGGATTCCCTTACTGATATTTTGATGCTCATCCAATGTTTTGAAAAGGTTTTCATAGGATTTAAGGTGAATAGAGTGAAGGATGGGATAAATGAAATTATATGATGTTTAAACATGAATTGAATCCTTGATTCTTTTTTAAGGTTTTTATTTTATGAAAATAATGGATAGTGTGTAGAAGTATCTACTTTATAATATTTAAGTTTTTATGTAATTTTTACAGACTAATTATCTAATGCTCTAAACCTGAAAATACACTCCATGTAAATGAGAGTACAATTATTGACTTAGCTCAAGATTACGTAATGTTTAAGGCTGGGGAATTATATTTGGTATTAGATAATGGTTTAGAAAACATTGGATATTAACGTGTATTCATAAGAGGTTGTGATGTCGTCATGGGATTATAACATTATTTTTTATTATAATCTCAATTATTATAAAACCCATTTGAGGATTTATGATATAAAATATAAATTTTACTAATTGTATTTTTATGAAGATATTCTCCTGGAAGAAATTATGGGTTATTAGGTTTTGGGATGAAAAATGAAAATTATGAAATAACATTTGAGGTTAAAACATTTTATTGTTATTTTTGAGTTCATTATAATGACTTCGGAAAATTATATGAATTATATTGTTTTAGGATAATAACAACTCGCATGATGGGTGACAACCCGTCACTTCCGACAAGGTCAAGGGAATCAAACCCACAACTGAAGAGAGATAATGGTGGATCGAATACCACTGGTCTACCTGAAGTCTCAGGTTAGTAATAATTTTTTTTCGTTGAACTAGTTTATGGAATAGGATTAATATGTTTTTAGGTACATGCATTTTATCAAATAGATATCCTTAATATTGGAAAATAATATGGGGACTGAGTGATACATGTTATTTTAGAATACATTTTCTATTTTAGGAACCATATTTTCTTAAAGAAAATAGAATAATATGGGATTTTATTTCTGGAGAAATATTTGAGTTTTATTTTGGAAGAATCTATGTTTTTTAGAGATCTTTTAGAGATTCAGGTTATTTTTAGAAGTGATTAACATATCTTAGATAAAATTTGATTAGTTTAATTAATTTTTGGTATGAGGAAATAAGTGTGGTTGATGTTATTTAGAGATAAATGTTAAACCTTATCATGGATGTCTATGTGATAAAATCATTCTAATTTTTGGGTTTCAATATTTTTTTGGATTATTTTGAGTAATTTCCAAGACAGTTATTTACATAATGGTGTTTGTTGAATGTTGGATATTACTATTTAATTTTGGTCATTAAATGAAGTTTTTATTCATTAAATAGTTTAATTTTTGGGGGATTTATTTGATTTTATCCTAAACATTCTATTTTTGGTTAATATTTCAAGACGTGATGAATAGATAACTAATTTTTTTTGGATTGTTAGATTCTCTAGATGTTGATTCTATTGGTTCAGGTCTGACCAATTCATATTGAACACTCATCATTTAGAGAAAATATGATTTTGTGGTAGAATATTATTAATGTATGAGACACTACATTACAAGTAAGTATGTTTCCTTATTTTCTTATTCATGCTCGTAAATAATTTCATTATATTTATGAAATGTATCTTAAAATAAAAACCTTTTTTGTTTACTTTTCCAACAATTAAATCAAAAAATGTTTAACCCCTCAAAAGTTTGTGATTTAAGAATTGTTAACATTCTCCGCATCATGTTTTGTATCACTATTTATAATAAATTGACACTTATTTTTTCATCCATATCCATGTTTTCCTACATGGAATTCTAGTATTTGTTTTATTAGGTGACCTTTTACCTTTTCATTATATCTTTTGAAGTGGTAGTTTTATTAACCCTTATTCTGATATGGGATTGCAATAAATGTATTCTAAAAATTAATACACTAGTTACAGATCCCAAATTCATCTAGTAGGGATGCAATTTATTAAATGGGTATAGGATGTAACATCCCATGTTTTTAGAAAGAAACACTATATTCAATAGCATACATGATATACTTCATTGAGAACAAACAAACAACTAAATATTATTATTCAAATGTTTGAATTATAACATATACATTGGAATGAATAGAATGAAAAATATTAATTAAATTATAAATATATATTTTAAACATGTTTATATAATGACTCTTTGGTTATCCCATTTATTAGAAATGAAAATAAAAACCAATTTTAAATAAAGGATGTCTTTTTATGAAAAGTTATTTAAATGAGAATAATAATGTTTATGAAATCATATCAGAATTTTTTTTATATTAATGAAATATAAACCAAAATATATGTTTAAAATTAATATTATATGTTTTCAATACAAGATATAAGAATAAGATAAATTTTGAGCATAAAAGAATCATTTTTCAAAAAAGGCATTATTTAAAGACTTTTGATGAAGAATCTATTTTAAATATAGTTTTTTACACATTAGAAAGTTATATAGGAAAAAGTATACTTATTATTTATAAGTGGGATATTAAAATTTTATTTTGTTGAAATGTTTTTATTTTTCTGACAAAATCCATATTTTAATTAATATTGAAAAATACTGCATTTTAATTCCAAACATCTTCTTCATATGTGTTACTTATGTTGATAGTTTATTTATTTATTTGGTTTTAAAGTATAATTATATTATATATGTATAATTTAATTCAATTATGTTCATTGGAAATAATTGGACACTAAAATTCGATATAAACACACATCAATCTTTTGATGGTTTTTACTTTTTAAAAATGCCTTTTCTCATTTTTGACAATGAGGATTAATTTTATATAAATTACTACAAGTTATGGGTTTTTACGTTTTAAAAATAGATTCAATATTTAGAATAATAATTTTCATTTTATGTAAATAGGTTCTGTTTTTTAGAAATTATAAATTGTAACTTTAGTAATTATTTTTATTTGCCATAGTTAAAGGATAAATATGGTAAATATAGGTAAAAATAATATTATAGTAACATAAAAATACCATAAAACATGTCCTAAAACTATTGGATGATATATGTTTTACCAATAAAACCATTGGGACAAATATTTTTCCTTTGGAATCCACATGTGGTGATTATGACACATATAACATTTACTTTAATGTAAAAGAAAATATGTTGTAAACATATATCTTTTTAATATAATAAATTAATATGGGTTTCTATGAGTGATATATTAAATTATAAATATTAATTAGAAATATTATGAAATTTTATAAATCATGGTAGTTTATTTATATTTTTTAGTCATTAAATAACTATATTTATTTATAACCAACTGATAATGTAGAGATTGTTTTAATGAATGTATAAAATAAATGATATTATAAATATTAAAATAAATATTATATGACATAATTTATGTCAAAAATGATATTTATTTTTGAATATTACATTTTAAATTTCTATTTAAGGTTTATTTCAAAGTTATGTCTCTATTAAAATTTTATTTATTGTCAAGAAAATCAATAGTGTCAAAATTGACATAATTGATGTTTTATAAAAATAGTGATTTATTAAATTACATAAAAATACCATAAATAAATTAAAAACACAAAGTGACTATGATAAGTAATAAAATTTTATCAAGTGTAAAATTATGGGAAATTTATCCAATATAACTAAAATAAATAGCCTCTTAATAAATAAAATATTGTTACCACAATAAAAATTAAAATAGAATAATTAAGGGTAAACTGAAAAGATAAGTTTTAAAATAGAATCAATACATATCTAAAAACTATTGTATGAGAATAATTAGAACTATAATAATCTTATAATAGACATATCTCAAATTGGATCTATTTTAATTACAAAATTAATTTATATTAATTTAATAATTGAAGAGTTTCCATGGGTGTCCCTTCCCACTCCTATAAAAGGTACCCACTCTTCTCTAAAACTCACTCTTGACGAACCATTTGGTTTGGATAATAACTACCCAAAAATATTCATATGATCCCTCCCCTAATCCAAAAGTCCTCCCTTAGGGAATAATGCCTCTGATGGATTCTTTTTTGGTATAAACAAAAAGAATTTACGTGATTAAGAGGTAGCACTTTCTCTCATTCCTTATAGTTTCATTTTTATTCTCCACACCCTAACTATTATTATTCAATGACTAAATAAAAAAAATTAACCAAAATATACGAATATGGTTTTATGATAATTTTTTTATCTAAACATACACACACCATTATTAAATGGTTAACAGACATTCTTTTTTTTTTGTACGGTGAACAACTACCTCACGAAACAATGATTGTTCAATTTTCCCCTTTCACCTCGTACGGTGGACATTATAATGGAATAAAATTTTAAATATGATATATATTATATTTATATTTTCTCCATTATTCTGTAATTTTTATTTATAATATACCTTTATGATTTCCATGTTGTGTAAATATGATAATTTGTTTTGAAGATGTGTGGACTACAGCCCCCGCAAAGTGATATAACTCATTCCCGCAATACATCAAACTTATTATGGATGGTTTTCTTAAAACAATAATATATATATGAAATTAATATAATACTGGTATTATAAGATATGTTTATTTCATTTAATTATTAATATTCTAATATGATAATGAAATGAAAGTAGCATTCATGCATACATACAACCTATCGTCTTCATGGACGGTGCATATTTATTTCTTATCTACAAATATTATGGAATATTATAAATATATTTATACATGATATATTTGATATTTAAATCATTAATAATATTCCAGAGGTTGTCTAATTTTAACCACATGGAAAATTTACCTCAAAATAAGTTCATCTTTTACTCAAGTACTAAATATAAAAAAGTTGACTAATATGAACATAAATAGTTATGTAATTATATTAACATAGTAATAAGTGATATAAACGGAATAATAAACATGATAAATACCTAAATAATTTATAAATTAACTTAAGTTTATTTTTCAAGAAAATAATGAACGTACGACACATTCCAGACTCAATGTATTGGAAATATTAACTCAATCTCCATTCATTGATTTGAATATACATATCATTGGTTTTGTTTTTACAAGAACATATGTGAATAACCTCTGATTTTTTTACACTAAATATCCACTTATATTTAGTGTATTTATATTTTTCACACATATTTATTTCATTTATTTATCCTTGATATATTGATATGATCTTTGTAAGGTATTTCATCTCAATCTTCTATCATTGCGGAATTTCTAGATAATGTGAATATTTATTCTTATAAGATGTTATATACAGTTTATATGACATTTCATATCCATATGATATTTATAATAATGTTATTTAATGTTTTTATAAATGTATTAATTCACAGATATAAATATTTACATGTGTAAAGGTTAATGGGACACCTTGAAAATTTAATGATTTAATTATCGAATATTTGTATTCATGATATTTATTTAGATATTTATTTTATTAAAATATAAATGGATTATAAAAGATATTTTATGTCTATTTTTTATTTTATTCAAATGTTTTAAAAAATAAACCTTTTTATGCTTTCTATATGAAGTATTTCACTTTCATTACAAAAACTGAAAGGTATTGTTTTTAACATATATGATGACAATGACTTCTCTACTGTCATGAACATTATTTTATATTTGAATAACTCTACAAAAAATAATGTTTCTTAATGATAAAGAAATCACTTATTCCAAATTTTTGTGTTTTGGTATTGAAAATGGTTTTAAAAGTGGATTGACTATTTCAATATCTTAAGATGATTTCTTGTGAATATAAAATGAAATTTGATGAGTTAAATGTGAATAATTAAAATATTTTTTGTGTTATGATTATATAATGGTACTTGGACATTTTATGGGTGGTTATGTGATAAAATAAATATGGGAGGTTACATTACAAACAAAATAGGGGTTGTTCCTTAATAAACCAAGTATGGGAGGTTACGTTATAAACTCCATTGCATTGGGTCTGGAAGTCGGTCGTATGGCTATTTCATTTAATTATATGTGTGGAAGTCAATTGTATGGTTATTTTATTTATCTATCATTATGTCCCAAATTACCTTTATATGTAATATATTAATTTTTTTGGGTTTCAAAATAAAATTTTGATTAAAAAAAATTTAAGTAATGAGCTTATATTCAGTGAATTGTAATTACTAATTATTAATGGTTATAATTATTACCTTATCTTAAATTTTTCATGGTTTACATGTTTTCACAGGGATAATAACTTTTCTTCTTCGTGTAACCCTTACATATATTTTTATGCTCATCCTATGTTTTGAAATGTTTTTCACATGATCAAAAGGAGAATAGAGTCAAGGATGAGATAAAGGAAAAGTTATGATGTTTAAACAAGAAATGACACCCTAAATCTTTATAAAAGTTTTTTTATGATAATAATAGACAGTTAGTAGAGGTTTCTACATTATAATATTTAAGTTGTTATGAAAATGTTAAGGCCTAATTATATTAATCTCTAAACCTCAAAAGATCCATAATGTAAATTAATGCTAAATTATAGACATAAATCAAGATTAAGTAATGATAAAATCTATAAATTTATATTTGATACAGGATGAGGACGTTAAAATGAATTATTTTATATGGGATTTCACCAATATTTTTTTATCTAGTGTATTCAAATTCATTATCATACTATATAGATGTATCACCAAAAACATTATTTTTAAAATTTAAAATAAAGGTTGATCTTAGGTTATATAACCTTTCGTGGTTATGTATATTATTTTATTAATCATACCTAAAAAATATAAATCCTAAGGAAAATATAAAATAGAATATATTGATTTAATGAAAGTATGATGTTGAGTTTCATTTTTAATAGTGTAAAATTTCATATGAATAGGTAGGTACATAGTTCATATGGGGACACAAAAAAGTATCTTCTATGATAAAATATGATGAGAAAATGGAGGATTCTTTATTAATACCCCAAACAATTATTAATTAGGAAGATAATCCAATGTATAAGAATGAGTCACTGAATGTGTATAATTTTGAGAGATGAAAGGAACAAAAACAAAATTGAAACATGATTGTATTAAAATGGAAAAAGAAATTGATGTTTTAAATTATCTCATATATATAAAGAGCTAAGCTAAAAAACATAAAACATAAAAACAGTGTTTGAAATTTTCCTCTCAAAATATTCACAATATTTTATCTACCAAAACTATTAAATTTTAAAAATAAAATAGAAAAAACCCATGGATAGGACTAAAAAAATTGAAAGACAGAGTTAGAAATAAATAATGATAGTTTAGGGAGAATAAAAGAAGAGAATTTGTGGATGATTAAAGAATCATAAAATATAAATCCCTACGAATATAACAAAACAATAGAGTATAAAGTTCAATTATTCAATAACTTGAAAAACATAAGGATACAAATATTCTCCAAATACAAATCATCCATAATAAAATCAAACAACGGTCACTAACCAGGATAAAATTGGTGCATATTATAAACTTATAAAGTAAAAAAATCCAAATTACTCTCCTAATATATCAAGAAAAGGTAAATGTATAGCAAAATATTTTACCATTCTGGAATATTATGATTTTATTTAAGATAAACCAATTGAAAGTAGAGAAAATTATATACTTATTAGAAGAAAGAAAGGTCATGTAAAATTCAATTAATGATAATGCATCATCATATTTAACTTATTCAACATCAAAATAAACTTCCACTCTGGGAAAATAATAGGTTCATGAGAAACAACCGTCTTACAAATTTTGAATAAATATTAGAGTATAGATAACTAATAAATTCATATAAAAACACATAGAGTAATCATAGGAAAAAAAATTAAAGTGGACAAAATCTCGAATATGAATAGGGATATTTGTTGAGCTAAAACAATTATAGAAATTATTGATGTTAACATGCAAAAAAAATAAAAGGCTGATATTGAGATATCAACATATTATATTGATTAATTTTAGGTTGCATATATGTTAATGTGAAGGCTTGATAGACATAATTTGAAATTTCCAATATAAGTGGATGAAAATGATGATAATCCTATTTGTAATGATTTATAAGAAAATAAGGAATGGAGGGAAATATATTTATCCTTCCAATTCGGAAATATTAGATATATTTCCCAATAATTTTCAGTTCTTACAAAACAAAAAATGGATATTTTTAATGATTAACTAGGATACAGATCTCATGCACTCAATCTAAATATATAATACATAATCAAAACTATGGTATAAGAATATCCCAAAGCAGAAAAATTTTTAAAACCTAATATATGTATTTAATAAAAAAAATTGGGATTCTAAAATAATTTTATGAACATTTATATATAAATAATATAGCTTTATAATTATATATAATCACCTCTACTGACTGAAATAATACAATAAATCCTTATATGTGATACAACTATGTCACATTTGAATATTACATTGAATATTAGAGGATTATTTTTTGATAACTTATTATTTTCTTTTTCTTATGGTATTTTGGGTATTTTAGTAATTGTTGGTAGGATAATTTTTGTTCTACAGTAGGTTATTCTATATCTAATGGAGGTCATGTAGTAATGAGATATTGTTAATGGGGATGAAATTTTGGGAGGTTTTTTCATCCCGTAATGGGGTAGTGTATCTCCATGACATAACTAGGTTGGAGTGGATTTTATATATGAACAAACAATAGTTGAGTGACATTTCATTAGAAGTCACCAATGAAGAGGGTGTCATGTATTAAAACTAGGTTCATACCATGACCAACCTTTTGATGTTTTCCCGTGGTTCTATTACTCTTCTTGGGAGGCATGATGTGCCATGATAGAAAAGTTTTATTGTGATTTCCTTATATGTAACACCCCAAGATTTAATGAAAAAATATTCTTTTAATTTCATTGATGTCTTGTGTTGTACGCTACACCAAAGTTAGTTTGTACTATATGAAACACTGTATTAGATTGTATTATATGCAAACACTATTCTTGGCTTGTGTTACACGGAATCACGACCTTCCTTGATAGTGTGTGTAGTACGCAATACCGGGTTTCACTAAAAAAAGATATATTGTTATAATATTATTATAAACTAGCCTTTATGAATAGAATTAACTAAATTATGAATGTTATAGCATTATTATTCATCTTACACATTTTCTAGAAAATCATGTGAGAACAAAATATATTTTTCGAGTAAAATAAGTATTTTTCAAAAAATGCAGTTTTTCCACCTTTTGATGGCGCACCAACATTAAATATATTTTTTTACATGTTTATAACTTCAATTTTAAAAAATAAAATTATTTTTTGGAATCAGGATATAAAAATTTACTTTGGATAAATTTTTCATATTATTATGATAATTTTCATATTTTAATGAAGAGTAAAAACACGCTATATTTTAATTAAAAACAATTCTTTTCATCATAAGAATTTATATAGTTAATGTATAATAATGAAGGGTTTTAAAGTATAAATATAATATTTTTTACCATTTAATATAATTTATTTCATTAGCACTGATTTTACGTTGAATTCGTAGGCAAATTTATTTCAATCTTTTGCAATGTTTTATCTTTTAAAACTTTTTTTCTTAACAATGGGATTATTTTTTAATTAATATCTGAAAATTCTATGATTTTAATTTGGAAAAAAGGATTCCATATTTGGAATCAGTAGGTAAAAATTATTTTAATAAGATACTTTTTATTTTTAGTCATTATGAATAGTAACAATAGTTAATTTTATTTACCATAGTTAAAGGTAAATCGATGTAATTAAGGGTAAATATAATATTATAAAATTACCCTAACACTTGTCCTAATATAATTGGATGATTATATTTTTTCCTAAATCATAAATGGGTCTAAATGTAATCTAATGGAACCCACGTGTATTTGATTGAGACCATTAATTTAGTTTATTTCAAGGAAAGGGAAATGTCTCACTCAAACATTAATAATTAGATTATTTTTAATATACAGTTATACAAAATATAAATTCTATTATAAATACACATTTTAAAGATAAAATGTTTTTATTTATCATGATAATTTATTTGTAATTTTTAATAATTATTGTATTACCTTAAAATCTTATACATTAATGATGTAGAAATTATTTATTTAGTGAAAAATCAATAATATTATTTTTATTAAAATAATTGTACCTTTAAAAAGGACCATAAACTTGATAAAACATTATTGGTAGAGTATATCTATACCCTAATCATCAAAGGGTAGATTTTGGGACCATTTGGAGCCTTATAAAACCGATTAGGACATTTACATTATTTTATTTTAAATGATGTCAAATATGTCAAATTCATAATTTAATAAATATAAAAATTTAAATGTTGTGATTTTAAGCTGATAAATTCGAGTACAAATATTATTATTATATTTATTATATTTATCATTATCATTTGATTTTAATTTTAATTTGTATGAAAATAATAAGTATATTAAATGATTATAAAAAATGATGTAGTAATTGTTTTAGTAAGAGAAATATCAAATAAATGGTATTATAAATATTAAAATAAAACTTTTATGAACTAATTAATGTTCTCCACAAATTTTCTAGATGAATATGACATGTTACGAATCTATTAAAAAAATATTTCGAATATATCCTCTTTTTGGATTTTATTTAAATTCAAATAAATGAATAGTGTCAAAATTAACACTATTGTTATTTTATAAAAATAACATAATATTAAATTGTTTAAAAATTACATAAATATTTAAAAATTATAAATTAAAATTTATATGGTCTTAAATTTTATAACGTACCCAATTATGGATAATTCAAAACACATAAGAAATTATTTATAAGAATTTAAAATTCAAAATATTATTACCGCAAACAAGATTAAATAAATTAAATAAGGATAAATCAAATTGATAAGGTTTACAATTATTTTCCAACATGTCTAAATTTGATTTTTTGATGATATTACAACCCTATATTACCTAAAATCTTAATTTGAGTCACTTTGTATGTTTTTAAGTGGGGGTTGAGTATATTATAAATTAATATTTTTGAGGTTTCCAAAAATGCCCCTCTCCTCCCTTATAAAAGGGAACCTCCTCCCTCTCCTCTTCATAACACTTTGAGCCTTAAAGATAGGCCAACTCCTGCCCATTTATATTCTCCAATTCCCTAGAAACATTCTTCAGGTTTTTTTCTTCTCATAAGACCAACTGTAGTGCCTTAAGAGGAAGCTTAAAAGAGGTGCATCGAAGAAGAGGTAATCTCTTCTACTGATTATTTCAAGTTTCTTTCTTCGTAAACTTATTCTTATTTAGTTTTTAATTAAAAATTAATAACATAAGTATAAATAATATACTGAAATGTTATTATAAATTAGAAATAACTTAATTTCAACTTCTATCCATCCTACAGAAAATGAAATCATTGCGCGTGTGTACGTATGGAATACCGTCTCCACACCATGGTGTAATCTATTTTTTCCACCAACACCTTACATGGATGGGTATAATTGTGTAATGAATATATATATGTATGGTTATTATAACATGATACTAATTCTGAGATATTATATCATCTACTCTAATTCTATTAAATAATTATGGGAACGATGTCATCGCTCGTGCATACGTACGGATTACCGTCTCCACGACGCGATGAGATTCAATCTCCATATTAACCATTCAGTGAAGATTATAAAGTATATATAATGAATAATAATGGTATATATAACATAATAATTTTACTGTAATTATGTATATGTTATTTACTTACTTCCATTCAAGTCAATAATGAATGGAAAACAGCGTTCATGCGTACGTACGGCCTACCGTCTCCATGAACGGTGTGTTTCATTTCATTTATCTATCTATTATATATATATATACTGAATATATATGACATATAAATAATGTTTTAAATTATGTAAGTTAGTAAATCATGAAATAAGTAATAGTAATATCAATAACAACAAGTCCAAACAAGTATGATAAATGAAACGATTTTAGCGAAAACGCTTCTTTAAAATGGAATTTACAAAAGAATGGGTATTATAAAGTCATAAGTGAACCATATATGATATCATAACAACAAATATGATTCTGTAATAAGTCAGTGACATAATTTAAATCATTATACATGAGGTTCAGATACATACGAAGCATATCGGACAAAAGGTAAGGGATAACTTTTCCAATCTCGTTTTTATCTGAGATTGTTTATTCGTATGTATTTACTGGGGTTATATTTATCATCCATGCCCTTTTTTTCTAAAAATGGTTTCATGTATTTTCAAATTCCTTTTTACCCATTTTTGACTTTTATTCCAAGGTATGTAAGGAATCGTTCTTTTGTTTACCAGAAGAGGTACTTTTTGACTTTTCCGGAAAAAGTACGAGAAGAATGTTTTTTTAAACTTATACGGCGTGAACTGATATTTATGGTTTCATAACGCCTAATTTTCATAAATATTCCTTTACAATATTTCATTATTATTTTCAATAAAATTAATTTTCTTTAAAAATTACAAGGCATTTTGTGAAAATAAAATGATTTTGAAAAGAACAGATATTTTCATCAATAATTCATTTCAAGTGTTTTGTCAAATCTATTTTCCATCTAAGATGACATTATTTAGTATGATTATGTTTCAAGTATAATGTATCTATTATTTACATGGTTTGATTATTCTTATGATTAAATGATAACCATTTGTTTTATATGAATTACGTTAAGATGAGATGATGTTTATGAAACCCATTTTATTCTTTGGGTTATGATAAATGATTTATGTTTATTTTGTGGCACAAGTAAGAATGATTTCATTATGAGATAGGTGGGACCTATATCTCCCTCAAATGAATTGGGTAATGATTTATATCTCATGAGATAGACATGGATGGAACTGAAAGTTAATCTGGTTCAGTGATACAGGACTGGAATGAGGAGTGAACTTGATTCAGAAAGGGACTTTCTCCACTAAGATAGTCGTAGCAGCAATGCCTCGGCTACTATGGAAATAATAACATGTTCTTAATGGTTTCCACAATTACATGTTTTATTCCCATTCTATTTTATCATGATTAATGTTTTTTTATGATCTATGCCTTATGTACTGCCATGTTTTATGACATTGCTCATGATTTTGATGTTTAGACATTATGTTCATGTTTTTTTGTTCAAATGTATATGATTTGATTTATTTTCTCCATGCTTACCCTTACTGGGCATTTGAGATCACCATTTATATGTTTTCTTTTCCGCAGGATTTAACGAAAAGTTTTAGTTAAGAGAAAAAAAGTGGAAGATCTTTATGGGAGATGTTGAAGATCTTTCACCACGATTAGAAGATTATATTCCGAGTTTCCAAAGACACTAAACTATTACGGTCCTTGTGTGTCTGTTTTTGTTATGTATTATGTATTCCGAAAATGTAATTTAATTTCCATGTATGTCACGTATGGGTCTCTACATTTGGTATCAGAGTAAATGTTTAGTCATCCTTTGGAAACTAGGATGTGAGAACTTTAGTGAGATTCCTAGAGATATTTCTATGTTATGTCTAGGGATCTCCCTAAGGTTAAGTATAAGTATAAGTTATAGTTTTATAATTATAGTAATGATATTATAAATAAACCTAAGATGTTAGATATTGATGGTACTCCCCCTTTATTATATTGTTTTCCTAGCATGATTTTTGCCTCTCAAACTATTCTTTTTGGGTTTTAGACGATGGATGGAACCCGAAGGAACCGTGTTGATCAATGGAATGGACAATGCAATGATTGTCCTTCTGAATAAACCAATGTTATGGGAGATAGAGTGAAAAATCTTATTTCTATTCTTACACAAGCTATGAATCATTCTAGACTTCCAAATGAGAAGATAAGGGAACAATATTCTATTGAGTCCTTTATGAGGAAACATCCACCTTCATTCTATGGGTATTATAATCCACTTGTTGTTGAAAAATGGATCAGTACCATTGAAAAGATATTTTCAATACATAGCTATTCAGAACATGAAAAATTCATTCTCGTTGTTTACGGTTTAGAAGGTGAAGCAGACCAGTGGTGCACTCTAATTATAAATACAAGACCCCAAGATGAAATTGAATCAATGGAATGGGAAGAGTTCAAGAACTTGTTTTTCAATAATTATATCCCTCATATTCTTTGAACAAAGATGGAAAAGGAGTTGCTTCATCCTAAGAAAAAGGATGATGAATCTGTTGATATATATGAGGTGAATTTTACAAGGCTTGCAAGGTATGCATCTGGATTTATCATCTAACTTTAATGTTAAGTTAATCGATTCTTCAGTGGCTTGAAACAAAGTCTTCAAAGAGAATTGTCTATTAGAGACTTTAGTAGCTATGAAGAAATTGTGCATTGTGCTCTCAAGGTAGACCTGGAAGTTGGTGTTACATATCCATCTCATGGTTTTGACATAAAACGAAAGATAGAGTTCAAGGAGAAATCTCAGAACAATGGTGAAAAAAAGATGAATGTTTCTGTATGCTCAAAGTGTGGAATGAAGAATGGTGGAGATTGCATAAAAGGTACTATAAAATGTTTGAAGTGTGGAAAAAAAGGTCATCGAGTAGTTGAGTGTCGAAGTAATGGGAAAAAGGATGAAATTGATGTGAATATAGAAAATACTACAGAGAATGTTCCACCAACACTTCAACACTTCAAGTGCAAGGAAATGGGGCATTATTCTAATCTATTCCCAAATCCAAGGGTTAATGATGATCTACGTGAGAATCCTTTTAAGGAAAAGGATAAAGGGAAGTCATGTGCGATCACTATTTGTGATGTTGAGTATGACAATGATGTTGTCGAATGATTAATTGTTTATGTAAGGGGATTTCAAAATAGTATCATGGAATCTTATTTATGGTATCTTTGAATTTTGTAATATCTATGTATTGGTTTTCAATAATAATATGGTACCGGTAACCACGAAATATGATTGAAATATTTTTGGAAATAAGATTATAAGCGCATAATGAAGGGATAAAGATATAATTAAATGATCTCAGGACTGATATAAGGACAAAGATATATCATGGTTTCAGTATATAAAAATTTTGGGATTTTGGTATGTGGAAAGAGTTAACTTCTAACAGCATTCATGTTTTCACTAAGGGTCAATGGTTATTCATTTTTCAAGATAATACATGATTATGGTATTCACATGTTTGCATTGTGACCAACAAGATATATCGTATGATATATAGGGGATAAATGATGGTATTCACATGCTCGGTAGATGACATTTCTAGTAATTGTTTTCCTTATAATATGAGCTTGGACAAAAGTATTTTGGATAAACCTAAATATTGGAATGAATAAAGTTAGAAATAAGATATTATTGTTTAAGGCTAGAACTTTTTTTTATATTATTGCAGGAATGTTTTAATAATGTAGTATTAGAAAATAGGACAACCTGCAGGACAGGAGACAACCCATCGAGTCGGACCAGGCTGTGGGAATCGAACCCACAACCAAAGTGTGACAGGCCTTTATCACTTACCACCAGCCTACAGGAAGTCCCTGGTTAGAAGAAACTAGTTTTATTTTATTAAGTGGTATCATAGATGAAGTATAAGTCCATTATAGGAACCATATATGATTAATCTCACCATATATGCACTTATGTATAAATCTTTTGCTAACCTTATGTTTGAGACAGATAGAATGACCTACCATTCTATTGCATGATATGCTAACACTTCACGGAAGACAAATTCAACTTCATTTCTTGAAGACATGAAGTGTAAATTTTTCAAGGCACAAACAACAGTGAGATTGTACCAAAATCAAGTAAGTATTTCTTCTAATTCAAAATTTTCAACTTTAGAGAAATGATATTGAAAACCAAAAATGTTGTCCTGGTGATCTTATATCTGATGAATCAGATCGTACCTTAGATCATCACAAATTTATGGCTTGTTGATTGTTTGATTTTTAATAGCCATGTTCCCTACCACTTTCCATCAGAACTTGATGGATAGATTTCTCTTCCATATCCATATTTTCACCTATGTTCTCCTATGTGGAAACCCAGTGATGAGTTAATTTGGGTAACTGTTATGTTTCATACATCACTTTTTAAAATTAAGTTTTAGTGTTCCTTATTATGATGTGGGTTTCTTTTAAATAAACTATCAAGTAGTAAACCATTTATAACCCCAACGAATTTCGAGGGAGAAATTCAATTTAAGGGGGGTAGAATGTAACACCCCGAGATTTTATGAAAAATATTCTTTTAATTTCATTGATGTCTTAAGTTATATGCTACACAAAAATTAGTTTGTTCTATAAAGAACACCGTATTCTCTTCTATTATACTCAAACACTATTCCTTTCTTGTGTTACACGCAATCGTGACCTTCCTTGATAGCGTGTGTAGTACGCAATACCGGGTTTCACAAAATAGCGATATATTGTTAAAATATTATTATAAACGAGCCATTATGAATAGTATTAACTAAATTTTGAATTTTATAACATCATTATTCATCTTACACATTTTCTAGAACATCGTGCGATAAGAAAATATATTTTTTGAGTAAAATATGTATTTTTCAAAAAATGCAGTTTTGCCACCTTTTGATGGCACACCCACTTTAAATCTAGTTTTTGACATGTTTATAAGTTCAATTTGACAAAATATATTTCTTCTTTGAAATCAGGATATAATAATTTACTTTGGATAAATTTTTCATATTATTCTGATTACTTTCACATTTTAATGAATAGTAAAAACACGGTATATTTTAATTAAAAACATCTTTTTTCATCGTAAGAATTCATATGGTTAAACTATAATATTGATTAGTTTTAAAGTATAAATATAATATATTTTTACCATTTAATATTATTTATGTCAATAGCATTTATTTTACCTTGAATTAATAGGTAAATTCCTTTCAATCTTTTGTAATGTTTTAACTTTTAAAACTCATTATCTTAACAACGGGATTATTTTTAAATTAATTTCTACAACATCTATGATTTTAATTTGGAAAAATGGATTCCATATTTTGAATCAGTAGTTCCAAATTATGTTAATAATATACTTTTTATTTTCAGTCATTATGAATAGTAACTATGGTAAATTTTATTTACCATAGTTAAAGGTAAATCAAGGTAATTAAGGGTAAAATATAATATTATAAAATTACCCTAATACATTTCATAATATAATTGGATGATTATATTTTACCCTAAATCATAATTGGGTATAAATTTAATCTAATGGAACCCACTTGTATTTGATTAAGACCTTTAATTTAGTTTATTTAAAGGAAAGTGAAATGTCTCACTCAAACTTTAACAAATAGATTATTTTTAATATATAGTTATACAGAATATAAATTAGATTATAAATACTAATTTGAAATCTAAATTTTTTTTTATCAGGGTAATTTATTTGTAAATTTTAATAAATATTTTATTACCTTAAAATCATATACATTAGTGATGTAGAAATTATTTATTTAGTGAAAAATCAATAATATAGTTATTATTAAAGTTATAATACCTATCAAAATGACTATAAACTTGACCAAACGTTATTGGTAGAGTATATCTATACCCTATACATCATATGTTATGTTTTGGGACTATTTGGAGCATTATAAAACCGATTATGAAATTTACATTGTTTTATTTTAAATGATGTCAAAGATGTCACATACATAATTTAATAAATATAATAATTTAAATGTTGTGATTTTAAGATGATAAATTTGAGTAAAAATATTATTATGAAATTAATTATATTTATATCCATCATTGGATTTTATTTTTAAATTTTATTCAAATAATAATTATATTAAATGATTATACAAAAATGATGTAGTAATTGTTTTATTAAGAGAAATATCAAATAAATGGTATTATAAATATTACAATAAAACTTATATGAACTAATTAATGTTCTCCACAAATTTTGTAGATGATTATAAAAATTTGGTAATCTATTAAACATTTTGGGTCTAATATATCCTCTGTGTGGATTTTATTTAAATTCAAATAAATTAATAGTGTCAAAATTAAAACTATTGTTATTTTATAAAAATAACATATTATTTAATTTTTTTAAAAATTACATAAATTTTTAAAAAAATTAAATTGAAATTTATTTGGTCTAAAATGTCATAATGTACTCAATTATGGATAATTCACAACAAATAAGTAATTATTAATAATAATTTAAAATTTAGAATATTATTACCACAAATAAGATTAAATAAATTATATAAGGATAATTCAAATTGATAAGGTTTAAAATTATTTCCCAACATGTCTAAATTTGATTGGTTGATGAGATCAAAACCCTATAATACCTCATATCTGATTTTGAGTTACTTTGGATGTTTTTAATAGGGGTTTGAGTTTATTATAAATTAATATTCTTGAGGTATCCAAAAGTGCCCCTCTCCTCCCTTATAAAAGGGCACCTTTCACCTCTCCTCTTCACGACACTTTGAGCCATAAAGCTCGAAAAAACCCTGTGCATTTCTCTTCTCCACTTACCTATAAAAATTATGGAGGTTCTGGTATTCTCAAAAGACCAACTCTAGTGCCTTAAGAAGATTCTTAAAAGAGGTTCGTCGAAGAAGAGGTAATCTCTTCTGTCGATTCTTTCAAGTTTCTTTCTTCTTCAACTTATTCTTATTTACATGTTTCATTATAAATTAATAACTTACGTATCAATAATATACGGATATATTATTATAAATATGATGAAACCCCATTTCACCTTCTATCTATCCTATTTAAAACTAAATCACCCCACGTGCGTACGTATGGAATACTGTCTCCACACCGTGGTGTAATATGTTTTTCCACCACCACCTTACTTGGATGGGTATAATGGTGTAAAAAAATATCTATATATATGTTTATTATAACATGATACTAATTATGAGATACTATATCATCCACTCTAATTCCATTCAATAATTATGGGAATGATATAATCGCTCGTGCGTACGTACGGATTACCATCTCCACGATGCGATGAGATTCAATCTCCATGTTAACCATTAAAGAATTATTATAAAGTATATATAATGAATAATAATGGTATATATAACATAATAATTCTACATTATTTATGTATATATTATTTACTTACTTTCATTCAAGTCAATAAGGAATGGAAAACTGCGTTCACACGTACGTACGGCCTACCGTCTCCATGAACGGTGTGTTTCATTTCAATTATCTATCTATTATATATATATATATATATACTGAATATATATGATATATAAATCATTTTTTAAATTATAGAAGTTAGTAAATCATGATATATGTAATAATAATATCAATAACAACAAGTCCAAACACGTACGATAAATGAAACGATTTTACCGAAAACACTGCTATAACATGGAATTTACAAAAGAAAGGGTAATATAAAGTCATAAGTGAACCATATATGATATCATAAAAATGAATATGATTCTTTAATGAGTCAATGACATTATTTAAATCATTATATAGGAGGATTGGATAAATATGAAGCATATCAGACATAAGGTAAGGGATAACTTTTCCAATCTCATTTTTATCCGAGATTGTTTATTCATAATTATTTACTATGGTTATATTTATTATCCATGTACTTGTTTTATAAAAAAAATTTCATGTATTTTTAAAGTCCTTTTTACCCATTTTTTACTTTTACTACAAGGTATGTAATAAATCTTTCTTTTGATATATGTAATAATAATATCAATAACAACAAGTCCAAACACGTATGATAAATGAAACGATTTTACCGAAAACGCTGCTTTAACATGGAATTTACAAAAGAAAGGGTAATATAAAGTCATAAGTGACTATATATGATATCATAAAAATGAATATGATTCTTTAATGTGTCAATGTCATTATTTAAATCATTATATAGGATGTTCGGATAAATAGGAAGCATATCGGACATAAGGTAAGGGATAACTTTTCCAATCTCGTTTTTATCCGAGATTGTTTATTCGTAAGTATTTACTAGGGTTATATTTATCATCCATGTAATTGTTTTATAAAAATAGTTTCATGTATTTTTAAAGTCCTTTTTACCACATTTTTTACTTTTACTACAAGGTATGTAATAAATCATTCTTTTGTTTACCATTTTTGAACTGATTTTTACAGTTTCATAACGCCTAATTTTCATAAAGCTTCCATTACAAGATTTCATTATTATTTTCAAAAAATGTCCTTTTCTTTTAAAATTACATGTCATTTTGTGAAAATAAAATTATTTTGAAAAGAAAGGATATTTTCCCCAAGAATTCATTTCAAGTGTTTTTTCAAAACTATTTTCCTTCTAAGATGAAATTATTTAGTATGATTTTATTTCAAGTATAATGTCTCAATTATTTCCGTGGTTTGATTATTCAAATGATGAAATGATATCCATTTTTTTATATGGATTATGTTATGATGGGATGATGTTTATGAAAACCATTTTATTCGTTGGGTTATGATTAATGATTTATGTTTATTTTGTGGTACAAGTAGTAATGATTTCATTATGAGATGGGTGGGACCTATATCTCCCTTCAATTCATTGGGTAAATATTTATATCTCATGATATATACATGGTTGGAACGGTAAGTTAATATGGTTCAGTGATACAGAACTAGAACGAGAAGTGAACTTGATTCAGAAAGGGACTTTGTCCACTAAGATGGTCTTAGCAGCAATGCCTTGGCTACTATGGAAATCATAACATGTGCTTAATGTTTGACACAATTACAAGTTTTATTCCCATGCTATTTTATCATGATTAATGTTTCTTTATGGTCTATTCTTACGTACTTCCATGATTTATGACATTTCTCAATATTTTTATGTTTAAACATTATGTTCATGTTTTTTTTGTTCAAATTTATATGATTTGTTTTATTTTCTCCATGATTACCCTTACTAAGCATTTGAGATCACCCTTTATATGTTTTCTTTTCCCCATGATTTAGAGAAAGGTTTTAGGTAACAGAAAAAAAAGGGGAAGATATTTATTGGAGATATTGAAGATCTTTCTCCAAGATTAGAAGATTATATTTTGAGTTTCCAAAGACACTAAACTTTTACGGTCATTGTGTGTCTATTTTTGTTATGTATTAAGTATTCCTAAAATGTAAGGTAATGTACATGTACGTCAAGTATGTGTCTCTAAATTATTCTCATTTTTATTTTGGTGATTTTATTCTTTTCCCCTATCATCTTTAAATATATATGGAAATTATTTTCTTCATATAATCCTCTATCTCATGGAGAGCTCAAGGGGTTTCACCCATTCTTCTTCTTTGATTATAGGACACTCTTATTTAGTTTTAATGTAGATTAAATGGATTTCTTCACATTTTTCTCTTTTATCTCCAACTTATTTAATTTGGTCTTGGTTTTTACTTATCTTATAAGCACCAACAACTCTGTTTGATAAATTTAGTGTTTAGGTGGATCTAATCATGGGGGTTTTATTTTTATTTAATATTGACATCAACTTCATCCTTTTTCATTTTTCATCGATAAGAAGTGGTTACCTAATTTTTTGGGTGTTTTTTATTACATAAAATTATTTCAATTGTCATCAAATACATTTAATTTATATGTGATTTTATATTCGGGATTAAATTAACTTGTGACATCCATGAGGGTTTGTGAAATGGTTTCCATTGGATTTCATGTTTTTTAATAATGGAATTTTCATGATTTCTATGTTTTTATTTATAAATTAAATTGTAATTACTTTCAAGATTTTTATTAAATAACTGGGAGGATATTTCAAATAGATATATGTATTTGAAATAATATTTTGGAAAAAAATAATTTAAGGCATATGAGCCCTATGGATATTTTAAAGTGTTTTCAATGAAATATGTTGAATTACAAATTGATTTAAAAGTGCAATTTTATAATTTAATTATAAAGGATGGTAAAATAGATTGTCATCATAATTGTGTTCATGAAGGAAGGTTTGTCATTTTATAACGAGGAGTGTTTCTTATTTACTATGATTTCATAATTTTATCCCCATGATTTTGATCTTTTTTTTGGGGAATTCTACCCAAAGGAGGGTTATTGGGTATTCATATGCACGAATGTTAAAGGATATGTTTATTTTTTTGGTAGTTATAGTTGAGATATTGTTTTCTTTAAATATTTTTTTATTTATATGATGATTTCATGGATTTCCAGTCTTCTCACCATCATCGACTATTTTAATGGGATCCTTGGGTAGATAAGTGAGAGTGAAGATATCTAACAGAATTTAGTAGATTGATCACTGACTAATACCATGGATTATTTTAATCCATTTATTAAGGAAATAATCTAATTTGAGTGATTCATGTGTATATATATTAGTATTTTAATTCTAGTTTAGATTGGTCTTTGGATTTTACCCTACTTTAGATTATGCTTTGGAATAGAAAAGGAACTTCATGATAGTGATTAGGGTTTTGATTTTATATGAAGAGAACATAATTTAAATTTTTTATTTAAATAATATATACTTAAATAATCCCAAGATAGGGAAAAGGAATTTTTCCATGATTCCAAGATTCTACTAATGATTGTACATTGGATACCCTTTAATCCTTATTTTATCCCCTATCACATTATTTATTAACATAACTATATTTCAACATTTTTTATATTTATTGTGTTCCATTAACATTATGGTTCCAATTTTATTTTTATTTTATTCAACTATGACTTATAAAATCACTAAAATTGATTTATAAAATAGACAGAAAGTGTGGTTTTAATGGAAATAGTCGTAGTTATTTTATGAACAAGGTTGAATATTTTTTTTAAAAAAAATTGTTTAATTATTTCATCCATGAAGTTTTAGAGACCATTTAATCATTTTTTTAATGTTTTTCCATTGAATGTGATCATTCCACCTTTGTTTTGAAAATAGAGTTGGTGTTTATTTTGATACAGTAAATAATGTATGTATCTTTATTTATGATATATTATATGAGAAAAAAATACTTTTAAATAATTATTCAAAAATGAATACATGTGAAATTTTATATAATTTTTCATATACACTTCCATTAAATCCTAGAGGGCATGTTTAGTTCACACTGAATAGATACATCATTTTGTGTGTGTGTGTGTGTGATTATAGTTTCCATGTTTCTTCATAGGTGATTAGGTATTTATCCCATTATTTTAGGTTTATTTTTTGTATTTTTATCAATATTTTTTCTATATATTAGTGAAAATGATATACATGGAGCGTATTTTATAGTGTTTTGGCCCAAGTTTATTATTTTGGATGCTTTAGTATTGGCCAATTCATCTAGTAATACATTTCCTTGTGGTTTCTACATTAGTTTATGTGACATGCGTGATTTTATTTTTTATTTTTAATGTTGTATTTAATTAATGTGATTTTTATCTTGAATTATTGTGGTTAGATTAATTGATTAATTCATGTTTTGTAATTGTTTTCAATTATCCAATGTTTAGTTATTTTATAACATTGAATTCAATGTGGTATTTTCCTAGAATCAAATTCAGAAACTTATCATAATGTATTGTTAATTAATTTATAATATTTGGTTTTGTCAATATATTATAGTGAATATATTTATACATTTTATACTCCATACCATGCATTAGTTGGTTGCCCATTTGTTTCAGGAACATAATTTGGACCATGTGTCGATATGCGATAAGTATGTGGCAATTCTACTAGTCTAGGTTCATTACATTGGAAGATAGGTTTCATAATCATTAAATTCAATTATTATATTATAAATAAAAGAATAAAGGGTTAGAAAATAATATGTGGAATTAAAATATTTCCATTCAAATAAAAAGAAATAAAAGATCCCAATTTACTCTTGTATTTCATTTTTTGAAACTGTGTTAATGTTTTTTTTCAAATCTTCTATTATACTTCACATTAATTAATATATATTATCTCATTCTTATTATTTTTTATTATTTTTAAATGAGTAAAAATGTTATAAATTTTATAACTGTATGTCTCTATTCTTAGGTTTTGATGTTTCTTTTCAAAGATTTATATTCTACGGGTGATGAATTTCATAATAACTGGATATATACTTATTTAAATTTTTATTTATTTGTTTGAAATTATATTTATTAACATTTATTTTATTATAAAATGGTGGAATGTTTTTTAGTTTTTTTTCAAAAAATACATCTTTTACATCCTAGTTTTGATTCATCATGTTAAATTTTATGTTTTATAAATTTCATAATTTAGGTTTGTTTTTGATTTTTTATTGAAACTATTCATCCAAATAATTACTTTTGAAGATACTAATGGATTGTACTGATTTCATTTTTTCAATAAAAATGTTTTCTATAATAAGTGATGATTTCAATACGTATTGGGTATGATGAAATTCCTAATGAATAAATAGATTTATGTATCCTTATGAAGTGATTAATGAAAAATGGAGATTAGATATTTCAATGGTTTTAGATAAATCTTGGTGTCCCTAGATATCATATGTAATTATGAAGTCTACAAATTAATAATAGAGATGAATCCATAAGTTGGAATAGTTTTCTAAATAATGGATATCATGATTACAGTAGATTTTTTTGGAATATTAAGAGTCAAGAAAGATACTTCTACATTTGATGATTATATATATAATTAATTATAATCAATGAAAATTCTTATTGGCTGCTAAAGTAAATTAAAATAACATGTATGTTGTTTTTTAGAGTAATCAGATTATATGAGATGAAATTAGGATAATAGAACTACCATAAGATTATAGTAATACATCATTTGATTACTAATAATGATGGTTGTTGTGATAAATGGATATTGACTCATGGATAATGATGTTTATTCAGAACTTAAAAGTAATGAAAAATGGGGAAAGTTATGCTAAAAGATAGGGAATGCATTGTATTTATTTGAAAATGAGCTATGGATTATTTTCCATATATTTTATTTGGATTTATGAAAATTTTATTAGGGTATTGTAGATTCAATAGTGTAATTGAAATTGAGCGCTCATAGGATGTAATGATTTGGAAATGAATTTTAAATGATATAGAAATACTATGACAATTTCATAATTCATTTGATTTCATTCTAAACAGTCAAATGTTTTTGATAATCCATATGAATTTTATTATAGGTTTTTTGTTATGTTATTTTGAGATATATTTAAATAAATAAAAATGGAATATTTAATATACCTCAGATTATAATTCTTTAAAGTTATTGTACCCCAATGAGATACCTAAAATTATATGGATGATATGTTAAGAAATTTGCGAGCTTAAATATGATATGTAACAAATTTTAAGTAGTAGTTAAGGATTTTATTATGATAAATAATATTTCTCCCTGAATATGGAAGAGTTACTAGAAAATAAATAATATTTCACAAGCGGTATATAAGATGAAGAAGAGTGAATTTTCAAATTTTATTAGAGGTTCTATGTTATATAAGATATAATGGATGAAAAAAAGGATATATTTAGGCCTATATAATCTTATTTTAATAATATATAACACCCAATTAAGCATACACGTGATATTTTTGGGTATTTGAGAGATTATTGTGTCTCATAATGTGTTTTTTTCTCTTTTTATTTTATTTTTTATATAAAACTCATTGGAAAACAATGATATTACTATAGAATAATTCATAGGATAATTCTTCAAATCATTATGTAATTAATATTATGATACCATGATTGAGATAGGAATCACGAAGACGGTATGTATCACATACTTGACCTATTTTAAAGTTAAATTTAATTTAATTTCCATTTATCCTTTGTTTTTTTGGGTTTCTCAAGCTTTTATGGTTGAATGGGTGACTTTTCGTGAATCGGGGCAAACCGTGAGCCCAATTCCAGATTTTAAAATAAATTTTGTTTCTTTTATAACTTTTTCATTTTTTAATATTTTTCACCCATTAAAATTTCTCAATGGTATACCCTGACATATTAACACCACCATGGTAGTTTGGAGCCTTTATAAATCCATAACCAAGGTTTATATGGGTTTTTATTTAAGGGATTGGGCCTGCCCGAAAGACCAATTCCAGTTTTAAAAATAAAATTTTATTAATTAATAACATATTCATTTTTAAGGATTTTTCGGTGATTCATAGCCTAAAACTCACCCCTTGAACCCAGTCGTGCTCCCAAGCTCTCTCTCTACTCTTTGGAGCTTTTCTGCATTGCGATTGAGGTCTGAACTTATTAGGGTTTCTTAAATAGGGCATATTTGAAGAGGTAAATTAATTCTTTCATATCTCCTTCAATATTTACTCTTTTTCCCCCATTTCAGTCCCCACATGACCTCATCCTCATCTGTAGAGCCTAAATATCAGGTTTTTCTGCTTTGTGTTTCAAAATATGGTTAACTAGGGGTAATTGCTTAAAGAATTTTCAAGGTGACTGTTCCTCCCTTCCACTTCTTCCATTTCCTTAGGGTTTCCTCCCTCTTTCTTGATGTTTCAAAGTATCCAGAACCTAGGGATCGTACCTAGGGTTTAACCATTGGTCTTTTTGGTGAAAAGTTGTGGTCTAGAGATGGATTTATCATCCTTGTGGTGCTGGGGTGGTGCAGTTGATATTTCGCACCATGTTTTGAGGGATTCGACAATTTCGGTAGGTGATTTCATGGGTAACCATATAATGATGAGTTAGTTTGCTTGATTAAATAATTTTACATGTTCCTTATGTGCTGTAAATTATGAGAAAACCATTTTTGGTAGCAATAGTAAATAATTTGGTATTAAAGTTACATTTTGTCTTGAAGTGTGTATTTTTAAAATGTATTTCATGTGTTATCTCTTGTGGTAGTTTTTTAAAATGTGGAAGTGATTTATTAGTCATTGAAAGGGGCTGCCAATTATGGTTGGTTAATGATGTAGTTCCATATGGGCCTAAAAAGGGGGTGTATTTGAATGGTTTTTTCTGTATAACCGTGTTATACTCCTTGAAAGTGTTTTTATGGATTTCTGTGTTCTCATGGATATCTTTTGTGATATTGTTCAAGGTGATTATATAACATTTGAATGTGGATTATTACTTGTTTATTGGGCTGCCAATTATGTTTTGGTAGGGTCTTGGTGTGATTTTGGCTTAAAAAGAGGTTTTTGAAATGGGTTTTATGTGCAATGTTTGGGTATACTCCTTATAATTGTTTTATGAAAGTTTTGAATGGTTTATTGAGTTGTGTAATAGGTGAAACTATATCAGCAAACTGTTTTGGTAGGAGTATATTTTTAAAAGGTCCATTTCATTTTTTAAAAGTCTGTTATGTGATATGTGTCATCTTGGAAATATTTTATTAAATTTTTTGAAGGAGATATTGAGGTGTGAAAGTGATGTGAAAGTGATGTGGAGTGTTTTGTGTGAGTGTGATGTGAAAAATTGAATTTTTGATTATGAAAGAAGTGTTATTTTACATTTTTGTGTGATGTTATATGAGTAGAAATATCTTATAATTGTTTTATAAATTTTTTTAATGGTTTTGGGGAAGTGTTGAAGAAATTTGAAATGTGTTGTGGGCTATTTTGGTTTGAGTCAGATTTCAAAATCATTTTGAATGAAAAATGAATTTTTGTTACTTTTGCGGTATACATATGGGTTTTTTGGTGAATTTGTGATGTGGAAATGATATTTTAATGTTAAATATATATTTAATGACTTGTTTAACTTGTTTGAGCACAATGGGAAAACCTGGGTATCTAGGTGGGTTAACGTGTACGAGTATGCTAGTGAATCTGTGGGGTTTGGCCTCAGTTTCACTTAGCAAGATTGACGCATAAAAATCTAACTAATCTATGATGATGATGATTGGGGACCACTAGGTTATGGGTATGTTCCCTACTAGTGGCTCGTGCACGAGAATGGATATTTGTGATGGTTACTCTCACCGAGATACGAGGTACCTGGAACCCACATCTAGCTAGTGCCTAGGGGTTATTTCCTATTTCTTGTGCTCATCAGTTACTTTATACTTACCGTCGGCATATGGTAGATTTTTCTGGAAAATTCAGTAGCTTTGGTTTTTATTTTAAAAGTGTTAATCCATTAAAATATCCCACTTCAAAATTGTTTTTATTCAAAGTCACATCTTTTAGAAATTGCAACTAGATTTTCATGCTTTTGATAACGTGCATGATTTTCATCTTTAAATGTTTATCAAATGGAATCTCTTAGTGTTGGTATCATACTGGGAATTGTCTCACACCCTACTTACACCCTTGGGTGTAAGTAGACTTGGTTATTTTTTTCGCAGGTTGGGTACAGTTTTTAGTACCATGGGTTCGGGTTTCTAGCAGGTCCTTGGTGGTGAAGTCTTGTAGGGATGGATTGAGGGAGGTGCCTCTTGCTATGTGGAGGTTCTTGGGCTATCATTTCATGGTTTTGTACCTTTGTAATGGTCTTCATACATTGTTTAAATTTCTGAAATTTGGTTCTGAATTTTAGTAAAAGAAGTTTTTGTTTGAAAAATCCAGTATTGGTTTCTTTGTTTCGTTTGTTGTTTTATGTTTACAAATTCATGTAAATCATTCCCAAACTTCATTTTATGAAACCTGGGAACTTGCGCCAGCCCGTGGGAATCGGGAATCTCGTCCGAGTCTTGCCATGGACCGGGTCGGGTACCGATTTTAAAGGCGACTAGATTCGGTTCGTGACAAAATGGTATCAGAGGAGGTTCAAGTTAACTCTTTGGGTCATTTTATTTGGGGAAGAGTCAGGATAGTCTGGAGTTTGGATTTTTGGGACATGGAATTCTAGTTATGGGTAGTGTTCCTGATCACCACACCTCATAATGGTATTCATGTTTCCAAGAGATGTCGGGATTTATCTAAGTCCTTTGGTTTTCTTGGTTCGATTATGATTAGGGGAAATGAAAAGAGAATTGGTTTAATGGTCCTAGTGAGCTCGCATGGACTGGAAAGCCATATGGAGCCAAGGATATTCCCTAGAACACTCTCTGTGATAGGGAAGTTATTGGAATATGGCTGCCAACCATATTTCCAAGTCACCCACTGAAACTAGTTTCCTCTCACATTGTTTTGTGCTTAGGTTTTGAAATCCTGGCACATTGGTTTTAAGAAGTGTAAAGTTTTTGTGAAATTATTTTAAAATAAAGAGGGAATGGTTTGATTTATAAAATGGTGGAAGTGAATTTTTAGAATTTTTTTGAAATGTAAAATGGTGTGCTTACACATATTTTGAAAGAAGGAACTATATTGAAGTTGGTTTTGAGAAGTGTTTCCAATAAGGTTTTCTAAACAATCAATTTGTGTTTTAATGGGATGAGTTGTTTTAAAATTGACGTGAATATCATGAAAGTGAGTTATTTTCTAAATGTTTGTGTCTTTCTAAAAAGTTTTGTAAGATGTGAGTTGGGATTTTGATCTTGTGGTTAGCAGTTTTGAGAAAAAGGATGTGTTGGTTGACCTTTTTGGTTTTGAAATGTGGAAAGAATGTTTTGTTTTAACCATTGGTATTTCCATGGGAAACCACATGCATCGGGTTATATGGGATGATGGATGATTTATGTCATGATTGGATGAGTGTTAGGATGGATATGATGAGGGTTTCCAGTGTGGCATAGAAACATTCATGTGTAAGGCCCATGGGGTACCATTGGTGGATAAACTAACCGCTGAACAGTTTTTTTTTAAGAAATTTTTTTAAAGAAAAACATGATGTCTTGATGAATTGTTTGTGATGGATTATATTATGTGTTTTTGGAAAATGTTGATGTTATGGGAGGTTTTGAGTCCCAGAACCCCTCCTATTTGAACTGTGTTTTGGGTTTATGTTTGGTCGGTAAGCTGGGTAGAAGGACCGGTTAGTAGTCTCCTCTGAGATATGTTTCGGGACACCTTTATGGTGGTTCCCTTCATGTGTTTGGATCTGGTTTATGGATGTTTTTACCAATGAACAGGATTTTTTGGGTCCTTGGGTTTTCTCATTGGATAAGGTACTCCCCCATTAGGGGTTAATGCTTAACTGGACTAAAATCCGGATTGTTTCGCTATTGGAGAATCCTCCAGTTGATAAATATAAGGAATATTTTATGGATATTTGTGGATTGAGTCTACACCCATTCCTTTCTTTGATTTTTAGATCCTCTTGTAGTGGAAGAGTTCTCGTGGAAGGTTGAAAGAGACCTTAGTTTCTTAAGTTTCCTAATTCATCGAAGCTGGAAGTGGTCTAGGGTTGTTAGTGGGGATGAGTGTCTCGATGTCGTCTAAGAGGGACTTTGGATTCTTCACAGTTTCTTTGAAGCATGAGTTTATGTTAAACCACCAGTGTGGGAAATATGGTCCCGATAGGATATTGTGGCCACTATCTAAAATTGTGTGTTGTTTGTGGATGTTGTATAAGGCCCTTCTCCATGAATTATTTATATCAGTCGCAATGGTCATGTTCGGTGATTCCTTATGATGCCATGTGATCAATTGACCGTAAAGGTGAAAGTTGGGAAATCATATGAGAGTCTCTGTTATGTTGGGAGAATGACTCCCTTGGAAAAAACTTAAAAAAAAATATTCCATTTTAGAGGAAGTTGAGTATAGGTGTTCTTTACTTATATTGTTTCTCACCCGAAAAAAAAAACAAGGTGTGATATGTGTGCATCTTATAAGCCCTTGATTCAGTGAAATATCGGGTTAGGGTAAAGTGAGTTTGGAATGTTTTATTTCTTGGAAAACTTATTGGGGATTGCAGTGTAGTTGTTGGTTGCACCGAAAGAATAATTCTCGTTCAGGGGGTTTCCAAAGCCTAACTGCAAGGCCGAAGATGCTTCAATCATTTGAGATCCATCCATAGGTCTTGGAGAGAAGCTGGCACATAGTCAAGGGAAATCACAGGGTCGTTTAAACCCTTGTACAAATTCTTATCCTAAGTATGAATGATACGAAGAGTTTAAGCTTATGGTCTCATTATCTTTCTTCTGTTGTTCATGTTTAGTGGAAATAGGTAAAGCGCCTTGTACCCTTGTCATCGACCAATGTTATTCCACCCCCCTTTGGTTTCCATTGAGTCTTTGGAGAAATGTTTGAGGTTTGTCTAGATAGGTTGGGCACATGATTTTCACTTGGTTAGTAGTGAACATGCCCTAGAAAACCTTGTAGATAGATTGATCCCCACTATTATTTCATGGTTTCCTAAACCGTGTAGACTAACCATGTGGTCATCCCAACTCTTTCAATTCTGTGGGCTTTCTGTACCAGCCCATGCTGGTCGGTTAAGATGGTTGGTTCTTATGGTGGGGAGACACGCTATGAGTCTTATATAAGTTCTTTTGTAAATTTTTGATGGAAGTATACCCTTTTTACTGGGGATTCCATTCAGGAATCCCCCTGTTATTGTCATGATTCTTTCTCGGGAAAACAAATATAGGTTCTCTTATATGGTGGGGAGGTTATTTTTGTTCCCCCATACCAGTAACTCAGAATTATCCATGGTCGTGGCTTGGCGGTAGGTGGTCTCATTTAGAGCTATCAAGCCACCTACATCTTAATTTAGTAAACATTGGGATTGGGGAGTACCCAATGGTCTAGTTAATGTAAGGTAAGTGTAACCTTCTTCGATGTTGTTGTTCATTTGGGTGAATTGCTTGATTCTTGTTTGGATAGTGTTTAATGATTTTTATTTTTGGATCAATTATGAATGTGATTGATCAATTCCGGAAAGTGGTGTTAGTTTTGATTGTGAGAGTAATCCTTCATTAATTGATCACTGGAGGTGTTTTGGCCTTTCGGGGTGAAACCTGACAAGGGAGTACCTCTTAGTTTCTCAGTTGGGTTTGGTTGTTGCTTTGGCCTTGATGTGACTTTCCAAGGCGGAAAGTTTTAATGGTGGGGATAACTGTCACATACATGACTTATTTTAAAGTTAAATTTAATTTAATTTCCATTTACCCTTTGTTTTTCTGGGTTTCTCAAGCTTTTATGGTGGAATGGGTGAGTTTTCGAGAATTGGGCCAAACCGTGAGCCCAATTCCATATTTAAAAATAAATTTTGGTTCTTTTATAAATTTTTCATTTTTTAATATTTATCACCCATTACAATTCCGAAATGGTCTACCCTAACATATTAACACCACCATGGTAGTTTGGAGCCTTTATAAATCCATAACCAAGGTGTATATGGGTTTTTATTTAAGGGATTGGGCCTGCCCGAAAGCCCAATTCCACATTTAAAAATAAAATTTATTAATTAATAACATTTTCATTTTTAAGGATTTCTTTATGATTCAAAGCCTCAAACGCGCCCCTTGAACCCAGTCGTGTGTCCAAGCCCTCTCTACACTCTTTGGAGCTCTTCATCATCGCGATTGAGGTCTGAACTTATTAGGGTTTCTAAAATCGGGCATATTTGAAGAGGTAAATTAATTCCTTCATATCTCCTTCAATATTTACTCTTTTCCCCCCATTTCTGTCCCCACATGACCTCCTCCTAATCAGTCGAGCCTAAATATCAGGTTTTGAAGCTTTGAGTTTCAAAACATGGTTAATTCGGGGTAATTGCTTCAATAATTTTCAAGGTGAGTGTTCCTCCCTTCCACTTCTTCCATTTCCTTAGGGTTTCATCTTTCTTTCTTGATGTTCCAAAGTATCCCGAACCTAGAGTTCATACCTAGGGTTTAACCATGGGTCTCTTGGTGAAAATTTGTGGTCTAGGGCTGGATTTATCATCCTTGTGGTGTCGGGGTGGTGCGGTTGATATTTCACACCATGTTTTGCGGTATTCGACAATTTCGGTAGGTGATTCCATGGGTAACCATTTAATGATGAGTTATTTTTCTTGATTAAATAATTTTACATGTTCTTTATGTGCTGTGAATTATGTAAAAACCATTTTTGGTAGCAATAGTAAAGCATTTGGTATTAAAGATACATTTTGGCATGAAGTGTGTATTTTTAAAATGTATTTCATGTGTTATCTCTTGTGGTAGTTTTGTAAAATGTAGAAGTGATTTATTAGTTATTGAAAGGGTCTTCCAATTATGGTTGGGTAATGATATAGTACCATGTGGGCCTAAAAGGGGGTGTATTTGAATGGTTTTAGGTGTATAACCTTGTTATACTCCTTAAAAGTGTTTTATGGATTTGTGTGTTCTCATGGGTATCTTTTGTGATATTGTTCAAAAGTGATTATATAACATTTTAAAGTGGATTATTACATGTTGATTGGGCTGCCAATTATGTTTTGGTAGGGTCTTGGTGTCTTTTGGCTTAAAAAGAGGTTTTTTAAATGGGTTTTATGTGTAAAGTTTGGGTATACTCCTTATAATTGTTTTATGAAAGTTTTGAATGGGTTATTAAGTTGTGTAATAGGTGAAACTATATTAGAAAACTGTTTGGGTATGAGTATATTTTTAAAAGGTCCATTTAATTTGTGAAAAGGATGTTATGTGATATGTATCATCTTGGAAATATTTTATTAAATTGTTTGAAGGAGATATTGAGGAGTGAAAGTGATGTGGAGTGTTTTGTGTGAGTGTGATGTGAAAAATTGAATTTTTGATTATTAAAGAAGTGTTATTTTCCATGTGTGTGGGAATTTATATTAGTTGAAATATCTTATAATTGTTTTATAAAAAATTTTACTAGTTTTGTGGAAGTGTTGAAGAAATGTGAAATGTGTTGTGGGCTATTTTGGTTTGAGTCGGATTTCAAAATCATTTTGAATGAAAAATGAATTTTTGTGACTTTTGTGGTATACATATGGGTTGTTTGGTGAATTTGTGATGTGTAAATGATATTTTCATGTTCAATGTATATTTTTTGACTTGTTGAACTTGTTTGAGCACAAGGGGAAAACCTGGGTATCTAGGTTGGTGGACGTGTACCAGAATGCTAGTTAATCTGTGGGGTTTGGCCTTAGTTTCACTTAGCAAGATTGACGCTTACAACTCTAAATAAACTATGATGATGATGACTGGGGACCACTACGTTATGGGTATGTTTTCTACTAGTGTCTCATGCACGAGAATGGATATTTGTGATGGTTACTCTCAATGAGATACGAGGTACCTGGGACCCACAACTAGCTAGTGCCTAGGGGTTATTTCCTATTGCTTATGCTCATCTGTTACTTTATACTTACCATAGGAATATGTTAAATTCGGCTGGAAAATTCAGTAGCTTTGGTGTTTATTTTAAAAGTGTTAACCCATTAAAATAGCCCAATTGAAAACTGTTTTTATTCAAAGTCGCATCTTTTAGTAGCTGTAACTAGCTTTTCATGTTTTTGAAAACTTGCATGATTTTTGTATTTAAATGATTATCACATGGAATCTCTTAGTGGTGGTATCCTACTGGGAATTTTCTCACACCCTACTTACACCCTTGGGTGTAAGTAGACTTGGTTATTTTGGTTGTCGCAGGTTGGGTACAGTTTTTAGTACCATTTGTTCGGGTTTCTAGCAGGTCCTTGGTGGTGAAGTCTTGTGGGGATGGCTTAAGGGAGGTGCCTCCTGCCATGTGGTGGTTCCTGGGCTATCTTTTCTTGGTTTTTTACCTTTGTAATGTTCTTAATACATTGTTTAAATTTGTGAAATTCAGTTCTAAATTTTAGTAAAAGATGTTTTTGTTTGAAAAATCCAGTTTCGGTATCTTGGTTTCGTTTGTTGTTTTATGTTTACAAATTCAGGTAAATCGTTCCCAAACTTCATTTAATGATACCTTGGCACTTGTGCCAGCCCTTGGGGATCGGGAACGCCCTTAGGGTCTTGCCATGGACCGGTTCAGGTGCCGATTTTAAAGGATACCATATTTGGTTCGTGACAGTAAGGATGATAATTTCTTGATAAGAATATTAAGTTATGAGGTGATAGATTTTACATTAGTGGTATTTTACCATGCATAATAGAGAAAGATATATAATTTTTAGATGAATAAAACGAAAAATATAATCATAGACTTATGTTTATTTAAAGATAAATTATGAGAAGATCCAAGAATTATAATTCTATTATTTCATATGTACATTTTCAGAACAACAGTGATAATAAAAACTGAAGGTTTTGTAATGATATTTATTTAATTGATTTTTTGGGATATTTATATTATTTATATCATTATACAATAATTTACACATATAAAATGTTAATTAATTTGAGTATTTTTTTAAGATAATTTTAAAAATCATAATAGAATACGAAGGAGCTGAGATCATAGGGAATAGTCCCAAGTGATTATATGTTCATTATTGACCAAGGACCAAAAATACATGTGTTCTGTTAATTAAGTGAACATAAAAATTTAAGAAAAAGAAGAATACGATGTGTATGAGAGTTTTCTAATAATAGTAAACTAATACTATTTACTCTTGAGTATCCTATATATCATATAAAAAAGAGTGTGCAAGAGTGAGAAGATGATTACAATTTAAAAAGTTCATACTGAGTGATGAGGAAGAAGTGGGAGTGAATACTTGATCAGTGACATTATCATATTAAATAAGTATAAGAATAAGTGAATAAAATCTTTTAGTGTAGATGATAATTCTATTGTTCACATACATATTCATTGTGACAAGACTCTTAATGATGAATAAGAATGTTGAGTAAGCAAGACTAATGTATTTCTATTTCATGAATTTTTATTTACTATTCAAATTGATGCAACTGAGAAGAAGGAATACAATGTAAAGTTTAATGTTATATTCATACATTTATCAATCTATAGTTGAGATAAATTGTACAAAACAATTATTTCATTCTACTATAGTAGATTTATATTTGTAGGAAAAGGCCTTTTTAAAGGAATAAGATCATGTGAATTAAAAAAAATCATGGAGTAGATCAAAATGTATTGTTCATTGGTTAGTTTATTAAAGACCATTTTAAACTTATGTTATCCCTAAAAATAAAAATATCAAGAGAAATTACAGGCCTTTTTCATTATTTACTTTGTGTTAGGGATGAAAAACTCGTCATCTATAATAAATTCATTATCATAGTGAATAGTTTTTTCACAGACTCTACCTAAACGTCGAAAGGATATATTCAACTTCAACATTGTAAAACCTTGTAAAAATATATATTGGTACTTTTCTCATTTATTTAATACCTTTCATATGGTATACTGTGTTTTGAATTCATAAGAAGATAAATTAACTCTATTACATATAAATTATTTAATACAAAAATATGAAATTAAAAGAAAATGAAATTTTGTAAAATTGGTTCACAATACTTCACCCCCCCACCATCATATAATATCTACACAAATCACTAGGAACATGAATTTATTTTAATAACAGTTCTTACTCTACTTGGATCTAATTCCATTTTATAGATATTTTTATCTTACATGTATGAAGTGGTCATTTGAAGAATGATTTGAGTTAACTTTGATAGAGATTATATCTCCAATCTGTATCAATAAGAATATTGCGGTTTCAAAAAAAATTATGAAACAAAAATAATGATGAGGGTATTAAATTGTGAAATCTAACACAAGTTATTAAATTTTGAGATTATAATCTAATAATTGATGTAAATTCAAGTGGTATTTTTTCTCTTATATATATTGAGAATAATCTTTTTAATACATCATGTATAGGAAATGATTAATATGATAATATAAAATATCATAGTAATACTTTCTTTAAAATAAATATTTATTTTCAAAATTTCACATTTAAATTGTTTAATATTTATTTAATTTTATGACTTTTTTATAGGAGGACAAGACATAGTTGGAAATAGAAGCTTATATAATGAGAAAAATAATTTATATAAATGTTGTAAAAATGAAACATTATCATCAAACTATTTGACTAAAAATAATAGTCCTCATTGTAATATAAAAATAAATTTTCTCTATATATATAAAATTTTAAAAATATTATCATATGAGAAATTTAATATTTAAAGATAGTTGAGAATAAGAACCATGAAATGAGAGATATTATTGGTTTCAGTGATACTCAATTAGAAATTAAAAACAAAATATTTAAGACGATTTATAATTCGTTCCATGAAGAAAATGATATTCATGAAGAATATTTTTATAATATAAAATATATTATGAAGATAAGGTAAAATCCCTTAAATATCATGACATCCCCGTAAATATAATGATTCATAAGTAAAAGTTCAATATGATGAATCTATAAATCATACGGGTTTAATATTCACATGAAGCTAAAAATAGATAATTAAACCCTCAATCTAGTGTAAATAAAGGATTGAAATAAACTACATATAAATCCATTTTAAACTACGAGAAATAAGAAACCAATTTTCAAAAAAAAATGTTTTAATTAATTTTATTTTCATGAAATTTTTTGTTTGTTATTCATATTCTAGATATATATAGGTAAAAAATTGATTAAAACTGATCAACACATGAAGGGTTAACATGAGTATATATAATAAGGTTGTATCACTACATTTTTCTCAAAATATGGGTAATTCAATTCAAAAATACCAAAGTGTAAATTCAAACTATATTTTAATTAAAGTGAGAAAAGAACATGGTTTTTTACTACTATTGTTATTATAGATTTCCAAACAAAAATCATTTATTTATAGAATAATATGTTAATAATTGAAATATAAAAAAGGTCATAATTAACATGAAGAACGACAGATTAAAATATAAATACACAAAAGTGGAAACTCTATTATCTAAAATATATTTAAATGTATTAAAAAAATATAGAGAATTTACATCAAATTTAATCATTGTTATCATGACATAAATTTCACTCAAAAGAAGAGTAGTTCAAATTATTATTTTGAAGTAAGGTCATAATACATTAGTAAGATGAAAAGAATAGGTATTAGTGGGTCCTTCTTAGGTTACATATAAATTAAGAATGATAAACGAGACACATCTAAGAGTAATGTTGAAAAGGATGTTAAACCAAGGAATAGATTCGTCTATTACATGTAAAATTCCACATCAAAAATCATTTCATGAAATCCATGAGGCTCTGTCTTCAAATAAGAAATCAGAGGAAAAAATGAAATATTCAATCTGATTGTTAAATAAAAATATTGGATTACTATATGGCAACCATGAAGAAGAACATAAAAAATTTATTTATAAAGGGTCACTAAAAAACAATAGAAAAATATTGTATAATTTCAAAATAAGTTGTATATACTCTAAAATAAAGGATTACTATCTATATATCCACATGTAAAGGAATTTACAGATAGAATATAATAATGGAAATTTGTATGTAGTTAATGAGAAAAAGGTAATTCCATATATGAATAAAACTAATGACAAAAATGATAACATATTTACCATAAATACTCAAACATATAAAACACAATGGGGATAAAACTTGGAAAAAAATTCAGGATGTGGGTCCAATGTAGAATAAGTTATTATTTTGTGAAACAAATCACTATAATTTTTTATTATGAAAATATTGATCAACATTATCCCCATATATTTGTGCTTTTTTTATATGCATGTAATTGGTGATAATTTATAAATTGAGATAATTTGATGAATATAGTAATAACCAAGAAAAATATTAAAAAATAAATCATTTTGTTATCTTGAATAGGGAATTTTTTCCTCACAATAGTTCAACTTGTATCATCTATAATAATGGAAAATATTAAAGTACATACATTTTGACAGATATGAGAAGATGAGAAAGCTTGTAGATTTTATTATTTCAATTAAATCATTAATTTAAATATAAAAATGGATTATTGATATGATAATAAATTTTAAAATCCTTATTTACGGTTGAATCTATCATGTTTATTAATGGGAAGATTTTTTGGAGCAGATTGAGAAGGAAAATAATGATAAATGGTAAAAATATTCTTTTCTTAGATTGTTTTTTTGTGTTCTTAATTTGATTATATGTTGTAAATAGAATATATCTAAATATTATTAAATATCCTCTAGATTGACAAATCAGAATTGATATCACATGTTTCTTTGTTTATTGACATTTTAATGTCTTTGTTATTATCTCTTATTTTGTTTACACTAAGCTAGATGATGTAGACTTGGAGTTATTTAATTTATGTCTCATTTTATAAATAAATATTATTTATCATTATGTCAATTTTTAATCGTTTTAATTTCAATAATTGGGTGAACATGAAATTTCACTAAATATTGGATCCTGAGATGTGTGTAACTACGACTTACTCTATGTCCATTTTATTTATTATTAATAGGGTATGAAAGAGGTAAAATATAGTAAAAACACAAACAATGATTTTTTTTCAACTATTTAATGGCATTGAAACTAAATTAAAAGGTAGCGATTAAAGATAAAAATAAGGAAAAATGGTTTTAATTTTTTCAATTAATTAAATAGTTTGTGAATAAATTATTATATCAATTTGTGTTTGGTAAGATGAAGATCCGGATATATAGAGAATATTAACGTATCACATGATAAATTAAGTGTTTCCTATGAAGGGTGGTATAAAGAGTTCATTAGTTTGAGATATCTCATGAACTGATATGGATCATATGTATAGAATATATCTACCTTTATATATTGGAGATTTATTTATAAGTTGGAGAGTCTGATTCGATAAATAATATTGAGATGTTCATTAGTGTATTTAAATATTAAAATTGATGGAATAATATTTTATTTATGATGACTAAAAATTATGACTTAATTAGAATCAATGGAAACTATTTTTGGTTGATAAAATCACTGTTTATAGAATGTTATTTTTATAATACAAAAATGAAGCTGGTCAGAAGAGAAAAATAGGAGTATTGAATCTAGTTGAGGTTGACGAGAATTTATCCTTGTATTATCAAGTGTGAAGGTTTTTATTTTTAATTTAAAATGTATCTTGGATAATAATGTTTATTAATAAAAGGATATTAGAGAAATTTTGATGAATTTGATGTAAAAATATGAGAAATGTGATGTATTTGTTTGATAGTTATTTATGTTTTATTTTTTAAATTAATTCATAAGAAGAGATAATGAATTTACTGAGATATTGAGGATTATGTAATGAAAAATATTTCCGATATTGTAATAATTTGGATATTCAAGTACCTTTACATTATGATTTTTGGGTTTTAGAGGTTCTGAGTGGTGGTTTTAAGTGGATTTGGGAATGTTGGATATGAAATTTCAGCAGCATAATGATCATTTATCATAGAGTGATGGGCTACATCATAGTGGAGTATTTTGAAACAAAGATTCATTCTTGTGGCCCAATAATATGAGGATAATATGTTTTCATGAATCTTTCAACTCTATAATAGCAATGGGATTAAGGGTAGTAATAGTGTGGGGGCCTATAGTGGTCAATTCTGGTAGTTTTTATCCAATGGGAGTTATGGAATGGCATGATGTTTTAGAATAATGGGTTTATAGATGGACCACATATGGTGTGGTTCCTTGGACTGTGGAGGGGGAGATTTGAATACGTAGTATTAGTGCATTTGGAGTTTTTATTGTAGCTACACTGGGGTGAAAGGGCTATTTTATATCCTTACCCCTATATTATAATATCTTGGAATTATTTGTAGTGTTAATTCCATAGGCTAGTTAGCATGGGGTGATTTCTCCATATCACTTGGATTGTGTCGTTCTTTGGGTTGAAACACTAATCACAAAGGCCTGGGTATGGGTGTTTTTTCATTGAATTTTAATTAATATTATTTGTATTAACTCTTATGACTCCTCAAAACATACCATTCCTTATAATAATTTTTTGGCTTACAGCCATCCTAGGTATGATTTTTAGAGGTCATTCAACCCCTTTTGGAGTCATTGATCCACATCCTTAGGAAATTAGTCCATGAAAAAGCTAAGTTGATTTCCCCTCTAATAACAAATATTTTCTATCTTGTTCTCTTCCATCACATCTCTTAGGGTTCATTTCTATGCTTCACTCCATGGTTGGTCCACACTGGTTTTCTCCTTGGTCCAACTCTTCAATTTCTCTTTAGTAGAGGTGGTTTAATCTTTCTATATGTTGTTGTTCCATGCTTTAACATCTCATTCCAATGCTCTCATCCATGTCAAATCTGATCATTAGTTACTAATCGGTTTTTGGATGAGGCTCAGGGGATTTGGGTTCTTCCGACATAATCTTTCCTTCTCTTTTTAAATTTTCTTCCCTGCTTTTCCATCCTTTGTCTCGGTTATGGATTCCCTTGGGGTTTCATCCCCATTTTAGTATTATTACCTTTCATCTTAGTTCTTGTTTTTGGAGTTATTTTTTCTATTTTTGGTGCTTTATATTCGTTTTTGGGTATGTTATTTGGGGTTCTCGTAGATGATATCTATCATGGTCTTCACCCGTCAGTTTCTCTGATTGGCTCCAGGTATCCCCCACGCACTCTAAGGTGGAGTTTCATTGTGGTCTCCTAGTTCATTGGGATGTGACTTTGAGCTGTATTTCAACTCACGGTGCTTTCATATTCATTAGACCTATGAGGATAAATGTTTCCTTTGATTATATGGCATGCGGTGTTTTGGTTATCTATGTGTGTGTGTTGACGATGAAGGTAAAATGCAAAGTTGATGCTGATTTCTGGAGGTTTCTTTCCAATGTTATGTTGTTCTGTGATGTTTCATTTTGGTTTTTTATGGTGGTGATGATGTACTCTAATGATGATGAGATGTTCATGGTGTCTGTGGAGTAGTGTAGATCATCTCTAACTAAATGTGTTATCTAGTCTATGCGTGTGATGAAGGATAGCGAAAATGGTAGTGATGATCGGTTGGCGTTGATGGAATATGTTACTCGTGATGGAGATGTAATATCTCTAGGTGATTTGGTTCCTCGTGGAACGAGGCTTCATTGTATTATGAGCTATTGATGTGTATTAAATATTAAATTTCAAATTTGGTGTGTATGTTTCATATCCCACACGTGATATTTTGGTTTCTACTTATCCACAAAGTAGTTTTTTAAAATAATTAAAAAATATTATTAGGATGGGATTCTCATTCATTCCATGTTCATTTAATATTTATGATTTTTTAAGGGAAACAGATGAACTCCCTATTGTCCACATTATTTTGTGATTTTTCTTTTAAAATCAGTCATTCCATTAAGGATACTAGAAATCTATGCTATTGTTGATCCCTGAGACTGGTTTAGTTTCTAATAACTATGAACTGTAGATTCATTTGTTTTATTGAATCAAATTTAATAATAGGTCCAATCTTATATATGGACAATCAACTTATTATATTTAAATCTAGAATTATGTGAGAACAGACATTCAAGAGAGGATGAAATGTTTTGGAATCCACCTTTAATCTAAACTAGTGTAAACTATGGAAGCTAAAATCTACTGTTATGTTTTTTGGTGTCCTTGTTAGTTTAATGTTGTGTTTGTATAATATTTTTTCTTTCTTTAATGGTTATGTAGGTGATTACCATTTGTGTGTATGATTGTGAGGTAGTAAGGTTGTGGTTGTTTTCATAAAATACATTGTCTGTTGAGTTTTTTTGGATGGTTTATGGGTGTTGTTTTATGATGGTGGAGTTGTGAAGAAGTCCCTTGAGTGAGATGTGTGTTACTATTGTGAGAAAATGAGATGTTATGTTGTATTGTGTTTTATATTTTCCTATCAGTTATAGCATGATGTTAATAATGTAGAAATGTAAATATAATGGATATGACTTAAAGAAGTGTAGCACAAATTGAATCTATGGAAGTTCATTAATTAAATGAATGATAATAAATAGGAAATGGATGAAATGGACATACGGTTCTTCCCAGAATGTTTTTTCTTTATATAAGTGATTAAAAGGCTTAAAAATAAAACGTTTTGAGATATTTCAAATCTATAAATTTGAGTAATTTGTTAATAAAAGAGTAATTATAGGTTTTGAGTCGCTATTTTGTTCAATGAACTATATTAGGTGATTCAAACAGTCAATGGTATATGATGTTTGGTGTTGTGTTAGTGTTGTGGGACATGATACTAGACTTGGATGGGTATTGTTGGAAGGTTGGTCCCTTTGGGTCAGGACTATGAAAGACATATATGGTTAGAATATGTGGGAAAATAGATCCAATTCTTCTCGGATATGGAATCTGATTCATCCTATCATGGATATTTTACATCATCACTCTCAGTTGTTAGTGGGAACAGGAAACATCAACTTTTGGATGCATGATAGGGGGGTGGGCGAGCTATATTTCTCGAGTTTCCCCATCCTGGGCATATCTTTTAGTGAGGCCTGTAGGTATCCTCAATTTCTTCAGGCTATCCTTGATGAGAATAAACTTGCTATTTTTAACAGAGTTGTTATCAGTGATGATTATGATAAACTTATTTTCACAGGTTCGATGTCGGGTATTTTTTCTATTAAGGATGAAATTCATGTGAAAAGCGACATGTCAAATGGAGACCTGTGGGGAGTGACTCTATGGTGCAAGGAGATTATATCCAAATTTAATTTTAAGGCGTGTTGTGTGAGGAACATAGCATTTCCTACTGATAGAAACCTACTGCATATGGTTGTGAATATGGCCTCTAATTGTTGGTGCTGCATGTCTTCAAATAACGAAACAGTGGTCCATCTTTTCTATGAAAGTTAATGGGCTAAAGGGATTTGGGAGACCTTTGTGGGGGTTTTTGGTTGGGAGGCGTCGGGAGGGTTGTAGGAGAATTTTTTTAAGTTCATGGTTCAGAGGTACATACTCTTATGGGGCTGAGAAGAAGGCAAGGACCATTATCCTAGTTGTTGTTTGCTAGATTATCTGGCATGTCTGAAACACTATTTGTCATAATCATTTCTTAATTAAGGTCTCACGTTAGTGTTATTTTCCGAATGAAAAATATTCTACTTGATATGATTCGACTATTCCCAGATTTCCATTCAGCAGCCTCGGTGAAGTATTCATTCTCGAATCTCTCAAATTTCAACCCGGTGGATCGTTCTGGGTAGGGTAGGTGGGTTCGATGGCATCCACCAGGTTAGGGTTTTAAGATTAACACAGATGGGTCATTGGGAATGGGGGATATGCGAGGGGGTGGAGTCATGAGAGATCAGAGGGGTTCAGTCATTGTAGTGTTCATTGCTACTTCTGGAAGAGGTGACGTCCTACAGGCAGAGGCAATGGCCATGGTGACCAGGCTGGAGGTATGTAATCAAAGGAAGATCAGCCTTAATGTGGTGGAGACATACTCCTTGTTTATGTAAAATGCTTTTATGGGTAAGGGTAGTATCCCTGGTAACATCGCATATAATATAAGAAAGTGTGAATTTCTGATGGGTAATCACATGGAGGTCTCTCATACATGGAGGGAGGGGAACATGGCAGCAGACTTCTTGGCATCTCTGGCATTATCAAATCAAAGTATGATTTAATTCATTTAATTGGGTTCTTTTCCAAAGGAGGGGATGAGTCTAGTTTTCAATGATACTTTGGGTTTACATTACTCTAGACCTCCATGAGATTTCTCCTTTTGGGGGTTTTCAGTGTGATTTTATTCTCAAAATAAATAAAAACGTTAATTGTCATTTCCAAATATGAACCCCACCAACATTGAGTACCACATGATAACAACAAAATGTATTTTGGTATTTTCCCCAATATCTATGTAGGTAATGGGATGTATATATGATTTTACCCTCTTCCTCACTCTCCCATCGGTAGTAGTGTAAGGTTATGGTGTAGTTGGTAGACCCTATGACTTGATAATAGATATTTGGTTGTAATTCCATGTGGAGAGACAATGATGTGTGATATGGGGCATACATGGTAGGAGAAGTTCATGAGGGTGAATTCCTTCACTTCCATGATGACCTATTGTACTAGTTATAATGTTTCAGTTGGATACATAATGATAATGATATTGATTGATGGAATTACAATTTTTTTGTATTTTTGGGTGGATAGGTCGGTCAAATAGTGACCCGACCCAAAATAAATATTCCATGATATGTGAGTATGGGTATATATAGAATTTGTGAGAGAATATGAATTTTAATGGTGGGGTGCGAGAGTGTAAACATGGAGGGTGAGGATTTAAGGACCCTTTTTATATGTTCTATAGATATTATTATTCTACATTTGATTCATTATTTAGTGAGTGAAATTTTGTGATGCTATAAAGTTTAGTTGATCAGAATAGGTGTATATTTGTTCCCTTGTTTATTCACTAGTGAATTAGTATTTTCTTTTATCATTTAGGTGATATTATGTAAGATCACAGATCTTCTTTTCATGCATATTTTCCTTTTTCTGTTGTTTTTAAGAAAAAGAGTAATTTTGGGAAATTTATTAAGTACACATAGTGTACTTTATATGTACGCATCGTGTACTCTGTAGTCACTTGTATCCATGTGCTGGTCATGTAACGACCGAGCACACAGCGGTGTGTGGTGACCTAAAAACCACCTAATGTAGGGGCCAGTAAAGTAAAGTACATGTTGTGTACTTCTGAAGTACACACCATGTACTTTATTTTTTTCATTAAATGGACCGGGGTCACGTTTAATGGGAAGAAAACCCCCATTTTAGGTCTGGTTTGCCCGAGAGAGACCATACGGCCGTGATCTTTCCCCGAGCTCCCTATCGAGCGTCTTTTCTCTGAATCGACCATCAACAATTATGTTGAGATCACCTTGGTAAGATCTTACTTTTTCTAGGGCTTCGTTTCATGATTCTTCCTCATTCTCAAGTTATCTTCAGTTGAGTGTTTTCAACATTTTTTAGATCTATGGTGTTCTTGGGAGATTCAAGCCTTTAGGTTCACATATAATGATCCAAAAACACCGATGTAGGTGGTTTGTGCCTTTCCATTGAAAGTCATTATGTTTTATGAGAAAAAGTTCTAAAGACCCTTGAACAGGGTATTACATGTTTACTGTTTTGGCCGAATAAATTTCCTGTTATGCTTGTATGCCTAAATAGAGATTAATTTAATGATAATAGGGTTACTTGATATTCTTTGGAAGTGTTTTCCAATGCAAGTTTGTTTATGTCCGTTTGGTCTTTCTTAGCCTGTTAGGCTGCATTGTTTTCTTTCCATGCCTATTATTGTAGGATGGAGTGATTTTTATTATGTAATTTTTTATTACGTTGTAGACTGGTTATCCAAGTTTTTCTTGAGGTTTACTTTGGTGGATACGAATTTATATGCTTTTTTGACTTACACAGGGCTGTAAGAACCTGGTGTAGTGGACCATAGGAAGAATAGATGTAAGGGATTATCTAGAGTGTCTGTTATTATTCTTACGATGTGATACCATTGTGGGAATTGACGTAAGTGCTTCCTCAGAGTGTCTGTAGCTCCTTGATGTGGGCCACAGGGGGAATGTGACATAAGTACTTCCCCAATGTGCCTTTTAGTTACCGATATGAGAATATAGGTGGAATGGACAACGAGTGCTTTCCCAGAGAGTCTATACTAAAGCAGAACTAGAGGGGTTAGACTGGGAGTACATCCTAGAGGGTTACTTCTATTTGATATGTAGAACTAGAGGGGATAGTCTTTGATTACATCTTAGAGGGTTACCTGTTTGTGTTTATCTGCATACTTTCTATGTGGTATTTTTCAATCCCTTGAAACTATAGTAATGTTTACTATTGAGTACTTCCTTGTTTACTACTTCTTTTACTTATTACCTTCCATATATATTCACTGACTGTTAGGAACAGATCTCTTGGTGGTTTCCTACTTGGATTTAGTCTCACACCCAATTTGGGACATGACTTTGGGCCCAAACTGATTATATTGTTGCAGTTATAGATAAAGGCAATTTCCCTTTTACTTCAGGTTCTTGACTGCTTTGGGTGCTGGAGAGAATAGGACCCACCTTAGCCTTGCGATTCTGAGGAGCAGTTTACCTATTTTCTTGTACATTTTTAGTTCTATATTTCAGCATTGTGTCTTGTTTGGCTTCATTCCAAGAAATATGTATCATGCATCATTATATATGTGCTCCAATTGCTTATTGATTTTAGTCTCCCACTGTTATTATTGTATTCCATTGTTACTGTTTCCACTATTGTATATTTGTTTTTCTTCCAGTGTGTTACTCTACCAATGAGGGAATAGTTTCCCCACTATCACTCCAAAGGCCCCCGCTTCTAGTCGGCAGCCTCTGGCGTTAGAGGAAATGCGCTTGAGGCCATGTGACCAACCGGGTACGGGGCGCCTCTAGTCGGCTTCCAGAACTGGGACGTTACAAAGTTGTATCAAATGAATTATTTTCATATTTATTTACTATTTGGAGCCTATATCCAAGGATATAAAGGAATAAGTACTTGGTAATTAGTTGTTCCCAGGAGTAGCTAACTCATGTATAGGGAAAAGCCAATCTACCTCGTTTATTGAAATTTTCCTTATTTTTCAATTTTATAGTTTATTTTATTTTCACCGTTGGATGATTCATAAATTTTGTGTTGTTATTTTTTGTATATTGAGGTTCTACTTTGGTTGTAACCCGATGAGATGAGGGTGTTTTATCTCATGCATCATATAGAAACATTCTAGGAATCACATGACAGGTATTTTTGCCATGACATTTAGGATGAACTAGCAATTTCATGTTGTTTTGAAAGATGTGTTTCTATATATTCATGTTGTTGTGACAAATACCATGATAAAATACCTACTGTTTTATAGTGTATTGGTTGTGTAAGGTTTTGTTTGAATGAATGCCAAAATTTGGTTCTTGAGGTGTTACGGGCCCTCATGGATCAAAATTTAGTGGATCATTGATCTATTATGCTTGTTTTTAACATTTATAAGATACCAATCTTGGATTTGTGGAGAGTATGGGACCTCAAGGATCAGAATTTGTCACTTTAATGTTTTTTTCGGTGTTTTTCTAGGCTTCAGAGTAGTTTCTAAGGCTTACTGTCCAGAATAACCCAGAATACACGCTGTGTAATGGTAAATACACACCATGTGTTCTTATGTTCAGTAAGAAACTTTTTTCATAAGTATACATTGTGTATTGTATATAAGTGTCATTTAGTTTCTAATTGTGTCCCAGAGTATGTGGGAACAGACATGGGGTTTGGAATCTTTGGTAGGACAAGTCGTGTATTGGAGGTACACACCGTGTTATAGAACCGTGTAACCGGATGTGTCACTAAAAACATAGGTCGATTGAGTCTTTTCTAATACACGCTGGGTCAATATTGAACACACGATGTAGTGTTATCCGTAGAATCTGGTCTTGTCACTAACAACACGAGTCGGAAAAATCTTCCTAATACATGTCGTGTCAATCTGGAACATGTTGTGTTGTGTGAGCCTTTTATTCAGCTGTGTCACTAACAACACGGGTTAGTGAAGCTCGTCTAGTACACGTCGTGTCTGGAACTAACACACCATGTATTATTGTTCTAAGAGAACCATGTGTCTTAGCTGTGTAAGGGAACTCAGCCAGCGGAAGAGGATTCAAGTACACCTCATGTGTAAGGACAACACGCCGGGTATGGGGTGTTACACGACCAGTTTTGGCAGAGGTACACACCCATGTGATTGGATTAAAGGAACTTTTTGTGTAGTTACATATACAAGCCTTGTATCCATGTTTTAAAAAACATGAATGCTTTCCTTATCATATTTCCTCCTTACTCTTATAGTTTTTAATCCTTGATAATCTTGATCTCATGTGTTCACTTGACCTTGAAGAGTCATTCCACTAAGACATCCTCCGGTTGTATGCTAGTTAAAGGGAAGCGATCAAACACCAGACAAGTCAGATCGAGGACTTCTAGCAGATCTTCCAGTTGGGCCAGTCTTGGCACCATCCGTCATTCCGAACATAGGTGATGATGCATAGTTATGAGAGGGAATCATCAGGTTCATGCTGACCTTCTGAGAAGTACAACATTCCTCCCTATCTATGGCCGAGTTGACGTGGGTTTTCCAACAGCAGCATCCTCCCACTTTCACCAGGGAAGGAGGACCTTAGGCTGTAGTGTCATTGTTAGAAGCCATGATTTCCATCTTCGAGCATCTGGAGACACCTCTAGAGAGGAGGTTCATGATCTCTATGTACATTCTTTGGAATTCATCCAAGAGATGGTGGGATGTGATATCATAGGTGGGATTCCAGCAGGTTGTGTCTTGGGATGACTCCCATCGTGCATTTTATAACTAATTCTATCCATAGAATTTGAGGGCCGATCGAGCCCGAGAGTTCATGAGTCTTGAGCAGGGTACTCTATCCATTATGGAGTATTATTATTATTTCATAGAGCTGCAGCGCTTCACACCTATTCCAGTAGGTGATGAGTTATTCATGGAAAGTAAGTTTGAGGATGGTCTCAGGAATGACAACCGACCGCAGTTAAACATCTTTGGGTTTACTTCCCTCACTTATATCATCATCTAGGCACTGATCACGGAGTGACATTTGAGTGATTATGGAGTTGTGATCTTGGGTGGCTTAACGTCTAGAGTTAGTATCCCTCCTAATGACAATAGGAAGAGCCACAAGGGGTCTTTGCGTGATGATCCATGGAGGAAAGACACTTCTTCTGGTAACTAGGTGGTGTACTACCATGGTGGGAAGAGTGGGCATATGAGGCCACATTTCTCGAGAGTCCAAGTGGAGTGTCGATCTTATGGAAAGATGGGACATCTTCAGCGCTTCTATCAGATTTTCTCACCAACAGATTATGATGGGGGTTCTTCTATGACTCCGTGTTCAGGAGTAGCACCACCATCTTCTCATCAGCCTGGGAACTGGAGTTATTCCATCTATTCAGGTCAAGGTGGAGCTCACGGCCATGGTAGTCAGTCACAAGGATTTCAGTGACAATGGGGATGATCAGCTCAGGGTGGTCAAGCAGGGTCACCGGGCCGCGGTGTAGGTCGGACTTTGTAGTGAAGCAGACCCAGCAGAATAAGGATCACGGGCCTCTATGTTCATGGTACGATCTTTGTTACCTTAGTTTCAGCTTCTTCACTTTTTGATACAGGAGCTTCCCATAGCTTTATATCTATTGCTATTATTGAGATCCTTGGGCTCTGTATCATTTATTCTACTGATGTCGTGACGTTGGACACACTGTTGGGGATTAGAAAGGCTTGAGCATGTCAGTTCAATGAGTTCCCTCTTAAGGTTGGTGGGTGTCACTTCTTTTGGGACCTCAATGTCCTAGAGATGATTGGCTATGATTTCATTCTCATAATCGACTGTTTAGTTCCCGTCTAGGAATTTTTTGATTGTATCATCGTAGGGTCAGTTTCACATCACCAAAGTGTGGATCGTTTCTTCATAAGGGAGAATGGGACGCATAGGCGAGCAGAGTCAGACCCGAGCAATAGGGGTTGGGAGGAGTTACAGCCCCGATTGTGAGTCTGTATCTGGATGACTAGGGGACTTCACAGATGGACTCCCCCCAGTGGGGGATCATTTTAGGGAAATCGTTCCAGGGGACTTTACAGGTTTTCCTCCAGACAGAGTGGTAGACTTTTCTATTGAGCTCATGCCAGAAGCAACACCGGTGTCCATTACTTCTTATAGGATGGATACAGCAGAATTACTGGAGCTCAAGGTGTAGTTGGAGGAGTTTCAGGAAAAGGGTTTTATCTGACCCACAACATCTCTTTGGGGTTCTCCTGTTCTATTTGGGAAGATGTCAGATGGTACCCTCTGACATTGTGTGGATTATGAGAAGCTGAACTAGTTGATGGTCATGAACCGATATCTCTTGTCGGGGACTGATGATCTCTATGATCATCTTCGAGGCGCACATGTGTTCTTGAAGATTTACATGAGATCTAGTTATCATTATTTAGGTTTTAGACCATATTATATACACTTACATCCTTATGAAGAAAGTATGGTCTATACGAATATGTGGTTATGTCGCTCGGTCTCACGAACGTGCCCACAATATTCGTGACACTGATGAACCGAGTGTACTATCCATACATGGATTCATTCATGGTGGTTATTGTGGATGATATCTTGGTGTACTCTTACACTCGACACAACCATGATACCCATCTAGAGATCATTCCGATTACACTGAGAGAGCATCATTTATATGCTATGCTCTCAAAATGCCACTTTCGGTTGGACCAGATTCACTTCTTGGGTCTTATTATCTCGGAGGCAGGAGTATCAGTAGACCTAGAGAAAGTGAGAGAAATAGTTTCCTCGGAGAAACCAAATAACATCTTTGAGGGATTGAGTTTTCTAGGGTAGTTTGGATACTACATACATTTCATATAAAACTTTTCATGCTTATCAGCACCGTAGACGAGCCTGACTAAGAAGGCTGGAAAATTATTGTGGTTAGATTCTTGTTAGTCAGCATTTTAGGAGCTAAAAGGGAGGTTTAATTCAGCACCAATAATAGTTTTTCCAAGGTCAGGAAAGTGCTATTACATGTACTATGATGCACTAGTTATCGGTCTTGGAGTGGTACTTTTGTAAGAAAAAAAAGTCGTTGCATACAGGTCTCAAAAGTTGGTGCAAGATGAGAGAAATTCCCCGCTCAAAGATCTTGAGTTGGCTGTAGTTGTTCATGTCATATGTTGTTGGTGACATTATCTATTGGGAGTGCATTTTTTGGTATTCACAAACCAAAAAATTCTCTAGTATATCTTAAAATGGCATGACATGATTTTGATACAACGAAGGTGGGTAGAGTACCTTCAGTCTTTTGACTTGGAGCTATCCTATATGCCTGTGAATAGCAATGTGGTGGCTGATGTGTTGAGCAGGAGGACTAAGATGCTCGTAGTTTTGGAGGCCAGCTACAAGTGTAAACTTATGGCTCTGTTCTCTGAGATGTATTTCGAGTTGCATGACAGGCAGGGGCAGACGTTTCTTTCAACTATAGTTGTTACCTCTAATCTTCTTGATCGAGTGTGAATGAGGCAACTATCAGATTCTGGAGGCCTAATACAATGAGAAAGTGTGTCAGGAGAGGAACCTATTCCTAGATGGTCCATAGGTGAGGATGAGATCTTCCATTTTCATGTGTGTGTATGGGTGTCTGCAGACATACGCGAGGAGTTGATGCGAGACTTTCACTCTTAAGATTGGGCAGCTCATCCTGGAATCTCTAAGATGTATCGTGATCAACACTATCAGTATTGGTGTTTAGGTATGAATAGATATGTTTCTGGTTTTTTCATGACGTGTTCCACCTATCAACAGGTTTAGGTGGAGCATAAGCGACCTGCGAGGCTTTTACAGTAGTTACCCATTCCCCAGTGGAAGTGGAACGATGTTGTGATGGATTTTGTGATAGGTTTACCGAGGTCACCCTGAGGGATTTATGATGTTTGGGTAGTGATTGACAGACTCACGATAGTTTCTCACTTCTTGCTGATCAAGGGGACTTTTAGTGTTGATGAGCTTGGACTCTTGTACATCCGCGAGATTGTACATCTACAGGGCGTTCCACACACCATTGTTTCATATAGGGATTCCCATTTTACTTCTCAAGTCTTTCAAGGATTGAAAAAGGACTTGGGTACATAGGTACTTCTGAGTAAAGCTTACCACCCCTAGACAGATGGCCAGTTTGAGCATATAATTCAGGTTCTTGATGACATGCTTCGTGCATTCATCCTAGATTTTAGAGGTTCTTGGGATAAGCACGTACCTCTTATGGAGTTTTCCTATGACAATTGTTTTCATGGTACTATTTAGATGGCACCTTATGAGGCTTTGTATGGTAGGCCATCCAGGTCACCCTTGTGTTGGCTGGAGACAGGACATGCAGCTTTGCTGGGGCCTTGTCTTTCCCAGGAGACCACAGAGCAGATATAGTTGATTCAAAAGAGGATGGCTACTGCACAGTCTCGATAGAAGTCTTATGATGATCAGTGGATACCACCTCTGGAGTTGGAGGTCGGGGATCCGGTTTTCCCACATTTCACATCGAGATTGGGGCACATGAGGATTAAGATACAGTTTAAGATTTTGCTAAGGTACGTCAGACCGTTTGATGTTTTGGAGAGAGATGGGCCGGTTTCCAATCTATTGTACTTACGTCAAAGGTATCGGGCTATGCACGATGTCTTTACCTTTTCTCAGCTACAATGTTACTCCTTAGATCTTTCTCATGCAGTTCAATGTGAGGAGGTTGAGTTAAAAGTTGACGCCTCATTTGAGGAGAATCCTATCTAGATTGTCGATTGCAGTACGAAGGTTCTCTATAGTAGGTATATTCATCTGGTACGAGTGCTATAGAAGCATGGGAAGATATAGGAAAAGATCTAGGAGAGGGAGGCCGATGTATGATCACAGTGGCGGGATATATTTGAGGATTGTTCTTCTACTCCTCCTTTCTAGGGAAATTTGGGGATGAATTTTTTTAGAAGGGATGTTTGTAAGAACCTGGACCTTATTTTCATGTATGTTTTCCTTTTTCTGGTATTTTGGAGAAAAATTGAAATTTCGGGAAATTTCATAAGTACACACCATGTACTTTATAAGTACACATGCCTCTTATAGTCATGTGTTGGCCATGTAATGGATGAGCACACAAGCAGCTGTGGAGACCAGGAGACGACCTAATGCGGGTGCCAGTAAGGGAAAGTAGACATCATGTACTTCTAAATTACATAATGTGTAATTCTTTTTCATTAAATGGACCGGGGTTTCCTCTAATTGGTAGAAATCCCTCCAACTAGGTTAGGTTCATCCATGAGAGACCGTACAACCATGATCTATCCCTGATCTCCTGATCGATCATCTATTCACTCAATCGACCGTCGTCGATTAAATTGGGATCGCCTTGGTAAGCTCTTCATTCATATAGAGCTTTGTTTCCTGATTATTCCTCTTTCTTAAGTTATCTTCGGTGTATCTTTTTGAGAGTTTTGGTAGATCTACGGTTTTATAAGGAGATTCAAGGCTTGAGGTTCACATATAATGATCCTAAAACACCGAGTTAGGTGATTTGTGTCTTTCTATTGAAATTCATTGAGTTTTATGTGAGAAAGTGTCAAATACTCTTGAATGGGGTATTGCGTGTTTACTGTTTTATCCCTGTTAAATTCTTTCTATTCTTTTATGCTTGAATAGAGGTTAATTGAATGATAATAGGGTTAATTTCTATGCTTCAGAAGTGTTTTCCCATGCATGTTTGTTTCTGACTGTTTGTTCTTGCTTAGCCAGTTTGGATGCCTTGTTCTCTTTCCATTCCTAGTGTTGTAGGATGGAGTTATTTTTATTATCTGACATGTTGTTATGTTGTAGATTGGTTATCCAAGTAGTTCTTGAGGTTTACTTTGGCCGATACACATTACTATGGTTTATTGACTTACACAGGGCCGTGAGAACCTGGAATAGTGGAACGTAGGGAGAATAGACGTAAGGGCCTCTCCATAGTGTCTGTTAATATTTTTATGATTCAAGAATATAGGGGGAATTAATGCACGTGCTTTCTCAGAGTGTCTATAGTTCCTCGACGAGGGCCACATGGGTATGTGATGTAAGTGCTTCCCCAGAGCTCCTTTCAGTTGTCTATTCGAGTCTATAAGGTGAATTGATGGTGAGTTCTTCCCTCGATAGTCAATAATAAAGCTGAACCAGAGGGGTTAGACTGAGATTACCTCCTTGAGGGTTTCTTGTGTTTGCTAGTAAGGGCCAGAGGGGATAGGATGTGAGTAAATTCCAGAGGGTTACTTGTTTTTTATTGTTTTCTTACTTGTTGTGTGGTATTTTTTAATTCCATGAAACTGTAGGAATATTTACTGTTGAGTACATCATTTATTAATTCTTATTTTGCTTATTACCTGCCATATATATTCACTGACTATTAGGAATAGATCTCTTGGTGGTTACCTACTGGGATTTACTCTCACACACTTTTTGGATCATGCCTTTGGGCCCAAACAGATTATATTTTTGTATGTATAGATAAGGGTAAGCGCCCTTTTACTTTAGGTTCTTCACTGCTTTGGGAGCTCAAGAGTATGAGACCAAGTTGAGGATTTCTATGTTGAGAAGTTGTTTACATTTTTTCATGTACTTTGGTTTAGTTCTATATTTCAGCATTGTGACTTGTTTGGCTGCATTCCTAGACATATGTATCATGCATCATTATATATGTGCTCTAGTTTCTTATTACTTTCAGTCTCCTACTGTTACTATTGTATGCCATTGTTATTATTTACACTATTGTATATTTTTTTCTCTTTAGTTGTGTTACTCTACCAATGATGGAATAGTTTCCCCACTATCACACCCTAAACCCTCGCTGCTAGTCGCCATCCATTGGCATTAGGGTAAATGCGCTTGAGGCCTTGTGACTAACCGGGTACGAGGTTACTCGGGGCGGCTTCTGGAACTGGAACGTTATAGATTACGTTGGTATTATCCTTTTATGTACACATGTTATGCCCATCCTAAGTATATAAAATGGTTTTAGGTATCCTAGAGCATTTCAACATCCAATATGGGCATTTATAGTTTGTAGGTTGGTGTTTTTATAGGGTTTTTTCCAAAGTAATTTTCCATTTTTGTATATTTTAATTTTTGAGATTGTTATATCTATTTATTTACATGACTTATGGGATGGTTTGGTTTCATTTACAATATTTTATGGGGTTTTATGTGCTTTTTTATATAATATTATAGTATTGTCTAGAAATTTTTTAGTTTAATGGCTCCTTATTTAGTGTTTCATATACTCTATGTTCATATTGAACTTTTGGCCTACTAGATGAGGGAACATAGGGGTCATGAATTCTCCTTAATACTGTTCTAGGAGGGGTACTAGTGCAGTGGGGTTATGATAGATTGGTATCAGTGGTATTGGATGACATATTGGATAGATCTATGGGTTATTCCCTTGTGAGGCTTGTATGGGTTAGTAGGAAAAATATGAATGTTGAGTGTAGATCATGAAATTTTCTAGGGATAAAAAATAGAAAAAATAATTTTGTGGATATTTTTTATCTAAGGAAAGAAATTTAATCCATATGGATGACATAGGTGAAGCAACATCACTCTTTATCTAATGAATTAAGAGATTTATAGGAATCATGATACTTTACTCTTGTAACCTATTGGATGATGATGAAAATTTGAAATGAATCCTAATAAATTCAATGATATCAGAGTGAGGGTTTATCTAATAATTAATTTTATATAAGGAACTTGGTTATGTTCTATGATTATTTTAGGGAGTATAGGTTCAATAGGATTATCCATTTTACAATTGGAGGATCTATCTAATTTAGGAAGACAATTTTTCATTGAATATATCTTTTTCATTATAACATTAAATTATAGAATGGTATGAGGGGAGTAGTTTTTATCTAGATATAGAATGATGGAACGTGGATCCTGGGATCATGTATTGTTGGATTGGGGTCGTACAGGTCTACTGAGATCCATTGGTGAATATCTATATGTGATATTTAGGAATGTAGTTGTGGAAACTGTATCTTATAGATTGGTAGGAGGAAATTCTTACATGGTCTGACATCTAAAAGGATTTTTATTTATATTTTTTTCAATTATGAGAGATAAAAATAGGTAGGATTTTTTCTCCCTTTAAAATGTGATTCTAAGCATTCAAAATTATGATTTTAGGTTTAACAAACTCTTATATTTGTATCATGATATGTTTCATGATGATGAGTTCATTGTTTTAACTAATTTATAGTCATTGTGTCCAACACTCTTATAAATAGTCAGCACATTTCTGATTCAAACATACGTGTAAGTGAAAAAAATAAATTTATTGATAATATGAACTCACCATGAAGTTCCCTAAGAGGCGGAGGTCTATAGAGTTTCTTATGTTAGAGAGCATCGAGAATGGGGTCATTAAAATTAAGGTATTAATGGTTTTGATCAAATGTTAGTCAGTAACAGTAGTATGCATTATGTTTATTTAGGGCTACCAATTCCCAAAAATATACTGTTTTCACTCCATTGGTGTATTATGTATGTGATTTTCATTGAAATCATTAGACTTATAGTCATAATAATAATAATGTTTAGTTTTTCCTTTGTTTTAGGGACCATTTTTAGCCTTCATAGTAGGAGATACCCCAAGGTTGTATCAGCTACATATGAAACTAGGATTTCATCAATAGTTAGATTAGTGGTATTACACCCCCACAATGTATAGGTGAATATAAAATTGTGTAGTCCAATTATATTCCTCATCCTCAAATGTATAAACCATATTGTGGTCATGGAGGCCATTAGTAGTGAGTAAGAGGATATGGGTGATGTTTGGGTTATTTTATGGAGGTGACAGCGTAAGAGGGTCCAGATATCGCGTGAGGTACAATTAGTTTATATTCTACCATCTTTTCTTCCTAGTTTTATTTAATATCATCACACTTCATTATTTTACCAACTTTAGTTCATACATTAACACAAGTTGAGAAATTCTTTCAATTCTCTTTGTCTTATCCATTCAATTTGGTTGTCTATATATGATATTTGAAGTGTGATAGGGGTGTAAAATGATGATAAAAAAACATGTTTCAATGAGTTACTACATTTAAATGAACATAAACCCATATAAAGTGATCTTATGAATATATTTTTTTGTATAATATGTGTAAAATTGTATACTTTTATAAAGGGTAGTCATTTTTTCTGATGTAGACATCTGGAAATTATTGCCCACTAGTGATTCGTTTTACCAAATTGATCAAAATCTTGAGAATCCACTCTTCTCATAGTTAGTCTTTCTATTAGTGGAATCCGAGGCATTATATGCATGGAGATTCATTAATAAACATATAAATTTCTTCTCAGATGTATTTTTGGCACTAACTTCTCTTCATTATGTCATGTTTGGGGTAGATTTACAACAGGGCGCATCTCCTATCTCGATTGATCCAAACCATATCTCACCCATGGAGTAGTTGGAGATGAAGATACAAATTGATGGTTTCTTGAAATAGGTAATCATTTTTCCTAGTGCATTTCCTTAGTGTCCGATAGTTTTTTTTTCTTCAAAAAAGTTGTACGAAGGTATGATGTTATGTGTGGATAACAGAGGGTTGAACCATGTGACAGTCAGAACAGTTACCCTCTTCTGGGTATTGATGATCTATTTTACTAATTCAAGAGATCCTATTGGTTCTAAAAAATTATTTTTAGTATATATATAACCAAATTAGCGTAAAGTGGGAGTATATAACAAATATTTCTTACTATTGTCGGTGTGTACACTTTAGGATTGTGTATATTTCGTTTTTCCACAAACATGCTAACTTTTTTCATGGTACTAATGAAAAATATGTTTCATGAGTTAATTGGTTATTTCATGGTATTTTTTAAAGATCACATCATAATATACTCTATGAAAGAGGAGGATCAAATTAAGAACCATGGGCTTGTACTCCTAGTTTTTTTTCACAATGATCAATATGGGAATTTATTAAAGTGAATGTTTTTTATGTATTAAGAGCTTCACTGGAAACATACCGTCTCTAAAGGGGATTTTTAGGGACCCCTAATAGATTTTGGAATTTTTTTCTTACATTGAACACAAGAACATGACAATGGTTAAAAAACATCCTTCTACATGTAGGCTATTATCATTGATTTGTATCTAACATCTCTCATGCTGTAGCCTTATTAATAGCTCCAGGTATGAAGGATAATTCCTTCATCGAGGATAATTAGTTTTAGTTAGATAATGATTACCTAAAAAGAATTTCATGATTAATTCAAATATAATAATTCTTGGAGGAGATATTTTTTTAGAGTTCAAGGTATCTTGGAGGCTGATTGAGGGGTTTGGGACTCCAAATTTTAATATAGATTTGATTGATGTAAGATGGTTCTTAGTCCAAATAACAATGTCGTTTCTCAAATTTTGGTAGGGTTTGGTGTCTCAGTGTGGATACTTTGAGGTGGGGGAGATTCTGTAAATTATCAGTCACGGTGATTTTCTAGTACGGTGGTTAGAGGGAATACTTAATTAGATGTTACTTTTAGGATAATTGTGTGTTTTTATGGCTATACACAGGGTTTCTCTCTATGTGTTTCTCAAATGACTCTTTGGGGTGTATTCAGGTGTTCCAAATATATACTATGGAATGAGGATTTAGTTTTGGTGTCTTGGAATAATGTGTTCAGTTGAATAGTTCATTAAATGATTCTTTTTCAACCAGATGGTGGATTAAGAATACTATATACCTAGATTTTTTTAAAACCTTTATGTATCTTTTAATGGAATTTGTAAAACATCATGATGGATTAAATAACTTTTTTATTATAAGATTAGGAAGGATATAAATATTCGGGTGATTGGGGATAGAATACGGTATTGATCCCATTTCTTAGAGATTTGGGAATCAAGTATCATGGATTCTCTAGTGAGGTAGTACGAGGATTAAGTGGTAAGAACCCATAATATAACAAGCGTAATAATATTTTATAGTTATCATGATTTCAAATTTTGGGTCTATAGGGGACAACACCATGCTTTTTGCTTCTATTTCTTCATTAGAACTACTTTCCATCCCAAAATAGATATCTAGGAAGAGATGATAATCTAGATATTGTATAATATGATATGGAATTGGTTTCATGACTTTGGAGTGCCATGGGTTAGTAACCTACTATATGTTGGGTTTTCGAATAATGATATATTACACTCATATATTAGTGTGGATCAATTTTATGTGTTTTATGGGAATTCATTTGGATCACTATTATGTTATACATAAGTCAAGGAGTCGGTATACCTTTATTTGGATGTGTTAGAGAGTATAATAAAAATTATTTATATGGATTATGAGTAGATAAAGGTGGTATTGGACCTCCAAGATGCCTATAATGATTGGAGATGAATTCCCTTGGTGATTGAGGATAGAGACCATGTGTTCAAGATGTTTTCCCATCAATGGGTGTCGTAGTGGATTGGTTGAGGAATAAATTGTTCCCCATGATTGTTCAATATTTTCAAGGTGTTGGAGATCATATTCTTATTAGCGTATCATCTAGAAATATTATCATTAATGGAGATGAGATACAACATCTACCAGATGTATTCGCTTCAATGGTATCCCTATGATGAATCTCATGTCATTTATTAGTGTGTGTCGGATATTTAGGATGACGCAAAAATCATGGAGCATTTGGATAGGATCATAAATAATCATAATAAGGTTATTTGCGAGTGTATAATTCCCTTGGTTTATGTATTTTGGGCTTATGGTGTTATAGATTATTTCTTCTGGGAAAATGGGCTATAAATATGGGTGTAGTACTAGGATTTTTTAAAGCCTTTTTTCCATATTTATAAATGTAACTATTTTATTTTTTTAAATTATGAAAAATGTTGGTACCTTTTGTTAGTTTCAGTTGGTTTGATATGTGTTTGGAAAGTAACAATACTTATGGTAGATATCTCAGCCAATAAATTTTAAGATTTAACATTTCTATTTATTTTTTAGTGATTTTTTTGATTCATTTGGATAAGAATAATTATTTGGGTATATCATATAATTATACATACTTCAATATATCATTAGTGATTTTTTGGCGCAAGAGCTGTTGGGAGAAGGTTTGTAGAGAGTCATTGGGGTGTATCTGAAAACTTACCTGGAGAAGAATATTGGGGTATAAAACTGAGGGTTTCACCATAATAGAGGAAATTGTGATATAATTATGTTCATATAGGGTAGGTATTAGGTGATTATGGTTCTTTGTGGATCAACCAGTTTACAAATGGATACGGAGAATATGTCAGTTGCGGCATGGAGATGTTAAGGGGTCAGTTCTTGTAGTTCTTTCGATATAAAAGGGTTTTTTACATAATATGATGTTCTATTATAGTGGGATTAGAGATAGAACTCCTACATAATAGCCCCTTTGTATTTGGAATGGGGAATTTTACTATAATCTTTTTGTGTTTTTTGTATTTTGGGAGTAGTTGTGTGATGATGGGATGTCTATAATATATCCACACATCAATCATATAGTATCTATGATTGATCTGTGACATGGATTTTTTAGACCACCTATATTAGGGATGATTTAAATGTACAACCTATAATTTCACTATGATTTAGGTTAAAAAACAACTTACTATGACATGGTTAGGGGTATTGCAACACGATCCTTTAATTAAATTTCTGGGTATAAATTCTAAAGACATTTCAATATAGATATTACTTAGAATTGTCTCTCAATTCATGTTCTGTTTAGGATTGGTGTTGGGAGGTCTTTCGTCCCATTGTGTTGGTGTTGATGCCCATCCAGGGGATATTATTACTTTGGAGATCTTATCTCAGTTCCCATTATTTCCCTAATTATTTCCTCCTCCTTCTCATTCCAATGGAGGATGTAATTTTAGAAATCATTTTTGGGAGATTTTTTGGCTATTGAATAATGGTAAAAAAACAATTTCTGGTTATCTAGTAAAATATGGAAATTGTTACAATGTTATGGATATCTCCTCTTCATATGGTCATCTCACAATAAATTATTACGCTTTTTTGAGGTAGGGGGTCCCCTTTCTCTCATTTTCCTTTGTTAAACCTTCATTCTATAATTCTTTTGTTTTCTATTATTTGGGTGGTAGGGGATAACTAAATAAGATAAAAACTTGTATTAAATGTAATTTATGGCAATGACACTAACTATCATGTGTTTAATTTCTTTTGTGTTTTTATTCTGAAATTTTGTCTACTATTGTAGGAGTATGAAATCACCAATATTTTTTAGCCATAAGTGTGATGTACCTACAACAGTGTTTGAACCCCTATTGGGTTTTTTTCTTGATCTCATCATCCATAAATGTTTAGTCAATTATCTATAGATAAATAACATGTTGTGTCTGAATCTGGAATTAGGATAAATCACCCATGAAAGATATCATTTATGTTTTAAAATCCCCCTTAAAAACTATTGATAATGTAAAAGATGAAATCAATTATTATATGTTTTGGGGTCATTTTTATATTTATATTGTTGTTTTTTGAATCGTTTGGGGGACTATTTAGTTATGGAAGTAACTATATTGGGTGTGTAATATAGAAATTCAGTGGTTCTACGGTTGTTTTTTATGTAAAAAATTGTTGGTTGAGTTTTCTTCTTTTGTTTATGGGTGTTATTATGTGATGTTCGAGATATAGTGATGACCAAGAAGTGAGATGTGGGTTATTTTTGGGAGGCTGATTGGTATTCAGTTAATATAATGTCTTGTAGTTTCAAAATAACTATGGGATGAGGCTAATTCTTATGAAAGGGAAATTTAATGGGATTTAATTAAAAATATGTGGATGAAATTACATATATTGAAATTTATTAAAAAAATAAATGATAATAAATTGAAATTTATTTATTTATCCAAGGGGATGTTCTTGGAATGTGGTTTGTCAAAAAATATTGGATTAAATTTCATAAAAATAGAACATGTTGTGATATTGTAATTCTATAATTTACATGAATTTATAAAAAAATATGAATTATTAGTTATGGGTTTCTATCTAGTGTGGTGATATTTATTTAGTAGCGGAAGTAGTTAATGACGGATATCAAGTGATGATGTAGTAGTGTTATGGATTAATCCAAAAGTGTTTGACGAAAACACATTGGGTGGGTTTTTTGAGGTATATATTATCCTTATATTTTTTATTATTTCTATATGCACCCCACCCAAATCATGTAATACATACCAACTTACAAATATTTTGGGGGTGTTTCTCACATCATCTACATTGGTTGTGGAACCAATAACTAATTACTTCATCATTATATATCTACATTTTGGTGTGTAATTAGATGACTGTGTAGTTATTGTTAGAACATATCCCTTGATCACAGTATATTTTATGGAGATACCATGTGGTGAGAAATTGATTTGTTGTTGTGGTCCTATATAGTATTAGGAGGGAATAAGTTTCATGTAATTCTTGTTCATGGAACCTAAATTTTATAGCTATGTTGTTTCGTTTGTTTGAATGATGGTATAGATGATTATTGATAATGTAATATGATTTTGGGCCTAGTATTAGGTGGGGGTAGGTATGGTTGTGACCTGACCCACATCATATATGACATGACATGTGAGGGAAAATATACATGGATGGTATGGGATCCAATAATTTCTAATATTGGAGAGTGAGAGAGGAAATTCATAGTGTAAGATGATGTGTGGAGCCTTTATCTATGTTCATTAAATATTTTTTTAGTACCTAAGATGTGTTATGTAAAGGTTATCCTTAGTGAGGCTAGTATTCATAGTTGACCAATTTAGGTTCTTGTTAGTTATATTTTATATACTAGTGAGTTAGTAATCTCTTTTTATATTTTAATGATAGAACAGGCATATTATCATAAAATATATACTTACTTTGAACACCCTCTATATATTATCTATTTTTCATTTTTCCATTACTTTTTTGTATATCAATATTTAAATTTCTATCATGGAGGCTAGAATTGTTGTGTAATCACTAACATAGTGCTTTACCATTTTGGTATTGTTCAATTTTGGAGACCATTTTTTATTTCTTATATTTCATTATGGGATGTATTGATTTCCTTTACATTATGTAGTGAGTAATATGTGACTATTTCACCTACCTTATTGTACTATTTATCGATTTTTTAGGTTAATGCATCCAATTTGAGTGATGTATACCATTTTTTTAGTCTCCAAGATGGGGCATGCTAGAGGCAGCACATAGAGGATCACTCTCTCTCTTCACTACTATCTCGAGAGGACTACTATTGGAGGAGGAGTCATGAAAAATATATTTAATGGATTCTAAAATGTTTTTAATGATATATTAAAATATTCATGAGAATTTTGAAATTTCATTTGAGTTTTTATGGATTTTTGTGGCTATAGATACACATAGAAGGTATTAAGTGGTTTTAAGTTGAGTTAAAAAATCATTTAATAAATAATCAAAGTTTAATAAATGAAAATTAACTCATTATATTATTTATAATTGGAAATTGGAGATGTAGTAGAGCTCACTGAGATATGTAACATTATCAGGATGATAGGTAAGGAAATCTAAGAGTCGTATTACATTATCTAACAACTTTTAAATTGTACATATTGTTTTTTTCTAATATATAGTATTATACAATACATAATAAATATTTAAACTTTAATATGTAATATTTCATGGGAGGTATATATGATGAATTGTAGTGGTATTTTGGCTAAAAATGATAGTTACTATTGTATGCAAGATATTCTTGGAGATATAGATGTTATACATAACCATTTAAAGCATTATTTTCATAATAAATAAGATACTATTGAGAATAAATAACATATTATTTAGGATACAAGAGATAATTGATATTTCCAAAGTGATACATAATATATAAAACAACTTCTATAAGAAAAAACTATTTCTAAAAGTTGAAGAATACTAGAGACTAATTTATTCTTAATTAGACTGGTCTTTAAGTCATAAATATCACAATCCTATTGATTTAGTTATTATTCAAGATGTTCATAATTATTATAATGAATCTATAGGAATATTTAAAATTATATCAGAATTTTTACCGCCATATAATTTTACCACGTATACTACAGAATAAAATAAACTATTTTGTGAATATAAATAAGAATAAATGTTAACATTTATTGATAATAAAATGGATAATTGAGATTTTATTTTCATGATAATTTTGGTATTTAAAATATTATTATTTGAAATCAATTGTGAAGATCAAAACTGAAGGTTTTATTTAGATAAATATTTTCATTATTTTATAGTATAATGAAATGATAGTATTTTTCATATGATCCATTACATGTAGAAGATGATAATTATGTTGGTTACTTTAGATGATCATTTATATAATGTTAACTAAAATATGAGTTTTGTTCATGGGGAACAATACCACTTGAATTGTTATTTATTGAAGGACATGGAGTGAAAACCAATACAATCTTATGGGGTATTGGGTATAAAAAACAACCAAAAAATAAAATTAATAATAGAATTAAAAACTATTGATGACAAGAAACTAATACTATTATTTTTTTAATATATATTATTTGAAAAAATGTAGAGTAACTGATAGATGTAAATGATATGTTAAAAAGTAAATTTTTGGCATTAAAAATATGAAGATGAGGGAATAAGACCATCCCTATGGAATCCTTAAATAATAAAATCCAAGAAAGAAGATAACATGACTGTTAAAAATTGAATACACTACTTCTAAACATATAAATATAATTATTCTAGGGTCTTGAAGAATAAAAATGATTTATTTAGAAAAACTAATGTTTGGATACTTATGGTATATTTATTTACTATTGTAGTTATTTCTTTGGAGGAGGAAGAATGCATTGTGAAGGTATTTTTTATATTCATGACTTGATAATTCTAAAATTTACAATAGGTTTAAATGGTAGAATCACATGATAGATTAATAGAATAAATATTTGTAGTCGAATACCTTTTATGTTGAATAAAATCTTATTAGTTGATCTAGTTATATCCATGATAATTGTTGGAGATTTTTTTCATTCGTATGTTAAGGACGATTCATTTTGAATTGATGAGACCCAATATAATGAACATGTAAAATGAATTTATATTATTATTTTGATATAACTTCATGTTTGAGGATGAAATATTCATATTCTATATTCACTTGATTACATAAGTTGATATATGGGCCATGTATTCAACCTAAACATCGAAAGAACATAGTTACCAACATTTTTATTATCCTTGTATAAATATGATGTGAATGTATTATTTCATATTTTTGGGTTTTCATGTGGTGTGATCAATTGAGAACTTAAAAGTATATCCATTGATCTGAAAATGAATATTTGATTGAATATATTGAGAGGAAATTAATGTTGAATGGAATTTAGTAAAATTAGTTCACACTAATTCATCACCCCCTCCCCACTCTCAATGTGACAACAGAAATCACATTACACTTCATTCCGAATCAATACATTCTAAATCATACTCATTCTATAAAATCAAAAAAAACATTATCATATTAAATTTCAAAAGGAAAATTTTATGAGATGTATTTAAATCCATTAGAGTGATATATGGAGTCTTGAATATCATGTAATTTTAATTAATAAAAATTCCTATAAATTATGCATTTGAACTTAATATCATAGTGCTAATGAGATGATGAACATTCAAGATAATTAAAATGATGTTTTCCCTAGAGATAATATTATTTTTTATATTTTTTCATTATTTATTTCGTGCTTCGCACATTTTGGATTTTATAAAGTCTTTAGATTTCTATTCTATGTGTTTTTATATTATATATTTGTAACATTAATATACTAGGAATGTAAATGTGTTTCTCATAATTTGATTTAATAAATGGTGGGGATAATATATAGGTTATTTGGATCATAAAAATTGAAGAGGTTCTATCCATGGGCCTCTAACATCCAAATTATGGTTTGATCCTCTTTTCACATTCAGGGAAAAAAAATCTATGCATAGAAACTTAGATATTTATAATTTAAAATGTTTTGATTGGACATATGAATTGTATTCTAAAACCCCATTACATCATTTATCATTCATTTTTGTTTTTGTTTAGATTATGTTTTCATTGTTTTATGTATATTTTATTTATCATCTAATTTAATGATCATGAGAAAACATTAAATATCATTTGTCACACAATGTATGTAGTCCCACTATTTTTTTAAAATTCCCTATTGAATTTCCAAAATTTATCTTTTGATTTATATATCATTCCACCCAATTTTGAAAAAAAATTTCAATAGAAAATATTATAAAGTAAATAATTTAGAATGAACTTTGATCTATCACACATAATGAGTTCTATAATTTTCTCCCCCTTTAATAAGGGAGAAATCATTAAATTCAATGTGATCAAATAAATTTTCATTTAAACCGATGCACATCCTATTTGATAGAAAAAAGTTCATTTACATTAACAATAATTTAATGTAAAAGAGATTATTTTCAACAATAATAAATTAAAGAGATATATGGAATGATAGAGTGGACATCTATAATTTATGGAGTAAAATAACCCCTTAAAATAATTCAACAATTTATTCACATAATATTCTATGAAAATCACATTAAACAATCTAAATAGAAAGATCCTAATAATATAAGTATCAATTAATCACTATAGATATTTTAGAGAAAACTCATTGTTAAAAATATAAGTAATTAGACTATAAATATATGTAGCCTTCCAATTATCATACATTGTAATTAATTTAATAATATCTTCTTTTATTTTCCAATCAAGTATCTGATTTTACACTAAAAAATCATAACAAATTCCACAATAAATCAAGAATATGGTTCACAAACTCGTAACATATTTTTAGAGAAGAGGATTATATCTTTTTCGGAACAAACTTGGTATTAAAAGATTCAAAAGATACATTTATACATAATAACATCTTCTTATCCAATAACGTTGACAAGAAATCCCAGGTAAAATGCCTAAATAATATTTTGGAGGACCAGATCTAGGGTCAATATGGTTTAATCGTGTGTGTCATCTATCTAGTCAGCCCGCCATTATGTCCCACCGATGTCTTGTCCCTTCTTGCAATAGCATAGGGCCACCTCTTGCCGATGCCATCCTAGTGCATCGGTCATCCATTGTCCTCCCCACCTTGTGAATTAGTGCTGCTAATTCCCCCATTAACCATCCTAGTACCACAATCATCCATTTTCATCCACCTATTCAAATCATCCCTCACTTGACCACCACATATTCTACTAGATTCTAACCACTCTGGCTATTTGTACATCATTTACCAACTAACACAATATTGAAAAAAAAATTCCTCTCAAAATTGTGGAGTGTAGTTAAGGTTGAACACGACACCCCCATAGATGACATATTGCAGTCTGGTAAAGGTCACCACTTGACCTATTCTATTTTGGCTTCCCAAAATTTTAAATTTATGGAATGATGACTGATAAAATAATATTTATAAGATTATCTTTTTTCATCAACCTTTTAGAAATTTATTTTCATAAAATTAACATTCACATAATACATATCATGTCTCCACTTAATAAATTAAATCTCTATAAGATGCTTCATTTACCCTTGACCAAGAATCATAAAATTTTCTAAAATTACCAATTTATTTTTTTCTATAACATTATTCAATTTCCTTAATTTCATTAATTTTTTATTCCATTGATTCCACAATGTCTTTATGTGCATACCATTTAGTTTTCAATAAATATCCTTATATAAAAATATAGTATAATTCTTATGAAACATTCAATTATTTTGAAAGTATTCATTTAAAAACTCCCTAGTATTGAAGACATATAACCATAAACATAATAAAATTCCAAAAAAGATTATATGGAGTTATAATCACTAGAGTAATTATTCTATAACTTCAAAAAATATCTTCAAAATACTCAAGTGATTGTATATATCATTGAATATATGTAGTGGTCAAAAGATACACTCATATAGAAAATAAGTTATTAGAATTTCTTAGAAACACATGATCAATATAGCCAATCCTAGGACTTTCACCTTGAAGTTCAACATAATAAAAACTAATAGACCTACTTGAGAAACACATAAACAATATGTTTGGGATGAATCCACTTTTGAAATTTAGACATGTATTTATATCTATTTAAGATCATATTTTCCATTTTTATAGTTATTTTAAGAGTTATATGATTTAAAATTTCATAAAAAATATGAGAAAATAGAAAAATAGATTAATAAAAAAAATAACTTAATATAGGGAATTTTGATGTCCACACTTGTTTTGTAGATTTTTTGTGTACATGGTGTGATATGATTGGTTACACACTATCAAATTCAATGTATTATTAACAATGTAGAAAGTATTAATAAATAGATTACATATATAATAATTTACTAATTGAATTATAAAAAATAATGGAAATATATCAGTAATAAGAATTTCACTAGACATTGTCTTCTTACCCCAACATTCTAAATTTTTTAATGATTAATAGATATTATTTAAACATTCCTTCCTTCAGGAAATCCTAGTTTGGTGGCCCAATTATTTCATTAGTATTAATAGTCTCACAAAAAGAGATAAATTTTTATATAATAAATAGAAATACATTTATATATATATATACATAAATTTATTCACTATTTATCATCATACATTGTCTAGAATGATCAGGGACTCCCATATTTCCTCATATTTCTCCATGTGTCAGGATCATTAAATCATAAGTAATATTTATATATAAGATTCCAAAATATTTCATTCAAAAAATGAAATCTATAACAAAATGAAATAACATTAAAAAATAGAATTTTAAAAATTTACTAGATGATGGTGTAATTTTTAATTTTAGTGTGTAATATATTAAACCATAGAACAATGTGATTCACTATGGTATACTATAAAATAAAATATATATCCCAATGTATCATAAAAATCTCCATTTTAAGTCATAAAAATATATTCATGACCCTTTAAGATTATGGAATGAAAAATATTATCTCAGTGTATGTAACGACCCACACTCTTGAATAATATAGTTTTCATATTTTTGTGTGTTATTTTATTTTATACTCAAAAAACTATATCCATTTATTAATGGAGGGATTATAATTAAAATGAGACTATTGGGTTTCGACTATTATATGACCGTTGGAAACTATAGTCTTAACATTATGATTATTGTTTATAAATAAAAATGTTCATGGTTAACTATTACTGAAAGAAGATTCGATGGACTAATTAAGTAGACTCGGGTCGTACGAAGCCCATTTTTCGGAGCTTGGGATGGAGGTGGCATCATAGGGATTCAATATGGACCGACCCCATGCCAAAATCCAACACGTTAAGCTTGAACGAAATCGCTTATGGGAGATGTTCTAGCTGATAGAAATCACCACTCAGGAAATGTTGTCTGAGCCGCCCCAAGATTCTATCACCACAGAACACCTTACTCTAAATTCATATGTGGGAATTATAAGGGGTTTATAATTAGGCCTTATTTATTTTTTATAATCCCTTGGTATAATTTAAATTTTTATTTCAGCATTCTAGTTTTGGGAATAAAATTTCATAATAATTTATATGTTTTATTAAGACAAATTAGATAAATTGATTTTAGATGTAAAAATTGTAATTATCATAGATTTTTCAAACATAGGGAATTATTATGGTAAAATAAACATCATTTTTGAATTTCAAATGATAAAATTATCCTAGGATAATTTTTAAATGTTTTCTTAGATGTTTCAATTTGATGTATAGTATTTTTTTGAATAGTGTTTTTATGAATAGTATTTGATGAATAGTTTTTTATAAATAGTAAAAATAAATTATTAAATAACATTTTTTGTGAACTGATTTTCAAAAAACTAACATATGTGGTTGTAAATAGTCTGAAAATGTGTTTTAATAAGATCAAAATAATTTGTTTGTGAATAGTAACTTTTCCCATTAAAATAGTAATTTTACCCTTATGAATAATAATGTGACCAATAGAATAGTAACCTCACTTAAAGACGTATAAATATAATTAGTAATCTTGATTGGGAATTTGATGTAATAGCATAAGTAAATAACTATTTCAGAAATTATTAGTAACGTATTAGTATTTTTTTGGCTAAATATCATTTTTATATAAAAATTAAATATCTCATAACAATTTTTTTTACGTAAAATGGAGTTCTTCTTTAAATTCATATCATTAATATTAGGTTAGGGTGAATTTATGAGATTTTTATAAAATGTTTTTTCAGTGAATAGTAAAAATATAGTTTTGAGTTTTGGTGTTTTTAATGACATCATCAATGATATATTTCTCGTGTAATAATTCTGGTAGACTTGTGTATAGTAATATATGTTATGAGGTTTCCCAAGTGGCCAATGCCATGGTCAAATACCATGGGCAAGCCCATCATTTTTCAAATACCACAAATGAGTTGTTATATGGAAATTAATAAAATATTCTCATACATTTTCGATAAATACCAACCCATTCCTTCATTCTATTCATTCAGAATTCTTAATCAATTAAGTACTAGTCTTTTTTCCTCCCAATGATTCCTCTCAATGATCCCTCAAGCTCCCCAAGGTCCCAGACTTTGATTTTTGGAAGTTACTCTTCAAGGTAAGAAAACCTTTCAGCCTCCTCTTTTAGTCAAGGACTTCTCTTATGTTTTTTCATTTAAATTCCATTTTCTTATGTTGGGGTATGTTCTTAAATATCATTATTTATGTACATTTTAGGTCTAAGTGATGAGATATATATTTTTCCTCTCATCAATTCATTTTATGAATTTTTTTATGTGACGTTGTTTGGCTACAGAATTTTCATGAAACAAATCGCATCTTATCTTTCTTACATGTTCTATTTTCTAGTGGTATGTAATTAAAATATAAAAAACATGATATTATTTCCATTTTTTGTCCCTATAATGTAAATTGAGTCATTTATTGATTGGATACCTTTTTCTCCTCTCTTATTAATGTTGTCTAAAACCTTGTTGAGTAGTTGTTATGCTGTAGAATTTTCGTCTCAAAATCTCTCTTTTTATAAAAAAATTATCTTATCTTATTCATGTGAATACCCAAAAAAAATTTCTTCCATGTGTATTAACCAAGACATAAAAATGATATATTTTATTCTTGAATTTACATACTTAAAACCCTAATTCCCTTTCCATTTTTTATTAATGACATAATGTTCTTATTTTTAAGAACATTTTAAAACATTGCGATTTTGATATGAAACCCATTTTTTTTATTCTATTTGGGTTATTTATGAAATCTATGGTTATAATATATTTGGATCACATGAAAATAAGGAAATAATAAGGATGTTCCCTGATAGTTCTCCAATGCATTGGGTAAATAATTTAATCCCTAAAGATAACATGTTTTATGATACCTTGGTGAATAACCTTGAAAATTTTTATGATACCATGGGGATCGACCATGGTGATATGTCCATGAATGTCTAAATTAAATGTTGTATCCACATTTTCAAGCTATGTTTCACGATTCTATTATTAATATATGCCTCTTTATCTACATGTTTCTATTGATATCACTAAAGTTAACATATACATTTTTTTACTTTCTTTCCTTACTAGGCCATCTACTCACTTTTTCCTTTGAGGTATGTATCCAGGTTTCGATATGAAGTAATTTTACATAGGATGAACATTTCAAGATTATTTTCCAGGGTATTAAAATAATGTTTTATGTTTTTTTGTTTTATTTTCCTGATTTCCAAGACACTAGTCATTAAAGATCATTTGTTTGTAAAATGTAATGAAAAGTTATGTAATAAAAAAGGGGGATTTCATAGTTGTTATAAAATGATAGTTGAGTTATTTGTGTAAATTAAGTTATAAAATATTTAGGATAACCCCTATATAAATGTTTAAATATTGGAATAATTCTAGGTATTTTGGTGAAATATTATGTAATTGTTTTCCAAACAAATAAATCTCTATCTGGAAACAAACATGTGAATGTGGCTCTGGAACAGATATACCTAGGAGTGAAAACTCTGAAAAGGTGTTTTAGGCTTGACCCAGTGTATCTGGGTACATGACATCGGGCCTGGCTGCACTCCTGGATTGACACTCCTAAGAGATATGTTTCGTTAATCACATGATTTTTATAAATCATTATGATGGACTTGTAGAGAAATGTAATTTCTGATTAATGAATAATATGTCTAAGCATGATGTTATAAGACATAAAAATTCATTATAGTTAAAAGATTCATAAATGAAATTAGTTTCTCACTAAGGTTTTATTTGTTTATAAAATGGTGGGAAATAGGTCAAACTGTGAAAATCGTGACTGAAATGGACCATGCACTAACGGCCCTCCATTAGAATCCAGAATAAAAACATTCATGAGGATGATGAACCAACTGACTCATGTTATAGGAAATAACATTAATCAATATAAGAGTCTAATATCTAAACAAAGAGAATAACATTCTGTTGGGTTCTTTTATAAGTCAATGACCACCAATATTTGGTGGATCAATCGAGCTAATTATCACTGAACAGTGTATCGGCTCTATAGAGAATATCTTTTCTATGAATTGTTCTTCAGAGCAAGAGAAGGTCACCCTAGTTGTTTACCTCTTAGGGAGAGATTTTGATCAGTGGTGGGAGCTGATTAATAACATGTGTCCAAGAGTGGAGGTTGAAGCTATATAGTGGGAAGAGTTCTGAGGGATCTTCTTCAATAAGTATTTCCCTTATTCTATGAGAAAAAAATGGAGAATGATTTTCTCGTGCTGAAGTAGAAGAAGAATTAATTTGTTGGAAGCTATGAGATAAACATCACAAGACTTTCCTGTTACACCTCAAGCATTGTCATGGATCCTAATTGGAATGTTGATTTATTTTTTTGTAGACTGACACCTCATCTATAGAAGAATACATCCAACTGATACTATGATGGATATGAGGAGATCATACAAAGTGTAGTGATAGTCGAACTGGATTTTGGTGAGACGCAGTGGTCTAAAAAATCCAATGAAAGAAGATATCAATAGATCCCAACTTAGAGTACACCTTTTGATCATGGAAGATGAGGAAAGAAAGTAAAACGTCCCATTTTTAATAAATGTGGTAAGAAGCATTCAAGGAACTACCTTCTCAAGAGAGGGATATGCTACAAGTGTGGAATATATAGCCATATTGAACAGAATTGTCGTAGTGAGGAGAAGACTAAAATTCCCAACACTAAGGGCAATTGGAAGATAGTTCAAGACATACCTGATGTCCAATGCTATAAGTGTGAAAAACATGGGAAATTTTTCAATCATTGTCCAAATCTAAGGGTAGTGGAGGGGAACCCCAATCAGCTTAAAAAAATGCCATGGGAGAAAGTTCGTGCTTTTTCTATCACGACAGCTGATGTTGAAGCCCCAAATGATATGGCGGTAGGTACTCATATTGTTCTCTCAATTATATCTAGTACTTTGTTTGATTCTGGTTCAACTCATTTCATTATTTCCTCCATGTTTTCAATGATTTTATAATGAACCCCTCAATTTCTAAAATTAGAGTTACTAGTCAAGACTCATGGTGGGATTCTCAAAGAATCATTAGTGTTTAGAAACTCTATTATTTACTTTAGTGAGAAAATTCTTATCGTAAATATTGTAGTCATTACAATGCTGGAATTAGAAAATATACTAGGGATGGATTGGCTATCAAATTATAATTCTATGATAAAATTCAAAAGAAATTAAATTCGAGTAGTGTTGACTAGAAAACATACATTTATCTTCCAAGGAGAGGTATCTCAACCCGATCATTTTCTAGAAGAACCACCTATATCCTTCTTTATGGAGATGATTAGTGAATAAGAATATAGAAATTATAGTATAAGTATAGAAAATGTCCCCATCTTTTAGAAATACATTGATGTATTTCCTAAGGAGTTACTCAGACCTCCCCCAAAATGAAAGGAAGAGTTCTTTATTGAACTAGTACATGGATATCATCTGATATCAAAGACCCCATATAGAATGTAAAATGTGGAGATGGAGGAATTGAAGAAACTACTCCATGATCTTGTAAAGAAGGGGTTTATTCGAACGAGTGTGTCTCCTTGGGATCACATGTTATCTTTGTGATGAATATGGATGGATCAATGCAGCTATGCGTTGACTAGAGAGAACTGAATGGGATTAGAGTGAAGAAAAAATACCCACTTCAAAGAATTGATAACTTATTTGACCAACTTCGTGGGGCTCAATTATTCTCCCAGATTTATCTTTGATCTGTTTATCATCAATTGAGTGTGAAGAAATAATATATTCCAAAGACTACCTTCCTATCAAGATATGTTCATTATGTGTTTGTTGTTATGCCCTTCGGACTAACTAATTAACCAACAGTTTTTTTGGATTTGATTAAATAGTCATTCATGACTTCCTTTATAAATTTGTGGTAGTTTTTATTGATGATATTATGATATATTCAAAAAATATCAAGGATCATTCAGATTATATAAGGGATATTCTAAAAACTCTACAGATGCTGATGATTTTTGGAAAATTCAGAAAATGATAATTTTTGGTTAAAAAGAGTTGCTTTCTTGGGGTACATTGTTACCAATGAAGGAATCACAGTTGGACCTGAAATGAAAAAATTTGTGGAGGAGTGGCATCAGCTTATAGCTATAACTGAGATTCTCAGTTTCCTTGGATTATTGGGATATTATAGGAGTTTTTTGAAAAACCATTCACATCTTTCTAATCTATTAACCATGTTAACTCAAAAAGGGGTCATCTTCATCTGTACAAAGGCGAGTGAAAATTTTTCCAAGATCTAAAGAGGGTTTATTTTACTACACCTATGTTCAATATACCCTCAAGTGGAGAAGGATGCGTTATTTTTATCGATTCATCTCTGAAAGGGAATGGGTGAATCCTCATGAAAAATGAAATTTTTATTTCTTATGAATTACGACAGTTCTAAACTCATGAGAAAAAATATCAGACGCATGATCTTCAGGTGGTTGTGGTCGTTTTGGATCTGAAGAGATGGAGGGAGTATCTTTATTAGGATAAATGTGATATATACATAGACCATAAAATTTTGAAGTATATTTTCGCACAAAGGTAATAAGTATGAGACAGAGGAGATGGCTGGAACTTCCTAAAGACTATGATTGTTCAAATCAATATCATCCTGGAAGAGGAAACAATGTCGCTGATGCATTAAGTAGGAAAGACCCGGTTTTTTGGTCCCTGATGAATACTCAAATATTTCATCTGATAAAGGACCTAGTAATTTTGGACATGGGAATTATTAGGGAAGGGACATTATCTACCCTATTCCAATTGATTTCTCAACCATTATTACTAAAGAAGATAAAAAAATATTAGAATGAAGATACTTTGTTACAAAAGAAGTTTGAGGGTGTAAAGTATGAGAAGTTTCATAAGTCCAATATGGATCAAGAAGGTGTACTGAAATTTCGTACAAGACTATGTTTTCAATCTATTACAGAAATAAAGAAGGAGTTCATGGATGTCACTCATAGCTCTACATTCTCTATAAAACTGGGAAGCATGAAAATGTATAGAGAACTTCATGATCATTATTAGTTTCATAATATAAAAAGGGAGATTTCTTACAACACTTAATTGTTCCCGGTATGGTAGCAAGTCAAGGTAAAGAGAAAGCTTTTTAAAGGTGTATTAGAACCACATCCCATACCAGCAGAGAAGTGGGACAATATCACTATGGACTTTGTTACTGATCTACCAAGAACATACAAAGGAAACTAATTGATATGGTTTATTATGGACCATCTCACCAAGACTTACCATTTTATCTCTATTTGGGAAGATTTATATCTTGATCAACTTGATAGGATTTACATGAAGGAAGTGGAAAGGTTGCATGGAGTTCCACTTTCTATCATATCTATTTGTGATCCAAGGTTCATATCCAAATTTTAGAGATGTATTCAACATTCTCTAAGTAAGGAATTGAATTTCAGTAGATCCTATCACCCCCAAACTAATGGCCAACCTGAAAACAATATTCAAACACTTGAGGAAATTCTGATAAAATGCTCAATAGAATTAAAGGTGGATGGAATCAACATCTCCCAATAGTTGAGTTTTCATACAATAACAACTTCCACTCAAGCATTCAAATGGAACCCTGTGATTCTCTATATGGTAAGCGATGTAGAACTCCTTTTTTGGGATGATGTCGGTGAGAGAAAGATTATTGGGCCTGATATTGTGTAAGAGATGATAGAAAAGGTTCATGCCATCCAACTACACATTAAGTATTCTAAAAGTCAGCAAAAGAGATATGTTGGCAACTATCGAAGTTACATGGAGTTGGGTGATGGGGACAAAGACTTTCTTCTAATTTAACCTTGGATAAAAGTCATGAGGTTTATAAAGAAAGGGAATCTAACCCCTTGGTACATTGTCCCCTATGAAATATTTGATCGAGTAGGAGCAGTGGCCTATCAACTTTTACTTCCTCTAAATATAGCACATGTTCATGATGTCTTATATATATCCCTCTTGAGGAAGTACATACATGACCTTTCACATGTACTAAATATAGAGGTGGTACAACTGAAATATTACCTCTCTTATGAGGAGAATTTTTTGGAGATCTTGGATTATAGAAATAAGGTTCTACGCAACAAGACTACCCACCTAGTTAAGGTGTTTTGGAGGAACAACAAATGTGAAGAAGCCATGTGGGAAACTGAGGAGTATATGTGGAAGATGTACCCACACATTTTCTCTTTAGAGGGTTGAGTTAAAATTTTCAGGACCAAAAATCATAAGGGGGAATAATGTAATGACACAAACTTTTGAATAATATTTGTTTGCTGATTATGTGTGTTATTTAATTTTATACTCAACAAAACTATATCATTTAATTAATGAAGTGTGTATAATTAAAATGAATCGTTTTGAATTTGAGTGTTATATGACTGTTAGTCAATATGATATTTGGGAACTATACACTTAACATTATTATTATTGTTTATAAATACAAATTATCATGGTTAATTAAAATAAAAATGAGATTTGATGGTCTCATCTAGTAGACTCGGGCCATATGAAGTCCATTTTTCAGAGATTGTGAAGGAGTTGGGGTCACATGGCTTTACACACGACCAAGACCATGCTGAACCCCAACAAGTTAATCTTGAACATAATCGCTTATGGGAGAAGTTCAAGATGATAGAAATCACCACTTTGTAAATGTTGTCTGAGCCGCCCCATGATTCCATCACCATAGTAAACATTACTCTTAGGTCCTATGAGAGCGTTATAAGGGAATCTGTAATAAGGCCCTATATACTTTTTGTAATCCCTGGGTATAAATAAAATTTTTCTTTCATAATTCCTATTTTTGGAATATATATTTTTAATAAAGTATATGTTTAATTAAGAAAAATTTGATAAATTGATTTTAGATGTAAAAAATCATACATTTCGGCGATTTTTCTTACATAGAGAATTATTATGATAAAATAAACATCATTTTTGAATTTCAAATGTCAAAATTAAGGTAGAATGAATTTTTAGAAGCTTTCTAAGAAGTTTCAATTTGATGAATATCATTTTATGAATACTGTTTTTTTATGAATAGTATTTGATGAATAGTTTTTGATGAATAGTAAAAAATAATTTTTTAATAAATAACTTTTTCTGTGAAATTATTTTCAAAAATATGATATACATGGTTGTAATCAGGGTGAAAATTGTGGTTCAATAAGATCAAAATAATTTTTTGGTGAATAGTAAATTTACCCTTTAGAATAGTAATTTTACACTTAGGAATAGTAATGTGACCAATGGAATAATAACCTCACTTAAGAAGTTATAAATATATTTAGGCATAGCATTAGTAAAAACTGTTACAAAAATTATTAGTTAAGTATTAGTACTATTTGGGTAAATAGTGCTTTACTTAAAAATTAAATATCTCATACTTTGAAAATTATTATCATAAAATGGAGTTCATTTTTTGAATTTAGAGCATAAATATTAGGTTAGGGTAAATTTATGATATTTTTATTAAATGTTATGTTTTTTGGGGAATAGTAAAAACACGGTTTGGAGTTTCTATGTGTTTAATGACAACATTAATGATGTAATGATGATGTAATAATTCTGTTCGACTTGTGTGAAATAATATATGTTATGAGGTGTCCCAAGTGGCCAATAACATGGGAAAATACCATGGGCATGCCCATTGTTTTTCAAATACCACTAATGAGGTGTCCATTGGAAATTAATAAAATATTCCCTCACATTTTTTATAAATACCAACCCATTGTCTCATTCCATTCATTCCAAATTCTTCCTCAATGAATATTTGGCCTTTTTACTTTGCATGGATTCCTCAATCCCCCCAAGGTCCCAAACATTGAGTTTTTTATGTTACTCTTCCAGGTAAGGGAACCATTCACCCTCTACTTTTAGTCAAGGACATCTCTTATGTTATATCTTTTAAATTGCATTTTCTTATGTTGAGTCATGTCCTTCTATTTGATTATTTCATTAAATTTTATTTCCATGTTATTATATGGCTTTTTTATTATCAATTCATCTTTTGAATATTTTAAGTGACGTCGTTAGGCTGCAGAATTTTCATAAAAAATCATATCATCTCTTTTCTCAATTTTTCATTTCATGTGGTATGTCATTCAAATATCCACACCTTGATCTTATTTCTATTTTATATTGTCCTTATATTTTAAATTGAGTCATTTATGGATGAGAAACCATTGTCTCCTCTCTTTTTAGTGTTTTCTAAAACCATGTTTCATAGCTGTTACGCTGTAGAATGTTTGTGTCAAAATCTCTCTCATTTTATCATGAAATTATCTTATTATATATAGGTGAATATTCAAAAATATTTATTTTCTAGAGGTATTCAACAAGTAATTAAAATTATATATTTGATTCTGTAATTTACATACATAAAACCCTTATTCTCTTTATATGGGTTATTAATGACATAATGATATTGTTTTTAAGCACTTCTTAAAACGTTATGATTTTGATACTAATCCCATTTATTTTATTCTATTTATATTATATATGAAATGTATGATAATGATATATGTGGATCACATATGAATAAATATATATTAAGGGTGAATCTTGGTAGAGATTCAATCCATTGGGTAAATAATTTAATCTTTATAGATGAAAAGTTTTACACTACCTTGGTGAATAACCTTAATAATTTTTATAACACCTTGGGGGTGGACCATGGTGATATGTTCTTGAATATAAAAAATAAATTCTATAGACACACATTCAAGCTATTTTTCAATTTATTATTATTTTTATATTAATATTTATTAACATTTTATTATTGATATTACTCATGTTCACATGTAAACTATTTCACTTGGTTTTCTTACTAGGCCTTCTACTCAACCTTTCTTTTGATGTATGTCTCCAGGTTCTGAGAAGTAATAATTGTACATATTATGAACGTTTTAAGAAGATTTTCGAGGGTATTAAAATAATGCTTTATTTTTTTAATGTTTTGTTTTCTTGATTTCTAAGAAACTATACTTTAAAGATCCTCTTTTGTAAAATGTAATGAAAAGTTATATAATAAAATGGTAGGATTCCAGAGTGTAAACCTCAAATTTATAAACAAAAATGTTTTGTATACCCAAGAACACCCTAAATTAATATCAACTAGTGGAATACAAAATAATTCCTTAAGAACCTATTAAAACACACTACATGTGTATTATGGTGTGATTATAAGTTAAGATTATATACTTCCACTACATTAGATTAGTGTGGTGTGACAATCATTGCATCACTACTTGATTCCCCAGAAGCAATTTGCAAAAATAATCCTTTAACAAAAAATCCCAATATGATAAATTTTCTGAAATATAATATTTCATTGAATTTGTTTATGTAAATTTCATAACATCATTTTTATAATTAACTAGTTATAATAATATCTTATAAACATTTTCATGATTCATTTAAAATAATTTAAAAATAAACAACTAATTTTTCTCAGTATTATTCATCATCTTCCATCAGCATTTAGGTTATAATCATGTGATGTAGCCATATTCATATCAATCATAGTGGTATTTCTTCTTCAATATCTATAATAAATGGAAAAACATATGTATATGAAATATTTTATTAGGAAATAAAATTTATATTAGTTTATGAAAACATATCCAACTCATTTTTATTGATCGTGACACAACATGATTGTTTCATATTGTGTTGGTGAGATATCTCCATCCCTTGATGGGTAAGAAATCCTATAGATGACTAAAAATCCATCACAAGTTAATTTTCCACATTAATCATGTTTATAATAAAATGAGTCCAATAAAAGTTTCCAACACATTCTTTAATCATTCTTATATTATTTCAACACTACCTATATAGTTATATAATATATTATTTTATTAATTCACTATCTTTTCTATGAAATCACTATATATTCCCCCCTCGTCTCTATGATGATTTTCAACTAGTTCCATATTATATATAATAATTCATGTAATTATCATATAATTCATCATTGTTAACTTTGATCACCCTCTTGAGTATTAAATCCATTAAAAAAATCAAAAATTAATATATCATTCACCATTGATCACATTAGTCAACAAACTATATTCTATATCAATCGTGATTGAATGTTAACAATATCTATTAAAAAATATATGACACTTTATAAAAAGTATTTAACTTCATTTCATGAATGGAAACATCAATTTTAATTCTCTCATCATTAAAAACAAATATATATATTGGTAGTGATGTATAATAAAATAGATTAATTATTCCAAGTATATATTTCTTCTATATAAATAAATTATACTAATAAAATATTATAATACCCATTTTATTATTTGAGTGTATGATACATATAGAAAATATAAAATTTAACAATGAATAATTCATCAATTAATACAATATATTACTTTTAAAAATTAAATCATAACCATTTATTATTCAAAAAAATCCCCGACCTTATTCCCAGTTTATAATTAATGATCCACTGAGTGAAATACCAACACAGTAAACATGGTTAATTAGTGTATAATTTCTTTCTCATTTTAAATTTCACAAATACCTTTATTACATATTCATTTTTAAAAGGGATAATTATTATTTATTTAAATTATATTTAGTTTTAAATGGCACCAAACAATGTTAATGGGAGATCAACACAATATATTTACAAATTTCTACATTATTTATGAATGAATATGTAATGACCTAAACATTTACAAGTAAGATTCCCATTATCATTGAATAAAATTCCTTATTATAGTAATATAATCAAAATTCACTTTTTTGGATTCATTTTATCATATTGGATATATAACACTGTTAAAAATCATAAATGGTGATAATAAATATGTTTAATAGTGATCATATTATTATTATAAATAATGGGTTATCATAAAGCTTATTGATGCATACAAAAGAAGTACTGGCCTCTACCAGTATGATCATACACTATGAATATCATTTATCAGAGCTTCCAATAGAGATACCACCACTGGGTTTTTACCTTGACTAATCCCAATCCAATAACCAACAACCAGAGCCTTAGATAAACCATTTACGGGAGAAATTCAGTCTTTTCTTGATCACAGCTCAAACCATATACATCGAACCACACCAAAAAAATCTTACCATCATGCACCATTCACTTAGAAAGTTTTATAATGTAATAAAGGGATACATTTCAAGACCCTAATAAAATGAATATTTATATTTTACTTCCAATGGAATAATTTTTATAATTATATCTTTTAGTTTTTACTTTATAAATTATTTTGTTTTTTGTTTGATAAAACAAAAGATTATATCTTTGGGTAATATGAAATTTCAATTAAGACAATAATTTTGGTAAATTAATGGAAATAATATGAAAATTATATCATAAAAATTAAATAAGCTTTATAAAATATATTTTTATGAAGTTAAATGTAATTTTATATAATGGTTTTAAAATTATTATTGTCAAAAAAACCCATAATTTTATGATAACTATAATATCCTATTTTAAAATTGAACATTAAAATAATCAGATACAAAATTTATAAAATAAATATTATTTCTTGAATCAAGGCATTGAAATTATCCAATAGTGAATTTTTTATAATTTTTTCACATAGTAAAATTTTTTGGTATAAATTAAATACGGTATAAATAAACGGTGTGTATTATGACAAAATAATGACCCAAAATTTATTTATAAAATTATATATGAGGAATAAAGAACCAAATTTTTTTCTTCAATTTAAAATATTTTTATTTTAGGGTTTTTTTTATTTTTAAAACCTTTATGAATCCTCCAAAATAATTATTATATTATAATGTCTAAAAATCAATTCCTTATAAGCATGAATCAATTCCACATCACCAAGGGTAATATTTTAATGTGTTTAGTCATTTTACTTGTAAAATAAATAAAATCCATCCTCCTTGGTAGAAAATTTGTGAAAAAAAATCATGTAAAGGAGTGTGGGTTTGAATACATTATTATATGGAGTCCAAAACCTACGAATGGGAAATAATAATGAAATCCAATGTCTTTTTTATATAAAACCATCTAATCTCTCATTATTATTCACTAAAAAACCTTGTATCACTTCATTACTCTTCTCTGCCATCTATAGTATCCTACCATGGGTCCCCACGATCACCTGAATATCCTCTCATGTTGTTGGATTCTCGATCATAAGGTAAGGGACCCTTCAATCTCTTTTTCCATTCCAACACCTTCTTTGTAATTATCCTTTTTAATTTCAATTTATTTTGTATTCATGAATTTATAAATATCCATAAATATTAAATTTTATGCCCTTATAATATTAGATCATTTATCCACTTTCATTATATCATTAATTTAAGTCATTATTGTACTAAAAATTAGTAAGGGATCCTATCCACATCTTTATTATACAATATTCTCTATTATATGCATTTTGTTTCAATTTCATAATTTTTGGATATATTTTGAGACATCCGTATTATATTTTTGATGATATCCCAATGATTAGATACCCCATTTACTCTCATTAAACCATTTTATGAATAATTATGTACTTCCATTTTGTTGTCATAATATCACTATGATATTTCTATGTTGAACCATTGTATTTTGAATTTCATTGCTATTTCCACTCAAGGGTATTGTTTTGTACATAACAATTATTATATTTTTGGTTATGTACCTATATTTATTCTAAAATCCCTTAACCTGGAATTAAATGTTATGAAATATGGTCAAATTTGGAATGATATGTGTGGAACACATATGAATATACATGATATGAGAGTGATGGTTGCACTAAAAATTATAGAGCACTCCAATAAATTGGGTAATTTTTTATTCTCATGAGACGTCGTGTATGGTATTAGGTATTCATCCTAACAAATTATGGTACTTTTACACTATGTTGTGATGTCTTGGTGGTCATCATGGACATATTATTATGATTCGATTATTATGTTGTTTCCACATTCCAATGTTTCATTTATGTTATCATGCTATATCATGCCTTTTGTTCTTGTTTACAAATTTCACCGATTTTATTTCCCACAAAAATTCATATTTTATAACATGTAATACATTCTTCATGTTATTATTTTTTATTCTCTTACTAGGCTTTTTATCTCACCCCATTCTAAAATATGTCCCTAGGGTGTCCCATAAATTATTAAGGATGATTGGAAATTATGATATTGTTAAGGATTTTTTAAATAATGTTGATATACCACTTGTTTGGAGTTGTTTTGTAATATACCTAATTTCAAAAATACACTAGAATTTTCAATATTCTAGATATTGTTATGTTTAGTATTATGTAGTAAATCATGAATAATTTTTTAATAAACACAGGGGATGTCATAGTTGGTGTCATTGGAATGTTTTTTCTTTATTTGGATTAGGAAATTATATATAAAGACAAAGGGATAATACAAATCATAAAAAACATCCCTAAAATTAGGTAATGTATAAATAATGTAGTTTCTAATAATTTATATCCATGTCTAGATACTACATGTGTATGTGGCTCATACAAATAGGTACATAGGTGTAATAATCCATAAAAGGGAGATTAAGCTAGACTCGATCATCACCTAGAATAGGAAAATGGGCCTTCATGAACACTTGGTTTGAAACTCCCTTGGAATATTATTTACAAAATTCAAAATCTTATTATGAATGATTACTAGGGGATCAAAAATACCCAAAAGTGTTTATGTTATAAAATAATCCATGGATAACTTATATAGAATCCCATAAATTCATATTTTATGGAATTACTATCATTTATATATGATCCCTTTGATGTTATTAGATTATTATTTATGTATTTCATATTTCAAAATTACTCTTCTCTAATTTTCCCTTTGATCTATTCAATGGATGAAAATAGGATAAACTGAGTAAACAACCAATGTCCAGTGGAATGAGATGATGGTCCAAAGGATATCCATAACATGATGGGATCTTAAGTAAGAAATATTTTGATTATTTTAAAAAACTACATCAAATATCAGGACTAACGAATGTATTATATGTTAATGTCTTGAGAAATAAAAAATAAGGGGATTGCATATATAATATTTACATTTGATAAATGTGATAATTTAAAGATATGCAATTTCATTTTTTGAAAAAAACTATAAAAATATTCACCATGGGAAATTTCACATAAGAACTAGGAGATGTTTTGAGAGTAGAAATATCAACAATAAAATAATTACTTTTCATGAAAAAATGAATAGCTTGATGGATTGAAATAATTTTCAATATAAAGATCTTTATATAGTTAAATCATGTAAAATTTGGTGAATTTAGGAATTATCCAAGATAATTCTATATTACAAGGCGTCATAAGCATCATGAGAGTCAATAATATCTATGAATAAGGGAACAAGGACCTCCAATTGTTTATATTGATCAAAATGATTAAATTTCATGTATCCTTGACATTTGAATTTTGTATGTCATATTGTATTTAAATTTATTCCTTATTATTATCTTGTATGTTTTCTAAAATCATTGAGTCACCACCCAAAATGATATAATATCATTGGGGAAAACATCACTTATTATTCAATTGCATGTTGAAGATTATTAGAATGTTCTTCTAGAAATTATTATCAGTCTACCATTAATGGAATGTGATGTTATCCTAGTTAGGTAAGGGTTATACTATTATAAATACAACATAAATTACTATGAGAAAGAATATATCCTCCATACCATGAATCACCCTTAGATTTATACAAGTGAAAGGAGGGGGATGAATCATATTTGGTATCATCAACCCAATGATGGTTATTATTTCGATATAGGTAAACTCATCTATCACAAGTTATTGTGACTAATGAAAATATCATTCCTGAAAACTTTATCACTATGATGGAATATAGTGATGTTTTTCTTTAATAATTTTCTGGTCTCCCTAATAAAAAATAAATTGAGTCCAAAATAGAACTCATTATTATACCATGTAACATCCATAGGAAATTTCATCACCATAAAATGGATATCTATCGACCCTTCAAGGATGGAAGGAATTAATGGATGTAAGCGACAATCATCTATGAATGATATTTTTAGTTTGCTTATACTGGTTGGGTATTATCAATGGTTTTTAATAAATTAATAATTATTTTCAAACACTTAAACCAATATAACATGGAAGGGAGAAAAGATTATTTTTGAATAATGAATGTGAAGAAATCTAAAATGAGTTAAAAAATGAGTTTTATCACTACACCTATACTTATTCTACCCATAAGGGGGGTAATTTTATTGGTATTAAACAATGCCTTGAATAAGGCTTTGGGACGTATTCTAATTTATAATGTAAAATTAATAGCCTATGACTCAAGGAAAAAAGAACATTCATGAATAAAACTACCGAACACATGATCTTGAGTTGGCTATAGTAATATTCTCATTGAAAATCTATTTTCATTACCTCTTTAGAAAGTGTTTGAAATAAATATGAATAATAAGACTCTAAAGTATATATTCTCATACAATTATTTTACTATGCCATAGTAAAAATGTTTAAAGCTGATTAAGTACTAGTAAATCTCAGTACACTACCATCGTAGGGAATAAAATTAAGTGACAGGTTCTCAAGGTAGAAAGGATTAGAGTATTTCATCATTGATTATAATTGAGAAAGATTTGATCTTCTTCCAAATGAAAAGGATGGACATCAGAATCATAATGTAAATAAATTCATCAATATTTTCATAAATCATTGCTCAATTATAACTTTTAGAGAAGATAAAGGATGATCAATGAGATTACATGGAAATTCAGAAGAAGGTGGAAACTATATGGAAACATAAAATTATCATATTTTGGAGTTAGTGATGAGGGATTTATAATATTTCAGTCATGACTATGAATACCATCAAATCTTGAGTTAAAGAAGTAGTTTTTGTATGAGGCACATATCTTGACCTTTTATATATATATGAGGCGAACAAATATATATTGAAATCTCTAAGAGAACTATTGTTGGGAAAATATATAGAAGGATATAGTGGAATATGTGTCAAGGTCTCTTATATGTTATCTAGGGACGGATAAAAGGAAAACATCCAAGGGGATATTGGAACCATTTCCCATACCTACATGGAAATGGGAAAACATAACCACAGACATTTTTAGAGGTCTTCCAGATACATCAATAGGAAATAATACAATAGGGCTTGTATGGAATCATCATAAAAGGACTACTCTTTTAAATACAATTCAATAGGATTTATCACACAATAAAATTTATAAGATATATATCAGAGAAGTTTTAAGTCTTAATGGGACACCACTATTGATCGTATCTTATGGAGATCCAATATCTCCCTCTATGTTCTATAAGATTCTCTAATATTCTATAATTACTGATTTTAACCTCAACACACCTTATCACCCTCAACCTGATGTCCAAAATGAGTGGTCTATCCAAACATTCAAGGACATGATGAGAGAAATTTTGATGGACTTAAAAGTATAATGGGATCAACATCTTCCTTTGGTTGAGTTTTTATACACTAATAGTTTCCACTCAATCATCTAAATAGATTCTTATTAAGAAATTTATATTAAGTGGGGAAAAACATTAACATGATGGAATTTATTTCATAAACACAAACCAATGGCTCCTAAAATATTGAATGAAATGGTTGAAATGGCCAAGATCATTCAACAGCACATCTAGCCTTCTTAGAGTCAATATAAGATCTATAACGAAAATCACTGATAATAAATAGATATTGTGTCTTGATATAAGGTATTAATAAGTATATCTTTATGAAATAATGTCATTATATTCAGAAATAAGGGAATGTATAGTCAATGATACACTTGTCCCATTATGATCCATGAATATATTGGAGTAGTTTCCTACCGACTAGTAATCTCACCTATCCTATCACAATGACATGATTTCTTCCATGTATATATTTTGAGTAAGTACATTCTAGACCCCATATATGTTCTAAATAAATAGGCAGTACCATTGGATAATGATATTTCATATGAAGTGCATTGTGTGGAGATCTTAGATCGTAGAGACAATGTATATTTAAATAAGACCACAGGTCAGGTCAATGTGTTATGAAGAAACCATAAAATTGAAAAATCATCATGGAAACCAGAGGATGTGATGAAATAGAATTACCATATTTTTTAATAGTGTGTGAAACAAATATTTATACATAGAATTTTTTAATGGGTGAAGGATATAACAAAATGAACTTTTTCAAATAATATTCCCCTTATATTCTATTTAAATTCTCTATTGTGGTTATATAATAAAGGTTAACTTATTTGGTTTTATTGTATCAAATCAGATTTCAGATATATTTATTTATCAACTTTATATAATATATCCATAGAAAAGTGATCATAAGGTTAGTATAAATATTGGGATTTGATAAATACAATTGACATAGATAATAGAATTAATGGCCTTGACCAGTAGGATCATACCCTTTGAAGCCCAGTTATCAAATATTCTGAGAGATATAGAATTATTGGGATTTACCCATGAATAATAAAATGTTTTGAACCAATAACAAAAGCATGAAAAATTCCATTTATAAGAGAAAATTATGCTCACTGAGATCACAGCCCAAACCATGTATGTTAAACCAACCCATCAAAATGATTTTTTTGGGTAATAAAGGGATACATCTCAATAACATAATAAAGGGATACATATCAATAACATAATAACATGAATATTTATATCGCATTGTTAATAGAATAATGGTTATATTTAATTATTAATTTTTTTACATTTAAAATGATAATGATTTTCTTATGATAAAAAATTTATATTTTTGGGTAATATGAAATTTAAATTATGAAATTCCTACTAGTGAAATAATGAAATTTAGAAATAATTATATCTGAAAAAAATAATAAAAAATAATAATTTTTATTAAAAATAAATGGTAGCATAAATTTTATGAATTAAAATATTATTTTTTTAAGGGTTCAGAAAAATTTATTGTCAAAATACCCAACAATTTTCAATAAATGTTTATTCCTATATAAAATATGAAAATTATCATATATATATATATTTAATTAATTGTATAAAATTAGTATTATTTTTTGGAATAAACATGTAGATATTATATGATGGTGAATTTTCCATTACTTTCTTAGGTAGTTGAATTTTAAAGTAAAAAATAAATAAGGTATAAACATATGGTGTGTATTCTGACATAATAATGACTCAAAAGTGATGTAATAAATGATATTAAATGAATACATGAGAAAATGTATGTGTCAAATTTAAAATAATTTTCTTTTGAGGTTATTTAATTAATTTTATAATTCATTTATGAATCCTCCAATACAAATATTATATTTTAGGGTTTTAAAATAAATTCTTTATAAATATGACTCGCTTCCACTTCTCCAAGGGTAATATTTTAATGAGTTAGGAAATATCCATTATAAAATAATGATAAATATAATATTTTTAAGAAACTATGGTAAAATACCATTTGAAGGATTTTGGTTTTGATTACTTTATTTTATTGAATCAAAAACAAATTTTTGGGAAATAATAAAGAACTCCCCTCACTTTTCCTATATAAACCCACCCAATATCACATTCCTATACACAAAAAATAATTTATCATGTACTAAATCGTCCCTTAACTTTTATAGTCCTCCCACGGAGCCCCCAAATATCAATAAGTTCCTCCCCAAGTTTTTGCAGCAGCCCTTTTTTAGTAGGCGACCCCTATATCTTTTTTTCTATTATAGAATCTTATTTGTGATTACCATTTTGAATCTCAATTAGTAATTCATTCATGACATTATAAAGAACATTATACATTCCCATTGTTTCTTCAATAATAATAAATAGTTTATCCCCACTCATTATGATAATTACCTAATCCTTTACTATTCAAAAATATTGCAGAGGATTATCTCCTTCTCTTTATTTTGACATATTCATTATTTTATAACTTTTTTTCATATTCAAAATATTGAGATATGTTTTTAAACATTCCTATGACTATAATTTTTAAATAAAAAATATAATATACCCCATTATCTTTCATTAACCCATTTTATTAATCGTTTTGTATTGTCAATATGCTGCAAAACTTTTACTAGGTTTTTCCATGCCAACCCTTTGTATTGTGAATACCATTGATATTCCCACTAAAGGGTATTCTCATAGACCTACATATACGTATTTTATAGGTTACATCCATATATTTTTTATAGAATTGTTATTTGTGGAATTATATGTTATCAAATATGATCCTATTTTGAATAATATATGTAGAACACTTATGCATGTAAATCATATGAAAGTGACGGTTTCACCCAAAATTATCTATCACTCCAATGAATTGGGTAATATTTTTTTGAATCGTGAAATTTCATTTATGGGATTTGGGAGTGAATTTAATCCATTAAGGTACTTTATCACCATGGCATGTTATATTGGTGGGAATCATTAACCTATGTTTATGATTTCATGTTAACATTCACGCCGCTTTCCCATGTTTCCTTTTTGTTATCAAGCTATATCATGACAATTTATTAATGCTTATTATTCTCATCATTTTATGCCCCATTGAAATACCTATTTTCTAAAATATAATAACATCTTCATGTTATGATTTTCATATTCTATTATTGGTATTTATAGCTCACACATTTATCATGTACTTCCCCTAATCATCCCATGGAGTTTAAAGAATGATAGAAAATTATGAGCATATTAAAGTGGTTTTCAATATTGATGATTTACCACTTTGTTATGTTGTTATGTAATGTACCTCATTACCCAAAGATACTATACTTTTCTATCATCTAGGTTTTAATATGTGTATTCCTAAATAATAATCATGAATTATTATATAATAATCATAAGGATTTCATAGACTACATCCTAGGGAGGACCAGGAATTATTTATGTTTGTGCAATTCACTTCTCTAAACTGATTAATACAAATGAGCTATATATATCTTTTTCTTGTGATATATTGTACTTATATCTACTCCTATGAGTGATCCTACACATATTAATTTACATAATCTAATATAAAAGAAAATAATATATCCATGACTATTTTTTATATCACTAAATTTTTTTATATCCTTTAAAAAATATGAAACATTTTTTAAAACATATAATATTTCTCTTAACTTCTTCAAAATTTAATCAAATATTTAACTTTAGTATTTAAAAACTTGTGTATCTATTCACTCAATATGATGATGTTAACACTACTATAACTATACTTTTTTAATTACTATATAAAATCAAATATTTAAATATTTAAAAAAAATATAATATTATCAAAATTCTATTTCATTAAAAACAGAAATCATCACACACATCATTACAATACTTAAACCACCAATTTTAATTATTTTACACCAAAAATAACACAAATTTATTCTTTTTTAGTATTTTAAATAATTATCATACATATTCATTCACTATAATTTCACAAATTCCTATCCAAATATAATTCCTAAAACATTCACACACCTTACCCTAATATTTTTTAAATTTATAACTAAGAAGTGATAAAATTTATTACACTTCCCCCACACCCATAATTAACTAAATTATTTAATATTCATATAATATTTGAACATTCATATGAAATGCGTGTGGTATTTTTTCATATATTTTAATTTATTAGAAGTGGAACATTTTAAATTATATCAAAAAAGAAAAATATTTTCATTTTTATGATAGAAACCCTAAAAACACTATTAAACATAATTAGATGCCTTATGGTATTCAATTACTAAAATCTAAACTATTGTATCACTCACTAGAACTCTGATAATGATCCTAAATAATGTTCTATACCAACAAAATATAATATATTTGTTGTGTTGGATGTTGTAACCGTGGTTCTCTACAATAAAAAAATTAATGATCTCATAGAAAATTGGTTCTTCACTTAATATATTTTTCTTCCTTCTTTTATATTTATTTTTTTCTACTTTATTATCAATAATTAAAATTAATAAATAATTCTACATAACAATATTCATGTATATATTATCTTGATCCACATTCGATAATATAAGTAAACTAAGAGACATAACACTCATGTAAAAATTTTGAATAATTAAAAATAACTATTTAATTTCATTAGGATATCCTTCAATAATCATACACATAATTATAATTACATTAAACATATTAGCAACAATTCATTACTAATTACATTTCAATCATTTATTTTCATTATTTTGATCACCTAAGAATAATTTTTTAGACATCCCACATTGTTATGGGTTAAATAATTCTTGGGTAATGTTAGTTTTTAGTCTTGGATACGGGGGTGTATTGAAAATTTGGATTCGAATAAGAAATAAGATAGTGGGGACACCTTTGTGTGGTGTTTAGAATTATATTTTTTTTTCAAGTGGTTCTCAGGGAAATAATGTTGGGGTGGAAGAAATATTGGTAGCATTTCTATAAGATGAAAACCCATTGAGTACCAAAACTAGACACAGTAGGTACTAGGTTAGTCCCCTAGAATCAAGAATCCCTTGGGGGCACAACGCACCCATTTTCCTCCAAATAGTTACACAAAATGGTTAGCATGGTTTAAGTATTTTGTATTTTATATTTTATGTGAGAGTTACTCCAATATATTGGTTTTCACATGACTGGTCCTATATTCCTCTCATTAACCCTACTTCTTTCCATTAAATGAGATATTGGACCACTCTCAATAAAGTATGGATCACCCTTATAAACTCAGTGTCTCATCTCAATGTGTAAAATGAATGACCTGAGGTCTCTATTATGATTTATATCTCCCCACTGATATTTTATTGTAAATGCCAATTTTTTTTCTATTTTTCTAATATATCTATTTCAATAAAATGAGTTAAAATAAGTTTTAATATCATATGTGTTAACTTCTATAAGCATGATCTAGGTTGTTGCATTAATATATCACAATATCTTAGTTTTTTGTATATGTTGGGAATACACATGCCTTGGGTTCTTTGTTTTCAATTTATCTAAGGTTACTGGGTAAGTCACGTGGTGAGTTTTTTCTAAGGGTAAGGAATAATTGGTTTGTGTTGAGTATTATTCATGTGGTTGGGTGATTTTAGAGGGGTATTTTGCTTATGATTCATTGGTGAGAAATCTCTGGAATGTTTTAGTAGACTCTATAATGATTGGGAATATTGTAATTGGAAATGAATATACAATTTTTTCTTTATAAAATAGGGTTTTGGATTCTCATTACATGATGGACTTGTATATGTGCTTTGGTAAGTGGTGAATCTAAAAACATTTATATAAAAAGAGTCAGGTCTATCTCGTGGGATTGGAAACACACATTTTTGAAGGTTGAATTATAGTCACATGGTTACATTGCGTATAATTCTATATCATAAGACATTGATTACGTATATTGAGGTTTTTTCCTTATAAGATCTATAATTTATAGTGTTTTTGGTGTATTTTTGTTAGTTTATATGATTTTAAAACATTCAATTTAGTTAATGTGTTAGATATATATGGGATTCTTTCTTTCCTTGGGAATAATAAAGACATTATGCAGGCTTTCGTGCGAAGCCTTCTAGTAGTGACCACTCAGAATGGTTTTGTTTTGGGTACTCCTTAAATAACATCTAAGAATCGTGTAAGAGAAGTTTTGTAATTCACCCAACATCTTCGTTTCACATTGGGGTATTATTATATGTAACATTTAAAAAGTGGGAACTCTTGATGTGGATTCATCATGGTCTCTAGGGTCTATAGAATCTTACTAGGATATTTTGTGTTGGATATGTTTTGGTATGGACAACTAATCACATGTTATAAATTATGAATGTCCAAGAGAGTATGGAATTATCATAAATTACTATTTATAAAGAGGTTATATCTGGGGTGTTAGGGTACAAAGAGATAGGATGTAGATGTTATATGATTTCTTCAAAGTGGTATCCTTATGATATTTTCTATGTACAGATCAGTTGATAGTTGGGGGATAGCTTTAGAGTTATTTTCACTATATTTAAAAAATAACTTGATTTAATATAGTTTTTAACACCAAAAAAATTTAAAACAAGAAAAAAATCAATAGTGTATCTAACATGAAACACATAACTTATACAACTTACGAAATATATTTCATCATATCTAATCTCTTTTGCATCTTACGGAATATGCAACCCCCAATCTAAAAGATCCATAATATTTTATAAAGTTCAAACTATAAATTAATTTAGTGGGTATGAATATTTAAAAATTTATAATTATTTTGCTTATTAATAGATTATAAATAATAAAATCAATAAAAAGAAAAAGAAATTTTTTCTCAAAAACTGTATTTTTTTTCTTAAAGTTGGTTTAGTTGCGCTTTGCATACATAATTTAAAGTTAACAAATAAAATTTAATTAAAATATATTTAAATAAATAAACTATTTTTAAATCATCATATCAAAATTATGATACCATTTTGTTTTAGGTTTTTCTTGAAAAGTTTCACTTTTAGATGAATAGTAAAAATACTGAATTTTAATTTAAAGCAGCCTTGTATTTTAAATTATTTATATTATTAAATTATATCATAAATAGGCATAAAGAAAAATTAATTCATTTTTATATATATAAATCCACTTTATGTTGTTGAAATAATTTAATATTGAATTTTGAAATAAAATGATTTCTAACGTTTGATCAATTTTTCTCCGAAAACTCACATTCTCGTTGCCTCTATAAGATACTTTTAAATTAAAATTTGTTAAATATGTGAATCAAATTTTGAAAATTGAATTTTATATTGGGTAACTGAATAATTTATATTATCTAATAATTTTAACTGTGTTTTCAACCAAATTAAATAAAAATTAATAAAAAATAGTTATCACAGTTAATGTAAAAATGGATTTATTGGGGTTTGATGTAAATATTTTAAGGGTCATAATGAGATAAAAACATGTCAAAATTATATTTAATGTACTTATTTCACCTATAAAATTTATAAGAGTTGATAAAACTCCATTTTTATCTTTTTTTAATGTGAAAACATGTTTACTCATTTTTCTATAAATTTAAAGTGTATCACTCATCTCAGTTATAAAAGTACAATGTCTATCCTCCCTTATTGTCACCTTAAAAACCACTAGTCTTATAAAATACGTAGCCAAATACCTTCCCAACATACCCCCTCTCATACATGAAGCCTAATTTTTTTCAAAGATCCGACCAGAGAAGTATTTTGTTATAATCCAAACGAGGTTACCTGAATAAGAAGAAACATTAGTCAACCAGAATATTAATTTATTTCATCCTATAGATAATTTAATTCATATTAAATCTATATAACATAATAACCTCATTATATTACATATAATGAAATTTTTTTATGTTAATGTAATTTCCCACACCCATCGCCACTTCCATCAAATGGGTTATGAAATTATTATCAATGTGTACGGTGGACCAACACCTCATAAATCGATGCCCTTCACTTTGTCCATAACCACCTCTCACAGTTTGGTATTATAATGGATATAAAGTATATATCTGATATTTATAACAAAATAATACATCTTAATTAATTAACTAATATGTACTTATTTTAATTTCCATTCTATAGGGGATATGATAATGTTTCTCTTGTGTACAACAGATTTTGATCTCGTGAAGTGAAGTGATTATTATTTTTTCCAATAGATATGCTATTCATGAAATAATTATTATTAATCTAAGATAATGTGTAATTTTATTTCATACCTTTTCACTCATATAAATATGTTAACATCATTCTTGTATGTGTGGACTACCACCACTATAAAGTGATGTGACTCTCTATTCACCACCAAAACACATGGATGATAGATAAGTATATATATATATTTCAATTAAAAATATTTGAGCATGATCATTTTAGAATGATCAACGACCCAGAAATTTCAAGGATAATTTTTTCTTAAATTCTTTCGAATATTACGTGTCTGCGATTTCTGACGGCACCTGATTCCGAGGCCCGGTGTGCCCGAAATCAATTTATGAAGTTTTGTTCGGGTACCTTCAGTAAACGTACGTGTGGGTTTTTCTATCTTTTGAACCGGTGCTCGGAATTGAAATCTGAGGACACCGATGAACTCGCAGCACTGGTATTCGCTTAAGGGGACCATGATCGCAGTTGCGTTTTATGCAGGTTGAATGTTAATTTGGGGATTTTTTATTAAACTAAATAAAATTTATGTGTTATATAAATTTTATAAAGGTAGTGGTTAAATCCACCAAAGGGAGGTTTGAGGTGGGTCCCACACCCCACATAACCTCTCATGGGAGGATAATGTGTGGTGGGGCCCACACGAGCACCTAAACCCCATTTAACCCCTTAAACATTTGGACTCCAACATTAAGTGGAGCATTTCCACTTCCCCCTCATTATGTTCCCAACTAAAGAATAATTAATACCTTTATTAATTATATTGAGGTGTCATGATTTTATTTAAACTAATTTTAAATGAATGGAAAGATTATATTTTTGGGGGAAGCCTATTATTATATTGGCTTGGAAAATATTTAGTGGAAAAAGGCTTGGGAGAAATCACCTTCTCCAACGAAGAACTCGAGGAGGTATTCTCTCGACGAAGAACATTTCCCAGGAAGAACATCGCCAATGACTGGTGACCTTTTTGCTCCGACATTGACGAAATGATATTTGTCCTACGCAACGCCATCTTCTGCGACACCCGAACTCCGTGACGCTTGTCATCCACAGCTCGCCGACGTGAAACGTCTAATATTAGGTAGGGGTTTAAATCCTTTATGTACCTGTTTTACATCGTTGAAATTATAGTTTGACAACCAAATGGTATCACCGTAACAGGGGGAATTCGGACCTCACTAACAAGGTCGAATCATCCCCTTTTGATCTTATTTGTGGTTGACAATGGTAGAGGACAATGGCGACAGACAGTGAGCTGGCCGCGAAGAAGGTGGTTGGTAGGGAAAAGGCCATCGGGTCGCTAGGAGGGTGTGGTATCGCCTCGCTACGAGGAGAAGAGTTGCATCCATGTCAAGCCGCGGTGGAGGCACGTCACGCCGTCGCGCCGCGCAGAAGGCGGCACGAGGCCGCGGACAAGGCGGGCCGCAGTGGAGGGGTGTGGCACCGTCGTGCCATGCCAGAGAGGATTCGCGGCCAACGGCGACAGTGGACAGGGGAGGGCGGCCGGCTGAGCCGGCCGCCGGTGTGCGCCAGGGCGGAACTTGACTGAGTTGTGAGGTGGGGAACCGGAAACTGCCGGTTCCATTATAGGAAGGCGGGGGGCGCAACCCCCCCCCCCCCTCCCCCCCCCCCCCCCACCATGTTTGACTAGGGAGGGCCCCACATGGTTCTGCAGCCACCGCTGCCTGGTTACCCTGACCAGGCAGGCTTCACTGCCCCCAGCCACACGGGTCGGGCCACCGCGCCTTGCGGGCTGGACCACCGAGCCACGCGGTCCAGGCCACCTCACCACGGGGGCCGGGCCGATGCCCAGGGATGGGCCTCCACCGTTGGGCCGGGCCACGCAATGTCGGGCCGGACCCGGACTCGGGTTGGGTCGACCCGGTTCGGGCCCACCCAGTGCGGGTTGGGTTGGGTCGGACCAGACCCAGACCCCCTCTTTGGACTGTATTCAGTTTTTCGCCCATTACTTGAGCTATGGACCTCCTATCGACACACCGTCAATTTTTTTGGATTCCTTGGATTGAGGAGGTTTTTTCAGAATATCACACTCAAGGTTTTGGAGAAGTTTGTGTATGGTCAGGTTGGTTTAATCCTAATACCAATCAGGCCCTCTGAGCGGAAACGCTTATAACATCAGGACCGGATGTCCGATAGATATTCCATCAACTATGTTGGTTTACTTTTGATGAGACGGTCCTTTTTGCATACTCCACGCTAGATTCTGATGAGTTTGGAGTATAGCCGGGTTGGATTGTACCCGAAATCCAACCGGGCCCTTAGAACGGAAATGCCAATAACTCTCAAACCTGGCGTCCAATTGAAGCGTTGTCTGTCGTGTTGGGTTCCTTTTTACGAGATAGATCTTCGTGGTACATCAAATTTGGAATTCGTGATAGTTTATGTAACGACTCCTTTTCTCGAGGAGCGGGCCCTCCCGGAATCGAGTGTGTTGTGTGCAGGAACCCTAGAGTTGGATGCATCTGCGATGACTACTCTACTGGAATCCTCCATGGGTTCGACGGTGACGACTATAGTACTGGGATCCTCCGTGGGTTCGACAGTGATGACTACTATTCTTGTATCATGTGTTGGTCTGGAAGGTTTACCTCTGTACTTGTATGTTGTGTGGGTCCGACAGAGTAGCTGGTCTTGTATCATGTGTGGGTCCGGCAGCTTAGCTGGTCTTGTATCATGTGTGGGTCTGAAATCTTAGATGAATCAGTGACTACATATGATCGTCTCTATCGCTATAGGAAATATGTATACCTTTGTGAGCTGAGTCTTGACTTTCAATCATTATCATCGAAGTGGTTGACACTACTTCCTGTGTGGACTGGATTGTGCTTGGCCTCTAGAGTTGGTGCCGATCTGAGATTGATAACATAAGTATATGTATGGGAATATACCTATGTAGGGTTGGTTGATACTTTTTGTTGTATATTTCTTCTATTTCTTATCCTTAATTGATATTGTGAGACCTCGCGGGTCTCGGGGTCCCTACTGAGTATCGTTATACTCACCCCTGCACTGGCTATGCCTACACCTCATTGTGTTGGATGCAGATGACGGACATCGTTGACGAGGCCGAGAGTGATCCAGGACCAGACGGTACGCGGAGGTGGACCACACGGCGAGACGGTACACGGAATGGACCGATAGACGTGGAGTGATGAGGTAGACATACGTACCTACCCTTCAGGTAGGATACTCGGCGGACGTTCTAGAAGCTACCCTTTTTATCTATTTTCCCTTTTTAGTTGTACTTGCTTTCTGTTGTAAATGTACTTTACTGATGGGCTTTTATTTTCGGCCCCTTTACTTTCAGCACTACTTTATTTATACAGTATTCACTTAATGCTTACTTTCTATTGCATACTCTGTTGTGTTTGTTTACTTTCATAAAGGAAATGCCTTCCCAGCTTAGGTATTTACACCTTTGGTCCTAGTCACCAGCCCCTAGCCTATGGAAGGCAGGCTTGGGGTAGTCACGGAATGAGCCCCGAACACGGGTCGTGACAAATTGGTATCAGAGGATTCGGTTCTACTGCAGAACTTAGGAATCTGGTCTTTCTTTTCTGTGAAGCAAAATTATTAAGAGTATTGAGTATGGTATTTAGTCCAGGGAGTCCAGTGTTGGTGCGGCGACCGACGTATCCATACACTAGGACCCTGGCCTCTGATTTCTGACTAAGTGCACGGAAACAATGATTGTGTGTGTGTTTCAAGAGTTTCCTTTGTGGTCCCTTTGAGTCAGCTCCCCGGGTATAACTGATTGAGTGTGGCGTACTTGTTCCTTATCAGGATGCCACTACAAAGACAGCCAACTAGGGTTCCTGAGAGAGAGTACACAATGACAGACCATCGAGCGACAAGGCTCCGGTGCAGGTCCCTCTTACTATGTTGGAACCTTCGGGTGGTGTACGAGCAGCACCATCACCCGTTGGGTATCAGATGCCAGCAACTGCATTGGCAGACAGTGAACACCTACTGAGCTTGTTGCACGAGTTTCAGCGGCATAGGCCCTTGAGGTTTCAAGTCATGACAGATTCCTCGGGCAGCAGAGGACTAGATGGAGGCGATTACTGCAGTTTTCCATCATGTTGAGACACTAGTAGATCAGATTTTGACCTTAGCTACTAATATTTTTCAGCGAGTGAACATGAGGATGGTCCGCATAATGATGAAGTTTTGGTACTTGGACCGTTTTCTGAGATGGTATCTTCAAGCAGAGTGCCAACTATATCACTAACCGTTGGTCATCAGACACTACCAGCGGTACCGGTAGAGGACACTTGTTGACTTAGTGCCTTACATGTGTTTCAGCACCGGATATCCATCATGTTCTGAGGCGAACCCAACCCACAGGCGGCCGAGGACTATCTTGAGGAGGTGGCTGAGTGTTTTCTAGAGCTCAAACCTCTGAGTGAGGTGTGTTTAAGGACATCTGAGCCAACACTTTTTCCTCTATGAATTCCTGCTTATGTTTGGGTGCTAGAGATAAACATTGTGGCTGAATGTTCATTGGCAGAGCGGATACATCCAATGAATGTTAATAGTTGAAAAGCATGAAACTAGCGTCAGTCTTAGAGACTTGAGCATGTAAAATGTTTCTAGAATAGGATGTTTTAAGGATAGATGAATTTTCAAGGAAGTAGACACGGAAGCAGAGCTAGGAGAGAAGCATGCGGTGGTGAACAATTCGACATGTTACAATCACCCGCCTTTGTAGTCCCCGCTATGCTCATGGAGCTGGAGGGCCGGGGAAGTGAGTAGCTTCATGCGGTCAAGGAGAGTGACCCAAGGGCTCTAAGAATTATTTGAGGTGCGGTTTGTTTCTACAACTAGCTGTCGTATCAAAAAAAAATATGTACCAATCATTCCTTCCTTCCATCAATCTTTTCTGAGACCTAGAGTTTCCAGTTAAGCTATTGACTTGACCCACACATCTATAGATACCTTTGGGAGGAGACTCGATAATCACACTTACTCCAATGGTGTGATCTGGCCCTTGAGGTGATAATTTCGGTTGGAACCTCTTGGTGGCAGCATCGAGGCCTTACGACGTTAATTTGGGTATGGACTGGGCAACCATAGTTCATACACATATTGACTATATTGGGAAAAAATGATATAATTTATCTACAATGTTGGGATAGGGTTTTCCTTGGTCATTGAAAAGTAAAACCTAGGCACCACATGATCGGATCATGCATAATAGGGTGTAGTCGATCACTCATGAGTCAGCTAGAGTTACCTTTGTGCCAGACCTCTCCTGAGATGCAGCACCACTATCAGCTTTGAAGAAGAGGGGCAACCCTTCGTATAGTCAGAGAGATGCCTGCAGAGCTTTCAAGGGATGAGGTAGAGGTGGAATAGTGCGCCCATCTTGAGGTTACTGGAGGAGGGCGTTGGGTACGTGGTTTACTGTGACGCATCAAGGACCGGACTCGGGTGTGTCCTGATGAATGAGCGAGCAGTGATCGCATATAGTTCTTGGCAGCTGAGACAACGACGATGGTTTGAGTTCCTCCAGGACTATGACATCGAGATGGTTTATAGTCCTGAGAAGGGAAACATTGTTTCAGATGCTCACAACAGGAGATCAAATATTCAGCTTCTTGGAGAGGTGACAGAGCAGCTTACCGCGTTGTAGATATCCTTTGTGGATAGAGATGAAGCAGCCTTTCTTCAGTCCCCCGTAGTCACTCCTCTACTTCTTAAGTGAGTTAGAGAGGCATAGTGTGGGGACATTGACTATGAGACATGACGTGCTCAGATATCCTCAGGGCAGGCACCCGATGGGTTTTCTGAAGGTGGGGAGCATGTCATCCTCTTTGTAAGACGTACAATGGTACTAGTTGCATTATAGGAGGATGTATTCAGGGAGTCTCATACTTCCCCTCTAGCGGTACATCCAGGAGTGGAGAATATGTATCAGGACCTCATAAGACATCACTGGAGGCCGGGTATGAAGAAAGCAGTAGCAAAGTTTGTCTTTCGATGCCTCACTTGTCAGCAACTGAAGGCAGAGCACCAGGTACCATCAGGCTTGGTACAGCCCTTAGAGGTCCCAGAGTTGAAGTGGGATGGATTATCCATGGATTTCATGAGGGGGATTTCACGTACATCTAGAGGGCATGACTCTATCTGGGTGATTTTCGACCAACTCACCAAGTCATCCCATTTCCTACCGATTAGAGAGCAGGACTCAGTAGAGATCTTGGGACGCCTCTACATTTAGGAGATCATACGGCTTCACGATGTGTCATCGACGATTGTCTCCGTTCAAGATGTCTGTTTCAGTTTCTGATTATGGAAGGGGTTCTATGAGGCTTTCGGGCCGTAGATTCTACTGAGCACTGCCTTCCATCCTCAGATGGATGGTCAGACTGAGAGGACCATTCAGAATCTCGAGGACATACTCCGTTCATGTGTCCTTGACTTTGGTCACATCTGGGAGGATCAATTAACCTTAGTGGGGTTTGCGTACAACAAAAACTACCACTCTACCATCGGGATGGACCCTTACAAGGCACTGTACGGTAGACCTTGAAGATCAATTCTATGCCGGACAGACCCAGGGGAGTCAGCACTTGTAGGACCAGAGATGGTACATGCTAATATGGAGAAGGTTCATATTATCTGGGAGCGGATGAAGACTACACAGAGCTGACAGAACTCCTATGCTGATAGGAGACGGAGACCACTGGAGTTTGAGGATGAAGACCACATCTTCCTATGAGTCTTACCTCGATGAAGTCTACGGATATTTGGCTATGGTATCAAGTTATCATGGCGCTTTATCAGGCCACTCCAAGTACTCAACAGTGTAGGAGAGGTAGCTTACCACCAGGCCCTTCCACCTCAGTTGCACCGGGTGTATGACGTCTTCCACGTTTCTCAGCTAAGGAGATACGTGCACGACCTGACCCACATCATCGATCACAGAGAGTTGGACATCGATGACGGGGTGACTTACACGGAGGTCTCAGTGGAGATCGAGGATCAACAGGAGAAGGTCCTACGTGGATGGACGATTCCTCTATTGCGCATTCGCTGGCAGCACCGGAACCTCTTGGAGATCACATGGGAGCGGGAGGCTCTGACGCGACCTTAGTACCCCCATTTGTTTCCCTAGTGTGTGTTTCAACTTTACGGGGATGTAAATACCTAATAAGGGGGTAATGTAAATACCTATCAATTTCAAGGAAATTTTTTTCTTAAATTTTTTGGAATATAACGAGTCCGTGGTTTTTGACGGAACCTGATTCCGAGGCCCGGTGTGCCTGGAACCAATTAATGAAATTTTGTTCGGGTATGTTCATTAAACGTATGTGTGAGTTTTTTCTATATTTTGAACTAGTGCTCAGAATTGAAATATGAGGACAATGATGAACTCACAACACCGATATTCTCTTAAGGGGACCTTTACAGCAGTTGGGTTTTATGCAGGTTGAAAGTTAATTTTGGTATTTTTTATTAAACTAAATAAAATTTATGTGTTATATATATTTTTTAAAGGTAGTGGTTAAATCAACCAAAGGGAGGTTGGTGGTGGGTACCACACCCCACATAACCTCCCATGGGAGGATAATGTGTGGTGGTTCCCACATGAGCACCTTACCCCCCTTTTAACCCCTTAAACCTTTGGACTCCCACAATATGTGGAGCCTTTCCACTTCCCCCTAATTATGTTGCCAACTCAAGGATAATTAATGCATTTGTTAATTATTTTGATGTGTCATGATTTCATTTGAACTATTTTGAAATGAATGGCATGATTATATTTTTGGGGGAAGCCTATTATTATATTGGCTTGGAAAACATATTGTGGAAAAAGCGTTGGGAAAATTAACCTTCTCCAACGAAGAACTCGAGGAAGTATTCTCTTGATGAAGAACATTTCCCACGAAGAACATCACCAACGACTCGCAAACTTTTTCCTCTGACATTGACAAAATGATATCCATGCTACGCGATGCCGTCTTCCGCGACACCCGACCTCCACGATGCTCGTCTTCCATGGCTCGTCGACGTGAAACGTATAATATGAGGTAGGGGTTTAAATCCTTTCTGTACCCATTTTATGTCGTTAAAATTATAGTTTGACAACCAAATGGTATCACCAAAACATGGGGGATTTCAGACCGCACCAACACAGCCGAATATTCCCTATTTGATCTTATTTGTGGTTGACGACGGGAGCGGAAAAAGGCAACCTACAACGAGGCGGCCACCAAGAAGGGGGTCAGCGGCGCAAAGGCCACCGGTTCACCAAGAGGGCGCGACATAGCCTCGCTACGTGTAGAAGAGTTGCAGCCACATCAAGCCATGACGGAGGCATGCGGCACCGTCACGCCATGCGGAGGGCGGCACGAGGCTGCGGCCAAGGCGGGCTGCGGGGGAGGGGTGTGTCACCGTCGCACTGCCCCAGAGAGGATCGGTGGCCTACGGCTGCGGTGGATAGGGGAGGGCAGCCGGCTAAGCCAGCTGCAGGTGTGTGCCAGGGCGGAACCCGACAGGGTTCCGCATAGGGGAACCGGAAATTGTCGGTACCATTATAGGAAGGCAGGGCGTGCAAAAACGCCGCCTTGTTTGCCTAGGGTGGGCCTCGAAGGGCGCCGCTGCCGCCTGGTCACCCTGACCAGGCAGGCTTCACTACCCCCAGCCATGCGGGCTGGGCCACTGCGCCTCACGGGCTGGAACACCCTGCGTGGAGCGCGGGCCGGGCCCCCGCGTCGCGCGGGCCGGGCCGCCGCACCCCGCAGGCCGGGCCACCGCGCGGGCCGAGCCACAGCCATCAGGTCAATCTGCACCTTTCTGGGCCGGACCCGGACTCGGGTCGAGTCACCCGGTTCAGGCCGACCCAGGGCGGGTTGGTCCGGGTCGGACCGGATCCAGACCCCCCCTCTTTGTACTACATTCGGGTTTTCGCCCATAACTTGAGCTACAAACCTCCAATTGATGCACCGTCAGTTGAGTTGGATTCCTTGGATCGAGATAGTCATTTTGATATATCACAGTCAAGGTTTTAGAGAAGTTTCTATTCGGTCGGGTCGGTTCGATCCCAAAACCAACGGGGCCCTCGGAGTGGAAACGCTTATAACTTAAGGACAGGACGTCTGATAGACGTGTCGTCAACTAAATTGGATTCATTATGATGATATGATCCTTTTGGAATACTTCGCGCATGATTCAGATGAGGTTGGAGTATGGATGGGTTGGATTGTACTCGGAATCCAACTGGGCCCTTGGAACGGAAATGCCAATAACTCTCAGACCGGCAGTCCCACTGATGTGTCGTCTGTCACGTTGGGTTCCTTTTGATGAGACATAACTTTGGGGTACATCAAATATAGACTTAATGATAGTTGATGTAACGACCCCTTTGCTTGAGGAGCGGACCCTCTCAAAATAGAGCGTGTTGTGTGCAGGATCCCTAGAGCTGGTCGCATTTGCGACGACTACTGTAGTGGAATATTCCGTGGGTTCGACAGTGATGACTACTGTATTGGGATCCTCCATGGATTCGACAGTGATGACTATTGTTCTTGTATCCTGTGTGGGTACAATAGTATACAGTGATGACTACTGTTCTTGTATCCTGGGTGGGTCTGGCATTTTGATCTCTGTACTTGTATCTTGTGTGGGTCCGACAGAGTAGCTGGTCTTGTATCATGTCTGGGTCCGATAGCTTAGCTGGTCTTGTATCCTATGTGGGTCCGACAAGTTAGATGAATCAGTGACTACATCTGATCATCTCTATCATTATACGAATGATGTATACCTGTGTGAGCTGAGTCTTGACTTTCAATCATTATCATCGAAGTGATTGACACTACTTCCTGTGTGGACTAAATGGTGGTTGGGCTTGGGATTTGAAACCGATCTGAGATTGATAACATAGGTATATGTATGGCCATATACCTAAGTAGTGTTGGTTGATACTTTGTGTTGTATCTTTCATCGTTTGCTTATCCTTAGGGGATATTATGAGACCTCGCGGGTCTTCGGATCCCTACTAAGTATTGTTATTCTCTCCCTTCCACGGGCTATGCCCTCACCTCGTTGTGTTGGATGCAGAAGACAGACAGCGCTGACAAAGGCTGAGAGCGATCCAGGACTAGACGGTACCCGGAGGTGGACCACATGACGAGACGATACATGGATCGGACCGATATATGTGGAGTGATGAGGTGTACATCTGCACCTACCCTTCAGGTTGGATTTTCGGGGGACATTCCAGAAGCTGCCCTTTTTAGCTGTTGTCCCTTTTTCAGTTGTACTTTCATTCCATTGTACATATACTTTACTGATGGGATTGTATTTCCTGCCCCTTTACTTTCAGCACTACATTCTGTATACAGTATTCACTTAGTGTTTACTTCCTATTGCATACTTTGTTGTGTTTGATTACTTTCATAAAGGAAATGCGACGGGTCGTGAAAGATCAAAGTTACTTACCACCTTTCCACAGTTATAGATTAAATATGTAAATTTTAGCTATGATAAATAATGGCCTACCATCTTCATGATTATAACATAATCCATTTCAAGAGTATTATTCATGATTTGTCACAAAATTAGAAATGATATAAAAATAATAAAATTTTCTTGATTATTATTCTATAGATGATGGAGATATATGAGATGGATAATGATCAAATCATTCTCAAAAATATCATTGATGACAAAAGAAGGAAATTAACACCCAAAATAATGAATATAAAGAGATATTATTTAAAATGGGAGATAAGATGTCATAAAAGGATCATTAACAATATTATAAGTATTAATATGTTTCTTTTATAAGTTATTACTAAGTTTATAACCTAAATAATGGAGAATAAATAACTTTCAATAAAAATGAATCATGAGGTAAGGAATATCTAAACTGAATTTCTATTAATTGGGATTAACTTGTTATTCATTGATTATATAAAAATAAGATTTTATGTGTAATGATATTTGATTTTTTTATGTTTTGTTTCAAAATGTTTTATTAAGATTTATATTTTATAAAAAATAAAAAATACATTTATTAATTCTCACTTCAACATTTTTGTAATTGTAATTGTTTATTTCATAATCTCATACTAATTGGGATTTTAAATTATTCTAAATTTTTCTAATAAACCCTTTCTTTGTACACATATTTTATTTATTCATGACATTTTAAATAAAAATATCATTTTCCTAACATTTTTAAATAAATTTTTATCAAAAATATTTATAATAAAATGAAACATCATTTCTCTCTTTGGCCAGAAATTAAATTTTTTTAAAGTCATTCTTTTTAAACATGTTTTAAAAAATATTTTTATAATTTAAAAAAAGATTTAATAAATAATTATTTATCCATTTTTACTTTTTAAATAATGTTTTAATGGAATCTTCATGTAATTCTCCAAAAAATTCATATTTTTTTACTAAAAAACATGAAAGAAATTTTCTTTTTAATGTTTACAGAATGATTCGAATTTCTAGCCCTTATAACCACTCATATGTATTAAATCTTCCTTTATAATTTTCAATGATTATTTTCAAAAATATTTATTTTTTAAATTTATGGAAATTATTTTTTAAAAATATTTAGCTTCAAAACGAAAATGATATTTTCCTAAATAACATTTTTAAACACATTTAGTTGTATTTATAGTCATAAATGATGAAACACGTTATTTTAATTCCAACATGTATTTGTTTTATTTATCCCATCCTTATTCTTAATATTGATGGTTTATGGTCATTTTGACCACAAAATGTATTAACATTCACTTACATGATTCACCTTTTGTGGTCATTATCATTCCCTTTAATTATTCAGTTTTTTGGGGACATTATATTTACCATAAATATCCATATTATTTATCAGGGATATGTTCATTAGTTAAACAATATAACATTTCGATATATTTTATTATACATTGAAATATTTTTTTGTTGGAAGTATTGAAAATATGTATTGCTTACTCAATACTTATATTTGATGATAAGTCGCATTCTATGAAGAATTAAATCGATTATTTGATATTTGAGGAATTATTTGGACATATATACATTGGTTGGCCTTGGTAAATGATATCCCCTTGATGCTTCAATATGTCTCATGGGACCAATAAATTTTATAGACTTAGTTAAATGGGTTTCTTCCAATTAGTTTTACACATTCTTAAGGGATGATCATGATGGGAGATGTATCTTGATTTTGAGACAGTATGTCAAATAATTTAGCCTTTCCTTCATTTATAATTTTATTATTGTTATTGTCTATTATATTTTTGCAATGATATTGTCTCTCTATGCATTTCATTATAAGTATATCTATTTAAGTGTAATTTTCATAAATTTATTTACCTTTACATATTTATTATTCATACTCCATTTATGATAGTTATGTTATTGATTAAAAGAAATGTTCATTGAAATATTTTCCTTTACAAAGACTACGGACATCAATTATTTAAATGGTATGCGTTTTCAGATATTGAACATTCTATATTTCTTGTTCCATATATATTATGATTCAATTATTAATGATAGAATCCATCATAATTATCCCTTGTTGAGAATTTGAGCCCACCCCTTTCTTGTTTTCATTCTCCATGATTTAATGAATCCCACTTCTATTGATGTCAAACGACATTCTAGAGGAAATAATGATATTCTGGAAGAAAAATTATGTTACAATTATTATATTCTAGTGTAGTTAAATAATCAATTATTTATATAGTTTACCAAGATGACTAAAATATTGAGTCTATCAGGATATAATTCATCGTATTTAATTCCAATGTAATAAATCAAACACCTACTTCCGGTTAATGGGTTGGGGTCACTATAGTTGGTATCATATAAGTTTTAGTAGAAACAATGGGAAAAAGATTTTGAAAAAAAATAATCTTCAAACCCCAATGATATTCTTTGAGGATAAGTATAAAAGAACATCCTAATGTTTTTTCATGGTAGATATTTTGTTATTTTTCTCGCATTACATCCCTATCTAGATACTATATGGGAATGTGGTTCTCGAAGACATGTACCTAGGGACAAAAACATAAAAAAAGCACATTGGGCTCCCCCCAATCATAAACTGGTGGATAAATACAATCCTTACTACTAAGCTAGATTAACACTACCAGGGGATATCCTTATGATAACTTACATTTTTTATTAAAAACCATTAAAAAATATTTTAATATATATATATATCCCAAAAGAAAATCATGTTTATGATTATAACATTAGTTATACATAAATATTTCAATTTATGTTAATTTTTTTAACTATTATTGGGATTATACAAAATGTTTAATAATGATATGATATAATATCATATATTCAATTGCAAAAAACTACTTCCAAGTATAAAGAAATTTGAACTGCATCAATCCACATAATCCAAAGGGTAAGAATGAACTTTTCATTAACAGGGTTAATCCAACATTTTGATGGGAACTGGTCTCCCAAACATTATCATCATATGAAGAAATATTATCACGTGATAAAAATAAAATGATTAATTTATCTAAGTCGTATGTACATGATGGGAAATAAGAGAATAATAGGATGGTTTAGAAAACAAATGATAATGGAAATAGGGATATGAAATATTTTTCATCAAGTGATACATGTGGTTGGAAACTCCTTAATATAAACCAAAAAGTAAAATGTGATTTCAAGAAGTGTGTAGAGAAAGTCAACCATGCTCTTGATTGTAAAATAAATAAAAATAATCCAATGTTATATTATTCAACTATATAATATGGGGTACTACTAAAAATAATTCCCTAACTATCACAGGAATATACCTTAATATGTGATAATGGATCATGGTAAATCATATTATATTAACATAGAAGAAGAGGAATAATTAATTTGATTTTTATTGAATCCCATAATTATACATTTTTAGTATATTTTCATTGTTATAATGGTTATAAGAATTATGAAATTTATAAGGACTATACCAATGTTCATATCATTTATGGATTTTAAATCATATGTTGAACGGTGCGGATGACCTGGAAAAATGATTTAGTGGAAGGTTGAACTTATTAGAAAATACATTATTGAGGGAAATATATCCATTAAAATGTTTTAGATGTTTATATAATAATGTTTGGATAAAGATATTATTAATATAGATAAATTAAATTAGATAATTATGATTATATTGGGACTGATTAACGGTTTGTTGAAAATTTTAATTATTCTACCATTATTGGAGTTTACACAAAAAATATTTAAGGAATATATCCAATAATAATTGATTTACTTCCAGAATAAAGAATAAAACATGTTATTATTAAGGTTTTATGGTAATTTAGGTTATTATCATGTCTCAAGAGAATACATGATGAAGATATTGACACGTTTTGTATGTGATGATTAAGAGTAACTTCATTTTTCTAGGGGATTAATGATAAGTTAATTTTTATTATTTAATGAAATTATTTATAATTTTTTGGATTTTAATAATTTTTAAGGTCATATATTTATACATTAATGAAAAATTTTAATTTTACCTTTATATGATTTTTTAGAGATTCCTGTATTAGTTTTCCATATAGAGATTTGTGCATATTGGATAACTGGTGAAAATAAATTTTCCTAATAATAAAACGATATTGAAGAAATGATATATCATTATATTATGGAAAATAAAATACATTAAAATTAAATTTTAGAGATTTACTCATTAAAATCCTTATTGGATATTCATTTTATAGAGTCAGTGATCAATCTGAAATTGATCGAAGCACAACCATAAGATGAAATTAATCGTATCAAATAAAAACGTTTCAAGTAATTATATTTTAATACACTCATTTGTTGTAGGATATTTCCTCAAATGTTTTAAAATTATCTTCAAAACAAAAAATTTATCCTCTTACATTTATACCTCGGGAATAATATGGCCTTTTATATCATCGCATATTTATCGTTTGCAGGTCCTTACACTTCTATTGATCATTCATATTCTTATGAACTATGATATTATTAATTCTATTTTATTATTAATTATTACCATCCATGTTAGTATCATCACTTGAAATAGATAGTTAGAGACATAAAAACCAAGTTATGAATCCTTCCTACATCATATTCTCTCTTATAAAGATGATGTTTTATTAACACTATTTACGATGTGGGATTTCAGTAATATAATTTTCATATATCAAACCCTTAATTATTGAGATCATGTTAATATTTTGAGGTTGAAATTTATTTATGTCTGGTATTGTATAACACCCTGAAATGATAAAATATTAAAATTTTATTTGATAGTGTATGTGACACGCACCACCAATCTTAAACAACCGAGAGAATATATTTCATTTTTTTAATCTTTTTGTTAGTTTTAAAAACATCCAACCCTGATCATAAATGAACTGTAATATAGAATACCATTATAAAAAATATGATTAATTAGTGAGTATAAATATTACTAGTTAAATTTGAGATATTATGACTATCTATTTATTTTATTTAAAATAATAATTATTTAAAAGAAATAAAAATGGTTTCATAAGATTTTTTTTTTCATAAAATCGTTTAATCACTCATTAGGAACATAGTTTAAACAAAAAAAATCATATTTTATGAAATTTATTGAAAAAATAAACCTTGTTTTTTAAATAATCATATCAAAATTATTTTATGGTGAATTTTTGTTTTTTTCTAAATGTTTCATTATTTTATGAATTGTGAAATATACTATATTTGAATTGAAAACTTCATTTTCATTTAAATTATTTATAATGTTAAATTATATTTTTTAATATTCATTAAAGTGTAACTCATTGAATAATATATATATATATATATATATATATATATATTAATCAAATTTATGTTATATTAATAAATTATATGTTGATTTTTTATATTAAAACATTGTTAACTTTTAAACATTTTTTCACTGAAACCATGGTTTCTCATCGCGTGCAAGGGATTAATATTAAATTTTTTTTTACATTTTAGTGAATGAAATTTTTAAAAATGAACTCCTTATATAAAATAATAAAAATCTATCTTATATAATAATATCAACTTAATTTGTTACCATAAATAATTTTGAATAAAGTTAAAACCATTTACCACAGTTAAGGTAAAACTGGAATTAGCAAGGGGTGAACATAAAACATTACGGTTAAAATGACCTAAAAGTATTCTTAAATAAATTCTATAGCCATAAATCTGACCAATAATTTTTGAGTCTAATAAATACTCCATTTTGGATCTCTTTTCTTGTTAAAAACATTTATAAACTATTATATCTTCAAAAATAACATGCGGGCCACCCACCTCACATAAAAATGTACACCGACAATATTCTCTTGATCACACCTTAAAATGATTTTGGTTTTGAAATACATGACAAAATCACTTCCCAACTTTTATCCACTCATCCAAAAATCCTTATTTTCGTAATAAATCTATACTAGTAACGATTCTGGTGCAATAATAAGTAGGTTACCTAAATAAGAGGCATGATTCATCAACAATTGTCTTTTAATTTATTCCTTCCACCAACTACTTCAATTATTATTTGAAATTAATGATATAATTGAATGATTATATTAAATATACTGATTTTTTATTTTATTATGTTAATTAACTACAATGAACTATACTTAAATAAAATGGGTTATGAAATCATGATTAATGTGTACGGCGGACTACGACCTTGTGAAATGATGTCATTATTTTTTCTATTACCACCTATAATTTTTGGGCATTATGATAAATATAAAGTATATATATTATCATTATAACATAATTTTAACTCTTTAGTAATTATCTAAAATATATAAATCCACTTTCTATTTAATATTGGATATAATTGTGTCGCTCTTTTTTACTATGGAAAGCTGTCTAACAAAGCAATGTGTTTTTTTCAGTAGCGCTTCACATGCAAGGTAATATAGATAATGTGAATAAATATATTTGATATACATGAAATAATAGTTATATTAATGACATATTTATTATTCTTAAAATATAATATATCATTTTATTTTATTCCTTTTCTCTCACGTAGTGATGACAACATCGTCTGTGTTCATGTGGACTACCGCTTTCACAAAGCGATGTGACTCTATTTTCGACACCACAGAACATGGATGATATATATAAGTATATTTAATTAAAAAATTATATTAATTATACTTTTTAAAAGGTGAAATATGACTTACCCCCTTTCTAAAATGATCATTTAAAAATGGGATTGATTCCTATGTACACATAGGACATTCCATCTTCATGATCATAACATACTTTAGTTCTCAAAAATATCATTCATGATTTTTATCAAAATTAAAATTCATATATAAATATGAAAATTATTTCTAGTTTATAATTATTTAAATTATGTAACTATATAATATTCACAAGATTATGATATTTTCGAAAAAAGTGCAAATGATAAATTGAGGCAATTTATACTCCAAAAAAACAAAAATAATGAAATATTAATAATGTACATGTGATAAGAGGTTATAAAAGGATCATATATGCTATTATAAATATTAATGATGTTGTTTAATAAGAAAATAAAAATTTTAAATACACTAAGATGTATTTTAATACATGTTCATCCAAAAGGGAGCATGAGGTAACATATTTCATAAATTATTTTTCATTCATTATGTTAAACATCTACATCATTCATTATGGGGTTATAAGATTTTGTGAGGAATGAACATAAATTATTTTATGTTTTATATCCCATTTTTTTATTTTATTTAAATTTGATGAACAAAATTAATTCATTTATAAATCCCCACTTCAATTTTATGATCTTTGTAAGCATTTATTTCACAATCTCTTTCTAATCAATATTGTCTATTGTTTGATATTTTTTGATAAAAAAATTATGATTTATGTTGATATGTTAATTTTTGATATTTTAATGAAATATTACCTTTTTTAAATATTTTTACTTTAATTTTTTAGAAAATGATTCTATATACATTTGAATTTTTACTCTCTATAGTCTGAAATCATCTTTCACCCAAAACCATGTGTTCTAAAATTATTTTCAAAAATGTTTTTTCTTATATAAATGAATTATTAAATGAAAATTTATCCTATTTTACTATTTTTTTTAAAAATAGAAGAATTATTACTATCATTTTCCAAACAAATCACATTTTTATATACTGAAGAATTGAAAAGAATAGTTTTTGAATATGTATTGCATGGAGAGATTTCCCAAACATCATGAACACACAAATGTTTTAAATATTAATTTATAAGTTTTAACTAATATTTTAAAAGAATATTATTCTCAATTTTTTTTGAACATTTAGTTATAAACAGTGATGTTCAAAATTAAAAGGATATATCCCCCAAGAATGTTATTAATACCTTTTTAGGGTATTCCTATTCATTAATGGAAACAACCATTTATTCATAATTAAATGGGTAAATTTCTTATTGATACCCTCATTATTATTCCTCTATATGGTTTTTTATAATTTGTAAATGTAAAGTATTCACAAGAACATCTTTGATTTAATTTTTTCATTAAATTTCCCTTGAATTATTCATTATCATGTGCACATTTAATTTCCCCAAAATTGTCATATTATTTACCATGCATATATACATTTCATAAACCTTATATCAATTCTATATACTATGTTCTACATTGAATGAGATTTTTTTATCTTATAAAATAATTTTTATTCTATATTCCTTAATTAATATGGATATTTGATGGCAGGGAACATTGTTAATTAATTAAACCAATTATTTGATATATGAGTAATGCTTTGGACATGAAGAAATGGTTGGGACCTGGTGATACGTTCACCATTGATGAATTGTAGAGTCTCGTGAGACAAATCCTTTTTCATGAATTAGTTTAATGGGTTTCTACGAACCAGTTTTAAACTATCTTGAGGATAGATGTTGATTGTGGTGGTATCATGTACATGGGACATTTTTTCCAATAATTAAGCGTATCCATCCTTGAAAATTTATTTATTATTATTAACCATGTGTTTTTTCAATGATATTATCTCTAGATGCATTTCATTCATATTTTATTGACTAAAATAGAATGTGTGATTAGTTATTTACCTTTCCATATTAATTATTCATTTTCCATTTATGATTGAGATTTATTTATTAAATGGAATTTTTTTTCTATTATTTACATTCCCATTGATTTTGATATTAAATTATTTAAATGGAATTTTGTTAACATAATTACCTTTTAAAATTGTACATTCTTTATTGATTATGATTCATATATTCTTCATAGCTTCTACTATAATTAACCATTATAAAGAATTTGGGATCACCCTTGTCTTGTTTCAATTCCCCATGATTCTAGGAAGTGTAATATGATATATGTGAAAACATATACTAGAGGGAATAATTTTATTCTCAAATAAAAATTACATTTTTCATTACTGTTTTGAAATGTAATATAAGAATCAATAATTTAATTATTTTACCAATACTACTAAGCTATTTGTTTCTTTAGGATACAATTCCTTATATCCTATGAAAATGTTAAAAATCAGACAACAGCACTAGGTTACTAGGTTTGGGAACTCTATAGTTGGTATTAGGTGAAGTCTAGTAGAAACCATGGGTACTAGATTTAGGAAAAAATAGTATTTGGATCTTTAATCTCTAGTAGAATTTGATTATAATTAAATAAATACATCGTAATGTTTTGGTAAGGTAGAGATTTTGTCTTTTTCTAGAAATAAATCCCTATATGGATAATGTAATTGTACATGGTTCTGGAACATATGTACGTAGGGGTAACAACTCATAAAATGGTGCATTAATCTTACCTGATAATTATCTTGTGTAATAAAATGGGCCTTACTGTTTCCCTTGGATTGACACAGCTGAGGGACATCCTTATGATAATTAATATTTTAATTAAATTAAATTATGAAGGATTTGAAAATAATGATATACCAAAAGAAACCATATTTCTGATTATAAGATTATTTATGCATAAATCTTAAAATTTATGTTATATATTTCACTAAAATTATTATTATGCATTATGCTTCAGAATGATATGATCTAATCAAGTGTATTATATTATTTATAAAGGTAACATAGAATAAAGAATGGGAACTACATCAATGCACTTAGTCCCAATTGTAAAAATGAGCATTTCATTAATGGGATTAAGAATATATTTTAAAGGGAACATGTCTCCCAAACATTCTCAGAGTATGAGGACATAATATCATGTTGTAAAAAATAGTGAAATAATTATCTATGAATTATTTCATAAAATGGAATCAACAGAAGGAGAGGCCAGTAGATAATAATATTGTTAAAGGGAATAAGTGAAAGTAGAATTTTCTAATATGGGTCACTTGTAGAAGGAAACACCTTTTAACATACTTTAAAGGGAAATTATTTTCCTATAAGTGTGTTGAGAAATATACCCATGATCATGATTGTAATGGAAATTAAAACGTTTTGAATATTCAATGCTTCACCTTTAAGGTGATAAATATCTACAAAAATTAATTCCCCACCTGTTAAAGGAATATACCTCAAAATAAGCTTATTGTTCTGGTTTATGATTATTATATTTCCAAAGAATAATTGGAATAATTAATGTTATTTTGATTAGATTCAAGAAATGTTTCATTTGAGTATTTTATAAATGATATCCTCCTTATATAAATTGAGAAATGTATTAGGATTGTATTGTAGTAATTTTTCATTACGGAAATGAATGATTGTATTAAATGGAACTGATGAAAATGAAATATTATTCCGTTGAAAGTTCATCATTTTGGAAATCATATTATTGTGCCAAATAACACCCTTAATATGTTCATTACATTGAAATAATGATTTTTGGTTAAATAGATGATGGATTTGGATAATGTAAATTGGATAGTACTCACATCCTTGGAATAGAATAGGGGTTTATAAAAAAGTGGTTTCTGTTATCATTAATGGTGTTTATTATATTTTTAATATATCCAAGAATCTAGGATTTATATAATTAATGAAAATACTTATTGGTTTCTATAATTTTGTAGTTTAATTTAGTTTATTACCATGATTTAATATAATTCATGATGAATGTATTCACAAGTCTTCTAGGTGATGATTGAGATCTACTTCATGTTGTTTGGGGGATTAATGATAATTTCATTTTGGAAACTTGGTGAGTTAACTTCTAATGTTTTTGATGTTATCATTTTGTACATTTTATGAGGTTATCAATTTCATAAATAGTTTAAGTTTAGATTATGATAAGGTTTATGAGATTATTATGTTACTTCACCATATGGAGATTTAGGAATATTTGAAAAATATTTCTAACCATTTTTTCATATTAATAAATAGATATCGAAGGAATGAAATATTATTACAATAAAGATATTATGATTTTTTATAAGTAAATTTTAGTGCCTTAGGTATAAAAAATAATTTTGGGATATTCATTTCAAGGGGTAATTGATGAATGATTAATTTATCGAATCACATCAAAAGGATAAAGTTTACTTAAGAAATAAAAATATATAAATTAAGTATATTTACATATATTCATATATTTTAAAACACTACCTCAATAATAGAAAAAATATCATCAAAAAATTATATTGTTGCATTCAAACTCAATCAATCAAATTTTCTTTTAAATAATCATATATTTTTGGTTTTTAGGTCCTTAACATTCCACTAATCATTAACATTCTTATGAACAATGACCTTTTCCATTCTCTATAATTATTTATTATATTCTTCCACGTACATATCAAAACATTACACTAATTTTATATAACTTATAAACCTAGTTATGTGACCAATTTACTTCACATTCCCTCTTATTAAGAGGATATATTTTTAACTATTTTTATGGTGTTGATTTTGAAAAAAAAAATTAAATGAAAACCCCCTAATTACAGTGATCTAGTGAAAATTATGAGAACATGATTTATATAACGTGGGTATAATGTAACATGTTAAAATTATTGAATAATAACATTGTATTCAATATCATACGTGACATACAACATCAATCTAAACTACCAATGAAATATATTTATTTAAATTTAATCTCTTAGATAGCTTTTGCGACGTGAAACCATAATCCTAAAAAAACCATAATATAGTTTAACATTATAAAAAGCTATTAAATTAGATGTCCTGAATAGTGCTAACTAAACCATGAATATTATGTTTATATACATATGATGAATATAATAATAATAATTTAAAATAAACAATATTTTTTTTTAGATAATTATTTTTTTTCTAAAAGACAGTTTAGTCGAATTTTTTGAAAAAAATATAAAATTAATTTTTTCCAACTTTATAACATTTATTTGAAAAAATTAACAATATTATTTATATGATCATATCAAAATTATCTTACTATTAATTTTATTCATTTTTATAAAATAGTTTTTTAATGAACTATGAATAATATTGAATTCTAATTGAAAAATGTTATCTCTTTACACTGTCTAGAATATTAATTTATATTTTCAATTGATTTTAATGTAAATTTAGATCAATTATATATCTATTAAGCCAATTTAGTTTTTTAAAATAATTTTTAAATTGAATTTTTAAATAAAAACGTTTTTTAATTTTGAAGATTTTATTTTTTAAACCCTAATTTCTCAATGTGATAAAAGGATTAATTTTAAATTGAATTTTCCCAATTATTTTAATGGATTTTTTAAAATGGATTTAATCATTGGAATCTTCATAATTTACAATATATAATATTTTTAAAATTTATATTTATCCAATATTAATAGTAAAATTTGTAACAATTATTTTCTATAGGTAACAATAGATTCTTCCAATTGGACCTATTTTGGGAACAAATCTAACATAGGAAGGATTTTGATGTAATCTTATAGAGGTTACCCTAAGAAGAGGTACCATTAATGAATGAGTATTTTTATTTTGTTTCATTATCCTTCATTTTACATTATTTTTAAATATTTATGATGTTATAACATAATTATATTATATATAATTAGAAATTATTATTTATGTTCATCATCAAATATCATCCCTGTATCTATAGAATGGATTATTAAATCAGCATTTGATTGTATGGTGGACAATCACCTCATGAACCAAAGTCATTTGTTTTCCAATTACCAACACTCACATTGGGGTATTATGATAGATAAAAACTATTTCTATGATATTTATAATATAGTTATCAAAATGGAGGCATCATATCATTTATACCATTTTAATTTATATTCTATAGGGGATATGATAACGTCACCCTTATGTACAGAGGAATATCACCTCACAAAGTGATTTGATTTTTCCCCTAACCTCTTCCATGGAAGGTAATACAAATATAATTGATAAATATATGTGGTATAAATTAAATTATGATAATATTAATGAAATATTTACCATTATAAACATATAATATATCTTTTTTTCTTATATTTTCACTAACTTAAAAATTATAACATTGTTCTTGTAAAAGTGGACTTCCTCCTTCATTAAGATATGTGACTCTATTTTCATTACCACACCACATGGATGATATATATAAGTATATTTAAGGAATTAATATATAATAATGAAAATTTTTTAAAGATAAAATATTTCATACTACCTTTCCATAAGTATCGATGAAAAATGGAAATGTTTTTCTTGCGTTTATATGTCCTACCATCTCAATTATCATAACATATGTAATTTTAAAAAACCATATTTATTGATTTTAATTAAAATTATTTATGATATATAAATATGAAAATAATCTCATGGAAATTGTATTTTAGTTTATGGAAGTATATAATATTCTCCAGAACTTGTTGTTTCATGAAAAATCATAGATAAGAAAACAAAGCAATTAACACAAGATGCAATGAAAGTAATGAAATATTATTAATGAATGGGTGATAATATTTTATAAAATTAACATATATGATGGTATAAATATTAATATTGTTTCTTTATAATTTAATATCATGTTTATAACCCCTATAAATGAGGATGAATCACAATCAACCAAAAGTAATTCTGGGGTATGAGATTTCATAACCCAATTTCCATTAAATGGGTTAAAATTCTACATCATTGACTATGTAATGCTTAGATTATGTTTTTAATGACCTTTGAATATTGTATGTTTTATTTACACTTTTTTTATGGATTTACATTTCATACATATAATCAATTCACTTATTAATCTTTGCTCCAAAGTTATGGTCACTATGAGGGTTTATTTAATAAAATCATTTTAATAAATATTTTTTTTATTATTATAACACAGTTTAATAAACCCATATAATGTTATCATTTACTAGTTATTAATTATATTTTAATGTAATATTTCTATATTCACACACTAGGGTACTTAAAATGTTATATAAAAGATTCATAGGAAAATTTAACTTTATTTCTCTCTTCAGTCAAAAACATTTTTCTTCCAAACCCACATTTTATGAATTTATTTTTAACCTTTTAAAATTGATTTAATAATTTTTTTTCCATTTTGAATTATTTAAAAAATAAATAAATCTTCATTTCATTTTCCAAGTAATACACTTTTGGTTTTTCCTAAAAAAAGTTAACAGAATTGTGTTTTTAATATTTACTCTATGAATAAAATTTCAAACCATCAGGAAAACATAGATTTTTTTTACCATCCATTATAAAATTTTATTATTATTTTCATTTAAATATATTTTTAATTTTTATTGTGAAATTTTAGCTTTAAAAAATTATTTTCAAAATAAAAAATATATTTTCCATAGTAATTTTAATAATGACCCTTTTATTGTATTTTTATTAGTCAATAACAACAACACATTATTATAAATCCAATGAGTATATGTTTTATTAATACCATATTTATTCTTCCTATAAATGGTTTATAATCATTTTAAAAATTGACATAATTTAAATTCAATTCCTTGAATCATTTTTGTATTAATTAACTTTCCCTTGAATTATTCGCTTTCTAGTGGAAATTGAGTTACCCCTAATTATCCGTATTATTTATCATGGATATGTTTATTTCATAAAACATATATCATTTCTATATATGGTGTTCTAAATTGATAGATATCTTTTTATTAGGGGAAATATTTATAACTATGTATTATATTCTCAACAAGGATATTTTATTAGAAGAAACATTTATTATGGAATAAATTGATTATTTTATTTGTGAAAAATCATTTGGACATGATGATATAAGTGGGAATTCACAATAATAGGCATTTTATGATATGATATTCACTATCAGAGGACCTGATTTGTTCCTAGTACAGTGCTCCATGCTCCTACAATGAAATTCATTTCTTCCCTTTTTGGTGTTCATATAAATTTCATATGCAACATGATGCTCCTACTACAACTATTTGTTTCTGTTTCCCTAAACATTTACATCCCTTCCAAAGTCATTAAATTATTTGGATGCTTTGAATCATAGTGATTCAATTTATTTTCTCCAATATAAAAATTAACTCAGTGTTCCATTGTATTTATTCTTGTATATAAATATAATTTGATATCTCCAACACACTAGTAGAGTGGACATGGATCGATATTAGGGAAGCTTTTTGCTGAAAACATCCTGTTGTGTTCAAATCATGGATTTGTTTCTTTATTTCCTTCAAACGTATGGGTCTCTCTCTAAATATTATCATTAGTGTAGTAAAGAGGGATTCATGGACCCTTATTCGACATCTCATGAATTTTCTAGAATTAAAAAGGGTATTGTAATAGTAGATAAGGAAGTTATTTGTGACCTTATTCTAGAAAATTCCTTTAATAAATACTTAAGATCGAGAAAGGACGATCCAATGGTCGCTTAAATATTCAATCGATTCAATGAATACCTAGTTCACTCAAGTAATGTAGAAAAAAACAGTCTGTGGACAGTGGAAATAGAGGGAGTGAGTGTTGTATCAGTACTGGAAAACCACCCCATCACAATGAATTTCAAATATTAAGTTGTGGATGTGAGGGATATCACTGAAAATACTCCCACAATGGTGGTGAAAGTAACAAATAAAGGAGTCTCAATGGGTTACAAGAGTTGGTATAATTTTATGTGAGGTTATAAGGAATGAATCACTATTCTGTATTGGCACAATACAAGATCATGCTCGAGTTTAAATCTGAGAAATCGATTTGATTGTCTCGGGGATCTTACTTTGGAACAATATTGGTCCATTATTGTTATTCATTCTAATTAGGGGAAAGGATTTCTCCAATATGAATATATGGATGATGTGCTTTACAATAATTCAGGTGAAAATGAAGAAGGATTCCTTGACCAGGGGCTTCACAACCCAAGGAGGAGGAAGTGAAGCAAGGGAAATATGGGACTTGGGGATCTTCATTCTAGTCAGGGGGAAGAAAAAAATAGAGGAGATATTATTATTTTATTCAAAACCCCATAGAGATCTTCTATTCAATGAATTTGAGGCCCAATAGTAAGGACTATGAACCCAAGTAAAATTATCATGAACCTGACTCAAGAGTTTTTAAGGATCACAATCTAGAAAATGATGTGTTGAGTGTTCCTAATTAAGGACAGGATAAATCAGCGGGTGCAAATCTTGGGAATATTTCAAGGATTTTCAATCATAATCAAGAGTCAGATAAAGAGGTTGGGTATAATGGGGAAATGTGGGAGCTTATTATCCACTCAAAGGAAGAAATACCTGATGATTCATTTGAGATTAAGGCCCCTATTGTGGTAGTAGATCATATGTACAAGCGATATTTATAAGTTAAAACAAATAATGAGATGTGAAGTTGGATCAATAAAAAGGATCTCATCCTTATAAGAGGATTTAATTAATGGAAGAGAAATGTAGAGTACATTAAAATTAAGGAAGAGATGTCCTATTGTTTTTATGATCTTATCAAGGGCGATACAGAATCAAAGGTAAGATCTCTTTAGTAAAACTTATTTAGGGATAGCTCTTTGTATAGGATCATATTTGATTTTAATAGTTCATCTATTTATTTAGGCATCTGAATCAATTTATTTTAACTCTATAGTTTCTCACTTTTCTCATTAAATTTTTGTGAAATAATAAAAATTTATTTTTCAGTCATTCATTGACATGTATCAGGAAACATATCAGTTCGATGTACATAGTAAATTGCAGTTCTACCCATCAATTTTGAACATGATAGATGGTATATCATTTGGTAAGTGATATCATGTACCTAATACCTGATTTCCAATAATTAATTACTTACTTCATTGAGAATTTTGTTATTATTATTATCCATGATATATTTGTAATAATATTATCTCAAGATTTCTTTTATTATGAGTTTATTGATTTGAATGGAATATATGTTCTGTTATTTACCTTGCAATATTGATAATTCTTTATCCAATTTTTATAATCATGTTATTAATTAAATTGGATGTGTTTTTATTTATTTACCTTTCTATTTTTATGAAAGACAATTACAAAAATGTAATGTGTATTCAGAGTAGGTTCACTCACCAGAGTAGAGACAAATGGATTTTTCAGAATGAGAGGGTATGGATATGCCATCGAGAATAGTCTGTGCTCTCACGAGAAGCTTATCCAGATGGCCATGCAAAGGTATAGATCTACTTTCACGTTGCAGATGTAGAGGAGGGGCAATTCCTTTTAGATATTCTGGTTTAATTCCCTAAGAACTTCAGGTTATATAATCTAGTAAGCCTATGTGACATGTAATATCTAAGACTACGGGCCTTGTAAGGTTTCCCCCTCATCCCTTGAAAGGGTGATTGTCAAAAATCAATAAAAATAAAGGTCTTCGGTCCATTTAGGGAGGTAAATATTTACATTTCCTAATTTTTCATTTCTTATTGATTATGATTCATTTATTGATGATAGTTTTCAGTATAATTAACCCTTACAAAGAATACTTGGTCAATATTTTTTTTCATTTCCATAGTATTCCGTAAAGTGTACTATGATTTATGTGTCAGGATATTCTATAGGAAATAATATCATTCTAAAAAACATCTTTTTTTTAAAATTTAATTCATGAATCATGTTTGAAATTAGTTTATCAAGACAAAAAATATAGTAGGTCCTTCAATATGTGATTCCTTATAAATTATACTAGTGTAATTAATTCAAAATTGGATACAAGTTACTAGGGCCAGGGTTGTTATACAACTGGTATGAGATTAGATAAAAGACATCACCTATAGTGAGAGGGTGGTTGTATGAGAGGGGATATGAGACCCACCTAAAATATGATGGTGTGGGTATGGGATGTGGTATGATTCGTCAACATTAGTGAGAGTGGAGTGGGATGATATGTGATATTAAACATCTCCGTGAGTGAGAGTTTGGTGGTATGAGTTTTATTATGAAGCCTCACCTTGAGAGGGAGGTTAGGGGTATGATGCGAGATGTAAGACCACACCGAGAGTGAGAGTGTAGTTGAATGAGTTAGGACCTGAGACCTCACCCTAGTTGAGACTATTTTGGTTTGAGATGTGATATAACAGCTCATCCTATGTTAGTTATTTGTATTATGATAGGTTACATGAGGTCATGAATTGGTATAGGACCTTACCCTAAGTGAGATGAATTTTTAAAATACTCCATTTTTTGTCACTTCCCTAAACAATGGGTATTGGACTTCGATTAATTATGTCAAAACCTTTTACAATATCATTAATCAAATAATGTAAGGTAAAATTACATGGATACCTAGATATCACATAATAACCTGACAAGATTTCTTCAGTTCTATTTTTTTCAGGAATTCAATCATTTTTTATTGTGTTTTTTTTTAGTAACACCATTCCTGGTTCCCTATTAAATTATTTTTCACATTATTCATAGTAAACATTGTCAACATTTATAGCTTCATTTTTTAAATTCATGTGATCAGTTGTATAATATTTCATATTAATATAGCTAGATGATAATTTGGGAGACTATTCAAAGAAAATATCTGGGTTTTCAAGTTAATTATCCTACATAGGATTCTTCAGTTTTTTATATTGATTTTTTGGTAGGATAAACTTGTGAAGTATGTATGTATGTTGACAATGTGTGTGATTATTTTGTAGAATATTGATATTTAATATTTTTTATTGCTACATATTCAAGGAAATTTTTTTATTTGTCTAATATTTTTTGGGATATTTTTTATTTTTGAAATGTTTTTTTATATTATATAGAGTTCAAACTCCCTATTCTTGTTATAGACTCTAACCACTAGTCATCAGCCTATGGTATATATTCAATCAAATTTGAGGTTATATATTGTGTTCTCTGAAGATTTTTATTTGTGTTTTTTAGGTCATTTAAAAATAGAATTGAGGAACTTATTTTACAAACTTCTTTTCTGGTAGAATTAGTATATACATCATAGAGTGGTAAGAAGATGGGAAATAAATAATATTAAAGAATCTATAACACATTTTTGGTGGAATCCCAAGTTAGTATGTGTATGGAATTGTTATTTCTTCTTTTAACAATTTTTATTATGATATTTATTAAATTTTTGTGATCTAATTGGTGATATTTATATGTTTACTCTTATCCTAGGGTTTTACAAATGTGTGATTTCATGTGTTATTATAGTTTCATAGGTATACATATAAATGTGTGTGAATTCATTCCTAGGATAAGTGGTCTTAAATATGGTAAATAGTTTTGGAAAATAGTTTTTGTAAATGATATATTTTGAGAAACTATTTTTGGAAATGATATTCAGTTTACTAGTGAATCAAAAATAACTCATTCGGTGTTTTCTAAAATACCATATAAGTTTAAAAATTATTTTAAATTTGAATTATTTTTTTTAACTGGATTAATTTTTCAATCATTTTTTTTGTTCTCATAGTTGATGTCATACCCATAGTGCATAGGATTATGTTGTTAATATCTTGGTATTTTTGGAATATTATAGTGTTTCGAAGAAATTAATTTCTTGGAATGGGATGTTTTGGTTGAGGATTACCCTTTGAGAGACTCATGGTTGAAAATTATGATTCATTTAGGTAGTTGGTTCTCTTTAATTCGGAATAGGTGGTTTTTGATAGGGATATGATTTCTCTTAATGCAAGGCACTAATTTGTTTATCCTTCACTATGTGGGATGTGAAATACAGAAATGATGTGTTTTTTTGGGGATTATTCATTAGTAGTAGTAGTTAAGGGTCATCCAGGTCAATCTATTTCTATTATAGATAACATGACATGATTATTTTAAAAATAAAAAAATTTATGACTGAGTTTCCCTGTTTTGATGAGCATGGCATGAGTGAGGAATTATTTATGAATAGTTGATATTTTAGAGGAAATATACCTATGGGATTATTGTAAGGATAATTTCATGTTTGAGAGTATGAAACCATCCATATTTCTAGTGATCTTATTCGTGGAAGGTTTTTGGTTAATAGAATGTTTTTGTGTTGTTGAGCTTAATTTGTGAGTGAATGATGTTGGAAACTGCTATGTGATGGATGTTTAATGATTCATATCAGGTCCCATCATCATTCCATATACAGTGATTCACTTGTAATGGATGATATTTTTGGTGCATTCAGCAACCTAAAGGAATTAGGATAGGTTCTTAGCTAAAGTGATGGATATGTTTGTAGTCAGGTGAGAATATAAAATTGATATCTAGGATTTTAATGTTAATTACTGATTTCACCATGAATTAAGCATAATATATAGTGTTGATAATTGGTTTTTTGGAGATAACATGCATAGTAATAAAAAGAATAAATTTAACATTTGATTTTTTATTAAACATTATAGAAACATTTCATATGGTAACTGAAAAAAATAAATTTTATGAAACCTTTTTTGTATAAGAGAACATATCATATGTTATTGGTGTGGTTTAAGGTAAATTCCATTCTAATGAAATATGACAGGTATATCTAAATAAATTTTATAAATGACATATGTGTTTCAAATCATTCGTGATGTATTAGAAATGGATGATACGAATTAATAAATAGAATGAAATATTTCTAAAGAAATATGGCCTTGATAAATAATGTCAAAGGAATGACTATTAGGATCTAATTTAAATTTATGAATGAGATGTGGAATTGGGTTTTGATGGATTTTCCTAGTATTGGGATCATTATATATGCATTTTAGGGATGAGAATCCTTATTTGGGGGGGTTTATGATGACCCAATACATTACAAGTATGAAAATTTAGGGGGAATTTTAATTTTGAAAAATGTGGAAGAGGTTATTTTGAGGTTTTAGATTTTGACAAAAAATGAGTAATGTGACACCTCTATGAGGTGTTTCTATGTGTGTTAGGGTGTTTATTGAGGGAATACATTTGGTGTTAAAATGGACTTTGGCCAACATCGTTATATTAAAATTATACCACTTACATAGTGAGACCCTTATAAGCCACTAACACCAAGATGTCTATAAGGTACCATGTGGCCTCCAACTCGGTACCCAGTAGAAATCATATAGGGTTTAAATGATTTTATAAAAAAAATTATTTTAAGTTCCATACCTCCCCCCATCCACCTTCCCACCCTTGGTTATCTCCCAACTATTCCCCATTCTCCTCATCTTCCCCTTATTTACCACACTATTTTCACATATCAAAGAGCTCCCAAATTTCCATCTCTCAATGAATAATAATTTCATCTAATGAAATATGATTCTCTTAGTTAGACCATGGTAATCCCTAAGGTCTCTCTAAGTGATTCCATATGCTTATAATTATTTCAATTTAAATCTTAAATTAGGTCTTATTTTATAGATTTCTTGATTTCTTATAAATAATGTCAAACTAATCTATTATATAAAATTTGCAACACTGTGATTATTTATAAAATATATCTCTAAAAATAAATTTTATGAAAATTTATTTTCATGCATGTTATATGTTTTTATCTCAATTAATCAAATTTACCAATCATAGTGATTTATTTTGATGATATTTCTATATTATATATTCCCTAAAAATTTTTAGGTATCATTTAATTTGTTTTTCTAATAATTGGATAAGAATATATCTTGTTTTATGTTTAATAATTTATTTTTTCTAAAAAGATTTTTTGGTCATGTCTTTCACTCTTTTCATAAAAATGATTACTTAAACTTATTAAAATTAAATTTGATAAAATTTATTGCATATTTGACTCAATATTTTAAATTTTTTTAATAAGTTCCCTTTTATTATTAGGCTTTATAATCATGGTAAAATTTTCCATCCTAGTAAAGGGTAGATCAGGTTAACTGAGGTTAAAACTATGTGATAATGCCATAAGTGTTCATCGTAATTATTATTATCTGAATTTAATTATAAACTTATCACCTTATGATAAAATCATATTTTTTTAATGAAAAATTGTCCTTAAAGATGACATATATAATGTTTAAGGAAAAGAAAGTTACAAAATGCCACTCTCTTAGTTCTAAATATATTTTTCTTATGTCCAAATAGGGAAAAAGTAATGAATGAATATAAAAGTTTATTATAATAATAATGGAATAATTTTAATTATTGAAATTTATTATTTATTATTATTAGTTATAAAATTACCTTATATTCATATGAATTGCTAATACATGTTTTATTCAATTAATAAAAAATATAATAAATGATTTAAAAAAATCCAAGTCATATAATTAGAGTGGATAATATTGTTCCACAATTTTTATAGATAAATATGAAATATTAGAGTTCATTAAATGGATTATACTCAAATTCAAAAAAATTATTTATATCAATTATCACAGATTAAATTAATTTTTTCAATATTGAAAAAAATGATAATTCATTAAAATAATGTCAAACATTATTATTTAAAAAAATTGAAACAGAAAAAGGTGGATATTATTCGGGAAAAAAATTCTTTTAATAAAAATTTATGAGACAATTTTCAAATTTAATTAAAAATTATAACCCTTTAAGAGTGAAAAATATGTTATATCATTTAATGTTAAAATTAGTTAATTATGGAGTTAAACCAAATTGTATGATTTAAAACACCTAATAAAGCAGTCACAATTTTTTTGTTAAGGGGATTTCAACCCCATAAAAATGCATCTTGGAATCCTGAATCATTTGGAAAAAAATTTCATGAATTTTAATTTATTGTATTTTAATTCTTTATGAAATACCAAGCATACCCAACACCTCTATTATAAAAGGGCACATCTCCTCTCTCTTTTTTAATTAAAATTGTGCTTATGGGATACAAAAACCAATATATTTTCTATTTTAAACATCCCTATTGAAATTATATAGTTTTTATTCTTTCAAAATGACCAACACTATGGTCCATATAGGAATATTTAAAGGAGTTGTTTCAATTAACAGGCAATCTTTTTAACCAGAAACTTTCTTTATAATTCATATTTTACCACATATAAATATATTATATTATTCAGAAAATTATATCTTAAGTTTTATTATTATTCTTAAAAGTTACTATGGTTTTTAAAACACCTTTATTCAACATCGTTCCATTAAATGGGTAGTGAAATTATAACATGTGTGTGTATGGATTACCATCTCCAAATAGCGAGAAAAATCATTTTCCATTACCTCATTTCATGGATGGTTTTTATGGGGCTTTTAAATATTATAAATGATATTTATTTCATAATTAGACTTATTTAATGATAATATCATATCTACCTTCTTCCAAACCAGTGTGTTTGAAACTGATAACGTTGCACGTGGGTATGCGTGGACTACAACCTTTATAAAGAGATGTGGTTCGTTTTTCACTTCTGTTTCACATGGAAAGTAATAATGACAGGTATTATAAATATATAATATATATATTATATAATAAATATTTTGAAATGTTAATAATTATTTACATTTATTTTTATTCATCTACGGGGAAGCCAAAACATCATTCATGTGTATGTATAGCATATTGCCTCCCTAAACAGTGTAATTCATTTTTCTATATATAAATTTAATTATTAAATATAATATTATAATGAATATATAAAATATTTATATCATGATTAATATTTTTGAATTTATTTAACTAGGATCAGTTTTAAATGACCATAGCTACAGAAACAAAATTATTTTGAACAAATGAAATAGTTAACACAAGGAAATGATGATTTTAGCCAAGGAGTATGGTTAGTTAGGTTTTGAAATTATATAAAACTATTATATATGATATTTTAACTATATAAACTATTTTTTAATAGATTTATATTAAATAACAATTTATTATACCAGATTTTTGAATATGTACGAAGAAAGGTGAGGCTTGAGGTAAGGAAATTTCATCTCACTTTTATTTCTTCTGGGACACATTCCATGTTCACCACATCATTAGATCATTTTGTGTATGTACATAAAAAATGATTATTTATTATTATTATAATAAAAATTGTGTTAATATAAATAAACATATTCATTTATCTCTTTCATGGGGCTTGTGATTCAATAATTATGAAATAGGTAAGGGATTTATGTTTCAATCATATCTTAAATCTGGAATATTTTTGATCAAATTATATTCAAGGAAATTAGAAGATCTTTATCTAATAAATTATTTTAATTTTAATCATCCTCTATTTACTTATAAAAAATACATTTTTTTCATTTCATTTTCATCACATAATGTACTTCGAATATTGATGGATTTTTCTACGGAAAAAACCACTTTATTTTTCTCTTCATTCAAATTCGAATTTTCTTATATATACATATTTTATTAACGTTTTTTCATTAGTTTTTTAAATATTTCATTATGTGTTTTTAAATTCATTTTTACCCATTATTTAATTTTTACAATAATATTTAAAAGTAGTCTTCTTGTTGTTTTATGAATGACATACTTTCTACAAAACTGAGAATGTAATTTTTTCTTATAACTTATTCAACAATAATGGAATTTACCAAGTCAATATCACCCAATGATTTGAAGATTAGATTAAAATATTCAAAAGTTAGTTTCAAAAAAAATTCCCATTATAATTTGACAAATTTTAGGATTTTTAAGAATTTATTTGAAAATTGAATTTTTATTTTCCACGAGAATATGGTAAATGGAATTATATAGTAATTCGATTAACAATGGAAAATAAAATTTCGTTTTTTTTATGTTTTACTTGGGATATGATCGAACTATACCATGATTATTCTTTATATATTTTTTTATTATTATTATAATTATGATATGTTTATAAAATACATTTATTTTCTATGGGATACATTGTGATGAGATTATAAAATATTTATGAAACCTCTTCTCTTTTCATTGGTGTTTCTATGATGATATGATGAATATTTAATGAATTTGTGGCATACATATTTATTTTTTAAAATATGTGATGTGTGGTATCATAATTATATATCCCATTAATTCATTTTTTAATGTTTTATATATCATTAGATAACAATGGGAAACAAATCAATGTGTTTAATCAATTATAGGAAAATGGTCAATGTGCTTGATCCATTTTCAGAACAATTTGATGTGCTTGATTTTTTAGTGGAATCAAGTCAATATACTTTATCCAATTTGGGAAATAGGTCCTGATACTTGATCTTTTGTGATTCTAAGGAATTTTTAGAAAACAATGACATATTAAATTGTTTATATATACAAGTGATGATTACACACTATAATGACATGAACTTATAATTCATGATTGATTTATGATGATTTATAAATATTATGATTCATGTCTTTTGAGATGATAATTCTTTATGCCTTGACTCATGTTTATACTCCCTAACACATTGTGTATAAATAATACCTATTAGGTTTAGGATCTCATTCCCTTATTATTATCTTAGGATTTTATATAATAATTGATTCATTTCTATTGTGTTTACCCTTACTAGGCATTTTATATCTCCCTTTATTATGTTATCTTTCCCTAGGTTATTAAGAAATTATGGTGTAGGTTTTGTCTATGAAGTGAACCAAATGGGAAGATATTTATGAGGGATATATAATATCCTTCATGAAACAATAAGACTATGCATCTAGTTTCCAAAAACACTTAAAAATTAAGATCCTTGGGAATATATTACTATAATTTATTCTATATTAATATAAAATGATGTATTAATTATGTATGAAAATCATGGGCATTTATAGTTAGTATCATAGTAATATTTAGTTGAACTTTGGAAAATCAGTTGGGAAAACATGTATGATAACCCCATGGAGTATTATATGTATAGGATAACATCCTAATGTTTTGGTCATGATCATTTTTAAATAAGGATAAAACTAAGGTATCAAAGATTTTAAATATGGTATATTGATTTATACATCATAATAATTATTTTTCATGATTAATAACTTTGATTAATGAGTTGTGAAGATCTAAAAAACTAATTTAGTTATAGTATGTAATTTAAGATAGAATGATGAAGTTATGGAGGTAATAGGTACACTTAAATATTTATATATCATATTTGAGATTTATTATTTTAATTATTATTTATTAATAAAAATATCACTGAATTATAATTCATATCCTTAATGATTAAATGTTAAATTATCCAAGGAAACCCCTAGTGGTGTGATTATTCTATCTCATGTAAATGATTCATCTCTGATTGAATTTTTTAGGAATGTGATTCATATAAATTCAATACTTCTCTATATAATTGAATTTTATGTGATTCTATACATGGGTCTCATTTATTTATATATATACAATATCAATTTTTGATGAAGGTAACTTTTATTTTTCATTCCATATGATCCTATGATTATTTATCGGTGTGATGAAAAAAACAAACTTTCAATAGAAATTAATTATATCTTGTAGATCATAATTCTTATTCATTAAGGCCTTTTATCTCACATTTTTTGATCGAAAATCAACATTAAATATATAAGAATTATTTTTTAAAATGTTTTCTGTTTTTTTAATTGATTTTTTCTAATCATCTAGTGATTTATGAAGTTGATTCTTCAATAAACCTCATACCTATCAATATACCTATTTCAATGACTGTATATAATAGACACAATTTTTCGGAAATAGTTAAAGAATAAACTACAACATAATCGTTACAAGGGATTTATTCATCAAATCTCATCACTATGGGGTGAAAATTTACTTTTGTTAAAAATAAATAAGGATCAACAAAACATTTTATTAATTATTTAGAACATAATAATATCACTATCAATATCATTTTTCATTCTATATTGATGGAATATTTGATCAACTTTTGAATCCCAATACTTTTTATAGATGTACATTCATTCTAGATATCGTAAATTGGGGGTTAATAATGAATATATAACAAATATTAAATTTATGATAAGGTATAGAAAATATGAATATATATAGATGTCATTTTGTCATATAGATTCCATAGATATCTTCATAGTTTTAATGAATAGAGCCTTTATATATAACCATGATCTATTTTTGTTAGTGTTTCTAAATGGTTTTATTATATGTTCTAAGTTTAAAGAAGAGAATGAAGATCATTTGACTATTGTATTTAATACCCTATAGAAATAAAATTCTGCTGAAAATATAATAAAATGTTAATTTTGGACTCATAAAGTTTCATTTATGGGTTATATAATCTCATGTGTGGGTATAACGATAGATCATTGTATTATAAAAGTTATTGGGAGATGGTCTATAATATACATGGTAAATGAGATCCTCATTTTCCTTAGGTTAGATTTATATTACTAAATCATTTTGAGATATTCTTTATGGTTTTCTAATACACACACCATGTTGACTTTGAATGGAGTTAATTTCTTCTGGATAGTTGAGTGTGAATATAATGTTAAGGATGTGAAGAAAATGTTTTGTAGTGTAGCTATTAATATACTACCATATAGTAGATAATGTTTTGTAATATATATTAATAAATTAAATAATGGAATGAATTCTATCCATATGAATAATTATTTGGTGATAAATTATTCCACCCATTAAGTGAAGGTCCATTAGAAAAAAACAACAACACATTATTAAGATATATCTATAGTACAATTTTAAATGAAGAAACAGAGACACCATCATTATAGAGAAAGAAATGATATATATATTTATCCTGAAATAGTAAATTATATATTCACATAAAAAGATTTGTACAATCATTATAGAATATGGTTGGAGTGGAATAATTATTCTGATTTCTAAATACATTTTTTCCCTAGTCAAGTGAAAAAGTTGGATGATTCTATAAGTCAATTGGATCACCATATATTATCAACTATATGGATCAAAAAAAATATATAATTTATTTTTATGCATTGTGTGGATATATAAATTATTAAGGTAGGAATAAATATAATCTTTCTCAAATGAGTGGTTCACCATCTATGCATTTTATGATTTAATATGTGGAAGAAAAAATATATGGAACAGTATAAGAAGGTGAAAATTTTTAGTGAGTTCAAATATGATTGTGGGGGAATGATATGGTTTAGGAATCATGAGTGTGTCCCCTAAATTCCATATTTGATGAATGATTTTTTGGATGAAGATCATTGTACATCATTTATTACCCATCCTATAAGTACCAAGATGAATAGAGATCTAAAATAGTCTTTGTAATTGGAATGTATAAAGATAAATATTGAAGAGTATGTATCTCAGTGTTTGGTATGTAATCAAGTTAAGTCAAAGAGATATATGTAAAATGATATTTAATAACCATTAACAATTCTATAGTGAAAATAGAAAAAATTTCACCATAAACATTGTTGTTGAACTCCCTAAAACTCTTAATGGTAATAATTCTACTTGGTTAATAGTCCATGACCATAAAAATTAATCCTAATTCATTTATATTAGTTTATATTTATTTATAAGTTTTCTTCCTGGGATATATATATTATGTATTCATTATGCTTTCATGGACAACCACATTCCATTATATCTGATCATTATCCAAGGATTACCTCAATGTTCTAGAGAAGTTTTCAGTGGTCTCTAGATATAGAGTTGAGTTTCAACATGACATATCAACCTCCCACAGGTGGTTTGTATAAGATAACAATTAAAACCCTATGGGATATTTTTATATCTTTTTCTATGAATTTTAATGTATTTTAGGATCCACAATTTCCTCTAGTCATTTTTATGACAATAATAGTTTTCAGATGATTATTCAGATTTTTTTTATCTATGGAATTAAGTGTATAACTTCAACATACTGGGATGATGTTTGAAAGATACTACTATTGGGAACTAATATATCTGACTAAAAGGGAGGTAAATTAAAATACATTCAAAATCACATCAAGGAAACTCATAGCCGATAGAAAATATATGACAAAAAATGCCAATGTAATCTAGAAATTGATGTTTGTGAGAAGGTTTTTCTATGAATTTCGCCAATAAAGAAGTTAATGTTGTTTGAATATAAGGGAAATTTAATCCCTATATATTAGTACCTTAAAAATTATTGACCGTATCATAATGGTATTTAGTCATTTGGTGGAACCAATGAATCTATTTCAAGCTCACGATCCACTCCATTTATCTCTGTTGATGAAGTAAATACCCAACCCTTTACATTTAATGCTCTATGTGTTCAAAAAATGGCACAAGAACTCTCTTATAAAGAAATATCGGTGGAAATTATTGATCATATAGAGGATGTGTCATGAAATAATTCCAATCGCCTTGTAAAATTATTGTGGAAAAACTATAAATCATGGAATCTATATATAAAATTGAGGATATTATGTGGTAGAAATTTATTTATATGTTGTATTTAAGTTATTTAATTTATAGGTTAAAGTTAATTTAATGGGTGTAGAATATAACCACATATTTTTTTATGAAATATCCCAATCTAAACAAATTGGATTTCATTAATAGCTTGTTTCACATGCAGCACTGGGTTTAAAAAAACCGCAATATAGTGTTATTCAAATTTACTGTTATTTCCTAGACCTAGGATTGGAATTTTTAAATATGTCTAAACATGTTATGAAAAAAATATGGTTTAAATATGAATATAATTAATTCATTAGATATCAATTAATTATAATTGAAAATAAAAATCATTTGAAAATTAAAGAGTTTTTTCTAAAAAACAATTTTTATGAATGAAATGTATTTTTAACTTAATAAATCAAGTTTATCAACATTTATGAATTATTTTAATGAAATTTATATGGTATATATTCAATAAAAAAATTAAAAATCTTATAATATATTTTCTAAACATGAGATAAGAATAAGTCTAGGTCAATTCTTCAAATTTTATTTTTCAAAAATGTGGTTTTCATTTTATATTGTGTTCATATATTATAATTAATTTCAACCACATATTGAAGTTGAATTATATAAAAGAATAATAAATTTGGATTCATGTGGTGCAAAATTATTAATTATGTCCCATTTAATTTTATGCATTATAACTATGGTAAAATTTATCAACTTGGTAAAGGGTAAATCATGATAATCTATGATTAAAAGGTGACGAGGCAACAATTTTCATACTAATTCATATTTTTTTAATGTAATTTAACCATATCACCTTATTTTTGAATTTTTTTTTAAATTGGAACCTTTCCATGAAAATTAAATATGATATTTAATGAAATGAATGTTATAAAATGTCACTCTCTCAGTTATTAATATCTTATGTTTCTACATAGGGGAAAAATATTGTTATTAATGTATCTAAATGGATATTTTTAGAATAATGAAATTAGTTTAATGATGTAAATTTATTTATTTATTCTGTTAATTGAAGAATACCTCAAATTATTTTAAAATACAAATGCAATTTTGGTTCAATTCAAAAATAAATAAAATATATGATTCTAAAAATATTAAAAGTAAAATAAATTTGGATTCTGAAATTTATTCAAATATATAAAAAATTCATATGAAATATTAGTATTTTTAAATGATTTTATTAAAATTCAATCTTTTTCTTTATGATTTTTATGTCAAATTAAAAGAATAGTGTATAAATTGAGATTTATGATCTTTTTCCAAAATATTATTTTACGAAATTATTTAAGAAATATAAATTTATTGGAAGAGTAAAAGGTGGATAATTTTTTGTCTCTAATTTCAACCCTTTTCCATTTATGTTCTAATTTTCACCTTATCTATAAAATTAAAACCCAGTATTAGTGAAAAATACATTACTAAGGTCAATTATAAAATAGGTTATCTAAGGTTTTAAATCCAAATATAGGGTTTCAAAATCCCATAAACCTATCCATATTTTATCGTTTGATGGTACTTTAGTCTCATAATATCTTATATTTGAATTAATTTCAATTTTTAATAATTTTTCTTGTTAATGAATTTGTTATAGTTAAATCCTCTATGAAATCACAAGAGTGTCCCTCCCCTCAATTATAAAAGAGTGCCTCTCAATTATTTTATTCATGGAAAATTAACTATTAAATCTCAACCAAAACATTAGATATTATCTTATATACTCTGAAATAAACATTATAGTGGGTTTTCCCTCCAAAAAGACCAACTCTAGTGTCTTGAATGGAAGACCTAAAGGAGGTGTTTCAAAGAAGAGGTAATCACCTTAACTAATCTCATTATTTCTAATTCTTCTTTTACCTCCTATAAATCCATTATATTTTTTCATAAAATAATAACTAACATATTATAAATATAATTAAATGTTATTATTATTATAAAACCGCCTCTATTAACACTCTTTAAATCAAATGGTTTGTGAATACATTGCTCATGAATACGTACAGATTTCTATATCCATGTAGTGATAATATCATTTTCCATAACCAATTTTTAATGATGGTTATTATGATGAGTATAAATATTATATATTATATTTATTAAATTATTATTCTTTAGTAATTACAATATCAAATCAACCTTCTAACCATACAAACTATTGGAAAATGATAACATCCCTCGTGCATACATGTGTACAACCACCTCCACAAATCGATCTGATTCATTTTCCATTTATTTTTTAATTGGATTATAATATGGATATATTTAATGAATATTTATGATATATATATATATATATATATATAAAATTAAAATGAAGTTAATTATTATTTACCATTATTTTTGTCCATCTATATAAAAGTGAAAACATCTTCCATGTATACTTATGACCCACTGTGTCCATGAAAAATATAATTCATTTTTCTATCTATAAATTTTATGGAAGCATATTAATATATATAATGAATATATATGATACTTAGATAGTGATTAATATTTTACATAATATGGAACCATTATGAAATTAAAAATACATGATCTATAGTACTAAAATACTTATGAGCAAACAAAATAGTTAACACCCAAAAACAATGGATTTTAGTAGGGGGTATTAATAAATGGGTGTTGAAATGTTATAAAGGGGTTATTTATGATATTATATGTATATAATTTATTATAGTGTAGAATTATAAGATTATTTAATTTATCATATAGAAGTTTCAAACAAGTAAAATGAATGGTGAGAATTGAGGTAATGTAAATTTGCCTCATTTTTTATTCCTTGGGACACATGCCATGATCACCAATTTTTTATTTTATGTGGTTTATATACATACCATGAATGTTTTTCATGATTAATATCAATAAATTTATATTGATATATATATATCCATCTAAATTAAAATATTTTATGGGTCTTATTATTCAAAGTAAACCAAAGTTGTAAGGGATTTATGTTAAAATCCAATTTCAAATCGGGATTATTTATGCTCGAATTTTCAATAATGGAATTATAAGATATTTATCTAGTAAATTCCATTAATTATTATTATTCATTGGTTACCTGTAAACAATACATGTTTCCTTTTAATTTTACTCACTTTATGTACTCAATTTATTTAAATAATGTTTTTAACATATCCTATATTTATAAGAATAATTACAAAAAATAAAATTTATTTTTTAAAACTAATTTTTATAAAAGATTAAATTATTTTAAAAAAATTCAATAAAAATTTTACTGTCATTTTCTAAAAAAGTTATTTTTTACTTTTTCTACAAAACTAGAAAATGAATGTTTTCTTTTATCTTATATGGAATTAATAGATGTTTTTGAAATCATTACCACTAAATGATTATGAGATACCATTAAATATTTACATAGTTCTCTTAAAAGGAATTATTTCCATAAAATAGAAAATTTATAGATTTTAGTGAATTTATATTAAAATAGAATAGATATTTTCCCAAATAATTTTTAATGGCTTTTTATCGTATTTTAATTCAATAAAAACAATGACCTTTGGTGTTTATAATGTTTTACTAGGCATATTATTGAATGGTACCATACTTGTTCTTTCTCTATATGTCCTATGATAATGATTTGGATATGTTTATAAAACCCTTTTTTCTTCTATCCGTTATGTTATGATGTAATTATGAAATATTTATGAAATCTAATTTATTTTCATGGGTTATGATATAGTGATATTAAGAATTTTTTATGATCTCGTGGAAAACATTTTATATTTTTCATTATGTGATGGGTGGGCCTAGAATTATATATCCCTCAAATTGTTTGTTTAATGATTTATATCTAATTATATAATTATTTGAAAAAATTCAATGTGTTTATACCATTTCTATAAATAAGTCAATGTGCTTGAACCATTATAAGAAAAGAGTTAATTTGAATTATCCATTAGTAGAAACTAGTGGATAGGACACATCCACTATTGGGAATAATTTTTGAGACTTGATAATTGATGTTTTTATGTTCTTCATAGTTAACCTTGAAATATGAAATGGTTTTTATACTTATGATGGTGATACACCTTTATGACATGAAATCATGGTTCAATATTAATTTATGATTATTTATAACTCTTATGATTCATGTATTTTGAGATGATAAATCTTTATTCTATGATACATATTTATCTTCTTTGACAAATTGGTTATGAACTCTTAGGTTATGGACATGATCTCATACCAATATGATTATCTTATTATTTAATATAAATATCGATTGATTTATCAAATGTTTAGCCTTACTGAGAATTTGATATCAATAATTATTACATTTCCTTTCATTAGGTTATAGAGAAAGTATTATGTAGTGTAGTTATATAAAGATTTCTAAATGGAAATATGTTTAGTGGATATTTATAATATTCTTCATGATATAAGAATATTATTTATATTGTCTCCAAATCCAAAAAACCTTTACGTTCATTAGTGATTTCTTTTTTTACTGTATTGAATTTTCATCTAAAAAATTGTATTATTTATGTTTTAAATCATGGACCATCAGAAGAATATTTAACTTCTATAAGCCTCAAGATAATGGTTACTTTCATATCTCACCATAATTAATGTTTTTATAATGGTTGTTCTTGCATGTGCCTTAGGTTCAAGGATTATGATTTTCAAAAAGGAGTAATGGGACAAACATAGATTGTATTATATTAGTATAGAGGAAACATATTAAAAACTATGTATTTTACACATGGTTGGGTTATTTTATATTTGATTAAAAGTTATAATTCTAAGAGGAAAACATAAGGTGGGGTAAAAGTGACACTAAGATGATTGGGAATCATGTAATTAATGAGTAACAGCCTATGATATGGTGGTTTTCGTGGGTTATGGATTCTCATGTATTGATGTCCTTTTCTAGGGGATACATTTAGTATATATCTAAGGTAATTTTATGAGAAAGGACTTATGTGTTCCCTATCAACCTTGAAACTATCCATGATATATATTTAGTGATAGTCGTGTGGTCTTTTGTGTTTTTTGTTTCACTTCCAATATATTAATCATTTTTGTAGGGGAATGGACCTTATGTTAGTTATTTTTTATAGTGTGTTTGGTTTATTTATATGACTTTATATGATGGTATGGCATTTATATGGGTTTATGTACATGATATGTTTTGTTTTCCTTGTTTATAAGGGCATGGTGAGAGCTTGGTGTAACATGAATTATATATCCCTTTATAAGTGACACCTCAGAATGGTTCTAGTATGGTTATAGCTTTATGAAATTATGGGAATAATGTATAGAATTTTTTATAAGTGTGATGAAGAATTAGTTAAATTATTGTGTCATTTTTGGTAACTAAGTAGGTAATGTTAATTGGTGATGTGTATTCTTAATAGTATTTGGGGTGGATAGTGTATTTAGGGGATGTTGTGTACTGGTTAGTTTTATAGGACTTATTGGTTAGGTATTATGAATTTTTTATGGTCGATGGGACTTGGGAGCATAAATGGTTTGATATTAGAAGTGGGTTATTATTGTGGTGGTAGGTTACTCTATGATTGTCCAAAAAAATAAAAAAAATCCATGTTCTATGGTATTTTTTTAGTGGTGTTTTATGTAGGAACTAATGGCTAGGATTGGGATTCTTGTCATGTTTTTTTATTTATTCTAATGTGTGTTTATATATATTGTATGATTTGAGAAATATTACCAAACCCTATGTGAGTGGGCAGTGTCATGAGATGAGATACTAGACCTTTCACTGAGTGATAAGGCGATGGTATGGGATGTTTCTAAAGACATAACCCTAAGTGATAAGGTGGTGGTATAATACCTTATTTGAGACTTAAAATTGAGTGCGAATATAGTTATATGATATATGGAATGATACCTCACCCTAAGTGAGAGGGTGGTGGCGTGTGATGTGATACAAGGTAACAGCTTGAGTGAGAAGTTGCTAGTATGAGATGGTACATGAGATTGAAACTAGGTATATAAACCTACCTTGTTCGAGAGTATAGTGGTTTATATTAATAAGTTTCTTATGTAACTAATATAAGGATTATGTTAATGGTTGTATTTTTTGATAAATAATTCCACTAAAATTATCTAAATTTTGTGTGTTCAGGTGTCATGGTGTCATGGTGATCACTTGATGGAATGAATAGATTTATTTTGTTTTTTTTATTTATTTTACTCATACAATCATACTATATATTATAATTTATCTAATGTTCCATATTGGTGGTTATATATTGAGCTTTTTTATCAAACATTTTATAGGAACCTTGGTGTGTGTTATGATATTTGTGTTTATCTTTCTAAAGGTATCAAGTTTAAAATATCTAACTTTCATTCCTATTTGGAAATTTGAGATAATTTTCTAATATGGGATATGGGTTTTCTAGTTGAGTCACCCATATAGGTTTCTTCAGTTTAGTTTTGTGTTGGTCATCCTAATAGTTGATTTTTTTGAAGTATTTATGTATACTAAGAACTGATATCATTCTCCTATAGCATAAAGATAATTAATAAGTCTCATTGGTTGATATTAAATAGAAATAAATATGCTTCCTTTTATTTTTATGTGATATTTTTTACTTATAATTGATTTTGTGTGATGATATTGGCCCCATAACTTCCCAATATTGGTCAAAAAACTCTCACCATGAGTCAATAGATTCATGCAGATGGGGTGCTGGTGAGGTGATCTTTTAAAACACTATCTAGGATATTCTTTGTGAAATTTTATCTTGGGAATTATAATTTTTGATCCCCCATTTTCATTTAGACTTTTAATCCAGATAAGAAACTAAACAGTTTCTCATTAAATGTATTATAACTATTTAAATACCTTTTTAATCTTATACATTTTATGAATATTACCTATTCTTAGCATGTCCATACTTACTTTGTTTAATTATTATTTATTCTCAAATAGAATTTCCTACTTGAAATATCATCTCATCATCATATTTGTCCATTTGTCGATTCAAATTATTAAAGGATCACCTATTTTTATTAGAAATCTCATTTAAATTTTTTCTCATAAAATTGTTATTGATATTTATTTGTAGAACACACTCATTATGGTCTTCTCTATGTATTTAGGAATCTTTCCTTTTTGTATTGTTCATAAAAATGTTACCAATAACACCATATGGAAACAAAATTCATGTGTAATTTATTATTATAATTTCCACTTATTATTTGTATATTCATTTAAATTAGTAAAATGATATAATCCTAATATTAAATATCTTCAAGTTATTTGGATTTAGATTATATTACTTCTTCAATACTCTTTAACTCTAATATCTTTATGTGTTTAAATGTTATTTATTTCTCCAATATGATCTAGTTTTTAAAAACATGAGACTTTACCATCTTAAAACAAATATGTATTCTATATATATTATATTTATAAAGTAAAAGTAATTAATATCTTTATACAAACCGTCCTTATAGATATTTATCTAGTAATTACTTTTTAGATTCTGAAAAATTTTGATTCAGATAAAGTTTCACTATATCCACTTATACAGATTATAATATTATTAATCTTCGTAAAAAATAATCAATATGTTTCTTATATTCCATTATAGATTCATTAAAATTTTCCCACTATATTTATATCCTAGGTTATTTAAATGTATTATAGCCTTAAAAAATATAATCATTCTCCAAACGTATGACCTTATTAGTCTTATTATATGTGAATTTACTAAAATCACTTTCATCAAATAATGAAAAAATGATATTTGTTTCTTTTCCATAATTCTCTAGATTCTATATAATAATAATGGTTATCTATAATTCCTTTTTAATAGTATAAAATCATTATTTAACTAATTCTCTCATTTTTAATAAAATTGATAAGATATATTAAAAATCGTAATCTATTTTAATGAATTATAATTCCTCCCATTAATGGTTTCACATCTTATCCATTCACTAAATTCAGACTATCCATACTAACGAAAAAAACCAACTAAAGACTAAAATTTAATCTCAATAATGTATATAGGTAATATAGGACCCTGATACAACATGGTATACCAAGGTAATGAATGAAGCCACTATAATGCGGTAAACTTTTGGTATTCAAATTTTGTAGTCCATAATGGATCAAGCATAGTTAATTTTTAGGGTGATATATATATATCATCTAATGTATGAATTTTAATATATATATATATATATAATATTTTTTAAAGAAATTTTTTTATTTACATGTTTCCCCATAGGAATACGATTTTAAATCCTTTATATAGAAATAATATTATCCACTTAATAAAGAATATACTTACTTTATATCAAGAATAAAAAAATTACTTAAGTTACACTAAATATATTTCCACTGTGAATAATACAATTATCTAATTGGATTATATTAAAAATATAAATTCATAGAGAATAATAACAAAAATGAAAAACTATTTTGTATTTGAATAAATATGAATTATGTTTCCAATTTTTTTAGAGTCTTAAAAAAATTTCAAACATACTAAAATCGATTAGATTATTTTCACACATCATAGTGTTCTCACAATATCTCAAGAATAATCCCATTATGTTTTATATACTTGTATCTATTAACATTTGACCATAATCACTTTTGTCTTTTACATACTGATATAATTTCATGTTAACATTAGATGATTCTAAAAAAAGGAAAAGTTCCATTTATCTAAATTAAACAATAATGATCCTTAAAAATAATTATACATCTCCTACTAAAAATAAAAACGATAATTATGTTCTTTTAATTAAAAATATATATTTTAATATTCTAGATATTTAATTCAATATTAGTGGCTTCATTAATAGAATTAAAAAAAATATTTTTAAGTTCCAAATTACTAAAATTAAAATAATTGTAATGAAATTTCAAAATATCTTTAAAAATCATCGACATGTATCTTTGAGTTCATCACTCTAATATTGTTCATATATTTTTTTGTTAGGTAGTTATTCAAGAATTGTGTAATGTAGTATTGTAGCGATGATAATTATATTTGGAAACTATATATTCCACATATCATTTCAAATGAAATCTATCATAGAAAACTCTGGATATATATATATATATTATGAAATATCATAAACATGGAGTTTGTCACGTTCATTGATGATATTATATAATTATATTTCCTTTCTATATTATATAAAAATAAATCAATCTCTTGAATGTTATTTACAATTAATTAACATCCATATAGACGAAAAATTATTTGATTTAATGAATTTTTTAAAATAATATTTCACATACATGATTTACTATTTTCAAACAATGAAAATGAATGATTAAGAACTCAAGATAAATAGTGATTTTGGGTATGTTAGGGTATATTAGTAGGCATAGAACTATCTAACAAAAATCTATCAATAATCCATAAGAATTTTTGTAGGTGTATTGGTGGAAGAGAAACATCCTCTGCCACTATCACTCTAGAGTCCAAATGTAGTCAAGTGGTGTAACCTCAAAATTAAGATAGTGTCAGCCATAAAAAGTATAAATGTGTTGATATTTCATAATTAAATGATAAAATTTCATAAAACACCTTTAGTATTTATATAATGGGATTAAATAAAATATCAAGGTGGAATCCATATCTCTCCTACCATATCATCCCTCATTCTCTGTTAAATTTAGTAATTTAAAATTTAAAAAATTGGATCCATCAATTTTAATGTTCTCATATAAATGAGTTATAGGTAATACCCCAAACTAATTTAGTTTACCCCACAGTTTTCATGTTGTGGATAATAAATAAATATATTTATTGTGTTTTGTTATTTTTTTAAAAAATCATTATGTCAGTTTTTGATAATTAATATTACTTAATATTCTTTAATTATATCATGAGGTATGTGATAATTAAAATCTATTATGAATAATAATTTACTATCAAGTGACAATGTGTTTAAGGAAAAATCGTTCAAAATGGACCCATAAAGAGGTTTTTGATTTTTTGGATTGAAAAGATAATATTAATTTGATTCTAAATGGTGGGATTATTTTTCATATATGGTTCTGAATAATAATATGATATTTGATGATTTACATAATCTCCAAGACCTTTCATTTTCATTTTCTAGGTGATAATAATGTTGAGGGTGAGAGTTTTAAATGTTAAAGAGGAATCTTACATGGTTTTTTATCTACAATCATGGATCAACTTAGGAATATGGGTATTTTTTAATGTCTAATTTTATGTAGGATGGGAAATTATGTACTCATTTGTATTTAATTATCAGAAGTGATGTTGTGATATAAGGTTTATATTAGGACAAAGTGATAATTCCATGAGTTTTTCGCCCCTATCTAGGAGAAGGTATATGATTATGATTTAATGAGATAGGTTTTAGCATGAGGATTCCTATGTAAATATTAAATGAGAAATATTCCAAATTAGATAGGTGTGTTTGATTATGGGGTTTAGAATAGCTGAATTTAATTGTCTTTATAATTTGTGTCTAAATGTACGATGTTTTCTATCATTACATTTTTTTAACTTTCCATGGATTTTATTTTTAAGGGTTTGATTGGAACCATGAACCTCAAGGATTTAATTATTATGGTGTTACCCAATTTATTTTACCATAAATAATTTCTGTATGAATCAATCTAAAGTGATGTGGTCACATGATTCAAGGGAGAACGCAATATCAATTTGGGATCATCCCTTCATTATCATGAGACCAATCCCATAGTAATTTGATTCTATTTTTCATATTAATTATATATATGGGCTCTCATTTAGATTTTTTTTAACCCATTTACAATTCATACACCCAATGGTAATAAATACCCATCTTGGGTGTTTTTTTATTATCCTATAGTCGAGTTTGACCCTTATTTTGAGATATCAACTATTTCTGATCCCAAGTGATTTACTACCTTCATCCTATTTATTATTTTATTATTATTTCCAGATATGGTGTTTATGAAAGTAGTGTTGATGAATTTTTTGTGTGTTTTTGGAAATGGTTTTGATAGGGAAATGTCATGTGTAGGACTTGTTCAAAATCCTTGATTACTGGGATGTGTTTGATGAGTGTTCCATCAGTATTTTTTGTAGTTTCTGGAGAATAATTCTTTGAGGTTGGGTATTCAAGTCATATTAAATATTTTTTATGGGTAATTATATAGCTATAATACTAAATAATTAATAGGATGGATAGTATGTATTTATTGAAGACATAAAAAATTAACAAATAAATTTATGGGTATGTAGTTATTTTTATAACATTAAATGACTAAAGGTAATTTATTATGTGTTAATAGTTATTATTAATATTCACTAAAATATTAAAAAAGTTCTACAATTTTATATACTTATACACATTTCATAAAAAGTGATTCACATAATGATGGTAATTAATTAGTTGTATGGAAATCAAATACTATATAGTTTATTTTGTTTTTTGTACTATGATATAGTTAACTACCATGATTATGTTTATTTAAACCCTTATACTATTTTTTAATGATTTTATAGGACTTTTTATTTCTCAATTAGATATGAATCATTATTGGTATGGTTTCTATTATTAGGACAATTGTTGTGGAGGTTGTGATGGTTAATTGTTGTTTTCATTACGTTTTTAACATTATTTGGGGGGTTTGTGGTCAAGATGGTGTTTCAATTAATGAATTATAGGCCATGTTTATTGTGGATTGTGTTATAGTATCCAAAAAAATGGATTTCATACTGATCTAAATGAATTATTGAATGATTTATTGATGTTGTAAATGGATGTTAGCTATTATTCAGTGGTAATAATAATGACGTATCCACATTTTTCATGTGAAATGTAGTTTTTTTTATGTTCTTGGGTTGATATATACGAGATAGTGGCATTAGAACATATTCCATTATGGTGTGATAGGAACTATATCAGTAAATAGTTGGTTGTATGGTTCCTTGGAAAATTATTCTTTGGTTAATATATTAATTTACTTATATGAGTTTATTTGTGAATGAACCATTGTGAGGATTAATGGTAGTTGGCCTTATATAAATAATAAGTTCCTTCAGTTGTATATTCAATGAGGTATTAATATGATTCTTATCCATTTTCATGAGAGGTTATTGGGATAATATTTTTTAGTGTACTTGTATACAAAAACCAAATATATATATATATATAATTACTTTTTAAATTTTTAGTAGGGATTTGGTGAATTCCCTTAACATTAATAGCTCATTGATTTCACATTCAGTGTTAATGGGTTACCTCCATCGGATTTCCTTTTGTTATTTTGTAGTTTATTTTTTAAAATGAAAAAAAAACTATGGTATATTTGTTTTATTTTATATACAGCTGATTTTTTTGTTTTATTATGTTCCTAGGATTGTTGGGTTAATGCCTCCCATATGTTTGTTTTAATTCCCATAGTTCTTATTTACAATGCTTGAAACTTCTAAGGCATACATTGGGGTTACAATTATCTTCACTATGATCCCAAAAGATGAACAATTAGGGGTGACTCATTTTAGAATCCTACCCTAGGTAACTCTATAAATAGTAGTTGGATGGCTTCACCACAAGAACCCAAGCCTACCTTTGTATACGTCATAGGAATCCCACTGGAAATTATGTTCTATGATGGTACTTTGGGAGACTATAAGACATATATCTTGGTGTGAAGAGAACATAAAAAAAATTTCCATTGTGTAAAATAATAAGATTTTGTAGAATAAATAAACATCAAAAATAAAAGTCATAAAATTCGATAAAGGATTTGACTATAATTAAATAGATACAATCATTCACCCATAGGTCCAGTCAATGATACATACTAGAATAGAATAAAATAAAAAATGGATATATTGTATCTCAGATCCAAACTCGTTCTAATCTCTTGATACCATATGATCTATGTAGCTCGGCCATTTTTTCTTGTGCCTCAGCCAAACCAATTCCATTAAACATGTGAATGTTTTCTAAGGTACCAAATGGCAGTGCTATCTAGATAAGTTTGTGAGTAAAATACTATGTAGGGAACCACCAATATTGTCTCATACTGACCATCATATTTTGTGATTTGTGGGATTGAAATGATTAGATAAAGTAATGTAAATCTCAACATAAATAAAATTTCTAACAATCATTAGGTATTTGACCACAATTGACCATAACATATTTGGATCACTACAAGAATGTCTCTGATAACATTGTGAGGATCATGCCTCCCATGTTACATAGGGGTTATAATTCCATGGAAACCCCATCCAATCCTCAAAACTATTGTGGACCATCCCCCTGCAGCACTATCTTTGAGATCGAAATTCATGGAAGCCCAAATCATCCGTAATAATCTAGATGAGGCCCCTGGGATCCCAATATGATAGATTCCTACTTGTAAATACCTGGAATTTTCAAGGAATTTTTTTTTCTTAATTTCATTGGAATTTTACGAGTCTGTGGCTTCTGACGGAAGTTGATTCCAAGGCCCAGTGTGCCTGGCATCAATTACTAAAGTTTACCTCGGATACGTTCAGTAAACTAACAAGCTGGTTTTTCTATATTTTGAACCGGTGCTCGGAACTAAAATCTGAGGGCACTGATGAACTCGCAGCACCGGTAATTGCTTCAGTGGACCTTTACCATAGTTGCATTTTATGCAGGTTATAAATTATTAATTGGGGATTTAGTTTAAAATAAATAAAATTGTTAGAATAATTTTATTTATATCTAAGGTGGTTATATCCTATAAAGGGGAGTTAATGGTGGGACCCATAACCACCTAGCTACCCATGTGTGAATATTTGTGAGATGGGTCCCACCCATGCCCCAACCATTAACCTCCCCCTAAACTCCTTGAACTCCCTTCAATTAATTGGAAACCCCCTTAATTAATGTGACCCTTCCACTTCCTCTCTCTCCCTCTTTAACTCTTTCCAAAATACCTCAATTAATAAATTGAACCTCTTCAACAAATTAATTATGTGTTTTGAATTTAATGTTTAAAATTTCTTGTGTTAACAAAATAATAGAATTAGCCTATTATTTTAGTTTAGAACATGTTGTGTTGGGAGAGATTGGAGATTGCTCTTGTGCAAAAGGAGAAGGAAGTTCCTCCTTCGTTGAAGAACATCATTCTCCCACGACGAACGATGCCCCTTCAATGAAGAACAACGACGCAGCTTCCATCCTATTCTCCGGGACAAGTGAGGAGACGCCACTTCCTCCTCGAGCGCACCCCAATGTCATCTTCTAATCCTCACCCCGCGAAGCCGTATTCCACGATGCCCGACGTATGACATCAATTATCGAGGGAGGGGAATTTGTATTATTTCGTATGTGTGATTATTACCTTGAGAATGGGCTTTCTTTTATGATAATCTATGGTTAGAGCCTCTAATGCGGAGGGAACATGCTAACAAAAAAGTCTGAACCCTCCACTGATTGTTTGTTTGTGCGCGTATTGATGGGTGACGAAGAAACGGGACCGCAATAGCAGTTTGAAGCCTTCGTAGTAAATTTTGGGACCCGAGATGACCGATGGCATAGACAGAAGCTAAAACAGACAACCAGAACAACTCCGGTGGCCCATTGAACCTTGTCACGGCGGCGCCCTAGCGCGCCGCCAAAGAAGACCCGCCACGGAAGCTGCTGTGGAGGCGATGCGGTGGATCCTCCGGCCGCACGGGATCCGGGATGACCGGGGGGGCGTCGGCTGGCGCCGCTGGTTTCAATTAGAGAGCCCCCCCACCCCCCGCTCCACGTAACCACTCGTCCATGCTGTCCGAGCCACGGTCGGCCGCGTGTCAGGCCGCACCATCCGGGCCGGATCCAGTTCGGGTCGACCTGGTTCGTGCCGACCCAGGGTGGGTTGGGCCGCGTCGGACCAGGCCTAGACCCCCCTTATTTGGACCAGATTATTTTAAATGGTCCAAATATGAGCTATGGACCTTAGATAGATGAACCATCAATTGAGTAGGATTCCTTGGATGGAGACGGTCATTTTGGTATATTACACTCAAAGTTTTGGTGAAGTTTGGGTATGGCCGGGTTGGTTCGAACCTGAAACCAACCAGGCACTCAGAGCAGAAACGCTTATAACATAGGGACCAGACATCCAATTGACGTGCCATCAATTATGTTGGTTTCCTTTTGTTGAGACAGATCTTTTGGCATACTCCGCTCGAGGTTCGAAAGAAGCTGGTGTACGGTCTGGTTGGCTTTAGCTTAAAAACCAACATGGCCCATATAACAGAAAAGCCAATAAATCTCAGACCGGAAATCTGTTTGACGAACCGTCTGCGGAGTTAGTAATCTTGTTGAGAAATGGTTCCTTTGAGTAAACCCCATGGGAGTTCGGGTTATGGTTGAGATACAGTCATGTTGGTTCGTACATGAAACTAAACGGTCCCCGGGGATAAAAAGGCTAATAACTCATAGACTGGGAGTCTGATTGACGCGCCATCTATTGCGTTGAGACCCCCATGATGAGGCGGTTCTTTGAGATACTCCTTCCTAAGAATTCTAGACACATGGAGTGTCGGCCAGGAGCTCGTAGAGTGGATCCTCCTAGAGACGTGCATACGGAGGATGATGACCTTGTAGCTGGCAGAGTCCAGACGACTGCTTGTCCGATTCGATTCAGAGTGACTTGAATTGCCTAGTGGGGATCACTACTATGTTGGGGAGACAAACCCATGGCGGAGGAGCGCTACTATGTTGGGGTGGCAGACCCACGGTACTCGACAGAAGGAGTACCGCTGCAGGCTATTAGGGGGAGCGCTACTGTGTAGGGGTGACAGACCCATGGCGGGGATCGCTACTGTGTTGGGGTGACATACCCGCAGTACTCGACAGAGGAGGAGTACCTCAGCAGTCCAAGGAGATTGAGTGGAACCTCGGTGTCGTGACAGGACTACTGCACTCGACAGAGGAGGTGTTCTCCTGCAGCTGTGTTTTTGTCATCGTGAATAAAAAACCAGGTTTGAGCTGTGTCAATGACCTTTGTGTTTTCCTCATGTTTGAGATGGGTTATTTGATAAATTAGGTATATGTATGGGAATATACCTAAGTAAAGGTTATATATTGAGATATTTCTTTGTGGTTTATCCTTGTTGGATTTGGTGATACCTTGAGGGTCTCAGGGTCTTTACTGAGTATCGTTATACTCACTCCTGCACGGGCTATGCCCGCACCTCATTGTGTTGGATGCAGACGACGGACAGCACTGACCGAGGCAGAGTGTATGAAGACTGGACGGTACCTGGAGCTGGACACTCTGCGTGACGACACACGGAGCAGACCGATAGACGCAGAGTGTTGAGTAAGACATTTATACCTACCCTTCAGGTAAGAACCCAGAAGACGATCCAGGAGATGCTTCCATCTTCCAGTTTTTCGTCTTTACAGTCGTAATTTCTTTCAGTTGTAGCATTAATTTTCTGTTGGGATTGTATTTCCGATCCCTTTGTACTTTTAGGACACTTGTTACTACTTTACTTAGTGTTTTCTTCCACTTGTATTTTGGTTGTGTGTGTTCACGTTTCAGAAAGGAAATTCCTTCCCTTTTTATCAGTTTACGCCTTTGGTGCTAGTCGTCAGACCCTGGCCTACAGAAGGCGGGCTTGGGGTAGTCACGGCACGAGCCCCGAGGATGGGTTGTGAAAAATTGGTATAAGAGGAGTCGATTCTACAACAGAACTTAGGACTCTAACATTTCTTTTCTGTGAAGCAATAGTGTTAAGGGTACTAAGTGTGGAATTCAGTTTAGGGAGTCCAGTGTTGGTGCGGGCGGCCGACGTATCCATTCACCAGGACCTTTAATTCTGATTTCCAACTCAGTGCATGAAAACACTGACTGGGTGTGTGTTTTCAAAAATTTTCCTTCAAATTCAGCTCAAAACCAAGTCATCTCACCAAGTGTAGCCTTTTGATCATGTCGCGTTTTTTTCTTTCAGGATGCCTCCCCGCGGATGACCACCTAGAGCCCCAAGAGTTGTACGTACTGACAGCCCGCCGATCGATGAGGCCTCAGTACAAGGCCCTCATCCAGTTGACGCACCAGCGGTACTACCACCTGTTGGGCCACCGATGCCACCAGCCCCAGCAGTAGGTGATGCACGCCGCTTGAGCGCGCTGCATGAGTTCCAGATCCAGAGGCCACCCAGGTTCTATGGAGAAACAGACCCACAGGCGGCTGAGGATTGGCTGGAGGCTGTGGTGAGAGTCTTCAGGCTAGTAGGGACGCCAGCAGACTTTATGGTGATCCTTACTGCTAGGCTCCTTGAGGAAACAACATGCAGATGGTAGAGCCTGATGCTCCAGATGCATGACGATGTGACACTTCTATGGGAAGAATTCGAGAGCATGTTCCAGGCAGAGTTTGTACCAGCCACCCTTCGAGCGGTGCTTATAAAGGAGCTACTACATCTTCAGTAGGGTATCATGACAGTGGTTTAGTACTCAGTGAGGTTCACCGACCTCTCACGCTACACTACTGATATGGTACGGGACCCATTATTCAGGGCCCAGACCTTTGAGCAGGGACTCAGGCGAGAGATTAGAGCTTCAGTTGTCTCCCACAACATCCCAACATAGATAGGGGTGTTGGAGCGATCCCTCTTAGTAGAGAGTTTCCTTGCTGAGCAGTCTCCACAGCGGGACCCACCACTTTCCGGCATTCAGCAGAGTCTTCTGCAGCTGACAGTAGACAGATGACACAGAGGTTCAAGAGGACCCGAACTACAGGTGGTCAACCGCACGACTCAACGTCGGTAGTGCGGGGCACCCAGGGTAGCGACAGAGCTAGACCAGCTAGGTTGTGTTACTCATGCAGTGGAAAGGGGTCACGTGGCTCGTGACTGTCCAACCCACCATGCAGACGATCAGCTGATAGAAGAAGGACCTCCCAGGCAGAGGCAGAGGTTCGATCATTACAGACCGCAAGGAGTAGGAGACCGAGGCAGAGGAGCTAGAAGTACAGCTGGTGGTGGACGACGCTTCGAGGTGTTGCCACCACCACCACCAAGAGGTACATCCTGACCACAGGGAACGGGTGTACATGGGAGAGCACAACTTCAGGCAGCTGAAGCATATGACTATGGAGCTCCAGAAGCTGGTGGACAGGAGCGGGACTAGTTCCAGGCATGGAGGCCTTTGTTCTTGGTGCTTCTAGTTTCTGTGTTTTCGTTGTTGTGTTTGCTTTTTGTCTTTATACTGCGAGCTGCAGTAATAACAGGCACTTGTCTTTGTGTTGTTTACTTTCCGGTCCTTTTGGTATGGTTGATGTAATGTCTCAGATTTTTTCCGTTTATTATTTTAAATATTATATGACATTATTTCAAGATCATGCGCGAAGACGGCACATAATTCCAAGATCCAGTGAGCCTGGAATGGTGGTTTGAACATTTTTTAGTTAAGTGAGTTGGCACTCACACAGTTGTGGAAGTTCCCAAATGGGATCCCGGATTCAAAATCTGAGGGCACCATTGCGTCTGGGATGACGACTTTACCTAAGAATTGTTCTATCCTCAACCCGCGCAGGTCGACTGCGAAGTTTAATTTTTGGGCATTTTAAAAAGGGAAGAACTTTAAAAGGAATAAAATAAACTAATGATTTATTTTATTATTTTTAAAACGTTTCCTTTTTTTAGAGAAGAGACCTAATCCTCCCCTATAAATACATGCTTATGGAAAATTTTCAGGGTTTTCCTCATAACCCTGCGAGTTGAGAGAGAGAGAGAGAGAGGTTTCTCTTGGAGCTTGGGTGGAGGAGGGCGCGTTGGCAGACAACGACAACGTGAGAAATTGACGACCCTCGGATTTTGATGAATCCCTTCGGCGGATGCGTCGCGACGATCGCTCTTCAACCGGTTTGAGGTAGGGGTTTTTTATTTCAATTTATTTTCCCCATTTTTGAGTTTAACCGACGAACGCGGATCAACCACGAACTAGTTGATCTGCGGATTCGTACGTTCTTGCGGGAGGGTTTTCTTTGGGATGATTTTGGGGAAATAATCCATCCTTTTATTTATTTTGACCTATGATCTATTTAAATCTATTAACGAGAGTAGATCAATGCTGTGAAGGATGACGGCGAAGGTTCATTCATCAATTTTGTTTATTGGATTTCCTCCCCCATTCTTTTCTTCGCGTTCTTCATGGGGCGACGAACAACGGATCGTTGCGCATCTGTTATGCAACGCAACGATCCCAAATCGAATGTTAGACACCAAAATGACCTTGTAGAGGTGCGACGATGATGGAGGACAACGAATTTTACCAGATCGGTAAAGGTCGTTCTTCGAGCATTCTTCGTGCGGAAAGATCAGAACACGTTTTCGGAGCCGAGCGGAGGCCTTAAAACACCAGAAGCGGCTTTGTGGTGTCGGGGAGACCAAAACCTGTAGGTTTCATAGTGTTCAGATGTCCAGAACGAAGATCGGAGCAGCACGGGAGGCACACTGGCGAAGAGATTCGCTTCTGGAAATTTCCAGAACACACGGCGTGTACTTCCGAAGAACATGCCATGTAGTACTGGCGGCGGATAGGGTTTCGAGGGTCATAGAGGTGTCACACGGCGTGTGACCTTGGTCACACGGCATGTTGAACTTCCCCCAAAGCTCGGTGTGTCTTTGGGATATACACGGACACGAGATGATCTACACGGCTTCAGGCGACACGGTGTGTATAGCTTGGCAGAGGTGGCAACGTGAGGCTCGGCGTGTATCCAGGGGATAAACGGACATGGGTTGATAGCCGTGTACGGCCACACGGAAAGTGACACAGGTCCAAACCCAGTCACTCGGATAGGGCGTGTACATCGTACTACACTCCGTGTACTATGTTTTTCTACACGACCAGTTCTACAACATGGGCTATTGTACACGGGCAGTACCTGAGGACAGACAAGACGGCGTGTATATTTTCTACACTCCCTGTAATTTTTGGGAAACATCATAGTCTTCTTGTTCACCGTATCCTGGAAATATTTCATTTGGGTTAGTGCCCCTTATTCTCATTCCCCTGAAGGTCAGGCATCGTTTCCTTCTATAGGAGTATGATCCCTTCAGCAGGACTTTCTATGATAGAGTCGGCATCACTCTGAGAGGCCCGGAGTGAGATCCTCTATCCATTCCTAACCCTAGGTAGAGTCAGGCATCCACGCGACCAACTCTACTGGGTGTTGTTCCTCTACCTAGATGGTGTATCACCTAACTGGTGAATCTGGATGAGTCGCGGTATCCGCCATGGCCCTGGCAGTGATCATCATTTGTGTATCGTGATCTTTCCCACTTAGTAGTGTCTCTCCCGTAATGAATGATTCTCTTCTATCGTAACCTTCCCACTCAGGAGTGTGTCTCCCGTAATGAGTGTGGCTACCTCTCGTGATATTTCCCGATGAACAATACTTCTAAGACGGACGTTATCAGAGCTATAAGACTCGTGGAGTGTGTTCTCCCGGAACGAGTGCATCACGAAACCTTCAAACATAATACCAAACGGGGGTATGCGGTTGTGTGACTTGTCTCTAGACCACGGGTCTGGGTTTTGATTATATCTTGTTTGATCTATATGTTCTGTAGACATATACACTGCATAGATGAATGTACCTTTACTTTGTGTACTACTTTGTGGTTTTCGGGGTCCTCTACTAAGTATTGTTATAATCACCTCTGCAGGGTATTTTCCCGCACGTTTGGTGTCTTGTGCAGACGAGCAGCCTTTTGACAGAGTCCAGGTTAGACCAGGACAGGACCAAGCTTTCTGAGATCCCTACAAGACGAGGTGTTTCTACGGCTACGAGCAGCAGTCCCAATACCTTTTGTGCTTACAGGTTGGATTTGCAGTTTTTAGACTCTTGTTTTTGGTGGGCTTGTATTTTGGCCCAGTTTACTTTTACAGTACTCTACCTTTCTTCATACTCTTTTGGTTGGTGTTTAGTTGTATGCATGCATTTTATTCCTTAGTGTTTTACATTTCAGCATTTGTGGGCTTGGAGATGTGCGCGTGTGTATAGGTACTTAGGAAATGCCTCCCATGATAGTAATATGCCTATTCAGTGATAGTCACCAGCACCTTTCCTATTGGAGGCGGGCTTGGTGAGTCATGGCATGGGCCCCACTGGTATGGGTCGTGAAAGAGTTGTATCAGAGGTGGGAACTTATACTTTAGGAATAAGAGTCTGTGAGGTTGGTTTGGGGCAACAGTGTTAAGTGTTTCAAGTTTGGATTTCAGGCCAGAGACTCCAGTGTTGGTGCGGTGGCTGACGTATCCATACACCAGGGCTCTAATAACCTACATTCTGACTCGGTACACGAAAACACTAGTTGCGGGGAAATAAAAAGGTATATGAATCATAAAGGAATGTGTTGTGTGTTCCATGTCCTTTCTGTTAGCTATCCAGATATACTCTTTGACCATGGTATGTCTTGTTTCCTTACAGGATGCCTCCACGATGCATACCCGCTAGGATTCAGCAGCACGATCATGAGGATGACCCCCTCAGTGATGAGGCTTCAATACAGGGACCAGTTCCCCAGCCGTTGTCATCGAGTGGTGCACCTTCTATGCCACCACCAGTGGAGCAGCTAGTGGTACCTGCCGTACCGGCCGGCAAGGAGTGCAGGCTCTGCGCGCTCAATGAGTTCCAAAGATAGATACCCCTCAGGTTATGAGGCGAGCCTGACCCTCAGGAGGCTGAGGACTGGCTTGAGGCGGTGACCAGAGTTTTCCATATAGTGAAAACACTAGCAGGCCAGATGGTGATCCTAGGTGCGAGCCTTCTTCAGGGTTCGGTGGGGTGATGGTTGAGTCTGACCACACAGAATCACGACGAGGAGACCTTTTCATGGACAGAGTTTGAGAGACTCTTCAGGGAGGAGTTCTCTCCGGTTACACTGATATTTGTGCGCATCCAGGAGCTTCTTCAGCTTCAGCAAGGCAGAATGAATGTGGCTTACTATTCATCAAGGATTACCAACCTCTCCAGGTACTCGATGGATATGGTCTGGGATCAGTACTTCAGAGCTCGGACCTTCGAGCGGGGTTTACGGAAATACATCTGATCTAGTGTCATGCCTCTATGAATATCGACTTCTGCTGGAGTGCTCGAGCGTTCATTGGTGGTCGAGAGCTTCTTGGCAGAGCAAAGACAGCCGTCGGCAGTCAGCAGCAGGCAGACAGGTGCGGAGACCTCAACGGAAGGGAGCTAGCATCAGACGCAGGGATCATGACATGAGGGATGTCATAGGATGACCCAGCATAGGGAATTGATAGTCTAGGGCTCTCGGGTTGGATCCAGTCAGCCTAGGGAGAAGCGATGCTATGCATGCGACGGTTAGGGACATCTCGCTAGGGATTTCCCGACCCATCGAGCTGCTGACAGGGAAGCAGTGGATGGACCACTGAGGTAGAGGCAGAGGACAGAGCAGGCAGACCCTCCAGGAAGCGGACGTGGAAGAGGAGTAGGGAGAGCTGCGGGTGGTGGCAGACGCTTCGACTTACTTCCACCACCACCCCCAGGAGGTCCGCACCAGGATCAGGGAGCTGGGGGACATGGGTGAGGACAGCTGCATGCGGTCAAAGAATATGACCCAGGGGATCCAAGGATGATTCGAAGTATCATATGTGTCTTTTCTACCTTAGCTATCATACTCATAGACACATGTGCTAGTCATTCCCTTATATCCACATGTCTTGTACAAAACCGTGAGATTCCGGTAGAACTGTTGACTTGATCCTTACGCTTGGAGACACCTACATGAGGAGACTCGATGATCACGCACCTCTGAGGGCAGTGTGATCTTACGCTTGGAGGCAAGAGTTTCGGTTGGAACCTCTTGGTGGTAGCATTGAGGCCTTATGACGTCATTCTCGGTATGGATTGGTTATCTTCGGTCCATGCCCAGATTGACTGTATTAGGCGAAGGGTGTGGTGTGTCCATCGTGATGGAATGAGGTTTTCCTTTTTCGAAGAAAAGGAAACCCATGAAGCACAAAATGGGCTCATGCATAGGAGGGTGGAGCCGATCACTCATGAGTTGGCTAGCCTTACCCTCGGAGCAGTAGATGTTGTGAGCTCTTATTTCCCAGTAGTGGTGGCGGAATATGAGGACGTCTTTCCCGAGATGTTCGAGGATTACCTCCCCGCCAAAAAATTGACTTCTTCATCGACACACACCCCGAGATGACACTGATTTCCTCATCGGCATATCAGATGGCTCCCGCAGAGCTTCGCGAGCTGAGGGTGCAGTTGAAGGATTTTCAGAGAAAGGGTTTTGTAAGACCCAGCATTTCACCCTGGCCGGTCCCAGTCTTGTTTTCCAAGAAGGAAGATGAATTTCTGAGGTTGTTCTTGGACTACCGGCACATGAACCAGGTGAAGGTGAAGAACATGTATCCACTACCAAGAATCGATGACCTCTATAATCAGCGGAGAGGGGCACAGTGGTTCTTGAAGGTTGACCTTTGATCAAGATATCACCATCTATGAGTGCGGGACGAGGATATACCGAAGATAGCTTTTAGATGCCGCTATGGTCACTATGAGTATTTGGTGATTCCTTTTGGCGTGACGAACACCCCCGCAGTGTTCATGGGGATGATGAACCAGATCATCCAGCCATACATGGACCGGTTCATGGTGGTCTTTATCGACGACATCCTCTTGTACTCAGTTTCAGAGGAGGAGCACGTGAGGCACCTGCAGATGCTTCTGGATGTACTCCGGGAGCACCAGCTCAATGGGAAGCTCTCGAAGTGCCAGTTCTGGATTTTGGAGGTCCAATTTCTGGGACATTTCATCTCAGTATATAGAGTAGTTGAGGACCAAGCCAAGGTGGAGGCTGTGTTAGCATGGGAGCCACCTCGGAGTGTGATGGAGGTGCAGAGCTTCCTTGGGTTGGCAGGATATTACTGAAGATTCATTCCTGATTTCTCCCGGATATCAGCACCGATGATGGTCTTGACAAGGAAGGGGAAACCCTTCATGTGGACAGAGAAGTGCTAGTAGGATTTTGAACAATTGAGGCAGAGTTTGACGAGCGCCCCATTCTAGAGATTGTCGGAGGAGGGTGTCGAGTACATTTTTTTCTGCGACGCATCATGGACTGGGCTCAGTTGTTTCCTGATGTAGCGGCATGCAGTGATTGTTTATGGTTCATGCCAGCTTAGGCCACATGAGTAGAACTATGCGACCCATGATCTCGTGTTGGAAGTGGTAGTCTTTTCATTGAAGATGTGGCAACACTACCTTATGGGCGAGCAGTTTATTGTCTACTCTGACCACAAGAGCCTCAAGTAAAACTTTTTGCAGAAGGATCTGAATCTACGACAGAGAAAATGTCTAGAGTTCCTATAGGACTATGATCTCGAGGTCATCAATACTCCTGAAAAGGGGGAAAAGGTGGAGGATGCTCTTAGCAGAAGGTCGATCTCATAGCTGTTGAGTGAGGTGACACAATAGTTAGCCTCATTACAGTTATCCTTCACGGATGGAGAGGATACAACTTACCTGCAGTCGACGGTCTTCACCCCTCCACTCTTACAGCGAGTTAGGGAGTCACAACTTGTGGATGTAGACTGTGTGGCTTTACATGCTCAGTTATCCACAGGACATGGTCCTGATGGATATTCGCAAGGTGGGGAGCAGGTACATCTTTTCAGAGGGCGCACTGTTGTAACCGTGGAATTGCAGGAGGAGGTCCTGAGGGAGTTTCAAACATCCTCATTGGCAGTACATCCTGGAGTGGAAAAGATGTACTAGGATCTCTTACGATAGTTCTGGTGGTCAGGCATGAAAAAGGCAGTAGTGGATTTCGTTTCTCGATGCCTCACATGCCAGTAGGTGAAGGATGAGCACCAGGTTCCATCAGGGTTAGCTCACCCCCTATAAGTTCCAGAGTGGAAGTGGGATGGAATATTGATGGACTTCATGACAGTCTTACCACGGATGTCCAAGGGGGATGATTCCATCTGGGTGATCATTGACCGACCCACCAAGTCGGCCCACTTCCTAGATATCAGGGAGCAGAGTTCCGTAGATAGCTTGGGGCGCCTCTATGTGCAAGAGATAGTTCGGCTTCATGGCGTCCCCTTGACTATAGTCTCATATCAAGATGCCCGCTTCACATACCGGTTGTGGAAGGGATTGCAAGAGGCTTTTGGAACTCAGCTACGCTTGAGCACAACGTTTCATCCCCAGACTGATGGTCAGACGGAGAGGACCATTCAGGTTCTGGAGGATATGTTGCAAGCTTGTATCTTGGATATTGGTCGCAGCTAGGAGGACCACCTACCACTAGTAGAGTTTGTATAAAACAATATCTACTACTCTACCATTGGTATGGAACTATTTGAGGCCTTGTATGGAAGACCCTGTCGGTCACCACTTTGCTGGACCGACCCCGGAGAGTCAGCACTCATGGGTCTAGAGTTAGTGTGAGCTACCAAAGAGAAGGTGCAGATCATCTGAGAGTGAATGAATACTACACAGAGCCGACATAAGTCTTATGCTGACAAACAATGGAGACCTCTGGAGTTCGAAGAGGGAGACCACATCTTTCTTCGGGTCTCACCTCGACGGGGGTTACAGTGATTTGGCCTAGGTGGAAATCTACCTCCGGGGTTCATCAGACCGTTCTAGATATTGTGTAGAGTTGGCGAGGTGGCGTACGTCCTAGCTCTACCGCCACACTTGCATCGGGTTCATGATGTCTTCCACGTGTCGTAGCTGAGGAGGTACATGCATGATCTGTCGCACGTCATCGACTGGGGAGAGCTGGACATCGAGGATGGAGTGACCTTTGCTGAGTACCTGCTGGAGATCGAGGATTGGTAGGAGAGGATCCTTCGTGGGTGATTTATTCCCTTAGTCTGCGTCCAGTGGAAGTACGAGAATCTTTAGGAGAGCACGTGGTAGTGGGAGGCCTATATTCATGCACATCACCCACATCTTTTTGAGTAGCTCTTGTTTTGGATTTTCGGGGACATAAAGCCCCAAGGTGGGGAGAATTTAATGTCTCGAATTTTTTATGTTTATTATTTTAAATATTATATGGAATTATTTTGAGACCGGCCACAAAGACGGCACATCATTCCAAGATCCAGTGAGCCTAGAATGGTGGTTTGAACTTTTTTTAGTTAAGTGAGTCGGCACTCACACAGTTGTGGCAGTTCCCAAACAGGTGCCCGGATTGAAAATCTGAGGGAACCATTATGTCTGGGATGACGACTTTACCTAATAATGGTTCTAACCTCAACCGGCGCAGGTCGGCTGCGAAGTTTAATTTTTGGGCATTTTAAAAAGGGAAGCACTTTAGAAGGAATAAAATAAATTAATGATTAATTTTATTATTTTTAAAACATTTCCTCTTTTATTCAGCAGTGACCTAATCCTCCCCTATAAATACATGATTATGGAAAATTCACAGGGTTAGCCTCATAACCCTGCGAGTTGAGAGAGATAGATAGATTTCTCTTGGAGCTTAGGCGGAGGAGGACGCGTTGGCAGATGACGACAATGTGAGCAATCGACACCCCTCGGATTTTGAAGAATCCCTTCGGCATATGCGTCTCAACGATCTCCCTTCAACCATTTTGAGGTAGGGGTTTGTTATTTCAATTTCTTTTCCCCGATTTTTAGTTTTAACGACGAACATGGATCAACCACCAACAAGTGGATCCGCAGATTCGTACGTTCTTGTGGGAGTGTTTTCTTTGGGATGATTTTGGGGAAATAATTCATGATTTTATTTATGTTGATCATTTGTCCATATAAATCTATTAATGAGAGCGGATCAACACCGTGATGAACGAAGGCGGAGGTTCGTTCCTCAATTTTGTTTATTGGATTTCCTCCCCCATTCATTTCTTCACATTCTTTGTGGGGTGACGAACAACGGATCGTTCCACATCCATTCTGTGATTCAATGATCCCAAATCGAAGGTTTGACACCACAACGACCTTGTAGAGGTGTGATGACGATGGCAGATGACGAATCGGACCGGATTGGTAAAGGACGTTCTTCACGCGGAAAGTTCAAAACACGTTTTCAGAGCTGATTGGAGGCCCAAAAACACTGGAAGAAGCTTCATGGTGTCGGGGTGACCAAAACCTACAGGTTTCGTGGCGATCGGACGGCCAGAACGATGATCGGAGCAGCACAGGAGGCGCGCCGACGAAGGGCTTCGGTTCTGGAAATTTCCAGAACACACAGTGTGTACTTCCGAAGAACACGCAGTGTAGTACTGGCGGTGGGTAGGGTTTTGGGTGTCAGAGAGGTGTCACAAGGTGTGTGACATTGGTCACACGGTGTGTTGAACTTTCCTTGAACCTCGTCATGCGTTTGGGAAATACACAGACACGGGATGATCTATATGGCTTCAGGTGACATGGTGTGTATAGCTTGGCAGAGGTGGCAACGTGAGGCTCAGCTTGTATCCAGGGGATACATGGACATGGGTTAAAGTACACAGGTTGATAGCCGTGTACGACCACAAGGCCAGTGACACGGGTCCAACCCCAGTCACTCGGACAGGGCATGTACATCGTACTACATGCCGTGTATTAGGTTTTTCTACACGACTAGTTCTACGACACGGGCCATTGTACACGGGCAGTACCTGGGGTCAGACAACACGACGTGTATATTTTTTACACACCGTGTACTTTTTGGAAAACAACATGGTCTTCTTGTTCACCATAACCTGGACATATTTTTTTTGTGTTAGTGCCGCTTCTTCTCATTCCCTTAAAGGTCAGGCATCGTTTCCTTCTACAAGAGTACGATCCCTTCAGCCGGACATTCTGTGATAGAGGCAGAATCCCTCTGAGAGGCCCGGAGTGAGATCCTCTATCCATTCCTGACACTAGGTAGAGTCATTCATCGACGTGACCAACTCTACCAGGTGTTGATCCTCTACCTAGCCGGTGTATCACCTAACTGGTGAATCCGGGTGAGTCGCGGTATCCGCCATGGCCCTGGAAGTGATCATCATCTGTGTATCGTGATCTTTCCCACTCAAAAGTGTGTCTCCTTTAATGAGTTCTTCTATTCTATCATAATCTTCCCACTCCGAAGTGTGTCTCCCATAATGAGTGCAGCTACCTCTCATGACTATTCCCGACGAACAACACATCTCGGAAGAACGTCGTCAGAGATATAAGACTTGTGGAGTGTGTTCTCCTGGAATGAGTGCATCACGGAACCTTTGAACATAATCCCTAACAGGGGTATTCGGTTGTTTGACTTGTCTCTAGACCACAGGTCTGGGTTTTGAGTATATCTAGTTTGGTCTATATGTTCTGTAGGCATATACTGTGTATAGCTGACTGTACCTTTACTTTGTGTACTGCTTTGTGGTTTTCGAGGTCCTCTACTGAGTATTGTTATACTCACCCCTGCATAGGATTTGCCTGCATCTCTGGTGTCTTATGCAGACGAGTAGCCTTTTGACAGAGTCCAGGGCGGACCAGGATAGGACCGATCTTTCTGAGTTCCCTACAGGCCGAGGTGTTCCTACGGCTACGAGCAGCAGTCTCAATACCTTTTGTGCTTACAGGTTGGACTTTGTAGTATTCAGACTCTTGTTTTTTGTAGTCTTGTATTTTGGCCCATTTTACTTTTACAGTACTCTACCTTTCGTCGTACTCTATTGGTTGGGGATTAATTGTATACATTCATTTTGTTCCTTAGTGATTTACATTTCAGCATTTGTGGGCTTGGAGATGTGTGCGTGTGTATAGGTACTTAGGCAATGCCTCCCATGATAGTAATATGCCTATTCGGTGCTAGTCCCCAGCCTATGGCCTATTGGAGGCAGGGTTGGGGAGTCACGATGCGGGCCCCACTAGGATGGGTCGTGACAGTTGATACTAAGAGGATCTGGTTAAAAATGTTGACTTGACCCTCACTTGCGAGATTCCTACTGGAGGAGACCCAGTAACCACGCACTGATGCCGACATTGTGACTCAACCCTTGGAGGCGAGAGTAACGGTTGGATCTCTTAGTAGTAGCGTCTAGGACTTACGACATAATTCAAGACATGAATTGTACCGTTCATGTCAAGATTGACTATATTAGGTGATGAACGTGGTTAATCCCGGGGATGAGACCAGATTTCTCTTTTTGGAAGAGGAGAAATCTCAGCAGCTCTTGTAGAACGTAGATGAAGAAGGGTGGAGATGAGGTCTTACAATTGGCTAGTCTCACCCATTGTTCGTTGAGAGAATGATTTAAGGTTCACTCCAACTCAGTAGTCTCAGGTGTATCTTTTCTCAGAAGGACATGAACCTGAGACAGCGGTGATGGCTTGAATTCTTCCAAGACTATAACTTCGAGTTTGTTTATACTCTTGGGAAGGGGAAGGATGTAACAGATGCTCTTAGTAGGATATCAGGCATCCAGCTGTTAGGAATGGAGAGACAACTGCTGACCACATTTCAGATATCCTTTGTGGATAGTGATGGAGTCAGGATGTGTAGAACCAGAGATAGTTCAGGCTACGACGGAGAAGGTGCAGATCGTCCAGGAGCGGATGAAGGCTGCACAGAGCAGAAAAAAGTCATATGCTGATAGGAGACGGAGATCATTGGATTTCAGGGGTGGCGACCACGTTTTCCTACGGGTCTCACCTAGATGAGGTCTACGGAGTTTTGGCCGGGGCGGCAAGTTATCTCTACAATTCTTTGGAACTTTCCAGGTCCTCATCAGAGTAGGCGAGGTGGCTTACCACCTGGCCCATCCACCTCGGATGCACAAGGTGCATGACGTCTTCCACGTATCTCGGCTGAGGAGATACGTGCTCAACCCGTTCCACAACATCGACCATGGAAATATAGATATGGATTGTGGGGTGACTTTCTCAGAGGTTCCAATAGACATTGAGGATCGACAGGAGCGGGTCCTACGAGGATATTCGATTCCTCTGGTGCAATTTTGCTGGCAGCACGGGAACCTCCAGGAGAGCACATGGGAGTGGGAGGCTCATATGCATGCTCGATACCCCCTTTTGTTTCCCTAGCGTGTGTTGTAGCTTTAAGGGGACGTAAATCCTTGAGTTGGGAGTAATGTAAAGACCCGGAAATTTCATGTAATTTTTTTTCTTAATTTCATTGGAATTTTACGAGTTTTTGTCTTTTGACGACACTTTATTCTGAGGCCTGGTGTGCCCGAAATCAATTTCTGAAGTTTAGCTCAGGTACGTTCAGTAAACGAACGACTGGGATTTTTTATCTTTTGAACCAGTGCTCGGAACTGAAATCTAAGGGAACCGATGAACTCAAAGAGCCGGCAATTTCTTAAGGAGACCTTTACCACAGTTGCGTTTTATACGGGTTGTAAATTATTAATTGGGGATTTAGTTTAAAACAAATAAAATTGTTAGAAAAATTTTATTTATATCTAAGGTGGTTATATCCTACAAAGGGGAGTTAATGGTGGGACCCATAACCACCTAACTACCCATGTGTGGATATTTGGGACGTGGGTCCCACCCGAGCCCCAACCTTTCACCTCCCCCTAAACTCCTTAAACTCCCTTCAATTAATTGGCAACCCCCTTAATTAATGTGACCCTTCAACTTCCTCTCTCTCCCTCTTTAACTCTTGCCAAAATACCTTAATTAATAAATTCAACCTCTTCAATTAATTAATTAAGGGTTTTTAATTTTAAATATTGAATTGCTTGTGTCAATAAAATAATAGAATTAGCTTATTATTTTAGTTTAGCATATGTTGTTTTGGGAGAGATTGGAGAGAGCACTTATGTTAAAGGAGAAGGAAGTTCCTCCTTCATTGAAGAACATCATTCTCCCTCGAAGAACGACGCCCCTTCAACGAAGAATGACGACGCACCATCCATCCTCTTCTCTACGACAAGTGAGGAGATGTCGCTTCCTCCTCGAGCACACTCTGACGTCATCCTCTAATCCTCACCCCGTAACACCGTCTTCCGTTACACCCGACATATGACATCAATTATCTAGGTATGAGAATTTTTATATTTTCATACGTGTGATTAATCCCTCGAGCATGGGCGTTCTTTTATGATAAACTATGGTTAAATCCTCTAACGCGGAGGGCATGGGATAACGAACAAGTCCGGACCCTCCACTGATTTTTTGTTGTGAGATGATTGATAGACGATGATGAAACAGGACTGCAATGGCAGTTTGAAGCCTTCGTATTAAGGTTCAGGACCTGAGATGACCGTCGGCGCAGACGAAAGCTAAAACAGACCACTAGAACAACTCTGGTGTCCAGCGGAACCTCATGGCGGCGCGGGTCGCCGACGACTGGAGGCGGTGGCCGGCGCCGGCCGGCGGCTTGGAGGTGGCGGCACCCTAGTGCACCGCCGGAGAAGACCCATCGCAGCAGCTGCTGCTGCGGCGGCGAAGCGGTTTATCACGTGGCCACGCGGGATCCGGGACGACTGGGGGCAGCCCCATCGGGCGCCGCCAGTTCCAATTAGTGCCCCCCCAACCACTCCACATAACCGCTCGTCCAGGTTGACCGAGCTGAGGCAGGCGGTGGGCCGGGCCGCGCCCAGCCGTGCCGACCCAGGGTTGGTTGGGCCGGGTCGGACCGGGCCCAGACCCCCCTTTTTCAGACCAGATTCGTTTAAATGACCCTTACTTGAGCTAAGGACCTATGATTGACACACCGTAAGTAGCGCAAGATTACTTGTATGGAGAAAGTCGTTTCGGTATATTACAATCAAGGTTTCGGAGAAGTTTGTGTACTGCCGGGTTGGTTCGAACTCGAAACCAATCGGGCCCTCGGAGCAGAAATGCTTATAACATAAGGACCGGACGTCCGATTGACGTGACGTCAATTACGTTGGTTTAATTTTGTTGATAAGGAACATTTGGCATACTCCGCTCGAGGTTTATACGTAGCTAGAGTATGGTCGGGTTGGTTTTAACTTAAAAACCAACCAGGCCCCTAGAACAGAAAAGCCAATAACTTTCAGATCGGACGTCTGTTTGACGAACCATCAACGGTGGTGGTAATGTCTTTGAGAAACGGTTATTTTGAGTATACCACATGGGAGTTTAGGGTACGGTTGAGATACGGTCGGTTTGGTTTGTACACGAAACCAACCAGGCCCCCAGGATAAAAAGGCTAATAACTCACAGACCAGGTGTCTGATTGACACATCGTCTGTTGCGTTGAGACCCCCATAAAGAGGTGGTTCTTTGAGATACTTCTTCGTGGAAATTCGAGACACATGGAGTGTCAACCAGTAGCTCGTGGAGTGGATCCTTCCTGAGACGAGCATACGGAGTACGGTGACCTTGTAACTGGCTGAGTCCTGATGGCTGCTTGTCCGATTCGATTCGGAGTGACTTGACTAGCCCAGTGGGGATCGCTACTATGTTGGGGCGATAGACACATGGCGGAGGAGCGCTACTATGTTGGGGTGGAAGACCCGCGGTACTCGAAAGTAGGAGTACCTCTGCAGGCTATTAGGGGGAGCGCTACTGTGTTGGGGCAGCAGACCGATGGCGGGGATCACTACTGTGTTGAGGTGACATACATGCGGTACTCGACAAAGGAGGAGTACCTCAGTAGTCTAAGGTTAGTGAGTGGAACCTCGGAGTCATGACAGGACTACTGCGCTCGACGGAGGAGGAGTTATCCAGCAGTCATGTTTTTGTAATCTTGAATAAAAATCATGGTTTGAGGTGAGTCAATGACCTTTGTGTTTTCCTCATGATTGAGATGTGTTACTTGATAACTTAGGTATATATATGGGCATATACCTAAGTAAAGGTTATTTGTTGAGGTCTTTTTGTGGTTTATCCTTGTTGGTTTGAGTGAGACCTTGAGGGTCTAGGGGTCCCTACTGACTATCGTTATACACACCACTGCACGGGCTATGCATGCACCTCGTTGGTTTGGATGCAGATGATGGGCAGCGTTGACCGAGGCAGAGTGTACGAGGACTGGATAGTACCCGAAGGTGGACACTCGGCTCGACGGCACACGGATCATTCCGATAGATTCAAAGTGCTGAGTAGGACATCTGTACCTAACCTTCAGGTTGGAACCCAGAGGATGATCTAGGAGTTTATTCCATCTTCCAGCTGTTTGTCTTTTCAGTTGTACCTTCTTTCTGTTGTAGTTGTACTTTTCTGTTGGGCTTGTATTTCTGGCCCCTTTGTACTTTCAACCCACTTTTTTACTTATTTAATTCATGTTTGCTTCCACTAGTATTCTGTTTGTGTGTGTTTATGTTTCATAAAGGAAATTCCTTCCCTTTTTATCGGTTTACGCCTTTGGTGCTAGTCGCCAGCCCATGGCCTATGGAAGGTGGGCTTGGGGTAGTCACGGCAAGGGCCCCGAGGACAGGTTGTGACACTACTCATGTAATCTTCAATAATCTATATATGACTCTTGGAATGATTCCCATGAATCCATATATCTGAGATCCAAGTTTGTTGTAGACTGAATCATCCACTAAACTATGAGAATCAGTCACATAGTGTCCAATCTATTATATAAAAAACTATATAACACAAAATCATCTAGGATCCTAATCCTTGAAGATACCCTTCATATATGAGCATCAAATCCAAGTTGGAACCATCACTAAGATCCTAAATTGTGGTAGCTACAACCTTATCCATCTCCAATACATGGTATCCCATCATCAAACCTAACTCCCATAATGGTAGACAAAACATATTATATCAACCATGAGGTATCACACTATATGTGATGGAAATTCAAGGTCTAGCTGAATTCATGAGACCCATATTCATTTTTCATAGCCCCTAGGAATTACCCATCCTTACAAGTTCCAAGAAGACTCTATAAATCATCTCGCATTCACCAATCAGGGATGGTTAATCAAAGTGTATCTTATTGGGTCCCCTTAGTCTTTTTATAGCGGAGGCACACTCACAAGGGTCCTTGGTCTCACTCACAATATTAGGTCAAAAATTTAAGCACATGGAAATCTCACCATATGGCAGCGTCATAAGGCTTGCACGACCTTTCTAGAAACAATAGTTATCATCATATTTGAGTCGATAGAAATATGGATGATGGAATATATATATTCCCATTTTTTGTCTAAGATGGTGTGCTAACCCAACCCAGTTATGTTATAAGGTCATTACACATATGATTGGTCAAATTAGACTGGATATAGAGTCTCTTCCTCCATCCTCACCTCAATGTGACCAAAAGGCCTAATGTCAAAAAGGTAGTTCTCTGATGACTAAATCAAATTAACATGGGTTACAGGTCCCATTTTGTAGATTCAACTCACAAGTGGTATGTATGATATTCATTTTTTCATGGTTTCAACATCATCCATTGGTGGACAAGGTTTCAAGAAAGTTCCCAATGGTTTTTTGTGACCCCTGGTGTTTTTTTATACCAATTATAATTTTTAAAAATTAAATTAAAAATTCATTTAATGAAACTAACTAGGTTATTCTACCTCAATGGAATTTTTGGACAATCACAAGCAACATAGAAAACATAAATTCAATACCGAGACCACGCAAAACCAATTTAATTTTACAAAAGATTTTTTGTTTAACACTAAGGGCCAACAACATCACTTAAGGCCTTACAAGCTCATCTAGACCCTCCCCAATTCTTCAAAACTTATTTCAAAACCCCGGTCCCCTAACTCACCCCTAAAAACAATAATAAATTATTTAAATTATTTAAAATTAATTAGTTAATTAAATTATTTATTTTCATATTTTTCATAATGAATCATGTCATTCAATTAGGCCAAAACCATCAGTAATAGGGTGAATTTATCTCTTGATACATCCCCAGATCTAAGATAAATAAATACCTAATTTTTTATACTAATTTAGCATCCCAAAAAAAAAAATAGGTAAAATCCTTACGACAATTCAAAATGGTGTAAAACATAATAGAACGACATCCAATTATAGGTGGACATCATCTCTGGATGACCTCATTGTATATTATAAGGGATCTCCAATAAAATCTCGATATTCCACCATTATCTAGTTAAATTATAATTTCAAACTAAATCAAACATATTTAAAATTAGAAAATAATGATGGGTAATTAATGAGATGATAATGAGTTGAGAAACCTTACATTTTATTCTATTGAATCACTAAATAGAGTGATAATAATGTATATGAATTGAGGTAGAATAGGAGTCAGTTATGATCCGCCCATAGACCACTTATATCTCGAGGAAATCGGGTCCAATCCCCACATACAACTATAAATAAAAAAGGCCACATCATTCATGGTTTGAGATAAGGGTTTACACCATAAAATTTTAAGGGTATCCCATCTGCCCACATTCCACATCATGAATCATCCAATTCGTTCCCTATAAACCTATTTGATACTGAGAATCACTATTCATGTTGTGAATGGAATGTTGTGGCAGTCTTTCATATCCCACCATGCGTTTTCCTCCTTTGGTGGTCACCCATACCCCCAAAAGAACATGTGAATCATAAACCACCTTGAAAAACCCAATTTTTGGATGTTCGGATTATCTAAAACTTATTATGATATCTATATTTCAAAACAACCCTTCCACAAATGAAAAAATATAAAATTTTCAATGAAATATCCAATTCTATAGATATGGTTTGATAAAATCTCCCAACCATAAAACATATCATTTGAGAGAATTAACTTTGAGAATTAAAAACAATGACCCTCCACTAATGATTACCAAACCATGCTCAGTTCACTTTAGTTGAATTCCGAATGCTAAAAGATATTCCTCTGTAGAACTCTAAACATAAGAAATTTTATTCCCCGAAACCTAGGAAATTGAATGAATATATCATTAAACAATTATACATACCTTACCAACACCAATATATTTCAATATTATACTATTTATTAAACATACTAGTAACCCAATTTTTGGGGCTCCCCACTATAAAAATACATTTTTATGGATTATTTTGTTTCATGGAAATCCCCACCATCATAATCACCTAATAAAACACATTCCCAATGGTCCAATGAAATGACCAACACGATATATATCTCATTGTGCCATAATATGAACAAAAACCTACTAGAGCTGGTACCACCACTCATATTAGATTCAATGATGAAATAGATGGATGTCCACTTCTCGTTCCAAAGGCCCGCATATACTGAAAATTACTCAAAAGGTATATAAAAATCTATAGAATAATCCCATCATACACTATTTGACATTCCAAAACAAAAGTACCCACTCCCAAATATTTCCCATGAATTGACACCAAAAATAGAACCATCGTCACTTTTTGTTTCATGTTTAACCCTATGAAACATGCCTAGAATATATTTGATCACCTGAATTCACCCATTAAAATAATTTAATGAAATATTGATTCAACCATTGAATTTAGTGAAGAAACAGGGATTCACCCCTTGTAAAAAGTTATGAAATATAGATTCACCCCTTACAGTATGAAATGAAATAGGGATTCAACCCGTGATGCTAGAAACAAAATAGGGATTCCTCACTTGAAGATAGAAAAAATTCATTACTCATCCCATGAAACATGTCCACAAATGGGGGGTTACCCCATGAATCATGTTATGAAATAATGACACTATAAAAATCATCTTCATGTAGCACTGACTGTACCGAACATTTTATCCATGTCTCAAATCTATTTTTTACATGTCACAAAAGAAATCAAACTATGAATCTCAATAATAAAAAAATTCAATATCAACCATCCATAAGTCTATCTAATTATCCCAATGACTCTTCTTAAGCAAGATTCATACCCTAATAGATTATGGTTTTCTCCCCATCATACTAATTTCCTTACACCACTCCTCAAGTCTAACCCACAAGCCTTTTATCCCCTAGAGAATAAATTTATATATCTTGGTGTATAGTGGGTTCCATCTTAGTTTGTTTCAGTAGATATCATGATATTTATCATGATTGTCTCTATAATGGGAGTATAGGAATATGTCATTAATGATTACCACCAAAACACCTTCTATTTTTATGTCACCAAACACGACATGGAAATTGAAAATCCATTCAAAGGCCTTGGGCCTCCCTTACTAGATTCATTTCCCCAACTCCTAGTTACCATGATTCAAGAAAAAATTTTCTGATAAAACTCTCTAATGCCTCACTACTCTCTTCCATGCCGTTTTGAATAAAATATTTTTTTGGCACTAACACCACCACGCTACTTGATTTCCTCCTCAATAACCAAAAAAATTATCAAATGAAACACACCTGATCCATATTAAATATCCAAACCAAATGGTCCTTCATGTCCAACAAACATCACTTTGATTTCACAAAAAACAATGGGTGTCTACTAACGAACCACCCACTAACATATCCCGAATAACATCACAAATATTAAGAATGATCCAAACATATTGAAATTTTTTAGTATGTTATGTCCAACCACATGACCACATGTTACCCTGGTAATTGTTCTTATATTTGAGGTATTTATCCACACTCCAATCTCCCTTAACATTTCTATCCATTTAAGACATTGATTCCAGCACTTGACCACATCTGAATAGTATGGGAACACATCCAAATTTTCATATACCTCTAAATCATCCTTAAAAACTACAAAAATATCTCAATGTGATTCCTTTAGAAATAATGAAACACATAACCATACCATATATAGAAACACGATGGTTGCCAGTTTGTATTAATATCACAAGCCAAAACAACTACAACATCAGGGTAACCCCACTAAAATGTCACCATAAAATAAATAGAAACATGAATCTACTATTGTTTGATTCAAAACTGAGGACTAGTAGATATACCACCTATACCTACCAGTCAAGTATCAAATCAAGGTCAAAACCAGTGGGTCGTCACCCACAATCTCATTTTAACACATAACATCAACATTCCAAAACACCTCCCATGAATAGGGAACCCATCCTATCCAATCATCTTTACACCAAAATACTCTTCAAATGATTGTATCTCACTAGTAAATGAAATACAATCAAGGAATCATCCTAATATATTCATACCATGGTAAACACACAGAGAGATTTTAGTTAAGTAGACCTTCATTCCATGAAATGCTAGAAACAACAAATATGTTTTTAATAGACACTTAAAATATCTAACCTGAAACAACTAAAACCTAAAAGTGAAAAAAAAAATTCAGAACCGTGTGCTATAATAACCCATTAAGGTCACTACATCTATTTAACTTGATTTTAACATCACTATCATCCTCCTCAAAGAATATCTCTATAAAGATTCACATGACCTCCCATAAAAAAAATACATTTACAATTCACCTGAGTATAGTATAATTCCAGCAAGTTCATTTACAAAAAAAATACATATAAGACGTTATGGACAATTTAAACATTTTTTTCTCTTTAATACAGGAAATCACACACTAGATATAATACACTATGTGAATACTACATTCCAATTATTATGCATGAGATGCTTCATACCCTAATAGCCTAAAAGTAAAATAAATTATCTCACTAGACTCTTGATAATTTTCCAAGATCCATATATCCATCATAAATCAAAGAATCTAATATAATTGTTAATCACCAATGGATAATATAAAATTAAATCATAAAAGCACTACAATTTCCTTAAATCCAAGACTTCCTTCAAAAAACATAGTTCTAAATGAACCTTCATGTTATCCATAACATACTTCAACATATTAATGAATCCACTATCTACTGGATCAAAAATATTAAATCAATCATAAATAACAAAATTTATAAAACTATTTAACACACCATCCAAGTCCAGTATATAAACAGTAATTGGAATGGTTTTTTTTGTGACATCAACCACATATCCCAGTATGTCAGAGGTTCTCAGCAAGAAGTAAGGGTCTAAGGTGTTACCATGTTGATAAAATACCAAATATATCAATGTGATAAGGAAATATAAAATAACCATATAATATTTATAGTGTAAATTAATAGGAGTTAGTAGAATAAATAAATATCTAGAATGAAAATCATGAAATATACTAATGGCCCAAGTAGCCATGATGCAGATACAACAGTATGACCATTCAATAATTTTTAGATATATTATATAATAAATGAAAAATAATACAAATTTGATATAATATATCTCTAAGAAAAACATATTTCAGTTTACTAATACCATTCGACTTATTTTTCTTGATCACACTATCTCAGGCCTCATTCAAACATGAGTATTTAACCATGTGAATCTCATGTCAGGTACTCAAGTTCAGTTATTTCCCAAGTAGGGTGTGAGTATAAAACCCAGTAGGGGCCCACCAACTTGGTCCCACACTATCCAAACTAAGCAGTGGCATGCTCACATGACCTGCTAAATTTAAATAAAGTAAAATTCAAAATTAACAAAATTAATTTTGATCATCAATTTCACCACCTAAATCAAGAATACCTTCTTCTATTCAATGATTCAGTGTCTTTGATTACATCAAGAAGACTATGACTCCCAAGTAACATATGTAGTTTATATCCCTAGAAACCAAAACTAAAACTCAAAACATTGGTATCCATCCCATCATGGCCCTATCTATGACCTATAAATCAATGGTATCCTTAATCATATTCATGAATCATTGGACGAGGGCCATGTTATATTTATTTATGATATCCATACTCAGGAAAACTGAGTAATCTCCTAAAAAATATAGGAGTGAGGCCCAAAATAGACATATCCCTAATCTTGGAATCCATGGTAGCCAAATCATCCACTCGAATCGGGGGATGTGTCCCAAAAATAATATTTGGGACCACTAAATCCATAGAATCCCAAATAATCATGGATCTTAATATAAGGATGCCCCAATCATTTTGGAGCCCCCAATCCATGGAGTCTCCAGCACCATGCTCTATCTCTGTGCATGTTCGAATCATATCCACCTCCAAAAAAATGAAGTATAACATCATACTTGGATTTAATCATGGAGGATAAAAATTATTACATTTTCCCCAAGGTCCCACTACATAAGTAATGGAAACACAAGGGTTCGCTGAAATCCCATTTCCTAGTATCCTAGTTCATAGATCCTAGGTACTACTTTTATAGTATGGGATCAAAGGATAAATATCATAATATTTAAAAGGAAATACTATGTTAGATAGCATATAAGATAAGCAATGCTGAGCTTAAAAGAACCATGAAATATTTTTATTTAAATAAAAATGTTATAACCTCTCCATTGAGGTAACATGTATTAATAGGACTAACCGCATTACGAAATATAAATAATGGAATTAATAATTAATAATTTATTGATTAATTTTGAGGAAATTAAAACTCATTTTTTCGTAAATTCATTCTATTCTTCCAAAATGTGTTTTTATCAAATATGGTATTTATTTATTTTCATGAAAAAATTTTAAACTTAATTTCATGAAATTTTAGAAAAACTATATGATAAAAATTAAATATTGTTTATAATTACTATGTATAAATTATCATAATGTTAATTTTTTGGTTTTTTCTAAAAATATTGATTTTCTACTAAATAGTGAAAAATATTGATTTTGATTGAATTCTATATTTTTATTTGAAGCTTTTGTAAACTACCATTTTTTATATTTTTTCAAAGTAATATTTTTTTAGTTACATTATTAATAATATAATTCAAATAATTTAAATAAATTTTAAGGTTGAATTTGGTGTAATAACATTTCTATAATTAAAAAACATTTTTTGAAATAAAAAAATTATTTTTCATAATTTTTATAGGTATAATTTTAAATTAAATTAATCCAATTTTTTGAATTGAATATTGAAAAAAGTATTCCCTTATTTAAAAATCAGTTCCAAAATTGGTAATTTTTCCCATATTATATTTATCCTTTATCAATGTTAATAAATGTAATTTTCATTAACACATTAATGGTAAAATAGGTTAAATGAGGGTAAAGTAATGTGATAAGGAAAACAATAAACACAAACACTTTCCTTGATTTTATTTTATGATTATATTTCATCCATAATCATCAATAATTCTAATATATAACTATTAATTTCTAGTTTTCATTGATTTTTACATTTATATTATTTTATATAAATAAATGTAAAAAATAGAATCTATTTATTTCATTAAAAATAAATTTTTTTGAAATAGAGATTAAAATTAGGTATATTCATTAATAAATAGTTATTTGAATGGAATATTATTTTATATATCGTAAATAAATTTTAATTTTTATTAATGTAATGATTACGACAAATTCTTACGCATTGTTGCCATAATTCTTATTAAGGATTAGAAAAATCAAGAAAATTACATGAAAAACAATAAAAATAATATTACCTAGGTTTGTTAAAGTTATCACTAAATATTAAAGATAAATAAAACATATTACAGTCATTTTTGTGGTTTACATTTCAATTAAATTGGTGTTATGTTTTTTTAAGCTAAATTATGTGAATAGTTCTTAAAATGACGTTAATAGAATTTAATGATAATTAATATTCAGTTAAATTATTTGGAAAGTATAAATATATGAAATATAAAACATAGCATATATAATTGTCCACAATATAATTCCTCATCAATTTATGACCCAATTTTCACCTTCTAAGTATAATTATAACCCAATAACAATAAAAATACACTATTTTTATTAAGGTTAAAATTGGTAAACCATAGTGTTAATCCAAAAGATAAGTTTTTAAATTATATAATAACTTATAAAAAATGTGATTATGTGATTATATTAAAACTATATATGTCTTGGATTATATGAAATGTAATTTTCTGGAACCATTTGATATGAGTTTGACATATATTATATTATAATCTTTTGTTTAATTCCAAAAATTACATAAATAATATTTTATAATAAATTATGTTTCAGTAAATGATAAAAAATTAGATTAAATCATATAATTATCCAATATAATGGGATATGGTTTATAATATTAACCATGGTCCATTTATGGATCAATTTTTTTTATTGTAACTATTTTGACCCTTAAGTATTATAAATTTCGATATCACCATAATTGTCAAAGCGGTCAAAGGAGGGTTAAAAAAGAGATAAGAGTACAAATATTAAATAAACCTATAAAAATTTATTGTATGAGTGTGTTTATGATAACACTCATCTTATCTTTTTAATAATTTTAATATTAAAATTAATTTTTATTAATTCAATACTTTTATAATTTCAAAGAGTTCCCTTCCCCTCCTTAATAAAAGGATACCTCATAACCTCTTTTAATCACACTTATAAAGAAAATTAGTTAATATAATACCTAAAAATCCACTACATAAATCCATACCCAAATAATAGATTCTCTTTTACTATAATATCATACTAATAATTATTTTTCTGTAAACCTTAAGATATTTTACGAAAAATAGTTATAGTTGTAAACCAAGATTATTTAATTTTTTCATCTTTAACCTCCTAAAAACCTTATTCAGAAAAGGTAAAATAGTAAAAATATTTTATTAAATATAAAAACATAATTTTATTAAAATTTAACAACCTATTTCCATACCATTTTTTATAAAAATAGGAAACAAATCCATTGTTTATGTGTACAGCGGTATACCACCTCGCGAACTGTTGTCATTCATTTTCCATCACCGCCTCTTATGCATGGTTATAATTGTTGAGATAATTTATATATATTATATTCATGATACATTTATCATTTTTTACAATTAATATTTCATCTATTTTTAACTATCCATTAACAAGAAAAATTATTACATTATTTGTGTGTATGTGTGGACTACCACCTCTACGAAGTGATTTGATCTTTTTTTATCACCACATCATATGGATAATATATATAAATTTATTTAAATATATAATATGGTTTTAATGATTTCACTATAATTATTTAAATATAAAATAATACTTACCTATTATATATAATTATCATTGAGAAATGGAAATGTTTTTTATCAGTATATACAGACTATTTTCTCCATGATTATAATGTAGTTCATTTTTCATAACCATATTTCATGGTTGGTTTTAAAATTATACTTTATTTATAAATATAAAAAGTATTTAATTGTTATTAGTATGTAGTTTATATAATAATTTCCTATTATACCATATTCAAACTACTTATGTCACTTTGGACATATGAGTTGAATATCATCACAATGTCTGACATGAACTTAAATGACAAAGTAATTAAATTTTAAAAATAAATAAATAACCTAAAATGAATTAAAAAAATTAAATGGTTGTTTAGAAAGTAAATAATTAATGTAATTATATCATTCATTATGATAAGGAATGTATGAGATGATTTTCGCACTAGCTAAGGGATTTCATAACTCAATTTCTTTTCATTGGTTTATATAACTTTTTTATTGACTATCTCATGCCAGGATTATATTGGATCGACCTGTGATTGATTTTAATATATTTTCACTTTTTAATGTGTCTTAAAATTTTTTAAGCATAAAAACTCGATTCATTAATTCTCACATCAGTGTTATGGTCATTGTAAAGGATTTAATCTCAATTTTTATTTATTGAGGTAAATTTAATAATCATGCCCCTAATTTATTTTATATCATGAATATAATAACCCTTTGACATGTTATTTCATTATTATCCATATTTTCTTGATATTTAATGTTTCATTTAATGTTATTCTTTTATCAGTCTTGAGATTCATAATTTACCAATGTTTTATGTGTTTATTTCACAATTTTATCATTATTCGAGATTGTTTATGTTTAAGTCTCCACCGGGATAATTATTTGATATTTAAATATTAAACAAAATATATTTCCATATGATAGGGTTATTTATAAATATTTTATTTTTTTACTTTCATTTCACTCTTTTAAATACTCAAAATAACAATAGAATGATTTTAAGGAGACCTAAATTTATTTTTATACTCAATTGGGAGTCCTTTTCTTCCAAGTTTATATTTTTCAAAAAAATGTTTTAATGAATTTCTTTACTGTTATAAAATGATTAATTAAAGACATTTTTAATTTTGTTTTAATTTTTTTTAAAATATACTCTTATTTTCATTTTCTCAATGAGTTATTATTGGGATTTTTACAGAAAATATGAAAGGAATCATTATTTTAGTATAAATGAAAGGAATGGAATTTCCCACCCTCACAAATACTCAATTATTTGAAGATTCCTTTATAAATTTACATGAAAATTTTCATAGAAACTTTTCCTAGTATTCTTGAATGTATTTGTTTTTTAATTTGAATTTCTAAGTGAAAATTATATTTCCCTAATGAATGTACATAGTTATATTTTAGGGAATTTATATTTATCAATGACAATGATGCTTTATTTTTCTTTTTATAATATAGGGATATTTTTTTATGATGCCATCTTTTTTATTTTATCTATATAGATTATGATCTGTTTAAAAATATAAATATTATCCTTTTTTCGTATAGTTATTCAATACAAATGAGATGTTGATTATATATTAAATTTTTATTTTCCATTTTAATATGATGAATATATTGTACTTTTAAAGTAACATAAGAGGCCTATTATATCCCTATGATGCATCATCATGTCCCATGAAAAACATAGTTTGGCTATTTTGGTGAGGCCTATCCAATTTATGAAATTTTCATGGAATGAGAGCTTGACACTATGATTGTAATGTCTAAAATTATTAATTAAATCATTTTGATATTAGTTATTGATGTCCATGTGATAATTTTAATAGTTCAGATACCCATAAATAAGTTTCAAGATCATGTGATTAGTTATATGGAATTATTTTATCATATTCTATTCCTTATATATTATTATTCATGTCCATGTTATTGATTAAATTCAAGAGGTTATTTAATATTTACATTTTCATATTGATTATGCCTATACTAGTCAGGATAGTTTCTACAATAAATATCCTTTACTGATTATTTGACCACCCCATTATTATGTTTTCCATATCCATTGTTTATTTATTATGGTTTTATATATGTTTTTCCTAATAATGTTACAAGATAAAACGAACTTAATGGGAGATTAATTATTTTTATGAAATATTTCTTTATGTATCCATGTTTTTATCTAAGGTTTCTTCCTATTTTTCTAAGACAATTTACCAAAATGTTCTTTGGGTATGTGAGTGGTAAAATATTTCATTTTTGGTTATTTATCTCAAAAATTGGGTCATGTTTATTGATATCAAGATAGAAATTAAAAAGATAAAGTCTTTGCATCAAATCTAGGAGTGTGGGTTCGTGGTTTTATGTGTTTGAACAATTTACCATTTAAATAAATTTGGGGATTACGATGATTTCATTAGAGTTTTTATTAATAATTATGGATACCATGATATGTTTATTATTTTATGGTTGATCATATATTCCATGTATTTTACATACCTTTTGATTCTTTGAGTAATGGTATTTTAATTTTATTTGTGATAATTTAAGAGATTTTTAATGGGGTTGAGGTATATTTTATGATTAGGATTAATGTGAAAGAATATTTTAGAATAACAATATTATGTTTTTAGGGATACAAGATGTAAGTTATGAGATGGTATTTGAGAATAAAAATTTCTTTAAGGTTCAATATATTATGGTTTCTTTTGAGATTGTTCAACATTTTTTTTGGAATATTATTATAATTATACTAATAAAGTTTTCTTAAAAGGAAATATAATAGGTATGGTGATAACCTATCACATCCATCAAGGTTGGGGGGATTGAACCCACAACTGAAGGTTGAAAAGGGTCTAGTGACTACTATTAAATTATGTGTTACCCTGGCTAGTTTGACATTATTTTTTTATACAAATGATTTGACAGATAAATATTAATTTTATATTATAAAAATATAGTTGGTCTTGTAGATAACAATGGTATTGAAAAGTGATTTAGTGATTAATTGAGTAATGTTATTACCAATAAAAATAATTATAATTTAGAGGAACATTATATGATATTATGGTATTTTATTTGAGGAAGCAGTGTTTAATTATATTTTTAATTCAAATATTATTGTAATGTGTCTTTATTGTGATTGAAGTTATCTATGAAATTTATTAATATTTCATGGATATTATTTTATGAAAAAATATAAAATTATGGTATGTGGATTGTGAACTATATAATTTTTATTAGAGATCATTGTCAAATTTACCTTTTAAGAATATGAAAATAGTAATTCTAATATTTCATTTTAAATAAAATTTACCAAAATTTTCCAGAATTTTATGGATAAAAATTTGTATCATGATTTATTTTGAACTTTGGGTATTATTGTTGGAATTTTTAGATTAAGGAATTAATTATAAATCTTTATAATTATGAATTTATTAATTATTGTAACTTGTGAAATCTATTTTGGTGTTTTATTGTCAAAATATATAAGGAATATCTTATAATCATTTTGTGAATTATGTGATGCATTAGAATTTTATTTTAGAAAAAGATGATATTGTGGTGGAAAATGATTAGGGGAATAATTTCTATTTCTCATGTAAGTATACATAATTATTTTGTTACTCTAAATTGGAATATAATTATTCAACTCTTAGAAATGATATTAAAACAAAAATACTATCTTATTACCTTCATTTATGATAAATCTATGGCTATTTTCAGACCTTATTGATTTATGGTTTTGTGTTGGTTAACTTTCTCATGATGATTCAATTTATTATCATAAATATTTTATACCACTATCTATCATTATTTGGACATTAATTTTTTCACCATGTTGAAATTTAAAATTCCCACAAAGTTTCTTTTATTTGGAAACCTAGTATATTTTATTCCAAATGACCTTCATATTTCCCATTCCCCTTTTCAATAGCTTGTTTTATTAACCCTTTTGTGATATGGGATTTAAAAATGATATTTTACAATGTAAAACCATTAATTATTAAGTTCAAATTCAAATTAGGAAATAAAAATTTATTAAGTGGTTCTCAATTTAACATCCTACGATTTTGAATGAAATACTATTCTCAGTACTGTCTAACACACACAACAATGAGCCAAAATGAACCAAAAAAATATAATTATTATTTAAATATAACCATTATAACTTGGTCGTTGAATTCACAAGTATGAATTAGACTAAATTATTTATGAAATATATATTTATATAATAAAAATTAATCAATACAATAATATTGATTAATACTCCTGTAATAAGAACTCAATTTATAGTAATGTCATTAATTTCTTCAAGAAATTGTTTTCTTCAAAAAGTGTTTTTTATTTTTTTTGTGAAAAAATATTATAATTGAATCAATAACTTTTAGAAATTTTAGTTGATAAAATATATATAATTTTTTCAATGAAGAATTCAAAATTTTCTTAGAGTGAATTTATGGGATTCTTCAAAAAAGATTGATTTTCCAGTGAATAGTGAAAAATACTGATTTTCATTAAAAGTTATATTTTTATTTCAAGAATTTAAAAACATATATTTTGGTTTTAAATATTTTCAATGTAAAATTAGTTCTCATTTTTTATTTATAGAAAAATTTAATGTAGTGGAATCGATTTTATGGTTGAATTTTGTATAAAAACATATATATACTAAAAGAAAATTTTCAGGGAAATTGTTTTTTTTCTTGTTTAGAAGGTTTAAATTTGAATAAAATATTTTCATTTCTAAACACAAAAGATTAAAATAAATGGAATACATATTTTAAATTAAGAGTTCCAAATTTGATAAACATATAACCTTCTATTTTCTTTCATTATAAATTGTAATCATAGTAAAATTTGTTAGCATGGTAAAGGTGAAATAGGTTTTTTATAGATATAAATAACGTGATTAGGACTAAAAGATAACCGAAAAACATTCATTATTTTTATTGGATGATTATATTTATTATATAATAACCCAAACATCAATTATAAAACATTTTTTTCCTTTTATACATAATTTTGACCTTTAAAATATTTTATATAATGAATTATAAAAAATTTCATTTTTTATTACCTTTATATTTATATACATTGGGATATAAAGAATTTATATTCAATTATAATTTTTAATTTAAAGGAAAAATTAATTTTTTATCATGATAATTTCTTTTTAATTTTTAGTGATGAAGTAATTTCCAAAAATGATTAGGTAATGATGACATATTACTTATAGAATCAGTATAAAAATCCTTTAAATTATTTTAAAAACACAAAAAAAAATATTTTTGTAGAGTAATGTCATCCCCTAAAAAATTTAAGATAAGTGTGACATATTATAGTTTTTATGAAGGATTATACTCAAATATCATTACTAACAAGTTTATTTAAAAGTCAAATGATCTAAATAGTTCTCAAAATCACTTGAATAGAATTTTATTTTGAATACAATTTAATTAAATTATATAAAAAATATTACAATCATAAAAGTGTAAAATTAGTATAAAATGGTATAAAATTTTATCCCTTGTCCATTTGTTATCCAATTTTAATCGTATAGGTAAACATATAACCCTTTATTATTGAAAAATTCATTACCATTATTAAGGATAAAAATTCTCAACCAGGGGTTTTGTCTAAGAGATATGGTTTAAAATGATATCAATACCAATAAAAATTATATTTTAGGATTATATTAATACATTGTATTTGTTATATTAAAATCCATATCGTTTTTTGATCTATTTAACATGATTAAGATACATATTATTTTATAATATTTAATATAATTCAAAAAATGTAATAAATAATATATTATAATAAATAATGTTTAATTAAATGGTTTAATATTAGAAAAATAATATCTTTATCCGTGTAAGTTGTATTTGGTTTAAAATACCACTATGGTCTATTTATTTTCCAATTCCCCATTTATAGTCACAATATGGACCCTTAAAGAGTAAAACTATTATATCACATTAATTGTCATAGGGGTTAGCAGATTATCAAAAAATAAGGACAAGAATATAATCTATACTTGTAAAAAATTTATTGGATGAGAAGATTTAGAATCATCCTCTTGTGAAATTTTATTCTTATAATATGGATCCATTTTAAAATAAAAAATAATTTTAATTATTTTAATACAGTAAGAAACTCTAAGTGTTCTCCTCCCCTATCTTATAAAAGGGAACATCCTATTCTCTTTTATTCAAAATTCAAAACAGTTTTCTTTAGAAAATAACTTCCCAAATCACATGAGTTCATCCCTAAAAATTTTCTAGAGGCCTTATTGGGATCAAAACACAATCTAGGAAATATTCTGTTGTAAACCTTAATTTTTTGTCCGAAGAAGAGATATAGTTATTAACCAAGTATTTTTGTTTTATTTATTCAACTACCACCTTCAAATATTCATAAAAATCATAAATTATGAAATTGGTATATTTTAAAAACTTATTTTTTTTATATTAATAGAATAACCTATATATATATTCTTCCATCTAATGGGAAATGAAACCATCATTCATTTTTATGGTACACTACTACCTCACGATCTGATGATATGTTTTCTATCACTTTCTCTCATGGATGGTTATAATTATTTATTTAATGTTTATATGTGATAATAATTAAATATTTATCTTTATGTAGAAGTAATATATCATCTAATTTCATATATTTTGATTTACTGAAAAATGAAAATTGCCTTCATGTGCACATGTGGACTATCACCTTCACAAGGTGATGTGTTCCATTTTTCATCACAACCTCACTAGAATGATATATAATATTTTATATAAATAAATAATATATTATTAATTATATTATTATAGGTCTATAATGATAAAATAATAATGTCCTTTTTTCCATAATGATCATTGAAAAATGTAAATATTAATCATGGTTATGAATGGCCTACCATCTCCATGACTGTAATATAGTTCATTTTTTAAAAAACAACCTTCATGATTTGTAACATATTTTTACCTTAATTTAGGTACTTCTAGCTTATACTTTTGACTTCTTTATGTTTCATGGTTTTCTTGGTTTTCTTTAGGTGATGATTGAAATTTTTGGAGGTTTTGGGATATATGCATGGTTGGCGTATGTTTAGGGAAAACCATGTAATTTGGCCTTGAAAATTGTGAAACCTATGATGGGACATTAGAAGGGGATGCACGATTTTTCCAATACTTGAGGCCATCCTTCCAAATCATTAATTCTTGGATGTTGGGGGTTTTCACAGTTGTCTCATGGTTAAAAAAACAATGCTACCAAATGATTCACCATAGTCCAAATCCTAGTAATGGTGTATAGTTGGGGCACAAAGCTACTAATAACTTTGTGTCCTTCCCAAGAGACCATATCTGGTGACGTACTTCTAAAAAAAATTAAAAACCCAAAACCCTTGGTTCAACCACTTATCACACCCATTCAACCGCAATATGATTCCTTGGTCTTTATAGGATCTTAAGGGGTTAAATTGACTCATCCAACCTCTTCTCTTGGTGGATCAAAAGGTTAGTGATTTTTTTAATCTCCTTATAGAATGTGAATATGTTCTTATTTTGTTTCTCCAAATAATACCATCTAACCACTTTTTATAATAACTAATATTCATGTTATCGATATATCTAACATTTCATTTTATGAATCTTGATTCTACTGTTGATTCCTGTATCTCTTTCTCCTTCCTTCTCTATTTTTATTTCCTATTGTGAGTGTTTAATTGATCATGTGATTAATGGTAGGTGGTTCTATAATGATATACCCTGCTATTGAAAACATAATATCCTAATTTATTTGTAAATAATATTTATTTATTCTAAAAACTAGAATTTATTATATTGATGTATGGTTTGGTAATGGAATGAACAAAATGAGAAACACCCAATTTCAATGGAATTAAATTTTTAAGTGGAATTTTGTAAATATAGGGCTTGAATTGAGTTTATATATAATGAATAATTTGATATTAATTATTGACAACATTATCATAATATTATATATGTTCTAAAAGGGAAATAATTTGTTGAAATTATATGATTTTTTTTTAAACATAAAAGACATGTTGAAATATAAATTGGGAAATAAAATTGTGGAAGTTGAATTGATTTGAAATGAATTATTTTCTTAATAATGATATTATAATGGTTTGAAAAACTATAATCCTATGTATTAATTAGGTGAATAAGACACATATTCCTAGAATCTAACTCCTTAATATTGGATTTACGATGAAAAATAATTACTAAACCATATTCGACATGATTCACCATGATGGGTTCCCTAATGGGGTGTTGATAAGAAACCCTGATGGATTGTCCCTTAGGGAGTGTGCAGACATACGTGTACTGTGATAATTATTGATAAGTGTGAGGTTCATAAACCTATATATTAATGTAACTCAAATCATATCTTCATGTATAATTTTTTACATGATTACACTTTCCATTTTTTACAGAACTATTTCATTCATTATATAATCCTTTTATAAATTTTTAATATAAAATGATCATTTAATCCATATTTTTATATATCTTCTATATATATTTCAAAAATAATGTTTTGGTTTAGAATATTCAAATGAATTAATAAGATTTTTTCTAATCCATATGTTTTATATATTTTTCCACTATTGTGTGTGATGTTTGAAAAAAATTTCACTTATTTAAAATGATTCTAGGTGCTAGTCATCAACTCTTTGGGATCCAGAATACCCTTCAGCCCATGTCAGGACTAGTTTGGGTGTTAGATTTCCATTGTATCCAACATGTTTTTTGCCATTACAGTTTTATTGGATTTTATCCTTCTTTCTTTGATGCTGGTATGTAGTTGGGTAGTCCTAGTAGATTAGAGGATATCCTTTCAGGACAGAAGTGGTAGTTGTGAGTGAGCTTTTGGCCATATCTAATTTCAATGAGCCTTGAGTCTCTTAAGGTGTTTGGGAAAATAATTTAGAAAAAAAATTATAACAAATCCAAGGATTTTAATTAAACATGACATGAGTATCTTGAATTCCTAGATGTTTGAATTTTTTTATAGAATTATTATTAGAATATGTTTTGGTCAATTTGATGATCTATGTAAATAAGATAATTTTTATGTGTAGTCTACTAATGTTGTGTATAACCATACCTCTGAGGATATGTTTGAATAGACCTTAAGTGGAAGCTTTTAGAGAACCAAAATAATTGAATCCACTAGTTAACTAAAATCTCGTTGAGATAGTATGGTTAACACCCCATGTCTCAGGGATGGTAGTTTCACCCATTCTTTTTCATGATCTAGTAGTGGAACCTTGGAGGTATAAATCTAGTATTTTTCTTCTCAAGAATTTCATTGACAGAACCCACAATATTTTCACAGATAAAATGATCCTCAAGAGGCTGAGTAATGGTTGAAAAATATTTCTCTACATTTTGAGTTCATGGAAATTTTATAATATACAAAGGTTAATTGTGCTACCTTCACTACGAGAAAACCACCGTTTAGCGGCGGTTTTTTCGCGGCGGTTTTAAAAACCGCCGCGAAATGTGTTTCGGACCGGCATTTCGCGGCGGCTTTTAAAACCGCCGCGAAAAAACAGCCGCTAAACAGCAAAAAAAAAAAAAAAATTAAAATTTTTATTTTATTTTTTTTTTAATTTTATTCGAGGATTAGCGGCGGTTTTTTAAAAAACCACCGCGAAATAGCGGCGGTTTTGGTAAAACCGCCGCGAAATGAAATGAAAAAAATAAAAAAACGTGAGAAACCCCGAAATCACTAAAACGGCCATAACATTTGATTCGGGCGTCCGTTGAATCGCCACGACCAGTCAAATCGAAGCTCATGAAGAGATCTAGAGGCACATATAATCAAAACCGTAAGACGGTCTAAGGTGTGGAAGATATTAGAGTTATAAAAAAGTTGAAAAAAGTTCTCCAACTTCAAACAGCCATAACATTTGCTCCGGGTGTCCGTTTGGGCTCTACCACATATCAAATCGAAGCCAGCGAAGAGAGCTACGCACCAATTTGACACAAGCAAGCTTCTGTCATGTTTTTCGACCCCAAAAACCCCTCCAAAGGCCTCCAAAACCCTGTTTCCGTCACCGGTGTCCCGTCGAACTTGTCTTCAAATGGACCTAATTTTCGATCCGCGTGTCAGTTCTGCCTCCTCCACCTGCCAGATCATAGCTCGTTCCATGAGCTTCAGTTTGACTGGTCGCGACGCCCACATGCACTCCTAGA